>OY728126.1:533680717-538680717 GCA_963277665.1 Viscum album
GCTCGTCGAGCCACAACCCGAATTTTGTCAAACCCGGCTGATGTCCAGCCTGCACTGGATCCTAAACCTGAACCTGATCCTATCCCTAAATCTGTACTTTTGGCTCCTACTTTGCTTGTACCGGATCTTGAACCTGATCCTGCACCTGCGGCACTATACCATCTCCCATCTGACGCTCTATCTGAGTCTCCCAAAAAGGAACCCGCTGAATACCATAAATGGCCAGACATCCCATATTCATATATAACAATATATATCCTACACAGATAAGGAAGGAAGTAAAATACAGTGTAAAACTACTACCCTTACTCTCCCCCACCGTAACCCATGCCCCACTGCATCCTAGCCTCATGGCCTCCTTACTTTCCCCTATTAGGGCCAAGTATCAAAAGTACCTCGGGCCATTCCTATCCTGACAACTCACGTTGTGTCAAACCGACGACCGAGTCGCCCAATCCTGGTGATAAAAATCACCTCAACCAATAGTACATGCCTGCTCTCATAAGATTCAAACCCAAAAACCCGATCACATGCAATTCTACAATATAAAAAGCATGGAATACACATTGTAACAACCATCAATTATGTGAGGAATTTAACCTTTTACATTTCAAAGCATATAACACATAGAAATTGATTATTTTTCACATGGTATTATCACTTCACAAAGCATACGTGTATTTATGAAATTTAAATACCCTAAAATGTGCCTATCAAAAGCCAAGAAAACTAGCCTTTACATACCGGGCCAAGGTCCAATTCTCCCTTACCACACCGGGTCAAGGGTCACATATCAAAATTCATAACCTCACACACCAAGTGAGCCACCAAGGTGGAAATCATATAAACTGTAATTTGAGCAAAAAAAAAACAGACTCGAACCAGACCTGTAGAGCGGAAGCATAATCAATTTAGATAAACAAGGGAAGTAGTAAATATAAATACACCAGCAGAAATAAATACAATAGCATACTGACCACCAAATGTAACTACTAAACAACCAAGCATGCATCCATAGCAAGTCAATATACAAAAGGGAGCCAATGGATAACCAACTGTAGCTACATAACAAATAAGCATGCTAATACAGAAAAGAAATAAAAACAATGTAAACTCCAGCTGGGAAAGACCTCAAGGTCCATACCATCTCCATGCAACAACTTACGTAGCGCAGCTACTGAAGATGGCATCTTTCCTGCACATAAATCCATAGAGTCTACACGTGTCCCGAAGGGCCCGTGTAGGGTGTGAGACAAATCTCAATAGGATACCACCCAATGGTGTGTACCTAATATATCTGTTTAAGGAGGCATGAATTTATTTGGAAAAAATTAAACAGTACGATGCACAAACTCCACTAGTGCTCAACAGCCACCATGGAGTGTCACCTGATTTCGACAACACCGGAGTCTCTGTCATGTAACCCGAAACCATGTGCCTCCTGACACCTCGTTTCTCAAGTACCGATGTCCCGAAGGAATGCCCAAGAAAAGTAGCAACCCAGAACTAAGTTCATCCTGACACCTCATGTCTCAAGTACCGACATCCTGAAGGCACGCCCAAGAAAAATAGCAACCCGGCACCAAGTGCCTCTTGACACCTCTTGTCTCAAGCACCGACGTCCCAAAGGCATGCCCAAGAAGTAACCCGGAGTAAAAATGATACCTGTCCTCAAATAAGAATCCAGAGGGACAGCGATGTCTGCTCTCAAATCACAACGAGCCCCAACCCCCAACCCGATAGACTCAATGTTTTCCCTAGAAGGCTCCTCACCTTCCACGTATCTTTCTACGGCAAGCACCCCCAACCAAAATACCTAAACCGTATCTACGGGGGTCTCTACCCACACGAGTGTTCAAAACCACCTCATCACGGAGTATCTAAGTGTGCACACTACTCAAAGTTCACGGTGAGAGGTAATCATGAAAATATAACCTAAGCCACCACACATCTGACACCTAGTGTATCTGCGACCATGCCGCTCAAGAGTAATTCGGGCCATGCCCAACCTGACAGACATCTTGCCTCAAGTCAATGTCCATGACGCCCAATCCCATAGTCAAAACCACCCATAGTAACACCGGGTCAATCCCAACCTGATAGTCGTACTACCTCAAGCCGACGTCCATGTTGCCTAATCCCATGGTCAAAACCACCCAAAAATACCTGGGCCATGCCCAACACAACCAAATGGTTCCAACAGATGCAATTCAACAATTACATACATCACGTATATCATCAAAGGAAAAATACTTAAAATAAGAAAAATAACGGAACCGTTGAATGCCCTAACTGTGTGTTTTTCCATACCAACACTGAGGTCTCTAAAGCCTCAAACAATTCATCTCAAATTTTAATGAATTAAACTTTGTTGTTTAATTAAACAAAACAAGTATACCTATTTTGGAAACCCCGGCCAAAATGCCCCATATGAGAAACAACCCCTTGCCCGACCCCACTTAAGGAAAACATGACAAGGGAAACACCCAGAGACATCCCATAAGTCTAATAAGCATCTTAACGTGCAATTGAAAAATAATTAGGGTCATTCTCAAAATACATGAAAATGTGCCATAGGTCACGCCATCCAAATGTCCAAGAAAACAAGAAAGAAGGTATGCACCACCTACCTCATACAAGTATGATGTTACTCCTCCGATGGAAACCTCCAATTAGGTCTAGAACGCGGTAGATCTACCAAAGAATCAAAACCGCTCAAACCCCCATAACTCGATCTAGGGAATAAATCGGGAAAAATAGCTCAAGGGGAATCAATTACTTACCGAGGGAGTTTCAACACATCAAACGGTGCTTGAAAAGGAGTTCAGACGAAGATTCGAGAGAAATAAGAAGGTCTGACCGGCTCTCCCTGCATAGGTCTCGAGTGGAAGGAAGGAAGGAGGAGAAATGAGGAATTCCGGGTGGCCCAGAACATAAAAACACTAACATTAAGTGGCCACACTATTAACCCACATGTTTTGGAAAACCTTGCGCCAATCGTGCGGTTGCCACTACCTCACCCAAGAACATTGTACGGCCAACCCACACGGTTTGGCAAACCATGCGTTGCCCGTGCGAAGTCCAATGTCTCACACAGAGACATCGCATGGTTTGTCCGCAAGGTTTGGAAAACCATGAGCCAATCATGCGCACCTTCATTACCTCCCCAAATTCAAGCGTTTGACCCAGAATCGTCCAAATTCTCCAGTTTTTCTCAGAAGTGAGTGAAAATTCAAATAGGGTTGGGATTTTGACCCATTCCAAAAACTCGGGTTCTTACATTAATGCATGGTCTTTATCACTTTTAGGGCGTACAACTAGAGGTTGTCATGGTGGCATGATTCTACAATGTATAATTTATGCCTCATAAGAGAATTTAACAGTTGAAGAGATTTTGGAGATAAATTTACTATGACAGTTACAAAACCTTCCTATTGAAATATCACACCTCAAAATCTATGTCTAGGTGAATAATAAAGGCCATATCAGGCCAAAGGAATATAAGAAACACCCAAACTACTCACTCTTAAGGTTGGGTCTTGGTTTAGGTCTCATTTTAGATAGTTGGGGTTCTGGTATATGAAGTTTCAATTGCAAGTTATAGTGGAAAACCATCTTATTGCAATTGGAATCCCTTGTGTAAAGGGTTCGAAAAGGCCAAATAGGGGGATTCCCTTTTCTAAAAAAACATATATCACAGACTGAAACCAGTAGTTCTAGATCTAAAAATATTGTATAATTAATTAATTATGTTGTAATCACCAATCTATGAGAGGAAACACCATTTAGATTGATGGAGGCACTTTAATTAACCCAATTATACTCTCCATAAAATATATTTCATCACATGCTAATATATAACAATTAGGAACTAACAATATGTAGTAAGTAAATTCATGTAGAAAGTAGACATGACATGGAAAAATGCCTACCATATTAGTCCTAACATTCCTATAATGATGAATGAAATGTCAGTCCCCTATTTTATTGGGCCAATGTAAAAGAAATATCATTGTAATAATACAAATGAAAATATCATAAGACATGTGTGTCACCCAATGGTGAGGTCGTATCAATTATAACATGAAAAATCAATAACTATAACAACTTAACCTAAGTGATTTGGGTTTCCCCTATACATGGGTTAGTTACGCGCAAGAACATGATCATTAAAAAACTCCATAACCTCCAAGTCTTATGTATAAAACCCAAATAGTATGACAGTCAAACAAATAAGGCTCTAATACCACTTTATAACATCCCAACCTGGGATCCACTTAACTCGTACCCCATGTCAATGGGTCACATGGCCTCAAGTATGCCTCCTCATACACCAGAGGATGAAAACTAGTAGTGAGGGTGTAAGGTGGTATAATATGGATATTATACCCTCATTTCAAAGTAGAAGAGAAGATAAAATTAATAATAATATAATAAATAGAAAAAGTATATATATATGTGTGTGTGTGTGTGTGTGTGTGTGTGTGTGTGTAAACAGACAATATAACACATGACCAGTAACCCGCCGTAATGGAAACATGATATAACAAAATGGAATAGAGGAAACAAATATAATAATAAACTGATGAAGCATAAATCACTGAGAAACTATAAAAATATAAAAACTAGAAAGGATGAGTCATATACATGATGATGTCATGGAATACTGGTATACAAAAGGGAAAAATGGGACATGCATATAAAAAATACTATACAAAAAGAAAAAAATATTGAACCACTAACATCATGATAATATGCTAGGTCCTCTGTAGCCACGTTTCATTCTATAAGCTAAACAAATCAAACATGTGAAGTAGGGTGCTTTCCCTTATCCATACCTACAGACAAGTATCTACTTGAGTACCAAAAGTGGCCCATGTAGCGTGTGTGATAAAATCTTAGTAGGTCACCACCAATGGTGTCTAGAAATAATACAACCTATGTATATAGAAACATTAATGTGTAAGTATAAGGAATAATAAATAATTATGAATAAATAAATACTTGTTAACTCAGGTTTCTACCGAACACCCAGATGGCTCTATCTACTTCGACATAGGCCATTTAAGAGTCTGATCGGTAACCACACACACACACACACATAAAAAATATATATAGTAAATTTATATATTATATCCAGATATATGAACTAATTATGTGACGATGTAAGTAGACATATACCTGGATACTAGTTGTTGGTTAGACTCAGGTAATAACCCAAGTGTACATAACCAGTTTAACGATGTATAGGCTTTGGAAAATGGTACATGCCCTAAATCTCATAATTAATTTGAGATGTCATGCTCATCATTCAATATAGGGGGTGTTGATACGTCTTTCCCAACACCTGATACAGATAGAAGTGGAACGTCATGCCCATTTTCCAGATAGAAGTATAATTGTGAGAGATGACATGTTCAACACCCAATGTAAGGGAGGGTGAAACATCATGCTCAACAATTCCCTTTATGATTGTTCTCCATCCAATATCAATAACATGATCATAATAATGTTAATTACTTGAGGGATTATCTCATGAAAATTATAATCATCAATACCAATATATAAATGTGTGTCACAATTCATATAAGTAATATATAAAGTAATTCATCAATAGGTGTGGTTTTTCCAACCATTATTATTCCTTTCAATTCATCCATTTAATTCAATTAAGAAAAACACACCATCTTGAAGCTGAGCTTCATAATTATAAGGTAGATATTTTATCATTTCATGATTAGCCATGTATTTAGGGGGTGTTTGGTGGAATAAAAAAGTTTTCAAGAGTAGGGATATCCATTTACAAGAAAATCCAAACACTTAGGCGGTGTCCAGACCATTAAACAGTTCAGTAATTGAGGTAAAAGAATTTTCAACCCCAAAAGGGGTAGACAAGAATAAGGTCAGCATCCTCTAGTAACATCAAAAGGGTTAATAGAAGTATAATAACATGATTCATTTGATTTAATATAAAAGAAGGCATTTTATGGAAATGCACAACAATAGTCAGTGTGTGGAACAACAGTAGAGCTATGAAAACAACTTGACTTTGAAGCAAAAAAACTAGACCACTTACCTTAGGTCCGTAGATGACTCATCATCCAATATCCGCATCATATTTGAAGTAGATTAGATGAACTCAAAAGAATGGTCCAATGCCCTTAAAAGAGGGTTAATGAGATCACACTAAAATAGTGAAAGAGATATGAAGATAAATTGAGATAGGAAGAAAGAGGGTTAGAGTGCTTACCTATATGGATCCAACATGTCTGATGATGGAGGAAATTGAGCTCAAATAGAGGAAATATTGAAGAACCTAGGTTGAGCATGAAGGTGGCTCCCAGGTGTGCCTCTTGCTGTGCATGGGAGAAAATACGAGCCTTTCACCTAAAATAAGGGGTTATACCTCTTTTTAAAAAATACTAATTGGATATTTACAGGACATGTAAATTCTTTCCACGTCTTTTAAAGCTCATGGTATTTCCCCTTGGAAAACCCCATTATTCGACGTAAATGGGGTCTTTCCATCCAAATACATGTCATGTATTTAATGCACGCCATATATTTAAATACATTTCGTATATTTGGTCTTCATCTAGGTTTCATCCCCATTGCAACCTTCTTCTAGAAATAAAACTGATATTACTTAAGGAAAAATCTTTAATTTAAGTGAAACTAAAAAAGAAAACATACCTTGATGAAAAGCTAAATCGTTACAGATTTAGTGTCAGAGAGGACAACTAATCTTTCTTACAATGGGTTTTTCCATTTGTTTTTCATGTGTTGGAGGATCTCATGGAAGGGTTTCATGTTCTTAATAAGGCTCAAAGGATCCTTGTATGTGCCTCGTTTTTTTTTAACATGGGACGGTCAGTGCTGATTTCAGCGGTTTGGGATGGTGGGTTAGAGTGTTGGTAGACCCTTGTACTTATGGCTTGTGTCAAGGATGTTTGAGGTTGTTCATATTGAGGTTTTTCATGTGATAAGAGACATTTGGGTATATTATTGGATTAGACATACACCCTAAGATTGATTGAATGCACGCCTCTATTTATTGGATGGTGTTAGGAAAGTCAAAGGAGCTAATGGATAATCTGGATGAGTTCACCATTACCCCTAGTTTATTATAATTCTTTTTCAAGGTTTTGGGGACTGTTTGATGTTGATTTACTCCTTGGACAGATTAAATATATATCCATGAACATTGAATGGGTCCCGTTCAGGCGATGTGGTGCAGACAGTTCATTTAGAGTTCGACTAGTTCTTCTAGATTCCTAGGACCATGGCTACTTCTTCAGTTGTGTTGACCTAGTGATTCTTGATGCTAGTTAGAATCATACTATTGGAGTCATAAATCTTGGTATTGGTGTGTTTTTTTATCCTAGATTCATATTGTAAGATCATAGAATCTGACAATTGTGCTTGTTACTTTTAGTTGTTTGGAAGCATACTTTTGATCTGGAGGACATGCCCAACGACATGTGGCTTGGTGAGCAGTGTGTTCTTAGGCCTCTAACTTTGGAAGGACCGGTTTGGTTGATCTCAGAAGGCATATTAGAACCCAATTATTGATAGGGGTTCTTTTTATTATTATTTTATATCATTTACTTATTTTATCTAGTTGCCTATTTTTATGTCTGTTATTGTTTAGGCTAGGAATATCACATGTTGCATGCACTTATTATGGCAGCAGATGTTAGGATCACCACTGGGGGTGACAAACTGAGATTTATTTTTCACCCAATATATAGAAACTTTGGTGTGTATGAAAACACTTATGTCAACTTTCAGTTTGAGTATAGATTACATAGTAAATTGGAAGGAGGACCAATATTAGATGATCAAGTGGTCCGCTTTTGTTTAGTCTACAGATCGGACTGGAGTAACTCAACAGTTGTTGGTGATCAGGTTTGAGGTACATCTTGGGGATAAAAGTTTATCCTTATGAGTTTTTTTCTTATTTATTATATATATATATGGTTGACCTAGTGGGAAATCATTTATTATGTTCATTCATGATAGTGAGTTTGTATGTATCATTTTAATTTTATATAACATGCTTCTTCTTTTTACTTTATTATGTGTACTCTAATGTTCATGGATGTTTACATGTTTGGTTTATTTTCATTTTTATTACTCTTTTATTAGTGGGAATAGTCTCCACATTTTATGGATTTGGCTCTCTACTCTATTCAGCGGCCTCTGGAATATGAGGATGCACACTTGATGCATTTTTGTGAGATAGATCATGTGACATGTCAGGACAATCCGGTCCAATTAGTGACAATATCTCAAAATAGAACAAGTAGTTTAAAATTATGTTCTTAATCCTACAATCCTTGTATACATTCATTATTTACATAATTTTTTTGATGATTTATAACATTGATTACATTGATATTGTAGAGGATTCATATAACGATTTTGCATGCAATTATACGAATAATGACCATAATGTCCACAAAGAGTGAAAAAATAATTTTCTCCCATAAAATTCCATATTATATGAAATAATTCGAATATTTAGAAGGTGGGAACATGTTTCAAGATTAAAAAAATTTGATAATAGTGTATAATTTATTGATCATATATAATGATGTATGAATCCAATTGTCACAAGCCAGCCTAGGTACCCTGGTAACCTGATAACCAAGCCATCTATAACATAGATTTAAGGGTATTCCTAATTCTCATGGGTTGGAGACGAACACCTGGAATCATAAAAACTGAAAGAAGGAATGTTTTTCCACTATAAATATAGAATCAATAAGAAAAAAGACATTATGAATTATAAAAGAAACTCCACTTGGAGTAATGTACCAAAAGACAACAAGGTATTAACAAACCCAATGTACTACATCCCAAGTAACAAAACTAGAAAAAAAAACCCAAGTCCCTAAGGAAAAAACTCACCAAGACCAAGGTTCAATACCTGGGTTCACATCCATGAGATCCTCTCCCCTTCCACAAACATGGAAGGAGAAAATATACAAACACCCGAAGGCACGAGTAGGGTGTCACCAAGGATTCCATAATATATTCCAAAAAATATATTAACAAAATAAATTATTTTTATTTTAAATTAAATAGTTTTTTCATTTTTAAAGAATATTTAAACAATCATTCTATACAGTTCAAATGTTAGGAAATACTTTAAGCAAAGGCTTTACAAGTGATGGAGTATTTATAAAATAATCAATTAGATTAAACATTTATACAAAACAATTTATATAAATCTTGATTGCATGTAAAGTAGTTCAAAAAACAATAGCATAAATTTATATCTCAAATATAAAACAAGCTAGGAACATGGTCATCTTCCAAATAGGTAAGTATGTTCTAGGATATTGTACTTCACACTCTCTAAGTGATCTCATCAATATCTATATGCACACATCCCCCTAAAACAGGCCAAAGGTGACTCATCACTATCTCATTAGGGATGTGACCCACTAGATATATGTTTTATAATGTTGTAATTACCTAGAGTGTGTCCAAATAACTTACAAACTTCCTAAGGCTTTAATTTTATCTTACAGAATCATTGATGGACAATTTAGTATAAGACTTCTTAAAATAAATTTAAATCTCATTCTTCCATTTCTATTCCAATTTTCTATTTAAAACTTTAATAAGTTTTTATAAAAAACATGCCTCTTTAACAAGATAAAACCATTTAGTTTCTATAAAAAAAATTAAGCCACTTTTACATGTTCAGAATCCATTAAAACCCAATTCCAAATATTTCACAATTCATTTACAAAATTAAATTCAAAAATGTAATTAAAATATTTTCAATCAAAAATCAAATTTAAATTTAAAAATTTAATTCGACAAATTTCTATAAACCCACCCAAATTCAATGGGATTGGGGTTTTCCAAATTATCATTCCCAAACTATTTAAAATCTCCCAATTCACTAGAATTAGATTTTATTATATAAATTGAAAGAAAGTTTGAGTAATTGAATTTAAATCAACCGTTGAAATAAATAAAGAAATTCAGAGTTAATCATTTTTGATAAAAAAAATATAAAATCACTTTTCTTTTCACAAAACTCAACACTTGAAACAACACCCATCAATGAGAACGAAGCTATAGAAGACATCGAAAGTGAACCTAGAAACAAGATCCCACATTAACGAGCATAGATCCATCAATTTTAGAATGATCTATTGAAATTCCATGAGGAGAAAGAGATAAAGACAATGAATGAAGGATAATGCTTACCCAGGAATCACACCACAAGCACAACATTTATCTATCATCAAAAGAATGGTTCTAGATGGGT
Source organism: Viscum album (assembly GCA_963277665.1). Classification (NCBI taxonomy): domain Eukaryota; kingdom Viridiplantae; phylum Streptophyta; class Magnoliopsida; order Santalales; family Viscaceae; genus Viscum; species Viscum album. The sequence continues at coordinate 533,691,009 of OY728126.1, forward strand.
TGAAAAACATCAAGATTGCATGGGAAAGGCTTTGGTTCGAGGGAGATAAAACACTAGAAGAGGATAAAATAGAATCTCAGCCACACTGGATATCTAAAAACTACATTCAGGGTATTACATGATGTGTAATACCCTTTCACATTGTGAAATAGTTATTTTTTTACCACTACAAATCATGCCGCCTCGAATTAAAAACTAATTCTTCGTGTTTAAAAACTAATTTGTAAATAATTAACAACATGTAAAGGAACTTCATGAAGTGTACCCTTCAAAGTGTGATCCCTTTAACGACTTACATCCTGAAACCATTACACAGTGTGTTACCTAGTTACACGACATGTAACATAGTTACATAGTGTGTAACCCTCCAACAAACTATCAAATTGGTAATAAGATTTTACAGCCTCCCCACCATAAGATCTTTTTATCCTTAGAAATCCTATGAAGAAACTTCCATTCCAAAGAGATGAGGTCACTGCTCTATCATTAGTGACTCAAATTTTAAATTCTCATGATTATCAGAACCATGATACCATATCACACGAACCAAAGGTATTTTCCTCCCATGAAGTACCTTGGTATTAGAATCAACTATCCTAATTGGATTCTTAGTCAATGATAAATTAGGTTTAATATCTAGACCACTTCAACTCAAAACATGAAATGGATCATAGAGATACTATCTTAGTTGTGATACGTGGAACATGTTATGTAATGAAATCAGCTGCGATAGATGTGATAAATGTTATAAAACAATATCCCCTTACTCAACAGCCTCAAAAGGTCCTAAGAAATGAGAACTAAGCTTCCATTTCCTCTTAATCTATTGATGACCCAATCGAGGTAAAATATTTAATAACTTCTAGTAACCAACTGAGGACTCCAAAGGTATATGGTAACAATATGTATAATACATATATCAGATCTGTTCTTTCAACATTCTCTGATGAATTAAATTAATATTTTTTGTCATCTCTTTCACCAATCTTGGTCCAAATAAGGAACTTTCACTAATCTTCGACCAACATAGTGGATATTTACAAGTCTGATCATATAAATCCTAAAAATGTTCCATTCTAATTTTGGATTGGAAACTATTTTTATAAGAAAACATAACCAATCCTGAGTGATCATCCTAAGACCCACCGAAGTCGAGAACATAGGCACATAGCATATCCTCAAGAATCTGTATAGCTCTACCTCATTTTCCATCTGACCATAGATGGTATGTCGTGATCTAGTAGACCTGAGATCCCAATGCCTCCTGAAAGCCTCTCTAAAAGAGATAATTGAGCTAAGGATCTCTATCAGAAACTATATAAGGTGGAACTCTGTGCAAATGAAAAACCTATTTCATGAATAGATTTCCCAACTCCTCAACATTGTTTTTATCACGAACGGGTATGAAGTGATCTGATATGGTCAGCCTGCCGATCACAACCCATATTGCATTATTCATTATATATGTACAAGAAAACACAACCAAAAATTCTATAGAGATTTAATCCCACTTCTAAGTACGGACTGGAAGTGGCTGAAGTAAACCTAAAGGTTTATGATGTTCATCCTTCACCTACTGGAACACATAGCAATGAGAGAAAAATTCCACAAATCCCCATCTCATATCTATCCACTATCACTATCGTCATATGTTATAGAACATCTTAGTGATTCTTGGATGCACATCCCACTAGGAATTATGACAACCCCCCATCACAGCCTCTCTTTCTTCTAGTGGAATAACAAAGTTATTATGATTTCATAGAATACCATCTTTGGAGAACAACCATAGATCAAATATTTCCCCACCATAAAGAGAGTCTCTAATTCAATGTAATTAATCATCATGATCTTGATGCTGAAGAATCATATTGAGAATTGTTAACTTCATCTATATTGTAGCTAAAAAAACTTCATCCCATGTCTCTTGAAGTCGAATATTAAACTATTAAAATAGAGCCATCAAATTCCACTCATCCTAAGATTTGTTCACTGACTGGGTTGTAGGTTTCTTGATCAACACGTCTGTAACAACATCCCTTTATTCAGGGTATAGGTGATGTAAAAGTAAAAAAGACTATAGGTATTCCAACCAATGAATTTGGTAGAGATTCAAATCTTTTTTAATGAAGATGTAACTCAATCTTTTGTGGTATAAATACATAGTAAACTTCTCTATGAAAAGGTAGTGCCACCAACTATTAAGTGTTTGCATCACACATACAAGTTCAAGGTCATGGGAAGGATAATTAATCTTATATGGCCTATGTTGACGAGATCCATAAGATACTAAATGATTTCCTTTCACAATAATGCATCCCATACCTGAACCATATGCATCACAAAAACCACATATCCCTACTTAGCCTCTAGAAGAGTCAACACCAGTGCAGTAGTCAAAAGACATTTCAGCTCAGAAAATGAACTCTGACACTTATCATTCCAAGAAAATTTGAACCCCTTTTAAGTTAGAGAAATCTTCAGAAAATACAACTTCAAGAAGTCCTTCATGAACCAATGATAATATCTGGTTAAGATCAAGAATATTTGAATCTCGAATACATTATGTTGTTGCTCCCAGGTGATAAAAATTTTCACCTTCTTAGGATTAGCTGATATACCATATTCAAACACCACATGTCCCAATAATTTCACTTCCTAAATGGAGAAATCACACTTTTAAAGCTTGTCATAAAGTCGTTGATTTCTTTATAACTATTCTCAAATGATGCACATGATCCTCCTAGGACTTGGAGTAAATGAGGATGTCATCCAAAAATACTACCACAAAGTTATTCATATAATCATGGAAAATTATGTTCATTACAGCCAAGAAAACTACAGAAGCATTTGTTAGACCAAAGGGCATTACAAGGTACTCATAATGGTCATACTTACTCCGAAAGGTTGTTTTATAATTGTAAGATTCTTTTATCCTCAACTGATGGTAACCAAATCGAAGGTTGGTCTTTTCAAACCACTTCTCCCCTTTCAACTCATCAATCATATCATCGATCTGTGGTAATAGATACTTGTTATTTACCAAAACTTGATTGAGCTTTCGGTATTCAACACAAAAGTGAAGGGAACCACTGACTTTCTTAGAATGTCCTAGCTTTCCACCTTGGTTGAAAATCAAATAAATTTCTCTGGGCATTGTACGTGGTTTACAATGACACTATTATCGATAACTTCCAGGATAATTATCACCCTTTCACATTCCTTTGAAGGAACTGACACTACCACAGGGAGAAAAAGGAATACTCATCAACCCTAACTTTCCATTTAGGTCCACCTCAGCCATCATTTCCCTATCCAACACATCATCAAATGAGGTTTCATTAAGCAAGAAAACCTTATAATTTATATATGATGAAATTTCTAACTCGAACAGTCAAGCCTTCATCCTTTCATTAACCATAATTTCTTATTAAACTAAACTAGCTCGGCAAAGAAATTTTAATACTTAGTCACATTTCTATCGGCCTTATCAAGCTCGAATAACTCCACATCCTTACAAAACCCCATTGAGTCTTGATAGAACTGATCAGTGAAAATAACCTTGAAGTCTTTACATGCTAATTCCTCATGTTTCTTCACCATTACCATCATGTCTCACCATCTCTTACTCATTCCTTCCAGCAAAAAGGTGACACACTTCACCTTGATCTCATATAGTGTCTTTATGAATTAAAAAATACATTTTATCATTCCCAACCATTGCTCATTATGTTGGGGATTAGTGAAACCTTTGAAAATAAGTGTCTTATGGAAAAGTTACTCCTGATAATGATTTCAAAGGGCATCTTCCTATGGATGCATAGCTGGATCCTAAATGGGGACTAGATGTGGTTCCTATTTGAGAGCTTGGATAGTGTGCATGATCACATCAACTAGATTTGGGTCCACTAGAGGATATGATCATAGTCATTCTGAAGAAGCATCCTCTTGGATCTGATGTGTGCATCTTCTCAGGGAAATGATGCAACACAACATTAGAAGATAATAAAGAATAAATCAAACTAAGATTAAAATTGAGCAACAAGTGAAATTATTTCAAACAGATGGAACAATGAGATTTGTATTTCATGACATCCAAATCATGATAGGGAAAAGAATAGAACTAATCCACAAGATGTGCTTCCCTAAAAAACCCTGGTGAATTAAGGTTAATTATAGTGAGAGCTAATCAGGCACTCAATCACAACAACCTCCTAAGTCCCAACAAGATTTCAGAAAAGCATAATAACTTCAATACAAAATCTCAATAGCCTCCTTTGATACCATTTTGTCACGAACCGACTCAGGCACCCTGGTAACTCGATAACCAAGCTGACCATAAAATAGCCCAAAGCGCTTTCTCGGTCCACATGGGTCGGAGAATAGTACCTGGCATCATACAAAATAAAAGTGGGACATGTTTTTCCACTACTAATGTGTAGGCAATAAGAAATAAAATATTATACATTATAAAAGAAACTCCAAAGGGAGTAATGCACCAAAGGACAACAAGGAATAAACAAGACCAAAGTATTACATCCCAAGTACCAAAATTGGAAAACAACTTAATTACCTAAGAGAAAAAATCACCAAGACCAAGGTTTAATAGCTAGATCTGCCTCCAAAAGATCATTCCCCTTGCTTGAACCTAGAATGAGAAAATCTAAAAACACCCGAAGGCATGAGTAGGGTTTGAGATAAAAATACTAGTAGAGTCTCACCAAGGATTCCATAATATATTCCAACAATTGATTAACCAAATGAATTATTTAAATTTTAAAATAAATAGGTTTGGAATTTTCAAATCATATTTAAACAATCGTGTTATACAGTTCAAATAATGGAAAATAATTTAATCAAAGGCTTTACAGGTGATGGAATATTTCTAAAATAATTGATTATAAAAAAATTTTATAAAAAAATTTATATAAATTTTAAAGGTATGTAAAGTTGTTCAAACATTGGTATACATTTATATCTCAAATATAAAACTAACAAGAAACATGGTCATCTATCAAATAGGTACATATGTTACAGGATATAGGACATATCACTCTCTAAGTGATCTAAAAAATATGTGTATACACATGTCCCCCTAACATAGACTAAAAGAGACTCATCACCATCCCATCAGGGATGTCACCTGTTGCATGTATGTTTTTGTACATTTTAATAGCATAGAGTGTGTCCAAATAACTTACAAACCACCAATGTATTGTGTGTTATATTACAAATAAATTATAGGAAATATATTTTAAGACTGGTTAAAATAAAATTAAATCTCATTATTTAATTTCAATGAAAATTTTCCATTTAAAACCAAAATTATTTTTAATCAAAAAATACCTCTTTAACAAGATAAAACCATTGGGTTTCTATCAAAACATTTTAAGCCACTTTCAAAAGTTTAAAGTCTACTGAAAAGTAATAAAATCCATATCAAAAATCATTTCCACAATTAAATCCAGAATTTTAATAGAAATTGTTTCCATCCATACTCCAAAATAAATTAAACAATTGAAATAAAAAAATCTATAAATCCACAACAATTCAATAAGATTACGGGTTTTACCAATTCTCATGCCAAGACTAATTAAAATCTCCCAATTCATTAGAACTGTATTTTATTAAATCAATTTAAATAAAATTTGTGCAATTTAATTTTAATCGACTATTGAAATAAATCAAGCAATTAAATTTTAATCAATTTAGCTAAATAGGATGGAATCACATACCTTTTCTTGAAACTCAACACCCACAATGACACCTATCAATGATAATGAATGTGTAAAAGACCACAAAAATCAACCAAGAAATGATAAAAAAACATCACAGATCATAGATCCATAAATTTCAGGATGATATATTGAAATCCCAAAGCTGTAGAATGAGATAAAGATGAAGAACGAAGGATAATACATACCTAGGAATCAAACTACAAGCATAACAATGATCGTACATTAAAATAAATGATTTGAAAGGGTTGGAGAGATTCAAGATTGTCTGATGAAGGATTTGGGTCATGGGAGGTGAATCTAGAGCATAGTAGAAAAGAGAATCTCATCCAAACTACCTGTTAAAAAACTATAGTTTTAGTATTATACAACCTGTAATACTCTTTCACGTTGTGAAATAGTTAATTTCCATAACTGCCAAAAAACATGTCAACTCGAATTAAAAATTGACGCTATGAGTTTAAAAAATAATTTATAAATCAATAAATATGTGTAAAGTCTCTTCATGATGTTTACCCCTTACAGTAGGTAGTCTTTCATGACTTACATCCAAACACCATTACACGACATGTAACCCTTCGGCAGCCAATAAAATTGGTAACAGGATGTTACACAAATCAATACACTGCACCTTTCCCAAAAATAGATCCAAATTTTTATTATCCAAAATATTTATAGGATAACATAATGCCATTTATAAACCCAACATACTATACTCTGTTGTATAATAGTGAAGATTTTAACCCAAGAGAATGTAAGTGTATTCAAATTATTTCATTAAATTTCCAAGTATGGAATCAGTAAAATAGTGATTACAGTGGTGTTTTTATAGTAGTATCTATTCTAAAAATCAAATTGTGAAACAATAAGGGATAAAATAGTGGAAAATTGGTAACACAAAAAATAGGACAATGAAATCCTAGTATGCAGCATGCAGGAGAATAAGAATAAAGTAAATAAGGTAAAGAAAGATTGATTCATCATTTAAAATGAAAATTCATATTTCGAAGGTACGACATCCAAGAATAAAATAATCTAGGGAAAATAACTTCATGTTATCAAATTAATATTGTCCTTCTAATCACCTTAAAATAACTCTCACAAGTGAATATTCCAAAATACTTTTATCTTGGATGATCTAATAGAGTATGAATTAGTATTCCAACAAACATGGTTCACAATTATCATTATCAACTATCAATTATGAAAAAAATTATCATTGAGATTAATTGAAAAAGAAAAATATTTTATAAATCATGGAGATAAATATATGGAGTTTTCCTTCATAAAATCATTAATTGGGGTTGTGAAATAAATTTAATGAAACGTATACCTCCTGGATAGTGAATGAATAAACATTTCAATGTCAAGTTCTTAGTCAATATAATAAATGGAAATGTAGAAAAGATCAAATTAATTTCCAGAATGTATAAAATAAAATGGATCTTTATCAATCTAGTTACCCTTGGCAGAAAAATCATACATGAGAAAAATCAGTGAGATGGAATTAGTTATAGAATTCATATATCTCAAATTGGATTTAAAATAGAGAGAGAATGTTAATGAGTCTTTTATTTCTCTCATCACTACTACACATATTCCCTTTAACAACGCACAAATCATCTTTTAACAGTGCTTAAAAAGTGATGTTAATTGCAATGATGATATAGGGGGTCCCCTTTATCAGTGCTGAAAAGAGTGGATAAAGGGGGTCCTTTCTCTGCAATAAAAAAAGACAATAAAGAACCCCCTTTATCCTCAATAATTTAGCACTAATAACTTCCTAGAGGCTTGTAATATGATGTTAATATAACAGCACACCCAGAAGCAAAAACCTGAAATTTCAAATGCTATATATAACCTCTAATTTCAAATAATGATATAATTTCATACAATGATATATACATTTAATAGACACCATGAATACTAAAATGTTCACCCATGGTATATACAAATAACACCACTATTTAAATTTCAAACATTATGTTTAATATAATTACATTTAAAATTATCCAACAATCATTCTAAAACATTAATATTTCACCTTTTGATGTCCATGATCCCCTTTTCAAAATATGTCTTCTCATGGTGTCAACTACCGAAAAAATCATCTCAAACCAAGAAAAAGTTTCCTCCTACAGAATAAAACATATATTAACTTAGTAATACTATAAATAATTAAATTAAACATTAATATGCAAGAATACATTAATAAAATGATAATATTTAATAAAAATGAAACATTTGGAGTTATACCAGTCACATCATCTATCCTATTGAGGTGGGGTTGATTCTTATATATCACAAACGATTTATGGATCATTGTCCTAAAATATTAAAACAATCTGAATTTGTTTCCTCAGTTTTGAGTATGTCACTTTCTCTTTTACTAAAATTAATGTCAATTTTATCTAATGACACATTTGGAGTATAATTGGTCACACCATGAATCAGATAAAGGTGTGGTTGATTCCTACTTATCACAAATTACTGATAGATCATTTTCCTGAAGTATCAAAATAGTATGAATGTTTTTTCTCAGTTTTTAGTATGTCAGTTGTGTTTTTATACTAAAATGTCATTTCAAACTGGAAACACTCATTATGAGTCATACAGGTCACATCATGTGTCCGTTTTATGTGATACTTCTTCATACACATAAAAATGACTTATGAATCATTTTCCAAAACTATTAAAAAAACTAAAGTACATTTTCTTGGTTTTCAGTGAGAGACACATTTTGAACTAAAATGTCAATTTAAAACTGATAACGGACACTTTTAGTCATACCTATCACATTGTGCTTTAGATTGATGTGTGGTTGACTCCTACACATCAAAAATGACTCATGGATCATTATCCTAAAGACAAAAACAATATGAATTTTTTTCATAGTTTTCAGTATGCCAGTTGTGTTTTTTTACTAAAATGTCATCTCAAAATGGAAACATGAAGGTTGAATCATACCAGTCACATCTTGCATCAGATTGAGGTGCGGTTCAATCCAACATATCACAAATTATATATAGATCATCTTCAAAAAATATCACAACAATCTGAATATGTTTTCTCAGTTTTGAGTATATCACTTGTTCTTTTACTAAAATTAATGTCAATTTTATATAATGACACATTTTGAGTTATATCGGTCACACCATGCGTCAGATTGATGTGAGGATGATTCCTACCTATCCAAAAATACTAATGGAACTTTTTTTAAAGTATCAAAGCAATCATAATGTGTTTTCTCAGTTTTCAGTATGTCAATTGTGTTTTTTTATTAAAATGTCATTTCAAACTGGAAAAACACATTATGAGACATACCCATTGCATCGTGTGTCGGTTTAACATGATAATTCTTTAAACGTGTCAAAAATGACTTATGAATCATTTTTCAAAATTATCATGATAATTAGACCATGTTTTCTTGGTTTTTAGGGAGTGACATGTTTTGAAATGAAATTTCAATTTTAAACTGATAACGGACACTTTTAGTCATATCGGTCACCCCATGCATCGGATTAATGCTTTGTTGATTCTTACTGGTTAAAAATACTCATGGATCATTTTCCTAATGTATAAAAAAAATCTTAATTTGACTTATTGGTTTTTAGTATGTCACTTGTTGTTATTACTTGAATTAATATCAATTTTAAATAAAAAGAGACACATTTAGTGATATCGAACACACTGTGTGTCGTATTTAGGTACGACTGATTCCTAGACATAAAAAATGATGTATATGTCATTTTTATAAAATATAAAAACAATCTAAATATTTTTTCTCATTTTTCAATATGTCACTTATTGTTTTTACTTAAATGGATATCAATTTTAAATAAAAAGACACACTTTGAGTTATACTGACCACAAATTGCGTCTTATTGATGTGTGAGTAAATCCTACAAGTCCAAAATGAATTATATATAATTTTCCTATAGTATCATAACAATATATATTCATTTGCTCTATTTTTACTTTGAATATTGTGTTTTTTTACTAAAATGCCTTTTGAAACTCGAAACAAGCATTTTAAGTCATATTGGTCACATCGTGCGTCAGTTTGATGTGAGACTATTTCATATACATAAAAATGAATTGATTTCTTAAAGTATCAATATAATCAAAGCATATTTTCTTAGTTTTCATTGAGTGATACCTTTTGATCTAAAATTTCAATTTTAAATTGATAACTTACACATTTATTCATATTGGTCACACCGTGCATCAGATTGAGATGTGTTTGATTCGTACACATCAAATGACTTATGGATCAATGTCTTAAAGTATAAAAATAATTCTAATTAATTTTATTAGTTTTTAGTATTTCACTTGTTCTTTTATCTAAAATTAATGTAAATTTTAAATAAAAAGAGACACTTTGAGTGATATCGGTCACTTATTCTTTTGCTCGGTTTAGAGTAGGTCAGTTGCTCTGATACCAACTATATTCACCCAAAAATTTCATAAATAGATATCACATCTTAGTAGATTAATATTTCTAAAAAAACTTACTGATCCATACCAGAATAATTTAGGTCTAGTGATTTTGGAAACACGGAAACATAAAGAACTAGTCCATTAGAGTCTCTCATTATGTTATTATTTACTAGAAACCCTATTTGAAATATCATTTCAGAGACCATTCTTAATAACCTAAGGATATGAAACATAAGAAATATTGATCATAGATTTTCAATAAGTGTAAAAAAGGGAGATATCAATGATCAGATAATGAAATTGACTTAAAAATAGTAGATAAATAATGATAAAATTAATTAATTACATAAAAAAGACACAGTTTGAGTCATATAGGTCACATCCTACATTACCATGCATTCCATTTTCTTTATTTGTTGAAATGGAAACACTGAATTTTTGAGATTTATCACTTTCCTTTAGATTCCCTCCACTGCCTTTGAAGTAAAGTGATAAATGCCAACAATGTAGGGGTGACAAGGTTTTGAGGGAGAGTAAGTATGTGGAAGGCATTGTTTGTATGTGTAGATAGAAATTTAATTTGGTTTATTTCAATGTAGTATATAATAGATAATATTATGATTAAAAACATATTAAATTAAAAAACATTACATTTTTGTTGAATTATGAGTTTCTTCCTCGAAGTCCAATCTCTCACGAGTATGATTAGTTCCGAACAAACCACCCCAACTCGAACAAAGGAATCCACATGTATAAGAAAAAATTATTATGTGAGTAATACTAAAAAGAATTAAATTAAACATAAATTTTATACAACCCACTAATTCTATGGAATTAACATATTCATTATATTTTTATTCATTCTTCCATCAGGTATGATGATCATTCATTTCTGAGCGCATCTATATCATCTTGTGAATATTAGTTTTTTCGATAGTCATAGTAGTAATGGAAAAATATAAATACACAAAGGATTAATAAATATTTTAAATAAAATTGTTATTATCATAAAAAATACCTCTTCATAGATTCTATTTTTTTCATGGAATATGATCTGTCTCATAAATTTACAAACATAATAATCATAATATTTTCTAAGGTTTTGTTTTGGAAACTATAAAAACAATGAGTAGAATAATTAGTTTTTTTATATGTGTTTGGATAGTGAAATATTATTATATATACCCTAATACTTATCTAGTCATAGAAATTTTCTTCCTCCTTGTGCTTATCCCCTTGCCTCATTCCTTGTTTTTCATGATAGTGATGCACCACCCTATCAAAACAGAATCCCCATTAAAAGATAATATAATTTATATAACATGATGTTTAGTGATAAAATGATGGATGTAGTGTATAAAAAGTTGATAAATTCCATAATGTGTTGATATTTTTTAGGATATTCATGCATTTAATCCATTAAATAAATATTTGGAGTATCTAAATTTACCACAATGAGCATCCAATGTTACATAAAAAAGGAATAAGTAATGAAGGGGGTTAAAATATATTTGATATGTTTAAATTGTGTAATTTTAACCCTATATCATTGGTATTAAATATAGTTTGTCATAAAAAAAGTCTACTTTGAAAGGATTTGATCAGACCTGCCACTATTTCATTATTTTTTTCTACCGATTTTTGTTTGTTTTATAGAGGAGATGTGAATATTGGCAAGTCTGAATTTTTTCCATGGTCTAATCCCATCCATTTTTTTCATATATACATATTCCAAAAACATGAAATATATTTATTCATAATCAACATACTATATCATCTTTTAGAAAATAAAATCGTGAAATCATACCTCATGTATACATTTACAACTGAGTCGCCTAACCAATCATAGTAAAGGATTTCACTTAAATTATCAACACAATTGAAGTCTTGATATTTCTCTCCATATATATTTTTTCAAAATAAACTATGTGATTATGACCATATTTTAAATTTATATCCACATAAACCTTCAATGATAGTAAATGAAGATATAAAATGGGTGGGGTAATGGTGCTTTCAGTATATCTCTTGGATCGGTTGGTTGATCCTTTTGGTAGTTTTAAGGTGGTATTTCATTTCATTACCTTACTTTTTTCCATTTGTAATAAAATTAATTGGTTTAGAACTTTTTTCATTAATTATTAAAGGTTTATCTTGAAAAGTAAATTATAAATGAATACCTCTTTGTTGAAATGTTTTCTTATAAGATGCGACGGCCATGCGATGAATGTTCCAACAATTATTTCGACCGTATGAATGTCTTATTCATAAATTGGAACAGGTAAATCTATTATTATCTCATATTATAGGCTAATTGACACTATCACATGATCTATTAGAATGATTCTACTATGTATCAATTCATTTTTAATATTGAACATCGTAGCCCTCGCTACAAAGTGATGGGTGGGAGTTGCTAGATATAAATCATAGTCATTATAACCCTATAGTATATCAGTACAAGAAAGGTATTAGTGTCTGTGTGATTCACATTTCACACAAACATTTATTAGAACATTGATTACCTCAGCAAAGACATCTCTTTGAGGGGAATGGCTAGCCTAATAGCTTGTGGGGGGTGGGGGTGGGGGTGGGGGTGGGGGTGGGGGTGGGGAGGGATATCCACATAGTGGTTATTCTTGAGTTTCTTCTTCTCTTTTCATCCTCCCATTAAAGTTTCCATCATCTCTTTATACCATTTGAATTCTTATTTAAGGGTATATATTATTTATATCATCTGTTTTATTAATTCACTTTGATCCTCATATTGTTTTTTATAAAAATATGATCGGCGTGTCACCCCAAAACCCTCACCTCTGACATGGACATACTATTTCAACCACTTCAAGGCCACTGATAGTATGTGTCCTTCTAGTACAGGTGTTTCTGATTCCTGTCAATGTTTTTGATAGATAATATAGAAAAATAAGTGATCATTGTTATGAAATATTGATTTAATACTAAAAAATATATTATGTAATACTTAGACATGTTGTGTGTTTTCATATATTTGTATTTCATCATTATTTACAGTGGCCTCCCTCTATAGAACATTCCTTAGGATGGAAGTTGATTTATATTTGGAGTCATCAATCTATATATAAATAGAGGAATATAATTATGGTGTTGTTTCATGTCATATAAAAGTATTACAGTATATTTAAAATATGTTCCAATTTTTTTCAAGTGAAGTGTACCCCATCCTTGCTTTACAATAGGGGCACTCTAGTTTTGTTTCTCGTTCCTTATTTACAACACTCAATTTTTGTTTCATAAATGAAAATTTTTCAATCAAATTCATGAAAAATTGCATCGTCAAACTACATATTACTAGACACAATGTACCTGAAAAGACACATTTACACTATGGACAGTAAAGACACCCCAAGATTCCTAGGTTTTTAGGTGTGAATAGGTAAGTGGTGAGTGTGGGTTTATTTTCCCTTTAGTATCTTTAAGATGATCTATTGTTAGAATTATAAGAAATCCACTATGAATCCTTCCAGTAAGCATTAATGCATATTTCTTGGGGGATCCATCTACTATAAATTCACTCTGCAATGGATAATAAAGAGAATTTCAATGTTTTATTATTTTATTTTCTATTTAAAATAAAGAAAAGATATCATAACGTTATCATAATCTCTTCCCACGTCAGTGTCTTAAGCTTGGGCACTACATGGTTCCAAGAATCTACATCAATCGGCACATGTTATCAAGTGAAGATTCAAATATAACTGTTGAAAGTTTTCTTGTTGGGGTTAACATGCTGGCCCGATGCACTCCATCCGACCTCATATTTGATGCATTTGGCTTTCACCTTGATGTTTTTCTCTAACACCGTCAAACTGTAGAGATCTTATTTTCTCCGTGTCGCTGGTCCTTTATTGCCCACCATTTCCCAAGAATCAACATCATCCATTTTTCCTCTTGATTAGTAGTATCGACATGTGGATATGGTCATTGTACCTCTATATGAGGAGTAGTAGTAGGTTGGAAACCTATTTGTTCCTTAGGAATAGGATCCCATCATGCACAGAGGGTCTTTCCTTTGTACTATGAGTAGAAAAAAGTTGAGAGACATATTGATCCTTAGTATTGGGAGCACCATCATGTGAAGAAGTCATTATCTATAGAAGTGATTTAGTATTTAATTTAGTGTACATAAATGTAGCAGCAAACAGATAATAAGAATAGGTAACACGATGTATATTACAAAAAAATTAACCTAATTATTAAAATTTCTTTTTCTTTCTTAACGGATAAAGGGATTTCCCCCCTCTATTAATGATACAAATTCCTTTGTTATGGTCTCCTATGACAAACAATATGTTGTCTACATTGGGATCTCTAGGAAATGTTTGTGATGTCTTAATGAAAGAGTCAAATGGATGAATTTTCATCTAACCATTCATTGGGATTGGTGATAACAAAACAATTAAACACTTTTGGTTTGTAGGATCTAGAACATGAAATACTTGTATTGCTTATGATTCCATTATAAAGAGTGTGTATTTGTACCCTTACTTAATAAAATTAAGTTTAAAAAATCCCAATTCATCTACTTTAACAACACTTTTGTTATCAACCCACTTGCATTGAAAAAAAAGTACATGGAATGTTGTATAATCCAACTCCTATATTTGTTTGATAATGCCAAAGTATGACATATTCGTGTATATTGAATTTATGGCCTTAGTACCAGAAACACCCATCGCTTCATCCATGAGTGTAACTCCACTATTTTTCATGATATTGTCTTCATCATGATCATTTATATAGAACATATAACTATTAATTACATAACCATTGTAAGAAAATACATACACACTTGTTCCTTCGGCATTCCACCAAAGTTGTTATGAAATTAAATTTGGATTTTCATCTGACTCCTTTAAATTATGGTCTCAAAACTATCCTATAAACTATTTGTTATGTTTATTTGATATCCATATTTTAATCCTTGATGGATTCAAATACCTAATAATTTATTTGTGGGTTTCAACATATAGGGAAACCTCCAAACTATTATGAAAAATGTAAAGGTGGGTTTACACTCGATTTATAATATTGATTGCGACGACATCTCTTCTTGAAATTCCTTTATCTATAAGCTTCCCAGTGTGAATAGATTTTGGAAGTCCCATACTTTCCACCATAGATATGTATTCGGTACAGAATTCAATGGCTTTTTTGACAATATATCACTACACAATACAACCCTCTCACCGAATTTGATTTTTGACATTCCCTTTCAAGATCTTCATATATCGTTCAATAGCATACATCCATCTATATTGTAAAGGACCACATAGTTGAATCTATCTCACTAAGTGAATGATCAAATGAACCATCATATCAAAGAATGTTGTCTAGAAGAACATTTCTAATTCACATAAAATGACAGAAATTTCTCTTCCATAGTAGGAAATTTCTTAGAGTCTTTAACATTATGGAATATAGTGTTGAAGAAGAAACAAATATTGGTTAATGTATGAGGATCATTCTAGGGAGAAATGAAACTTAAATCTATAGACATTACTTCTTTCATCAATACATGGAAGTCATATGATTTCAGACCCGTTAAACTTAAACCAGTCATTGATACGATGTTCTTGATATTCAATGAATACCCCTCTAGATACTTTACATCATTCAAGAAGTTATAAAGCCAATATCTCTACTACCTGGAAAGAGTGTAATCAGCTGGAGGAAGAAATTTTCATTTTTCACCCTTCACCGGGGCCAACTCTTCTCGTATTCCCATGTCAACCATGTCTAACATAGACTTAATTTCATCATTTCCTTTTCTGGGTGCATTTATCAATGTCCCAATGACATTATCACATACATTTTTTCAACATAAATAACATCAAGAAAATGTATAACGTATAGATAATTCCAGTATAGTAATTCAAAAAACTTATATCTTTTTCCCACCAGTTTTCGTAAGGTTTTTAAAAAACGGTTTACCAAAAGTAGGGTCCATATATTTTACATTCTCAAATATTTGATCACCTGTTAGTGGAGATGGTGTGGTACATTCTTCTAAACTTCCATCAAATTATTTTTTCCATGATCAGTACTCATGTCAATAGTGTTGAGATCTTTGATGTCTTAGAAAAATGGTTTCAATGAATGTTTTAACATAATTGATTACGTACCATGTTCGTAGACGGGACACCATGGAGTTCCTTTAATGCTATATCCTGAAAAATTTCCATAGGAATGAAATTCCTTATCATCCCTTATAACATAGATCTCAATGTGAAATCTTCATTTATGTAAGCATTATACAACGTAACACCTGAATCCCACAATAATTTGAAATCCTTGATCAATGGAGCCTAATAAACAGTAATATCATCCCACAGTTGTTTTGGTCTAGATATAAGCATAGATAACATGATTTATTTTAATTTCATACATAACAATGGTGAAAATTTATAATTTACCAACATAATCGACCATGTACTATGAGTGCTTCTTTGAAAACCAAAAGGATTCACTCAATTTGTAGGCAACACAAGACAATAGTTTCTCATCTTGTTTCCAAATTTAGGATACTCATGATAAATTATATTCCATCGAGGAGAGTCTTTTAGGTTATTTAGTTTCCCATATATAATTATTTTGTTTGCATGACACGTAAATTTCCCTTCAATCTCATCACTTTTATATAGACGTCTAAACAATGGAATGATTGGAAAGTACCATACAACTTCAATTTGACCAGATTCATTTTTCTTGTATTGAGAATCATCACACTTTGTACATTCTCAAAGTGATTTGTGGTCCATTTCTAACTTTCAAATTATACAGCTTTAGTATGGCTGACAATGATTTATATTTAGTGAAACCACCATACAATGGCATCATTCCACAATACTTTAACTTCTCAAACAATTTTGGGCAATCACGAAGTTCATCTTCAACTATCCATTTCATTTCTTCAATACTATGTCCATCATAATTCACATATGTAATCAAATCCTTAATATAGTCTTCTTTATTCTCCACACTTATAATCATATCAGATGATCCATAAAACGTAGTGTTTTACCAGCCACTAGCTATATTCATTTTTTCCCATGTTTATTCTATTATTTACAAAATTGATCTATTCTATGATAGATCATGAGTTCTAAAAAATCCTTTGGACTTATTTGTCTTTAATAACAACAACATAAATGCAGAAAAAAATTTAGAAGAGTCATATACATGATCTTTTACAGACATGATGAAATCTTTCACAGCGTCTTCATTCTATTTTGTTAGATTATTGGCATCCATCCATTATTTTTTTATATCCACCCTTTTTTATTTGGTAATATTAATATTTAAAAAAAATATATACACAAAACATTGATATAAAAATTAATCTATGATAAAAAAAGATATATAATTTAAGTCTCCTTCAATATTTATCCCCAATATCCATATTCTAGAACCATAGTCCTTCATTTGGGATCTTCTAGATAAATAAATATTAAGCTCTTCCAGTCATTACTTCATTGGTCCAACTAATAGAAATACATAGACAAGATAAATAAAAATGAAAAAACTTCCATCATAATACACCTTTATATAGTATCAATTATTTACATTACACCGCATGAATATAAATTCTATCATGAAAGCATTAAAATTTTAGTTAAACTTTCATGGTACCTACATAAGCCAAAAAACGCCATTTGAGGTCGTAACTGAACCTTCTATTCCATTTACCATGAAACCTTCTAGTTTAAATTCCATTCAAAAAATAATTGTTTACACAAATTCCTCTTTAAAATAACACACCATTTTTAAAATAAACCAATCAGTTCCAAATACTCTTTCACAAAACCCCAATTCCTTTTTTAAGCATTCAAGGAAAATTAATTACCCAACAATCTTAATCATTTAAAATGACAAAAAACCCTATATAATTTACAAATTTTCCTTTAAAACTTCACACACTCCTATTAAAATTAAACCATCATTACATATACTTTCAAAACATTCACATCCCATTATGAATACAATCATGTTGGTTGAAAAACACTTGGCATGCAACCAAAGTCGATGAACAGTGTTAAAATAATTTTAAATATATTTAAAACAAAATAAAAGGGTATTTTGGACACATATAGTTTTTTTAGAAACATTTTAATACACTATAATCATTTTAAAAGAGTCACCTAGGAATTTTCACAAAGACATAAATCCAAACATATACACTTTATAAAGGATACATGAATAAAAAACAGCCAAAATTTTATAAAATATAATGTTTTAAGAGTTTTATCAGGTACCACATGAATAAATAGTATTAATACCATAGTTTAATCTCATTATACTACTAATTAGTGAATAAGTGATAGATAAAGACATAAGTGTCACTAATCCATGAGACTTTTGAATATAAAATCACATCTCTTCAAAGTGGGAAACCATATTCCACTTTATTATTGAATCATGTACTACCTAAGATTGATCCATCCAATCAGAAAGAATCCTGATTGACCCTATATTAATAACTTGAAATCCCAAAAATATATTTGGATCTTAAAAACATTCTTCGGCCTCTCTAAATAAACTATAAAATCGAACTTCTCGTGTTCTAAAAATACTCTATCCACTATAATCATTTTACCCATAAAGTGTATATTATCAATCCAAAACATATAATTTGACATCATGGCATATATTTGATGCTCCATAAGTTTTCTCAAAATGATCTATATATATCGAGCATGTTCTTCCTCCACTAGGAATACAAGATTATATGATTGAAAAATATGTCTACAAAATTATCTAAATACATATGGAAGACCCAATTCATTTCATCCATGAAAATTACCATAGTCTTTCAAATTGAATGACATCACTAGATACCCAAAAAATGTATATGTACTAAAAAATATATTATGTGGTATATCAAAATACCTAACTATAAACTAATGATAATTTATTATCAAATCAATCTTAGAGAACACTTTAGCACCTCAAAGTTGATCAAATAGTCCATCAGTATGTATAAGGGGATATAAGTTCATTTCAATCACTTGAGAAAACCTCTAATAGTACACGCATATTCTCAATGATCTATTAGAATTTTTATGGAAAAATCTAAGTCACCCCAAGAGGAAATTATCATTCATATGAACACCTTCACCTCGAAGTCCTTCAATTGAGAATTATTCTCTCGTACCTCTACAAGATCCATCTTATATGGTGGAATAGATATATACTCCACACATGGTAAGAACAAAATCACAAACTCAACCTATCCCTTTAGTGGAAACCTAGGTAATTCCTTGGGAAATACATCTAGGAATTGTCAATGCCACAAGGATATACTGACCGATGTTTGTCTCTATCATCTAAAATTACTCTAGAAAAATGGGCTATGATTCTACCCAGCTACAGAAATATAGGCCCTACATAACTAGTTTTCATATCCAACTCTCCAATATAGACATAATAATCACACTAGAAAGATATAATTCCACCCATCTATGAGAACAATTGATATAGTAGATATATCACGACATGGGGTGTTTTAATAGTTGTCAAAAACTAGACTCACTGTTTTCATGTCACTGGAAACATCCCTTTCCATTTTTGTGTCTATATTAAGTGAGAATTAATGAGTTTAAAGGTAAAAATTTCAAATAGTTGTGAGACATTCTATGCATCCATTTTTTATATATGTGAAATTTTTTATCTCCCTCTTGTATTTACCACCAACATTCAATCAAATTGTAGAGGACCAGAGGTAAGTAGGTATTGGTTGGATAACCTAAAAGGTAGTACATGCCTCATCCTCAACTATCTAAGTCTATGTGATCACCGACCACTCCTAGTACTTTTACAAAACATCAAAATTGGTTAGTGGAGACATCCATTAATGTTTGACTAAAATGTATCTCAGACAGTACTATCTAGTCCATTGAGATATGGGATTTTTATGCTTTTTTTATCTTCCATAATTAATTTTTTTGTATGTATTGAATTCCCCTAAATATCCTATTTACACTCAAAAAATACCTAGATTGGCAAGCCAGAGAATGGAATTACTTGAACTATTTTCATTTGTTTCCAATTTCTATCCTATTCATAATTAGTAAAGATAGTCCACTATGTTAGCACCATTTAAAAACATCATTAGGTCATTAAAAAAAGATTACTTGAATGGTCAAAAAAATTATCTACAATTTCTTAACCATATAGGGTTGGGTATGTTTATCTCTGTAATAGATTAACTAGGGTCAACCCATAAATGTATCTCAAATAGAGAATCTAAAAGGATGGAAGAATTCTCCTGATCTCCATGGGTTGGAGACAAGCTCTGGGTATCATACAAAAAACAAGAGAATTATTTAACTTTTGGCAGACACATGATAAGATAAGAACAATCACAATATCACATCAAATATTCACAATACTTCAAATATCAAAATAAACAAACTATAAATGTAACACCCAAAAACTAGATAACAATGTATAAATGAAAAATTAAAAGGCTTTCAATGTGGATATGGAAGCATAGAGATTAGGTTAATTAAAAGACTCACAGTGGTAGCACATGAGGAGATGGGTCCGCGGCAGAGGTCGGTTCACATAGGAGTAGGGATTCACAACAGATGTGGGATTCAGTAGCATAGTATGTGGAGGAGGTGGGTTCGCAGTCGATGTGGTTCGGCGGCGGAGGGCTTCACAGCGGCGATGAAGGAGGAGGACTCGGCGACAATGGAGGAAGGGGAGGAGGAGGCAGCCGTATGGTTCGGCTTCCACGAGAGCTTGAGTCATGCGAGAGTAGGGGGATACTATTAGGGTTTATTTATAAAAGCAAGTAAAACATTTATCAATGCTAGCTAAAAACCACTGATAAATGTATATTTTTTCAGTGCTAAAATATAAATCATTGATGAGACATGCCTTTATTAGCGCCCAAAAAGCGTCGATAAAAGTAAAATGATAATAAATTATTTATATTATATATATATTTATAAAATTAATTTTATAATAAATAAATATTTATTTATTTATTTATAATAATAACTATAAATAAAGAAATAAGTAAATAAAAAATATATATATATATAATTATAATTTTTTAATAAATATATTTATTATATTTATAATTATATATAATTAATATTTTTGTTACAATTTTATAATTATTTAAATATATCAATATTCATTTAGAATTATAATTATAAATATTTTTATATATTTATTATAATTTTATAAATATTTAATAACTATAAATTTATATAAATATTTTTTATAGTTGTAATAATAAATATAAATATATATATATATATATATATCAATAGTTATAAAATTAAAACAAATATATATATAACATTTATAATTTTATAAATATGTATAATTAATATATTTATTATAAATTAATAATTATTTAAATATATCTTAATTATTTAGAATTTTAATTATAAATATTTTTATTTATTTATAAATATATTTATTTAGTTAATATATTTATTATAATTATATAATTATGTAGATATAAATATATACATATATATTTAAATATAAATATATATTTATTTAAATAATTATGTAATACTTATGAAATATATATATATATATATATTACTTAAAAATTTATATTTATTACATATATATTATAATTATAATCATAAATATAAATAAATATATATATATATATATATATTTAAATACTTATGAAATTAAAATAAATATATTAACTATATATTGTCAAATATATATATATAGATAATTATGATATTAAAATAAATTTATTTATTTATTTAAATAATTATGAAATTATAAAATTTATATATAATTAATATATTTCTTTTAATTTCAGAAGTATTTAAATATATATATATATGGAAATAATTAAAATATATATTTATTTATAATTATAATTCTAAATATAGTAAATATATTTATTATAATTCTATAATTATTTAGATATATAATATTTATAATTATAAATATAAATATTTGTATATATTTATAAATATATTTCTATAATTATATGTATTTATAAAATTATAATTATTATAAATATATCTTATTATAATTTTCTAATTATATATATATATGTATATATATATATATTTATAATTATAATTTTAAATAAATATATTTATATATATCTGTATATAATTAAAGATTTATTTATATGTATATATATTTTTACACTAATATATAAATATATATATTTACAAAATTATAATAAGTGTATTTATTGTAAGTTTATAAATAGTGTGCATATATAATTATAAATATAATAAATATATTTACCATTTTAAAAAATTAAAATAAATAAATTGATATATATATATATATAATATTATAAATAAATATACTTAAAATGTATTTATATATAATTATAAATATAATTAATATATTCATCATTAAAAAAATTATTGTAATTTTATAATTATTTAAATATATATATATATTTTTATATATAATTATAATTATATAATTATATTTTAAATAGTATTTATATATATCTAAATATTTAGAAATATAAATATAATAAATATATGTATTATTTAAAAATATCTTTCATGATTTTAAGTATTTATGAGAATATAATAGCTTCATGGGAACATGAATGAATCATATACACTGAGTAAAGTATACATCATAAATGCATCAACATATATATAGACAACATGAATAGTAATGAGGTTGCAATGCCTAAATGAACATTAATGATGAATACACAACATATGAAGGTCAATTATATTCACACATGTATTGAACAAATTCAATGGAAATTTATTTTTTTTATAATTATAATTATAAATATACATATTAAAAAAGTATTTAGATATAATTATAAATATATAAATATGATAAATATATTAATAATTTAATGAAATTTATTATATATATATATATTTATTATTATAAAAATATATGAATTATAAACATGCTTTTTTATTTAATGTAAGAAAATAAACATTATTTTTGATTATAAATATTATATTTTTCATTAAAAAAAATTTCAGCATTAAAAATATCATTGATAAATCTACATTTTATCACAACTTTTAGCTAGCGTGGATAAAGCTCCCCTATATAAGGGATTTTTGTTTAGTGGTGATCAAACCTGAAGCATCCTTACAGCATGAGTCCACAATTTTCTGTTTTCATGTCCAAGTCTCCCTCCGATGTGTAGTACCACTATTGATTACCCATGTGCTTTCGATTCGAACCCAACAATTCCACCATCAATCAGTGAACACCCTAGAGTCATTATAATAGATTTTCAGACACTATCAACTCAATGATTTTAGAATGTAGCTCAACGAACTCGTATTGAACACAACCAAGGATGGAATTCAACAACTCTAACAAAATCAACTGAACTCAGGAAAAGATCATCAACAAGCCTTGAACAGATATATTTTATTCATTTTTAATGGATTTCAGATATCTAAGAATAGATGTTGAACCACTTGGAACTAGAATACTTGAAGGGTTTATGGAAGCAATCAACGTTGAATATAGTGATCCAACAGAAATGATCCATTCATCCAGGAAACTCGAATCAATTTTAATTCCATTAAAACCAATTAATCATTTTAAAATTAAAAAATTATTTGAAAATAAATTTTTAATTAATCACATTGACATCTAATTTGAATCAACAAATAATTTCATATTAATGATAAAAAATTATTTCAAATTTCACAAATAAAAATTTTAAAAACAATTTACCACATGAAATTTTAACAAAAATATATAGTCAAAATCAATAAGATGTATTTTTTACTTCTATAAAGAAAACATTAAATTCAAAATGATATTTTCATTCAAATTAATTTCAATGAAAATAATTTTTTTATTTAATAATTCAACATTAACTAAGAAATTACAATTTAACGCACAAAGAACATGTTTCAATAATTTATAGCAGATTCAGGGTGAGAGACAAATAAATTGAAAATCCTACACTACCAATATTAAATACCTTGACGAGAGATGACCTCACCAATACCCTGTAATGTGGATGCTATTGATCTCTACATTGGGGGCATATGTTTTAATAAGTTAATGCATCAAATATCATATTTCAAAGGACATTTTAATCACATTAATAAATACATGTCATATATCATAACAAAAACTCTTATTTCGATGCACTTAAACAATGAACTTCTCTTATTAATATATAATTCTGAAGTTCATTGAAAATTAAAATCATAATTCATTATGAGTAATAAATTTATGAAAACATTACAAAAAAATATATGTGTTGGATATATAAAATAGTGACACATTAGAGGTCTATTTTTATTTATTATTATATTTTTTTTACAATAGATAGAAATCCTTCACTATTAGTTTGATGTGTTTAATTAATATCATCCCAAAATTATTTTTTACAATAGACCTTTGTGATATAATTTGTTTTTGGTGATGGCTATTTTATGATGGATGGTCAATCCATCATAATACCTATCACCATTTTTTACCTATCTAATCCAAAAAGTTCATTAGCCTGGTGAACCCGTTCCTAAAATTTTTTATTCAAAAATAGTGACAGTGGAATCACAAGGGGTATTTCAAAGATGAGTATGCAAAGCACCACATGCATCTTCCTCCACAAAATGCAAGCAGAAGTCTGGGATCACAAAGAACCATCTTGAGCGTAGCCCATCTAATGGACCCATGGTTTGTGTTTGTTTTGGAATTTTAATTGTGCCTGATAATGTTCATCACAATTTCCCACCAAATTTTATGTTTGTATGTTTGTGTGTATATATATATAATTCATAACTAATAGATATGAATTATTTTATCTGTTTCAATTACTTTCCATTTTTTTATGATTGTGGGTTATTTAGCCACAAATAACTTTTGTGCATTATCACATGCTCATGCACACCAGAATGATTAGGGATAAACTTACCTTTTGTTGTAATATATCAAAACTATTATTAGCAATGGATTTACTCTTTATCACTATGAGTAGTCCCCAAATAAATCAATTATGATGGAAATTTCATCTGTCAGAATTATTCCCTCACCTATAATATGTCCTCCTTCAGTGGTTTTACTAGTATAACTATTGAGATTTGTTAGTTGGTTAAATTTCAATGGTATAAATTACCCTTAGTTTCATTAGGGAGTTTACCTTTCAGTGAGAATTCAAAAGTATATGAGTATTTTAAGTGATGCTTTAATGTTTAATTGATTTAGTACTGACCTATTATAGAGATATTGTGCAATTTCAACTAGTGGTTACCTCATCAAAATGAAAATATGAATTGTAATCGGAAATTTTTGGGCTCTCCTAGAATGTTTTTGTATTTTTGAGATAGTATAGGCGCGTTGAGACTATCTTCGTTGTGTTTTGTTTATCACTGAGTTCAATGTGATCCTTTAGGAAATGTTTGATAAAGAGAATCATCAAGATCAATTATATTTTGGTGGATATCTTGAGCATTATATTTAAAAGTGGGGAGCTTGATGATCCTTTCAAGAGATTAATAGTGATTTTTGACAAGATGTGAGAGAAAGTTATGTTTGATCATAAAACATTTAGACAATGATATTCTTGATCCGGTGAATATGGATGCTGTATATTTTGCTGATTGAGTGCTTATAAATGTGTGTTTTCCATCTTTTGTTTGTGCAACAGTTCTGAAATGGATAAGTTGTGTTATAAAGATAAGTTTTTTATATGCATGGTTTATAGAAGAATTATTTCTATCGTTAGTTAATATTTAACTACTTATTTTTTCCCGAATGGAATCATTATGATGATTCATACACATTTTGAACATATTCAAATATATTTTCTAAGGATTGTTGAATTTGTTGTTGTAAACTTCAATAATTTTCCTTGATTGTCACTAATTTCCAATTATTGGTGAATAGACATATTGAAGTTATCTTATTTTCAAATGAATGGTTTGGAGGAATGTATTCATTGATTAGGATGATTATAAACTATTTTCTTTTCAACAATAACAAGTTTAATGGAAAGGTGAATGTGATAGTACAAGTTTTCTCATGAGGATTACCTTTCATATGCTTAGAATTTAACATTCATTTCAATTTCATTAGAATTTTTTTCATTCATTGTAATTTAATATCTTCTATTTAGATGTCATATGTAATGTCCCAGTGCTTTCTAGACTGTTAATTTGGGTTTTCCTATGATTTGTAAGTGTTTATAGAAATTTTTGAGGTTGTTCAATGGTGTGAGGTGTATTTTTGGCATGTTGGGGCTCAAAACACTCATTTTGAAGGAACTCTGACCATTTTTAAAGCCATGGTAGTGTTACGATCATGGAGTGTTCGATGAATTTGGGATTAAAAACATTCATTTTGGGTCTGTTTTTATTCCACAGTGGTCTACCCCACTGTGGTGAATCCATTTTGAAGGGTGTGGTTCTTGGGGTTCTCTTACCAAAGTTCCCATGTGAAGCAATGAGAGGCGTAATGCCTATTTTTGTGGGCATGGTGTGGTTGAAACATTGTGTGAGAAATTTTATTAATGTATAAAACCATATGTATTGTCTTTGTTGGTTTCTAGTCACAACATGAGGTATTTCTATCATGCCATGGATTGTGTTGTTGGGTTCCTTGGATCCACCACTATAGGGATTATTACATTGTGTTGATGGTCATGGATGAGCATAGCAATTGGATATTTCTGTTGGAATCAATATGGGAAATGGGGAAAGGTGAGATTATCATTTGATGATTTGTGGTGGTGTTACACCATGATTATAATAATTCTTTGGTATGGTGGGGTTTTTTGGGAATATTGAAGATGATATGGTCAGTCCTCTGATGCTGCAGTAGTTCTTTCCAAGTGTCGGTGATGAGGTCATTATGGTCATTTTGGGTACCTTTATATTGTGATGTTGTTCAACCAATTTTAAAATAGTATAAATCGCCACTGAGAAGGGGTTGGGTCAACTTTTTTGACGAACAAAAATTTTGGATAACATTTTGGTTGATGCCATCATGAATGTTTTGGTGGAGGCCATGACATGGTGAAGGTCTATTGGATTTTCTCTATAAATAGGGGATCAAGCTTCCTTGGGTATGAAATTTATTCCCTCCCATAAAACCCATATGAACCCCAATCCTTCTTTATCTCCTTCCAATCATCTCTTTGTGGATTTATACCCCTTGATTCATGGGGTTTGATCTCTCCTGATCTGAGTAAAACACTTATCTTTTTTATCTTCTTCATCATTATTTTCTTTATTGTGGCTACATCACTGAGTTTATTTTTATTTGGTTATTATTTACATCATGGTTAATCCATTTTGGTTAGTTCCTTAGGTGGTTTCCATTCAGTTTGATGGTATTTGATCCTTATTTTTTCCATTATTGTCCAATGTTCCACAAAACATTAATTAACGTAGGGTATTTGAGGATTCTCCATTTTCATTTATATGAATGTTTGGATCTAATTTACTTTTCTCTTCATTGGGTGGATATTATGGATTGAACTAAATAAATTTAATGAACCAGATTAAAGAAATTTGAGGGAATATAGTGGATCAAATGGGTTTTATGTTAACTCTTATTATTGGCATGCATTGATGAATCGGAAAAAATATAGTTGTTGTGTAGAGGCCTTATTTGTGGTTGTTGACATTGTTGAATCACCTCTCAAAAAATGACACTCCATTAAAGATCATAATGATATAGTTTTTAGAACTTTTGTGGCCTTGGTCATAATTTTTGTAATACCCATGAATAATTAATATAAAATTGATGGTTAAAGAGTGATTGATTATTGCAATTTATGGATGGTTTTAGGAGGTTAGTTGGTATGATTTTTATTTATTATTTTTATAAATATGGTTGGTTGATATGTACTTCTGTGATAACATTGAGAGTTATTGATGATAGGATTTTCAGCTTCATAATAGGTTAAATCACATAAAACTAGTAACAAATTGGATGTGTGGGATTAGGGAACCTATGGTGATGATTTTCGGACTTGAAATTCTAGTTTAATACAAAATAATGATTGAAAAGAGGTCCTATAAAGTGATTTTATATTTTGATTTCTTCTTCCATCATTGTAAGTGAAGTATCTAATTTAGTGTAATGAAAAAAGTTTTTTGGTTGTTGTAGATTTTTTAGAAGATGTGGTTGTTGATGTGGGGGTGCTGGATGGGTTCTAGTATATTTTGAAAATGGTGGAATGGTTGGTTGTATGGAAATGTGAGGTGAATTTGTGGTTGTTTAGGGGGATATTGGTTTGTGTTCTGAGGTGTTTCATTTGGAGATTGGTTTTGTGTTGTGTAGTTGTGTTATAGATTCCCAATGACGTGGAATATTATTTGTAATGAGGAATACGGTAATGAGTATGGGATAGAATTTATTATGTATTGGCTATTAATGGAATTTTCAATATTGTAATGAATGGGTAATGGTTGAAATGAATGTGGCAGGTGACTAAAGATTGGATTGGTATTAAATATATATAAATATATGGAATAATGAAGGTAATGTGCTAGGTAAAATTTTCATGAACTGATTCACAAGGGACCACATGGCTAACAGTAAGCTGTGTGTAACAACTCATGTTTGCCTCCAATAGATCAGGGACTGACAACTAACACCGAGTAGGTATATAACATACATTGGAGGCATTAGCCTAAGGTATATGTAGACAAACATACATCTCCATACACTAATATAAATTGTAAAGGAATGTAACAACTGATAATATATATGCATGCATATAAATAAATCCTACATCAGAGCACGACATGAGCACAAAAAAAGAAAAAGGGACAAACACAATCCCACAAAAACTGAGAAATGATTAAGACCTGCTATTAATAAAGGGATAATTTCTAAGATGAAATCTGAGATCCACCTACGCCTAGTCATCCCATAACTCTGTCGAAAGGTCTACTATCTTTATATGACATGAAAAGTATGGGAATAACTCATACAAGGGTGATTATAGTTATACCTAGTATGACACACTGAAATCAGCAAACATAAAGCACCACATAAAGAGAGGTACATCTAGAGCATAAAACCAAGGGGATAACAAGATAACCTATATATGGTCAAATATAGAATCCAAGTCTCACTGATAGGTCAGACACCTATATCCATCCTAGGATTCTACTTGAGGTTTCGAGGTAATGTTTTTCTAAGATAACTCACTCCCCAGGTAGTTCTAACATTGATTGAACTCATCAAATAGGTTTCACCCATCAGGGCTTTCCATGGAGAGGTATATGTTATAACTCAAAATATGAGGATACAAAAATAGTGGATTACTCTCAAGGACTATAGGGGATAGTTAACCATACGCTGTATAATCCACTCGGATGGGGATCATACGCCCTATGATTAAGTATTGGGATACTTGAATGAACCTAGGGAATAATGATAAAGGATCATACTTCAAGCCATATGGAGGTATACCTGGATCTTTCTTGAAATAAATTGTAGATAGGATCACTCATATTATTCTCAAGATGAGAAGCATCACTGGACACTCATAGGGGTGGACCAAGGGAAATTACCCTACTGATACACTTCTAGATTGAAGAGAATGGGATTTTAACCTTACCTTGGATAAGTACACAACATGTATAGGTAATACCTGGAATGTCCTAGTTAGTCCTGACATGCCTGATTCTTATGCCCATGCTCATGTCCTTCATCTCCTACCCATGTATTCTAGTCTTTTCCATGTATGTTGGTCATGTCAGTGAATGCTAGCTATGTTTTGGTTCACTGGTCATGTCTATGCCCATGTATGCTAGTCGTGTCGAGGTACACTAATTGTTCCCATGCCTGGGTACCCCTGTGGTATATGTCAGGTCACTAATCAAGGGTCAAACAACCTATGACATTTAATTATGCATGTAAACCCTATCCATACAGAAGGGGATTATAATGTCCAGAAACTCTTTGGTCCATTACTTTTTCAAATTCTAGTGTTTTGGGTCTTCTGGGAGGCAATGGTGGCTCATTTCAAGAGATTTTTAGATTTCTAGTTTTTCCATTAGTGAGTTAGGCATCGGTGATTTGTGTTCATAGCTCAACATCTGTAGGTTGGTGTTGGTAGCTCAGTGTCGGTTGGTTGTCTTTAGTAGATTTTCATCAGTGAATCAAGGCTTCTGTGACTCGAGGTGTCAGTATTTTAGTGTTTTGGTAGGTCAAGGCATCGGTTGGTCGAGGTGTCAGTAGGTCGAGGCATCAGAAGGTTAGGCATCAGTGAGTAGCATCGCTGAGTGGAATTTGTGATTCACGTCAGCGAGTCTAGCATCGGTGACTCACTATTGGTGACTCGTGTTAGTGACTCAGCCATCGGTGATTCATTTCTAGCTTTTCCCAGTTTTTCCAGTTTCTCACCTCTTATGTTTTATTTGTCATAAATCAAGTTTAAGGCGGTATTTGAGAGTTTCTAAAGACATTTCAAAGGATATTAAGCATATATTTAATACACTGATTCTCATGGAGATTTGAAATAGTCAAACCATGTGGTCTTGACCACGATCTGGCATTAATGGAATTTGAAACCGTCTTCATTATATTGATATAGGATCTAGCTCTTCTAAGATGAGATCTTCTTTTCCCCATGTGTTTCTATTTTCTCTTGGTGTGCCTAAATCCATTCCTCCCTGTGGAGTAATGTGTTGTTTTGTAGGCATTGATTTAGTTTTCCCTGGAGTTTTCTCCTACTCACGTACCACATATTTTGGCATAAGGAATAATTGTTCATCTCCCATTGTTCCAGGTAGGGATTTCATTTGTCTCCCTTTTAATTATGTATCATGAGGGGTGGGTGTACTCATGTACCCTTGTGAATAAAGTTGAACCTAGATTGAAGGAAGATAATAAGAAGTAATAAATAAGATGTTGGGAAGACGATGATGATTGCTTTGTTTAATATGTTATCCTTGATCCATGTCATGTTTTGTAAGAGTTCCATGCCTTATAAAAATCATGGTCATTGGTGGTCTCTGTTTGCACACTAGTTTGTCTTGTAAATACTTTTTGTAGTTATCTGTGAACAACTGTATGATTATGAAATTGGTTAACCACATATATTGGGTTAAATAAATAGATACCCCAAAATTGTACTAGTTTTGTGATATCCCCTATTTTATATAGTGGAATTAAATCAAAAGTGTTTTTATATCTGAATAAACCATTCCTTGTTTATGTGGATGTGTGTTGTGTGTGGTTCTGTTCAGCCTTGTGTTTGTGCTGGCAGTGTGGTGATGTGGCTAGGTGTGTGGTTGTGTGTATGGGGTTGTACGGGTAGTGTGGTAGTATCTTAGGCTGAGAGGTTCGTTGATTGTGTAATGGGTGAACTTGTTATGCAGTGGGACTGCAACTAGGTTGTGGGGTTGTAGAACTGGGTTGTATCATGTTCATGATTACGGGTGTGTTGCATGTGATATTGTTATGCACCAAGACTACCAAGGATTTTTTTATAGGTGATGATTTTAATGAAGGATGTTGTTACCTAGTGTGGGCCTTTCACCCGTAGCTTCTACAGATCATTATTTTATGAATGGGTGTAAGAATGGATTGTTTTACCTTGGACCTTCTTTCTTTTTTTGACTTTGGCAGTGGTTGGTATGGTTGCTTCACCTTATAATTTTTTCAGTGTTTGGTAGTTTCCCTAGTAGGGATATAATAAATAAATGAATTAATTGATTATGCAGAATGAAAAGTGGAAAAATGAATTAGTCTGGGGTATGTTTCGAGTTGTGTCTTGTAGTGAAGCAGTGTTCTTTTACTGAATTGGGAAGTGATTGTTGTTCATTTTGATACGTGCATTTATAGGTGGAATAAAGGGTTGTTTGGTGTGGGCTGGTAGTTTGTTTTGAAAACCCATTACTTAGCCTAAGTGTTTGGTACCTATATATACATGTAATTCATTGTGATTTCTATATGCACCCCACCCGAGTTGAGGACTACATGTCGATCACCCCCATTATTATGAGGGAAGGTTTCCTTTCCCAACATCTTGGTGGGAGGATGGATGGCTGGTTATTGTTTCTTCTCTGCTTCCTCTTCTAGGCATTGGTATCCCTAGACTCCTTAGGCAGGTTTTGGTGCAGTTGTGAGGCCCCGGTGTCTGTGGGTGATGTGTGCTTCTCAGGTGTCTTTGATATGAGATACATTGTTCTTTCCCAGGTGTTCTCGGGATATAATGTGCTTGTGTCATAGGTGTTTGTAGTCAGAATTTGGTATGTGGACTAGGAGTGTGTGGGATGTTTGTGACGGTAGGGCTTGTGGAAGAGTGGGGTAGCATCATGACCTTCACTGTTAGGGATGATCAGTTAACCAATGGGAAGTGGTGTGGGCTACTCAAATATCAATGTTCTTACTACTTTACTTGACTTTTTTTATTTGTTGATCATGACATGGTGAGGTTGGGGTAGATAGTATACCTTTTTAGGTTCTTTTGAGTTTCTCTTGTTTTCTCACAGGGGCATTAGTATGATTCTCCACTTATGCACGAGTGAATTTGGCTTTTCGTACTGAGTAAAACTGTATTCTCACACTACGTATATAAAACTATTTTTCAGTTTCTATGGAGATTATGCCGAACGTGCTGGACCTCACTAGCTTAGACATTGGGGACACTTATTGTGTCACTAATTAGTTCTATTTTGGTATTTTTTGGGATTTTTCGTTGTATTTTGTATCATTTTTACATTGAACATGCATGTGGGATAGGTTTTGGTATACTTATATATATATGTGTATGTGTGTTTGTGTTTTTGTGTGTGTCTTGGAGTTGTTTGAGGTTGATACATCTTGTCTCTTGATATTGGTTACTATAAAAAGGGTAATGCCTCCCATTTTTGTGAGAATTAAATCCTAGGTGATGATCACCACCTTGAGGCCTATTAGAGGAAGGACTTGGTGGTCATTATCTCTCCATTATTTTGAGGTAGTAAGGTCTCAGCATCTTGATATTGCTTACCATATCTTGAAGGAGGAATGTCATCACAGAATGGTATCAGAGGATAATGGTTGAGAGATAGGATGGAGTTTGGAGTTAGGCATGATGATGATTTCATGGGTTAGTAGGGAAACAGTGTTAGGAAATCATGGTGTGTGACATAGGCCAGAGAAGACCGGCTAGGACATGGAATTTTATACCCCCCCCCCCCCCCCCCGTGATTCAATGACAGAACTTTGAGCTTAACAAATGACCAAGTGAGGTTACTTATTTTTTGGGGTAGAGACCCTTGTAATGGTCCATGCATCATGAATATTTCTTCTCTTGTTTGTATTGTGAATTCTCTGGTAATTAAAATAAACAATGAGTTAAAATGAATCCTAAATAAACTTAATACTACTCAAGCTTAGAAATTCCTTGTTTACCTTTTAGTTATGGCACTTGGTCATTGTCCATGAGTGACTCAGGTAGTAGTGGATAAGTAGGACAATCTGACTGATCAGAAGAGGGTTGATCCAGAGGAGGAGGACAATAAGTTGTAGAAGACGCTTCATTCTTTCCAATGGAAGAATTTAAGAAAGTACAAGGGTATTTTCAAGGACATGGAGATAGAGAGTAGGCTTGATGAGATGATGATCACATTCATCTTGATCTATGATGTGAAGGAGTACCATGTTCCCCTAGCAGTGAGATAGTTGAGGGGGGATTATTATCAGTGGTGGACGCGTTACCTTGGGGAGAGGAAGGATACCGATCTTCTGTGGTTTACTTTGAAAAGGATTTTTGGGTAGAATTACTTTTTTTGATGATGAAGGCTGAGAAGAGGTAGGAGCTACTCTCCCTCCGGTAGGGGAGTATGACAGTGAGGGAGCTGGGGATCAAGTTTAAGGATCTCCTTCACTTTCCCCAAACCTCTTTCCAGATGAAGAGTCTAAGGCAAGATGTTTAGAGAAGACACTTTGTCCTTATATCTAGTATGTGGTTACTCCCTTCACCCTACTGACATACCTAGAGGTCCAGAAGAAGGCTAAGGTGGTTGAAAGTATGCACTCATGATGATCTATACCCAAATAGGGGAGAAAGCATGGTTTTATAAAGGGAAATACTTCCAAAAATAGGTCTTAGGTGCTTGTGCCTTCTAGGTTTCATCCAATGGGTAGCCAACCCTAGTATCTTCAGTTCTGACATTCTGGTCCTCATACTTTTCCCATAGTCTTGGGATTGAGGATTGTTTTTTCATATAGAGGCCTAGGTAACCTTTAGAATTAGTGTTAAATTCGAGATCAGTATGATGGGGGTGGGAAGGTTCAGTTCCCACCTCAGCAATAGTTTTCGTCCATACCATTTCAGCTACAGGGACAACAGGCTCATGTTCCACCGATGGGAGATGAAGCAGGAAAAAGCTGACCTTAAGGTGTTCCTTAGGGACCTCGTCCAAGTCATGGTCAGAGATGGGCTAAATAACAGAGGGGTAGAGGAGATGGGTGTGGTCAGTTGCACGCTGGAGAGATAGCAGTTCCAGTAGGGTTGGAGATCGTTCGAGGTAAGATCAGTTTGTTTAGTTCCCTTGTTTGTGCATTGTTTGATTCTAGAGCTTTGAAGTCATTCAATTGAGCATTCTTCTCTCATAGCTCTACAGGATCCATCTTATATGATGGAATAGATATATGATTCACACATGTTAAGAAGAAACTCATAAACTAAACCTATCCCTTGGGTGGTAACCTAGATAAGTCATTAGGAAATACATCTATGAACTTTTCAATGACACCAGGACATACTGACTCATGTTTCTTTCTATCATCCAAATTTACTCTAGAATAATGGGCTATGATTCTACCCAGCTACAGAAATATAGGTCCTACATAACAAGTTTTCATATCCAACTCCCCAATATAGACATAATCATCACCCTAGAAAAATATAATTCACCCCACCAATGAGAATAATTGGTATAGTAGATACATCACTACATGGGGTGTTTTAATTGTTGTCAAAAACTAGACTAACTATTTTCATGTCAATGGAAACATCCCTTTCCATTTTATGGGTATATATTAAGTGGGAATTAATGATTTTAAAGGTAAAACTTTCAAACAGTTGTGAGACATTATATGCATCCATTTTTTATATATGTAAAATTTTTATCTCCCTCTTATATTGACAACTTATATTCAACAAAATTATACATGACCAGAGGTAAGTATGGAGTTGTTGGATCACGTAAAAGGTAGCATATGGACCATCCTCAGTAGTCTGAGTCTATGTGATCACCGACCACTCCTAGTACTTATAAAAAAACAACATAATAGGTTGGTGGAGGTATCCATTAATGTTTAACTAAAATGAATCCCATGCAGTGTTATCCAGTTCATTGAGATATGAGATTTTTATGCTTTTATTTTATCTTACATAATAAATTTTCTTGGTATGTATTGAATTCCTCTAAAAATCGTATTTACCCTTGAAAAATTCATAGATTGGCAACCCCTAGAATGGAATTACTTGAACTATTGTCATTTGTTTTCAATTTCTACCCCCTTGGGAAATAGTAAAGATAATTCTCCTTGTTAGCACGATTGAAACACACCATTATGTCATTAAGAAATGATTACTTGAATGGTCAAAAAAATTATCTACAATTTCTTAACCTCAGAGGGTTGGGTATGTTTATCTCTGTAACAGATCAACTAGTGTCAACCCATAAATGTAACTCGAATAGAGAAACTAAAAGGCTTGAAGCATTCTCTTAATCTCCATGGGTTGGAGACAAGCACTAGGGTATCATACAAAGAAATATGAGAATGGTTTCACCTTCAACAAGCACGTGATATGATAAGAGAAATCACTACATCACATCAAATTTTCACAATACATCACATATCATGATAACCAAACCATAAAGGTAACATCCAAAAACCAGATAACAATGTCTAAATAACAAATTAAAAAAAATTTAAAATGGATCTAGAAGCATGGAGATCATGAGAATTAAAAGAATCGTAGTAGTAACACTAGAGGAGCAGGGTTCACGGTGAAGGTGGGTTCACAGAAGAGAAGGGATTCATAGTAGATGTGGGATTCAACAGCAGAGTATGCAGAGGAGGTGGGTTCGAAGACGATGGGGTTTTACGGTGGAGGGCTTCACAATAATGGCGAAGGAGGAGGAGTCGGCAACAATGGAGGAGGGGAGGAGGAGGATGCGGTTTGGTTCAGCTTCCACGAGAGCATGAGTCGTGCGAGAGAAGGACGAGACAGTTAGGGTTTATTTTTAAAATAGAGTAAACCTTTTATCAAAACTAACTAAAAAAATGATGAAAAATGTATGTTTGCACATCGCTAAAATAGAAAGCATTGATAAGACATTCCTTTACTAGCACCCAAAAAGCATTGATAAAACTACAGTGATAATAAATTATTTTTATTTTTATATATATTTATAAAATTAAATGTATAATAAACAAAAAAAAATTATATATTTATAATATTAACTATAAATAAATAAATAAATAAATATAATAAAAATATATTTATTTATAATTATAATTTTTTAATAAATATATTTATTATATTTATAATTATATATAATTAATATATTTATTATAATTTTACAGTAATAAAAATATATCTATATTAACTTAGAATTGTAATTATAATTTTTTGTATATATTTATTATATTTTTATAATTATTTAGTAACTATAAATTTATATAAATATTTATTGATAGTTATAATAATAAATATATATATATATACATATATATATATCAATAATTATAAAATTATAACAAATATATTTCTAACATTTATAATTTTATAAGTATATATAATTAATACATTTGTTATAAATTAATAATTATGTAAATATATATGTATTCTTTAGAATTTTAATTATAAATATTTGTATCCATTTATAAATATATTTATTTAGTTAATATATTTATTATAATTTTATAATTATCTAAAATTAAATAAATATATTTCAAAATATAAATCTCTATTAATTTAAAAAATAATGAAATACTTATGAAATATATATATACATATATATTATAAATATATAATTATTACATATATATTTTAATTATACTCGTAAATATAAATAAATATATATTTATTTATTTATTTATTTATTTAAATACTTATGAAATTAAAATAAATATATTAAGTATATATAGTCATAAATATAAATAAATATATATATTTTAATACTTGATAAAAAAATAAAAACATATATTTAATTAAATAATTATGAAATTATAAAAGATCTATATAATTAATATATTTTTTAATTTCATCTGTATTTATATATATATATATATATAATTATTTATATATATTTACGACTTTATATAATTAATATAATTATTTTAATTTCATATGTATTTAAATATAAATAAATAAATATTTATTTATATTTATGAAAATAACTAAAATATATATTTATTTGTAATTATAATTATAAATATAATAAATATATTTATTATAATTCTATAATCATTTACATATATATTATTTATAATTATAAATGTAAATATTTTTATATATTTATAAATATATTTCTATAATCATATGTATTTATAAAATTATAATTATTATAAATATATTTATTATATTTTTCTAATTATATATATATATATTTATTTATAATTATAATTATAAATAAATATATTTATATAAATTTTTATATAGATATAAATATATTTATATGTATATATATTTGTATATTAATATTTAAATATATATATATATTTATAAAATTATAATAACTGTATTTATTGTAATTTTATAAAAAGTTTTCATATATAATTTTAAAGATAATAAATTTATATACCATTTTAATAAATTACAATAAATGAATTGATATATATATATATATTTATAATTATAAAATTTTAATTAAATATAAATAAAATGTATTTATATTTAATTATAAATATATTAAATATATTTATCATTTAAAAATTATTGTAATTTTATAATTATTTAAATATATATATATCTATATATAATTATAATTATGTAAATATATTTTAACAAGTATTTATATATAACTAAATATTTAGAAATATAAATGTAATAAATATATCTATTATTTTAATATATATATCGTGAATTTAAGTATTTATGTGAACATAATAGCTTCATGGGAACATTAATGATTCATATACACTCAGTAAAGTATACATCATAAATGAGTCATCATATATATAGACAACATGAATAATAATGACGGTGTAATGCATAAATGAACCTTTATGATGGATACATAACATATGAACGTCAATTATATTCACGCATCAATTGACCAAATTCATTGAAAACATATATTTTTTTATACTTATAATCATAAATATACATTTTTAAAAATTATTTATATATAATTATAAATATATAAATATATAATTATACAATTATAATAAATATTATAAATATATTTATTATTTATTTAAATGTATTATATATGTATATTTTAATTATAAAAAATTTATATTAATTATAAACATGCATTTTTTATTTAATTTAAGAAAATAAACATTATTTTTGAATATAAATATAATATTTTTTATTAAAAAAATTATCAGCGTTAAAAATAGCACTGATAAATCTATATTTTTAACACTTTTAGCTAGTGGTGATATAGCTCCCCATATATATTTGATTTCTATTTAGTGCTGATAAAACCCGATGCATCTTTGTAGCATGAGTCCACCATTTTCTGTTTTTATGTCTATTCTCTCTCTGATGTGAACAATGATTTCCCAAGTGCTTTGGATTCGAACCCAACAATGGTACCATCAATCAGTGAACTTCTAGAGCCATCGTAACATATCTGCTAACACTGTCAACTTAATGATTTTAGACAGTTGCTCAACAAACTCGTACTGAACACAACCATGGATGGCCTTCAATAACTCTAAAAAAATCAACTGAACTCATGAATGGATCATCATCAAGCCTCGAACAGATCTATTTTAGTCTTCCTCAATGTAGTTCAGATAGCTTAGAATAGATGTTGAACCACTTGGAACTAGAAATTTTGAAGGGATTGTGGATGTGGTCAATGTCGAAAATAGTGATCCAACTGGAATAATCCATTCATACATGAAACCTGAATAATTAATAATTACATTAAAAAACAATTAATCATTTTAACATTATAAAATTATTTCAAAATATATTTTTAATTAAGAACATTCACATATAATTTGAATCAATAAATCATTTCATATTAATGATAATAATATATTTTGAATTTCACAAAGAAAACATTTTAAAAACAATTTACCATTTGAAATTTTGAAGAAAATATATAGGCAAAATCAATAAAAATATATTTTTAATTTGATCACGAAAAAATTAAATTCAAAATGATATTTTCATTTAATTAATTTCAATGAAAATGATTTTTCCATTTAATAATTTAACATTAACTAAGATTTTATAATTTCACGAACAAATAACATGTTTCAATAATTTACAACAGATTCAAGGTGGGAGAGAAATAAATTGAAAATCATACACTACCAATAATAAATACCTTGATGAGAGCTGACATTGCCAATACCCCAAAAGGTCGCTTCCACTGAGCTCCACATTGGGGGAACATGTTTCAATCAGTTAATACATCAAATATCCTATTTCAAAGGATATATTAATCACAATAATAAATACATGTCATTTTTCAAAACAAAAACTCTTATTTCAGTGCGCATAATCAATTAACTTCACATATAAATATAAAATTCACAATTTCATAGAAAATGAATATCATAATTCATTATGAGTAATAAAGTCATGAAAAAATCCAAAAAATACATGTGTTGTAGATATAAAATAGTGACACATTACAGGTCTATTTTTTTTAATATTATATTTTTTTGCAATGGATGTAAATCCATTACAATTAGTTTGATGTGTTTAATTCATATCATCTTAACATTATTTTTTACAATATATATTTTCGATAGATTGTTTTTGTTATTGTTATTTTATGATGGATGGTCAATCCATCATAATACATATTTCCATTATTTACCTATCAAATCCAAAAGGTTAGAAACACAGCGAACCAATTATGAAAATATTTATATTAGATTATTGTGAATGTGGAATCACAAGGTGTATTACCAAGGTGAGTATGCAAAGCACCACACACATCAGCCTCCACAAAACGCAAGAAGATTTCTGGGATCACAAAGGACCATCTTGAGCTTAGCCTATCTAATGGACTTATGGTTTGTGTTTGTTTTGCAATGGTAATTACACCCGATAATGTTCATCACAATTTCCCACCACCTTGTATGTATATATGTATGTGTGTGTGTATATATAATTCACAACTAATATATATGAATTATTTTATTTGCTGCAATTACTTACCTTTTGTGATGATTGTGGGTAATTTAGCCATAAATAACTTCTGTGCATTATCGCATGTGCATGAACACCAAAACTATTAGGGATAAATTTATTGTTCATTATAATGTATCAAAAATATTATTAGAAATAGATTAATTCCTTGTCGCTATGAGTAGTCCTTAAAGAAATCAATTATGATGGAAATTTCATCTATCGAAATTATTCCATCACATATAATTTGTCTTCAAATTGTGGTTTTACTTGTATAACTATTGATATTTTTTAATTGGTTACATTTTAATGGTATAAATTACCCTTAGTTTCATTAGGGAGTTTAACATTAAGTGATAATTCAAAAGCAGATGAGTGTTTTAAGTTATTCTTTAAAGTTTAACAGATTTAGTGCTGACCTATTGTAGAGATCTTGTTCAATTTCAATTAGTGTTTATCTCATCAAAATAAAAATAAGGATTGTAAAGGGAAATTTTTGGGCTTGCATGAATGTTTTTGTATGGTTGAGACAGTATGGGCGTGTTGAGATTAGCTTCATTGTGTTTTTTTATTATTGAGTTCACTGTGATCTTTTAGAAAATGTTTGATAAATAGAACCATCTTGGTAAAATATATTTTGGTGGACATATTGAGCATTATATTCAAAATTTGGGAGCTTGATGAGCCTTTCGAGAGTTGAATAGTGAATTTTGACAAGATGTGAGAGAAATTTCTATGTGAGCCTAACACATTTAGAAAATGATATTATGGATCTAGTGAATATGGATGTTTTATATTTTGATGAATGGGTGCTTATGAATGTGGGTTTTCCATCTGTTGTCTGTGCGAGAGTATCGAAATGGGTATGTTGTGATATAAAGATTAGTTTTTTACATGCATGGTTTATAGAAGCAGGATTTCTATCATTAGTTCATATTAAACTACTAAATGTTTCCTGAATTGAATCTTTATGATGATTCATCCACATTTTGAACATATTCAAATATAATTTCTATGGATTTTAGAATTTCTTGTGGTAAACTTCAATAATTTTCCTTGATTTTCACTAATTTCCAATTATTGGTAAATAAACATATGAAAATTATCTTATTTTCAAATTAAATATTTGGAGGAATGGATAAATTGTTAGGATGAATATAAAATATTTTCTTTCCAAAAACAACAAGTTTAATGGGAAGGTTAGTGTGGTAATACAAGTTTTCTCATGAGGGTTACCTTTCGTATTCTTAGACTTCTACATTCATTTCAGTTTCATTAGATTTTTTTTCATTAATTTTAATTAAATTTTGTCTATTTAGATATCATATATAATGTACCATATCTTTCTAGATTGTTACTTTGTCTTTTATTGGGATTTGGAAGTGTTGATAAGAATTTTGGAGGTAGTTAAATGGTTATATGTGTATTTTTGGCATGTTGGGGCTTAAAACACTTATTTTGAAGGCGCTCTGACCATTTTGAAAGCCATGGTAGTGTTATGAGCATGTTGTGTTTCATGAATTTGGGATTAAAAACATTCATTTTAGGTGAGTTTTTATTACATGGTGGCCTTCAACACTACGGTGAGGCCATTTTAAAGGGTGTGGTGCCTGGGGTGCTCTGACCAAAGTTCGAATGTGAAATAAGGAGAGGTGTGAGGCCTATTTTTGTGGGCATTGTGGGGTTACAACATGGTGTGAGAAATTTTGGTAAATTTTAAACCCATATTTATTTTATTTGTTTTTTTCTAGTCACAACATGAGGTATTTAAATCATTCCATGGAGTGTGAGTTTGGGTTCCTTGGATCCACCACTATTGGGATCATTAGGCATGTTGATGGTCATGGATGGGCATAAAATTTAGATATTTCTGGTGGAATCTATATGGGAAACAAGGAAAGGTGAAATAATCATTTGAGGATTTGTGGTGGTGTTACACAATGATTATGAATATTCTTCAGCATGGTGGGGTTTTTTGGGTATTTTGAAGATGACATGGTCAATCCTCTGATGTTGTGGTGGTTCTCTACAGGTGTCAGGGTTGATGTTGTTATGGACATTTAGGGTTCCTTTATATTTTGATGTTGTTCAAGCTATTTTAAAATGGTCAAAATGGCCACTGAGATGTGGGGGGGGGGGGGACAACCATTTTGAGAAAAAAAATTTGGACAACATTTTGGTTAAGGCCATCATGAACGTTTTGGAGGTGGTCATTCCATGGTGAATGAAAATTGGATTTTGTCTATAAATAGAGGATCAATCTTCCTTTGGTTTGACATTTATTCCATACGATAAAACCCTTATAAAATCCAGGCCTTCTTTAGCGCCTTCCAATAATATCTTTTGAGGTTTTAATCCCCTTGATTTATGGGGTTTGATCTCTCCTTATCTGAGTTAAACACTTATCTTTTTCTTTATATTATTCATCATTATTTTCATTATTGTGGATGCATCAATGAGATTATTTATATTTGGTTATTATTTACATCATGGTTAATTCATTTTGGTTAGGTCCTTGGGTGGTTTCCATTGAGTTTGATGGTATTTGATCCTTATTTTTTCTATAATTGTGCAATGTTACCCAAATCCTTAATTAAGGTAAGGGATTTGAGGCTTCTCCATTTTCATTTATATGAAATTTTTGATCTAATTTACTTTTGTCTTCTTTGGGTGGATAATATGTATTGACCTAAATAAATATAATGAACTATATTAAAGATATTTGAGGGAAGATATTGGATCAAATGGATTTTATGTTAATTCTTATTATTGGTATGCATTAATGAATCTGGACTAATGTGGTTATTGTGTAGAAGCCTTATTTGCTGCTGTTGACATACTTGAATCACCTCTCAGAAAAGGACACTCTATTAAAGATGTTAATGAAACCATTTTTTTGAATTATGTGACCTTGTTCTTTATTTTTATACTACCCATGAATAATTCATATGAAAAGGATGGTTAAAGAGTGATTGCTTGTTGCAATTTTTTGATGGATTTATGTGGTTCACCAGTGTGATTTTTATTTCTTTTTTTTATAAATATGGTTGGTTGATGTGTGCCTCTGAGATAACATTGAGAGTTGGTGATGATAGGTTTTCACCTTCATAATTGGGAAAATCACATAAAACCGGTAACAAATTGGGTGTGTGGGATTCAGGAACCTATGGTGATTATTTTCAAATTTTAAATTCTAGTTTTATACAAAATAATGATTGATAAGAGGTACTATAATGTGATTTTATGTTTTGATTGTGTTTTCCATCGTTGTAGGTGAATTTTCTCTTTTAGTGCAATGAAATGTTTTTTTGGGTCATTGTAGCTAGTTGAGAAGATGTGGTTGTTGATGTGGTGGTGGTGGATGGGTTGTTATATGGTTTGAAAATGGTGGCATGGTTTTTTTATGGAAAGATGAGGTGCCTTTATTGTTGTTTTGGTGTCTATTGGTTTGAGTTATGGGGTGTTTCATGTGGCGATTGGTTTTGTGTTGTGAGGTTTTGTTATAGATTCCCAATGATGTAGAATATTAATGGTAATGATGAATACGATAATGAGTATGGTCTAAAGTTTATTAGGTATTGTCTTTTAATGGACTTTTCAACATTGGAATGAATTGGTAATGGTTGAAATGAATGTGGGAGGTAAAAAAATATTGTATTTGTATTAAATATATAAAAATTAATAGAATAATGAAGGTAATGTTGTAGGTAAAATTTTCATGAACCGATTCACAGGGCCCGCCTAGCCCATGGTAAGCTGAGCATGACACCTCAAGCCTACCTCCAATAGCTCAAGGGTTGGCGAGCAATTCTAAGTAGGTATATTACATACATTGGAGGCCTTATCCCAAGGTACAAGTACAAAGGCATACATCTCCATACACTAATATAAATTGGAATGGAATGTAACAACTGATAATATATAAGCATTCTTACAAATAAATCCCACATCAGAGCACAACATGAGTACAAAAAAGAAAAAGGACCAAACACAATCCCACCAAAACAGATAAAAGAGTCCAACCTTCTAGTAATAAGAGGGTAATTTCCAAGATGAAATCTAATATCTACCTACTCTTAGTCATCCTAAGACTCTATCAAAAGTTCTACTATCTTTATAATGCATGAAAAGTATGGTAATAACCCATACAAGGGTTAGTATATTCATACCTAGTAAGACACCTTGAAATCAAAAATCTAAAAACCTCATATAAAGAGAGGTGTATCTATAGAAAAAAAGCAAGGGGATAACAAGATAACCTATATATGGTCAAATATAGACACCAAGTCTAAAATTAATGTCACACCCTTATATCCAGCCTTGGATTCTACTTGAGGTTCTGAGGTAATGTTTTTTCTAAGAGAACTCTCTCATCATGTACTGCCAACATTGATGGAACACATCTAATAGGTTTCAGCCATCAAGACATTCCGTGGAGAGGTATATGTTAGAACTCAAAAGATGATG
This sequence comes from Viscum album, assembly GCA_963277665.1. Lineage (NCBI taxonomy): Eukaryota > Viridiplantae > Streptophyta > Magnoliopsida > Santalales > Viscaceae > Viscum > Viscum album. Next base: position 533,735,934 of record OY728126.1, read on the forward strand.
ATACAAAAATAGTGGATCACTCCCCCGTCCTATAGGTAATACTTAACCCTACCTATGTAATCCACTAGTATGGGGATCAGATGCCCTATAATTTAGTATTTGGAAACCTAAACCAACCTAGGAAATAATGATATAGGATCATACTTCATGCCATATGGATGTATACCAAGATATTTATAGAAATAACTTGTAGAGAGGATCACTCGTCTTATTCTCAAGATGAGAAGCTTCACTAGACCCTCATAGGGATGGACCTAGAGAATGTACCATACTAATAAACTTTTAGATTGAAGAGAATGGGGGCTCAACCTGACCTTGAATTAGTAAAAAATGTGTATAGGTAATACCTGGCATGTCCTAGTTAGTTAGGACATGCTCGAGTCTTATGCACATGTTCATTTCCTTCATCTCCTGCCCATTTACTCTAATATTTATCCTATATGTTGTTCATGTTAGTGTATACTGGCTATATCTGGGTACATTGGTCATGTCTATGCCCATGTATGTTGGTCGTGTCGAGGTACTATGATTGTTCCCATGCTTGGGTACCCCTGAAGTGTATGTCATGTCATTGATCAAGGTTCACACAATGTGTGATATTTAATTATGCTTGCAAAAACTAGCCATCAAGAAGGGTCTTTTAATGGCCTGAACCTCTATGGTCCATTACATTGTAAAAATCTAGGGGTTGGGGTATTCTGGGAGGCAATGGTGGATCATTTCAAGAGTTTGTCAGATTTCTAGTTTTTTTATCAGTGAGTCAGGCACCAGTGAGTCGTGTCGGTAGCTCAGCATCGGTAGGTCGGGGTCGGTTTCATAGCATTGGTAAGTTGGCATCAGAATCTCAGTATTGGTGACTCAGGGAAACAGTGACTCGAGGCATCGATAGGTCAGGGATTCGGTAGGTCGAGGCATCAGTAGGTCGATGTGTTGGTAGGTTGAGGCATCGGTAGGTCAAGCATTTATGAGTGGCATCGGTGAGTGGTTTTGATGACTCCCATCGGTGAGTCGGACGTCAATGACCCACTATCAGTTACTTGTGTTGGTAACTCACCCATCAGTGAGTCATTTCCTTTTTCCCTAGTTTTTCCAATTTCACCCCCTTATATTTTAATTGGTGTAAATCGAGTTTGGATATGTGTTTGAGAATTTATAAAGAAGTTTCAAAGGAAATTTTTTTTTGAAAAAAGTGAAACATGGGTTGGTCTCCCAGCCCATGTCCCTGCAGAATTTATTAAAAAAGAAATATTACAATGAAGTCTCGAGGTGCAATGAATTTACACCAGCAAAAGGGAAAGCAATTACATGAAGATCGAAAAAATACATACCAAATGAAAAAAGAGAGGAACTTAAAGTCTTCAAGAAATCCCATACATCATCCATTTGAACTCCATAAGCTGAAACCTCTTCATAGGAAGAGCAGATCATCATAGAAAGTAAATTCAATATGAAGCATAATTAATAAAAGAGGAGCATCTGATTATAAAACCAGAAAATTCATCCCATTTGACATGTCCTGCACTCTTTACTGTATTCCATCGAAATATATTCTTGATAAGGTCCTCTGTCCATATAACATAGAAAGTCATAGACAAACATCATCAGCAGGAAAACAAAGTGAATTCAAACTGGACAACAAAGCAGCACAGTCCGTAGGAAATCAGGGAGTTTTTTTGGTCTCTAGGTCCAATCCCAAAATAAACACTTTGCGTTTGATATCAAGGTATGTCTCCATGGATATTTCACCATTTTTTATCTTTTGATAAGCTAATTAAACCTGTTGATCCCTTCGAGACTCCAAATCTTTGCTCACCTCCCCAGTATGCTGCAATGTATTCGCAGCTAGATCCGAGCCCACATTCGGATTATCATCAGGAGGCACAATAGAATAGATAACCTCACTATAAGCAGTAATGTCTATAGGTATCTTACTGTAGGATCTTGTTACTTCAATGTTGTCATTATTATAAGCAATAAGAGATCTCGTAACAATTGTTCGTTCGAGATGAGAAAAGTCCCTACACGTTCTTATTTTTTACGGATTGGGGGTAATGAATCCATAAACATTCACTATTTGTTTTTTTCCCATTTCTAGCACTTGATTTGATGAAATCTTCTTCAATTTGGGTGGATTTCTCATCATCCTTCAAAGGGATAGAGTGAGAAGGCACTAGAGCTTTGGGATTAGAGGGGTCACCTTCCTCAATATGAGCCACCTCAAAACCCTCATTAGAAGTTGTAATGTCTGCCTGGATTGGTGGCTCAGGGGTGGGCTTAGGAACATCGGTGGAGGTCAAGACCTTGAAACAATAAACAGGTGCATCTTCCTAAACATTGGGGTTTACCTTTGTTGCATTCTTTTCAACCCAGACTGACTTGAAATGTGGAGGGGTGGGGGCTGCCCCTGGAGTCCCATATTCTTCCTTAAAATGACCAATTTTGGAGCACATTTTACAGTAGGTAGGTACCTCTTCAAAGAAAACATCCTATAAGAAGTCGTTGTCTCCATTTTGTATCCAAAACCGTGTGGGAAATTCATGAGATATGTCGACTTCAGTACAAATCTTAGCAACTGAATGTCTTGAAAGATTCAAGGTAGCAGCGTCAAGCATGATTGGATGTTTGAAGAGTTCAACAATAAGAAAAAGAGAATTCTGCATGAAGAGATGGAGAGGTAAACTCAGGAAATCAATCCAGATCAGAATGATGGGGGGTTCAGAACCAACATCAATGTCTGGAGACCATTTGACAACCTTAATAAAAGAACCCCTGAAAGACAAAGAACCACGGATCCAGAAGTAGTAAAAATCATTCTCCGAGGAAAAACAAAAAATAACGTGGCACTAATTCAGGAGGCCTATGTGATAATTTATAAAACCTAAGCATTCCAGAGTTTTGAGTAGAAGCACGAGTGAAGGGAGAAGTTGGGAGAATATACCAACAAGAACAAACCACAGATCTGAAGTGAGAAAGTGTACCTCATCTTTGGAGAAAGAAATCACCGATAAAACTTGATGCTGATATTTTTAGGAGAGATGCTTTCAGAGTCCTTTGATTCTCCTAGAGATCCACTTCCCACGGTAACTTCAGCGAAGGATCTAGCATCCAGGATCCCCTGTTGATCGGTGGGAGTAGGGTTTTGTCCATGATCGCCAGTGGGTGGCATCCTCATATATGTTCTTCAAAGGATATTAATCATATCTTTAATATCCTAATACTCTAGCGGAATTGAATTAGTTAAACCATGGGGTCTTGACCATGATCCTACTTTAATAGACATTGAAACTATCTCCCTTTCATTGATATAGGATCTGTCTCATCTAATATGGGATATTATTTTCCCCGCGTGTTTCCATTTTTTCTTGGTGCGCCTAAAACCTTTCATCCACGTGGAGTCATGTGTAGTGTCGTAGCCATTTATCTAGATTTCCTTGGAGTATTCCTCCTACTCACATACCTCCTATTTTGGCGTAAGGAAGAATTGTTGGTCGTATGTTGTTCTAGGTATGGATTTTATTTTTCTCTCTTTTAATTGTGCATCACGAGGGGTGGGTGTACTCATGTACCCTTGTGAATATAGTTGGACCGAGATTTAAGAAAGATAATAAGTAGTAATAAATAAGGGTTTGGGAAGCTGATGATGATCACTTTGTTTTATATGTTATCGTTGATCTATGTCGTGTTTTGTAAGCATTATATGCCTTATGAAAATCATGGTCATTGGTGGTCTCTGTTTGCGCACTTGTATGTATTGTGAGTACTTGTTATTGTTCTCCGTGAACAACTATATGATTATAGAATTGGATAACGAAATATATTCATTTAAATAAACAGATACCTTAAAATTTAACTTGTTCAGTGATAACCCATGTTTTATATAGTGAAATTGAAGTACAAGTGTTTTCAAAATATGAATAAACCATGACTTGTTGTTCTAGATGTGCGCTTTGTGTGGTTTTTTTCAGTCTTATGTTTGTGCTGGCAGTGTGGTGATGTGTCTAGGAGTGTGTTTGTGTGTATGGGGTAGTATGGGAGGGGTGGAGGTATCTCAGGCTGATAGATTGGTTTATTGTGGAATGGATGAACTTTTTATGAAGTGGGACTATATCTGGGCAGTGGGGTTGTAGGACTAGTTTGTGTCATGCACAAGTTTATGGGTGTGTTGGGTGTGGTGTTGTTGTGTTGTAGGGATAGAAAGGATGGTTTTTAAGGGATGATTTTGATGAAGGCTTTTGTTACCTTTCATGGGCCTTTCACTTGGAGTTTCTAGAGACCAATATTTTATAAATGGGAGTTAGAATGGATTCATTTTCCTAGGCCCTTAATTATTTGTTTGGATTTAGTATTGGTAGGTATGTTTTCTTCACCTTATAATTTTTTTAGTGTTTGGTAGTTTCCCATTGTTCCCTTTTGTATAATATTTTATAGTTTCTGAAAACCATGTTCTAAGTGGTATTTCTAAATCTGGGTGCCCAAAACCACCTCCCATCTTGTCTATTAAAGGAGTCCTTGGGCACCCAATTTGTAGGTTTAACCCAGAGACTGGAGTAATTCCAATTTTGAGTTATAATGGATTCCTATCATACCCTTGGAGGTTCTAGAGCTCCCTATCCTCATAAGGAGAGATGATATGAAGAAGGAGAATGACCTGAGCTTCCTCCTCCTTTTGATGGTAGGATAAACGGTGGGAATTTGTTTAGAGGGAGCTACACATATTATAAAGGGAGTTTCAATAATTTTAATTCAAATGGTTTGATGTATTTTTGGTTTGATAATTTTCATTTAGAAGTATCTTACTTTTATTCATGTTTGAATGTGTTTTTTTATTGAAATGAATTGAATGCTCTTTACTTTTAACCGTTCAATGTGATGTTTTGATTTCATGACTTGTGTTGTTCTGATTAGACAACATAAAAATCATTTTGTTCCCCACTGAATTGATATTTTAATTTTCTTTTCAAGTTATCATACCATACATAAGAGCTAGAACACGTCTATATGATTGTTATGTTAAGGTTTGGTTTAACATGAATTGATATAAAATATTGGAAAATAATTAGGATTATGGTTAGTTTCAAACAAATAATTACTTCAAACCTTAATTATTCTCTAATAATTATGAACATTAAATGTGTGTAGGGAACTCACAATGAACCCTTTTTCTCATAATTTGAAAAATCCACTCATTTTTCAACTATTAAACTCTTAAAATTAAGTTATTTTATTTTTAAAAATGTTTTCAAAACCACCCCTATTTTAGTCATTTTTATTAAAAATACAAACTTTAAACCTCAAATGCTCCTTGAGAGATGACCTAGGGTCTACTATAATCTATAAATCAGATATCCTTATGATAGAACCCACCACCACATTACCCTTTCTAAGAGTATACAATATCACAATGTCATAATCCTATAGAACCTATAGCCATTACCTCTACCCCAATTTAAGATCCTTCTATGAAAAGATATACTTGAGACTCATGTGGTCAGAATATATAAAAAATCTATCTCCCATAAGATAGTGTCACCTCATCTTTAGGGTGAAGACCGCTGCTTTCATCTCTAAATTATGGGTCACGTATTTTTACTTATAGTGTATTTGCTTCTAGAACCCATAATAAATAATTTTTGACCTCTATATCATAACACATCCATGTATAGTTCTGAATTCATTAGAGAACACCACATACACAATATCATCCTTTAAAAGTTTTTAGATGGGGTACTTTTCAATCTCTGTCGCAACTCATGAAAATTATACTGGCACTTATCTATCCACACGAGAGGCTACCCTATTTGGTTTAAGGTAGTCAAGGGTGACGAAATCCTATAGAAATTGGGCAGAAATCCCTAATAGTATACTTCCAACCTAAGGTATATCTTCACCTCAGTCACACTATTGTGTGGATACAAAGATAACCCCACTACAACCTTTTCTATATACACTACTACACCCACTTCTGAGATGAAATGTCCAAGGAAGTGGACCTATTGAATCCAAATCTAACACTTTGAGAGATTTCCATAAATTTAATGCTCTCAGGGTATGTTTAGAACCATCCTAAAATTTCTTAGGTGTTCCTCCTACAAATCGGAGTACATGAGGATTTCATTGATGATGACTACCATGATTCCATACAAGAAGTACTAAAAGAACTAGTTCATGAGTTCCATGAACACTCTTGGGGAATTTGTTACACTAAAGGGAGTTACCAAGTACTCCAAGTGACCATAGTGTCTATGAAATGTTGTCTTTGAAATATCCTCATCTCTAACTCAGAGCTAGTGATAGCCTGACTTGGGGTCAATCTTTGATAACCATATCACCCATTTGAACTAGTTTAAGAGGTCATAAATCCTCATATGTGGATACTTATTCTTGATGGTCACATGATTTCTGTGATGGTAACCTACACATAACCTCAAGCTCTAATTTTCTTTCTTGTTGAAAAATATTAGGGTTGCCTAGGGGGACACACTGGGTCTGAAAAATACCTTCCTAATCAAGTCCTCCAACTTCACCTTTAGATACTAAATCTCTCTTGGGGTAATCTAGTATGATGGCATATATATCAGAGAAATCCCTAAGTATAAGTTTATGATGAATTTTTCTCTCAGTTGGGAGGTAATCCCAAAACATACTCAGGGAAGACGTCGTCATACTCCACCACCACTATAGGGAACTAAAAGATCATAATTTCTACATCTCCAAGGGTAATACTAGCCAAATGACGAATAATCAGATATATCCTTATATTTATAACCCATATTGATCTTCTTGGGTCTTCCTCTAGCCAACAAACTAAAATATCATCCCATCAACCCAGAAAAAATGCACCCTCCACCTAAAACATTCAATCTATACATGAATTATAGAAATCTAGTGCATAATTAGAATCAAATCGTAAGGCCTCATCTTGGAAATGAGGAGATCCTTCTAAAATATCTATCCTTCAAGAGTCAGGTCACACTACTCTTAGAAGTATGTGATCACTAAATCTCCCATGGTATAATTATCCAAATTCAAGGGTAGAGATGAAGGCTGCCCTAGATTCTATAGATCATGAATAAGGGATATGATAAAGAAATAGTGGTTTTCAACTATGTTTATAAATACTATATCTAATATATATAACATAGATATCATACCATGAATCATCCATGGAGTATCTAGGTCATAGGATTCCACTACCTATAGTTACCAATGTCAATGACCACAAGCTCCCTAAGCCCGGTGTGGACTACCTAGGGGTGGTTGTGGAAACATATCAAAATGAAAACCACCTCATGTTGTACTTCATGTTACTATTAAACATCCCAAACTATATAGACATCCATATTCTAAACATTTCCTCTATGTAGGTGGTTTTCCACCATATCCATGTCTACAAAATAAAGGGCTGGGAAATCCTACACAATATGTCCTCGCCCATCACAAGAGTAGAATAACATATCCCTCAGTTGGATGGATCTATCATGAGAACCCTAGAAGATGGGCCCTCTATCCTAACACTATATTTAGAGATTCCTCACATTCATGGATCCTTGAGTCTATCATCTACTACCATCTGCCGAAGTCTTAACTTCTTGGTACCCTCTTCTAGAACTAACCACTAGTGTCTACTCGTCCAGAATTCTCTCTACCAACAATGAATTCTCTACCACTCTAGTGTAGGTAGGGATATGGAGAGATAAAACTGCATCCATGATATCTCATAAAATATCACACTTGAAGGTCTGAAATAAAATGTATGCATCCCCAACCATGTCCATAGAGTATCACAAGAGGTTAGTGAACCTAGATGCATAATCTAAATTTGAAATGTTGCCTCAGGAGATCTAGAATCTCCTAGACATATACTTCCCACAATATCTCTAGATAAAACTATTCTCTAGAGAGATGCTCAAAATCTATCCATGAGATAGTTACCTCTTAATGTGTTTGAGACACCAAACTCTATCATCACTCAACGAATCCATGGAGAAGGTTCACTTCTAGGACCAACAACTTATTGAGGGGGTCCTAAAGATGAAAAAAGATCACCCAAACGCCTTAAGAAAATCCTCTGCAACTGGGGGATCTAGATCACCTTGAAACCTAAGGGGTCTCTATCTTTGGAACTCATGAATTGTGCTCATCATGCATATGTCATCTATTGGTACTGCTAGGAAAATTGGCTACTCAATGAGTGGAGGTAAGATCAACATTTCACCCGAAGGTACGACCTCATATACATGACCTTGAACTGAAACCTCATAACATGGTAGATCATCTTCACGATCATAGAGTGGAATACTAGCTAGCTATCATCGTGGAGGAATCCTAAAATAGTCAACATGTATCACAATCAAATAGTATACATGGGGAGTTGACTTAAGAAGGACATGGATACCATAACCAATTGCTATATAATGCTTTTAATGATGTTTTACCTACAACAATTCTCTACATTTACAAAGTCAATAAGTAGGTTATTAGAGTTCTGGTGAATGGATATATTGGCTGCTACACCATCACTGGGTACCCTGGTCTAAGAGAAGAATTCGAGACAATTTAACATTGTTTCCATGGTTGTTCCCAAACCAAACCTACCAGCTTGAAAATCACTAAACTCTAGCACTGAGGTGAACCAAAATTTGATACCACTCTATCATGACTCAACCCACTAGGTATTTTTTGATTGATGGTAAGCTGAGTGTGACACTCCCATCCCACCTCCAATAGGCCAGGGGAAAGTGACAAACACTGTGTAGGCATATCAAACACATCAGAGGCCCTATCCTAATGTACCTGTACAGAGGAACACATATACATATAATAATATAAATTGGAAAGGAAGGTAATAACTAATAACATATATTCATTCATACAACTAAATCCCACATCATAACACTACATGAGTATGGAAAATCAAAAGGGTCAAATAGAAGACAACCAAAACTGATAAAAGATTTCAATTTTTTAGCAATAAGGGAACAACTATCAAGATGATATTTAAGATCCACCTACTCCTGGTCCTCATAGGACTCCATCAAAAGTCCTATTGTCTAGATAAGACATGACATGAATGAGAAAATATCATGTAGGGGTGAGTATAATAATACCTAGCAAGACACTCCGAACTCACCAAACATAGTGTACCATAGAAAGGGAGTCATATCTATATTATAAAACCAAAAGGATAATAAGATAACCCAAATATTCTCAAATATATACACCAAGTCTCAAAGAAAGTTCACACCCCTACTGCCAGCCTGAGATTCCACTCGAGGCTCCAAGGAAACATTCATCCAAGAGAACCCACTCCTTAGGTCTTGATAACAATAATGATGATCATCTGATAGGTCTTACCCATAAAGGGGAGGGATACCTGACTCTATCCTGAACTAACCCATAGAGGGGATCAATCATCCTATAACCAGGATGGGATACCTCACTAGACCCTCCTATGGATGGACCACGAGAATCTACCCTAGTAAAACTCATCTAAACTAAAGAGAACATGGGATTCAATCTACCCTATAATAAGTACACGACATGAAATTGTAATACACGATGTTTCCCTTATAGTCCAATAATGACTGATTCTATGCATTTTCTTGTGTAATTTGGTCATTCCCATGTACATTGATCATTCCATGTAACTTGGTTGTGTCTGTGTATGCTATTTGTGTTCATGTACATTGTTCATATCCATGACCATGAACACTAGTTGTGCGTGTGTACTCTAGTAGTGAACATTCTTGGGTACCCCTAGGGTACAAGTCAGACCACCGATAAATGGTCACATGACATCTAAAATACCACACAAATTGTGATATTTAATTCAATGCACAAACCTTAGCCACCTGGGAAGGGGCTCCACATGGCGTGTGTTCTTTAAAACTACACACCTTATATGTTGGGTTTTTATTGAAATTCAAGTATTTTTCCACACATATCACCCTCCCTCTGCTTCCCATGATTCTATCCGGGAATCCACCATAGATCTAAGATATGAGGTTGACTGCACCTGATCCATCACTGATGACCAGATTCCTACCACCCATCTATTAGGAAGTCTTTTCCCATTGCAATGCACCACTGAATCACCAATTTGTGAAAAAAAAATATCTGATCCCAATATTCCATCATCACCATCACACCTTAATCATTCTATTGATCATAAAAACAAACCCACATAAACAATCCATTATTCTAATGATTAATTTCATAAATGGAGTCCAAACTAGAAAAAAATACCTACCTTGAAGTTGGATCGATTTCTGATGAAGAACAGTACCATGTCGATGTCGTTGGTGAGATCTAAGAACTCTATAGGCGATTAAAAACTCCTTAGTGTCGATCATCAATCAATGATCCTATTTTCATCCATCAAATCTATTCACTATGGTCCATTCCAATCTCGAGGGTTATGTGTTTAAACTTCGGATTTTTCCATATCAATGCTTAAATAGCGAAGAAATTAGTTCATGGATAATTAATTAAAAAAATTGTTTATTTAATTCATTTTTTATTCCTCCCATGACTGCTTTTAAAGAAAGCACCTAATGCATACCAATGTTATGTCATGCCTAGGGTAAAAACAACATTATAGATTTAATGTCAGTCTCATATTTCCCATATGAAACACCATTCAAGGAATATTTCATTATTTATGTAAAATGGTGCTCATGATATAATATATTTAATATTTTTATTATATCAACATAGATGCTCCATGGACCTAGAATCTCATGTTGACTCCACTCATAACTACCAAAATATTCTTTAAATTACTCCAAAGTTTCATAAGGAAAAAAAGTGTTGTTTACAAAATGAAAAATCTTGAAATGGATAAGGGACATGATTAAATGAAAAGATGTTGTTGTGTTATTTTGGATATTCTATTTATAAAGTGGGGATGATTTCATTTTAAAGATTATTGTAGTTGTTATATGTGGTAATGGTTGTGATGTGATGGATACAAGAATTATAGTTTTTTCTCTGTATGAACATTTAGGTTGGGATAGTGTGTAGCTATATATATCTATGTTATATTTCCTTTAGATTTCTTACACACCCCACCCAAGTCAGATAACCTTACCAATTCCCAAAGTTTTTGGGTTCCATGTTTTTCAACAATATACATGTTGTTGAGGTGTAACTTACCTCAAATTTCAAGTTGTGTTATCTTTAAATTTCATTTATTCTATTGTATCTTGAAGGTTTTTAGTGGTTTGAGGTGTTTAGAAGGGATCACGAGTGGATTTTAGGGAAATGGACCAAGCGTGGAGTTGAAATGTTATAGTCTATTATTAGTCATGGCATGACTTCTGTGGGTCGTGAAATGGCAACATCTTGTAGATTTGGGAACTTATTTTCCGTAGTAAGTCAGGTGTGACCTAGGTGGGTAGAGGCATAACCAAATTTTTTTGTGGATAATTTAAGGGAAACCTCATAATTTCACAAAAAACCCTATTTTATTCCCCCATATTCTCCTTAGATAATTTCTCTACCTTGGAAATATGGGAGGATTCTCAATGAAAATTTGGTCTCCCTGCTCCTCATCTTCTGGTTTATTGAAGAATCATTTTTGGGGTGGTTTTCTCTTATTGAGTCTAACATCATATAAGCCCTAAATGAATCCATATTCCTCTATCTCAAATCTATCATTTCCAAAACACTAGTGCATTAATTTTGGGTATAATTTTAGGGATTTGATGCGATATTCTTGAACTGGGAGCTGATTCTTAATGATTAATCGTTTTCACACTTGAGGTAGGAAGTGTATACCATTTTACAGCCTTCATATAATGTTGTATGTCTTGAATTGCTTATGAGTGCATGTTTAGCCCTATGATAATTATTATTAATGTATTAAAATGACGTTATAAGTCCATATAGACATGTTTAGACCTTTATAGAGGGATCAATTGGTTGTTACACAACTAAAGTGGGAATTCCACTTCAGTTATTGAGTGATGATAGGGATATAAACCTAGGAAATGAGACCTTGAAGGTGTGGTCCGAGCTTGTTTGGGGTTAGAATGATATGTAAAAATGATTAAGAGTTTGGATGGTGATTTATCTTTCATTTGAAAACTTTTAATGCATAATAATTTCTTTTCCCTACCGATTTCTAGGTGCAACTTGAGTGATAAGGTGTGACTTGGGATATGGTGAGGCCACCCTTAAGTGAGAAGATATGGATCGGGTGTGCTTAATAAAAAATCCATTGAGTGATGAGGGATTGGAAAAGTGTGCCTGATTAGGCTATATCCTATATGATATGGTGTGTCATGTGTGTTATATTGTATACTGCGATACCTTATGTCACTTTCTTTATGCATGGATCTAAAGTATGTATCATTGGGGATTCATGGAATCCATGTTAACATATGATTCCCAGTGAGTATTGAATGTTTATTTATTTATTTAGTTTTATAGATGAATCAATATTTATGAATCTATTGAAAATTATTCTAATGCCTTGTTGGTGGTGTAATGTTTGGTATATTCTCACACCATACATGGGAATATTGATGCACACACATAATTTATGGTTAGTGATCTTACAAAGGGAAATGGACTTATGACATACTGTTGAGTAGGTACTGGTGGATGGGGATTGAAGAAATACTAAAACATTCTCTGGGATCATTTATAGAGATTATTTATTATTTTGGTTATTTTTAAAAGAATATATTAAACTACAACATGATTAGATCTCATTTGACTTTATGTATTGGGTACTATATTCCATATTAATATTTCATGAGATGATTCTATTATTGTTTTTGTTATGTGACCTTACATTGATAACCTTTATTATTATTGATTTATTTTATTGTGTTACTCTGATGGATATCTGATATAGATGACATAGTCACCCCATAGTGCCATTTAGGACCTTGTGGATAATATGTCTCCTCTTTCATATGGGGAGGTTCACATGAGGTTTTGTGACCCTCCATCTTAGGCTCAGTGATCTAAGACAGGGTGCTAAAAACGGTATCACAGCCTTATTATCTTCTAAATTACTATTTGAGGCTTAATAGAGTGGAGATGGGATTGTTGGAACTTGGGTAAGGTGTTATGCTTGTATCTGGGCAGTGCATGTATAGTTGAAATCCAAGTTACCAGGCAAGTATGATTTCATTTACTGGTTTTAGTGTTATGGTTTTATGTTATTCCTCTAGTATTGTTATGTTTTTATGATTTATAGGAATTTTACTTGGTCTGATTGGAAAGAGTGAGTGAGTTTATGCATCATGTGTAAGTACATAGGTTCATATATCACATGCTTGGTGTCCTACGATTAATATACATTTTAATTAATTAAATATTGGAAAAGGTATATTAGGTGTTTTCTCAAACACAACAATGGTGAAATTTAATTAATTTAATCCGAGAATGATTATATTTATATTATTATGTCTGTGATTGACACGCATGTATTGAAGACTTAGGCTTAAGACTTGGGTAAGTCCTAAGAGGGTTTTTCCTAGTATTTGTGGGTAGTACTCAATGGTTTTTCCTAAGATCATTGTGTGTAAATGCACCTATTAATTTCTTAAGTATTTCTAATTTTGAAACTATTAATCGTGTTTTTGAGAATATGTTTTGGCAATTTAATATAATTCCACCTCATTGATGTCATGGTCTTTAATTGAGGTACAAGGGTAAGGATTCTCTAGGAGTAAGGAATATCCCTTCAACACCTCCAATCAACTAGGAGGGCTAGTATAATTATAACATAGATGCTTCTCATAAATTCCAAAAAGAAAATCCTCTTAAGCTAGATGTTTTCCGCATCATTTTGGTGGGAGGTGGAGTTGTTTATTGGAGAGGGAAGATAATGGTGGATTTAACTAAAGACTTTTATCTGTATCATCCTCCAGTATTTCATGGCCTACATGGTCCTTAGTATGACAAGGATTGGATTGAGATTATTGAGAGTATCTTTGAGCATGTAGATATTCATAATGATTTTTCTATGAAGTTAGTGATGTGTATGCTAAAGGTACCTTCCAGGAGGTTGTGGGGCTTAGGTATACAAGATTAGATACATAAAAAAATTATAGCTTTTATAGACATATTTTTTAGGACATATACCTCGATATTCTAAGGTTGGATATAGATAAATAGTTTATATAGCACCAGTAGGGTTGATATTTGTGGCCAACCATGCAACCTGTTTTGAGTAGTTCATCCATTTTCCTCTATTTCAAGTCAGGAATGATGCTTAAATGATCAGGATAATTAATACCAATCTTCAACCCAAGGTTAAGATCCAATTCCTAACATTTTTCCTAACCTTATATTCTTATGTGGCCTATAAGGCTCTAATAATTCATAAGGGGTTAGTAAATCATGATTCACTAGGGATTTATCCATTTATCAATGGGGAAAATGGTTTCCTTCTATCTGGGATATCAATACCTCTTCTAATGGTAAGAAGAAAAGATAAATGGAGATTCACCAAGGAAATTATAGGTAGTCAGGGAAGTGGAGGAGTTCAAAATTTTTAATTTAAGGAGGGCCTTCTCCTGTGTGTTTCCAGTGTGATTAGACTAGGTATTTCTATAGGATGTGTGCTAGTCAGTATAGGGGTATCCATTCATGCATCATATATCTCCAATAATTTCATTCTTGGTTCTCCCAATAAGGTAATGGAAAAGGATCGAGAAATATATAGGGCTCAAAGGGTTGGATAGGTGGACCCCATTTGGATTGCCAAGTTATGTTTGGATGATCGTGTTGTGGGGATAGATGAGGGACTCATGGGTAACTATAGAACTAGATTCCTTAGGGTCACTTCTAGATAAGATTTAGGGATCATGGGATTTGGGTTCTAGATCCATGGATTGTTGAGTATACACTTTATACTAGGTTCCAATTGATTGAAATGAGGATCCTTAAACAGTTCAAGGTATGATTTTGATTATATCAATGATTTCTATTTCCATATTTGATACTAGGGATTCTTATTCCTTTATTTTTTCTTGATTCATATCTATGTTGGGGTTTACAAAAGAGTTTTCCCATGAATTGTTATCGCATGATATACCTCTTGGGAAAATAATATGTTTAGGGATGTTTTTCATGTTACGTGGTGGTCGAAGTCTATTGGAATTTGGGGGATTTCATAGTCTTGGATATAATGAACCTTGAAATATTTTTAATGATGGAAAAGTTAATGAACTTCTAGGATCACACAAAAACTACTAGATATAGGTGTATTTTACTTACTTTAAGGAAGAAGAGTATGTTCTGCTGTGAGAGTGGGATGTAGTGGTAGTTATCACACCACCCTTAGTAAAGGAGCTAAAGGCATATTTTGTGGATTTTGATATAAAGGGTTTTATCCACCTGAATTCCTCTCTTTAGGGTGCGCTAGGATTATTTGCAAAGAAGGTGGATGATAACCTCAGGTTATTAATGAATTATTGGAATATGAGCTGGGTTATATTAGATGTTGGAAAAAATCCTTCAAGGTTTCATCTTAATGTTTTTGGGGTGTTTATGTTTGTTAACAAAGACAAATTTATTTAAATTAGTATGGTTTGTGTTTCCAAAGCAGATATTTAAAGTGGCATTGTTTCCCAGTATTTGTCAATTTTCGGGACCTCAAAATGAATAGTTTCTTTTTTGGAAAAGGTTTGATTTATACATAGTATATACGCTATATGGAATGAAAAAGAGTTCATGGGCCATGAAGAATGGATTTCAAAGACTGTATAAAAGGTATGAAAAATTTTGAAATATGTTATGTTCTATAGAAGAGAGAACTATTTCTGCTACCGTAAAGGATAAATGCATGCTACGTGGACCGTATATCAAGAAACAATTGTAGGAGATTTTTATTTCATAAGAGGATAACCTAATGAGGAAGGTGTCTTGTTTGTGGTTGAGAGGTGATGATTCATTTATGGAAGACATAAACCACCATAAAGGATTAAAGGCTTTATATAGAATGAATAATACATTACACGGTGAAGGATGTACCGTATTAAAATTTTGGGTAATTCAGATTAGTGGATTTTGTGGATCTATTTGGCTATATAAATACCCCTAATCTGATAATTAATGAGAGATAAATTTTCATTAGAAACATCATCGCTATGGGAAGAATTTGGTAAATTTATAAGTAGTTCACGAAGGATGATTCTATAAATGAGAAGTATTTCATGGTGAATTGATTCTATGGAAGGAGGATCAATTCTAAGAAAGGGGTTTTTTCAGGAATCTATAGCCGGTAAAAGAAAAGGGACCACATAACATAATGCGGTCTATGAGGCATCAATCATTTATAGAAGAAAATGTGGTCTGTGGGAGAGGAGACAATCCACATAAGAAGAGGAGGTCCATGGAAGAATTGGTGGTTCGAAGATGGAGAGGAGGTCTGTGAAGAACTCCCACCAAACAGTGAAACATAGTTCATAGAGGACTCAAGGATGTTTGCTAGGGATTCATCGAAGTTCTGAAAGGAGATAAAACATTTCTTGAAAGAAATTTCCACAATCTAAAATTACATGGAAAATTGGATTTCATCTGCAATTGAATATAGAACATCAATAGAGAATCTACCAACAATTACGGATTCATTCATTAATAAAAATGAAGGGACCTACATATCCATAAACTATGTGCGGATCCTTTCCATAGAAATGAGAAAAAGAAGAGGAAAAATGTGATCCTTTCTAGAGTAGTGAGTAAAGTAAGATGAAAAAGGATATCGTTTCCACCGGTAGTGATCTAGATAAAGATACTGAGTCAATTAAACTTGTAAATGGATTGAACTAACCCTAAACATTTTAAAGTTAGTAAGCCTAGGTATAGAAGTGATCTAGCCCAAACCTTGAAATTTCATTGTGAGCCTTAGTGGATTTGTTACATCGGCACATCACCATTGTATACTCCTTGGACGTAGCGCAATGAGGGTGAAACAAGTAAAATTACAATTTATTGTTCATTATTTCAATTAAATTCATATATTTCTACAACAAAGAGAGATAAGAGTATTTTGTTTAATGATGAAACAAGATCTGAAGGTGTAGATATTTTAATCTATCACAGCCCAATTCACCTCCCCATAGGGTATTTAACCTAATTGGGATAACATTAGAGAGCCCATATCCATTATCAAGAATCCATGACTTATTGACTAATTTAGAGGATGCCATCGGCTCTCTAATATTGATATGTGATCAGATTATCACTAGTTTCAGATCAAGGAATAGGAAATACCAAAGATGTATTTGGAATCATGTGATGTCATTGGATATGATGAATGCAATGACATTGTCAATGGATCTTTTAAATTGGGATTTTAACCCCTTTGTCGATTATAACTTGGTATACTCATGGACTCAGAAATCAAACATAGAGTACCTTTATATCATATTGAGTATGATTTTGGCACATCAAATTTATTCCATTTACTAAAAGTATGAACCTTGGATTCAGGAGGTATGATTTATCATTCATGTGATCTCAGATCCATAAATATTAGTTGATTTATATAAACTAAAGGCAGTGATTTCATGGCCCCACCATAGGAATTTCATCAGGATCTAGATTTTCATTGGTTTGGATATATATTATAGTTGGTTCATCCAGGACTTCTCTATCTTGGAAGAACCTATGGTCGAGCAGACCAAGAATGGGTTCAAGTTTGAGTGTACTAGAAAGTAAAAGTATTATTTTTAGGTATTGAAGAAGATTTTTAATTCCACTATGATTTTTATTCTTTCAAGACATATGATCAGTTATAAAGTCTCTTATGATGTATCAAGAGTTGAAATGGAATATTTTTTATGTAAAAGGATTGGGAGATCTCTTATGGGTCTATTCATCTATGACCTACTGAGCATAAATACCAAACCCAAAAATTAAAGTTACTAGTCATAGTTCATTTTTTGAAGTGTTGGCACCACAATCACTTTAGAGAGAAGTTTTTCACATATAATGACCATAATACCTTGTAATATATATTCTCTTAGAAAGAATTGAATGTGCAGTAGAGATGTTGGTTTAGGTATATTCAAATGCTTGATTATGAGATGGAAATTCCCTGGGAAATGGGAATTTAATTATTGTTTAATTGACTAAAAATACCCAGAAATTGGGAGTTTGGACATCTTGTGAGGAGTGGAAACTAATGAACCTAGTCATAGATTGGAAGATGGACATGTTTTTGGATCGACAAGTAATTGTTTCTCCTCCCTTAACTATCACTTATTTTCTTATAGACTAGAATAAGGAAAACCAAATATATAATTTATATTTCTTCATAATGTGAGAATGACTTATGGGGGATGGTCATGTCCTATGTTTGACCCATGATGAAGATGATGTGTTGTAAGTCTATGGTATGGTAGTGGTTCCTACCCAGATAATATAAGAGATAATGAGGGATTCTTATACCTTGTTGTGGGCAGTACATCTAAGTATGACTAAGATATATTGGGATATCAGGCAGTGTATCTGGTGTTTGGGTATGAAAAAGGATGTTGTGGGGTTTGGTACCCACTACCTTACCTATTAGAAGAAAAAATTAGAGCACCCATAATCAGTTGGTTTACAATAACACCTTATAGTGTAAGTATTAAAATGGTATGAGGTGACTATATACTTTATCGCAATAATACACATTACCCCAAGGATATGTCATGCAGTGTGGGTGGTATTTTACCATTTGATAATGGATTCACATTTTTTACTATTTAGGAGACTCAATATATGGATGAGTTATTCATGTAATATGTGAAAACGATAATGTGGTTATATGGTGTTCCTTCAAGTATAGTGTTATATTGGGATGCATGAATTAAATTGAGATTCATATAGGGACAATAGAAGTCCATGGGGTATCAATCAATGATGAGAAAAAAATATCACCATTAGATAGATAGACATATAGTCTAATAAGAGGATTTTTATACCAAAGAATATGTTCCTGGCATGCATGATTGATTTTGGTAGAGCTTAAGATAACCATATGGTGTTGGTAGAATTTATATATAACAATATCTAGAAAGAATCTTTTCATATGGGTCCCTAGGAGTCTCTTTAGAGAGGGTCGTACCACACACCATTGTGTTGGTTATTGGTATGTGGGTTAGCTATGGTTAAACCAAGCATGGTGAAGGAAACCACCAAAGAATTATAGTTTATTAAAATGTTATTGGACACCACATATAGCATTCATAATTTATATACTGATAAAAGGGGGTGACCCTTAGGGTTTACCATGGGTGGATATGTGTTCTTGTAGGTATTTCCTCAATTATGGAAACAATGTATGATGAAGAAAGTGAAACTCAGACCATAGTATTTTGGTTTGTTCATGGTTTTGTGACATACTGGGTTATTGAATTACTAGTTGGAAATTCTCCATGACATTATGGTATTCATAATTTTTTTCATGTGTTAAAACTCTGAATGTGTGAGATGAATCCTACAGACATGATTTATGATGATGATGTTGAGTTAGAGGTAGAAGATTTTTTGAGTATCATCTACTGTGAATCGTGGAACATATCTATAAGGTACAAAACTAAAAGAAAATTCCTCACATATGCTTATTATGGCAGCATGAGAGGACCTAAGAGGAGACTAGGGACTATGATATTGATTTGTGGGTGAAATGGCTAGATCTGTTCAGCAAAGACCCCTAGAGATGCCTCTTGATGATGAAAATTACTCATAGAGTATTTTTGTAACACCCCTTAAATTTATAGGTGAACTATGTTTAAATTCCATTTATTCTAATGGTTATTGAAGGTTTTTAGTGGTTTGAGGTGTTTATAAGAGCTCGATAGGGGGTTCTGGGAAAATTACCTGGGCTTGCAGCTAAAATGCCACATCTTACAGTCAGTAACATTATGACCTGAATGGGTTTCATTGTAACAAATTTGTGAAGAACTACCAAATTTTCGCCTATAGTAGGTCATGGAAGGACCCATGTGTTCCATGATGCAACCGGGATGATGTGTAGTTTTTAATGGAAAAATTGTAATCTCATCTGTAAACCCCTATTTCCATCTCTTCTTCCACTTGAACATTTATTGATCTAGGTGATGTGGCAGGATTAACCATGGTGATTTGGGATCCCTAATCCTCATCACTTGGATGACTAAAGCATCATTAATTACAGTGGTTTCTCTAAGTTTGTCTAGAACCATCTAAGACTTATGTTCCTCCTTATTCCCCTGTTTCTTATTTCCCCTACATTAAAACTAAATATTTTAATGATTGTAATAGTTTTAGGGATTCAATTTGAATATATTTAATTATTTTGTGATTCTGAGAGATTGAACTCCATCACTCTTTAGGCAAGAAGTACTTACCTTTTTACTACTTTTGTAAGAAGGTGTATGTCTCAAATTGCATGTGGGTGCATTTGTAAACTTATGAGAACTATTCATGTGGTATCAATGTGATTAAGTAGGTCTGTATAGACATATTTTACCTGTTAGAGGGGTAAATGGTTTATAACTTAGTTAAATTGGTAATTACACTTTGGTTCACGGGTGATGCTAGGGCTACCCACCCATGAAATATGACCCAAAAGTAGTCATTTGAGCTTGGTTGGAGATATAATGAATTTTTAAAATGGTTTTGGTTTAGGGTATTGAGTTCCGTTTATTATGATGATTTTTGATGCATGGTATTTCCTAGTACCCACTAATGTCTAGGTACACCTTGTGTGATAATGTGTAACTTGGGACAAGATGTGACCTCATTTGATTGAGAAGGGATGGGTTGGGTGTGCTTAATGTGACCTCACTTGAGTGATTAGGGATGGGTCAAGTGTTATTGATGTGTGTGTAAAATTTATAGTGAGGGGTATAACTAAGGGAAGGGCCCTATGATTGACTTAAAATGAGGATATTTTTTGAATTGATATACAGGGTACTGTATTCCATATTGATATTGAAAAAGATGATATTGTATTTATTCTACTATGCGATATTTCACTATTTATATTTATTATTATTTCTTTTGTCTTTATTTTAATATAATAGATATATGATATTGAGGGAATAACATCACCAAGGTTCCATTTGTTCCCTTGACACTATTTGTTAGCCTCTTGCATATACGGAGGTGCACATGAGGTCATGTGACCCTCCAGGTTGGGCCTAGTAATCTGGGATGGGTTTCCATATAATGGAATGGATGGTTGAATACTATCTATTCCCCACTCTCTCTCCAAGATGTAGTATAGGATGTGATGGATTAAAGTAGATATATTCATACAATCTATAATGGATTAAATTTGTATTATGTAATATATGAGATGACTTTATTGTGTGATTGAGATAATGATACATGGGTGGGATGTACATAGTCCGATTTGAGAACAAGGTTGGTTTCCTTCATATTCATGATACTATACTATAATTATTGTTTTAATATAGTTTCATACTAGGGTACATACATGGAAGGGGTGGGGAAAGAGGTTTATGTTCTTCATCTTCACATTACTCTACTATTATAAGTTGGTGTGGTATCGGGTGATGATGGGGTATATGATATGTGATATATTTTAAAGATGATATGGTTTTGGTTATGATGTTAGGTATGGTTATGTGGTTTTATGTATGAGATATAACAACATAGAGTTTACCGTAGGAGCGTGAGAGGGAAGAAATGGGGAACTCATTTTGGGGTGCCTTCTTGAAATATTCTTTGATATTATGTATCATACTTGGATGCGTTTGTAAAAACCCAAATATCCTTAATAATATATTTGTTTTATGTTTTATTTATATTCATGATTATGAATTTATATATATTCTTTAAATAAATATATATTTTTATATCATGCACAAAATATATTATATAATTAATTAGATTCTCATAATATATTTTTGATTATTATGTTTATATCATCTCATAATGGATTTTTTATTTAAAAGGTAAGTAAATTTCATCAACATAATTTATTATTTTGAAAATAATAAAATGATTATTATATTATTAAATATTTTATTCGTATTAATTCGTATTCTTATTTATCATTATAAATAATTTTATAAAGATATGAAACAATGATATGGTTTTTCA
Source organism: Viscum album (assembly GCA_963277665.1). Taxonomy (NCBI): domain Eukaryota; kingdom Viridiplantae; phylum Streptophyta; class Magnoliopsida; order Santalales; family Viscaceae; genus Viscum; species Viscum album. Next base: position 533,757,996 of record OY728126.1, read on the forward strand.
GTTAAAATTGAATAGGTTTTTTTAAATAATGTATTTTCAACTTATTAAATGTTTTTTTTATAAACCATAAATTCTTTATTTTAATAATTTGAGTTTGATAAAAAAACTTCATTTTTTGAATCATTATGTCAAAAGTCGCTTAAGGTTAATTTTTGGAAATTTTCCTAAGTGGTTGATGTTTAGGAGAATACTAAAAATACAGTTTTTTCAAATACCATTAATATTAGAAAAATATCATGATATAGGAATAAATTAAAAATTTATAAAACATTATTCAACCAAAAAAATGTATATTATAAATTTAAATAATTAATTTAAAGAATTAAATTGAATTTAGAGACCCATGCTTGACATTTTTTAAGTTAATTTATATTTGATTCTAATGAAAACGATTTTTGGGTTCTTTTTATTTAATTACATATTAAAAAGATATAATTTAGTTTTTTTTTATTTTAAAGTTTCATAAACCTCCTTTTTATTCATAAACATCTAAATTTTATGATAATCAACAATATACATGATTTTGGTGAAAATTAATTTTTTTCTTAAAAGGCATTTTTCAAAAAATAGTTTTTTATTGCATTAAGTGTATTTATATTAAAATTATATTTTACTAACTCTATAAATTTAGTATTTCTTCATATTTGGAATTGTAAGTTTCAAATTTTTTTATAATTTCTATTTCATTTTTGGTCCTAAAAATTAGTTACCATGATGAAAATATGTCACCAAAATAAAGGTTATAAGTGTTAAAAGATGGGATTAATTAAGGTATAATGACATAAATATTAAAAAAATGTATAAATTAGATTGATTGAGTGTATTCTGAACCCTAATTTCTTTATCTTTGAAAATTGTGTAGTTTATTCCCACTTTACATGATTATGACATTTATTATATATTAATAAATCATATATTTACAAGAGTGTCACTCCCATCACTTATAAAATTTCTAATTCACCAGATATATTATCTACCCACTTTGAGAATAATTCAATTCTCTACACACTTTTAGAATGATATTCGGACCAATAGTGGACAAAATATATCCCCAAATCACTATACTAATTCATAGGCTTAAGAATAGTCCAAAAGAAGGATATCCAAGGAAAAAGTAATTGTCTTAACCGAATTCTTTCAAGTTTATTTCTTCTTCCACATCATCCAAATATATTATAATCATAATAATATAATTAAATAAATAACATTTTTATAATAAAATGTTATTATATTTATGGAATAACCATTATCTATTTTATTTCCAACCATTGGAAATTGAAATTATTTCACGTGTTAGGTGAAAACTACTACCTCCATGTACAATGTAATCCATTTTCCACACCACCTCAGACGGGTCATTATAAAAATTATTTTAATGAATAAATATGATATTTATAATATTATTAAGATTATAAAAATATAATTTGGCCATTATAAAAAAAATTTAATAATAAATGTTCAACATAAGATTTAACTACATAAAACAAGCATACTGAGACACTTTCTAAGTAATAATTTTTTACCATTCTGTTTCATTTATCTTCTTTATATAACTATTATTGGATCTAATTTATCACTTAATTTAAAAAAATTAAATACTAAATCTTTTTAAAAAGTGACAATATTATTATACAATAATATATTCTTACTTAATCTGTCTTTATAATGTGTTACTTTTTGGTGGTTTTACCACCTAAATGAACAATGCTATAATGTTTATTTCAGAAATGACTGATAAAACTTAATAAATGGTAATATAATGTAATAATGATAGATTTAATAATTTTACTCTTATATAATATTAATATACTTCTATATATTTTCTAATAAAATTAATTCTTTTTTTAAAATTTTTTTTGAAAACTAAATATTTTTTTCTTTTTTGTGTTAACCAATACAATAAATTCAATAAAATAAACATGGGACTCCATAAAAATATCAAAAAAATTAATAAATATTCATGAAGTTTATTTAATGGTGAAATATTGATCATAAAAAATGGAATTAAAAGTGAACGGTCATGGATATTTTAAATGTCAAAAAGAAGGCCATCAAAGAAGATTTAGTGAAAAGTAAGTATTTTATAACATATTGAACTACATTGTTTTGGGGATGATAAAAACCAATAACTTGACACATATATATCATATATAACCATTGGAAAAATAATTTTTACAATTACAATGATACCAAAGCTATTTTAGATGTTCTTAACTAAATGACCCCAAAATGGCCAACATGAACTATACCAATTTAATATATAAATAAATAATGATAAAAGAAATTTTAATAAATGATTAAACATGAAAAATGTTTTTAATCAAGTAAAAAATTAATATAAATTTATTATTTTATAGTTTATAATTCATACGAAGTGAGTTGGGGCTTGACGTAAGGGATTTTTATTTTAAATAATATTTTAAAAGTTTCAAGGTCTTCCTTTTAACTATTACTATTATATGTCAATATCATTTCTATAATGTTTTTCTCCTCACATAAATGTTTTATTAATGTATTTTATATTATTTTTTAATTTATTTAATAAAATTTAAAAAAATATATTTGTAATGTTTTCTATATAAGACATTTTTTGTTTATTTATAAATGTGTGAAATGACTGTTTTTAATGTCTACACTTGATTTCCTTTTCCCATAATTGTGTACATTTTTTATTATGAATCTTAATTTTCATGTATTCATGGTTTTAAAAGTAAAATTAATTCCCAATTTTTTTTGAACTTTTCATTTTATAGTGTTATCAATGAAATGTATATTTCATCTTGATTTTATAAGATAAATATATAGGCTTATTATTATTGTTTCCAATTAATGTTTTTTTAAGTTTTATAATCATAGTGAAATACCCTCATTGTCTTATTCATGTCATGGTTCTTTTACATTACATATGATAATGGGTTGGACCTATATATCCCACTAATGCATTGGGTAATTATGATAGAGTTAATTTTATATATGTTACTCCTATAAAGATTCTAGAATTTTCCAATTGAGTGATTCCATTAAGATATAATATTGGAATTAACTACTTAAGTTATTACATTTTGGTTTTATGATGTTGGAATTAGCAGGTAATGTTATTCTATTAAAATTTTTATATGAATATGATTTTCCAAGTAACCTTTATGATTATTCTATTACATTTATACTTTATTAGGATATTGTTTCATGAATATTTTTATGAAAAAAATTTGATTTCAGGTTTGAAAGTAAGTTTATGTTATTTTATAATATCAAAAATCTTTGTTAAAATGGAACATGTTTTTCAAGTTTCTCATATAATTCAAGGGACCAATGAGTTTTTTGTACTGCATATCCATTGATTAGTTTTATTCACATGCCATATTTTCAAAGGTTTTTCACAAGGCTTAAGTATGAGTGAAAAAACTTATAAAGTCTATATCTATTTTTGATATTCTAGGGTTGAAGAAGAAATTATATCCTAAATGAAATAGGAGTGTCAATTTTAGAACCTATAATTGTGAAAAAAAATTACAATGTCTGGAAGCATACTACTTTATAATGTAATAGTTTTCCAAATTATCAAAAATTTTAAACATAAAATATCATAGGAATATATGAGAATATAATCATTATAATAAATATTTTAACTAGGTTTTGATTTTGTATGGGTTGTTATAGTGGGTATCAGATAATATTTTAAATAAGTTTAGAGGTTAGGACGATAATAAGGAATGACAGTATAGGGATTATAATTTATAGATTTATTATCAAGATAAAGTTTTTGATTAGTCTAATGGTTTCAATGTTGATTTATATAATCTATGTCAATTTTATAATGGTTTCCCATTGAGGTAACATAGTGAATGAATTAGTAAGTAATCAAGAGGAGAATATCATTCCAAATCAATAACCCAAAATGTATAGAGTTGGAGCTAAGATATTTGGGGGTGTGTTAACACAATTAAAAATATATATAAATAGTGGTACCCATGTAAGGGAACAAATAATTTCTATAAATATAAGCATATCAATAGTGGTTCATTTAATAGGACAACATCCTATATCTTTTGGTGAAACCTCACACTCAATATGAACATCCTCTATCAACATTTCAGGAGGCGACTCTTATAGTGGGTTCCTCTCGGTCCATGGTACCGTGATGGGCTTTGTCTTCTTCTTTTTTGTGAATCCTATTCGACTAGTTTTCATGTTTTATAAGGCATTTGAGATCTGGTTATAGAATATCTATGACGGTAGTGGCGATGTGGCTAGTGGTGGTGAGATAATGGTGCTAGTGACAATCCCATCGACAATGGCAAGAGAGACATGTACGATAGTTTGGGTGTGTGGTGTGAGGTGTTTTTATTGACTTAGGTGGTAATGATGATGGATATTTGAATTTGAAATTTATAAATTCAAATTCTAAAAGTTGTTCTAAAAGTTTGGATGGTTTTTGGTTGGGGTGATGTTGATGAGGTAACGATGAAGGGTTGTACTTTTACTACTATTTTTTAAATCTGGTTATGGTGCACTATGTTTGCTTCAGCCTTTGTTTTTGATGTGTGAAATGTTTTTTTGGTTGAATTTTGAATTCTGTGGTTACCAATAAACCATAAAGTGTCTTTTATAAAATAAAAAAGAGGTTTAGAGATTGTTTAGGGTATCAAAATGAAACTCTTTTAATTTATTGTCTTGAAGGGGACTCTGATCAGTGGTTTTCATTGAATAAGAATACCATAGTAAATAATAAGATTGATAACATTGAGTACAAGTTATTTTAATGACATTTTACTCGAAAAATATTTCCACAATGATATTTGAATTATAATTGGAGGATAATTTACTGTGTTGAATCAAAATAAAGAGGACTCAATGGCTATTTATAATGAAATTTTTACTAGATTGTTAAGGTATTCACAAAATTTTTATTCTCAACATAGAAAGTAATGTTAATAGATTTTAAAAAATATTTAAACAAGTTTTATGAATTTCATTGGTCACTCAAAAATTTTTGAGTTATGAGGAAATTGTTTGGTGGGTGGAGAAGGTGAATATGGAATTTATTAAATATTATAAAACTTGAAAACATGCGGATAAGAAATGAATAATTTAAGAATATTTATAGGGTTTTGGTAAGTCAAAATATAATGGTCAGAGAAAAAAAATTCTTTTATTCTTTAAATGTGTTAAAAATCATTCAGATTAGTGTCTTATGGGGTTTATTTAGTGTTACAAATGTGGTAAATTTGGATGTATAACTCAAGAATATAAATAAATAGGTAGTGGACATAATAATAACAGTGAACCGAAGCCTTATCAAGATACTCAGTTAGTTTTAAAATGTTTTAAATGCAATGAAATGTGGAATTTTTCAAATCAATTTCCTAGGAATAAATATAAAAAATGGAATCAAAGAGATTGTATTAATAAATATTTATCAAAGTTATATGCGATTATATCTAAATATGAGTAAGTAGTGACTGACATATAAAAGTAAGTACTATGGAATAAGAAAAAAAATACTTTTTTAAATGCTTATGAATGGATTTATATGATATATGTCTCTATGTATAGGGTATTTAGTGTTATGCTGTAGTAGTGTTTTATTTAGGGGAATAATAAAAATTGTGAGGATAAAATTTCTATGGGGGGATATATGATGACCCAAATATTTTTAATAACATATATATTATGGTTTATTAATATTCATGATTATTAATTTATATATATTCTTTAAAAAATTATATGTTTTTATATCATGTCTCAAAAAATATTATATAATCAATTAGATATTCATAATACATTTTACACTATAAAGTTTACTTCATATTATAAGTTATTTTATATTTAAAGTTTATGTAACTTTCATCAGCATAATATCTTGTTTTAAAACTATTAAAATTTTTATTTGAAGACTAAATATTCGATTCATGTTAAACTATATAATTATTTATCGGGATAAATAATTTTATCATGTTATGAAATGAGGATATGATTTTTCATTTGAAAACATGTTGGTTTTATTTTAAATAAACTATTTTCCATGTATTGCATAGTATTGTTTAATAGTTAAATTTGAAAATTTTATAATTAAAATTTGATAAAATTAAATTCAATTTTGGACTCCTCATATCATAATTACCTTAGGAATATATTTTTTGGATTTTTTTAAATAATTTATTTTTAGGGGAATATAGAATATACCATTTTTACAAATATTGTGACATTTACAACAATATAATTATATAAGAATAAATTAAAAATTCATGTAACCATTCATTAAACGAAAAAAAATATATAATAAATTTAAATAATGTATTTAAAGTATTAATTTTTATTTAGAAACTCTTTCTTAAAATTTTGGAACTAAATCTATATTTGTTCTTACTAAAAACTATTTTGGGATCCTTTTCCATAATTAATTATTAACAAGGTAATATTAAGTTTTGGAATGATTATTAAATGATACAAAAATCTCAATTTTTTATTTATAAACTTAAATATTTCATGATAATCAATAATATACATTATTTTTTTGAAAATTCATTTTAATGTTTGAAAATACATTTTCTTAAAAAAATAATTGTTTTAAGAATATATAAATTAAATTTTACCTCTTATAAAAATTTAATATTGTAAAATGGGTTCATATTTGTAACCATATGGTTAAAAATTTTCAATAATTTTATTTTTCTTTTTTTCCGTAAATATGAGTTATCATGTTAATATATTTTCAACATAATAGTGGTTAAAAAGGTTAAAAGGAAGGATAAACTAATGGAGACAACCAAAAATATCATAGAAAAATGTATAAGCATGATTTATTTATTATACTATAGACCCAAAATATCTGATCATAATTTTTTTTCATTTACTTCCACTTTACATGAGTATAGAATTTAATATATATTAGTAAATCAAGTCTTTACCAGAGTGCCACTCCGTGCAGTTATAAAAAGAGCCCTTCACCACTTCACTTATCCACACTTTTCTATAACCCTAAATCAACCAATACCTAGAAAAATCCATCCCAAATTATCTTTCCCATTTACCAGTGGTAATTATATCTACAAAATACCAGCCTAATATGGCTTAAGGAGAGTCTTAAAGGAGGAAATCCAAGGAATAGTTAATTGTTTTAACCGAGTTCTTTTAAGTTTCTTTATTATCACACATCCAATAAATACACTATAACCATACTAGTATAATTAAAATAGTATAATTATTATACCTAAATTTCATTATCTTTATTGAATAAACATTATCTCCATTCTTTTCATCTACTAGAAAATGAAAATGTTGGCCATGTTACATGTAGACTACCGCCTACCTGGACGATGTATTTCATTTCTCAACACCACCTTACATGGATTTTTATAAAAAATAAATTTAAATAATGAATATAATATTTATAATATTATCAAGTTTATTTAAAGATAAATTTTCCAATCTATAAAAAATATTAATAATAAATGGTCTTCATAATATTTAACCACCTAAAACCAGCATACTCAGACATTTTATAAGTAATAACTTCTTAATATTCTATTTTAATTTATATTATTCACATAAATATTATTTAATATAATTTAAATCTTTAATAACTAGTTTTTTGAAATCATTAGGATTCTATAAAAGTGATATTATTACTACACAATAATATATTTTTATATATTCGGTCGTTATAACGTGTTATTATTTGGGTCAATTTTTAAACCTACATGAGTGACATTGTAAAATTTATGTCACGAATGATTACGAAAACAAATACTAGAAATATAAATTAATAGTTTTATATTTTAATTTTTTCAGGATTATTTAATGGTAATATACATATATATACTTATTAATAAAATCATTTCTTTTTATGAAATCCAAATTTACAAAACAGTGATTTTTAAGTGTTATATGTCAACTATTCCCATAAGTTGTATAAAATTGACATGAGAATATATATATATCAAAAAAATTATTATATATTCATGAAACTTTTATAATGGTGAAATATCAATCATAAAAAAGGATTTAAAAGTGAGTAATCATGTTTATTTTAAATGTCAGAATGAATCTTATCATTGAAGATTAATAAAAAATATCTATTTCATAACCTATTAAACTCTATTTTGTTTAGAATGATATGAAACTTATACCATGAAAAATATAGAGATATGTAACCATTGGATGAATAATTTTTACTATTTCTGGGATTCTAAATCTTTTTTGATGATTATGAACTGAATAACCCCAGTTTGACCAACATGAACTATATCAATATAGTATGTAAATGAAACAACATAAATGTATTAATAATAAAATTATAAACAAAAAAAATATTTTGAATCAAGTAAAAATTTCTATAATTATATTCTCCAGGTGGGTAAAATACATACAATGTGAGTCAAGAATCCAGGTAAGGTATTTATTTTGAACCTTATTTTAAATTTTTTAATTTTTTCATTTCAACAGTTTCTCTTTCATTACCTTATTCTTTAAATAATGTTTGTATAAACTTGTTAATGTTTTCCTAAATTTTTTATATGTTATATTTTACTTTTTTTACAGAGGTTTAAAAATTATTTTTTTAACATTTTCTGCATTGGTAAATTTTAATATTATTTATAAATGTGTGAAAAGAATGTTTTTAATGTTTACCATTTGATCCCCTTTCCCCAAACTTAGGTATGTTTTTTATGAAGCTTAATTTTTTAGTTTTAATGGTATTATAATGTAAATTATATTCCCATTATTTTGTGAAATTTTCATTTCAAAGAGTCATCAAAGAAAATGATATTTCCTCTTATTTTTATGTAATAATATTAAATGCTTATGATTATGGCTTAAAATGATTATTTTTTTTAGTTCTATAATAAAGGTGAAATCCCCAATTTGTTTTATTCTTTTTATGGTTCTTAGGTTTTATATATGATGAAGGGTAGGTTAAATATAACCCTCTAATGCATTGGGTACTTATTATTGAGTAAACTAAATATATGTTACTCATATGAAGATGTTACAATTATTTATTTTGGTGATTCCATTAATATATGATATTTAAATTAATTTTTTAAGTTATTCCATCATGGTTTTATGATTTTGTAATTAATTCGGTATGTTATTACTTTGAAAGTGTGATATGGATATTATTTTCCTAATAACCATCATGATTAATATATTAATTTTATTTTTTATTATGATATTGTTTCATGAAACTTTTTTTGAAAATATGTTGATTTCAGGTTTGAAAGTGATTTTATGTTCTATTAAAATCTCAAAAATATTTGTTTAAAGAATGTAATTTTCATGGGTTTAAAGAATTCAAAGTTTCTAAGGAGTTTTATTTTTATTCTATATCCCTTACTAATTTTTATGCCCATCCCATGTTTTCAAATGTTTTTAATAGTGAATATGGATAAGTGAAAATGATTATAAATTCTATCTCTATTTATGAGTTATTGGTATTTAAAAAATCAAGTGTGTAATTAATGAAATAAGAGTTTGAATTTAAGAATATGTAATAGTGGAAAAAAAATATACACCATGTGGAAGTGTAATCTTTTTTAATGTAATGGTTTTACTAATTACATAAAACTATAAACTTTTATAATAATAGAAATTCAAGATAATTTAATACTTTCTATAAATCATGTAATAATGGGCTAATTATGTATAAGATATTATAGTTTTATTGGGTGAGTGAGCATTTGTGAGGATGGGCGATAGTGGTCCTGGTTAGGTGCATGTTGGTTTGTGCAATTTATTCATTGTGTAAATAGTATGACCCTTCCATATAATAAGAGAGGTTTTGCGGAGGATCATTCTATTTATACATGCATGAACATTTCTATATATATAATTCTATTTTTCAGGCTTCTAAGAGGGTTTTTCTGATCAGGATATGCATTAATAGCCTAAGGTTTGGAGCAATTGTTAGTTTTACTACTATAGGAGTTTCCTTTTCATATTTTATTTTGGTGGATTTTTTTCTGTATGAAATTTTCATGTATCAAGGGATATTTTTTTCATTTATATTATGGATTTTATTACTATATTTTTTATATATTACAAGGACTATAAGGGTAATTACTCCCATTTTTAAGTATTATACCCTCAATGTTAAACATCAATAGGTGGCCTTTTGGAGATGGGCTTATGTGGTCACCCCCAACTTCACTACAGATTTATGATGGGTTCCTAGTGGGGGTGGGTTATGAAAAATTAGAATAAGATATATATATATATATATATATATAATATTTAAGATGTGATGCAGATCTAGTATGTGGTGATAATTTCATGGGTTTGGTTAAGGAATATTATTAGTCAATCTTAGTGTGTTATGTAGAAAGGGAGACCAGTTAGGACACATGTGTTTAAGGAACTCTATGATTTTATCCAAGGAACTTGTGATTTTTTAATATCCCATGTAAGATAATATTGATTTTTGGAGTGGGTATATAGGATATATAAATTCATCAAGCTTGATTATTCTTGCATTTGAATTGGGATGAATTGGGGGAAATTACAATAAAGATAACTAAACAATATTAAGTAAAATACCTTGTTCTAGGTTTAGGTATTTTTTTTAGTATGGTGACCCATGTTAGGGTTTTATGGATATGAAGGGGGATTATTAGAGTTCCTATTGTTATTTACTCTATCATCAAGATAAATGTTTGGTATATTTTTCACTATGTTTTTGGTTAATTGTTTTCTGTATTGATTTATATATTAATGTCCTATAAGTATAAGAGTGAAAACATATTGGGGGTGAATTGTAGTAAAAAAACTTTACATACTATTTCCAACCATCTTTTAGTGTAATTTGATGGAAAATTAAATATTCTGTTCAAATCCTAATAAATCAAAGTAAAAAACTTATAAATTTAGTGTAAATCAAAATAGTTAGAATATAACAATACATGACGAAACCAGTATACACAATGGAATTTTAGTTTTTCATAAATTAAAAATAATTGACAAAAATAAGAACACAATGGAAATTTAAATTACAAAACAATTTAAAAACAATACGTGGTGTAATTATTACAATCCTTAAACTCCAAAAAGGATATTATTACCAAAACAACACTTTCAATACACAGTATAAACCAGATAAATAAAAATTATCCATGGTATCATGTCTTCATATCCTCAAAATACCTCAACTATAAACTTATTAGAAGGTGTATCTATCTTCCAATACTCATAATCCCTCAATCAAGAGGATCAGAACAAGCCCTATCCGCATATCACCAAAATCCCTCAATCACATAGGATTGCAAAAAACATTTTCTTACAATCCCAATAATCCCTTAATCATAACTATCATAATAAAAATGAATATAAAAAATGATAATATATTTATAATTAGAAACCTCAAAATGGTATCTGTTAACAAAACACGAACAAATACAACAATTGGAATAACTCATAACAACAAGTATTTTCAAAAAATCACAATGATCAAGTGAATATTTTTTTTTTGAATGCCAAAAGTATCTTATCTTTTCATTAATGAATATTTAGTATTATTTATAATTATTTTTGTAACAAACTTTAGTGGTAAGATTCCAGACTCTTGGGGAAAAGTTGTAACGATGTTGGAAGCTTCGACTCCAATTTTTGTTTGAATCATCCACTTATATGTATTCTAATGAAATTAATATATACCACTATAATGATTCAAAACCTAGTGAATGTAATATCACATGATACTTGAGTTCTATATATTTTCACATGTCATATTAAATCACTGGAAAAAAATGTTCTGTAAATTCATTCTGTATAACAACAACATCTAAAATAAGACTTCAAGTTAAGTCAATTTCTAATTAACTATATTGTGATTTTCAAAATAAAAGAACCAAAGGATTCATTGACTCAAAAATATACACCTTTTTTAAAATCATAATTCACATATAAAAAATAAATGTTTGATTACATTTTAAATAAATACTCCCTATAAGTTATGATGAAATAAATGTATTCCCCTTTACTCAAAACATTCAAAACACCATCATTAGTAATAAGAAAGGTAAATAAAATAAATTCCCATTTTTTAACATAAAAAATGTATCAATTTAACAAATATATCCAACTTTATGAAAAATAAAACAAAATTACCATTTTTTTAAATTTTAACCAAAAATCATATATAATGAAAAAATTTATGAAATTTATCCCCATTTGTGATTTAAAAATAGAATAATAAGGGGGATGAATCAAATTAGTAAAAAAATAAGTTCTATTAATTCATTGAACATACTCTCCATTAATTATAAAAATGTAACAAATGAATATTAAAAAAACGTATATATATTGTTAAGGTAAATGTAAAGAATAAAATAACCATTAATAATATTGAATAAATTAAACCTTATAGAGGTTATCTTCTGAGGGCTATGAATGATCTACTTTATTTCATGATGGTTCTAGAAAAATTTCAAATTGTAACTCTATATATTTTATAGTATTGAATATTGAAACCTATTATAAATAAAATAATAATCTCTTTTTATACAAATATTCTTTAATTTATAATTAAAATTTAACTATTTCTAGATGTAATTTTGTTGAAAAGAAAATTGGTTTTAAAAAATTTTGGAAAATAAAAAAAATCATAAAAATTTATTAAAATTATAATATATATATCCCATTTATTGAGGAGTTATTTTTAATATCAGGAGGTATTTTTAGACAATAAGTGAATTAAATATCATTGTAATTTGATCATTTATAACTTCTATTTAATATATTTTTATCTATCAGAATTTAAAGGTTTATTGAAAATATTAGAAAACTTAATATTAGTCTTGATAAATTCAAGAAGAAAATATCATTTTTTCATGTCATTCTATAAGAAATGGTGTCATATATCTATATATATTTCATGTGATTGATGTATTGAGTTTTTGGATAAGAAAATACCAATTGTTCTATTATAATGGATTGGAGTTTCAGTAAAATTCAAGCCAATGTCTGTGAGTGTGTGTTTCATCTAAAATACTTTAGAAAAACAACTTCCAACATAAACATATTCAGGTTCAGTAGTGGAGAGTGTAGCCGAGTTTTGATTCTTATTGGAGAAATAAAATAAGGATTCTTCTAAAAAATGACATGTTATAGAAGTAATTTTTCTTTCAACTGTACAACCTCGAAATTCCGCATATAAGTAACTCTTAAGAATAAAATCATTTTTATAATAATAAAACAATAAAAATTTTGAATTAGCTTTATGATATTGAAAAATATGACTAAAAACATTTAAATATGATCAATTCAGATTTTATATTAATATTTCACATAGGCACAATGAAAACATAATGTATGGTCAAATAGATGATAGTTATAATAAATTTATGATCAAACCTATACAAATATTTTGGTTAAATGGTTTCTAAAAACCATCAATATCTAATTTGAAGAACATTCAGAATGTATTACTTATACTAAATTCATTTAAAAACATTTTAATAAACTTATATGTATACGTGTTATGTTAAAATAATTCCAAATTCTGAGAAATTTGAAAAACGATAAAAAAGTTAGGCTCACCCATTACGTTCATTTCAAAATCACTTTTCATAAGCTTTGAAAGCCCATTAAAAGAAGATTTTTTATTTGAATAAAAATATTTCCATTGAAGTAAATTTGAACAACAATGGTTTATATAAAATATCATTTGATTAAAAGTTTCTGATTATCCATTCCATTAAAAACATTTTTAATTAGAAAATATCATAAATTATTCATACAGAGATCTTGGGACTTTTTTAAGGTTGTAAAGTTCTATCTGATGTTTATATAATTTTTTTTGTAATTTAATATCTTCAAAATCAAGGGGTTGTTCAACATAAAAATCCTCATAAACATATCTATTGATTAATAATATTTTAACATCCATTTAGATAAAATTAATATTTTTTATGAAGTCTAGTAGTATTAGGATGGACTCAAGTATAACTACTAGTAAAAACATCTATCCATAGTTTATGCCTTCTTTCCTAAAATAACACTTAGAAACAACCATGTCTTTATTCCTACAATATTCAACCTTTCTATAAGTTTAGACTTGTTAATTAATTTTTCATCCTCATTCAACTCACCCTAATAGATTTTTTTTGGGTGTAAAAATAATATTGAAGGATTTCTAAGAGGAGTATAGGAGGAACTGGGTTTGTAGCTTACTGTTGTAACACCACCGACAAGTCAGTACAGAGCTACCAGCTAACCAATGGCAAGGTATGTATCCATGCACGCATCCTAGGATCACTAACTGGCCAGTGACCCAGGGGAAGATAGTTGGTGGCCACCTAGATAGTTATTTTATAAGGTGATCTCTATAATTTTATCAGGGTCCCCTTTTCACCCATCACTAGGGGTTTTATCCTCTTATACAACTAGTAGATGTTACCTAAGTGGGATTCCTCCTTCATCCACTATAGTGTAACCCTTTAATGTGTTTTACAATTTTACTTCCATCTAAGGTGTTAGACATATTGAGGTATTGCTACAACTCTTTTTTGGCCTCCTCATTTCTTCTATTGTTTATGCATCTCTCATTTTTTATGTTTAATGTGACCCATTTTCAAAGTTTTTTTCTGCTTAATTTCCTTCCATTTAGGGTGGAACCAATAACCAATACAGGATGTGTGGACTCACAAATAACAAATGTGGGTGATACCTTTAATTAAATCCATAGCCTCACCTATTTTTCATAAGTGCATGAGAGTATATCATGTCATAATTACTATACATCAACCTAAAATTAATTAAATGACTAGGTTCATATTTTTAGACCCAAATCCTTGATTATTATTCTATAAGGTGAAATGAAATCTGGTTTTAGAGGATTTTTTTGATTGTGTTATTATTTTTTGGATTAAGTAATTTTTGGTACCTCTTAGGATTTAGAATTTAAAATTAATTGATAATCCGCTCTGGAACTAATAAATGTGTAGTTTTATGTAAATTATTTAAATAGGGAAGTCATATTCAAACTGATGATGGTGAAATTAATTTCACAATCATCATTAGTCATGAATTTAAACTTCATTTATAATGTTACTTCTCGTAATGAATGCGAATTTTGTATATTATTATTAGTAATGGTATAATTTTTTTAAACCATGTAAATGCATTGTGAGTGGGAATCACCATGTTATATGGGGATTATAAATTCAAATGGTCTTAATAACGTAATACTTGTTGTAAGATTTATTATCCTTGATAATGGGAAATGGTAAAATAGTTTAGGAAAAGGACCCTATGATTTATGTTTAATAAAGATATGTCTGGAATGGTAAAGAGGATATTACTAGGTAATTTTTTTATTTAAAATGAATATGAGGGGCTTGGGGTAGCCCAATTTTAGTAAAGAAAGGGTCCATGTGAATAAAATTATATTAAATGGATATTTGGTAACTAAGAAACTCAGTTTCCTAATGAATGAAATATTTTGAATCAATTGTTGTGTTTTAAAGTGGTGATTAATTAGGAAGTTAAGAATGAATAAAATTATTGTTTGGTGTGAGTTACTTTTGGCTTATTGTTGTTTTTCTAGGAATTATTTTGATAAATTCCATAGATTTTGAATAAACTAGATTTCGGTGAAATACTGTGAGTGAGACCCATATTTTAGTAGTCAACTTAGATGAATTATGGGGTGTGATGGAACCCTTGGATTCATTAAGTCTTTATGATATGGAATGCCTTGAGCTAGCTATTTGATTCCAGTTATATTCACTATCATGAATGTCTTGGTGTAGATCCCCTGTGGATTTAGGTAACATATTACTTATTGAATTACAAAGATTAATGTCAAGGATTCTTACGAGATACCCTGATTGAATGTCAGAGAATTATCTCCTCATATTTGGTTTGATTTATTTGCATGGAATCACTCAATTGTGAGTTATAGTGTCCCATGTTTTTAGACTGAGTCAATTTTGTTTTCAATGAAAATTGAATTTCAGTTTGGTGGATGAACCGAAAAGTGAATTGAGTTTTGGAATGAAATTTGGAGAGTTGGAACACTTAAATGTATTATTTTTAGGCTTTGATAAAGGTATCAGGGTTTCCTCAGGTGACCCATTGAGTTTCAGGAGTATCATGCTCTAAAAGATAAAAACTAGGAAGAGTTGGTTTGGGTGCATGGTTTTCATAAAACCATGCATTCCACTAGAGGAAACCATGTGTCTAGTACATAAGGAATGAGGGTGTTGCACAGTTTGGTCTAACTATGCAAACCAAGACACATTTCCATGTACATAGATGTAGGTTCTTGAAAGAGGTAAAGTGCACGAATTGTGAATTATTTCCAAACTGTGCGCATGAACATTACGACCCCCCTTCTTGGGAAGAGGCTCCAGCACAGTTGGCTCATAGTTTTTCATCTATGTAGCCAAACTATGTGCATCATAAAAGGGAATAGAAATTACAAAAATACCCCTCCCTCCTTTAAGTTTCTTTTCCTTATTTCTCCTTCCACATGGGAGGCTCCTCTCCTCTAACTATGACCTCTCCTCTTCATCTATTCTAGGAAAGGATGACTCTCACTCATATGGTTTCAAAATTGACTACTGCCTATTTATTTTGATAGAACTTGGTAATATCTAGACTCATCTTACTCCTTTCTTCATTTCTACTACTGTCATTGATGTTATAGTGGTGTGAACTAATTCACCCTGTTTTAATGGAATTCTATTATTTGAATGATTTCTCTTGACCTGGGTTGAATAAATCCTCAATATTGGATGACTAAACCATCCTTGGTATATGGTAGGTGGTCTTTAGTTTTTCCCTCATGTATATTCAATTAATATATTACGTCATTGTGTTGTCAGCTATTATTTCTATGCGATGCTTCCTAAATATTAAATTTAGTGGTAGAGCCTAATTCCCTAGTTTTAATAGACCATGAACAATAAATTGACAATGTTGATGGTCTTGGATCATGAGTTCTATTCACCCTTATGAACTTGAATTATATGAATTTTACACCCTTTCTTTTTTTGTGATAAATGGTTCTAAAAGAATTAGAGATGATTCCTCATGCTTATTATGATTATTATGAGAATTATATTTTTGTGGACTTGTGAATAATGGATAATGGATTTTTTAGCATGACATTTCATGGTCCCTTACATCGAGTGTTGAGAATTACATCTCACACCGTTATATTATTATTATTTGGATGATGGGAATGAAATTCCATGTCCCTTATTTCGACTGTTGGGAATGAGGAATCACCCAACCATCTTAAGAGATAAGAATGATGTCTCCCATTAAAATAAGATTGTGGTCTTATACCTTTGATGGAGCCATTATTTCATTGGATTAGTTATGGAGGCATGAATTACGCCTTGGGTCCAGCTAGAACCTAGTATCCATGTATACGGATCTAAACTTCCTCACACGTAGTGTGAATATACATGTATATGATATATATATATATATATGGTTACTAATCAAACTCTTACATTGGCCAATCCCAAATTAGGTAGATCCATCCAGGTGTTTTGTGAGAACCCAAGTTAGCTTTTTTCTATTACATTAACATTGTTTAGTTATTCATTTTATACATAAACACTAATATTTATGATCATAGATTGGGTTGTTCTTTATACACTGTTGGTGGTGGCATACTGATCATATCACACACCCTCCTCGAGTCACCATTGCACTGGGGTACCTGAGTAGACCTTATGTTCATAGGTCCATGGGTTGTTGCTTAAACTATTTTGCTTGTACCTGGGAGTTTGGAGCACATGACTGGGCTGTAGATTATGATGCTCATGGAGTTAGCCCTTTGGGATTCTTGTTCATTTCCTTTATTTATGTTTTATAATGTACTTTCTTCTTTTCTCTTTCTTGTACCTCATATCATAATCTATACATCCATGCATCATTGTACATTTGTAATTGGCCATGTTTATTTTGAATTTTATATATCTTCCACTGCTTTTTAATTCATTTATTACATTCATATTCTAGTGATTTATTTATTGAATCATATATACCATTGTGATACTCTGATAATGAGGGTATAATCTTCCCATGAAATCACTATTAGACAGTCACTGCTAGTCAGTAGCCTCTGGCGTATGGGGGGCAGGGGTCTCTTCAGGCCATGTGGTGTTATGTCTGGTTACTGGTCTCATAATCAATTAGGCTAGGACTTTACAAAGTGGTATCAAAGCATTATTTTTTTATCTTACTATTTTGGGCTAGTGGAAAGGAGACTAGGAATGTTTTGGCACTTGGAAAATATCTATGTCTGAGAGTGATCTACCCATGCATTAGGTAATGTCAAAGTAGCCAGGTATGAGATTGTTGTTCATGTTATTCAATGCTACATTTGATTTTGATTTCACCTTAAGTGACTAGTGTAATTTATGTGCTTACTGATTTATGATATTATAGTATTTACCCTTGGCCTAGTATGTTAAGGAAGAAGCATTATGTGTATCATTCTAGGCTCATTGATATTTTCCTTCCATGAATATTCCATGCCATTTAGGTTTCATTGAAAGGATATTTGAGATTTGTTGATGTTCCTTGTCTGTTTATTAGAATTCCTTTTATATACCATGTTAGGTATTTTAGTGAATTCTTAGTTTTATTCTTATATAGGTATTTATTTAGCATGATTTTTTATATAATATTATGTGTGTTTTGATTATTATGTAGCATGGACAACATGTTTCTATGATTTTAGTGTTGTGATTTTCATGTTTAATTATATATGATGATCAGATGTTACTCTCTTTAGGTAGTATAATGTAATGTTTTTGTGATTATCTGTCAGTTCTTCCAATATTTATCACCTATAATAGTGTAAATTATTATAAATTTGTTATATAATTGGTTATTAAAGTTCCACTATCAACCTAAATGGTGTTTTCCCATACAGATTCATTGTGAAACCTTAACTAACCAATCCTGAAAAGCTTGATCCACAAACCATTAGTTGTGTGGGTTGCAACACATTGGTTGTGATTAAATGGGAGACAATTGAGAATTTATGAAGCGTATGGGTGCTTTATGACTTGGGAAATGGTAACCATTATAATAGAACCATCTTTATGAACTTGATATATCTTCAAACTGTAGTATAAATATAAAAGTAGTTAAATATTGACCTTAAATTAATTGGTTACCTCTATAAAGACTTTTACCTCTTTTACTTGGGCACGTTTACAGTGCGACTAATTTCCAAAATCAACAACGGGACTGAAGTAGGTTAGTTGGGGCATGTTTCTTATGATATAAACCACTATGGGTGTTTTAAAACTTTGATAACTAAAATAAACTACTGTGGTTTATGGACCCGGGTTGGAAATGATGAGACTCTCATAGGACACCTTTGTTATGTTATTCCTTAGTACCTACCCCATGGGGGTATCCTGATACTGATGATTCTATATTTACAGTTATTTAAAAAGTATGCAGCCACTTATGTGGATGCATATAGACATATTGTGGAATCTTACTTGACCATTCCCTTTTTAAATTATAATAAACATATTATCTTATTTGGTCTATACTTACATGAGTTTTTGGTTAATTAAAATTCCAATTTCAACCTAAAGTGAATATTCATTTATAGGTTGGAATAAACATTTTCTTTAACTAATCCAAATCGTTATAACCACATGGGTAAATAAAATGGATAAAATTTATGTTATAAATTTCCAAATTTTGATGGGAAGTTAATAAATAAATATCATTTGAAAGGAAGTTTGATAAAATTTTATTGTGTTCCTTATGGTGTCAACTAAATAAATGTGATAAGTATGATTTTTTATAATAGGCACCTAACGTTTAAATTGTAATATGAATGTTCAAAGATACATATGTGAAATAATGGATAAAAAATGAAACCTTAAGTTGTTTCTTTAGTTATAACTCTTGGGTAGGGGTAGTTTAGATGTTTCTTTAAGCTTTCCTTAGAACGGAAATGTGAGTGTTTTCCATTGGAATTTTCCTTCTTAGTATGGAACTACATGATCGGAGGTAAGTCCTTGTGAAATATATTTTGGTAGACCTAGTGATGAGGTTGGCACTTATGATTTTGTAAGGGGCTAGCCGAAGGTAAGTAGCACCCTTTGAACTTAAATACTAGTTAAATTCATTGATATTATTAACAAAAGTTTCCATTTGAGTGTCAATGTCCCTAGTAGGACTCTTAGTTTTCCAAAATGACACCAGGGTTTAATGGGTGTTCGCGCAGTGTTTTGACCCTTGTTATAGGCTAGAGAATTGTGTAATTCTCATTTTCAATGAGATAAAAATAAATGGGGCATGGTCATCTTCTCAATAGTTTATGTGGCTATTCTTTTCTTTCTCTTCAGTGTTGAAAGACTCAAGAGGTCATTAACCCATTTTATAGTCATATGGGGTGGTACGACTATGAGATAGATCTTTTTATAGGACATCATATACTCAAATGTATATGGAAAATGATCCAATTTATATTATGAAGGATGTTTCATTTTCTTCTGAAACCTCTAGGTAGTATGTATTGTTATACATGTTACCTGTTGAGTTTATAAAATGGTACAACAAACCGTATGGTTTAGGTGGTAATCATTTAAGCCTTGATATGATACATTGTTATCATCTATTATCTCTATAGTTGAGTGTCCTGGGCATTAGAGAAAATCTTGGCTCATCATAATGCTTAGGATAATTTTCTAAAAAGGATCATGCGTTTTGATATGTTTTGGATTCTGCGCATGATGTTATAATTCTTGTGGATGTAACTCAAGAGGAGTGTCACATGTACATATAAATGTATATCTAATATAGTTATACTATTAGAATATATATTTCATCAATTTTGGTTCAACTCTTAGTAAAATCATGTCGTCCATGGCTAGGACCCATGGTTAGTGGTCAATGTAGCATGTGTCATGGGATGAGATCCCGTTTTCAGTAAATATTACAAGAAGTAAACTACAGAAGTGGGGAGCATCACATCGGTTGTAAGAAAAGTGTGTTATTACAAGTAGAACGAACACAATTAAAGAGGACTATTTGGGAATGGTTAATGTTGTTTTGATTTCTATTGAGGTTGTTAAGATTTCAAATGTATCGATGCTTGTGAGGAAGCACGACAATGATATGGTGGTCTATGTGTTCCATCTTTGAAAAAAACCATTTATCATGGTGGTTTTTGGTGATTTGTATCGATTAATCACTAGTTTCCCAATATATAGGGCATCAAGTTTTGGTTATGACAATGCGTCGGGTGGTGAATAAGAGTTTCTTCAAAAAATATTTGACCATAGATAGTTCATCTATTTTCTCAACTGTAGTTGGGTATGGTTGGTTAGAAACAACAGTGAGTACTTCACTTGGGATATGGTGGATGCGTCTCAAGTATTCCTGGTAATTCTCAAACCCTCATGGTGTACTCTTTTCTTAACGATGATCATGTCTCTTATCTTGACATAGTTTGGGTACAGTGAGATAGTGTCAGTTTTATGCTGCACTAAATTTAATTTCGTTGGGATAGATAAATGAACTCTAAGGCAGTTATGCTTATGTAGTGTTATAATTTGAGAGGAATGGTTTTTCCTGAGTAATACATGGGTTCCCGTGTAGGAATAACTTGGACATAATCATGGAAACCAACTAGATCTGAACTTGACTGCCATTGGGATTGGTCACTATTCTTGATCTGTGGACATTTCTACTATGTACTGATGTCTCACTTGTAAACACTTGAATATAAAATACCTTGGATGAGATCCTTGGACTCCGATATATGATTCTGAGGTTACCTGAGTTTCTAGTTAGGCTCAGATGGATTTTTGGAGGGTGACAAATCAAGTGTTCTGAATCGGGTATACACCCATGGTCATGTTGAGGCACGATGGTGTAAGTGGATGTTCTGGCTAGAGACATCACCGAAAGCTAGTTACGGGCTTAGGTGAGTGACCTCCATGAAAATTTTGAGGTACCTTAGTTAAAGGTATTGGGATATAACTCCAGTAAATATATTGGCTATCTAAACCAAGTGTTTGAGAGTTGTCATCCAAAAGTGGAATGACTTTCTTTCTTTTGTCATAAGGAATATAGTTGGTGAGGAACCATTTCATTACATGTTGTCAGGATGAGATGGGAGGAATGTAAATGTTGGTTGAGGATTTTCATGAAATGATCATCTCAATAAAAAGTCTATTTGAGATTGATTTGGGAATCATTTTGTGAGCATCATTAGAATGTTATACGAATGCTCAAATAGGTTGTTCTCATGAGGGAGGTACCATGGTATAGAATTGTCCATTAAATGCTAGAACCTATGGAGGGGAGCACCATAGAATGGATGGTTAAGAGATTAATATGTGATCATAGCACCAGTTTAATTGGATCGGGTAAGTTATATAGCATCCCTATCCTTTTACACAAATTATTACATGATTTTAAGCATAACTAGTCTTCAAATAAAAACCAAAAATTGTAAAGTCTAGTTTTTTTTGGAAGATTAGGTACATATAAATGAAAAAAGGAACCAAAATAAAATCATGTTTTATTTAATATTTATAATGATCTTTTAACTTCCTTTGATCCCTAACATCGGTATAGGATAACATGGGGAATACATGAACCTAGGGATGAGCTAAAAATCCCAGTAAAGGAAATAAAAGTATGAATAAATCAAAGAAAATGGGTCAGAAGGAAAAAAATGATGACACAAAAAGTCATGTAACATGAATAAACATATAGAAGAATAACATATAAAACACGAGATCAAGTAATCATGGAATCATAGAAATGTGGAAACAATATAAAAGATGAAATAAGCGGGATTAATGGAAAACCGCCAAGACTATTGCACATGGAGGATCATGAGTCAAAGATAACCACCGATACCATTTCACAAGGGGGATCATGAGTCAAGAAAAACCACTATGAACATTTCACATAGAGGAGTATGAGTCATGACTAACTACCAAAAACATTGCACATGATGTCTCATGAGACTAAACAATACCTAACGCATTGAAGCACTATCTAGGAACACTAATCATAAGATGTTCATGAATATTTTTTCCACATAAGGAATCATACATAAGTAATCAAACATACAAATAAGGGTTGCCTATGAAAATAATTGGGCATTATAATAATGTCAAAAGGAATAAAAAAATGAAATATCATAATGGTGTCTATGAAAAAATGGATTTAAATCATATGTGAACATTCATAAGAAAAAATAGGAAATGATCATGATAATTTTTTTCAAAATAAAGTGATATAATGTAAAAAGAGTGTTTAAGAACCTTTAGAAATAAAACAATTGACTATGGTTTAAGGAAAATATTAAAGAGAATTAAAAGTGAAATGGAATAATATTTTATAGAAAACCAGAAATGAAACAAGATAGATTTTCATGATAAAAGTTTTTATTTTAGAAGAATAATGGGGGATTAAAAAATATTATGGATGATACTTGAAAATGGGTAAGAAATTTGGAAGTTCTCTTTAATCGGGCTTGCTTATTTAGAGGGATTAGAAAAGAAAATTTAAAAAACATGTATTTCCCCATCAAGGAAAGAAGAATTTGGAATAGGTATATATATTTGGAACCTAAAAACATAACATATGGGGATTAAATAAGAATAATTAAGAATTATATTGGGTTAAAGAAAGAGAAAGTGTAACCCGAATGGGAGAACAGAGGTTTAGAGAGAATCTCTTACCTTATGTCTGAAACTATTCTTCACTTGATCTTAATGTCCCAAATAATCAAATTAAATCCATAAATTAATAAATTAATAATCTTTTATGCATGTATTTGATTTATTATTTTTTTAAGTTAATTCATGGCCTTTTGATGAGTAAGAAGATACAATTTCATTATTATTGAGTGTCTTTTCCTTGGTTTTCTTGATCGGTTCACTTGTATACGTGTATAGAAGATCATATAAAATGAGAATTCCTGTTAAGAATTGAAATTATATGTGATTAATGAAATTTAATAATATTAAATGTTCTTAAATATGATTTTTTCAGTTGTGAGGAAGATTCATTATATAAAATTTTAATGATAACGATTTAGATTATTTTGGTGTTTTTTCAATCATCACAAACAAGTTTTGATTTATTTACTAATATTATGTATATATAATTGTTCCAAGAAATTAAATATGCTAGAATAAGTATATATTATATTATTTTTAACCACAAAAATGGTTTTTTGATAATCCTTGAAGGTGGTAATGGAAATTGAAAACTCTTCATCCTTGAATGCGATAAATTATCACATCATGTAGAATCTGGACAAGCTTAAAGGCTTTAGAGGTGTGAAGAAAATATGTGGTATTTAAAGTGAAGGAGAGGGGTGTTTTTTATTATTTTATTCATTATTTTTTTATTTTGGCTCAACGCTATCAATAGTGTGGATTATTGTGACTATCTAAAGTAACTAGGTCATGTGATTTTGAACCAACGGTTCTTACATAATCTATACATCATACATGAGTCAATAATTCATGTACTTATCTTATATTTTAAATTACCGTATTTCACTATTCACTAAACTTCATATTTTTTAGAAAAATACCAAAAATTTACCTTAACCATTTTTTGAAATTTATAACTAAAATATAGACACCATTTTTTAAAAATAATTTTTTAAATTTAAAAATAATAATTTTTAAATAAATCATCATTTATTTGAAAAATAGAAATTTTAAAATTATAACTGATTTTATAACACTTTGAAGAATTAATTACGGTCTCATAAAATTATCTTATAATCATAACACAACAAAATATTAATTTATGAAAATAGATTTTATTTTAAATAATCATATTAATTATAAAATTGTAAATAAAAATTTATGTTTCACAAAAAAATCCAATATTTAAATTATCATTTTTGAAACATTTATTCACTTATTCCATGATATAAATATGTCATATTTTCATTTATAAGATGCCTAAATTTTATTTATACTTTCATAGGTGAGGTTACTATTTTTTTCTCCTGATTACTACTCCTAAGGGTCATATCAATATTCTAAAGGCCACATTACCATTCCATTGGTTTAGGTTTCTTAATTTTTGATAAAGCATCTTTTTTCATTCATTATTCATTTATAAAGTTTTCATTGTGTTATATAAGTGATTTTTTTTGACTTATATTATATTACATAATTAAAAGAATGGAAATTTTCATTGATGAGAAGTTCTAAGGTGTGGGGGGGGGGGGGGGTTGTAGCATACCTTTTTTCTGAACACGATAGATTTTTTTATTCTAAGAAACTTGAATTTCAATTTGGTGGAAGAAAGGAAATGTAAACTAATTCTCATAACATAATTTTGAGAATTTGAATACTTAAATTTGTTGTTTTTAGAATCATATAAAGACCTAAGGGGTTCCTCAGGATTCTAGTTGAGTTTCAGGAGCGTCGGGCTCTGAAGCATCAAAATCAGAGGAACTTGTTAGCGCGCATGATTTTCATGAAACTATGCAGCCCACCAGAGGAAACTGATTATCCATTCCATAAGGATTGAGGGCATCACATGGGTTTTTCTATCCATGTGCACTAGTCCACATGGTCCTGCACCTTATTGCAGGTTCTTGATTGAGGGAAAGTGAATGTTTTGTGCATAGTTTCTCAAGTTGTGGAAATTAATAATGTGACCCTCTTATTGGGAAGAGGATCAAGAATGGTTGGTGCATGGTTTGACCAACTGTGTGATTAAACCATATGCCTCATTAAAGGGGATACAAATTACCAAAATTCCTATCCTTCCTTTAAGTTTATTTTCCTTCTCTATCCTCTAATGTGCGAGGATCCTCTCATCTAGCCTTGATCTCTCCTTCTCCTCTCTTATAGGAAAGGATACCTCTTCCTCATCTAGGTTTTGAATCAACCATCATCCGTCTCTTTGGATAGACCATGATGAGAACTTGACTCACATTGCTCCTTTATTTATTTCTCTCACTGTCGTTGATGCTATAGTGGTGCAAGTTAAGTCACCCAATTTTTAGGGTGTTCATTCATTTCTTCAATTTATATAGAACTGGATTGATTCAAGACTTGATATTGGATGAGTGAACCATCCTTAGTATATGTTAGGTGTTATTTAGTTTTTTCCTAAAGTCTTGTCAATTTATAATGTATTCCATTGCACTGTGCATGGGTATTTCCATTCGACACTTCTTAAATATAAAATTTAATGGTAGAGACTAATGCCTTAGTTATAATATCCCATGTACAATAAAATTACATTGTAGAAGTTAATTAATGTTGAGTTCTATCCACCATTAAGGGTGTTTCTGTTGAATACCCGTAATTAATTAACTATTTTCTAATAAAACCCCTTGATGATGTGTGTTGTCTTATAAAATGTAACAAGTTGATTTAATTGAAATGTGGAAGGGTGTAGACCCTCATCAATTTTATATACTTATGGATTAACCACCACTAAAAGGGTTTTTAAACTATTTTACAAAATAATCTCATTGAATTGTGTGTTGTCAACACATGATCATGACCCAATTTATTGATCTTGAATGTATGGTGCTAACTATTATGAATAGTTCACCTAGCCCTTATATTTTTTATGATGGATTGAAACAAATAATTAACTAATAGCCTGCATAGAAATGGTAAGTGGGCATGACCTTATTTATTCTTCCTTAAATCATGTTTTGCAATGTTTATAGACTTGTCCTCTCTAATTTTTTATAAAAGGATTTTATTTGCCTAAATGAAATGTATCTTTTTAGTTTAATGAAAATTGGTGATAAGGCCACTCACCATGTTTTATAATTATGAGCTCGAGTTATATGAATTTTACATCCCTGTTTATTTTTAATAAATGGTTATAAATGAATTAGAGGTGATTAATCATGATTATTACTATTATTATGAGAATTCCATTACTATTGGTTGGTGAATGATGGATAAGGAACTGTTTTAGAATTACATTTCATACTCCCTTACATTGAGTGTTGAGAATGACATATCACATTGTTATACTATTAATCGGATGATGGTCATAACATTCCAAATTCCCTTGTTTTGTGTCTAGGGACTGAAGATTCACCCAACCATATCGAGTAATGTTCATGATGTCTCGCATTCATATAAGATCATGGTCTTGTACCCTTGTGAGAGACATTGGCTCATTAGACTAGTTATGGATTCTTGAATTATATCTCGGGTCCAGCTAACACATAGAAGCCATGTATATGGCTCTAAATGTCCTCACATATAGTATACATGTATATGATATATATATATATATGATTAATATATATATTGTTATTTATCATAATCTTACACCGGCCTATGTTGAAGTAGGTTGAGCCAACCGACTGTCAAGTAGGAACTTGAGCCAAATAGTATCCATTAATTAGAATTGTTTAATTATTAATTTTATACCTATACACTATTTTATTTATGATCACCGACTAAATTTTTATATTAAACACCATTGGTGGTGGTATAGTAATTATATCTCACACCATTATTGGACCGCCACTGCACCAGGGTACATGAGTAGACCTTATGTTCATAGGACAATTGGTTGTTTCTTGTGCTGTTATGAGTGTACATAGGAGTTATAAGCACATTACTGGGTCAGACCTCCATATTCTCATGGATTTAGACCTAGGGGATTCTTGTTCATTTACTTTATTTATGTATTGTAATGTAATACCTTATTCTTTCTTACTGCTTGAACCTTGTAGAATCATCTTTATATGCTTGCATCATTGTACATTTGGAATTATCCATGTTTATTCAAACATTATATTTATCTTCTACTACTTTATAATTAAATTACTTCTTTACTATTGAGTGATTTATTTATTACATCTGATATACCACTGTGCTACTCTGGTGATGAGGGTATAGTCTCCCCATTGAACCACCATTAAACCGTCACTTTTCGTTGGCATCCTTAGTCGTACGAGGAGGTGCACTTGAGGCCATGTGGTGATCGATCTGGCTACTAGACTCGTAATTAGTCAAGACAAGATGTTACATGATCCATGGATTCTAATAAATAGTACTTTTTAATGTTAAGGATGGTTCCTTGATTTTAGACAAGTAGACCAAATAAGTGTAATGCCAAAGATCACCCCTTGAATTTCCTAAGGAATTTGTTGGGAGGGAATTCCCAGTTGATCCATTCATATTACCCAAATTAATTAGGACTATGGATTGCTTCTTGGTATACCTTGTAACTATTTGATCCATGATGTATACTATAATCATAGATTCAGAAGCACTGGTCAAAGAAGGTATAGACCAATGTCTAGTGTCACCATGAAGCTTGAGCCCCTATGGTTTTTCATTATAATTCATTATATATTTTATTATAGAAAATTAATTAACAATATCATAGGGGGTTAAAACTTAGTGATTTCTAGGCTATTGGGATGAAGCATGGGAGTTTGAAACTAGTATAGTAATTAATACCTTTTTTAGGGTCTTTCCACATTTTTCTTCTAGTATTTTGAGATATTATATATGGTCTGTTGTTGTATGATTTCCTAGAATATATTGGATAGTATCATTTGATATAGCATTGGTTATGTTGATCTTTTATTTTTAACTTTCTGAGATGTCCATTTATTACATTACCTAAATGTTGTATCAAATTGGTATTATTTCCATAGATTTTTTCACTCTGATATGTGGGTATATTCCCCCCAATGTACCACCTTATACCCACATTTCTAGTTAGTAGCCCATATTGTATAGAGAAGAATGCCTAAGGCCAGGTGGAACATTGGGTTACGAGACTGCTTTAGTGGATTCTATGTCGGGGCATTAAAAAATTATATCAGAGAATTTTTATTTTGTATTACTATTTTGTAGATGGGGACAAGAAAATAGGAATGTGTCAGAACAATGTATGGAACTTTATCCTAGGACAAGCCACCCAATATATGTGGGAAGTTTATATGGCTAGGGATAAAATTTCTATTCAAAATTTACACTTTTACTGTTTATCTAATTTTACCTCGATTGATGAACCTAATTTATGATTTTTTTGATTTATAGGATTTTATCTCTTTGCCCAGTATGGAAGGAGGAAATTTGTTCATGCATCATATCAGGAATGTAGTATTTACAAGTTAATTGTATGATTGTTTATTATTGATTATCTAATTACCTAGACTGTAACATGGGTGGGTTATTTAATGTGTATGCAACCATTTATATAATGTTCTCATGTAATATTTCATGGTGGAATCTAAATTAATTGGGCTCTTAAATGGATAAAAGACATTTTATAAAATCAAATTCCTTGATAATAATGAGGTTTAAGCTAAATAAAATTCTAACTAAACCTCATATAGTGTATTCCTATATAACTTTTAATTAACATATTATTTAACCGAGCATTAACTATGAAAAGTTATGGTTAATGTAAATGGTAAATAATATATTATAATATTTCTTTACTTAATTATTTTTTTATTTCATTTAAATAAAATTCCATGCATGACTTATAAATAATTTCCCACTATAACTTGTACTTGAAATTTCATTTAACTTTTACCTTGTTTTTGAAGATCTTTGTTAATGTAAAATGGGAAAGATTAAATTCTGAATCTCATGTGTATATGATGTGGAACTAATGGTTATTAATTTCCTTGGCCTACGAGATTCAAAACATTATGTTTTGGGGTGTATAAGATCGAATAATTTCATGCTATTTGTGGATTTAGTTTAACTATAACCCTTACTCCTTATAATAATTTATAGTGGGTAGTGGATGTATAAACCTTATGGTTGTTCTTGAAATGAGAGGGGATAGTGTGGATTTGATATGAACCTATGGTTTAGAAATTATAGTTTGAGTCTAGCTTTTTATAGTCCATTTATTTTCAAATTAGAATGAGGGTGTTACCCATGAGCCAGAGTTTGTATAGGTAGTGACCATTGACAAAGGTGGGAAGGCCTTATGTTTTGTGATTTGACTCAATGTTTTAGGGATTCAGCCTGTTGTTTTGTTTGAAGGTGACCCATGAGAGGGTTTTACCTAGTCTCGTCAAAGCTTTTAGATATATGAATCGTAGTTAGATATTAATTTTTGAACTATTATGCTTGAGGTGTTACCAAGTCTGCGGTATAAAAGCTTTGTAAGCCTTATGTTTTGAGACAAAAAACACTGGGATTTCTATGTAAGTTCCTTTAACACATTTTTTATTCACCATTAGGGGTGTGGTGGGATCATCATTATACCTTATGGTATCATAGTGAAACCAATTGGTGGAAACAATGTATCTTGGCATGGGTGTGATGTTGTTGGACCTAGGGATACAGTGATTCAAGAAAGTATGCCCTCTTGGTTTAGATGATATCGGGTATCCCACATTGGTCATGCACAACACCTAGTGAGTTGGGTTCCATGTGAAGTCCTGTGTGAGTCATTGTTCATTGGGAGTTGGAAGAATTCTTGTAAGATGATAAAACTTAATCTTGTAGTTTGGAATCTAATGTTTCACTAGGGTGTGGAATGATGTCATGGATAGATAGGGTGTGATGACATGCTCAATCTAGGGTTGAACCTCAATGGAAACATTAGAGGTTGATGTGACGGATGTGGGAGCACGGATCAGGAGGAATGACATGCATGCAGTTTTGATGACACCCATTTTGATCAGCACTCTTGGAGAAGTAATGGATGATATGGATGGTGTGGAGTACACTATCAATAAAATAAGGGTGTGACCATCATTTTCATGGTTATTTTGATGGGTATCATGAGTAGTGATCCAATTTCCCAAAAATTAGTGTTGAATTATATTTTGTAATGAAATTCAAGAGTGAGAAGTCTTGACCCCATCTATCTGTCATGTTATGTGCTTGAAAGATAATGAGACATGGAGATCATAAAATGGTAGGTGACACAATGAAAAGGATTCTACAATGGGGAGAATTGGTATATCAGTCATGGTGAGACAACCATCACATGAAAGGGGGTTATAGATGCTCAAAACCAACCATTTGGTAGATTTTATGGAATTATAATGCTGGAAGGTAAATAGATCTAAATAAATACGGATTCTTTAATGACTATCAGGTATAGTTTTTAGTACGGGTATAGTTAGGCCTAGGGCCATGACATCTATCTTGGGTTGGTTTTTGGGTAGATCAATGTTTTTTGGATCAATGGTATATTGGTGTTCATGGTATAACACAATGATATATATGGATAGTTTTGGGTTCAAACAAAAAAATTATGTAAAGATTCAAGTCGGTACTTCAGGGTATGTATCAGAATTATCATATAATTTTATATGGATTTAAGGAATCATGATCAGATATTATAGAAATACACCAGTGGGGGAAACCAAACATTTTTTAGGTAGTTCAGACAGAGGAGATACGATTTGCATTCCAGAATAAAGATGAATGTATTAGGTTGAATCTCATTTCAAACATGACATATTGGATATTATGGGTATGTTTCATGTATTGTCTATGATTTTGAGTATAAAAATCTTTTTTGAGGATCTAATGACTAAAACTCATTGTTTTTTGTCAGAAATTGATCATAAGGATTTGGTTTTATGTTTAAATGCCATTTTATGGAAGGGTTATTATAATGAGTTGGAATCTAATCTGACAACATCATGGGAATTTGGTAAGTGAGTTCATTAGATGTTAAAAGAGCTTGAAGTAATCATGATCATCATTGGATTACATGGGAAAAATCATATGGTGGTAAGAACCATTGTCCAGTAAGTCAATTGGTTGAGCACACCACAGAGTCTCAAGGTAAACGGGCATGAGTGAGCGTTGTATTAGTGTTCAGTGAAAGTTATAAGCATTGGATCAGGGACTGAAGGTTTTGTGACCTATGTTTTGGTGGAATTTTATATGCATGTTTAGCATTTGAGGGAGGTTCATGGGTTGCTGATGTTGATTTGATAGACCCATTTGGTCGGTGGTTAGGCCTTATAGTAAACACACTAATTTTAGTTTCTATTGATGAGAAGATGAAGAGTTGGATTGATTGTAATTAAAGATTGAGGGGTGTGTATTTATGTTCATATGGCATGATTGAGTGTGATCACCCAGAAGTAGGTTGATATAGTAATAGGGTATGTGGAGATTTGGTGCTTCGTGGTAACTAGATGACATAGATGAAGAGGCATGGATTGGGGTTATTGATAGTCTTGGGGGTGAAATCCTAAGTTTGATGAATGGACCAGTGAGAATTGGATTTTGTGGACCCATGGATTTAACCACTAAGAGGATGTCAATAGCTTTAGGAATTCGTAAACAGCACCAGAGGTGGGATTTCATTGCAGATTTGGTCTGAATGATCGACATAGTGATACATGGGCTGGTAATGTATTAAACGGTGGTTTTCCATATCTAGTGAGAGTTTACTTATTTAATATGAGCATTTGATATACAAAACTAGGAATGTTTTCTAAGATTCATGTTGGAACGTGAGATCCTAGGTTATAGTTTCTCATTGTTGAGGTTTTTATTGTTTAGGAATACAACTTGGGGATGAGTTATTGTGTGGTGGGAAGATTGTAATATCATATTATTATATAAGTATGGACCGGTTAATTATTTTTGAGCATCATATAAACCATCTTAATATATCTTTAAGAGGTCTAGGAGGCATGTAGAAGGTGTTCCATGAAGAGTTATGGAGGAGAAGGGTTGGTAACTTCCTTCTTTAGCACTATGAACTATACGATACAGAGTCACCGACTAGTGGGTTGCAAGGGTAGTAGCCTTGCATGTGATCTGGTCTTGACATTAAGACAGTGGGACATGGATGGATATTTGTTGGAGGATTATTAATATGGTGGCCCCCTGGGTATTTTTTAGTGGAATCCCTATAATTTTACCAGGGTCCCCTTTTTCACCCCACATTTGGGTTTTCTTCCTCTACCATGACCAGTAGCAGCATCCCAATGGGGATTTCTCCTTCTCCATCCACCAAGCTAGACTTCATCCATCTGTTTTCATATTTCACTTAAATCTAAGGAATTAGAGATTCTGAGGTAAGGCTAAAACATTGTTAGATCATCCTTCAGGTTTCTTCCACTTTCTAGTATTCTCCCATTATTTAAGAAAAAATTCCTATTTTCAAGTCATTTTTATTCATCTTCATTTTTTCTATTTAATGAAAAAACAAAGTCCAATACCAAATGTATTGACTCTATTAGAACTATGGTAGATATTCCATTAATTTAATCCTATAGTCTCACCTATTTTTCATATGCGCATGAGAGTACGTCATACTGATGTTTCTACACCTTGTCCTAAAATTAATTATATGACTAGGTTGGGCCTTTTTAGACCTAAGTAATAAATTATTATTCCATAATCCCAAATGAATGCTAGTCTAAGAAGATTTAATTGGATGTGTTAATATTTTTATTCTGTATTATCTAATTTGTGGTTCTTTTTATGCTTAGGAAAATGAAATTAAATGATGACCCTATATTATATTGATAAATTGGCAGTTCTATGTCAATTTGTTAAAGAGGGAAATCATATTTAAACTGATTATGGTGAAATAAAATTTTACAATCATTAGTAGTCTTTAATTTAAACTCAATGTTTTATGTTGTTTCTCATAATCAATGTGGATTTCATAAATTACCGTAAGCAATGTTATAGTTGTTTGTAATCCATGGTTATGTATGGTGAGCAGGGGTCACCTTATAATATGAGGATTATAAATTGAAATGGGATTAATAATGTAATTATTATTGTACTATTTAATATCCTTATTAATGGGAAATGGTAAAATTTCCATGAAGAGGACCCTATTTGTTATATTTAATAGAGGTAATTCTTGATTGGTAAATATTAGATTGGTAGGTAACATTTAAGAAAAAGTGAATATGGGGGCCTTGAGGTAGCATGATTTGAAAAAATAAAGGGACCATATGAAGAACTTGATATTAAATAGTTAGACAATAACTAACGGACTTGGTTTCCTAATGAATGAAATGTTTTTAATGAATTGTTGTGTTTTAAAGAGGCGATTAATTAGTAAGGAATGAATTAAATGTTTTTGTGGTGTGAGTTTCTTTTATTTTTTATTAGGGATTTTATAGGAATGTATTAGATAACTTTCATACATTTTTAATGGACTTTATTATTTTGGAAAACAATAAATGATTCCTAGATTCTAGTATGCAACTCGGATGAATGTCAAGGCATGATGAAACCCTTGAAATCATTGAAGGGGTGATTTTAAGAAATTCCATAAGATATCCATTAGATATAACTTTGATTAATTATCATGAATTACATGGGTTGGATCCCCCTTTGATTCTAGTAACATATTACTTTTTTAGTGCAACATATTATTGTTTTGGATTCTTGTTGGGTACCTTGTTCGAATGTCACAAGATTATCTCCCTGCTCTACTAGATCTCTTTGGGTGGAACGAATCAAATGTGAGTCATGGATTCTAATAAAGTCATAAATATGAATTTAAATCATGGTTCTATGACATAAAACTAGTGTAACATATTATTGGAATTAAAAGGTTCACCCCCTTTAATTCCCTTTGTAATTTTTTGGGAGGGAATTCCCTGATGAACCATGTGGATTCCCCCAATTTGTTATGAATATGGTTGCCTTTATAGTATACCTTGAAAACAATTGAACCATGATGTATACTATAAAGACTCGACCATAGTTTCCTAAATCATGTTCTTTATTACATTACATTGGGATTATTAAAAGAATTTAATATCTTGAAGGAACTAATATTTTAGTATATTTGAAAATCTATATAAATACATAAGTTAAACATTACAACTTGAAATAAAAAACAACAAATAAGTTACATTGGGAATATCCACCACACTAATATTATCCCTACAAATCAATCATAAAATACCTCTTCATGTATTGGAAAAAATGAAACATAATAAGGGGTAATCTCAGATGCCCAGTAAGGGTAAACATTATAGTGGCAAATAACATAAACATTAGGCATGATAAATAATTGAAAACACATTCCTTTAAAAATAAACTTGAACATAATATGGCAGGAATATGAGTTGAGTAAATATTTCCATAATACAAAATAATCATGGGTATTATAATAGTCTAATAACAAAACGAAATATGAATTTATAGCTTCATAATGAGGGAAATGCATATTATAGACATTATGAAACATACTGTCAAGGCCACATCCAAGACATCAAAAAATTATGAAGGCCTCAGCCCAATCCATATCTAAAAATTTGCAAGGCCTCAGCCAAGTACGTATCTATTTTTCTCATGAGACCAACCGATTCACATAGGAGATATATCGGGCCCCACCCATCACTTACTAATTCCAAAACATTCCTCATATGAATGGGGGTAAACATAAACAACATATACACATGAGATGTAAATAACCTTCCCCAATTGGTAACATAACCACTAACCATTCTAAGTTGTAAGATGAATGGTATCAATATATAATGCCTACCTTCAAATTGATCATAAAACATTAAATATAATATTTAATATGATATCATAAAATATTATTCCCACTAATAAATAAGAATCAACAAGTGCGTTGAAATAGAATAATATACTCTTATAAAATCATCGAGTAGTTCTTGAGATAAATACACTTTTACTTTGAAAAGAAGAGTTATTTTGGAAAAATAATTGTATAAAACAAAAATAAATTAAAATAGTAATTTTAATATAAAATGAGTTATTTTAGAAGTATAATTATTTATAAAAACATATTATAGAGTTCCCATGAAAATAGGTAATAATTTGAGAAATTCCATTGAATCGGGTTTGTATTTTGGAAATTTGTTTGAAATATCCTTTTAAAACATGAAACTCCAATGAAATAAAGAAATATTCTGGGGTGTACAAATATATATAACATTCACACAAAATTTACAAGGATTACAAAAGAATAATTAAGAAATAAATTTAGGTAGGTATAGAATAAGAGTAACCCGAATGAAAATGGAGGTTCGAGTAGAAAACCCTTACCACATTGTAATCAATAGATTTGTATGCCCCAAAATTAATAATACTCAAATGATACATTTAATACCATGAAAATAAAAATATTAATGATATTTTACATCAATAGGAAGTATACATGCACAAAACACAAGTAATTGTATTGAATAAGGAATGTCTCTAAAAATTGGATGTGAGATGAGGAAACATATACCTTAAGTTCGAAGGTGTTCCTCACTAGATCTTAACGACATGAATAATCAAATTTAGGTTCATAAATTTAAAATTAAAGAACCTACTATACATCTAATTAATTTATTATAACCTAATTAGGTTCATTCATGCCCTTTTTATGGGTTAATATATTTAATTTCATTATTTCGGAGCATTTCATTCCTAGGTTTTCATGACCGGTTTTCTTATATTCATGTTTGGATAAACATGTAGAATGAGAATGTTTGTATAGAATAGAAGCTGTATTTTATTAGTGAACAAACATAATATTACATGGTTATAAAAAAATAGGTTATTGGGAATGAATATGAATCATTATATAAAACTTTAATGACAATTGTTTGGGTTAATTGGTGGTTTTTATCACAATGAAATCATTTTGTTTTATAAATTAATATCATTTGTACAAAAGGATTAAACAACCTTAAATAAGTTATAATAAATATATTATAGTCTGGTTCAACCATTAAAATGGATTCAAGACAATAATTGAATATGGTAATATAAATTGAAAACTCGTCATCCTTGAATGTGATAAATTAACACATCTCAGATGGTGTTTTCATTTATAGTATAAAAGAATGGGAAATGAGACACGATGAAGAATTATTCCTTTATCATAATTTTTTTAGTACATGTAAGTTACTTGAGTCCTCACAACATTTTGATGAAATGAGTTGAGTAAATAAAAAATAAAATAATGTAATATGAAATAAAATAAATGAAAAGAATATTTTACCTCTTGAAGTAATCTTCCTTGAGAGCCTCTTTAGGGAAGAGGTTTTGGTATTCTAATGAGAACAAGAGCTTATGAAAGTGTGGGAGGATTTAGGGAGGATATTTGGGAAGAATTCTGACAAGTCACAAGTCTTGAGAATATTAATATGTACATATGAGTTTGAACCAAGTGTTCTTACATCATCCTTACAACACATATGACTCAATAAATAATGTATTTAGTATTTATGGTAAATTATCGTATTTTACTATTCATAAAAAATTCAATTATTTTTGAAAAATCCCAAAAATTCACCCTCACCATTTTCCAAAGTGTAGAATCCAAATTTTAACTCCATTTTTTAAAATAATTTTCTAAATATTATTAATTTAATTTTTAAATAAAATTATAATTTATTCAAAAAAACAATTTTAATACTATAATTCATTTTATATCACCTTGAAAAATTAATCACGATATCATTATCTTATAACCATAAGACAATAAAATAATAATATGATTTACTATTCATAAGGGTATATAACTATTCTATCACTATTCATATGGGAACGTTACTATTCACAAAATATTAAGTTAGTTTTATCAGTCTCTAAATAACTTACTGAATGCTACTGTATATGTCATTTTTTATAAATTAAAATGAAAGAGGTGGAAAAATTATGTTTACTAGCTAGGTTATTAAAAAAAATTTGTTTATAGACTAAGTGTTTTTTGCATTTAATATAAAATTTATTTGCAAAATCTGGGGGTGTTACATTATCCCCTCCTTATAAAAATTTCATCCTTAAAATTTCTAGAATATTACCTCACAAAAGGATTTGGGTAGTTCTTCATCATAATCTCCTCAAGATCCCATATTTCCTCTTAGATTTTATGTTTTTTTCCAAAGTACCTTAACCAGTTGAGTAATAAGATTACTCAAAAGTTGTTCTTTCGTGTTCAGAATCTGGATAGTCTCTTCACAGTAAAATAGGTCTGGTTCTAATTCTATACCTTCATAAATGAGGACATGCATTGGGTATGGTGTGTACTTTCTCAGCAATGATACATGGAACACATTTTTTACCTTAGATAGACTAGGAGGAATAGCCAAAAATATGAAATATCCCCAATTATCTCTAAAATTTCAAAAGGTTTTATGTACCTTGGTCTCAATTTCCTGTTCTTCCCAAAACTTATAACACCCTTCCATGGAGATACTTTCAAGAAAATATGATCTGCCACTTAAAAC
The DNA here is from genome assembly GCA_963277665.1 of Viscum album. Taxonomy (NCBI): domain Eukaryota; kingdom Viridiplantae; phylum Streptophyta; class Magnoliopsida; order Santalales; family Viscaceae; genus Viscum; species Viscum album. The sequence goes on from OY728126.1 coordinate 533,796,142, forward strand.
TCCAAATCCTTCCTTTTATTATCATCATAGGTTTTAGGTCTGCTTTAAACTTCTTTGATATAGCCATGAATAGTCTTTACCTTCGCTGTTGTTTCCTCTACAAGCTCTGGGCCCATAAGCATCCATTCTCCAACTTTATCAAACAAGTTGGTGTATGACATATCTTTCCGTACAATGCTTCATATGGTGTCATTTGAATACTAGAATGGAAACTATTGTTGTATGAAAACTCCACCAAGGGTAAATACTGATCCCACATACCCTGAAAGTCGAGTGGGTATGATCTTAACATGTTTTCTAATGTTTGGATCATCCTTTCTAATTTCCCATTAGCTAGATGACAATAAGAAGTACTCAAATGAAGATTAGTATCCAAATATTTATAAATACTTTTCCATAATTTTTATGTAAATCGTGGATCAATATTAGACACTATTGAAAGAGGTGCTCCATGAAGTATTTAAACATCATTGACATAGAGTCGTGCAAACTACTCTAGTGTAAAATCCACCCTTATAGTTAGGAAAATTTAAGATTTTTAAATCAGTCAATAATTACCTATATAGTATAATTCTTTCATGGAGTTTGGGGTAATCTAGTGACAAAATCTATGGTGATTTCATCCCATTCCTATGTAGGAATAGGTATAGGTTGTATGACTCCTCTAGGATGTTGTTTTTCAGCCTTCACTTATTGACAAACTAAACATATTGACACATAATCAGAAATATCTAGTTTCATGTTGTCCCACCAGAAATGTTCCTTCAAATCTCTATACATTTTATTGCTACCAGGATGTTTAGAGAAATTTGATCTATGGGAATCATCCAATAACTCCCTTTTCAGGTTGAGTATAGAAGGAACACGTATCCTCTTCTCAAATTTCAGAATTCCATCTTCTTACATGAAGTCATAAAACTTCCAATATTTCACAACATTAATTTTATTTTGAAGATTCTCATCCTTGCACTATGAAGCTTTAATTACTTCCAATAAATATGGTTGGGAAACCATTTGAAAAAGTATTGATACTTCATCTTCTGTGATAATTCCCATATCCAACATCACCAGATCCATGTAAAAAGGATCCTTTTCAATCCTCATTTTGTTGAGAACTCCATGATCCTTCCTAATTGATGCATCAACTACCTTTTTTTGGATTTCCTAGGAGGTAGTGTACAGAAAAATCAAAAGCCTTGAGTAGTTAAATCCATCGCCTTTGCCTCATGTTGAGTTCTTTCTGTGAGAAGATATATTTTAGACTCTTATTATCTTTATATATCTCTCATTTTTATCCATAAGGGAAATGTCTCCATATCTCCATATCAAAGATTACCACTGTTAACTCATGATCATGAGTAGGATACTTTTGTTTATGAATTTTTAACTGGATTGATTCGTAGACAATAAATCTATCATTCTACATAAATACACAACCAATTCCTTTATTTGATGCATCACTATAGATCACAAACCCATCTGTACTCGATGGTAGAGTGATGATTGGAGAATTCACTAATCTCCTCTACAATTCTTCAAAATAGTCCTCACATTCTTTTTTCCTTGTGAACTTAACCCATTTATGTGCAAGCTTCGTCATTGGGTTGGATAAAGGGGTGAAGTTATGAATGTAACACCGATAGTAACCTAATAAACCAATCAAATTACATACCTCATTTATGTTCTTTAGAGTAGGATATTCTTGCACATCCTTTATCTTCATAGGATCAATAGATATTCCATGCATAGATACAATGTGGCCAAGAAATGAAAATGAATGAATCCAAAATTCACACATGCTAAACACCCTATATAATTCTTTTTTTCTAAGAGTCTTCAAAATCGTACACAAGTGATTTTCATGATCCTCATAGATTTTGGAGTATACCAAGATATCATCAATAAATACCACCACAATTTCATCAAGATATTCCCTAGAAACTCTATTCATTAGATCCATGAAAACATGGGGTGCATTTGTTTGTCCAAAAGGAATTATTGTAAACTCATAATGCCCATACCTGGTTTGAAATACTATCTTGGGAAAATTTTATTTCCTCTCATGCAACTGATGATACCTAGATCAAATATCAATCTTCAGAAAATACTGGGCTCCATAAAGACGATCAAATAAATCATTAATGAGAGGTAGGGGATACTTGTTCTTTATTGTCATATAATTGATATCATGGTAGTCAATACATAACCTCATAGATCCATCTTTCTTCTTAACAAAAATAATAGGGGCTCCCCATAGAAAAACACTAGGGTTAATAAATCCTTTATCACCCAATTCCCCTAGTTGTTTCTTCAGTTCCAATAATTACACAGTGGTCATTTTGTAAGGGGTATTTGATATAAGGGTTGAATCGAGAATTAAGTCAATGGAAAACTCAATTTCCCGTTCTGGAGGATGTCCAGGTAAATCCTCTAGAAATACATCTACATATTTTGGCACAATAGGTATGTTCTCTATTTGAACATTCCTTTAATCACCCATAGTTATTAAATTCACTTCCTCCCCAATAATTGAATTCAGTAGACCTACTGGGGGTGGATCTAGATGAGAATCATATGGTGACATTTCTGCTCATATATGTGGGATTCTACATCGTCCTGAAAAATTGTATCCTCCTTCTTCTTGTAATAAATTTTCAAATCATGGTTCAAAATACAATCTATATTGAGTATTATATAAAATTAAATCATGGGAATTATATTAAAATTAGTATATAAATAACATTTACATGAAATTATGGGGATTGACTAAAACAATTTTGTTACAACGATACTCCCTTTAAATGTTTTGAATGAAAAATCCCATATTAAATAAAATTGGATATATCTAATTTTCATGGAATACTGGGAAGATGTGGGAGAATGAGATAAAATAAAATCAAATAAATCATAGTATAAGTTTGAGGAAAAGATTAAAATAAACACCACCACGTCATTAGGAACTTCAATATCATGGGTTGTGATTGCAACAAATTTTTCCTGCTCCCTTATGAGGCACATTTCCTTTAATATTTAGACAATAATTAGAATAGTGTCCCATATCCCTGCAGTTGTAGAATTTAAAATTAATTACTTATTTCTTCCCCTTGAAAACACCAGTATGATGGCCTTTCTATCCACACTTTTAGCATGACCCTTTTCCTTTTATGTAGGCACCTAGGTGTTTCCTTCAACAATTATCACAGGTTGGAAAGTAAGCTCTTCCATTCTTCACTATTTCTTTATTTTATTTTATAGAGTTTTCAGAATCAAAATTCTTCTCTTTTTTTTTCTTTAATTTCATAAGACTTAGAGAACTCATTTTCTACCTTCAATTCACAAGAGACAATTTCTTCATATGATGAGAAATTTTGGTAGACCAATGCCCACTAGAAGAATGGATTTATTCTATCGAAGAATCAATCAATATTGCTTCTTGGATTATGTATATATTCCACAACATGCCTTACTAACCTTGTGAAGTTAGCTTCATACTTTTCAACATTCTCATCTTCCTTTTTCCTCAAATTTAGAAATGACCTTTTTATATCCTCTCGTTGTTCACAAGGAAAGTATTTCTCTAAGATACACTCTTTAAATTCAGTACATCTCATGTTTTATATCTCTTAATCCCCATTTTTTTGAATTATTGACCACCATTGATCAGCATCTCCGAATAGATAATAAATCTTGATGATAACCTTCTCCATTTCATTAATTCAAAAGGCTAGAAACATTCTCTCTTAATAACTTATCCACTGATTCGCTACAAATGGGTTTTTTGTCCCATTAAATTATAAGGTCTATTTTCATATAAGTAGATTTAACATATCTTCTCCACATTGTGGATCTGGATGATCCATACGAGAAAGTTTATTATTCTTAACCTAAGTAAGTTTTCCCAGTATATTTATAAGTTGCACCGCACTATTTGCAGCTCCAGAGCCAACATCATTATCCTGTATAGGAAGGAAATCACTATATGGGATACGATCATTCATGCAGTTTCCATTCCTTACACTAGGCACCATTTTTAAAAAATGGAATACACTATAGCAGTTTATGAATCATAATGTACAATCTCAACTAAGAAAAAATACTTAACAAAAATTGAAATCATATTCATGGATAATCTCATAATCATAAAAACTATTTCTTTGAGAAAAATTTTACCTTTAAATCCTTTATAATGGAATGTAATGAAAATATGAATTATCCTAAGAATATCCACTAAGAGTGTCAAACTAGGTGTACAGTAATGCTCGTTTTCATGTACCAGGATACCCCAGGTCAAGCCTAAAACTCCTTGTCATAGTTTTCACTCTAAGGTACATTTGTGCCAGAACCATTTCCACTGGTTGTATCCAGACAGGGATTCATTTGATTTAAATATCCACATAATCTAACCCTTAATAAAATACCAGGATGTTCTTGAATGTTTATCGTCAAAGTTTATCTTAGGTGCTTGTTCCCTAATTTATATATTCTAAATATAATTTCCAAATTTTCTACAAAACAACCTATGAAATCAACTGTAAAGACCCAACCCTAGTTGAAAGGAGATGGTTACATGTTAAATTACATTGGAATTATTAAAATAATGTTTTATCCCAAAGTAACAAATAGTTTAGCAGATTTGAAAAGTTAGATACATACATAAGTTCAACATTAAAAATTGAAATGAAAAACAACAAATAAGTTCCATTGGGATCATCCACCAATATAAGATTATCTCTTCTAGTAAATCATAATATACCTCTTCATGTCCTGGGAAAAAGGAAATATAAGACGGGGTGAGCTGAAATTCTCAGTAAGGGTAAAAATTATAGGTAAAGATAACATAAACACTAGGCATAGTGAATATTTGAAAACACATTCCTTTAAAAATAAACTTGAACATAAAATAGAAGGAATATTAGTTGAGTAAATATATCTATAATACAACATAATCATGGGTATTCCAATAGTCTAATAACCTCATGAACTATGAATTTATAGCTTCGTAATGAGGGAAATTGATATTCCAAACATTCTAAAACATACCATCAAGGCCTCGACCAGGACATCTAAAAATTATTAAGGTCTTGACCAAAACTATATCTAAAAATGGGAAAGGCCTCAGACAAGTCCATATCTATTTGTACCATGATACCTACCAATTCACCAAGGGGGTATAGATCGCCCCACCCATAACATAGAAATTCCAATGTATTCCTCACATGAACTAGGATAATCATAAACAACATATAGACCTGAGATGTAAATAACTTTCCCAAATTTATAACATGATCACTAACCATTCTGTGTAGTCAGATGAATGGTATTAAAATAGCATGTACATAGTAAAATTGATCATAAACTATTAAATATAATATTTAATATGATATCAAAAACTATTAGTCCCACAAAAACATAATAATCTACAATGGTGTTGAAATAGATGAATACACTCTTATAAAATCATTGAATAATTATTGATATAAATAATCTTTTACTTTGAAAAGAAGAGTTCATTTGGAAAAATATTTTAAAAAAAACAAAAGTGAAGTAAGATAGTATTTTCATAAAAAATTATTTATTTGGGAATAATAATGTTTGATAAAAAAAATTTATAGAGTGCCCTTGAAAATAGGTAAGAATTTGAGAAATTCCCTTGAATTAGGCTTGTATTTAAGATTTTTTTTTAAAGTTCCTTTTAAAAAATGTAAATCCCACAAAATAAAGAAATAGTCTGGTATGCACAAATACATTGAACATTAAAATATAGCTTATTAGAAGTTCATAATAATAATTAAGAAATTAATTTAGGTAAGTTGAGAAGAAGAGTAACCCAAATGAAATGGACGTTCTGGTAGAAAATTGTTACCACTTTGTAATCAATCCATTCGTATGCATTAAAAATATTAAAATGATAAATTTAATAAAATTAAAATAAATATATTAATGATATGATACATCAATGAGAAGTATACATACACCATACACAAGTAATAGTAGTGAATAAGGAATATCTCACAAAAATGGAAGTGAGATGAGTAAATACTTACCTTAAGTCCGAAGGTGTTCCTCACTTGATAATAAAGACTGGAATAATCAAATTTATGTTCATAAATTAATTATTCCAAAAACTCATATACATATAATTGATTTATTATAACCTCATTTGGTTCATTCATGACCTTTTGATGGGATAAGAGATTCAATTTCATTGTTTGGGAGCATTTTCTACCTAGGTTTTCATGACCGGGTTACTTATATTCATGTATGGATAAACATGTAGAATGAGAATGGTTGTCCGAAATAAAAGTTGTATGTTATTAGTGAACAACCAAAATATTACATGGTTATAAAATTTGTTTGGTTATTGGGATTTAAGATAAAGCATTATATAAATCTTTAATGATAATTGTTTGGGCTAATTTGTGGTTTTTTTATCACGACAGTCTCATTTTGATTTATAAATTAATATCATGTATAAAAAAGGATTCCAAAACCATAAATAATTTATAATACATATATTATGTTCTGTTTCAACCATCAATGTTTTTTCATGACCATAATTGAATATGTTAATAAAAATTGAAAGCTTGTCATCCTTGAATGTGATAAATTAACACATCTTGGATGGTTATTTGATTTCTAGTAAAAAACAAGCGGAAATGACACATGATGAAGAATTATTATTTAACAAAAAAAAATTATAGTAAATTTAATTTACTATATTCATCACAACATTTGGATGAAAGGATGTGAAAAAACAAAAAGAAAATAAAGGAACTAAAAATAAAATAAATAAAAATAGAAATTAACCTCTTAAAGTAATATTTTTTAAGAGCCTCTTTAGGGAATAGTTTTTGGTCTTTTTATGAGACTAATGGATACTGGAAGTGGGGCAGGAGCTAGGGATGATATTTGGGCAAGATTTAGATAAGGAACACGGCTATAGAGGAGTGAAGAGATGAGGGAGTGAGGGGGGTTTATAGTGGAGGAGATGAGTAATTTTTGAATATCTTAATCATTATTTTATTATATCTCCAAAGACAAATAATAGTATTGATTATTGTAACCAATAATAGTAATATTTGCATGTGATTTCAAACTAAGTATTCTTAAATTAAACTTAAATCACCTATGACTCAATAAATCATGTATTTAGTATTTATCGTAAATTATCTAATTTTACTATTCATAAAAAATTCAAGTATTTTAGAAAAATCCAAAAAATCACCCTAACCATTTCTTGATATGTGGAATCAAAAAATAAACTCCATCTTTTGAAAATTATTTTCTAATTATTATTAATTTAATTTTTAAATAAAATTGTAATTTATTCAAAAAATTACAATTTTAAAACAATAATTCATTTTATATCACCCTGAAAAATTAATCAAGACCTCATTATCTTATAACCTTAAGAAAATAAAATAATAATAAAATTTATTATTCATAAGGGTCATATTACTTTTCAAATTACTATTCATAGTGGTATTATACTATTCAAAAAAATTAAGTTTTTCTTATCAGACTCTAAATATCTTACTGAATACAACCGTGTATGTCAGTTTTTTGAAATTGAAATCAAAAAGGTCGAAAATTATGTTTACCTACTAGGTTATTACACGGTGATGTTTTTAGAGACTCAGTGTTTCATATATTCAATATTAATTTTTTTCAAAATCTTTGGGTGTTACATATACCTTGATCATAGATTCATAGGTGTTATCCATAGTAGGTATAAAATGATGTTGGGTGTCACTATGGAGCTCAATATCTAGTGGTTATTTTTAATATATTTTAATATAAATTGTTGAATGGATAACTATAAAACCATTCACTTGATAAAATTTATTAATGTTTTTTTATATATAACTCTACATGAACTTTATTATAGACTTTTTATTTTTGGTATATCATCGTAGTTGGCCTACTGAGTTGCACTGACACCTTGCTCAGGCATCCATGGAACTTGGGTTCCCAAGCATTTAACACTGTTGCATTATAAGTTCATTTTATGGGAAATTATTGAACATTGGTGTCTTTTAGTATACTAGTATTGAGCATGGGAGATTGGAATGAGTATGAGACTTGATTTCTTTTTTAGGTTCATTCCCCATTTTTCTTTTGGTTTTTTGAGATACTTTATATGGCTTTCTATTGTATGATTTCTTGACCTATGATGGATAATCTAATTTTATATAGCATGGGTTATGTTGATCTTTTATTTGGAACTTTCTTGGATTTCCATTTATTTATTTACCTAGATATTGTATCTAATTTTTATTATTTCCACTCAGGTGGTCCAAATTTTTGTAAATAAATAAAATAAATTTAAACATCATCAACTGGAGGGTTAAATTCATGTCATTTTATGAAATTAATGGGATCTGTTTCATTAAATTATACATGATTTGTTTTCTTAAAAATATTAATTAACTCATTAAAAATTCAATAAACCTTCATAATTTTAGAATAACAAATAAAAATACCTTCACCATACTTATGGTCAAATCTATGAAGTTGATATTCAGTGTTCAAAATATACAATATTCGCCTAACTACTTTAAATTATGAATGTTTTCATCTTATTTAGGAATACAACTCATAAGGATTTTTATTAAGAAAATGATGATGTAAAACATTATTTATAATATAATAAGTAGTAATTATGGGTTTTCCTAAAAAATTTATCAATATATCATATTATCTTAGAAAAGTTCAAGTAATTTTCTAAATTATTATATTTATTCATTCAATTACACCATTTTTCTAAGTCATTATAATTGTTGAAAATTTTTAACAAAAATATTATTAATATTAACAATTTTAAAATCATAATTTAAAAACTATGTACCATAATAAATTCAAATAATAATCAAATCTATTATTTTTTCAATTTTAACAAAAGATTGAAATTTTTTAAAACAAACAAAAGCTTCGGATTTTGTATGAGAAAATTGGTCCATGTAAATCTATTATAATCATAAATTAAAACACACACATAGAGTTTTCCCTCAATACTCCCAGTTTTGAAAGAACTAAGTAAATCTGTGTGCACTAATATTAAATATTTTAAATACTACACTTCACTAAGAGAATTAAAATTATACTTCCGTTTCTTACCAAATCAACAATGATCACAAAAATTTTAAGAGTTAAACTTATGTTCTAGTAAATCCTTAAAATGAAATTCCCTAGAAATATTAACTAATTTCTAAAATTTATAGTGACCTAAAATTTTATACCAAATCCAAGATAAATATTTAGTTACACTTTAATAGGGAAATTTTTTATTTTCAAGGTCTTCTAGATAAAATTGGTATACATTATCATTCCTATCAAAAGATAGAATTAATATACATTTTGAATATTCAATATTCTATTTATTATTCACAAATTTTACAAGATAACACTCATCACATAAATTACTATCATTAATAAGGTTATTCTTAAATCTTAAAACATACAAAGCATTTGAAATTATAAATTTTCCAATAAAATATTCATCAACGATTCTGATGGTTTCACTCTGTGAATTGTCTCTAAGTGTAACTCATCCACCACATAAAAGTTTTCAAGTTTTGAATATTTTACTTTTCACCTATCATGTATCAAGAAAAACCACTATCCATGTACCACTTTTTTCTACTCCCAATACATAGCCTCTTTTCCTAAAATTAAGAAAACTATGTTCTTGGAACCCAAACATGCTTCGGTTTGGTTACATTAGAAAATAAAAATTTAGGAACCTAAATTCTTCACACTATTTTATATTGAACATATATAATCTATTCATAAATAAAATTTTTATGGAAACCAAAGTATTAAATTATATTTAAAGTACATCAAATTTTCTAGTTTCCTCCCATTTAATATTTAGAGAAAAATGGTTCACATCAAGAAATTATGTTATTTGATTGAAAATTTAATTCTTTGTGAGTATAAAAAATTCCATTTTATGTTATTGATGGTTTTAAAAAATTATAAAACTTATTAAAACTATCCCTATCATAAGTAAAATTAGAAAAAAATTATTAGAACTAAAAAATTTAAATTATATTTTCACCACTAATTTCTAGTCATAAGAAGTCGAACTAAATCAAGGTTTAGATTTTAGTTCATATGAAAGATTACAAATTTGAAAAGTTTTTAAATTCTACAATTTGACTTAATAAGGTCATGATGAGACATTCAATGTTGTTTTTTAACCTTTTAATTTCATTTTCTATAATATTTTCAAATCTCACTATTCCATCAAAAGTAGAAAAATCATCCTCATCTTCAGATGAATCGGCTTCTTCATCATCTGATGAAGTTGTATAATCATCATCTAAAGTAAAATAAATAAATAATTTCAGTTTAAATTTGAGATAGATTCACTAGTTACTTTATCCATGATACACTTTCCATCCTTAGAAATATTTTCATATAATGCAATAATCTTCCCACTCTCTTCACTATCATTCTATGAACAATCGGAATTAGTATCTCCTCTACTTTTACTCAAAGTTTTTAATTAATTTATACTTATTGATCCTCTAATTTTAGAGGCTCTTTCATTTTTTCATTATTTTATCTTCAAACTAGGATAATCCGGTCTTATATTTCCAACTTACTAACATTAATATCACATAACATCATATGAATCCTTTTTCTCATGTATTTACCTTTTATATTTTCAAAGATCATACCAAAAGTTATTATTTCAAATAATTTTATTCATTCTCCATAAAAGTTAAGAAAATTAATTCCCATTATCATCAGAATCACTATAATCATAATGCTTCTTAAATTAATTCTTATATGTCTTAGAAAAATTGGCTCCATCATTAATAACAATGGAAGTAATATTACCAAAATAGATAAAAAAACACTATTTATTCTCTTATCTTTCTTGACATATATAATAAATTTTATCTCATATTGTATAAGAGTACCAATTAAATCATTAAGACTCATCCTAGTTAAATTCTTCATGTTGTTTTTCTCTATTCATTTAAACTCTAAGTCCTTTATAAATATATCAAAAAATTATTCTACTAGTTATCCATCCATTAATTTCTTTTCACTAATAGATTTTGAACTATTCATTGTTTTAATAAACCTCATATTCATTTAGGAAAAAATTCTCAGGAAATAAAATCAGAATATTGATAATCTTTAAGAAGCATATCCCTCCTTGTTTCAATAACATTGGATATTATGAAGTTTTTAAGGTAAAACTTCTTCCAAATTGTATTTAATGATTCACAATAAGATATATACCAACATATATTCTTCATTTTCAGTCATAACAAATTATTTCACAATATATAATTATCTTAAAAGTCCTGATTCGCATCTCCAGTAAATATAGAAACACTCTTATTTAAAATTTTGTATTTTCCAATCATCATCTTATAATTTTCCACAAGAGTATTGAAAACCAAGTAATTTATTAAATAATTCTAGTACTCATTATTATTTCCTTCATAAATCAAATTATGATTTGGATTTATATTATCTATTTACTAAATCGGTATTCCTACCATCATAAATTAATATATTTTCCACCATACTGTAAGTGTAAGAAACCTATGATATTTTCGATATAAAAATTAAAATTCAAAGAAAAATATCTTGCTAAGTCTCAGACACATAGAATTACTTTGACAAAAAATGATGGTATTAGATAAATTTTTTAAAAATCTTTATATCTGAGTAGAGTTAGGACATGATTCCAAATTTCATCCGCTAAGTATAAGGTAGAAAAACTAAAAGAGGATGGAGTTTTTAATGACTCAAATCATTGTGGGTTGAGAAATTCCTAGAGAAGTTATATTGTTTTTCTCTAAATGGGGATCATTTTCATAATTAAGACTCATGACAGATTTCCAATTGTTTGTACATTTCAAGGATATGTTTTTTATGTATATCAAGGATCGGGAGGTGTTCCGAGTGCTTGAGTAAATATCCAGGTGAGGTAGATTAAGCATGTGACTGCATTTCCCTATCAAAAATAGAGATCTTGATGGTGTGGAGAACCCTGTGGTTGTAGATGAAATTTCCAATATGGAGGGTGTGTTCACGGGGTTGGGTGTGGTGACTAAGTGGTAGAGCCTATCAAAAATGGCCAAAGAAAAACACCATGGATGGGTGTTTTGATGAGCATGTAACTATAGGGGTACAACCATTGTGAAATGAGTAGGGTGAAATTCCCAGGTTGTAAGTTTCATTGAGTTATTTATATTTGGGGTGATGAAAAAAACAAAGGGATATCCACCACATCGAATAACTTGGAATAGTTCAAGGGGAGATTCATATATGCAACTGTAAGTTAAGAGGGACCTCGAGAATTTTTCTGATCTTGTAGGTGGATCAAAACCCACCAAGGGGAGGTCCACCATGCCTTAGTTCCATGACCCAAAGTGTTTTGGTTGGTGTGGTGAATATGAGGATTCTCCTTTGCAAAATGACAAGCACCACCATGATGTGGTTCAGGTCATTGTGGGTTCATAAATAAAGAGTAGGGAGGCACATTAAAATGGGATGGAATACTAATTTTCCCTTTTAGTTTTTAAACATATCACCTCTTTTTATCTTCCTTCTCTCTTAGGGATGATATAAGGGAATATATGTTCTTCCCCTTAAATTTCCCCATGAATTGGGGTGGATTTTTGGTGAAATTGTTTTCAGTGTTAGAAGGTGATCCCTCCTCTATTATTCATTTATACATCTTCACTCATATCAAACACTATTTTGTTTCTTCAATTTAGGGTTTATTTTTAATTCCATTAGAGAATAGTGTAATTTTATGATTGTGATTGGGTTTCAACATAACATAGTAAGAGGAAATATTGAGAGGGTAAACACACATCGTTGTGTGTAATATGGTTAAATATATATCACTGTATGAATTTTTTAAGTGTTTCAATTAAAACATAAATAAATTATATTAAATTATAAATGGTTTTGCATTAAAAGAGAGAGTTTTTTCAAACATAGTGATGGGGGTATGTTAGGGGCCTCTCGTGGTAGGGTGGTAACATATTCGATGCAATGAGAGCACTGGGTAAGTTGTTAGGAAATTATACCTAATTGAAATAATTTTTAAAATAATTATAATAATTAGAATGAAATGAATAATTAATTATAAATGTTTATAATTAATTATTTTTATTATTTGGTTTAATATAGATTCTAGGGGATGATGTGATCTTGGATAGGCTTTGGTGAGGATGGTTGAGATACTTTAAGGGAAGATAAATATATGTTTTAGGTAGGTAGTTCATCGAGTATACCACTTTTGATTATGAATTTGTTATATTCTAGTGATATGTGGTCTCATCACTAAATAAAATTGGCCTTTTATTTAAAATCAAATTCCAAAACTGAACATAATTACAAAGGCCATAATGGATCCTTATACACTAGCTTGATGCCTCGACCATCAATGGATTATGCCTAGTCTCTAATTGTGTGCCTTGTAAACTCAAGACCCATAGGGGTGAATAATTAAATAATGTAAGTTGAAAAGTTTACACATAGTATAGGATCGTTGGTGATCTCTAAGAAAATGAATTTAATGAATATTAGTGAATAAACCTAGTAGGTCGTAGCGAAGCATTGAGATGACTTAAATTATTCAGGCTAGTTATGATGAAATTGAAGAGAGAATTTCTACCGCATTGAAATGTGAATACCTAGGTAGGTGTGAATAGTCTGGGATTCTAGGATAGTTTGGGTGCATGATGACTGACCTAGGATGACCTAGAAAAGAGAGATGGGAACAATTCCATCTCTTTAGAGTGATTCCAATGCAGATTTTCGTGTGAGGACATAATGTAATTATAATGATACTTAGGATACCCTAGAGGGTCCCCCAGTAATATGTTGAATCTTGAGAGGGGTAGTTATGGTAGGTAGGTGGTGTTGATTTCAGGTGTCACCTTAGAACCCAAATCATTTGTGTATGCCCGATAAGGCTATGTGACATTAGATGATGCCCTTGATAGGCTAACCTTGACTAGTTGAGATGCATTGGGTAGATGAAAACCATTTTGGAGTTATGTTTTATGAGATACTATGGGTGGGACACACTACCCTAAATAAATTATAAATATTGGCTTGTTTTATATATAACTCATGGGTGGTTACCTAGGATTTGACAGATATTCTTGGTGAGATAGAACACTAAGGTGGTTAACTAGAATTTGGTTTATGGGTCTGTCTGAATGACATGGTAAATCCCTTTGTATGTACCTATGATTCTTAATTTTTTATAATACCTTAGTAAATATAATTGTATTCTTCATTGGGATCCATTTGGATTTATCCATAAGGTGTATATAGAATGATCAGGATGCTAGGATTCAAATTTTAGGTCTATATAACTACCTTATAATTTCTCTATGGAATCGACTATATTCTTGATATTAATGGATTACCCTGGGTCAGCCCCATAAGAATAATTTCTTACACCCAGTATAATATAGTCATTGGTCTTGGTACTAGTTGGAAAAATGTTTTTACATGCTTAGATACACTCTGACACTAGACGAAACAGGTATAGTAGATCCCACATGTCATGTTAGAACTCAAGGATCTACAATAGTTAATGTATTTACACCATATACTATTTTATTATTTCATCTAGTAATGTAACAAGAACATACCTCATATTTACTGGCTATGCATGGGATTGAATTAGTTGTTTCCTACTGAGTTGTACACACACATTTCTCTAACATCTATTAAACTTGGGTAACCAATCATATCTAACTATCCACAGGTTATGATTGAAAAAGGCTCAGGATTGGATCATTCAACTAGATAGATTTGAAATAGTTAAGAGATGGATGAGGTACGACACAAGGATGTATATAGATCATTATAATTATATTTATTTATTTATTTTTTTATATGATAAACCTAGTGAGTTATAAGTTGTTTAATTATAGAATGACAGTGTATCTGTATAACTTCTTGTTTTCGCATGAAATTTGTTACAATATTGTTATTATTTATTACTTTTTCATACTATATGAGGTTATTTTTAAAGGGTTTTTTAGTTATTTTCCACAATTATTTCTACTCTAATACATAGTTATAGTCTTCATAAAGTATTACCCCAGACCATCACTGTTATCCACAACCTCTGGCATATATGGAGGTGTGCATATGGTCCCTGTATATATCTTCCTAGAATAAAGACTAGTAGACCAAGTATATTTCCTAATATGTGGTATAAAATATTTTTTATTTTTTATTAATATTTGGGGATATGTTAGATAGATAATAAGAATGTGTCAGACCTTGTAATAAACCTTGAATTGGTGTACTGCAAACAACTTTTCTGATGGAAATTCTAGGTAACTATGGATATGGGATTGTTATTCATGGTTTACACTTTTATATTTGAATGATTTCTCCTTACGTGATGCACATGGGTTTTTAGATTTATGATTTATTTTTTTTGGATATTTCTTCAATGGTAGAGGTTTATATATATCCATTATATTTAGAATGTCATATTTATATGAAATAATTATTCTTGTGACTATTTAATATCACCAATGATGAGAGTTTATCTATTTGAAGCTTAAAAAAACTTATATTTTATTTTCTCATTTAAATTGTTGGTGATATTTTACTCACTTGAACTAGTTTATATTTTCTTCTAGTGATAGTTCACGTGGATCTTATAGTGAGATTCCTCTTGATTATGATTGTCTATTCCATCAATGTATGGTATGCATAGTGACCCTTAATAAGTAGATATTGTAATTAAATTCAATATAAATAGAACCATTGTGGGTTTTTTTGAGTTATGATCATTGTGATATATGGTTTATAGGATAGGTGGGGTAAACCATTGCTTAAGGATGTGACTTAGGATATTAGTGAGCCAAGTAATATAGTTGAAATGACTGTGATATATGAGGGTAACCTGATAAAGGGGTTAGACTTATTTATTGAGTGCCCTTAGAGATGAAAGGTCGGTATATGCTTCAAGTTATTATAAATGTGCATATAATGTGCAATTAATTATATGGAATAGGTATAAAGATGCCTTTAACTTTTTTGGATAAAATAACTTAAGGTGGTTTTGGTACAAAATAATGTTTTAGAGGGAAGAATCGATATGATGCTTATCCATTATTATTTTAGGTGTACATTACAATGATTTTGAGGATAACGGTCCAAGATGGTAGGATCTAAAGGTATGTAGAGTATAAGTAGACACTTATGGATTTAGAATGAAACTTTGGTTGGTGGGTGATTGTATGGTAGACCATGACATTGGTGAAATGCTTTATTTTGAAGAGGATCATGGAGGGTGCTTCTATTAAGATGCATTTGACATGTGAGAGGCATGGTAAACTAAGTAAATAGGTAGATATACATTGAATTGATTATATTAGAACACCTATGAGCATAAAATGGATTCATAAGTTGGGTTTACTTGAAATTTCATGAAGAGATCGTACCTTTAGTATAGTTTAGCACATGCATGGTTTACCTGAGTTTTGATGAAATTAGAAATATCCCTCTATGGTGAGAGGGGACGTTGAAGATGGAACGGGGTGCCATGGTACGGTTGAATAATGTTTTTTCCTTGAAATAAATTTCCATAGAGGCGTGCTGGTGGAACCTATTGAGGTTGCATTCTAGGAGAGTTATTAAGAAATCTATGTGGTGCAGGGCATGCCATGGGTTGTTGAAGTATGTGGTCCTTATTAAAAATGAATTTTAGTGTGTGTTAAGGATGCTTTTCTAGGTATGTTTGGAGTGAAAAACGATCTTTTTTAATTTTGGTGATTGAGTATAATTTTAATAATCCCATCCTATTATTCTCTGTTTTAGTGGATAGATAATGGGACATAAAGACATAACCCTCATTTGGTAGGGTTGTGGGTGTTATGAGATCAGTCACTAAATGGTCGAAGTGGGTTTTGGATATTGATGTGTAGGTGAATTTTGATTTATCTAGTTACTTTGTAAATACCATAATTTTAATTTGAATGTGGTTTTGGTTGGAGTCTATACATTGGAATTTGGAATAGGATAATTTAGATGTGATCTAACTGTGAGTTATATCTTAGGTTCTTTGGTTCTCAAGAGTTGTGTGAGATTATGGTTTTGGATGATTGGAGATCTATCCATGCATTTACACTAAAATTTAGGTTTGAAATTTGGTGTGGGTGATTGGATGATCTCGAGATGTCATCAAGGGATAAAGCATCTGAATTGGTAAGTGTGATAACATGTGTGTTGGTGTGACCAAGAATAATTAGAAAGAGTTTTTAGGTGGAGGAATAACATATGTTTTTATATGAATTAGGGCATGGTGAGATGAAAGCCACACCGAGTAGTCCATTCAAATACTAAAAATTTGTTTCAATAAGGTATTATGATTGCAACATCCCGAATCAGGTGCGACAAACTAATGCCCCAAGCCAGTAATTAACATGACCTTAGGTTTGTCTCCTCATATTCCAGAGGCTTTTGACTAGCAGTGATGGTCTAATATCTATCATGGAGAGACTATAACCTCTTTATCATGGTTACACAACAACAAAAGTAAATAAATAAATGAAAAATGATATAAACAATAACCATACAACCATTCACTCATAATGACTAAAACAGGAATACAATATCCAAATAAAAATATTAGATATGTCATGCCAATTACGTGTCATGTTTCTAATGAAAAATCAAAAGAAAGACACACTAACACTCCATAGAGGGTCCTAAAACCATGTCTGGTTCCCTTATACATGATCCATCTCTACTCAGCCATCTAATATAGGGCTCTTGTCTCTATCATGTACAAAAAAAATCAGTCTATTAGGGTAGTGGTCAGGATACCAAAGTAGGGTGTGAGTACAACCCAGTAGGACCCCACCAACTATGTCTAAAATAATATCCAGTCAATAACAGTGTCTGAATTTGTATAAACAATAATGTACAATGCATAAAAAACTGTTATCACATTTCAATATACTTTAATTAACCACATAAAATACCAAGTTCCTAAGGACATTCAAACCCTCAATACCTACTTCATCTCGTGATGGAGTTTGAACCATAACACAAACTCAATTCAAAATCCATATTGAAAAATGGATTTAATTATCCAATTCATTCCATTATACATCATTATCAATTAGAACCATTGTCCATTTTCAATATCATGTAAATCAGACATCGTGTCTAACACCCCATGGGTATTTGGAGCCTTTATCCCTATCCCACACCACAATGCCACATTAGTATTTGGAACCTCAGTCCTTGTCCCATACTTGCTATCTCATACAGGTGTTTAGATCCTCAACACATGTCCCACAACACGTTTATCATATATGTGTATTTGAAGCCTCTGTCCCTATCCCACACTCAATGTAACATATGGGTATTTGAAGCCTAGTTCCATGTCTCACATTCATATATCAATCAATCACAAGTGAATCATATATATCACATCAACCAAGGATAATCACTATTATACCCCTTTTTATCAAAAACAAATCATGGTACGCATTAAAATTATCAAAAAAAATCATGGTTAAATACTCTAATACCATGGTATAATATAATCAATTCATCAATAACACATTTTTAATATTTAAATAATATAACTCATTAACCCATTATGTTCAATTAAACTATCTTGTCATACCCATCGCCAAATAATTCATTATCACATTAATTAAAAAATCACAGGATCCCAATTTCCCATCAATTCCACAATCACAACATTCCATTAATTAATTAATCGATTAATTAATCCAATTCACCATATTCATATTATCAATTATCAAAATTCAATTTTTACATACTCAAATCAATCCATAATCACATGAAAAATCAAATGATCAATTACATGATTCCATAAATTAATTCATTGATTAATTCATCCAAATACAGATTCAATTGTCAAAAATGCCAATTGAAATTTCACAAACCATACGCGTAATTGGAATTCAAGACTATGGGAATTGAATTTATACCACCTACCTCAAAATTGATGATGAACGCTCACCAATGGAAGTCCCCAATTAAAGTGAAACAACCAAGATCATGACAAAGGATGAGATCTAGATCCAAAACCTAGATCCAAATAATATAGATTAGATCTAAAAAAACCTAGATCTAGATTCATCACCAATAGAAGAAAAAATACCTTAAAAAGATGATATAAGGGTAAGAGAGAGGGATTAATCCAATTGAGATGAGAATATCTTACTGGGAGAGGTGAAGATATTTAATTTAGGCTTCAAATCATCAATAATGGAGGTTATAAGGACTTAAAATCTATCCGAGAACCTCAAAAAATAAATGAAATAATTTTAGGGTCAAGCTAGATTTTTTATGGATATAATATGGGTTTTATAAATTTTTCATCTAATTTTCTTGGGATTAAAATTCTAGGCACATGGTTTCCTATACGGGGCACATGGTTTTCCCTAACTATGCGGTTAACCATGCACGTCCTCCCAAGGGGTCACGTAATTACTAATAAGAGGGTGCATGGTTAGACAAACCATGAAAAAACCCTAAAATCCTCCTCTACCTGGGGTCGCACAGTTTTCTGGGGTAGCGCACATGGTATGGGGAAACCATGCACCAACCGTGTACTACCCAAAACCCCTCAAAAAACATCTAAACTTTAACTAAACACATCTAAGATAAATCTAAAAAAAGTATAATCAAAAAATGAAAAGAGAACCTATAAACTAACTTGAGACATCTCTAAAAAAGGTCAGGATCTTACGATCTACCCACCTAATAAAAGATTGTCCTCGATATGTTCTCCCAAACATCTCTAAGATTCCTATGTAAAATATTTTGGCCACTAATCCAACATATCTAATTCTATCTCCTAGTTTTCCCCCTGAACACGACCATGTTTCCGCAATACATGAACTAAAACTACAGTCTTTACCTACAACACATTATCACTATGATCCAACACATGTATCAGATTATCCTCAAAGGACGCATTGGTATCAAGCTCAAAATCATTTATATTGATAACAAGATAAGGGTTAGGGTGATACCACTGAAGCTGTGACACATGAAAAATGTCATGCATAGCACTGTATCTCTATGGAAGAGTGAATTGATATGCCTCTAGCATGATTATCTCAACAACCTCAAATGGTCTAACAAATCAGGGAGCCAAATTTTCCAATCTCTGAATCCTACAGTTATCCAATCTGTGTGACACCCAAAGGAACACATGATAACCCACTAGAAACTCTAGGGGTTTTGGACGTATATTAATATACGACTTATCTTAACTATGATATTTAGCCATATTCTCCCAAATCAGCTAAAACTTCTCTAACGTCTCATGCATGAGACTCATTCCCAACAACTCTAACTCTGCTACCTCCATCCAGCATAGAGGTGATCTGAATGGACTACCATAAAAAGCCTTATATGGTTTCGTCTGAATAATTTCTTGACAACTATTGTTATAGGAATACTCAATGAGCACAACATGATTCTCCTAGACCCACAAAAATCCAGAACACACGCTCTTATCATATTATCCAGATCCTATATAGTACATTACGACTACCCATCTATTTTTGGGTAGAAATCCATACTTAGTAAAACCTATGTACCAATCACCTTCTATAATCCTTTCCAAAAGTGTGAAGTAAAATGTGAGTCATGGTCTGAAGCAATAATTTGTGAAACCCCATGAAGTTTGAATATATAACAACCTAAGCTTAACATACATGTATATTACATCAATTTATATAAATATTCCGCATATTGAAAAAGTGCATGCCCAAGGACTGTAATAGTTTAGTGTCTTTGGAAACATGGAACACATTCTTTTAGTTTGGTGATAGACCATAAAAATATCCCTTAAATATCTCCCCTTTATTAATCCTAATTAAATCATTTCTTCATAACTTGGGTAAGGGGGAAATAAGAAAGGGGTGAGCTCTAATTCTCAATAATGTTAAATAAATAAAATATTTATGCATAATATGAAAATTAAGGAACGAGAACATGAGAATTAAATTTCAAGATTATACAATGCATATAAAATATTATAAACATAAATCATGGAAAAAACATTGGATTTTCATAAGATATGAATCACAATAAAAACAAGAACATGAACCATGCGCACATATCATAGGCATTAAACATAGAATTTGTGGCAAACACAAAACATAGAAAATATTATGTCACGGACACCGACCAAGACTATTATAACATGTTAGGATTGGTTTAATAACCAATGTACCTACTTTAGGATTTGGTTAACAACCCATGCACCCTTTTATTTTTAGGATTAGGATACAACATGTGTACCCTCTAACTTTCAGGCTAGGGTTATAGCCTATGTACCTACTTAATTACATGCTTGGGCAAAAACCTGTGTACCTTCTTATTTTTTAGTCTTGGGCTACAATATTTGTACCCTTTTTGCTCATATACGATTTATCATTACCCAATGCATTTGATGGAGATATAGGTCCAACCTTTCATGTAATAAAAGCATCTATATATGTTCCATAAGATAATAAAACATGCATCAAATCATGACCCATAAGAAAAAATGGGTTTCATAAACATTATATCATAACCCACAAAATGAAATGGGAATCATAATCATTTCATCATATCATTACCTATAGAAAATATATAGGCTTCAAAATCATTCCATTAAAGTATAACCCATGAAAATAAGTCAGTTTCAAGAGATTATAACCTATGGAAGATATGCCTATTTCATAAACATCATCCATCAAAACATAAACCATTTGAGAAAGAATATGAATGGTGTTCTTTGATCATATCCTATGTAAGGCATAAAATATAAAAAATTATGTCATCTAAGATGAATAAATATTTTTAAAGATCATATGACACATATTTTAAGAAAAATAGCCCTTATTATAAAATCCTTCTTATAAAACCATTTCAAAATCCTTTTCTTATAAAGAATGATTTAAAATTTC
Organism: Viscum album; assembly: GCA_963277665.1. Classification (NCBI taxonomy): domain Eukaryota; kingdom Viridiplantae; phylum Streptophyta; class Magnoliopsida; order Santalales; family Viscaceae; genus Viscum; species Viscum album. Next base: position 533,818,110 of record OY728126.1, read on the forward strand.
ATTTTTAAGATTTCTTGAGGAAAATATATTTTATTCTATTTAAAATATAAAATAATTTTAATATAATTTTCACTAAAAATAAGCATGAAAACTTATAAAGAAGCTTGAAAAAAGTTTGATAACCTTTTTCCTTGAAAAAATATAAAAGAATCCTGAAAACATTTTGAAAACCTTTTTCTTTGAAAATCATTAGAAACATTATAAAGAAATATTTAATTCATTTAAATCCTTTTCTTTTAAAATAACCTTATGAAATCATATTAAATAACATTTGAAAATCGTTTAAAATACCTTTTTAACATAAAAACTTTTTTTAAAAACTTTTTTCCCTGAAAACCACATTAAATTCAATAAATTTCATGAATATTATGAAAAAAAGTTCTTTAAAAACTAACCTTATAAACTTAAAAGGGAATCTTAAAGGAAATGATAGTCATGATGATGATTAAGTCCATACATGGTGAACATTCCTTTCACCCCTTAAGAGTTTATAAAACTGCCTTAACCAGAAAAAACACAAGAATATTCCTTTTTAAAACCATTTTTTAAAAAAATAAAAAAATGGGTATAAATTTCCTAAAAACATCATATAATAATAATAAGACATTTTGTAAAACACTTTTAGAAAACATGGTTTTTAAATAACACATATTTCCAACCCAAAGGAGAAACAAAGCCAAATTTTCATAAATGCATCTTCTTAATTATCTTAATTACCATAGAGTTAAATTTTTTTAATAATACATGAATATATCATGGATAAAAATATTATAAGAAAATTTATGATTTTTGATGATATATGGATCATAATATTTCATCAATGGAATCAAAATCATTCATAATCCTAATAATGATGAGATTGTAGCAATAAACTGTTACCACATTGGTTAGTTTGAATCATTATCCCCATGAATGAATAAAATTAAATAAAGATTAAATATCTTGAAAAAAAGTATATTAATGATATGACATGTCAATGGGTAGTATATAAACCCCATAGAAAATTATAGATTCATAACATGACGTGTATCTGAAAGAAGGAAAATTGAGACAGAATTACATTACTGGTTTGGTAACTCTTGAACCATAAACACCATGAAATAAATATCATAAAATTGATATCTAAATACCCATAAATATAATTAAATGAATCGTATAATACATATATGGGAAGTATATATGCCACATATAATAAATTGGTTGTGAACATAGTTGTCTCTAACGAAAAATAAATGTGATATAAGAAAACCCTTACTACTTGAGTAACTTTAGAATCATGATCCCCCAAAAATAATAAAATTAATTAAAGATTTTAATATCATTAATGAAAGGATATTAATGTTATAAAATTTAATGTATAAGTATATAAACTGCACAAAATATGTGAGTGATGAATATGGCATGCGTCTCAAGAAAATAAGAAGTGAGATGAAATTCCCTTAACATTAGTCGAAACTTTCTTGGTACATATTAGAAACTCATGTATAATAAATATTAGTTTATTATATATCTACTATAGAAAAATATTATTATATCTAATACCATATTTTTTATGAATTTATATTACTCATTTATTAACAAATCCATGTAAATGTTATGTTTCAGGTAATATACGCTTTGTTTTTGTATATGCTATGACTTGTTATTATTGATCCTATTACTTAGATCATGATTTAATTATTTAAATAATTTAAAACATAATATGAATATCATATATATTTAATATATATATATATATTTATAATAATCTAAAAAATATAGAAATATGAAATGAAATACACTGTTCATGGAGACGGTAGGTCGTACGTATGCATGAACTAAGTTTCTGTTTTATTTGCATTTAAAAAAAGTAAATTACATATGTGTGTATATATTTATTTATAATATAATTAAATTAAAATTATTATGTCATATATATCATTCAATTTCACTAAAAACATCTATAAAACATTCTATGTAGAGTGTGAATGAATTACATCGCTTTGAGGATGCGGTAGTCCACACTTCCTCAAACGAAATTAAGGTATTTACACAAAACAGAAAGAATGGAGTTATGTGTAATATATTAATTAAAGAAGAATAAATATATCTTAATTATAATAATAATAATATAAAAATATTGTTTACATCATAATTCTCAACCATGAGGGGTGGTAAAGTAAAAAAAGAACATCATCATTTTGTGAGGCTGTAGTTCTCTGTACACAAGAACAATAGGTTCATTACCCATTAGATGTAAATATGTGTAATTTTAGGTCAAAAATTAGAATAAAAACATATAATTATATTTAGGATAATAAATTTATTATATAGTGATGTATTAACAATAGTTGAGGGGTTTTAAAATGAAAATAAAACAAAAGAGCTTGAGGAAGGATGTTACCTCTTCTCTGGGTAACTCTTCTTGGTTTGCACCAAAGAGCTTCCTTGGTTGGATTTCATCCCAAATAAATGATTTTAGTATTAAGGTAGGGATTTTTATAGCTTATTTTAGAATATTTTTTTATTATACAAATGGCTTTATTTGTCTGAATAAGGGGAAGGGGTGGGTTCCTTTTTATAATGGAGGAGGAGTGGCATTCTTTTAAATTTTTGAAAAGGGAATTCCAGCCATGTTATTTCCACATAAAGTGCATCCAATAATATAAAACATTAGATTAAATGGAGTATATGTTATATATATAAACATAAAATGGATTTTTTTTTAAATCGTTCAATTTAGCTCTTAATTTTAAGGTTTAGTCCCATGTTAAGCTAATTTTCCTTTTGATCTTTGTAATTAATTTTAATTTCATTCACTAATATTTTTTGTGAAAAAATAAGTGAAAATTATTATAAATTAAAAATATTTATTATTCCAAATAACTAATCCATTTTTACAAATTAAAATCACATAATTTTCAGGAATTAATTTGAAATTAATCACACATGTGGGATGAAAATTTGTGTTTTTAAAGTAAAAATGTTCAAAAGTTTACTAAGTTCTTATATATAATCTCAAATTGAAATTGATCCCAACGACCTAAATTGGATTAATTTATTTATAATTAATATAATTAGTTTTTAAAATAAATTACAAATATATTTTACCCTTATAATTAATATATATTAAAAAAAATTGAATTCAAATTCAATATTTTTCATTATTTATCAAAAAATGAAACTTCATAGAAAAATACCAAAAATTAACCATAAACTAATTTTTTTCATTTACTTAAAAAAAATTTTATTTTGGAATATATAATTTATAAAATTTCCAAAAATTATATTTAAAATAGGTTCACCATTAAAATGAAACAACACTTCTTTTATAAAAATATAGGTTTTTATGTGTAATATTGGGTTTGTTCATATATTATGACTATAAAATATATTTTATGAATGTAAAAAATATTTTATTTAATATATAAAATAAATATTTAATTAATATCATTCTCTAATAGTAACTAATTTTATTAATTGTGATAAAATTCTTTTTTGAGCGCAAAAGTAGTTTTTATAAAAACATTCCCTTTATATTCAATTAGTTCTTATATTAATTTCTAATTAATTTCTAACTAATTAATTAGACCATTTATTTTCATAAGTTATTTAATCTTATTCATAACTTCAAACATAATTTCTAGATTATATATTATTATATTAAATAATAATATTTTTAATAATATATCATTGTTTGGTAAAAGTCAGTCTTGCGTGTTACACAAGGCATCAAGGAAAGTAAATATTGCGTGTAATGTAATCTAACCTCAGTGCTTCTTATAGAGGAAGCCAAAATTTATTCTATTTTTAGTTGATGATTAAAATGGTATTTTTTATAACACAATCCAAACATAGTGATTTAATATAAAAAATCAATTTTCAGTGTTTTTTGAAATGAAAAATATCAAAATGATTAAATTAATTTGAAAAAATATAATTCACAAAATCTTTAGGTTTTATATTCTACTCCCCCTTAAAATGAATTTAAACCTTAAAATTCATCTCGGTTGTCAATGGTTTAATACTCTAAAGTTTCATTCATTGGAACCCACATCATAAAAATTAATATTAAACCTTCCTTTTAAAATGAAAATTTTGAACTATAACATCTACCCAGAGCATCACATAACTAGATTTTCACATAGTAGAACATTTTTGCAAGTGAAAATATGGACTTGGAGGAAAAGCATAAATATATATAAGTATTTAACGAGGTTATCAATCAAAAACAAGTGATTGAGGTTATAAATCACAAAAAAGTGATTGATTAATGGAAAGTTTTGGGTCTTAAAGTCATAAATCTGTGTTAATTTAAAAGACCACCGGTTCAAAAAAAATAAGGTATGAGGGAATCATTTTATTTCGAGATAATTTTCCTAAATCTAGATACTTTTCATCAAAATATATACATTAATGATTTCAAGATAACCTCACCCTTTTTTATTCCTTGATCAATTTCTACTTTATATATTATACTAAGAAATAAAGGTGAATTTTTATTCTGGAAGTATTAGTAGATCATGTGATCTATAAATAGAATGATAAGTCATTACATCTATCTTTTGTTATCATAACAACAAAATTATTATAACATGTTATCCAATACGTATAAATCCTCATATGGTGAGATAATACATTAATATCACAAACTTCATCTGAAGTTTAGCTCAAACCATTCAATACATGTTTAACCTTCAAACACTTCCAGAAGATGAAAATATAAAACTTTATAAATAAGGTCACTAAATTAGATTAACATTGACCCCCTATGTATCATAAGGTAGCTATTTGTTGTCACATTCCAAACAAGTGAATTTACCTCATCTTATATTCTCTTTAAACTTAGTAAAAACATGAATTACCATAAATCCTTTTTGAAAATATTCATGTTTCCTTATTCCAAATATTACTAGATATATTACTTAAATTCAAAATTTTTTAAACTTCAACCATGATAACATAGTGCACTTTTTCAACAATTTTTTATCAACTCTAATTTCATAAATACTATCTAATTTACTTTATCCATATCATCATCTCTTAGTCTATATAAAATATTATTTTCTCATCCTTGACAACAAGTTAAGGGTTACTTTCCATTAATTGAACCTTTCTATTAAATCAATTTTATTTTTCATTGGAATCGTTTGACACATTATTGAAAATAATTATTATAAAAATTATACAATCAATCCTTGTATACTTTATGATTAACATAACACAATCTTTGAATTCCAAAACATATACGCTTTAATCATCCATACTATTATTAAACCATTACCCATGCTTTATAAACTCATTACTTAATTCCTATTTCCTAGAATATGAAATTTGAATGAGTATTAAGGTTCATCAACCTAAATCAAATCATTATTCTTATTCTTAATGTAAACAATACTAGAAGAACATACCAAACCTTTCACACGTCATTTGAGGTCTCTTTATCTTTAGTACTATAACAAATACTCATGTTGTATTCTTGATTCTCATCCTCAGATTTCCAATTAAGACATCTATTTGTATAATGACCATATTTTACACATCTGAAAAATTAAATGTTAAAATAGTTCTTTCAAGTTCCTGCTATTTACTAAGACCACAAATCATAGTGTGAAAAACATTTATCATAGTATAAAACCTCATAACCATGAAAATTCACTTAAAAGATGTCTAAATAATGATACTTAATTCTTTAATCTATGACACCAAAGGCTTACCCTAGTTTATTTATAATCATATATTATTTAATCATCCACGATGGTTCGTAACGAGTTTTTAATTGCCAAACCATATCCCTCATGAGTTTAAAAATTGGTGTGATGTAAGGACCATTTTTAAATACCATGTTATGCTTGATTCAGGATAGACACCCCTTATCAAAGTTGTTTCTTTAAGTACATATATTCCATAACAACATTTACTTGTATTATCAAGACAAGGATGTATTCCTAGGAAACCAATCTCTCTATCCTTTACCAAAATTCCATATATTTTCATATACTTTCCCTTATCCTTAGACTTGTATTTAGAGACATCCCTATACATATCCTTATAAAAATCCCTAGGCATCTCAAAAAACGTTTTATCATCCCATTTTCCAAAGGATGACTAAAAATTTCCTTTGATACCAACTATTTTGACCATGAATTAACATACATGTATATTCCATCAATTTAGATGAATATTCAGTACATTACAAAAGTACATGCTTTAGGACCATAATAATTTAGTGTCTTTGGAAACATGGAACACATTCTTATAGTTTAGTGAAATTCATTGAGCATATTCCTTAAATATATTCCCTTTTATTAATCCAACTTAAAACCTTTCTTCATAACATGGGTAAGGGAAACAAAATAAAAAGGTAAGCTCGAATTCTCAGTAAGGGTAAATAAAAGAAATACGTAGGAATAATATGAATATAAATTTATGAGAACATGGGCATAAAACATTAAGATTATACCCTGTATATCAAAGATTATAAACATAAATCAGGTAATAAATATTGTAATTTCATAAGACATAAATCATAATAAAATCAAGAACATGAACCATGTGCACATATCATAGGAATAAGACATATAATTTGTGGAAAACACATAAACATAGAAAATATTATTTCAAGGATACGAACCAAGACCATAATAACATGTTATTATTGGGATAATCACCCATTTACCTACATTAGGATTGGGCAAAAAATAGTGTACCATCTTATTTTTAGGCTTGGGATACAACCTGCGTACCCTATTACTTCCAAGATTGGTCTAAAAACTGTGAACTTGATTATTTTTAGGCTTGGGATATAACTCATGTACCTTCTTATTTTAAGTCTTGGGATACCACCTATGTACCCTTTGAGCTCATATATCATTTATCATTACATAATGCATTGGATAGAGATATAGGTCCCACTTGTCATAAAATAAAATCATGCATACATGTGCCACAAGATTATAAAAATTTCATCATATCATGACCCATCCAAATAGATGGGTTTCATAAACATAATATCATAACCTATGAAATGAAATTGATATCATAGTCATTTCATCATATCATTACCTATGGAAAAGAGATAGGTCTCATAATCATTCCATTGAAGCATAACCTGTGAAAAGAAGCAGTTTCAAAGAGAATATAACCCATGTAAGAAAGAAAGTGTCATAAAAATTATTCTATCGAAACCTAAACCACTCATGAAATAATATCAATAGAATTATTCTTTTACATCCTCAATAAAGAATAAACTATAAAATAGTATGCCATCTTAGATGGAGAATGATTTTTAAATATCATGTGAAATATTTCTTAAGGAGAATAGCCTTTCCTTGAAAATTATTTTAATAAAACCATTTAAAAATTCGTTTATTATAAATAAATATTTATAATTTCATTTAAAAACTTTCTTTAGGAAAATTTCATTTACACACTTTAAAACAAAATACATTTTAAAAATACATTTTCATGAAAATAACCTTGAACACTTATAAATAATCTTAAAAACATTTTGAAAACATTTTTACTGGAAAACTTATAAAATAAGATTTAAAATTTTTGGAAAACCTTTTTATTTTAAAATTATTTTACAACTTATAAATAAATATTAAAATCATTTACATACTTTTCTTTGAAGATTACCTTTTAAAAACACATAAAGGAAGATTTAAAACCATTTAAAACAACATTTGAACATAGATTTTTTTAAACACTTCTATTTGAAAACAAATTTAAATTCAGAAATAAATCCAAAATATTAAGAAAAAAAATTATTTAAAAAATAACCTTGTAAAATTATAGAAGAATATTTAAGTAAATGATGGTCATGATGGTGGTTTAGTCTGTACATACCAAACATTGCTTTTTCTCTTTAAAAGTTTAGAATAGTGACATGATCGAAAAAAAAAAGATTATTAATTTTTAAAACCATTTTTTAAAAAGGTAAAGCATGGGTAAAAATGTCCTTTAAACATAATAGTATAGTATTAAATCATTTTTTAAAACACTTTTAGAAAATATTTTTTTGAAAGAACACAAATTTCTGACCGAAATGAGAAACAAAGTCATATTTTCATTAAAAAATTACTCTTCAAAATGGAAATAATAGATGAATATATCTGGGATAACCATATTAGAAGAAAATTAATTATTTTTATTGGGATATGGATCATAATATTTTATTAATGGAAGCATAATCATAAATAATCCTGACAATCATGAGATTATAGCAACAAATTATTACCACTTTGGTAACTTTGAATTATAATCCCCTAGAAAAGATAAAATTACATGAAGCTTAAAATATACATAAAAGAATTATATTCAAGATATAACCTATAAATGGAAATTATATACACCATATAGAAAAATATTGGTGCATAATATGGTGTGTATCTCAAAGAAGGATAATTTAGAAAAAATTACTTTACTGATTTGGTAACTTTTGAACCATAAACCCCATGAATGAAAGATGCTAAAATGGATATTTAAATAACAAAAAATTTACATTTTATAATAATATAATACATTCATGGGTATTATATACACCACATATAAGAAATAGGTGGTTAACACGACTTGCGTCTCATGAAAAATAAAATTGAGAAGAGAAAACCCTTACTACTTAAGCAACTTTTGAGTTGTGATCTCCATGAGACAATAAAATTAATTAAAGATTTTAATATCATTAGAGAAATGATATTAATTATATAACACGTCAAATAGTAGTATATACACCACAAAAAAATAGAGTGGTAAATATGACATGTATCTCACAGAAAGAAAAAGTGAGATGAAGATCTCTTACCTTAAGTCTTGAATTTATTTGCACTTGTTAGAAACTCCTATATAATAAATATAAGTTTATTATAAATCTAACATAGAACAATATTATTATATCCCATACCATATATTATTTTTTATGACTTTATATTACCCGTTTGTTAACAACTCCATGTCAATGTTATGTTTCGGGTAATATACACTATATTTTTGTATATGTTTTGAATTTTTATTCTTGATCCTCTTAGTAAGACCATGATTTAGTTATTTAAATAATTTATAAAATTATATAAATATCATATGTACTTATAATATATGTGTTTATAATAATATAAAAAAATAAAAATATTAAATTGAATAAACCGTTTATGGATTCGGAAGGTCGTACGTACGCATGAATGATGTTTCTGTTTTATTTTCATATTCAATGAAAGGAATTAAATTAAATATATATATATATATATAATATCATTATACTATCATTATAATGTCATATATATCATATAATTTCACTAAACCCATCCTTAATACATTCATTTAGAGTGTAAATGAATCACATTGCTTTGAGGTGGCAGTAGTCCACACTTCCCAAAATGAAATTATCGTATTGACACAAAATGGAAAACATGAAGGTATGTTAAATATAAAAATTAAAAAAGAATTAATTTATCATAAATATCATATATATCATATAAAAATAGTTTTTCCATCGTAATTTCCAACCATGAAAGGTGGTGAAGGAAAAATGAACATCATAGTTTTGTCAGACGGTAGTTCACCGTACATAAGAACGGTTAGTTTTTTACCCATTAAATGAAAGTGTTTGTAAGTGTAGGTAAAACCATTAGAATTAAAAAAATCATTATATTTAGGATACTAATTTTAATATTTAAACAATATGAAAAGTTAATAACTAGAAACACATTCCTTTCAAATAATATTATAAAGAAAAATAAATTTGGCAATGTGAGAAATTGAATCACATGTCATCTAAATAACAGAAAATGAAATGTATTCATAGATATGTCGATGAAAAATATCATGGATGAGTAATAACTGAAATTAATGATAGAAATCCTTTTTTAATGGATGTTATTTCTGAATCACATGAAAACATATAAAATATATACCTTTCAAAAGAATGTTTTAAAAATATGGATAGAAGCCCATTTTGTTTGAGAAAATATTTTGTCTCATGAGAACCTTCCAATGCATCGAGGAGCTATATAAAGTCCAATATCCACCCATAATTTTTAGTCTAAAAAATTCTTCATATTGAATAATCAAAATGAATAATATTCCTTGTCGTGTTTTTGTATATAATAAAGAATACATAATTATGTATATTTCTCCAAATAATCAAATAACTATCAAAGTAGTCACCATAAAAAAATGTTTTATGATTTAGGAAATATTAATATCTATGATGTATGAAATGGATAATTAGGGAGAAATTCAATGTTTAATGATCATAAGAAATTGAATATTTCTTGGGGAAAAATGATTCAAAGAAGTTAATGGGAATATTATCCTTGTCCAAATTCATAATAAATCATCAAGTGGTATAATAAAGATGATATCACTACATCAATCCCAAATGAAGTAAAATAAAGGGTTTTTTGTTTTTTATGAATGGAAATATTATAAAAAGATCATAAATATATTCTTGAGGAAAATATCCTTTTTTAAAGCTTTTGAAAAACATTTTCTTTGAAAATGAATATTGAAAAAAAAAAAATTTAAAAATTAACCTTTTAGACATGAAATTTAAGATTCAAATAACTGATGATGAGAAAATCTGTATTTTTTGTATAAGGATAAATATTTTTCCTTTCACATTGTAAAATGGTTTGAAAAATTACTTATCAAGAACGAAATAAGAAGATTCCATTGAAAACATTGGTAAAATAAAACAGGTTAAAAATGTCTTTACCAAATCATTTTAAAATAATTTTTGAAAATATTTTAATAAAAAATTATTTTTAGAAGAAAACAGTTTCTCTGGCGAATGAAAGAAATGAAGTCGAGTTTTCTTAAATAAATTTTTAAACCACCTTGAGTTCCAAAGAGTGGAAAATCATTCTAATACTTGAAAAAGTTCGTGAATTTCCAAAGAAGAAGAAAATTAAAGGGTTTATTGAACAATGGTAATATAATTTTCTCAAATGGAAATGCAATTGAAAGATCATTATAGTTATTAGTGAGGAAAATAATCATTAAACATTCCAAAGTGTCCCATACCACTTTGAAAAATTTTAATTTATAAGAATTAAAATTGAATAATGATATAATTTATAAAAATGGGTAGTAGATACACCACATAAAAGAAGTAAGTTATGAACATGAAAATTATCTCACAGAAGTAAAAAGTGAGATAAAAAATACATTACCATGAGTCTAATTTCATGTGAATGTCTTATAAATTCATGTAAAACAAACATATATTAATTATATACTTTCTTGAGAACATTTTTTTGTTTATAATTACTTTTATTTAACTTATTACTATGTTTTATACAGCTACTTAAACAATTCTATTTAAGTTGGGTCTTTAGAGAATATTCTTTGTGTGTTAAAAATCATTGGTAGGTAAATTTTGGTCAAAGGGTCATTATATAAAATCTAAAGAATAATAACCAAGAAATAAATATCATAATTATAACTTAATTATACTTTTAAAATCAATAATTAAATATCATTTTGAAAAATAGATCAACGTTATGATCATGAAGATGGTAGGTCGTAGGTACGCATGAGTAACAATCTCATTTTTAAAGGATCATTATGGATAGAAGGTTAGTAGCATTACATCTTTATATAATGAAAATTATATAAGAAATACCATATTATTAAATCATGTATACTTATCTATATAATTATTGGGATGAAAAAGGAATCAGATCATGTCGAGGAGGCGGTAATCAACACATCCACGATTGACGTTGTCACTTTTTAGTGTTCGTGAAAGGGTAATAAATAAACTGATATATATATATTCTAATTCTAGGAAGTTAATTATGTTATGATTATCATATATAGGTTATTTATATCATGTATTATTAATTATAAAACTCCTTTATAAATTCCATTGATCATGTGAACGAATCACATCGCTTTCAGGGGCGGTAGTCCACATCTCCTCAAACGATGTTATTGTATTAACGAAAAATGGAAGGTATTAAATGTATGTGTTATAAAAGAAATAAATAACTATAAAGACATAATAAATATCATATATATCATATATAAATATAGTGTTCATCATAATTCTCACCATGAGAGGTGGTAAGGTAAAAATGAACAATTATCGTTTTGTGGGGCAGTAATTCACCGTACACAGAAATAGTGTGTTTGTTACCCATTAGATAGAAGTATGTGTAAGTGTAGGTAGAAAACATAGAATAACAATATATTAGTATATTTAGGATAATACTGTTTTTTTACAAGAATATAATAAGAATATATGAGGGGTTGTATAATGGAAATAAAATTAAAAAGCTTGAGAGAAGACGTTACCTCTTAATCGGCAAACTACGTTTGGTTTGTACCAAAAGGCTTAATTGGAATATTTTTTATTGAAGGGATCCTTCAAACTAGAGGGGATGTATTTTGGTAAATTAATTAGATATATATTGTATGAACCTAAGTGTTTTGAGTGGTGTGATTACTGGGGAGATAAAGTGTCCATTTTAAGGGAGGAAAAGGGCTCACTTAGAATTTTTGAAAAGAAGTTAGTGGTACAGATGTTCTCACCTAATAAATGTCATACGAAACCAACAAAACTAAATAATTGAAGTTTCATGTCCGAGATATAGATATAAAATGGGTTTGGGAGAACTGTATTGGTCATTTGGGCCCCAAAACGAAAGGTTTGGTCCTTTAAAAAAATTAATTATGACTTCATAATTGTATATAATTTTAATTACTTTCCCTAATTTTTTCATCGAAAACAATGTTGGTGTTGATATACATTATAAATTATTATTATTAAAAATATGAAATCCATTTTTCCAATTTACAATCATATAAGTGTCATAAATTAATTTAACATTTATCCCGCCAGTGAGATGGCATTGCAGGTTTTTAAAGTAAATATGTTTGAAATTTTGCGATGTTTTTATAATAAATTTCAAACTGAAATTGATTACAATGATATAATTTGTATTAATTGATAAAATTTTATCTATTTAAACTTTAAAACCAATTAAAAATATAATTTATCCTTATAAATAAATTATATGAAAACGCAGTTCTAAACTAAAATTTCATATTTTTAACTATTCATTAAAAAATGAAATGTTTCAGAAAAATAGCAAAAATTTACCTAACCTAATTATTATGTTTTTATTTCAAATATGAATTTTACTTTCAAATATTAAATCAAATAAAGTTTCAAAATTCATATATAAAATGCGTTATCAATTAAAAGGCGTTAAAATTGCTCTATCAAAATATAGTTTTTTATGTGTAAAATAGAGTTTGTTCTTATATTATGTATATCAAACAAAATGTATAAATATAAAAAAATATTTGATTTAATATATAATAAAATATATATATATATATATTACATTAATATCACTCACTAATTAATTTATTCTATTAGCATAAAACTACTTTTTTATCGTAAAAATATTCATTTTATATTCAATTCCTTCTTATATTCATTTCTAATTAATTTGTAACCATTTAATTCATTATATATATTTATAAACCATAATTTTCATAAGTTATATATTAATATTCATAACTAATAATTTAATTAATTTTTAATATCTCATTATATTGTAATAATATATTATTGTTTGATAAAACTCAATCTTGCGTGTAATGCAAACCATCACGGAAGGTCGCTCCGGCGTGTAACGTAGGATAACTCGGTGTTTTATGAAATGAAATATATAGAATCTACATTAAATATTAAATATATTATAATGTATCTTAATATTATATTACTTGACACGCTCGGAGTCTCATGTCATACACACTATCGAATAGAAGGTTCTTACTTTAGATTTGTGGGGTATTACATTCACCCCACCTTAACTAAAATGCGTCCTTGAAATTTAAACTCAATATGATAACATATTTATTGATATTTCCTATTTTTAAATCACTCATAATGAGAAGGGTCCATAAAAATCCATTAGAAAACATAGAATGATAAGTGCAATGGTTACATGGACTACCATGTAACTAGGTCTCTAAGTAAGAGAAAATCAATGGCAAGTAGAGATACGCACTTAGATGAAAAGAGTAAATATTTATACGAAGTGAATGAATTAATTAATCACAATCAAGTGAATGATAAAAATAATAAATCATGGATGATTTTGAAGACCACCAGTTCAATAGAAATTAAGGTATTATAAAGACATTTTATTTCTAAGTCATTTTCCTAATGTTGGGTAATTCTTTTAATGACCTTTAATGTAAGGAAATATTCATACTAGATAGGTTTAAATTTCATGTGACCAATCATAAATTTTAGTGGTTCTTCAATCAAATTATAATTCATTCCTCTATAACTAGAAATTAATTACCAATAAAGAGTTTTTTATTTCTCAAGCACTAAATGAAACATTTAAAGGATCATAAGGACTATAAAAGAGTGAAAAGCCTAAATATTTGTCTTTAACAATTTTCAAAAAATAATATGGTCAATAAATTTATATCTAATCCTCAAAAGTGATACTATTAGTTCATCGTAGATATTTATTCGTTAAATTTTTAAGTAAAAACAATGAAAAATTAACTAGGTCATTATGTAGGTCAGTGGTTTTTTGTAAAACCCTTATCATCCTTTAGTCATGGGTTCAAGACCTGTGGCCTTACTAGATTTTATTTTTTTCACCCAGCTTATAGGTTGTCATTTTCTAAAACCATATTAACATAATTTCTAAAATAAATATGATGCATATTCTTAAGATACTTTTAATCTCTAAACAGCCTTTTAATTATGGTTATCAATACAAACTCACAACTTAAATACTTCATCCATTTATTTTCCACATATTTTCTTCCTTGGCATAGGTTTTACCCATAATATCATTTATAGGATTTATAAATCATAAATCCTTATATTTAATTTTAAGCGCCTTAGGTTTAACCTATATTATTCATTATAAAAATCCTTTATAGTGATTTATAAAGAAAATGTGATTTTCTTAAGCATATCCACAGGGAGTGTCAAACCAAGTGAATACTAAGGCTCTTTGTCATGTACCAAGTTAGCCTAAGTCAGGCCCAAAACACCTTTCAAAGTTGTTACTCTTTGGTACATTTATGCCAGAACAACATCCACTTTTAGTTCCTAGATATGGATGTATTGATAGGAAGACTCACATAATCTCTACCTTAACAAAATTTATAGGATTTTCTCTTATACTTATCCTTAAATTATACCTTAGATTTATGTTCACTAACCTATGCTTTCTTAAATATTGTTGTTGAGGTTTCTTCTAAACTTACTTTGATACCAAATGTAGCACCCAGACCCCAGATATCCTATAGTTGGTCTTTCCTAATATTATAGTGGAATGATTATAAGGAATCAAATCTTAAAGGACCAAGGACTTAGTAGTCTTGGTAAATAATATACAAAAATTCAACTCATATTAAAAATAACAACCCTAATAATAACATAATTTTTCTTATCAGTAAACAAATTACTTCAAGGATAACTCTAATCCATCTAGTAAATCCCTACATATCTTTCATAATACACTTATTGAATTCCTAGGGAAATAAAAATGATTAGGGGAGCTCAAATTTTCAGTCAGGAAAAAATACAGTGGTAGTAATAATGAATCTATGGTAATAATCAATATGTATTGATATATAATTGAACACACATGCCATGTATTCAATAATCTAAATAAAAATTCATAAAAAATATGGACATGTAATAACTAGAAACACATTCCATTCAAGTAACAATATAAGGAAAAATAAATATAGAAAGGTAAGAAATTAAAACACATGAAATCTAAACAACTGAAAATGAAATGTATCCATAGATATATCGATACAAAATATCATGGATGAATATAACTCAATATAAATGAAAAAATTTATTTATTAATGGATGTCATGCATGTGGAACATGAAAACATATATTGTCAATAACTTTCAAAATCCAGTTTTAAAACAAAGGATAAAAACCCATTTAATTTTTTGCAACTATTTAATCTCATGGGAACCTATCTATGTATCAAGGATCTGTATAAAGTCTCTGCTCTACCCTTCATTTCTAATCAAAAATATTCCTCACATCGAATAATAAAAATTAATTATATGACTTATCAAATATCTATATTGAATAAAGAATAAATAATTATCAATATTTTTAAAAATAATCAAATAAACATAAAATTATACACCATATGAAAAAGTTTATATGGTTTAGGAAATAATAATATCAATGATGATCACTACTAAAAAATGGTCTATATCCAAGGTTCAAAACCGTGGGTATAGCCCCCAAAACCGTTGGTATAGGCTATACCCACGGTTTTGGGAACCGTGGGCTGGAATGGCGTCGGTATAGGTCCCTATCCAATACCCACAGTTTTCCAAAACCATGCATATAGGTGTTCTGCCACCGTGTAAACAAAACATACCCAATTTCCACGGTGTCAAAGGGTTTTACCCACGGTTTCAAAACCATGGTTATAGATACTAAAATAATGCTGACGGAGGGTTTCGATCTCGCAACCTCTTCCCTGCAAACACCGAGTCTAACCACGACCCTAACATCACCTGTGTGTATATATATTTATAAGTAGTTAAATATAGTTATATAAATCGTGGGTATAGAGGGAAGAACTGTGGGTATAGGACTCCCACCAAAAAAATTTCCTTCCCACGGAAAAAAAATTCCCCTGCAAACAAAGGAAACCTATACCCATGGTTTTTTATAACCATGGGTATATGTATTTTAGCCCAGACCTATCCCAGCAGTTTTGGGGAAAACTGTGGGGATAGGCCTATTTTCCAGTAGTGGATTTAAATGGATAATTAGGGAGAAATTCAATGTTCAATGATCATAGGAAATTGAATGTTTTAGGTGGAATAAAAATTTATTCAAAGAAGTAAATGTGAATATTATTCTTTTGAAAATAATTATTAAACAATCGAGATGAATAATTAGTATGGTATCAATAATAAAATCCCAAGTAGAGTAAAATAAAGGGTTTTTTTTGCTGATGAATGTAAATAATATAAAAAAAGATCATAAAAAAATCTTGAGGAAATGTTCCTTTAGTTTTGAAAAACCTTTTGAAAAAAAAAATTATTTAAAAATCACTTTTGAAAAAAAAATCATTAAAATTAACATTTTGTACATGAAAATGAAGCTTCAAATAAATAATGATGATAAAATACATACTTTTCATATGAGATAAAAGAACATTTCTTTTTTCATGGTAAAGAGGTTTTAAAAAATGGATTGTCGAGAATCTAATAATAATATTCCTTTGAAAAAATTGGTAAAATAGAAGAAGGGTAATTTTTTTTTAAAAAATCAATTTAAAAGAGTTTTTGAAAACATTTTAATAAAGCATTTTTTTATAAGAAAACAGGTTCTCAGACTAAAGAGACAAATGATGTCTGGTATTATTTGAAAAACCTTAAAACACTTTGAGTACCAAGGAGGGGAAAGTGGCAATAATATATGAAAAATGACATCATTTATAAGAGGAGAGGAAATATAATGTTTTTATTTATCAATGGTAATATAATTTCCTCAAATGGAAATACAACTAAAATATTATAAAAGTTATTGTTTAGGAAAATAATCTTTAAACATCTCAAAGTTTCTCATACCACTTTGAAACATTTTAAATCATAAAATTCATGAAGGAATAATATTATATGAAAACCTTAAATAATAACAAGGTAAATTAATTAATAATTAAATATATAAAAATGGGTATTATATACACCACACAAAAGAAGTAAGAGGTGAACATGACATTTAAATCACAGAAATTAAAAGTGAGATGAAAATCGCATACCTTGAGTTTCCATTCAAGTAAACATCTCTAAATTCATTTATAATAAACTAATGTACATTTTATACTTTCTTGATAAAATTTTTCATTATCATTTTTAATTTTACTTCACTTATCACTATATTGTATACCACTACTTAAACAATTTTGTTTACATCGGTTGTTTAGAACAAATTCGATTTACGTGTTAAAAACAACACTGGTGGGTCAAATATGGTCAAAGGGTTCATAATATAACATCTATAAAATAATAAAAATGAACTAATTATCGTATTTACACATTAATTATACTTTTAAAATCAATAATTAAATATTATTATGAAAAATGATTCAACATTATGATCATTGAGACGATAGGTCGTACGTACGCATGTATAACGTTCTCATATTTCTGTGATCTTCATGGAAAGAAATTGGGTAGCATTACATATTTATAGAATGAAAATTATATCAGAAATATTATATTATTCAATCATGTATACTAATATATATAATTATTATGATAAGAAAGGAATCAGATCATATTGAGGAGGCAGTAGTCCATGTGTTTGTGATCGATGTAATCACGTTTTTTGTGTGTATGAAAGGGTAATAAATAAAAAGATATATATATATATATATAATTTTTATAAAGGTAATTATTTCATGAATATAATATATAGGTTATTTATTTCACATATGATTAATTTTGATCACCCTTTATACATTCCATTGATCATGTGAACAAATCACATTGGTTTGAGGGGGTAGTACTGCACACTTCGTCAAACAATGTTATCATATTAACTCAAAATGGAATGAATTAAATTTTTTTTGCTATAAAATGATTATATAAGTATAAATAAATAATAAATATCTTATATATATCATATATAAAAAGTTTTTCCGTCATAATTACTCCCATGAGAGGTGGTAAGGAAAAAATGAACAATCATCGTTTTGTGAGGTAGTAATTCTCCATAGAAAGAGACAGTATGTTCATTACCCATTATATAGAAGTGTGTGTAAGTGTAGGTAGAAACCATAGAATAAAAACATAATAGTATATTTAGGATACTATTTTTTATATAGAATATAATAATAATGTAGGAGTAGTTGGATAATGGAAATAAAATTAAAAATCTTAAGAGAAGATGTTACCTCTTAATTAGGAAACTAATTTTGTTTGTACCAAAAGTCTTCCTTGGAAAGATTTATGAATAGAGGTAGGATAAAAGGTATATTTGAGGGATTTGGGAAGTTAATTTGGAATATATTGGCTGAACCTAAGTGGTTTGAGAGGTGTGCGGAATGGGGAGAGTAGGTGACCTTTTATAAGCGAGGAAAATGACTCACTTGAAATATTTGAAAACAAGTTAGATGTTCACATGTTCTTGCCTGAAAAAAGTCATACCAAATAAAAAAATCTCAAGAATTTAATATTTATGAATGATATATGCCTATAAAATAGGCATTTTAATAGTGTCTTTTCTATTTTTACCCCTATGTTAAATGTTTAGTCCTTTATTATGGTTAATTTTGACTGAATAATTGTACATAATTTTAATTACTTTCACTAATATTTTTGGTAAAAAAAAATCTGGTATTACTATAAATTATTAATTATGATTATTTCAAATATGGAATCCATTTTTCTAAATTAAAGTAACAAAAGTAGAATAAATTAATTTAAAATTCACCCCGCAAGCGGGATGACATTGGAGGATTTTAATGTAAAAACATTTGAAAGTTTTCTATGTTTTTATAATCAATTTCAAAGTGAAATTGATTCCAATGATATAATTTGTATTAATTGATAAAAATTTTGTCTATTTAAACTTTAAAACCAATTAAAAGTATAATTTAACCTTATAAATAAATTAGATGGAAGAAAATATTTAAACTAAAATTTTGTGTTTTTAACTATTCAGTAATAATTGAAATGTTTCAAAAAAATATCGAAAATTCACCCTGACCTAATTATTATGTTTATATTTCAAATATGATGTTCATATTAAAATATTAAATCAATTAAAGTGTAAAAATTAAGATTTAAAATGGGTTTTCCATTACAAGGTGGTAAAATTCCCTTTATAAAAAAATAAGTTTTTATATGTAAAATAGAGTGTGTTCTTATCTTATGTCTATCAAACCTAAGGAATGAATATAAAAAATATTTCATTGAATATAATATACATATATATATATATTACATTAATATAACACACTAATTAATTTAATCTATTAGTATGAAATAACTTCTTTTAGAATAAAAATAATTTTATATAAAAATATTCACTTTATATTCAATTGCTTATTATATTAATTTATAATTTATTTTTTACTAATTAATTCATTATATATTTTTATAAACCATAATTTTCCTTAGTTAGTTATATCTATGAATAACTATTAATTTAACAATAAGTTCATATCTCATTATATTTTAATAATATATTATTGTTTGATAAAAATTGGTCTTACGTGTAACAAAATCCATTGAGGAACGTCCCCACTTCGTGTAATGCATGATAACTCAGTGTTTCTTGCATTGAAATATATAGAATCTATTTTAAATATAGAATATATTATAAAGTATATGGATATTATATTATCTCACATGTTTGGTGTCACGTGTCATACATGCTTGATGTCATGTGCCATACAGACTATCGAATTCAGGGTTTTTACTTTAGATTTTCTGGGTATTATAATAAACATAATTTAATAATATAAATAAAATATATCTAAAATATTTTTTGAATTAAAATTCAATATTTTTCACTATTCATCAAAAAATGAAACATTAGAGAAAAATACAAAATATTCAACCTAACCTATTTTTAATATTTTTATTTCAAAAATGAAGTTTATTTTGACATATAAAATTTATAAAAGTTACAAATTTTTAATTTAAAATAGGTTCACCATTAAAATTCAGTAATACCGCTTTTATAAAAATATAGGTTTTTATGTTTACTATTTATTTTGTCCATATCTTATGCCTATAAAATATATTATATTAATATAAAAAATATTTTATTAAATATATAAAATATATATTTCATTAATAAAATTCACCAATAGTAATTAATTTAATTTATTCTGATAAAATTCCTTTGGGAGCATAAAATTAGTTTTTTTTAAACATTCCCTTTATATTTAATTTGTTCTTATATTCATTTATAGTTAATTTATAACCAATGAATTCAAACTTGTATTTTCATAAGTTTGTTAATTCAATTCATAATGGCCAAATTATTGGCAAGGTTATATCTTACAGTATTATATAACTACATTTTTAATAATATATTATTGTTTGATAAATCTCAGTCTTGAGTGTTATGTAATCCCTCAAGGAAAGACAGTATTATGTGTAATATAAGCTAAACTTGGTATTCTGTGTAGAGAAAGAAAAACATTATGTCACTTTTAGTGAATGATTAACATGGTGTGGTGTAAAACACATGCCAAACTTGGTATTTTAATATAAAAGAACTATTTTCAGTGTTTCGTGAAATAAAAAATATCAAAAAGATTCAATTAATTTGAAAAAAAATAATTCAAAAAATCTGGGGGTGTTACAGAATATCTCCCAAATGTATTAAACTCCTAACTAATAAACTGATAAAGTCTCTTATATAGGTAATAAATGTGCTACATTAGTCAATCGATCCACAACCACCCAAATAGCATCATTCTTCCAATGCATCATAGGGAGACCCACCACAAAGTCCATGATAACGTCATCCCACTTACATTTAAGAATGGGAAATGAATTTATTAAACCACCAAGTGGTTTATGCTTAGCCTTCACGTGTTGATAGGTGTAGCATCGTGTCATGAATCATGTTATCTCCCTTTTCATGCATGAACACCAATACCTTCGTCGTAGGTCGTGATACATTTTAGTCAAACCCAGATTTGCAACCCACTTTGAGGCATAAAATTCATGCATCATCTCCTCCCACATACACATAGGCAAAAAAATCCAATTTATAACATATATTATCTCATCCTCATCTATGGTTCAATTAGTAGGTTACTCCCCACTTCCAAGATTTCCCTTAGGTCCAAACATTCCAGATCCTCATACTGCCTGTCTCTAATCCGGAAAAAAATATAGACTCTTCTGAAACTGATATTAGAGTGATCTGATACTGGATCTCTTGAACCATAATATGTATCTCATCTTGTAAAGTCGCCATATTCCGATCACCACTTGACTCTTGAACTTCCCGAGTCTATGTTTTCATACATAAATCATTGGAAACACTTTTTCCCTTCCCAGAAATATATGCTAGATTGATTTCAAATAACTATATATACACAACCAATATCTGTTGTGAGAGATTCAACTCTCGCTGAAAATGATATAATTTAAGCTCTTGTGATCCGTAAACATAGTATAACTTTCTATCAATAGATAAATATACCAACACTTCAAAACATAACCCACTACACCAAATTCAATGTCATGAGTAGGGAAGTTCCATTTATGTGGAATCAACTGTCAAGATCCATACACCACAACATGATCTACCTCCATCAATACTTCCCTAAGATCAATCTCATAAGAATAAAAAAACACCATATAATCCTTTACTGGATCGATTAGGATCATTATTTATGATGATGTCATGTGCTTCTTCAACTCTTAAAAGGTATTATCATATGCTTTCAACCATTCAAATTTTATCCCCTTCTTGGTCAAGCCCTGAAAGTGGTTCTTCCAATTGGGAAAAGGATTGGATGAACCTTCGATAATTGCCCGCTAATCCTATAAAATAGCTGATATCAAAAAAAAATTATTGGGAGTATCTAAAGAAACAAATTCTTTCACCTTATCTGGGTCCATAGAAACACCTTCCGCTGAGATGATGTGTCCAAATAAGTGTACCTGGTCAATCCAAAACTGACACTTAGATAACTTGGTGTATATCCAATGCTCTCTTAGTTTACTCATGATTATTTCAATATGTTGGTCATGATATTCATGAGTCTTTAAGTGGACCAATATAACATCAGAAAAAACTACCGTAAACTGCTCCAGTTATATGTGGAAGATTCTGTTCATCAAGGCCATAAACACAACTAATGCATTCGTTAGCCCGAACAAAATCACAAAGAACTCATATAGGTCAAACCTGCTTTTGAATGTATGCATTGGTATATCAAAATGTCAAACCCTCTACTGATGATACTCACATCTTAATTCGATCTTAGAGAAAACATAAGCTCCTATCAACTGTTCAAATAGATCATCAATACACAAAAGAGGATATTGGTTCTTCACAGTCATCTGATTCAACTTTTAATAATCAAAAAATAATCATAGAATCTCATCAACCTTCATAGAAAACAAAACTGGTGAACCCCAAGGTGACGAACATGGATGGATAAACCCCTTATCCATCAACTCCTCTAGTTGAGTCTTGACCTCTTGGAGCTCTGTTGGTTCAATTATGTTTGGTGGAATAGAAACTATCTTAGCTCTAGGCATAAGATCAATTATAAACATCAAATCTATCTTAGGTAAAAACCCTAATAATTCATCAAGAAAAATTTCATGAAACCTATCCAATATGGGTGGAAATACATCCTTTTTTACACCACCATCATTCAACACCATACTAAAAACCTGGGTGGTGATCTCCCTCAGTTGTTAATGAACTTTCCCTGAATGGCCTGCCTTGATATCCCACTCTCTATAGTGAATATAATTGTTACCCTAAGGAGATGTAAAAGTAATACTCCTTTGGTATCAATAAATTTGGGATTATTATGATACTAACCAATACATACCCATAATTAGGTTGAATCCTGACATGTCAAGGATATAAAGATCCCATAGAAACCTATATTCCCCAACCATGAGAGAACACCCCCTGCACAAACGGATGTCCTTTTAATGTACTCCCAAAGGATTATCTATCCTCATAACCCCACCCAAAAACTCCATTGTCAAGTTAAAACCATTCACAAGTTGTGCAGATATAAAAGAATGAGAGGCTAAAGTATCGTATAAGGCACTAGCTAGTGTAGAAGCTACAAAAATAGTACCTCTAACTGTCGATGGTCTAGCCCTACCATCCACAAGTGTATGTTGAACTACATGAAACTCTCCCGTACCTCTTTCTTATGATACAATCCGCGTCCCCTATACTAGACCACTCTATTAATACGGGAGTTCTTTCCTAGAATCACCTCATCCACTGCCTCGACAATCATAGTCAGTATAACTCCAACTACTAGACTAACACCGTGAAGAATTTCCCCTTCATGTACTCTGGTTCTATCTGGTCACCCCATCACTAACGATATTTCATGGGTTATTAAATAACCACTATAGATTTCCCATCATTCCACAAATTCACCACTCTAATGTTGGTATGGGACAATGTCTACGAAAGTGTCCTAGCCGAGCACACTGGTGTCAAAGCACTCAGGTAAGATCTCGAGTAACCGATCCCCCTAGCCAATTTTCTTTCACCTTCATTAGTAAACATTATCCTAGTGATGTTTCCTACTCTTGAAATATGAACAACCTGATTTTCTAGTAGAAACCAACAGTCCTCCACAAGAATCCCCTTTCAGGCTCCACTCATATATGAGATCCTAACCCAGCACTCTAGAAAACATTTTCAAAAGAAAGATATTAACTTGGGACTTAATCTCACATTTAATCCCATATTTGAAATTCCTTTCTATAAATATATCACCCACTACCAATATTAGAGAAAAGCACTAAAATTTAGTAAACTGAACAACATAGTCCATCGTAGACATACTCTCCTGAATCAACCACATGGAATTATCTTACATCTCTTATCTTAGTGTCTTTGGATAAAATTGATCCAGGAACTTCACCAAAAAATCCTTCTACCAACCTATTTCGATCGTAAACATCCCACCAACACTATGATGATCCTCAAAACATATAAGTACCTAACTTGACCCTCTTCTCAGAAAGAGTCTCTAAATTTTCAAGTATAGTTGGGATGGACTCAATCCAAAATTCTACAGCCTCAGGTCCACCCTCTTTACTGAAAGTTGAAGGTTATTGTAACTGAAAATCCCAATTCAGGTTAGAAATACTCTTCATAACCCACTATGGGTATCTCTTCATAAACTACATTAAAAGGAAAAAAATTTCATGGAACTTCTCTTTTGATTCCCCATCTGAAACTATTAGTGCATCAGGTTCCACTACTGGTGGATAATCCCCATCCATAAAATTCTATCATCCTCTCAACAAGTGTCTTCATGGAGACATATCTCTAAAATTTCAACAACACATATCTCAAGACATATTTCACAAAATTAACACATTTATAGGGATTCACATAAATCCATAACAATTCATCTCCAAAACCCCACCACATGGTCAAAACTGAGGCACTATCACTACCCTTACCCATCCTACATCAAGGTAATGGATAATAAAATTGTAAAATCCTTATCATTATTCAAATTTCATTAAACACCCATTTATTAAAATCTTACATCATTTTACAAACTTCAATTCCATATTTGGAAACATTTTCAATCCAGTTACACAGGTAAGGAAAACATTTCAAAATTTAACAACTCACCCAAAACTTGATTTTTCATGTTTTCCTAAAATGATGCATGTTGCAATATATCCTGAGTACCTAGAATGATGCATTCATACTCAACTATTTCTCAATATCGAGCCCTGAGTCAAATCTCAAAAAAAAACTTCGAAATAATATTCACATCACATAACAGGTTCATCACTCGAGGTCAAATAGTATAAACTATAACAACACGCATCAATAACAACAATCCCACCCTGGGTACTTGGGTTTTTCCATAGTACATGGGTTTGGAACTCCCATGAATGATATCTTAACCATGGTTCGACTCATCCAATTATCCTGTCTACCTTTCCTAAATAGCTAAACATAGGAAAATAAAAGAAAACCTCCTTTGATATCACATTGTAATGTCCTGACCTAGGTTCCACATACCGGTACCCCGAGCTAGTAAGTCACATGACCTCAGGCGCACCTCCCCAAATGCACTCAACATAAAAATCAAAGAAATTATACTCAAAATAATACAAAAGATTGCTTATAGATGAGGTTGATACATCTACATTAAAGTTTGAGATCTTACAATGATGGATGGGAACACCATTCTTAGAATCGATCTTTATGTGCAGAGACTTATAGTGGAGAGCACCATGAGTATAAGGATGAACTGTTTAACCATACCATAATTTCTTAGGATATATGCGTGTAGGTATGATTTATCTTGGTGCTGGTAATGGTGATGACACTACTAGAAAAATACCCTTTACCAACGGTTTGAAACTGTTGGTATAGGCCTCCAAACCATTGGTATGTTCTATACCAACGGTTTGAAGAACCATTGGCTAGTAAGTCATGGGGATAGATCTATACCAACAATTTTTCCAAAATAGTTGGTATAGACCTATACCAATGGTTTTCAAAACCTTTGGTATAAGTAATATGAAAAATCTATAACAATGGTCCCATAAAACCGTTGGTCTATGTATTTCAAGAAATAATTATTCTATTGGTTTTGATCCCAGTGCCTCCGATTTACGATTGAACGACCTAACCACTAACCTAACTTGACTTTTGTGAACATAATTTTATAAATATAAATATATATATATATATATTACCATAAATATTTTAAATTTTTAATTATTTAATGTTCTCTATAAAAATATTCCATAAAAAATACATATAACCATACCAACGGTTCTCAAAACCGTTGGTATATGCCCAAATGTGTGACCTATTCCTACAGTTTTGGCCAAACCATTGGTATAGGTCCATATAAGTGATCTATATGAAAGGTTTTCCCAAAACCGTTGGTATAGATCTTATTTCCACTAGTGTGAGTTGATGACTCATCTTTTTAGGAATATTTCTCCTTGTGTTTAGAGTTGTGTGGCAAGTTCTTGGTTGACATTTTGAGATATAGTGTGGTGAATTGAGCATGGCGTATTGATTAATGTAGGATGGGTTAATGGGGATGAAAGTTTATATAGTGTGGATTTTGTAATGAATCACTTCATTTTATGTTGAAAATTTATAGAGGAATTTGATTTTTTTGTTCTTTGAAGCCTGTTTTTTTAGAATTGGGACTCAGAATAGAGTTCCATGTATTTTTACATAACATAAAGATGTTTTGGGATGTTTATTAAGGATTGGGAGGTGTTTCAGGGGATCAAGTTGAAATTAAGGTGAGGTCAAGTGATATTTTGGGCCTTAGGTACTATGCCTATCATAAAAGGGGATCACCAAAATATTGATACCCCTATGTTAGAAGGAAAAACATCATACATTTAAGGAGTGGTGTTTGGGCTGGGAATGATGCCCGAGGGGTGGAACCTATCTGAAACAACCTGGGAAAAATGTCACTGATGGGTGTTTTGATGAGTGTGGTATCAGAGGGGTGATGCCTATAACAAACAAGATTGGTGAAATTATTTGTTTTAGCATTTTTCCTACGGCATGGGGTGTCCAAATGTCCAAGGGATCTTTCCCATTCCATAGATTTAGATGTGGTAAAATGTGGAGATCCATGTATACCATGATGAGTGAGGAGGGAACATTCCAATTTTACAATATTTTTGTAGGATTTCAGGTTTCCTTTGCAAGGTCCACCATGTCATTGGGCTATGGCCTTGGGTGTTTTGATGAGAATAGTGCTTATGGGGCTTCCCCTATGAGAAGAAATGAGCACCACCAAGACATAGTACATGCCATAGTTAGTGATAAAATGATAAAGATAGAGACATGTTCAAATCTGTGAAATTAAAATTTCCCTCTATTTTTTTAAACACCTCACACCATTTTTATCTTCCTCCTCATGTGTGACTGATCTAAGAGAAGCTCTCTTATACCCTTTAAATTTCCTTATAGTTTTCAGTAGATTATGGTTATAATTTCCACGATGATTAAAGGGGATTTATCCTCTTCATAAACCCAAACCCCAATGTCTTGATGCTAGTGTTTTCTATAATATATTGGTATGAGATACAAGAAATTGCATCCTAAAGGATCAAATAGTTTAGTAGTCATGATAAACTAGATACATACTTGAAATTCATATTTATATTGAAAACATAAATTACATAAGGCATTTTCTTTGAGAACACCAATACTAACCTTATCATATTCCTACATATCAATAATAAAACACATCATAGTATCTAGGGAAAAATAAAACATAATAAAGGGGCATTCTTAAAAGCTCAGTAAGGGTTAGCGTATAAAAGAAGCTATGAATAAAAAAGGATAAATAAATAAAAAAAGGGTATTTAACTAAAACACCATAACTTTAATCAATAACTCGATCTTACTATGGAAGGAATAATTTATTATCAAATAATTCCATATAAATAATCACATGATCTTGAAAACTTAACATATATATTCTAACTAATTAAATAATCACCAAGAATATCAATAAATGAATTAATAATGATGGAATTCATAATACAAAACATCTAAAACATATTGTCTAGGAATCATTCCAAGAAATATAAATAAATGGGTAAGTTAGTGTCCAAAAACCCAATCTGGTTTGTCTCGTGAGATCTACAGATGAATCAAGGGGCTACAATGGCCCTCGCCCACCACATACTAAGTCCAATGCATTCTTCATAGGAAAGGGGTGAAAAGTAATTCAGATAAAAATTCATATTTAAACTATAATACAAAATTTAAAAACGTCACTTAATCAATAAACATAATCATAGACCTTCTAGAGTAAAATTAATTGTATCAATATAATACTTCCCGAGTCAAACAAACTATAAACCATTCGGAGAAAAAATTAGAATGATATAATTGGTGTATATCCCCATTAAGTAATATGTTACATAAAAGTATGTATAATTATATGTAAAATTATTTTTAAATATTACTTGTAATATTTATTGATTAAGATAACATTTCTTTTAAAATAACCGTTTTTATTTTAAAACTAGAAAATTCATAAGATATTTCCATAATCATTTTCATTGAAAATAAAAACTGATAATTTACATATTAATAGGAAAGAAATTTTATTTATAAATAAATTATGTAAAATTTCAAAGAAATATTCAAATAAATAATGTTCATGATGGTGGGTAATTTTATACATGCCGTATAAGTTAAAAAGAACACCCCTTTTTCATTGTAAAAAGGTTATAAAAGTTTCTCATCCAAAAAAACAGGATGATTCCTTTTAATCCATTATGTAGAAAGTAAAAAATGGGTGACAATTTATTCAATGAATCATTAAATAATGATAAAACATTTTTGAACTTTTTTTTTGAAATCATGGTTTTGGAAGAAAAATTATATTCAACCGAATAGAGATATAGAGTCATATTTTTTAATAAAAATCTTAATCATTTTTGGTACCAATGAGTTAAAAAAAATATTATAAATTGAAAACTTCAAAGAATAAAAATATAAGGTGAAAATATTTTATATAAATATATAAAGATTAAATAATTACCCCAATGGATACGTAAACAAAAACAATCTGGAATGATGATGAGATTGTGAAATAAACCCATACCACTTTGGTAAAGTTTACATCCTAATCCCCATGAATGAAATAAATTTAAATGAAAATTTAAATAAAATGAATAGAAATATATTAAAAATATAACATATCAAAAATGTATGTATATACACTACAAAAAGAAAATAAGTGGGGAACATGACATATTTCTCAGATAAGTAATGGTGAGATGAGAAACCCTTACCTTGATTCTGACTCATCACGTAAGCAATTTATCTTCCAGAATAATAAAATTATGTTAATTATTTTCTTGATTAATAAAAAATTTAAAGTTTATTATTTATTATATTTAACTTATTACCATGTTATATACAATTACTAAATCAATTAAGTTTACATCAGGTGCTTCGATGATGTTTGACTTATGTGTCAAAAATGACTTACAAAGGTTGACTATTTGTCTAAGTGGAAATTATTTCTACATATAAAAAATATTAATCATGAAATAATTATCATATTAACACATAAATTATAGTTTTAATACCAATCGAGATATATTTTTTTCATAAACGAGGTATGTTACGATCATGGAGATAGAAGGTCGTACGTACACTTGAGTAACGTTTCCATTTATCAACGATCATTATGGAAAGGTGGTAAGTTATATTTTATCATTAAATATAGATAATAATATAAAAAAATATTTTTTTTTAATATAATTATATATATCATCTATGTGGAGTGATGATAAAAATAGAGTCACATCACTTAATGAAGGTGGTAGTCTACACAAAATGAACGACGTTATCATCTTTTAGTGAGTGAAAAGTTAAGAAATAAAATGATATATTATATTTTTAGAATGATAAATATGTCATTAATGTAATAATTATGTCATTTATATCACACATATTCATTATATTTATCCTTATTACCATCCAAATAAACCATTAGTGAAAAATGAATCACATCGCTTCTTGAGGCTGTAGTCCGCCGTACACATGAGCACATTATTGTATCCCATAAGCAATGGAAATTAAAAAGTTATATATGATATAATTAAAAAAATGTTTAAGTATATTATAAATATCATATATATACTTTATTACCATCATAATACCCAATTGTGAGATGTGTTTTTGGAAAATGTGTCTCATCGGTTCGTGAGGCAGTAGTATGCCATACACACGAGCGACATTATTGTTTCCCATTAGAGGGAAGAGGGGACATATATATGTAATTAACTTAACATAATAACATAAATTTATGTTAGATATACTTTTTTTATTATATAATCATAAATAATGATTATATTAATGATGTGGAAGAAGAAATAAAACAAAAATGCATAGTTAAAAATTTTACCACTTCTCAGACCACCGCTTTAAGATCATACCTAAAGTATTATAAGAATGGATTTATGAACATAAATAATAATTCCAGGATTGTGGAATGGAATTTGGAAAGTAATTTTGAAAAGTATCGGCTGAAACAAAAATTTTTTAATGTGTGAAGAAGAGAGGATAGTGGTGGTATTTTATAGGTCAGGTGAGTGACAAATTTGTAATTTTTGAAAAAAAAAATGTGTGACCACATTTATCACATGAAAAAAGGGCTATAAATGGATTATTATCGATACTTATACATTATAAGGTCGTAATATGTCCATAAAATAGTTTTTGGATAAGAATGGGGTCATTTTATAAACCCTATCTTTTTATTTTAACCCTCAATAAATTAATTTTTACTAGAAACGTAGTAAATAATTTTTATTGTCTTTATTATTCATTATGGTAAAAAATTAATATGAAATTTTTATATAATATATATTATTATGATTAAAAATATTAAATCTATTTTTCCATATTCAATTCAAATAATTAGTAAATTTTAATTTAAAATTAATCCGACTACCTTGACAATAAATCATATTTTTTTTACAAAAACGTTGAAATGTTTATAAAGATTTCATATCAAAATTCAATATGAAAAGGATTATAATGTACTAAATTGTATTAATAGATATATAATTTAAATAATTATAATTTAAAACCAATTTAAAATATAATTTAACTTTATAAATAATTCAAAGGAATATAAAATTTCCTATTAAAATTTAATACTTTTCACATTTCATCAAAAAAATTATTCTTTTCAGAAAATTCTCCAAAATTCACCAAGAGATAATTTTGTCATCAATATTTCAAAAATTAATTATTATTTTACAAATAAATTTTATAAAAGTAAAAAAATAATTTTAAATTATGTGTAGAAATCGTGACTATATCACCTTTTAGAAAAATAAAAAATTTTAAAACCATTTTTTTATTTGAAATGATTATTATTTTATTTATAAACAATAGATAAACATTTAGTTTATTTTATACATGTGTAAATCATATAATATTAATAATTTTTTTAGTACTTTTCATACCCACCACCTTAATGACTAGGTTATAATGGTAATATTTAAATAATAATGTTTTAATAGTGTATCAAATTTCATTTAAACCTCTTGTTTCTTACTTTGCAAGCTATCAAAGAGATTGAATTTATTTTAAAAATAAATATATCATAAATTATTATGGTGTTACATTATCTTCTAATATTTTTATTTCCTATCACATATAGTATCAATCATGATGTTCCTATTTTAAAATTGTGGGGTGTTACATTCTTCCCCCTTAAATAAATTGTATTCTCAAAATTTAATTTTAATCTCGGTAATCAAGGGTTTGAAACTTAGAAATACCTCTAGTGAAAACCCATACACAAAAAGGGTTAATAAAAATCATCATAATAGGAGATAAATGTAAGTACAAAGGTCATATAAAATAACACATAATTGTGTTTCTAATAAGAGAACATTGGTGGAAAGTGAAGATATGGACATGGGAAAAAAGCGTAAAAATATTATATAAAGTTATAGAGGTAATTGATCAATGGAAAGTGAAGGAAATAAAAAATATAAATATATGATGATTTAAAAGACCACTGGATCATCATTAATAAAGGTATTAAGATATTATTTTGTTTCATTATCCTTTTTCTAGAGTTGAGGAATTAATTTACCATCTAGACTAAGAATATATGAAAATATACTTACTTGATATATTTTTATTTCATAGGAATAATTAAATCTATTTTTTTGTGCTTATATCATTTTCCATGTCATTTCTTACTGCAATAAATGAATATCCATGTTGAATTTTTTATGCTTGAATCATTAATATTAAATTTTAACGGATCATAGGATCCATAAAAGAGCAATAAGTCAATCCGTCTATTTGTAAATATTTTCCCAAACTAAAATGTCTATCACATGTTATCTAATATATTTCATTAATATTTAAACATTAGAAATATCATCACTTATTCAACATTTATTATTATCCATAAAAACATTTAACTTAAAACAATGACATATTAACATTTACATCACATAGGTCATCAGTATGCGCTAAACCTTTATCATCATCCGGTGGTGGGTACAAGCCTCTCAGCCTTTCTACATGCGATGGTTTGTCACCAGGTATGTGGGTTGTCCTTTTTTCTAATTCCATATTAGTATAATTTCTAAAATGTTACCAAATTTAATATCCCATAATTATGTCAACATCAAAGATAAGATAAAATTTATAGGCTACCAATAACTTTATAAAGACCCCATTATCATTATTATCTCAACATCGGGCTCATATTCAGGGTTATAGACCCTCGAACATGTTTTTTCTAATAATTTCAACTTTCCACTGAATCACATTTCCTAGTCATCGATACTATTCAAAATATACTCTCATATCCTTAATGAAATAGTACAATACTACAATACTTATATATTTCATAATTCTTATAACCAGATATCATTGATTAAAATAATTTTATAACATAATTATAGAATCCAAAATCAAGATCATTAATCATTACACTTCATTTATAGTAATAACATAATATTAACCTTTACCCCTTAGATCTATTTAAGTTATATTAACTTGACACTTGGGGTATTTAGTTTCATGTTCCCCATCTCATTATAGTGGAAGCATTTTACATTGGAAGATTATTTCTTTCCCTTGAAATCACCAGCATGATGGCCTTTATCTTCACACTTGAATCCAAATACTTTTCCTTTTAATCATTTACCAAAATTTTCTTTCATAAGTATCACATGTTGGTAAATCCTTCTTTCCCTTCTTCCGTTTTTCCATCATTTTCTCTATCATCATCTTCATCTCTTCCTTCCCTTCAAAGACATAAAACTTGGAGAATTATTTATTTATCATGATAGAACATGATACTTTATTAAAATATGATGAGAAATAATGGGACACTATTTCCTTTTGGAGTATTGTATTAAGCCTATCAAATAAATGGTCAATTATACACTTTGGATTACATGTGTAGTCTACAACATGTCTTGTTAACCATGTAAAGTTGGATTTATACTTGGAAAAATTTCCACTTCTTTATATCTTTAACTCAATAATTGTATTTCCATATCAGCTTATTTACCCTGAGGAAAATACATTTCTCATAATAATACATTGAAATCCATCCACTCCGTGCTTTTTTATTTCCTCTCCATCCTTAGTGTTTTTAATTAATGACCACCATTGATCGGAATATCTTGAGAGACAATAACATTCCATAAAATATTTCTCCCTTTTATGAATTCCAAGAGAAATAAATATATGTTCTAAGAAAATTAAACATTTCTCATCTAAAAATGGGGTTTTAATCCCATTTAAAGATTATGGTTCATGATGCAAGACGATAGTCCCCCATACACATGAACAACACTATCATTTCCCATCTGAGGGAAGATGAGATAGATATTGGTCATGAAATCAATATAATAACATCTCATTATATGTTAGATAATGGTGTTATTATCTAATTATAAATTAGGAAGATTCTAAGGATGTGTAAGAAGAAATAAAAAAAGCATATTTAGGAATTTTACCTCTTCTTAAACAACCACTTTAGGATTATGCATAAAGTATTACAGTAATGGATTTATAAACAAAAAAAAGTATTCTAGAATGATGGTATGGAATTTGGGAAGATATTTTTATAGTTATTATCTCAATAAAAAGTTTTTTAATGTGTGAAAATAGAGGATAGGGGGTCACATATTATAAGTGAGGTGAGTGTAAAACATATCATTTTTGAAAAGAAAAAGGTGCACCCATGTTTTTCACTTGAAAAAGTAGTACAAAATTGAGTATTATCAAGAATTATACATGATAAGGTTTATATATGGATATAAAATGGGTGATGGAAAAGTTTTGGGACATTTTCAACCCTTATCTTTTTAGTTTCACCCTCAGTAAATCAATTTTTACCATAACCACAAAAATTTAGTTTTTTAATATTTTTACAATTAATTATGATAAAAAACTAATATAACCTAATGAGACAATATAAATTATTATTATTACAAATATGAAATCATTTTTTACAAATTAAAGTCACATAAGTGTTAAAATTTAATTTAAAATCAATCTCACACAAGCAACAAGAAGTAAGTTTTCAGAGGGAAACTTTTAAAAAATATACAATGTTTTTATATAAAAATCCAATATTAAAATGATTCCAAGGAACTAAATTGGATTAATACATATATAATTTAACTAATTTTACTTTTAAAACCTTTTAAAATATAATTTAACTTTATAAATACTTTTTTTAAAATGATTTTTCAATTAAAATTTAGTATTTTGGACTATTCATCAAAAAAATAATCTTTTTAGAAAATTATCAAAAAATCACCAAAAGAAAATTTAAACATTTATATTTTAAAAATATTTTTTTATTTTTTTAATAAGAATTTTGAATAATTAAAAACTAATTTTAAATTAAAAGAGAAAATCATGACTAAATGAACATTTTAGAAACAATAGTTTTTCAGAAAATATATCTTTTTCATTAAAATGATTCTTATTTTATTTATTACCAATATATAACCATTGAATTAATTTATGCATGTGTAAATCATATAATTTTCATATTTTAGTTAGTACTTTTAATACCAACCGACATAATGTCTAGGTTATAATGGTAATTTTTAAATTATAATATCCTATTCGAGTATCACGTTTTGTTCAAAATAGATGTTTCATGATTTTCAAGATATTTAAGAGATTGAATTTATTTTAAAAATAAATATATCAAAATGTATAATATTCCAAAACCCTCACTCTTGAATCCTGTGATGAAATCCATAACATTAAATTTTCTGTTATGATTTTGATAATTATGACACAAATTTTTTCATCAAATAAAAAATAAAATGGAGAACTTGGATCACATATATACTAAAAGAACTTTTAGGTTTATAGTTTTAGAGAATTAAGAAAAACTCTTAAATAAAAAACTCATATTAATTTGGACTCATAAGTTGTCAAAAGGAAATATCTTTGATTTAACCTAAATTTTTTTATTTCATAATAGGACATCAACATCATTCTCATGAAATCCTTTATAGACATAAATCATTCAACACAATTCTTTAAAACCCAGGGAAAAGAAAACATAAGGAGGGTTAGATCAAATGATCAGTAATGTAAAATATAATAATTAACAAATGAATGTCATCAATGAGAATAAAAATAGAATAAGTGTACTGACCCAATGTTTTAAAAATGTAGATTCATCTCTTATAAATATTTCATATCATCACATGAAATCACAACATAATGAAGTCTTAAGTGCTATGTGACCATTAAACATAGGTTTGTCACTTTTGTTTTTGGAATTTTGAAAATATGACATACACGATTACGATCAGTTAGTTATTTAGAGTTCGATAAGAAAAAAATTAATTTTCGGTGAATAGGATCCTTCCATTAGGAATAGTAACATACCTTTATGAATAGAGATATACCCTAATGAATAGTAGCCTTACCTATGATAGTATAAAAATAATATTCAAGTGAAACAATGATGTACCTATATTTTAGAATAAGTAAATGAATGTATTAATACCTTTTTTTAATAATAAATTATGAGTTTAATTAAATAGAAAATAATCATATTTAGAAAATTATTTTTGAAAAATGGATTCAATTTTTGGACTATACTTGTTGAAAAATTATTGTGGGGAATTTTTTGGATTTTTCAGAAATACATGAATTTTTTGTGAATAGTAAAATACATTAATTTACTGTATAAAAACATTATAAATCAAATCCACTATTCATGAGATCACAAGTGATGATAACACCCAAATATCAAACTCACATGCATTTATTAACTGTTTTTGTGATGGAATCATCACTACATCTGGTTTTGATGGAAATTAACAAACTAATGATTGCAAATTTATGAAAACCCTCCTCCCCTCTGCTATAACCCCCCCCCCTCACTCCATCTTCTCTTCACTATTCTTAGGCCATGTGCCTTGCCAATATTCTGCCCAAATCTATCCCCAAGCTCTTCCACCATGTCCAAAATCCCCTAGTCTCTTAAAAATACCAAAACATCTCTAGTTAAGAGGTTCTCAAAGGAAGTAGACTCAAGAGGTAAATTCCTCTTTCTAATTCTTCCATTTCTTTTAAGTTCTTCTAATTTTGATTCTTTATTCACCTCTATTCACTCAAATGGTATGATAACTTTGGAAAAATAAATGTAATTTAATGATATTATTCTAATGGGATACTTCATTATCTTCTCTCCTTTCCCCATATTTTATTTGAAAGAAATGAAATCATCACTTGAGATGTGTTAATTTAGCACATTCAAGGACAATAGTTAATCAATTTATAATATCATATTTAATTCTGGTCATGAAACCATTTCGGTTATGGTTGAACCAGATTATTATAAATATAACATATTCTCTTTAATTTTAAGTAATCCTATTGTACTAATGGTATTAAGTTATAAAGAAAAAACATGTTCATTTTAATCAAACCCAATGTTTAACAAAAATAGCGGTCACTAAGGTTTTATATAATAATTCGACTTCACTCTAAGTAACCAAATTAAATTTGAAACCATTTAATATCATTTATTTTCACTAATAACATATAATTTCAATTATGGACCACCATTTTCATCTTACATGTTTATCAAAACATGAATATAAGCGAACTGGTCATTAAAACCAAGTAAGAAAACGAGCCCGAACAATGTAATTGAACCATATAACCAATAATAAAGGCCTTCAATGAACAAAAAATGGTTATAATAAACAAATTAAATATATAAAAGTTTCATTATTTATTAATTTATAGACCTAATTTGTTTATTTGGTTCATTAATAACATGTGGATCACACCACCAGACGTAAGTTAGCAGATCCTCTCTAATTTACTCTTAATCAAGATTTCCTCTATACTATGCCTTTTTATGTGTAATAACTAATGATGGGATATGATTATGCACCTCACCCATACTTCCCTTGTGATTTTTAAGGGATGAGAAACCCCTTTTCTCTCTCATCAATCCCTCTCAGGTACACCCAACACCATGCCGATAAAACGTAACGAGTTCTACCTGAACCTATTTTGTTTTTTCGAGTTGCCTTATCATTATTTATATTAAAATAGAGTTATATTATCTGTTTATGTACATATTATAAATTATTTTTAGTTTTAAAAAATCATTTATGAAGACACTTTCATCACTCTCTTTTGGGGATATACAGTTTTTAAGAGATTCCCACCTTAGAACTTTCCGATAAGAAAACATATTTTAAGGAAACATCCTGAATTTTTACCCAATTTCAAGTGTGTTATGTACTCTATTATAATCCACGTTTGTCTTTATAATATTAGTCTTTTAATTATGAAAACCTTCTTGGTTCAATTCTGGGTTTACATAAAATATTTTCTTCTTTTCTATTCGAAAATCTCTATAGTATTTTCCTTAAAACCGCACAAAAATGTTTTAATGCTAATGTTTCTCAAAAAAATTTCTTATATGTTGTCACTTATTTTTGGAATAACTTACCAAGTTATATGCCTATTTTACCCTATGAATGTCCATGTATGTTTTAATCCATTTCTTTCATTGATACATTCATGATACACTCAATTTTTATGCATTATGTAAAGATTGTGGTACCCAATTCTTTCCGAGGAAACCCTTATGTTTATGTATTGTTGATTATGTATGATTATCTATGTCATAGGAATATTCATGAAAATTTTGAGATAGGAGAAACTAGATAGTTCTCCAATGCATTGGGTAAAGTTAAGTCTCATGAGATGCGATGTGAAATGGGATTGGCGGTTATCCTTGACCCATACTATAATGGGAAACGGGATTGGCGGTTCACCTTGACCTGTACAAAAATGAAAACTGGATTGGCAGTTAGCCTTGACCTATACAAATTAAATTTTTGATGATTCTTTAAAATTTATATGATTCTATGCGTATATGATCCCATGTTTATATGATATGATTTCATATGTTTCACGATTTTTATATCATTATGCCATGCATACTAACTTGTGTGCTTAGCTGTATTCTTATGTTCATTCCCTTACTGGGATTTTTAGATCATCCCTTTTTTCATGTATTCTCCAGGGTACCTGATGTAGATGTGAGAGCTCAAATGAAGTTAGAATATTTTTAAGGAGTTTAAATAAAGAACTGTTTTTTAGCCTTTGGTTTTATGTTTTATGAACGTTGTTGTATAAGTCACAAGACTTAACAATCCTTGGATTGTAATATGATTAATAATTATGAGTAAAATCATGTAATGTTATGTGTAAAAGGATAGGGTCACTACAGTTGGTATCATAGTATGGGCTGGTAATTTTTGGAGATTAGGAATAGAGCACCTTAGTAAGAACCTTAAGGAAGAGCCTAAGTATAAGAAAACATTCTTAAATTTTGGTGAGTATTGAGTAAGTGGTTTATCAAGAAAATACATCCATATCGGGATACAAGCATTTATAGGTGGCTCCTGCACATATGTATCTAGCGGTCATACACGAAAACACCGCTTTGAGATAGACTTAAACGGGCACTGGTGCACGATAATGGTTATTGATGTACTCTTGGTTACGACACTCCCAAGGGATATTATTTAGTAGATCATGGTCTTAGTACAAACCATTATTAAGGGACAATAAAATCCTATAAGAATATAAGTAAAAAAATAAATCCAGGATAACCAAGATTTAAACCTAAGGAATCACAAGTTAGAATATACTTTTCCTTTATAAGTTTATCCTTTTATGTTCAATGTCTCCTTTTTTATTCTCAATAGCTAAGTATTCAAGCACTATAATTATATGTTCTTTTTCCTAGTAAAAAATGGGAAATAGAATAACTTGTTTTAACAATAAATGTGATTTGAAATGTGAGGATTTCTCTAATGATATGCCTGATATGACGGGAGTGGGTGCTCAAAACATCATGACGATACTTTCTTAGCTGGATCGAGTTATGAATAATAACTTGAATCATGTGGAATTAACTCCTCTTATAAGGAAATAGAATGTTTTTGTAGAATCCTTCATGAAAAAAAGGTCTCCCATGTTTAGAGGATCTTCTCATCCCACCCTCTCAGAACAATGTATTAACTCCATTGAAACAATATTCTTCATCCTACAGTTCTCAGAAGAATAGAAATTTGTACTTGTGGTCTATCATTTTGATGGGGAAGCTGATCAGTGGTGGAAAATAACCAATAATACAGAGTCCTATGAAGAAATTGATTCCATGGATTGGGAGGAATTAAAGATGATTTGTTTTTCAAAAAATATTTTCCTCAAACCCTTCGTCTCAAGATAGAAAGAGAGTTCCTTGGACTCAAGCAGAAGGAAGATGATTCCTTCAGGGTTTAGGAGGAAAACTTCACAAGGGTTTCAATGTACACCTCTGGATTTTTCATGAACAAAAAAACCAAGGTGGATTGTTTCTTTAGTATACTAAGTTTGATTCTATGAAAATAATTAGTGATTCGAGACATAGAAATTTTTGAGGAGATTGTTCATTGTGCCCCAAGGTTGAAATGGATATTGGAGACTCTCAATGGTGCCATGGGCCAGTGACAAGAAGCATAAAATGGAGAACAATATGGGTGGTTCGATAAACAAATCCCATGATGGAAAGAAACTTGACTTTTCCCCTTATAAAAGCTGTGGAAAGAAGCATCCTAAGAACTATCTAAAGAGAACCAAGAATTTCTTAAAATGTAGAAGGTTAGGTCATATGTCTGAAAACTACCAACGAGATAAGAAGAATCCCGCAA
This sequence comes from Viscum album, assembly GCA_963277665.1. Taxonomy (NCBI): domain Eukaryota; kingdom Viridiplantae; phylum Streptophyta; class Magnoliopsida; order Santalales; family Viscaceae; genus Viscum; species Viscum album. The sequence continues at coordinate 533,858,598 of OY728126.1, forward strand.
ATACGGAGGAAGAAAGGAAGTTTTAGATCAACACTCAGCCTGTAGTGCAGTGTTATAGCTGCAAGGAGAATGGGAATTATGCAATCAATTTCCCTAAGTTGAGGGTTCTCAAAGGCAATAAACAACAACCTCCAAGGAAACAAGGAAGTGATTTTGCTATAACTACTACTGACGTGGATCCGGACAAAGATGTGGTGATAGTTATGCTAGTTATTAATTCAAGAATAGCTAATGTACTATTTGATTATCTTTTAATGTATTCTTTCATATCTTTCAAGTTTATTAGAACTCTTCAAACACCACCTCAAAATTTGGAGGATAGGTTATCTGTGAGAGCAGTGAATGGATAAATTGTTGGATCCATGGTTTATAACTCCTCCTCGGTTAATTTTTGAGGGCTTAACCTCCCATAAAATCACGTCATAATTCCTTTAGTGGAGTTCTATGCTATCTTGAGCATGGATTGAATATCTTTATACAAAGCCAACATCAAGTGTTGAGAAAGGGAGATCACTCTTCACATCCTGAATCATCATCTGATTATTTAAAAGTGTAAAGAGGAAGATCAATCTCCTTTAGAATCATCATCTCAAGTGTGGATATTGCTACCTTATGAGCAGGCATGTCTAACTCAAATGATTGATACAAAGGAGAGAATCATGCTTAAAGACATGCCCATCGTGAGGGATTACACTAATGTATTCCCTGAAGAGTTGTCTGGTCTTCCTCTTGACCATGAGTTTGAGTTCTCAATTTAACTTATCACTAGATCTCTACCTATCTCAAAGACACCTAATAGAATAGCCACCATAGAGCTGGAAAATCTAAAGAAGCAGTTACAGGAGAATACAGATAAGGGTTTTATACACCCGAATGCTTCATTGTGGGGTGTGCCAGTCTTCTTCATCAATAATAATGAAGGATCAATGCAACTATGCATTGATTATCATGAGCCCAATAAAATCATGATAAAGAACAAGTATCCCCTTCCACAGATAGATGACTTGATCGATTAACTTCATGGGGCCAGTAATTTCCCTAAGGTGGACCTTCGGTCAGGATATCCCAATTAAAGGTGAGGAAGGAAGATATTCCAAATACTTCATTTTGAATGAGGTATGGACACAATGAGTTCATAGTGATTCCATTTGGACTCACTAATACTCCATAAATTTTCATGGATTTAATGAATAGATTCTTTAGATATTACTTCAAAAAAATTATGGTAGACTTTATTGATGATATTCTAATATACTCCAAGTGAAATGAGGAACATGATGAGCATTTCAATACTATGTCAAAGACTTTTAGAAGGGAGAAATTGTAAGAAAAGTACAGTAAATGTGAGGTCTAGATGGAGGAAGTATCATTCTTGGGGTATGTTATCACCAGCAAAGGGATATTTGTGGACCCTTCCACGGAAAAGGAAATTGAAGAGTGTCCTAGGACAACTTCTATAATGGATATCCAAAGATTTCTAGTTCTGGCTGGGTATTATTGATGATTTGTGAAGAATGTTTCATTATTTTCAAACCCAATGACCAAGATGACACGGAAGGGAGTAAATATTGTCTAGATTTAGGAATGTAGAGACTATTTCAAGGAGTTAAAAATAGGCTTATCACTGTGCCAATACTCACACTCCCAACAAGTGTAGAACTATTTGTGGTGTGTAGTGATGCTTTTAAGAAGGGATTAGGTTGTGTGATAATGGAAAATAATAAAGTGATAGGCTATGCCTCAAGGTAGCTGAAAATCCACGATCAAAACTATCCCATGCATGATCTGGAGTTGGCAGCTATGATCTTTGCATTGAAAATCTAGTGGCATTATCTCTATAGGGAGAAGTGTGAGATATATACTGACAAAAAGAGTCTCTAATATATATTCACATAGAAAGAGATTAATATACGCCATTGAAGACGGATTGTGCTCATCAAGTATTATGATTGCTCAATCAACTACCTTCCAAGAAAGGCAAATACGGTGGCAGATGCTCTAACTGGAAAGGATCTCGTATCTTTATCAATGTAGAGAATTGAAAAGGACCTGATCTTATTATATTTTCAATGTATGGACATGGGAATCATTAGGGGAGGAAAATCATCAATACATTATCAAATGATGGCTCAATAATCTCTCTTAGAGAAAATAAAGGATGCACAAAGAAAGGATATGGAAATTCTGAAAAGGGTGGAAGCTCCTCAAAATGGGAAATCCTCAAAGTTCTTTATTGATGAGGAAGGATTTGTAAGATTTGGGTCATGATTATGTGTACCATCAGATCTAGAGATAAAGAAGGAAATTCTAAATGACACACATAGCTCAACCTTCTCTATACACCCAGGGGGAACAAAGATGTATCGAGATCTCTAAGAAAACTTTTGGAGGGAAAATCTTAAAAGGGAGATTGCTAAATATACATCACAGTTCCTGGAACGTTATCAAGTGAAGGATGAGAGGCCAACGTATAACGAGATTATTCAACCACTAACCATACCAACATGGATGTGGGAGAACATTACCATGGACTTTGTCACTGGACTTCCAAGGACATTCAGAGGAAACAATTCTATATGGGTCATTGTGGATCGTCTTACAAACACAGCTCACTTTATCGCGATTCGAGAGGAATTCTGATTGGATAAACTTGCATGGATTTACATCAAATAAGTGGTAATACTACATGATGTACCACTATCTATTGTATCTGATCGTGATGTGAGATTCACCTTGAAGTTCTAGAAAAGTCTCCAACATGATCTAAGCACTGAACTGAACTTCAGTACGGTGTATCATCCTCAAAGTGATGTCTAATCTAATCAGACTATTTAGACAATGGAAGAAAATTTGAAAGCATGTTCAATGGAATTCTAAGGAGAATGGGACCAACATCTTCCACTAGTTGAATTATCTTACGACAATTATTTCCACTCGAGCATCCAAATGGAACCATATGAATCCCATTATGCGAAAAGGTTTAGAACACTAGCATTTTGGGATGAAGTTGGTGAGCATAACCTGCTAAGACATGAAATGGTCGAAGAAATAGTGGAGAAGGTAAAAACAATTAAGCCTCATATCAATGCAGCCCAAAGTACATAGAAAAAGTTATGCATACAATCATCAACGATACCTTGAGTTTAATGTTGGAGACATGGTATTTCTATTCATATCTTCATGGAAGAAGGTCATGAGGTTTGGAAAGAAAGGGAAGTTAATCCCCAGGTACATATTCCCCTTCGAGATTCTTGATTGTATTAGGGTTATGGCCTATCGACTAGAACTTTCACCTACCATGTTGAAAGTACATGATTATTTCAAGTATCCCACTTAAGGAAGAACATACCATACCCTTCACATGTACACTCTACAGAGGTGGTACAGTTGGAGGATGCTCTTTCATATGAGAAGAAACCTGTGAAGATCTTGGATCGTAGAGAAAAAGGTCTACACAACAAGACTACTCATATAGTCAAGTTACTATGGTGAAACAATAAGTACAAAGAGGCAACATGGGAACTATCGGAAGCAATGAAGGAAACATACCCACACCTTTTTATGGCATAGAATGTAAAAGGAAATTTCAAAGGAATATTTCATAAGGGGGAAGAATGTAACCACCCAATGTTTTATAAATGGAAATTCTACTCTTATAAATATTTCATATAATCACATAAAATCACAAAATAATGAACTCTTAAGTACTATGTGAACTTTAAAAATAATTTTGTCACTTATGTGTTTGGAATTTCAAAAATCTCTCATACACAGTTGCGATCAGTTAGTTATTTGGAGTCTGATAAGAAAAACTTAATTTTTTAGTGAAGAGTAACCAACCATTATGAATAGTAACATACCCTTATCAATAGTGATATACCCTAATGAATAGTAACATTGCTTATGATATAATAAAAATAATATTCAAGTGAAAGTATGATGTACCGATATTTCAGAATAAGTAAATGAATGTATTAAAACTATTTTTTTAATAATAAATTATGTGTTTAATTAAATATTAAAATAATCATATTTAGAGAATTATTTTTGAAAAATGGATTTCATTTTTGGATTCTATATTTTAAAAAATGGTTATGGTGAATTTTGGTCATTTTTCTGAAATACTTGAATTTTTATTGAACAGTAAAATACATTAATTTACGGTATAAATGCATTATAATTAAAATCCACTATTATTGACATCACAAGTGATGTATAAACCCAAATTTCAAACTCCCAGGCATTTATTGCTATTTTTTGTCATGGAATCATCACTATTTATGGTCTTGAGGGAAATTAATAAACTAATGATTATATAATTATGAAAACCATCCTCTCCTCCACTATAAACCCCCACCCCCTCACTCCCTCTTCTCTTCATTACTCTCAAACCTTGTGCCTTACCAATATTCTGCACAAATCTCACCCCAAGATCCTCCCCCGCATCCAAAGGCCCCTATTATCATCAAAATACCAAAACCACTCCCCTTAAAAGGTTCTCAACGGAGGTAGACTCAAGAGGTAAATTCCTCTTTCCAATTGTTTCATTTCTTTTAAGTTCTTTTCTTTTTGTTTCTTTCCTGTCCTCCCTTCACCCAAATGCAATGATAAATCCTATAATACACCTATAATGGAATTATATTATAGAAATGGGATACTTCATTATCTTCTCTTTTTTACCTATCTTTTATTTGGAAGAAATGAAAACATCATTTGATATGTGTTAATTTAGCACAATCAAGGGAAAAATTTTATCAATTTCAATTATCGTCTTTAATTCTGGATATGAACCCATTTGTGTTATGGTTGAACTAGATTATTATATATGTAATATATCCATGTTATGGTTCTGTAACCCTTTTTAACTAATGTTATTTTCTTATAAATCCAAACATGTTCATTGTAATCAAACCCACCGTTTAACAAAAATGTTTGTCACTAAGGTTTTATATAATAATTCAACTTCACTCTAAGTAACCAAAATAAATTTGAAACCATGAAATCTCCTGGCATTCACTAACAGTATATAACTTCAATTCTGGGCAACCACTTTTTTCTTACATGTTTATCCAAACATGAATATAAGTGAACTCATCATTAAAACCAAGTAATCAAATGAGCCCGAACAATGAAATTGAACCTTATAACCAATCAAAAAGGCCTTGAATGAACAAAAAAATGGTTATAATAAATCAATTTCATATAGAAGAACCACTAGATTTTTTAATTAATAAATTTAATTTGTTTATTAATTTCTTTAATAACAAGTGGAGAACACCACTAGAATTAATGTAAGGGATCCTCTCCATTTCACTCTTAATCAAGATATCCTCTATACTATGCCATTTTATGTATAATCCCTAATGATTGGGTATGATTACACACCTCCCCCAAACTTCCCTCATGATTTTTAAGTGATGATAAACTCATTTTCTCTCTCATCAATCAATCTTAGGTAAACCCAATACCATGATGATAAATCCCTTTTCATGGACACTTTCATGATATGCCCATTTGTTATGATTTATGTAATGATTGTGGGACCCAATTCTTTACATGGGTACCCTTATGTTCATGTATGGTTGATTATGTATGATTATTTATGTGGCAAGTATATTGATGAAAATTATGAGATGGGTGCATCGAGATAGTTCACCAATGCATTGGGTAAAGTTGAGTCTCATGATATGCGATATGAATTGGGATAGTCGGTTAGCCATAACCTGTACTAAAATGGAAAATGGGATTTGCGGTTAGCCTTAACCCATACTAAAATGGGAAATGGGATTGGAGGATGGCCATAACCTATACTAATGACATGTTTGACTATTCTTCCACATTTATACAATTCCATGTGTATATGAACCCATGTTTATATGATATGATTTCATATGTTCCACGATTTTTATATCATTATGACACGCCTCTTAACTCATGTGCTTAAGCTGTATTTTTTATGTTCATTCCCCTACTGAGATTTTTAGATCATATATTTCTTCATGTGTTCCCCAGGGTACCCTATGCATATGTAAGGGCTCAAAGGAAGTTAGGATATTTTTATAAAGTTTAAATAAAGAAGTGTTTTTTAGCCCCGTGTATTATGTTTTATGTACCAAGTCGTCCAAGACACTAGAATTAACGATCCTTGGATTTTAATTTGTTGTATAATTATGATTAAAATCATGTAATGCTATTTATAAAAGGCTTGGGTCGCCAAAATAAGAGTATGATGACATAATCAAAATGAATGAGTATAAAATAATAATATTCATACACATTGATACTCATACCATCTAATAAGAAAACATTTAAAAGGAAAGATTCATCTAAATAAATAATAATGAGCCATGTTATATCAATATATATCATTGGAAACCTTATAAACCCTAATTAAGAGAAGATAAAACAGTTTGGTATATTGGAACATTATCTCATTGAACACTTAAATAACCCTTACAGAATGCTTACAAATGGAATAACCAATATGACCTACTTCCATCTCAAGAGTACCCAATGTGTCAGAGCACTATTTATGCACACCAATAATATAATATATAATGGTCTCACCAGATTCTATCTAGGTGAAACAATAATTTATAATTTTGAAGAACTTAATACATAGAGAATTCCTAAAAACCATTAAAATAAACTTTATTCTTTTTAGAACATGGTTAAAACATGAATAGGAAAAAAGTTCCACTACAATCTATTTGAAACATGATTAATCCATGGGAATTAACAATGTTCCATAACAATCTCATTGAAACATGATTATACCATGGAAAAAATGTGATGAATAACAATCTCTTTGAAATATGATTAACCTAGGGAAAGAAAATGGGTTCCAAAAAAATCTCTTTGAAACATTATTAACTCATGGAATGGAAATTTGTTCCCAAAAAATATCTCTAAAATATTATTAAACCATGGAAAATAAATGGGATTCAAAACAATCTCTTCGAAATATACTTAACCCATGGAAAATAAATGGGTTAAATATCAATTATTTGAAACAAACAGAATCCATCCAAAGAATGAATGATGATGGTATCAATAAAAATATCCCCAATGGAGGATAAGTAACAATAAGGATTTCATAAATTAAGGAATGTAAATACCATTAAATTTCTTTAAAACGATCTTAAGGAAAATAATCATTAAACATTACAAAGTGTCCCATATCACATTGAAATATTTGAACCATTAACCCCATGAATGGAATAACAATAAATGAAAAATATTATATCATAAGAATAATTATATTCATGATATAACATTTATAAGGATAATTATTTACCCCTTGTAAAAGAATATAGGTGTATAACATATCAAATTTGTCAAAGAAGTAAAATTGTGAGAAAATTCTGCTTTCGCTTTGGTAAATTTGAAACCATAAACCCCATGAAATAATAATAATTAAATAAAAAATTTAAATAATATTAAGATAATATAATTTATGATATAATATATCAAAAATGGAAGTAGATACACCACTAAAAATAAGTAAGTGGTGAATATAACATTAAACTCACATATGTAAAAAGTGAGATGAAAATCCCTTACTACTTGAGTAACTTTTAAATTATGAGATCCATGAAAGAATAAAATCAATGAAAACTTTTAATACCATTAAATAAATTAAATTCATGATATAAATTCCATAGTATTAGTATATATACCATATAAAAGAAACGAGGTTCATAACAATACAATATGCCTCAATGAAATGAAATTGAGTTGAAATCCCTTAACTTATCCTTCCTTTTTGTTGTGTGGTATTTAAACCCCTATATATAGTTCTAAAAATGTTAATAAATTTTAATAGAACCATACAAATATTTATTATGTCATATATTATCTTATTATAATATCTTATTAGTTTTTTGATAATAATATTTCCTTATTATCTGAATTTTAGATGTTAATTTCCTAGTTTTTCAAGTATGTTTTGAATTGTTAGTTATTGTTCCTATTACATAGATAATTATTTCATCATATGGAAGATTTAAAAAATGAGTTATATATGATATATATTAAGTAAAGTTTTATTTATAACATTCTATAAAATTTGGAAATAAGAAATGGAATGCACTGTTCATGGAGACGGTTGGTCGTACATACGCATGAACGCTACATCCAATAATTTTATAATATTTAAAAGAATGAATATTAAATTATATATATATATATTATAATTATAGTATAATATATATGTTATATATGTCACATGTTTTTATTAACACCATCCTTTATATGTTCCATGTACAGTTTGAACAAGTCACTTCACTTTGAGTAGGCGGTAGGCCACAATTCCCCAAAAAATATGATCGTATTTACAAAAAACAGAAAGTATAAAGCTATATATTATAAAATAATTAAAAAATATTAATACATAATAAATATCATATATATATAATATTAATTTTGTGTTCATTATAATTCCCACCCATGAAAGGTGGTAAACGAAAAATGAACAATCATCGTTTCATGAGGCGGTAGTTCACCGTACACATAAACGGGAGTGTCACGAACCGACCCTACCAATATCGAGCCACAAAAACCCAATGCCTGCCTCCATAGGTCAGGGGTGGCAACAAGCACCAAAGGCATAACAATCTAAGGGTGGCCATCTCCTAAGCACCTGTACACACACACATAGCTCACTTGATGCAGAAGTACAACGTAAAAAAGAAAACTAAAGGACAAACAACTATAACTCAACCACAGTCATGCATCAACTTCTAAATAGTATAAGTTGAGTGCTTAAAAGTACTAAAAATATAACTGAACATAAAAAGGGGGAAATAGGTGCCCAACTAGAAAGTTGCCACAACCTGGAAACAGGTAACTGAAAGTAAACAGCTGGTGAGTCTCACACCTAAAAACCCTACTACGACCACTAAATGTAGCCCAAGCTCTTGTGTCCTCTACGCTCCTCCATAGTCTCGACGGACCTGTTCATCATCTACAAAGGCACACCAAGTGCGGAAAAATCCCAATCAGGGGTGAGTATAAAGATACTTAGTAGGATGCCCCTAAATCTAAGGGGAGTAATAAAAGATGTACTAAATGGTGAGGAGTAGACAAAACAAAGAACTGTGTAAGAGTACAATAAAGAGAGTGCAGCTCAACCCAAAATAAGGAAGGAAGTAGACTCATCCAACCAAGAGGAGTCAGACATGGAAGGCATGTGGCATACCCCACGTGTCTTCGCCCCTCCTAGAAGGAAAGTAACTGAAACAAAGGAATGGGAAAAAATTAGGGGGTATATATATATGCTCAAAAAGAAACCCAAACGAGTGTGTAAGGGGATCTCTATCTCCAAGATCAGCCCAGAAAAACTCTCCAACAGGTCAAAGTATATCCACCACTGGTGCCCAACAGTCTCGTATGACAAAGATGTCTCATCGCTAAACCGTATGACCAAGGGTCCCACTCTGGTAATCATAGAGAAAAGTCACTAACTAGCCTTATATGAAGGGCTGCATCTGAAAGAAGTCGTCGGGTAACCCACTGCCCAGCCCAGCTGAAGGGTAAACCCTAAGAGGTCATCGGGTAACCCACTGCCCAGCCCCGCTGGAGGGTAAACCCTAAAGTCAATGGGTAACCCACTATGTAGCCCCGCTGGAGGGTAAACCCTAAGGTCAACGGGTAACCCACTGCCCAGCCCCGCTGGAGGGTAAACCCTAAGTTCAATGGGTAACCCACCCCCTAGCCCCATTGAAGGGTAAACCCTAAGTTCAACGGGTAACCCACTACCCAGCCCCGCTAGAGGGTAAATCATGAACCAGTCTGATAACTCTGCACTCCCTAGTTCATCACTGGGTGTCACTAACACCGCTACCGTGTGTAGGTTCGGAGTGAATCAAAGGAACCTCTGGCCAACACCCTTTCATGTTTCAAAATATAATGAGATATCTAAAGAGGCTCCTCTTTCCCAAATAGATTAAATCATTGTAATCCTCAAAGAAAAAAACATGAGATAGACTACTTAAATGTTGGAAACATACTTCCAATGAAAAAGTTATTCAACGCCACTTTATGCTCATACGACATCTCGTGGGGCCCGCAACTCGGTCCTAAAAAAGGTTGGTCAAACTACTATATCGTGATGCTCTCGAAAAAACATGCCAAATCGACTATTTATACGCCCCAAACAGACATCTGATGAAAAATTCGCAGTACAATGCACACAACTTAAAAGACGGCCGGTGGGGCCCACACCTCAACTCTGGCTTCAATGCTTAAAATCCCCCAGGTAAAATTCGCCTTGATTTCAGGGTCACAACGCCGCTGACGGCTTCTAAAATGGACTCCGGATACAGTAGCTGCAACTCCCCGCGTTATGCAAATGGGGCCCTGTGGGGCCCAAACCTTGACCTCGAACCACGTCACGCAGATTGTACCATTGCGTTCCTTGAAGATAACCACGAGGCATAGGCTATTAATTTTCCTAAAACGGACTTATAAATCATAAGTCGTAAAAATGCAACATACGTCTGAAATCCGCCTCATGGGGCCCATGCCTCGGGGCCGAATTTAGGCGGGTGGATTGGGTCGTCGCAATCCCCTCGGACGAACACTCATAAACGAGTACTCAAACACCCCTAACAGATGTCAGTTGAAGAAGTGGTGTTTCACTGTAAAGCGTGTGAACTAGGCCCTGTGGGGCCCACACCTTGTCTCCAACCCGAACGCTTCGTAAAGCATCTCAAAAAGTCTGCATGAGGACTAGGGTCACGCTGTCGTTGATGGCGCGTCAAATGGACGTCCGAAACATGAGTTAGGTTTGATGCAAGAATAATTAATTAATTAAGTAATTAATTAATTATTCGCATTAATCGTTTTGTTCCACTAAGTAATGAAACCAAACTGCAAGGGTTCCGAACCAACTTTGGAAGAACTATCTCAACTCCAGGGCCACAACGCCTCTGACGGCACATCAAACGGATGTCCGGCTCGCGAAGCACATCCGTCGCAAGTTTTAATAATAATTTAATATCATTGAATTAAAGTGTTTCATGTCACCCGCTTTCAGGCGCAGAATCCAAAAACCCTGAAACCCTACTTTAAAAGTCTGTCTCGAAGAGATGAACCCACAACCGCAGATGTCACGTCAAACATACACGCCGCTTAGGTACTACGATCCCTTGGATACAAGGGGCCCAACCGTGCTAGTTCACACTGGCCCGCCCGGTCCAAACCACCGGCACGCGGCCCAGCCGCGGGTCTGTCCCGACTAGTCGCGCCTCACTGGCCGCGGCCCGCCCCAGCAACACCAGACCCCTCGGGTCCGGTTTTTCAGAGTAGACCGTCCAAAGGGTCGGTCTTCGTCTGCATCGCACCAGTAAGACCCGCCGAACGCAGGTCCTTGTCTGCAATGCACCCCCAAGGTCCGTGCCTCGGGTCTTCCACCCTGATCGCGACCGGCCGAGGCCGCCACCTCCCGACCAGCTGAGCACATTGCCGCCCGTCGGACCGCCGAATGTCATGGCCACCCCGGGCCTCCCCGCTCTGCCGCCTTGGTTTTCCACACCGTGTCGGTCGCCGCTCTGCTCGGCGTCTCCGCCTGATGCCACCACACCTCACCGGTGCACCCCAGTGCGCTGCTTCGGCCTCCCCCGACGCCGCCATCCACACCGGCCGCACCCGACACCACCTCTCCACTCGACCACTGGCCTCTGCACACCGACCTAGTGTCGCCCTCATGTTGTCGGTTCTACTCCGACCGGTCCCTCAGCTACACCACCCCGACCTCCGGCCACCGCCCCTTGCGGGATCCAAGATTTCCATCGGCTGCCACAACCCCTCCGGCAGCCTGATTTCAAAACCAGTGGAGGATTTGGACACCTCGAGATGAGGCCTTTGCAGTGCTTTCCCCCGATCAACGATCTGACGGTCGATTGGCGCATCAGAAAAATTTAGACGAAGAACACATCGAACCCGGGATTTAGAATGGAACTCAGGAGGTGGCCGTGTTCGTTCGGCCAGCATCCCAATTCCAAAATTGAAGAATTTAAACAACAGAATTGATGAAAACTCAAGAAAATTGACAAAGGAGTGGAAAATCAACCGAAATGCTACCTCGATCCAGTCGTTCGTCACTGGAGACGCGCCCACTGTGGTCCCACTTCGATCTGCCGAAATTCTCTCCTCAATCCAGTGAAGAACAGTGAAGAACAAGAGAGGGATAGAGAGAGGGGGAGAGAGAGAAGGGAAATTAGGGCTTTCCCCTTAATTCCACACTTAAATGAATTTATAACCTCTCTGAGACTCTGTTGATGGGTGAGGCTTCTGAAACCTCCACACCTGCCTATTTTATATCATGCCTAGGAAAAACACCCCATTTTGAACTCAACAGAAGTCTTGGATTCTCATTCCGAGACTCCATTCGAAATTTATCTGAAAAGAATTCAAGTGATAAAAACCACTAAGTCATTATTTTAAAATGATGATTTTTCCCCTAGGTACATCTCTCACAGCAAGCCCGCACCCACAACTTTTACACCCCGCCTAGGGTAAACGGCATGCTCCGGACGCAACTGTGCCCTCAAATTTCTGATTAGAGCTACCGTTTAGGAGAAAACACATCCCCGCCACATGCATAGTATAAAAGCACTTAATATTTTTATAAAATTTATTCTTGGCATACTAGGCCCCATAATCACACGTCGTCTCAACTTCTAGATCTGGAAGTATATGTAGAAATATTCCAAAGTCTTACAGGGCAAAAACCGAGTCTCTAAATCATTGCATCCTTCAATATTTTTTCCCTGAAAAGAAAATCTAGGAAAAAAACTCGGGATACAGAGCTCACACCTAGCTCTCCCACTCCCAAGAAAACCTTCACAACACCATTCTAGCACAACACGTGAACCAAAGAATGGTTCGTACTCATAAGGTCTGCTACTTTCGATGAAATGTGTAGGAACACGCACACACCTCATCAGCTGCGACACGTGGAAGATTCCATGTTCCCACTCCTACTATTGGGAGGGTAGGGAAAGACATTAGGAAACCTCTCAATCCCCTAGACGATTCCCAAATGTCCCAAAGAAACTTGGGGGACTTCCCTGGCCCAACCTCTACTTTCCACATCGCGACCGAAATCACGGTTTGTTCCTGGAATATGGTCTTGTGATTCCCTTATTCAGAATAACCATCTGGTAAAACGCCCAAGGATATCCAGTCACACATGTTTTCACAGTTGGGGCATCACAACCGAGACTCTCTTACATGCTCAAAAAGTGGATGAGTCAACACCATCGACTGAAGAAAAGTTGCACCCTCTTGGTACAATAGGGTCAACTACAGGGAAGCTAACTACTATGAAACTTCCCGCACTTGATGAGTTTGGGACATTATGCTAAGGGAACCTACTACAACACTAACATTTTTTCAGAACATAGACTACCTCAACATCATAGTCCTGCAAAAATTTCAAGCAGCACCGTCGTCTCAGTTTCAAGTCTCTCTAGGTGAGGGTGCACTAGAGACACTATTGGTCTGAGCAAGCCACCAAGCACTCTCCTAGAAGATAGCATCCCCACATTCTCAGCGCAAGGACCACCACCACCAGCACCACATAGTGAAGTGCGTAGTTCTTTTTATGGGGTTTCCATGACCTCTACTTGTACTTGATAATGGTATCAAGATTGACTTTGAGAACGCATGGTACAAATGAACAGGGTAGGCGAGCAAACTCATCCAACCAGTAAAGGCTAGACATGGAAAGCACTTGTCATACCCCATGTGTCTTTTCACCTCTTGGAAGGAGATTAATCCCCAAAACAGGCACTCTTCCAAACCCACTAGTGGCACCTCAAGAAAAGGGGGGGTCTAGCAGAAAATCCCCTCTAGAAAATTCAGAACCTGCTTTGACACTCCACCGCACAACCCTGCCATGAATGCACATGTCAGAAGGAATCATCCACTGCACCTCAATACTATCCTCTTTGGGTGGTATTGACTCTCCCTCATGGTTTTTATTGCATCACAAAAATGCGTCTCAGTGGGGGAAGAACCCCTCATTCCCGTGCATTCCATGCTATGTCAGACGACACCAACATAGGGTTACACTGATACCCTGCGTCACCCTCAGTAACCCCTCAAACAAGGAGTTAGACTAAAAGAGTACCTCACATAGTGTCTAAAAAGTTATACTGAGAAAAGTAGAAAAATAAATAGATCATACCTCTTATCATATCATGCGTTGCAGGATTGTAGACATCCATAGCACACAGCCTCCCGCAGCCCCATCCATCAGCTCCCTGAGCCTGACATGGGCCACCGAGTGGTGGTGGAAGGACCTCGAACGTCGTCCGTCAACCACAGTTCTTCCTAATTTTCTACCAACACCGCCTCCCTAGGGACCACCCTGTCCTCACCTGGGAGTTCTCTGATCACGACACTGCCTCCTTCGTGGCGGTGCATCTACCAACTATCTGGGAAACCCAACACATTTGGTCGATTAGTGCCATGCCACTTGACCTCGCACATCACAATCATATCACTAGTCCTACCTAGTCTGTCTCAGTGCTCTATGTTGTCCCAAACCATGTGCCTGAGTCTCATCAAGTGGAGACCTCTGGCACCGAGGCCCTGTCAATTGATGTCCCTCTAATAGAAATTTCTCTGTCACCGGTGCCTGCTCCAGCACCCCGAGATGGGTGAGGATGCACGAGGGCACTATGCTGGCACGAATCTCCTCTACAGAGACCTCGCTCTAACTTCGGTGCTCAGAAATTTCTGGCATGGGCCACGTCCAAAGAGTACCGAGTAAGGTCTGTAAACCAAGTTTCGAACTCAGCCACTGCCATCACTCAATGTCAAAGCTCCTGAAGCTCCTGAAACTGTATAAAGCTTAATTAGAAGGGGTAGTACTCTTAACAAAACAACTTACAGAATTCATCCCACGAGAGTACTGACTCATCATGCATCTGAGTAACCCTGGCTCTACTAACGCCAAACAGCTTGGTGGAAAAACTGGATCTCAAAGCCACCATCTAACCTGTCAGTGTCTGAACAAGCCTGAAGAGGCGAACCACCAACTCTAGCCAAACCTTCACTGCCTGAGGGTATGGCCCACCATGGAACCTCAGCAGTCACTAACGCTGGAACTCTCGTAGCATGCCCACCCTGTGCTAGTCATCAGCCTTCGCTGTTGGTACTATCTGTTACTCCACAGGTGGAGCTAATATTGTTTGTCCTCCTGGAGAAAGGGTAAACATATTATGGATCTTGAACTAACGCCTCATCACTCACAAAGTTGTCATCATGAACTGGAGCTAGTATCCAGGATGGCTATCATCAAGGAGACATCCTAAATCTGATCAAGGAGTACCGCAGTCAAATGAGCATATATATACCAACAACGATGGGGAGTTAAAAAAGAAGGACAGTCAAAGTGTCAATCATATATGATGCACGAACCAAATTTCCTACAGCAATTGTCTCATTGTGCTGAGTTGAAAACTAGGTTATCAGGGTCCTGGTGAAAGGACACGTCAGTCGCCGCACTATCACTGGACTCCCTAGCCTGAGAGCCGCTCTCGAGACACGTTGATACTATTGCCCTAAAACTCAACCAATTTCTTTTTTGGGACGTTCGAACAACACCTTAAGGAATGAACCACCTTTGATACCACTTTGTCAGGACCCGAACCTACCGGTATCGAGCCACAACTACCCCAGGCCTGCCTCCATAGGCCAGGGGATGGCGACAAACACTTATGGAAAAACAATATTAGGGATTCCATGGCCTAAGAACCTGTACACACACACACAGCCCACTCGATGCAGAAGTGCAGAGTAAAAAAGAAAACCAAAGTACAAACAACTATAACCCAACCACAGTCATGCATCAACTTATAAATAGTAAAATTAAAGTTCCGAAAAGTACTAACAAGATAACTGAAGAGAAATAGGGGAAAACATGAGCCCAAATAGAAAGGTGCCACAACCCGGCAACAGATAACCAAAAGTAAACAGTTGGTGAGTCTCACACCTAAAAACCCTACTACGAGCACTGAACATAGCCCAAGCTCTTGTGTCCTCTATGCTCCTCCTTATTCTCGATCAACTTTTCTTTCATCTGCAAGGGCACACCAAGTGTAGGCAAAGCCCAAGCAGGGGTGAGTATAAAGATACACTGTAGGAAGCCCCGAAATCTCAAGGGAGAAACAAAGGAGGTAATAAACGGTCAGTAGTAGATAGACCAAATAATAGTTTAAGAGTACAATAGAGAGAGTGTAGCTCAACCCAACAGAAGGATGGAAGTAGAATCGTCTAACCAAGAAGATCCAGACACAAAAAGCACGTGGCATACCCCGCGTGTCTTCACCCCTCCTAGAAGGAAAGTAACTGAACCCAAGGAATGGGAACAAAAGTAGGGGGTATATATATATATACTCAACAAGAAACCCGAATGAGTGTGTAAAAAGATCTCTATCTCCAAGATCAGCCCATGAAAAGTCGCCAACAGTTCAAAGGATATCCACCACTGGTGTCCAACAGTCTCGTACGACAAAGCTGTCTCATCGCTGAACCGTATGACCAAGGGTACCACTCTAGTAATCAAGGAGAAAAGTCACTGAATAGCCTTATAGGAAGGGCTGAGTCTGAAATAATTCTTTGGCTAACCCATTGCCCAGCCCAGCTGGAGAGTAAACCCTAAGAGGTTGTTGGGTAACCCACTACCCAGCCCCGCTGGAGGTAAACCATAAAGTCAATGGGTATCCCACTGCCCAGCCCCACTGGAGGGTAAACCCTAAGGTCAATGGGTAACCCACTACCCAGCCCTGCTAGAGGGTAAACCCTAAGGTCAACGGGAAACCCACTACCCAGCACTGTCGGAGGGTAAACCCTAAGGTCAACGGTTAACCCACTACCAAGCCCCGCTAGAGGGTAAACCCGAAACTGGTCCAATAACTCCGCATTGCCCGTGCCATCACTGGGTGTCACAAACACCGCTACCATGAGTAGGTTTGGAGTGCGTCAAAGGAACCTCCAACCAATGCCCTTTCATGTTTACCCATTTAATGAGATCTCAGAAGAGGCTACACTTGCCCAAATAGATTACACTGTTTTAATCCTCATGGAAAAACATGCGAGATAAACTACTTAATCACTGGAAATGGACTACCGATAAAAAGGTTATTCAACACCACTTTATGCTCATACAGAGTCTCATGGGCCTTGCACTTCAGTCCCGAAAAAGTTCAGGCAAACTGCGCCATCATGATGCTCTCGTAAAAACACACCAAATTGACTATTCATACGCCCCAAACAGACGTCTGATGAAAAAGTCGCAGTACACTTAACAGATACATAAAAGAAGGCCCATGGGGCCCACGCCTCAACTTCGGCTTCAATGCCTAAAACCACTCTAGTCAACTTCGCCTTGATTCAAGGGTCACAACGCCGTTGACGGAACCTAAAACGGACTCCGGATGCAGAAGCTGCAACTCCCCGCGTTATGAAAACGGGGCCCTATGGTTCCCACACCTCGACCCCGAACCACATCACACAGATTGTACCATTGTGTTCCTTGCAGATAACCATGAGGTGTAGGCTATTAATTTTCCCAGAATGGAATTAATACGCATATGTCATAAAAACATAGCATACTTCCGAAAGCCGCCTCGCAGGGCCCATGCCTCAGGGTAGAATTTGGGCAGGCGGATTGCGCTGTCACAATCCCCTTGGAAGAACACTCAAAAATGAGTACTCAAACACCCCAAATGGATGTTGGGTGAAAAATGGTGTTTCACCATAAAACGTGTGAACTAGGCCCTGTGGGGACCACACCTTGTCTCCAACCCAAACACTTCAGAAAGCATCTCAAAAAGTCTGCACAAGGACTGGGGTCATGCTTCCACTGATGGTGCGTCAAACGGACGTCCCAAATAGGAGTTAGGATCGATGCAAGAATAATTAATTAATTAATTAATTAATTAATCACATTAAGTGTTTCGTGCCACCGAGCAATGAAACCCAACTACAGGGGTTCCGAACCAACTTTGGAAGGTTTGTCTCAACTCTAGGGCCACAACACCTCTGACGGCAAGTCAAATGGACGTCTGGCTGGCGAAACACGTCTTTCACAAGCTTTAATAATAATTTAATATTATTGAATTAAAGAATTTCGGGTAACCCCTCTTCGGGCGCAGAACCCAAAAACCTCAAAACCCAACTTAAAAAGTCCCTCTCGAAGAGATGAACCGACAGCCATAGATGGCCAATCAAACGGATGCGCCGTTTAGGAACTACGATCCCGTGAACACAAGTGGCCTAACCGGGCCGGTTCACACCGGCCGACCCAGTCCAGACCACCGGCCCGCGGCCCAGCCGCAGTTCCCGCCACAATCGATGTGGCCCACTGCCGTAACATGCCCCAGAAACACCAGACCCCTCTGGTCCAGTTCTTCACAGTAGACCAGCCAAAGGGCCGGTCTTCATCCAAGTCACACCGGTAGGACCCGCCAAACGTGGGTCCCAGTCCACGTTGCACCCCCGAGGTCAGTTCCTCGAGTCTTCCGCCCCGACCGCGACTGGCTGAGGCCGCCGCCTCCCAAACAACTGAGCACACCACCACATGTCGGCCCCCAAACGTTGTGGCCGCCAGGGATTCACCACTCCGCCGCCTTGGTTCGCCACACCGCATCGGTCGTCGCTCCACTCTGCGTCTCCGCCGGACGCCACCACACCATACCAGTGCACCTGGGTGCGCTGCTACCGCCACCCCCGACACCGCCATCCTCACCGGCCGCACACGACGACGACTCTCTACTCGAACACTGGCCGCCACACACCGAATGAGTCCCGCCCTCACTCTGCCAGTGCGACTCCTGCCGGTTCCTCTCTACACTACCCCGACCTCCAACCACCGCCCATTGTCGGAGCCGGGACTTCCTCTGGCCACCAAGACCCCTCCAGTGGCCCGATTTTAAAACCAAGGGTGGATTTGGACACGTCGGGAGGTGGCCTTCACAACGCCTGCCCCCGATCAACGATTTGATAGTTGATTGGCTCATCCGAAAAATTCGGACGAAGAACGATGAAGAATGCGTTGAACATGAGATTTAGAACTGAACTCGGATGGTGGCTGTGTTTGTTCGGCCATGGTCCCAATTCCAAAATTGTAGAATTTATACAACGGAATTGAGGAAAACTCAAGAAAACTGAAAAAGGAGTGGAAATTCAACTGAAATCCTACCTCGATACGGTCGTTCGTCATTGGCGACGTGCCCCCTGCGATCACACCTCGATCCACCGGAGTTTGTTTCTCAATCCGGTGAAGAATAGCGAAGAACGCCGAAGAACAAGAGAGAGATATAGAGAGGGGGAGAGAGAGAAGGGAAATTAGGGCTTTCCCCTAAATTCCACACCTAAAAAATTTATATCCTCTCTGAGACTCTACCGATGGGAGAGGATTCCGAAACCTCCGCGCTAGCCTATTTTATATCACGCCTAGGAAAAACACCACATTTTGAACTCAAAGGAAGTCTCAGATTCTCATTCCGAGAATCCGTTTGAAATTTATTTAAAAAGAATGCCAGTGATAAGAACAACTATGTAATTATTTTAAAATGATGATTTTACACCTGGGTGACATCTCTCGCAGCAGGCTCCCGCCTGAAACTTTTACACCCCGCCTAGGGTAAACGGCACACTCCGGATGCAACTGTGTCATCAGATTTCCGATCCGAGAAACCATTTAAGAGAAAACACAACCCCTACATGTTTATAGTATAAAAAAACATAATATTTTTATAAAATTTATTCCGGGCACACTGGGCCCTAGAATCGCACGCTTTCTCAGCTCCTAACTCTTGAAATATATGTAGAAATATTCCAAAGTCTTACAGGGAAAAACTGGGTCTCTATAACTAGGTTCATTGCTCATTATATGGATGTGTGTGTAGTTTCATGTGTGAGTATTAACTTAAAACCATACTAGTATATTTCTTATATTTATTTTTTAATATAATCTTTGAATAGTAATATTTGAGGGGGTGTAGAATGAAAATAAAACAAATAAGCATAATAAATAATATTACCTCTTATTTGAGTAACTCATATTGGTCTACACCAAATGCTTTGGATTTATTTATATCCAATAGGGGACTTCAAGTATTAGTTTAGGGCTTTTTATGAGCTATTTTGGTATATTTTTGTTGAACCAAAGTGTCTTGAAAGGTGTGAGGAAGGGGGTGGGGTGAGAGCCTTTTTATATTGGAGGAAGAGTAACATTCTTGTAAATACCAAAAAGTATGAAAAATTGAGAGTTATAACTTACCTAATATGGATCCATAATAGACATATAAGGTATTAAGGTAAATTATGGTCGACAAAAACCTCCAACACACAAAAATAAGTTTATTTTTATAATTTTGTTCTTTAACTTCTAATTTTCACAAATTTTATCATTTTGGTTTTTATTAAAGTTCCTATATTTATAATATAAGTAGTTTAACCATCAATACTAAATGAAAGTGATATTTATTAGAAAATATATACCCACTGAAATATAAAAATATATATATAATTTAAAATATAGAAATATCATGGGTTTTGGAAATAAATTTTAAAACAAGCACATGTAATGCCCAAAAACGCTACTTCAACCCAAACCGTGCAAACAATGTTTTTAAAATCTAAGGGTAAATATGTTAATTATAAAAGATAAATTGGTCCAATAATATACCATTTTTTATATCTATTAACACCTAAAAATTAATTTTCAGAATATAAGATTTTTATTAATTTTAATTTATTTAATAAAATATCATTTATTGTAAAATAACATTACTGTCAACTTTGACATTATTTATTTAATTTTAATTTAAAAGAATAAAAATAATTTTTTAATTAAAATTTATTAATTTAACATATATGTAACATGATATATTAATCTAAAAATATAATTAATGACAATAATTCAATCAATTTACTTCACTTTTAATATTTATAGTATCATTTATTTTAGTTAATTATTAACTAAATAATAACTACGTTGGCATTTTTAAGAATTTTAAGTAACTACTTCATCTCTGAAAATTAATGATAAATCATTATGATAAAAATAACCCATTTATCTTTAAAAAGGATATGTATTACCAAAAATAAGATGTTTTTTCATATATCAAGTCTTTATAAATGGTAAAGGTAAGGAAGCTTCTTTTTTGTCTCTTTCCTTATGTAACTTGTTATATAGGGAACTTCCATGAGATACTATCCCAATAAATCATAAAAATAGAACCAATAGGGGATATGGTCAAAATATTTTCATCCAATGGAATTTTAACAAGTGTTTAGGTCATTTGGACCTTAATTTTAAGGTTTGGTCCCTTATTGTGCTTGATTTTACCTTAATCCCCATAATTAATTTTAATCACTTTCACTAATATTTTGGGTCAAGAATTTAAGTTTACCTTGTTAAAATAAAAATTTCATACTGATCACAGAAATGTATGTCTATTTTTCTATATTCTATTCACAGAAGTTTCAAAATTAAATTTAAATCTAATCCTACAGACGTGGCGAGAAAGTGGGTTTTTAAAGTGAAAATGTTCAAAAGTCCATTGAGATTTTATTTCTAAGTTCGATATAAAAATGATTTAAATGACCTAAATTGTCTTAATATATATAATAGATCTTTTTTGAATTTAGAATAAATTTAAAATATAATTTAACATTAATAATTATTTAAATGAAAATGAGTTTTTTAACTGAAATGCAATATTTTTCATTATTCATCAAAAAATGAAACTTCTCAGAAAAAAACAAAAATCCACCCAAAGTAAATTTTGATATTAATATTTCAAAAATTAAGTTTATTTTTTCTTATAAAAATTATAATAGTTTCAAAAATTATATTTAAAATATGTTATCCTTTAAAAGGGGTAAAACAACCTTTTAGTAATATACAACCCTTTATGCTTAAAATTGGATTTATTTTTATTTTAAGCATATAAAAATTATTTAATGAATGTAAAAAATATATAAAAATGTTTTAACGAAATATATTTAGTCATGTACACACCCTCCAATATAATAATGAGGTGATAAATTTCATATTAAATAATAATACCAACAGTATTTTATTGTTCAGTAAGACTCGACCTTGTATGTATCACAAGTTATAAAAGGGTCTCGATGTTTCATGCAATGCATTATAAACATGGTGATGTGTGTGATGAATTATAAACCATGTATTTAATGTAACACAATCTATTAGATATCTTAATTAAATCAAAAGAAAATATTTCATAAAATCTCAGGATATTACATCTTATCCCCCTTAAAATGAATTTCATCATAAAAAATTTATTCTTTATTGTCAAATGATTAACCTTATAGAATTACATTATTAAAACCCACATCATAAAAAAGTTTTAATAAATAAAAATCCTAAAAAGGGAAAGTGGGAAAAAAAGTTCACCTGATGTTATGCATTACTAGGATTCCACCAAGGGAGAACATATGTGGGAATAGAGGAAAATATTAAATAATTATAGAGGGTGGTTGAGGTCA
This sequence comes from Viscum album, assembly GCA_963277665.1. Taxonomy (NCBI): domain Eukaryota; kingdom Viridiplantae; phylum Streptophyta; class Magnoliopsida; order Santalales; family Viscaceae; genus Viscum; species Viscum album. The sequence goes on from OY728126.1 coordinate 533,881,134, forward strand.
TTGATAAGAAACAATTGAATGGTTTTTTAAAAGTTGAGGGCCTCAAAAACATAAATATATAGTGATCTAAGAGAAAATTAGTTAATCAGAATAGAAGGTACTATGATAGTACTTTTTGTTTCAATATCTTTTTCCAAATGTTAAAGAATTATCATACCGTTTATACAAAAAGAAATAAGAAATGTACTTACTTGATGAGAATAATTTCATATTTCAGTAAATTTACTTCAAAATATCATCTTTTTATCCCAAATATGAGTATTCAAGATGAATTATTAACTCTTGAAGTACTAAAATAAAATATTAAATACCACATAACCATAAAAAGGGATATTCAAGCTATTCTAGCTGTCATTAGACATTAACAAAAACCAAGATGCATAGAATGTGGTATGATAATTCCCAAAATGAGTAAACCTTCAAATGATACACTAATCTCCAAAATTCAATAGTAATACCAAAAGATAAAACTAAATTATTCCATAAATGACTATCCATAAAGTCCATCAAACATATACTGAGTAAGTTCGAAAACCAAATATTAGATTGATTTTATCATATATTCTCCCAAGATGAATAAACCATTATTACTCAAATAAAAAACCATATGTGTTCCAAATAAACTTAATCTTTAACTGAAAAAATGTTTATACTAATGCATAGACCATGTAGGCCAGTGATAGGTGTTACAACCTTGTCGCCCTTCGGTTGTGGGTTCAACCCCACACCCTTTTCGAATGCATTGGTTTTCTCACCCAACCTTTATGTTTTCTTTTTTTCATTAGTCATAAATAATAAATACTCCCTAAAAACACTTAATATTGATCATAGGAGTTACAAATACATCATATAAAAAAACATCTACAAAAATCACATCAAGATCTCATCACTTAAAACTTCAATGGGGTGTCCAATAATTTGAACATATGATCACTTAGAAGCTTATTGACCAATGATGCTGCCAATAACTCTTAAGATAACATCATATGAAAACATCCTAATGTCCAATATAATTTAAAATTATCTTTTATATGAACTATAACAACCCAGATCCCGCACTCCGAGATCCCGTGACCAAATCCATGACTTTACATTTCTATCAATGATGTTGAAAATTGAGACCCAAATTTTTCCATCATAACCATGTAGCAAAAAAGGATAACTGGGATCAACTACATAAAAGAGTACCTTTTTGGTTTTGATTTTTAGAGAATTTCTAAAAAATCTTACATAAACAACTCATATGAACTTGGACTCTTAAGTCATTAAAATAACATTTATTCCATTTAAACCATATTTTCTTATTTCAGTATAGGTCATCGTCATCATCATTGTGAATCCTTTATATAAATAAATCATTCAACGAAATTATTTAAAACCTGAGGAAAAGTAAACATAAGGAGGGTGATATCCAACTCTCAATAAGGGAAAACAGAAGAATTAACAAATTAATGTCATCAGTGAGCATAAAAAGAGCATAAGCGTATGATGACATAATCAAAATGCATGAAAATAAAATGAGAATATTCATACCCATAAATACCTAGACCATCAAATATGAAAACATGGTAAAGTAAAGTGTCATCGGAATCAATAATCATGATACATGTGATATCAATCTTGATTATTTGAATCATTATAAACCCATATCAATAAAAGAAAAAACATTTTGGTATCTTGGAACATTATCTCATTGAACATTTATAAAACCCTTACAGAAACCATAAAAATGGAATAACCAATATGGATGACTTATATCATCGGAGTAGCCAATACATCAGAGTGATATCTAGAAACACCCATTGTATAGGCTATAATGGGCTCACCCAATGCTATCAACGATCACTCATCATTTATAATGTCCATGAACCTAATACATAGAGAATTCATCAAAACTCCTTAAACCAAAATTTATTCTTTTTAGAACATGACTAAACCATGAAAAAGAAGCAGGTTCCACTATAATCTCTTTGAAACATGATTAACCCGTGGAAATTAACTGGTTTCTATTACAATCTCATTGAGACATGATTATTCCATAAAAAAGAAATGGGATAAATAAAAATCTCTTTGATACATGATTAACCAATGGAAAGGAAATGGGTTCCAAAACAATATTTTTGAAACATTATTAAATCATGTAAATGAAATGGGTTCCAAAAAAATATCTTTGAAACGTGAATAACCCATGTAAAATAAATGGGTTTCAAAACAATCTCTTTGAAACATGATTAACCCATGGAAAATAAATAGGTTAACTATCAATCTTTTTGAAACAAACAAAATCCATGAAAAAAATGAATGAGGATGGTTTCAATAAAAAAATCCCTTGTGGGGGATAAGTAAAAATAAGGTTTTATGATATTAATGAATGGAAATACCTATAAATTATCATTAAATCATTCTTGAGAAAAATAATATTTAAACATTCCAAAGTGTCCCATACCACATAGAAACATTTGAACCACTAACCACATGAATTGAATAAAGATAAATGAAACATATTATATAATTAAAATATGGATATTCATGATATGAAATTTCAAAGGATAAGTATATACACCTCATAAAATAATACAATTTTATAACATAACAAATGTCTAAGAGATGGAAAATTTTGATAAAATTTTATTACCACTTTGGAAAATTTGAAACGATAAAACACGTGAAATAATAATAATTAAACTAAAAATTTAAATAAAATTAAGATAAAATAATACCTGATATAATATATCAAAAATGGAACTATATACACTATACAAAATAAGTAAGAGGTTAAAATGACATTTATCTCAGAGATATAAAAAGCGAGATGAAAATCCCTTATTACTTGAGTAACTTTTGAATCAAGAGATCCATGAAAGAATAACATAAATAAGAAATTTTAATACCATTAAATGAATAAAAATCATGATAAACATGTCATAGTAATATTATATACACCATATAAAATAAACTAGGTGCATAACACTACAATATGCCTCAATTGAATGAAATCGAGACGAAACCCTTTACCTTATACTGCCTTTTTGTTGTATGGTCTTTAAACTCATATATATTGGTTTAAAAATGTTACTAAGTTTTAATAGAACCATAATAATATTTATGATATCATATATGATCTTATTATAATGTCTCATTACCTGTTTGATAACAATCTTTCATTTTTCTTACTATTTCAGAAGTTAATTTCCTAGTTTTTCGAGTATGTTTTGACATGTTATTTGTTGTTACTGTCACATAGATCACGATTTAATTATCTGTATAATGTAAAACATGATTTAGATATCATATATATTCATTATATATTTATTTATAATATTCTATAATTTTTTGAGATAAGAAATGAAATGAACTATTCATGGTGATGGTAGGTCGTACGTACGCATGAACATTACCTACTCTTCTTTTGTCGTATTTAAAATAACAAAAATTAAATAATATAAATTTATATTATAATTATATTAAAATATATATTTAATATATTTAAAATATTTTTATTTCAACCATACTTCATACCTTCCATGTATAATTTGAACGAATCATTTTTCTTTGAGGAGTCAGTGGTCCACACTTCCACAAATGATGTTATCCTATTTATAAAAAATGGAAAGTATAAAGGTATGTATAATAAAATAATTAAAAAAGAATAAATAATTAATAAATATCATTTATAATATATTAATATAATTTTTATCACAATTCCCAAAAGTTAAAGTTGGTAAAGGAAAAATGAGCGATCATTGTTTTGTGAGGCGGTAGTTCTCCGTACAAATAAACGATAGGTTAATTGACAATTAGATGGATGTGTGTGTAATTATAGGTATAAACCTTAATATAAAAAAAATAATATTATATTGAGGATAATGATTTTATTATATAATTTTGTAATCAGAATATTTGATGGTGTGGAGAATGAAAATAAAACAAAGAAGCACGATGAAGAATGTTACCTCTTATTTGAGTAACTCCTCTTGGTTTGAACCAAATGCTTCCTTGGATGTATTTATATACTAGTAAATGCTTCTATCATGAGGGGATATATTTTTATGCATTATTTTTTAAGATGTTGGTCAATCCAAAGTGGCATGAAAGGCATGAGGAAGGGGGAGGGTGAGTGCCTTTTAAAGTGGAAGGAGAGTGACATTCTTGTAAATATGAGAAGGTATATATTATTGCGAGGTCTCCCTTATATAATGTGACTATAAAAAGGAAAAATAATTATTAAAGAATAATTATGATCTATAAAAACCACCACCACACAAAAATAAGTGAATATTTTAATTTTGTTCCTTAACTTCTAAGTTTCCTGAATTGTATCATTTTTATTTTTATTGAAGTAACTATATTGATAACCTAAGTAGTTTACACATTTATAATAAATTAAAGTTATATTTGTTAGACAATATAGACTCAATAAAATATAAATATTATATATAATTCACAAAATATAAATATAATTTTTTGGGAAATTAATTTTAAAACAAGCACATGTAACTCGCAAAAACACTACTTTAACCTGGACCACACAAACAATGTTTTTAGTATCTATGGGCCAATATGTTAATTATAAAAGATCGCTTGGTCCATTAACAGAAAATATTTGATATTTATTAAAATTTAAAAATAAATTGGAAGAATATAAGTCTTTTATTGATTTTAATTTATTTAATAAAATATCATTTATTGTAAAAAAACAATTTTGACAATTTTGACATTATTTTTTTAATTTTAATTAAAAAATATCAAAAAAAATATTGGAATTAAAAAAAAGTAAGTTAAGAGCTGTGAAACATGAAATATTCATCTAAAAAGTAATTAAGGACAATAATTTAATCAATTTAATTTTAAAATTTATTGTATCATTTATTTTAGTTAATTGTTAACAAAATAATAATTATGTTGACGTTTCTTAAGAATTTAGAGTTACTACATCTTATCTAAATATTTATGATAAATAATTATGATAAAAATAACCCATTTATATTTAAAAATGATATATATAACATAAAATATGATTTGTTTTCCACATATGGGGGCTTTATAAATGGTAAATGTAGGGAAGGTTCCTTTTTTATCTATTTATTTACTTAAGTTGTTATATAGGGAACTTCCATGGGATAGTATCCCAATAAATCAAAAAATTGAAACAAAATTGTGATAACATCTATTGGATTTTTTACAATTTTCTATGTCATTTGGTCAATAATATTAAGGTTGGTTCCTTGTTAATCTTAATTTTACCTTAATCGTTTCAATTAATTTTAATCACATTCAATAATATTTTTGGCCAAAAAATTAAGTTGATCTTATTAGACCAAAAATTTCACACTGATTAATACTATGTATGTCTATTTTTCCAAATTCAATTCACAGATGTGAAAAAATTAAATTTAAATCTCATCCCGCAGACATGGTGAGAAAGTGGGTTTTTAAAGTGAAAATGTACAAAAGTTCATTAAGATTTTTTATATAAGTTAAATATAAAAATAATTCCAATGACCTAAATTGGATTAATATATGTATAATTTATCTATTGTGACATTAAAATTAATTTAAAATATAATTTAACATTAATAGTTATTTAAATGAAAATGCAGTTTTCAACTAAAATGCAGTATTTTTCACTATTAATCAAAAAATGAAACTTCTTAGAAAAATACCAAAAATTCACCCAAAATAAATTCTTTTTTTAAATTATAAAAATTATGATTATTTCATTATAAAAATTTATAAAATAGTTAGAAATTAGATTTAAAATTAGTTCATTATTAAAAGGTTGTAAAACTACCTTTAAAAAATTTAAAAAAAATTATGCTTAAAATTTGGATTTATTATTATTTTAATCTTATCAAATTTACTAGATGAATGTAAAAATATTTTTTAAACATTTTTTAAAATATACAGTTAGACATATTCACACCCACTAATATAAGGACCACGCGATAACTTTCATATTAATAATAATATCAATAATATATTATTGTTCGGTAAGACTCGAATTTTTGTGTGTTATAAGCTATCAAAGGGACTCGATGTTGTGTGCAACACAAGATAAACATAGTGTTATGTGTCATGAAATCTAAACTATGTATTTCATGTAACACAATATATTATGCAATTTTTATTAAATTGAATAAATATATTTCATAAAATCTCGGGATGTTACATAAAGTCTAAGGTTGTTACATTCTATTCTAAGATTGGTGTTGCGTGTCACATATGCTATCAAACATGTTGTCCCTATTTTAAAATAATGGGGTGTTACATCCTCTATTATTCCCATATTAATCTTCTCTAGTATTGATTGTTATTTTCGTTTTCTTTGGTATTGAGTTTTGTGCGGATTCCACAAGAACATTGTGGAATCAGTTGATAATGATGAGAGAACTACAACAAAACCGGTTATATACAATGTTATCCTTTATTAGCACTAGAAAAAAGAACTAATAAGGATGAATTTATCAACACTAAAAAAGTTCTAATAAAGGGTATCTTTTATCCGCAATAAAAAATACTGATAAAAGGTACCCTTTTTTAGCACAATATTTTTATCACTAATAAATTAGTCTTTTATCAACACATTTTCAAGTGTTGATAAAGTTCTTGATCACACACATCATTCCCACATTGAAATAGTGGTAGTTTGATTACTTATTTATATAAGATTCCTCTACAAGCTAAGCTCAGAATCCTGCATCAGAAATGAGATCCCACATACACTGTACACACACTCATATGGGCATATGGGCCCGCATAGGCATTTGGCCAATCTATGCTTCCGACAGGTTTTCTGCCACTTATAGACGCATGACCGGGTCCAACCTGACCTGGCTCAAAGCCCCATTTTGTAAAATATATACTCCTATGAAAATAAATAATTAAAAATATTGAAATAATTGAAATAATTGAATGGATAAAAACAAAAAATGAATAAATTAAAAAAATATTAAAAATTTATTAATTAAATAATTATTAAGCACAATAATATATATATAAATTAAAAATACTAATAAATATTAAAGATTAAAAATAGATATATAAAATTTATAAATTGAAAAAATATATGAAAGTATTAAAAATAATAAATATTGAAATAATTAAACAAATAAAAATAAAAAATGTATAAACATCAAAAATGTCAAAAAAAATTATTAAATAATTATTAAAAACTTTAATATATATATATGTTATAAATATTAATAAATATAATATATTAAATATATATATATAATGAGTAAATTGAAATAATTAAACAAAAAAAAATTAGAAATGAGTAAATTTAAAAAATATTTTAAAAATTTTACTAATTAAATAGTTATTAATAAAAATATATAAACTTAATATACATATATAAAAATTATAACTATTAATAAAGAGTATATATTAAATATAAATATATATATATATATATTAAATTACTAAATTTAAATAATTGGGCAAAAAATAAAAATTGAATAAATTACAAAATTATTAGAAAATTTATTAATGAAATAATTATTAATAATAATGAATAAATTTAATATATATATATATAATAATTTTAAATAGTAATAATAAATATATATAAAATATAAATATATAAAATTAATAAAATGTAATAATTAAAAACATATTAATGTCATATTTATTTTTAATGGTTTTTATACATAATTATCTATTAGTATAATTAATATTTTTATTATAAAAATACATTCACATATATTTCTCTATATATATATATATATTATTACCTAAGATAAGATTTATATAATAAAAAATATTCTTTATTACATTAAATATGCCAAATATTTAGTGAAGAATGGTTTATTATTAGAAAATAATATTAATTAAAAATATTGGCTAATTGTATCGAGTAATGGAAATTTAATTAAATGTCATTTTATTTTTCAATTTAATATATATCAAATGTGTGTTATATTTGTTTCACACATACGTATATGTAATTAATACATTTTATATACAACACACATGCATAATATTTCTGTAATTTATTCAATTGTTAATAATTATTTCATAATTATTTTTATTAACATAATATATTTAATATATATCATGTTTCTAATTGGTATATTTTATCATTTTTTTATAATTTTATTAAATATATACTATTTATTATTTTTTAATATTTTTTTCAAATTTGTTAATTTTTAATATTATTTATTCATTAATAATTTTAATTGCTTTCTATATTTTTATAACTTATTCATTTTCGTTTTTTAATTGTCTAATATATTTATAATTTTATTCATTTTCAATATTTATTTATACAAGTCTATTCATTAACATTTAATGTTTTTAATATAGTCACATTTTATATAATCAACATGTATTCACTAACATATATAAATATTCATTTTTATTTTTTAAAATTATCTATAGAATCAATAATAGTTTTTCTTTTTAAAATTTACCCATTCTTATTATTATTCATTTCATCAATAGAAACTACATATTATATAATTTTATTGTTCAGTTTAACTTATGTCAAACTTGTATATATATACACATAAATTTCACATAGACAAATATTTATCTAATTCATGATTTTTTATATAGAAACATAACACCTAATATTTATGCGACATATTCAAATTTTAATATTCATTTTATAATTTTATTTAGTAACATAATATATTTAATATATTATGTTTTTAATCGGTAAATTTTATTTAATTATTTTTATTATTATTATAGTTAGTATCATTTATTCATTTTTTTGGTTTTTTTTAATATTTATTTACAAATATTTATTTACCATGATTTAATATTCTCAATATGTATCCATCATAATTTCAATATTAATCCATGTTTTATTCTTTTAATATTTAGTATAATTAATAAAACTTATCCACTTTTTTAATATTTTTAAAGTCTACTCATTTTTAATTATTCTATTTCACTCATTTTTAACATTCATACATTTAAGATTATATATTAATTAATAATTTATAAAAAATTTAAATAAATATTAATAAATATATATATTTATATATGTATATTTACGATATTTATAAATTTATATATTTATAATTATTAATAAATAAATAAATAAATTTTAAAGTATTTATATAATCATAAATATATAATTATATATTTAATTAAATATAAAATTTTAAGAAATATTTTAAAATGGTGAATATATTTTCTATTTTATATTTATATTTATATTTATATATATTTATTAAATATATATTATATAAACATATAATGATAAAAATATATTTATAAGTATAAAATTATAATAAATAAATTTAAATAATGAATATATTTACTATATTTGTATTTATATTTATTTTTTATTATATATATAATAATATAAATATATTTATAATTATAAATAAATAATAATATATATATTTACAAATATTTTGCGGTGCCTAATAAAGGTCAGCGATGATGTGCTTTTAGGCCCTTTATGGGATGGGTGTCTTTTTATGCTGGTGTGAATGTTTTTTGTCCTTGGGCTTTTTTATTTTTGGTTCTCGAGCCTTGTAAATATGTGTGTCTATATGCCATGATGTGTGGGTTCTTAGGTCATTGTTGTTGGGTAGTATTTTTTCCACATTCAAGGTTTTGTGGTGCCTTATGCACTACATGTTTGTGGGTTCCTATTTGAAGACCTTATTATGGACGAACCAGAATTTCTGTTAAACAACATTACGTGGAAATTATTTAGAGAAACTAATTTTGGTAGGGTTAAATTGTTCTTCAATGGTTTTGTCTTTTCATTTTGTGGTTGAACTCTGGTTTTCTAACTTTTTCCTTAAAAGTGTTCGAATAATAAAAATTAATTTTTTTGTCTTGATTGTTTTTTATTTTCATTAAAAATTATATGGTTGAGATAGTTCAGTACCTGAACCTTCCTAGGTATAAATTTAATTGTAAATCTCTAGTGAAAATCCATCTTTATCAGCACTAATATTTTAGTGCTGATAGAGTTGGATTTTATTATTTCTTATTTTGGGCTAATGAAACCCCTCTCTATCAGGGTTTTTTGGAAGCATTGATAAAACCCACTCTAATATTTTCAAAATAACCCCAACTGAATATATTTCAGTCATGGCTCTCAAACTCTCACATAATTCTAGTTCTATCAAGGTATGTTATTTTTTTCTCCTCCTCTCTCCTTTCTTTCATGTTGAGGTTCCACGGTTTGGGTTAGTATGATGTTTTCTTGGATCAGTTCTCCTGTGGGTTCCATGGTTTCATTCTCCTTAATTTTAACCTCCATCTATGTTCTTTGTTCTCCTCCCTCACTACTTAATGTTATTTTCCGAACCCTAGTTTGGTTCAGGTTCTAAATTTGAAATGTCTCAATCCGTAGGGTGTTCATGTTCTTATTGTGCATATGTTTGACTAATAGTTATTGGTATTTATTTTTGTTATTGTTAATTATTATGGTTTTAAGGTAATATATTCTAGAACTAGGTTTCATTTTAATGGGATATTTATGGATGTTCTAATTTTATGGTATTTATTGATTTGGGTCAGTTATTTGGGTCATGAATTAGAAATATGATGAATGATTTATGGAAAAATTCTTGGTGTGTTTCCAAGTTACATAATGGAAATATGTTTATGGGTTTATTATTTTGGATCCATGATTGGTTGTATTTGGTGACATGTGATTGATTTGGATGTGCGTTTCCTTGGTTTAGTAAGTGACCTAGTGTATATATTTCAGACTTAATAGTTTTCTAAATTCATGTAAATATCTCCTAAAAATTATCCAAGATTAGAAGTCATATGATGGGTAGTATCTAATAGTTATTCCATTTTTTCATTGATTATTATTCCATTAAGGTCTTATTCATGGAATTTATATTAATATTGTATGATTTCAATGGTATTTTTTATCATCAATTATGATGGTTTTTTTATTTGGTTTATTTTTTAATGAAATTGTAGTTCTATGGTTTTAGGGGATTATAATGATCATTTATAAATTTAAAATATCTCTATTAATATTGGTAGGTGGTCTTAAATTACCATGTGATTATCAAGCTATTCTTATAACATGTTTTCCCAATGTTTTCATTTTTTTATAAAAATCATATTATATTTGGAAAATATCAAAAGAGGGTTTCCAATAATATTTTTTTATAAAGTATTATATTTTTTAAATGGTTCCATAAGATTTTATGTAGAGATCATCACTCCCTATTGCTTATTTGGGGTGATCCTTACTTTAAAAATCAACTTTTGTGATCCCCTACAAATCTATATCAAAAAGTTTCATACTATTTCTTCAAATTCAAATCCAGTACCCCATATTAGATCTTGTCAAATAACCTTATAATCTTAAAGTGTCATACCCTTTCTCTTGACTTATACTTTGGAAGAAATATAACCCTTTAGTATTTTTCTAAGTCATTTTATTTTATAGACAACCTATAGATAATGGCCTCCACTTGACTTATCATCTTGGTTAATTTCAATATAAATAGAGTGCACTTCTTTTAGCCTCAACTAAATACTATAATTAGAGTTACTTATTCCCACTTGAGCTTAAATAATCTAACATTCAACAAACCACATTTGACCTATGGTAAAGAGTGTTTCACTATGATCGACTATCCTTATTTTTTAATTGTTAAAACTATTTTACTATATATAATTGTAAATTAGTATATATGTTTATTCCCACGACATTTTTCTCTACTGTATTGTGACACCATTAGTGGTTTCTTACTATGTATTTTTTTCTCAAACCCTATATGGGCTTCTGTGAGAATTAACAACCTATATTATAGTAATTTCTATATACATATGGATAATAGTAACTGTAATATCACCCGATCGGGTTATTTATGTATTTTTATAGAATTGGGATTAGTTCGTACATCATATTATGAGCTAATGGAGGTTATCAATGATCCTGTTTATATTTTCTCTAATTTATCATAGTTTCTCATCATTATTAGGCCTCATTTGGTTTAAATTATATCTTGGTAGACCTTTATACTATGAGTTTCACTTTTTAGTTGTGTTTTCATTTATTTAGAGTGTTATGGGTGGTTTAAATTCTTTTTCTTTCCCCATATGAACTTTTTTGTTATTGTTTAAATCTTGGATGTTTTTAGCTACTGATGATTCATTCTAAATTTAAATTAAATAATAACCATGACATATCTCTATATATTATGGTTAAATCATTACTTGACTATAAGTTTATACCCCCCAAAATATCCACCCATTTTGGGGACCAAGGAATGCTCTTGGGGTAGTATTAAATATGAATCAAGTGTCGTATGAGTATTAAAGTCATGGATAATACCAGAAGATTCATTTTATAATGTATATGAATATTATTAATATCATGGATTCAAATTCATAATAATTAAATTCTAAGGATAACTATATTGAAGTTAAAATTGATTAAAAATTCAAATATTGATAAAAATAATATGGTTTAATAGAGGAAGGAATTGAAATATAATGCTATTTAGCTTAGTACATCATGAAATAATCTATCTCAGTGTTGTCCATTATTTGTTCCATTAATCAATCTAGAAATTTCCAAGATCTACTCACTTTTACAACACTTTTTCTATCTTAGTTTCCATTATAGACATCAATTTGACCTCTATCTTTCCAACCACTTTATTTTATATATTGTTGCATTCTTTAATATAATAATAACCATCCAAAATATAATTAAAACTATTTAAAAAAATAATCTGTAATATTATTTAAAAATAAACAGAATGATTATATGTATGATTATAGGAATATATCAATTAAAAATATAATTTCTTTTTAAAAAACAAACAAATATTTTACAAATTTTAATTAACATTGAATAATTTTTTTTTTCAAATAACATCTACTCTAATTATTAAAATAGAGATAAAAAATTTAATAATACTAACCTTTAGTATCAACAAAACTAATAATATAGTTAGAATTATATTTTTTATAGGATAAATATGTTATAAATTTTAATAAAAATTAAACCATAGTTTGAATAAATATAAAAAACAAAAAGAAATAAAATTACAATTAAGAAATAATTTTAATTGAAAACAAGCATTTGTTAATGAAAATAAAAATTAACTAACCAATTTTTATAATAATAAAATTCATAACATTAACCAAAATAACATGAATTAAAAATAATAATAATCATTCAAACATAATTATTGTATGACCCCTAGTTTCATGTAATTAACAATTCATTTATGATTTTTATGTATATAAAGTGTTTTGGTGAAGTTTGGGAGGGTTTGGAAACCTTTTGTAATGTTTTTGGGGAATTTTATATAGGTGTATGATTTGATTTTGGTTTATGGAAACTGTGAAACACCTACAGAATATTGTTCACAATGAGACATAGACTAAGGGGAAGTCATATGGGAAGGCACATCCTTTTTTCAAACCGTGAGACTACCTAGGAGAAACTGTGAAAAGTGGGAAATTTTCATTTTTCCTAATTGGTGCATAGTTTGTTTAACCATGTGGGCCAATCTTGTGAGGTCCTCCTTGAGGCAGTGGCTAGCCCAAAATTAGTGCATGGTTTTTTATAACCGTGCGACTAACTGTGCAGAGTATAAAAACAAGATCCAAAAAAAGTATTTTGGTTGGGATTAAGTTTTAACCACTTGTTTCTACACCAAATAAACCCTAACTATATATTTCTTCCTCCCAAAGGTTGTATAACCTATCCACATATTATTAGAAGAAATCTTGAGGCGTTTCTTGGTGCATTCATGTCTAATTACCTTGGTAAGTGTCCTTTAGTGGTAGTTTTTGGGGGTTATTATTAGATCTTATTTATTCCCTCTCTCAATATCTTATATATAGTTTATTGTGGATAAATAAGAGGTTTTTTCCAATGATTTTTATATTAAGATTTTTTGATGATAGGGGAAGATATCTACGGAGTATTTTGGAGATTTAACCCTGTTTTGTAGGTGTTATCGTGTTGTTCTTAATTTTCACTATAATTCTTGAGGTACGTGGCTTCCATCCCGACTCCTCTTCTTATAACTTGAAGCACTAGTTTCAAATTAGTTAAATTGATTTAAATTTCTTGTGAAATTTTTGTGTAAGTCATGGTATAAACTCTCTTTTTTAATGTTTTGAGTATTTTTTTGGGTTTTTTTGTAAAATTGGGGAATTGTTGAAAGTGGTTTTGTAAGGTGATTTTTTTCATGATTTTAAAATGTTGGTTTTAAAATACAGATATGCTATATTTTTGGTAAATGGTTTAAATGAGATGTTTTAAACAAAAGGTTGGTTTTATTGAGAAGTATTTAAATAGTTTTTTGAAATGTTTTCAATAAAATAATAGTTTTACTGAATTGGTTTGAAATGGTTTTGGAATACATTGGTTGTGTGAGTTCATGGATTTGAAATGACCATGAATAAGGGGCATGTACCATTGGGGTATAAATGGATGTTACCAAAGATAAGGGGCATTTATTATTGGGGCATAAGGAGATTTTCCACATTGGGATGAATTACTGGAAGGATGAGAAACCCCTAATGAGTATGGAACTATCCTAGAAACATGAATGTGTGGGTGTGTGGTGAATCATGTAACATGTATGAAAAAAAAGGAATGTGAAATGGTTTTAAATTATTTTTTGGTTATTTTTCCTTGGAATCTGTCCTAGAATGGAAAACTACTTTCGTGTCAAAATTCTTGGCTTTAATAAAAAATGTTTTAAGTTTTGATATTAATTTTTTATATAAATTTTTTCAAATGTTCGATCCTAGTGTCCTGAGTAGGGAATTGATTTGGGGAAATCCTACTGAGTTTCATTACTCACCCCTACTTTAGAACATTGGTGATTTTGTAGATATTGTTTATCAGGACTCGGGAAAAGGTAAATTATCACACTTCTATAGTGTTGAATCATGATACTTGGTCTATTTTATGAATTTGGAGCGTGGATCATGTTTGGAGCTATGGTGTTATGTCATTAGAGTCCTTGGTTTTTATTCTTTTTTGTCTTCTGATTTGTACTTTGACATTAGTTGTCTTCCACATTGGTACTCTGTTCTTGTATATTTTTTATCTTAATGGTATTACATTGAGTTTTTTTACATTTTTATCATGCATCATGTAGTGGTTATTTGGTTATGGTATATTTGGTGTGTTGTTTTAATATCAAAGGTAAAATCATTACATATCATTTAAAAAATACCTTGGTATTTATTTCCAACCTTTGGATTCATGGGTATATCTCTTAAGGCAATGTAATGTACTTTTTCCTTCTAAATTCAATGAGGACGGGTGGATGTTACAAATGGTATCAGTATTGGTCCTTCAAAATATCTTTGTGGAACAAGTGGTATCAACTTGTTAAGTCCTTAACTAACAAGTGGTCATCAATTTTGTTATTCATGGAATTAAAATTCATTCTAGTCCATTCCTTTTGTAAGGAGGGTAGAAAGGAGTAGTATTGTCAAGAATTTAAGTTTAGATCATGAAAAAAATATCTAACCTTTCTATGTTGAACATCAAATTGTCAGGGAGTTGGGTACATAATTTATATGGATACACTTATAGGATTTGGAATCTCATTGTCACGGGTTTAGCCAATGAGGCAATATTGAAATGTAGTTTAGAAATTAACTCTCTCTATGAGTGAATATTACTTTTTGAGCAATGATTTGGTACTATTTGTTTATTTTTGAAAAATGTTGAATTTTTTTCCCAATTTAATATTTCGAAAATATCGTGGTTGTGGTATTTTGAAAATGGTTTGATTTTGAAAATAATGATTAAATTTTTCAAAAATGGTTGATTGTGGAAAATGTTGATTTTGGGAAGCATTGTTGTGATATGTGTGATGTGATAGAATTTGAAATTATTAAGACTATATTATATAAAGAGTGATAATTATGAAATTTTTTGTCTTTATACAAAATGGAACTCAATAGGAATCATTGAAACCAACCAGAGGAAGTTGCTGTAAATGTGGTTATACCTAAGACAGAGGTGAACAAACAAATAGTTCAGAGTATTGTAAAGGCTTTTCAATATATAGATAGAGGGAACTGGTGGGATGAACCAAGGTAAGTAGATCATTACATTTAGTAATAGAATAATATTCCACCCATTTTTTGGGGTGATTTAGAACCATAGAAGGAATAGGTGTAGATAAATAGGATTAATCAAATCTTTGATTTCCATTGTACACCAGTAATGCTTAAATTCAAGTTGGGAACATATATTCTAGAGGATCTTTCTTTCCAATGGTGAGATTTAACAGTTAAGGCTAAATTATACCAAGGCCTGGCATGTGAGGATTTTAAAGAATTGTTCAACAAAAAATTATATCCTTATATTTTCAAGATTTTTAGAATGATAGATTTATTTATCTTGAAGAAAGAGAGCCATATGATGTAACACCCTGAAATTTTATTATACAACTTTGTATTTGATAGCGTTCATGACTTGCATCACCAAGCACAAAAGGTATTATAATATCTTGAGACCCTACTATATATTTACTATTTTAAATATATTTAATACATCATATAGATTATAATGAACTCAAAATCGAGTTATCTTACGTTATACACAATAGCAACCTTTCTCGATAGCCTGTGTTACACACAAGACCGTGTTTCCCCAAATACCAATATATTATTAAAATACTATTATCTAATATAATATGATATATCCTTGATGTTATGTTATTGGTTATCAATATTATTAACTAAATTATAAAAATTTATTCTTTATATAAATATAAAATTAATTCATTGGTTACCAACTAATGAGAAACGAAAATAAGAACCAATTGGATATAAAAAAAATATTACTATTTATATGATTCCAAGGAAGTTTTGTCTTAATAAACCTTATTAATTACAATTAGTGAATGATATTTAATGAAATAGATATGTTATATATTCAATAAAATATTTTTTATATTCATCCATTATGTTTAAAATGCAAATGATAAGAACAAACCTGGTTTTACACAAAAAAACATATATTTTTATAAAGGCAATTTTACATCTTTTTTATGGAAACCCCATTTTAAATATGAATTTTCGAACATTATTCGATTTAATATGCAAATATAAACTTTAAAGTTTAAATAAAAATATAATAATTAGGTTAGGATGAATTTGTTATATTTTTTTGAAACATTTCCTTTTTTAATGAATAGTTAAAAATACTGAATTTTTATTCAAAACTGCTTTTTCATATAATTTATTTATAGGGTTATATTATAATTTTAATTATTTTTCAAGAATAATTAGATAATATTTATATGATTTAATACAATTTATGTCATTTTAATAATTTTAACTTTGAAATTAACGATGAGAACGTAGCAAACTTGTAAACTTTTTTACTTTAAAATCCTACATTACCATCCCGCCTATAAGATGAATTTTTAATTAATTTCTGGAACTTCTTGGATTATAATTTGAAAAAATTGATTCCATATTTGGAATAATAATAAATTCTAATTTCTTAAAATTATAAAAAAATCTGAAAAAATATTAGCGAAAGTAATTAAAATTAATTATAATTGTTATGGTAAAATAAAGCTTAATAAGGAACCAAACATTTAATTTAAGGTCCCAAATGACCCAGATACTTATCCAACACGAATTTTCAAGAAATAATTCATCCATGAACCTTAAATTATTGATTTTTTTTGTTTTTGAATAATTTTTTAGGTAAAAACGTGGGTACGCCTACCTTCTATTCAAAAATAACATGTGAGTCCTTTTACTCCCATATAAAATGACACCACTTATCCCCATTCATAAAAACTCTAAAAACACTTATATTCATCCAAGATCTACCAATATATCTTCCCAACATCCCTACCATTTACCATGAATCCTCATTTTGGGAAGTAATCCTTCCATGTAATCCTTTTGGTAGAAACTAAAAGTAGTTACCCCATTAAGAGGTAACATCTTCTCTCAATCCTATTTGTTTAATTTACATTCTACACCCCCAAAAATATATTTATTTCATGATCATGTAATGAAAATATATCTTAAATATACTGATATGTTGTTATGATAAGGTTTCTACCTACACTTAAACCCAACTCTGTCTAATTGAAAATGAACATACTGTTTCTGTGTATGATGTATTATGGCCACGCGAAAAGATGAATGTTATTTTTTATTTTAACACCACTCATGGTGGCAATTAATATAGAAACTATATTTATATATTTTATGTATGATATTGGTAATATCTTTATTTTTTAGATCATAGCTTTATGCCTTCCACCTTATGTAAATACCATAATTTCTATGGAGGAAGTGTGGACTACAGCCCCCTCAAATCAATATGACTCATTCATGCCATACATAGAACATATAAAGAATGGTTTTAATAAACCTATGTAACATATATAACATACATATTATACTATAAGTATAATATTAATATGTATTGTTTTGCTTTCATTCTATAAAATAACAAAGAAATGAAAGTAACTTTCATGCGTACCTAAGACCTACCGTCTCCATTAATGGTGCACTTAATTTGTAATATCAAAATATAATTAAATACTATAAATACATATATAATTACTATATATGATAATTAATTCATGGCTTCCATTCTGCAGATGATGAAATCGAGATCTAATTAATATGAACAGTAAATGTAAAGTCAAAACATACTTCAGAAAACTAAGCAATTAACACCAGAAATAGTTAAAATAATGAAAGAGTGTAAACAAAAGAGTAATAAATTTTTTAAGTAATTAGTATATGATATTATAACCATGATTAAGGTTCTATAATAAGTTATTTACATATTTTAATTCACTATACATGGGTATAACTACCACAAAAAAATGGAATGTTATGTTAATGGATTTCGACTCAATTTACTTTCCATTGAGACTTATTTTTTTATGCACTAATTCACTTTTATTTGGTGCATATACAATACTTTTACATGTTATATCAGGAATTTACTTATTCTCAAGATATTAAATGTTTCATTTAACTCACAGGGAATTATGATTTAAAATTTTCAATGTAGTATGGGACACAATGGAATTATTAGATATTATTTTCCCTCAAGAATGTTTTAATGTCAACAACCCTTGTTGTTACTTATGCCCATATGAGGAATTATTTATAAATTTATATTACTTATTGAATATGGTCATTTTATAAGAAACGTTATTTATTTTATATATGAGTTATTATTTTGATATTAAATACAGAGTTTGAGGACCATTTAAGGTAATCCCTACAGGTTGGGGACCATTTAATGGAATGTGTTTCAATTTCTTACCTTACCATATTGAATTTACCTTATCAATTTATTATAATGGCATGCATTATTAGCAATTTACCTTTTAATGTTAGTTTATTATCATTGATTCATTATTTCTTCTGCTTTATTTTCCTTTAAAGATAATTTGAGAACACCATTATTATGGTTTGTTTCCCAGGTTATGAAGAAGAAATATTTGAATAATTATTTAAGAATGAAGTTTTTTTAATTTTATTATGTATTTTGTTTGTGTTTTCTATTTCCCATTTTATTATGGGCATCATGTATGTAATTTGGATTTCCAAGACTACTAAACTGATCATAATGTTAGAATTTTATTCCTAATAATCATGCTGATGTAATTAAATAATGCACCGAATCTGGGATTCTAGGGTCAAGGTGTAACATTTGGTTTTAGATGATGGTTAGCATCAACCTCAAAAACAAGATTTAGAAAACACAATAGGGTCTTCTAGGCCTGACTCAGGGATGTGGTATTTATAACAATAAATCCTTGTATAATACAAAAAGTGGATGTGGTTCTGGAATAGATGTAACTAGGAGTAATAACTCTAATAGGGTCTTCTAGGCCTGACTCAGGGCCACCAATTACACGAGAATGAGCTTTAATGTGCACTTTGTTTGACACTCTCAGGGCATATGCTTAGGATAATTCATATTTTCCTTACATACCATTATGGAGGACTTTAAATTAAAGATTACCCTAAATTAACCAAAGTTTATGGTTTTAGGACTCATGATGCATAGATTTATGTTATTTTTTTACTTTATTTAAAGTTATACAAAGTTCACAACTTTATGTGATTATCCAATGTATGTCATTATTTATAAATGGTTTCTGGAAGGAAGAATAGTATCAATAATCATGGAAAATGTAGATATTTCCCTGATAATAAATCTAATATAGATGGTATTTGAACTGAGAATGTTATGTATATATTAGGTTTTCTTATTGAGGTTATTACAAATAACCATTCCTGAATGGAGCAACCTATTCCATGGAGAGAATCTCCTATGCTGTATCATTTTATGTAGCAACAATCCCACATAATTTAATAGGACTACTAATCCAATGGTATTGAACAATGAATTAAGTCTCTGGAAAAGATATTTACTTCTTTGGAATTCATTAAAAATGAAAACGTTACACTTTTTGTCTATTGTTTTTAAGGTGATGCCGACCAGTTATGGTATCTAATCCAGAATATAAAGGAAGAACAAGAAATTGAACTCTTGGAATGGATAACTTTTAAGGATTTATTCTTCGATAAATAATTTCATCATGATCAACAAATTGATATGAAGAAGAATTTCCTTGGCTTAAATAAAAAGGAAGAAGAGAGTGTTGAGGATTATGAATCTACCTTTTCAAGGTTAACCAAGTATTCTACAGATTATATATACAATTAAGAGTGAAATATTGACCACTTATTTGAAGTACTTAATCCAAGTATCTTAAGGGATCTAGTTCCTCAAAACTTTTCTTTATACGATGAAATAGTTTTTTTATCAAAATAGAGAAACAATTCTCCAAGTCCTATGGATTCAAGGTAAACCAAGAGAAGCTACAAGATCAAGGTCGAGCATATGATATTGACTTGATCGAAGTGGAATGATTAATGTACTTTTGTATTTGGATTTAAGAAATGTGTTGTAAATGTATTTCATTAATGATGTTCTCATGATATGAATTGTGAAATATATAAGAATTGTACTATTGTACTTTTTCAATACATATTTGAGATCATATGTAGAAATGGTACCAATAAAAGTTATTTAGTGGAAAGTTAAAGTTTTCATAAAACACATGATTGAGGGAAATAAAACCCTTAATATGTTCTTGATGTAGAGATAATGGTGAAGAAATTATTGATTTGGATAAGTAATGGATGCCTTGGAACTAATTAATGACTTTTTGACAAGTGTTTTATGATATTATTGATGGAGTTTTAAACACTTTTGGATTTAAGGAATATATCTGAAAACCTATGTATTACTTAATGAATAAGGAAGAATTCATATGTTTAATGAGGCCTTATAGTGCTCGAGTTATTAAAAAATTCTAAAAGGATATATGATGAAGTTATTCACATGTTTGGAGTGTAAAATTTTAGAGCTACTTCATGTTGATTAAAGGATAATGATAAGTTAATTTTAGAAAATCAATAAATTTCCTTCAAAAGTGATTGGATCATAATCTGTTAGAAAATTTAACCATTTATAAAATGTTTTAAGATTATAATTGGATGATATTTCAGAGGATAATGTATTAATTGACCATATTATTCATCATATACTAAGATATGAAGTCGAAATAGTTCAAGGTGTAATCAAAGGAAAATACTATTTCAATAGAAACTTATATTTACTTATATTCTTATACTGTGAAATAATTCCTTATCTATAAACAAAAAATGGTTTTGAAACAGAAGTGTTATCCTATTATCATTATTTTTGATGATATTAATAACCTTTAATAGCTCCTATGGTTTACGGTTTTGTGGTTAACAACTTTCTTCTGAACATATTTTCTATCACTCTATATAAAAACTTCATTGTTGGAATTTTTCTTCCATATCCACGTTTCCATTTTAAACTTATATTCTCCTATTAGGGAACATAGTTATGTGACCATTATACTTTCCTTTATCTCTTATTAAGAATATGTGATATAAACTATTTTATAGTTTGTGTTTTAAATAATAGTTATTTTTTCAATGCCTATATTATTTAGGTCTGGTTTAAATTGTGAGAACTTAATTTAATTAAGGTGGGTAGAATATAACACCATGAAATTCTAATGTACAACTTTGTATTCGATAGGGTTCATGACATGCATCAACAAGCTTGTAATGGAATATAATAACCAGAGACTCTATTGTATATTTAATATTTTAAAAATATTCTATAGGTAATATATCTTGTAATGAATGAAACACTGAGTAAGCTTGGGTTTCACACAAAATATACCCTTCTCGATAGCTTGCGTTACACACAAGACTGAGTTTCAAAAAATAACAATATATTATTAATATATTATTATTTAATATAATATGATATATATTAGCCATTGTGTATGTGGTTATGAATATTTTTAACTAAATTTTGAGAATTCATATTTTATATAAATATAAAAATAATTCATTGGTTACCAACAAATGAGAAACGAAAATAAAAATCAATTGGAAATAAAAAAGAAATATTATTATTTATATGCTTTCAAAGGATTTTTGTCCTAATAAACAAATTTAATTACAATTAGTGAATGATTTTAATGAAATATATATGTCATATATTCAATCAAATATTTTTGAAATTAAACCATTATTTTTAATATGCATAAGACAATAACGAACACTATTTTACACAAAAAACCCTATATTTTTATAAAGGCTATTTTAAAACATTTTAATGGAGAACTCATTTTAAATATTAATTTTGAAACTTTAATTTATTTATTATGTAAAAATAAACTTCATATTTTATTGAGAAACATAATAATTGGTTTAGGGTGAATTTTTGATATTTTTCCAAAACATTTCATTTTTTAATGAATAGTTAAAAATACTAAGTTTTAGTTCAAAATTATTTTTTCATATAATTTATTTATATGGATTAATTTTTATTTTAATTAATTATAAATTTTAATTTTATAGTATTTTTATCAATAAATAAGATTTATGTTGTTGGAATAATTTTAAATTTTAAATTAATTATGAAAACATAGAAAACTTTCTTATATTTTTACTTTTAAACCCCACATTATCGTCTAACCTAAGGCAGGAATTTTAAATTAATTTATACCACTTCTATGATTTGAATTTGGAAAAATTAATGAAATATTTGGAATCATCATAATTTATAATGTATAATAATAATAAAAATTTGACAAAAACGATTAGTGAAAGTATTTAAAATTAATTAAAATTATTAAGGAAAAATAAAGGTTAAAAAAGGACTAAACTTATAATATAATGGACCAAATGACCTATAAACTTTTCCAACACCCATTTTATGGAAATAATTTGGGCTTTAACCTTTCATTATTTAGTTTGGTTGGTTTTTTAAAACTTTTTTTAGGTGAACACTTGGGTACACCTAACTTCTTTTCAAAAATACCAAGTGAGTTCTTTTCCTCCCTTATAAAAGGCCAACACCAATTCACATTACTTTCAATTGATAATTATATTTTATTATGAATCAATTCAATTTTATTTGTTATAAATAATTCCCCTTGACATGTTATATTATAAATTTACTTATTTTCATGATATTATAAGTTTCATTTAATTCATGGGGAATTATGATTTAAATGTTTCAATGTGGTATCGAAGACATTGGAATGTTTAGATAGTATTTTTATTCCAAAATGTTTTATTGTAAACAACCCTAGTTGTTACTTATATTCCTCTAAGGTGTTATTTATAAATCCATATTATTTATTCAATGTGGATATTTGATGAGGAAAATTATTTATTTGATATATGAGGAATGCATTTGAAATGCAATACAAGAGTTGGGAACTATTAAAGGTAAGACATATGGGTTGGGGACCAGTTAATAAAATCCATTTTATGCATCAGTAGTCCCATGAGATAAAATATTTTTCCAATATATATGGGTTTTTACCTAAGAGATAAACCATTTTGTGAAAGTTCTTGACGGTATCGGTTCCAAGTACGTAAGAAACAAGACGTCCAACAATTAATTATTTCCCTCATTTTGTTTTAGTTATTATTCATCCATGAGATTTTGTGTCTGCATATTTATGGATACAAATAATTATTAGTTCATTGATTAAATGGAATGTGTTTCTGTTTCTTACATTGACATATTGAATTTTCCTTATCTAGTTATTTGAATGGAATGTGTTGTCCGTTATTTACCTTACAATGTTAATCTATTCTCACAGATTCATTATTTCTTCCTCTCTATTTACCCTTACTAGGAATTTAATCTCACCATTATTATGTTTCCTTTCCCCAGGTTATGAATAATAAATAGTTGAATTGTCTATAAAGGTTGTAGTTTATTTCATTTTGTTATGTATCATGTTTGTATTTTCTATTTCTGAATGTATTATGGGTATCATGTATATAATCTGGCTTTCTAAGACTACTAAAGTGATCAGTAATTTGGGATTTGATTCCTTATAATCATACCAATGTAATAAAATAATGCACCTACTCTGAGATTCTATGGTTGGGGTGTTACGCACAGTGATAGAGTATATGGCTAAATATATGAATGTAGTCTTCTTTTCACCAAAATTTGCTGATATTGCATCCTTGAAATCACACATTTTTGAATCGGGGATGATGCCATAAATACACTAAAATATTTTCTTGCTATGTATAATGGATAATATAGAGATGGTCAATAGAGTGATGGTGCAAGAAAGGGACATCTTAGGATATACGGGTTGAGGGATCATGTTGATACCTATGGGAAATGGTGGGAAATCAAATACTGAGAACAAGTAGAAGAGGGAAACCTATTTTCAAGGTGGGAACATGACTCATAATAAGACATCTTGATTAATGAATCTTCCCCAAATAACTAAGAAAAATCTTGGATTTTTTCAATTTGGTTCTCTTAGTCACCTGAAGTAAGAGTGTATGACACCAACTAGAGCATGCCATAATTGCATTTAGATGGGGCTTCTCCAGTGCTATTGTCACAGTGATCCAAGGTCAAGTGTTTATGACACTACTTATGTGTTTCTAACATCATATGATTTGATAGGTTGAGGGTAGAATAATACATCTCATCATTAGAACAGATCTAACAATTGTGATTCTAAGAATACCATGACTCCTTAGGCAATGAAATCTCAATAGGTCAACAAATAACAGTGTCCTGAATAAGAAATTATATGGAGATGAGGAGTTTATTATGGATGATCAATATATTCAATTGAGGATGAGAGGTAAGATCATTTTTAATTATACCATTATGGAAGATTTATTTCATACAGGAGCTTCCCATTAATTTTTTTCTTCTCATGTTGTCTATTTGCTGGTTTTAAATGTTAAGATGATTCCTTCTCTGATAAAAATTTTCACTCATTTGGGACAAAGAGAATGTTGAGACTTTATGTGTAGAACAAGTTCTATAACTATTGATGGATACGAGATTATATGGGACTTATATATGATTGACATGGATGTCTATGACATAATCTTGAGTGTGGATTGGTTGAAAATGTTCAAGTATCACATTGACTATTATAATCGACTATTTATTTTTATGATGGATGATGGGGTTGAGCATATCTTTAGCAGGGACCGGAATGTAAAGGTAGGTTCCATGAATTTTTTGGAACCAATAGTTGGAATTATATCATACTATTTGGAAGCATATACTTTCGAATTGATATAAGAGATATATAATAGAAGTTTTCCAGTGGTTTTTTACTTGTTTCTAGATGTTTTTCCTAAAAATTTGTCAAGGTTTTCACCCATAAGATAAGTAGAGTTTATGATTGATCTCCTTTATGGGACCATAATATTTCCCTTATGTCTTGCTATATTTCACCAATAGAATTAAGGGTATTGAAATATCAGTTGGAAGATCTCGAAAGTAAAGGGTTCATTTGGTCACGCATGTCTTAATGGGAAGCACCAGTATTGTTTGTCAAAAAGGAGGATGAAACTCTTCTGTTGTGTGTGGATTATCATAAGCTTAATCATGTTATGATAAATAATTGATATCCATTTCCACACATTAATGATCTATTCTATCAATTTAGGGGAGATCATTGGTTCTCTAATATTCAATTGTGATTAGGATATCAATAATAGTGGTTTCTAAAGGAGTATATTCCAAAGGTGGATTCAGGAGCAGATATGGCCATTATGAATATGTGTTAATTCCTTTAAGTCTTAAAAATTTACTAGAATAAATTATGGAATTGATAAATTAGATATTTTAGAGGTATCTGGATTCTTTTGTAGTGGTGTTTGCATATGAAATATTGGTGTATTCAAGGACTAGGGTTGAGCATGAACAACACCTGGCGACAGTGTTGGGAATATCAATAGTTCATCACATGTATTCCAAACTAACAAAGTGATATTTTTTGATACAATAGGTATGTTTCCATGGACATTTAATATCTAAAAGACATGTTTCTATGGATCTAGAAAAGATAGGGTCTAAAATCTTGGGGAAACCAAAGATACATGGTTTCTTGGTCTAGCTGGTTATTACTGATGGTGTGATCATTATTTTTCAGGACTCGCATCTCCTATGAAGGTTTTGATAAGGAATAATTTTCCATTATAATAGGATGAGTAATGTTATAAGTCTTTTAAAGATATTAATGTTCAACTTACATCATCACCAATATTGATTTATTTGGAATCAGGACAAGGGTAAATGGTGAATTTTAATGCGTTGGGATTATGGTTGGGATGTATTCTCATATAGGGAGATCATGTTGTTGATTATTAAAGATAAAGTTATGGTTTCATGAGAAGAACATCCCAACACATGATTAAGAGTTATCTTCCATAGTCCATGCTTTGAAAACTTGGCATCACTACCTCTTTGGTGTAAAATTTTCTATGTTTATGAATTATAAGAGTTTGAAACATATTTTATCACAATGGGATTTGAACCTGAGACAAAGATAATGGATGGAGGTTCTTCAAATGGTTGAATTTTACTTGATGTAAACACTGGGTAGAGGCAATATAGTGGTAGATTCATTAAGAAGAAAGTTATATACTCAGTTTGAAAAGAATCTTCAGACCAGTGGTAGTTGATATTGGTCATAGCCGACATGAACTTGGAATGTGATGACTGAGGTGATGTTATAGTTTTACTTCTAGTTTTTTTCTTTAATATTTGGTATAAATGGTCAAAGAGGTGCAACCATCTGATTTAGAATGTGTTTCTATGATGAAAAAACTCAATAGTAGGGAGACCATTTAAGGATGGAAGCTGGATGAGAGTTTAGTATTGTGGTTTTGAAATAGGATAGTCTTACCTATGGATTTTTAGGAACAAATTATTCATGATAATAACTATTCAAAATGGGATGTTCATCCTATAATACAAAAATGTATAAAACGTTTAAAGAATAGTTTTTGTGGGATGACATGAAAATAAAGGTGGATGAGTTTATTTATAGATGCTTAAATTTTTAGTAGTTTAAAGTAGATCATAAAAATACATAAGGTATGCTGCAGTCTTTACCTTTTCTAGTTTGAAATTGAGATCAGATAGTTATGGATTTTTTAACAGGTCTACCATAAATGGCCCAGAAACATGATTCCATATGGGTGATTTTGGATCTACTAAAAACGTTTTCTAATTTCATAACTATTAATGAATCTCATATGGTGGAGGAATTTTGGAAAATATATATCCAAGAAGTGGTAAAGAGTCATGGTGTACCAGTTTTTATAGTTTTAGATAGAGATATAAGGTTTACATTTTGATTCTAGAAATCCATACTCAAATCCAATGGGACTTAGTTGACAATGAGTACGACATATCATCCTAAAATGGATGGTTATCCCCATAAGTAAATAAAAATGTTGGAAAAAATGTTTCAGGCTTGTTTAATGAATTTTGGTGGCACATGGGAATATCACGTACCATTAGTGGAGTTCTCATATAACAATAGCTATTAGGGTTCCATACAAATGGATCATTTTGAATCCTTGTATGGAAATCCTTATTGTTATCCAGTTTGTTGGGTGGAAACAGGTAAGACATCACTATTTGGGCTGAGCCATGACCAAGAAACAATGGAGAAGATTCATTTGACTATGAAATGGGTGGAGACTTCTTCGAGACATCAGAAATCATATGCATATCATCGTCGACATCCATTGTTATTCGAGGCAGGTGATCATGTGTTTTTTAGAATCTCTCCAAGGCTTAGACATCACTATTTTAGGAAGTATGGAAAGTTATACCCTATATACATAGTCCCTTTTGAGATACTTGAATGGTTTGGTGAGGTGGAATATTAGTTGGAATTTCCACCATGGTTTTCTGCTATGCATAATGTGTTTAATGTATCTCAGTTGAAAAAGTATCATCCCAAACCTAACCATGTAATTCAATGGGATCACGTAAACCAAGAGTTTGATGCTTCATTGGTACAAATGTCAGTTAAGGTTGGGGATATAAAAGAGAAAGTATTGTGTGTGAAAAAAATTATTATATG
Organism: Viscum album; assembly: GCA_963277665.1. Lineage (NCBI taxonomy): Eukaryota > Viridiplantae > Streptophyta > Magnoliopsida > Santalales > Viscaceae > Viscum > Viscum album. Next base: position 533,909,570 of record OY728126.1, read on the forward strand.
GAGGATTTTGTGGAAACATGGTCAAATTCAATAAGAGAATTGGGAACAAGTAAATGGTCGAGCAATGGCCAAAATCTTTCAGGACAATAGTGGTTTTCAAATTTATTGAGACAGAAAGAAAAATGGTTGGGTGAATTTAGCAACACCAATTTCAAGTAAGTAACCCTTAATTTATAACTTTTAACTATATAAAGTGTTAGGATGAAGTTTGGGAGGGTTTGGAAATATTTTTTCCAAACCGTACGTGCACCTAGGAGAAACCATTCAAAGCAGAATAGTGGCATTTTGCATAGTTTGTTCACAATTTTTCTAACCATGTAGGCCAACCGTGTGAGGTCCTCCTTGAGGTAGTGGATGATTCATGGTTAGTAAATGGTTTTTCCTAACCATGAATCTAAATGTGAACAATTTAAAAACAAGATCCTAAGTAAGTGGATCTGTGTTGGGATCAAGTATTAACCCCTCATTTTTATCCAAAAATGACACTAACTCAATATTTTATCCTCCCAATGGTTCTAGAACCTCTCCTGGTCAAATTAGAAGTTTTCTAGAGGTGTTTCTGGCTGCGTTTAATCCTGATTCCCTTGGTAAGTCTCTATTTATGGTAGTTTTAGTGGTTTTTTGTAGATCTACTTTCTTCCCCCTTCCAGTTTTCTAGATATTTAACACATTTTTGTGGGTGTTATCGTGTCATTATTTGTTTTCCATATAATTCCTCAGGTAGGTTCATTCAATCTTGACTCATCTACTTAGAACTTCAAGGATTTGTTTTAAAGTAGTTAAATTTCTACAAATTGATTGTCAATTTTGGGTGAAAATCATGTTATATACCCTCTTTAGTGATGGTTTGAGTATTTTTTGGACTTTTTATTAAATTTTCGAATTGTGGAAAATGGTTGTGCAATGTGATTTGGTTTCTTTATTTTAAAATGTTGATTTTAAAATATGTATTTTCCAGATTTTTGGCAAATGGTTTAATTGAAATTTAATAAAAAGTGTTTTTTTGAGATGTATGGAAATAGGTTGTTATAAAGGTTTTCAAAAAAAATGGTTTTATTGAATTGGTTTTAATTGGTTCATTTGAAATGGTTTTGACATACATTGGTTGTGTGAGTTCATGATTTTGACATGACCCTGAATAAGATGTGTGCACCGTTGGGTTACAAATTGACATGACCCAGGATAAGAGGCATGTGTTATTAGGGTACAAGGAGATTAGCCACTTTGTGATGACTTAGTGGATGGACAAGAAACCACTCGTGGGTATGTAACTGTCAGAGAAGCAGGAATTTCTAGGTGTGGGATGAATCATGGAAGCCGTATTCCAAAAAGGAATGTGAAATGGTTTTAAAGTATTGTTTGGTTACTTTTGCTTGAAAACTAATTTAGTACAAAAAACTGTTTTGGTGTTAAACTGATTGGATTTTGCATAAACTATTTTCAATTATTTTATATAAATTTTGTATATAAATGTGCTAACATGTTCTATCTTAGTGTCTTGAGTAGGGAATTCATTTGGGAGAAGCCTATTAAGTTTCATTACTCACCCCTACTAAGGAACTATGGTTCATATAAAAATTTAATTTATTAGGAAGCATGAAAATGTAAAGTATAACAATTCTTTAGTGGTGCATCATGATACTTCAGATATTTTTTTTTGAGTTGGAGAATGGAGAAAGTTTAGAGTAGTGTATTTCTATCATTAAAGTCCTTAGGTTTTATATTTTTTATCTTCCACTTTATACTTTTATATTAGTGTTCTTTCTCTATGGTAATCTATTTTAGTATGTTTTTTATATCAATGGTATTACATTGAGTTGTTTTACATTTTTATCATGCATCCTGTAGTGGTTTATTGTTTATGGTATGTTTGGTCGGTTGTTTTATTTTCAAAGGGAAAATTCTTCCCATAGTTTGAAGAATCCCTTGGTATTTATTATCTGTATTTGGAATCTTGGGGATGTCACTTAAGGCCAAGTAGAAATTCTACCTTGACCTAATCCAATAATGAGGGGAAATATGTTACAATTATAAATGAAATAATGATTCAAAATCCATTGATTTATGATGAAACATGTATCAGAACATAGTAAATGGGAATAAGTGAGAGTGGAATGTTTTTACTTGAAGTGGATAACTATCGTTGGTAAGATGTCATAATTTAAAGAAATAAGGATCAAGGGTTGAACAATACTATTCATTAGTTAAATACCCCATATGATTTCAATTTTTCATTACTTCTTATTGATCTTTGTATTAATCATTCAAGACATTTCTCCATTGACAAGTAAGAATTACCAAAACATTATCACTCCTATAAAGATTCACATAGTCTTTCAATGAAACACCACATATCCCACCACATACAAGGAGAAGAAGTGAATATACATCAAATTCTCCCACTTGTTGGACTCCCACCTAGTACGGTTATAAAAATCATCCTATAAATACCATATTTTTGTCACTGGAAGCTATGAACTTCTAAAATTCCATCCTTAGAACAAAGGTACTTCTCTTTTCATGGAGTAATTGAAGACTCACTTTGAATGTTGGAACTACAATGGATGTCTCAAAATGCATTTGTATAATACCATCCAACAAATAATTCTAATAGTCAAACCAATCAAGGATCCCCTTGTAGATATTAGACAGTTTCTACTACTTTTTCCAGATTTAGGAAAAAAACTATCAAATTTTGTTCAGTACTTCACCAAATCCCAGCATATGAATATTTAGATTTAAGGAGAAAACTATCCTCCTTAATAAAATCATCTCAAAAATAGTTATTATTTCATTTTATTTCTTGATACTCATCCTCCATCGCTTCTAGACATGTACCTATGTTTCTTGAACTACTATGTGAAGTAGTCATCCCATACATGGTATTAGTGGTTATTTTGGATGAATTTAGTGGATAAACCCAACAACTAGTGGAGTAATTGTTTTCTTAAATTAAATTACTCATTTAATTTAAAGTAAAGTAAAATTATTTTAAATACTAAATTGTAGGGTTCCCCTTATTATAATTATCTATAACTTCTCCTTTGATTATGAATATCTAATGTTAATTTATTTATTTATACAAAATGAATATTTTATGAACCTAATATAATAGATATGTGATTAAAATTTATGCACACTAATTGTATGAAAAAATAATATGAATATGGAATTAAATAGTTCATCAATTTAGAAATAAAGAATAAATAAGACCCTTATCATATCCTTTGTCATTGTTTTCTTCATTTTTATTCAAGAAAAACTAGTCTGCAATATTTATAAGAACATGTGATTTGTTATAGAATAGATCAGATATATAAATGTTGGACTAAACAAAGGGATATACTGAATGTGCACACCAATTGGGATGATACCATTATTTATATATTATTTTATACGAATACCACTGTAAATGATGATGGAGATCGTATGAAAGAAATGGAAATGGAAATTTAAGATGACCTTTGTGATTGTACAAAGTTGTTTGATAATTTAAATTGTTGTTTTAAGAGACCATTTTATAGTTATTGTAATAAACACACAAAATTTTTAGTTGTATTAAAGTTACATAATTTAAAAGAATCCAGTAGATAGAGTGACACAAGCTTTACATAACTACTTAGTCTTCTGAATGACAAGCTAGCAGAATAAAATAAACTTCCTTTTCGAAGATATGATGCTAAAAAATTCTACATTCAAAGTAAATGATCACAAAAAAATACATACTTGGATAAATGATTTTATATTATATTTAAAAGACCATGAATAAATCATAAAAATCCCAAAGAGTGTGATAAATTGATACAGGAGAGATAAATCAAGTCCTTTGAATGATGTATGGTACATTCCTATCATTACACAGTTTAGAATATAGTATGGATATCAGGAAACTGCATGAAAATTGATATGGAATGTAGATACAAGAATTAAATATGGGAAATATGTCATATAGGATACTCTCCTCGGTGGAAGAAAATTGATTATGAGAATCCTAAATTTTGAAATGCACTGAGAAACTTCCATCCTACATTATCTAAAGATGGAATAAATCGTTTTGATGTATAGAGTAGTAATCATAGTACATGACCAGTCATGTTGGTAAATTATGACCTGTGTCCATGGTTATACATAATCGTAAATACATTTTATTTTCTCTTCTTATATATATATATATAAAATAAACCGGTAATGATATAGATTTCTATTTGGATCCATTGATCAATAAACTAAATTCAATGTGGTATATGAGTGTTATAATGTATGATTCTCATAAATGTGAATAATTCACATTAAGTGAAATGTTGTATGGGATGATAAATGAATTTTCATATTATTTAAATATTTCTTCCTAAAACATAAAAGGAATGTTGGGGTTTCCCATTTGTGAATAATTCACACACTAATTTTGGTTGAGCCATTCCTCAAAAACTATTTTTTAAGACATCTAAATTTTTTCCTCAACCACATAAATACCAATCTGAGACAATTTTATTTGGAATACCAAACAAGGTACAATACCATATCCACTAATATGTGATCAAATTTTAAAAAAAGTAAAATATATTAACACTAGTTTTATTAAACGAGTTTTGAAGACCCTTACAAAATGAGGTCGAAAAAAGTGATCAAATTTCTTTAAATTACCATATTGGAATTGTTTTTAGATTCAAGATTTTCATGATGTATTACATATAGAAAAAAAATGTATTTTATAGTGTTATTTGAATATTCCTAAATATTCATGGAAAAATGGCATCAAGTCTAGGGTGGACTAGATTGACATGGAGATAAGGGAACAGTTTCCACTGATGAAGGGTAAAGGTCGGGATTTTCTTCCTATAGTATATTACACTCTATCGAGATAGGAAAAAAATCAATTTTTTATTTACATTAATTGCATAAATTTTCCATAGGTTTATTCATCAAATACCATTAATGTCATGTTAATGACTAATTTTAAGTTATAGGGACTAAAATCACATGAAAATCTTGTTTTGATGTAAGATTTAATGCTCATCGCTTTAAATTTCACTCTTCTTAAAAATTTATGACATACATTAACCAGAATTTTCTTTTTTTTCCAATCTACGTGCAGAAAATTTATAGAACTATTAAAGTTTTGAATCATGAATAAGGAAGTTGTAGTCATATTATTTGAATTAGAGATGTTCTTCCCACCTTCAATCATTGATACAATGGTCCATCAGATGGTTCACTTGGTTATATAGGTTCGACTATGTGGTCCTATCCATTGAAGATGGATGTAACTCATTGATTGGTATATGAATATTTTAAAAGACTATTTCTAGAATAAAAGTTTTCTAAAAGTTTATATTGTAGAAAAATATATTTTTGAAGAAGATGTTGAATTCTATACCGATTACTTATCAAATATTGATAGCATATGTCTCCTAAAGTCTTACCATAATAGATTTCTTTGGGGAATGGATTTCCAAAATTGAAGTTGTTATAATTACCATCATAGAGAAGGAGCAAGAACACCTTTACATTTAAAATAATAGTGAATATTTTGATCTATATGTTGAAGCCCATAAATCAATTCTTAGAGATTTAAATCCATCAAGGTCTGAAGGATGGACATTAAGTACACATAAGAAGTAGTTTATAGGTTGGTTTTGAGATCATATTTACAAGGATTTATTTGAAAATATGAATTCAATTATTGAATGAATTCAAGGGATAGCCACGAGACCAAATGAATCTGTTATATATTACATCATTTTTGTACTCAATGTTTATACATTCTATACAAAATAACTTGATGAATATAGTACATTGAAAAATAGTGGAGTTTAACTTAAGGAGTAAGTGATGCACATGTCCGGTTCCAAGGATAGAAATACAATTTTTGAGAATATCTCAAATTTGATCATTATTTAATAGAAATACAAGTTAGATTATACAACATTTCAAGTTCCAATTTTCCATTTCAAAAATTTTTACAATAGGAGTGCAGCTAAAGTTGCTGAAATGGGATTTGTGATGCTGAATTTCCGGGTGGAAGGGGAAAAGGATATGTTTTTTATAATGTAATCACAAGAAGTTCTAGTATTTTATGTCTTCTATCCATTAAATAAGAATTGGTCAATTATCCATTAGATGATTTAAATAAATGTAGTGTCAGATGAAAATTTAATACATTATGACCATTTCATTAGTAGATCACAATTGGTTTATGGAGGTCCTAGTGTATACAATATCTTTTACATTATAGGGGACCAAAAAGTGGTGATTTGGATTCTTGATAGAGGATATACATGCCTTTATCCTTTAAAAAAGATTATAATGAGATATTCAAAGTATTTTTATGATACTAATCCTTTCCTCATTGTATTATGTGTTCTCAACTATATTAAGATATTATAAATTAAAAATTTGACTACTCAGGTAGAGAATATCTTCTACACACGATGATACTACGAATCTTGGGGAAAAACAGGCAGTTGATGTTGAAAATGTAGAATTACTAGGGTTACAACAACATGTTGATGAAAAAACATGAACACGTTATCAAAGTGTTGAATAAAATTATTAAGGAAAAAAGTAAGCATATAAAATTTGTGGTTTACTGGAATCAACATGTCCAACCTATTGACCCAAATAAGTTAGTGTTAACTAGAGATGTTAGGGTCACAATAATGATGAAAGTTCCAATTGATATAGATTCATGGAACTATGTACAACCTATATTAAAGGAAACCCTTTTGGAATATATAAACGTAATGCTATGATATAATTTCCCTATTTTACCAAAAAATATATAATGAAATTTTAATTTAATTTTTATTATTCTTTATAGTGTTCATTTATTTTAAATGATTTATATAATAAATATGCCTTAGTTTCCATGGGATAATCCCACATAGTCTTCCAAACTCTGTACCAAATTTCATCTTGGGGATTTTAATGGGAAAGTAAATCCCCACCCACCAGTTTCTTATAAAGACATTATAAATCAGAAAACATGGAATGATTTCATTGGTCATTGTGATGATAAATCATTTCACATTTATTTTAGTTGATACAATATTATTTGAAATTATTTATTTTATCTTATTTGATTCAAAATTGTTAATATATGAAATAAAAAAGGAGTTCTTAAAATAAAAAACATTCATCAAAACCAATATACCCCTATATTATTGGTAAAATAGGGAAATTATATCATAGGACACTCTCTCTTCTTCTCTTCAACATGATTCTTAGGTTAATGATTTTCTATTTTATTTATATGAGGTTATCTTAAATAGTTTATATAAATAAATGAATATAAATATTCATAATGAGAAAATCCTTACCTCATAGTTCTAGATTTTATACTTCTTTGAAGTCCAGGTTTACTGTATACCTTTTCTTCAATCTGGATGAGATCAACACCTCAGCATGATGGATGATTCTTAGTATTCAAAAAAAATATAACAACAATAACTTTTTGGGATTAAGATAATTCTAGATTTTAATTATCTCAACGTAATATCTCATCTTCCTTATCTAGGTATATTAGTTTTAACTCCCTATAAATCTAAATTAGGAACATCGTATTTGATCTCTTGTACGACATGCAACACCAAAGGTGTATGGGAATATAATATCCGGAGACTTTATAATATAATTACTATTAAATATATGATATATCTTTAAATTCATGAAATAATGAATTATATTGAATTACTTGAGACAAATACTTTCTTCAATGACTTTCATTGCATGCAACAAATACTTTCTTTGATATCTTTCATGACACACAAGTCCGAGTTTTACTGATTGACAATATATTATTAAAACATTTGTATTTACTATAGTAGGATATAAAATAGTCATTAAATTAGTAGTTATGAATTTTATTAACAAAAAAATGAAAATATATGGTTTAAAAAAATATAAAACAATTCATTGGTTTCAAATTAATTATAAATCAATATAGGAAAGAATTTAATTTAAAGGGAATTTCTTATACAAAACTATTTTTATGCTCACATATTTGTTTTATCCTATGTAATTAAATTAATTATAATTATTTAGTAATATTAATATAATATATGTATATAATTATAAAAAATATATTTTATATATTCATCCAATAGATCTTATAGGCCTAAGATAATAATAAACTCAATAATTCGCAAAAAACATTTTTTTTATAAATACAGTTTTATCACCTTTTAATGTAGAACCTATTTTAAATCAAATTTTTGGATCTTTTATAGATTTTATATGTAAAAATAAACTTATTATTTTAAATAAAAACATAAAAATTAGTTTTGGGTGAATTTTTTGGTATTTTTCTGTAGAGTTTCATTTTTTAATGAATAGAGGAAAATACTGAATTTTAATTCAAAAATTATTTTTCGTATCATTTATTTATAAGGTTATAGTGTATTTTTATTGGTTTTAAAGATTAATTAGATAAATTTTATATAATTTACTACAATTTAGTTCATTTTAATTAATTTTAATTTGAAATTGAATTTCAAAACATAGAAAACATTCGAACGTTTTTACTTAAAAAACTCGCATTGGTGTCCTGTCTATGGGATTAATTTTAAATTAATTTATACCACTATTATGATTGGAATTTTAAAAAATGTATTAAATAGTTTGAATAATAATAATTTATATTTTCTAATAAGTTAAAATTATTTTTTTATCAAAAATATTAGTGAAAGATATTAAAATTAATTACACTGATTAAGAGAAAAAATTATCTTCACAAAGGAATAAATCACCAACTTAAAGATCTAAATGACATAGAGAAGTATCCAAAATCCATTTTATGGCCATATATAGAGCCTATAATCACTTTTTTAAAATTTTGAACATTATTGGAGTTACTTTCCAGGGAAAACACATGGGTGGAATTCCATGTCCAAAAATTTACAAGAGTTTCACACCTCCTCCACTATAAAAATTCACTCAAACCTCCCACTTCCTCTAACCTCTAAAGCAACATTGGAACGACCAAGATATTACCAAATATATCCTAAAAATCCCTCCCCTCATCCTATAATTCTAATATTGGGAATAAATCCATCCAAGTAAGCCCTTTGGTGAAAATCAAATGGAGTTACCCGAATAATAAGTAACATTATTCCTCAAGATATTTAGTTTTATTTTCATTATCTACCCCTAAAATTCTCTTATTATATTATTATATAATAAAAAAAGCATCCAAAATATACTTACATGTTATTATATTAATTTTTTGACCTACATTTACACACTCTTCCATCTAATTGGTAATGAACTTACAATTTATGTGTACGATGAACTACCGTCTCACGAAAAAATGTCATTAATTTTTGTTTTACCACATTTAATGGTTGGGTATTATGAGGGAAATTATATTTTTATATTATATATATCATATTTATAATTTATATATTATTATTTAATTTTTAAATAACTTATTATGTTATTATTTCTATTTTTTGTAAATACGATTACATCATTTATGGAAGTATGGACTATCGCCCCTTCAAAGTGATGTGATTCATTAACACAATACATGGAATGTGTAAAGGATGGTTTTAAATAAAATATGTTACATATATAAAATAAATATGATACTAGAATTATAATATATGTATATATCATTTAGTTTTCTTTTTCTAATATGGCAAGGAAATAGAAGTAGCGTTCATGTGTACATACGACCTATCATCTCCATTAGTGGTGCATATCTTTTCTTATCTACACCTTTATAGATTATTATAAATAAAAATATAAGGAATATATGTGATAATTAAATCATTATTTAAATTATATATATGTTTAAATAATTATCTAAGTAATATTAACAACAAATAATAAGTCAAAACATACTCGAATAATTAGGAAACTAACACCTGAAGTAGTGAAAATAATGATAGATTATTAACAAACAAGTAATAAGATGTTATAAAAAGTTAATATATTATAACATAAAAATTATTCAGGTTCTTTTATAGGTTTTTAACATGTTTAAAACCATTATACAAGAGGTTAAAGGATGATAAACCAAAAAGGAACACAAGGTAATAGATTTTCATCTCACTTTTATCGTCTGTGAGATAAATGTCATATCCACCACTTTCTTCTTTCTTGTGGTGTATCTACTAACCCTTTTGATATATTATATCTTTAAACATTTTATATAAATGGTATTTCAAACTTTTATTTAAAGTTATTTGTTCATTAGGTTTATCGTTTAAAATGTTTCATAGTGGAACTTCGGAATATTAAAATATTATTTTCTTCATGAATAATTTTAATGATCTTTTAAAGGTATTTCCATTAAAATAAATTATATGAACATTGTTCAATAAAACCTTTAATTTTCATCTCCTGTGGTTATTTATGAACTTTTTCAAGTATTAGAAATAGTTTCCAACTCTTTGGTTCTACAAACTTTTTATAATTTTGTTTAAGAAAACCCGACTTCATTTCTCTCTTTAGTCGGAGAACCCATTTTCTTCTAAAAAATATTTTCTAAAAATGCTTCAAAAAATGTGTTTACATTTACAAAAAAATTTATAAAATAAATTTTTACCACTTTTTTATCTTACCAATGTTTTCAAAGGAAACTTTTTATCGCTTTACGAAAATGGAAATTTTCTAACCTTTTTACCATAAAAAGGAATGTTCATTTTACGTCGTACGACTTTTATGGATTTAATAGTTATCAACTCTTTGAAGATTCATTTTAATGTTTAAAATGTTAATTTTTAATGAATATATTTTCAAAAGTGATTTTCAAGGAAAAGGTTTTTAAATTTTTTGTCAAAACAAAAGGATATTCGCTTCAAGAGGTTTTTAAATGATATTTTTATAGCATTTTTAGTCATAAAAAACAAAAACCATTTAATTTTACTCCACTTGAGATATTTTTTATTGATAAAGTAATTATTCTTCTTATAAATGGTTTATGATTGATTTGGCTAAGGATGGTATTGACATTCACTTCCTTGATTCCATTTATTACCCTAGAAATATTCAATTTTCTATGAACATTTGATATTGAATTTCCACTAAATATCCATATAATTTTTCATGGATATAATTATTATCTAAACTTTATACCATTTTTCATATGGTGTTCACTTTTTAATTTATTTCATTTTTAGGTGAAATATTGATAAATCCATATCATTTATTCAATGTGGATATTTGATAAGTCATATTATTTATTCGATATGAGGAATGATTACGAAATGAAAGGCACAAGTTGGGGATTGTTTAAGGTAAGACCTATGAGTTATAGACTGGTTAATGAAAGCCTCACAATGCATCATTAGTCTCTTGAGATGAAATTAGTTGGAAATGAACCCTTCAATTTTGTTTCTAAATAGAATAGAAGGGTTTCTTCCTGAAGAATTAATCCATATTGTGAAAGGTCTTGATGGTAGTGGTTTATGTACCAGATACATGATGTCCAATAATTAATAATTTTCCTCATTTAGATATAGTTATTATTCATCCATGATATTTTGTGTCATCATATCTATGGATGGATTTCATTTTCATTTTATTTTTTAAATGGCATGTGTTTTAGTTTCTTACCTTTCCATGTTTATTTATTCTTATCTAGTTATCTTAATGAAATTTGTTTCTAGTTATTACCTTTTCATACTATTTATGAACTTATTTATTATATTGTTGATTATATGTTGTGTGGGTTCAGTTATTTATCTTTCCATAATTATTATTCTTATTGATTCATTATTGTTTCCGCTATACATTAACCTTACTAAGAATTTGAGCTCACCCTTATTTTGTTTACTTTACCCAGGAATCCAAGAAGTGTACTATGAAATATATGCAATGATATACTAGATGGAATAAATTTATCATCAAAAGAAATAAATTTATGTTTCAATTAGTTTATTCATTTATAATAAAAGAGACATGTATGTATCTGGTTTATTAATACTACTAAACTATTGAGTCCTTTGGGATTTGATTCATTGTAATTGTGCCAATGTATTGGTGGTAGACTGTAGTTCCGGTCTTCTAGGTTCGGGTCACTACTTTAGTGATACTTTTTCTTCTTCTTCTCTCAATTCACCTCTCTTCAATGATGTAAATAAGGAAATGAAACATTTTATGTGGATCTACTTTCTATTCTTTACATAATCAGATATATATATATATTCATTATTTATCACTTCATCCAGTTATATTAGTGATATCCTTCTTCTTCTCTTGAGCCTCCTCTTCTTGAACTGAACCATATATGGTAGTGGATTTCTTCCATTCCCCTACTTATTTTTTCCTTTGAACTATATTTTTTAATATTATCATTCTATCAAAATTTCAGAATCATTTTGAGGGGTTATATAGATTTCTTCATAACCAACCATATTATCTAAGGGTTTTGATTAATCAAACTGTTGTAATCCACTTATAATATTCTAGGTGTACACACAATTTGTTTGGTCAAGAAAATTCAATCAATCTGAGTCAAATATTAAAATAGCAGTTAGCTCTTCCTATTTTTAATTATCAACCAAGATTTCCTGATGTTTTGGAAACTTCCTATTGATGTTTTAGTTTTCTTTACCATGAAATGAATACATCATTTAAGTCTTGATGTTTTGTCAAAATCCAAATATATTAAATCACTACTACAAATACAGATTTTAATAGTGCTAAAAAACCACCTTTAATAGCGCTAAAAAGCACTGTTAATCACAGAGAAGATAAAGGGGGTCCCCTTTATCAGCGCTCAAAATAGCATTGTTAAAGGGTCACCTTTATCCACGCTAAAAAACACCGATAAAGGTCCCCCTTTATCAGCGCTTATTAAGAACTGATAAAGTGAAATCTTTTTCAATGTTATTTTGAGTGCTGATAAATGTATAATATATCTGTGCTCAAAAGAATGCTAATAAAGTCCCCATTTATCATTGCTAATATAATAAAAATTTGTCAGCACTAAATTAGTGATGTTATGGCCAAGTTGCCTGAGCAAACCCAGCACCTTCACAGCACCTACACACCTAAGACAGCCCCTTCACACACAACACAAGCAACACCTACTCACAAAAAAAGCATAGAAGAACAAAACAACACTTTCAAGAGTTTCCCAAACAATTTCATATTCATTTACTTGAAATCATGAATAAAAAAACACGGCTATATGCATTTCAAATAATGTTTATTATGGTTACAATAACAATTATCAAAAAAATAATTAAAAACATTAATGTTTATCATTTTTGCATCTGTGATCCAATCTCAAAAAAAATTCATCAATGGTATTAGTTGCTAAACAAATCATTCGAACATAGGAAAAAAATTTACCTATATTAGAAAATAGATATTATGTTAGTAATACCAGAATGAAATAAATTAAACATTAATATGAAATAATACATTAATAACATATCAATTGTTTCTTGTTATAACCTTTACATGTCCATATTTCCTTGTATTGAATTAATATTTTAGAAGAGGATCAACATGATTCATTGACTTATAAATATTTTTTCTTTTAGATTACATGGACGAGAAAATAAGAGGAATAAATGTCAACAACAACATGGAGTCCAAAAGGTTTCATTTATTTACAATTAAAAAAGGGAGGAATCTTCACAGTTTATACAATATGACACATACATGATGGTTTATTCAATTTCATAGGAGTATTAAATTTTAGAATAAATTCTAACATTTTCTTTATGATATCACCATCCTAGATAGGTTATAAACCTAATAGTTACATATATTAGTATCCTCTAAGAGTGTACTCTCTCATTCCAAGTCAAAGGGAATGAGTGCTAGTCTGTCCGCATCAAACATTAGGTCCCAACCTTCTTGGACCCTGACCACTTATGCCTATCCAAGGATCCCATACAATATCTAAGGTCCCGTTGAAGGTATATAAGGAATGTATTTCTCAGTTTCAGAGAGGGCCTGATAAGAATCTACGCAATTAGAAAGGCCATGATCATACTAGTTCACTTTTCTCTTGATCTTCTAGTTCTTTAGTGGGATTAGCGAGACCCAACTCGCTACCCTCCTCAAGATAGCCCCCTATACATCCCCCTCCCTACCCCTGGATAGCCCCCTCCCTACCCTTGGAGATCCCCCCCCCCCACTCTAACTTCATCCCCCTCCCTCCTCCTGGACAACCCCCCTCCCTCCCCCTGCATCCCCAATCCCTTTACCTAGACAGCCCCCTTCCCACCCCTTAGATATCCCCCTTCCAACCTCTGTACATCCCACCTCCCCTTCTGTACACCCTCCCCCACTCTTGGACACCCCCTACCCATGGACAGCCTCCTCCCAACCCTTGGACAGTCCCCCACCCCCACCACCACTCCACCTGTAGGCCCCGCTCCTGGATAGCCCCCCTCCATCCCCCTGAAGCCCCCCTTCCTTTCCCAAGACAGCCCCTTTCCCACCCCTTGTCCAGCCCCTTTCCCACCCACTGAGAATCCCCCCTCCCCTCGTGGACACCCTCCACATTCTTGGACACCCCCTCCCTCGTGGGCACCCCCTCCTTCATGGACACCCCCACCCACCCACACCCCTTATGAACACCCCTACCTTCTAGTTCTTTAGTGTGATTAGTTAGACTCCCCCCCCCCACTCCCTCTCCTCCCTGAGACAGCCCCCCTGGACAGCCCCCTCCCTACCCCTGGACAGCACCTCCCCCCACCCTCCCCCACCACCACCACTCCACCTGCAGCCCCTCTCCCTACCCCTAGACAATCCTCCTATCTCCCCTATAGGCCCCCATTCCCTGGACACCCCCTCCACGTTAGTTGTATCTTTTTTACAGGGGATCATTTTTGTCATGTAGGGATCATGAACTCCTATTAGGATAGTGGAATGTCAGGTCAGTTATTTGTTATGATACCCGCCTCGGTCATATCATTACATTTCCAATTTCAATTGAACCATGTATATTTAAATATAGGATTTGGGGTGGGAGACACTAATATATAGAAGGATTAAGATAGTTCAAACTTATCTTATGCTCTCCAATACAAGTGATGAAATATGAAACATACATACGGTGTGGGAGAATCACCCAAGAGGAGCAGACGGGGAGGTTGGCATAGCGCAGAGAAAATATAGAAAAACATAAAAGGTCCAAAGGGGAAGGGGGTGGCATGTCCAGGGGTAGGGGTTGCAGGGGTGTGGTGGAGGGGGTGTGGGTTGTCTAGGGATGGGGGGTGGGCTGACCAGGTGGGGTGGGGTGGGGGGTACAGGGGTGTGGGGGAGGGGAGGTATGGGTTGTTCAGGGGGTGTGTTGTCCACTATAAAATGACCATTAGGGGTCCTAAATAGTGAATTATGAGAGGGGAAAATTATGGGGAAGAGGGGTTTGGGTGATGGAGTTGAGTGGAAGATGAGGAATAGGGGAACCTCATTAAAAAGACTAAAAAATATATTTTTATTTCAAGAATAGGGTATATTATGGTGTAGCCTGAGATTCTATTGCATAGTGCACCCAATGATGTCACATTAATGAATTACCAGAAGGTATACACTGCAACACTCATCCCCTAGGCAGCACCATTAAATCTTGATCATGAATTTTGATGTGACTATATTTCACATGGAATAACACCCCCCCCCCCCCAAAAAACATAATGGAGTGCATAACATAGCCAACCTCCAACATGATCTAAACCATTAACATAAGATGAGTCCCATTTACAAACTCACATACATAAAGAATGACCTAAAGAGGAATAGCAATTCCAACATTCAACACAATATGAACCACTAAAATAATTTATATCTTGTGGAAAACAGCATATACCCCATGATGTATATCCAAACATAAACATTAAATTTTTTGAAAGAATGCTCACCTTGGTGGAGTATCTCTACATTGCAATCCCAAGGTCTCTAGGCCTCATCCTCATCATAGATATATAATAATGATTAAGATATAATGAACAGACATGAAAGATAAGCCTCATCCTAGATCTTAGCTAGCCAATGATTGATACCTAGCATCGAGAAAGAGATTATTACATAAGAAGTTCATACATGACACATCCTAATCAGCCTCACTAAATGTATCCATCATTAACATATCCTTTAGTTAAAAAATATATCATGATAATCACAATACCTATAGGTAACAATATATCAACAAGAAATATCTTTATTCATATTTAGTTACCAACCTACACCACCCCATGTGTGTATTTCCCTACTATTAAGGTCATAAGGAATCCATGTTATCATTTCCACTAACATCATAATCAACTGCACTCCAAGTACTATACCTATAATGGTTTTAAGGGAGATGTCACAATTTCATATAGCCATGATAAATATTTTCTATGGGACAATCAATAAAAATCATGTACTCAACAAGATATACGATTTAAAATAATTCTTGATATATCTCACACAACAACCTATCCACTGGTTATTCCATCACTAGTACGCATCAAGAAATCCCACTAATCGAATGGCCAAGGGATAAATATCTTAGTAGAACACAAATACCTTGGGACATAATATTCTATCTCCTTACCTTTCGTGATCTAATGATCACTCTCTAATCTATTATCTCACTCGGTCCTGTGGGAAACCCTCCAAATATTATAGGCGTACTATAAAATGGTTTACACATATTTAGATCAATACCTAGTCTCCTAAGAGTCCTAAGACATTGAACAAGGAAGTTAGAAATCAATAAACTCATTGCATCAAGAATGATCCATATTGAATACATTTATAAATAAATGATCACCCAATCTCAAATTCCCTAGAATGAATCATCACCTTTCTCTATCACAAGAACACCACATGTGTAGAGAACCACCCAATGGTTAGAACAAAACCAAAATGGGAATAATTTTATCATAAGAATTTTATAAAAAACCATTTCACATAATGTTCCAAATGAACAAAAAAACATTTTAAGGGTGACAATCCAAATAAAATGATTTAGAATATCTTCCAAATCCACTCTTGAGACCAATATTATGAATATAATTTTATAAAACCACTTGGGATCCAAAATCCAAAATAAAAAAATTTTTAATATTGAAAGTCTATCACAATGTTTACAATATATATCATATGGGTTAACACACCCTTGTAAACTCTAACTACCCCTTTAGAACACTTACAAAAAATTACACACACCAAAAACATTATTTAGAAATCATTTGGTGTAAAAATCCTATTTAAAAACTTTTATGTAGTACTGAATTTGAATTTTGGAAATATTTTCATGCTTTGAAGGTCACTATGGAATTTTTATATACAATTGGTACTCAAACTATTCCATAATAAGGCTTAAAAATGTCAAGGAAATCAACATTATTCTATCATATGGAACATACATATAAACAAGATGGATGAATCTTCCTTCAATGAAAACTAGTAAACCATGCCACAATATGTTCTTAAAAACCATCAAGGGTTACCTCCTCCAAATCCTTTTTTTGTCATTTTCAAAATACCACTTTATGGCTGAGTGTAAACCTCAAAAAGACCAAATATAGTCCAAACATCACCCACATAAACTATTACACAACAAACCACATCCCAATAGCCACATCCAAATTTATAAATTAAAAATTCAAACACTAGAAAAACCAAAAGCTCGGGCAAGAGAGCAGCCCGAAAAAACAACCATCGAGGAGACACGTCACCGCCATCATCACCACGCAGTCCAATCACTTCAACATTGTCACGTTGCCACTTCACTTAGACATCAACCTCATCGTCTCATCACTATTGACCTCTTCTCCGACCACCACCACCTACACTCACCGCTATCTCAGAGAGCCTCCCTCCTGTGGTAAACTACGGTCCACCACCACCATTGTTGCCACCGATCAACACCACTCCAGAACGTCGAAGCACCTCAACATGATCAAGTCGTCGTCCCCCATCACCAAACCACAACCAGCAATAAAAATAATCAACTGAATGAAGATCTTTCCTACTGGAACACTGATAACCACTCAAACAACACCTCTAAAATCTTGCATGAAAAACACCTCGCCAGATAGACCCAGAGAGGAGAGGTGATTCCCAAAGACAGAGCAGAGTAAGAGAAGTATGGAATCTTCATAATGAGCCAAGATCTTCGCCAAAAGAACCCTTCCAAACTGAAGCCCCAACAACACCTGAACCCAATCTGGGCCACCTGGAACCCCACCACAACGTACATCAAAACCCAAAGCTACTTGGAATCCATCTTAACTGACCGACCTCGAAAGAATTAGTGGATCTAGAGGCCAGAGGGGAGCACAAGCCGGCATGAATTCTGCAGCAAGCCACGACCAAGGAAGCACCAAACACCAGACTCACCATAAAATAACATCAATTAACCTTCATGAACAAAACATAGAGCACACATCCATAGAAACTCCTCAGTAGAAACAGAATAACTACCCCTTGACCACCATGGAATGAGGACGAAGAAAATGGGACTGAAACCCTAACACGAACACAGTACTGAGACCAAAAGTAGAAGAAACAAAAGGGAAAGTCGTTCTAGTTCACATGTTGAGTATAAATGTCTCATCTTCTATCACAGGAACCCGCCACCGCCACTGAACATCTGAGCCACCGAATCAACCAGTCACGGTGACCTACGTCGTTGTCACATGAACCCACCGCCACCGATGAATATCCAAGCCGCCAAATCAACCAGTCACAGGTTACCTGTATCTGTAGCGCAAAGGAAAATAGAAGAATCACCACCTCTGAAAGTTTGAGTCTCTCTCACACAAACCCCCTGCAACTAATATATGAAAGCCTAGGTGAGGAGAAGAATAACCCAAGCTACAGGAGTAGATCTGAAAGAATCGTTGCAAAAGAGGACCTCTAATGACGTGAAGCTGTGAGATCAGGCTAGGTCAACACGACGTCGGAGGTTGGGGGAATGCCTCGCCGCCGAGCCAAGACAGACCAGCATGTCCACAAGAACGACATGTTGCCTCTATGTCAAGAAAACTGTGGTCAAATCTGATAAGCCTCACAAATAGTAGATGACCTCCAACCCAAGCATCGTCGTTGCCCTCCGATCAAAGCATCATTGTCCCCCGTATAATCCGTCCGCTGTTAATGCACGCCAGCCCCAGGCTTGCCACCAGAGAACTGCAAGAGAACCGCCAGATAACCGCCATCCGCACCTATCCCGCCATCCGTGTCGATCTCGTCAACCCCAAAACCCTAGGGTGCTCCTGAGATCAGGAAGCTCTCGAGAGTGCCCTCCTTTTTCCATGGTGTTACATAAATTATTAAGGGTTATAAAGTAGAAGGGATCATGGCGGAGGAGGGATCACGGTGAAGGAAATAGTGGTAGAGGCAACGACGGCAGAGGTAGTGATGGTAGAGGCAGCGGCGTCGGAGGTAGCAGTGGAAAAGGAGGAGGAGGATGGTCAAGGCAGAGGAGGAGGAAAAGGCGACGACGGAAGAGGAGGAGGAGGAGGGGTCACAGTGGAGGAGGGTTCAGGTTCATCTTTCGTGAAGGCTTGAATGGGTGTGAGAGAGGTGGGGCATGTTAGGGTTCTTGTATAAAAAAACGTTGGAACCTTTATCAGCACTAGTTAAAAGCACTGATAAAGGTATATTTTATTAGTGCTAAAATAAAAGCACTAATAAAACATACCTTTATCATCACTTTTTTTCACTCATAAAGATAGACCTTTATGAGACCTAAAAAATTACTGATAGAGTACCTATTTTTATAGTGCTAAAATTAAAGCACTGATAAAACAACTATTTACCAGCTCTAAAATTACAGTACTGATAAATACTTCTTTTTTAAAGGAATAATTTTAATAATTTATTTATATTATTATATATTTATTTAAAATGACATATATGATAAGTATTTATTTATTTATTGATAATTATAACAATAATTAGTATATATTTATAAATATATTTATTATTTAACATAATTTATTATAATCTTATAATTATTTAATTATATATATATATATATTTAATTATAATATTATACATACTTTTTCAATTGAAACATTATTTATATATTTGAATTATTGAAAAATATATATAAAATATAAACAATTGTTTTTTATTTAATGTATACAAATAACCATTATTTTTTGAATATGAAGATAATAATATTATATAAATTAATAATAACAACTTTTATCAGCACTAACAATAGCACTGATAAATGTACCCTTTATCTGCACTAAAAAAGTGTCAATAAAAGTTACACCTTTATCGGCCCTTGTTTTAGCACTGATAAATGTTACCTTTTTCAATACTTTTAGCTAGCACTGATAAAGGCACAACCCTTTATCAGTTCTTTCTGTTTAGCACTAATAAAGGGCATCTCTTCCCTTGCCCTGTTTTGTGGCAGTGAATTCACTCCATATCTTCTATTTAATCTAGAAAAATATCCTATCATAATACTTTTAATTTTTCTCAATTCATAAAATTGTCATGACTTGAAAGTGAAATTTACGACATTCCCCATCCCTTTTTAGTAAAATATTTATTTACATTATCCATACGGCCTCTAAAATTCCCACGATAGGCCTCCTCATCTTTCATAGAAACTTTATGATCTCAAAAAGGCATCTGCTATTGCATGACACTCTTCTCCTCTCTATTTCAATTCCATCACTACTTCACCTGACCCATATAAACTACTTTCATTCCATTTTATAACCTTCATGTTTTAAATACCGAATATGTCCAAGATATCAATCACATTTTATATTTTATTGATCCATGGAATGGGACTAAATCCATGAAATACCCTATATTCTCCTCAAAATTTCCAATCATAAACCCTTATATTCTTCCTATAGAATATTAAGTATCGCCTTTGATAAAATGGTTGATATAACCTATAAAAAACCTTTCACATACTATGATCTACATTAACATTTCCAAATATCAACTTCCTCTTTCAAATATTCTATATAAGGAAATAAAACCTTAAATATTTCAGATGAATATTTTCCTTTTTCATATTAAACTACATCCCAAAAATATTAAGTATTCAAAGATCCTGATGCCATTTCCATTTCCATGGATTTTTATTGAAAAAAAATTATTCATATTCCCATTCTGTATTACATATACAAGTAAGGTTATTCCTTTTACAATTTTCATATCCTTGTAAAATAATTTTCATAACATAAAAATATTATATATATAGTAAATCCTCGAGGAATTTTCTAGTTCCACGTATTCAAAAAACCTAAACATATTTCCAAAAAAACATACACATATTTAGGAAGATATTATGAATCTAACCAATATATCATACACATAAAAGGTGATATAATGGACTTAACAAATTTCTCAGATCCCCTTCTAACTTCTATTATCCAAACTATATGAACACTTAATTTCAAAATTAATTTCTAATTGTCCAATTTTTCAAAAAAAAATCAAGACTATATTAAGGATTACTAATTTTAATAGTTTAAAAAACTCTTCTCACCATATTATATAACACTTACAAACTTCTAATAATCCATATTAAATATTTAACTATTGTACTTTCTTTTCCAAAAAGACCTCCTAATTCTTTACCTCTTAAACATACATAATTCAAATATTTTTCTTGATATTTAAATTTTAAAAAACTTCTTCCCACATAGTCAAGGTTTAAATATTCTATTTCATTCAATTGATCATCTTATGAACTATCATCTTCCTGACATACTTTAGTTATAATTCTAGAATGTATAACTTCTTCAAGTTGTATTTTCCTTATTTAGTGATTAACAATAAATCTAACACAAATAATGACTTTTGATCTAATACACTCCTATGGATTTTTACAATAATATCAAAAATCCATACTCTATAAAATACCTTCAAGGTTCTAAGGCTATGAAATTATGATCCCTTTATTTTCTCCCCCTTTGTTATAAAAATAAAATTAAGCATCTGATCTATATCATGGGTTTCATATTCTCAACACTTTCACATAGAATCCTATAGGGTATATATTTTCATCTTTACTCCCCCTTTTATCTATACAAGATTTTATCTATAAAGGTCACTTTGAAAAAAAAATAACTCTCATCCCTTGTAAAAACTAGATTATTTTGAAAATGTTTTTCTCCCATTTCAGGAAATCTTTTCTTAACCCATTTTATATTGATATCCTCCAAACTATTCTAATCTAATCTAACTTATTAATCTTTTAGATTAATCTACCACCTTTATGTTTGAAGGTATAACCACTTTTTCATTGATGCTTTATATTTTTACCATATATTGGTACCACTAGTTTGAAAGATACTCCAGATTAACACTTCATCCATCATTCCACATGATGACGCCACTAGTTAAATAAAAAAACCATATTTTTTCAAGTCTTAAGACACTCTTTATAGTTTCATTATACTCAAATATTTGGATGAGTGATTTTTCCCCATGGAATTTGTTCATTGAAAAATCCTCTAAGAATAATGGGTTAAATCTTTCTATAAGAAACATGAGTTTAAGTCGACAACCTCAAGGTTATCATTGTTACACACATACTATAATAAGCACTTGTAGTTTGATATATTAAATATTATTAACACATCATATGATATCAATACCACTAACACTAAACCATAAGAAAATAAAAAATAAATCAAAAGTGTGTGAGATAGACTCTAAATTAAATAAACTCAAAGTTTTTTGTGAGAAAATAGTGATACCACTTGATATACATGTTAATTATTATCTTAGTAGGGATTATATTTCTCATAAAAGACTATATATATCTTAAAATCATATTCACCAACTCCCCCTAAAGGATTTTAGTTATTAACACTAAGTGTGTGATAAATTATATCATGAGGAAACCATTTGTTGGTTATGAAACATTCCTCCTAGCATTTTTAGTATACTAAAAATATTGAGTTGATACGACGTGTTAGTATATAGACAAATGAACATGAAAATCATAATCAATATTATTTATTATCTCAAGTTGTCTTATATTTCTTTAAGTGGTATGATAGCACTAGAGAAATGGCATGAAATCACTTATTAATCTTTAATGAATGTTTGATACCACCAAAACATTCAAATATATCTTTGAAACCAATTTAACTCCAGATCAGGTTATACATCATTCATACTTATTCTTTACATAATACAAATCTTTATTCGCCGTGAAAATTAAAAGTGGTTTTTTATCACCACTTATTGAGTCGGGTCGGGCCATGATACAACTTCATATTTTTTTGGACTCAAACCAATTATTGACAGCAATTATATTAGCTTTATATATTTTATTTATCTCTTTTTATCTCAAACGCATATGTAAATTCAAGAAGATCACTCACATGTGTCTTATTTTAGCACATATAAACCTTCCACTCATATATACATACATATATACAAACACACACACACACACACACACATATATATATATATATATATATATCTTTTTTCATCAATATTATCCCATGGATTATATATCCCCCTGAATCCTACACCACACACAAAAAAAATTAGAAACATTTAAATACAAGTGGATAGGAGTAATTCCTAGTATACTCAGCCTAAAGATTTTGGTTGGTTATTGTGTACTAACCCTTTTCTCATAACTTATTTCCAAGACTTTTTATTAGTGATTACTTGTATGCTACTGATTTTACATAATTTTTTATGGATGTTTACTTTAGAAATCACCGTTTCTTATATTATGATTCACTTACAATGTGATAATCATTCCAATTTTTCATGTTGATTCTTTTGATGAAACACTAATGTATCTTTATTTATTTTTCCTCTACCATAGGAGTTCTCTTACATTGACATTCACCAATTTTCTTTTGGTATGATTTGTGTAACCACTAAGGCATGCCTTGTCTTTGTCATTTTCAATTTCCACAAAAGTCACCTTATACTTATTTTATCCTTGTTGAATCTTTGTTTAAGTGAACTTAATTCTTACCCAAATTTGGATAACATTCCTTGTTTTTCTTCCAAACCTATCTTCATTATTTTCATGAGGGGTATTGTGAGTGAAAAATTATTTTTTCATGGTGTAACCATCATTGTAATATATTGTTTTTCTCCAAAACAATGAATCTATTTTATCTATTAATAGACTTTATAATGGTTCAATATTTATTTTTGTTTTTCCTTGGAATAGAGGAATTACTTATGAAAATATTTACTCATTTAATATTAAAATATCTAGTCATATATCCATGGATTTTAAAAATAAAACATCTTACATAAATATTATACCTTTTATTTTTGATTGTAGGTTTAAATGTTGTTTCAATAGTTTTCCCTGATACTTTGAGATATTTTGATTGTAAGAACACACTCATGATAAGACATAATATTATAAATTTTTCAAACATTATATCAGCCTTCTTTTGTGATCTTTCACTTAGATGTTTTTAAATCACCTTCCTTTTATTCAATGATTCTATATTTAAAACTTTTCATACTCCACTTATTGAGGCTTCCATAGAGGTAATCCTAAACTTCTATTTCCATTTAAGTATATAATATTCAAGTCATGATCCTTGATCTTATAGTCTATCTCCCTCAATTGAGAAGACATATTCCCTGTATTTGATTCAAATTATTTTTTCAATTTTTTCTCTCTTCATATTACTTCTTGAAAAGGCACATTTTAACTCTCAAATCCTTCTCTGTGGCCATTTTTTTCTTATCACTTGAGAAAGTCTCATAATTAGATCATTTTGATACTTTATATTTACACCCATTTTTATAATATCCATATTCAATTCCACCTCTATTCCTTGCAAAAAAAAATTATAGATTACTCTTTTATGAAAGCTTAGTCAACATGATGCATAATATCCCATTGATATACATTTTAAATTTGGGCTTAGATCTCATTTTGGTTACTTCATGAAAAACCTCTAGATTGGTAACTTGAACCAGTTATCATGTTGTAAGTAGAATTGAAAATTTTGTCTATATCTAGGAGAAACTCGTCATTTTAAAATTTTAAAAAAAAATCAAGATAATGTTAGAATCATATTTAATAATAGAACTAGAAATGATCACCTTAACTGGATATTATATCTTCCTAGGAATATGTTTCCTATATATCTTATTTTTCGCTTTTTACATAAGGTATCCTTCATCATCCTTTTAGGATAACACCTTTAACTACTTTATTTTCATTTTTTTCTTATAAATGAGTAAGATCCCACACTTTCAAAACGGTACTGAATGATTTTAATTTTATTGGTTCTTGCGTAACACACCATGGATGAGGTGGATTCAAAGTTATAATAAATGCCTGAATCATATAGAGGCTCTATGTGAATTTTATTTTTAAAAGGCACTAGGACATTATACATTTCCATCATCTCTCCATTTTAAATAAATCAACCATCCAGTGGTATAGGTAGAGAAAACATATGGTTTTTGGGCTCATTAGCCAGTCGGTGAGCCTAGGGGTAGTAATCTTAAGGTCCAACAACTTGCAGGTGGGGATTACGGGCTAACCAGTAGTCTCTCGTGCAGTTTTTAGAAGGGGGTAAAACCATAATTTTACTAAGGCCCACCCCTTATTCCACTTTCTCATGTTTTCTTTCCTCAATGGGTCTAATAGTAGATTCGGGGTGCCTCCTTCTTCTCCCTTTCCTCCTTGATGAATATCTACAATCCTTAGGCATTGGATTCACCATCAGGTGTTATCCAGATCTTGTAGTAAGTCCACGAATAATTTTTTTTCCTAATCATAGTTTCCTTCATTTTTTGGTTTCCCTTTCCATTTTTATCTAATATACCATATTTTCTTGGGTTTTGTCTATTTTCTCATTTCCTTTTGATCTACTCTAAACAATGGTCGATACTGCACATGGGTAATCTTATCAGGATAAGATAAGTGGTCCTTAGACTTAACCCATATTCTAACTTCATTTCTTGAGTGATATAATGTGTGGTCGTTTCATACTTATCATGAATTGGACTAATTTAAAATAGATTATTTAATAATCCCCTTTCTTAGTTAAACACCTCTATTAAAGTGTGATGAACCCAAGAAAGAAAGTGATTCCATTGGTATGAACCATTTTTATATAATTTGACCGTGAATATTGGAATTCTAAATATATGTGGCCTAATTAAATGAGATAAAAGTTTATAGAATCTCATTAGTTATACGAGTTCTTAAATTTTGTTTTAAAATGATTAAAAAAGAAAACCACCTCTATATTGACGAATGTGAAATAGAATTTCTCAATCATTGAAGATTAGAAATGGAACTTCAAGTCTTGATTGATATTCATATAAATAAAGTGTGGGATTAGGATTTTACCTTGGATATTGTTTCATTATTTAGTAAAATAAATTTTTACATGGTTAATGGGAATTATTATTGTTGTGAAATTTTTATGGGCTTATAAAAATGAATGGGAAATGTGTTTTAGAAAAGTTGAAATGAAATTCACGATATAGTTTCTTATAGAATTTAATAATCCCATATAATTCTTATTGGAAATGATTGTAAATTTGTAACCATCTGTTGAATAGTAAATTGGAAAATATTGAATATAATGAAAACATCCATTGAAGTGGTTATGGTACTCTAAATATAACACCTTAGAGTGGTTGTGAAAACTCCCTACAAGGAGGTGGTGAAAACACATTTCAGACACCCAATCACTTAATGAATGATATATATTTGATTGGGTTAAACAAACACAAGGATCAGTGATATCTCTAGTGTCATCAAGGATCCTAGGAATTAGAGATTATTTATTTCCATTAAATTCAAATTTCAAAGGATTTAATTTGTTTAATTTTAAAACTTATTCATGAACTTATTTTATTAGACTAGTTATATTAAGGAACATAATTGGTGGTGGACTATTGAGTTATACTCAAACCCTACTCAGGCTTTCATGGAACTTATTTACTTGAGAATATAAAACATAACTGTAGATCTAGGCCTGGGAATGTTCTCATGCTTGATTATTGGATTATGAGGTTAGAGCATGGGAGTTTGGAACCTGATTAGGAGTCAAGATCATCTTCGTGGCTGTTTCTAGTTTTAAAAATTAGTCTTTTGGGTTATAATGTATATGATATACTTTTGATTTTTAAATACATTACATGTATAATATTGTATCATTATTATAACATGGGTTAGGTTGATTATTTTTCAACATGTGTTTGGGTATCTATTTTACCATAAATTTATCTAGATGATGTATATGAATGCCTTTATTTTTATTATTATTTTACACTGATATGTGGGTATATTCTCCCCACCAAACCACCATAGAACCTCATTGATAGTCTGTAACCTCTAGCATAGGGAGAGGTTTTCCTAAGGTACAATGGTGACCTTTAGTCCATGTACCGATTAGAGACTCGGGGTGGTGGGATATTACAAACTGGTGTCAAAGGCCTTTTTCTTTTATTTAATTATCTGGGAAAGGTAGACAAGAGATAGGAAGTCATCATATCATGGTATAGAATTTATTCATATGACTGGACACCCCATATATGATGGAATACCATGTTTTGAGTGGGGGTATTATTGTTCTTGTTGTTTGTTTTTATGGTTGACCAGATTTCAACTTGAGTGATACACATGGTTATGAGTTATTGATTTATGATATTTTATTTCCTGAATGGTATAGAAATAGGGATCGTATTTTAAACACCCTTAGTTTTTATGAATTATTATTTTCTAACAAATTGAATTTATATTTTATCTTGTGTTATATGAAACACCGAGTTTATCTTGTATTGCACGTGGCACCAAGTTTTAACAAATCATGATATATTGTTATTATTATTATTTAAACAAGACCATTAAAAACTAAAAGTTAAAATTAGTTATACGAATAGTAATAATTAATTTTAAAATAGTAAGTATAATTTTTTTATATAAATAAAACATATTTATAAAAAAATAATTAATTGTAAGAGAAGTCCTTATATGTTTCAAAAATATTATATTCTCAAACATTATTTCTATTTTATTTTGAGAACAAATAATATAAATATATTTTAACTAATTTTATAAAAAACAATATTTAAAATAAAAAACATTTTCTAAATCTATATGTCCAAATTATCTTAGAGTTAATATTTGATAATTTTATAAAAAGAAAAAAAAATTAGTGAATAGTGAAAAATACTAGATCTCATTCAGAATTGTCATTTATTTTATAGTATTTAATAATAAATAAATCATTTTAAGATGGTTTTAATAGTAAAATTAGTTCAGTTATATATTTATAATCTAATTTAGGTAATTTTAATGAATTTCATATAGAATTATGATGTTAAAACTTTTTTTAACTAATAAAAATTTTCTCTCTAGAAAACTACTTTTTTATCATGTATGCATGTTTAATTTTCAATTAAATTTTCCACTTGTGTGAATGGAATTTAGAAAAATGGACTTAGTACTGTGAATTAGGATATTTAATATTAACTAATAATTTCAACTTATTTTTTACCATAATTAATAGTGAAATTGTAAAAATTAGATACCATAGTTAAGGTTAAAATGGGTTTACCGAGAGATAAACTAAAGAGGTAAGGGTAATATTACCATTAAAACTTTTCTAAATGATATTTAATGGTATTATTTTGACCTTATTATATCTTATGTTGTAATATATGTTCATTTTTAAGGTTTTTTCTTTATAATGACTTTATTATTTTGGAGTCTTTTGAGAAATTTCCAAGCAGTTTCCAAGTGGGTACTTTTCCTCAATTATAAAAGGAAATCATTATTAATATTCTCTCGACACCAAAAGATTTTTTTGGTTAAGAAAATACCTAAAAAACCTTCCCCACTTCCCTTATAACTTTCCAGAGTCCTTATTTTAGTTAGGAAACATTCATAAGGAGGCTCTAGGAGTAAACCTAAAGAGGATTTCCAAAGAAGAGGAATTCCCTTAACCACGTACCGTCAATTTATTTCCTCTTCCACCTCCTAAAATACCTATTAATATAATATAATATTATTAAATCATTATATTACATATACTTATAATTTTTTATATGAATTTCATGACCTATATCAATATACTTTTCCCTCAAATGGGAAATGAAACTGTTGATCATTTGTATAACAGACTACCCCCTAACAAACAAACATAATTCATTTTCCATAACCACCTCTCCTGATTGGGTATAATGGTGTATTTAAATTATTTATATGATATTTGTAACATAATTTCACATCTATAAATATTATATCACATATACTATTTTCTATTTTTATTCCATGGGGGATATGCTAACGTAGCTTTTTTGTAAGACGGACTACCGCCTCACGAAGCGATGTGGTTCATTCTCAATAACTCATTACATGGAAGGTAATAAAAATTATGTTAATTAAAACATGTGATATATATGAAATCCTAGGTTTTTTAAGGTTTTATAATTATTTACTTGTATTTCGTTTCTTCCATCGAAAGATGGAAACAACGTTCAAGCGTACGTATGGCCTACCGTCTCCATGAACGGTGCATTTCATCTTTCTATCATTAACTTTTGTGAATGAATATAACTATATATATGATGAACATATTTTATACTAATATAATAAATAAAATTATCTATATGATGTAAATATGATCAAATTAGGAGGACTAGATTTACTGAATCAAAACTCTCATGAAAAATGAAATCGTTAACACTTAGAATAATGATTTTATAAAAAACTTATTAATAAATAGGTGTCAAAACATTATAAATGGATCAAATATGATATTATAAGTATTTTTATTATTATTTAATAAACATATAATAAACATATATTTATTATACATGAGATTATAATATTTTTGAAGGAGGTTGATAATTAATGTAATAGATTTTCATCTCACTTTTATATCTGTGAGATACATGACATATACACTACTAGTTCCTTTTATTTCATATATATATACTTCCCATGAATGTATATTATGATTATTATAAAGAAAATTTTTGGTATTGACATATAAATTTATGTATAACTCTTTCATGTCGTTTAAAATCAAAAATATACCAACGTGGTAAGGGATATATACTGTAATTTCATTATTGATCGAGAATGTCCATGATTAAATTTACAATGATGAAATTTTATGGTCTACCTCTTAATAATTGTTATGAGTTTTTTTTACTATGTTAGTGTCTTTATAATACATGTTTTAATTCATTTTCTTCTCTTTAAGTACTCAAGATATCAAAAATAAGTTTTTAATAAAAATCAATTTTTTCTCTCTTTGGTCGAAAAACCCTTTTTGTCAATATCCATGTTTACAAAAAATAATTTCAAAAATATTTTAACATTATAAAAACGATTTATTAAATAAATTTTTTCCATGTTTATATTTTATAAAGTAGTTTAAAAGGAATATTCATATCATTTTATAAAACAATGCCTCTTTGGATTTTACCAAAAAAGTGAAAGGGGCATTTTTAATCTTGTATGACATGTATGGGATTTTACACCATAATAAAAAAATCATTTATTTAAATATTCCTTTTTAAGTTTGTCATTTTATTATAAAATAAAAGGATTTTGAGGGTTTTTTATGTTTTAAAATGTTATTTTCAAAGTTAAAAAGATATTTTTCTCAATAATTACTTTAAATGATCATTAATGATTCCTTTATAAGTTTCCATGGTTATTTTTTAAAGAAAAAATTTTTAAATTTTTTTATGTTTTTAAAAGTTGAAAGTATATTTTCCACAATATGTATTCAATGTGATTATAAAAAAAATTTATATCTAAGATGATATCCTTTGATGTTACTAAAGCTTTATAGTGGATATGATCCATGGAAAACATTCTCATTGTTTATTTTAATGGTTTATGATTATGAAACTCAATACTTTTCCAAGGGTAATGATATGATGAAATAATTAATGGGTTATGAAACCTATTTCTTTTCAGTGGGTTAATCTTTGATGAAATGATTATTAAACCTCTGTATGTTTCCATAGGTTATGATGTAATGTTTAGGAAACCAATTTCTTTTCAATTGGTTTTGATATGATAAATAGTTTATTATCTTATGGAACACATATGGAATATTTTCATTATGTGATGGTTGTGACTTATATCCTCGTCCAATGCATTGGGTATGTATTTATATCTCATCATATATATAGGGTTAGAATTAGGAGTGAACCTAACTCATTAAGGGCCTTTGTCCACTATTATGTTCTTGGGAGTAAACTTTGACTACTATGATGGTTTTTTTAGTGATCCCATAAAAAATGATATCCCTGTAAATAATAATATACTATTATGGTAATGATTTTTTATGCTTATATGTATTCCAAAATTCAATGTCTTATGCCTTTGTTATTCTCTCATGGCCTATGTTCCTTGATTCCTTTATGATTTCTGTCTTATAAACTCTCTAGATTTATTCCATGTATCTAGATTATGATATTTTATATGAAAGGTATAGTTTTGAAATGTTAAGATCATGTTCTCATACCGTTATTCTCATGTCTTACTTGTGTCGTCATTGATATCTCACTTACTTACCCTTACTGAGAAAATGATCTTACTGTATATTATTTTTCTTTCCCTCGGTTTTGAAGAAATATATTATGTATGATATTTCTAATAGGAGTACTATATGGGAAGATATTTGAGAGAGATTTTGAAGATATTTCACAAAATAAGAATATTGTTCATCTAGTTTCTAAATACACTAAACCTGTACGATCCTCAGGCATGTTTTTATGTATTGTATTGATTATTCATCTAAAAACTTGTTGTATCTATGTAGGAAAATCTAGGGTTGTGAAAGTATTCATGCATCATATCAAACACATAGGATTCACATATAATTTTCCTAACTTCTTATTATTTTTTATTTTATTACCAAGACCATGACATGGTTCAGTTATTTAAAGTGTCCATATACATTAATACAATTTTTTTCTATAAATAGGTGTGGTTTAATCTTAAGTAAATGATATTTAAAAGGGATAAAGTCATGTTATGTTATATTTTTCCTTGATTATTATGTGGTCATAGCTAAATAAAATTCCAATTATGAATTATATGGAATTTTCCACTATATTGATTAATTGGAATTTTGTTTAACTAATCCCCATCTATGAAAATTAATAGTTAAAATAAATGGTAAAAAGTAAATTTTTTGATCACTTATCTTTATTTTTATGTGGCTCCTGCTAAATAAAATTCCAATTAAAACTTATAAAGTGTTTTCCTCCCTAACTTTTACTTGACATTTCATTAAATTGAGACCTTTTATTGAATTTTTATGTTAATGTAGAATGGAAAAGTGTAAAATTATAAATTATATACATATATATATATATAATTTATAACTAATGGTTTACTAGGTTTAACCAAGTTTATGGGTATTTGAAGCTATTAAGAGAACTCAATACATATGATTCATATAATGATGGATGTAGATAAAATTGGGACACTGTGTTTTTATATCGCTTCATTATCTATAACAATGGGGATGTTTTTTAGGGGAGTTAGATCTGGTGTATGTTATAGAATGGATTACATAATTCTATGGTCATGGTGTGACATAAATAATTTTAAACCATGTGGGTTGTGCCTGAATCGGGAGAGTGGGTAGAGTATATATGCTCAAACCTATATATAAGAAACTTATGTCATAAAGAATTGGTGATGTGACTAATGTTATTTCTACCACTAATGAGGGTAGTTAGTCTTAGGTTGAGGTGTTTGATGTATGTGTATGATACAAGGGTTATATGACTTGGTGTGAGAGCCTAGTGACCTTGGAGGTGTGACTGAAGAGAGTGATGAATTTTTCTATTCTGACAATTGAAGGTATCCCTGAAGAGTCTTTCATCTCATCTTATGGATGCCTTTAGTTTTGGGAAGCTTAGGAAGATTCTAATTTTGATATTCGTGCACATGATAGGATACTGATTATAGGATATATGGTACCTTAAGCATTAGATATTCTAGTATCAAACTAGTTAAAGGGATAGGATCAACAAAATTCTGAAATTGTGGGAATCTATTTTTCTTACATTGAAAAAATTAATCTTGATTCTAAATTATTGGATCTAGGATGGATAGATCATTGGTAGCTTCTTTTTTTATCTCTTGAAATGATGCTCGAGGTAGTGGGAGTTCATTTAGTTTTCTCTTCCATGTGTGGGATGTCTGTATTTTTGGAAGGGGAATCTGGAATGCCTTTGGTTGGTTGAGCTTGAAACGTTGAAGTGGCATGTTCAGTCATTTATATGGAATGTGAGCCAAGGATTAATAAAAGTTTAAAATTTTTCAATCATGAGCTTAGTTTTTTGAATTGGTTGCAATGGTGAATGTGACCCTTGGATTTTGATAAGGTTGGGTGGGGTGAGGACAAGTATTTTAGTTTTAGATGGAATCAATATGGTTGAACTAGGGGTGTGTCGGGACTAGTAATCTCGGTTTGGTAAGAATAGGTTGTACATAGGAGTTGGAGTGATTTATTAACCATAATACCATGATTAACTCCAATTCATGACTATTTTCTGAGGAATCATGGACCATAGTTAGTTTTGATTGATAAATACCTCTCAAAGAAAGAAAACTTGGGGAGTTAATGATTTCTATTGAGCTCAAAGGCTAGGAATCTTGATGTGGGATTCATTATTCCTAGTATTAGAGTTAGGTGTTCATGGTATGGGTTTATCATGAATATAAAGAAGAATCACATGTATGTTAATGATGAAACCATTAAAGGTCACCCTAAAAAAGTAGGTTAGATAAATAAAAATAGTATAGAGTACATTATCAATTGTTAAAGGACATAACCCTTGTTTTTAAGTGAATACCAATAGGATTTGTGGACGATGTTCCTAGGATACATGATCTAGTGGTAATTTATGACTCGTATTGACACTCAGTTTGGACTTGGATAAATACATTTATTCAATGTTTTTTATGGAAAATATGTCAAGACAAATGGTGATTAACATTTTGGTTCAGTTTTTGTGGAAACTAATACACTACAAGTGGGTGGAGCACCATGATATCTGTGGTGACGTGACTCTGATATGGATAGACCATGGGTGTGGTTGGATTGATCATTTTATGGTTATATTGAATTTAAAATTATGATGTGTAGATAAATTATATCATATTGAAATCCATAATGACATTGAGTTTTATATTCAGATGTGGTTATGAATGAGTCCTAGTGTTAGATTCAATTTCAAGATCAATTGAATTAAAGTTGAATATTATTTGAATTGTTATAGATATGGTGATTGGGAGAGAGAATATTGGATGATGTGAATGGTTGGATATATAATAAAGGGGTTAAATCAAAGTTTGGAATTGGATTTTACTGTTTTTATTTGTTCGATCATGGTTTGCCTTCAAGATTTATGGCATTGTGATCGGGTGGCTTAACAAGTATATCAGTGGCTGAAGCTTGGTGTTTTGGGAACATGTCAACCAGAGGGGGGGTCTAACCATCGTTATTATATTATTTTTGATGCAGTGTATTGAATCACACTTTGGGTACAAAATACCGAGTACAATGGGATAAGTTCAAGTTTTAGACAATACTTTTGTGAAAATCTTGTGTAATTGGACCCAGTGAACAGGCAGTGAGGCCTGTCAACTTTATTTAGGAATGTGAATGAGGAGCTGTACTAACCTTTAAATAGTTGATTCATTACTTTTTGGGTATTTTGGTACATAAAATATAATCAGTTAGTCAATTAATTGTTAGAGTTTATTTTAGAGGTTGGTCCCAATGATGATGGGTGGTGACTCATCTTATGGTGAAAAGAATACCTTAGATGAGGTAAACTAGTTACTACTATAATTATGTTTTTATAATGGCTTAAAATTAGTCTTTTGGTGATATAGAAAATGTGATCCACATTAGGGTGATAAGAGCATAAAATTTGAGCCAAACCAATCTAGATTGGGTGTTCAGTGGTAGTTTTTTTATTGATTTTATAAATCATAACATGGGAACCATAGTTTTTGAGATGAAGGATAGGTGAATGACCAGGTGTGATTATTAGAAAGAAGATAGTGGTATCTAATTCTGTTGGAAAATAGTGATTTGGAGTGTCATAGTAGTGTGGGTTGTGTTTCAACTATAGATTTTTATTTGAAGGTGAACTAGTTCAAACCTATAGAATCTACCTACTAGGTG
The DNA here is from genome assembly GCA_963277665.1 of Viscum album. Classification (NCBI taxonomy): domain Eukaryota; kingdom Viridiplantae; phylum Streptophyta; class Magnoliopsida; order Santalales; family Viscaceae; genus Viscum; species Viscum album. The sequence continues at coordinate 533,944,654 of OY728126.1, forward strand.
TAACATTGGTACTATGGAAATATGATAATGTCTCTAAGGTAGGACCACTATGTTGTATAGATTTGAAATAATTGGAATAATGATTCATGGTTCAGTGATATTTGAGGTACATAGTTGGTATGTTCTGGAGAAGACACCAATATAACTAGTGAAATTCATTTTTTTTCTTCATAAATCTTGGATCTATATGGATTGGGTGTAAAACTCAGGGATAATATATTTTATAATGGATAGGCTATATGCCCCTTCCCTTTCACCAGGTTATGGACTAGTTTTAATTTTATACGGTCGCAGGTAACCCCCCATGGTTGAGGTGCCTTTAGATTTAGGAGATATGTTAGGGGTATAAAGGGGGTCTAGTGGCTCAAGATTCCATAAGGGAACCAAGGACTATAGATAAAGGTCCTACTGTACTGCCACCAACTTTCTATTGTAGATCCACCATCCAACTAGTTGTAGAGGAAGAGGCCATGCGTGGGGCTTAGGCTCACCAGCCAATTGACGAGCCTATGTGAAGCTAGTAGAAGGTCCATTGGTTAGGCGATGGCGGTTACCATCTATCTGGTAGCCTCTTAAGATGTTTTTAAATAGGGTATCCTTGAATATTTTCCCTAAATAAACCCCTTATACGTCTAGATTAGGATTTACTCCTTTAATGAGTCCAATAAAAACCTTGGGGTGCCTCCTCCTCCCCTCGTCCACCATGATGAAGCTCCATTGATCCTTGAGTGTTGGATTCATCTTCAGCTGTGATCAAGATCCTATGATAATTCCATGACTCCACTTTCACCTAATTTTTATTTCCATAATTTTATAGCTTTACCTCAACAATTTTATCTAGAATTCTATGTTTTATAGGATTTTGTATGGTTTCTCATTTTCTTTTGTTTTAGCCCGAACTAAAGGCTAGTACCGTATGTGTGGACTCTTATATGGATACATTAGGTGTTCCCTACACTTAACCCATAGAATCACATTATTTCTTGAGTGATGCATTGTGCGGTCACATCATCCATATTATACATTTAAATCGTTTAAAATAAATGATTTAATTATTCATTATCTTTGTTAAACTCCCATATCAAATTATTATGTACCCAATAAAGAGGGTGATTCAAATTGGGCTGCCCTTTTTATATACTTTTAACACAAATATGGTAATTATAAATTCATGTGACCTCATGAAATGGGAAATAAAATTTACTAAACTCATTAATTGAATGATTTAGAATATATTCTTTTTAAATGGTTTAAAAACAAAAATCATGTTTATATTGATGAATATGAAATGGAATTTCACAATCATGAATGATTGGAAAATAAACATGAATTTTTTTTATTATATTATACAATAAAGGGTGATACTATGATTTTATATAGGTTATGAAATCATTTTTTGGAAAAATATGTTTATACAAGGTTTATAGAAATTATTTTATGCTCTGAGTTTTCATGGCCTAGTAAAAATTAATGAGAAACATGTTTTAGAAAAATATGAAATGAACCTCATGAGGTGATTTTTTTAGACTTTAAGAATCCATTATAATTTTTTTTTGGAAATGGTGGGGAATTGGTAATCATGAGTTAAAATGTAAATTGGAAAATCTTTAACAAAATGAAAATGCCCATAGAGGCAGTTGTAGTACTCAAATTAAATCTCCTTCAAGTGGTCATGAAAACTATATACATAGAAGTTAAGAAAAATCCATGGAGAGAGGTTGTGGAAACTCTCTTTCGCATATTTTAAGATACTCAAAAATAGAATACACTTATGGGATGGTTTTAAAAATTCATTTGCTATTTTTTGATATTAAAGAAAACACCTATAATGGTGTTCGTGATACTATAGTTGGAATGGTCCCCATGATGTGCTCAGTGATACCTCGAAACTGGAAAAATGTGGTATGGTTAGATAGGGTCACTTATTAAATGGTAAATAGTGGTATTGACCAGTATTGGGTATCACTATGGAGATTGGGAATTGAAAGTTATTTACTACCATTTAACTAAATTGTTAAATCAATTAATTTTTTTAATTATAGAACATCTTCATACAATTATTTTATTATAATGGTTATATTTATTGATGTCGTTCTTGATTCCCTACTGAGTTGTAATCACACCCAACTCAAGTCACGATAAAAATTGGGTACCCAAGGAGTTGCTACCTGGCTATGGGTTTGGCCTTGGGCAAGGCCAAAGGCTTGATGATTAGTACACTAGGATGAAATATGGGAGTTTGTAACCAATCCCAAACTCGAAACCATATTTAGGTTTTTTTTCTAATTTTTTCTTAAATTATTTAGGTCTATAATGAATATGATATATTATTTATGTATGACTACCTAAAATATATTGTATAGAATAATTGGTATAACATGGCTTACATTGATTATTTATCAGCACCAAACTAGGTATCTATTTTACTTATTTTTTCTAGATTATGTATATGATTACATTTATTTTCACTACTATTTTAATCTAATATGATGGTATAGTATACCCAACATTCCAACTTAGACCCGCGCTACTAGTTGGCTACTTCTATATTACGAGGAGACACACTGGAGGTATAGTGGTGACTATTGGATTGGGAAATGATTAGTATTTTGAGGCAATGGGATGTTATAATATGTTTTTAAGAGTCTTACACATAATCAATACTATATATCTATGAAAATTTATCTTGATTAATTCATTGTAAAAAAATCTTTTAGGATCTTCCATATCCTTAAATAAAAAATTATTTCACTATTATTAGTCTAATCAGAACCCAAAGTATATACAACATGACATCTCTATAACAAGACTATAGAAACATAAGCATTTCCTTTTTATAACGATAAAAATTAGTACCATTGAAAAATTATGGCTCCATCACTTAATCTATATACACAAAAAAATATAATAATTATTTAGAGGTCAAACACCCAATCAAAACCACTTGGATTTGATACCACTTATTGCAACCTGAAATACCTTATGGGGTGAATTATGGTGTTTCCCAATTTAAACTTATTCTTCCATTGTTTATATTATTTTATGATCTTGTTACTATGTTAACAGTATAAGTGTTCAAACTATTTATTGTTTTCTTCATCACACAACCCCCATTGAATCTCAATATTAAATAAAGAAAAGTAAAGTATAAAAAACAAATATATTTTACTTGGTTCACTAGAAAGGGATAATCTGTGGGGAATATATTGATTATGTTTCAATGTACCATGAGGTAATACTACTTATTATAGTTATTATAATAATTTAGAAAGGATTCACTATAAATCAAAGCAATACTCAATATTTTCATCTGATACACACTACTTTAGTGAATACTTGGTTATTTTATATAAATGAGAGTATATTAAATAGTTTAGAGATAATAATCTCTGTCCATGAACAATATAAGATATTTCTAATATCATAACTCCATATTTGATGCTTCTTTAAATCCCACATTTTCTACACTCCTCTTATTCAATCCATATGAGATAAACACATCAAAATGAGGGTTGAGTTCTAGTCTTCCACAAAATAAAACAATAATAACTCTTCCTATATTAAGATAATTCAAGATTAGAATTAACTTATTGCACTCATTCCTCTTCCTCATTTAGGTAGAACAGTGATACTCCATATTCTTCTTATCACAAGACACCTCTATTGAATGAAATAGATACAACAACTAAACCCTATATGTTGCCTTTATTTATTATTTATACAATTAGATATATCAATATATGCTTTCTATCTATTCATCAAGGAATAAAAATTATATCCTTATTATCTTAAGTCTATTTATCTTGAATTGAACTAGATATTCTAGTATAATTATTTTATTTTCATATAGAACATATTTTTCAATATTCCCAGTTTATCAATTTTAAAAAATTACTAAAATATTTTATATAGATTTTCCTATAACCAATCCCATTATCTGAGGGGTGGAATTAATCACCCTCTTCTAATCCATTGATATTTTTATAGGTGTAACGTATCATTAGTGAAATCAAAAATAATAATTCAAAATGAGTCAAAACTCCTAAAATATCAGTCAACTCCTTTCATTTTAATTTTCAACTAAAAAATTCTGATATTTTAAAAGTCAATTATTCATGGTGAAGATTACACTACCATGACACGGTCTTCTTTTTAATTATCCTTACCATTACATGTCAACAACATTCATTGTGTTATTTTCAATCAAAAACTAGATATATAAAATATAACCCATATATTATTTTTAATTCTTAGAGTACCCCAATAAGACACTTATAATTTTTCTCATTCATAAACCAATCATGAAGTGGTAATGCTATTTATAGTGTTCCCGATGCATTTTTCACAAAACAATGCTACATATTATTAACATGGATTCACTACACCCATTAAAGAAGCTTTCATGTTTTATTAGGAACTCTGGGTTTTCACGATCTGCTACAACCATGTAATAATTAATATTTCATGATTACTAATTGTCTATGTTTTAGTGATTTATGGCATAGAACTCAATCCATGAAATGGATTATCTTATCCTTAAAATTTTCTAAGATAAATCCTTACATTCCCCCCAGAAAATATTACTTACTTTCTAAGGAAAAATAGAGTACATTACATATAAAAATAAAAACCTTAAGCATACTAGGATTTGCCTTTCATTTTCTATATTTTTCTAGTGTCTTCCAAATATATTACACATGAAAAAAAACCTTATGAATTTTGGGAGACATCATGTATTGGTTTCATTCTACTACTTCTCATAATATATTACATATTTAGAGAGCCTGATGACTTTACCATTTTTTTATATTATTATTTTAAATATATAATGAATATTCCCAGAATATATTATGTATACAAGGATGGTGCTGCCTGTTCTAATTTTTAGGTCCCTAGAAAACATTATGCATACCCTAAAAACATTAAAAATGGGCAGAAGCCTCTAGTACTTTTCCAATTCAGAGTATTCAAATCATATTATGCATCCTTTAAAAAAACTTAAAAAAGTATAGAAATATATTTAACATATTCCAAATATATATTACGTATACAATGTGATATCTAGAACTTATCCAAATTCACATATACTCTTTCAGTATCTTCTCTCCTAACTTCCAGAACACTTCACATCCAAATTAACTCCTGGTCATCCAAATTTTCAATAAAATTTTTATAGTATTAGGGATTATAATTTATGATAATTCAATAAACTCTTATCACATTCTAGTAATCTACTTCTATACTTATACTAATTCATCTTTAGGACTTAACTTCAAAACATCCATTTCTAGATAAACCTTTTGATTCTCCATCACTTAAACATGCACCAACCAAAGCTCCTTCGCAATCTTTCTATCCTAAAAAAATATTCCTCAAAAATTTTATAATCATAACTTTTGGTTCATTCTGTATATATCATGATAGGCTACCATCTTCTAGACATCCTTAGGTTCCACATTAGGAATGTATAACATCATCAAGTACACTTTTACTTATATAATAATTAACAAAAAGTCCAAAACCAATCACACCTTTGACTCAAAAATACATAAAATATTAGAATATATTCATCATATTATTTATTTTATAAGGGGAATTGAGTTTGATATCTCCCTTACTATGGATTGACACCATCATTGTTGGAAAAAATAATAAGATAATAAAAAATAAGTGAAAATTTTATAATCCTTTGTTTTTTATTTTCCTTGTGATAATTGTATGAGGCATTTAAATTTTCATTCATGTTCTATATTGTAATGATTAATTCATAAATTGAATTTTTTTTATATTATTCAATAATTCATAATAATGATAATGGAATTAGATTTTTTAAAATTAGAAAAATTAATTTTTATTAAACCATCAGAAAAATTTTACATACCAAAATTTCTCCCTATGAATTGAAGGCATATAAATAAAATTAAAAAAGAAATATTTATTTATATTAATAATTATTTTATTAAAGTTGTAATTATATAAAATTTTTAGAAAACTAAATTTTATTTCTAGTGATATCATATAGAGATAATTTGAGAGCATTTTTTATAGTTCTTAGATTTACTTTAAATTGTGAATAATATCATGGAATGTAATATATCATTTAAAAGGTTCTAAAATAATGAATATAGAAATAAAAAAGGTAATGATCTAAATTATAGATCAAATATTTTAAAATAGTGAATTTATTTTATTTTTATATTATTTCAACCTTTTGTGTTATTAATATTTAATTCATCGCATCCAAATTTTATTTCTGGATTTCTAATGATGAGACAAACATTCTGTGAAAATGTGATTGAAACATAAGTAGAAATCACCTTACAGTTCCCTTATGGAAAATTATGGTGTGTGAAATGATTTTTTGCTTCTAGTGAGGGATCATAATCATTTGATCATCATTTGGGAAATGGATATTAGTCTTTTCTAACCAGTCTATCACATGACATGCACATTCTATTAGGTTATTCAATTAAAATGATTCAATGTTTGAATGAGGGCCATAGGGGCAAACCATATATGACCCTAGTAATTCAATGAGGGTTACTTTTCCCTCAAATTAAATGACTGAGAAAAATTCATCTTGACTAAGATAAAATAAAAGAAGAAGAAAATTTCAATTACATAATCATATGATATGGATCGTCAAAGGTAATTGTTTTTTATTGAGTGTAACATGATGCCTTAGTGAGGTGTATGGGATTTCCATGTGGAACCCCTATAGCCTAAAACATCATGTAAAATGTGGGGTTGATTCTAACATTTGAATGAACACTATAATTTATTTTAATATTTTTTCAATAATCTAGACCTATTATAATCTATTTAGGAAATTTTGATAATTTTGGTATATTATATTAATTACTATTGATGTTAATTCAGTTGATTAATATTATTCAATTAATAATAATTTAACCTTTATGATATTCAAGAAATATGACAGAATGAATTTAAGTGAGTTTATGTGGATTATTTTGGATCATGATCTAAAAAATATAATTGAATAATCAAAGTGGAATATTAGTAAAACTATCATTTACTTTTAAAAATATTATTTTGAAAAAAAAAGTAATTTTTTATTAAACTAATAAAAATTATATAGAGGAAGATATTTTGATGTTGTGAAATTTTATCAAAAGGTAGGATAATAATAATGAAGGATTACTTGAGGGGAATTTTCATAACTCAACCTTCAATTTTGAATTCCTTTTATTTATTTATTATCTTTTAGTATTTTCCTTGATTTTTTAAATTACCTTAAAATTTAGATTTTCTAGGTAGCAGTTCCAGGCATAAGGTTGGTGCATTATTAGTGAGAACTATGCATCTATGTAAAACCCCAATATTTCATAGTAAGTTATTTTCTTTAATGAAATTAAATAGCTTGCGCTACACGTAAAACTGAGTTTGAGCGCACCATGACTTACCAAACAAGCCATTAAAAAAGTTGTTATGAATATTATTAACTAAATTTTGAATTTTATATACTCTATATAATTTTAGAATCCAGATTATGTGTTTCCTAGACATAATATAAGAACAAATTCATTTTTTCAGATCAAAGAAGTATTTTTCAAAAAATGAAATTTTTCCACCTTTTAATGGAAAACTATTTTTAAAACCAATATTTGTCACTTTTATATATTAAATTTAATTAAATTAAATTATTCTTTAGAATTGGGACAAAAAAAATTATTTTGGATAAATTTTTGGAACTTTTCTAATAACTTTCATATTTTGATGATTACTAAAAAATACTAAATTTTAATTGAAAATAACTTTTATAATCGAAATAATTTATAGTGTTAAACTATGAATTTTAATGGTTTGTAAGTATAATTAGATTATATTTTAATTATCTTATACAATTTAGGTCATTATAAGTAATTTCAAATTTAAATTTGACATAAACACATGTCAATCTTTTGACAGTTTTTAATTTTTAGAAACCCACTTTTCGGTTTTGACAATGGGATTTAATTTTAAATTAAAAAATGAAACTGATATGTTTTTAATTTGGTAAATTAGAATTCATTTTTTAATTCAGAATATCAAAATTATCTTGGGGTAATTTTTTGGTATTTTCCTGAAAATATTCAATTTTTGATGAATAATGAAAAAAAATTCGTTATTGCTGAAAACTGACTTTTTCTTTAAATAATTATTTATTTATTTTAAATTTATTTATTGTAAAAATATATATATAATACCTATATAAGTTCAATGTAATTCATTGGAGTCATTTTATAAAAAAATTAGATGCATAAAATTTTATTTAACTTTTAAACCGTCTTTGACCCATCTTCTAAGAGCATTTGAAATTTTGAATAAAAATTAATTTTACCACTTATGTAAGTTTAATTTCAAAAATCTGAGTGACATAGTTAAAATTAGTATGTAAAATTTGGTTCAACAAGATGAAAATTATTTTTGGGGAATTGTAACTTTTGACTTTTATTTACCGTGGTTAAAAGTAAATAGGGAAATTAAATGTAAAAATGATATTATAATTACCCTAAAAAAGTAATAATTCTATTGTATTAGTGTAATTAGACCAAAAACAACTTAGGAATAAAATATTATCCTTCAGTTCCACTTGGATTGGATTATAACATTTATTATTACTTTATTTAAAGAAAAGTTAAAAGTGTTAAATTCAATGTTTATTAACTAAACCATTTTTAATGTTGGGTTATACATAAGATAAATTAGACTATAAATATTAGTTAGAAATATAAAAGGATTTAATACATAATGGTGTTTTATTTATAATTATTATAGATTATTTAATTAAATTTATTTATGACACAATGATGAGGTAGTAATTACCTTCTTAATGAAATATTAAAATATTTTATATTATACACATTAATATAAATAAAATTTAAATGTTTTGATGCCATCTAGGAATATTCTAGGTTAATATGACATGTCAGGGTTGATTAGATAAATATTTTTTGAAGTGATAAGGTTTTTATGACTATCACAAAACAAAATACCAAATAGTGTCAAAATTGACATAAATTAGTTTTTAAAACAAATACTATATTATCGGTTGATATAATATTCTCAAAAATATAAGGTTCAGCCAATTGGATTAAATAATATTCTACATTTCATTAATAAATCTCTTTAGGTTCTCTATGAAGTTTAGATTAAGTTTATTAACCATATAGTGTAAGAATACAAGAAGACACGGCAAAAATTAAACTATTTAACTAAGAGTTAAATCTAAGAGATAAGGTTAAAATGGTAACCTAAAGATCTGTAAAACCTGTTATTTGAAAGTATTTCGACCCATCCCAGCCTTATATTTTAAATAAATCTTTTTTGAGCCATTAAAAATCGAAAATTATTTTATTATAAAATAATATATCTAGATTTTATTAAAGTGACCCTCACCTCTCTTATAAAAGGGTACTTCATCTTCTCTTAATTTCACACCCCCAAAGCAATTTGGCTCAGCCAAACCCTGACCAAATATCTTACCAACTTCCCTAAATTATACCTATAGGCCTTACTTTGATCATAAATCCAACCTAAGGAGCCCTTTTTATCAACTCAAAAGGAAACACTCGAAGAAGAGGTAATAATTTCAACACCCTCTTTCAGGTTCTTTTCTTCTTCCACTTCTTCTTTCTTTTTTGTTTCCATACTAAAATAATAAATCTAGTACCTTCTACATACTATGATTTATTATAAATATGGTACATCCATATTCATTATTCTATCCATCCTATAAATGAAAAAGTCACATTATGTGTGTACGTACGGCTTACCGTCTCCACGTCGTGGTGTAGTTTGTTATTAAAACACATCATTAATTGGATGGGTATAATAATGAGTATAAATAATTTAAATAATAAATATAACATGTTAATGATTCACTATACATTATATAGCATCCAATTACATACGATTTCACCATCAATATAAGGACATTATCGCTCGTGCATACGTAAGGCTTACCGTCTCCAAGAACATGATGAGATTCACTCGCCATCGTAATAATTCAAGAATAATTTTCATTTTATGATTACAAATAATGTTTAAGAACTTAATATAATTATCAATATAAATCAAATACAACCTCTACATAACAAAAAAGACTTACGTATCAAAACATATAATGGATAACGAATCAGTTAACAACCAAAACAATGATACTACCAAAATATCATAAATAAAGAAATATTAGAAGATCATATATGATATCATAATTATGTATTTGGTTCCTATATAATTTAATAACAATTATTTAACCATTATACCGTAGGTTAAACTACCATGTACTAAGGAAAAGTATAATGTAAGGCGTTTCTTATCTCACTTTTAATTCCGTCAGATTCCCATTGATCGCCACATATTTATTGCATGTGGTATATTATGTACTGCCATTTTATATATATATATATATTATCATGATTACCTTTATATTCATGGTTCTATGATTAATTTTTTGGTTATTAACTTTTGATCACACAACTCGATTGATTACATCATCGCAAGGGGTTTTCATCTCACTTTTATTCCCGTGAGATTCATGCTATATTTGCCACTATTAAATTTTTGTGGTGTATGTACTTCCCATGATTGTATTGTTTGAATAATATAATTTAATTTATGAATGTTTTTATCATCATTGGATGATCCTTATTTCATGGGGTGTATTTTTCGTATGTTACAAAATCGGTAAGGGAATTTCATATTTCAATTTCAACTCATTCGGTTTTGCGCAAACTTCATTGATTATTTTACTCCAAGATTATGTGTTAAATCACTATTTATTTACTTATGTAGTAATTTCCACTCCCCTTTTTGTGGATATACTTTTGATACACATAATAATTCCATTAATTAATTATCATGTCATCGTTATAAACTTGATAAGAGAAATTTTAATTCAATTTTTATTTATTGAATTAAACATCCAAGTCATTGGTGTTGTTTTTACAAGAATATGTGTGAATTTCCTATGATTTATTTACACTGAATATCAAATCATATTGAGTGTATTTATGTTTTTCACATATAATTATGTCATTTATTTATCATTAACCTAAGGATATGGTCTTCATAAAGGAATTCGTCTCACCTTACATTCCATTGACGCTTCTTTATTGTTATGCACCAATTGACTTTTATTTTGTGTATATACATAGTACATAATCAGTCCCTTTATTCTTGTTATATTACAAAGCTTTTATTAACTCAATTATTTTTATTCAAGCTTCTCTCATTTGGTTAGGAACCTTAACTAAAATATTATTTTAAATGTTTTAAAATTTTATTCTTCTAAATCTTTCTCATTAATTTCCATGTTTTAAAAATGGTTTTAAGGTTTTATTTATATGGAAATTAATATTTTAAAATTGAAATTCCTTTTAAAAGTTTAAAATTGGTATGGGACACTTTGATTAAAAAATCTATTTTAAACATCTTCTTGATAAATTGTGAGACATTTAAATGTTTTCATAAAAAAGGGATATTTCTCTCGAATATTTTTTATGATCATTTTCAACTATTTCAATATCCTTTATGGGTTATTATTCTTGATTGAGCTTGATTTATTCTAATATAAATATTCCATACTGTATTGAATGTTTTGTTATATTTTTGATTGTGGATGTGTTATTTTTATACTATTCATGGTTTATGGAAAAATAATTGACATTTCGTATGCTAGTATTAATATGAATGTTTATGTTATGCTTAAACCTTTTCATATGATGAATGAATTGGACTTTGTAAGTGAGTGGTGGAGACCGATATAGCTCCTTGATGCATCGGTAGGTCTAATGAGACAAACTAGTGTCTTGGAACATGGCCTTGACAAAAGCTTATTTGTAGTCTTGGCATAATGCCTTCACTATGTGGTTATGAAGTTTGGCATTATGCATTCAATCATTATGAAATTAGCTATTGATCAGTCATTCAGAACATGATTCCTTGTATCATGCCAATGTTGTGTAACAATGATCTGATTCTAGGTAACTAGGGTGGGAGTGTTACAGTTGTTATAAGAGGAAGTTTAGTACAAATTTTGGAAGCTATATTTAGAAAACAATCTGATTTGGAAACACTACCCTAAGATATAAATTGAGGATTAGTATACAATAACATCCAAAAAATTTGGCAATGTAAATATTATGTGGGTTTTCCAATAAATACATACCTATATTAGGATAATTCACATTTTCTTTACAAACTGATTTGAAGGATTTTAATATAATATGAGAATAAATAACCCTAGTTAATCCTAAGGTGGTTCCAATAGAAAATAAGGTGTTATTATATTCTATAAATGATTTTATGACTCACAATATGCTTTCTTATGTTATTCCATGGCTGGATTCCAAGGAAGTCATAGTAACATTGAACATGATGTAATAGGTGGGCATGGTGGTGGAAATGAGCAACGAAATGAAATGTTGATTGCTGTAAAAGATATCATGTTCATGCTGAATCTTTTTTCCAAAAATATGATCAACAACATATATATTACCCAACTCTGGGACTCAAAAAATAAGAGAAATGCGGTGAATGATAAGAGCTCTAGTAGTGGAGACCATGGAGAAAAGAAAACTCAATTTCCATCATATAGGAAATGAGGAAGGAGACACCTAGGAAATTATCTCAATGGAACAAAGAAATGACTTATGTGTGGTAAATAAGGACATAAATAAAAGAATTGCAGAGTAAAAATGATGAGTACTATGTAAGAAAATTAAAATGATCCCAATAATCCATTTACAATTATTTTCTGTAAATGTAGGGGACCCGGGAATTACCCGAGTATATTCTATATTCTATAAGATAACATCTTGTTCAAGGAAGAACCAATGTAGAAATAAATGGATGGGGAAATGTTTAAAATTATTATTGCTCTTTGTTGATGGGATTACTTTGAAAGACTTTTCTCTTCTATGTGTAACCCTACGATTTGTTATGTGAAAATTCTATTTTAGGAAGAATTATCTTTTCTATTGTTGATTTAGTTATAAATAACCATTTGGGTTTATATGATCCTTGAATTTGAGGCAATTACAAGTTATTAAATTTTGGGATGAAAATGTGAGGTATGAGAAAATATTTGTGGTGAAATTATGTTATGGTTATTTTGATGAATTTATCACATTTTTGGAATGTTATAAAATATAGTTTTTGAAAAAAGTACAACACATAGACTGTGCGACAACCCGTCACATTGGAAAAAGCTACAGGAATCGAACCCATAACCAGAGTGCGATTGGGATTTATTGTCTACCACGGAACTACATGAAGTCCCGGGTTAGTGTGACTAATTCATTTTATTTAAATGATTTTATTGATCAATAATAAATTGATCTAGGATCTTATGTCTTATCAGATGGATATCCTTAGTATAGGAAAATGATTTTGTGATAAAGTGATAAATGTTATTTTGGAAGATGTTCGCTCTATTGGGAACACTATATACCTAAAGAAAATAGAATACTATGGGATTTCATTTGAGGATTAATGGTGGATTTTTATCTATTTTTTTATTGTGTATTTATAGTGATTTAGTTTATTTATGGAAATTATTAACCTATCGTAGAGAATATGTGATTAGGTTAATTACTTTTAAGTATGTGACTTTAAGAGTTGTCGATGTTATTTGAAGATATAGTTTAATGTGGAAGACTATATAATCAAATTATTCTAAGTTTTCATTTTCAATATTATTGTGTATTATATTGAAGCATTTTAAGTATAATAGTTTACTGAATGGTATTTATTGAACTTTGGGTATTATTCATTTAATTTTATAAATTAAAATTGGAATTTCTTTCTCTAAAGAATTAACCCTTTTTGGGATCATCTGATCGCGTGCTAACCATTTTGGTTTTGGTTAATCTCTAAAGATAAGGTAAATATGTAGTTTATCCTTTTTAGATCATGTGATTATCTAGAAGTTTATTCTAGTGCTTCAGGTGTGACCAAGTCATCTTGAATACTCATTGTTTGAAAAAAAAGATGATTTAGTGGTAAAAATTTATTAACGGATGAAACTCTACTTAAAAATTAATTATATATGTTTATGTTCTTATTCAATCTCATAAATAAATTCCTCAAGTTTATGAAATGTAACTTAAAACAAAAAATGTTGTTCGTTTACTTTTCCTACAAGAAAACTAATGATTGTTTATCCCATTATAAGTTTGTATTTTTCTTGTTGTCAACTTTCTCCTGATCATGTTTTCTATCAATCTCCATCAGAACTTGACACTTATTTTATCTTCCATATCCATGTTTTCCTACATGGAATCCTAGTATGGGTTATCTTGGATGACCTTTCTACTTCTCTTTCTTTCTTTTAAAGTGATAGTTTTATTGACTCCTTTTCCGATGTGGGACTTTCAATAAAGTTCCCAAACCCAATTTTAAAATTGCGAGGACACAATTTCCAAAATGGGGGAAAAATGTAACACACCAAGATTTCATAGTAAGTTATTTTCTTTAAAGTAATACAATAGGTTTTGCTACACGCAAATTCAAGTTCGAGCGTACCACGACTTACCAAACTAGCCATTCAAAAAGCGGTTATGAATAGAATTAACTGAATTTTGACTTTTATATACTCCATATAATTTTAGAATCCATATTATGTGTTTATTACACAAAGTATAAGAACAAATTATTTTCTTCAGAAAAAAGAAGTATTTTTCAAAAAATGATATTTTACCACCTTTTAATGGAAAACCCTTTTGAAAAGAAATATGTCACACTTTTATATATTCAATTTAATTAAATTAAAATCTTTTAAAGAATAAGGACATAAAAATTTATTTTGGATAAATGTTTCGTACTTTTCTGATAACTTTCATATTTTGATGAACACTGAAAAGTACTAAATTTTAATCGAAAAAAACTTTTTTAATCAAAATAATTTATAGTTTTAAATTAAGAATTTTAATGGTTTGAAAGTATAATTAGATTATATTTTTATTATTCAATAAAATTTATATCATTATAAGTAATTTCACATTTAAGTTTGACATAAACACGTGTCAATCTTTTGATAGTTTTTACTTTTAATAAACACGCCTTTCAGTTTTGACAATGGAAATTAATTTTAAATTAATTAATGGAAATTATATGTTTTGAATTTTTTAAAATTGAATTCATTTTTGAATTTAGGATGTCAAAATTATCTTAGGGTTAATTTTTTGTATTTTTCTAAAAACATTCAATTTTTTATGAATAGTGAAAAACAATGCGTCATTGTTTAAAACCGACTTTTCATTTAAATAATTATGTATTTTAGTTAAATTTATTTTAATTAAAAATATATATATATAATACCTATATAAGTTCAATATAATTCATTGGATTCATTTTATAATAAAATTAGATTTATAAAATTTTATTGAACTTTTTAACGTCTTTTACCCATCTTCTCGAAGCATTAACAAATTTGCATTCAAATTAATTTTACTACTTCTATGAATTGAATTTAAAAAATCTGAGAGACACGATTAATATCAGTAAGTAAATTTCGGTTTAATATGATGAAACTTATTTTTTGTTGAATAGTAACTTATGACTTTTATTTACCACGGTTAAAAGTCAATAAGATAATTAACGGTAAAAATGATACTATAATTACCCTAAAAATGTCCAAATTCTATTGGATAAGTGTAATTCGACCAATAAAAACCTTCAGAATACAATATTATCCTTTAGGTCCACTTGGATTATATTAGGACATTTATCATTATTTTATTTAAGGAAGAGTTAATTGTTAAATTCAAAATTTATTAACTAAGCCATTTTTAATATAGGGTTATACATAAGATAAATTCAACTATAAATATTAATTAGAAAGATAAAATTATTTCATACATAATGGTATTTTATTTATAATTTTTAGAGATTAAATAATTAAATTTACTTATGACACAATGATGACGCTGTAATTACATTCTTAATTAAATATTAAAATAGTTTATATTATAAATATTAAAATAAATAGAATTTAAACGTTTTGATGACATACACGAAATTTTTAGGTTAATATGACATATTATGGTTGATTAGATAAATTTTTTTCGAATTGATAAGGCTGTTATGACTTTCACAAAAACAAAATACCAAATTGTGTCAAAATTGACATAAATTTGTTTTTAAAACAAATACTATATTATTGGTTGATATAAAATTCCTAAAAATATAAGGTTTATCCAAAGGGATTAAATAAAATTATATATGTCATTATTGAACCACTTGAGGTTCTCTTTTAAAGTTATAGTAAGTTTATTAACCATATTGTGTAATAATACAAAAAGACACGGTAAAAGTTAAACTATCTAACTAAGAGTTAAATATAAAAGATAAGGTTAAAATGGTAACCTAAACTTGTCTAAAACCTATTGGTTGAAATTATTTCGACCCATTCCCACTTTATCTTTTAAATAAATTATTTTGGAGCCATTATAAACTAAAAATTATTTTATTATAAAATAATATTTCAAAATTTTTATAAAGTGAGCCTCACCTCTTTTATAAAAGGTTACTTCACCTTCTCTTAATTTCACACATCCAAAGACATTTGGATCGGAAAAACTCAAACCAAATATCTTCAAAAATTCCATCACTTAAACCTAGAGACCTTAATTTTATAATAAATCCTACCTAATGATCCCTTTTGATCAACTCAATAGGAAACACTCAAAGAAGATGTAATAATTTCACCACCCTCTTTCACGTTCTTTTCTTCTTACACTTCCTATTTATTTTTGTTTCCATACCAAAATAATAAATCATGTTACTTATACATACTGAGATGTTATTATAAATATGGTACAACCATTTTCATTATTCTATCCATCCTATAAATGACAAAGTCATCATAAGTGCATACATAGGGCATACCATCTCCACGTCTTGTTGTAGTTTGTTATTCAAACACTTCATTATTTGGATGGGTTTAACAATGAGTATAAATGATTTAAATAATAAATATAACATGTTAATGATTCTGTATATATATGATATACCATCCAATTACATATTATTTCACCATCAATAAAATGATATTGTCACTCGTGCGTACATATGGCTTACCGTCTCCACGAACATGATGAGATCCATTCCCCATCATTATCATTCAAGAATAATTTTCATTTTATGATTCCAAATAATGTCTAATAACTTAATATAATTATAGATATTAATCAAATACAGCCTATACATAACAAAAATGACTTATGTAACAAAACATATAAAAGATAAAAAAATAAGTTAACAACCAAAACAATGATATTACTGAAATATAATTAACATAGAAATATTAGAATATCATATATGATATCATATTTATGTATTTAGTTCTTTTATAATTTAAGTACAATTATTTAACCATTATAAAGAAGCTTATCCTACCCTATACTAAGGAAAATTACAAGGTAAAGGTTTTCTTATCTCACTTTTAATTCTGTGAGATTTATATTGTTCACCACTTATTTATTGCATGGTGTGTATTGTGTACTGGAATTTGATATATATTATCATGACTGTCTTTATATTCATGGTATTTTGTGATTCATTTGTGGTTTATTAACTTTTTTTCATATGACTCGATTGATTTCAACGTGGTAAGGGGTTTTCATCTCACTTTTATTCCCTTGAGATTCATGCTATATTTGCCACTATCACCTTTTGTGTAGTGTATGTATTGCCCATGATGGTATATTTTGCATAATATACTTTAATTTATGGGTATCTATATAATAATTGGATTATCCTTCATTCATGGGTTTTATGTTTTGTATGTTACCAAATCGGTAAGGGAATTTCAAAGTTCAATTTCCATTCATTCAGTTTTAGGCAAACTTCATTGATTACTTTACTACAACATTATGAGTAAAATCACTATTTATTTACTTATGTAGTAATTTCCACTCCCCTTTGTGTGGATATAATTTTGATACACCTAATCATTTCATTTATAAATGCTCATGTCATCGATATAAAGTGATAAGAGTAATTTTAACTCAATTTTTATTCAATGAGTTAAACATCAAAGTAATTTGTGTTGTTTTTACAAGAATATGTGTGAATGTCCTCTGATTGATTTACACTGAATATCCAATCATATTGAGTGTATTTATATTTGTCACACATAATTATGTCATTGATTTATCCTTAACCTAAGTATATGGTCTTTATAAATAAATTCATCTCAACTTTTATTCCCTTGAGACTTCTTTGTTGTTATGCACCAATTCACTTTTATTTGGTGTCTATACTATAATTTGACATTATACATCATGAATATCTTTATTCTCATGATATTTTTAAGTTTTGATTACCTCAACTATTTGTATTCAAGCATCTCTCATTTGGTTAGGAACCATAAATAAAATATCATTTTAAAAGTTTTAAAATTTTATTCTTTTAAATATTTCTCATTAATGTCCCTGTATTAAAAATGGTTTTAGGGTTTTATTTATATAGATATTAATGTTCTAAAATTGAAATTACTTTTAAAATTTTCAAAGTGACATGGGACACTTTGATTCAAAATTCTATTTTAAACATCTTCTTGATAAATAGTGATACTTTTAAATGTTTTCATAAAAATGGGATATTTCTCTCAAAGATTTTTACTGATCATTTTCAACTATTCCAACATCATTTACGGGATATTATTCTTGATCGAGGTTGATTTAATGTTATACAAATCTTCTATACTGTATTGAAGTTTTTGTGATATGTTTGACTGTGGATGTGTTATTTTTATACCATTCATGGTTTATGGATAAAGTATTTACATTTCATATGATTGTTTTAATAAAAATGATTATTTATGTTTAATCCTTTTCATATGAGGAATGAAATGGACTTAGTAAGTGATGGATGGAGCCCGCTATAGCTCCTCTATGCATTGACAGGTCTCATGGGACAAACTAGTGTCTTGGCATAAGGCCTTGACAGAATCTTATTTGTAGTCTTAACACAAGGCCTTGACAATGTGGTTATGAAGTCTCGCATTATGCATTGAATAATTATGAAATTGGCTATTGATATTACATGTTATTATTCGAATAGTAGAATATCCATGTGAATAAGTAAATGGAATTATCATATTTATCATTCCCATATTATGCTGAAGTTTAAGTTTAAAAGGCTTGTGTTCTAGTCTTATACATTGCCTTAAATGTTTATTATTATTTATGACAGTTTCAGCTATATTTTTATCCTTACTGGGCATCTGATCTCACCTCTTTCTTATGTTTTATTTTTCCTAGGATGCAAAGAAGTATATTACGATTAACCTGTAGAAATAAGCTAAGGGATATAAGATTATTCAAAGGGGAAACAATGTTGTTTTATCATAACGTAATGTAAAACTTACGTATGTATCTAGTACTTCCAAGGCTACTAAACTAGTCAGTCCTTTGGGACATGATTCCTTGTATCATGCCAATGTTATTTAATAATGCACTAATTCTGGGTAACTGGGGTCAGGGCGTTAAAATCTAACCATACATGATTAATAATTTTTTATGAGTATTTATATGATTGGTTGGTGCACAATTTAGTAAACTGTGTGACCAAACCATATAGTGTTCCTAGGAGTATCCAATGAGACCTGCACAGTTGGAAAATGTCCTGGTAAACCATGTGGCCAAACCATGTGACCAATCATGTAATTAAATTTTTGAAATATTTATTGTACCCCACCTTATTTTAACCTATTCTTTGGTCTCTATTTCTCCTCACTCACGTTCCATATAAAGAAGATCACACGGCTCTTCCTTTTTATATATCCCTAGTTTTTTAGCTGGGTTTCTTCAATTTCTTGGTGGTTCCTTATAGTGTGTCCTTAATTTTAATATATTTTTCATTTCTTATCATGGTTATAATTTATTTAATTATCTTGAAGTAGTATCACCCAAACCCTATGATAGATTTTGTATAAATCTTTTAATAATCTTGATGTTCTGGTGAGACGATTGTTCTTTGGGTCAATCTCTTACTGAATTCAGAGGGTTTACATCATCTATAACCAATTTGTGGTATATTCTATCTATGTCGCACACTAAACATAAAACAATGATTTAATAGAGTTTTTAACAGAATTTATTTTATTATATAACCTTTTGTAATCATGGTTAGTAGTTTTTTATAAAATAAGTTAGTTTTCATTGTATTTTATTAAAATAAAAATGGTTTCCCCTTTTTATTTATGGTCTAATATTATTTTTAAGGTTCATGCCTTTCAAGTGTTTGATTAAATTCCCAATTAGACCTTTTGAATTTATCTCCTGACCAATGTGTCGTGATTTAGTTTCTAAATAAATAAAAAAGGGTTTTATTTAAAATAGTGGGTTTTCTTGGATAAATTAAGGATATTTTATGATTCTTGAGTTACTTGAGATGTTAATTTGGTGTTTATATGTTTTTTTTCAAAAACGTTGTTCTAACTTTAGTTTTAAATAATGTTTTCTTATTAAATGAAACATGTTAAATATGTTAAGATGAAATTGAGTTTTATATTAATTTAAAAATTATTTCCTTCAGTGCTTAAACTATGTTTGGTTTTGAAAATTAGTTTCTTGGTTTGGTTCCTTCAAAAATTTATCAAGTCTCAATTAGCACTTAGCGAAAGTTATTTTATTTAAATGAAGGAGAATGTGGTACTCATATGTTTTGGGATTCCATGTGATTAATGGTATGATTTATTTACTCACCTCAACTTTATTGGTTATGGGAACCTGAGTGCCTGGGTAGTATAATATAAAACAAATAAGGTATTTTCTACTAGTTAAGTGTGCCTACCTAATTAGTGAAGTAATATATGTGGTACCACCATTAACCTGTGAATTTATTATATATATCACACTTTTAAGGGTATTTACCTAACTTGGGAATTTATTTCACTAGTAAATGTTATCTTTAAATTCTATATGGTCACTCCAATGACATTACAATCTTTTAGTTCTTTAATTTTCATTGTATATTTTTTTATTATGGAGTATTTATCATATCCTATGATGTATTAACTATTTTATATTAATTATTTGTACTTTATTTCTTATGGATGATATTTATGAGTATTCTCCTTTCATGCATTTAGTTTAATACCTCTAATAATGTTTTAGAATTAAGGTAAACATGGTTTTTAATGTAAATTTGAAATTGAGGTTTAAAAATTAGGTTGTTTGTCTTCTCTGGTTTTTAACAGAATTGATGTGTTTTGTTATAAAAAGAGAGACCAAAACTAATCTTTCTAAACTTTGTGGTTTTCTTGAATAAATAAACTTATTTTTCAAGATAGGAAGGTTGGAATTTATTTATGTGTTTTGAATTACCTAAAAATAGAAAAGGGTTCTACCATTGAAAAAAAATTAAAACTACCATGAAAGAGTTTTAATTAAAAAGAGTATGCATGGGGTGTGGGGAGGATGGAAACAATGAATTTGAAGATAATTCATATATATAAATTTTAAGTTCATTTCATATTCTATAGGAGTTTATTTTAGTGGGATCCTTTACTCTAGATGTTATTGATATGGGTTTTTTAATGAGGAAACATAGTGATCGTGGGTCATATAGATATTAATAGATTTGAATTTGGATTATTTAATCTTTTCGTTATCATGTGTGTTTTGTCCCTTCAATCCATCTTATATCCTGAGACCCTCTATTTAATTTTTTTTCACTCTTCTAATAAGGAATACAAAAAAAATAGATTTTTCTTTGTTCACCCCCAAGGGATAATCAATGTAGAATATATCAATGATGTTTCAATATATCAGGAGGTAATTCTACTCATTATATTTATTATAATTGTCTTGGAAGGAATCACTTCCAGTCCAATGGACACTCCCTATTTTTATCCTCTGTGTAATAATTCAGTGAAATATTAATCAGTATATATAAATGAGAGTATCATAAATATTTTGGAGACAATAAGTTATATCCATGATCAACATGGGATATTTCTTGTATCATAACTCCATATTATATGCTTCTTTAAATTCCTCAGTTTTTACACTCCTCTTCTTCAATCTAGATGACATCAACGCATTAAAATGAGGGTAAAGTTATAGTATTCAACAAAATATTACAACAATAACACTTATTATGTTAAGCTAATTCAATATTGTAATTATCTTATTCCACTCAATCTGATTCATCATTTAGATATAAAAGCAATACTTCGTCTTCTTATTCTCTCAAGCCTCCTATCTTGAATGGGATAGATATAGAAATAAACCCCTCTATGCAGCCTTGATTTATTCTAAATAGAATTAAATTTATCATTATATTCTTTATATATATTTACTCGGGTATAGGTGTGATATCCTACTTCTCTATACCCTCTTCAAATTGGATGGAACAAGATATGGTTGTGGAATTATTTTTTAGACCTCCTTATTTTTAACCTAGAACATATTTTTCAATATGATCTATTTATATCTTTTTAATAAACACTAAAATCTATTATATAGATTTACCTATTACCAAACCCATTATCTGAGGTTTGCGATTAATCCTTTTGTTCTAATCCATTGATATTATGCTAGGTGCACCGCATAATTAGTGAAATTAATAATATACATTCAAAATGAGACAACTTATAAAATCTAAAATAAATCTTCCTAATTTAAATTGAAAACAGAAAAATTCTGATATTCAATAAATCACCAATTCATGGCATGGATTACTCTACCATGATAAGGTGTTATTTATCACTAACTTCACCATGACATGTCAATATCCTTCCTTGTGGGACATTCAAAAAAAATTAGATCCATAAAATCTACTCCACATATTCTTTCTAATTCTTAGAGTAAAGTAATAAGATAATTCTAATGTTTCATAATTAATTAACCAATAACGGTTTTTAAGTGTTCTTTATGGTGTTCCATATTCATTTTTAATTAAAAAATGCTACAAATTATTCCTCTGGCAACTATAATTCCCATGATGGCTTTCCCCGGGTTTTATAGATAAATTATGATAAAAAATGGTCTTTTTTATAGCTTGGATCCTATATCATTTCGATTTAATTACAACTATGGATTCACCACATCCATTGAAGTGTCTTTCATATCATTTTAAAAACTCTATTTTTTCAAGATCTACTTAGACCAAGTTACCAATCGTATTTTTTGATTAATAAGTTTCTTTGTTTTAGGGATTAATGGCATGAAACTCAATCCATGAAATGGATTTTCTTCATCTTGCAATTTTTCAAGATAAATCATTATGTTCCTCCTAGAAAATATTATTTACTACCTTCGGTAAAATTGACGAAAAAAAAAAAATAAAAACCTAGGATTCACCTTTAATTTTCTATATTTTACCTTTATATTAAAAATATATTACACACAAAAATGAAACCTTATATATTTAGGGTGACTTCGTGCCTTTGTCGCATTCTACCACTTCCCACAGTATATTATATATTCAGAGATCCTAATTATTTTAACATGTTATTATATTATTATTTTAAATATATTATGATTATTCGTAGAATATATTATGTATATAGGTATGGGGTTAAATTTTCCAATTTTTAGGTTCCTAGAAAATATTAGGCATCACCTAAAAATAATACATACACAGGGAATCCTCTATGACTTTTCTAGGTCAGAGTATTCAAATAATATTACACATCCTTACAAAAAACATGAACATGCGTAGAATGATATTACACATCTTTCTAATATTTATTATGTATAAATAGTGATATATATGAATTATCCAAATTCTTAGATACTCTTCCAATATTTGGTCTCTTAACTTCAAGAACACTTCACATCCTTATTAACTCCTCGTATTCCAAATGTTTAATAATTTCAGGATTATATCTGGGATTCTAATTTCTAATAATTCAATAAATTCTTCTCACATTCTTGTATACCACATTTATAATTCAACGAATTTATCTTTAAAACATAGCTTTCAAACATACATTTCTAGACAAATCTTCTGATTCTCCATCTCTATAACATGAACTATCCAAAGACCTTCCCCAATCATTCAATGTTAAAAAAATCCTTCTAAAAATTTTGGATAATAATTTCTAGTTCATTGAATAGATAAAATTATATATTACCAACTTTAATACATCATTATGTTCCAATTTAGGAATTAATAACAACTTCAAGTACACTTTTCCTTATTTAGTGACTAAGAAAAAATACGAAACCAACCCCATCATTGACACTATGAGACCTAAAATATCAATATATATTCATCCATTTATTTAATTTTTATGGGTAATAGGGTTTTATATCTCTTTAAATATGAATTTACACCATAGGTGTTGGAGAAAATATTTGGATAATGGAGGATCAATGAAAAATGAATATTCCTTAAATTCTAATTTCCCTTGTTACAATTGTGTGAGGCATTCAAATTTTCATAAATTCTCTAATTTAAAATGATTAATTAATACATTGAAATTGATGTATGCTATTAAATAATTTAAAACAACGATAATGGAATTATATTGATTAAAATTTAAAGAATGGATTTTGTTTAAAACATGAGAAAAATTGTTCACTTCAAAAGTTATCTCAATGTTTTCAAGGCAAAGAAATTCAATTCAAAAGTAAATATTTATTTATGTTAATAATTATTTAATTATTTTTTTAATTATATAAAATATAGAAAAAAAAATAAATTATATTTTTATTGATATTTTATAGATATAATTTGATCCCCTTTTGATATTTTTGATATTTACTTTGAATTGTAAAGAATATCATGGCATGTGATGTATCATTGAAAAGGTTCTAAAATAATTAATCCAAAAATACCCAGAACATGGTGATCTGACTTATAAATATTTTTTTAAAATATATAATTTATTTTATTTTTATATTATATCTTCCATTTTGTGGTATTAATATATAATTCATATATTTAAATTTTATTTCTAGATTCCTCAGGATGATAAAAAAAATTTTGTGAAGATATGATAGAAATATAAGAGTTTACCACTTTAGGTTCCCCTACTAGAAAATTATGGTGTGCGACATGACTATTGGGTTATAGTGAGGGATGAAAGCCATTTAATCAATGTCATATAAATGGATAGAAGTCCATACTAGACACTCAATCACATTACATATTCATTCAATTTGTCCATTTGATTAAATTTTCAATTTCCAGATAAGGGACATAGGGGAACATGAGATATAACACTCACAATTCAATGAGGGATGTAGATCACTCAAGGTTGATGACCAAGAAACAGATTATCTTGAATGAGAAAAAATACAAGATGAAAAACTATATAATCACATAACCAAATGATCTGAATTTTTAAAAGAAAGGGCATCTACTGAGAGTGACACGATGCCTTAGTGAGGCTCATGGGGTGACATTTGGCACCCTTGTAGCCTGAAACATCAAGTGGAATGTGGGTGGGTGTTTTACATTATAATTGAACACTAAAATTTATTTTGGGATATTTTTAAAAATTTAGAATTATCATAACCGATTTGGGAAATTTTCAGAATCTTGGTATATTATTTTAATAAAAATTACATTAAATTAATTAGATTAATATTATTAAATTAAAATGATTAACCTTTATGGTAATTAAGAAATGTGAAGAATGAATATAAATGATATGATGTGGAATATTTTATATAATGATATTGACAATATAATTGAATAAACAAAGTGGAATATTGGTCAAATTAACTTTGAATTTTAAAAATATCATATTGATAACTATGTGAATTATTATTAAACTCATAATAATTCAATAAAATGAGTTATTTTATGTTTTCTAATTATATTAAAATATATGATAATAATAATGAAAGATTATTTAAGGATAATTGTCATAGTTGAACCTTCACTTTCCCTTTTAATTTCTTTATTTATTGCTTTTAGATTTTTCATTGAATTTTTGTTAGAATTTCTAAAAAAATTAAATTTTTAGGTTGCGGTGTTAGGTGTAAGGTTCGGGAATGATTAGTGATAACTATGAATCTGACCAATAGAAACAAAAAATTCCCTATCTGTAGTTATTTGATCGGTTGGCATACATTTTTCCAAACTATGCAACCCAATTTGTATAGTGTTCCTAGGTGTTTCTAGTGAGTATTGAGTAGTTGTTACATGGCCTGGTAAGCCATGTGGAAAAACCATGTTACCTTTTATGTATTTTTAATTTTTTAAATAATTATCCTACCCTACCCCAATTTAAACCATCATTTTTTCCTTGCTTCTACTCACTCACAGGACACACAAGGAAGATCCCAAAGGGTCTTCCTTTTTCCTTCTCCCTTGACTTTTATCCAGGGTTATTCAATTTCTTGGTTGTTTCATAAGGAATATCCTACCACTTGTTATGTTTTTCACTTATTCTCTTAGTTCTCGTTCATTTCCTCATCTTGGGGGATTTTGAGTTGAACCCTAGGTGAGTAAGAATGAATTGTGTAACACTCTTCATTATATATTATTAATATATGATGTATAACTCAAGGTTATGGATAATCCTTTAGAAAGTATTACATACAGTGTTGTAAGAACTCGGATCTTCCTTTCAGGTATGTTTTTCCGTTTCTGGTCGTTTTTGAGAAAAAGAGAAAATTCTGGAAATTTTCTAAGTACATATCATGTACTTTATGAGTACACATTGTGTACTACCTTGTCACAGGAAGCTGTGTGCTGGCCGTGTAGTAGCATCACACACAACCATATGGGAGTGACTTGGAGGCCGCTTAAAGCGAAGTACGGAAACGGAAAGTACATATCGTGTATTTCAAAATTACACATTGTATACTTTCTTTTTTTCATTAAATGCACTGGGGTTGCATCTAATTTCTATAATTCCCTTGTTCTTGGTCTCGTTTGACCGAGAGCTCCATACGACTATGGATCTTCAACGAACCCCCGAGCAAGCGTCCATCCTCCAAATCCAACACAATCGGTTGCATTGGAATTGCATCGGTGAGTTCTCTCTTCTTCTAGAGCACCATCTTCTGATTTCTCCTCTCTCATGAGGTATTTTGGGTTGAACATTTTAGACATTTTTGTAGATATTTGACGTTCTAAGAAGATTTCAGCTTTGAGGATCACATAAAGCGATCTCCTAATGCTGAGGTAGTTGGTTTGTGCCATTCTTCTCAAAGTCCTTGAGTATTATGTGCAATTTTGACCAATACCCTTGAACGGGTTACTGTGAGTTTACAATTTTACCCATGTTGATTTCCTACCATTCTTTTATGCTTGTGTAGAGGTTAAATGTATGTGAATATGGTTTATTTTCTATGATTTGGGATGTTTTTCCCATGCATGCTCTGTTTAAAACTGTTTGGTCATGTTTGGCCTATTTGGCCTCCTTGCCGGTTTTCCATGCATATAGTTATAAGGTGTAATATTTGTACTCTGACATGTGTGATATGTTCTAGACTGATTAGACAAGTAGTTCCGTAGGATTACTTTTTCCATACTACATTGATATGCTCGTTGACCTACACAGGGCTGTGAGAACCTGGTGTAGTAGGCTATAAGGGGAATTGACCGAGTGAGCTTCCTCAGAGAGTCTTTGAACACTTTATACTCTAAGGGGAATTGACTAAGTGAGCTTCCTCAAAGATTATTTGAATCACATTGGGATATAAGTGGAATTGACCAAGTGAGCTTCCTCAGAGAGTCCCTGAATGCTTTTTACTATAAGAGGAAATGATCATGTGAGCTTCCTCAGAGAGTTTGAATTATTTGAACGACATGGGATATAAGGGGAATTGACTGAGTGAGATTCATCAGAAAGTCCTTAACCTTGGTTCTGTAAGGGTAATTGACTGTGAGTGCTTCCTCGGAGAGTCTTTATGAATTCTTATGACTGAACCAGAGGGGTTAGGCTGAGTACGCTGCCCAAAGGGTTGCTTTTACTACTTAGCTAGGACCAGAGGGGATGGATGTGATTACTTCCCAAAGGGTTACCTATTTGGGTTTCAGTTGTTTGTTTCTCTATTACTTGATATTGAAATTTTGGATTGTTTGCTGCTGAGTAATTTCCTATTTTCTATTTTCTGTACTTTTATCTTCCATATATTCACTGACTATAAGGCATAGATCTTCGGGTGGTTTCTTGCTGGGATTTAGTCTCACACCCTATTTGGGTCATGCTTTTGAGCCCAAACAGATTATATTATTGCATGTATAGATAAGGGAAAGTGCCCTTCTACTTTAGGTACTTGACTTGAGGTGGATCTGGAGAGCATGGGACCAAGCTTAGGCTTCTAATGCTGAGGAGTTGTTTATTTTTTTTCATACTATGGTTTAGCACTATTTTTATTTCCAGAATTTTGACTTGTTTGGATACTTTCCTAGACATATGTATCATGAATTATTTTATATATATATGTGCTCTAGATGTTTATTATTCAATTCTTCCGTTGTTTACTATTGTTGGATATTTACTGTTTCAGAAATTGTGTGTTGTTAACTTCCACCGTGTACTCTACCAATGAGGGTATAGTTTCCCCACTATCACCACCAAGGCCCTCGCTACTAGTTGGTAGCCTCTGGCATTTGGGGAAATGTGCTTGAGGCCATGTGACCAACTAGGTACGAGGTGCCTCTAGGTGGATTCCGGAACTGGGATGTTACAAAGTGGAATCAGATGGAGAGTCCATTTCATTTTCCAGTGAGGACGTTAGGCCCTTCTAGGGGGGTGGGTTATGGAAATCCCACATCGAAGGAGGAGGAGCATGAAGAACCCATTTATAAGGTGATGTGGATACCTCTCCCATGATGAGGCCTTTTCCAAGGGGATACCTGAGGTCCAGAGCCCAGGGAAAACAAAAATGTGAGGGCTAGGCCCAAAACAGACAATATCATGATCGTGGGCTGGACTGGGCCATTACAAATGGTATCAGATCCAAGTTTCAGTCTTGGGACCTGTGGGTTATGGGCCCACCATGCTTCCTCATCGAAGGAGGAGGATTACAAAGCACCCCTTTATAAGTTGGTGTGGATACCTCTCCCATGATGAGGCCTTTTCTTGGGGGATGCTTGAGAGCCAGATCCCAGGGAAAACAAAACTGTGCGGGCTAGGCCCAAAGTGGACAATATCATGATCATGGGCTCGACTGGGCTGTTACACAGTGGTATCAGAGAAATTCTTTTCTCTTGACTTACTATTTAGAGCCTTTATCCAAGGATAGTATGGAATAGGTACTTGGTAATAAGTTTTTCCTGGGAGTTGCTAACCAGTGTATAGGGATATCCAATCTACTTCATTTAATGCAATTTATTTCTGGTTTTTCAACATTACGGTTGATCAGATTTTCATCGTTGGTTGATTCAAATATTTTTTGTTTGTACTACTGACGTTATTGAGGTTCTATTTCTATCGCAACCCAATGAGAAGAGGGTATTCCATCTCATGCATCATATAGTCACTTGATAAGAATCACATGTCATGCATTCTTGCCATGTCATATGGGATACATTAGCAATTTCATGTTGTTGTGATAGAGGTTGTGTATAATATGCATGTTGTTGTGATAGATACCTTGATAAGAATACTAACTATTTTGATAGGGTATTTTTTTCGTATGGTTTTGTTTGATTGAATTCCAATATTTGGTTCTTGAGGTGTTATGGGCCCTCATGGACCATAATTTGGTGGATCATTGCTTTGTTTGCCTTGTTATAGCATGTAGAAGATGCCAAACTTTGATTTGCAGGGAGTATGGGCCCTCACATATCAAAATTCGGCACCTTTAATGTTCATTTCGGTGTTTTTATGGGCTCTGGAGTAGTTTGTAAGGCTTACTGTCTAGAAACACCCAGAATACACATCGTGTAGTTTTGAATACACGGAATGTGTTCTTCTATTTGGGAAGAAACAGTTTTCCTTAGGTACATTTCGTGTACCGTATGTACACGTCGTGTAGTCTCTAACCGTGTCATGGGTCGTGTGGGCAGATACATAGGATAAATTTATTGTGGGGACACATCGTGTACCATCTATACACGTCATGTGGTGTTAACCTAGTGTCTACCTGTGTAACTAACAACACAGATGGATAAGTCTGAAGATATACACGTTGTGTCATCCTTGAACACACTGTGTATTCTAACCCTGGTGCCCGACTGTGTCACTAACAACACAGGTCGGTGTTATCCTTTCTTGTACATGTTGTGTCCATATGGAGCACACCGTGTAGTGTCAGTCGGGTAGCCAGCCGTGTATCTAAGAACATAGGTCAGTTTTTCCTTTCCTAGTACACGCCATGTCCATCTTGAACATACCGTGTAGTTTTGTCTTAGGAGAGTCGTGTGTCTTAACCATGTAGAATGACTCGGGTAGGGAAGGAGGGTTCAAGTACACGTCGTGTGTTAAGACAACACGCCATGTGTTTTGGGTGTTACACGACCAGTTTATACAAGAGTACAGGCCCATGTAAATGACTTAAGGGAACACACTGTGTAGGAATTGTACACACCGTGTAGTGATGTTTTATAAAACTTGAATGCTTTCTTTCTCTTGTTCCCTTCTTATGATTCTAGTTTTCAGTACTTGATAATCTTGATCTAAGGTGTGTGCTTGACCTTGCAGAGTCACGCCACCGAGAGGTCCTCCGGTTATGCACCAGTTTCCAAATAGTGATCAGACACCGGACATGGCCAATCAGGGACCTCCAGTAGATCCCTGTGTCATGCCAGTCTTGGCACCAGCTGTTATACCTGATGCAAGTGCTGATGAAAAGTTCAGAGATGGAATTTTGAGGATCATGCAGACCTTTCAGGGAGGGCTGCCTCCTGCCCCATCAATGGTAGAATTTACATGGGTCTTTCAGCAACAGTATCCTCCAACTTTCTCAGGGGATGGAGGACCCTAGGCTATAGAGTCATGGCTAGAAGCCACGCTGACGATTTTCAAGAATCTGGATATACCTCTAGAGAAGAGAGTGTATCTCACTACCTTCATGCTTCGAGACTCCACAAATAGGTGGTGGGATGTGATCTCATAGGCAGGATTCCAGCAGAATATGGCTTGGGATGAGTTTTGGCGCATCTTCTATGATTACTTCTATCCAGATACCTTGAGGGCCGATCGAGCCTGAGAGTTCATGAGTCTGGAGCAGGGTACTATAATTGTTATGGATTATTCCTCTTGCATCATAGAGGTGCATCATTTCATGCCTACTCTAGGAGGTGATGAGATGTTCCTTTCATGGAAGTTCAAGGACGGTCTTAGGAATGACATCTGATCCCATGTGAACATCTTTAGGTTGACTTCAATATCTTGTATTGTCAACCAGAAGCTGATCATAGAGTGCAATATGAGGGATTATAGAGTAGTGAGCCAGAGATTTTCGACATCAAGAGTTAGTATCCCTCCTCCTGATAGTAGGAAGCGCTGTAGGGAGTTTTCATGATGAGATTAGAGTAGGCGGGATGCATCTTCTGGTATCTAGGTGTTGTGTTTCAAGTGCAGGAAGAGTGGGAATATGAGGCCACATTGCCCAAGAGACCTAGTGGAATGCTGATCTTGTAGCATTATGGGTCACCTTCAGCACTTCTCTCAGATCTTCCCACCAGAAGCTTGTGACAGGGGTTCTTCTATGACTCTACAATCAGGAGCAGCTCCACTAGTTTCTCACCAGTCAGGGAAATGGAGTTCTTCCGGCCATTCAGGTTAAGGTGGAGGTCATGGCCATAGTGGTTAGTCATCGAGATTTCAGCAACATTAGGGTGGATCAGCTCAGAGTGGTCAGGCAGGGTCACAGGGCTACGGGACATACCAGACTTTTTTAGTGGAGCAGACCTAGTAGGAGCAGGATCTTAGACCCTCTACAGTTCGAGGTATGATCTTAGTAGCCTCAGTTATAGATTATGATCTTTTTTATACAGGCGCTTCCCATAGCATTATATCTATTGCTATTGTGGAGATTCTTGGTCACTGCATCTTTTCTTCTGCTGATATCTTGACGCTAGACACCCAGTTGGGGACTAGAATGGATAGTATACGTCAGTGCAGGGAGTGCCCTCTTCAGGTTGGTGGGTGTCACTTCTTATGGGACCTCTTTGTCCTAGAGATGACTGGCTATGATTTCATTCTCAGAATGGACTATCTAGTTCCCTTTTAGGCATTCTTCTATTTTTATCATCGTAGGGTGAGTTTCGTATCACCAGAGGGTGGATCCTTTCTTCATAGGGGAGAATGGGATGTCCAGGAGAGCAGAGCAGGTCGAGAGAATCATGGGTTGGGAGGATTTATAGCCTAGATTGCTAGTCTATATCTGGATGACCAGGGGACTTCACAGATGGAATTTCCTCTAATGGTGGACCGTTTCAAATATGTCTTTTGAAAGGAATTTTCAGGTTTGCCTCCGGAGCGCGAGGTAGACTTCTCAATTGATCTTGTGCCAGGAGAGGCACCGGTGTCCATTCCTCCATATAGGATGGCTACACCAGAGTTGCAGGAGCTCAAGAAACAGTTGGAGGAGTTACAGGCAAAGGGTCTCATCCAACCCAGTACTTCTCATTGGGGTTCACCTATCCAATTTTCAAAGAAGGCAGATGGAACCCTTGGGATTTTTTGTGGACTATCGGAAGTTGAACCAGTTGACGTTCAAGAACTAGTATCCCCTGCCGAGAATTGATGATCTCTTTGATCAGCTTCGAGGAGCCTGTGTGTTCTCCAAGATTGACTTGAGGTCTAGTTATCATCAGTTACGTGTTATACCATCAGATGTACCTCTTACAGCCATCCGAAGCAGGTATGGTGTATGCGAGTATATGGTTTTGCCATTCGGTCTCACGAACGCGCCTTCAGTTTTCATGGCACTGATAAACTGAGTGTTCCATCCATAATTGGATTCCTTCATGGTTGTTTTCATGTACTATATCTTGGTGTACTCTCACACTCAACAGGACCATGCTACCCATCTTGAGATCATTTGGAGTGCACTGAGGGAGCATCAGTTATATGCTAAGCTCTCAAAGTGCCGCATTTGGATGGATGATATTCACTTTATAGGACATATTATCTTAGAGGTAGGAGTATCTGTAGACCTAGAGAAAGTGAGAGTTGTAGTTTCCTAGGAGAAACTGATGAACTCCTTTGAGGTTTAGAGTTTTCTAGGGATAGCTGGATACTACAGACATTTCATATAGGACTTTTCACACTTAGTACCACCACTGACAGGTCTGTCTAAGAAGGGTGCGAATTTCTTATAGTTAGTTTCTTGTGAGTCAGCCTTTCAGGAGTAGAAAGGGAGGTTTACTTCAGCACTGATACTAGTCTTGCCCAAGCCGAGAAAGAGCTATACTATGTAGTGTGATGTGTCAGGTATCGGGCTGGGATCTATGCTTATGCAGGGATCTGGAGTCGTTGCGTACGGGTCTCGGTAGTTGAGGGAACATGAGAGGAATTACCCGACAGATGATCTGGAGTTGGGAGCTTTTGTTCATGCCCTACGATGTCGGAGACATTATCTTCTGGGAAACATTTTGTGGTTTTCACTGACCAAAATATTCTCAAGTATATATTCACTCAGCGTGATCTGAATTTAAGACAGCGGAGGTTGGTCGAGTACCTATAGTCCTTTGAATTTGTGCTTTCTTACATGCCTGGGAAGGGAAACGCGGTGGCTGATGCATTGAGCAAGAGGACTCAAATATAGATATTTCTGGAGGCCAGTAGTGAGTCGAAGCTTATGGATCTGTTCTTTGATATGCATTCAGAGGTTCACGAAAGAGAGGGGTAGACTTTTCTATCTTCTGTAGTTATTACATCTACTCTTCTTGATCTAGTTTGAATGAGGAATCTATCTTATTATGAAGTCCTAGTCCTAAGGAAGAGTGTGTCAGGAGAGGACCCTATTCCAGGATGGACCATAAGCAAGGATGAGATCTTGTGTTTCTTGGGGCACGTACGGGTGCCAGCAGACATATGCGAGGAGATGATATGGGACTTTCATTCCTCAGTTTGGGAAGTTCATCTTGGTTTCACCAAGATGTATCGTGATCAACACCATCAGTATTGGTGTCCAGGTATGAAGAGGGACATTGCTAGTTTCATCATGAGGTGTTTCACTTATCGGCAGGTGAAGGCAGAGCATCAGTGACCAGGAGGGCTTTTATAGTAGTTACCCATTCCAGAGTGCAAGTGGAATAACATTGTGATGGACCTAGTGACCAGTTTGATGAGTTTTCCTAGAGGGAATGATGTGTTTTCGGTTGTCATTGATAGACTTAAGAAGGTTTCTCAATTCTTTTCGATCAAGGAGACCTTTAGTGTTGATGAACTGGGACGGTTGTATATCCAAGATATTGTACGGCTACATGGAGTTCCACACTCAATTGTTTCAGATAGGGATGCACGTTTTACTTCTCGAGTCTGGCAGGGGCTTCAAAAGGCTTTGGGTATACAGGTAATTTTGAGTACAGCATACCAGCCCCAGACAGATGGTCAGTCTAAGAATACGATTCAGGTGCTTGAGGAAATGCTCCAGGCATGCATTCTAGATTTTGTAGGTTCTTGGGAGAAGTATATACCTCTTGTGGAGTTTTCCTACAATAATAATTTTCAAGAAACTATTCATATGGCACCTTATGTGGCTTTGTATGGTAGGCCTTACCGATCACCATTATGTTGGATGGAGGTAAGAGAGGCAACTTTTCTGGGACCTCGTATTGTTCAGGAGATCACAGAGCAGATAGAGTTGATTCGGAAGAGGATGACTACTTCATAGTCTCGACAGAAGTCTTATGTTGATCAGTGGAGACGGCCTCTGTAATTCGAGGTCTAGGATCAGGTTTTCCTATATGTCACACCGAGGTTGGGACACAGGAGGATTAGGAGACAGTGTAACCTTTCACCAAGGTATGGTGGTCCGTTTGAGGTGTTGGAGAGAGTTGGACCGGTTGCCTATCAGTTGCAGTTACCTCAGAGGTATCGGGCTAGGCATGATGTTTTCCACATTTCTCAGCTCCGACGTTACTTTTCATACCCATCTCATATCTTTCAACTTGAGGAGGTTGATCCTGAAATGGTTGTGTCGATCGAGGAGCATCCTATCCGGATTTTTGATCACAGTACAAAGGTCCTCTGTGGTTGATCTTTTCCTCTGGTACGAGTGTTATGGTAGCATAGGTGGGTACAGGATGAGACTTGGGAGAGAGAGACCGATGTACGGGCCCAGTGACCAGAGCTACTCAGGGTTTCTTCTTCAACACCATGCTAGGGAAATTCAAGGATGAAATTCTTTAAGGGGCAGGTTTTTAAGAAAACGGATCGTCTTTTCAGGTATGTTTTTCCTTTTCTGGTTGTTTTTGAGAAAAAGAGGAAATTCTAGAAAGTGTCTAAGTACATGCCATGTACTTTATGAGTACATGTCATGTACTAACTTTCCGTAGGAATTCGTGTGCTGGTCGTGTAGTTGCCACACACATGGCCTTGTGGGAGTGAATTAGAGGACGCTTAAAGTGGAGTACAGAAACGACGAGTACACACCATGTACTTCAAAAGTACAAGTCATGTACTTTCTTTTTTTTCAATAAACACACTGGGGTCACGTCTAATTTCCAAAATGCTCTTCTTCTAGGTCCCTTTTGATTAGGATCTTTGTACAGCCACAGATCTTTGATGAACCCCTGAGCGAGCGTCCTTCCTCTGAATCGAACACTGTCAGTTGCTTTCAAATCACATTGGTGAGTTCTCTCTTCTCCTAGATCACCATCTACTGATTTCTCATCTATAGTGAGATATTTTGGGTCAAAATTTTTAGACGTTTTTATAGATCTTTGATTTTATAAGGATATTCAATCTTCAAGGTTCACATATAGAGATCTCCTAATGTCGAGGTAGGTGGTTTGGGCCATTCTGTTCAAACTATTCGAGTATTATGAGCAATTTTGACCAATACCCTTGAATGGGGTGTTGCATCTTTGCCATTTTACCCCTGTTGATGGCCTTCCATGATTTTATGCTTCTGTAGAGGTTAAATTGATGTGAATAGGGTTTATTTACTATGTTTTGGGATGTTTTTCCTATGCATACTTTGTTTACGACCGTTTAGTCATGTTTAGCCTGTTTGACCGCCTTGCCTGTTTTCCATGCCTATAGTTGTAGGGTGGAATATTTTTACTCTGACATGTGTGATATGTTTTAGACTGAATAACCAAGTAGTTCTGTAGGTTTACTTTGTCCATACTGCATTGTTATGCTCATTGTCCTACATAGGGCCGTGAGGACCTGGTGTAGTAGACTATAAAAGGAATTGACTGTGTGTTCTTCCTCAGAGAGTCTTTATGAATTCTTATGACTGAACCAGAGGGGTTAGGCCGAGTGCACTACCCAGAGGGTTGCTTGTACTTATTAGGTAGGACTAGAGGGGATGGATGTGAGTACTTCCCAAAGGGTTACCTATTTGGGGTTTATCTATTTGTTTTGTTGTTACTTAATATTTTAACTGTGGGTTCTTTACTGCTGAGTACTTTCTTGTTTACTATTTTCTGTACTTTTACTTTCCATATATTCACTGAATGTTAGGAACTGATCTTTGGGTGGTTTCCTACTGGGATTTAGTCTCACACCTTGTTTGGGACATGCTTTTGGGCCCAAACAGATTATATTGTTGCAGGTATAGATAAGGTCAAGCACCATTCTACTTCAGTTACTTGACTTGTAGTGGAGCTGGAGAGCATGGGACCAAGAATATCCTTGTGATTCTAAGGAGCTATTTATATTTATCTTTTGTACTTTGGTTTAGCACTGTTTTTATTTCTAGCATTGTGACTTGTTTGGATACTTTCCTAGACATATGTATTAAGTGTCAAATTATATATATGTGTTTTCTAGTTGTTTATTATTCCATTCTTCCATTGTTTACTGTTGAAGGATATTTACTGCTTCCACAATTCTATGTTGTTTACTTCCACCATGTACTCTGCCAATAAGGGCATAGTCTCCCCACTATCACACCTATGGCCCTCACTTCTAGTTGGCAGCCTCTGGCATTTGGGGAAATGCACTTGAGTCCATGTGACTAACCGGGTACGGGGCGCCTCGGGGTGGCTTTTGGAACCAGGATGTTACAAGAGATGAGTTTTAGAACTTTGTATCACCCAAAAATGTATGTTCAATATTAGATAACCTGTAAAACTCTAAAAGATATACTAATATCATTTTTAATGAATTTACAAGGATATTGTGATAAACACCTTTCCCTAGTGGAGTTCTCATATGAAAATAGAGTCCATTATGGAATTCAAATGGAACCTTTTGAAGCACTATATGAGAAGAGGCGTGAGACTCCATAATGTTTGTAAGAATTTTCAAAGTATAAGTTGATTGGACCTTATATTATCAAATCGATGATATATAAGGTTCAAACCATTCGATGCCATATGAAATATGTGAAAATTTAATAGAAAATCAACATAGAGACTAATCGATGAGACCTCGAGTTTGAGTTCGGAGATAAGGTGTTTCTTTGTATATTAATGTAGAAGAAATTCATAAAATTTTGGAATAAGGGAAGGCTTAGTCCTAGATACATAAAAACCTTTGATATCCTTGATTTTATTGGAGTTTTTTCCTATCAACTATCACCCCCTCAAACTAATCTCAAGTACAAAATGTATTACTTGTATCTCTATTAGTGAAGTATATACCAGACCCCTCACATGTATTAAATCCAAAGATGGTAACCAATGGAGAACAATCCTTTAAATGAGTAGTATTTAGTGAAGTTATTAGATCATAGAGACAAGGTTATATGAAATAAATCAACTCACCTAGTCAAAGTACTGAGGCAGAACCCTAAGTTTGAGGTGCGATATGGGAAACATAAGTGATGATTAAATAAAAGTACCCTCATCTATTTTATTATATGGAATGAAATATTAATGGTGAAATTTTTGAAGGGGGAATAATGTAGTCACCGAGAAATTTATAAATTAAATTAAATTTTTAAGGATGAATTTTATTATTAAGTAATGTAGTTGTACCAAATGCGTGAACTATATTTCATTTGTTATTTTATACCACTATAAAATTTATCCATAATTGTTTAACGGGATTAAAATACCATTAATCATTATAAAAATTATTAATACAGTCATTCCATAATGAACATTAATATTATTAAATACTAATATTTTTAAAAAATCTAATTGACTTGGAAGGAAGAACTAATGGCCTCAACCAGTAGAATCATACCCCACGAATCCCATTTTTCAAATCATATGAGGGAGATGGAATCACTGGTATTTTTCCTTGACCAAGACCAAGGCGAGATTAAAAAACTAAAAATCAATCCAAAATTTTTATGGGAGAATTTAAATATTATAGAGATCACCACCCAAATCATGTTCATCGAACTACCCTAAGAAATTAACACCACCACACACCTTACCCTTAGGGTGTATCCTGGATTAATAAGGGATTATTCATATAGAACCTATCAGTATGAATTTTTATATTTTCTTTTTAATAAAATAATTATTATATTTTCCTTTTTTGTTATTAATTTACATATATACATGACTAAATAAAGGGTTTGATAAAAATTATATTTTGATATGAAGAAACCAAAATTGTAATTTTGGGAAATATATTATTTCAATTAAAAGGAATTTTTTGATAAATCCAACAATATTTAAATAAATTTTATTTTCATGAAATAGACTTATTAAATAATATTTATTTAAATATAAATGATAATGTAATTTAATAAAGTCCCATGTAATTTTTATAAGAGTCGAAATGTTGTTTGTGTCGTAAACAATTAGTATTTTCAATATATAAGAATTTTTTTCAAAAGTGAAAAATTACTCTATTTATAACATTATTTTTAAAAAATAAATTTCATTTTTTAAATAATAATTTTAAAATTGTCCAATGGTGAATTTTTCATAATTTTCTACGACAGGTGAATTATTGGGTAAAATTTAAATACAGTATAAATATAAGGTATATATTATGACATCATAATAGAAAAAACATTGTGTAATAAATACTATAAAATGAATCCAAAAAATAGGTTTTTTATTTAAAATAATGCGTTTTATAAGTTATTTTATTAATTTTAAAATTCTGTATTGAATCCCCCAAAACCTTTATTACATTTTAAGGCTTTAAAAACAAACCATTACGAACATGACTCACTTCCTCATCGTGGATGGGATTATTTTAATGTGTTCAGTTATTAACCAAATAAATATATTAATTAAATTTTTTTTAGAATAAATAATGTGAACAACGATGGTATGGTTTGTAGTTTTTATTATTATATTACATAGAGTCCAAAACCTAAGTTTAAAAATTAATAAAGAATTTATATCTCTTTTTATATAAATACCTACACAAACTCTATTTCCTCTTCGCTCTAAACCCATTGATCATTAATTTCCTCCCACAATTCCTATTTAAATACCTCCCAACGAGTACCTAAGACCGTAAGAAGCTATTCTAAATCTTTTAAAAGTAACCTCTAAAGATAAGGTATTATCGTCCTCTTCCCCTTCATTCAATTACTTTTCTTTATATTAATCCTTACGATTTACAAGTGTTCATATTGAAATGTGTTTTTACACATCCATTTATTTTTATTATTATTCCAAAGTAATT
Source organism: Viscum album (assembly GCA_963277665.1). Classification (NCBI taxonomy): domain Eukaryota; kingdom Viridiplantae; phylum Streptophyta; class Magnoliopsida; order Santalales; family Viscaceae; genus Viscum; species Viscum album. The sequence continues at coordinate 533,984,249 of OY728126.1, forward strand.
AGATACCACCTTTCACTCTCATTACACCTTCAATGACCCTTTATGTTCCAAGTAATTAGAGACCACCTTCCAGTCTCATTAACCCCTTCCACAAATCTTTTAATACACCTGTTATTTTTTCGAAATTATTATGTTATTTTACATGCCAAATTTTGTGTTCTGAATACTCATACCCATTTTCAAGAAAGTTTATTAACCTAGATATAACTATGCTTCATTTATTATGTAATTCTATGTATGTAACTCACACTCCTTAATCATGAGATTAAAAGTAATGAAATGTTATCTTGTGTTGTATGATATACATGGAACCCAAATAATTGTACATGATATGATTATAATGGGTGGTCTGGAAATTATATAGCCCTTAAATTTATTGGGTAATGTTACACTATATTATGATATCTCAGTAGTTATCCTGGACTTATGATTATAATGTCTTATTTTATATTTCTCCAACATTTTGTAGTTTCCTTGATTTTATTATCCTATATCATGATTCAATGTTCATGATTATGATTATCACATTTGATGAAATCATGGCATGCCTCTTGAATCACATGTACTATTTTACTTTATGTTATACCTGGTTTATTCCCTTACAGGTTTTTATAGCACACACAATTCTTATGTATATTCCCATGTTATCTAATGTAGTATTATAAATTAAAATGAACTTAAGGGCATGTTAAAGAGTTATTAAATAATTTCATTGTATCCATGTTTCATGTTATTGTGATATGTATCTAATTACCCAAATACACTTGTCCTCTCGATCCTTTCTGATATTATTATGTTTATAATTATATAATAAATCATAAAATAAAGTATATAAAATATATAGGTTTTCAAAGATACACCTAATCTCAGTATACCAACACTCTTAATTAACTTTGACATTAACCATTTTAGATCATGTTAAATTTATCCTGATTTTTATATATGCATTAATTTTTCACTAGTGTTCTTCAAAATCTCTAATTAATCATTGAGCAAAATATTCATTTGATTTCCTTTATTACTTTATCAATATATTATATTTATTATGTGGTTAATTGTTTTAATTTTTTATTTCCATATCAATATTATTATTATAATTTTTAAAGGAAATTCACCCCACCCCTCTTTTGTCATCATACTTCAACCAATATTCATTGTTAGAGGAGAACTTTGTCCTTTTTTTCAAAAAATGGATCTTTGTGTTTTATCTCAAATATTTTTTTTATTAAATTAGTTTTAATTTTATAAAATCTTAATCAATTTCAAAGTTTGATCATTTTGGGAAAGTATCTGCCTCTTATACTCATGCTTCTTTATTTTATGGAAAAAATTATTCATATTTTAAAACTCACATGTCCATTTTTCTTATAAGCATAGGATTTTCTATTGATAAAATGTTTATGCATGGTTACACCCCTATGACAAAACCAGAAGATAAATTGACTCCCCAAAAGATTGATTCTTTTGAATTAAATGGTAAATCTATGAACACCTTGCATTACGGTCTTGAACAAAATGAATTTAATCATATATATACTTGAAAATCATTAATGAAGTTTGTAAATTGTTATAAATTACTAATGAAGGTACAAATAAAGTTAAATATATTAATATTGATTAGTATACACAATACTTTTAAATTTTTCTTATTCATAAAAATGAATTTATTTCTGATATGTTTACTCACTTTACTAGAATTTTCAATGGCCAAAAGTCTCTTGGGGATGATTTTCATATTTTAATTTTAGTAAAGAAAATTATTTGGTACTTCTAAGATATTGGTCAAAAACAACTAAAACTCAAAAATAAGAAAAATATATCAAAAATATTCCACTTCAAGAACTAATTGGATACCTCATGAACCACAAAATTATCATGTAGCATCAATCTAATAAATAATATAAAGAGGTTAAGGAAGATAAATAAGTAAAAAACTGTTAACTTAAAATCCATTTAAGATGATGTATCATCTAAAAGTAAAAAAAATTAAATATCTAGAAAAGAAGTTGAAAAACATCTTGAAGAAGAATAATCCCACTCGTCATGGAAAAAACAAAAAAAATCACGTTATGAAAGAGACCTGATCTGATTGGAATAAAAAGGGACAAATCAGATATATTTTTTTATTTATTAAAAGAATAAAAAATAAAATAGGAAAGTTAATAATTCCATTAAAGTCTTAATTGAGAGATTTATCTAGGAATCCACACACTCAACCTCGAGAACCTCATAAAGAGACTCTAGTCCAAGATTCGTCATGGCACATCTTGAGGTTGGTGATGAGGTTAGTTATCACATTTGTCACTTCTTATATTCCTATCATTTATCCTCTTATTATTTATCTTAAAATCAATAAGATGAACAAAATAATTTTTGTGAAAAACTCGTTTCAAAATATGAAGAACTTATTAATTAATTAAAATGAATTAATAATTAAAAAATATCATCTTTTTAGTGGAAATTGACTTATTTATAAATAAAAGTAAGAATTATTATAGAAACTAAAATATTTACCTAACATTTAGAATTTTAAATAAAAAATCATATAAATTGAAAATAATATAGATAAATTCACCAAAGGTGAACATAATCAAAATTTTATTATGGGTTCTCAATGTTATTCCAAATATAAATCCATAATTGGTTTTTCAAAATCAAATAAACTTTCACAAAAAAACCATTTTGTAAAGGTATATTTCCAAAACAAATTTTGTAAATACTATTGAAAATTTGGGCCATTTATTTATGAGTGTGATTAAAAAATCTAGATATAGTAGACCTAAATATATTCATCTTTAATTATGTATCTCTAAAATAAAATATTATTACAAAAAAATTTGGTTCCATAAATACTTATTATCAAGTATTGTTGGACCCAAGTTCACATGGGTACCAAAAGGCACTAACATTTGATATTTTATAGGACCAAACTATATATATTCATTATCATATCAAAAAAATGGCTTATCATCAAGTTGATCAATAAAATATAAAGTATTTTGCAGATGATCCATCAATATAAAAAGTGATTCATTTTTGATATTCAGTTTTACAATTGCTTTATGGGACTAACTATTTTATGTAGTGGAATATGATTTATGGTTATTCTATCTCTTACACTAATTATTTTCTTATTATTTTTCTTTTGGTATGTGTATTATAATAATATTTTTTTCAAGGTAATTATTTATAATTTACCTAAATTTCTTACTTAATGGAATGGTTTTAAAATCTTACTTTCTTAATGTTCATTTTCAAAAGATATCATGACTCCTCTCTTTAAATTTTTTACTTTGGTGAATTTCACCTTTTTGAAAAACAAATAATCATATTTTAAATTAGAAAATGTTTCTCATTGTATTTTTTAATTACCCTCAAGTATATTTTTTAAAAATATTTGTTTAATATATATTTTCTCCTTAATATATATATTTTTTTATAAATGGGAGATTGATATTTTTTATTTTTGAGATAATGGTTTTAAAAGTAACTCTGGAAATTAATGACATGTCATTAATTATTTTCTCTTAAAGTCATTGAAATTATTACTATTATCGCCCTCTCTTATAGTGTAGTTTCTATTTCCTCATTAATTGCACTAATTAAGGGGGATCCTTATCTGATGACGTTTGGATGAATATTTATAGGGAACAAATTATTCTTGATTTCAAATTAATCTATAGCTTATTACTAACTGATAAAGTTATAGGATGATCTAAATGGGGATAGTTTTTCCATTATTTTTACTATTTAATTTTCCCTTGAATTTCATTTATAGATATCTCCTCTCTCTATCTTCTTTGTTTTCTTATTTTTTAAAAAGTATATAAATTTGTTTTTAAAATTTCTAGTTTTCTAATAAATTGATTTATTCTTTTCTTATTTTGCTTCCAAATTATTTTAAATTCAATATTGATATTTATTTTAAAATCCTTTTCTTTTATAAATGTATTTTTCTTTATCTTTTCATTCATTTTTATAATCATAAAGTGAGAGAAGTTTTGGTGTTTTATTTTATAAAAAAATCTTTCTATCACAAAGGGAGAGAAAATATTTAATGTATAGTGGAAAATGTTCTATCATTATTCTTTTTAGATTATTGAAAATATTGTTTAAAATATCTAGAATTATTTTGAATACATTTTTCAACCTTGATTTACACTTAATGTTTCCTTTTATGTTAAGTGATTGTAATCACCATGAATGGGGAGATTTTTGAACCTATATCTTGTTTTTATGATCATAGTCATTAAATGTATTTCTAACCATTTAATTTTAAGTAAATTAGAATCAAAACTTCACTATAAATAAGCACTCCACACCATGCTACAAAAATCCCTAGAATAAGGATTAAAACACAGTGAGAATGACCACATCATATTGTATCTTGGTCCAAATTCTTCACTAAAGGTCATGGTGAAAATCCCTATATCCACACGATAGTTATCCCTTGGATCGCATAAACTCAAGTGAGGCCACATCGTAAGGTAAATCACTATACCAAAAAAATTATATTCCCCATTAATACATGGAGAAGCTTAATGGCCATGGTGCAGATGGCTTGAAATTAACAAAACCTCTAAAAGATCCTGTCATAATTCACACCATAGCCCAAATACCTATATTAGAAATTCTACCTCCAAAATTAAATAAAGTCCACCATGTCATAAGGATATTTGATACAGAACAGTCAATAATTATTTATTTCCTAGTTTAAATACATTGATTCATCTAATAAATGGTTTGAATCGACCCAAATCTCCTTTATCTATAATGAAATTTATAAATAGGAGTCCTTAGAGGTTTTAAGACCTAAATGTACCAAATAACTTATATGTTTTTGGAAAATATCATTTTAAACATGGTTGAGATGGAACCTTTACATGTCTTGTTGGCCCAATGGCACAAGGGTCAGTACATGACCGAAAGTCCTAGAGGCAGAAGGCCCAATACATGACCTTAAGGCCCAACCAAACTATACAATAACTACCCCTCCCTAATATCAACATCATTTAAGGCCAATGTCCCTACCTCAGATTGTTTTTTAGATAAAATTTCCCCAATTAGAGCTACACATTTCCCAAAACTGATGGATATTTCCATACCCTTTCATTATATCAATCTGGTTAGCTCTGCTTTGCTAGATTCTACTTAATATTAATCATCTTATGGATCCTACTCCCATGTGATCTACCAGGAATGATCCTTGGTCTTTGTGTCCTAAAATCCCAAGGCCAGAAGTACTAAGGTAGCTCAAAGTCCTTGTGTCCTGAAGGTCGGTGGTGGCCTAAAGGAAAGGGTAAAGGGTGATTACTATTATTAAAATAAAGGATATTTGTTTCTTACCACTTCCTTCATAAATCAAGAGAGTACATGGTTACTTTATCTTCATCAAAATCAAGGGACTAATAAGGCAAACATCTCAATCTAAGGGGGATATACATATGGTCTCACACTAATCTATTGCTAAAATCCTTTATCAAATATATCTCTCTCTATCTATCCTTTAACTTTCCACATTTCATAATCAATTATAATTTAATCATATAATCACATAATTTCAATATAAATAATCTCAATATTGTAACACACTTTATAAAATTTTAAATATTTCCTTTCAAATCATATCGAATTTATCATTATCTTTTGTATACGATTTAATCTTGTGTTCATGTTGTTCATAAGCTACAATTGATCATTTATTGTATTATTCATTTTATTTCTTTTATTTCTTTATCAATATATTATATTTATACTATTCATACTTGTTTTAGTTTGTGATTAACATCGCACATTGATTATTTTAATTTTTAAATGGAATTCACCCCCTTCTTACCATCTTACTCTGACCAGCATGTTGTAGAGACAGGGAACTTCAATGGGTGGGAAAATTTCTTCAGGGATAGATGATGTCTAGTGTGGATCACTTCTTTCTAGGAATGGGCTTAAGATACCACAAATAGGATACATGATATTGGACCCTAGTGGTGGATGGGGGAATTGTTTTGATGAGATAGAAAATGTATGACAAGGGTATTAGTGTGAGATAGATTGGGGAGATTCTTGGTTAATGGGATCAGGTTTCCATGTAGAATTGGAAGAGGATTAGACTGAAATCTTGAGTATAGGGTTGGATAGGTATTATGGGATGGAATAACACCATGGGGTGATAGATACAGCTAGGTTATGAAAATTAGAGACAAATATGGGTTTGAGGACCCTAGTACCTTGATGAGAGATATGTGAATATCAAGAGGCCTAACATATTATGAACATGAAACCAAAAAATTATTATAGAGATTAAACTACTAGTATATATGTTTGATAATATGTATCTCGATATTTAGGTCTAGGTCTTGAGTGACTGGTGATTGGGTATTGAGTTGGAGATATTTTTAGATATATTATAGTACCCTATTTATATTTTCATGTGTGTTTTTTGTATATTCTTGATGATGGGATCTCAGTGATTTGGGTTTGGAAAATATCTTAGTGTATAACCTTTCCATGAGTGAGAAAGAATTGGTGTAACACATTGAGTGAGAAGGTATCATCTATTTTGTGTATGTAGAACCTTAAATTGGGTGATATGATAGAGGTCATGATGTGATAGAACACTTACTTGAGTGAGAAGGTAGAGGTATGGATGAGATAGAACTCGACCTTGAGTGAGAATGTAGGTGTTTATGTGATTGGAATGGTGATGTGATGTGATGCTAGATCTCTCCTTGAGTGAGAGGGTATTGGTAGGACTGCATTGAGTGAGAAGGTATGGTCCATGTTTTGATGTGGAATATGACCCACTCTAAGGCTAAAGAGAGTATTTGATGTGATATGTCTCATGACTAGATGGATAACCTTACCTTGAGTGAGAATATAGTGGTTTTACCTTTCCTTGAGTAAGAAGGTAGTATTAAGGATGTGTTTTATCTTGTTACCTTGAAGAGAGTGCAGAGGTAGAGACTTGGTATAAGACAACTAAGGTTTACTATAGGACCCTTCCCGAAGAGATATGGTGGTGGTCAAAACTTAGTAAGACACCCTAGCCTATATCCATGGGTATGGGTAGAGATATAGTACAACACCCTGTCATACATATTTTTTTATAGGTAGATCTTGGTATAGAACCATTACTATAGTGTTTGGGTATGGGATAAGGTTTATTTCATAAAGTGTCTGATTTCTAGAATGGGCCAAATCAGGAATGGTTGGGTGTTGTGATGGCCTTGTTAGCACAAAATAACCCAAAATGTATGAATTTATTGTTATGTTTTTGTTATTTAATTTCCTAGAATATACAAATTTATAGTATGGAATATATTAGGGTCACTTACTAAGAACCTGATTAGATGTATTTCTCATAACCTGTATGGGAACTCTGGTGTGCATGTAGATCTCATTCTTGTTATATAGGAATGATAATGGGACATACAGTGGATCAGTCTACAGTAGCTTGATTAAGATTGTAAATGGTATTGAGGTGTGGCTTAAGGATAGTAGTAGAACCTCCTTGTACTTTTGTTTAATTTTTTTAAATATGCATATTTTATTGATCCAACAGATAATAATTTGTGACTTATTCTTGTATGGTAGAATTTCCTTCATTATATAATGGTTATTTTTATTGATTTTTTATACCCTGACTATTTAATATGGATTATGCTTAGTTGTTTGTTCATTATTTTTTTATATCGGGGTCATTATCTCCCCAAAGTATGATTTATGACCTCACTGCTAGTCAGTAGCCTCTTGCATATAACGAAGAAAGTTTGTAGTCACATGGAACATCGATTGGAAAATTAATGAGTGGTCTCAATCTAGAGTGTCGCAACATTATTCCTTGGTGACAACGAACCTCTAACCTGTAAGGAAGAAGTAGATGGAAAATATATTTCTAAATATAAATAATCTATAAATTTTGAAATGGATAATATGTACCAAAATAAAGTTTGGATTTTGGAAGATGGAAGTTTATGGAAAACCTATTGGGTGTAAATGAATATTTAAGAAAAACATGGGCATTATAGTAAAGTAAATACCTATAAATAATTATTGATTATAAAGAATTTTAGAATAAGTTAATTAATTGACTATAATAAAACCTTCTCACCAGTCACAATACTCAAATACATTATAATATTATTTACAATAGAATATTTTCATGACTATGAGATTTGGACAAATGGATGTCAAAACTGATTTCCTATTAGGGAAGTTGGTTGGAGACAACTAATTGAAAAAACTGGGGGGATTTTTAATGTCTACAAATATCAATAAAGTTTCAAAACTACAGAGATCCATTTTTTTAAAAAATCATGAATCATGATCAAGGGATGTTCATTTTGACGAGGCTATAAGAAATTTTGTATTGATTATTAATCAAAGTGTTCCATGTATCTATAGTAAATCTAGTGTATGACACCCAATATCTTTAATAAATTTTAATATATGATTAATTATATAAAATTAAACATAATAAAACCCAAAAGATCATGATTCCTAGTTTATTCAATAAATTAGGTATATAAAATAACATATTTTATTTTAAAGATGAAAACTTTATTTAAAAACTCCATAACATTTCCTTAAGTTCCATTGATCCTTTAATACTTCATGGGATAACCTAGGGATATACATAAGAAAGGGGTGAGATATAAATCCTAGTAATGGAATAAATAAATTATATCATAAGAAAAAGTTGTACATGTGATACAAGAGCTATATAATGGTAAAATAGGATTCCTAAGAATCATAATCTTGGACAATGAGGCATGATATAACATTAAATCATAAATGAAACATAGGAATGTGGAAACAACATAAAACATGACATTATAAAAATAATTCAAGGATAACCACCAATACATCAAAATGTAGTGTTCCTAGTATAAATATATTTTCACCATACATGGTATCTAATGATTTAAAAACATTACATAATGCCTTGGAAAAATATATGTGTGCACCCATCATTTTCATATCATATACATGCATAAGTGTTCCACAAGTATCATACAACATAAATATTACTTTATTCAATTTTAAGACCATGATCAAGAATTGTGGGTTTCATATATATAAGTACCCAATAAATTAATAATAGGTACATCTATTTGAATACTCTTTATTAGAAATAAGGATGGTTATTCACAATAAAAATGTTTAGCATGGAAAAATTGCAGGATAATTTTGACAACCAAATGGGGGTATGTAAATGTTCATATAAGGTAACAGTGAGAGTTAAAGGGGGTGTTTAATAATTTTTACATCATAAGGAACATAATATGAGTATTTAATAACATAACTTAACATGAAAAATTGGAAATTAATGGCACGTTATAAAGAACAAGATTGAATAAAGAGGAGAAAGAGAGAATCCCTTACCTTGAAAGGGCGCTTCTAAAATCTTGGTAGGATATTATTAAGAGCTTAAGGGTACCATGGGAGGGATATATAGAGGTAAGGTCATAGTAATTTCATATTCCAAGGGTATTGAGTTAAGATTAATGGGAGTTTGGATGGGTTTATATAGAAAAAGAAATGAGATTTCTTTATTAATTTCCAAACATAGCTTTTGGACTCTTTATGATAAAGTAATCAAAACCACAAACCATCAAATGGTTTTTCCCATGTTTTATTTTAAAGATGAGTTTTCTAAATATTAAGGGAAAGAACTAAACTTTTTTAAATAATACCCTTGGTGATGTGGAAGTGAGTCTTGTTAACAATTAATTGATTTTAAAACCTTAAAATATAATAATGATTTTGGAGGAACCATTAAGGATTTATAAAATTAAATAAATAACTTCAAAAACAAATTATTTTAAAGGATAAATATGTATTTTGTAGTGTATTCCATTTATGGAATATATTACATCACTTTTTTATCATTATTATGTCAAAACATATACTATATATCTATATTGAATTTGATTTTTAACCAAAAAAATGACTATCTAAAAAAATTGTGAAAAAATAACCATTGGGTTTTTTTTATATATTAAGTTTAAAAATAATATTTATTTTATAAAATTAATTATAAAAATTTTAGAATTTACACATTTAAATATAAAATCTCCATTTACTGAAAAATACTAGTTTTTTTATAATATTTTTTTGACACTTATTAAAATTGTATTTGATTTCATAAAAGTATATTATAATTTATATTTTGATAAAAAAATATTTAATTAGAATATTTTATTAAAATAAATTTTAACTAAAATTTTATTAAATTCCTAAAAAATAGGTTATTGATTGAAACTACATAATTTCCAAAAATATGATTTGTGTTTCAGTGTATTAAAATCTATTTTTTATCTAACTCGTTAATTAAAAAGATATAAAGTATTAATAAAAAGAGAAAATATAATAATTTTTTATTAAAATAAATATAAAAATTTATAATATTAGGATCTGATACATATACATTTATTTCACTGGTGAATTTCCTAAGGATAAGGTGATATCCAAGATCAAATCCAGGGCAAATTTCCGAGATATTGTAGCAAGCACTGTAGCAGCCGGATCATTGCATCCATCTGGGCCTTTGGACCACCAGTTTGGTCCTCAGGTCCTGCAAGGATTTTGGGGCACCCAAGTCTATCAGGAAAGTTGTTTCTTAAGGCCTTTGAGCCACCTTAAGGCCTTAGTGTCACTCCAAGTCCTTCGAGCCACATGAATGTAGATGTACTGGTCAAACTACAAGGGACAAGGATTTATATGGGGATTCAGGGCAGGCGCATTCACTGAGTAGAGATAACTGGAAATGGAATAATATGAGGTTATGTCATTTCCATTGGTACCGGTCTTATGCACCTTTGCATAGGATAGCTAGCCCCGACCATCCCTATGAAGGTGGAGTGCTGATATTATGACATATGATGGGGAGGAGCAGTTCCAAGTTGTCTTGTCTAGGTGATTCCCTCTAAGACCTCTGGGTCGTGTAATTGTTTATAAGCCTTCGGGCCTTGTAAGGGTTCCACATCATCCCTTGAAAGGTGTATTATTAAAATAATAATAAAATGAAGGCCTTCAGGACATTCTGACTAAGTGTAACATGTGAAACGGTGGGGATTTCTTGGGGTGGATAGATGAATATGGTTTGGGTTGTGATCTCAGTGATCTTGAACTTATCACATAAATATTTTTTCTTATGATTTAGTTGTTGAATATCATATTCCAACTGGTCAAGGGAAAATCCCATGGATTCTATCTCTCTTGGAAACTATAATAAATGGGCTTCATAGGGTATGATCCGTCTATTTGAGGTTATCACTTCATTTTTTGTGCCAATTGGATTCATCATTACCCAATATAAATAATAATAATATGATAACAATATAAGAGCTATAAAATCAATGTTCATGATTCATAGTGGTATTTTAAATCTATCAAGATATAAATTATAATGGTCCAAAATCCAAATTAGTGCATGTGTTTTCTATAATTTCATATCTTAATAAGACAATTACTCATTTAAAGAGGGAAATTTATTTATAAAAGTTTTGGTCATTACATAATGGGAGTGCCCTCATTTCCTTAGTATTACATATTGATGACATATTATTTATTTCAAATGAATTACAAGTATTATAGTTAGTAAAGACCTGGTAAAATGAATGTTTTTTTATGAAATAATTCGGTGAAGTGGACTGCATTCTTATTATCAAGATCTATTGAGTTAGATCTAAAAGAACTCAGAGGATGCTTGGACTAATTCAAATTACATACATTGACAAGTGAACAAAAATATATAATATATAATAATCCAATATAGTACTTTTACCAGTATCAAATGATGTTAATCTCTCAAAGAAATTGTTTCCACAAACATAGGAGGAGATAAATATAATGAGTTGAGTTCGATATGCTTTGAAAGTGGTATATATCATGTATTATATTCTATATACAATTTTTTATATATCTTATATTTTTATCATGGTAGGAATATATTAAGATAATATATATGTTCTACATTCAGAAATTGTTAAAAATATCCCTAAGTACTTGAGACACGCAATGGATATGTTCTTGGTGTATAGAAAAGATAATGGGCTAGTGGTGAGGGCTTCCACTAATGATATCTTTTACATAGATCGTAATGATCTTAAGTGGTATTTGGGTTGTGTATCTTTCTGCAATTACAGTTCAATGATCTAGAGAAACTCAAAGAAACCTATGGTCATCGATTCAATAATAGATTACAAGTATATAGAGAATTATGATGCATCTAAGGGTGATATTTATATGTGAAACATTTCCCTAGATCCTATAATTATACCTAGTATTATAGATCCCATTATTATATACTAATATAATATTTTAAAAGTGGTATATTACAAGGATTCTATGTTGCACTATAGGAAAAGGATTATATTTCAGAAGTTTCATCTCGTGAGGGATTTAACTCAGATAGGTGAAGTTGTATTTAGTAGAGTAACCACATGGTATGACATAAAAACCCCCTAGATAAATTCATATATCTTTCAAATAATTATTATCTTATGAGATCTAGAAGATTGAGAGTTATTGATAGTTGAATCTAGTTCAAGTGGGAGTGTCATTAGAGTGGGTTCCCTAGAACTAATTTAATTATGTACTTCCATTACCATTTCATGAATACATATTGATATATACATGTTTTTTACCATGATAGTAACATCACTAATGTATATACTATAAATATATATAAATGTACTTTGATTTAATTTCATATCAAAATGTTATATAGTAGTTATGAGTTATAATGAGAACCTCTAGATATAATGAAAATAGTATTTAACATATGTCCAGTGGTGTAGATAAACTATTATAAAGGGGAATGGATGATTTTTTACTATCAGGTGTTGGGGACTCATAATAATTGAGACTTATTTTCCAAAAAAATCACTTGGTGATCTTGGTTATATAAGATCATGAGGACTCACTAGCTAATAAAAATACCACATATTTTAGAGAAATTGGTTGTTCCAATCTAAAAACATGTTTATTAGTATCCTAATTTGATACTATTATTAATGGATATAATTGTCCACATAATTTGATGCATGATAAAAACCATGATAGTATATTTATGTGGAATTGTATCTTGTGTCAAGTTCATCAATGATGGTATGAAAATGAGATAATAATTAAGAAAGTATTTGTCACTTCAAGGTATAGGAATAGATACCTCAAGCCCTATTGACCTAGAAGGTAGTACCTTCATTAAATCCATGTTTATGGTAGAATAAAGTAATTTATTCAAGTTTGGAAAATAAATAATAAAAAAACATGTAAGTACGGTGAGAAAAGAGATGCATTTGTATTTATGAGATATCATGAGACTAAAAGATTATATTATATTGTGTATGTTCATAGGATATATTATCATTTCTATGAATTAACTTTACCTCCTTAAGGGCCTTAATTTTATGAAATGTCCATACATGAATTATCTTAAGAAAATAAAAAAATCAATATTATTCAAGTTCTTAATAATTATTATTGAATTTATTAAATTAATCGTAGGTTATTAAGTTAATGAAAAGAACAATATCTTATGAATGAATATTCATTATTAATGGTTTTTTAAATATTTTATGGTAAAATAAAGTAAATTTAATGACTTGTATTTTATCAAGTAATATAATAAAAATTTTATAATTAAGTGATAAAATTTTTATGTCTATTATGATGTTTTTACTATGTATGGTTTATTTTGACGTTTAAACTTATAAAAGGGCCAAAGTGAAATTTTAGTAATATTTAACCAACCTATATGATCTAAAATAAACCCAAATTGATGGGTATTACTGATCCTTTGAATTTTATATATTCTCCTTTATCTCTCCCATTTTCTAGAGTGAGATAGACAAGTTTTGACTATCGTGATCCAACATCTCTTTCTCAGATCAATTAATCGATTCTCTGGTGATCTTGAACACAGCTAATGTGGATTTGAATCTCTAAGATAGCACCCATGGTTTGTATATCTACATACCAACAATTTTTTGAAGCATTTGAAGAAAATATATATGATTCCCACATTAGATTCTCTGAGAAATGATCATCAGTGATGAGAAAAATGCACCAACATCTTTAAATTAAAGGAGGTATCATTTCGATTTAGTTGTTTTGATAATTTGAGTTAAATGAGATCCTTACAGTGATAACTCGGCACTACCAGACCATATATAATGTTATGACAACAATTCAGTGTAAAAAAAATTAAATTTACCTTCTTTCACACTTCCACAGTGCACCTGGTACTAATATTAAATGTCATATATAGAAAATAGGATCATCAAAAAGGTCCATCATTCACATGTTGTATAAAAAATATAAAATAATATATAAACTCTATAAAAATAAATTTTTCCTTTCATAGAAAACATATCTTGATTCCCATTAATTTTCTCCCACTTAATAATCCATCATTATGTCATTATCCTTACTAGTTTCTTGAACCACTTTGTCTCATGTTCACCAAGGATCATGTGTATGGTGTGATTAAAAAACTCAATAGTAATCCTACAAAATCGCACTAATATAATAAATAATTTATATAAGTACATGAAAAATCTTATATGAATGAAACAATAATAAATATCCAACCCAAGTCATGCCATTAAATTCTTAACCAGCCACCCTGATGATCAGCAATGCATGCTTCAACCCATTCCAATATGTTAGGATGTTTATTCACATATTCATAACATAATGATTATCATGATACCACCTACATGTGGTTGGTTTAAAAAAATAATGGTCAACCTATGGATGAGTTGTAATGTACATATCTAATTCCAAAGACATACTCTCATATTATTCATGGTGGGTTTGTCTCTAACATTAATAAAAATCATCTGATTAGTGGGAAGGAATACTCATATCAAAACCTAAAATAATTTCCATTAATGAGTGGTTTGGAATCTATATATCCAACTATTAGTGAAATATCATTATAGTGAGATAAAATAATCACCAAACCTTTGGCAATGTCCTCTGAACAATGGGATGAAATACATATATTTACCAATAATATAGGGTATATTATATAACAGCAATCATTATTTTTGGTTATTCAAATAAAAAATTAATCATGACCTTATATGACCCATCACACATATCTCAAAGTTAACTACTTGCATACTATCTATTTCATGTCTCCGAATACCTTGTATATATCCTTTCCTCTAGAGACATGGTTTACAATACCTAACGGTAATCTCTTAGATGAAAAATATGAACATTTCAAACTAATCTCCCTTCCCTCATAACACTTCCAATCGATCGTATTACCTAGAAAACAAATATTTTATATTTATTGGTTGAATATCACACATCATTATAATATAACTCAAGTGGTATCTATAGTTATATCATATAGCTAATACTAGTATATGGGTTCCAATTTAATTTCTATCCAAAGTTCTAAATCACAATATAGTTGGGTAATAGCTCAAAAAATGGGGAAATATGTGTGGAATGCCTGATAAAACTATAATAGATCTCATCCATCTTCTCACACACATTCAGAAACACCCTAAACCTAACCCATTATATTTTTATTGAATAAATTTCCACAAATCATAAGTGACATTCCTTATACCCCAAAGGTTAGAAATAAATTCCTAGGGTTTATTAATATCATGGGGAGCGATTTACCCTTATATATAAAACCACATGCAACATACGAACTAAAAAAGTGTATAAACCTAAAGCATGAATAAAACAAGACCAAAGTCTAATATAAAATATATCTATGTGGAATAAATATAGTACCTCTGCCAACAATAGTATGAAATAAGACTAAAAGAAAAAATATATAAAAACTAAAGATAAGGTGGGAGGCATGACATTTTCCCAAGATCAATATGAAAACTATAACCAAGTTCACATCCCCGCCCTAGTCTGTAGTGGAAAAAAATATACTAACATATAATAGGTCCTCCCTTTACTTATACCATAAAAAATTATGGCTTCATATACACCAAAATTCATGTGAAAGGGGTGAGTATATCAACTCAATAAGAAATCCCCAAGACTTCTCATGCACTCCACATAAACAATAATGAGTTAGATCATATTTTATAAATAACAAGATTGATTTATAATACAATAAATAATCCATAAAAACTAAGTAATTAACTCATTAAAAAATCCACTTTTTCTTTGATATCTATAATTTTGATAAAATCACCCACACATTCCATTAACTCACACACCCAATTCATAAATCCTAGAATAGACTTAACTTGTGGGAAAAATATTATTCCTCTAACCAATTTCATTACTCTGAGTAGTATCAATTTCTCATGACCTCTATATTAATCATTAACATAAAATTATAAACACAAAAAGGACCCATATAATTAATCATGAATGAAAAATAACCCATGCAATCCAGAGTTCCCCCAAATCAGTACGACAATCAATTATATATCAATAAGGCCCCAAACATATTTATCCATGAATACATGAAACTCACATCAATTTAATGTTATGAGGATAGTTTTATAACATTTTAAAATCATAACTTTAAAAAACCAATCACTAAATAAGTGTTTTACCAAATATATTGTGAGTGTCATCCAAAACCTTTATTTTAAAACCATTTCTACTAAGATAATATCAAACCAAATTTATCCAAAATATTTTTTAGATATCAATGAAATCATTTAAAATTTTAAGACCACAAAAATTCAAGTTCACAAAAAAGGTAGAGAAAGAAAAAAATCCACCTACCTAAAACCATGTTACTAAGATAAACCACATCATTCACTCATGGATCTTGGATCTAAAACACTTTTTTGAATATCGATCACAAAATAAACATAAAAACATACCCTAAACACTAGATATGGGCATGAAAATCATACTAGGTTTCCCCAATGGGAAAACATGATAAGAAATGAGGGTACAAAGTATCAGATGCCTAACCTTTGATTTCTAGATCCTACACTCTATGAATCCATGAGAATACAATTAGAGAGAAAATTAATCAGAAAAATTACTCTTTGGAAACCTATGGTTTAAGAGACATATCCATTGGAGGAATAATGAATCTTTTTAGTGGAAATACAGGTTAAAAAATTAAATTTCTGTAACCCTTTAAGGATGTGAATAGTGTATATGTAAGAATTAAAAAACCATACGCAAACCATGCTCCAACCATGTGAATCAGCACTATCTAAAAACTAGACATGTTCGTATGGTTACTAAATAGTTTTTCCAAATTTTGTTCCAATCATGTTCCTAGCTAAGCACCCCCATATACACCTACATGGTTACCTAGAATATCTACATGGTTCTCACTAACTGTGTACAAATTGTTCAGCCTCTAGAATGCCTATAAAGCTTCCAAAAAAACTCTATAATTTCTTGAAACCAAACCAACATTTTAAAACCATAGAATATATTATAAAACCAATATATCCTTGAATTTGGGGTGATAAATTCTCCCCATCATTGGTATTTCTACCCTAAGAAAGCTATAGGTTACTAGTCTTAATACATAAGGTTATAGTGCCAATATAATATATTATAATGTTTCTATAAACATTCTATAAAAGTTAATTTATGCTAGAACAATAGACACACAAAATGTATGAATCAACCTAGCATGAAATTATCATTAATATCCCAAGATATGAAAGATATTAATAATCGATTGTAATAATTAGATCAAGAGTTACATGAGAAAAACCAATATGTGATCGAAATTTGATTCACACTCTAAACACAAGGGGAAAATAGAATTGCATACACTACATTGAATCTAAAATGAAAAATACACAATAAAAAACCCATTGATATAGTAAATAATTACGAATTATTATAACAACTAAATAAATAACTTTCATTTCCTACCCTAGTGATATCACTTTAAACCCCTTGAATAATTGAAGAATGCATGATTTTTTACTAAAAATAAATTAACACAATGAAAAACCAATTTAGAATACTAGAAACTGACACAAATGATGGTATGATGCTTTAAATAGGGTCACATAAAGAATCAATGTATAACATGGAACCTATGAAAGCTCTGTAAAAGGAAAGTGATCCATCCCGGAACTTCCAAAGTTCATTTCACAATTCCTCCTAGATAAAAAATTACTTATTTGACAACTTTTATCATAAACAACCCATGATTTCATCATTTATAACAAGGGTTGAAATTTATAACATTTATAGGATCTTTTGGGTTTGTAGTTTTACATGATTAATAAAAATTGCATATAAAATTGGACACTTTCATACAGTGTACATTTTTTCTACAAAAACATTCTTAAATTTACACTTGTTTAATTAAATAAACCTTTTTCTTCTTTTAATATGAGTCAAACTATAAAAAGATTAACCTTTTTATAGTCTCTACGCAACCGTAGATTTGATGAAAAACAGTTTTAAATGTTATATAAGAAAAAAATCTTTTAAGGGATATAAAAATAAAGTAAACCCATTAGCCCAGTTAAAACATGAAACCCCATCAGGAAGATTACTTTTTTTACACAATAAACTTTGAGCTCAGATAATCATTTACTTGCTCTGGAAATAAACTAAAAATCCTATTATTTCTATAAAACATTTTTTAATAAAGAATAAAGTAAGTGTCATAATCATAACAGTTTCTTGGAAAAACATGAGACCTCATGAAAAATTTTCCTTGAAAAAAAACCTTTCACCTATAGAATATTATAAAATTTCTTTTAATCATTTGCACATTTTCATACCTTATGAAATAAAAGGATATATATTAAAACCCATATAAAATATTAAAAATCCATTGAAAACACTAAAAACATTGTAGTTATCTTGATACATTATCCTAACATTTACCCTTACAATAACCCTTACAAAAGAATAACCATCATAGTTAATTCGAGCATATTTATTTTGAGTAACATATATCTTGTTAACTCTATTATATTACCCAATGGATTAGAGAGCTATATCGAGCCCAACCATCATCAAATCTTTATAGAGCTCAACCTCCATTATATAAATTTTCAAATAACTATATCATAAGAAAAAACACGAAACATTTCACAATAAAACTCATAGAAATTGACATTTTAGATCATAATAAAAGTTAATTTTAGTTATCTCATAAAATGAGATTAAATATCCTTTTATTTTGAAAAAATTTAAGATTTTGCAAAAATATTTGGAAAAATGATCTTATTTCAATACCCAAAGAATATTTTATAGGAATATTGATAATTAATAATGGATAGAATGTCAATAAAATGCAGATGTGTGGTAGGAATTAAAAAAATATTCCTTTATACTTTTAAAAAGAGTCAAAAAGTGAGCCATATAAATATCATTAAAAATTTCTTTTTAAAACCTCTATAAAGATAGTAAAATATAGTTTAAAATGAAATTATAAAAATCTTGGAAGTATAAATACAAACATTATTGAAATATTTAAAAGAACATGGATATGTAAGATAAAGAGTTTAAAATATTTAAAACAACATTATAAAAGAAAATCCCTTACATAGAGTCCCAACTCACATCGTTTAACATATAATTTACAAAAAAATAAACATATGTATATTATTTAAATTATTAATAACCCCTTTTATATTAATTACCTGATTATTTTTCTTTTTATTTCATTTATTACTATTTTTTATTTAGTTACTAAATCGGTTTAGCTTACATCAAACGTTTTGTGGTTGTTTGGTTCGTAATATGAAAAACAACTTTGGTGCATTAACCGTGGTCAAAGAGGTCATGGTTACATCATCTACATAATATTAAACATGTTATAATTATCATGTTTATGCATTAAATATACTTTTATAATAATTATGTAATGAAGTCATGAAAAATAAATCACATTGCTTCATGGAAAATATAGTTTGCGTGTACGAAAGAAAAGAATTTTCATTTTTCTGATGAATGAAAAAGACATATATTTAATAATTTTTTACCTTTATATAATTATAATCATATTATAAATATCATATTTATAAATTAAATACATTATTATGACCATCCATGTAAGTGGGAAATAAAAAACGAATCGCATTGCTTCCTAGAGGTAGTGGTCCATATGTACACACCAGCGACATTATCATTTTCCAAAAGATGTAAGGGAAAGAAGGTATATGGTATCATATATTTATAGAATCAAAATAACTTCATAAATATAATATTTATTCCTTATTTTTATTTTTATAACCATCTATTTTATGAGGTGATTAAAAATGAAAATCACTTCGTGGAGTTGGTTGTCTACACAAACACATGAGAGAATATTTTATTTCCCATATGATAGAAAAGAGGTGAAAAAGGATGTTCCATAATCAGAATAAAATTTTAGTATACTTGATACACTAATTTCATTATTTTATTATAGTTATAGTAAATTTATTGGAGGTATCATAATAAATTAGCTTGAAATAGTTTGGATAAGACATTTACTACATCCTTGGATATCTTCCTTTGGATTGGACCTTAAGCCATCTAGGATTGGTATTTTTGTGAGAAACTGAATTATAGGATATATGTAGAAGATTGTTTAAGTTATTTGGGTAGATATTTGGTAAAATAGAGTACTAAAATTGTGTGGATAAGTGAGGATATGATGTTCCCTTTTATAAGAGCGGTGAGTGATGCTCTTATAAATATTATAAATTTTAAAATAATATAATGTAATTTTCTTGGTATAGTGTATCTAATGTAACATAATTTAAAATATGATATAATTTAAGGTCAAAATCCAATTAACCAATCAAATCCACTTAACCCTTAGAGTGGAGATAAAATTTTACTCTGGTAATTATTCATTATGACTAAAATGGAAATTGACCACATTGCAAAATTTAAACATAATGATTCTAAATATGGAAACCATTTTCTAAGATTAACTTTATATAAGTGGAAAAAATATATTATATATTATATATACTAATTCTAGGCACATCCAGCTTATGTGTCACCAATATATGCTTCCATATCAACCCAAATTTGTTTCCCCAACTCAAAAATCGTGATTATCTCCCTCCACTACTCATGTTTTCCCTCCGCACCTTATAGGTTTTCCACCAGTCACCTTCTCCCTTCTATGGTCGTGTTTTGCCTCCACACCGTATAGGGTTTTTTCACTCACATTCTCCCTTCGCCACTTGCATTTTCTCCTCTGTCTCAGCCTAAGTCCTTTGCCTGGTTAACCTCCATCCTCTTCGCCTGCTCTGTCTGCTCTACCTCTGCCTCCTTCACACCTTCTATGGTTTCAAAATCCACCATTAGCTAGTAATTTTCGTTGACTCTATCTACAGTAACCATTCATTTACACTATTTTAACCTTGACTCACTGCTAAACCACCTCAGGCTCTTGATTTTAGTTCCCTCTAACTATGGTAACCCCTAACTTTTTACTATTGTTACCCCCAATCCCCGCAACTAGTAAAAAAAATTATTCACCCACAACCTTCCAAGTAGGGGGTATCCAATGACTTAGATCAATATATATTGGATATGTTTTTGATGACTCTAGAACATTTGATGACATGCATAGAACTATTCAAGAGGAATTTGTTCTTTCTGACTATATGGTGCCTGCTACACAGATTGAAGATGACGACGGGGCCTCAAGGTTCTCCAATGCTTGAGATCAAGTTTTGAGTTGATTGCACTGGAGGTGATTTATAAAATTCCTTAGTGAACATAGGTTGGGAAACTAGTTTTTGTCATTATATATATGTTTCCATTCACTATTATCATTTTTTGAACTTTTAATATTTCCAATACATTATACACGTGTTTTTGTTTAGTATGTTATGTTAATTATTTTTTCATGGTTGGAATGTTGTATACATTGTTAATATGTTGTGTTCACTATCAATATATTACATTCACTATAAATTGATTCCATTGTATATGTGTTACTATTCACTTTCAGAATACTATATTCACTATTTTTTTGGTCAATGTTAATTTGTTTTATTCACTGTTAGTTTGTTCAATGTCAATATGACATATTCATTGTTAGTTTATTCATTGTATTCACTATTAGTTTGTTCTTGGTTTGGTCTTTTTTGTGGAATGATGAGTCTTTAAGGTTTGATTCGAAAACTATAATGCTATATGACTATTGAGGTTCAGTTTTATTGATCTCAAATCATTTCTGTGGTTGAAGAACAATGATGGAATTACTGAATTACTTCCATCAAACTACACTAATAAGAGTCGTGATTGAGGTAAATTCTACACCAATCAGTGCCCTGAATGATAAGGTAAACCCTCCATCAATCAGAGCCCTAAATATTTAGCCATAATATTATTATGTTGTTGTATATTTCACTAGTGGTTATAGGTGTATTCATTATTAGGGAGGATATAGTACTCTTTCCTGCTAAGTTGTAGTAACTAGCATTACATTTTTTTCTATAAGAGATTCATTATACCAAGTACCTAATCGATGATCATTTTCCAGTAATATTATTTTCCCATATTCTACTTTTTATTAATGCTATCCACATAAAATTTCATTTTTTTTATTTGATATATATTAACCAACAATACATTGTTTTCTATGGGAGCTGCATTGTACTGAACTGTAATGAAAATGGGTGAAGTGTGCCACCACATAAAGGTTATTTTTGTTTTATATGAATTTTTACATTTTTGTGATTGTAGTAACTATAATCACATTTATTCCTATGGGAGATCCATTATAATAAGTACCTAATAGATGATAATTTTTTAGAAATATTATTTTCCCATATTTTAATTTATATTATTATTGTCCACTTAATATTTAATGTTTTATTTGATATATATTAATCAGCAATGGATCTGATTATATGGGAGTTGCATTGTATAGAACTTCAATGGAAATGGGTGAAGTGTACCACCATATGAATATTATTTTTTTATATTCATTTTTACTTATTTTTAATTGTCTCTCATTTATTTCATTTTGGTTTCTTTATAACAATATCCTGTTTTTTAAATGAAATAGTAACAATATTTCAAGGTAACTGTTTCTCACAATTATTGCATATTCATGAAAATTATTTTGTCATCTACTTTTTCTAATGTATGTATGTTACAACTACTATTTATATCACTATTATAGTTTTTATATGATTTTCGTCTCATCTTTAACCACTTACTTCTTCTTTGTCTACCACTGCTCTCCGTTTACCAGTGCAAATTGATCCCACCATCCTCACCTCTAACAGTTGTAACAAATATAAATTATGACAAGTACACAACACAAAATTTTCTATCAAATGTTGTATCACTATAATTTTTTCTTATCATTTATTTCATAAAATCTTTGTCAATAGTGTTTACTGTAATTTTCTCACTACTTTCGAATTTTCTTGGAAATTTGTGTTTCGTATAATTTTTGTAATGTATATTTATTATATCTATTTTATTTATAACTATTATCATTTTTAAAAATGTTTTATCGCATTATTAGGTCTCATGTATTAAATGTTTGATGTTATGTATTATTTCCCATTGAACTTTTTAGGGTCATAATTGACTTTCTTGCTTTATTGAACTTCAAATACTAAAAAATTGTGAATATTGATAACATGTTTACTTTGTGGTGGATGAATTGTATGGATATGAAATGTTGTTTGACAATCATTACATGTTTGTGTATTTTACTTAAGGTGTTTTTTATCCAAAATTTTATCTTACCTTTACCCCTCCCCCCATTGTAGATTTGTATCTCAGTGTTTTTGTTTCATTATATGATGCCTTTATTACCAAATGTGATGTTATTCACAATCTGTAAAATGATTCTACAAAACATGAACATTAAATCAGTACCTGATGTACTTAAAGATGTCTTCTTTGGTTCATTTATCTTTATCACCATATCCAGTTTTTTAAACATGACATAATATTTATATTTGAAGGTTACCAATTTTCTTTCTTTATTGAACTTAAAATAAAAACAATTTTTGAATATTGATAACATGTTCTCTTTGTGGTGGATAATTTGTGTGGATATCAAATGTTTTATGACATTCCATTACATATTTTTATATTTTAATTCAGGTGTTTTTTAACTAAAATATTCTCTTACCTTCACCACTCCCCCCATTATAGATTTGTAACTCAGTGTTTTTTTCATTATTTGATGACTTTTTTGCCCAATGTGATGTTATTCAAAATCTGTAAAATGATTCTATTGAACATGAACATTAAATCAGTACCTGATGAACTTTAAGATGTCTTCTTTGGTTCAGGTATCTTTATCACCATATCTAGTTTTTAAAAACATGACATTATATTTCTATTTGTAGGTTACCAATCCCTAAGTTTCACCAAATACTAAAAACAGATTTTGTTGTTACATTAATCTAACTTCTTTTTAGAAAAAATGAAATCTATGTAAACATTTTGTAATTTTTTCATCATTTCAAACTCTCTCTTTTATGTTTCCATTCACAATGAAATGTACCTAATTCAGATACTGTCAAAAAAACTTATTCCTAGGTTTTTTATATTTTTTCATTATAGTATTGTCATTATTTCAATTAAAAAAGTTGTCTTATAGATGATACAATAACTATAATGACGTTCATTGTCCATCGAAATAAAAAAATAGGATATCAGTATAACATGAATGGTATAGACTCTATATTTTTAGTAATTAGTAGCATCTTTCATGTATTTTTTACCATCTCTACAATGGTATTTTTTAATATAAATTATTTTACAAATTGAAATGTCTTACATATTATTATGATCTGGTTCCATAACATTAATATGTGGTTTCAATATGTATTTGTTATAGTATGTAATAAGAAACCTTTTTTAGGTATCATTTAAATATATGTACATATACCTAGAATTCCTAACCATACAACATTATGTGGTTGTAGATTTTATTTTAGGAGGTGATACCAATTTGATTGATCCATGTAGAGTTCATTTGATGGTGGCAAACTAAATATTAAAAAAATCCCAAGAAATATTCCACGTCCCGCCTTGCAGTTTGAAGAATTCACCTTTATGTGGGTCAAAGCCCTGCAATTTCATAATTATTTATTATTTTTCTAGGTTGTTTTGTATGGTGCTTCCAGCATTAATCTAAAGTTGAAAAGTCGAATAGATATATGAAATTCTGTTTCATCTCGAGGAAAACCTTTCATCATTTAACTGAATTCATGCCAAACAAGTGAAAGATTCTCAATTTATTTTGTGATTTCTGAGACCCCCCTTTACTCATTCATCTTCAAATATTATCTGAGAATATAACTTGAGGTCACAAAGGTGGTTTAATCCTACCATCTGGTATGACAATGTCCATTTTTTAATCATTTAATATACCTTTATACTATAATTCTTCTTAAGTTGATAGTACAGACTGTATAAAAGTGGGGGAAAACACATTTTTTTGTTATGACGGTGATCTTTCCAATGATGGTTATTCGAATTTGGTGACCATAAAATGGTCCTTTTATGTGTACAAGGCTCCTATATGATGGTCCATTCAGTTCAGGTATGTTAAAATTTATGAATGTTTTTACTCTAGTATTCAGTTATTAGTTTCTTTTATGGATTCAGTTAGGAATGGCTGAAAGAGACTTAAATGACACAATTTAATTATTATTATCATGGAACATTATTTGAAATTGATATCATTCAACCTCACGACTTATTGCAAGAATACTTTCTCCTTGTCTCTCTCTACAAGTTCAACCTTTTAATTGATATCATTACTATATATTCATCTTTTTAATTCTTATTTTATCTAGAAAATGTAGCCATTAGAATATTTTCAAGATCATTTCTTATTGTAAGAACAATTTCAAATTTGCTTTACAAATTCAACTTGCTGATAAAATTGTACAAATATAAACATCATAAATTTTTCTTCAATTACTGACTGACTTTTTCTAATTTCTATATTAAAATTATTCATCTACACATTTCTCATATTTTTGTTTACAACCAATATTCTTTATTTAATTTCTCTTTCACTGTATTTCACTGTGTGCAACAAATTTTTTGTAAAATAAGTTGAAATTGATATGAAATCATTATACATTCCATCAATCTAATCCTATTTTTATCTATCGTAATGGTGTCTCCATTTTTTATTCACTTCTATTCCAATATTATGCACCTCGACTTTCTGATTACATTAGATGTGACATCACACTTTCTTCACAACTTTTACAAATAGTATTCTCATATTAATAAATAACCATTAATCCATATCATTGTGTGTACGCACATGTGACTACTAGTTAATTATATTATAAGTACACTGAACATAAAAAACCATTTTTATAAAAAGTAGTATTTTTATATGTAAAAATAATGTTATACTTATTTTGAATAAATAATCATGAGTTGTGGTGTTTCACATAAATTTATTGGATTTTTATTAAACAAAATGAATTTTCTTTGAAATTAGAACCATGCAAAAGCTAAATGGAACCTTCCATACACACTATAATGTGAAAATAATCAAAAATAATTTATTTTATTGATTAAAATATAACTTAAGTTCCAAAAATTTATACATGTCTTTCCAAATTCAAAGTGATGTTTATAAAGGATTTATTTTAGTCCATAAATACATATTTTTTCAATAAAATGGTTTTATTAATTATTAAGTAATTCTTATATCATAATGAATTCATGAAGGATATGGTATTTTTAAAATTGATATTTTTCACTATTAACACAATAATTAATCTTTTTATAAAAAATCCTAACAATTTATCTTAAAATTGTTTTTTCATAATGAATTCAAAAATAATGTTTATTTTACAAAACTAAAATTCTAAAATTGATAAATTTATATATTAAATTAAAAAACTCAATATAAAAGAAAAATCATTTTCATAGAAAAATGACTGTTGTACCGGAAATGCTGTAGCGGTGGAGGGTATTGTATCAAGAACTGTAGCAATGGTGATATTATAGAAGGTACTATAGAAGCTTGAATACTATATATGTTCTATTCACTAAAGGGTATTTGGGACAAAATATCAGTCTTCAGGGCCATGTAATGGCCTTTAATTCTCACTAGGCCTATGAGCCATATAATGGGTCTCCTCTACCCAAAAAAATAGTTCCCTTGTTTTATTAAAAAAGGGGCATTAGCCCCAACTTTTAAAAAAACTTTAAGCGTTATTAACCTTACATTATAACAATTAACAATGAGCATTAATTTATTTTTTTGTTTGTTGTATATTCATGATTTATTTATGTTGAAATTATATTTTAATGAATTATTATCCATGTTAGTTAAGTGTTTTATATATTACACACTATTCAACAAGATATTTACTTAAAATAATGCACACTGAAATCTAGCGGTGTTAAAACTATAGATTCCCTTTTTATAAAAGGAGGCATACTATAGTCAAAGACAAACAAGGTATCAAGGGTAAATTTATTAAACACTAACCAAAAGAGGAAACTAGGGTTTAGTAAAAGAGGATGATCATTAGAACACGATATAAGGTTATCACTTCCCAAATATTCCCCACTACCTAATCTTCTTAGATAGTATCCCATAAATAGGAATGAGAATCATTGACATAAAGATTCGATCATCATGCACCCTAACAGAATCATCATTCAAAATCATTTTATATAATCCATTTCCAAAGCTCCTGATAATTCACTCCCTTATTGGAAAGTTATAGGTATTCATCAAAATATGCCCACCAGTCAATTTCCAACATTATCTACCTTGTCTACCCACATAATATCTAAATATAAAATCCACTTGACACTGTTATGATACAAGGAGGAACTAAAATTAGATCATGATGCACAAGAGTGAATTACCATCCTCTATCCACCCCTCAATGGATCCCCACCATTAAATTTTAACATAATGTTAAAATAATAAAAATTAAACCACTAAAATTACTTATACTTATTCACCAAAGTTAATAATGAGAATAACTAGATAGAAAACCATGTCATTGTCTTAGATTATACGATCCAAGTACATGTCAGTGATTTATCCCATCAGTCACCTATGATCAAAATTTTTAGTAAGCTACCACCTAGAAACTAGAGATATAAGAGACCCATAAGAAAATTGATCATGAACTATCAGACCTGGTCAGAGTAGTCCTTTTTGATACTAAACATGAGAATATATTAACAAAAAAACTTTAAATAACCCATTAATCACACATTGGTTATGTGCATAGTGAAAGTTCTTATTTGTACTAATCCGGAATCAATAATTGTTGGATTTAAAGGATAATTTTCATATTTTAAAATTCATAAATGTTATAACCAATGAAAGTTTTCCAAATAATATTGAAAAATAAGTTTTCCAGAATAAAGATAAGATCTTTTCATATTAAATTTATAGTTAATTTAAATAGATTGGAAGAAAGACTAACTCAGTCTTGAGTTCCTTATCTGATGAATATGTTTATTTTCTAGAGCCCTTTTTGTTCAAATATCTTTTATCATGTAGGATATAAGTGTATAATCACAATAGAAGTTATCCACACATGCCCTTATGATCACCAAACAACACTATAGGATTATCGAGTTCTAGCACAATAGATCGATCATCTTATGGTGTTCATCTTGATCACTATGAGGATTCATTTAGGCTTGGATATTCATCCTTGAACTATCATTATTGAGATTATGGAGGATAAAGTATAATATTTAGATAATTATTCTATCATGAGAGAGAGATATAAATTTTTTTCACACAATAATTATCTATATCGATCTATCTCAATCAACCACTATAAAATAGATGTGTCAATATATTTATTGATTTAGGGGTGGGCTAAAATATTATGTATTTACATAACAACCCTTAAATAATATATTCAACCTTATCTAACATCATTACATATAATAATAATAATAATAATTTTTATATCATTCTTTAACTGGTGCAAATGGAATGAGTGTTTCTGCCTTGCATCTAGATTGAGGGTACAAAACCCCGCGATTGTATGTTTCCTGATTTTAGGGAGGGGTTCTTATTTGATGGAATCATTTGATTCCAATAGAAATGTGGGTGTTTGGGAACATGATGGGAACTATGGTGGGTAAATGGAAAAGTAGGGCTTGGTGGTGGGATCCCAATGGGCATAAGCAGGGTGCGGGAGTGGTGGCTGGTAGCACAAAAGGCGACAGTTAAAGGCAAAGGTGTGGTCAATGAGGGTTGGCGTAGGCAGGCCTTGACAGTGTTGTGCATCAAAAAAGTAGAATCACCAACATAGGTGTCCATAGAAAATGATATTGGAATGGGTTTCAAAGCTACTAGTGATTTTAGGTTGGGCACAGGCAGGAGGGTTGTTCACTAATGAATGTGGGACCATGCTAGAGGACCACCACATGTATGGGTCCTTTGGACCATATATGGACCTATGGTTCAAGTTATATGAGTCATATGTATTGTGATTAAATTTCCATTGGACCTTATAGTCATGTAATGGGATCCCCTCTACCCAAGATAAAAAAATAGGTGTTTCTTTGGTTCAATAAAAAAGGGGTTCAGCCCATCCTATTTAAAAAAATATTTATCCTCAAACATGATCTTGGTCCATACTGTTTTCCTCATCATTTATCCAATACTTGAATAAATATTTAATTAAATATATAGTCATTAAATAAATAAATATTATATATTCATGTAATTTAACAATTAATCTAAGAATAAATATTTATTTAATTTACGCTATAATTTAATCTTGAATAAAATTATTTCCTAGTCTTGGGAATAATATTTGTTTCGATAAATAATTTCAAATTTAATTTAATTGAGATCAGTGAAAACACTTAGTGTAATGCCCTCTAGGCTTATTTCCCATTGTAATTAGACATACATTCCTAAAGTCCAAGATTATTGTCGAGTAATCAGTCAAGACACCCCAAGAAAAATAAGTTAATGTCACAATGTCGAAAACCACATATGATTGTTCGCAATGAAATATAATCCCTTTATCATGATATCTCATCAAATAGTTTTCACACCCTTCTCAACAACCTATATTCTTGACATGCCATTATTTGACTATATGAAATAAACTCATTGTTACACCATGGCCACAGAATTTAATATGACAGTTCCATTTTAATCAATGGTCCAACATAAAAACTTCCATAAATAAGTAAGGGACAAATCCTTTCTTGACTTATTCATTAATAATATTTCATTCATGATGCACCCAATGTACCATACTTCCCATGAACATATTATTTCATATTTTTAATTTGTACATCTAATTACATGAGTCATGAAATGTATTAATAATAATATTAAATTCTAAGAGTCATTAAACAAACTTATAAACAATAATATATTATGACACATAAACATGATGAATTCTTACAGATGGGTTAATTCTCATAATCTCCCAACTTATAGATTACCAAGTGTGAACTTCATGAGATAAAGTCTCATATTCTTGAGAGTACACACACCAATAAACCAGAATAATATATTCCCAACTATATAACTGGGTTTTAAGAATTCAATCATGGAATTTCAATGTTCTCGTCATGGAAGGGAATTTTTATGATCGTTTTCAATGTGAAAGATACTCTAGGACATTATTACAATATATTCATGCAAGAATATGAATGATATGTAATAATATGTTTTAATTAATATTCACTTATATGAATATAAATACAATTTAAATCACAAACATTTGGTTCTAGAATACCAAATCAAAATAGACTCCCACTTTGACTAGATCCAACTTCCAATGACTTTATGTCCGCTAGATGTCACATGATGATCATGTTTCTACTAATTTAGGGGTTTAGTTAAGGGGTCATCCACATTGTCTTTTGTGGAAACTATTCTCACTAACAATTCTCCCCTATAAGAAAAATACCTCAAGATATGATATTTATGTAGTATGTTATGTTGGAACCACTTTGTGTATAAGGTTGTATTTGTTGTCAAAAGTTGTCAATGAAGATCAAAATGAAGGAGATCAAGAAGTACTCCAATGAAATGGAGGAATGATAATTCAGACAATTGGTGTACTGATCATAAGTTCATAGAACATGTGTCAATGGTGATACATTGTTTACAACAATGAATAATGTGAATTGTAATCCATCTGAGGATGATTAAAGACGAATGGGGTTTTTGGATGAGGACCATGCAATTCCTCCTTATTGCATGAGAACCATGGGTTTTGATGAAGACCATGAAATTCCTCATTATTGCTTGAGAACCATGGGTTTTTGATGAAGACCATGAAATTACTCATGATTGCATAAGAACCATGCAAGAGACTTCTTGAAGAATTGAATCATATGGTTTGCATGAAGTACATCATGACGGTTGATGAAAAAGACAATGTGCAAATGATTGGAATTCTAAGATGGTCGTGCGGGGATTGGAATTCTGAGATATCCATGAAATTACATTGTCATAGAAGATGATGATGCTAAAGCTATGCCTTCAAAGAATACATATCACAATAGTGGAGTTTGTGATAAAAGAATAAGAGTTGCTGAAGGATTCAGATCACCAAGAAGAAGTGTTTTTCAGGAGATTGTTCTTGTTGACAAAGCAAACAAACGACATACAAGTTTTTTGACAAAAGGGATTTCATGATGGAATGTTGAGTTCAAGAGTTGTGGTCAACGATCTATGTTTGTTTCAAGAACATCGACAGAGAAATGGATGATCTGGAGGCAGCACAAAAAGAGCATGTACAAGGTGGCGTCGTTTTCCAGTGTTTTCAAAGGGACTTGCGTGTCGTACACTTGAAGGAGAGGAAACTTGCGCGCCACATGTTTTTGAGGACCAGAACATCAAAATATGGAAAAGGGATAAGGGTTGCGCAAGTGTTGGTTAGGTCGTGCAAGTGGACTTGCGCGCCTGTACCTAGGAGGATTGGAACTTGCGCGCATGTTGTTTTCCAAGAACAGAACTTCAAAATATGGCTAAGTAAAGAAGGTCACGCAAGTATTGGTTGGGTCGCGAAAGTGAGTTGTGAGATAGAGGCGAGGGGAGATGAGTTGTGTGCCGAGACTTGTGCGCCAAAGAGTGACTTGCGCACCACCACACAGGGGGTTCTGTTTTCTTATAAATACAGGTCGACCCCTCCTCATTTCTTACAGAGTTCATCAATTAGAAAAATCAGAGCTCTCGTCGCGCAGGTGTGGAAGTCGTGCAAGTAGTGTGGGTCGTGCAGGTAGAAGTGCGCGCCAGTGTTTGAAGCTGCGCGCCAGTTGTTGGTTTCGTGCCCAAGGAAGTTTGGGCGAGGAAGGAAGTATGTCGCGCAGGTTAGAAGTTGAGGAAGCATTGTCGTGCAGGTGGTTTGGTGATACATGCACGCCAGTTTAGACCTACGGGCCGAAGACTTGCATGCCGTATTTGGGACTTGCATGCCAGGCTTGGTGAAGAGCGCCAAGTGCTGTTGGAGTACGCCCGTCTTTTTGGAGCTGCACGAAATCTGAAAGATTTCTCTATACCTTCGGTGCAACAGATGATGTATTCGTTTGCAAAGACGGAAGATCAATGAACAGTCTGATTTTATAAAGAGAAGTGGTACCAGACACACATGACTGGTGTTTAACATCCTCATTGTGTTTTGCGAAGAGAAGAAGAACGGTTCATGCAACTAAACTTAGATCAGCACAGAAAGAGGGGAATATATCAATACACTCAGGTGTTAGTATTGAGAATCAAAGGAAGAGAAGAAGAAGAAATAGTAAATTCAGTTATTGTACTAAAATAGAAGGTTGAATACAAAAGAGCATCAACTCAAGACTCTGATGCAAGCAAAGTCTCATGCTAAACAGGAGACAAAGACTTCAATGCAAATCTATTGAAGAGACCTTCACGTCTATAAACTGAGCGTGACTTCACCAGTGGCAGTGAGCAAGGGGGAGTCAACGGAAGTGACCCGAGGGATGCAGTGAGCTATCCCTAAACCTTTGTAAAGGCAGTGAGCCTGGGACAGAGTGACTGTGCCCGAACCATTGTAATCCGCAACTAGTGAAGATTAGTGGAATTTGGTACGACCGGTAACTTGTTGGCGTATTCTCCTTGGATATAGCCCTTAGTGGTGAACCAAGTAAAATTGTTCTGTTATCTCTTTGCATGTGAATGTTTCATTGCTAATCATATCCATCATACAGGTTTAAGTAGTTCCTACCAATGTGGGAACAAGATCCACAGCTTTAAGAAGAAAACGTTGACACCCTGATTCACCCCTCCCCTCTCAGGGCGTCCTGAGGTCCTACAGGTTAATCATTCATTGATGTGATTTTGGATCATTTGAATGTTTCACTGATGTAGTATTATCATAGTAGGGTGTGATAGGGTCTTTACTACTAGGAATGACATTAAAATCATGGAGGAAGTTACACATCCAAACTACTTATTTAGCTTTCTCATAGGCCATAGTATACTCAGACTCTGCTATAGAGTCCATGAACATGGATTTCTGTAATCTCTTTTTTCTTAGATCACCTCTATTAAGATTGAATATGTATCTTGACTACGATTTCAGATCATATTGATCTGTTTGAAAACTGGAATCTATATATCCTCTGATGGATAGTTCTGAATCTCTTCCATAGACTAGGAACATATCCTTATTATTCCTTAAATACTTAATGATAGTATTGAATATCATTTAATAGAAGTCACCTAGTTCATCTTGATATCTTGTTACCACACTTAAGGTGTAGGTGACATCTAGACTAGTACAAAGCATAATATACTTGACTGACCCAATCACTGATGCATATGGAATCCTTAACATCATATGTATTTCTTAATGTTCCTAAGGACACATTTTCTTAGAAATATTAATTACATGTGACACTATAAAAATTCCCCTATTATATATTTCCACATTTAATATCTTTAGTATCTTATCAATATATGTGCTTTAACATAGACCAAGCAGTCTCTTGGATCAATCATGATGGATCTTGATCCCAAGAATATATGATTTTTCTCCCAAGTCCTTCATGGAGAATCATGTGTTTAATCAAACTTCAATAGACTGTAATATAGATAAAAGAATTGGATTCATTCTTTATGAAACCAAATTTTGTTATGGATTCATCAAACTGAATGTTTCGTGGCTTGGATTAGTCATTTAATCCATAAATGGATCTATTTAATTTTCATACCATATTGAAATCCTCTAGAGATGAAAACCCTTCAAGTTGTGTCATATAGACATCTTCATGAAGGTTCCCATTAAGGAAGGTTTTTTTTTGAAATACAGCTATCAAATATCATAGTCATGGTAATATATTATGTAAATTATAATTCAAATGCCTTTTATTATAGAAACTAGTGGAAAGGTATTTTCGTAGTCTATACCTTGATAATTTTTTTAACATTTTTGAACTATTTGTGTCTTATAAGTACTAAATTTTTTATCCATGTCCAGTTTCTTATTAAACACCCATTTATAAACAATAGTATTTACAACCATTATAGTATCTACCAAAATCTAGAAATTTTTTTGATATATTGAATCCATTTCATAATTCATATCTTCTTTTCACTTAGAGATATTTTTGTCACTTACTACTTCCCTATAGGTTACAGGATCATTATTATAAAATAATAATGATTCTCCATCCTTAGTGACTAGAAAACCATGTCTTTTAGGTTCTATAACAACTCATATACTCTTACATATCACTTATGTATTAAGAATGTCTTCTTTCATATGGCCTTGTGGAATATGTTCTGATTCCTACCCTTATATATCTTGATCCATTACTTCCTTGAAGTCTATCTCACTCCCACTATATAGTTTATAGATATGATCCCTCTTAAGTAATATGGAATTTCTTTCC
The DNA here is from genome assembly GCA_963277665.1 of Viscum album. NCBI lineage: Eukaryota > Viridiplantae > Streptophyta > Magnoliopsida > Santalales > Viscaceae > Viscum > Viscum album. The sequence continues at coordinate 534,019,025 of OY728126.1, forward strand.
TTTGTTACCTTTTATATGAGAATTTTTAGAGGTAATAACCTTTTTTTCTTGGGTTATCCTGTAAAGATACACTTTGTATCTCAGGGTGAAATTTTATTTCCTGAATATACCATAACAAACACTTCACATACCCACACATGTAAATATGAAAACATGGGTTTCTTTCCACTTCAAAATTGGTAAGGAATGTAATCTACAACTTTAACTAGAACCTGGTTTAATATATGTGTTATTTTCTATAACACATATCCCAAAAATAATAATAGAAGGCCACAAGTCTTATCCTTGATATCACTATGTATAAAAGGGTGTGGGTCCTCCTTTCACTTAAATTCTTCCATTATGGTGTATAAAGAACAGTGAGTTGGGATAAAATCTCAAAATCCTATAAATAATCAATGAAGACTTGATTAAGATATTCTCCACCATTGTCTAAGTATATTTTATTTATCATATTACCAAGATAGTTCTCAACATCATTATTATATTCATTTAATATGTAAAAATAATCTAACTTGTACCTCATTAAGTGGATATATTCATATATTACTAAAGTCATCAATAAAAGATACGAAGTCTATGTACGCACCCCTAAATTTAACTTGAAATGGTCCACCTACATTAGTATAAACCAAATCAAGAATCTCAGTAACCCTTTTATGTTTTCCACTAAATGTATCTCTGTTCATGTTTACTTGTAAAAAAGAATGACACACACCAAGTTATTTTAGTAAAAAAGAGTCCAAATATCTATCTCGGTGTAATATGGTTAAATATTTTTCATTTACATGACCTATCTGGTGATTCCATAGTTGGGTATGGAATGAATCATATGAACTTTATTATTTATCAATTTTCATTTCATAGTTTGTGTATTTCAACACATAATGTTTATTATTTAAATGTTACTCACTATAATAAATACTTTGTTTATAAAAAAAAGAAACATTTACATCCAATTTTTAAAATAAATCTCTCTTTATAAAGTTTGGACAAATAAATATTTTTTTTTGTAACTATCAACATATAATGACAATATTTTAATACCACAACCATTCTAGTCAGCAACATGTGGTGTCAGTCCCCAAAAGCCACGACAGAAAGTCTAGTTCTATTTTCTATTCTTAGACCTACCTCACCTTATGAAATCATCTAGAATATACATGGTTCATATATTTGAATACATATATGATCCCAACATGCTATATCTAAGACCCAATTAGTAAAAATGGATAAATTTCAATTGATAATGAATGCACCTAAATCTTCCCCTTTCTTATTTTTATGGTCATAGTTTTTCTTCAAGTGGCCCTTCTTACCACATGAAAAACATATTGAATCATATTCCATTGATTTTACCTCCATTTTTCTCTTCTTGGAATAGCTATGTGAAGAAGATTTAGACTTGCAGTTAGTCTTGAAGCTCTTTATCTGACCTATATTTTTATTCACTATAAGGACATAAGGATTTTCATACTTTAAATCCTTATCAACTTGGTGAAGTAGAGAGAGAATATCTGGGAGAGACTTATCTATGTTGATAATATTCAAATTAACAAAAAAATCTAGAGAAGTATTTAGGGAGTGATGAAAGAATGAGATCAGTGTGTAGTTCTTAAAATAGTGTAAAAAAAGAACCTATATTATCTCAATGTATCTAATGAGTTTTACAATGAGAATAAAATCTAGAAAATAATCTCTAAGTTTTTTTTAAAGAGTTACTTGGATATCTCAAACCATTCCTATCATTATATCTCCTGATAAAAACAATAGATATTTTGGATCATGAAATAAGCATTCATGTCATCGAGTAATTTCAAGAGTTCATTAGACATCGATGAAATCATTAAACACTAAATCTAAACCACATATATTTGTTGTTTGTCATAGATAATGAAATCATAATCACTCAACTCCTTTGCAGGAGGATTAGGCATTGAGGATTCTATCATGTAATATTTTTGTTCATGGTCCAACACTGCCCATAGTCATATAATCCATTTTGGTAATTTACTGCTAGTTATGGGATGGTTGTTATCTAGAATTGATCATAGGGATAATTTGGTTTATGAAATTGTCATTATTATACAAAAAAAAGACTACATTATTGGTACTTTAGTTGATTCTAATAAGTGAAACATGATAATATTTTTAATATCATTAAGTATCTCACTATTTTATCAAGTATCAATGTCACTTAACATTGAAATAAAATTTTTCCATTATTTTAGACATTCTAGTGGAAAGGATTCATATGCCACCTATCATAACCAAAGAAAGGTCTTGGTCAATTATTCGAAGGTATTTCGGTAAGAAATCATTTTGAAACAATGGTATTGAAGGTCCTTGATCTATTTAATGGACTCCCAAATCTAGAAACCCTTGCTCAAATTTCCTTAGAACTTGCTTCCAAGTTACATGAAGTCAATCAAGGGATAATTCTCTTGATATAAATTAGTTAATTCTACCCTAAAATTTCCTAAAAACTCCCTGATAAAAGTAAGTGTCCTAATGAGGGTTTTTTAAACACTTAGATCTATGTTTTCATTAATAATAAAGTAATTGAAGGCTCAGTATAAGTTAATATTAAGTTGAGTAATTTTATTCATTATGTGTAATTATTTATTATTTTATCCATTAAATTGATTTTTAATATTAAGTAGATTTTACTTAATGGATTAACCATGATCTGATAAAAAATTTATGAATAATAAATTTATTTTAATTTCATCTTTTCATATTAGTATATTTTTTTGTGATTAAAGTATTGCAGCCATAAAATAATTCATGCATAAGAAGGAAATAAAATAAATTAATTAATAACATGATCATTATCTTTATCTAATTTTTGATTTATTAATCATATAATAAATCCACTTATGACCCCAAGAAAACCTCTTTGTGCTGGTCTTGTCATGAGTTGCAGTATCCCACTTGTCCACCAATGTATTGCCTAGTTTGGTTTCACCTAAGTTACATGTTTAACCATCTACATGAACCCTTGGATACATCATTTATTACATATTTTTTATAATTCACACGTAGGTGACGGGAACCAAAATATTGGAAAGGGGAATTACATAAAACAACCTTGGGAATACAGATCCTATATAATAAAATAAGGCGGGATGAGATATAGGTAATAATATTTAATTTAATAATAAATAATTAAAAAAACATTTAAAAAATTAAATTAAATAAAACCCACACATATATAGGCCTAGTTAAATATCGTGATTGGTCATAAACATGCAATGATTATGTATTTAAAAAAAATAGCTAGCATTCATTTCAATCTATTATTTGATAAGATAAAAGATGCTTGAATTAATCTGATTAATTGTCTTGTAAATCAATTAACTAATTTTATCTTAGTTCATCCAATCACCCTCCAAATTCCCATCCAATGTGATCTTAAATAAAATAACTATTTTATTTTATTTAAAATTAGAAAAATTTGTACAAAACATTTTTCTTGGAAGAAACTCAGTGAGTACCTATCTAAACTACTAAGTATGGTTATAATTTTTTAGAGTAAACTTAGACAACATATTGTGTACATGGAATGTGTCATAATTTCAGGGTGTGTACTACCAAATTAATTCCACTTAGAACACATGAATATTATGTTGGTTGTAAAATTTTATGTGTTGAGTATTTAATATGAAATGACCATAAATTAATTGTAGTTCCAAATATTATGTGAAATTAATTAAGAATTTAATATAATATAAAACCTTATGATCAGATTTTACTATTAATTTAATGACTCATAGAACTCAAGTCGATGAGTTTTAATTGAATAGTAAATTAAATTCCATATTACATATAAACAGGTAAATTATATGGTGTGTGCAAGCTTACCACATAGCATATACATCCCTTCACCGTATATCTTCAGTATGTGCCTTGGGACATGGTCTGTACTTATTGTGCACATTTATGAATTGGAGGACATGTATAAAGTATACATTGTGTGTATTGAAAGTTAGAAGACTTCCATCTTGTATGTGCCATGTATTAAATACTCACAGTGTATTAACATGATGTATATTAATCAGGTGTTTTCTACCCTGAATACACGTGTAATACTCTATGTGTATGATACATACATATCCTGTAGTCCAGAAAAGTTTTGTTCCACCCTGGATGATCAACAAATGGTGAATTTAATGCACATGGCATGTATTTGTTACATGATGACCAATATTCTAAATGAATGACTTGGTGATATACATAAGGATAAAAAACATGTGATAAAATAGTACACATCCTATGACCTTTTATTATCTGTCTGAATTTTTTGCACCTACAGATAGGTTCCTTAGATGTGTTCTTCATTTATTATTAACAAATCTTGTTTATGTGAACAAGAAACAAAGAGGATGACGAAGATATTTTGAAGACAAATCAAGAACAACTTAAAAATTGAAATTAAATTTAACGTTTTAAATCATAATGATCAATAATCAAAAAATAATGGTAAATTTTAATGTGGCTGATTTGATACCACTTATTGGTTCTAGTTATAGTGAAAGTGCTTATCAGAGTAGATCCCAACTCAGCAATTATCATATTTGATGAATTGTTCTAAAATTTTACAAGATATAAATGAAATGAGCAATGAAATTTTCCAAAATAATATTTATGATGAAGTTATCTAGAACCAAGAGAATATATTTTCAATTTAAATTTATAATTAATTTAAATAAATCATATTAAAGAATACATCGATCTTGAGATATTTCCTAGATGAAGATGTTTATCATTTGAAACTCTTTTCAGCCAACCGTTATTTTTATTCTATGATCCAAGTGTGTGATCCTTCTAGTATTGATCCATGTGTCCTCTTATGATCTCTGAAAAAATTCGATGGATTGTCGAGTGCTAGTGCAGGGGATCGATTATCTTTTAGTGTTTGTCTTGATCAATATGAAGGTTCCTTCGGGATTAAAGAATCATCATTGAACTCTCATCCTTGAGATGATGGAGGAGGAGGGAGAATCAATAAAGTGTTATTTGTTCTTGAGAGAGAGTTTTAGATTTTATTGTGCATAGAAATTCTCTATATCAGTCTATTTTGATCAACCACTATAAAATATACAAAGCTTTATATTTATTGATTTAGGGTTTGGATTAAATATTATTTAATTACATCATGGATCTTAAATAATATAGTCAACCTTATATGAAACCATACCATAAAAAATATTATTATCATTTACAGTATTCACTAACTAGCATAATGATAAATATTATTTTACCATCTTGTAAATTAATATTTATTACCAGACTTGATCTTGGTTTTCCTTGTCTTACTAGAAATTTATCAAATACTTGATTAAATATTTAATTTAATATTTATTTATTCAAAAACTAAATATTATATATTAGTGTAATTTAATTAATGAGATCATTTTATCTTGAATAAAATTATTTATTGGTCTTGAGAATAATATTTATTCTAATAATTAAATTTAAATAGAATTTAATTGAGATCAAAGAAAAAACTTATTGTGCGACCCTTCAGGGTTATTTCTTGTTGTAATTAAGCAAACTTCTCTAAATTCCAAGATTACGGTCTAGAAATGGGTCAATACACCTAGGAGAAAGAATTTAATGTCATAATGTTGATAACCACACTTGAGAAGTCACTATGTAATGTAATATCTTTGTTATGATATCTCATCAAGCAGGTTTCACACCCTTGTCAACAACCTCTATGCTTAATATATGTTTCTTTGACTATCTGAAATAAACTCATTGTTACACCATGAACATGGAATTCAATGTGATGGTTCCATTTCAATAAACGGGTCAAGATATCAGTTTCTATAAATATATAAGAAAAAAATACTTCCTTGAATTATTCATTAATAACATGTCATTTCTGATGTACTCAACATACCCAGCTTCCTGCTTACATATGGCGTAACGGTTTTGTTCAGTACATCTAAGTATGTGAGTCATAACATCCATTAATAATAATCTTAAAGTCTATAAACCATTACACATGCTCATAGATAATAATATCTGATGACACGTAAACATGCTCAATTCATACAGGTGGGTCAGTTCTCATAATCTCCCATCTTCAAGATTACTAAGTGTGAACTTAAAGAGATAAACCCCATATTATTATTATTATTAGAACCTGATAGTTAAAATATTTTGTGGCCAATCATATAAAGCTATCCGAACATAGAACTAGGTTTTAATAATGTCATCATGGAATTTCAAATTTTTTATCATAGTTGGGAACTGCAATGACCTTTCTTAAAGTGAAGAATACTCTAAGAAATTATTAAATTAAATTAACACATAACTATGTATGATATATAATAAGATGTTTTAATTAATATCCACTTATTTGAATATAAATTTAATATAAAATAAAAAAATTTGGTTCTAGAACACCAACTCCAATAACACAAAGGAGGTATTTACCATGTGATGACCCATACCTAATAAAACTTAAATGGGGGTTACCTGCTCTGACTCTATTCTAGAAAAATAACACCTAACTGAGAAATTCAACCCAAGTTGGATCTTAATTTCCTCGAATCATATATTTCACATGGTTAATATGGTGACAAACATGATTTAGTGCCCAAATCTACCCATTAAGACTCTACTCCTAGTACTTCATCAAATACTCATTAAAATGATGAAAACTCTATCCAAAGTTGTGAGAGTACATCATAAGTCATATAAATCAATTTACATCAAATTCTAGGAACCACCAAATTCTCTATATTATAGAAAAAAAACTTCTAAGATTGTGAATTCCACCCATATTGGACCATGTCAATTGTAATTGAGCATAGTGTCCAATCTAGATCCTAGAATATACTTCAACCCATGAGATGTATTGATTACCATCACATGATCCATCATTCCCTAAGGAAATTACTATCCATCTTCCTTTTATTGTGTATAATACACAACAGTAATGATATCTTACACAGATTTTTTAGTTTTTAAAATGAATGAGATGGGTCTTGTTGGGATGTCATATCTTTATGGGAAGATGAATATCTTACTAAATTGTTCAATATTAATAGTGAATTTCAAAAATTAGTCCTCATCATTCAGATCTTCATTCAGATTATGGATTCTTTTTACCCAGAATGGGAATGTTCCTTCAAGGATGTGGTATGTGAAACCACTAAAATTGAGAAGAAATTATAGGATAACCTAGATCTTGTAGGGGTTTCATGTACATAAAAAATCAAAGGAACCCATTTTTTGGAGGTCATTTTTGGTTTGGATACATTTAAAGAGGATTTTCTCAGGACTCCAAACTTTATGAGAATAGAGTATTTTGGATTTTCAATAGTTTCTGATCCAATATCTCTTAAAAGGGGCTCCAATTATACAAGTTATCCATTCTTGGAAATCTTATGCACTCTAAGGGAGACAATATATGGACCAATGATGATCTTGAATCTAAAATATCTCATTTTTCAGAAGGATCTATTTGGAATATGATCCCAATAAAAATAGGTTACTTTTATTTTCTTTTGCGATGAAATGAAGATCTTAACTCAGTGCGTAAAATTGGTAATCTTGATTTGAATCCTGGAATATTGATAATATATGAATGGAATATCAATTTTGATCCTTTCAACCAAATGAATTAAATGGATCAAATCTGGGTAATATTACTTGGTTTTTATTATGTGTTTTGGCATCCTAAAATCATGAATGACCTTACTAATTGTATTGGAATTCCATTAAAGATATATCATCAAACTGTTAATGGAGAAATATATTTATATGATATAATTTTAGTTGATGCTGACATTGATACAATTATTTTAATTATTATTAACTTCTCTATAAATTATCAAAAGATCAAGGTAATGGTATAGTATGACCATATTCCCCCTCTTTGTGATTTATATAAAATAGCATGGCAAGGAATCTCTAACTGTAAAGTTAAACAAAAGTAAGTGAATCCTTATTTTTACACTAGTGCTTGGACAAAGGTTAACGGAAGGAAGAAAGGCATAGATATTGTCCCATAAAAAATTATTTATCAAAAAAGGATAAAATTGGGAAGTGGTTGAAGAAGCAATCAAGCACTTATGATGTAAAAAACGTCCATGGAAAATATAGGGCCATTGATGTTGATAAAGAGGAAAGGGATCTTGATCTATTTCATCCATCCATGGATTTATTTTCTTCTAGATCTTATAGTGTCCTTGTAACACATAATGGAGTTATAATTAATGAGGATAAGGGTATTTCTGTTGATATTTCTCATGATATTGTGAGCCTTGTTACTTACCTATATGATAGACACCATTATGAATCCTATAAAAACTAGGGAGATATTTTATCCTATCAACATGATGGTAATCTCACTGTTAGTGCTTCTCATCCTATTAAGAACATTGTTGATAGGATTATCAATACCTCTGTGATCTCTATAGATGGTTCAGGTAGGGAAATTATAGCAAATAAAAATACCAGTTTTCCTTGACATCCTTCACATTTGTTGGAATCTCTAAATGTATGAAACTTTAATATGACCCATCCATAGATAGTTAGGCCACATTCATCTCCACATTTTGAATCTGGTAATATGTTATCTCAATCTACCATCATGGTGGATCTTCCTACTAAAAAGGATCTAAAGAGCATTGATAATCTTAGGAACACTTCTAACCTCCATGTTAATGTCCCCAGAACTGCTATAAATTCATCTCTGAATGATGTTTTTATCAGCAATATTATAGATAAATGTATAGTGGTCAACCGTAGTGATAACACAAACACTAATCTTGATATATTCCATATAAAAAACAAAATGAGAAATAATGAAGTAACTTCAACAAATTTTTTAGATAATTAAAATGTTTTTCTTCAGTCAGCTCTACAATAAGTGTTTACCGTTGGAAGTGAAGGTATACTTAATATAACTCCTAATCAATCTGACAACCTCCAGAAGAATTCAACTACTCAAGATAATCCTTAGGACATTCCCAATCATAATTTCAGCATGCATGTTCTATCTTCAGTACAGAATCATCCAGTGAATGTTGATAATTCCATGGGAATCATTATTCCTATTGTAAAATGTATCAGTGTTTCTAGAGATACAATATTAGATGAATTAAAAATTTCCAATAATTAAATACATTATATTTAATAAGATCTGACTAGAATGATTCTAAACTGGATACTAAAAATGATCAAGGAAATTTAAATTCTAAAGGTAGTTCCAAGACCACTCCAGTGGATGATCATTTCCCCTCTATGACTATCTTTTATTATCAAAATCATATAATGGTATTATTTAGTTCAGATGCTTAAAATGAATAAGATGATACTCTTGGTCATAAGGAGAAAAATCTATTGGTATTATGATGTCAACTAGAAATAAAAATAGTAGGGTAAAGAAAAAAAGGGAACTCTTTCTCTAAAAAAAGTTTAAATGGAGATCCTTTTTTGGAATTTTTAGGGATTATCCAACCCTAAAACAATTAGTTACCTTCATCATTTTTATAAATAAAAATAAACTTGGTCGTTTAGGTCTTTAAGAAACTAAAATAATTTTTTTGTGAAGATTTCTTCTCTTCATACCATGGGTTAAAAATTCATCAACACAAATCAGTCCACTAATAACATCAAAATACTTTTGGTCATTGCTCACTCGAGAGAGGATGGTATCTCAAATATCATTTATATACAGAAAATGGTCACCCTCGTTTACAACTTTATGGGTATGTAACATTCCTTCTTCTTTATTTTTTACTATAATGGATATCATGAGATAAGAGACCAATGGAAAAATATCATTACTTTGAGAAACTCAAAAAATAATCCATATAAAATTTTTGGAGACTTCAATGATATTCTTAATTGAGATCATAGGCTTATCATGTTCAATTCCACCACTTCAACTAGAGAATTCAAGTATTATATTGAGAATAGTGGTATTCATGACGTCAACCCATTGGGTGCCAAATACACTTGGTATAGGAAATATCTAAATAGAATGGTGGAAATCAAATTGGATAATCTTTTTATCAATAATTCTACCTTGGATTCTTGGGCCTTAATTTCCTACACTACTCTTGCAAAAGTAAACTTTGATCATCACCATATTTTGTAAAATTTTATAAATAGATAGGATAATCCTCTCTAATGATACGAACATTCATGAATAAAATTCCCTTTATTTTATTTAATTAAATGTCTTATGGATATAGAAAATGCATGCACTTATTTTATTGGGTTTAAATTGTTGTTAAGTATCATTATAGTTGATAATATATCCATTGAACAATGATCACATTACTAGTACAAATATAAGGTTTTAACAAATAATTTCGATACAGACAAAGGAGGTGATGGCATCATCCAGTAGACTCGGGTTGTACGAAGTTCATTTGTCAGAGCATGGGAAGGAGATAGAATCACTGGGATTTTCTCTTGACCAAGCCCAAGCTAATCTTCAACATGTTAAACTTGAACTGAATAGCCTATGGAAGAAGTAAATGTTAATAGATATTACCACCTGAGGGGTGTAATCTGAGCCACCCCAAGAGTCTGCCACCATTGCACACCTTACCCTTAAGTATTATATAGGTGTTATAAGGGGTTATGTAACAAGGAATTAGTTACTTATTGTATAGTACCTTTTATAAATAAAATTCTTATTCCATCAATTCCTTTATGAGAATTTTTTTTCTTAAAAATATAAAAAAAATTAGATAAAGTGATTTTTCGGGTAAAATGGTACTTTTCATAAATATATAAATTATTATATTAAAATAATCTTTTATTAAAAAAGTTATTATAACGGTGTTATAAGAATACTACTTTTAATTATAAATGATGATTATATTTATTGTTTTTACTCTATAAAAGATTAAGTATTCAGTTTGATAAGAGTTATATTTTTATATGATAAAATAGAAAGCGTATTTTTTAATTAATGAATTTTTTTTGATGAATTAATTAATTTTTTAAATAATTAATATTTTAATAAAAAATTATTATCAAATTAATTTTATGAATAATAAATGAGTGTATAATTTTTATGAAGTCAAATTTAATTTTCATTAATGTTAAAAATAGTTTTTCTTAAACCCCGTCAATTTTCAGTAAATGTAAGTTTTTGTTTTAAAAGTGAAAATTCACATATTTATAAAATTATTTATATAAAATAAATATTTTTTATGTAATCAAGATGTCAAAATAATCCCACGGTGAATTTTTCATAATTTTCTGAGACAGTCGAATTTTTGGGTAAAAATTAAATACTGAATAAATATATAATGTGTTTTATGACATCATAATGACCCAATTGTGATGTAATAAAATACTATAAAACGTATATTATTCCAATATTTGTTTTAACTTTAAAATATTTTGATTTTAGACTTTTTATTAATTTTATAATGCCTAAGTGGACCCTCCAAGACTTATAAAATATTTTAACATTTTAAAATGATTTCCTGGAGAGTGTGACTGACCTCCACATAATCAAGACTATTATTTTAATATTTTAGGCCCATTCCCTTATAAAATATTGTATACCAATCCCCTTTGAAAGAAACTATGGGCAAAAACTATGGTACGGTTTGTGGTTTTGATTAGTTTAATATGTAGTTTCCAAAACCTAAATAATAAAGAATTCTCTCTCATTTCCTATATAAACCCACCCAAACTCCCATTACTCTTCACTCAAACCATTTGGAGCTATACTAAACTATGACCCATACTCCCTAGAGTCCTCCAAAGGTTCCCCCATGTCATGAACCAGCCCGGGTTGACCATGAATTGGTCACCCAAGTCGGCCCGCAGTAAGGCCTGATTAGCGTTTCCGATCCCCACAGGCTGGCAACTAGTGTCGAGCATCAAAACTAAACAAGAGGGAACAATTTGACCCATAAATGAAATACAAGTAAAGCAGTGGAAAAATTAGAGTAACTCAAGTCAAATAAATGACATGAAAAAGGAGGAACATCCAATAGCAACAAACTAACCTGATCACGACCAAAACTCCCCGCGACTCCGAGAGTCACTCACCAGTCCAAAACCAACTCTCACCCACAGCAAGAGAGCTCAAGTCAAACCCACAAAAATACTAAAAACAAGAAAACACTATAGACATGAGTATGAAAACTCATTAGGTGTTCCCAACAAACTATTCCCAATGCACTACCTTTAAACAAAGAATTTTACTGATTCCAGGTTTGAACTGAATTATACAAAATTTGGGTTTCCATACACACACTTCCATTTCTAAGACAAGTAATAGTCCATTTCCCTTTTCAATTTTATAAAAACAAGTTTAATGTTTGAAAGGAATAGGTGCATTACATTTTAAAACATTTCTGCAAAAAAGTAAGAAATTCAAATTTCAGTTGTTAGTCATAGGGAAAACCACACACAACACACAACACACACTAAGGGAAATGGAAAAGAAGTGGCACACAGGGGCCAGCAACCGAAATAGACCTCTCAATATTCCACCACATAAAAATAAACACTAAAGAAAACATGGTTCGAACCAAGGAGCTTGTGAACAATCCAGAACATACCATACATGTGACTCATCCTGAAGGCATGCTTACTCTCAATGACGTCATAATGCCCTAACGCTTAGTATCACCCTACCGGCCTAACCGAGGGGCCCAATCCCCTAGCAGAGTGTAACACATACTAAGGACCACTATCTAGTGTGTAATCTAAACTAGTGCAAAAAACATTCTCAAAATATTGACTCACTATACCAGGTTCCCATGTCCGCACATATAATAAATAGGGGCGATTCAACAATGTCGAACAGGCAACCAATTCCAATGCACAAAAATCACACACAAGAATCTCACACAATCATCGAACACCACAAGATCACCCATGTGTTATCCAAAATAAAGTTTTCTCAAAATAATTTATTTTATCATAGTGCCAAACCGGCCGTGACCAACCAATCAACACCAACCTATTTTCAGAAGAAAAAAAACATGCCAACTCATTTCCAAAGAAACAAAGGAACCCCACATTCAATCTTAAAACCATTTTTAACTTCATTTAAGAAATCCATTTTAGAAATACGAACACATTTCCAACCCAAAATGTTATTTAAATGAAATAGAATTTACTTATAAAGGCCAACTGAGCATTTTACCAATACTAATGATGCACATTTAAAAGAAAACACTTTCTGGTAATTCAAAACATGAGAGAACCACTATCCTTTACAATGAACATTTATTCTAAAACTAATTATTCAATATATTTCTTACCATTAATATAAAATTTAATGAAAGAACAAGAAATTAAAAAATTCTAAATATAAAGGCAAGTGTAGTGGGGACCTACCTCAATTTCCAGCTCGAACACGATGAGGCGACACGACTTGCAAAGGCGTGCAAGCACGCACAAGCCGATGATCATAGTATTGTGGTTTTCCTCACCGACACGCTGCAACAACTGCACAAACAACTAAAAACACATAAACATGGACTTAAAATGATCCAAATGAACAAACAACGCAAAATAACAAGCTCGACATGTTTTTAAACTATCAAATAAAAACACGTATCAAAACACAACCAATATCTATATTAGAATCCATTCACGGCCTTTAGACACACCAACCACTTTACAAACATCATATGCACCATATGATTAAAGTAAAAAACCATTTGAATAATTTATAAAACATCTGAAAATGGTGAAACCAAGGTTCGCATCAACACATACTCAGTTTCACATAAGAAAACACTTTAAAATAAAACACACAACATAATAACACTGAAACATGTCTCGCACCTAACAACAACCCCATAAAACATTTTATAAAATAACGCACCTATTTGCACACACAAACATCGTCGCTTTCCATTTTATGTTCCCAACACTTAAACATGTTCACCGCCTTAAAAATATAATTCACACCCAATAAACAATTGATTAAACATTTCTATAAAATAACCAAAACAAATCCAAAAATGAAAAACACACCATTTCTAATAGAAAATACAATTTCATCTTACATGAAAGCCAAAACATTTGTAAAGAGCATTTCACACCTTCCAAACACTCTTAAAAACCATTTCTTTGAAATATTACATCATGACACACATGAAAACATAAAAATTTACTTCACTAGGAGTCCATTCTCAAATAATGATCACCCAAACAACTTCAAAACATCTAACACACCCCAAAATAAAGACAAAGAACACATTTATAGATTTAAACAAACTTGTCAAATTTATCTAGAGATGTTGAGGTATGGAACCACCTACAGTAAGGCTGGTGCGCCGGGGGAAACTGAAGCAAGCAGTGAATGGATGCATTGGAAAGAAACTGGTCGGATGAAGGGAGGGTGGCATGATGGGAAGGGAAGCGGGTTCCAGGGGGCACTACGACACTACTGGAGATGGTCGGCAGGCCGAAGGCAGAGGGCAAGGGAGGCGGGGTCCTGCAGCTACTGCCGAAGCGTCCAAGTGAGGGTGGTCAGAGCTGGCAGAGGGGGAAAGGAGGAGGTGGCATGATGCGGCATGCCGAAGGGAGGATGTTGCTCATCAAAGGGGAAAGAAGACAGGGCAGCGAGGGGGGGTAATGAGGGGGTGACTTGGTGAGGGTGAGGTCCGCTAAGGGGGGTCGGGAGTGAGCAGAATGCAGGTGGAGGGGTGTGCTGGGTTCGAGGAGGCATGTACTCAAGGACGGCGGAGAGGTCGGGGCACTGCAAGCCAGCGCAAGCCGCTAGGCGGACTAGGTGAAACAATGTTAGAGGAGGGAAAGACCCAGGAGGGGAGGCCGGCGTGGGACTGAGGCCAGGTGCAGGTGGGAGGCCAGGACTGCTAGGCCTGGAGAGAACCGGGGAGGGAAAGGTCTAGGCTGGTGAGAATGTGTTCATGGGAGGCATGGTGCACGCGGACTGGGAAGCGGAAGGAGGGGTGCGGGCAGTGGTGTGGAATAGGAAAATGGGGGGTGCGTCGTAGGGTAGCTAGGGGTTCATAGGTTTTTTTATTCTTTTTATAATGATAATATTATTACAATAATAATAATAACAATAAAACCAAAGACGATAATAATAATAATAATAATAATATAAAGAATAATAATAATAATAACAAACTTAATAATAATATAACATAATAATAAATTTAACAATAATAATAATATAATAATAATAATAAAAAAATTCTTAATAACAATTTATTAACAATTATATTAACAACAAATTTTTAAATAACAAATATATTACAATCAATTATTAATAATAACAATATTATTATCTACACAATATCATTATTATTATTACCATTTAAATATTAAACTAGTTTTTATTTGAATAAAATTTTATTTATTTTAAACTTTAGAAAATTGCACGGTACCCGGGTTGACTGTGCGGCTACTGCCCACCATGCGGTGACAGTGCATGGGTCTGAAACCCAGTAAAAGATATTAAATGACAAAAATTTTAATTCGGGACTCAGCCAAGACCTTGGCGTAAGGACCCAGATCCAATTAATACTAAAATAAAAATTAATTAAAAATTCGGGTTGTGACACCTCAAGCTCTCAATAAGCCTTTCCCAAGACTTTGGGATCACACTTCCAAGTAAGGGATCCTCACTTTCCTCTCCTTTCAAATTCAAGCATCTTATTAGAAAGTAGTTCTTGTAATTTCGAATGGTTATAGTGTGATTGTTTTATAATAATTATATTATGGTCTATTTTATTTTATTTGAATGAGGTTTTATTTATCCTCCCTCATTTTTACCCTTACCTAAGCTGTTACTATGGCAAAATTTCGTAATGGATTTCACTCTTCTCATTTCCATTCATGCTACTCTTTTATAATATGCTTCTTAAGTCCCATGTTTATATGTTGGGTTATGATGTTAAAAGACCCCCATACATTCCATTTTATGTATATATAATTATATATTCCTTTCAACCTCATTAATCCCCCCTATGATCCTTTAAGCACACTTGTTACCATGCCTAATTTTCATAAGGGATTCCTTTCTCATTTTTATCCAAGATTATTCATGTTGTTATACCATTTTATTTTCAATTAAAAATGTCAGGGTATAATTTATCACCTCACACATACTTCCCCCTTATCTTTGAATGATTATATACCAACTTCTCTCTGATTAATTCATTCTGTGTACACTCGTTACCTTGCCGAAATTCCGTAACGGATTTATCTCTTCTTATTGCAATTCAGGTATTTCACCCATATAATGCATCTAAATTACTTTCCATATATTGTGATATTATGTGACATGATCCTCTTACTGTCTATTTTATGTATAAATTATTAGATACCCCTTTCTCTATCATCAACCCAACTTATGAATTTCCATATGGCGATGTTATGCGGACGAAATTGCACCGTGATTTTCCAAGACAAAACCATCATGTATTAAATATTATAAACATTTCACTACCAAGGGTATTCACCTTTCTAGACATATACATATTGAACAATACTTACAAGTATATATTCCTCATTCCTTAATCGTGCAATAACTTTTGATGTTGAATGATTCCATTTTATATGATCTATGTGGCACATTTATGTATGAAATGAAACTTTTGTAAAGGGTGTTTCCTGATAGCGCTCAAATACATTGGGTAATGTGTAGTATCATGATACACCTTGTGAAATGAGGGTTTACTCATGATAATTCATGGTCATTGAGGGTTTACTCATGCAAATTTATGTTCAATGATGGCTTACTCATGCCAATCCATGTGCAGTGATCTTTGGATCATTCTAATATCATGTACTATGTTGTTGCCATGTTTCCATGTTATGATAACCATGCTATATCATGATTTAATGGTCATGTTTCTCCTATGATCCATTGTTATGTCTATTTTCTATCATGTATTGTATTCTTCATGTTATGCTTTGTTTACTCCCTCACTGGGCTTTATAGCTCACCCTTTTCTTATCTATGTCCTCAGGTTATCCCATGAAATGCTAAGTACGAAGGAATGTTGTGGTCACGTAAAAGATGTTTGAAATAAAGATGTTGTATTTCATGTTTTAAGTTTTTATGTAATGTTCCTAATTTCCCAAGATACTATACCTCTCTATCCATTGAGTTTTAGTAAGTTTAATTGTATGTAATAAATCATGTTAAAATATGTAATAAAGAGGAGGTTTGTTATAGGTTGTATCAAATGATAGGTTAAGTTATTTTAGGGAGTAGGGTTAGAAAATTGTAGTGAAATACTTAAGGATAAGACTAAGTATAAGGAAATCATTCCTAAATTTTGGTGGGTATATATTTATTGGTTTATCAAGAAAATACATCCATGTCTATATACGAACAAGTAGAGGTGGCTCTGGTACAAATGTATCTAGTGGTAAAACCCAAAAAAACACTGCTTTGAGCTAGAATCGAATAGGAACTAGTGCACAACAATAGGCCTTACTTCACTCTTGGTTTGAAACTTCCAAGGGATATGATTTAGAAAATTCAAAAGCTTAGTACAAACCATTATTAAGGGAGAAAAAAATTCCATAAGAATATACGTTAGGAGATAGATCATGGATAACATAAATTTAATCCTATAAATTAATAAGTTAATAAAATAAATTTAATTTATAAGTTATCCCTTTAATGTCATTGGATTCCCCTTTATTTTTTAAAATTTTTAAGATATGAATCCTTAATTTTCCTTTTATTCTATCCAATGGCCGGTAATATGAGGAATATAGCTAAAAACTGATATGAAGGGAAATGTAATGAATGTCCCAATGAGATTCCCAATAAAATGGGAGCTCAAGTAGGACATATCATGATTATGCCAAACCAACTATCAAAAATCATGATTAATAATTGGCACTTTGTTGAATGCCCAAGGAAATTAAGAAGAGGGAGATGATATATCATGAAATTCCATATGATATTGTTGATAAAAGTAAAAAGACCCAATTTCCTTCGTGCAACAAGTGTGGAAAGAGGCACCAAGGGAAATTTCACAAAGGGACTAGGTGATGTTTTTAAGTACGGAAAGGAAGGGCACAAAGTATCCAATTTCCATATAATAATGGATAATGTGATGGATGGAAAAAAAAGTTCCATATAAGGAATATTACATAGTTCAATTCTATAAATATGGAGAAGTCAGGCCTTACCCAAGACAATGTTCTATTACAAGGGCTTAGAAGCATGACGAGCATCAACAATCTCCACGATCAAGGGAGCACGGGAATTCCTATGCTAAGATGGATAAGGATTAATGAATTACATGTAACCACAACTTAAAATTAGTTTATGTCGTAATGTATTTCAATTCATGTCCTATTATTATATCTTTTATGTTTTCAAAGAAAATTGAGTCACCAACAGAAATGATATTAAATCAATAGGAAAAAACTTCTATAAGTGTTGTATAACATGTTGAAGTTTGTGGGAATGTTCATCATGAAAATTTTATAAGATTACCTTTAATGGAATTTTACGTAAAAAATACAAATGCATTGCCTATGCCTCAAGGCAGTAGAAAATTCATGAGAAAAACTATCCCATGCATGATCTGGAGTTGGCGGTAGTGATTTTTGTGTCAAAAATCAGGTGGAATTATATCTTTGGGGAGATGTGCGAAATATATACGAATCAAAAATTATAAAATATATATTCACATAGAAAGAGTTTAATATGTGCCAATGAAGATGGTTAGATGTGATCAAAGATAGTGACTACTCAATCCATTACCACCCTAGGAAAGAGAACAAGGTGGTGGATTCTCTAAGTAGAAAGGACCCAGAAATTCTATCATTGAAGAGAATTGAAAAGGATCCAATCTTATTATATATGATGAAGATGGACATGGGAATCATAAATAAGGGAACATCAACAATCCTTTCAAAAATTATTGTTCAACCATCTCTTTTGGAAAGGTTAAAGGATGCACAAAAAGATGATGTGGGAATTCAGAAGAAAATGGAAACTACAAGAAAAGGGAAATCCTCGGAGTCCAATGTTAATGAAGAATGAATTGTGAGATTTGGTTCAACACTATGCGTTCAATCAAATTTAAAGTTAAATAAATAACTTTTGAATGATGCACATAGTTCAAATTTTTTCATTCACCCAGGAAACACAAATATGTATGGAGATCTATGAGGGAATTATTGGTGGGATAAAATGAAGAAGGAGATCGATGAGTATACATCAAAGTGATTAGTATTTCAGAAAGTGGAGGCTGAGAGGTAGAAGTCTAAGGGGATTAAGCAATAATTTCCCATACCAACATGGAAATGGGAGAACATCACCATGGAGTTTTTCATCGAACTTCTGAAGACATCCAAAGGAATCAATACTATTTGGGTTGTTGTGGATGTATTACAAAGACTGAACACATCATTGTAATTTGGGAGGATTTTACATTGGATCAACTGGCACGGATATGCATTAGAGAATTGTTAAGGCTGTATGGAGTTCCACTATCGATTGTATCTGATCAAGATCCAAGATTCACCTTTAAGTTCTAAAAGAGTCTCCAATATACTCTGAATACTGAGCTGAAATTTAGTACGGATTATCATCCTCAAAGTGATGGAAAATATGAGAAGACTATCCAAACACTTGAGGACATGTTGAGATCATTCTCAGTAGACTTCAAAGGAGGATGGGATCAACATCTTTCTCTCATTGAGTTCTCTTACAAAAACAGTTTCCTCTCAAGCATCCAAATAGCTCCTTATGAATCCCTTTATAGGAAGAGGTGTAGAACACCTCCATGTTGGGATGAAGTTGGGCAGAGAAAACTCCTAAGTTGATAAATGGTCAAAGAAATGGTGGATAAGGTTAATACAATCTAATAGCACATCAAAGTTTCTCAGAGTCAACAAAAGAGCTATGATGATAATCGTCAAAATGACCTAGAGATTGATGTTAGAGACATGGTATTCCTCTACATATCTCTGTGGATGAGAGTTATGAGATTTGGGAAGAATTTAAATCTTATTCCAAGGTACATCATCCCTTTTTATATCTTTGATCGCATTGGAGTATTGGCCTACTGACTAGAACTCCCCCTGAACCTGTCTCAAGTGCATGATGTATTCCATGTATCACTCTTGAGAAAGTACATACCTGAACCATCGTATATACTCAATCCAGAGTGGTACCAATAAAGAATGAACACTACTATGAAGAGAAGCCGGTGAAGATCTTAGATCATGGAGAAAATGTTATGCAAAGTAAGACAATGCCCCTTGTCAAATTGTTGTGGAGAAATCAAAAGTTTGAATAAGTGGCATGGGAACTATAGGAAGTGATGTGGAGGAGTTACCCACATCTATTTTAGTATGGTAAAAGCAAAATTCTACGGTGAAATTTCTAAAGGGGGGAATGTTGTAATGACCCGAACATTCATGAATAAATCCCCATTCTTTTATTTAAATAAATGTCTTATAGACATAGAAAACACATGCACTCTTTTTTTATTATTGGATTTAAATGACCATTAAGTATCATTACCGTTGAAAATATAGTAGTTGAATAGAAATCACATCACTAGTATAAATATAAGGTGTTAAAAAATCATTTTGATATAGAAAAAGGTGGTGATGGACTCATCTAGTAGACTTTGGCAATACGAAGCTCATTTGTCGAAGCTCAAGAAGGACGTAGCGTCACTGGGCTTTACTCTTGAACAAGCCCAATCTGAGCTTCAACACATTAATCTTGAAAAGAATCACCTATAGGATAATTACAAGTTAATAGAGATTTCCACCAAACATATTTTATCCGAACACTGTCTAATGTTTAGTAACATGATATGCCATGTTAAATTAGGGTTAACTCATTCTAATTCATATAAAATGAGTGTTTTCCCATTCTAATTCATTTTAAATGAGGATTTACTCATGTTAATCCATGTTCATAGAACCTTGGCTCATTCTAATATCATGTAGTATGTCGTTTCCACATTTCCATGTTATGATAATCATGCTATATCATGCCTTTATGTTCAAGTTTCTCCTATTCTCCATTGTTATGTCTATTGTCTAATAGGTATTTTATATTTCATGTTATGGCTTATTTACTCCCTCCCTGGTCTTTATAGCTCACCCTTTTCTTATGTATGTCCTCAGGTTATCCCATACAATTCTAAGTATGAAGGAATCTTGTGGTCATGTAAAAGAAGTTTGAAATAAAGATGTTGTACTTCATGTTTTATGTATTTATATAATGTTTCTAATTTATCAAGAAACTAGACCTCTCGATCCCCAGAGTTGTCTTAAGTGTATGTTTATGTAATAAATCATGTTAAAATATGTAATAAAGAGAATGATTGTTATATCTTGTCTTTACTTTTAGATTTAATAAAACTTAGGTTTTACATCCAAATTGTAAGAATCTAGTGAAACACACATAGAATTCTGGGAATTAAAAGATAATTTTATTGTCTATGTTATCAAGATTAAAGTGCTGAAACAAAAGATAAAAGTTTATATTTGTGAGTTCCTAAGCCACATTGATGAAAATATTATCCGTCTAGAATCATATCTTCACACCACACAAAAGAGTAACGTTGGATGTCATTTTTATACTAGGATTGAGAAAGAAAATATGATCACACATAATTTCAATACCCATATAAATATCAAAGAAGGTGTTGAAAGGGAATTATAGAAAATTAAATATCTTAAAGATAGTGATATAAATACCATGTTCTTCAATACACTTCAAAATTTCTAAAAAATTAACATGCCCTTGGATATTCTCAATGATAATGGGTATTTTTTTAGAATAGGGTGGATTTGGCAAATCATGTTGTCTCTTACTATGTTAACCATTTTTATGGGCCGAACACCAGCATTGACCTAATAGAGGACTTAATTCCTAGTATTGTTAATAATGATTATAATTTAATTCTTACCCCAACTCTACTTATTATTGAGATTAAAGAAGTTGTTTTTGGGGAAAAAATTGGAAGTTCCTATAACGCCCCGACCCCAGTTACCCAAAGTCGGTGCATTATTTTGTAACATTGGCATGATCACAAAGATCAATTCTCAAAAGACCGGTTACTTTAGTAGCCTTGGAAACACTAGATACATTCATAAATGTCACATTACATCATAAAGTGAAAAACTACAATAACATAGTCTCCATTTTCCACACTCATATCCCCTTCAGACTATCCCTGCAGGTCATTCCTAAAATACTTATTCA
The DNA here is from genome assembly GCA_963277665.1 of Viscum album. Classification (NCBI taxonomy): domain Eukaryota; kingdom Viridiplantae; phylum Streptophyta; class Magnoliopsida; order Santalales; family Viscaceae; genus Viscum; species Viscum album. Next base: position 534,041,214 of record OY728126.1, read on the forward strand.
CATCTTGGAAAAATTAAAACATTGAAAGGGGTGAGCTCAGATGCTCAGTAAGGATAACAATATAGCGGAAGCTTTCATAAATAAACATTAACCTTTAAGGCAATGCATAACTAAAACAAAATCCTTTTAAACTTGAACTTCAGCATAATATGGCAAAAATAAAACGAAATAATGCCATTTACTTATTCACATGGATATTCTACTAGTTGAATAATCACATACAATATCAATAACCACTTTCATAATTATGGAATGCATAATTTGAGACTATCATAACCACGTATCCAAGGCCTCATGCCAAGAATAAAAATAATATTTTGTCAAGGCCTCGTGCCAAGACACTAGTTTGTCTCATGAGACCTACTGATGCATTGAGAAGCTATAGCGGGCTCCACCCGTCACTTATTAAGTCCAATGCATTCCTCATATGAACAGGTTTAACCATATCATAAACCATAACATAATCGTATCACATAAAACATGCATAAAGGAAACATAACATTTCCACATTTCAATCACAAGATATCAATACAACGCATTGATATAATAATAAAAATTTCAAAATAATTTTCAATACCAAAATAAAAGAAAATTAAAACTTTGTAATTATTTTTCATTTAAAAAAAAGTTATGGCTTGTAGAGGAAGCTGAAACTCAAATAATGGTCACGGAAGTGGAGAAGTGGTTGTCGCCACATACGTACGACAAAAAAACATTCCCTTTTTTCATTTAGTAAAACTCTTCATATAAAAAATATTCCTTTTGAATAAATGTAAAAGTCAAAGGGGTTTATGCACCGTATAAAATAAAGTTGTGTATAAAATAAAATATGCCTCAATGAAAGGATATTAAGACGAAGTCCTTACAAAGATCATTTTTTTAAATAAAATAGATCTATTATGTGTATCCACTATATTTACACATAAATAAAGTACAAATACAAGATAGGACATAATAATATCATAACATAATTTGAAAGTAGGAGATTAACCCAAAGAATGGAAATTGTGTTAAGAAGTTCCCTTACCTCGTGTCCGACTTGACTCGATCGTTCTTCAACCTCATGAATAATAAACTATAGTTAATTTATAATTTATTAAGACCCTTTTTCAAGTTAATTATTCCTTTTATATCACTTATTACCATGTTATGAACATTATGTAATTATTAAAGTTAATAACGGTCATTTTGTTGATCTTTGGTACTTGAGTCAAAAATAAACTTCTTATAATTACAAGTTGTTTATGTGGTAGAATATACATTATCTACATAATTATATTCAAGATGTAGATATCATATATATCATATATATATCCATTATATACATTAATTCATAATATTACGTAACATTTAGAGGTAAGAAATGAAATGCACCGTTCATGGTGATGGTAAGTTGTACGTACGCATGAACGCTACTTTCATTTCTATTTCATATTTAATGGAATGAAATTATAATTATATAAAGTTATAATATAATCCCAGTATAATATAATGTGTAATACCATTTACTCCATCCTTTATACATCCCACATATGGCATTAATGATTCAAATCACCTTGAGGGGGCGGTAGTCCGCACTTCCTAAAATGAAATTATCGCGTTTAATCATAATGGAAATAATAAAGGTATGACATAAATGAAAAATAAAGAATCATAAGGAAAACAAAAACATAATATATATCATATATAAAAATAGTTTCATCATAATGGCCACCATTAGAGGTGTTAAAAGAATATTGAACAATCATCATTTTGTGAGGCAGTATTTCGCCACCCACAGAAACAGTATGTTCTTTAACCATTAGACGGAGGTGTGTGTAAGTGTAAATAAAATAATTCTCATAAAAAAATCCTAGTATATTAAAGATACTGGTGTTTTTACAAAATAAATGAATAAAAAGAGTTTAAGGGGTTGGAGAAGCAAAATAAAACAAAATAACATAAGAGAAGACATTACCTTAAAATCGGGTAACTCTTTTTTGATTTGAGTCAAAAGCTTACTTGGGAAGAATTATACCCAAATTTATGATTCTAGGAGTAAGAGAGGAAATTATAGAGAGTATTTGGGCATATTATGGCCGATCCAAATGGCTTTGACGGTGTGAATAAGGTGGTAGTGGTGGGGTCCTTTTATAAGAGGAGAGGAGGGGCACTCTTGGAAACTCATGAAATGTTACATTATTATGAAATTATTTTCAGATTTAAAAGGTCCCACAATTATATATTTCTAAGATAAGGTGATAAGGGTTAGAAATATACTCATCCAATAGGTTTTTGACATGTGTAAGTCTTTGATTTTACATTATCTTTTCATTTTATTTAAATCGTTAATTAATGAGGTAATCGCTGCATCATCATGGTGTCAAAAAAAAATTAATTTATGTAATGTCTAAAAATTATAAAAAAATATTATGATGTAGGAAATATTTTTATATTTACAATGAATATTTATAGTCGAAAAGTTGACTTATATAACCCCATGTAATAATTGTTTTTGTAAAACAACACATGTTTGTGACAATTTTATTTTTACTTTAAATAAAAAGTTATTAATGTCATTTTCTTACCCAAGTGGCTCCATGGGGTCCCAAAGTTGACCCATCGATTTTCTTGGTCGGCCATGACTCATCCAATAAATTTAGGACATGTGTCAAGATATTTTCATATTTTTATAATATCATTTTTACCTTAAATTTCACTAATTACCTTTAATCGCGATTAATTAAAATTAAAAGTTACTATTCACCAAAACATAATTTTAATCCCATTGTACCACATTTTACTTCCTAATAACAACCATGTATGTCGGATTTTGGAAAATCAAATCATAGAAGTGGTAATGTTTCATTTACACGAAAAATTAGTTTTTAAACTACCACTTAGTGGTTTCACTATTCATCAAAAATTGAAGTTTTTCAGAAAAATACCAAACATTAACCCTATATATATTTGATATTCCTAATTTAAAAATGATGTATATTTTAAAAAATTCAAAACATATAATTTTAATTAATTAATTTAATAATTAATTCTCGCTGTCACAACAAATAGCGTGTTTTTAAGAAAGAATATCAATCAAAAGATTGACAATTATTTATGTCCAATTTCAAAATGAAATTAATTATAATGACAACCATTGGATAAAATGGTAAAAATATATTATAATTATACTCTAAAACCACTAAATAGTATAATTTATCACTATAAATTATTTTGATTAAAAAATTTGTTTTTAAGTATTTTCTCTATTCATAGAAAATTGGAAGTTCTCAGAAAATTACAAAAAAATCAACTTAAGATAATTTCAATATTCCGAATACAAAAATGAAGTCCATTTTGAAATATAAAATTTATATAATTTCAAAAAGTGGGTATTACTATCCATAACGGCTACTTTGATTGGTCACGATGTGTAAGAATCTCGAAGTTGTGTACAATGCAAGCTATTGCATTATTGAAGGAGAAGTGTATCGTGAAAGCTTGGGGTGTTACATTCTCCCCTCCTTAAATAAATTGCGTTCTCGCAATTTTAAATTTTTCTTTGAAAATAAAATGTTGAAAATAGAAAATATGTTTGTGTAAAACACACATCGAAAATAGGGTTAATAAAAATATAACTTTAAAATAATGAAAGAGAAGTACAAAAGTCACTCAAGATAGCCCATACTAGGATTCTATGAAAATATGGATATGGAGGAAAAATAAACCATCAAGGTCTGATGGAGAGTTGTATAAAACAGGATTATGAGAAAGTTAACTACAAGAAAATCACAAACTTGTGATTAGTTATACGGTCATTGATTCCCCAATTGGAAAAGTTAACCGACAACATTTTTGTTTTAAGTTACCTTTCATAAAGTTGAGGAATTTATTTAGGATATTTACTAAGAATGTAAGGAAATATACTTACTTGTCATGTAGACTTTCATTCTTTAATAAATGTTTACCACAAACCCATCTTTCACTCCAGAAGTTAAAGAACTCAAAAATATTCTATTTATCATAATTGTATAAGGTTCCAAATATTAACACATACCATTTAGATTAGGAAAACTTTTTTTTAATAACCAAGGACTTCCTGTAGGCTAGTGGTAGGTCATAAAGGCATGTCGCACTATGGTTGTGGGTTCGATTCATACAGCTTTGTCTGACGCGACGGGTCATCCCCCAAACTGCAGGTTGTCCTTTTCCTAAAACTATAGTATTATAATATTCCAAAAATAATCTTCATAAATGTTTTATACTTAAACAAAACTATCCAAATTTCAACTTAATCCATTCCAACCTTTATAGTTATCCAAAATACCTTCGTCCAGACTTTCTTTAAAAGGTCTATAAATTCCAAAATCAATTGTATCATCAGATTACTCAAACAAAGTAAAGTTTCTCTTATTGTCACATATAAAAATATTATTATCTTCATCATATTAAAACCTTAATAAAAACAACAAGAACTGCAGTACAATCCTTATATATATCACATTATTCTTATAACCAGAATATAATCCTTGATTCCAAAAGCACCAATACATTAATTATTCCACTTCAACTGTAGTAACAGCATAAGATTTTCCTTGATCCCTTGGCCTTTTCTGAGGTAAGTTTCCCTGACGATTAGGACATTCATTTGCATAATTCCTCATTTCCCTACAATTGTAGCATTCAACATTGATAGCCACTTTATTTCCCTTGTAATCACGAGCCTGGTGACCTTTTTCTCCACATTTATAACAAACTCTCATTCCTTTTAGGCAAGTACTGGGATGATTCTTCCCACAATTCTCACATAATGTAAAAAACTTCTTTACCTTTTTTCTTTTATCTGTCTCTTGTTCCATCGTTCTCTTCTTCTCTTTCTTTACTTTGTTGTCATAAGACTTAGAGAATTACTTTTATGTCTTGATATCACACGATACTATATCTTCGTATGTTGAGAAAGATTGTGATACTAAAGATCGACAGAGAAATGGTTTTAACCCATAAAATAAATGATCAATCTTACTTCTTGGTTTACGTATATAATCTGTTGCATGTCTTTCTAACCTTGTAAAGTTGGCCTCATACTTTGCGACATTCTCATCCTCCTTCTGCCTCAGACTCAGAAATTGCCTATCCATATCTGCTAGATGGTCATGTGGAAATTATTTTTCTATGAAAAGCTCTTTGAACTCTCTCCATTCCATACTTGATACTTATTCATCTTCCTTTGTGTTTTGAATCAGCAACCACCATTGATCGGCTTCTCCAGTGAGGCGGTAAACTGCCATGACAACCTTCTCACTTTCCCTACTCCCCAAGGCATGTAATATTTTCTCTAAGGATTTTATCCATTGCTCAGCTACTAATGTATTTGTACCCCCATTAAACGTTGGTGGTTGTTGCCTTATGAAGCGTTCTAACATTTATCCTCCACGTTGCGGATCAGGGTGCTCCATACGAGTAAGGTTATTATTAATAACCTGAGTGAGTTGCCCCAGTATGGTGATAAGCTGATCAACACCAGTTTTATCACCAACTCCATTATAATTATCTTGAGCAGGAGGGAAATCCCTACATGGAGTGTGTGCACTGATACGGTTTCCATTCCTCCCACTAAGCTCTATTTCTAAACAATGGCATAAACTAGTTTAGTTTATGAATCAAAATACATAATTCCATACTTGTAAAAAACATAACATAAACTTAACTATAATAATAAAAATGTTTTCTTTGAGGAAGTATATACTCATAAACCCTTCATAATGGTTTTTAAATAAAACGATAATTATCCTAAGCATATCCCCCATGAGCATCGTAACCAAGAGTGCAGCAAGGCCCATTTTTGTGCACCAGTTCCCGTTTAAGTCTAGCTCAAAGTGGTGTTTTCGGCTTTTACCCCTAGGCACATATGTGCCAGAGCCGCCTCTACCAACTCGTATCCTGACAGGGATGTATTTCTCAGAAAACTCACAAAATCTCTACAACAACAAAATTATAAGAAGTTATTCTATACTAATCCTCAAAGTCTATCTTATGGATATGTGATCTAATTAGAGTTTTTCTAAATCTAGCTTCCAAGGTTAGTACTAAATTTCCTATGATACTAACTATAACGCCCCGACCCCAGTTACCCAGATTTGGTGCATTATTGCATAACATTGGCATGATCAAAAAGATCAAGTCTCGAAAGACCAATTAGTTTAGTAGCCTTGGAAAAACTAGATACATTCATAAATGTTACATTTCATCATAAAGTGAAAAACTACAATAGCATAGTCCCCATTTTCCACACTCATATCCCCTTTATACTATCCCAACAGGTCATTCCTAAAATACTTCTTCACATCCTGGAAAAATTAAAACATTGAAAGGTGTGAGCTCAGATGCTCAGTAAGGATAACAATATAGCAGAAGCTTTCATAAATAAACATTAACATTTAAGGCAATGTATAACTAAAACAAAATCCTCTTAAACTTGAACTTCGGAATAATATGGCAAAAATAAAACGAAATAATGTCATTTACTTATTCACATGGATATTCTACTAGTTGAATAATCACATGCAATATCAATAACCACTTTCATAATGATGGAATTCATAATTCCAGACTATCATAACCACGTAGTCAGGGCCTCGTGCCAAGACTACAAATAAGATTTTGTCAAGGCCTTGTTCCAAGACACTAGTTTGTCTCATGAGACCTATCGATGCATCGAGGAGCTATAGCGGGCTCCACCCATCACTTATTAAGTCCAATGCATTCCTCATATGAATAGGTTTAAACATATCATAAACCATAATATAATCGTATCACATAAAACATGCATAAAGGAAACATAACATTTCCACATTTCAATCACAAGATATCAATACAACACATTGATATAATAAAAACATTTTCAAAACCATTTTCAATAACAAAATAAAAGAAAATGAAAACTTTGTAATTATGTTTCATTTAAAAAAAGTTATGGCTTGTAGAGGAAGCCGAAAATCAAATAATGGTCACGGCGATGGAGAAGTCATTGTTGCCACATACGTACGAAAAAAAAAATTCCCTTTTTTCATTTAGTAAAATGATTCATATAAAAATGATTCCTTTTGAATAAACGTAAAATTCAAAGGGGTTTATACACCGTATAAAAGAAAGTTGTGTATAAAATAAAATATGCTTCAATGAAAGGATATTAAGACGAAGTCCTTAAAAATCATTTTTTTAAATAAAATAGATCTGTTATGTGTATCCACTATATGTACACAGAAATAAAGTACAAATACAAGATAGGACGTAATAATATCATGACATAATTTGAAAGTAGGATATTAACCCAAAGAACAGAAATTGGGTTAAGAAGTTCCCTTACCTTGTGTCCGACTTGACTCAATCGTTCCTTAACCTCCTGAATAATAAACTAGAGTTAATTTCTAATTGATTAAGAACCTTTTTCAAGTTCATTATTCCTTTTATATCACTTATTACCATGTTATTTACATTATGTAATTATTTAAGTTAATAACGGCCGTTTTGTCGATCTTTGGTACTTGAGTCAAAAATAAACTTCTTATAATTACAAGTTGTTTATGTGGTAGAATATCCATTATCTCTAGAATTATATTCATGATGTTGATAACATATATATCATATATATCCATTATATACATTTATTCATAATATTATGTAACATTTAGAGGTAAGAAATGAAATGCACCGTTCATGGAGATGGTAAGTCGTACGTACGCATGAACGCTACTTTCATTTCTATTTCATATTTAATGGAGTGAAATTATAATTATATAAAGTTATAATATAATTCTAGTATAATATAATATATAATACCATTTACTCCATCCTTTATACATCCCACATATGGCATTAATGATTCAAATCACCTTGAGGGGGCGGTAGTCCGCACTTCCTAAAATGAAATTATCGCGTTTACCCATATTGGAAAGCATAAAGGTATGACATAAATAAAAAATAAAAAATAATAAGGAAAAAACATAATATATATCGTATATAAAAATATTTTCATCATAATGGCCACCATTAGAGGTGTTAAAAGAATATTGAACAATCATCATTTCATGAGGCAGTATTTCGCCACCCACAGAAACAGTATGTTCTTTAACCATTAGACGAAGGTGTGTGTAAGTGTAAATAAAATACTTATCATAACATCATCCTATTATATTGAATATACTGTTTTTGTTACAAAATAAAGGAATAAAAAGAGTTTAAGGGGTTGGAGAAGAAAAATAAAACAAAATAACATAAGAGAAGACATTACCTTAAAATCGGATAACTCTTTTTTGATTTGAGCCAAAAGCTTCCTTGGGAAGAATTATGCCCAAATTGAGGCTTCTAGGAGTAAGAGAGGAAATTTGAGAGAGTATTTGGGCAGAGTTTGGCCGAGCCAAATGGCTTTGAGGGTGTGAATAAGGTGGTAGTGGTGGGGGCCTTTTATAAGAGGAGAGGAGGGGTACTCTTAGAAACTCATGAAATGTTACATTATTATGAAATGATTTTCAGATTTAAAAGGTCACAAAATTATATATTTCAAATATAATGTGATAAGGGTTCTAAATATACCCATCCAATAGGTTTTTGACATGTGTAAGTCTTATATTTTACATTATCTTTTCATTTTATTTAAATCGTTAATTAATGAGGTAATCGCTGCATCATCATGGTGTCATAAAAAATTTAATTTATTTAATGTCTAAAAATAATAAAAAAAATATCATGATGTAGGAAATATTTTAGCTTTCCAATTAATATTTATATTCGAAAAGTTAACTTATATGACCCCATGTAATAATTGTTTTTTTAAAACAACACATTTTGTGACAATTTTATTTTTACTTTAAATAAAAAGTTATTAACGTAATTTTCTTACCCAAGTGGCTCCATGGGGTCTCCAAGTTGACCCATGGATTTTCTTGGTCGGCCATGACTCATTCAATAAGTTTCGGACAAGTGTCAAGATATTTTCATATTTTTATAATATCATTTTTACCTTAAATTTCACTAATTACCTTTAATCGTGATTAATTAAACTTAAAAGTTACTATTCACCAAAAAATTATTTTATTCCCATTGTACAACATTTTACTTCCAAATAAAAACCATGTATGTCGGATTTTTGAAAATCAAATCATATAAGTGGTTATGTTTCATTTACACAAAAAATTAGGTTTTAAACTACCACTTAGTGGTTTCATTATTCATCAAAAATTGAAGTTTTTCAAAAAATACCAAAAATTATCCCTAAACTATATTTGATAGTCCTAATTCAAAAAGGATGTATATTTTAAAAAATTCAAAACATATAAGTTGAATTAATTAATTTAATAATTAATTCACGTTGTCACAACAAATAGCGTGTTTTTAAGAAAGAATATCAATCAAAAGATTGACAATTGTTTATGTCCAATTTCAAAGTGAAACTAATTATAATGACAAACATTGGATAAAATGGTAAAAACATATTCTAATTATACTTTAAAACCACTCAATCTTATAATTTATCACTATAAATTATTTTGATTAAAAAAGTTGTTTTTAATTATTTTCTCTATTCATAGAAAATTGGAAGCTCTCAGAAAATTACAAAAAATTCAACTTATGATAATTTCGATATTCCGAATACAAAAATGAAGTCAATTTTAAAGTATCAAATTTATATCATTTCAAAAATTGGGTATTACTATTCATAATGGCTACTTTGATTGTTTACGGTGTGTTAGAATCTCGAAATTGCGTACAATGCAAGCTATTGCATTATTGAAGGAGAAGTGTATCGTGGAAGCTTGGGGTGTTACAGTTCCCATGGTCCAGATGTGTTCACAAATTACTTCTTCTAGAACATTTGTGAGATTATACATTCTAATGTATGCAGACTTTTCAAGTATTTTTTTCAAAGGTGGGCATCTAACATAATGATTCAATGCTTAATTTCTTGTACTCATTCCAAAAGGGGAAATGTTAATGTGATTCCCCTCCTTTGGCATGTAGCTCTTATGAACACAATATATAAAATCTATTGTAATATTATTTATAATAGTATATCTAATATTTCCAATAATATTTTCTCCTTGAATTATTATGGTTTCATTAAAGGAATAACTATTTAGTATTTCCTTCTCACCACTTATGAATGCGTCAATATACTTAAGAAATCTACTAGGGGAGGTAATATTTATTTCAATATTGATGTGGAAAAATCCTTTGATACTCTATAATGGGGTTTTATTTTCAAGTTTATAATCATTTTTCACTTTGATGGAGTTTTTATTAAATGGTTCAAAATTATTTTGAGCTTAGTACATATTTTAGTTTTCATCAAAAACTCTCTGGAGGGATACTTCACATATACCATGGGTGTGAGATAAGGTGATCCTCTCTCAGCCATTAATTTCTCTATCATTGAATATTATTTTAGTAGAATTTATCTCAACATGGTTGACACCAAAAAACTCAAATCCATCATAGATGGTAGAGTAATTTCCACTCCCACTCATTTTTGTATGGTGATGATCTCATTCTCTTTACTCAATGGGATAAAATAAATGATAAGAGTACCAAAATTATTTACTTCATTATGAAAAAGTATCTGGAAAAGATATCAGTAGGAATAAATCATATGTTTACTTTGGAAAAAATATTCCTACCTTAAGAATAGTGGATGTCATTAATGAGTTAGGTATTGGGGTAAGAGTGCTTCCCTTTATCAATCTGGGTGTCCCTATGTTTTGGAAAAAACAATATCTTGCTCATTTTTCTCACATTGTGATCCATATTAGAAATCAGTTGAATTCCTGGAAAGGAAAACCCATTTTGATGGAAGGTGGGATCAACCTTGTGAAAGTTGTTATTATGTCAAATTTTCTTTACTCATTCAGGGTTTATAAATGGACTTATTCCCCCATAAATAATTTTAATACCTCAATCAGGAATTTTTTATGGATTGGAAGCATCCTACAATGAAAACTTGTTACCCTTCCATTGAAAAATAAAATTCATTCTATTGATTCTAGAGGTCTTGGTATCAAAAATATCTATAAATTTAATCAATATTTGTAGAACAAAGTTTTGTGGAGGCTTATTAATGGGAAATTGAAAGGATGTACATTTATGAGGTTTCGATTCTTGAGAAAACTCGAAGCTATAAAATTAAATTATATGGATTCTTCTATATAGTCTACTGTCAAGGATTCCTATGATAACATTTCAATGAATTCTCATTTGATGGATAATATCAAAACATATCTAGATTTTTTATTCAATGAATTGATAGTTATCACTCTTATTAATATATTAAACTTCTTGGGTCCTTCACTTAACACAAATGTGTCAATCAAAGAGAAGATAGATAATCCCTTGGACACCCTTCCCACAGAAATCAGGGACATGGTTATGAACTAGAACTTAATAAATGTTGATTACTTCTTATTTTGGTAACCCTCCTATAATGGAATACTCTCCACTATATCTTTCTACTGGGAGGATTGCCAAGGGAAAAGGTGAATTTGGGCTATGAATTTGAATAAAAGATGGATCCTCCCATCTAGATTCTCTATTATTTAGAGGGTGATGTATTCTATATTATCCACTAACATTTTTCTGAAATCTATTGGCATTATCTTGTACTTGGGGTGCATTTTTTGATTCCAACATAGGGATGATATTCGTCATTTTTTCATTAGTTATTCCACCACTGTATCTCTATGGAAATTTTTTTATGCTTTATTTGTGGTGGTAACCCCATATGTATCCAAATTACAGGAGCAAATTATAGTCTATATCAATATACCTCTTTCAAATCAGATTTTGAACCTCTTCTTGGTGGATTGTTCTAAAATTACACATGCCCTTTGGGCCAAATCAAATAAGTAGATTCATGACAATATTTCTTTTCATTTATATCCATCCCTCTCTCAAATTATTATTACTGTGAAAAATTCTAACTTCTTCCAAAATGATTATTATGACAACTTTATTCATGATCTTACCATTCTTAAGCATCATAGAATTATAGGTAATTATCATCCTCCAGCTATAACCTTTTAAGTCATTTGGATCCCCCCATTCCAGGGATGGATCAAATTTAATACAAATAGAGCTTTAAGAGGGTATCTAGGACCTTCTGGTTATGGTGCAATTTTCAGAAATAGCAACGGTGATGCTATGAGATTCCTCTATAGCTTTGGTGGAATTATTACATATCTTGATGCTAAAATTCTTATCTTTATCACTATGGTTGAAATGGAAAAGGAGTGAGGATGGATAAAAATTTGGCTGGAATGTGATTCTACCACTGTGGTGTAAGCTATCAAAAATGGTACCACTCATATTTCATGAATGTTGGCTACTAAATAGATTAAATTCATGGAATATCTCATGTACATAAATTTTATCATGACATAAACTTATCATGAATAAAATTATCTAGATAATGGGCTTGATAATAAGGGGGTTGATTCTTAGGAGTTGACCTGGATCAATGAAGTTCTTGATGAGCTCTCTACTTTTTTCCAAAGGGACTTCTATAAAAAATATTTTTTTAGATGTTTGTAACTTTTCTTTTATTCAATAAAGGAGGATTTTTATTTTTGGGAAAGCACTCATTCTATTAAAGAAAAACTATATCCTAAAAGACAAGGATAATAACATGAAAGCATAATTAAAAAAACAATCTGACAAGCATATATTGCACAAAAAACACAACCAATATAATAATTTTTCCTGCAAATATAAAGTTAATTATTTTTCAGCATATTAACTCACTAATACCCATTCTAAGAAACCATCAATGTTTCTATACACTAGTTCACCATGTTACAACTTTCATAAAAAAAATGAAATTTTTTTAATTTTCCAAAATGATGAAAAGTTTCCCAATAAAAATGTTTCATCCACAAAACTCCATTTAAAAAATATTAAAATATTTCACAGAGTTTGAAAATTATTAAAAACATTTAGAAATACTTTTTATAAAAAAATATTTAAAAACCGGTACAAAAAAATTCCATGTTGTAAAACAAAACAAGATAAAAAGCAGATAATTTTAGATTTCAAAGAAAGAAAAGTTCTCTTTCATTAATTATTTTTCCCCAAGGTCCACTTATAGAGAGGATTTTGAATAAGGGGATTTAAATATTTTTAAGAACCCAAATGCCAATAAATTTTCATAAAATATTCAATAAATTCCTTTTGTAATACCTATTTTAAATCTATAAATTATTCTAAAAAATAACAACAAAATTCATTAATTTTAAAACCTCTTTATCATCAAAACTTGTCTCATCAAACTAGATCAAAAACACAAGAAATCGAATCATGAAACCATCAAGAAGCAATAGTTGAGCAATATGAACCGATCATTTCCTATGCATGAAAAGTTAAATAATTTCTTATAAACTCATGATCAATAAAACAATTTAATATAAATACTATTTAATTTGTGTTCCAAAAATATTAACCATGTGATATTATTTCCAACCAATAAGAAAAAAAATCTATGAGACACATATTCTACTACCATATTTCATGCCATTATATCCCATGTTTAAACATTTTCTCGAAAACATTTTGTTACTCAAAGGCTTCCTTAATTTATGCACAAATTAAACAACTGAAATTTATATATCAAAACTTTCAGAATGATTTCATGACTAATGATCTAAAAAACTTATGAATCATAGTACATATTAAACATTACAATAGTCTATACTTTTTTAACATATTCAAAGTTTTACATTCTATTCTACTCATAATACTAAACATGCTTCACTAAATAGATACATAAAATGGAATATCACATGTTATTCTATTTAACATACTATGAAATTAACTAAGGCAATAATAATTCAATGTTCTACCATGCACCATTTATAATCATAGGTGATATACACCAAAATTTCAAATCAATAAATTTAAATCAACACATGGAATGTCATGAAAATCTTAAAATGTTAGGGTAAATAAAAGAATAAAACAAGTTCAAAGATTCAATATATTTTAGCCATGGAAACAAACTTTATCAAGAAGGACAAAAAATATGGAATTATGATTTTTACTACTCAATATAAAATTATTAACATTCTCTTAAAATAGCATGGATTCTACTTACCATTTAATAAGTTATTTCTTAACAGATACATTACTAATTTAAATTCAAAATACACTCAAATTTCATGTTCCTTTAATCTATAGAATAAACGGAAATATAAAAATAAGTCCACATGTGTAAGAATCACCAAATCAATACTAGTAATAATCAACAAACAACATAAATCCAAACCATATTTTACTATGTTCAGAAATCCATTTCATAGAAACCTTTAGTTTCAACCATAAGAAAACCAACCATTTCTAGTAAACACAGTCATCATGTAACCATTTAATAAATCTTAAAAAATAAAATATCACATAAATTATGAAAAACTTTTGGTAAGTATCTCTAATAACCCATGATAGATAACCCCCATTGGTTAAACCCACAAAAGTGAGTTAAATCCAAACCTAGAAGTGATCCAGGATACTTTTCAAACCTGACCACCATGGTAACATGAAGTTCAGCATAAATAGGATATCAATACATTTTTAAGATCTATTATTCAAGTATTGAGACATTATATCTTCATTCCTACCATCTTAATTTAAGTACCATACCAAAATAATACTTCTTGTAACAACCCAATCATGGCCCATTGGCTTGGGAAGGGCTAGAGTTCCACTAAACTTATGTGACATTCCCCGAACAACAAAGGTTTGAAATAAATTACTAGAGTTTAGTAATATCATGGAGAATGATTTACCCTTATACACAACACCACCTACAATAGATGAACTATGATAATGTATAAAAATGATGCATTGATGATACAAGACAAAACTCTAATATATAATATATCCATATGAAATAATTATATTCCATTAGTAAAAAATAATATCAAATAATAATATAAGAATAAATTCTCAAAAATAAATTCAAGGTTACAGGAATGTAACTACCACAAGCTCCATCTAAAAAATACCACCAAGATCCCAAATCTATCCTATTCCACGGTAGCAACACAATTCATATTATCATGTAAGAGATCCTCCCTTTACCTATACCATATAGAATGATGACTGTATATTCCCCATAATAAAAATGCATGGGAGATTATATCAACTCATTAGGAAATCAACAAGACTTCCCACACTTTCCACGTGAATAAGAATTATTTATCTCACAATTTATATAAAACAATATTGAAAAACAATACGATAAACAACCAAAGAAAACCAAATAAGTAACTCACATTGAAATACATTTTTCTTTGAACTCTATAGTTTCTAAAAAACAACCCACACCAAAAACCACCCACATATTCCATAAACCCATCTGACCAATGAATGTATCCAAGAAAAGACCCAAATAAAATTAGGAATATTCTTCATCCAACCCAATCCATCATTTGGTGGAGTAAGAAATTCTTATGACCTCTATATTCATATAGACAATAAATTCTGAACCCAACAATTCCTTGTGAAATGCATCATGAACGCACACCAGCCCATGAAAACTAGAGTGTCCCCAAATCAGCATATTATCCAAGTCCATGTTAATAAATCCCCAACTATATAAATCCAAGAACACATATAACTCATTTCAATTCCCTATTACTAGGCCAAGTTTCTAATATTGCATAATTATCACTTTTAAAGAAAATCACCAAATAATCATTTTACAAAACTATTTTGAGAATTTCCCACAACCTTTATTTTAAAATCATTTTCCACCTAGAGAATAAAAAAATAGATTTATCCAAAAAAAATTAGTTTTATCAATTCATTAATTTTAACTTCTAATACCAAAAAATTTCATGTTCTTAACAACTCTAGATATAGAGGGATAATCCACCTACCTCAAACCAAATTTAAAAGATGAAACCACATCATGAATCTCTAGATTTGGGATCTACAAACCATATTATGATTATCCATAAAAAAATCCCCATTAAAACATACCTCAACCATAGGATTTGGGAATGGTATCTCATGACTTGGGTTTCCCCCAGGAGAAAATGAAAAAAGAAATAAGTTTAATAAAGAGTGGATAACTTACCTTAAATTTCTAGGTCAAATTCTCCATGAATCTAAGAAAAGAATATTTAATAGGAACGGAATGACCAAAATCACCCGACTAAACCCTTTAGTTTAAGAGCCTTATCTATAAAATTAATAATGAGTGTTTCGAAGGAAAATTAAAGTTAAAAATCTAATTTTTGGAACTCTTCAAATATTCACATAGTTAGTACACATGGTTTAGAAAATCATGTGAAAACCTTTTTAATTATCACTATCTATAAACTAGATGTGGTCACACGATTACCACATGGTTGTTTAAAACCATGCACCAATAGTGTATCTACCCAGGTACCTCCATACACACACATGATTACTTAGAATATCTTTATAGATTCCTCTAAACATGAACCCTCCAAAATTCCTAGAAAATTTTAAAAAATATCTAGAAATTCCTAAAATCAAAACAAACCTTTAAAAATGGTTAAAATATGTTACGAAACCATCATATTCCTCACTAGGGGTGCTACACATTCACACCCTCTTAGTTCCATTTCGGGTCGGTCACACCCACATTCTCATGTCCTTATATCACATGACATTTAAAATTCCTATAAAACATGTTAAAATATTTGGGGCCACCTACTTCTATCCAAAAAGAGGCCAGTCACTGAATATCATGAGTTAATTGAGCCTTGATTAATTTATATTAAGAATCTAAACCACCACCACCTCTCCCATAATTTATAGATTTTGAGTGGGTTATCAACCACTATGGAGATAAGATATATATTTAAAGGTATGAGGGGATATTATTAACTCTAGTTGATTAAAAAAATATAAAAAGATCAATTTTTTAACAAATGTGAGGTTTGGAGCCAAATTTGTTAAATACAGCTATAGGGAAAGTGATGTTAGTCATTTTGGTGAAAGATGAGGAAGGAGAATCATTTAATATAATTTTTCACCTAAATACCAAAAAACACCCATATTAAAAATAAGGTTTGGGGTCCTAGTTGAATCCAATTAGTGACTCACTTGCTTCCCGGTGAGCCTCCAAAATCCTAGTGACTTCCTCAGGGTTCTAGTGGTAGAAACAGTCTTACAACCTCACTACCCCACTCATCTTACTTCTGGTGGGTTTCCACTGATTCCATGATGGGAATATTCCAAATCCCTCTAACTCTAATAGTACTCCAATTTCATCATTTTATCAACTCTACCTCTATCAAACCACCTTATTAGTTTAAATACATAGAAATACACATGTGAAGATAAAAATAGAAACTAAATCATACCGTATAAGTCCCAAGTCATTATAACATTTTCTTAAGTTTCTTACAAGTTACAACACATATTTCCTCGCATGTTAGACTCACAATCCAAGTTAAATATTTCTAAAGAAAGATCCCCCTAGTTTTCTAGTAGGTCTAAGTGCAGTGATTATCTAATGAATTGATATCAAGAGATAATAATTTATCAAATTCATATGACATTCATAAATCTCATCAATTTATTACGTCGAATCAAATCAAGTGATCAATTTAAGAAAACATGGAAAATATGTTTTCAATATTAATTATTTTCATTAATACCTTAACATGATAAAAATTAATCTTAACACAATTATCATGATTAAAAAACTTTTTTAAATATTTATCTTCTCATAAGAAATAATAGTTTTCACTAATAAAAAGGTTTGAAACTGTTTTATTTCACTTGGAATATTAAGTCATGGGATATATTTGATAAAAAACAAATCATCGAAAAAAATATGTTTGATAAAAAAATTATTTTAATCAATTAACCAATTATTTTAAAGAAATCAAAATATCTTGGTTTATTTTAAAATAATTAATTCAATAGAATACAACTCCACATGTCATTTTAGTCAAGTAATTTAATAAAAACCCATATAATCAACTTCACCAAAGGACATATGAGAAAATTAAATTTCAAAATATTTTTATCATTTTTTAAAAACAAAATTAAATAATTTAAATTTTGAAAAATTCACTAGATTTTCAATTTTGATGTATAGGTTACAACTACTTACTTTAAGAGTTAAAAATAGATTATAACTTAAAATTCTATTATAAATTTCCCAATTTCAACAAAGTATAAACCTCATCTAAAAATCATATTCCCAAATATCTAGATTTACCAATATAACTTTTCAAAAAATAACCCTGTAAAGCATAAAAAGTAATAAAACCAATATTTTGGTTCTTCTCTTTAAATAATTTAAAAATAAATAACATACCTACATTTTATTTATCATCTGAATTTATCAAAAAATGAAACTCTAAAATAATAAATTAAAGAGAAAATCACATATCAAAATTCCAATTTTATCACCCGCTTTAATTCCTTCACTTTGAAATGAAATTTTATGTATTCTAAAAAATAGATCTGTTGTGAAAAAAATCGAACACCAATTGAAACAAGGAATCATTTCCAAACTAGAAGTGTATGATTGATCATGTTAAAAGTTCATTATTGATGAAACATGGATTTTAATGTCCATTAGAATGATGTCAAATGAAAATAATGAAGAAACAAACAAGTGATAGAGAGAAAGTGTATAGTCCAAACATTCTCCCATTTCATTAACATACTACCATATATATAGTACATGATATTATTTTCAATAATTTATATAAATTCCTATCATATCTAATTCAATTGTTGAAATTCCAAAAGTTTAGAGAATATGTAAGGTCGACGTGTTAAGGGTATCATTGGGAATAGTCATTATTATTATTATGAAATACATGCATATAATATTTCATAACACCATCCCTTGGATGTTATAATATCATGGAATCTTATATAATATTCACTCAAAAAACCCTTTGGGGATAAATTTGAAGCCAAAGTAATTAAATTCCATGTCATTACAACTCATTAAAAATATTATCTGGAAAACCCATTGGTAACAAACTTGACGATGGGAAAAAGATTGTCATGTTCACAAATCCCAACCCATAAAATTATGATCAAATTTTTATTCTTTGCATCCTAATTTTATAAATCAATTATATAGTTATTAATTAATTTGTAAATAAATCTATAACATTATCACAATAGATTATTTTTTGGATATCAATTTCACAATTATTTTTGAATTTCATGAATTAAAAATAATTATACTGATATAAGTTTTTCCTTATCATATTCGTAATACCCCAACCCTAGTTACCCAACTTTGGTGCAATATTACATAACATTGTCATGATACAAGGAATCATGTCCCAAAAGACCTATTAGTTTAGTAGCCTTGGAAGTACTGGATACATACAAAAGTTTTACATTACATCATGAGAAAAAAACAATAACAACATTTTCCCCCTTTGAACACACTTATATCCATTATCCTACCCCTACAGTTCAACCATAAAATACTTCTTCACATCATAGTAAAAATAAAACATATAAATGGGTGAGCTCAGATGCTCAGTAAGGATAACAATATAGCGGAAACATCATAAATAAGCATAAACATTTAAAGCAATGTATAAAACTAAAACAAAATCCTTTTAAACTTAAAATTCAGAATAATATGGAAAAGATAAATCAAATAATTCCATTTAATTATTCACATGTATATTCTGATAGTCAAACAATCACATGTAATATCAATAGCTAATTTCATAATGATGGAATGCATAATGCTGGACATCATAACCACATCATCAAGGTCTCGTGCCAAGACAACAAATAAGATTTTGTCAAGGCCTTGTGCCAAGACATTAGTTTGTCTCATGAGACCTACCAATTCATCAAAGAGATATAGAGGGCTCCACCCATCACTTACAAATTCCAATGCATTCCTCATATGAAAAGGTTGAAACATAACATAAACATTCATATTAAAACTAGCATACGAAATGTCAATAAATTAACCATAAACCATGAATGGTATAAAAATAAGACATCCAGAGTCAAACATATCACAAAATCATCAATACAATATGGAAGATTTGTATCATAATAAATCAATTTCAAACAAGTTTAAAATCCATTAACAGATGTTGACAAAGATGAAATCAAAACTATTTGAGAGAAATATCTCTTTCTATTTTGAAATCATTTAAAAGTCTTGTAATTATAAAAGAAAAAATTTATTTTGAAAATATTCTTATAATATTGTAAGTTAAGCTTCAAAGGTTTTATAATGGTGGAGAATAACCACACCCGTCGTATAATTTAAAAAACATTCTAACCTTAATTTGTTGAAAATGTCATAAAGTACCTTGTTTGGAAAATGACGGAAAGATTCCTTTCAAACCATTTTATAAAAATTAAGAAAAGGGTATAAATGAATTTAAATCATAGTCTAGTAAAAATTAAAAATGTTTTGAAATACATTTTTAAGAAACACAGATTTTGATGATAAAGAGGTCCCAGAAGACACTTACGTAAAAACAACCACAGATCATAAAGAGATTGTGAAATAAAATCTTACCTTGTACTTTTCCTTGCTGAAGGTACATTAACCTCCTATATAATAATTAAATAATTGTTATTAAATTGTACAAGAAACACATACATAAATATGATATTGTATATGATCTTCAAATATTGCATTCTTAATAATATTTTAGTAGTATCATTGTTTCGGGTGTTAACTGATTCGTTTTCCTTTATATGTTTTGTTATGTAAGTCATGTTTGTAATGGATAGGATATATTTCATTCATATAAAGTATTATATAATGTTCTTAAATATTATTTTTAATAATAAAATGAAATTTATTCATGAATCGTTACGATGGGGAATGAATCCCATCGTGTTCGTGGAGACGGTAATCAGTACGTACGTACGAATGCTACTTCCATTTCTTTTTTTATATTTTAAAAGCAAAGAAGACCAAATTATACAAATTTATATTATTATTCTAGTATAATAAACTATTTTATATATCTTTCATAATTTCATTAATAACCATCCTTTATATGTTTCAAGTATGGTATGAACGAGTCATGTCACTTTGAGGGGGCGGTAGTCTGCACTCCCTCAAATGAAATTATTCTATATATACAACATGAACAGAATAAAGGTATGCTATAAAAGATAATTATATAAAATTACAGATAAAATAAATATCATATATATCATATATAATTATAGTTTCATCATAATGGCCACCATAAGAGGTGGTAGTAGAAGATTGAAAAATCATCCTTTCGTGAGGCAGTAGTTCGCCGTCCACAGAAACATTATGTTCTATACCCATTAGATGGAGGTGTGTGTAAGTGTAGTTAAAATAATTCTCATAAAAACAACCTAATATATTTAGGATACTTTTTTGTTATAAAGGAAATGAATAAATAGAGTATAGGGGGTTGGAGAAGTAAAATAAAACGAAAGAACTTAAGATGAGATGTTACCTTTAAATCGGGTAACTCCCTTTGGTTTGAACCAAAAGGCTTCTTTGAAGTGCCTTATACATAAGGTAAGGCTTATAAGAGTAATATATTTATGTAGGGATATTAATTGTGCTGCTTTTGGATGATCCAAGGGGCTTGAGATGTGCGAGAAATGGGTTATAGGTGAGGGATTTTTATAAGTGGGAGGAGGGGCTCTTTAGGAATGTTTGAAAATATTATTTTATTATACAATCATTTTCGGTTTATAAAGGTCTAAAACTCATTAAAGTATAATATAAAATGACTTGTGTTCGAAATAAAATCATCCAACAAGAATTGGATAGGTTATGGACATTGTTTTAATTTTTATAATCTCATTTATTTAAATCCTTCTTTAAAGAGGTAAACACTACATCATTATTGTGTCATAAACAAATTTATTTATTTGATGTCTAAAAATTTTAAAAAAAAATACCATGATTTAGGAAATATTTTTATCTTTCAAATGAATATTTATAGTCAAAAGTATAACTTGTATAAACCCTTGTAAAATTATTTTACAAAAATATATATATTTATGTCATTTTGTCTTTACTCTAAATTAATTAATATAAAGTGTCATTATCACTCTCAAGTAGCTCCATGGGGTCCCAAAATAGACCCAAGAATGCCCATGGTTGGACATGTTTCAATAAATAGTAATATTACACATGTTATGGTAATTTAATATTATTATAATAATATTTTTTTACCCTTATTTACTAGAATTACCCTTTAACCACGGTAAATAAAATATTTACTGAAGTAAATATTCATAATGTCTAAAAATAAAATTTACCCATTTACACAATTTGGACCTCATGATTCAAAATATGTAATCTATTTTTCCAAATTCAAAACACATAATTGGCAGAATTTAATTTAAAATTAATTCTCGTTGTCAAAACAAAAAAATGTGCTTTTAAGAAATAATAACTATCATAAGATTGACACTTGTTTATGTCCAGTTTAAAATTAAAATTACATAAAATGACCTAAATTATATTAAATGATAAAAATATAATCTAATGATACTTTAAAAGCACTCAAATTTATAAATTAACACTAAAAATTATTTCGATTAAAAAAGTTGTTTTTAATTAAAATTTTGTATTTTTCACTATTCATCAAAAATTGAAAGTTTTTAGAAGAGTACCAAAATTTCACCCTAAGCTAATTTTGATATTAAAAATCCAAAAATGAAGTCCATTTTGAAAAAAAAAATTATAAAATTTCAAAAAGTGGGTATTACTATTCATATCGGCTAGTTTGATTGGTTGTGGTGTGTTAGAAACTCGAATTTGCATACAACGCAAGCTGCTACATTATTCAAAGGGAAATGTACTTTGAAAGCTTGGGGTGTTACATTCTTCCCTCCAAAAAAAAATTTCCAAGAAATTTATAGAATACTACTACATAAAAAGATTTGGGTGGTTCTTCATCATAAGTTCCTCGGGTTCCCACATTGTCTCTTCCATCTTATGATTTTTTCATAGAACCTTCACCAGACGACTCGTCCGGTTTTTCAACACTTGTTCTCTGGTATCAAGAATTCTAATAGGCTCTTCTCAATAATACAGATCAGGTTCCAGTTCTATTTCTCCATAGGTTAGTAGATACATTGGGTCAGGCATGTATTTTCTCAATAGTGATATGTGAAACACATCATGAATTTTGGAGGGACTTGACGGCATTACCAAATGATAAGCTACCACTCCAATTCTTTCTAGAATTTTGAAAGGTCAGATGTACCTAGGACTTAATTTTCCTTTCATACCAAATCTTATAACACCCTTCCATGAAGATAAATTCAAGAAAACATGATCTTCTACTTGAAATTACAAATCTTTCCTTTAGTAATTGGAAAATATCTTTTGCCTACATTGATCTGCCTTGATGTGGGTTTGGATAACCTTCACCTTTTTCATTTTTTCCTCAATAAGTTTTGGGCTAATGATTTTTCTTTCACCAACATCATCCCAACAAGTTGGTGTGCGAAATCTCTTTCCATATAATGCTTCATTTGGTTCCATCTTAATACTTGAATGGAAACTATTTTTATAGAAAAATTATACCAGAGGTAAATATTGATCCCACATACCTTGAAAGTCAAGTGATCAAGATCTCAACATTTATTCCAATGTATTAATAGTCCATTTTGATTGTCCATTAGTTTGAGGGTGGTAGACAGTGCTCAATTGAAGTTCAATATCCAAGGCCTTCTGAAGAATTTTTCAAAATCTTGATGTAAAATGGGGATCACAGTCAGAAAAAATTGATAGGGGTACTGCATGAAGTCTTAAAAATTCATTAATATATAGTCTTTCCATACGTTCAAGTGGTAAATCTTCTCTTATAGCAAAAAAACGAGCTGACTTGTTAAGACGATCAATAATGACCCATATTGCATCATTCTTTCTAGAAATATTTTGTAGCCCCATGAAAAATTGCAGCGTAATATCATCCCTTTTCCACTCAGGTATGAAAGAGGTTGCATGACTCCTCTAGGATTTTGTATCCCGGATGTCACTTGTTGAAAAACCATACATCCTGAAACATAATCAGCAATATCTTTCTTCTTTTTGTCCCACCAAAAATATTTCTTCAAATCTTTTTACATCTTAATGCTACTAGAGTGTATGGAGAAATTAGAGCTATGAGAATCATCCAAAAATTCCCTTTTTAGATCAAGTATGTCATAAAAAAAAGTCTCTTCTCAAATTTCAAAATCCCATCTTCATATACGAAGTCAATTAATCTCCCATTATTCACAGCTTTAATTTTCTTTTGAAACTCCTCATCATCAGTTTGAGAACATTTTATCTTTTCTAGTAAAGATGGTTTAGCAACCATTTGAAAAATTATTAATGTTTCACCTTCTAGGATTATTCTTATATCAATATTTACTGGATCCATGAACATAGGATACCTTTCAGCTCTCATCTTATTCAAAACTCCATGATATTTTCTGCTCAATGCATCTTCCACCTTATTTGCCTTCCTCGGGTGGTAGTGTATGGTGAAATCATAATCCTTGAGTAGTTCAAGCCATCTCATTTGCCTCATGTTGAGTTCTTTTTGGGAGGAAATATACTTCAAACTCTTCTGATCCATATAAATCTTACATTTTTTCACCATAGAGATAGTGTCTCCATATCTTCATAGGAAATAATACAATTGCTAACTCATGATCATGAGTGGGATAGTTTTGTTCATGAATTTTTAGATGTCGTGATGCATAATAAATAAAGTTTTCATTCAGCATAAGGACACAACCAAGTCCTTTCTTTGAAGCATAACTATAAATAACAAACCCATCATTCCCCAATGGTAGAGTCAATATAGTAGCATTGATTAATCTTCTCTTCATTTCTTCAAAACATTCTTCACACTCTTTTGTCCAAACAAATTTAACCCCTTTACGTGTGAGATTGGTTAATGGGTCAGCTAATCGGGAAAAAATTTGGATGAAACGCTGATAATAACCTATTAAACCAATAAAATTGCGTACCTCAATTATACTTTTCAGTGCTGGCCACTCTCTTATATCTCTTGTCTTAGAAGGATCAACAGAGATTCCATCCTTAGAGACAATATGGCCAAGAAAAGAAATTTTGTGAAGCTAGAATTAACACTTGTTGAACTTCCCATATAATTCATTTCTTCTAAGAGTATTTAGAATAGTGCTCAATTGATTTTCATGATCTTCTTAGCTTCTGGAGTAAACCAAGATATCATTAGTAAATACCACTACAAAGTCATCAAGATATTCCTTGAAAACTCTATTCAACAAATCCATGAATATAGAGGGTTAATTAGTCAGTACAAAAGGCATTACAGTAAACTCGTAATGCCTATACCTGGTTCAAAATGTTGTATTTGGAATGTATTTCTTCCTCACACACAACTGATGATATCCAGATCAAAGGTCAATCTTTGAAAAATATTGAGCTCCATGAAGTTGATCAAATAAATCATCAATCTGAGGTAGGGGATACTTGTTCTTTATTGTTATATCATTAATCTCCCTGTAATCAATGCACAACCTCATAGATAGATCTTTCTTCTTAACAAAAAGAACAGAGTATCCCCATGGAGAAACACTAGGGCATATAAATCCTTTATTACAAAACTCCGCAAGTTGTTTCTTTAGATCCACTAATTCCAAAGTGGACATTTTATAAGGGGTCTTTAATATCGGCCTTGAACTAGGAATTAAATCAATGGAAAACTCAATTTATCATTTTAGAGGATGTACAGGTAAATCCTATATAAATACATCAACATATTCTTGTACAATAGGTACATCCTCTATTTGAACATTTCTTTCCTCACCCATAGTTATTTCACTCTCTTCCTCCCCAATAATTGAATTTAGTAGAGCTATAGGGGGTGGATCTAGATAAGAATCAGATGGTGACATTTCTTCTCTAAAGATAAGGTATTCCTTATCATCATCAAAAATTGTAACCTCCTTCTTCTTACAATAAATTTATGCATCATGGTTTGAAATCCAATCCATACTGAAGATTATATCAAATTCAGTCCCGGGTATGACGATGAGATCAAGAGATAAAAACATTTATATGCCATAGTGGGGACTGATTCACAAAACTTTGTTGCAATGATGCTTCCCTTAGGATTTTTGATAGATAACTACCTTGTTAAATTAAATTTTAAATATCTAATTTTCTTAGAAAACTGGGAAGATATGAAACAATGTGATGATCCCGAATCAAATAAATCATTGACTAAACTTGATAAAATCATTAAATTACCTACCACCATGTCTTTTGGGGCTTTAACCTCAGTAGTAGTGATTGCATAAGCTTGGCCTTGCTCCCTTGGAATTTTATGAGGTAAGTTTCCTTGGTGCTTAATACCTTCATTTTCATAATTCCCCATTTATTTACAATTTTAGCATTCAAAATTGACAGCCTCTTTCTTTCCCTTGGAATCATGAGCTTGGTGGCCTTTTTCACCACACTTGTAAAAGACTCTCATTCTCTTCAGGCAAGTACTCTGGTGCTTCTTCCCACATTTACTGCAGGATAGATATTCAACTTTTCCCGTATTCCCCTTATTTCTATTTCCACAGTGTTTAGTAGATCTCTTCTTCTCTTGCTTTGCTTTAAAGTCATAAGACTTAGAGAATTCATTTTTTGTCTTGATAGCACATGAAATGGTATCTTCATATGATGAGAAGTATTGTGATACTAATGCTCAATGGAGAAATTTTTTTAACCCAACAAAGAATCAATCAATATTACTCCTTGGATTGTGTATATATTCTATTGCATGCCTTTCTAACCTTGTAAAGTTAGCCTCATACTTTGTGACATTCTCATTCTCCTTTTGCCTCAAAATCAGAAATTATCTTTCCATATCCTCTTGATGGTCATGAGGAAAGTATTTTTCTAATAAAATATCTTTAAACTCTCAACATTTCATTTTTGATACAGCTTCAACCTTCTTGGTGTTTTGAATTAATGACCACCATAGATCTGTATCTCTCATGAGGTGATAAAATTCCATGACAAATTTTTCCCTTTCGCTACTCCCCAAAGCATGAAATATTTTCTCTAAAGAACTTATCCATTGCTTAGCTACAAATGGATTTCTAGTCCCGTTGAATTTTGGTGGTTTTTTCCTCATGATTCGGTCTAACATTGATCCACTGCATTGTGGATCAGGGTGCTCAATACGGGTAAGGTTATTATTCATAACCTGAGTGAGTTGTCCCAGTATGGTGATAAGCTAATCACCACCAGTTTCATCACCAGCTCTACTATAATTATCTTGAGTAGGAGGCAAATCCCTATGTGTATTACATATGTTGATACGGTTTCAATTTCTTCCACTAGGCTCCATTTATAAATAATGGAATATACTAGATTAGTTTGAGAATCACAACACATAATTCCAAACGTGAAGAACACTTAACATAAATTGAACAGTTTATGGATATAATCAATAATCATAAAAAAATTCTTTGGGGAGGTATATACTCATAAATCCTTCATAATGGTTTGTAAATAAAATATGAATTGTTCTAAGCATATCCCCAGGGAGTGTCATAACCAAGAGTGCAGCAAGGCCCGTAGTCATTTACCAGGATACTCGGGTCAAGCCAAAAACTCTTTGTTAGAGTTTTCACTCCTAGGTACATCTGTTCCAGATCCGCCTCTACCTGCTCGTATCTAGAGAGTGATTTATTTCTTGTAAAATACACAAAATCTCTACATTACCAAAATTCTAGGAAGTTATTCAATACTAATCCTCAAATTCTATCTTAGGGTAATGCGCTCTAATCAGAGTTTATCTAAATCTAGTTTCCAATGTTGGTACAAAACTTCCTCTGATACCAACTGTAACACCCTAACCCTAGTAACACAGAGTCGGTGCATTATTACATAACATTGTCATGATAAAAGGAATCATGTTCCGAAAGATCGATTAGTTTAGTACTCTTGGAAGTACAAGATACATACATAAGTTTTACATTACATCATGAGATAAAAACAACAACAAAATTTTGTCCCCTTTGAATACACTTATATCCATTATCCTATCCCTAGAGGTCAATCATAAAATAATTCTTCACATCTTGGGAAAAATAAAACATATAGAGGGGTGAGATCAGATTCTCAGTAAGGATAACAATACACCAGAAACTTCATAAATAAGCATAAACATTTAAGCCAATGTATAAAACTAAAAAAAAGCCTTTTAAACTTAAACTTTAGCATAATATAGAAAATATAAATCAAAAAATTCCATTTATTTATTCACATGGATATTCTACTAGTAGAATAATCACATGTAATATTAATAGCTAATTTCATAATGATGGAATGCATAATGTCGGACATCATAACCACATAGTCAAGGCCTCGTGCCAATACTACAAATAAGATTTTCTCAAGTCCTTGTGCCAAGACCCTAGTTTGTCTCATGAGAACTACCGATACATCGAGGAGCTATAGTAGGCTCCACTCATCACTAACTAAGTCCAATGCATTCCTCATATGAAAAGTTTGAAACATAACATAAACATTTTTATTAAAACTTGCATACGAAATGTTAATACATTAACCATAAACCATGAATGGTATAAAAATAACACATCCACAGTCAAACATATCAATAAACTTTCAATAAAATATGGAATATTTTTATCATAATAAATCAACTTCAAATAAGTATAAAATCCACAAAAGGATGTTGACAGAGATGAAATCAAAACAATTTGAGGGAAATATCTCTTTCTATTTTGAAATCATTTAAAAGTCGTGTAATTATAAAAGATAGCATTAATTTTGAAAATATTCTTATAATCTTTTAAGGGAATATTCAAAGGTGTTATAATGGCGGAGAAAAACCGCACCCACTATATAAATTAAAAAAACATTCTTACCTTAATTTGTCAAAAAGGTCATAAAGTACCTTGTTTGGAAAACGAAAAAAATATTACTTTAAAACCATTTTATAAAAAGTAAAACAAGGGTATAAATGAATTTAACCCATATTCTAGTAAATAGTAAAAAAAATTTGAAATACATTGTAGAGACCCGAATCTTGAAATACATGGAAATTACATTACTTCTGCGGAATACTTAATACATAAAAAAAACAGACACACAAGGATCGTAATAGTTTAGTGTCTTTGGAAACTTGGAATAAAATCTTCTAATCGTGGTGAAAGATCTTTAAAATCTCCCAATAAATATCTTCCCCTTTTTTTTCTTACCTAAAACCTTTCTTTATATCCTGGGGAAAATAAAACATAAAAGGGGTGAGCTCAAATGCCCAGTAAGGGTAAACATAGAGAACATAAAACATTCCATAAACATTTGAATGCAAAAACTTGAACATAAAATCTAAACATCAAAATCTTGAGCAAAGACATGAATCTTGGAAGTACGTAAGGCATATATCATAAGGGAACATCAATCATGATAAAATAGAATGGGAATAAAACATGTAATTGTGCCAACCATTAAGCACATGATATGATTTCTATAGTATCCAAGTCATTGCTGCCAAGACCATCTTAGTGGACAAAGTCCCTTTCTGAATCGAGTTCATTCCTCGTTCCAATCCTGTATTACTGAACCGGTTTAACTTTCCATTCTAGCTATGTCTATCTCATGAGATATAAATCTTTACCCAATGCATCAGAGGGAGATATATGTACCACCCATATCATAATGAAATCATTCTTACTTGTGCCACAAAATAAACATACATCATTCATAAAAACCCAAAGAATAAAATGGGTGTCATAAACATCATCCCATCATAACATAATCCATATAAAACAAATGGATATCATTTCATCATAAGAATAGTGAAACCATGTAAATCATAGAGACATTATACTTGAAACATACACATATTAAATAATGTCATATTAGATGGAAAAATGGTTTTGATAAAACACTTGAAATGAATTCTTGAGGAAAATATCCTTTCTTCTTCAAAATCAATTTCTTTTCACAAAATGTCATGAATTTTAAAAGAAATATATTTTGTTTAAAATAGTCATGAAATATTTTGGAGGAAGATTCATGAAAATAAGGCTTTATAAAACCGTAAAAATCCTTTCATGCTATATAAGTTAAAAAAAGCATTCTTCTCGTACTCTAGCCAAAAAAGTCAAAAAACTACCTCGTAACGTAAAAAAAAGAAATTTTCCTTACATACCATGTAGTAAAAGTAAAAAATGGGTAAAAAGTACTTTAAACATACATGAAAACACTTTTATAAAACATGGACATGGATGATAACAATAACCCCAGTAATACTTACGAATAAGCAATCTCGGATAAAAATTAGATTGCAAAATTATCCCTTACCTTAGGTCCGATATGCTTCGTACGTATCCGAACCTCCTGTAAAATGATTTAAATAATGTCATTTACTTATTAAAGAATCATATTCATTGCTATTATATCATGTATGTTTCACTTATGACTTTATATTACCCGTTCTTTTCTAAATTCCATGTTAAAGCAGCGTTTTGGGTAAAATCATTTCATTTATCGTATGTGTTTCGACTTGTCGTTCTTGATATTAATACTTATATCCTTATTTACATAATTCCAGAATGTAAAAAATGATTTATATATAATATATATTCATCATATACATATATATATTATAGATCGATAAAAGGAATGAAATACACCGTTCATGGAGACGATAGGTCGTATGTACGCATGAACGCTGTTTTCATTTCGTTATTGAATTGAATGAACTAACTAGATGACATACATATATATATATAAATAAATCCAGTATCATTCATATATTTCATTATTATTCATTATATAAACTTTATGATCATTCATGTATGGTTAACATGGAGAATGAATCTCATCGCGTTGTGGAGACGGTAGTCCGTACGTACGCACGAGCGATGATATCGTTCCCATAATTATTGAATAGAATTGGAGTGGATGGTATAATATATCAGAATCAGTATAATTTTATAATAACCATATATAGTTATTCTTTACACCATTATACCCATCCATTTAAGGTGTTGGTGGAAAAACAGATTTCACTACGGCGTGGAGACGGTATTCCGTACGTACGCACGCGTGGTGATTTTGTTTTCCGTAGGATGGATAGATGGTGAAATAGGGTTGTTTCATATTTATAATAAAATATCAGTATATTAGTTATACTGATGTTATTACTTCATTATGAAACAACTAAAGAAGAATGAGTGGAAGAAGAAATAAAGTTGAAAGAATCGGTAACGGACATTACCTCTTCTTTGAAGCGCCTCTTTGAGACCTCCTCTTAGGGCACTACAATTGGTCTTTGGAGAAGACCAGAACCTCTAGGATGTTTCTATGGAAGTGTATAATATAATTTGGAAGGGTTTGGCCGACCTTCAAGGCTCAAAGTGGTGTGAGGAAGAGAGGGAGTAGGTTCCCTTTTATAAGGGAGCAGAGGCGCACCTTTGGAAAAACTAAAAATATTATTTTATTACAAAGTCATATTCAGTTTTTCATAGCTCCAAATTAATTTATTTCGAATTTAATGTGGGTATGGTTCTAAATACTTTCATACAATATAATTTAGACAAGTTTAGGTTTCTATTTTAACCTTATCATTTAGATTTAACCATAAGTTAAATACTTTTACTTTTACCATATCTTCTTGTTTTCTTACACTATAAGGTTAATAAACTTACTATAACAAGCCAAACGAACCCCAAGTTGTTTATTATTAATATATATAACCTTATCTAAGTAATTTTTCCGAACCATAGATTTTTAGGAATAAAATAACAATTAATAATATGATATTTGTTTTAAAAACTATTTTATTTCAATTTTGACACTATTCAGTAATTGATTTTTGTGAAACTCATAACAGAATGATTAATTAAAAAAAAGTTAATTAAATCAATAATAAAATTTCATATTAACCTATAAAATTATTCTCATTCATAAAAAACCTCAAATTACATTTATTTGGGTATTTATATCATCAATTATGTCAATATTTCATTAAGAAGATAATTAATGCATCATCTTTGTGTCATAACTAAATTAAATTATTTAATGTCTAAAAATTATAAAGAAAATACAAATATGTAGGAAATCTTTTTATCATTCTAATGAATATTTATAGTCGAATTTATCTTATGTATAACCCTATATTAGAAACTATTTACTTATTAAACTTTGATTTTAACTATTTTAACCCTTCCTTAAATAAATTAATATTAAATGTTCTAATCTAATCCAAGTGGTCCTAAATGGTCATATGTTATTCATAAGGTTTTTTTTGGTCGAATTACGCTTTTCCAATAGAATTAGGACATGTTTTAGGATAATAATAATATCATTTTTACCATTAATTTCCAAATTTACTTTTAACCGTGGTAAATAAAGGTAAAAAGTTACTATTTGCCAAAAACTATTTTCATCTCATTGAACCACATTTTAGTCCTTGATATTAACCGTGTCTCTCGGAGTTTTGAAATTCCACTCACATAAGTGGTAAAATTAAGTTTTATGAAAAATTCAGTTTTTTAACTACCACTTAGTGGTTTCACTATTCATCAAAAAATGAAAGTTTCCAGAAAATACCAAAAATTAGGCCTAAGATATATTTGATATTATGAATTCAAAAATGATTTCTATTTTACCAAATTCAAAACATATCATTTGCATTAATTAATATAAAAAATTAATTCTCGTCGTCAAAACAAATAGCGTATTTTTAAGAGATAATAACTATCAAAAGATTGACACTTGTTTATGTTTGTTTAAAATGTAAAATTACATCCAATGACCAACATTTTATTAAATGGTAAAAATATATTCTAAATATACTTTAAAACCACTCAAATTAATAATTTATCACTATTAATTATTTTGATAAAAAAGGTGTTTTAAATTAAAATTTAGTAATTTTCACTATTCATCGGAATATGAAAGTTATCCAAAACGTACCAAAATTTCACCCTAAGCTAATTTCGATATTCAGAATCCAAAAATGAAGTCCATTTTTAAATATAAAATTTATAAAATTTTAAAAATTGGGTATTAATATTCATAACAGCTAGTTCATACTAATATTATGATAATATCTCGTTTAGTGAAACTCGGTATTGCGTACTACACACACTATCGAGGAAGGTCTTTATTGCGTGTAATGCAAGCCAAGTCAGGGATGCGTGTTGTGAAAAATTCTTTTGGTGTAGTGTACAACACAAGACATTAATGAAATTAAAAAGAATATTTTTCATAAAATCTCAGGGTGTTACATACATTTTTAAGAAACATAGATGTGGATGATAAATAGGTCCTAGTAGACAATTACGTAAAAACAACCTGGGATAATAAAGAGATTGTGAAATTAACTCTTATGTTGTACTTTTACTTGGTCAAGGGTATTTTAACCTTCTGTATAATAGTTAAATAATTTTTATTAAATTATAAAGGAACCACATACATAAATATGATATCATATATGATCTTCTAATATTGCTTTGTTAATAATATTTTAGTGGTATCATTGTTTCGGGTGTTAACTGATTCGTTTTCCTTTAAATTTTTTGTTACGTAAGTCATATTTGTTATGGATTAGATGTATTTGATTCATATCCAGAATGATATAATGTTCTTAAATATTATTTTTAATAATAAAATAAAAATTATTCTTTAATGGTTACAATGGGGAATGAATCTCATCACGTTCGTCGAGACGGTAATCCGTACGTACGCAGAAATGCTACTTCCATTTCATTTTTTATATTAAAAAGGAAAGAAGACCAAATTATAAATAGGTATATTATTATTCCATTATAATATAATATTTTATATATGCTACCTAATTTCATTAACACCATCATTTATATGATCCATGTATGGTATGAAGGGGTCATATCACTTTGAGGGGGTTGTAGTCTGCACTTATCGAATGAAATTATCGTATATATACAATAAGAAAAGAATAAAGTTATGCTATAAAAGAGAATTACAGAAGATTATAGATAAAATAAATATCATAAATATCATATATCATTATATTTTCATTATAATAACCACCATAAGAGGTGGTAGTAGAATATTGAACGATCATCATTTTGTGAGGCAGTAGTTCACCGTCCAAAGAAACATTATGTTCTATACCCATTATATGGTGGTGTCTGTAATTTTAGTTAAAATAATTCTCATAAAAACAACCTAGTATATTGAGGATAAATTTTTTTTGTAAAATAAAGGAAAAAATAGTTTTTAGAGGGTTGGACAAGTAAAATAAAACAAAAGAACTTAAGAGGAGATGTTACCTTTAAATCGGGTAACTCCCTTTGGTTTGAAACAAAAATATTCCTTGAAGTGGTTTATTCCTAAGTTAAGCTTCTAAGAGGAATATAAGGATGTAGGAAGCTTAATTGGGCAGAGTTTGGACAAGCCAAGGGTCTTTAGAGGTGTGAGAAATGGGTTAGACGTGAGGGTTTTTTATAAGGAGGGGGAGGGGCTCTTTAGGAATGGTTGAAAATATTATTTTATTATATAATGATTTTCGGTTTATAAAGGTAAAAAACTAATTAAAGTCAAATATAGGATGTCTCATGTTGGAAATAAAATCATCCAATAAAAATTGGATAGGTTTTGGATATTGTTTTACTTTTTATAATCTCATTTATGTAAATCATTCTTTAAGGAGGTAAACACTGCATCATTATTGGGTCATAAATAATTTTATTTATTTGATTTCTAAAAATTATAAAAAAATATAAGGATGTAGGAAATATTTTTAGATTTCAAATTAATATTCATAGTCGAAAGTATAAATTATATAACCCCTTGTAAAAATTATTTTACTAAAAGATATATGTTTTTGTAATTTTATCTTTACTTTAAATTAATTAATAACAAGTGTCGTTATCACTCTCAAGTGGCTCCATGGGGTCCCCAAATAGTCCCAAGGATTCCCATGGTCATAAATGTATCAAAAAATAGTAATAGGACACACGTCAGTGTAATTTAATATTATTATAATAATATTTATTTACCCTTATTTACCAGATTTACCCTTTCACCATGGTAAATAAAATATTTACTGAAGTAAATATTCATAATGTATAAAATTAAAAGTTGCCTATTTACAAAATTTGGACCTCCTGATTCCAAATATGGAATCCATTTTTTCAATTTCAAGATACATAAGAGGTAGAAATTAATTTAAAATTAATTCTCATTGTCAAAACAAAAAGCGTGTTTTAAAGAAATACTAATTATCCAAAGATTGACACTTGTTTATATAATGACCCAGCCTTAAACATTACTTATTATTTAATTAAATGAATAATTCACATTGAAGATCTTTTCAGGTTTAGATTTTTAGAGAATTAGGACATAACTATTACATCTCAAAGATTACAAAGTAGACACATCTACTCAGCTTCCATTTTTTTCCACAAAATAAAAACTATTGAACACAAGAGTCGTGTCTAGTCCTTGTTTTAGACAGCCTTACATTTCCTTGATCCCATCCTTGACCCTATTCATCTTTATGTCCTGTGAAAAACATTTCAAAAAAACATGGGATGAGCATAAAAAGCTCAGTAAGGGTTATAAAAATATGGGAAAAAATATTAGTCTATGTATACATAAGAATTAATGAAATCATACTTTACTCATAAAACATAAGCAAGTTAACATACCTCATGAAATCATAAGATTTATGAATAACTCATAGAAATCATAAGACATACAGGTAACTTCAGGCATTCATAACATTCTTACGTAGGGAGTAACCTTCATGGTTACATTTGGAATACCCATCACAGTATATTCCCTAAATCTCTTTGGAGAAACCTTAATGTTTAACTCCTTCTCATTACCCAATGCATTGGAGAGCTATATCGGTATCACCTGCCCTTAGTTTATCACGGAACCACCCGTCTTCATAAACAGTGCCCAAGAACCATAACATAATCATAGCACATAACTCAAGCATAAAGTAAAGATAAAATTCCCACATTGTAATAACATTATGACATTTTAAGATATTCAAATAATGAATCCATTCTAAAAACCATTTTCAAAACCATTTAAAACATTTAATAAAGAGATTTTTGAATCAAAGTGTCCCACACCACTTTGAAGCTTTTAACATTTTAAACCATTAATATACATATAAATAAATACTTAAAACCATTTTGAAAACAAGGATATTAATGAGAAATATTTATAAGAATAAATCATTAAAAATTTAAAACGATATTTTAGTAAAAGGGTTTTTAACAAAATGAGAGACACTTGAATACAATAATTGAGGAATAACATTTAATCCCAACTTTATAATATCATGA
Source organism: Viscum album (assembly GCA_963277665.1). Classification (NCBI taxonomy): domain Eukaryota; kingdom Viridiplantae; phylum Streptophyta; class Magnoliopsida; order Santalales; family Viscaceae; genus Viscum; species Viscum album. The sequence goes on from OY728126.1 coordinate 534,077,529, forward strand.
GAATAAAGGGATTCATGATATAATATTCCAAAGGACAGTATATACACCATATAATAGTGAATTGGTTAATAACAACAATGAAGTCTCAATAGAAATGTAAAATGAGATGAAATCCCTTATAAAGAAGGTATCCTTAAATAAAAAGTTATTAATGCCATTTTCCAACCAAAGTGGCTCCATGGGGTCCCCAAGTTGACCCATGGATTGTCTTGGTCGGCCATGACTCATCCAACAAGGGTAGGACATGTGTTAAGGTTATTTAAGATTATTATAACACTATCTTTACCTTAAATTACACTAATTACCTTTAATCGCGATTAATAAAACTTAAAAGTTACTATTCACCAAAAAAATTATTTTAATATCACTGAACCACATTTTACTTCCTAATGAAAACCATGTATGTTGGATTTTTGAAAATCAAATCATAGAAGTGGTAAAGTTTCATTTAAATGAAAAATCAGTTTCTTTAACTATCACTTAGTGGTTTCACTATTCATCAAAAATTGAAGTTTTTCAGAAAAATACCAAAAATTCACCCTAATCTATATTTGATATTCCAAATTCAAAAATTATTTCTATTTTAAAAAATTCAAAACATATAAGTTTATTTTATTTATTTAATAATTAATTCCCGATGTCAAAACAAATAGCGTGTTTTTAAGAAACAGTATCTATTAAAAGATTGATACTAGTTTAAGTCCAATTTCAAAGTGAAATTAATTCCAATGACCACCATTGGATTAAATGGTAAAAATATATTCTAAATACACTTTAATCTCAATTAAAAATATAATCTATCTATATAAATAAATCAGATTAAAAGATGGTTTTGAATTCAAATGCAACATTTTCACTAAAAATGATCTTTATCGGAAAAATAACAAAAATTTACATAAAGTAAATTTTGATGTCCAGATTCTAAATAAGGATTTTATTTTGTTAAATAAAATATATAAAATTGTCAAAAGTATATTTAAAAAGGGTTCTCCATCAAAAGGCGGTTAATTGACCTTTTAAATAATGTTAGAAGATTTATGCTTAAAATTGGATTCATTTGCATTTTAAGCCTCTAAAATTTATTGGATAAAAGTAAAAATATTTGACAAACATATATAATAATTTTTTAGTTAGTTCCATTCATTCCCGCCATTACAGCAGCTAGGTGATAACTACCATTTAAAATAATATTATTTTATTATTAGAGTGCAACATAAGATTTCAAAGAAACTCGTTGTTGCGTATTGGGTACGCCATCGAACATAGCATTCCCTTTAAAATAATATTAATATTTTATTCAAAAATATGGATAAATATGAAAATTTCATATTCTTTATTTACCTGGGGTGTTACAGTTTATGACCAGTTCAAAATTGAAATTAAATCCAATGACCTAAATTATATTAAATGATAAAAATATAATCTAATTATACTTCAAAGCAACTCAAATTTATAATTTAACACTATAAATTATTTCAATTAAAAAGGTTGTTTTTAATTAAAATTTATTATTTTTCATTATTCATCAAAGATTGAAATCTTTTAGAAGAGTACCAAAAATTCACCCTAATCTAATTTTTATATTCTAAATCCAAAAATGAAGTCCATTTTGAAAAAAAAAATTATAAAATTTCAAAAAGTGGGAATTACTATTCATAAAGGCTAGTTTGATTGGTCGTGGTGTGTTAGAATTTTGAAGTTGCGTACAGTGCAAACTATTTTATTATTCAAAGGGAAACGTAATGTGGAAGCTTGGGGAGTTACAATATTAGATATACCCACCCTTCAATTGCGCTATACAATCAGCATTATCCACATATAATATGGTGGAAATATCATTACTCGTGCTTAATACACAATTATTTTTTATATCATGAATAACCAATATTAAAGAAACATTATTAACTTGGTTCCTGAATAACAATAAACTTAGCATGATTGGAGGAAGTAATGGGGTGGTTTTTGTTATAAAATAGCAAGAAATGTAAGTTCCACTATATGTGAATAAATATCTAGGTTGACATCTAGATTTACATGGTTCAAAAAAATATTCAGTATTAATATAACTAACTAGATTTGATTATAAATTAAGGAATAACTAATCATTTATACCTTTTAGATTTTAATGAGTATGAGAATAATATTACCTTTCATCAAAATCATTATAATAATTCATAATATTATTTTCAAGTCATCTATGAGCATCCACTTGTATATCCATTATGGATAAATGAAATGTGCATTTATATTTAATCCTTTTGGGAAAAATATATTCTTTAGCATCTCCTCGTGTATGAAATATATCACTCATCGAATAAAGAGATTAAATTTTTTATAAATGGTATTTTCATGAATATATAAAATCATTCAAAAAATTAACATTTCATCTTCAAGGTGATTAATACAATTATATTAAAATATTTCATTTATTTTTTAAAATCATCAAGAGTTTTGATGTTATTAAAAACAACTTGATAATATTATGAATAAATAAATTGATTTATAAAAAACATGGGATGTTGAAATAAATTTTATATTCATTCTTATATGAATATATATTAATATAGATACAAGAAATACATCTTATTTATTTCCCCCCATATTGTAATTTTTATGATTGGCTAAAACATTAAAATATTTTAATATGATTCAGACATTTTGAACACTAAAGGTATTCATATATGTTGTAATCAATGTTACTATATATATAAAAAATGAAAACATCAATTTTAAATAATCTAACCATATATAAAAATCTAAATCTATAAGGAAAAAATTTATTATAATGATATTTCATATATTCAATAGTATTTATAGTTTGGAAAACTAATCTAAAATTCATAAGTTGAACATAGAATATATTGCTTCAATAATTATTTTTAACCAATTATTTTAATTTTAATTTCTCTCAAAATTTATTGTCATCATTGATTTTTGAAATCATTCAAAAATTTAAATATATCGTTGACAACATTTAATGAGATCTCAAAATTTATCTAGAACTAGTCTCATTTCTAGTACAATATCTAGAAAGGTATATTATTGTCAATATATTCATTTTTATATTTAACGGGAAATCTATTAATTACTTTCTAATCATAATGAATAGTGATTTTATATAATCAGTTCAACTTTATTTCTCGTGTGCATAATTAGACAATTGATTTTTGATACTTTTGCAACTGAATTATTCATTTCTGTGTTATGAGCTTATTTTAAATGGTCCTTCTAGAATATTTTATATATATTGTGTAATGATCAATAATAACACTCACCAAAAAATAATAATACACATAACCATTTAATAAAATAATCTTTTATGAAATATTTAAATGTTTCACATGGTGGGTGGGAATGCCCATGTATATTTCATAATTGACACTTCTTATAAATATTATAAATTCACTTTCAATATAGTTACTGATGACATAAATACTTTAACTTAATGATATATAATCCATGGTAAATATTCATATAAATGGAATTCATAATAATGAGAATGAATAATTCTATTACAAGTGATTTTTTAGTATACATGCATCCATTAAATAAATTCATCATTATCCCCTTAATGGATATCTATTATTTTATCAATAAATTGATGATAAAGTACACCAGTATCAATATATTTCATTATAATTGATCCTTCATGAACTAAATGATTAGAATATGTATTTAATTAATCGTTATTGGTTAAATTATGGTTTATCATAATTTACTCGATTGTACACGGTATAAAAAATCTTAACAAATTCTTTAGATTCAATTTTTTTCTATTATGAATGCTTGTTATATATTGATGTATTCAATACATCATTCATTAAATCTATCCATATGATATTTATTTTTATGAATATTATTATTGATAAATATATTTCGTTGAGAATTTATATTTTACAAAACATTATTAAAAAAATTATACCATTAGATAGAAATAAATTCTCTCTTCTAAAACCTTTAATTAATTTTTACTATTTGTCAATGTACTTACATGGGCATATACAAACTCTTAAATAGTATTGATAATAAAAAAATAGGAGTTATTTTTAAGTATTTTAAAAATATAATATTTAAAAAAACTTTTACTTGAATTGTGGTATTCATTTGTTAAGGTTTTATTTTCTCTATTGGATTAGATTTCTCTCAGAAGTGGCTCTCTCTCCCCTCTTGGACTTTCTTGTATAGTAGTGTCTCCCTATTGAACCTTTCAGTGTATCTTCCTATAATACTACCATATGATTCTATGTTTCAATATTGGAAGTACAAAGTACTAATTCGTTAGGATGGTTTGTGTTCACTATTACATCTGGGTGGATTTGTATTGGGTTTTGGTGATATATGTTTTTTCATGTTGAATCAATTCCATCGATGGTGAGGGCATGGTGATCAGTGGTGGTTTTTTTTTTCAACTGGTGTCCAGTGTCTGCACATGGAATGAGTATTTTTATCATAATAATTCATTTTTTGGATAGGTGATGGTACTAGGCCTAATGTTTTAGAGACATGGGTTTTTCATTTCTTTTAATATTTGAATTTTAATTTTTGAAGTTTTTTTCTAGTTTTATAGGTTGCTTTGGTTGATTGGATTTGTCTATTTATATTGAGTGATGTTTTATTATTGGAGGGATTATTAGTGATTTAGTTGTGGAATTTTGGTGATATATCTGATTTGGGATGGTGTTTTTATATATGGTGATTTTGTAAAGGTTCTCACTAAACCTATAAAAGAGATCTTTCTTTAAAATAACAAATTTTCATTGGAGGAGGATATTCCATTATGTATTCTCATATTTACCATTCTCTTCATGGAATGAAATAAAGTGACTAAAATTACATTCACAATGGAGAATGAATTCATTCACTGGATTCCATGATGCAGGACTTAGAATTAATTATTTATCAATAATGACCCTCTTGTATAAAAATAAAATATTTATTTATCATGATGACCATTATTTACCCACTTCATGTGGTAAATTTATTTTCATAAAATATATTTGATTATAGATCTTATATAGCTCAATCATCACATATATTGACTATAAAAAATAATAATATCCACTTTAAGAGATGAAATTGGATGAATTATATGAAATTATATTGATAATAAATAAGCATGTGATAAATAATAAATTTTCTTGATATTGTTGTTATATGAGAAAAATTAGATAAAAAAATATTATCCAACATAATATCAAAATAAACTATTTTTATATCATTCTTCAAGGATACATAATTTTATAAATTTTAATAAAATTCATTTTTCAATTTAAATATATATTGTCATGCGTTTATATTATTATTATTTGTTTATTTTCTAATAATAAAATAAGGTGAAATGATGGTTTTTAAAATATAATATCTACCTAAACTTTATTTAAAATAAAATTGGGTATATTTTCATTCACTACTACAAAACCCACCTATATTAGCAACATAAATAGGCTTTTCCAGTGCAAAAAAACACAGACAATTATAGAACTCTTAAAGCATTCGGCCTTTATCAATGCTAAATAAATTTTTTGATAAAGGCACCCTTTATCAACATGAAAAGTAAAGTGCTAATAAAGGTTTATTTATAAATGATTTAATTTTAGCATTGATAAAGGGATCCTTTATTAGAGATTTTATTTAATGCAAATAAAGGTCCCCTTTATCAGTGCTTTTCTTTATCACTGATAAAGGAGGTCTTTATCTATGCTTTATTTTAGTGCTAATAAAATCCACTAAAACTACTATAGACCATGCATCCTTATAGTATCCTCCTCTAATAGAACTCAGTATTAGACAAATATAATAAAATTGGAATGAGAATATTACAAAAAACCTCATTGAAATACATATGTTACATTGTGCTATTGTTTCAATTCAAAATTTATATAAAAATTATTTTCATTGATGAGATATTTTTAATTAATAAAAAATATTACAACACAATATATAAAAAATAATAACTATTATAGAAAATTTTCTCCAATGATCAACCTTCATACATTGGTTTTCTCAACAATCAAACCATTTTTTTAATTTAGTATAAATACATAAAAATAAACAAATTATAATTTTTGATGTTATAGAATCTACATGTGATGAATTATGTTGTTAATTTCTGAATATATTAATGTTATTTTCAATTATACTATCATTTATATACTTAATTATTATATATTTAAATTTATATTAATTATTTGTCATGTTATCAATTTATAAATATGTAAGATCTCATCTTTTTTCAGATACCTCCCTCTTTGAGTTTTTCATTTGAACCTTGGTGGTCAAGTCTTATTCAGAGACAAAGATACTTTGTTAGGGAAAATGACCTAAAATTTGGGGGTATGTTTTTTTTTGAATTAAGGGGTATAGGTATAAATTTTTTGAATGGGTTTATGAGGGTTTTTCCATGCTTTGGTAGGCTTCAAGGGTGGTCCAAGTCCTTATGTAAACTTTGAGCTCAAAACTGTTAGCAGGGTGATTACACATCATGTATATGTTACATGATGTTTAACAACCATTGGACATGTCATGGTCCATTGCAGGTCGTGAATTGATTACACATCATGTAAACCATACATGCCATGTAAAAGTCAAGCAGTGTTAAAAATTAATCTGTGATGATGTCTTTTTCAGTTTAACCCTCTGAAAATAAATACACAATATGTAAATTAATTACATGTCATGTAACATCCCAAGAAGTAATATTAAAGGGTTTTGTGTAGATTATGTTTCATTAAACTTGCATGAAACCATATCCTATCAACCACAGTTAGTTTTCTAGATGATTTTGGAGGCCCAACATCCCTTTTGGACGTCCAGTTTATGCAATAAGTCCTTAGTAAGTTATTCGGTTTAGGTTTTCCCATATCTCCCTTTATTCTCCATCCATTCTAGTGTAATATTTTGACCTTGGTCATTGATGGTTTTAATCTTGATAGAATATGATCTATGACCCTTCTTATGATCATTTTCACCTTCGTTCTCATTGGTAAATCTTGTTGGAAGTTTTGGTTGATCATCGTTCAAAATTAGGGGGTCTAAACCTTAATCCTCTGGTTTTTTTAATTGTAAAGTATGATAAATATTTCATTTTCTAATGGCCCAGAGGCCTTCATTTTTTATTGATTTTGATAATCCACCTTTAAAGAGATGAGGGGGAACCCTTACAAAGCTCATAGGTGTTAAATATTACATGGACCATAAGCCTTAGAGAAATTCATTGCCCGTAGGATTCCAACATTACATACAACCCAGACTAACTACTTGGAACTGGTCCTCCCCATCATCTTCATCGTGAAATCAACTCTCCACCTTTGCATGGTTGTTCGGCAAGGCTTTCTCGTGCATCCACAAGCTTGTCCCAATGGCAGGTTCCATACCCTCCCATTCTTGCATTTTCATTCACATAGAATGTGAATAATTTAATTAAATGATGAATTGTATTATTATTTAGACTCCCTTTGGATCCAACCAGTTATTGAAATGTATTTTGACCGATATTTGGGTGAGTGAGACCTTTAATATAAATTAATTGACTAATGGATTAAAGTGTGTTTAGAATGACATGGGATTATGGTGATTTCTTGATATTGTATCACCTTGTCTTGGCCAGATTATTAAAGTAACTGAGATGTTATTAGTTTAACACCAAATGATAAGTAAAATGTGAAATTGAAATATAAATGGTAATTTTCATAATTAACCATTGAGCCTTATGATTTGATATTGTGATATACTTTTTTCTATGACATGTGTTGTGTTTCATACATTGTAATTATTATATAGGGAATTGGACCAATTTTATTATTGAAATGTTATATAAGTATTTGTCCTAGTGACACATATTGAAATGCTAATATATTGATCTACTCCCAGAGACACGTTGAAATGATTGTATAGCAGGCTATGCCCTGTGAAATATACATAAATGATTATATATCAGGTTTGGTTCTGACATATGTTGAAAAGATTATATACCAGGCCTGGACCTGCTACATGTTGAAATGCTTATACATTAGAATCATCCCTAATTGATTGCTAAAATGATTATATATAAGGTTTGACCCAGTTTTGTGTGATTCATACCAAGGATATATGGTTTTGGTTTTCATGGTTATAATACATGATTAGAGACATTCTAACAAGGATTCTAAGAAGGTTATATTTACCATGGTTATATTTTCTTGGTTGGTGTGGTTATGAGACATGTTCAGAGATATTCCATTATAGTGTCGAAGAAGGTTGATGTGGTATTAATTAAATAATTCAATTAATTAATACACTTGTTTATTTCATTATTGCATACACTAATTAACAGACTAGTTAGGTTTATACATGGTACTGTCAACCTAATGATTTATACTCACACCCTACTCGGGATTCTATTTGGTACCCAAGAATATTACATGGAAGTGGGATTGGATAAGGTAAAAGTACATTATTGTTGATTGTTTCTTATTGAATAGACTGGAGTTTGGATATGGGTCCAACATGGCGTTCGGTACTGGGGTCTTTTGAGTCTGATAGTCTTTTATTTGTATTAATTCAAGAATTAAATTTAGTTACATTCTAGTATGACATTACATATTTCCTTTATTATTTGTTGGATTATTCAGTTTTCTTTTATTGTTGGATTTCTATAGTATTATATTGTTTCCATTATTTTCTTCAATTTAATATTTATTTATTTTTGATATGTAATTATTATGCTGGGTTGTAACTCTATAAATAAGGGTTATGGTCCCCCCAATATAAATATCACACCCTCTAGGCTAGTCATTAGCCTATGTAATATGGGTAAGCGTGCTTGCGGTCTCATAACCAACCTGTTTGGGCCATGTGAGTGGTGTCGGGTTGGGGGATGTCACAAAGTGGTATCAGGGAACACTAGGTTTCTTTTTGGTTTCTTTACTATTTGGGATAGGTAGGAAGAAGACTAAGATGTGTAAAGACTTGGTAATGATCTTGTGCATGGGAGTACCTAACCCATGTATGGGGAAAATCTAACTACTCGGGGGTGGATTGCTGTTTTTATTATTTTCTTATTATAGTTGATGTTATTTCACCTTGAGTAATTCACATGTTGTGTGAGGTTATTATTTCATGATGGTATTTTTTCTTGAGATTTATACTCATGGACCAGTATAGAACGAGATGAATATGTATGCATCATGATACAAACATAGGGATGTATATTGATATGCATTTTTCATGACAGGGACATTTTATTGCTTGTGATATACACTTTCCAGTTTTAACTATGATATAATATTACCTATTATATCTAAGAAAGGAAATAAATGAACTTTTATGTTATTCTAAAACACTTGTAAGCCATATTTATAGAGATTAGGATTCATTGGTTATTTTTTTTGTCACCTTTTGAGGTTAACCTCATTGTTATAGCCAGTGTCCTAAATAGTGTGTTTTTTTATAGAGAAAATGAATCCTCATATTCTTCGAGTTAAGCATTAGGGGAGTGGAAATCAGCATGCTCCTAAAATAACTGAATATAAAGATTCCTTTAGTTATTGAGGATAATATGGATGTTCCTATTTTGAATAGCTTTTTAAGGGTCATGTGATCCATGGAAGGAGAGACTATTCGCACCATGCCTTCAAGGTATGAGCTGACGAGATAGTTCCATCTACAGCATCTTCCTACATTCAATAGAGAGGGAGGCCCCCATGTAGTTTAGTTCTAGATCAAGTCATCCTATATGATATTTAATCATCTTGATACACCTATAGATATGAGGGTGAGCCTTTCTTCATATATGCTTCAGGGACCTTCCAAGTGTTGGTGGGACATTCTGGATAAAGATGGGAAGTAGGATGAGCTATCTTGGAATGAATTATAGACAAATTTCTTGATCCATTTATATCTTAATATGTTGAGGGATGATAAGGATCACAATTTTATGAACCTACATAGTAGGTCATGTCAGTACTGGACTATGCTGAACAATTCACTGACCTTCAGCACTTTGCACCATCTTTGGAAGCTGATGAGATCTCCAGGGTGAGAAGTTTTCAAGATGGTCTTCGCTATTAGATCGGGTCACTGGTGAACATGTTATGTATGATCAGTTCTATGAAAGTAATGAACTAGGCACTCATCACAGAAGGGAATATGAGAGAGGTCCTAAGGATTGGATAGGATATTTCAGTAGGGGAAAATGTGAAATCTTATTCTAGTGGAAAAAAGTATCACAATGAAATTTTTCACCAAGGTAGCAGTGGTCATAGTAGTTGGGGAAGTGGGAATCCATCTAAGTACCTCATTCTGTTGTAGTGTTATCAGTGTGGAAAGGTGGGCCACAAGCAGCCTCAGTGTCTATACCTTACTTTGGAGTGTCATGCTTGCACCGGGATGGGTCACCTACAGAGGTTTTGTTGGGGAATAAAATAGTAGAGTGGTGGAAGTGGATTTGGATAGGTACTAAAGTCTGGGAAGGACTCAGCTACTCCTCAGTAAACAAGTAGATGGAGTTCCATAGGAAATTCTGGTAGAGGTAGGGGATGTTCTACCCGATTATAGGAATGGAAGCACCAAGTAGAGGGAATGGATTGGGGGGTCATACTAGAGCCTAGGGTAGAGGTTCTAGTCAGTTGCATGCTATTCAGACTGATCTAACTATTATGGATGCATGTCCTTCTACTATTAAAAGTGTGGTTCTTATATCATATACCATTTATTGTGTTTTTTTGATATAGGAGCATCACATCACTTTTTATCCACTCTTTTTTAAATGGTTTGGTATTGGATATAGAGAGATTGGATTGTTTTTTTACAATTGATACACCATTGGGAGTGCATTCAGATAATATCAAATGCTTCAAGTCTTATTCCCCAACGATTGGTGGTTACTATTTCTTGTGGGAATCGTTCATGCTGTAAATGATATGTTTTGATTTGATTCCTGGTATGGATTGGTTAGTTTTATCCCATGATCATAGAGACTATTACTAGAGGAAGGTTACCTTTTTATCACCATAAGGGGGTCACTATTCTCACCAAGGTGAGTGAGATCTTCAGGTTGGTCATGCATGACCAATTTAGTGAAAATTTGAACTTTCCATGGATCAGATAGTCAGTCTTTCTCTAGATGAGGGTGGAATCTATCATAATTCGTTTCAACCAGTGGTAGACCATTTTTTTATGTTTTCCCTCACGATATATGGCTTACCTCCTGAGCGAGAGATCAAGTTTATGATCGATTTGGTGTTGTGAGAAGATTCAGTTTCTATCTATCCCTATAGAATGAAACCAACAGATCTTCAGGAGTTCAAAGTTATGTTAAGAGATCTAGAAGATAATGTTTCATACAGTTTAGTACATCTCTTTGGGGTTCTCCAGTTATCTTTTCCAAGAATGATAATGTGTATTTTCACTTATGTGTGTATTGTTGGAGATTAAACTAGAAGATGCTTAAGAACTGGTATCCTATTTAGCTCATCAATAATCTCTTTGATCAGTTGAGAGTTGTTAATATCTTCTCCAATATCGATTTGAGATCAGGATACCACTATTTGTGGGTGAGGATATCATACATACCTCAAACTACTTTTATGAGTAAGTATGGATTATATGAGTTCATAGTGATATCGTTTGGTTTGACCAATGCACTTGTGGTATTCATGGCCTTGATGAATCAGACATTTCATCCTTTTTTAGATTGGTTTGTGGTGGGATTTTTTAAAAAATCTTAGTGTACTACCAATTAGCTGATGATCATGGAAAACATATTCAAATCATCTTGAGTACATTGAGATAGCATTAGCCTTGTTAAAAGCTAACCAAATGGCACATTTCCTTAAGCCAAGCTAACCAGTTGGTGAGGTATCCTTAAGTGCATCCACAAGACCCAGGTTCAAAACCAGGTAGAGGCATATTTTGGTGTACAGTAGAAGTACTGTAGCAGTACTGTAAACTATGCAGGTACTGTAGTAGAACTGTACACAGTAAGGGTACTATAGCAGAACTATACATTGTACAGGTACTGTAGCAGGCAATGTAGCAGTTATGGTGGCAGATACTCTTTGGTACGGTAGCAGCTGGAACTATTCACATTGGGCCATCAATTTGGGCTTGGAGTCCTTAAGGCTTTAGGGAAACCTAGGCCTTTGGGTTAGTAGGCTTTTTGGGCCACCTTTAAGGCCCTCAGGCCACCTTTAAGGCCCTCGGGCCACCTCAAGGCTTTTGGGCCACATGCAGTTTCCCCAAACACGATACAAAAAAAGGAGCAGCCCCAGAAGTGGATTTAGAGCAGGTGCACTCACCAGAGCAGAGCCAAATGGATTATCAGAATTAGAGGGTATGGCTATGTCATTGATAACAGCATGTAGTTTCACAGGAAGCCTAGCCAGATGACCATGAAAAGGTGGAGAGCTACTATCATGACGTAGATGCTGGGGAGGGGAAATTCCATATAGATAGTCTGGTTGAATTCCCTAAGACCTTCAGATCATGTAATCTCCTAAGCCTACGAGCCTTGTAATCTCTGAGCCTACGGGCCTTTTAAGGGTTCCCCCTCATCCCTTTAAAGGGGGTTATCAAAAATCAATAAAAAATGAAGGCCTTCGGGCCATTTAGGCCAAGCTAACCAAATGCAGTTTATGGTTTCATAAAGTTCACTTCTTGGGCCACATCAACTCAAAAGAATGAGTATCATGGGACATAGAGAAAGTTGAAGGTTCCATATCTTGGGAGAAACCAAATAATTTCTTTGATATTTCGATCTTTCTAGGTTTATTAGGTTATTATTGGTGCTTTATCCCGGACTTTTCCAATTTGGAAACACCGATGTCAGGGCTAACCAAAAATGAAGTGAAGTTTGTTTGGACAAATTCTTACAAGGGATATTTTCAAGATATAAAATGATGGATGACCTCAACACCTATCATCACTTTACATGTCCTAGGTAAACCACATACTATGTATTGTTATGCACCCAAAGTTGGACTTGGAGTAGTTCTGATGTAGGAGGATCGAGTAGTTTCTTATGGATACAAACAGCTAAGACCACATGATAGGAATTATCTTACTCATGATTTAGAGTTAGCAGCAGTGGTACATGCCCTGAGATGATAGAAAAATTATCTCAAGGGTTAGAGGTTTGCAGTATACAAGGATAGTAGGAGCATCAGGTACATATTTTCTCCGATGGACCTGAACCTTCTACGAAGGATGTGGGTCGAGTATCTGTAGTCTTTGGACTTCGAGTTAGATTATACACTAGTAAAAAGAAATGTTTTTGTCTATTAATTGTGCCATAATACATATATAGAGGAATTGTAGGATTCATGTGATGAGTGGTGGGTGATAACTCTCTTTGCATACATGCATCTAGATGTTCAAGAGTATCAAGGACTGGTAGATCTGACTTCAGCATCTGTTATACTTCTGATTTTTTACTAGATCAAGACTAAAAAATTATCTAATCCATAAGGATTAGTTTTTAGAGAAATCTTATATGGTGGGGAGGCACCATCGGGATGCTCTCCTGGTAGCGGCAATTATCTTCTTTTTTGGGGCTGAGTATAGGTTCCTACAGGCTTGCATGAGGAGATGATGAGAGAGTTTCTTGCTTCTAGATAGGTGGTACATCCTAGTTTGAAAAATATGTATCATAATCTCTATAGATGGTACTGGTGGTCAGGAATAAAGAAGGAAGTAGAAAGATTTGTGGCTAGATTCTTCACTTTTCAGTATGTGAAAGTTGAGCATTAAAGGCTATCTAGGATTTTTCAGCCTTTTCCCATTCCGAAGTGGAAATGGGATGATGTAACTATAGATTTTATGATAGTATTACCAAGAACAATCCCTAAGAATGATGTTTTATGGTTTATTGTGGATTGATTGATGAAGGTATCCCACTTCTTACCTATCAAGGAGACATTCATAGTTGATGATCTGGGAAGTTGTTATGTGTGTGAGGTAGTTTAGATGCATGGTGTCCTGATGAGTATCATTTATGATATAGATCCTTGTTTCACATAGATTTTATGGTAGGGTCTTCATAAGGATTTGGGATCATAGTTTATTTTATGTATGGACTATCATCCTTAGGTTGATAGTCAATCTGAGAGAACTATTCAGGTCCTAGAGGATATGTTTCGAGCCTGTGATTTTGATTTTGGTGGTTCATGGGAGTAGAATATGTAACTCATGGAGGTTTCATATAATAAGAGCTTCTAGGTGTCAATACAGACGACACATTTTGAGGGTTTGTGTGGAAGGTCGTGAATTTTTTTCCCTTTTTTGGTTAGAGGCATGTGAGTCAGTGCTTATCTGTCCATGTCTCATGTAGGAGATGTCTGACCAAGTTTTTTTGATCAGACGGTGGTTATTGACCATGTAGAGAAAGTATAAATCCTATGCTGGTCATCGGAGATGAACCCCATAGTTTGATGTTGGTCATCATGTTTTCCTTTGTGTGTATCCTAGGTTGGGAAAACATCGTATTAGGAAATAGGGAAGCTCACACCTAGGTTTGTGAGACCATTTGAGATAGTGGTTAGGGTTGGTCCAGTGGCATGCCGAATATCCATTCCATAACAATACAGTTCCATGTATAACGTGTTTCACATGTAGCAGCTTTAAAGATATTTTTCATTCCATCATCTTGTGATAAATTTAGCATATGTTGAGCTTAGTTTCGATACTTACTTTGAGGAGAATCTGATATAGAATGTATATCGTAGTGAGAAGTGTCTCTAGGGTAGGGAGATTCCTTTGGTTCGAGTATAGTGGCATCATGGGAGAGTTCAGGATGAGACTTGGGAGAGGGTTTCTAATATGTGAGCACAATAGTCAGAAGTTTTTTCAAGACCCCAAAATGATGCTGGAAGAAACTTAGGGATGAGTTGTTATAAGGTGAGGAGATTGTAAGATCCCATATTTTTTCAGATATGTCCCTCATTGTGTTTTTTGATTGAGCCTTGATGGATGATTCTTGTTCGGAGATAGAGAGCCTTTGTTGGAAAAAATAACCTAAAGATAAGGGATATATGTTTTTTTAATTAATGGAGTCTGGGTATAAATGTGTTAAATGGGTTTATGAGGGTGTTTCCATGCTTTGGAAGGCTTCGGGGGTGGTCTGAGTCCTTACCTAAACTTCGGGCTCAAAATAGTCCAATAGGAAATTACAGACCTTGCACATGTTACACGATGTGTAACTATCACAGGACATGTTGTGAACCAATTCAAGGCATGAGTCAGTTATAGATTTTGTAAACTATACACTCCATGCAAAAGTTATTCAAGGTTAAAAATTAATCTCTGATGATGGGTTTTTCGGCGTAACCCTCTAAAAATAAATACATTATGTGTAAATGATTTACACATAGTGTAACATCAGAAGCATTAATTTTAAAGGCTATCGAGCGGCATATTTTTCATTCAACTTTCATGAATCCCTCTTCTCTAGTCTCTATGTATTTTTCCATGCAATTTTGGAGTGTAAACGTCCCTTCTAGGCATCCATTTTATGTAATTAATCCTTGGTAATTCATTCAACTTAGGTTTACCTTCTCTTTATTTGTTCTCCATCCATTGCAGTGTAATCTCTTGACCTTGGTCACTATTGGTTTTGATCTTGATCAGTTAGGATCTAGGATCCTTCTTTTGATCATATGTGCCTTCATTCTTGTTGGTGAATCATGTTTGAAGCATTGGTTGATCATCGGTGAAGGCAAGGGGTATAAACCTTAACCCTATGGTCTATTTAAATGTAAAGTATGTGAAATATTAAATTTTCACTAACATAGCATGAACCTAAATTAATGAAATGATGAAATTTATTATTAACTGGTCTCCCTTTGGATCCAATTGGTTATTGACCAAGATTTTGGCTGTCGTTCAAGTGATCAAAGCCTTCAAAATGAATAAATTGATCAATTGATTAAAGTGTGTTTAGAATGGCATGGTATTTGGGTGATTTATTGATATTGTTTCACCTTAGTTTTCCCCAATTATTAAAGTGACTAACATGTTATTGGTTTAAGACCAAATGGTAATTGAAATTTGAAATTGAAAGATAAATGCTAATTTTCTTAATTAACAATTGAGACTTATGATGTGATATTGTGATATCCTTGTTGCTATGACATGTATTTTGTTTTCTATTATATAATGATAATATATGGGGTTATATCAGTTTGATTATTGAAATTAAATATAGGGTGATGTAATAGTGACACATGTTGAAATGATTATATAATGGGATATGCCCTGAGCCTTAATGAAATGCTTGTATAACAGGCTATGCCCAGTGACACTTGCTGAAATGCTTATATATCAAGCTTGGCTCTAACATGTGCTGAAATTCTTATATACCAGACTGGGCCCTAATACATGCTAAAATATTTATACACCAGGTTCGGCCCTGATTGATTACCAAAATTATTATATGGTGGGTTTGACCTATTTTTGTGTGATTCATACCATGGATATATGGTTTTGGTTGGTATGGTTGTGAGACATGCTCAGTGACATTCTAGTATGGCACCGAGGAAGGTTATATGGATAATAAACATACTATATACTTTCAAGAGAACCCCAAGTGGTTCATTTATGATACACCTATAATTATATAAGTCTTTTGGCCAAACAATAGATTTTTAGGAATAGAATATCAATTAATAATATAATATTTGTTTTAAAAACTCTTTTATGTCTATTTTGACACTATTTGGTATTTTGTTTTTTCTAAATTCATAAAAGCATTATTACTTTGAAAAAAAAAATCATCTAACTAATCCTAATATGTCATATTAACCTATAAAATTATTTTAATTCATAAAAATACTCAAATTACATTTATTTGGATATTTATAATATCAATTATTTTAATCTTTCATTAATACGGTAATTATTGCATCGTCATTGTGTAATAAATAAATTTAATTATTTAATGTATAAAAAATATAAATAAAATAACATAATGTATTAAATCTTTTCATCTTTACGATCAATATTTATAGTCTAAAATATTAATTATATAACTCTATGCAAAAAATAATTTACTAAAAGATATTTGTTTATGCCATTTTTGCTTTTACTTTAAGTTAACTAGAATAAAGCGTCATTTTCATTAATAAGTGGCTCCATGGGGTCCCAAAATAGACCCAAGGATTCCCATGGTCTTCCATGACTCATCAAATAAGTTTAGGACAAATGTTAAGGTAATTTTGTATTATTATAATATTCTTTTTACCTTGAATTGCCTTATTTACCTTTAACCACAGTAAATATATGTCAAAAGTTACTATTCGCAAAAAATTACTTTCATCTTATGGAACCAAATTTTACTTACTAAGGTTAACCTTGTCTCTTGGATTTTTGAAATTCAACTCACAGAAGTGGTAAAATTTAGTTTTATGCAAATTTGTAAATGCTCCTAGGAGGTGGGTAAAGACGGTAAAAAGTTCAATAAAATTTTTATTTATCTAAAGTTATTATAAACTAACTCCAATGAATTACATTGAACTTATATAGGTATTAAGTATCTATTTTGACCTAAAATAAATTTAAATAAAATAAATAATTATTTAAATAAAAATTTGGTTTTAAACTATAACTCAATGTTTTTCACTATTCATCAAAAATTGAAAGTTTTCAGAAAAATAATAAAAATTAACCCTAATATAATTCTGATATTCTGAATTCAAAAATGAATTCTATTTTATTTATTTAAAAACATATAAGTTTCATTAATTAAATTGAAATTAATTCCCGTTGTCAAAACCAAAAAGCGTATTTTTAAGAAATAATAACTATGAAAAGATTAACACTTGTTTATATCCAATTTCAAATTGAAATTACTTAAATTGACCATAATTGGATTAAATGGAAAAACTATAATCTAATTATACTTCTAACCCACTAAAATATATAATTCAACACTATAAATCATTTTTATTAAAAAAGTTTTTTTCAGTTAAAATATAGTATTTTTCACTATTCACCCAAATATGAAAGTTATCATAAAAACACCAAAAATTTATTAAAACTAAATTATTATTTCCCAATTCTAAATAAGAATTTTATTTTTTCAAATTTAAAATATAAAATTTTCAAATATTGGATTTAAAAAGCGTTCGCTATTAAAAGGTGGTAAAATTGCATTTTCTTAAATTATGTCCAAGAAACTCATAATATGGATTCTAAAATTATAAGGATTATATAAAGTTCAAAATTCAGTTAATAATATTCATAACTGCTTTTGAACGGCTAGTTTGATAAGTCGTGGTGTGCTTGAACTCAGTGTTGCGTGTAGTGCAAGGTATTGAATTACTTTAAAGAAATAACGTACTATGAGATATTGGGGTGTTACATTATTCCCTCCTTTAATAAATTGTTTGCTCGCAATCTGAAATAGTTATTCAAAATTAAAATGTTGAAAATAGAAAATACCTTTGTGGGAAAACCCGCATCGGAAATTGTGTTAATAAAATTTAGTCTTAATAAGATGAAAAGGGGAATGAAAAAGTAACCACCAAATTATGATATTGATTAGGAGAACATTGGTGGAAATTAGATACACATAATTAGAGGGAAAACGTAAATATTTATAGGTAGTGATTGAGGTCATCAGTCACAAACAATTGTAGAATTTAGGGTCTCAAATCCATCAATCTATGATGATTTAAAATATCATCGGTTCAACAAAAAATAAGGTATTAGGATAACACATTTTTAGTTTTTAGATCCCTTACCTAAAGTTTAAGAATTAATTTCTTCATAGAATAAGATAAGAAAAAAATATATAATTGACTAGAAGAGTTCTATCCTTTAACTGATTTCTACCACAAACTCATCTTTCACTCTAAAAGATAATGGAAATTTAAAAAATATTCTATTTATCCTATTAGTATAGGGTTCCAAAAAATGAATTTATAATTCACCTATCAGGCCCCTAAAAAATAAACTACATTATAAAATCCAGGGATGTCACGTAGTTCCGTGGTAGGTGATAAATCCCAATTTCACTTTGGTTGTGGGTTTGATTCTCGTAGCTTTGTCCGGCGCAACGGGTTGTCACACGGTCTGCGTGTTGTCCTTTTTATAAAAATCCAAAAATAAAATTAATAATAGTATCCAATTTCAAACTTAATTCATTCCAACCTTTAGAATTATCCAAATTACTTCCATCCAAACTCAGAATCCAAAATTTATAAGGAAGTTAACACAATGAAGATCCTTTTTTTCACATAACAACATGCGAACACCTTTATCATGTATTATTTTGAAACATAGTGACACCCTGAATTACCATAAAACCGTATTGATTACATTCACGATCCCTTATCCTTTGTATAATACTGGATATAGTCCTTATATCAAATATATTTAATTCCAACAATGATGAAATAAACAAAATATTAATCAGTTCCAAGGAAGTCAAGAATATCCAATATAATTTATCCAAATCAATCATCTCTTATTCCAAAATCACTACCTCATTATCAGGACCATATTAAGGATTAAATTTCCTTCAAACATGAATTTTTTCAAAAAGTGTAGCATACTATTAAGTCACTTTTCTTAGAACCATATAATCTCAAATCCTCAATAAAATAGTACTGTAGTACAATCCTTATTTATCTCCATAATTCATATAACCAGTATATTGTTGATCCAACACTCAAATGAAATAATTCTATAATAACAACATAAGAACACTAGTAATTCATCTTCATCTAAGGTAGTATCATAACTTGATTATTATCCAATGTCATCATTTAAGGTATACTCTGATGACTGGGACATTGATTCACATAGTGTCCCAACTCTTTACAGATGAAGAATTGTACATTTGAAATTTTTTTCTTACCCTTGCAATCACGTACTTGGTGTCCTTTTTCTCTACACTTATAACAAACTCTCATTCCATTAAAGCATTTACCAAGGTGATTCTTTCCATAGTTATCACATATGGGAAAATCCTTCTTTTCCCTCTTCCCTTTATCCATCTTTCCCCCTTCCGTCTTTTTCTTTTCTTACTTTCCTTCAAAGCCATAGGACTCATAGAATTATTTACTTATCTTATTAACACATGATACTATTTGTTCATATGTTGAGAATACATGGGAGACTATTTACCTTCTAAATTTTGGCTTAATACCATGAAAGATATGATCCTTCTTACTCGTTGGATCATACGTATTGGTTGAGTTCACATTCCTCCTACTGGGTTCCATTTCTATACAATGGCATACACTAGGTCAGTTTATGAATTGCAATGAATAATTCCAAACTTGTAAAATACCTAACATAAATTTAACGGTTTATGGATGTAATCCATAATCATAAAAATATTTTCATTGAGGGGGTATATACTCATAAATCCTTCATAATGATTTTTAAAGAAAATGAGAATTATCCTAAGCATATCCCCCAGGAGTGTCGTAACTCAGAGTGCAGTAAGTCCCATTGTCGTGCACCAGTTCTCATTCAAGTCTAGATCAAAGTGGTGTTTTTGGGTTTTACCCCTAGTTACATTTGTTCCAAAGCCGCCTCTACCTGCTCGTATCCATATAGGGATGTATTTCTTAGAAAACTCACAAAATATCTACAATACCAAAATTCTAGGAACTTCTTCTATACTAATCCTCAAAGTCTATCTTAGGGCTATGTGATCTAATCAGAGTTTATATAAATCTAGTTTCTAAGGTTTTTACTAAAATTCCTATGATATCAACTATAACACCCCAACACTAGTTACCCAGAGTTGGTGCATTATTACATAACATTGGCATGATCACAAGGAAATCATGTCTCGAAATATCGATCAATTTTGTATTAATGGAAACAAGATTCATACATAAGTTCAACTTTACAACTTAAAAAGAAATACACCACGAATTTATTCCATTAGAAACATCCAAGCCTCCAAGATTATGCCTGAAAGTCACTCATAACTAACTTCTTCATATCCTGGGAAAATGAAACATAAGAAAGGGGTGATCTCAAAATCTCAGTAAGGGTAAACAATAAAATAGAAGATAATATAAATATTAAGCATGGTGAATAATTGAAACCACATGCCATTACCAATGATAAAAATGAATACTTTTATAGGAGGAATATGAGCTGAGTAAATAATTTCATAATAAAACATAATCATGGGTATTCTACTAGTCGAATGACCACATGAACCATCAATATTATTTTCATAATGAGGGAATGTATAATGTCGGACATTATGAAACATTTTGTCAAGGCCTCGGCCAAGACGTCTAAAAATTATTAAGGCCTCGGCCAAAACCATATATCAAATTGGGAAAGGCCTCGACTAATTCCATGTCTAGTTTTCTCATGAGACCTACCAATGCATCGAGGAGCTATAGTGGGCTCCACCCATCACTTTCTAAGTCCAATACATTCCTCATATGAAAAGGTTGAAATATAACATAAACATTCGTATTAAAACTAGCATATGAAATGTCAATACTTTAACTGTAAACCATGAATGGTATAAAATTAGAAAATCCAAATTCAAACATATCACAAAACTTTCAATACAATATGGAAGTTTTGTATCATAACAAATCAACTTCAAATAAACATAAAATCCATCAAAGGATGTTGACATAGATGAAATCAAAACTTTTTTTAGAGAAATATCTATTTCTATTTTGAAATCATTTAATAGTCATATAATTTTAATGAAAACATTTATTTTGAAAATATTCTTATAATATTCTAAGGGAAGCTTCAAAGATTTTATAACGGCAGAAAATAGCTGCACCCGTCGTATAAGTTAAAAAAACATAATTAACTTAATTTTGTTGAAAAGGTTATAAAGTACCTTGTTTGGAAAAGGATAGAAGGATTCCTTTCAAAACATATAAGGTCGAATAAGGGTTAGAATGAAATTACCTAATTTTCTAGTAAATATTAAGAATGTTTTGAAATACATTTTTAATAAACAAGTATGTGGATGATAAAGAGGTTCTAGTAGATAATTACGTATAAACAACCTTTGATAATGAATAAATTGTGAAATTAACCCTTACCTTGAACTTTTCCTCAATTGAGGATAGGTTAACCTCCTTTATAATGGTGAAATAATTTTTATTAAATGATACAAGAATCATATAAATTAATATGATATCATATATGATCTTTTATTATTGCTTTGTTAATAATATCTTAGTATTATCATCATTTCGGTTGTTAACTGATTTTTTTTCCTTTATGTGCTTTGTTACGTAAGTAATGTTTGTTATGGATAGGATTTATCTTATTCAGGTTCATAATTATATTAAGTCTTTAAACATTATTTTTAATCATCTAATGAAAATTAGTCTTGAATTGATATGATGGGGAACGAATCTCATCACGTTCGTAGAGATGGTAATTCGTGCGTACGCACTAGCGACAATATCATTATTTTGATATTAAAATAATATATAATTGGATGGTCTATCATATATACAGAATCATTATCATGTTATATTTATTATTTACATCAATTACACATCATTATTATACCCATCCAAATAATAATGTATTGAAAAACAATTACCCCATGACTTGGAGACGGTAAGCCATACGTACGCACGTATGGTGACATGTCATTCAAAGGATGGATAGAATAATGAATATGGTCGTACCATATATATAATAACATCACAGTATATATAATATACTGGAGTTATTATTTTATAATGGAAATAACAAATAAAGAGGATGTGGAAGAAGAAAGGAACTTGAAAGAGGTGATGAAATATTTACCTCTTCTTCGAGTTCTTCCTTTTGATTTGATCAAAAGGGCTCGTTAAGTTGGATTTATGACTAAAAAAAGGCCTCTAAGATTAAGATAGGACAGTTTAGAGGGTATTTGGGTAGGTTTTGGTCGATTCAAATATAGAAACCCAAGCCTTTTTCACATAACAATTCATGATTTTAAACATAATTCATCATCAGAGTACAAGCCAAGGATGGTTAAGTCTAGTGTCTTGGAAGACTAGGTATATATGACATAAAACATGGGCTAAAAAATGCTTCTTTATTTAATCTTCATAATGAGCTCCAAACTTCCTTTGATCTCGTACATCTGGATAGGGTACCCTGGGGAACACATGAACAAAGGGATGAGCTAAAAATCCCAGTAAGGTAAAGAATATAAGAATAAACTTTAAGCACATGAGTTAGGAGGCTTGACATAATGATATTGGAAGCATGGAACATATGGAATCATAACATATAAACATGGGATCATAAAAACATGGAATAAAATAATCATGGGATCATATAATCAAGAGATAATATATGTATAGTTTCATAAACATGTGGCAGCAACTTTAAACATGTCTTTAGTACGAGTCAAGGCTAACCGCCAATCTCATTTCCCATAGTAGCACAGGCCAAGGCTAACCGCCCAGACCGTTTTCCCATAATCTTCTCATGAGACATTAACTTTACCCAATGCATTGGATTGCTATCTGGGTGCACCCATCTAAGCTTATTCATGTATATTCTTGCCACATAAATAACCTCAATCATACATAAACATAAGAGTACCCAAGGAAAGAAATGGGCACGCAATCACGTTATGAAGCATAATAAAAAACGACGTAACATACAAGCATCCATGAAATAAAAGAATTAAATAATAAATAGACATTAATGATGTATAAATTCATAAATCATGACAATATATAACAAACTGAAGTGATAACATGTAAAAATAGTTTTTAGGAATCTTTGAGTAAAAACATTTTAGTGCGGTTTAAGAAAACATCGAATATCTCTTAAAACAAAAAACGGCATAATATTTTTTATAAAACCATAAGTAAACCAGGAGGGTTTTCATAATAAAAAGGATGATTTTATAAGGACAAAGGTGACTTAAAACATAGGATAGAGTACACTTGATAATAGGAAATAATTCGGGAAGTTCCCTTAAAATGGGTTCACTTATCGGAAAGTAATGCGGAGAGAAACACTTAAAATCATGCATATTCCCAAAAGATATTGATGAAAGAGTCTTGATAAATAAACTTGGAACATGTACACAACATTTAGAGTAATCACATGAAAGGATAAGATAACATCATTTTGGTAGAAAGGTAGATAAGACAACTCGAAGGAATAAAAGAGGTTTGGGTAGAATTCCTTACGAATTATCGTCATGGTATCGGGAGTACTTGAGGGGGCTTAGTGAGAGAGGAAAGGGAATTATAATCACTTATACATAAATAGGTAAGTATGGGGGAGGTGAGAAATCATACCCCATATTTAATAATTACACACAACATGTTTTATCATAGTGAACAATCTTGAATAAGAGTGAAATTGAAAGGATCCCTTACCTTAGGTTAGTTGGTGTTCTCAACTTGATATTAATGACCTGAATAGTCAAATTAGGTTTATTAATCAATAGTTCCAGAACCTTATATAAAATTAAAATATTCATTATACCCTTTCTAAGTTCATTTATACCTATTTTGATTGATTACAAGTTTCAATTTCATTGTTCGGGTCTGTTTGTTTCATTTGTTTTAATGATCGGTTCAATTGTATTTAGGTTCAAATAAATTATAAGATGAAAGTGGTTGTCCAGAATTGAAGTTATATAACATTAGTGGACATCCAGTAGGTTACATGGTTACAAAATTCATTTGGTTAATTAGAGTGAAATAGAACCTTTACATTAAACATTAATGATAAACACTTGAATTAATTTTAACGATTTTTCCCAATATTGACTTGTTTTATATTATTGTTTTATATCATGAGTGTATGAGGATTAAAGAACCTTAAATAGGAAATATAACATATATAATAATATGGTTCAACCATAACATAAATGGTTTCATGACCAGAATCAAAATTATAAAATAATTTGAAAACACAAAATCTATAATGTCGGTAATTTGACCCATTACGGACGATGTCTAATTCTAGAACATGAGGGAGAGGAGGAGAATTATGATGCTTGAAATTTTCTATAAACATGATTAGAATCCAGAATATATGAGATTCTGGAGCTTTCATGCCTTTTGGATAAGGGAAGGGGAAGAGGGTATAAGAAAAGAAAGGAAATGAAAACAAAACACTTGAAAACGAAAGAGGGTTCTTACCCTTTGATCTCCTCTCTTTGAGACTCCTCATGGGGCTTTGGTTTTGGTCTTTTAGAAAGACCAGAAAGACTTGGACGTGGGGAAGAAGCTTGGGAGGGTATTTGGGAAGAAATTTGGCTAGGAACAAGGCTTGAGATGTGTGAGGGAAAGAGGTAAGGAGAGAGGGTATTTATAGTGGAGGAGAGAGGGGTTTCCTTAATATAAAATTCATTAGTTTATTAATTCTCCACAAGACAAGGAATAGTGAGTCTTGAATGACCAATTATATTAATTTTATAATATAATCCCGAACCAAGTGGGCTTACATCAGTATAACATCACCCATGACTCTATAATTAGCTTATTTAGCTTATTTTATGTAAATTACGGTATTTCACTATTCATCAAAAATTCAAGTATTTCAGAAAAAACCCAAAAATTTACCCCAACCATTTTTCGACGTGTAGAATCCAAAAATGAAGTCCATTTTTCAAAAATAATTTTCTAAATATTATTATTTTAATATTTAAATAAAATAATTATTTATTATCAAAACCAGTTTTAAAGCATTCATTAACTCATTCTAAACTATAGGTATATCGAACTTCCAACATGAATATTATTTTTATACCACCATAGGTAAGGTTACTATTCATTAAGGTATATCACTATTTATAAGGGTATTTTACTATTCATTAGGGTAGGTTACTATTCACCAAAAAATTTTATTTTTTATTAGACTCCAAAAAACATCTTGAACACAACCGTGTATGACGGATTTTCAAAATTCCAAACACAGCAGTGACAAACTTAAGTTTAAAGGTCACTTATCACTTATTAGTTCATTATTATGTGATTTTATGGAATATTTATAATAAGGGAATTTTCATTAAAAACATTGGGTCATTACACAAATGGCTTTGAAGGTGTGAATTAGAGAGAAGGGGAGTGCCCTTTTATAAGAGGGTTGAGGGGCACCTTAGGAAAAGCTAGAAATATTATTTTATAATAAAATAATTTTCGGATTATAATGGCTCAAAATGGATTATTTAAAGGATAAGGTGGGTATGGGTCAAAAACTACTCAAAAATAGGTTTTAGACATGTTTGAATCACTATATTAACTTTATCTTTTAGATTTAACTCCTAGTTAAATAGTTTGACCTTTACCATGTGTCTTTGTATTTTTATATTATATGGTAAATAGACTTACTATATACTTCTAATAGAACCCCAAGTGGTTAATTAATGATACAAATATTGTTATATAAGTCTTTTGGACAAACCTTATATTTTTAGGAATATAATATCAATTAATAATATATTATTTGTTTTAAAAACTATTTTATGTCAATTTTGACACTATTTGATATTTTGTTTTTTCTAAATTCATAAACTCATTATTACTTGGAAAACAATTCATCAAACCAACCCTACTATGTCATATTAACCTATAAAATTATTGTAATTCATAAAAATTCTCAAATTACATTTATTTGGATATTTATAATATCAATTATTTTAATCTTTCATTAATACGGTAATTACTACATCATCATTGTGTCATAAATAAATATAATTATTTAATGTCTAAAAAATATAAATAAAATACCATAATGTAGTAATTTTTTTATCTTTGCAATTAATATTTATATTCGAAAATATTACTTATATAATCTCATGTAAAATTGATTTACTAAAAGATATTTGTTTATGTCATTTTTGTTTTTACTTTAAGTTAATTAGAACAAAGTGTCATTATCAATTATAACTCGCTCCATGGGGTCCCAAAATCTACCCAAGGATGCCCATGGTCTTCCATGACTCATCCAATAAGGTTATAACAAGTGTTAAGGTAATTTTTTATTCTTATAATATTTTTTTAACTTGAATTACCCTATTTACCTTTAACTCCAGTAAATAAAAGCCAAAAGTTACTATTCACCAAAAATTATTTTCATATTATTGAACCAAATTTTACTTAACTATTTTAATCGTGTCTCTCGGATTTTTTAAATTCAACTCATAGAAGTGGTAAAATTAAGTTTTATGCAAATTTGCAAATGCTCCTTGGAGGTGGGTAAAGACTGTAAAAAGTTCAATAAACTTTTTATATATCTAAAGTTATTATAAACTGACTCCAATGAATTAAATTGAACTTATATAGGTATTATGAATATATTTTTACCTAAAATAAATTTAAATAAAATAAATAATTATGTAAAAAAATTCGATTTTAAACTATAACTCGGTGTTTTTCACGATTCATCAAAAATTTAAAGTTTTCAGAAAAATATCAAAAATTCACCCTAATATAATTTTGATATTTTGAATTAAAAAATGAATTCTATTTTACCTATTTCAAAACATAGAAGTTTCTTTAATTAATTTAAAATTAATTCCTATTGTCAAAACCAAAAAGCGTATTTTTAAGAAATAATAACTATCAAAAGATTGACACTTGTTTATATCCAATTTCAAAGTGAAATTACTTACAATGACCATCATTGTATTAAATGGTAAAAATATAATCTAATTACACTTCCAAACCATTAAAATGTATAATTAAACACTATAAATTATTTTTATTAAAAAAGTTTTTTCAGTTAAAATATAGTATTTTTCACTATTCCCCAAAATATGAAAGTTATCAGAAAAACACCAAAAACTTATTGAAACTAAATTCTTGTGTCCCGATTCTAAATAAGAAGCTTATTTTTTGAAATTTAATATATAAAATTTTGAAATATTGTATTTAAAAAGGGTTCTCCATTAAAAGGCGGTAAAATTGCATTTTTTGAAAAATACTTCTTTTATCTAAAAAAATGAATTTGTTCTTACATTATGTCCAAGAAACTCATAATATGGATTCTAAAATTATAACGATTATATAAATTTCAAATTCTGTTAATACTATTCATAACCACTTTTGAACGGATAGTTTGGTAAGTTGTGGGACGCTTGAACTCAGTGTTGCGTGTAGTGCAAGTTATTGAATTACTTTGAAGAAAATAATGTACTATGAAATATTGGGGTGTTGCACTTGCCCCATACGAAGCCCATTTGTCAGAGATCGGAAAGGATGTGGCTCCATTGGGATTCTCTCTTGACCATTCCCAATCCGAACTTGAACACGTTAAGCTTGATCGGAACCGACTACAGGAGAAGTGGAAGTTAATAGAGATTACCACCCGAGCGATGTTATCCGAGTCACCCCAAGAGTCTGTCATCATTGTACACCTTACCTGTCAGTCTTATGTGGGTGTTATAAGGGTTTATTTAACAATACCCTAGAACTATGACTATGTACATTATGTTTTTACAAAGAATGTGCATTCATTTTATTATTGTTACTTTGTAAATAGTTTTTAAAGCACAAATAGTATTTTTAGTTAATATTCAACTAATAAATCTATTTTGATGAATTCTTGGATTTTTGAATTAAATAATATTTTAATAAAATATTATTATAATTAAATTACTTTTTATTAAATATAAATTATCATATAATTTTATGAATGCAATTGTAATTTTTATTAAGGTTTGAAAGCTATTTTTGTCAAAACCCGTGAATTTTTGGTAAATGTCGGTTTTTATTTTAAAAGTAAAAATTCACATATTTATAAAATTATTTAGATAAAATGAATATTATTTTTCAAATCAGGATGTCAAAATTATCCAACGGTGAATTTTTCATTATTTTCTAAGACAGGCGAATTTTTGGGTAAAACTTAAATACAGTTTAATATATAATGTGTTTTATGACATCATAATGACCCCAAGAGTATGTCCTCAGGTTATCCCATGCAATGCTAAGTACGAGGTAATTTAGCGGTCATTTAAAATAAGTTTTCAATAAATATGTTGTGTGTTTTATGTTCTAAGCTGTTATGTAATGTTCCTAAGCCCCAAAGACACTAGACCTCTTAATATTCTATGTTATATCAAGTGAATATTTTATGTAATAAATCATGTCTAAGTATGAAATAAATAGCAGGGTTGTTATAGTTGGTATCCAAGTATAGGTTTAGTTATTTTTGGGATTACGATTAGAAAACCCTAGTGAAGACTTAGAGACAAGAATAAGTATAATAAAAACATCCCTAAGTGTTGGTGAGTATTGAGTAAGTGGTTTATCAAGAAAATATATCCCTCTCTGGATACGAGTAGATAGAGGTGGCTCTAGCACAGATGTATCCTAGGGGTAAAACCTGAAAATATCGCTTTGAGCAAGACTCGAACAGGAACTGACGTACGACAACAGGCCTTGCTACACTCTTGGTTACGACACTCCCAGGGGATAAGCTTTGGTAAATTCACAAGATTAGTATGAACCCTTATTAAGGGAATGAAAAAAAATGCCCCTAAGAATATATGTTAGAAATTAGATCATGAATAGCATAGATTGAAGCCAATAGATTCATAAGTTAAGGAAATAAAAGATATTTATAAGTCATCTGTTTTTTTCCTTGGATTACCCTTTATGTGTTACCCCTAACTTTCCTTTTATTCCAGCAAATGGATGGTAATAGGAGGAATCAGGCTAAAAACTGATTTTAAGATCAATGTGATGACTATGCTAATGAGATGCCCAATCCAATGGGAGAGGGAATCAAAAACTTTGTCATGCTTTTCTCTCAGTTAACTCAAGATTTTAATAGAAACATGGGTCAAGAGGAACGTTCAACCCCCCTAAGAAAAAACAAGTCACTATCGAGAGCTTCATGAGACAATGGCCTTCTAATTTTAATGGATCATATGATTCCTCAATCGCCAAAAAATGGATCAACTCCATTGAAAAGATCTTATCCTTCAATGTTCTGAACAAGATAAGGTTCTCCTAGCTGCTTATCGTATGGAGGGTGAATCTGATCAATGTTGGATGTTGATCGAAAATACAAAGCCTGAGGAGGAGATCGAGGCATTGGAATGGATGGATTTTCAGAAGATATGTTTTGATAAATATTTTCCACACACCCTCCGGCTTAAGATGGAAAGGGACTTCCTTGCCCTCAAGCAAAAAGACAACGAATCTGTCAGATCGTACGAGGAAAACCACACAAGGCTTGCATGATAAGCCTCCAACTTTGTCGTTACCCCCAAATCCAAGGTTGAGCACTTCTTTGGTGTACTAAAACCTAGCCTACAGAAAGTAGATTCCATCCATGACTTCGACAGCTATGAGGAAATTGTCTGATGTACCCTCAAGGTTGAAATGGAGATCGGAGAATCCCAAGGGTATCATGAGGATAATAAGTGTAAGGTGGAATTCAATTTTGGTGGTCTGACGCATAAATCCAATGGTTTTAAGAAGATCCAGCACCCCACTTTCTAAAGGTGCAGAAAGAAGCACCCTGGAAATTTCCTAAAGGGGACGAGGAAATACTTTAGGTGTGGAAGAGAAAGGCACCTAGATGTTAACTACAGACAAAAAAACATGTACCTGAAATAGATGAGATAAATGCTTCATTTAAACCTCAACGTGTTGTTCATTTTTAAAACTACAAAGAACCAGGGAATCATTCAAATCAGTTCCCTAAGCCAAGGGTTTTCGGAGGCAACCAACAACCTCCAAGGCAGAAAGGGAGAGCTTTTTCCATCACTACTGCCAAAGTGAACCTCAACAATGAAGTGATCATAGGTACACTAGTTATTCATACAATAATAGCAAACATACTCTTTGATTTAGGTTATACGCATTCTTTTATATCCCAAAAGTTTAGTAGAACAATCCCAGCACCACCACAAATCATGGAAGTAAAGATGTCGGCGAGTACGGTAAATGGAGAAATCAATGCATCCAATGAATATAACTCCTCAAATATCATAATCTTTGGATTGAATTTCCTGGAGAACCTCGATATACTCCCTCTAGTGGAATTTGATGTAATTCTTGTCATGGATTGGCTTTCCTTATATACAGCCAACATAAATTTTCATGAGAGGGAAATCACTCTCCATGTGGAGAATCGACCCTCGATTATGTACAAGTGCAAGGAGGAAGATGAATATTCTTTAGCTCCATCATATCAAGTTTGGATATTTATACCCTATGATTACGCGTATCTGGATCATATGATTGAGCCCAAGGAAGAAACCATCTTTGAAGACATGCCTATTGTGAGGGAATTTGCTGAAGTGTTTCCCCAGGAATTGTATGGTCTTCCTCATAGAAGTGATGTTGAATTCTCAATTGATCTTATACCTAGGTTGTTTCCAATATCAAAGACTCCATATAGAATGGTTGTTGTGGAGCTTGAGGAGCTGAAGAAACAACTATAGGAGAATCTGGATAAAGGGTTTATATTCCCAAGTGCTTCACCATGGGGTGCACCAATCCTCTTCGTCAAGAATAAATATAGGTCAATGCGCCTTTGCATCGATTATCATGATCTTAACAAAATCATGATAAAGAACAAGTATTCTCTCCCACGAATCGAAGAATTTTTCAATCAGTTGCATGGAGAACAATATTTATCCAAGGTGGATTTGCGGTTGGAATATTATCAAGTAAGGTTGAAGAAGGAAGATATCCCTAAGACTGCTTTTCGTACAAGATACGGGCACTATGAGTTCATAGTAATGCCTTTCGGACTCACTAATGCTATAGCAATCTTCATGGACTTGATGAATATATTCTTTTGAGATTACCTCAAATAATTTGTGGTAGTATTTATAGATGATATTCTAATATACTCAAAAACCAAGGAGGATTGTGAAGAGCATCTAAGAACTATACTAGAGACCTTGCGAAAGGAGAAGATCTATTCAAAGTACAGCAAGTGTGAGTTCTGGTTAAAGGAGGTCTCATTCTTGGGCCATATCATCACAATCAATGGGATATCTATGGATCCCTCCAAGACATCTACAATAGAGGGATGTTTGAGGCCAACATCAGTAACAAATATCCGTAGCTTCTTGGGGTTAATTGGATATTATAGACGATTTTTGAGAAATTTCTCACGATTGTCCAACCCTCTTACCAAGATAACTCAGAAGGGAGTAAAGTTTTCTTGGAGTTATGAATGTGAAGAAATATTCAAGGATTTGAAAAGAAGTCTCATCATTGCACCCATTCTCACTTTACCCACAAGTGGAGAACTTTTTGTGGTATTTAGTGATGCTTCGAAGATGGGATTTGGATGTGTGTTGATGCATAATGACAAATTCAATGCCTATGCTTCAAGGTAATTGAAAGTTCATGAGAAGAATTATCCAACACATGATTTGGAGTTGGCTGGGGTGATCATCACTTTAAAAATTTTGCATCATTAGCTCTTTGGGAAGAAGAGTGAAATATATACGGACCAAAAAATCCTCAAGTATATAATCACACAGAAAGAGTTGAACATGCACCAATGAAGATAGTTAGATCTGTTCAAAGACTATGACTGCTCAATCCATTACCACCCTGGGAAAGCAAACAAGGTGGTGGATGCTCTAAGTAGAAAGGACTCAATGATTCTATCACTAATGATAATTGAGAAGGATACAATCTTCTTGTATTTGATGAAGATGGACATGGGAATCATAAATAAGGGAACATCATTAATCCTTTCACAAATGATTTCTCAACAGTCTCTTTTTGAAAAGTTAAAGGATGTCCAAAAGGATGATGTGGAAATTCAGAATAAAGTAGAAGCTATCAAAAAATAGAAATCCTTAGAGTTCAATGTTAATGAAGAAGGAATTGTGAGATTTGGGAAAAGACTATGTGTTACATCAAGTCCAGAGCTGAAGAAGGAACTTTTGGATGATGCACGTAGTTCAAAATTCTCAATTCACCCAGGAAACACAAAGATGTATTGAGATCTTCGAGAGCATTTTTGGTGGAATAATATGAAGAAGGAGGTCGCTGAGTATACATCAAAGTGCCTGGTGTGTCAGCAAGTGAAGGTAGAGAGGTAGAATTCTAAGGGGATGATGAAATCATTGCCCATACCAGTATTGAAATGGGAGAACATCACCAAGGACTTTGTCACCAAACTTCCTAAGACATCCAAAGGCAACAATGCAATCTGGTTTGTTGTGGATTGTCTTTCAAATTCTGCACACTTTATTGAAATTTGGAAGGATTTTTTATTGGATCAACTGGCACAGATATATATCAGGGAAGTGGTAAGGCTGCATGAAGTACCAATATCTATTGTATCAAATCGAGATCCAAGACTCACCTCTAAGTTTTGGAAGATTCTTAAACATGATCTGGATACTGAACTGAACTTCAGTATGGCCTATCATCCTCGAACTGATGGCCAATCTGAGAAAACTATTCATACACTAGGGATATGTTAAGATCATGTCCGATGGACTTCAAAGAAGGGTGGGACCAACATCTTTCACCGGTTGAATTCTCCTACAATAATAGTTTCCACTCGAACATCTGAATGGCACCTTATGAATCCCTATATAGGAAGAGGTGCAGAACACCGGCATGTTGGGATGAAGTCAGTGAATGTAAGATTCTAGGACCAGAAATGGCTAAAGAAATAGAGAAGGTGAAAACCATTCAGCAGCATATCAAGGCAGCCCAGAGTCAACAGAAGAGTTTTGTAGATAACTGTCAATGAGACCTTGAGTTTAAAGTTGGAGACATGGTATTTCTATGTATATCTTCATGGAATAAGGTCATGAGGTTAGGAAAGAAATGGAAGGCAAGTCCTAGGTACATCGGGCCCTTCAAGATTCTTGATCGTGTTGGGGTTGTGGCCTATCGACTAGCACTTCCACCTACCATGGCCAAAGTACAAGATGTCTTTCATGTATCCCTCTTAAGGAAGTACATACCAGACCCTTCACAAGTACTCTCTCCAGAGGTAGTAGAGCTAGAGGATGATCTTTCTTACGAGGAGCTACCAGTGAAGATCTTAGATCGTAGAGAAAAAGATATGCGAAATAAGACAATGCCCCTCGTCAAGATGTTGTGGCGAAACCAAAAGTTTGAAGAAGCGACGTGGGAATTGGAAGAAGTGATGAACCAGAGTTACCCACATCTGTTTTACTATGGGAAAAGAAAATTTTTAGGGAGAAATTTCTTATGGTGGGAAGATTTTAAAGACCCAAACTTTCATTAATGGAAATTCCTCTTGATCTAATTAAATGTTTATTATGGTTATATAAAATGTGAACTTCATTGCTTTTATGTTTCTGGATTTTAAAATACCATTAGAAATTGATACCACTACTAATATAGTTGTTGAATAGTGATCACATGATTAGTATAAATATAGGGCTTTAACAAATCCAATTTACTTAGACAAAGGAAGCGATGGACTCATCCAGTAGATTTGCCACGTACGAAGCCCATTTGTTGGAGCTCAGAAAGGAGTTTGTGTCATTGGTATTTTCTCGTGACTAAGCCCAAGCCGAGCTTGAACACGTTAAGCTTGAGCAGAACCTACTATGGGAGAAGTGAAATTTAATAGAGATTACCACCTGAGCGATGTCATCTGAGCCACCCCAAGAGTATGTCATCATCGCACACCTTACCCTTCAGTCTTATGCGGGTTCTATAAGGGGTTATTTAACAACACCCTATCACTATGACTATGTACATTATTTTTTTATAAATATTGTGCATTCGTTTTTATACTGTTACTTTGTAAATAGTTTTTCAAACAAAAATAGTATTTTTAGTTAATATTCAACTAAGAAATCTATTTTGATGAATTGATGTATTTTTAAATTAAATAATATTTTAATAAAATATTATTATAATTTAAATACTTTTTATTAAATATAAATGATCATATAATTTTGTGAATGAAATGTTAATTTTTATTAAGGTTTGAAAGCTGTTTTTGTCAAAACCCATGAATTTTCGGTAAATGTCGGGTTTTATTTCAAAATTAAAAATTCACCTATTTATAAAATTATTTAGATAAAATGAATATTATTTTTGGAATCAAGACATCGAAATTATCCAACGGTTCATTTTTCATAATTTTCAGAGACAGTCGAATTTTTGGGTAAAAATTAAATACCGTTTAAATATATAATGTGTTTTATGACATCATAATGACCCAACAGTGATGTAATAAAATAATATAAAACTTATTTTCTTCCAATATATGTTTTAAAATTAAAATAATGTTATTTTGGGTTTGTTTTATTCATTTTACAAAGATTTAGTGGACCCTCCAAGACATATAAAACATTTTGTCTTTTTAAATTGTTTTCCTTAAGAGTGTGACTCACCTCCACATAAGCAACCCTATTATTTTAAGAAGTTCGGCCATTATCCTTATAAAATATTGTTTTACACTCCCCTTTTGTAAAAATCATGGGCAAAAACCATGGGTTGTTTTGTAGTTTTGATTATTTTAATGTGAGGTGTCCCAAACCTAAATAATAAAGAATTCTCTCTACTTTCCTATATAAACCCACCCAAACTCCCACTTACTCTTTACTCAAAGCCTTTGGAGTTCGACCAACCTCTTCCCTCCTCTCTCTGGAATCCTCCCAATGTAACACCCTGAGATTTTATGAAAAATATTATTTTTAATTACTTTGATGTCTTGTGTTGTACGCTACACCAAGATTAGCTTGCGCTATACGCAACACTGTATTAGCATACAGTATACACAAACACTATTCTAGGCTTGTGTTTCGTGCTAGAGCAACCTTCCTGGATAACGTGTGTTGTACGCAATACTGAGTTTTACTAAACGAGATATTATTATAATATTATTATGAACTAGCCGTTATGAATAGTAAGGCCCACTTTTTGAAATTTTATAAATTTTATCTTTCAAAATGGACTTCATTTTTGGATTTGGAATATCGAAATTAGTCTCGGGAGAATTTTTGGTATTTTTTTGAAAACATTCAATTTTTGATGAATAGTGAAAACACTGGGTTATTATTTAAAAACCGAATTTTTATTTAAATAATTATTTATTTTATTTAAATTTTTTTAGGTCAAAATTGATACATAATACCTATATAAGTTCAATGTAATTCATTGGAGTCATTTTATAATAATTTTAGATATATAAAAATTTTATTGAACTTTTCACCGTCTTTTACCCACCTCCTAGGAAAATTTGAAAATTCACATAAAACATAATTTTACCACTTATGTGAGTGGAATTTCAAAAATACAAGAGACATGATTAATATCAAGGAGTAAAATTCAGTTCAATAAGATAAAAATAATTTTTGGTAAATAGTAACTTTTTGCTTTTATTTACCACGGATAAAAGTAAATAGGGTAATTAAGGGTAAAAACGATATTATTATTACCAAAACACATGCCCTAATTTTATTTGATAAGTTTAATTCTACCAAAAACAACCTTAGTATTAAAATATGACCCTTCAGGTCCATTTGGATTAGATTAGGACACTTGTTATTATTTTATTTAAAGAATAGTTAAAATAGTTAAAATCAAAGATTAATAACTAAAACATTTTTAATATAGGGTTACAAATAAGATAAATTCTACTATAAATATTCATTATAAATATAATTATATTTCTTACATAATGGAATTTTATTTATAATTTTTAGACATAAAATAATTTAATTTATTTATGACATAATGATGATGCAGTAATTACCTTATTAATGAAATATTAACATAATTGATGTTATAAATACCCAAATAAATGTAATTTGAAACTTTTTATAAATTACACTAATTTTTTAGGTTAATATGACATGTTATTGTTGATTCAATTAACATTTTTATAACTAATCATGCTGTTATTGATTTCACAAAAATCAATTACCAAATAGTTTCAAAATTGACTTAAAATAGTTTTTAAAACAAATATTATATTATTAATTGTTATTTTATTCCTAAAATTCTAAGGTTTGTCCAAATGACTTATATAAGGTTATATATATTAATAATGAACCATTTTGGGTTCGTTTCTCTTATTATAGTATGTTTATTAACCATATAGTGTAAGAAAACAAGAAGACACGGTAAAAGTTAAATTATTTAACTTAGAGTTAAATCTAAATGATAAGGTTAAAATAGTAACCTAAACTTATCTAAAACCTATTGGTTGAGAGGTTTTAGACTCATACCCACATTATCTTATAAATAAGTCACTTTGGAACCATTATAAACCGAATATGACTTTATTATAAAATAATATTTTAAGCTTTTCCTAAAGTGCCCCTCTCCTCCCTTATAAAAGGGCACCTCCTCCTTCTTCTCTTTACACAATTTTGAGCCTTCAGGCTCGGCCAAACCCTAACGATTTCCCTTTTAAACTTCCCTAAAAACATTATATAGGTTCTTGTCTCCTAAAAATACCAAATCTAGTTCCTTAAGAGGAAACTTAAAAGAGGTGCGTCGAAGAAGAGGTAATCTCTTCTACCGATTCTTTCAAGTTTCTTTCTTCTTCAACTTCTTCTTATTTAGTTGTTTCATTATAAAGTAATAACATAAGTATCACTAATATACTGATATGTTTTTATAAATATTAAACAACCCCATTTCACCTTCTATCCATCCTACAGAAAATGAAATCACCGCGTGTGCGTACGTACGGAATACCGTCTCCACGCCGTGGTGTAATTTGTTTTTCCACCACCACCTTAATTGGATAGGTATAATGCTGTAAAGAATAACTATATTTGGTATTATAACATCATACTGATTCTAAGATATTATTTCATCCACTGTAATTCCATTCAATAATTATGGGAACGATATCATCGCTCGTGCGTACGTACGGATTACTGTCTCCACGATTCAATGAGATTCATTCTCCATGTTAACCATTCAAGAATGATTAAAAAGTATATATAATGAATAATAATGAAATATATGAAATAATTAAGCAACTGTATTTATGTATGTATATATATATATATATCATCTACTTACTTCCATTCAAATCAATAAGGAAAGGAAAACAACATTCATGTGTACGTACGGCCTACCGTCTCCATGAATGTTGTATTTCATTTAATTCATCTATCTATTATATATATATATATACTGAATAATAATGATATATAAATCATGATTTATATTCTGGAAGTAAGTAAATCATTGTATAAGTAATAATAATATCAAGAACAACAAGGCCAAACGCGTATGAGAAATAAAACGATTTTACCCAAAACGCTGCTTTAACATAGAATTTACAAAAGAACGGGTAATATAAAGTCATAAGTGAACCATATAATATATCATAACAATGAATATGATTATTTAATAAGTAAATGACATTATTTAAATCATTATAAAGTAGGTTCGGATATGTATTTAGCATATCGGACCTAAGGTAAGGGATAACTTTTCCAATCTCGTTTTTATCCGAGATTGTTTATTTGTAAGTATTTACTGGGGTTATTGTTATCATCCAGGCCCAAATTTTCTAAAAATGTTTTCATGTATGTTTAAATTCCTTTTTACCCATTTTTACTTTTACTACATGGTATGTAAGGAATCTTTCTTTTGTTTACTATACGAGGTACTTTTTGACTTTTCTGACAAAAGTAGGAGAAGAATGTTTTTTTGACTTATACGGCATGAACAGATTTTTATGGTTTCATAACACATTATTTTCATGAAGTTTACTCTACAATATTTCATGGTTATTTTCAATAAAATCATTTTCTTTTAAAATTTCATGTCATTTTGTGAAAATAAAATGATTTTGAAGAAGAAAGGATATATTCCTCAAGAATTCACTTCAAGTGTTTTATCAAAACCATTTTCCATATAAGATGTGATTATTTCATATGTGTATGTTTCAAGTATAATGACTCTATTATTTACATGGTTTCACTTTTTTTCATGATGAAATGATATCCATTTGTTTTATATGGATTATGTTATGATGGAATGATGTTTATGAAACCCATTTTTATTCTTTGGGTTATGATGAATGATTTATGTTTATGTTGTGGCACACGTAAGAATGATTTCATTATGAGATGGGTGGGACCTATATCTCCCTCCAATTCATTGGGTAAAGATTTATATCTCATGATATAGACATGGATGGAATGGTAAGTTAATCAGGTTCAGTGATACAGGACTGCAACGAGGAGTGAACTCGATTCAGAAAGGGATTTTGTCCCCTAAGATGGTCTTGGCAGCAATGCCTTGGCTACTATGGAAATCAAATTATGTGCTTAATGGTTTTCCACAATTAAATGTTTTATTCCCAAGCTATTTTATCATGATTGATTATCCATTATGATCTATGCCTTACGTACTACCATGTTTTATGTCATTGCTCAAGATTTTGATGTTTAAATATTATGTTCATGTTTTGAAGTTCAAATGTATATGGTTTGTTTTATTTTCTCCATGCTTACCCTAAATGAACATTTAAGCTCACCCTTTATATGTTTTCTTTTCCCCAGGATATATAGAATGGTTTTAGGTAAAAAAAGGAAGATCTTTATGGGAGATGTTGGAGATCTTTAACCAAGATTAGAAGATTATATTCCAAGTTTACAAAGACACTAAACTATTACGGTCCTTTGGTGTCTGTTTTTGTTATGTATTATGTATTTCGTAAAAGTAATGTAATGTGTATGTACATCAAGTTTGGGGTCTCTATATTTGGTATCAGAGGAAAGGTTTAGTCAACCTTTGGAAACTATGATGCAAGAAATTTAGTGAGATCCCTAGAGATAATTCTAAGGTATGTCTAGAGATGTCCCTAAGGTTAAGTATAAGTATAGTTTATAGTCCTAGATTTACGGTAACAATCTTATAATTAACCCTAATATGTTATATATTGAAGGTACTACCCCTTTATTATGTTGTTTTCCCTAGCATTATTTTTTCCTCCCACACTATTCTTTTTGGGTTTTAGACGATGGATGGAACCTGAAGGAACTGTGTTGATCAATATAATGGACAATGCAATGATTGTCCTCCTGAACAAACCAATGTTATGGGAGATGGAGTGAAAAATCTTATTGCTATACTTACACAAGCTATGAATCATTATGGACTTCCAAATGAGTAGAGAAGGGAAAAATATTATATTGAGTCCTTCATGAGGCAACATCCACCTTATTTCAGTGGGCCTTCTGATCCACTTGTTGTTGAACAATGGATCAGTACCATTGAAAAGATATTTTCCATACTTTATTGTTCGAAACATGAAAAAGTCATTCTGGCTATTTATCATTTAGAAGGTGAATCAGATCAATGGTGGACTCTAATTAATAATACGAGGCCCCTAGATGAAATTGAATCAATGGAATGGGACGAGTTCAAGAACTTATTTTTCAATAAGTACATCCCTCGTATTCTTCAAACAAAATGGAAAACGAGTTCCTTGAGCTTAAGGAAAAGTATGATGAATCTGTTGGTATATATGAGGCAAATTTTACAAGGCTTGCAAGGTATGCATATGGCTTTATCATTCAACCTGAAAGTAAAGTTGATCGATTCTTCAGTGGCTTTAAACCAAGTATTCAAAGGGCATTAGCTATAAGAGACTTCAGTAGCTATGAAGAAATTTTGCATTGTGCTATCAAGATAGAAATGGAAGTTGGTGTTACATATCCATCTCATGGTTTTGACAAGAAAAGAAAGATGAAGTTCAAGGAAAAATCTCAAAAACAATGGTGAAAATAAGACTAATGTTTCTATATGCTCAAAGTGTGGAAAGAATCATGGTGGAGATGGTCTTAAAAGGACTAGAAAATGTTGTGAGTGTGGGAAAGAAGGTCATCGAGCAGCTGAGTGTCTAAGTAATGGAAAAAGGGTAGCTGATGTTGTGAAAAAAGAAAAGAGTATAGATAACGCTCCACCAACACTTCAATGCTTCAAGTGCAAGGAAATGGGGCATTATGCTAACCAATTCCCGAATCCAAGAGTTAATGATGATCGATGTGAGAAACATATTAAGTAAAAGGATAAAGGGAAGTCACATTCGATCACTATTTTTGATGTTGAGTATGATAATGATGTTGTGTAATGATTAAGTGTTTATGTAATGGGATTTCAAAATAGTATCATGGAATCTCATTTATGGTATCGTGGAATTTTGGAATATCTATGTATTGGTTTTTAATAATTATATGGAACCGGTAACCATGAAAAGTGATTGAAATATTTTTGGAAAGAATATAATATGCGCATAATGAAGGGATAAATAGAAAATGAAATGAGCTCATGACTGATATAAGGACAAAGTTATATTATGGTTTGAGTATATAGAAATTTTGGGATTGTGGTATGCGGAAAGTGTTAAATTTTGACAGCATTCATGTTTTCACTAAGGTTCAATGGGTATTCATTTTTCAAGAGAATACATGATTAAGGTATTCACATGTTTTTAATTTGACCAACAAGATATATCATACGATATATGCGGGATAAATGATGGTATTCGCATGCTCAGCAGATGACATTTCTAGTAATCGTTTTCTTTATACTATGATCTTGGACAGAAGTATTTTGGATAAGCCTAAAGATTGGAACGGATTACATTGGACATAAGTTACTATTGTTTAAGGATAGAACTTTTTTTGATATTATTGATGGTATGTTATAATAATATAGTTTTAGAAAAAGTACAACCTGCAGGACGGGCGACAATCCATCGCATCGGACAAGGCTGTGGGAATCAAACCCACAACTGAAGTGTGACAGGCCTTTATCACCTACCATTGGCCTATAGGAAGTCCCTAGTTTGTAGAAATTAGTTTTATTTTATTAAGTGGTATGATATATGAATTATAAGTCCATTTTTGGAACCGTATATGATTAATCTCACCATAAATGGACTTATGTATATAACTATTGATAACCTTATGTTTGAGACAGATGAAATGACCTATCATTCTATCGCATGATCCGCTAACACTTCACGGAAGACAAATTCAACTTCATTTATTTAAGAGATGAAGTGGAAATTGTTCAAGGCACGAACAAAAATGAGATCGTACCAAAATCAAGTAAGTATTGCTTATAATTCAAAATTTCTTCAACATTAGGGAAATGATCTTGAAAAAAAAAATGTTGTCCTAGTGTCCTCATACCTGATTAATCGGATGGTACCTTAGATCATCAAAAATTTATGGATTTGAGATTGTTGGATCTTTCATAGCCATGTTCTCTACCACTCTCCATCAGAACGTGATGGTTAGATTTCTCTTTCATATCCATATTTTCACCTATGTTCTCCTATGTGGAAACCCAGTGATTAGTTAATTTGGGTAACCATTACGTTTCATAATTTAGGTTTTAAAGATAAGTTTTGGTATTCCTTTTTACGATGTGGCTTTCTATGAAAGAAAATCTCAAGTAATAAACCATGTATAACCCCGATGAATTTCGAGGGCGAAATTCATTTTAAGGGGGGTAGAATGTAACACCCCGAGATTTTATGAAAAATATTAGTTTTAATTACTTTGATGTCTTGTGTTGTACGCTACAACAAGATTAGCTTGTGCTATACTCAACACTGTATTAGCTTACAATATACACAAACTCTATTCTAGGCTTGTGTTTCACACCAGAGCAACCTTCCTCGATAGCATGTGTTGTACGCAATACTGAGTTTCACTAAACGGGATATTATTATAATATTATTATGAACTAACCGTTATGAATAGTAATGCCCACTTTTTGAAATTTTATAAATTTTATCTTTCAAAATGGACTTCATTTTTGGATTCGTAATATCAAAATTATCCTAGGGTAAATTTTTGGTATTTTTCTGAAAACTTTCAATTTTTGATGAATAGTGAAAACACTAGGTTATTATTTAAAAACAGAATTTTTATTTAAATAATTATTTATTTTATTAAAATTTATTTTAGGTAAAAATTGATACATAATACCTATATAATTTCAATGTAATTCATTGGAGTCATTTTATAATAATTTTAGATATATAAAAATTTTATTGAACTTTTCACCGTCTTTTACCCACCTCCTAGGAGATTTTGCAAATTCACATAAAACATAATTTTACCACTTATGTGAGTGGAATTTCAAAAATCCAAGAGACAAGGTTAATATCAAGTATTAAAATTTGGTTCAATAAGATAAAAATAATTTTTTGTGAATAGTAACTTTTTACTTTTATTTACCATGGTTAAAAGTAAATATGATAATTAAGGGTAAAAATGATATTATTATTATCCAAACACATGCCCTAATTTTATTGGATAAGTTTAATTCGACCAAAAACAACCTTAGGATTAAAATATGACCCTTTAGGTCCACTTTGATTAGATTAGGACACTTATTATTATTTTATTTAAAGAAGAGTTAAAATAGTTAAAATCAAAGATTAATAACTAAAAACTTTTTAATATAGGGTTATACATAAGATAAATTCGACTATAAATATTCCTTAGAAAGCTAAAAATATTTAATAAAAATGGTATTTTATTTATAATTTTTAGACATAAAATAATTTAATTTATTTATGACACAATGATGATGCAGTAATTACCTTATTAATAAAATATTAACATAATTGATGTTATA
Source organism: Viscum album (assembly GCA_963277665.1). Classification (NCBI taxonomy): domain Eukaryota; kingdom Viridiplantae; phylum Streptophyta; class Magnoliopsida; order Santalales; family Viscaceae; genus Viscum; species Viscum album. The sequence continues at coordinate 534,121,031 of OY728126.1, forward strand.
AATATCCAAATAAATGTAATTTTGAGACTTTTTATAAATTCCACTAATTTTTTAGGTTAATCTAACATGTTATTATTGATTAAATTAACTTTTTTAGGAATAATCATGCTGTTATTATTTTCACAAAAATCAATTACCAAATAGTGTCAAAATTGACGTAAAATAGTTTTTAAAACAAATATTATATTATTAGCTGTTATTTTATTCCTAAAAATCTAAGATCCAGCAAAATGACTTATATAAGGTTATATATATTAATAATTAACCACTTGTGGTTCTTTGGGCTTATTATAGTAATTTTATTAACCAAATAGTTCAAGTAAACAAGAAGACATGGTAAAAGTTAAATTATTTAACTTAGAGTAAATCTAAATGATAAGGTTAAAATAGTAACCTAAACTTTTCTAAAACCTATTGGTTGAGTGGATTTAGACCCATACCCACTTTATCTTCTAAATAAGTCACTTTTGAACCATTATAAACCGAATATGACTTTATTATAAAATAATATTTTAAGGTTTTCCTAAAGTGCCCCTCTCCTCCCTTATAAAAGGGCACCTCCTCCCTATTAACTTTACACAATTTTGAGCCTTCAAGATCGGAAAAAACCTACCCATTTTCCTTCTCAACTTCCCTATAAACATTATAGAGGTTATGGTCTCCCCAAAAGACCAAATCTAGTGCCATAATAGGAAGCTTAAAAGAGGTGCGTCGAAGAAGAGGTAATATATTCTACCAATTCTTTCAAATTTCTTTCTTCTTCAACTTCTTCTTCTTTAGTTTTTTCATTATAAATTAATAACCTAAGTATCACTAATATACTGATATTTTATTATAAATATTAACCAAACCCATTTCACCTTCTATCCATCCTACGGAAAATAAAATCACTGCGCGTGCGTACGTACGGAATACCGTCTCCACGTCGTGGTGTAATCTGTTTTTCCACCACCACCATACTTGGATGGGTATAATGGTGTAAAGAATGACTATATATGGTTATTATAACATCATACTGATTCTATGATATTATATAATCCACTATAATTCCATTCAATAATTATGGGAACGATACCATCGCTCTTGCGTACGTACGGATTACCGTCTCCACGACGTGATGAGATTCATTCTCCATGTTAACCATTCAAGAATGATTAAAAAGTATATATAATGAATAATAATGAAATATATGAAATAATGAAGTTAATGGATTTATGTATATTTATATATATATATATATATCATCTACTTACTTCCATTCAAGTCAATAAGGAAAGGAAAACAACGTTCATGCGTACGTACGGCCTACCGTCTCCATGAACGTTGTATTTCATTTCATTCATCTATATATTATATATATATATATACTGAATATATATGATATATAAATCATGATTTACATTTTTGAATTAATCAAATCATTATATAAGTAATAATAATATCAAGAACAACAATGCCAAACACGTACGATAAATAAAACGATTTTACCCAAAACGCTGCTTTAACATAGAATTTACAAAATAACGGGTAATATAAAGTCATAAGTGAACCATATATGATATCATAACAATGAATATTATTCTCTAATAAGTAAATGACATTATTTAAATCATTATACAGGATTTTGTATACGTACGAAGCATATCGGACCTAAGGTAAGGGATAACTTTTCCAATCTCGTTTTTATCCGAGATTGTTTATTTGTAAGTATTTACTGGGGTTATTGTTATCATCCATGCCCATGTTTTCTAAAACTATTTTCATGTATGTTTAAATTCCTTATTACCCATTTTGAATTTTACTTCATGTTATGTAAGTAATATTTATTTTGTTTACCATATGAGGTACTTTTTTACTTTTCTGACAAAAGTAGGAGAAGAATGTTTTTTTTAACTTATACGGCATGAACGGATTTTTATGGTTTCATAATGCCTTATTTTCATAAAGTTTACTCTACAATATTTCATGGATATTTTCAATAAAATAAATTTCTTTTAAAATTTCATGGAATTTTGTGAAAAGAAAATGATTTTGAAGAAGAAAGGATATTTTCCTCAAGAATTTATTTCAAGTGTTTTATCAAAACCATTTTCCATCTAAGATGACATTATTTCATATGTGTATGTTCCAAGTATAATGAATCTATGATTTATATGGTTTCAATTTTTTCATGATGAAATTATATCCATTTGTTTTATATGGATTATGTTATGATGGAATGATGTTTATGAAACCCATTTTTATTCTTTGGGTTATGATGAATGATTTATGTTTATGTTGTGGCACACGTAAGAATGATTTAATTATGAGATTGGTGGGACCTATATCTCCCTCCAATGAATTGGGTAACGATTTATATCTCATGAGATAGACATGGTTGGAACGGTAAGTCAATCTGGTTCAGTGATACAGGACTGGAACGAGGAGTGAACTCAATTCAGAAAGGGACTTTGCCCACTAATATGGTCTTGGTAGCAATTCCTTGGCTACTATGGAAATCATATCATGTTCTTAATGGTTTTCCACAATTAAATGTTTTATTCCCATGATATTTTATTATGATTTATGATCCATTATTATCTATGCCTTAGTACTTCCATGTTTTATGTCATTGCTCAAGAATTTGATGTTTAAATATTATGTTCATGTTTTGAAGTTCAAATGTATATGGTTTGTTTTATTTTCTCCATTATTACCTTTACTAAGCATTTGAGCTCACCCTTTATATGTTTTCTTTTCCCCAGGACATAAAGAAAGGTTTTAGGTAAAAAAATGAAGATCTTTATGGGAGATTTTGAAGATCTTTCACCAAGATTAGAAGATTATATTCCAAGTTTCCAAAGACACTAAACTATTAAAGTCCTTTGGTGTCTCTTTTTATTATGTATTATGTATTCCGAAAAGGTAATGTAATTTCTATGTACGTCAAGTTTGGGGTATCTACACCCAAGGTGCCCCAAGCTCCCAAGAAGCCTCTCTCAAGCCTCTTCCAAGCCTTTGGGTTCACACTTCCAAGTAAAGGATTTCTTCCTTTCTCATTTTTGTCCAATTTTATTTAAGTTGTTATGACCTTTTGTTTTCAATTTAAAATATTGGGGTATGATTTCACACCTCCCCCATATTTTCCTCTTTATGTTTGGATGATGGGATATCCCTTTCTCTCTCATTAACACCATTCATATGTCAGGTTCTGAGGCCCGTAGTAGAAGCCGGGGGGCCAGGGATTTTAAAAAACAATCATCGGCTGGATGATGGAACTTGTTGTCGTAGATGATCTGAGCCCCGGAGGGGCCCAAGGATCTTACATAAATTATTAAGAGCACAAACATAAATATAAAACTTACCCGTTTCAGATCTGAAGGTGTTGTCCACTGCAACTTGTTGCAGCCGATCGTTGCATAAAGGATCCATAGCAGGATCCCTCTAGATCATCCACACGCGCTTCAAAAATCCGCTAGAACATCGATCATCAAACTCTGGGTGCTAGCGCGGTGATCCGACGATATATTCGATGTCCCGAAGATCACTGCATTGTTGATCTTACGATGCGTGAGAAGAAACTCGATCTAAGCACGGATCGACTGCTTCTCTCTCTAGGGAGTGGGAGGAGACATAAGCTCTAGCCAAAATGAAATGAATAGTTATTGCGCTTGATCCCATCTCCTCTATTTATAGGGGATTGTGGAAATTACCCGGATGGGTTCCCCGGCCCCCGTTAATTCCACATCCACTAAATAAATAACTATGACAACTTAAAACTGTGTCAATATTATTTATTTATTTTATCACATACTTATAATATATTATAAAAAATATTATGTGATAAAACCTGAGTCATTTAACTCGATTCGCTACCCTGCTTAATATTAAATAAACTTGGAATATTAAAATAATATTCCTTTGATTAATATTTTCTTGTATTTTCAAAACTCATAAATACATTAAATAAATTCAATCCCAAATATTTGTAACTTGAACATTAATGAATTTATTTAATTATTTTGGTGATCAAAAACAGGTAAAATGTTCGGACCCCAGGAGAGGGGCTCACCATGTCCAATATTCCTATTCCACTAAATATGTGTGGATTATTGAATACGCTGTTGTGTGTGACCCTCTAGGCCCTTATCTCAATAGTAGTGAAAAGAATCCACAGACCAAGAGTGGGGTCTAGCAACCCATAATGGCCCCTAAAGAGATAAGGATAGTCATAGCAACTACTACCATCCTACGAACACTGACTGTGTACTATAATATCTTTGTCATTAAATATCTCATAAAGCAGGATGCACTCTTGTGTCATCATCCTTATCTTTCTTTATTATTTTTTGATCTATCCAGATGGATTTTCCTTTCTACTTCTTTGGGCAAAGCCTTATGAAGGCGGCACCATCCGAATCAACCAGGCCTGAGATATACAACTTCCTAAACTTGGAAGCGACAAATCCTTTCTTGACCATTCAACCAACATCATATTAGCAATGACGCACCCAACACAAACTACCTCGCCATGACATTACTGTCATGTTTTTCTTCTTGCATCATAGTACATAATTAAATGATATACATTGGTAATGGTCTCAAGTCAGAATACCAATACACATGTCCATAGATAAGAACAACCAATGAAACCCAAAACATGTGGTGTTCCTATTGACGGGTCTGTCCTCATGATCTCACTACTAGAGATCACCAAGTGCGAACTTCATGAGAAGAAGTCTCAATGCTTATGAGCCCCCAGCACCTGATATTCAGACATCTACTATGTCCAGTTAGTAAGATGTATCTAGACTATACAACATATATTTAAGATCAATGTCATTGTATCTCGAGGTTCTCATTATAGCTTGGGATCTGCTATAACCTCTTGACATGACAATTAACCTTTGGACATTACCATTATTATAGTGGACGCAGAAAAGATTGCACTATAATGGTAATATATCATCATGCATATCTAACTGTACACATGATACGGTAATCAAAATTACTACATAGTTGGGTCTAGGGAACCCACTATTTCAACACTCCCACTTTCACTAGAGCCAAGTTGCTAACTAAACTTGTTAGCTACTCACATGATAAATACCATGCTTCTGCTGAGTAATGGATTTAACTATTGGGACTGCCACGTTTTTTCTGTGTGTCATATCTCCTATATGCGACCTCATATACTTGGGTAAAACTTCTCAAGATAAGGTATCTCTCAGTATATTACTTTTCTCCATTTTCATAACTTGATAACTTGGATAGTAAGAATATCATAATTCTTATTACGATAATACTTTTCTTACTAGTTTTGAATCCAAGAATTGGGAAAAATCGTTGCGATTTATAATTGCTTCTTAGCTACCTCATAATTTGCAACATACTCGGTATTTGTAGGTATGGCTACCACAAGATTTTATGAGCTTAACTCACTCATCTCCTTTGCCTAACTGTGATACTAGATCAAATTGATCTCTAAGTATTACTAGTTTGTGTCCCAAAAAAACTAGTATACCTTCCTCTCCATATTCCAGGTACATATCATTTGTACTTATCGAAGTACAAGATGGTAGTTTTGACTGCATCACTTGCAGTGCTCTTGAAAATAATTGATATCTACCTATAATAAATTATATACTGCCAGTATCAATTATTGTACAAAATATGGCATATGTGATTGATCCATCACTGAAGTGTATGGTATCAATTCACAACATTAATCTCTACCCATTCTCCAAACATGTTAACCAGGAGAGATTAAGACATGTGACATTGGCAATAATCCTGAACTTGAATTGTTTCAACTTGTATTTTTTCAATACAATTTCACTCTATGTACGATTGAGTAGGACCAAGCAACCTTTGGATCTACCTCAGTGGATCATGTTCCCTAGAACTTAGGTTTCTACTTTAATTCAATCATTGGAGAATTTCTTTTCACCTGATCTTATCTAACTGTAGGATCAAAATCATTTTTCCATATGTTGCCGAACATATATCATTTTAAAAACATTGGTTCTCCTACTAACCTTTGGTAGACACAAGGCAAAGATTCATTTATAATGAATTCTCTAAGATCTTTTCGCTTACTTTAATCCAGAATTGGATTTCAGTTACTTTTAACCCTTACTGGCATCATTTGATGTCATCGTCTCTTTCTAGTTGCATCGTATAGACACCTTCCACGAAAAAATGAACTTGACATCCAATGACCAATAAAAATATCTTAGAAGTTTAGCTATGACAAGTAAAATTCTAATAGATTTAAGCGTACCAAATTGGTATAACCAATCGAGCCTTATTGGTACCGTACTTGTACCATCCATGTATCATTTCATTTGAATACCCACCGCAGTATTCAATTTATAAGCCTTTTTGCAATTTGATACATAGAATCCATTATTGAATTTTAGTTGATCTTGTCAATCTTAGCTTGTTTTCATATACTTCTTATTTGTAGTATTTATTATTCTTAATGAATAATTTATCACCGACCGCGGTGAATATAAAACCATCACCATGGTTTCATACTTCCTACGCAGTTTGTGTCTCTGGAACATTCCTATTCCACATGTACTTGTGGAACTTGTTCCCTATGCCAACCATTTGTGCATCTCGAGCATTGACTAAGTCCAAGTCAATTCAGATCCCACTATCTCTAAAAGATATGTGTACCCTTGTATAGAAATATAGTCTAATACTTGACTATATCTTTTCTATCTTAGGAATTTAGGTAATATCTTAAGCAACTATTAGGATAACTACCTCAAATGCACAACATGTTTAACTTGATGTGGGTTCGTTTAAATCCGAACAAATGCTTTGAATCTAAACATGTCCTATGACATAATGTATTTTCCATCATACTATGACTCGTATGATATCCATTTTTTCATTTTAGTTGGCATATTGGTTATGGGTTTAAGCCGTTATTTGCAAAGTACATCATGAAATATAATGGAAGTTTCTACAGGTTGTAATATTGATACACCATATATCACAACTTTGATGTATAAAATGTGCGTTTAGGAATTTCTTTATGCTAAATTTTTTTATCAATGTTAATATGCAAGACTCGTCCTCGATCCTCCTTATAAACATCAATATAGTGATGTAGATAAGGTAAAATGTGTTTAGAAATTACTCCACGCTACATTATCATGATCAATGATTGTTTGGTCAAGATATTATTCGGCATTCTAATCCGAAGAAACTCATATCTTCTTACCAAAATTATACTTCACCATTCCTTAATGACTTAGAGGAAACTTATGAAGTATCTTTACCTCTTGTTTTCTTTGGAATAGTTCACACTGTCTTGTTGAACTAACCTCGAAAAGCATTGTGGCATACCTTTATTTCTAAAGGTTTCTTTGTCTAAACTAAGGATGTAAATAATATCAAAGGTGTTTTGCTATGCCGAGCCTAAATACCATATTGTTTATATAGTTCACTTCCACTTTTAGTTTTACTTGAAAAAGAATCACATTTCCATAACTGGGTAGGTCTTACATTTTATATTCATTATATATTGCCATTGATTCAAGTAGTAGTGAACTATTTTTTGAGTATGTTACCAGAAACAACATTCATTCCAAAATATGGAATAATTTCTCATCATGTCCAAATGGGAACATGAGATTAATGTTTTTCGTTATACTCTACAACTTGTTCAATTTGAATCAATCACTTGGAAATTAGAAGTTATGTGTTTCTCACTGCTAACTTAGGAATCACCCTTTCTCAGCTACTTGGAGAAGACACTTTACTTCTAGTAATGTTTATCTACTTACTTGGTTATTGTATTTCAATACATATATGTGAAAATCATATTGTATTTTAATACCCAAGAAGTTTGAGAGAAAACAATACTTTTATTTGATGAATATTAACTGAACGAGGAGCAGGTACTTGCTTCTTGTATTTCGGTTTTTAAACTTCCATTAATTTATTTCATTATGTAATGAAAATAGCCTCCTATTAAATAACCATCCACTTTACTTTAAAGGGCATGAAGAAGGTGCCTTTTGCGTAACTTTACATAGGCCTTTTCACCTTGTCATTCAATTTATTCTCCATAAGAATAAAATATGGTGTTATCTCTAATATTCTTATTACTTTGAGAATGTTACCTTAGCGGTAATGTAGTGCTTACTCTATACTGTTCATTTGTCCCTCTAAATGAAACTAGAGTAATTGGGTGTAAAAGGTATAAGAATGGTATGACATGAAAGATTTTGAACTGTCTTTCACTTTACACAATCCGAGTGCAATCATCACATTCAAATCTTGCTTCGCTTTCTCCTCAAAAGGATCTTGGAGATGAGACTACATGTAATATCATCCATGTCTTGATGTAGCGACCACAACTAACATCGGACATTGATGATAGCATTATGATAGAACTATCATATGCTTGATTCATGAGTCTCTTGTAAGCAGTTTTACACCCTCGCTACTTAAGGTGGCTTAACATGTTGGGACACAAGCACCTTGAATTTCCATTATGGTAGTAATGTGCGCAAGAGCCTATAGTACACTTGGAATTTCATGCTTGTTTGGACATTAACTTTGTCCAATGTTTATCGCAGTTTTATTATGGTATTTTTTTCAATTATCTACAAATATACTTTAGCAGATTGTACTTTTATGTGATTGCCTAATGTGACATTACTGATTATTTAATCATTAAATGTCTCCCACTAATTTTTTGAATTCTAGGAACCCTCTATACTAGAATCGGAATACTCTTGAGTATTCTAGTGGAAAGGATCTCTGAACCTCCCTCATAGTCTACAAGTTATGGCTACGCCACTACTCGAAGGGTCCAAGGTAGGATTTTGGCTGGCCAACTGCATTAACTCGAGGTTCCTTGATCTGTTGAGTGAAGTCTCAGCTTCAAAAATCATTTAATGATTTACTCAAGGCTTTCCTATAAAATTACAACAAGCTAGCTAAATCTATTCCATTGCTACAATTTTCGTTAAGTCAACCCACCACATGAATAATAACTCCCCGGTAGTAAGAGGAACCCTCAGCTGAGGCATGAACCGGCACCTTGAATACTCGGTTTTGTTCAAACTTGAATGATGAAAGGTTGTTTGTGACATAATATTTTCTTCGAGGGTTTTATTGGTTTTCTCTCAACGAATGTGATCCATTTCTATTAAACTTGTTCATCTATGTTGTAGCACTCACAACTAAACTTTAATAGAAAAACATACGCCTCTACTTTATGCATTTTATTATCTATTATTTTATGTATTTTTTCCGCTATTCTAAAATTCATAAAATAATAAATAAATTCATAAAGGTAAACTACTACCCAACTGGTCTTGAGCATCTAAACAACCTAAGGGCATTGTACTTGAGTCGAAGCTTGACTCAAAATGCATCTTGACCTATGTCTTGTATGTTTGCTTCACTTCTGGAACATTTCTTTGTCTTGGTGGGGTCCACATCATGTCTTGGAGTACTGCCTTGTCTTGGAGGAATCCACGTGTCGTCTTCTACCGTTGTGCACCGCCTCATCTTTGTGATGTCCACGTCGCTCACCGTCTTCGTCTGAACTACAAAGATACTCCTGTGCAAGTGAGGGGAACTCGGTTATAAATGTACATCATATAAATTGGGCGCGTAGGACCTTATACATTTTAACCGAAAAAATAAAGATGATGCGCAGACCATCTATTTAATTAATTACAATCATCGCACACATTTAAATAATTAATTTGAAAATAATAATTAAATAAAAAATTTCAAAGGTCAATGCTCAAGACCAGATGGCGGGTAATTTAAAGGGCGATGATATTAAAATGCATAAATAAGTACGAGGGTTATTTAATTTAATTTAATTTAATTAATTAATAAATTCAAATAATTTAATTAATTAGCGGTCATGTAATTAATTTAATTTTAATACTTAAAATTAAATTGATTAATTGATTAATTTAATTACAAAAATTAAATTAATTTTAACCTCGACTATTAAAATTTATTTTCACTACAATTAATATATTAATTAATTTAATTTAATTAAATTAATTGATTATATTAATTGATTTAACTTAACCCGAGTCAGGGGTTACCTGCCCGCTAGGAGGACCGGGCAGCGGCTGGGTAAGCTTGGCCAGGGTGCTCCTGGGAAGGAGCCGAGGTGGTTGGACGGTCGCGGTTGTGTTTTCTGCGCACACGGAACATGGAGGTGTGGCACTCAGAGCGCCAGCGCTACTTGGGGACAGCCGAGTGGCGGGAGGTGTGGTCAGAACAGCTCTGGACGGAGGCGGCCCAAGCGGAGGACACCTTCTGGACTAGCTGGGGAGGATCCCCTACGCTGCGGTGGAGGAGGGCATAGGTGAGCGGCGGCGCAGGCCTGAGGAGCGGACAGGCGGTCGGCCGCTCGTTGCGGTAGTGGCTCGGACGGGAGGCGGAAAAGGCTCACCGAAAAAAAGCTGGTTCTTCCATGCGGAGGTCCTGGTGGAGATCCTCGAGGAAGATGAGCCTGCGCGGGGAAGCGTTGAGGGGCTGGCGGCATGGTCTTTCTGCCTATGCGGCGCTCTGGGAGGGCTCTGGAGGTGGGGCACCATCCTGGTGTTGTAGTCGTGCGGCATGCTGGGGTGTGGCGCTGGAGTGCGCCGAGCCAGAGACAGGGGTCGGCCGAACCCCTGCTGTTCTTTTTTTTTGTTCTTTCCACAGGCTTCCCCCTTTCATTTTTTATTTTCTTTTAAGACTCTACTAGCAGGTCAAGTCATCTCACCCTTTTTTTTAAAAAAATGTTTTTCTAAAGGATATTATCCTTTTATTATAATAATACATAAATTATAATAATATAATAATAATTTATTATTATTATTATCATATAATAATTATTATTATTATTATTGTATATATATAATTATAATTATAATAATTATAATTTCTTAAAAAACTTTTATTAATTCTGATAAACGGAAATAATCAACAAAATTTAAAACCTGAGTAAAACACGAACACAATCCATTCCAGAAATGTCGAATGACCATATCTCGGTCGTTCGAAATCAGATTGAAATGTGGTTCGATCCGTTTTGACCGTTTTTAGAGCCTCTACTTAATTTTATGCAAACTAATTTTATTTGGCTTAGAAAATCTATGCAACCTCACTCTGATACCACTGTTAGGTTTCGAGGCCAGCAGCGGAAGCCGGTGGGCCAGGGATTTTAATTTTTTTTTTCATCGGCTAGATGACATAACTTGTCATCACCGAAGATCCCATCCTTAGAGAGGCCCGAGGATCTCGCGTAAATTATTAAGAGCATAAACATAAATAGAAAACTTACTCGTTTCAGATCTGAATCCGTTGTCGACTGCAACTTGTCGTCAGCGATCGTTGCACAAAGGATCCATAGGAGGATCCCTCTAGATCATCCACACGTGCTTCATAAATCCACTAGAACGCCGATAGTCGAACTTCGGGTGCTAGCACGGCGATCCGACGATATATTCGACGTCCCGAAGATCACAGCATCGTCGATCTTACGATGCATTAGAAGAAACTCGATCTGAGCATGGATCAACAGCTTCTCTCTCTAGAGAGCGGGAGGAGAGAGGAGCTCTGGGTAAAATGACATGAATAGTTATTGTGATTGAGCCCCTCTCCTCTATTTATAGCAGATTGTGTAAATTACCTGGATGGGTTCCCCGGCCCCTGTTAATTCCACGTCCACTAAATAAATAACTATGACGACTTAAAACTGCGTCAATGTTATTTATTTATCTTATCACATACTTGTAATGTATTATAAAATATATTATGTTATAAAACCTAAGTCATTTAACTCGACTCGCTACCCCGCTTAATATTAAACAAACTTGGAATATTAAAATAATTTTCCTTCGATTAATATTTTCTCGTATTTACTAAACTTGTAAATACATTAAATAAATTCAATCCCAAATATTTGTAACCTGAACATTAATTAATTTATTCGATTATTTTGGTAATCGACAACATGTAAAATGCTCGGACCCAAGTGGAGGGGCCCACCATGTCCAATATTTCTATTCCACTGAATAGGTGCGGATTCTTGAATACGCTGTTGTGTGTGACCCTCTAGGCCCTTATCTCAATAGTAGTGAATAAGATCCACAGACCAAAAGCAGGGTCTAGCAACCCGTCATGGCCCCTAAAGAGATAAGGATAGTCATAGCAACGACTACCATCCTATGAAAACTGACTGTGTACTATAATCTCTTTGTCATTAAATATCGCATAAAGTAGGACGCACTCTTGTGTCATCGTCCTTATCTTGCTTTATTATTTGTTGATCTATCAGGATGGATTTGCCATTATACTGCTTTGGCCAAATACATAGGAAGGCGGCACCATACTGATCAACCAGGACTAAGATATACAACTTCCTAAACTTGGAAGCGACAAATCCATTCTTGACCATTCAACCAATGTCATATCACCAACGACGCACCCAATACAAACTACCTCTCCACGACATTACGTCCATGGTTTTCGTCTTGCATCAAAGTACATAATTAAATGATATAAATTGGTAATGGTCTCAAGTCAGGATACCAATACACATGTCCATATATAGGATCAACCAATGACACCCAAAACATGTGGTGTTCCTATTGACGGGTCTGTCCTCATGATCTCACTACTAGATATCACCATGTGCGAACTTCATGAGAAGATATTTCAATGCTAATGAGCCCCCAGCACCTGATAGTCAGACATTTACTGTGTCCAGTCAGTAAGATGTATCTAGAATATAGAACATATATTTAAGATCATTTTCATTGTATCTTGAGGTTCTCATTATAGCTTGGGATCTGCTATAACCTCTTGACATGACAATTAACCTTTGGACATTACCATTATTATAGTGGAGGCAGAAAACTCTACACTATAATGGTAAGATATCATCATGCATATCTAACTGTACACATGATAAGGTAATCAAAAGTAATACATAGTTGGGTCTAGGGAACCCACTATTTCAACACCATGTACACCGATTACCAAGCCAAAATTCCTTGAGGGATTTCTCTCTCCTCTTTTACATCCAAGTATTCCTTTTGTATTATGCTTCTAAATTCCAATACGTTTGTTGGTACATTTTTTTATATGACCCTATTACTGTCTATTTCATGTATATATGATGAGACACTCTTTTCTCTCTCATCGTCCATTTTCATGAATCCTTATGTCACTCCGTTATTGCTGCCGAAATTGCACCGTGTTTTTCCAAGCCAAGATCATTGTGTAGTGAATACCATACCCATGTCACTATCAAGGGTATTCACCTTTATACACATATACATATTGAATGGTACTTTAATGTATTTACTCAACATTACTTAATCATGAAATAACTTATGATGTTGATTGATTCCACGATCCATGTGGAACACTTATGCATGAAATGAAGTGTTTAAGAAGGGTGTGCCCTGATAGTGCTCCAATTCATTGGGTAAAGTATAGTATCATGATACATCATGTGCAATGGGTGTTGACTTGTGCTAATTCAAGTGCAACAATATTTTACACGTGCTTCATGTGCAATGAGGGTTTACTCATGCTTCATGTGCAATGAGCCCTGGCTCATGCTAATTCTGTGTTATGTGTTGCCACATTTCTATGTCATGATTATCATACTTTATCGTGCCTTTAGGTTCATGTTTCTCTTGTGCCCCATTGATATGTCTATTTTCAAACATGTATTGTATTCCTCGTGTTATTCCAAGCTTATTCCCTTACTGGCCTTTATAGTTCACCCTTTTCTTATGCGTGTCCTCAGGTTATCCCATGAAATGCTAAGTACGAGAGAATGTAGTGGTCATGTAAAAGAAGTTTTCAATAAATAAGTTGTGTGTTTTATGTTCTAAGTTGTTAAGTAATGTTCCTAAGACCCAAATACACTAGAACTCTTGATCTTCTATGTTGTATCAAGTGAATATTTTATGTAATAAATCATGTATAAGTATGAAATAAAGAGCAGGGTTCTTATATGGCATGTGTTTTACATTTAAATGGAATTTATATTGAAAACATGCACTTTGAGTCATACCGGACACATCGTGTTTCTGATTGATGTGAGGGAAATTACCACATGTCACAAATGAAATATGGATTGTTTACCAAAAGTTTTAAAATAATGAAATCTTCTTTTCTTAGTTTTTTCTAGGTGATATGTATTTTAAACTAAAATGACACTTTTATATTGAAAACACGCACTTAGAGTCATATCGGCCACATCATGTGTCTGATTAATATGCGGTAAATTCCTACACATAATAAATGAATTATGGATCATTTTAATATTGTTTGAAAACAATATAATATTTATTACTTATTTTTTGAAATGTGATGTGTGTTTTAGAGTAAAATAACACTTTTAATGTAAAATCACACACTTTGAGTCATATCGACCACATCATGTGTCAAATTGATGTATGATTGATTCTCAACTATAAATAAGGTATTATGGATAATTTTTATAAATTTTAAATAAAATACAAGATTTTTTACTTAGTTTTGTATATGTTACATATCTTTTACACTAAAATAATGGTTATATTGAAAGCATGCACTTTGCATCATACCAGCCAATTCATGTGTCTAATGGATGTTTAATCGATTCCTATATGTAAAAAATGAATTTTAGATATAAATTTTTAAAACAATACAAACTTTTTTTCTTAGTTTTGGCTATGTGATGTGTGTTTTAAACTAAAATGACACTTTTATATTTAAATCACGCACTTGGAGTCTTAACGACCACATCGTGTATTGGATTAATATAAGGTCAATTCCTACATGTCACAAATGAATTATGGATCATTTTCCTAAATTTTTAAAACAATTTTAGGTAATTTACTTAGTTTTGGATATATGATGTGTGATTTAGAGTAAAATGACACTTCTAATGTGAAAACATTCACATTGGATCATATTGACCACATAGTTTGTTGGATTGATGTGTGTTCAATTCCTGCGCATAAAAAATAAATTATGGGTCATTTTTCTAAAGTTTCAAGACATTATGAGCTTGTTTAATCATTTTTTTCTATGTGATGTGTGTTTTACACTAAAATGACACTTTTATATTGAAAACTCGCACTTTGATTCATACCGACCACATCATGTGTCTGATTGATGTGAGGCTAATTATTACACATCATTAATGAATTATAGATCATTTTCCAAAAAAAATAAAAACAATACAAGTTATTTTAATAATTTTTTCTTATTTGGAATATGTTTTACACCAAAATAGAACTTTAATATTGAAAAATGAACTTTGAGTCATACCAGCCACATTGTGTGTCGGATTGATGTGTGGTCAATTTTTACATGTCAGAAAAGAATTATGGATTTTTTTTTTATTAAATTTTTAAAATAATATGATCTATTTTACTTATTTTTTGATATTTGATGCATATTTTACACTAAAATGAAACTTTTATAATGAAAACATGAACTATGAGTTATATTGACCACATCATATCTTAGATTGATGTGAATCGAATTACTATATGTAAAAAAAAAGAATTATGGATTATTTTAATAAATATTAAAGACAATATAAACTTGTTTACTTAGTTTTGAAAATAGTATTCTCATTTAACCCTAAAATGACACTTTTATATTGAAAACATGCACTTGGAGTCATGTTGACCACATCATGTGTCTGATTGATGTGCGGTCACTTTCTATGCGTCAAAAGTGAATTATGGATTTTTTCCCTCTTTTTTCAAGACAATTTTAGATTTTTTACTCAATTTTTTCTATGTGACAGCTGTTTTATACTAAAATAAAAAAATTATATTGAAAATAATCACTTAGATTCATACTGGATACATCATGTGTTATAATGATGTGTGGGCAATTATTATACCTCAAAAATGAATTATGGAACTTTTTACTAAAGTTTAAATAAAATATGAGCTTGTTTACTTAGGTTTTGGCTATGTTATGTGTGTTTCACACTAAAATGACACTTTTATATGGAAAACACACACTTGGATTCATACAGACCAAATATTTTTTCAGATTAATGTGAAGTCTATTACTATACAAAAAATGAATTATGGATCATTTTCCTAATGTTTGAAACCAATAAAATCTATTTTACTCATTTTTGATAATGTAGCATGCACTTTAAACTAAAATGAAATGTTTAATGTGGAAACATTCACATTAAGAAATGGAGTATGATATGAGTGAGGTATCTATATTATAATTTAAATTAGCTTTCATTATCATGTATTTGGGTGAATAAAACATGAAATTAAAGAAATTTTTCTTTCTTCTTCATCATAGAGGTGGAAGTGATTATAAAATGGAAAATACTATTTTTACAAACTCATTAAAAGACAATAGGACACAAAATGAAAATGGTGAGGCTAGGTGCAAGGAAGCACCTTCCCCAATTGTTTTCAGTAGAGGGATACTTGATCCATTTACCTCTATCCATTATCTTAGTTTCACCCTTGAAGTCCAATAATTCATGAGCATGAGTACCTTCATACATGTTACTAGCTCTACCAAAATTCATAAAGTGTAACCCTCCATGATACTTCTCTTTGAGAAATAGCTCAAATATTTCTTACTTTGTAGGTTCATTTCCAAAGTATTTTGTAGTTTCTTCCAACTCATCATAACCCCTAAATTAAGGAAATTAGTGAACAATTGAATTTTATTTTGGGAAACATAATATCTAAGCATTACGATACTAATTCTTCATATCCCAAATGCATCTATATGGTTATATCCCAAACTATATCACATACATGATAGGTAATAACCTTAACTTGATGTTGGAAAATATTCTAACAGTATGTGCTCTGACCAATCATCTATTAACAAATTTACTTCTTCTTGTGAGTACATAGACTTTTAGCAATCTGGATAATACTAAGAAAACACAGATCAAAAAATGATTAACAAATATTTTAAATGAAATTTTAATTACCTTCATAAATTACCCATTAGAGGATGCTATTTTTTTATGGTGCATAATATCCTTCATAAATTTAAAAACATAATATCCACAGTCGGTGTCATTATTTTGTTACATACACTATAGAAAAATTGACCAAAATAAGTAAATTTTTATGAAATATATTTGGATAGTTTAATATTACTATATATGAATTAATCTATTTCTATTTGAATAAATCTATAGGTTTTTTTTGTTCAGTCACTAACCTCATATCATGATTTAAATGATATTTTTAGATCACTCTATCATAAAAAAATTCTTGTTAAAATACAAAATAAAATGTATAATTTGATTTTTATCTATAAAATATTGATTTTAGTGAATTGAAAATTTATAATAGACATTATGTGTGGTCAGTTTGATAGAAACCCATGATTTGGATCCAAAAAATAAACATTTGGGGTATCCAAATAGATTGCGATGAGCATCCAATCCTTCCTAAAAAACAAATAAGTAATGAAAATATAAAAATATATTTTATATGATTATAGTTTAGAGTTTTACCCTTGCATTATAGGAATAAATAGGTGTCTATTGTCTATTATTTTCTTTTCAAATACCTCACGTAGGTCATCTTTTATCTTTTCAATTTATTCTGATTCCAAGGAAAAAAATCAATAGAAATGATAAAGGGATTAATGAGTCCAAATGTTGATTCACAAAGTTTTCCCTTTATATAGTAGTAATATATGCACATGTAGAACATATTAATAGTTATTAACTATAATGAACATAGTATATCATTTTTTAGGTAAACATATTATTAAAATGTACCTCATGCATGTATTCACAATTGATATTCTCAACCATTCAGAATTGATGATCTCATTTATACTTTCAAGGAAAAATGTGTCTGTAATGACCCCTACAAATATTTATTATTCATATTCAATGTATGGAACATTTCCATTTATATTTTTTGTATATACATGAACTTGTAATGTTAATATATTTGGTTTTGGAATTGGTGGGGTGAAGTTACTCTCAGTAATTCCTTTTGATTTATTGAATGATCCATTGGATTGTCTTGATTCAAACTGTTGTTTATCCTTTGTTTTGTATTCCTATAATATAATACTTCATTTAACACCATTTATCATCAAATTTTAAAGGTTTTTCATTTGAAAAAAATCAATAAATACCTTATGTACATTTATAAGATTAGATGGTCAGGCTATGAAAGTTCCAATATCATTATCAACTACGGTAACATCCCGATCACAAAGAGGAACATGAAACTCAGTTATTTGATCATGATATACTTTAATCCCCACTATCAAATGACATTTTTGGAGTTTTAATTATTTTTCATGTTTCCTGGGATATTTTACACGATATCCCTAATAGCCTAGTGATGTATGGGTGTTGATAGATATAAATCATATAAAATTTCACCCTACAGAATTTTGGTAATATAAAGTCATCATAAGTTGTTTGAGTTAAATTTAGGTGAAAGAGTTCTGGAAAACTTCATTACATAGATTAAGGCATGTGGCTGAGGAAAATGGATAGCCTCAAGGCTAGTGAGTTCATGTGGCTCTTTACGTACTGATCACTATTCCACTACTAGTTCACTTTAATCATTTTGTGTATACTGGTCCACCAAACCAGACCAAATAATAATATATTTCAAATAATATATATGTACATTTATTTCTTTCATCAACATGTATGTATATACTTGCGGCTTTGTCTTATCAAAATATATCTTAAGTGACACTCCAAAACTTCATGGAGCAGAAGGCGTGTGCGACCATTTTTTCAGTCAGTTGTTGGTGTATTTGAGAGGCAAGGAACAGGTTTCACTTTTCTTGGTGTTTCGTACTCTAAGACAAGTTTGGTTTCCTGAACTAGATGGTTGATCACTGATCTAAGAGTTCTTCTAAAAAATGGAAAGAGGCCCCTTTTATGAGGCAGGTGATTCGGCACAAATTTAGTACTCAGACTTATAACTGTAGGGCTTCAGTGGGGCATTGGATTTTCTAGAGACCACCAGACAAAGGGCTTAAGAAAAATTCATATGGGTTCCTACAATAGATATTATGAAGGGTAGTGGGGTGATCCAAAACCCCAGAGGAAGTGTGGTGGTTGTGTATATTACTAGGTTTGGTCATGGAGATTACTTGCAGGTGGAGGCTTGGGCGCTTCTTAAAGGCATTTAGTTCAGCCAGCTCTATCACTTTTCTCTCTCAGAGATCAAAACATATTCAATAGTTCTCTATGATGTGTTTAAGAATCACAACTCCATTTTGTGGACTATTTCATATCATGTCCGGAATTGAAGGCTTCTCATTGATAGTAGAACAATCTTAAGTCATACTTAGCCTGAGGGTAACAAGGAGGAAGACTTCCTTGATTCACAGTTTTATCTTAATGTTGATTTTGTTTCCTTCCCTAGCTTGGAATTCTTTCCCCTGGAGTGTTCTAGCATTGTAAAAGGTGATTCCCTTGGTCTACATTATTTTCTCCCCCATGAGCCGGCTTATTTTTCTTTCCTTCCTTGTTTAAGTGCTTCATGTTTTCTTTGCATTTTTTCTAAGTTTTTTCCTATGTATAGTTCCTTATCCTTTTTAATAAAAAAATATATTATGTTTTTATTGTTGAAGTGACACTCCAAAACCTACACCTTTAATGCAGGAATATTTTTCTAGACGCTTTAAAGCTCCTGAGATTATTTGTTGTTCAGGTATAATCAATATCGATTCTTATGTATAAACCTTATAAACAACCTATGAACATAAATATATATTTTTTTATAACATTGTTATAAATCATAAAAAAGTAATATTATGTCATACTTACACATAATTCTCATAATTATTGTGTGTTTTTATCTACTATTTTTCTCTCTTTATTTACACAGGCCTCCTTCCATAGCACATGATGTGGGATGGAAGTGGATTTGGATTATGATTCGTCAATATGGATATAAACAATTAAACATATGTTGTTTCATATCATATAAAACTTTTACTATATATTTAAAATTCATACCATTTTATTTCAAAGTGAAGTGTATCACATCCTTGATTTACAGTAGGGGTGCATTAGTTTTGATGCATGTTTCTTATTTTCATTACTCGTTTAATATTTAATAAATTAAAGTTTTGGATCAAATTTGATAAAATAGATAATATAAAATAAAATATTATCAACTACAATGGACCTAAAATGATTCCTCATTACAACTACTAATGAAATATTTCCATGTTTCCTAGTTTATAATGTGTGTATATATAGCTAATGGGTGTGGGTTTAATTTCCCCTTAGTGTCCCTAAGATGATGTTTTGTAAAAAAAATTGAAGCATCTATGAGCTTTTCTAGTGAACATTAAGACATATTTCTTTCGGAAATCATATAATATAAACAAACTTTACAAGGTATAATGAAAAGTAAATCAACATTTCCTTATATAATTTTTTTTAAATAGATAAAGTATATCATAACATTACCCTAATATATTCCCAAATGGTTTCCTTCAATATAAACACAATATTATGCCACATATCTATATCAATTTAAAAATTCATTCTCATTTTGACCCCAATGTAACAAACAAACATTGAATTTTGGGGGTTAATGGGTTAGTTGTGTTGATTCCAACCAACCTCAAATTTTATACCTTTTCTTCTTGCCTAGATAATATCAGTTAACACAATAATTCAACATTGTTCATGTTTTTTTCATTAACTTGTTTTTAATCCTGTATTAATTCTTCTATTTTAGCATCAATCTTGTATTCTTCCTTGAGATTAGTAACATCGACCTGTGAAGAATTCCATATCTACATGAGTGGTCAAAATTTTAATTTAGATTACTTAAATTTAGTAGAGAACACATAATATTATGTGGAAAATCATAGTAAATTAAAAACACTTTAACATATTCTTTGAACTCCCTTTTTTCTTTAAATGTGTAAGGTATTTTTCTCCTCTATTGAGTATAAAAATCCCCTCCTTATGGCCCCCTCTAACATACGAGGCACAATATACATTAGGGCCACTGTGAAATGATTGTAAACTCCCAATGAAAGGGTTATCCTTAATTGAATTTTCATCTGACCCTATAGTTTTTTTAGTCATTAACATAACAATTGACCAATTATTTTGTGTTGGGTCTGGGATATAAAATAGTTACACAACTTGTGATTCCATTATAAATAGTTTATATTTATACCCCCTCATACTAAAATTCACCTTCATGAAGCCAAATTTGTCGACATTAGCTACACTCTTATTTTCAACCCATTTGCAATGGGAAATTGGCACTATAAATGTTGTATAATCTAACTCATATATCTATTCAATGATGCCAAAATATTTTATATTCTCATAAAATGTTTTTTAATATTTGGAACCACATATCTGTATCGCTTCCTCCACAAGAATAACTCCACTATTTTTCATTGTATTGCATCTATATTGTCTCTTTTTATAGAACATATACCAATTAATAACAAAACCAGTGTAAGATATAACATTTATATTTGGTCTCTTGTCTAGTCATTGAAGCTGTTCAGCAATTGAATTTTGGATTTTTCGATAACACATTATAAATATGATCTCAGAAACATCCTATAAAGTATTTATTATAGGTATTTGATATACATATTTCAGACCTTGATGGATTCAAATGACTAATAATTACTTTGTATGCTTCAACTTATGGAAAAACATCTGCTCTATTATGTATAATGTATAGGTGATTCTTATCCCGCTCTATAATGGAAATTTTAACATCTCTTTTGAAAACCCCTTCTCCCATGAGGTGACTATTGTGATTTGATTTTGGGAGACCAATACTATAAACATCTAATAGGTAATAAATAAATAATTCAACAACTTCTGCAACAATATATCACTCTACAATGCATCCTTCTAACCGAATTCGATTATTGACATACCCTTTCAAAATCATCGTGCACCATTCAAGGGGTACATCCATCTGTATTGTATAGGACCACAGAGTTGAATCTATCTAACCAATTGAACCATCAGGTGGAACATTATATTAAATAATGATCACTACGAGAAAGCAAGGCTATAGCCATGGACCTATAGCCATGGTTTTATAAATCTGTGGCTATAGCTTAGTTTATAGCCACACTTCTATTAAAATTGTGGTTAAATCTTTGTTTATAGCCACGTTTAATAAATTCCGTATCTAAGTTTTTTTTTTGACCATCCATCTTGCTCCTCCATGATTCCTCTCCCCAGAACCCTCGCGGCCTAGCGTATCCCCGCGACCGCGGCCCTCTCTTCTTCGCGCGAATTCTTCTCTCGGTCGCCATCCTCCACCCTCGTGACTTATCCTCTCTTGGCGGTGACCTCTCCTCTCAGCGGCGACATCTCCTCTCGGCGGCGACATATCCTCTCGGCGGCAACCCTTCTTCCCCGACGGCCTTGGAGACCTCTCCTCTCCCCGATCCTCATCCCCCGACAATTCCCGGACGGTCTTTTCTACGCTGCCCCATCCTCATCCCCCTCATGACACAACCCGTCACTGCCACTGAACGAGGCAACCCGGTCTACTTTGTGGTAACATCTCACCTCTCGTACCTCAAAGTTGATTGAATTTATCTGAATTACATACACATATTTCTCTCTGCTGGAATTCTTAAAACTAGAAATTAATTCCAATAGGTAAAGGATATTTTCATATCTTGCTTAAATCACAAGAGGATCTATAGATATTTTGGAGGACTGAAAACCTCAATCTTAAACTCATTTTACTCATAATTTCTAATTGGGACTCTAACTTCAATCCACACACACATAGGAATACATAGGCCAAAGTCTGGCTCAAACTACATAGTCTTAATTGGTTCTTTTGGCGCCCAAAAATTCAGAATGATATTGTCTCCTCTATAGGAACTCCCCTCAAAATTGATCATAGAACATTAAATGCCGACTTATGTCTCTTTTATAGAGTTATGGTATAAATTAAACATTATTCAAAGCTCCCCACCACAATTAATTTCAATTAAAATGACTACAAAACTGAAATTAGAAATGAATATGAGAGGAAACCTCCCTTTTGCGAACATTTTAAGATCATTGGTCATACAATTTTCAACATTAGAGTAATTAGAAAACAAGTAACACAACTAGTTGAAAATTATTGGAAGGAAATTATGAGAAATAAAAAGGATAATTCTCCTATGATAGATATACATGTACCCCCATCAAAGAAATCTAAAAGTTGGGTGAAATAGTCAAACAAATTGATACACATAGGTGATAACTCAAATAATAACTGGGCTGATATGGCTGAATAAGAATAAAACTCCATTAAAGATAAAGCCCTCTTAGAAGAAATTGAAATTTTGGTGTTAGAAACTATTAGGATATCCAATAAGGACGAATCTAATACTTGCTCAGCCAAACAAATTTCAGAATCTGACCAAAATTCTGAACATATCCCAGGTAAAAACTTGAAGTGCAATGAATGAAATGTATTCACTACACCCCCTCATAACTATGTGTGCACTAGATCATTTCCTATTTAATCTTTGAATGATCACTACTCATCTTTAAGTACTTGAAAATTCGAGGACCCCTCCCTATTAAATGTCACTATTTCATTAGGGATAAAGATTCAGACCAACAATAAAACAAATGTACCTGATAATTGCTCTAAATCTATAGATTCAACTAGCCATTATATAGATTTTGGGAATCTATTGTCTATCCCAAAATCTGTTCAGGATATCAAACATACTAGTAGTATGACTGAAACTATTTCCATGAATTTAGAAAGTGTTAAATCAATGAAGGTAAGTACACACTTGGTACAGGTGACTAAAATGAAGGATCTCATTGGATCCATTAAGAAGATTCAGCCCATGGAGGATACTGGTGTGGAGAAAAAAAAGGATCCAGGTACAACCTCTTCTTATACTTTATACTCTTTTTATGGTTCACAACCTTCTAATAGTGTTGATGTCATTAGTTCTCTAATGCTTTGTAATTTGAATCCTACAGACCCAACCATTAAAACTTCATTAACTCATGCTGCTATGAGATCTGTTAATCAATTATCGGTCATATATAATAATAATACTACTCTTGAAATGAAGTTGGTAACCAAAAATTTAGAGAAGGATTTAGATCCTCCTCCCCTTGTGCACTCTAAATCTATTACCAGTTATATAGAATTAAGGGGTCAGATGAGTATTTTTAAGCTTTCTTCAACTGAGACACATACAATGACTTCTAAAAATATTAAAAATGATGTATAACCTATCAAAACTACTTGCACCTCCCCAGTACAGGACCCTAAATATATGTAGGCATGTAATATTTCCTTTCCATTGAATTTTTACCATCCAACAGATTTGGAAACCGCCTAACAACAGACAGTGGACACTTCAATATTTTTAGGTACTCCTATTTTTACATCTATAATTAATGATGATTTCTCTATGAAATATGGAAACTTGAATTCTAAACATAATATCAATTCTTTGTCGATCTATTCTAATAATTCTGTAGACTCACCTATGAATGATCCAATTAGGAAACCTACAAAGAAGATTATAGTCACATCTAGGAATGAACAAGAACATTACACTAAAAATAACCTAGAGGTTAAAAGGACTACTAAAAAAAGGCTCTGGAATAAAGACAAAAGGGTGTTCTAACTCCAAATTCAGGTTTAAATGATGATCCCCTTTTGGAATTGTCAGGGTATCGCTAACTATGACATGTTCATTGTTTTAAAAAGACCATCATCCTATGTTATTTTCCATCGCTAAACCTAAAATTATGTTTTCCTCTGTATAATCACATTTATGCCAACATAATTATGTTTTTACTGGTGCAATAAATAATACACTCAATGTTGATTCTTTATAGATTTTTTCACACTTTTATTTACACAATGTTAGTGTTTTCAATATCTCTATCCAGATATTTACTAGCAACATTAACATTTATGGAACACATACTTTATGTTCCTTTTTCAATTCTAAAAATAGATACCAAGAAAGAAGAACTATTTGGAATGATCTCTCATCCCTAAGAACTAACATAACTACCCTTAGTTTCTAATTGGCGACTTTAATGCCATTCTTAACTCAAGTGAGAAAATTGGGCCTTCTCATGCTTTAATTTCAATGAAATAATTTAAAGCCTCGATTCAAGGCACTAATATCATTGAAATTAATCTCACTGGTATAAAATACACTTGCTATAAAAGACATTACAACAAAATGGTTGCCTCCAAATTGAATAGATGCTTCATGAATGTCCCTGCTATAGATTTATGGGACACTATCTCTAGAACCACTCTTCATAAGATGAATTTTTATCATCATACCATCTCGGTCAATGTCTTATCTAATGTCATGAAACCCTGATTGCCTTTTATATTTAACAATGTGTGGTTCTATGATGATGATTTCACCCATATCATCAAGAACTATTGGTCTTTAATGTCTCATAACAATGATGCCTTTGCCTGAAACCTCAAATTGAAACATCTCAAACAGACTCTAAAAACTTGGTGCAGCTCTAAAGCCAAACAAGCTAACAATGACATCATGATTATTGAGAAATTCCTCAATGATTTTCAAAACAAAAACACCAGCTCCGACCTCATCAATGATCCTAATCAAGAACTAAACACTATAGTCAAACTCAAATCTTTTCTCACATTCAAAGAAAATATGAGAAAACTAGAATTTAAAGTTAAATGGTAAACCAACAGTGATAGAAATACAAAATTCTATAACTCTCTTCAATGAACTAGGAAGGCTTGTAGGTCGTTAACCTTTTTAAAGGATAGGGACAACCTGCTTGACAATGAGGGGTAGGGGGTGCAAGGGGAAGGGGGGCTGTCTAGGAGGGGGTGAAGGGGTCTGGGGGAGCAGTGTGTAGGGGGCAGGGAGGGGGGAAAGGGGTGTGGGGGTGCAGGGGTAGGGGGCTATCCAGGGGGGTCGGGGGGCTTCCTTGGAGGAAAGGGGGTGTCCGAGGGGTATCTAAGAGGGAGGGTGGAGGGGGTTTCCCATCAGAGAATTCTATAAAAAACATAATAGGTCATTTTTAAAACATCTAGGTTTTAATGTGGGTGTTGGAGGTACACCAAAATAATCTTATGTGGTCATAGAAAGGTGTGACTATTCATGATTTTTTATAATTTTAAACATTTATGAATTCCCTTAACCATAATATTTGTTATGATTTTTTTATTGACATGTTATTGATGGTTACTTATTATCTTATGAAACAATACATATAATGTTAAGTCATTTTCTTGATTATTTATTTAATGTATGCACTACTTGAAAATGGACCTATCCCCACGGTTTTCCCCAAAACCGTGGGGATAGGTACCCTGTATACCCACAATTATGGAAAACTGTGGGTATAGGTCAATATTCAAGACCTACAGCCACGGTTTTCCAAAACCATGGGTATAAGGGGGTCTATCCCCACGGTTTTCCAAAACCGTAAGGATAGGTCTTGAAAATTGACATATACCCACGGTTTTCAAAAACCGTGGGTATAGGGGTACCTATCCCCATGGTTTTGGGGAAACACATGGGGATAGGTCAGCGATAAAAAACCTATACCCACGGTTTTGAAAAACTGTGGGTATAGGTTTCCCATGTGTGCGCGAGAAAAAAAAATTTCCGCAGGAAGGAATTTTTTTGGCGGGAGTCCTATACCCACAGTTCTTCCCTATATACCCACAGTTTATATAACTATATTTAACTAAATGTAAATATATATACACATAATTGATGGTAGGGTAGTGGTTAGACGTGGTACTTTGCAGCGAAGAGGTCGCGGGATTGAAACCCACCTGCGACATTATTTTAGGATCTATAACCACGGTTTTGAAACTGTGGGTAAAAGCCATTGACACCATGGAAATTGGGAATGTTTTGTTGACACTGTGGTAGAACACCTATAAACACGTTTTTGGAAAAACTGTGGGTATAGGCTGGGGACCTATACCGACGTCGTTCCAGCCCACGGTTCCCAAAACCGTGGGTATAGCCTATACCCATGGTTTTGGGTGCTATACCTACGGTTTTGAACCGTGGGTATAGGCCATTTTTTCAGTAGTGATGTTTATACGCCTCAGAATGGATAGATACTGGATATACAACATTGATCGGATCACTGATGAATTTCAGAAGGAGTTATGACATTTCTTGGACTTTGCATTCACTAATGATTTAGATGGTGGATTGATTTGATTCATGCGTTTTCATTATGTTAGAAGACCATGGTTAACTCATGAGGAAGTGAGTTATCATATCACTAAACAAGGTTTCCAAAAAATTATCATTGGTGGTATCACAATGGAGAAAAAGCACAAGTGGTGAATGACATCGATTTAGCAGAAACGATTGGTATGAAAAATCTGATTTCCGATCGGTTTCCTTTTGTTTCTGAATTCAGCTCCTCATGTAGACCAGTTCAAGAGGAAATGAATACCGAAACACAGTTTTCATCTATTAATCAGGATGATGACATTGAGAGTGTTAGAAAGATGATGGAATATTCAAATACTTCAGTATATCAGGCATGTGGGAAAATGAGAAAACTTGAGTTTTTAATGCGATTATATCATGGAAAAGAAATGTATGGATTTAGTAATACTGCGGTTGACTATCTCCTTAAATTTATTAAGGATTTACTACTTGATGATGCATGTATTCCAGAAAATAATTACATGGCATCAAATTTGGTTGACAAATTTGGATTTTCATCAATTAAGATTCATTCTTTCCCCAAAGATTATTGTCTGTTCTGGAAGGAAAATGCAAAGTTAAGTCAATGAAAATAGTGTGGCGCATCAAGGAGGAAGACTAATAAATACGGAACATAATCACGCATACCATAGAAAGTGATGTGGCACTTCCCTTTAATTCTCAGGCTTCAAAAACTTTTTCTGTCAGAACAAATGGCAAAGAATATGAGATGGCATGAAGATGAAAGAAATAAAGATAATGATAAAATATTACATCCTTCATACGGGTTGGCTTGGAAGAAATTTGATAGGTTACATCCTGATTTTGCAGCTGACCCACGAAATGTTAGATTGGGATTATCCTATGATGGTTTCAACCCATTTCTCCAAATGCATACTGCATATAGTACTTGGCCTATTTTAATTCACATTTATAACTTTCCTTCATGGATGTGTATAAATAAGTTGTTTACTATCATGAGTATATTGATATCTGGACACAGTGATCCTAGAAATGATATTGATATATACTTGCAGCCATTAATAGAGGAGTTGAAGGAGCTTTGGATTATTAGTGCACAGGCGTACGATGCAAATAGGAAGGAGTACTTTATGTTTTGTGCAGATTTATAATGGATGATAAATAATTTCCCTGCCTAAGGAATGATGTCTAGTTAGAGTAACAAATGGAAAGTATCCTACCTTATTTCTATGAAAAATACACATTTCCGAAGATTAAAGTTTCGACGAACTTTCAGCTTCACAGGGCATCGATGATTTCTACTGATGGATCATCCATATAGTAAAAATTGGAGATAGTTCTATAATGTCGTAGAGACAGATGAGACACCTCAACGAATGTCAGGGAATGATATTGTTAAATAACTTGATGGTTTGAATTATGTTCTTGGAAAAATTCAATCAAATATCAGAAAGTGAAAACATGTTAATTAGAATTCCAATAACAATTGGGGAAAGAAAATCATATTCTTTGAGTTGTTGTATTGGTTATAGAATGTATTGTATCATTGT
This sequence comes from Viscum album, assembly GCA_963277665.1. Taxonomy (NCBI): domain Eukaryota; kingdom Viridiplantae; phylum Streptophyta; class Magnoliopsida; order Santalales; family Viscaceae; genus Viscum; species Viscum album. Next base: position 534,149,758 of record OY728126.1, read on the forward strand.
TTGGATATAATGCATATCAAGAAAAACATTTGTGAGATGTTACTTGCTGCTATTTTAAATGTTAAAGGCAAAACAAAAGATGATTTGTGGTCTCGTCGTGATTTGATGGATTGGGGTATAAGAGTAAAACTTCATTCTGAGTTAATTAGTCAAAATAAGTGGAAAGTCCCTATTGAATTTTATTCGATGAAAAATGTGTATAAGAAGCAATTTCTTCGGGTCTTGGAAAGTTTGAAGGTTCCATATGGTTATTCAAGTAACATTTTGAAAAGGGTGAATACAGAAGATGTGAAACTAAAATCTCTTAAAACCCATGATTACCATGTCTTGTTACATGAGTTGATTCCTATTTCCATTCGACATTTACTTTCACATAATATTAGAGTTTCTATGATTAAGTTATTTCATTTTTATCGAGACCTTTGTGCCAAAAGACTGAGCAGAAGTGTTGTTCAGAAATTGCAGAGAGATGCACCGATTATTCTTTGCGACTTGGAGAAAAATTTTCCCACCATTATTTTTCACATGTATGTTACATCTGACTGTGCATCTTCCCACAGAAGTTCTTTTTGGTGGTCCTATTTCGATTTGGTGGATGTATCCTATAGAAATAATGATGTTTACATTGAAATCTTATGTGAGAACTAAATATCACCCTGAAGGCTCTATCATGAAATGTTATTTAGCACAAGAATGCATGGATTTCTGTTCATCGTACTTGGATAACATCACCATGAGGTATAATCAACTTATGAGAACTGATGATGAGCAATATGATCCCATTGAGCCTACATTTCCTTCACTTCCCCAAACAGGGGGGATATCTGGATCGTACTCGTTGTGTACTTTAAGCAGGGAAGAGTGGGAAATGGCTCATCGTATAGTATTATTCAATTATGGTGTTCTTGATGATTATATCAAGTAAGTAAACTAATAAATATGCAATTTTTTTCATTATGTTATTTCTTCATATATTCTGACATTCTTAAGCTTTCATATTTGTATAGAACATTTATAAATTATAAAAGAGAGACATTTCTCTCTATTTATTAAGAAGAAGAAACTGCTACATAGCAAAGAATTTGCTGCTTGGATAAAGTCAAAGGTAATAGATTTTTTTTTCTTCTTATAACATAATCACATGTCTCTATTTAATATTCAATGTTGGTATCTTTTAGGTTTTAACTCTACCAATGAATGAAGTATCATATGAAGTAAGAGCATTATCCTTTGGTCCAAACGACGTGGTACGTGATTGTAAAGAAATGGTTGTAAATGGATTTAAATTTGTTATAAATATCTATGTAAAAAAATTGGCAACACAGCATGATGGTGTGACGATAAGCGCCATAACATATTGTTATGCGAGTGCATCAGATAGACAACCTCGGTCAAAAAATATATCATATTATGGTTTTGTTGAAAGAATCATTTTATTAGATTACTATGCACATGGTCGTGTCTCAATGATGAAATGTAAGTGGTTTGATTCAATGACACGACAAGGAATTCATATTGATAACTGTGGATTTAGAGTGATTGATATGAATCACCAGCTTCATATGAACCTTATATTCTTGCGTCATAGGCTAGACAGGTGTTTTATGTAACTGACCTGTTACAACAACAATTTGGTGTTATTGTTGATGTCATTCCCAGACATATTTTTGACAAAGACATGGATGACAATGATGTTGTGGATGAACATGTCGGTATTTATTCAAATGTTGCATTTGATGACACAGATGACTCAATTTCTAGAATGGATTGTGAACCATAAATTGTCACAGAACACACAAAACGTTGATACATTTGTAAGTATTTACCTGACATTATCGTAATATTGTATGTGTTTTTTTAAACTTCTATACATGATATCAAATTAACTAGTATATTTTATCAATATAAATATCACATTGAAAATGTATCTCATTTTTGTATGATACAATTGTATTATTTAACATTTTGCATTATTTATATTTATTTGAGAATATTATTTTAAATTTCCAAGTCCAAATGTCTGAATATGATGATATTAGAAGAAATAGAAGAATATGAAGAAATGAACAACATATGTCTTATCTGGACAACATTGTAAGTGTAGTTTATGTTTGAATATTATGGTTTTTCATATTATTTATCTTGTTATTGTTCGTTTAATTTTATCATCTATGTTATTTTAGGCTACTTCGTCAAGGAGAAGGTTGAATTATACTACCGAGGCTGATAGTATGATTGGGGTATTGATTCTACAGTTCAGCCTACTACTATGCCGCTTGAGTCACCAGAAGGTCATCCTCCCATTATTCCACTTCCATATTATCCATACCCACATTATTCATATCCCTTTCTGCCCGCACCCACATCGGATGGTAGTTCTCAGACTCTCATCCCTCCTTATTTTCCATTCCCACCATCCACTGTACAAGGCACTGCGCCCCCATATATCCCACCGCCATATCCATATCCATATCCATCCTCATCTGTACAGGATTATCCATCTACTGTACAGAGTAATCCTACTGTAGATATCCCACCTACCACAGAGGCTACTCCCCCTCTAGACGCTGCACTTTAGGGGTCAACAAATCCCTCATCTACTGGTATGTGTTTAAATATTACTGTTAGTGATTAATGATAAATTCATATATATTATTATCCTTTTTTACCTTTTTTCATGATTAGCTCCAGTCTCCACCAGATGACGAGGCCGCAAAAAAATGCGAGAGGTGGAATCGACACACGCAAATCATGGTTGAATACAATGAGGAAAAAGCTATAATTAAAAAAAAATGGTACAAAATGTAAAATATTTATGGGAACACTTTCTAGACACAACAATATCATTCCGGTTCAACCAATAAGTTGGAGGGAAGTTGGAGAAAAAATAAAGGACAATGCATGGGCAGAGATCTGGGTAAGTAATGTTAATAACCTTTTATATATATTAATTTATAATATTTTCTTAACAAATATTTTGTCCATTGTAGCTCCGATATAATTTTCCTGATGGACAAAATGCCAAGGCTGCAAGGTTAATGGATTTAGGTGAAATGTGGTGAGCGAACAAGTATGACTTATATCTTGGTTAGAAAAAGAGAGTTGGAACGGAGCTTTAAGAAGTACCAGTGATTCATGATTGCCCAATATCACAATACAAAGAGATGATCGGCTATTGGAAGAGTCAAGAGTTTAAGGTATTTGTTAAATTTATATATATATATATATATATATATATATATATATTCATTTATTTATTTGAAAATGATTTTTATTTATGTTAATGAAATTATATAATTATTTTTTTATAGGATAAATCAGACAGAAATAAAAGAAATAAGAGTGGAATGAAACATGTTTATACTCGTGGACACACTTCACTCCCAGATCTTGAGAAAACACAGGTAATTTAATATTTAAAATATTTAGCCTCATTTAGTGAAATTTTTTTGACTTCCAAATTTTATTTATTTATTTGTTTTTTCTAGAAAAAATAAATAAATATTCAGGGTCGCGTTCCTCTCTCTACTTTGTTTTGTATAAGCAGAAAAAAGAAAGATGGTATTGTGCCAAATACTTACGCCGAGAAGGCGATTGTAAGTATATTTAAATTTATTTTATTTTGACTGAATGGAATTCCTTATATTATTTTATCATTTTAATTTATGTTATATATCAATCGAGAGAATGCTTTGGAGACATTGGCAGAAAAAGAGACCAACAATTTGGGCCCAAACGATCATCTACATCAGGTATTAGGAGATGAGCATTAGGGTAGAGTGCATTGTTGACCTAGGAAGAATATTGTACCATCTCGATACTGGTCTACTGACAATGTTTCTTCGAGTACCAGTTCTGGTTTGTTCATAATGGAACAGATGAATTCCGCAATCAAAGAATCAACTCAAACGGCAGAAAAGGCGATATTTGAAAATATGAAGAAAGTTATGTCTGTCATTTCTTCTACACTTTCACCAGCTACAGCGGTTGACGCATGTTTGATGTCAATGAGTTCTGATGGTGAAGCCGAAGTTGTAGCTGGAGCCGGAGCTGTAGTCGGAGCTGGAGCCAGAGCTGGAGTTGTAGCCGGAGCCGGTAAGATTTATTTAAATAAATCTTTTTATACCAAGTGTATTTGGAACCTGTAAGATTTATTTAAATAAAGTTTATGTCTTCAATAGAGGTTTTGAATTCTCTTGTGGAGATCATAGCATGTGAGGGACTAATTTTATCACTTGAATTGGGTATAGCATTGAAGTCCCCAATTATAAATCAAGTTGTGCTAATACAGCAACCTAGATAGGTAAGGTCATCCCACAGGGGCCTCCTATCTTGATATTTATTCTTGGAATAAACAAAAGATCAAAAAATAATAGTGCCATCAAAAACAAAATCACATACGAAGGCTTGCTCCAATATGTTAAAAATGTTAACATTTTGGATAGAAGAGTGCGAAAAAATCCAGAGAGAATCTACATAAGAGGATTTTTTTGTTATTATAGTAAAAGAATAACCATGTTAACAAAAATGATGGTATTTAGAAGAAAAATTAACTTTTTTTAGTGATAGAAAACAAAATTGGACAGTGGGTGTTAACCATTCTTTTTAAAACAGTAATGGTGTCAGATATAGAAATACCCTGACAATAACAAAAAAGGATCTTCATTTAAACCTAAATTTGGAGTAAGAACTCCCTTTTTGATTCGCAAACCCTTGTGTCTAGAAGATATTCTGATCTTTTTAGTAGTGTTTCAGATCTTGGTCTTTTCCAGATTTATTTTAGAATAAGTTGGGGAACTATTTGAATTTCCTACCTTATTATTACCCTTGGAGGAATTAATGTAGGGTCTATTCACAAATAAGTCCATAGAGTCCTTACTAATATAGGCAGTATGGTCAACATCTTGATGAGTAATCAGGTTCTCATATTTAGTAGGAATATTAATGTTATCTGAAGTCTGAGAAATACCAATAGTATGATTGACAAAAAGGGGAGGAGATGTACCTGAAATATTTGTATCAAGGTTGTCATGTGAAGTACCTGAATGTTTTTCCATCTTTTTTCTAGAACCTGGAGGAATCTGTGGTGTGTTCACCAGGTTTGGTTTCTCTTGATAAGATGAAAATATACACCTCTAATTCTTGACCAATTCAATAGGCAGATTTGGGTTGGCATATTTCCAATCTTGCAAACCTGAGGCAACCAAATTTTGATTTGGGTAACTGTCTAGAGCAGTCTTTGAAACACCCAGAACATCATGTGTCATGGCCATCTCCTTGGGAAATGCACTGTCCTAACCAAATAGGGGTTAAGGTGTTTGTTCAGAGCTAAAGGTATTCTCCACGTAAGTGTCACTGCTAAAGTGTAAACCCCCAAGAGGGTTGCATTTGTTCTACTTAGAATCATTATTCAAAATTAGCTTGGTCTGATCATCTTGTCTATCAAGTAGTGTGCCAACCTGTTTTGATTCACAGCCCAAAGAAGAAGAAGGGTATGAAGATTGACCATTATCAATCTTAATACCATTAAAAATATCATTATAAATGTGATGTGCTTTATTACCTTTAGAGGGGTCCAAAAGAGTATCCCATGCAGCTAAAACTGCCAAGGCACTGTTTTTCATAATATGCAGGTCTCCAGGCAGTGATGAGCCTGTATGATCACATGCATTCAAACCTGATTTAATATCCCTATCTAGACCCAAAGGTGGGTTTGAGTGGCCTTGCATGCTGGGTGAATTGATAAACATGATCTAAGATATCAAAAAGTTCTATAAACTATAACATCATTGAGTACTTTAGTCAGGTGAAGTGAGTTCCATGCCATGAAATTATTGAATTGAAATGTATACAACATCAAGAAATTCACTGGGAGAATGATTTATATAAACATCAATAGAAAGGGATGTGTGGGGGGCTGCTGTTCAGCAGGAGGGGTTGTCCAGGGGTGTCCAGCAGGGGGGCTTCTTTCTGGGGGGGGCTATCCGGGGGGGGGGGGGGGGGGGGCTGCTGTCCAGGGGGTGGGGGGTTGTTGTCCAAGGGGGGCCCAGAAAGGGGGGTAAGGGGTGTGCAAGGGGGTGTGTGCAAGGGGTTCAAGGGATGTGTGGGGGTGGCTACTGTCTAGGGGGTCCAGCAGGGGTGCTTCTGTCCGGGGGGGCTGTTATCCAGGGGGTCCAGCAGGGGGGTGGGGGCTGTTGTCCAGAGGGGTCCAGTAGGGGGGGCAAGGGGTGTGCAAGGGGGTGCAAGGGGGTGTGTACAAAGGGTAAAAGGGATGTGGGGGGGGTGGCTGATGTCCAGGGGGTCCAGCAGGGGGGATGAACTATTCTTGTTTATTGAGTTATATTATTTTTGAATATTCTATGATGCTTTGTTTTACCATAATTTTAGGGGATGAGCACTACTATGTTCTACCTTGTGTTGTATGTACTTTTGAGTTGTTCCATACTTCTTTGATAGTTTGTCTTATAGGGATACTCATGTTAGTGCAGTTATGTGTTTTTTTTTTTGAAAAAGGTGGGGCAAAGCCCTTATATTGAAAATGAAAAAAGTCTGGAAACAAGGAGATGCGTAGGAAAGTTCACATGATTCATCAAAGGACTCGGCAAGAGGGATCTGTCCAGGGTCTGGGGGGTGTCCAAGGTCTAGGGGGTGTCATGGGTCTATCTGGGGGGGTGTGCAAGGTCTGACTGGGGGGTGTCCAGGGTCTGTCTGGGGGGTGTCCTGGGTCTATCCGGGGGGTGTCCAGGGTTTTTCCGGGGGGTGTTCAGGGTCTATTTGGGGGGTGTCCAGGGTCTGTCCGGGGGGTGTCCAGGGTCTGTCTGGGGGGTGTCCAGGGTTTGCGGGTGTCCAGTGTCTGGGGGGGTGTCTTGGGTCTGGGGGGTGTCTTGGGTCTGTCTGGGGGTTGTCTGGGGTCTGTCTGGAGGGTGTCCCGGGTCTGTCTGGGGGGGGTCCAGGGTCTGTCCGGGGGGTGTCTAGGGTCTGTCTGGGGGTTGTCCAGGGTCTGTCTGGGGGGTGTCCAGGGTCTATCCGGGGGGTGTCCAAGGTCTGTCTGTGGGGGTTTCCAGGGTCTGGGGGAAGGTGTCTGGGGTCTATCTGGGGGGTGTCCAGTGTCCAGAAGGGAGGGGTGTGCAGGGGGTGGACTACTACAGGGGGGTGTGCAGGGGGTGGGGGGCTATTTTTTACGGTTTTCTAGACCCTATAGCCACAGTTTTTAACTGTTTCTATAGGTCTATTTCCACAGTTTTTAACCTTGTCTATAGGTCTATTGCCACAATTTTTAATCGTGGTTATAGTTCTAATCCCATAATTTCTAACCGTGGCAATAAATTATGTCCCTCCTCTAGTACAGCCATGGTTTAGAACCGTGGATATAGAGATATTACCACGGTTTGAACCGTGGTTGTATCCCTATAACCACAGTTTGAACCGTGGCTATAGACATAGAGCCACGGTTTGGAACCATGGCTATATGTCTAGGTCTATAGCCACGCCAAACTTAGCCACGGTTTCTCAAACCGTGGCTATTACCTATAGTCACGGTTTTAAACCGTGGCTATAGCCTGAATTTCCAATAGTGGATGGTGGGAAGATCGTCTTCAATTCACATAATATGACTGTAGTCCCCTCATTCATGATTATCAAATTCACTAGGTCTATAACTTTACTATATATGAATTTGAAAAAGAAACAAGGTCTAGTTAATCTATGTCATACATTTTTAGGAAAAATTTAGCATAAAGAGATAGGCATCAAATATTCCATAAAAACATGCCAGTCATGTAATTTTAGAACATATAACTTCAAATTATTCATTGACATGACATTATTGATATTTTAAGAATATGCCTATAGAAATTTTACACCATTAAATAATATGAAAGTTTGAATTTTTTTTCTTATCTGTATAGAGTGTAAGTTGTTTGAGAAAGAAAATTTTGTCTTTCACCCTTCACCGGTGCCAAATATTCCCTTATCCCCATGTCAATAATGTCCATCCTAGCCTTGATTATATCTATTCTTTCTCTAGTACATTTAGTAGTGAACCAATAACATTATCAGAAACATTTTTATATACATGCATGAAATAAATAAAATTTTTAAAACACAAATGAATCCATTATTGTAATTTAAGGAAAATTTATCTATTTTTCCAACCTAATTTCATAAATTTTTTTGAAAAGGGTTTACTCAAATCAATTTCAATATATTTTACTTTATGAAAAAATTGATCACCCATTAGTGAAGATGGTGTTTTAATGTTTTTCATCGAATGATATCATCCATGATCAATATTTATGTAATCAGGGTAAAACGTTGTGATTTCCTAAAAACAGGATCTTCGTGGAATATTTCAACAAAACTGGAGTGTGTGCCTTATTCACAAATGGGACACCCTAACATTACTTAAATACTATAGACTGAAAAATTTTCATAAGTAGGAAATTCATTTATCATCCCATACAACATGTCCCTCCATGTGAACTCTTCACTTATATGAGCATACAATGTGACACCTACATCCCACATCAATTTCAAATTTTCAATAACTGGATTCAAATAAATCAATATCATTACTAGGTTATTTTTCTCTAGATATCAGTAGAGACAACATAATGTATTTGTGCTTTATCCATAACCATGGTGGTAAGTTATAATTTTCCAAAAAAAATCTTATGTACTATGAGTACTACTTAGTACACCAAAAGGATTTATTCCATCTACAGATAATTAAATATGGAGGTTTCTCAGCTATTTTCGAAATTTAGGATACTCATATACAATTTTATTCCATTGAAGAGAGTCTATTGGGGGACATAATTTCTCATATTCAATTCTTGTATTTTCATTCCATGTCATTTTTTTAGTTGTTTCCTAACATCTATATAGTAATCTAAACCAAGGAATAAATGGAAAGTACCATACAACTTTCAAAGGTCTTGATTCATTTTTCTTATATCAATATAAACCACCCTAAGGGAAATTTTATGAGTGATTCAGGGTTTTTGAGAAATAATATACAATCATCTGGACATGCATGTACTTTTTCAAAGATCATACCCATTGAGCATAGAATTCAATTAGAATCTTGTGTTCAACATGGAAGCTTAATTTATTTTGGTAGCATATCATTCAAAAGACCAAGTATTTTTGTATAACTGGTGTCACTCCATCCACTTCCAGCTTTCAAATTATACAAATTCAATATAGATGAAAATTTTTTAAATTTATTATAAATGTTATATGGTGGTTTCTTTACATAATTATTTAACTTATCAAACAACTTTGGATAACCACAAAGGTCATCTTCAATTGACATTTTTATTTTTTTCTATAAGATCTCCATCATCATTTACACTAATATTCGTATCAAATGATCCATAAATCACAGTGTCATCCCATTTGGTATTTATATTTAGTTTTTTCCTATTTTTAGTCTAACATTTATAGCTTTGATCTATTCCATTAAAATTAAATTGTTCTTCCAACTCCACAAGACTAATTTTTCTTGAATAACAATAATGTAAACTTGGAAAAAGGACTTAAGAAGGGTCATATTCATGCTCTATTGAATACTTGATAAACTCTTTATCTCCATCCCCATATACCATTTTCATGTGATTAAAATCCATTCATTTTTTATTCATATCCATCCTATAAGGTTTAATACTATTCATTTTATACAAAAAATAAATAAATACACATAAGGGATGCATATAGTGTTTATATACATTGATAACTAAACAAAGTATCAAAATTTGAGTGTATGAATGCTCTATTTTGGGAATGTTTATGTCATGACCCATCCCAACAGGGCTCGATCCATGACTACCCCAAGCCTCCTTCAAATCGGCCATGGGCTAGAAATCAAAGCTGAGTAAGAATATCATACACATGGGAAGCATCAACCTAATGTACCTGTACACATGCACACATCTTCAAGCCCATACTATTCTGAAATGTAAAAAAACTAAAACCAATGAATGTATACATCTATAATCTCACAATCAGAGTATGATGGTAAAGTACCAAAAGAAAAAAAATGACTAAATATAAGCCCAACCAAAAACTATAGAGTCCAACCTTCTTAGAAGGTGAGGACAACTATCAAATTAAACCACTCAAAAAATTCCTTGGTCTATCTAGCCCAAGATATGATCCACTAGCTCCCTGTCCTCCCAGGACACCATCAAAAGAGTCTTAATCTACAAAAGACACAACACATGATGGTCGCGCCCATGCAGGGGTGATTATAACAATACCCAGTTAGAGACCCTGAAAACACTAAACACATAGCATCAAGAATAGTTAGTTAATAACAAGGATATAAAAATCAAAGAAAAAAAGACAAATATAATCAGGAAATACACCACAACTCTAGGTGGTATCAACCAAATTTCCAGCCACTAGATTATTCTGAAATCATTTAGGTATTGCTAGTTCTGGGATAACTCACTCCACAATCCATGTTATCATCAGATACACTTGTCCAATAGGACATGATCATTAGGCCCAACCTAAGAAAACTCGTTGGTCTCTGAAGACCTTGATACTTGGATAGGGGATCACACCTAGGACTAATGGGGGACACCACAAACCTAATCTGAATCAACCCTATATATAGGGGATTGTATGCCAATGATACTAAGAACCCTAGTGAAACGTACAGCTAGATAGAGGATCATTTTCATGCACATAGTGGTCACACCGATTTCATGGCCCCCATATAGGGTTTAATAAGGAATGACAGAGTATCACACTCTAGTCTCATGAAAGGACACCACAAACTCAATTTGAGACTCATCCTCTAGATAGGATCACAATCTAGATATGTAGATGTAAAACCACAATGTACCATTGAGGGGATGGACCAAGGGAATACACTCAACTGATATCGGTCCAATATTGAATAAATAAAGGGATCCAAATACACTCAAAGGGGGTACATGGTATGTACTTGGGGTACATGATGAGTCTATCCAACCCCTAGTCTACTAATGTAGTGCTTCCTCACATGGAATGTAAGCCTCAAAATACATGGCATGTAAGGATGTATACACGACATGTAGAGGTCTTCCGGCACACTTCTCATGTTGTCTGCCCATTCTTGTGTACTTATTCTCATGCCCATGTAAACCTGGTTGTGCATGTGTACGCCTAGTCATGTCAAAGTACATGGAACTTACCATTTACTCTTGTCGTGTCTACATATACTAGCATGTATGTTCCCGTGTACCCTCTGAGGTACATGTCGATCTACCAACATGGTTCACAAGACATGTGAAAATTTTCACACGGTGTGTGACATATTTATCTCTGTAGAAACCCTATCACAGCACAGAGGGTCCCACATAGCGTGTATCTCCAGATTACATGTCATGTAATGAGGGGTTTTCTAGAACATGTGGATCTTATCTATGTCATCCTTTGGACCACTTCCACCACAGATCTTTCTATAAAATAAGGATTTAGGGTCTATCGACCCCTTCTATCATCGATCTCGGGGATCCATCCTTAAAAACCACTCAGTAAATGCTCACACACTTCATCTATAGCCACACCATTGAACTAGGAGGAATGGGAATCATCAATCTGTCATGATCCGTCGAACTGGGAGGTTTGTGCTAGGTAAAAAATTTGTACCATTGAGTAGAAATAAATTCTATCTTCTGGGGAATTCGATTAATTTTTACTACTAGTCAATTTACTTATATGATAATATAATAACTCTTCAAGAGTATTTAAAATAAAAAAAATTTGAGTTATTTTTAATTATTTAATTGATATGAATTTACAAAACTTTTACTTAAAGTTTTGTATTCATCTCTTAAGGTTTTATTTTCCCTCTTTGATCATATTTCTTCACAGTAGTGGAGCTCTTTCCCCTCTTGGCCTTTATTATGAAGTTGTGTCTCCCTATTGAACCTATTAGTTTCTCGTCCTCTACTCTTACTATCTACTTCCATGTTTTGATCTTGGAGGAAAAGAGTACGGGTGTGTCAGGGTCGTGGTTACAAAGAGGCTTAAGGTTTCTTTGTTTAAAAAGCTGATGTAATTCTAGGAGGTGAATTCTTCATAGAATTCATTCCCCCTTTGAGTTCCCACTGGTGATGTTCTTCACCATGTTTATGTTAGTCTTATTCGGTGTTTTAATCACTCTGAAGTTGGGTTTTTTTTCTATTGTGTCTAGGTGGATTTGGATTGGGTTTGGGTGATAGTTTTTTTTTTCATGTTGAATCCAATCCACTAACGGAGAGGTGGTGTTGTTTTATTATTGAGGTTGTTTTGATTATTCTTGTTGTTCTATGATGGTTTTTTAGGATAAATGTTTAGTGATGTTCCTAAAATATATCATTAATATTGGTGATGTTCTTTAGAGAACTCATTAAAGCTGGCGATCAATGGTGGTTCTTTTTCCAATTGGTCTCTGACATATACACATGGATCAAGGATGTGAATCACAATCATGAATTTGGGGGATGGTTGATGGTGTTGGCCCTAAGGTTTGGTTGACATGGGTTTTTATTTATTTTAATATTTGAATTTTAATTTTACAATTTTTTTTCTGGTTTCCTAGGTTACTTTGGTTGACCATTTTTTTCTAGTTATTGTGTGTGATGTTGCTATAGTGGAAGGATTTATAGTGATTTATTTGTGGAATGTTGGTGATGTTTCTAATTTGGGATGGTGGTTTTATATTAGGTGATTTTTTGAAGGTTCTCACTAAACCTATAAAAGAGATCTTTCTTGAAAAAACAATTTTTAATTGGATGAGGATATTCTATTATGCATTCCCATATTTACCATTCTCTTCAGGGAATGAAATAAATTGATTAAAATTATATACATAATGGGGAATAAATCCATTCGCTAGATTTCATGATCCACAACTTAGAATTAATTATTTATCAATAATGGCCAACTTGTATAAAAATACTAATTTTATTTATCATGATGAAAATTATTTAACCACTACATGTGGTAAATTTATTTTCATAAAATATATTTGATTATAGAATTTATATTGCTCTATCATTGCATATATTTACTATAAAAATAATAACATCAACTTCATGAGATAAAATTTGATGAATCATATGAAATGATATTTATAATCCATAAGCACATGATAAATACTAAATTTTGTTGATATTACCGCTATAAGAGAAAATTTTGACTAAAAAAATATTCTTCAACATGATGTCAAAAGACACTATTTTTGTATCATTATTTAAGGATACATTATTTTATAAATATTAATAAAATTAATTATTATGTTTAAATATATATTGACATCAAATAAATTCTAGTGGTTATATAATTATTATTTGTTTTTTTATAATCAAATACGGTGAAATTATGGTTTTTAAAATATCATATTCTCCTGAACTTTATTTGAAATAAAATTGGTTATATTTTTATTCACTAATACAAAACCCACCTATATTAGTGTGATAAATAGGCTTTGTCAATGCAAAAAACTCTTGAAAATCAAATAACTCTTATAGGGTTTGACTTTTATTAGTGCTAAATAAAATCACTGATAAAGGAACCCTTTATCAGTGCTGATAAAGGTTTACTTTATCAATGTTTTACTTTTAGTGCTAATAAATGGGGTCTTTATCAGATCTTTTATTTAATGCTGATAAAGGCCCCCCTTATCAACACTTTTCTTTAGCAATGATAAAGGAGGTATTTATCAATTCTTCCTTTTAGAACTGATAAAGGCCACTAAACTACTACAGACTAAGCATCCCTATAGAGTCTCCCTCTAATAGAACTTAATTTTAGAAAAATATAATCAAATTTGAATGAAAATATTACAAAAAACTAGACTGAAATAAATATGTTACATTACATTATCATTTCAATTTAAATTTTTCATAAAAAATATTTTCATTGATGTGATATTTATAATTAATCAAAAAAATACAACACAATATATAAAAAATCATTACTCTTAGAGCAATCTTTCTCCATTGATCAACCTTCATACAAAATTTTTTCCCTGTGATCAAACCAATGTTTAATTTAGTATCAATACATAAAAAAATATATAATTTTGATGTTATATAATTCACATATGATAAATTCTATTGCTAATTACTAAATATATTAATGATATTTTCAGTTATACTATCATTTATATTCTTAATGATTATATGGTTAATTTTATATTAATTATTAATTATACTATTACTTAATAAATATATAATGAATTATTAATTACATTGTTGAATAATAATCTATATAATTTATATTTTTAATTACTGAATATATTAATGATATTATTAGTTATTATTTATCATAATTACTTAAATAGATGTTAATAATTATAGCATCAAAATAAAATAAAATTTTTATATTGAAAACACACACATTGAGTCATACAGCCACATCATGTGTCTGATTGATGTGTGGTCGATTCATACATGTTAAAATGAATTATGGATCATTTTCCTAAGGTATGAAAAAAAATCGAAGTTCTTTTACTTGGTTCTGACAATCTCAAATGTGTTCTAAACTAAAATGACACTTTTATATTGAAAACATAAACTTAGAGTCATACCAGCCACATCGTATGAGGGATTGATGTACATTAAATTCCTACACACCAAAAATGAATTTTGGGTCATTTTCATAATGTTTCAATAAAATTTGATATTGTTTACTTAGTTTTGGAAATTTTATGTGTGTTTTACACTAAAATGACACTTTTATATTGAAAACACACACTTGGAGTCATACCAGCCATATTGTGTGTCTAATTGATTTGCGGTCAATTTCTAAGGGTCACAAATGAATTATGGATTTTTTTCCTAAATTTTGAATATAATACAAGATCGTTTACTTATTTTTGGATGTGTGGTGTTCGTTTTACACTAAAATGACACTTATATTGAAAACACACACTTGAGTCATACCAACCACATCATCCATCTGATTGACATGTAGTTGATTATTACACATCAAAAATTAATTATGGATCATCTATATAAACTTTTAAGACAATACAAGCTCATTTACATAGTTTTTTCTATGTGATGTGCATTTTTTACTAAAATGATGCTTTTATATTAAAAACACGTACTTTGAATCATACTGACCACATCATGTGTGGGATTCATATGTGGTTAATTCCAACACATCAAAAATGAATTATGGATCTTTTTAATAAATTTTGAAAATAATATAATCACATTGACTTGGTTTTGGATATTTTGATGTGTGTTTTAGAATAAAATGATACTTTTAATGTAAAAACACGCACTTTGAGTCATATTTACCACATCACATGTTAGATTGATGTGTGGTTGATTCCTACATCTCACAAATGAATTATGGATATTTTTTATAAAATTTCAGTACAATATGATCTTTTTTACTCAGTTTTAGATATGTGATGTGCGTTTTACATTTAAATGGAACTTATTTTGAAAACACGCACTTTGAGTCATACCAGACACATCATGTTTCCAATTGACATGTAGTCAATTACCACATGTCACAAATGAAATATGGAGTGTTTAACTAATTTTTTAAAATAATATAAGATTTTTTACTTAGTTTTTTCTATGTGATGTTCTTTTTAAACTAAAATGACACTTTTATATTGAAAACATTCACTTAGAGTCATATCGGCCACATCGTGTGTCTGATTAATATAAGGTCAATTACTACAGATCCCAAATGAATTATGGATCATTTTCCAAAATTTTGAAAACAATATAAGATTATTTACTCAATATTGGATATGTGATACATGTTTTATAATAAAATGACACTTTTAATGTGAAAACATGAACTTTGAGTCATATCAACCGCATCGTGTATCGGATTAATGTGTGGTCGATTCCCACATATTAGAAATGGATTATATATCATTTTTCAAATTTTCAAAAAAAATATAATCTCTTTTACTCATTTTTTGCTATGTGATGTGTGTTTTACACTAAATGACACTTATATTGAAAAAATGCACTTTGAGTCATACCAACCACATCGTGTGTCCAACTGATGTGATGTCAATTCCTACATGTCACAAATTAATTATGGATAATTTCTCTAAATTTTGAAAATAATACAAACTTTTTTACTTTGTTTTGGATATGTGATGTGTTTTTTAGATTAAATTAACACATTTATATTGAAAACATGCACTTGGAGTCAAAAATAACACATTGTGTATTGGATTAATGTGCAGTAAATTCATACACATCATAAATAAATTATAGATAATTTTCCTAGAGTAGTAAAACAATCCAAGCTTGTTTACTTAGTTTTAGATATGTGATGTGTGTTTTAAAGTAAAATGACACTTTTAATGTGAAAATACGCACTTTGAATCATACTAACCACATAGTGTGTAAAATTTATGTACAGTCAATTTCAAGACATCAAAAATGAATTATGGATCATTGTTATAAATTTTCAAGACAATATGATCTCATTTACATGATTTTTTATACATGATGTGTGTTTTACACTAAAATGACACTTTTATATTAAAAACATGAACTTTGAGTCAAATTGATCACATAGTGTGTATGATTGATGTGAGGTGGATTACTACACATCATAAATGAATTATAGATATTTTTCTAAAAAAGTTGAAAATAATCCAAGATATTTTACTCATTATTTTCTATGTGACATGTTTTCTACACTAAAATGATGCTTTAATATTAAAAAATGCACTTAGCCATACCGGCCACATAATGTGTTGAATTTATGTGTGATCAATTTTTACATGTTAAAAATGAATTACATATATTTTTTTAATTAAAATTTTAAAATAATTTGATCTCTTTTACTTATTTTTGAATATGTGACACAAATTTTACACTAGAATGACGCTTTTAGATTGAAAATGTGATCTTGGAGTCATACCGGCCACATCGTGTGTCAGATTGATGTGTAGTGAATTCCTACATGTCACAAATGAATAATGAATTATTTTACTAAATTTTTAAGACAATATGAATACGTTTACTTATTTTTGGATATGTGACACTTGTTATACACTAAAATGACACTTTTATACTAAAAACATGCACTTTGAAACATATTGGACACACTGTGTGTTTGATTGATGTGCGGTCAATTCCTATGCATCAAAAATGAATTATGAGTAGTTTTCATCATGTTTCAAGACAATGTAAATTATTTTACTCAATTTTGTCTATGTGATGTGTGTTTTATACTAAAATGACATTTTTATATTGAAAATAAGAACTTGGAGTCATATCGTTCATATCATGTTTCATATTGATCTATAGTCAATTCATATACATAAAAAATGAATTATGGATCATTTTCCTAAATTTTTTAGAAAATATGATCTTGTTTACTCAGTTTTGGCTATATGATGGGTGTTTTACACAAAAATGAAACTTTTATATTGAAAACATACACTTCGATTTGTAATGACCACATATTTTTTTCAAATTAATGCATAGTTGATTAATATACACAAAAAAATGAATTATGGATTATTATCCTAAAGTTCAAACCCAATTAGATCTCTTTTACTCATTTCTGAAATTATAACATGCATTTTATACTAAAATTACACTTTTAATGTGAAAAATTTCACTTTAAGAATTGGATTGGGATATGTGTGAGGCGTGTCAATTATTACTTAAAGTATCTTTCATTTTCATGTCCTTGGTTGAATTAAACATGAAAGTAAAGGAATTTATCTTTATTCTTCATCAAGGAGGTGGAAGTTATTATAAAAGGGACTAGAATATTTTTACAGACTTGTCAAAATATGGTATGACATGAAATGAAAATGATGAGGCTAGGAGAAAGGAAATACCTTACCCATAAGTTGGTAAAATGTATTCAGATTTTTTGGTTGAAGGATACTTGACCCATTTTACCCTCGCCATTATCCTAGTTTCGTCCTTGAATTCCAATATTTCATGAGAATTATAATATTTAGAAATGTTACTATCTCTTCCAAAATCCATTGAGCATAACCTTCCATGATACTTCTCCTTGATAAACAACTCAAATATTTATTTCTTTGAAGGTTCATCACTAAAGCATTTTGTAGTTTCTTCCAACTCATCCTAACTTCAAAATAAAGGACATTAGTGAAAAATCGAATTTTATTTTGGGAAACATAATATATATGCATTACGATATTAATTCTTCACATCCCAAATGTATCTCTATGTTCATATACTAAAATATATCACATAGATAATAGATAATCACCTCAACTTGATGCTGGAAAATATTCTGACACTATGTACTATAACCACTCATCTCTAAAAAAATTTACTTCTTCTTGTGATTACATAGATTGTTTTCAATCCTATTAATCATAAGAAAATATAGACAAACAAACAAATAACAAATATTTTAAATTAAATTGTAATTACCTTTGTTAATTACCCATTCGAGGATGCTAGTTTTTCTACGGTGTATAATATAATTCATAATTTTTCAAGTGTAATATCCACAATCTATGTCATTATTTTGTTTCAAACACAACAGAGACATTGACCAAAATAAGTAAATTTTTATAAAATATGTTTTGATAGTTTAATTGTACTATATGTACCATAATCTATTTCTATTTGAATAAATACTTAGGCTTTTTGGGTTCAGTCACCAACTACAGATCATTATTCAGCTGATATTTTTAGATCTCCTTATCATAAAAAAAATTTATTAAAACACAAACTAAAATGTATAATTAGAATTTTATCTTTTAAATATTAATTTTAGTGAATTAAAAATTCATAATAGACATCAGGTGTGGTAGGTTTGATGTAAATCCATGTTTTTCATCCAAAAAATAAACATTTGGGGTATCCAAATTGATTGTGATGAGCATCTGGTGCTTCTTAAAAAAAATAAGTGATGAAAAAACACGAATATATTTTATATGATTAGATTGTAGAGTTTCACACCTACTTTTTAGGCATCAAGATAAATCAATTTCTATTATTTTATTTTCAAATTCCTTGCATAGGTCATATTTATCTTTTCAATTTATTTTGATTCCAAGGAAAAAAATCGTAGAAATGATAGAGGGGTTAATGAGTCCAAATCTTTCTTCACGTGGTTTTCTGTTTATATAGTAGTAATATATACACCTGTAGAAAATATGAATAGTTATTAACTATAATGAAAATAGTATATCATTTTTTGGGAAAAAAGATTATTAAAATGTACTTGATGTATGTATTCACAACTTAGATTCCCAGAAATTCAAAATTGATGATCTTATTTAT
Organism: Viscum album; assembly: GCA_963277665.1. Taxonomy (NCBI): domain Eukaryota; kingdom Viridiplantae; phylum Streptophyta; class Magnoliopsida; order Santalales; family Viscaceae; genus Viscum; species Viscum album. Next base: position 534,169,005 of record OY728126.1, read on the forward strand.
ACTCTCAAGACCAATTGTGTTTGTAAGGGACCCTCTAAATATTTATTCTTCATATTCAATGTACGAAATATTTCCATCTATTACTGTTATATCTTCATGAAATTTTAATGTTAATATATGCAATTGTTGAAATGGTGGGGTGAAGGTACTCTCTGAAGGTCCTTTTGATTTATAGGTTGATTAACTAGATTGTCTTGATTCAAAGTATTATTTCCCCTTAGTTTTTTTATCCTATAATACCATACCTAATTATATACCTTTTATCATCAACTATTAAAAAAATTTCATTTGAAAAAATATTTTTCATGACATACCTCATGTATATTTATAAGATTAGATAGAAAAGTTATGAAAGTACCAATAGAATTATCGATCGTGGTAACATCCAGATCATACAGAGGAATGGGAAAATAAATGATTGGATCATGATCTACTTTAATATCCACTTTCACATGATCTTTTGGGAGTTTTTTATTATTTTTCATGTTTCCTGGGATATTGTACACCATACCCCTCACAAAAAGGTGATGTGTGGGTGTTGATAGATATAAATCATATACAATTTTACCCTAAATAATTTTAGTAACATAAATTTATCATAATTTTTCTATTTACATTTAGTAAAAAGAGTTATGAAAAAATTAATTATCTGGGATAAGGCATGAAGTTGAGGGGAATGGATAGCATTAAATCTAGTGAGGTCATGGGGCTCTGCATGTACTGATAATTATTCCATTGTTGGTTCGCTATGATCATTTCATGTACATTGGTCCACCAAAAAAAACTAAATAATAATATCTTTAAAATAATATATACATGCCTTCATTTCATTCATCATCATGTATATATCCCCTTGCACCTTTTTCTTCTCAAAATATGTCTAAAGTCACACTCCAAAACCCACACCTTTAATGAAGACATATTTTTCTGGCCTCTTTAACGATTCTAAAATTATATGTTCTTTAGGTACAGTAAATGTCAATTTGTATGTCTAAGTTGTATAAAAAAATATGATCATAAATAGATATTTTTATAAATCATAAAATTACTATTATTTCATACTTACACATAATTCATATACTTCTTATCTATTTTCATCTACTAGTTTTTCCTATTTATTTACACGAGCCTCCTTCCATAGAACATGATGTGGGATAGAAGTTAATATGTATTCTGATTCATCAATATGCATATAAACAATGGAAAATATGTTTTTTCATATCATATAAAAATACTACTATTGATTTAAAATTCATACCATATTCTTTTCAAGTGAAGTGTACCCCATCCTTGCTTTATAGTAGGGGTACATTAGTTTTGATGCATGTTTCTTGTTTTCATAACTCCTTTACTATTAAATAAATTAATATTTTTGAATCAAATTGGATAAATAAATAATTTAAAAAATATATATTATGAACTACAATGCACCTTAAATGGTTCCTCATTACAATGACTGATGAAATATTTCCATGTTTCCCGATTTATAATGTGTGTATATGTTGCTGGTGGGTGGAAGTTTACTTTCCCCTCAGCATCCCTAAGATGATTCTTTATAAGAAGTTTCTAGAATCCTCTAAGGTCTTTTATAGAAACCATTAATACATATTTATTACAGAAATCATCTAAAATAAACAAACTCTATAAGGGATAATGAAAAGTAAATTAACATTTTGACATATAATTATCTGGTAAAATAGAGAAAGTATATCATAACATTACCCTAATATCTTCTAAAATAGTTTCCTTTAATAAATACATGACATTGTTCCATGTATCTATATCAATTGGAAAATTAATTATCATTGTGACCCTAATGTAACTAACAACATTTCCTTTTGGGGTTCAATGGGTTGACTGTGTATATTACAACCGACTTAAAATTTAATACCTTTACTTCTTACCTTGATAATTTTAGTTAAATTATGATGAAATTCCATTATTGTTTTTTTCACTAACATGTTGTTGATCCCATATTAATTCTACATTTTTAGCATCAATTGTGTATTCTTCCTCAATAATGGTAACATCATCATGTGAAGAAGTCCTTATTTATATGAGTAGTAAAAATAATAATTTAGATTACATAAATTTAGTAGAGAATGCATAATATTATGAGGAAAATAATAATATATTAAAAACACTTTAACCTATTCATTGAACTCCCTTATTTCTTTAAAGGTTGAAGGGATTTGGATCCTTTATCAAGTATCCAAATCCCCTCTTTGTGTCCCCCTTTAACATACATGACAATGTATACATAAGGACTACTGGGAAATGATTATGATCTCCCAATGAAAGAGATGTCGTCAATTGAATTTTCACCTGACCCTGAAGTTTTTTTAATCGATAATAGAACAATTGACCAATTATTATTTCCAAGATTTAATATATAGTATAATTACACTGCTTTTGATTCCATTATGAATGGTTCATATTTATACCCTCACATACTAAAATTCCCCTTCATTAAGCCCAATTCATCGACTTTAAGTGTGCTGTTATTGTCACCCCGTTTGCAAGGGGAAATCCGAAATTGAAATATTGTATAATCCAAATCGTATATCTATTAAATGATGCCAAAATATGACATATTATCATAAATTTTATTTCTATATTTGGAACCCAATACGTGTATCACTTCCTCCACAAATTTAACTCCATTATTTTTCATCATACTGTGTATTCCTTTATATAAAACATATAACCATTAATTACAAATCTAGTGTAAGATATAGCATTTATATTTGGTCCCTTGGCAAGCCATCAAAGTTCTTCAGTAATTGAATTTAGATTTGTGGATAGCTCCTTATAAATATGATCTTAGAACCATCTTATAAACTATTGATTATGGGTATGTGATATTCATCCTTGAGCACTTGATAGATTCAAATGTCTAATAATTACTTGTTTTTCTTCAAAATGTTCAGAAACGTCGTCACTATTATGTAAAATTTATAGGTTATCCTACTCCCTCTCAGTAATAGTAATTGTAACAACAACTCTTCTGAAAATCCATTCTCCCAAAAGATGTCTGTTGTGATGAGATTTTGGGAGACTAATACTATAAACATCTAATAGGTAATTGGTACCTAATTCAACAAATTCTTCAACAAAATATCAATCTACAATATAACCTTCTATCCAACCATGATTCTTGACATACCCTTTCAAAATATTCATATATAATTCAAGGGGTATATCCATCAATAATGTATAGAACCATATAGTTGAATCTATCTGACCAAGTGAAACATTAGGTGGACTACTATATTAAATAATTATAGTCGTAAGAACATATCCAATTCACATAATATGACTGTAGTCTCCTTATTTATGATTAGGGACTTCATCGGGTCTATAACGTTACTGCATATGACTTTGAAAAAGAACCAAGGGGTGTTTAATATATGTCATACATTTTTAGAAATAATGATGCGTAAAGAGATGGGCATAAAATATTCCATAAAAATATTACATTAATGTGATTTTAGACCCTATAAATTCAAATTAGTCATTGAAATTACATTCTTGATATTTTATGAATATACCTATATAACTTTTACACCATTAATGAAGTTGAAAAATGGTTTTTTTTTATTTTTTGGATAGGATATAAGTTGCTGGAGGAAGAAAATTTTTTATTTCACCCTTCCTCGGTGCCAAATATTCTCTTATTCCCAGGTTAATCATGTCTAGTCTGGCCTTGATGTTGTATTTTGTTTTCTCTAGTGAATTTAGTAGCATCCCAAAAACACTATCACATAAATTTTTATATATGTGCATAAAATCAAGAAAATTTATGACATAAAAACAATTCCATTATGGTAATTCAAATAAATTTTATCTCTTTTTCCAACATAATTTCATAAGGTTTTTTTAAAAAGGTTTAATGAAATCAATTTCAAAATATTTTACTTTTTAATAAAATTGATCACCCATTTGTGGAGATGCAGTTGTAATTTTTTTTATTCCCATTGACTGATGTCATCCAAGATCAGTATTTATGTAATCATGGTAAAAAAAATTATTTCCTAAAAACATGGTCTTAAAGGAATGTTTTAACCTAGCTAAGTGTGTGTGTTATTCACAAATGGGACACCCCAACATTACATTAATTGTATATCCTAACAAATCTCCATAAGAAGGAAAATCATTTATCATCCAGTATAACACAACTCTCAATGTGAACTCTTCACTTCTCTGAGAATCATACAATGTGACACACATATCCCACATCAATTTCAAATCTTTGATCAATGGACTCAAATAGAAACTAATATCATTATTGGGTTTTTTTTGGTCTATATATCAATAGAGACAACATGATTTATTTGCACCTTATGAATAACCAAGATGGTAAGTTATAATTTACCAACAAAACTTTCCATATTTTTTGAGTGCTAATTTTTACACCAAAAATATTTATTATATCTCTAGATAATGTAAGATGGAGGTTCCTCAGCTTTTTTTCAAATTCAGGATACTCGTATTCAATTTTACTCCACTGAGGAGAGTCTACTAGGTGACATAATTTCCCATCTTCAATTCTTATATCTGTATAACATGTCAATTATCTAGAAGTTTCCTAACATATATAGTCTTTTAAACCATGGAATAAAAGGAAATTACCATACAACTTTTGAATGACTTGATTCATGTTTATTGTATCCATCTGCACTACACTTAGGGCATTTTTTGAGTGATTTGGGTTCATAAGAAAAATATAAAATCATTTGTACATATGTTTATTTTTTAAGATATCATACCCAATGAGTGTATCTTTTGATTAGAATCATGTGTTCAATAAGAAATCTCAATTTATTCTAGTATCATATCATTAAGGAGACCAAGTATTTTTATAAAACTGGTGATGCTCCATCAACTACTAGTTTACAAATTATACAACTTCGACATAGCTAACAATGTTGTATATTTAGTATAAATGGTATACGGTGGTTTCTTTGCACAATTATTTAACTTCTAAAATAACTTTGGATAATCATAAATTCCATCTTAAATTTTCATTTTCATTTCTTCTATACAGTCTCTATCGTCATTTACACTAATATTCATATGAAATTATCCACAAATCATAGTGTCATCCTAGTCGATATATAAATTCAATTTTTTTCTGTGTTTAGTCCAACATTTATAGCTTTGATCTATTTCATGACAAATCAAATGTTATTCCAACTCCTCTAGACTAACTTTTCTTCAATAAAAACAACGCAAACATGGAAAAATTATTTTAGAAGGATTGTATGCATGATCTATTTTAAACTTGAAAAACTCTTTCACTTCATCCTCATACTCCATTATCATGCAATTAACATCCGTCCATTTTCAATTCTTATCTATCCTATAAAGTTTAATGCTATTAATTTTATACAAAAAATAAATAAATACACATAATTTATGAATATAGTGTATATATACATTCATATGAAAACAAAATATAAAAAATTGAGTATATGAATGCTTTATTTTTGGAATGTTTATGTCATGACCTAGCCCAACAGGGCCTGAACTGCAACTACCCCAATCCCGCCTCCAATAGGCCAAGTTATAGAAACCATAGGTGAGTAGAAATATCACACACATGGTAGGTATTAACCTAATGTACCTATACACACACATATATATTCAAGTCCATAAAATGATGAAATGTAAAACAACTAAAACCAATGCATGCATACATCTATAATCCTAAAATCATAGTACGATAATAATATACTAAAAGAAATAAAAGTGCTAAATACAAGACAAACCAAAAATAGAATAGAGTCTATCATACTCAGAAGGTGGGGACTAATATCAAATGAACCCACCTGGAAAACACCTCGATCTATCTAGCCCAAGATATACACCACCATCTCCTTGTCCTCCCAAAACACCATCAAAAGGGTTGTTGCCAGCATAAGACATGACACGTGTAGGAAGAGCCCACACAGGGGTGATTATAATAATACCCAGTTGGAAACCCTAAAAACACTAAATGCATAGCATCAAGAATTGTTAACTCATAATAAGGATATAAAAATCAAAGAATAAAAAATATAGATATACTCAATAAGGACACCACTTTTCCAGGTGGTCTCAACCAAACTACCATCCAAAAGATTATTCTCAAAGCTTCTAGGCAGTTCCCATTCTAGGATAGCCTACTCCACAATCCATGTTATCATTGAATACACTCCTACAATAGGACATGATCATTGGGTTGTGTCCAAGAAAACTCACTGGTCTCTAAAGACCTCGATACTCAGATAGGTGATTACACCCAGGACCACTGGGGGACACCAAAAACCCAATTTGGATCAACCCTCTATATAGGGGATTGTGTTCTAATGATACCTCAAACTTTAATGAAACGTCCAAGTAGATGGAGGATAAATTTAATTCACATATAGGTCATGTTGATTCCAAAAACCCCCATCTAGGTTATAATAATAAATGATAGAGGATCACACTCTGGTCACATGAAAGGACACCATAAACTCTATATGAGACTCTTCCTTCAGATAGGATCACAATCCAGAGATGTAGACATAATGACACATTGTACCTTCAAGGGGATGGATCATGGGAACACACTCAAATGATACTAGTCCAATATTGAAGAAATTAAGGGCTATAAACACTCACAAAGGTGGTATACACTGTGTGCCGGGGGTACATGGCGTGTCTATCCAACCCTTGGTCTACTCGTGTGGTTCTGCCTCACACGGTATATAAGGCTCAAAATACACAATGTGTATGGATGTATACAAGGCATGTAAAGGAATTTTGGCACCCTAAATGTGTCATATGTCCATGCCCATGTACTTATACCCATTCTCATGTATACTTGGTCATGTCCATGTACACCTAATCATGTCAGAGTACACAACTCTACCCATTTAGTCTTGTCATGTCTGTGTATCACAGCCTGCCCAGATCTGTGTACCCTCTAAGGTACACGTCAATCCACCATCATGGTTAACACAACCTCTAACAAGTGTAACATGGCATGTGATATTTTTCTCTCTACAAAAACCCTAGCACTGCATAGAGTGTCTCACACAGTGTGTATCTCCATATTAAACAAAATGTAATGGGGGATTTTCTAGAACTTTTGGTTATTCTCCACATCATCATCCACACCACCACCACCACATATCTTGATAGAAAACAAGTATTAAGGGTTGGTTTAACCTTACCATCATAGATCTCCAAGATCAATCCTTTAAAACTTATTAGGAAACTCCCACATGAATTTTCTGTAGCCACACCATGAAACTGGGAGGAATGGTAACCATCAATCCATTATAATCCACCTTCGTTCATAATTTTTTTTCATCTAACCTTGATCACACCCTCAATGAAAATTTTTACTTGTGGTATTGATCTCTTGCACCGAAGAACGATCATAAAACGATTGAATATCGATTATTTTGTCAAACCATGAGCCAAATAAATTACCCACGATGAGGTTATGAAGAAATGGGGGAGAAATCCATAAACCAAAAAATGTGAGGAATGAACCCCAACCTTTGTTCATTTCAACCTCAGTATGTTTTCAAATAATTATATGAGAGAAGATGGTAATAATCAATGAACAAATAAGTCAATCATAAATAAAATAAACTTTTGATGCACAAATCAATTATTATTCATGGAATTGATATGTGTTCAATAGAAATAAAATAATGGTATTAAATATCACAAATAATCTTACCTAGAGTTTGGATCGATCTCTAAATAATAATGGTCATGTGTTTCCATATTGGTAAGATCCATGAACTCTAATGGATCAACAATCCTCAATCTTGATTGGATCTGATTTGGTGTTATTCACTAAGAATTATCTCCTCCAAAAGTCCTCTAGATATCTAGGGGTAAGAGGATAACCCTGACGTCTCATCAAAACTATATATTTATAGAGGAAAATAGGTTGTTGTGTCAATATAATAAAATAAATTTATTTATTTATTTATTTTATTATTTATGATCTTGATAATTTTTAATCAAAAGTATGATGCAGAAAAAGATTATGTCTCTCCTAGGATAAATTCCATGATCTGAACTCAACAGTAGTCTTATATTTCTGATCTGATCCTTCATTTAATAGTTATTCCACTTTTTCAGGAAAACTGTGCCCATGTGATATTAATATTTTTAATATTTTTCAAATATCAATATCGATCACACCAAGCCTTATAATCTCACATTGTATTATTACCTAGATCCAAAAAAACATATAATATTATGAAGTAATACATGGAAAAATAATAGTGGTTGCATTCTCCCCACCTTAGGTATTTTCATCACAAAAGGTGAATAAAAACCTACTAAAAAGATGAGGGTAATGCACTCGCATCTAGGTCTCCAACTCCCTGGTGCTCTCCTGAAGACACTTGTGCTACAATTGAATATGTACTAGTGGAATCGATTGATCTCAAAGGATCCACTTCATCCGATCCTTGATCTCTACTGAGTGCTCAGCAAAGGAAGCCCCATCCTCAATGTTTAGTTCTCCCCAATTGATAACATGTTATGAGTCGTGAATGTACCTCCTCATCTACGACACATGAAAAACATCATATTATCAACCAAACTATAGAAGTATAGCTAAGCGATACACCACCTCTCCAACTATACTGAGTATCTGGAAAAGCCCAATGAATCTTGGAGATAGATTGTTACCCCTACTAAATCTCTATAATACACAATGTAGTGGGACCCTCAGGAACACATGGTCTCCCTCTGTGAACTCCAAAGGTCTCTTTCATCATTCGGCATAGGAATTTTGATGAATCTATGCATTATTAATCAACTCCTAGATGATTTTTACCTTCTCTATATTATCTTGAACCAATTATGGGTCCCTGAGTGTTGACTCTCCCGGATCAGTCTAAAAAAATTGTGACCTACAGGGTCACCCAAATAAGGCCTTGAATGGTTCCATATTAATGGTGTAATGGTAACTGTTGTTGTATAAAAACTCCACAAAGGGTAGGTGATCCTTCCAACTATGGAAAAAAACAAACATGCAAGCCTGTAACATGTCATCCATGACCTGAATGTTCTACTCAATCTGGCCATCACTATGGAGGTGAAAAGTTTCTCTCAAATGTAATTGAGTCCCAAAGGTCTCCAACAATCCTCTCCATAGTCACGATGTGAAGTGAGCATCATGATCTGAAACAATTGTTAATGGAACTCCATTGATCCGGACTATCACCTACATATACAAGCATACCGAGATCTCTACTAAACTCTAATCTTGAATGGCTAGGAAGTGGGAAGAATTGGTGAGTCAGTCTAAGATCACCTAGATGTTATCATGTCCCCTGTATGTATGTGGTAACCCCATCACAAATTCCATGTATATACCATTTCACTTCCACTCTAAAACCTCAAGGGGTTGAGATAAACCAACTGGAACCTAGTGCTTAGCCTTTACTTATTGACAAGTGAGGCATCGAGAGACAAAATTTTCAACACATATCTTCATGTATAGCCACCAAAATTGATATAGGAGGTCCTGGTAAATCTTTTCCACAACAAGATGTACCTCCAAATGGGATGTATGAATCTCCCTCATAACTTCCTCCCACAATTCCACTGGTATCATTTTACTTTCATTTAAAAGGATAACATGCTCTCCAACTTCATAAAATCCATAAAGAGAACGTCCATTGGATATATGAGTATGTAAGGCCTCACATTTAGTATCTATGTGTTGAGCTTCTATAATAGGTTGTAAAAGAAGTGGGGGTAACAATTATCAACTGAAGATATGAAGCACCAAACTTATTCACTAAGGACAACTATAATAAGGCAAAATTCACTGATTCCTTGGCCAAAAACTGAGAACAAGATAATATGCAGAGCGAATCTTCTATCTTATTCCCCTTTCTAAGAGTATAGACAATCTCGAAGTCATATTCCTATAGAAACTCTAACCATCGCCTGTATCTCAAGTTAATATCCTTCTAAGAGAAGTTATACATAAGACTATTGTGGTCAGAGTATATGATAAACCACTCACCCATAAGTTAATTTCACTACATCTTCAGGGTGAAGACTACTACTACTAGCTCAGGATTGTGGGTCATGTAGTTTTGCTCATGTTATCTCAACTTCATAAAAGCATAAGAAATCACTACCTGCCTCTGAATCAGAACACAACCAAGTCATGTCCTTGAGGCATCACATAACACTACATACTTAACACCCTCCTCAGTAAATATCAAGATGGGGATGTTCGTCTACCTCAGCGTCAACTGAAAACGCTTCTATAACCTTTCTATCCACACTAATTTCTTCTCCTTTTGGGTCAAAGCTGTAAAGGTTGCCTCAACCTTTGCTGGGTCCACTGCCATTCCTACCTCTAAGATAACATGTCCCAGTAAGTAGACCTCTCATATCTAAAACTGATACTTTGAGAGATTCCCATAAATTTGGCGCTCTCAGAGTGTATTCAGGACCATCCTCAAGTACATGTGCTCCTCCTCGAACGTCGACTACACTAGGACATCGTTAATGAAGACCACCACAAAATGTTCTAATAAAGGCTGAAATATCTATTTCATGAGTATTATGAACACTATTTGGGCATTCATCTCACTAAAAGGAATCACTAAGTACTCATAGTGACCATAGACTGAAAGATTTGGTATATCCTCATCATGTACTCATAGCTAGGGATATCCTGATCTGACGTTAATATTCAAGAACCATCATGCCCCTCTCCACTGATCAAATAGGTTATCGATTCTCAGTATGGGATACCTATGATTCATGGTCCCATAGTTCAAGTAATATTAATCTGCACATAAATTTAATCTATCATTCACCTTCTTGTTGAACAAAACAAGGGTTTCCCAGGGGGAAACAAAGGGTTACACAAATCCCTTCCTCTACAAGTCCTCTAATTTCACCCTCATCTTCCGAAGCTCTATGGGATCTAAACGATATTCTAGTGTAGATATTAGGGTCATCCTGGGGTGTATTTCAATGTGGTTTTTTATCTCTTATTAGGGAGGTAAGCCTAGAACTTCTTCAAGAAAGATGTCCTCATACTCTTCCACCACCATAGGGAACTAGTAGCCCATAGCATCCACTGCTCCAGGAGTAATGTGAGCTAATTGGTGAGTAATTGACTACACTCTCCTTTTATTGATCTCATACTTCTCTATCAGGGTTTCCTTTTCAACAAAAAAGGAAAAACTTATCCCATCACTGTGGACACACTGCATCATTCTCTTAAAATAATCAATATGGGCATGAACAACGTACATCCATTCCATACCTAAGATGAAGTCATAAGGCCTTATCAATTCTAAAAAGTAATCCCATACAAATATCACACCTTCAAGTGTCGGATCACACTATTGGAAAATGTGTGCAATCTTTGAGTCACCTCCTATTAGAGTCTCTAAGCACAGGGTTCAAACTAAAGTATCAACCAGAATCTCTAAGTCTGGAACTAGATAAGTGGAAATAATGGAATGACTTGCACCTGTGTCTATCATTACTATTGCTAAGGTATAAAAGACACATATCATACCAAATATAATCTCTATAACCTCAGGGTTATAGAAAATCCCACCTAATTCCAACAAGAAAGAATCCTAGAGGGTCACATACTAAGTGTTTTTGTTGATCTCAATTAAATTCTATTTGAATTTAATTAATGGAACAATTTTATTCAAGTTAAATTAATGAAATAAATTAAATAAATATGTATTCATATTCATGTGAATAAAATTATATTTATTTATTTTGTTGAATATTTAATAAATATTTATTCTCTGGTATGTGAATGAAATATTTATTTTTGAATAAAATATTTATTCAGGTATTCAATAAATACTGAGGATTTTGAATAGACCAAGACTGATTAAGGTGATAAATAATTATTTAAAAACTGATAAATATTATTTATTAATTCATGCATGTTGACGAACACCACAAAATATTATTTTTACTATTATGTTGCATGTGGTTTCATTAAAGGTTGAATATTATTTAAGGGCAGGCATGCAATTAAATTATTATTTTAGTCTAAACCCTAGCTCTATAAATTTATGGTTATGTCTATTGTGTATGGAATCCTAAAATAAATTGAAAATATATAATTATTGTACAAAATGAATTCTATTTTTACCTATACAAATCTCTCCCTCTCAAGAACAAGAAAAAAAAGAGAGATTTATTCAAGACCAAAGGAAGAGCGATCAAGAATGAATAGTGCAAGACACTGGATTTGTTGTGCTATCACCTAGAGATCAAGTGTCATTACTCGGAAATAATTGGAGCATCTGTGGTAAGCCTCTAGATGGATTCTACTCTTTGATCCTCACAAGAGTAATGAAGGCAATCTGAAAGGTTCCTTTCATAAAATCAACATTCATTAATGAAGAATGTTACTAAGCCTAGGTATTTATTTCTTCATATATAAAATAAATTAATAATAAATTTGATGTGTAACATCATTGCTCATGGTTTTGGAAAATAATTATTCAAAGAAATTTTAATATATCACCCACAATAGAATGATTTTACTACACCTATAACCAACAAGTGGTATCAGAGCGACCACATTTAAATTTATAATTATTTATTTGATTATTGATCTATGAGAAATTGTGGTTAGATTTTCATTCCATGTTATTAGTTATTTAATCCTATTTGAATTAACATGCTTCAACATATTAATAATGTCCATTCAAGTGTTTTCATATTTTAAAAGTTCTAATAAAAAAATAAGAATGATCAAATATGTCATCATGAACTGTCATATTTTTGGTTAGTAAGACAGGGTTACACGGTGTGTACTCAGAAGCACATGTTGTCTACCCTAGTGCACTGCATCTGAATGCACTAAGGGGTACATGATGCACAATGCAGTAATTACATGCATTGTACACCATGTGTTCACTGTACAAGGTGTAGTGCGGGTTGTCTAGCATGTGTTGGTGTCCACACCATGTAGTCTACATGAGTTAGTGGCATAAATACTGTAATCCATGTGGTCATTATAAAAGGTCAAAACTGCAGAAGACTAAAAACCCGAAGCATTTATGATATGAACAACACATATGTAGTGTACACGGCATTTAGTTTATCAATTCCCATGTCTGGAGAACACATTGAGGGAATCGATAACAAAACAAACACATGACTCAAAGTTATACACGATGTGTACCTAGCTTGTAAATGTTGTGTAGTCCACCGAGACACACTCTAAAGAACCTAGTATATATCCTGGACACATGGTAAGTGGAACACACTTCCTTTAGTTGGTATGTACATGTCATGTAGTCTTGATTAGGTGCACGCTGCAGACCCAGGCGTGTGAGTGTAGTCTCCCATTAATGGACAGAATGAAAAATTGCATTAAATTGGAAAATTTCACATTAAAACCTTATTTTATTAATTGTCACACCATTGTGTGTCTAAAAATTTAATAATGGTTTTAAATAATTTTAAATTCTCAATTAATTTATTATAATAAATATGTCATTATTGGTTCTTATATTTATTTTCCATGAATGACATAAATTATGGGTATCTCCAATTATGTTTGGATGATCATTAAGATAAAAGGGAATTAAGTAATTAATTAATTCAAGTGAATTTATCTTATAAATAAAGAAATGAATGTTACCCAGTTACTTTTGTGTATTCGTTGCATGTATAACCATTTATCATCTTGATCAAGACCTATGTATGTGTTGGATGTTTTAATTTAATTTATTATATGGGTTTGAAATTATTTAATCCTAAATTAAATGATGGGTTGTGATTCATCCATCCCTCCATTATTATCTAGGACATGCATGTTCAAGTATATTTATGTAATCCCCTTTTAACAACTCCTTTGGTTCCCCTCACTTATGTGTGAGTAATAAATACTAGTAATTAATAAACCATCCCAAGGCACATGGAGGAGGTTTAAGACAGAACCACTATGATGTAACTCAGGTGATACATAGGTGGATAGGTGGGATGTTGTAACTCAGGCCAAGACCAAAAATATGAGTTATTTCCCCTAGGTAAAAGGTTGATTTAATGTCCTGTCATTAAATCAACCATTATATAAAGCTCATGAATGAGAAATTTAATTATTTATTTACTTATGTATATATAATTATTTATTTTATGGATACAAGTCCACAATCATATAAATAAGTGAATTAATCTAGAAAGACGGAAATTAAATAAATGAATTATGAATAAATTTTTTATCTACCATGGTTAATTAATTAAGAAAAATCCATTTAATATTAACAATACATGTAAAGGATAAAAAAATATATAAATATATGCATAATTAATTAAAATACCTCAATTAAATATTTAGATAGACTTGGATTCACATTACTTGATTAGGAATGAAACTTAATATAAAAAGTGTTTGACCAACCCTTTTTGGGATAATTACTATTATAAGAGGAGTTATTATGAAAGTTTTGGGCTAAATTATCCACTTTACATTAAGGGGAAAACCCCTTTCTAGACTTGGTGTAATTTGGAGACAAGTATTGAGGAAATCCAAATTAGGATTTCTGGATAGGGGAGTCCACTCATCAAATCAAGGAGATGCAAGCCTGCTGTTAGAAAAGGAATTCCTATCTAAATACCTTCAAGTATCTTGACCAACACTTTTGGGGGTTGTAGGAATATGGATCCTTTCCATTATAATTTCATAGAAACTATAAATTTTGAGATCAATGGTGAGGTCTATTGGAACTTGATAAAATAGTGGGATATTTAATGAAATAAATTAATTAATTATGTCTCACCCATTTTTTTATCAAGAAAAGTACTAATAATATTCTCTTTTAAATTTTAGTACATATGGAAATCTCTTCATCTACATTATCCCACTGATCAATATTAGAGAAATATAACCCCCTAATTGTCGGTAACTTCTAGGAGTGGTTTATATGCCTTCGATTTGTGTTGCTCCATGAATGGAAATTATATGTCATAGAGTCCTTAATGTTGATTCTGCTTATAAAAGATTAAAATGGTGAAGATTTTTTATTCTATGAAAAACATTTGAGCAATGTGGTTTTTTTTCAATGTTTTATGCTTTCATCAATGTCTAGTTAATTCATGAAGTCCCACAAAAAAATGGATGTGTATAGCATGCTTGAGCACCTCTAGGGACTTTACCAAGAGGGATCTAGACAGGAATAGGTTGATATTTCAAAGGTTATATTTTAGAGGAAGCTTAGAGAGGGTGCCCCGGGTGGGCCTCACATAGTAAATCCCATTGGATACATTTATCAACTATAGGTTTTGGGGTTTAAACTCACCAAAGAACTAGAAACTAACATCATTATGGAATCACTCCCTTAGAGCTTCTCAAGGTCTTTTTTAATTTTAACATGAAAATCATTGAGAATTATTTGTGGTATCTTCTTACTCTTCTTCTCCAATTAGATAAGGATACAAAGCGCAAAAAACCTTTCGTTTTTATGGTGACCAAACGGAAAGGGAAATCAAAGAGCTATAAGTCTAAATGTTCTTTACACACTTCCAAGAAGAGGAAGATCAACGGAAAATAAAGGGAAAATATGTTTTTTTATCATGTGGTAAGAAGTTCTACAGGAAGAAAACTTGTAATCATCCAAATAATCAAGGGGAAGCTTCAGGTACATTTATTATCAAGTGAAATTTATCTATTTCTACAAATTGGTCATTAGATATAGATTTTGGTGCTCACATATGTATTCAAATATAGGAAACAAGTATATTAAGATATATTTATCAAGGGTAGGTTGATCTACAAGCATCCAACAAATCTAAACTTGGAGTTTTGTCTATTGGCGACTACCACCTCATGTTGCCGACCAGAATGATCTTCGAAAGGTTTTTATTATGTTTCACATGTTACCAAAAACATTATTTTTTATCTTTACTTGATACGGATGGATTTATTTTCAAATTTGGGAATAAATCTTTCTTCTTTTATAAATATATAATTTTTTCTGGTAAGAACATTTAAATAATGGACTTTATGTGTTGGGTTACATGAACCAAGTAATAGAAATCGATAATGAAGTTACTTCACATGACTCATACCACACCCAACTTTTGCATCACCAGCTAGGTCATGTAAACGAAAAGCGCTTAAATAAATTACATCAAGATTGATATTTAGATTCTTTTGAACAAAATCCACTTGATGTATGTCACAAATGTTTATAAGGAAAATGAAAAAATCCCCATTTAGTGGGAAAGGTGAATGGTCTAAATAGCTTCTTGAATTAGTTCATACCGATGTGTGTGGAACATTTTCTTTTGAAGAAAGGTGTGGGTACTCATACTTCATAACTTTTACTGATTATTTTGGTATATATGTATATGTCTACTTAATGAGATATAATGCATATTATTTTGAAAAATTAAAGGAATATAATAATGGAGTTGAGAACTATCTTGGTAAGAATATTAAGAAACTCCACTCAAACCATGGTAGAGAATATCTTAATCAATACTTCATTGATTACTTACGGGAGTTTGGGGTCCAATCCCAACTCACTCCTCCTTACAAACCTCAGTGTAGTTGAGTAAGTGAAAGGAGTAACCATGATTTTTTGGATATGTTAAGATCAATGATGAGTCATGCAAGTATTTAATTATCCTTTTAGGGATATGCATTGCAAAAATAATCATATATACTAAACCATGTAGCAAATAAATCAATAAATGGTATTCCATATGAATTTTGGAGTGGAATAAAAACTATTTTATCGAATTTACATGTGTGGGGAAGTGAAGAATCGGTTAAGGCCTCTTTAGGTAAAAAAATTCCACCCCAAGTCACAAAGTGTACCTTTATAGGATACCTTAAGGAAACAATGGAATATTACCTATATGGCCCCTCAGACAAAAAAAATTAGTGGAAATACATGTCATATTCCTTGAGATGGAGAACATATATAAAATTGATAGTGGGAGAAAGATAAAATTCAATGATTTTGAGGCTCAAGGCACACAAGAGTTGGTACAAGAGTAGATTCCACAAATCCCTCTGTAATAAGAAACTATTTCTGTAGCAACCCCAAACCCAGGGTGCCTATGAGACATGATATACTTAACATTTCATTACATCGTTTACAAATAAGATATCATGTCTCATTACTACAGAAGATCGCGAGGCCCAGGATTCTGGGAAACCAGCTACTTCTGATAAACTTCATTAGTACCAGCCATGCCTGAAAAATTTTAAACAAAAACATTGGGTGAGCAAATATGCCCAGTAAGGGGTTTTTAAAAACGTTTTAAGAAAACTCTTTCTCAAAGTAGTCCTTTTAAAGAGAATAAAACACTTTTCTAAAAACGAAACATTTTCTTTTCATGAAATTCAACATTTTGAAAACCACTTGCATAGAGAAGTACGTACTTGAAATAAGCTTTGAAGTAAACCTAATCAGAGAGCTCAACATAAGAAGAATAAACAATGCATAATAATCAAACAAGGTTACATAAATTCTAAGAATAATTCTATGACTAAACATGGAAAACGTTCATAACATGGTTCATGAGAATGTACAGTTCTTTTAATAGTTTACCAAATGAAAAATAGTTCTTGACACATAAATTACATTTTAATAGTCATGGGATTTTTTAACTAGGGGTAATCCTGTTAGTTGAACTAACCCCTGGTTAACCAATTATCATCACATGTAGAGGGAATGTATAATACTTATACTTGTCAGGATCCTGTGTCCTGATCTTAAAACATAACTTAGTACCAGTCAAGGCCAAACGCCAATCTCGTTTCCCATAGTAGCACAAGCCAAGGCTATTCGCCAAGACTGTCGCACATGAAAGCACAAGCCAAGGCTATTCGCCAAGACCGTTGCACATGAAAGCACAATCCAAGGCTATTCGCCAAGACCGTCGCACATGAAAGCACAAGCCAAGGCTATTCGCCAAGACCATCGCACATGACGTCTCATGAGACTCTTACTTTACCCAGCGCATTGGAGCGCTGTATAATTCCGGGCGCACCCGTCCATAAACTTTTAAGTTCAAAAAATCCCTCACACATCTTGACATGGTCATTCATTCATAGGGTTTTATAAATTCTTAATCAACCCCCTTTTCACATTCATAATCATAACTTGAAGGCAGATCAATCTTAAATAAACTGAGACATGCATGCTAAAATCCGTACACCCGAAAAAAATTATCTTAAAATATGGGTTTAAGGAATTAAACACAAACACTTAACATTATATAACATTATAAAGCCCAAATTAAATATGAACATTCATAACTTACACACATGCTGACAAATGGATATTGAGGGTGTTTACTTAAATCTGTCTTGGGAAAACCATGTACATAGTTGTATAAAAACTCTTTTATTAGCACTTTAAACAACACGACCCCTTTTCTCTATAAAGTTTGCAAACAACATAATAAAAAAATTGTAAATGAAGGCAACATAAAGATATATATATATATACCTGTACATATGCATGCATTTACCACAATAAACCATACTCAAAAAGCATTTCCCAAGTTACACCTTGAACAAAAGTAATGTTTGGCAAACCGAGTGGGGTTCCTTTTTATATAAAAGAAATGAACTTAACTTTCATAAGACCCTTATTGGAATAAAATAAATCTTGCAAGAAACATGGTCGATGTGTACAAATGCATGTATATAAAAGTTTAAGGAATTCTTTCCATTTTCTCAAAAACCAAAATCCAGATTTATCAAGAACGATAATAAGTGAAAATTTTCAAATGAAAGAACTATCTTGATAACAAACTAACCATTAAACCTGATTACACATATAAAAATGTATATAATTGGTTTTTGGATACATTTCTTGAGATAAAATGTTTTTGAGTAAATAAATCATCATGTTATATAGTACAAAACACAAGAGCCAAATTCATCCATTATTCACATTGATGTACATGTACATCCATATGATTACATGTACATATACATCTTTATGCTTCATATAATTTCCTGCTTTACATGTTCACGCAATCATTCGACCGCTTCATTTTTCATAGGCGAAAAGAAATTTAGGGTTATAAACATGTGAATTAAAGGTGTTCATATACGTGTATCATCTTATATATATATGTATGAATAAAAATATATATATATACACACGTACGCACGAAGTATATATACCTATATATATTCGTGTATATTCACTGAAGTAGGTGACAAATTAATACAAGAAGACATCCCCTTCCCTGGTTCGGTCCTAAGAATAGGTAAAATAGGTTTGTATGGTCCCGTATATTCTTATACACATTTATACAACAGGTGTATATAACTATGTAAAACTTATAAAAAAGGTAGGGAATGATGAAGAGGACTTTCCCCCTTACTCCTAATCGGTTCTTCAAGCCGAGAGGGAGATCTCATGCTCTGGGTTTGCACCCGGTTCACACGCACCAGAAATATATATATAACATGTATATATACACATTTATATAAACCGAAGCTTGACAAAACCAACCCAAAATAAAACCCACCTCTTACCTTGCTCGGAGAGGAGTAGATGAGGCAAGAGGAACTGAAAGTATAAACACAGAAGATATACATATATATATATAACACATATATATATATATATATATAAACCGAAGCTTAAACAAAACTTAAAAAAACAGAACTCGACCCTTACTGGTTCGAAGAGGAGGAGATGGATGAAGAAGCATCGGACTGGAGGGGGCGTCGCGACTAGAAACCCTGGGGAGGAAAACACCACCAAACCGCCGCACTTCTGGTGCAACACGAGACTTATGAGGAGAGAAAAAAAATCAATGGCCGAGAGTTTTAAGAGGCGTCGAGAGGGAGGATGAGCATTAAAGAGGGCGGTGCCGACTTTGTGGAAAGAGGGAGGCGAGATGAGCGCGCAGCTGGCCTAGGCGGAGAAAATGAGCCACCCTACACCAACTGGTTCGACGACTCGAGGAAGGAGAAGAAGTCGCGGGACACAAGGTCGAAGAAAACTAGGAAAGAGCGGACGGCCGGGATTAAACCAGAGATGATCGGACGGCCTGGAACGATGCGGCTTTAAAAAAATATGGACGGCCGCAATCAGGGGGGAGGAAGATCAGATGGCCCAGGGTGATGCGGCTTTTATAAAATGCGTTTTTCAGCAGGTTTAAAAAAATTGTTTTATTAATATCCTTATTAATTTATTAAATCATTTATTTTTATTATTAATGAATTCAATTATTAAACCAACTTTTATTATTTTAATAAAAATCTTTGGTCAATAAAAAATTATATAATGATTTAATTAAAACATGTTACTATATAGATATATATATATATATATTATTCTTAAAACATCAATAATTTTTATTACCCTTATTATATTATAATTATTATTATTAAACCATAATTATTAATTACCTAATATTTCATTATGAAAATCAAATATTAAAAACATTGGGTACTCAAAACATAACACATACATATATATATTTTAATTTCTTTTTTAGCTAATTACCTTAATTTTCTTAATTAAATATTATTATTAAAGGTAACTACATTTAATCACACATAAAAGTGTGTTGATATAAATATCATCACCACGAAACACATAAGTAAAAGAAACCATAGTTTGACGTAGTTTCCAAAACTGCTTATCCAAGTTATAAACATTTGCATTAACATTAGCCCTTATGTTTAATTTATAGAAAAAGAATCATTTAATTTGATGCAATATATATATATAACTCAAGTGTTAATACATATTTAGACAAAAAAATAAAAAAAACATTGGCTTTAATATAAATGCAACATAAAATTTTAATTGCTCAAAATAAGTGTAGTGAATAATAACATTAATTTTTATAAAACATAATTTGCATTTTTGGAAAAACATGAAATAAATTGATTAAATTATTATTGATGTCACTTTTAAACATTAAATTGAATTACATAATTATCATTCCGAACCTTCCAGGGGTAAGCCATCTTATTCCCAACGGTCAAAAACAAAACATAGAAGATAGGAGAATCCAACGGTCATATTTATAGCTGTTTGGGTTCAACGGTCAGATTAGTGTGCTTATAAAGGGTCTGGTCTCGGAGTGTCCCTTACTCCAGGTGACTGAAGGAGAAACAGGGGTGGTTCGTGTGATTCCCTTGGTGCTCAGCATGGTTGCAGTGGCTTCGGCTATCCTCATGTTCATTCTGATGGACGCCCGAAACCCCTACCACATTCTTGGGATCTTGGTGGTTTTAAGCGGTCTCTCCATTATTGTAATCGGGTTCTTAGTTGTGATTTTTGGTTAGTTTATCTTCTTGTTCGGTCAGTGGAGGTTGTAGCTGAGATGTTACTTATTTGAATAAAAGGATTTTTCATTCATTTGATGCATTTTTTCTATTTTATTATTATTTTTACCTTATAAGTTGATTGTTGGTTCACTTAACGGGTGACATTGAAAAGAAAACTTGTCAAAAATCAAAACATGGTTTTCTCAGGTCGTTACATTACTTCCACCTTCAAAGAATTGTGCCCTCGCAATTCTATCATAAAAAGAAAAAACTGAAACCCCAAACATAGAATACTACCAAAACAGTGGATCTAGCTCGGTTAACGGGATACCAAGGTTGTCACATAGCTCTTCCGTTTCCCTAGCCCAGATACACTTCGAACAGTACATTCTGAACTCCTGCTTGTGCGTACTACACACGGGCTTCCAAAGGGAGGCTTGTGCCGTGCAAAGCTCAGAAATGTCCGAGTAGATAAACTCCTTGATAACTCTACGGGCCACATCACGCTCGAGGTAGTCGAGAGGAATGATGCGGTTGAGGAGACTGAAGTTCAAGACTTGGAACATGTAGGCTGCACTGAGCTGGCTATTCTGAGCAGCCACGAGGAAGCATGCTCTAGCAGAAAAGTTCTGTGCCAGAGTAAAACACTGGAACAGGCCCTCATGGTACCTTCCCCTTTGCCTATAGAAGTGGAGTTGAGCAGTGGCAATGAGGTGAAAGACACGATCATCCTCTTGACTTAAGCGAAGGATCTCTGGACCGTTTTCTAGATCAAGCAGACGCTGAAAAGACCCTCGCAGGTGGAGAAAGGATGGATAATCCACCGTGCATTCCCTGATCAAGATGACCTCTACTAGCTCATCGGGTAGTGATGAGAAGTTCGTTTGATCAGCCATCTGAAAATAAACATCGAAAGGAAACTTTTAACAACATTGATAAGGTAGAGACATGAAAGGAAACAAGAGATTTCCATTTGTGCAAACGTTTACATGGAAAAGTCTGAGTTTACAAGATGTACGCCACAAAGAGTGGAAAAACTTCCTAACTCTTCAAACCACACACAGGCTGAACAGACAGGACTAAACTCATGGGAATATTTATAACACCTCTTGAGTTTAGCGTGAGGGGTATGGAGTTGTGAAACATCGGTATACACTTCTTGCTTAAGAGACAATCGGGTGGACTCATCTTCCAACACTCCAAAGTCCATTAACTGGCCCCAGAAGCCGTTCTGAAAAATCTGGCACAGGTAAGCCGCTCGGAGGTCTCTGGCAGCAGCATCTTCTTGAAAAGGGTTATCAAGCATTGTTACAAATTCCTCGCCAGTTGTGAACACTCAGAAGAGTCCTTCATGATACCTTCCCCGACGTGCATAAGAGGGAAATTGGGTCATCATCATTAGGAGATAATCCATCCCCAATCCCCGGTGAAGACTAAGCACCATAGGTGAGTTTGACACATCATACAGGTGATTACACGTCATGAAAATTCAGGCATAGTTTAGAATGTTTTCACAGCTAGCTAGAGATACAATGTTCTCTAGAGCCTCAGTGGGTAGTGACAGTAGGTCGGTAGGTACATTTTCATCAGCCATCTGTAAGTTATAGCATTTTTACTTAGTCAATCATAGTAATACATTTATACCACCTGTTTTTTCAGAGTTTCCTGAACCCATCCTCTGATACCAACTATAGAAACCCCAAACACAGGGTGCCTATGAGACATGATATACTTAACATTTCATTACATCGTTTACAAATAAGATATCATGTCCCATTACTACAGAAGATCGTGAGGCTCAGGATTCTGGGAAACCAGCTGCTTCTGATAAACTTCATTAGTACCATCCATGCCTGAAAAATTTTAAACAAAAAACGTAGGGTGAGAAAATATGCCCAGTAAGGGGTTTTTAAAAACGTTTTAAGAAAACTCTTTCTCAAAGTAGTCCTTTTGAAGAGAATAAAACACTTTGCTAAAAACGAAACATTTTCTTTTCATGAAATTCAACATTTTGAAAACCACTTGCATAGAGAAGTACGTACTTGAAATAATCTTTAAAGTAAACATAATTAGAGAGCGCAACATAAGAAGAATAAACAATGCATAATAATCAAACAAGGTTACTTAAATTCTAAGAAGAATTCTATGACTGAACATGGAAAACGTTCATAACATGGTTCATGAGAATGTACAGTTCTTTTAACAGTTTACCAAATGAAAAACAGTTCTTGACACATAAATTACATTTTAATAGTCATGGGAGTTTTTAACTAGGGGTAATCCTGTTAGTTGAACTAACCCCTGGTTAACCAATTATCACTACATGCAGAGGGAATGTATAATGCTTATACTTGTCAGGATCCTGTGTTCTAATCTTAAAACATAACTTAGTACGGGTCAAGGCCAAACGCCAATCTCGTTTACCATAGTAGCACAAGCCAAGGCTATTCGCCAAGACTGTCGCACATGAAAGCACAAGACAAGGTTATTCGCCAAGACCATCGCACATGAAAGCACAAGCCAAGGCTATTCGCCAAGACCGTCGCACATGAAAGCACAAGCCAAGAATATTCGCCAAGACTGTCGCACATGACGTCTCATGAGACTCTTACTTTACCCAATGCATTGGAGCGCTGTATAATTCCGGGCGCACCTGTCCATAAATTTTTAAGTTCAAAACATCCCTCACACATCTTGACATGGTCATTCATTCATAGGGTTTTATACATTCTTAATCAACCCCTTTTTCACATTCATAATCATAACTTGAAGGCAGATCAATCATAAATAAACTGAGACAAGCATGCTAAAATCCCTACACCCAAAAAAAATTATCTTAAAATATGGGTTTAAGGAATTAAACACAAACACTTAACATTATATAACATTATAAAGCCCAAATTAAATATGAACATTCATAACTTACACACATGCTGACAAATGGATATTGAGGGTGTTTACTTAAATCTGTCTTGGGAAAACCATGTACATAGTTGTATAAAAACTCTTTTATTAGCAATTTAAACAACACGACCCCTTTTCTCTATAAAGTTTGAAAACAACATAATAAAAAAAATTGTAAATGAAGGCAACATAAAGATATATATATATATATACCTGTACATATGCATGGGTTTACCACAATAAACCATACTCAAAAAGCATTTCCAAAGTTACACCTTAAACAAAATTAATGTTTGGAAAATTGAGTGGGGTTCCTTTTTATATAAAAGAAATGAACTTAACTTTAATAAGACCCTTATTTTCATAAAATCAATCTTGAAAGCAACATGGTCGATGTGTAGAAATTCGTGTATATAAAAGTTTAAGGAATTCTTTCCATTTTCTCAAAAACCAAAATCCAGATTTATCAAGAACGATAATAAGTGAAAATTTTCAAATGAAAGAACTATCTTGATAACAAACTAACCTTTAAACCTCATTACACATATAAAAATGTATATAATTGGTTTTTGGATACATTTCTTGAGATAAAATGTTTTTGAGTAAATAAATCATCATGTTATATAGTACAAAACACAAGAGCCAAATTCATCCATTATTCACATTGATTTACATGTACATCCATATGATTACATGTACATATATATATTTATGCTTCATATAATTGCGTGCTTTACATGTTCACGCAATCATTCGACCGCTCCATTTTTCATAGGCGAAAAGAAATTTAGGGTTATAAACATGTGAATTAAAGGTGTTCATATATGTGTATCATCTTATATATATATATGTATGAATAAAAATATATATATATACACACGTACGCATGAAGTATATATACATATATATATACGTGTATATTCACTGAAGTAGGTGACAAATTAATACAAGAAGACATCCCCTTCCCTGGTTCAATCCTAGGAATAGGTAAAACAGGTTTGTATGGTCCCGTATATTCTTATACACATTTATACAACAGGTGTATATAACTATGTAAAACTTATAAAAAAGGTAGGGAACGATGAAGAGGACTTTCCCCCTTACTCCTAATCGGTTCTTCAAGCCGAGAGGAAGATCTCATGGTCTGGGTTTGCACCCGGTTCACACGCTCCAGAAATATATATATAACATGTATATATACACATTTATATAAACCGAATCTTGACAAAACCAACCCAAAATAAAACCCGCCTCTTACCTTGCTCGGAGAGGAGGAGTAGACGAGGCAAGAGGAACCGAAAGTATAAACACAGAAGATATACATATATATATATAACACGTCTATATATATATATAAACCGAAGCTTAAACAAAACTTAAAAAAACAGAACTCGACCCTTACTGGTTCGAAGAGGAGGAGATGGATGAAGAAGCGTTGGACTGGTGGGGGCGTCGCGACTAGAAACCCTGGGGAGGAAAACACCACTGAACTGCCGAACTTCTGGTACAACACGAGACTTCTGAGGAGAGAAAAAAAACCACTGGCCGAGAGTTTTAAGAGGCGTCGAGAGGGAGGCTGAGCATTAAAGAGGTCGGTGCCGACTTTGTGGAAATAGGGAGGCGAGATGAGCGCACAGTTGGCCTAGGCGGAGAAAACGAGCCGCCCGACACCTACTGGTTCAACGACGCGAGGAAGGAGAAGAAGCCGCGGGACGCGAGGTAGAAGAAAACAGAGAAAGAGCGGACGACCGGGATTAAACCGGAGATGATCGGACGGCCTAGAACGATGCGGCTTTAAAAAAAGATGGATGGCCACGATCAGGGGGGAGGAAGATCGGACGGCACAGGGTGATGCGGCTTTTATAAAACGCGGTTTTCAGCAGGTTTTAAAAAAAATTGTTTTATTAATATCCTTATTAATTTATTAAATCATTGATTTTTATTATTAATGAATTAAATTATTAAACCAACTTTTATTATTTTAATAAAAATATTTGGTCAATAAAAAATTATATAATGATTTAATTAAAACATGTTACTATATAGATATATATATATATATATATATTATTCTTAAAACATCAATAATTTTTATTACCCTTATTATATTATCATTATTATTATTAAACCATAATTATTAATTACCTAATATTGCATTATGAAAATCAAAGATTAAAAACATTGGGTACTCAAAACATAACACATACATATATATATATATATATATATATATATATATATTAATTTCCTTTTTAGCTAATTACCTTAATTTTCTTAATTAAAGATTATTATTAAACGTAACTACATTTAATCACACATAAAAGTGTGTTGATATAAATATCATCAACAGGAAACACATAAATAAAAGAAACCATAGTTTGATGTAGTTTCCAAAACTGCTTATCCAAGTTATAAACATTTGCATTAACATTATCCCTTACGTTTAATTTAGAGAAAAAGAATCATTTAATTTGATGAAATATATATATATATATAACTCAAGGGTTAATACATATTTAGACAAAAAAAACATTAGCTTTAATATAAATGCAACATAAAATTTTAATTGCTCAAAATAAGTGTAGTGAATAATAACATTAATTTTTATAAAACATAATTCGCATTTTTGGGAAAACATGAAATATATTTATTAAATTATCATTGATGTCACTTTTAAACATTAAATTTTATTACATAATTAGCATTACGAACCTTCCAGGGGTAATCCATCTTATTCCCAATGGTCAAAAACAAAACATAGAAGATAGGAGAATCCAACGGTCATATTTATAGCCGTTTGGGTTCAACGGTCGGATTAGTGTGCTTATAATGGGTCTGGTCTCGGGGTGTCCCTTACTCTAGGTGACTGAAGGAGAAACAGAGATGGTTCGTGTGATTCCCTTGGTGCTCAGCACGGTTGCAGTGGCTTCGGCCATCCTCATGTTCATTCTGATGGACGCCCGAAACCCCTACCGCATTCTTGGGCTCTTGGTGGTTTTAAGTGGTCTCCACATTATTGTAATCAGGTTCTTAGTTGGGATTTTTGGTTATTTTATCTTCTTGTTTGGTTAGTGGAGGTTGTAGTCGAGATGTTACTTATTTTAATAAAATGAGTTTTCATTCATTTGATGCATTTTTTCTATTTTATTATTATTTTTACCTTATAAGTTGATTGTTGGTTCACTTAACGGGTGACATTGAAAAGCAAACTTGTCAAAAATCAAAACATGGTTTTCTCGGGTCGTTACAATTTTGGAGATATAAGTACTGCATAGAAGTGTAAGAGAGGTTAGAGAACTAGAACATTATGGTTTTTTAATCACATATGATTGTGATTTGTTGTTATTTGATAATAACGATCATCTATCCTATAAGGAAGTAGGAAGCGGCGTAGATGTTGACAAGTGTCAAGAAGCCATGAGTTTTGAAATGGATTCCATGTACCAAACCAAATCTGGATTTTGTTAGACTCTCTTTTATATGTAAAGCCTATTGGTTTAAAATGGGTATTTGAGAATAAATTATACATGGAAGGACAAGTCAGTGCCTATAAGTCATGACTAGTTTCAAAATGGTTTAAATAGTGTCAAGGCATTAACTATGATGAAACCTTTTCACCAGTTTCAAAGCTAAAATCCATCATAATTATAATTGCTATTACATCCTTCCATGATTATGATATTTTTAAAACAGATTTCAAAATATCCTTCCTTAATTAGAGCCTTTTGGAAAATTTCTATAAGACACAACCTGAAGGGTTTATGACTCCAAAGGATGTCAACCAAGTATGCAAGTTGCAAAGATCCATTTATGGACTAGAAAAATAATTCATGTCTTGGAACATTCATTTTTATGAGGAAATAATGGAATTTGGTTTCATAAATAATCAATGTGAGTCGTGTGTCTATAAATGGTTGAGTGGAAGTGTGGTAATTTTCTTAATATCATTTATTGATGACATATTACTCATAGGAAATGAAATACCAGTATTATAGTCTATTAAGGCATGGTTAAATAAAAACTTCTCTATGAAGGAATTGGGAAATGCAGAATATATTATTGGAATCAAGATCCATCATGATAGATCCAAGAGGTTTCTTTACCTAAGTTAAAGTACATACATTGAAAAGATACTAAAGAAATTCGGTATGGAACAATCCAAGAGGTGATTGTTGCTAGCATCACATGGAATTCATATTTCTAAGAAAATGTTTCTTCAGACACATGAGGAATGAAACTAAATGGAAATGATTCCATACTTGTCATCGATTGGTTAAGTCATGTATGTTATTCTATGTACTAGATGGGAGATTATGATAACAGACCCGCTAGTAGAAATTCCACATGTTTTGGTGTCATCGAATATTCCTATCTATGAGCATGTGTAATGGTCCTTAGTCTTTAAGATCATCATTGATGCATGTCATAACTCATGAACTTATATTTACTAACAAAAACCATCACACCATATATTGGCGGCAAGTAGGGTATGTTGGGTGCATCACGATTGACATTTCATTAATGGATAAGTCGAGGAAGGATTTTTTTCCTTCTATCCTTATGGGAGTTGATGTCTCGTGCCTTTGATTGTAATATAAACATCACCTAAATTCCATGTCCATGGTGTATTGATGTGTTTATTTCAAATATTCAAATAAATATGTAATGGTAGAACAGGTTGATGGAACCTTCATACAACCTACTTTGTGAGATATTGTGACAAAGGGATTGAATTACACAGTGAGTGTCAGTATGTGGTTGTTGTCATTACAATATTAAGTTCTTTATCTTGGGTTCCTTGACCCATTTTTAGATACTAATCTTGTACATTAGTTAGGCCCACCTAATGTCAATGAGAAAGAATCCTAGAGGGTCCCACACTAAGGGCTTTCATTGATCTCGATTAAATTCTATTTTGTTGGTCGGAGTAGATGGCTCAAGGGGGGTGAATTGAGTCTCTATAAAAATTTCTGTTAAAAAGGTTCTTTAAAATAACATACCCATATAAAAATAGTAAACAAAGTCAGTTTTTAGTGAATTTATAAAAGTTCTGAAAGTTCAATTAGTTTCTCAGAAGATTGATTAGTTCTCAGTTTTACCAATCTAAGATTAGTCAAACTTTTAAAACTGATCTACTGATTCAAAATAGATATAAACACTTGCTAAACTAACTATCAAAGTTTAGTTTATCTTATTTTAAGAGATAATTATCAAATTAAAATAAAAGAAAAACAGTATCACAGAGGATAAAACAAGAGGTTCAGTCTCAAGTTGAGACTTAGTCCTCTCTACATGGTGATCACCTACCACCAAGCAGTTTATATTAATAAACTTTTGATCCACACCCTAGATCGGGGTTCACAATAGCAAACAGGGTTGTCTAAGTCACACTTGACCTCTACCATAGATATTTGTGGGAAAAAATATCAAACAGATCACACAGGATCTCTTCCACAGTTCTATGTGGGATACAAGATTAAAAAGGAATTGAGTGTGAGGATATTTTGGTATCCTCCAGTTAATCTTAGGAAACAGTGTGTGTGTGATACAAATAGATATACACACTGCTCAAATAGTAACTACAAGAACACAATAGAGTTATAAAGAATAATAGGGTTTAAAAATCTTTGTGCATTGTGCGGTAAATCTTTGGACTCAATGGATGTAGAGAAAATGATATTTGAGTCCTCTTCTGAAAGTTTGCTTCCGAATAGAGTGTCATAGTTTCTGTAATCTTGCTTCCAGGTGTGAAAATGTTTGGCTCTTCTTTGTAAGGATGTTCAGCAGGCTTCAGCAGGTTGTTGCTTTTAAGACTTCAAGTGAGCTCAAGATTTGAGTTCCTCTATTTTCAATGTTACGCATTCACTCAGTCTATTTTTCAGTGTGTTCTTCAAGATCTAATTTAATTTGAGGTTGAAGGGATTTTATACTTCAAGGTCCACTAGGCATGAAGATATTTCCACATGCATGTACCTTGTACTGTCTACGGATAGTCCTACAGACAACATTAAATAATTTCAGAAACATTAATTTGTCTAAATATGACCGTTATAAATAAATTTGAATTAATAAATTCAAAACAGTTATATATGACTATTGGTGAGTCCTCTTTGGTGTGTCATCTACAGCGTGTCATATTCGGTGTGTCATTTTCGGTGTGTCATCTTCAGTGTGTCATCTTTGGTGGGTCGAACATCGGTGTGTCAAACATCAGTGTGTTGAACATCAGTGGGTCTAACATCGGTGTGTCAAACATCGGTGTGTCGAACATCACTGTGTCGAACATCGATGTGTCGAACATCGGTGTGTCGAACATCGGTGTTTCAAACATATGTGTGTTGAACATCGGTGTGTCGAACATTAGTGTGCCAAACATCAGTGTGTCGAACATCGGTGTGTCAAACATCGGTGTGTCGAACATCAATGTGTCCGAACATCGATGTGTCAAACATTGGTGTGTTGAACATCGGTGTGTCGAACATCGGTGTGTCGAACAAACTATCGGTGCCACGAAATCAAAAAGTTTATGAAGTGTTTGTCTTACACAAAACATTACAAGACTAAGTGATATCCAAACATACATGTACAAATATACTTTTAAACTTATTTATTCAAAATAATATAGGTTATTGACTTATTAAAGTACATTGTTTTGTATGACATAATTGATTTACTTAGAGATATTAAAATGCATGAAAGAGTAGAATCTATAGACTAACATTATTTGTGATTATGAAAACTACTATATCATAGAGGGTCCAACAATCTCCCACTTTTTCATAATCACAAATTATTTCATACATGCAAGCATATAGAAAATCTCCCCCTTTTGTGTTTAAAACAATAGGTAAAACTCCCCCTCAATAAATGGAGTAAGGTGAGTACATGCCATGTGTCCTATACTAGAAAATCTTCCCCTTAGATAAATAATGTATGCCTGATGCCTTTTCTCCCCCTTTTGGGATTAGAAAAAAAATCAGAAAAGAAAAGGAGAAAGATCACAAAAGAAATACATCATAAAGAGTTCCATTAAGTGGAAGAGGAGTAAAAGTAAGACAAAAGAAAAAATCCCTATAAAAGATATAATCCATCACTAATGGTTTGGCTACTGAAGGGATTTTCCTTCATCTGAAGGATCTGGAGGAGGAGAAGGTTTGGGAGAGGTAGAGGGTAGAGGTGGTCTGAAGATAACACCAGGCAAGGAAACACATGTAGGGACAGTTGCTGCAAGGCTAGGACATCTTTCTGACAACATACAACCGGTCGGTTGCTCTCTAATGATCGGTCGAATATAAGAAAGATCCTAAGAGACAGTCATTTGATGAGGAGGTCGAGAGGTAGAACCAATGGAAGTAGTAGGAGGGACCACAATTTCTTCAGCATGAACATGTAAAAATGTCTTAAGGAGGTTGATGAAATCATTGATTATTTCACCACCATATTGCATGTCTTTCTTGAAGTCATCCTTATTCTCCATAAATTTATCTAGCAAGAGGGTAAACTCCTTTAATTGAGAAACTTGCTTCTGGAACGCTTCTGTGACAGGAGGTATTCTGAGATTCTTTGATAGAAATTTGAAGCTATTGATCAGATCATGTTTGGTATAAATCTTAGTGAAGTAATTATCCACTTTTTCTCGAATCTATTTCTGGGCAGTAGAGGATTCATTTTTACACTGTCTTACCATGTTATACACAAGTTCTATATTTTGATGCACCTTTTCAAGAGTTTCTCTGTCTGAAATAGTCTGAAGACATTGGATTTCTTCTCTTATCACTGTCTTGAGAGACTCTAGATCAGCAACAACCCCTTTCCCACTCCCAGAACTAGATGGGCCAGTTAACATTTTTCCAAGTTCCTCTTTTAACTTTAGATCCACACTGAGTATATAGGTCACAAAGTTCCTAAGAACTTCTAGTACACCACTAAAAGGGTTCTTGAAGTCAGAGGTTAGAGAATTTAAATCATTGCCCATTTTTCTTACTTCTTCTCTCAGCAAATGATTGTGCCTAATAATGGTTTCTATTGTGGTAATGAGATTTGGTTGAATCTCCTGGATCACTATTCTTGCAATCTTTTCTATATCAACATCTAAAATACCTAATGAAGTGGAGGCTTTACTTTTGGATCCCACTGAATCTATAACTGACTCACATATATCCTTTTTGAATTTCTCCAAATCAGACTTAGTGACATAGTCACTGGGCACTGTCTGTGATACTGAATCTACTAACATAGGTGCAACTGGTGGAAGAGGAGAAATAGGTTCTGGTTCAGCTTGTACTTGTGGAGTAGGAGGAGGAGGCACTCTCTCCTCATCTAAGTCATACTCTAATCCAAAAATAATGTATCCTAGATCATTATTCCACTCTCTAGTATAGGTCCAATATCTTGGCTCAACAGTATCAATCCTGATCTTTCTTCCCTGTGGATCAGGAGAAACTTCATATTCATCAGCTTCTTCATCCTGTCCTATAGCCAAAACAACATTTCTGGGTACAAGAACCAACCGAACTTCAGGTTTTGCATGAGCTCCAACCACACCAACTTCTCCAGGAACTTCCTCAATTTAAGGTACTTGATCCTCAGCATCTTCCTCATGGTCACCAGCCATAATTTCATTCAATTCCTGAATGATTTCTTAATTTTTAGCATTAGGATGAGGTGATTTGTCCTCATGAGCAGCATCTCTATGGTCACCAGCCTGTTTCTCAATAGTCTCAACACTATCACCAGCTCTATGAACAGATTCATCACTTGATTTGTCAACCACTTGTTGTCCCACTTTTAAAGAATCACTTACATACTCATCATTTTCTCCTTCATCATCATCATCATCATCAGAATTCTCATCTGATTTAATCACATAGACTTCAGATCCAGTAACCTCGGTCTCTTCCTCATCTTCATCACCTAGTAGAGGTTCTCTTGAGGGTAAGTCTGAAGGTGGACTATCAGGTCCATAGGACAAAAATTTGGGACTTTTAGAAATATAGGATCACTTCTATCATCAAAAGGAGATCCTTCTTCTCTTGGCACTTCAGGCTCATCTCCCTCATTAGAATAAAAAGGTTCTTCTCCTTGTTTGAGACCTGGATCAACTTGATCATTTGGTCTGGTAGGAAGGTCAATTGGATTGAAATCCTCATACATCCTTTCATCATCACTTACCCAACATATCTTCCATGGGTTCCAGAATATTTTAATCCTTTTACAAATATCTTTTTGAAGAAAAAATCCACTAAAATCACTTATCACTTCATCTTATTTTTCCACACAACCTAACTACTTTAGCATGGCAGAGATCATCCTCATATAGTATAGACATGTTGATTTCTTGGATGGATTAATCAGATCAGACACATCCACCATCAGATACCTACACAGGTTCACTTTCATCCCATGTTTCAACAGATTGATCCGGAATACATCTTGATACTTCACAGCAGAGAAATATCACTTCCTTGGATAGATTTGATGTTGAATAAACTTAAAAAGAAATCTTACTTCCCCTTAAAACTCACTTGTAATAGTTCTTCTAGATTATCCATTTCCAGTCAGCTCCTTTAGAGCATCTTCATAAGAGAACAAATCAGAAGAAGGTGGAATATTACCCGGATAATCAGCATAGACACCTTTATGAGGTATCTCCAAACACTCAACCCATTCCTTATATGAAAAAGCTACTTCCTATCCCTTTACCACTGACTTCATTATTGCTGCCTCAACTTCATCCAGAGATATCTTCAAATGTTGATAAAATTCATGCACTAGCCGGGGATAATAAGGTATTTCATTGTTATCAAACCAGATCATCCACCCTTGAGATTCTAGTACTTTTAATAGAAATGATTTTCTTGACAGAAGCCACTCTACAGACACTTCTTTTTCAAACGTAACCACTCAGGTTTTTAAACTCAGTTTTGCAGTCCCACTAAACTCACTTTTCTTTCACTTAGTAGATGGATATTTTCTTGGATCTTCTATAGCGTGCTTGGTCCTTTCCATTTTGAGGTTTTTAATTCTAAAATAATTGAGAATGAGGGTCAAGAGATAGAGTAACAAATGGTAGAAGGTTTTATGGCAGTGGCAAGGTGAAAGGTTGGGATGGATTGAACTAAATATATCATTTAGGGATTAAAAAATGTAAATCATAAAAATTTAAATGCGGAAAAAATAATAATACAAAATAGAGTCGTTTTATTTTAAAACAGGAAAAATTACAAAATAATCCTTAACTACATCGGTGTTATTGGATCGGTATTATGCAATCAGTTTCATGGATCGGTTTCATGAGATCGGATTCAGGGATCAGTTTCATTTCAAGAGATTGGTTTCATGAGATCGGTTTTATAAGATCAGTTTCAAGGATCAGTTTCATGATATCGGTTTCAAGAGATAAGTTTCAAGGATCGATTCCATGAGATCAGTTTCAAGGATCGGTTTCATGATA
The DNA here is from genome assembly GCA_963277665.1 of Viscum album. Taxonomy (NCBI): domain Eukaryota; kingdom Viridiplantae; phylum Streptophyta; class Magnoliopsida; order Santalales; family Viscaceae; genus Viscum; species Viscum album. Next base: position 534,203,639 of record OY728126.1, read on the forward strand.
TTGGTTTCAAGAGATTGGTTTCATGAGATTGGTTTTATGAGATTAGTTTCAAGGATCGGTTTCATGAGATCGGTTTTATGAGATTTGTTTCAAGGATCGATTTCAAGAAATATTAATGATTTATCATTCCTAGTTCATGTCTAATGTAATTAATTCTCTTAGAATTTAAGGGTTTAGTGAATATATCAGCAAGATGATATTTAGTCCCATTAAATTCAAGAGTTATATCACTTTTTTTATAATGATCTCTCAAAAAGTGATGTCTTACATCAATATTATTTGTTCTAGAATGAGAAATTGGATTCTTAGAAATGTTTATAGCACATGTGTTGTCACATTTTATGGGGATATGTCTAAATTGAAATCCATAGTCTCATAAGGTGTGTTTCATCCACAAAATTTGTGCACAATAACTACCCGCAGTAATATATTCTACTTCAGCAGTTGATAATGAAACTGAATTTTGATTTTTACTACACCATGATATTAGTGACTTTCCCAAAAAGTGACATGTTCTAGAGTTAATATTTCTATCTAACTTACATCCACCAAAATCAGCAACTGAATAGCTAATTAAATCAAAAGGTTGTCCTTTAGGATAGAACAATCCTAAGTTAGTTGTATATTTGAGGTATTTGAAAATTATTTTAACAACATTTAGATGTGACTCCTTTGGGTTTTCTTGAAATCTCGCACAAATACACACACTGAACATAATATCTGGCCTACTAGCAGTTAAGTATAGCAAACTCCCAATCATTTCTTTTTAGGTAGTTGGATCAACTAATTTTCCACTTTCATCAAGATCTGGATTACATGTAGAACTGATAGGTGTTTCACTAATCTTAATGATATCAAAGCCATATATTTTTAAATTATATTTTGTGTACTTAATTTGATTTAAAATAATACCTTCTTTATTTTGAAATATTTGAAATCCAAGAAAATATTTAAGTTCACCCATTAAACTCATTTCAAACTCACTTTTCATAATGTTTGAAAAATAATTACATAAAGAATTTTTAGAAGATACAAAGATAATATCATCTACATATATTTGGGCTATTAAAAATTCTTTTGAAATTATTTTTATAAATAAAGTAGGATCTACAAGTCCTTTTTTAAAGCCTTTAGAAATAAGAAAATTACTCAGCCTTTCATACCATGCTCTTGGATTTTGTTTTAAACCATATAAAGCTTTAGATAATTTGAACACATGATTTGGAAAAGTGGATTTGTAAAACCTGGGGGTTGTTCAACAAAAACATCCTCAATTATACAACCATTTAAGAATGCACTTTTGACATCCATTTGAAAAAGTTTAAAATTAAAATGTGTTGCATAGGCAAGTAAGATCCTAATTGCTTCAAGTCTAGCTACTTGTGCAAAGGTCTCTTCATAATCAATTCCCACTTCTTGATTATATCCTTGTGCAACTAATCTAGCTTTATTTCTAATTATATTTCTAGATTTATCTAAATTATTTCTAAACACCCATTTGGTTCCTATGGTCAAAGTATCCTTCAGTTTATCTACAAGTTTCCAAAATTTATTTATTTCAAACTGATTAAGTTCTTCTTGCATGGACATTACCCAAAATTCATCATTGATCACATAATTGATATTTTTAGGTTCTATCTGTGACAAGAAAGCTTGATGTTCAACCTGGTTTCTCAAGGAAACTCTCGTTTGTGTTCCTCTGTCTAAATCTCAAACAACAACATCTAGGGGATGATTCTTAAGGGTCCTAGTTGGTCTTAAGAAGGTAGGACTTGATATTTCAGGCTGGTCAAGTTGATGTGGTTCACTATGGTTAAGATCTAGGGAATTTCCAAAACTGGATGTTTTCACAGCATCCTTCACATGATGATTTGAGGTTTTATCATTAATTTATAGATTGTACATATCCTCTTCAACATTTTCTAGTGAGGTCTTGGGCTCATGTGGATCTTCTTCATCAAACTTGATGTGTACAAATTCCTTTACACATTTGGTTTTCTTATTAAAGAATCTATAGGATTTTCTTGATGTAGAATACCCAAGAAATATTCCTTTATCACTTTTGGATGCAAATTTATCTAAATTATCTTTAGTGTTCAGAATATAAACTTTACATCCAAACACTTTAAAATAACCTACTTTGGGTTTCCTATTATTCCACAACTCATAAGGAGTTTTCTTAAGGATGGGTCTGATTAAGACTCTATTTATTATGTAACAAGCTATATTTATAACTTCATCCCAGAAATAAATGGTTAGATCATATTCATTAAGCATAGTCTGAGCAATTTCCTGTAAGGTTATATTTCTTCTTTCTACCACACCATTCTGTTGAGGTGTCCTAGGAGCAGAGAAGTTATGATTATATCCATTCTTTTAGCAAAAATCTTCAAAATATTGATTCTCAAACTCACGTCCATGATCACTTCTTAAGGATTTAATATTAAGTCAACTGAGATTTTCTACAGTCTTAGCATACTTGGTAAAGTGTGAGCAAGCTTCACTTTTGTGAGCTAGGAAAAAGTTCCAGGTGTACCTAGAGAAATCATCTACAAGAACATAGGCATAGTGCTTCCCATGGATACTCGAAACTCTAGATGTTCCAAACAAGTCCATGTGAACCAACTCAAGAGTTTGAGAAGTAGATACTTATTTCTTTGGTTTGAAAGATATTTTATGTTGCTTTCCTTTTTGACAAGGATTACATACTTTGTTGTTTGGAAACTCTAATTTGGGTAAGTATCTAACTAAGCCTTTTCTAGTTAACTTTCTAAGAGAGTGTATGTTTCAATGTCCAAGTCTTCTATGTTAGAGCCAAGACTCTTTGAGAAAGGAATTTAGACAAGATACATTCTGTGAGGTTAATGTGTCTAGATTTATAGCATATACATTATCATTTCTAAAATTTGTAAATACTAAATAATTCTTGGAATAAAAAACATGGAATGAATCATCTTTGAATTTAACATTAAATTCATCATCACACAATTGAGATATGCTAAAAAGTTTATACTTTAATCCATCAACATACAGTACTTTAGAAATTGAAATAGAGTTAGGGTTACCAATCTGGCATAAGCCGATGATTTTTCCTTTACCATTGTCACCAAATGTGACATGTCCTCCATGAATCCTGATAAGACTTTTAAATATTGAAAATTCCCTTGTCATATGTCTTGAATATCCATTATCCAAGTACCACAGAATCTTAAAGAATCTATTTAGGCAGTTTACCTACAAAACAGTTTAACCAAGGAACGACTTCGGTACCCATATTTGTATGGGTCCACATATATTAGTGATATAAGTTTTAGGAAGCCACAATAGTCTTATGGGTTTCCTATATGCATAATACAGTGTGTTTGAAAAGTAAACTATGTTTGGTCCTGAAGAATTGGATACAGTAATAGGATTTGTGGAACTGGAACTTGCTGTAAAATTCTAGTTTTTGAAAAAAGTATCAGATTTTCCAGATTTTGTTACAAAACATGATTTGGATAAATTCCTTTCACCTGGTTGATATCCTATCCTAGAAGTATAATTAGAAGCTATTTATTTACCGAGCAGTTGATTAAGAGTATTTTTTCCATTAGTAAACTTTTCTAGGTCTCTTTTTAATTGCTCATTAGACATTTTTAACTCATTGTTTTCCTTGAGAAGTTTAGCATTTTTCTCTTTTTCAGTTGTAAGTTTGGAATTAGTAGTCACAGTAAGAGCATGTTGTTTCCTCAAAGATTTATACTTATCTTTCAAATCATTACATGTTTCTTCCAACAAGTTGCAATATTTGAATAATTCATTATTTTTCATATTCTCATACTCACTTTCATAATAATATGAGTTATGTATAGGAGAGTCTAAAATTACCTCAGTTGTGTTTTTCATAAAACACATGTTTTCCATATCATCTTTCTCATCCTGAGAAGAGATAGATTCACTTGAGTTGTCCTAGTAGGCACCTCAGGTGGCCTTCATTTCTTTCTTATACCTTCTATCCTTATTTTCATACTTTTTCTTGCATTTCATCTTTAGGCAGTCAGCCTTGACATGTCCTTTCCTTTTACATTTGTATCGGATTATCTCTTCTAATTTCTCATTTTTCTTCCAATCCTTTTTTCAATTTCCCTTGTTATCATACATGCCCTTATAATTGGGATTTTTTAAAAACTTATTTTTCTAATAAAATTTCTTGAATCATCTAGCCAGCTGGGCCATTTCTTCATCACTGTTTGAAGCTAATTTATCACTGCTTGAGCTTTCAATAGTAGCTTGAACTTCCTCCTTGTATTTACTTTTATATGAAGTTGTCTTGAAAGCTACAGACTTTCATTTTGGTTCATCCACTTCTTGATTTACCTTCAATTATACTTCATACATCATTAATTTTCCAATCAATTCCTTCACTGACATCTTAACAATATCGCATGATTCTCTAATAGACACAAACGTTTTATGCCATATTTCTAGTAAGCATCGCATATTTCACCTAATTATCTCTTTGGTTGTTACTTCTCTTCCTAAAGATATCATGGTATTCACAATTTGATTGAACCTAAGATACATATCATAAATTGATTCATCAGGCTTAATTTTAAAGTTGTCATATTTAATATTATAAGTATTTAATTGTATTTCTTTAACATTAGTTGTTCCTTTATGAGAAAAAGATAAAGTATCCCAAATTTCATGTGTAGTTTTTCAAGTAGAGATATGGTTAAACTCTTCATCTCCTAGTGCATAGCATAGATCATTCATTGCTTTACAATTATTATTATAGGCAGCATTGGTAGGTTCATCCCAAGTGTTTTTAGCAGTTTCAAGAATAGAATATTTACTTTCAATGGCAGTCCATATTTCAAATCCCATTCTTTCTAGATGTATTTTCATTTCAAGATTCCACTGAGCATAATTAGTTCTATTAAAGAAAGGTGTTCTATTGGTAGTATCCCCTTATAATCTATTTTCCATGATACAAATTGTATAACAATTTCAAAGAGATGAAAATTTAGAAATAATAGAAATTTTGAGATCTTTGAAATACAACTATAATCACAATTGACACGATTTAAAAAACTAACAGTAACTTTTAGATCCTCTGATACCAAATGTTGGTCGGAGTAGATGGCTCAAGGGGTGGTGAATTGAGTCTCTATAAAAAAATTGTTAAAAAGGTTCTTTAAAATAACATCCCCATATAAAAATAATAAACAAAGTAATTTTTTAGTGAATTTATAAAAGTTATGAAAGTTTAATTAGTTTCTCAAAATATTGATTAGTTCTCAGTTTTACCAATCTAAGATTAGTTAAACTTTTGAAACAGATCTACTGATTCAAAACAGATATAAACACTTGATAAACTAACTATCAAAGTTCAGTTTATCTTATTGTAATAAATAATTATCAAATAAAAATAAAAGACAAAAAGTATCACAGTGGATAAAACAATAGGTTCAGTCTCAAGTTGATACTTAGTCCTCTCTACTTGGTGATCATTTGACACCAAGCAGTTTATATTAATAAACTTTTGATCGACACCCTGGATTAGGGTTCACAATAGCTCACAGGGCTGTCCATGTCACACTTGACCTCTACCAAAGATATTCATGGGAAAAACTATCAAACAGATCACACAGGATCTCTTCCACAGTTCTATGTGGGATAAAAGATTAAAAAGGAATTGATTGTGAGGATATTTTGGTATCCTCCAGTTAATCTCAGGAAACAGTGTGTGTGATACAAACATATATACACACTGCTCAAATAGTTACTATAAGATCACAATAGAGTTATAAAGAAGAATAGGGTTTATAAATCTTTGTGTGTTGTGTGGTAAAGCTCTGGACTCAATGGATGTAGAGAAAATGATATTCGAGTCCAATTTTGAAAGTTGGATTCAGAATAGATTGTCTCAGTTTCTGTAATCTTGCTTCTCGTGTGAAAAGGTTCGGCTCTTCTTTGTAAGGATGTTTAGTAGGCTTCAGCAGGTTGTTGCTTTTAAGACTTCACGTGAGCTCAAGCTTTAAGTTCCTCTATTTTCAATGTTGCGCATTCACTCGGTCTATTTTTCAGCGTGTTCTTCGACCTCTGATTTAAGTTGAGGTTGAAGGGATTTTATACTTCAAGGTCCACTAGGCATGAAGATCTTTGCACGTGCATGTACCTCGTACTGTCTATGGATAGTCCTTCATATAACATTAAATAATGTCAGAAACATTAATTTGTATAAATATGACCATTAGAAATAAATTTGAATTAATAAATTCAAAACAATTATATATGACTATTAGTGAGTCCGCTTCAGTGTGTCATATTTGGTGTGTCATCTTCGGTGTGTCATCTTCGGTGTGTCATCTTCGGTCTGTCGAACATCGGTGTGTTGAACATCGGTGTGTCAAACATCGGTGTGTCAAACATTGGTGTGTCGAACATCGGTGTGTTTAACATCGGTGTGTCGAACATCGGTGTGTCGAATAAACTATCCATACCACGGACTCAGAAATTTTATGAAGTGTCTGTCTTACACAAAATGTTACAAGACTAAGTGATATCCAAACATAGATGTACAAATACACTTGTAAATATATTTATTCAAAAGAATATAGGTTATTGAATTATTAAAGTACATTGTTCTACATGACATAATTGATTTACTTAGAGAGATTAAATGGCATGAAAGAGTAGAATATGTAGATTAACATTATTTGTGATTATGAAAACTACTATATCATAGAGGGTCCAACATATTTGAATTTAATTAATGTAATAATTTTATTCAAATTAAATTGATCTCATAAATTAAGTGAATATTTATTCTCCATCATGTGAATAAAAATATATTTATTTATTTTATTTATTTTATTTAATATTTAATAAATATTTATTCTCTGGTATTTGAATGAATAAAATATTTATTTGTGTATTAAATAAATACGAAGGAGTTTGAATGAACCAATATGGTGTCCGATGATAAATAATTATTTTCAAGAAGATAAATATTATTCATCAATCTGTGCAAGTTACTTTGAACCAAAAAATAATATTATTATTATTATGTGGCATGGGGTTTCATTAAATGTTAAATATTATTTAATGGTCGACATACAATTAAATTATTATTTTAGCCAAAACCCTGGATCTATAAATAGATGGTTATGTCTATTATGTATGGAATCTCAAAATCAATTGAAAATAGAAAAATTTTGTGAATGAATAATTCTCTTTTAACTCATCCATCTCTCTCCCTCTCAAGAAAAATAATGCAAGAGAGATTTCTTCAAGACCAAAGAACGAACGATCAAGAATAAACAATGAAAGACATTTGATTCACCATTATAGCACCCAGAGATCAAGTGGAATTGTTGGGAGAACATTGGAGCATGTGTGGATCACAGCTAAAGGGGTTCTACTCTTGGATACTCACAAGCACAATGAAGACAATCCAAAAGGTTCCTTTCGGGTGATCAACATTCATCAATGAAGAAATTTTCTATGCCCAGGTATTTATTTATTTATTTATTAAATAAATTAATTATAAATTTGATGTGAAAGATCCTTATTCATCATTTTGGGTAATGATTATTAAAAAAATTATATATCTCTCACCATTGCAAGCTTCCATTGTGCTTAGAACCAACGTAAATGTACCGATTCAAAAGGCAGGTGATCAGCATCCTAGTGTATGGATACATTAGCTGCCACACTAACACTAGAGTATCTAGGCTGAAATAAAAACTTGAAACACTAAACACCATTTTTGAAAAACCTAAACTGATCTCACAGACATCGGTCCTATGGTAGAACTAACACCTCTGATACCACTCTATCATGACCTAGCCTAATGCTGCCTGAACCACAACTACCTCAAGACTGCCTACAATAAGATAGGGGATAGAAACCAAAACTGAGTCAGTATATCATACACATGGGATGGATTAGCTTAATATACTTGTACAAATGCATATATCTTCAAGACCATACAATGATGAAATGTAAAACAACTAAAACCAATGTATGTATACATCTATAATCCCATAATTAGAGTGTGACAATAAATTACTGAAAGAAATAAAGGGGATAAATTCAAGCCCAACCAAAAAACTGTAAAGAGTCCAACCTTCTCAGAAGGTGAGGACTAATATCAAATGAAACCACCCAAAAAATACCTCATCCCTTCTACCCTAAGTTATGTTCCACTATCTTTTTGTCCTCCTAGGACACCATCAAATGGGTCATCATCTACATAAGACATGAAACGTGTGTGAAGAGCTCATGTCGGGGTGAGTATAACAATAACCAATAGGATGCCCCAAAAACACTAAATTCATAGCACCAAGAATATTCATCACATAAAAAAGAAATAGCAATAAATTAAGAAAAGCCTAGATATACTCAGGAAGGACATCATGCTTCCAGGAGGTCTCAACGAAATTGTCATCCATAGTATTTTTTCTCAAAGCTTCTAGGCGATTATTGTTCCAGGATAACCCACTCTACGAGTCATACTATCATCAGAAATATTCGTCCAAGTGGTCATGATCATTGGGACCCACCCAAGAATACTTAATGGTCTCTGAAGACCTTGATACTCAGATAAATAATCACACCCAGGACTTCTGAGGGACACTACAATCCAGATATGGATCAACCCACTATGTGGGGGATCGTATTCCAATGATACAATGAAACCTACTGAAACAACCAACTAGATAGGGGATCAACACCTCACGCATAGAGTTCAGGATAATTCAATGAACCCCACCTAGGGTATAAGAAGGAATGATAGAACCTAAAAAATATCTTTTTTTTATTTTCAAAAAAACCACTTTATGGAAGAGCGGTAAACAAATCATGCACGGGATACATATTGAAAAATCCAAATGAAGTTCAAATTTTAAAAACACACAAATTCAAATGGAGTCCGCAAGCCCTGAGAATCCAAAACAGCTGGTGTCACATCATTATGCCTGCCATCATCATGAAACCCACCGTAGTCATAGTCGTCTTGTCACCGCTGTCATTGCGAGCATGTCACCCCACCAGTCATTGGTCGACCACCGAAGATCATCCTCAACACCATTATAAACAACATAGATGGCCTCCATAACCAAAAATGTAGAATACCAAAACAGGCATAAAATGACCCCTTCACCAAAAAACATCACGAACAAATGCAAATCGAAATAAACAAACAAACCAGCACAACTGATCTGAGGGGGGAGCACTGACCAAAAACATCACCATTTTCAATTCTGTTTCCAGCTTTTAATGTCACCAAAGTTGAAGGTGTATAAAACCATATCTTCTTCAAAGGATGAATTGACTCTGAATGCGCAAAGAACACCATCGGCCACCAAATCCCACATCCCAAAATCTCTTTGGTACCACTGCTTCAGATCCGGTTGGGAGATGATGAGAGGAACTTGAGACCAGATCAGGGACTTGAATGGATGGGGTCTCTATATTATGACGAAACTAGAACCAGAAGCCGATCAATAGAATGCCGATGTGAGAGAATCTGGAAAAACTGCCAACCAACAAACCACAGATCCCAAAACCACTTTGTCTACCCCACTCCAGATCTGACCTAGAGAGGCACAGAGGAACATGAATTCATGGTAGGTTTGAATGGACATATTTTCCAGTAGAAAACACTCATGATGGGATCATCAAACAGAACCACCTTGAAGGAAAGAAAAGGTTCCATCAACAAAACCGATGAGAGAGCAAGAACTAGAAGGAGAGAGCCCTAACTCAAGGCGAGTTGAAAGGGGAGGAAACGGAGTAAAGGGGGAAAAGAGAAAAGTGGCAGGAAGGGGGAAGGCACTAGGGAGAAGGAAAAACCTACATCCAAAAGGGACAGACCGGGAAGGGGAGAAGACAGAGGAGCCGAGATTAGAAACTCTGGCCGAGAACACCACGCAAGACTATAAAAATGTGGTGGAAGAAGGATGCAGAGGGAACCCTAGAAATCACCGAGGGAGGAGGTAGCGCAGCTCCTGGGAAAGTGAGGGGCCATCTGAATTTATAGAGTATCACACTTTGGTGTCATAGAGGTACACCACAAACTCTATCTGACACTCATCATCCATAGGGGATCACAATCCAGATATGTGGACATAATTTCACACTATACCCTCGAGGGGATGGACTAAGGGGACACACTCAACTGATATTGGTCCAATATTGAAGAAATGAAGGGCTCCAAACACCCTAAAAGGGGTACATGATGTGTATTGGGGGTATACAGTGTGTCTAGACAACCCCTAGTTTGATCATCTGATACTACCTCACACATCATGTAAGCCTAAAAATACATGGAATGTAGAGGTATTTCAACACCCTGCTCATGTTTTCTGTCTGTTCTTGTGTACTTCTGGTTATACCCATGTACACTTGATCATGTCCAACTACATGAATCTATCTGTGTATTCTTTCTATTTCTATGTATCTTGGTCTACCCATGATTTTGTACCCTTATAGGTACACAAAAAACCTTCAACATAGTTTACATGGTGTGTGAAATCTATCACACAGTGTGTGATATTTTTCTCTTTGTAGAAGATCTAGCGACACACTGAGGGTCCCAAGCAGCATGTATCTCTAGATTTCATGTCGTGTAATTCATAATTTTTAAAAACTCATGGATATTATCTGCATCATCCTCCATACAACTTATTCCAAATATCTCACTAGAAAATAAGGATCTGAAGTTGGTAAACCCTTTCCATTATCGATCACCAGGATTCAGAATTCAAAATCACTTATTAAATGTCAACACGAACTGTCTGTAATCATGCCGTCAAACTGGGATGAAAAAGAATCATCCATCTATTCTGATCTAACTATGCTCATACTTTATCATTATTACACCTCAATTTCACCCTCGGTCATAATTCATACCCACGGTATTGATCCATTACACTGAAGAACAGCCACGCAACGATCGAATACCATATATTTCATCAAACCATGGGATGAAGAAATTTTCCTTGGTGAACGTGAAAATAAATTGGGGATAAATCCATAAATTGTAAAATGAGAGGAATGAACCTCAACCTTTTTTCATTTTGACCTTGATTTGCTGTCAAAGAATTTGATGAATGAAGAGGTAAATAATCAACAAACAAATAAATTAACTATCGATGCACAAATCAATTCATGTTTGTAGAATTGATCTTCATTCAACTAGGATAAAAGAACATGATAAAATATCAAAAATAAAAAATCATACCTGGAGTTTGGATCAATATATGATGAAAAATGGTTATGCATCGCCATCGTTGCTGAGATACAAGAACTTTGATGGCACAACGATCCTCGATCTCAATCTAATCTGATATGATGTCATTCACCAAGGATTATCTCCTCAAACAGTCCTCTATATACCCAAGTTTAAGTGGCCAACCCTAAGATCTCATCATAACCATATATTTATAGAGAAAAACATGTCATTATTTCAATATAAAAAATTTATTTATTTATTTATTTATTTTATTATTTACACCCACGATGGCTTTTAACCAAACTACTGATGCTGAAAAATATTATGTTGCATCTAGTGTAAAGTCTATTCTATGAACCCAATAGAAGCCTTGCATTTTCAATAAAAGCATCTGTTTACGAGTTATTATAATTTTTCAGGGAAAAATGCATGCATGTAACTTCCCGACCCCAGTTACCCAGAGTCGGTGCATTATTACATAACATTGGCATGATCACAAGAAAGATCAAATCTAAAAAGACTGATTAGTTTAGTAGCCTTTGAAACACTATATATATTCATAAAGTTTTACATTACATCATAAAAATAAAAACTACAACAACATAGTCTCCATAGTCTACACTCTTATCCCCTCATATTAACCCTGCAGGTCATTCATAATTTACTTCTTCACATCCTAGGAAAAATAAAACATAGAAAATGGGTGAGCTCAAATTCCCAGTAAGGATAACCATATAGCGGAAACTTTCATAAATAAGAATAAACATTTAAGGCAATGTATAACTAAAACAAAAGCATTTTAAACTTGAACTTCAACATAGTATGGAAAAACTAAAATGAAAAAATGCCATTTACTTATTCACATGGATATTCTACTAATCGAATAATCACATGCAATATCAATAACCACTTTCATAATGATGGAGTGCATAATTCCAGACTATCATAACCACAGAGCCAAGGCCTCGTGCCAAGAATACAAATAAGATTTTGTCAAGGCCTTGTGCCATGACACTAGTTTGTCTCATGAGACCTACCGATGCATCGAGGAGCTATAGCGGGCTCCACCCGTCACATATTAAGTCCAATGCATTCCTCATATGAACAGGTTTAAACATAACATAAACATTCGTATTAAAACTAGCATACAAAATGTCAATAATTTCTCCATAAACCATGAATGGTATAACAATAACACATCCACAGTCAAACAAATCACAAAATATTCAATACAATACGGAAGTTTTGTATCATAATAAATCAACTTCAAATAAGCTTAAAATTCATCAAATTATGTTGACATAGATGAAATCAGAACTATTTGAGAGAAATGTCCTTTTTTTGAAATCATTTAAAAGTCACATAATTATAAAATAAAACATTTACTTTGAAAATTTTCTTATAAGCTTGTAAGGGAAGCTTCGAAGATTTTATAATGGCAGAAAATAGCTGCACCTGTCGTATATGTTAAAAAACATTCTTACATTAATTATGTCGAAAAGGTTAAAAAGTACCTTGTTTGGAAAACGACGGAAAGATTCCTTTATAAACCTCTTATAAAAATTCAAACAAGGGTATAAATGACTTTAACCCATATTTTTGTAAATAGTAAAAATGTTTTGAAATACATTTTTAAGAAATATGGATGTGGATGATAAAGAAATCCCAGTATATTATTACATATAAACAACCTCGGATAATGAAGAGATTGCGAAATAAACCCTTACCTTGTAATTTTCCTTGGTTGGGGTAGGTTAACCTCCTATATAATGGTGAAATAATTTTTATTAAATTATACAAGAATCATATATATTAATATGATATCATATATGATCTTTTAACATTTCTTTGTTAATAATATTTTAGAATTATCATTGTTTCAGGTGTTAACTTACTCATTTTCTTTTATATGTTTTGTTACATAAGTCATGTTTGTCAGGGATATGTTGTATCTTAATCATATCCAGAATGATATCAAGTCCTTAGATACTATTATTAATCATCAAATGCGAATTTGACTTGAATGGATACGATGGAGAATGAATCTCATCACATTCGTGGAGAAGGTAGTCCGTACGTACGCACGAGCGGCAGTATCATTCTTTTGATATTAAAATAATATATAATTGGATGGTATATCATATATACAGAATAATTATCATGTTATATTTATTATTTACATTAATTACACATCATTATTATACCCATCCAAATAATAATTTATTGAATAACAATTACACCACGACGTGGAGACGGTAAGCCGTACGTACGCACGTATGGTGACATGTTATTCAAATGATGGATAGAATAATGAATATGGTTGTAACATATTTATAATAACATCACATTATATATAAGATACTGAAGTTATTATTTTATAATGGTAATAAAAAATAAAGAAGTGGAAGAATAAAGGAACTTGAAAAGGGGTGGTGAAATCATTACCTCTTCTTCAGGTTCTTCCTTTTTATTTGATCAAAAGGGATCCTTAGGTTGGCTTTATGACTAAAGGAAGGCCTCTAGGATGAATTTATGGAAGTTTAGAGAGTATTTGGGCATATTTTGGCCGAGACAAATGGCTTTGAAGGTGTGAATTAATGAGAAAGGGGAGTGCCCTTTTATAAGTGGGGTGAGGGGCACCTTTGGAAAAGCTAGAAATATTATTTTATAATAAATTCATATTAGGTTTTTAATGGATTGAAAGTGTATTATTTAAATGATAAGGTGGGTATGGGTCTAAAAACACTCAACCAATATGATTTATACAGGTTTGGGTTACTATATTAACCTTATCTTTAAGTATTAACTCTTAGTTAATTAGTTTCACTTTTACAATGTCTCTTTCTATTTTTATATTATATGGTTAATAAACTTACTATATACATCCAAGAGACCCCCAAGTGGTACATTAATGATACACCTATCATGATATAAGTCTCTTGGCCGAACCTTATATTTTTAGGAATTGAATATCAATTAATAATATAATATTTTTTTTAAAAACTCTTTAATGTCAATTTTGACACTATTTGGAAAATTGATTTTTGTGAAAATCATAACAGAATGATTACTTCAAAAAAAGTTAATTAAATCAATCCTAACATGTCATATTATCCTATAAAATTATTGGTATTTATGAAAAGTCTCATATTACATTTATTTGGGTATTTATAATATCAATTATTCTAATTTTTCATTAATTAGGTAATTACTGCATCACCATTGTGTCATAAATAAATTAAATTATATAATGTCTAAAAATATTAAATAAAATACCATTATGTAGGAAATCTTTTTATATTTCTAATTAATATTTATATTCTAAAATCTAACATATATAACCCTTCTAAAAAATTGTTTTGCTAAAAGATATATGCTTTTGTCATTTTTATATTTATTTTAACTTAATTAAGATAATGTGTCCCTATCACCTACAAGTGGCTCCATGGGGTCCCAAAATCGACCCAAAGATGCCCATGGTCGGACATGTATCCCCCAATAAGGTTAGGACACGTTTTAGGGTAATTTAGTATTATTATAATATTATTTTTTAACCCTTATTTACCGGATTTACCCTTTAACCATGGTAAATAAAATATTTACCGAAGTAATTATTCAAAATGTCTAAAAATAAAAGTTACCTATTTACACAATTTGAACATCCTAATTCCAAATATGGAATCCATTTTTCCAAATTCCAAACACAGAAGTGGCAAAAATTAATTTAAAATTAATTCCCGCTGTCAAAACAAAAAGCGTGTTTTTACGATATAATAACTATCAAAAGATTGATACTTGTTTATGTCCGGTTTAATTGTGAAATTATGTCCAATGACCAAAATTGTATTAAATGGTAAAAATATATTATAAATATACTTTAGAACCACTAAAATTCATAATTTATCACTATTAATTATTTTGATTAAAAAATTTGTTTTTAATTAAAAATTTAGTAATTTTCATTATTCATCAAAATATTAAAGTTATCCGAAAAGTACCAAAATTTCACCTTAGGCTAAATTCAATACTCCAAATCCAAAAATGAAGTCCATTTTGAGAGATAAAATTTATAAAATTTCAAAAAGTAAGTATTACTATTCATAACGACTAGTTTGATTGGTTGTGGTGTGTTAGAACTCGATATTGCGTACAACACATGCTATCGCATTATTCAAAGAGAAGTGTACCGTAGAAGATTGGGGTGTTACATTCTCCCCTACTTCAAATAATTTCATCCTAGAAATTTCTAGAATACTACCGCATGAAAAGACCCGGGTGGTTCTTCATCATAAGTTCCTCGGGTTCCCACGTTGCATCTTCCATCTTATGGTTTCTCCACAAGATTTTTACCAGACGAGTCGTCCGGTTTCTCCGTACTTGTTCTCTCATATCAAGAATCTTGACGGGCTCTTCACAATAAGACGGATCGGGTTCCAGTTCTAATTCCTCATAGGTGAGTACATGTGTTGGGTCAGGCATGTATTTCTTCAACAGAGATATGTTGAACACATCGTGAACTTTAGAGAGACTTGGCGGCATTGCCAATCGGTAAGCTACAGCCCCAATTCGTTCTAGAATTTCGAAAGGTCTGATGTACCTGGGACTCAATTTACCTTTATTACCAAAACGTATTACTCCCTTCCATGGAGACACCTTCAGGAAAACATGATCACGACTTGAAATTCCAAATCCTTCCTTCGATTATCGGCATAACTCTTTTGCCTACTTTGAGATGCTTTGATATGGTTTTGGATTGCCTTCACCTTTTCCATTGTTTCCTCCACCTATTCTGGGCCTACAAGTTTTCTTTCACCAATGTCATCCCAACAAGTTGGTGTGAATCTCTTTCCGTATAACGCTTCATATGGTGCCATCTGAATACTCGAATGGAAGCTATTGTTATAGAAAAATTATACCATAGGTAAATATTGATCCCACATACCCTGAAAGTCAAGTGAGCAGGATCTCAACATGTATTCTAAGGTTTGAATAGTTTGTTCTGATTGTCCATCTGTTTGAGGGTGGTAGGCAGTGCTCAAATGAAGTTCAGTATCCAAGGCTTTCTGAAGACTTTTACAGAATCTTGAAGTAAAATGGGGATCACGATCAGAAACAATTGATAGGGGTACTCCATAAAGTCTCAAAACTTCATTAATATATAATATTTCTAGCCGTTCCAGTGGTAGATCTTCTCTTATATCAAGAAAATGTACTGACTTGGTAAGACGATCAACAATAACCCATATTGCATCGTTCCTTCTAGGAGTCTTTGGTGGCCCCATGACAAAGTCCATCGTAATATTCACCCATTTACACTCCGGTATGGGAAGAGGTTGAAATACTCCACCAGGCTGTTGCCTTCCATCTTTCACTTGTTGACAAACCATATATCTTGACACAAAATCAGCAATCTCCCTCTTCATGTTGTCCCACAAAAATTGTTCCTTCAAATCTCTATACATTTTGGTGCTCCCAGGGTGTATAGAGAAATTGGAACTATGAGAATCATCTAGAAATTCCCTTTTTAGATCAGGTATATCGGGAACACAAAGTCTTTTCCCAAATTTCAAAATTAATTCTTCATACACAATGTCTCTCAATCTCCCATCATTCACAGCTTTAATCTTCTTTTGAAATTATTCATCATCGGTCTAAGAACACTTAATCCTTTCTAGTAAAGATGGTTTGGAAACCATTTGAAAAAGAATTGATGTTTCACCTTCCCTGGTTATTCCCATGTCTATATTCACTAGATCCATGAAAATTGAATCCCTTTCAATTCTCATATTGTTCAAAACTCCATGATCTTTTCTGCTCAAAGCATATGCCACCATGTTTGCCTTCCCCGGGTGGTAGTGTATCGTACAATCATAATCCTTGAGTAATTCAAGCCATCTACTTTGCCTCATGTTGAGTTATTTTTGTGAGAAAATATACTTCAAACTCTTGTGATCAGTATAAATCTCACATTTTTCACCATAGAGGTAGTGCCTCCATATCTTCAAAGTAAAGATCACATCTGCTAACTCGAGATCTTGAGTAGGATAGTTTTTTTCATGAATTTTCAACTATCATGATGAAAAGGCAATAACCCTATAATTATGCATAAGGAAACAACCAAGTCCTTTCTTCGATGCATCACTATAAATAACGAACCCATCATTCCTTGATGGTAGAATCAATATAGGAGAATTGACTAATCTTCTCTTCAGTTCTTTGAAACATTCTTCACACTCTTTTGTCCAAACAAATTTAACCCCTTTACATGTGATCTTCGTTAATGGGTTTGCCAATCGGGAAAAATTCTGGATGAAATGTCGATAATAACCTGCCAAACCAATAAAATTGCGTACCTCAGTTATACTCATAGGTGTTGGCCATTCTTGGATTTCCTTGGTCTTAGAAGGATCAACAGAGATTCCATATTTAGAGACAATATGGCCAAGAAAAGAAATCTCCTGGAACCAGAATTCACACTTGTTAAACTTCCCATATAATTCATGTCTTCTCAGAGTCTTCAGGATAATGCGCAAGTGATTTTCATGATCTTCATAGCTTTTAGAGTATACCAAGATATCATCAATAAATACCACCACAAATTCATCGAGATATTCCTTTAAAACTCTATTCATCAGATCCATGAATACAGAGGGTGCATTAGTCAATCCAAAAGGCATTACTGTAAACTTGTAATGCCCGTACCCTGTTCGAAATGCTGTCTTCGGAATGTATTCCTTCTTCACACACAACTAATGGTATCCAGATCGAAGGTCAATCTTTGAAAAGTATTGAGCTCCATGCAGTTGGTCAAA
Source organism: Viscum album (assembly GCA_963277665.1). Classification (NCBI taxonomy): domain Eukaryota; kingdom Viridiplantae; phylum Streptophyta; class Magnoliopsida; order Santalales; family Viscaceae; genus Viscum; species Viscum album. Next base: position 534,221,672 of record OY728126.1, read on the forward strand.
TAAATCATCAATGCGAGGTAGGGGATACTTGTTCTTTATTGTTATAGCATTGATCTCCCTGTAATCGATATATAACCTCATAGATCCATCTTTCTTTTTAACAAAAAGAACAGGGGCTCCCCATGGAGAAACACTTGGGCGAATAAATCCCTTATTACTCAATTCCTCTAGTTGTTTATTTAGTTCAACTAATTCTATAGTGGCCATTCTATAAGGGGTCTTCGATATAGGCCTTGATCCAGGAATTAAATCAATAGAAAACTCAACTTCTCGTTCTGGAGGATTTCCAGGTAAATCTTCCGGAAACACATCTACATATTCTTTCACAATAGGTACATCCTCTATTTGAACATTCCTTTCCTCACCCACTGTAATTTCATCCTCTTCCTCCCCAATAATTGAATTTAGTTGAGCTACTCGGGGTGGATCTAGATAAGAATTAGGTGGTGATGATTCTGCTCTAACGATAAGGTGTTCCTTATCATCATCATCAAAAATCGTAACCTCCTTCTTACAATAAATCTTCGCATCATGGTCTGAAATCCAATCCATACCGAGGATTATATCAAACTCAATCATAGGTATGACGATGAGATCAGTAGATAAAGAACATTTATGTGCTCTAATGGGGACTGATTCACAAAACTTTGTTGCAATGATACTTCCCTTAGGAGTTTTAACTGAAAACTCCCTTGTTAAATCAAATTAGAAATATCTAATTTTCTTAGCAAACTGAGAAGATATGAAACAATGCAATGATCCAGAATCAAATAATTCATTTTCTAAACTTGAGGAAACCATTAAATTACCTGCCACCACGTCTTTCGGAGCTTCTACCTCAGTAGTAGTGATAGCATAAGCTTGGCCTTGATCCCTTGGCCTTTTCTGAGGTAAGTTCCCCTGACGCTTAGGACATTCATTTTCATAATGTCCCATCTCCCTGCAATTGTAACATTGGACATCGGTAGCTTCCCTCTTCCCCTTGCAATCACGAGCTTGGTGGCCTTTTTCACCACACTTGTAACAGACCCCCGTTCCTTTTAAGCAAGTACCGAGGTGTTTCTCCCAACATTTACTGCAGGATGGTTATTCAACTTTTCCCTTCTTCCCTTTATTTCCATTCCCAGATTTATCAGCAGATCTCTTCTTCTCTTTCTTTGCTTTAAATTCATATGACTTAGAGAATTCTTTCTTTGTCTTGATAGCACATGAAACAATGTCTTCGTACGACAAGAAGGATTGTGAGACTAATGCTCGATGGAGAAATGGTTTTAACCCATCAAAGAAACGATCAATCTTACTTCTTAGGTTAAATATATAATCTCTACCATACCTTGTTAACCTTGTAAAGTTAGCCTCATACTTTACGACATTCTCATCCTCCTTTTGCCTCGACTCAGAAATTGCCTTTCCATATCTGCTCGATGGTCACGAGGAAAGTATTTTTCTAAAAATAGATCTTTAAACTCCCTCAATTCCATATTTTATACTTCATCATCTTCCTTCGTGTTTTGAATTAATGACCACCATTGATCAGTATCTCCAGTGAGGAGGTAAACTGCCATGATAACTTTTTCCCTTTCACTACTCCCCAAAGCCTGAAATATTTTCTCTAGGGAATTTATCCATTGCTCAGATACTAAGGTATTTGTACTCCCTTTGAACATTGGTGGTTGTTGCCTCATAAATAAATATAACATTGATCCTCCACGCTGCGGATCAGGGTGCTCCATACGAGTAAGGTTATTATTCATAACCTGAGTGAGTTGTCCCAGTATGGTGATTAGCTGATCGGCACCAGTTGCATCACCAGCTCCACTATAATTATCTTGAGCAGGAGGGAAATCCCTACATGGAGTGCGTGCATTGATACGGTTTCCATATCTTCCACTAGGCACCATTTCTAAACAATGGCATAAACTAGATCAGTTTATGAATCAAAATACATAATTCCATACTTATAAAACACTTAACATAAACTGAACTATTTATGGATATAATCCATAATCATAAAAATGTTTTCTTTGAGGAAGTATATACTCATAAAACCTTCATAATGATTTGTAAAGAAAATGAGAGTTATCCTAATCATATCCCCCAGGAGTGTCGTAACCAAGAGTGCAGTAAGGCCCGTTGTCGTGCACCAGTTCTCGTTCAAGTCTAGCTCAAAGCGGTGTTTTCGGGTTTTACCCCTAGGTACATCTGTGCCAGAGCCGCCTCTATGTACTCGTATCCATACAGGGATGTATTGCTCGGAAAACTCACAAAATCTCTACAATACCAAAATTTTAGGAAGTTCTTCTATACTAATCCTCAAAGTCCATCTTAGGTCTATGTGCTCTAATCAGAGTTTATCTAAATATAGCTTCCAAGGTTTATACTAAACTTCCTCTGATACCAACTGTAACGCCCCGACCCTAGTTACCCAGAGTCAGTTCATTATTACATAACATTGGCATGATCACAAGAAAGATCAAATCTCGAAAGACTGATTAGTTTAGTAGCCTTGGAAACACTAGATATATTCATAAAGTTTTACATTACATCATAAAAATGAAAACTACAACAACATAGTCTCCATTGTCTACACTCTTATCCCCTCATACTATCCCTGCAGGTCATTCATAATTTACTTCTTCACATCCTGGGAAAAATAAAACATAGAAAAGGGTGAGCTCAAATTCCCAGTTAGGATAACCATATAGCGGAAACCTTCATAAATAAGAATAAACATTTAAGGCAATGTATAACTAAAACAAAAGCCTTTTAAACTTTAACTTCAACATAGTATGGAAAAAATAAAATAAAATAATGCCATTTACTTATTCACGTGGATATTCTACTAATTGAATAATCACATGCAATATCAATAACCACTTTCATAATGATGGAGTGCATAATGACAGACTATTATAACCACATAGCCAAGGCCTCGTGCCAAGACTAAAAATAAGATTTTGTCAACGCCTTTTTCCTAGACACTAGTTTGTCTCATGATACCTACCGATGCATCGAGGAGCTATAGCGGGCTACACCTGTCACATATTAAGTCCAATGCATTCCTCATATGAACAGGTTTAAACATAACATAAACATTCGTATTAAAACTAGCATACGAAATGTCAATACTTTCTCTATAAAACATGAATGGTATAAAAATAATACATCCACAGTCAAACAAATCACAAAATCTTCAATACAATATGGAAGTTTTGTATCATAATAAATCAACTTCAAATAAGCTTAAAATCCATCAAAGGATGTTGACATAGATGAAATCAAAACTATTTGAGAGAAATATCCATTTTTTGAAATCATTTAAAAGTCACATAATTATAAAATAAAACATTTACTTTGAAAATTTTCTTATAATCTTATAAGGGAAGCTTCGAAGATTTTATAAGGGCAGAAAATAGCCGCACCCGCCGTATAAGTTAAAAAAACATTCTTACCTTAATTCTATCGAAAAGGTTAAAAAGCACCTTTTTGGAAAACGACGAAAAGATTCATTTATAAACCTCTAATAAAAATTCAAACAAGGGTATAAATGACTTTAACCCATATTTTTTTAAATATTAAAAATGTTTTGAAATACATTTTTAAGAAACATGGATGTGGATGATAAAGAAATCCCAGTAGATTATTACGTATAAACAACCTCGGATAATGAAGAGATTGCGAAATAAACCCTTAACTTGTAATTTTCCTTGGTTTTGGTAGGTTAACCTCCTATATAATGGTGAAATAATAGTTTTTAAATTATACAAGAATCATATATATTAATATGATATCATATATGATCTTTTAACATTACTTTGTTAATAATATTTTAGAATTGTCGTTGTTTCGAGTGTTAACTTACTCATTTTCTTTTATATGTTTTGTTACATAAGCCGTGTTTGTCATGGATAGGTTGTATATTAATAATATCCAGAATGATATCAAGTCCTTAGATACTATTATTAATCATCAGATGAGAATTATACTTTAATGGATACGATGGAGAATGAATCACATCGCGTTCGTGGAGACGGTAGTCCGTACGTACGCACGAGCGACAATATCACTCTTTTGATATTAAAATAATATATAATTGTATGTTATATCATATATAAAGAATCATTATAATGTTATATTTATTATTTACATGAATTACACATCATTATTATACCCATACAAATAATAATTTATTGAATAACAATTACACCACGAAGTGGAGACGGTAAGCCGTACGTACGCACGTATGGTGACATGTTATTCAAAGGATAGACAGAATACGGAATATGGTTGTACCATATTTATAATAACATCACAGTATATATAAGATACTGGAGTTATTATTTTAGAATGGTAATAACAAAGAAAGAAGAAGTGGAAGAAGAAAGGAACTTGAAAAGGGGTGCTGAAATTATTACCTCTTCTTCGGGTTCTTCCTTTTGATTTGATTAAAATGGATCCTTAGGTTGGCTTTTTGAATAAATTAATGCCTCTAGGATTAAGTTATAGAAGTTTAGAGAGTATTTGGGCAGAGTTTGGCCAAGAAAAATGGCTTTGAAGGTGTGAATTAATGAGAAGGGGGAGTTCCCTTTTATAAGAGGGGTGGGGGCACCTTTGGAAAAGCTAGAAATATTATTTTATAATAAATTCATATTCAGTTTCTAAAGGCTAAAAAGTGGATTATTTAAAGGATAAGGTAGGGATGGGTCAAAAACCACTCAACCAATAGGATTTAGATAGGTTTTGGTTACTATATTAACCTTATCTTTAAGTATTAACTCTTAGTTAATTAGTTTTACTTTTACAATGTCTATTTGTATTTTTATATTATATGGTTAATAAACTTACTATATACATCCAAGAGACCCCCAAGTGGTCCATTAATGATACACCTATCATGATATAAGTCTTTTTTCTGAACCTTATATTTTTAGGAATTGAATATCAATTAATAATATAATATTTGTTTTAAAAACTCTTTTATGTCAATTTTGACACTATTTGGAAAATTGATTTTTGTGAAAATAATAACAGAATGATTACTTCTAACAAAATTAATTAAATAAATCCTAAAATGTCATATTATCCTATAAAATTATTTTTATTTATTAAAATTCTCATATTACATTTATTTGGGTATTTATAATATCAATTTTTCTAATTTTTCATTAATTAGGTAAATATTGCATCACCATTGTGTCATAAATAAATTATATTATATAATGTCTAAGAATTATAAATAAAATACCATTATGTATTAAATATTTTTATCTTTCTAATGAATATTTATAGTCTAAAATCCAACATATATAACCCTTTGTAAAAATTGTTTTTCTACAAGATATATGCTTTTGTCATTTTTGTATTTATTTTAACTTAATTAAAATAATGTGTCCCTATCACCTACAAGTGGCTCCATGGGGTCCCAAAATCGACCCAAAGATGCCCATGGTCAGAAATGTATCCACCAATTATGTTAGGACACGTTTTAGGGTAATTTAGTATTATTATAATATTATTTTTTAACCCTTATTTACTGGATTTACCCTTTAACCATGGTAAATAAAATATTTACCGAAGTAATTATTCAAAATTTATAAAAATAAAAGTTACCTATTTACACAATTTGAACATCCTGATTCAAAATATGGAATCCATTTTTCCAAATTCCAAACACAGAAGTGTCAGAAATTAATTTAAAATTAATTCCCGCTCTCAAAACAAAAAGCGTGTTTTTACAATATAATAACTATCAAAAGATTGATACTTATTTATGTCCGGTTTAATTGTGAAATTATGTACAATGACCAACATTGTATTAAATGGTAAAAATATATTCTAAATATACTTTAAAAACACTCAAATTAATAATTTATCACTATTAATTATTTTGATTAATAAGTTGTTTTTAATTAAAAATTTAGTAATTTTCACTATTCATCAAAATATTAAAGTTATCCGAAAAGTACCAAAATTTCACTTTGGCTAAATTCGATACTCCAAATCCAAAAATGAAGTCCATTTTGAGAGATAAAATTTATAAAATTTCAAAAATTAGGTATTACTATTCATAACGGCTAGTTTGATTGGTTGTGGTGTGTTAGAAGTCGATGTTGCGTACAACACACGCTATCGCATTTTTCAAAGAGAAGCGTACCGTAGAAGCTTGGGGTGTTACAATGCAAATGATATTAATTTTTTTAATATTTTTTAAATATCAATACCGGTGTAACTTATCGGGTCCAAATGTCACTTTAAGGTGCCATGTACCCAGTTGTCCACATGGTCTCAAGTGCATTTCCCCAAATGTGAGAGGTTTCCCACTAGTAGCAAGGGCCTAGGTATGATAGTAGGAAAACTATTCCCTCATTGACAAAGTATAACACATCGGAAATAATAACAATTCAAAAGTGGAATAAATAATACCATAACAGAAATAAACAGAGGATGACTGATAATAAAAATAACCAAATGTCATAACATACAAAGGATGATGCTCCATGTTACATGTTCTAGGAAAATAGCCAAAACATGATACAATGTAGTAATACATGATATAACTTTCAACAAAACAAAAATTATAGAATAAACATAGAAACATTGCAAGCCTTAGCTTGGTCCCATGCTCTCCTTCTCCTAAACAGCAAATCAAGTATCTGTAGAAGGAAATTTTCCCTTGTCAACACCTACAAAATATAGTCTACTTGGGCCCAAAAACATGGCCCAAACATGGTGTGAGACTAAATCCTTGTAGGTAACCACCCAAGGTCTCTGCCAATCTGTCAGTGAGTATATATAACAGGCAGTGTACAATAATGAAAGTAGTAAACTAAGAAGTACTCCAAAGTAAACAGTCCTATAAACATTGGTTCTCCTTTATATTAATTTCATGTTTATTTTTCATTCAATTAAATTGAATTATATAAGTCTTGAGATCTTGCCTAAGCCTGGAGATCCCCATATAAAATTAAGCACAACAGATGTCTCAAAAAACCATATATCAAGTGTAAGTGAAGGCTGAATCTAAGCTAGTTCTTTGTCTTGGAATATGCATCATAATTCATTACATTTAAATATTTAGTTATAATTAAATTTCAACTCATGAAATATAAACAATTTCAAATAGAGCCAGTCCTTGGCATCCCTCATTGGATTCAAGGTTCACTTGGTATTTAAATAAAAGTATCCATGAGCCTGACCATTCCATTCATGGATTGATCATCAATTGTCATGATAACACCCTCTTTGAGTTTGTCCATGTTCTTTTAACCAATTCCATGGTTCACCTAAGGTATAAGGTTAAATAGTAATATGATCTTGACCTTGCCTTTTAAACTGAGGTTGTGTCTCTCCCACTACTATTTACCCCTTTATCATTTTAGATAACAAGAAACACATGTAAAATAAACTATTACATGGATTTAACATTAATAACTCATGTGGGAAGTTCATCTCACAAGAAACACATGTGAATTAAACTATTACATGGATTCAAATTTAATCAATTTCATTTTAAACAACCCAAGAAGGGAATTTAAGGCATGCTTCATAGGCATCCTAGTAAAAATGGCCATAAACGGTCATTCACAAAAAACGCACCCATGGGGAGACCCTTAATCAAGTTAAACAACCCTAAACATGCTTTAAAACCCTTAATCAATTACCTAAGAACTAATATAAATAGATATTATTCATTCAAGGATACACACAAAAAAATGGGTTCACGGCACTCCGGCACATATATTCATCTTGACAATTAGCAAAAGGTATGAGACCACCTACCTCATGGAAGTACGACTCTCCTCATCCAGCATCAGCCTCTAATTGGACCTAGAATGGATTAGATCTACAAAATGATCATAAAAACATAAAGTTCGATAACTAGGTTGATATAAAAAATCATGAAGAACGGATTACGATGAATCGAGAGATTATATAGGGGAATCCTACGCATTCGATGGTATTCGAATCCTAGATCGGACAAAGAAATGGTAGGCTACCCTATTCTCAGATCGCCTGGGTGCATTGTTCGTCGAAGAGGGGTTAGTTATGTACTTTTTTACAAAAAAAAATGCTAATACTAGATTTAATGAAAAAAAAGTACATGGCGTGTACTTAAAACTACATGTCATGTCCGTACAGGTCCTAGACAGACCATTACATGGTGTGTTTTTGTAAGTACATGGAGTGTTCCCATATTACATGTCATGTTATTGAAAGGACACAGTGTGTAACACCCAATTATGTCATGAAACAGGCCTACATCTAGCCCTTGACCTCTTTTCCTCCATTTTCTTAAGTACAAACTGAAAAGAAAGGATTCATACCTCAAAAGAAGAACTGGGTTCTTGCAAACTTCACCCCTTAAAGTAAATCATCCCTGAATTTCCCTTCCAAGGGTGGTAAAGAAACAACTGAGAATAACTTTGTCCACTGCGAGCGTACATCAGACTCTCTCTCCCAGGTCTTGTCATGCACTTAGTTGATGCATTGCCTTTACCAGGCATGTAGGCATGCTCGAAGTCAAAAGACCGAAGGTATTCCACCCACCTTCACTACCTCATATTCAAATCACGTTGTGTAAATATGTACTTGAAACTTTTGGGGTCCGTGTACACTAGAAAATGCTCCCCCGATAAGTAATGTCTTCAATAGTACAAAGCATGAACCACTGTAGCTAATTCGAGACCATGCATTGGGTAATTCCTCTCATGTGGCTTCAACTACTGAGACATGTATGAAAAAACTCGTTCCCCCTACATAAGTACTTCTCCAAGCCCGATACCTGATGCATCACATTACACAATGTAACTCCTTCCGGGATCTGAAAAAATGACTATCGATGCCAAATTCAATCTCCCTTTCAGCTCCTGAAAGTTCGTCTCATAGGAATATTCCCATATATACTTTTAACCCTTTTTAGTCAGACCCATCAATGGAACTGCTAAACATGATAAATCCAATATTAAAAATCCGTAGTAACCAAACAACCCTATAAAACTATGCACCTCAAAGATGTTCTGGGGCTACTTCTAGGAAACTACTACTCTTACTTTCTCTGGGTTCACTATTACTCGTGTCTCTGAGATGATTTGACCTAGGAAGTGAATCTAGTCCATCCATAAGTGTCACTTGGTGAGATTATAATATAACTAATTCTCTATCAGTGTACTCAAAATGATCTCAAGATATGTGACAAGGTCATGTCGATTGTGAGAATACACCAAAATATCATCCACAAAAACCACAACGAATGAGTTAAGATAAGGATGGAATACTCGGTTAATCTGTGCCATGAAAATAAATGGCATGTTCGTGAGACTAAATGTCATAATGAGATACTCATACAAACTATACCTACTCTGAAAGGCTTTGTGAGGTATGTCTAATGAGCTAACACACAACTTATGATAAACATATCTCAGATCAATATTAAAGAAAATATAAGATCCTCAGAGTTGATTGAAGATATCATATATACTTGGAAAAGGATATTTTTTCTTAACCATCAAATGGTTCAATTTAAGTTAATCCACACATAGTATGAGGGTACCATCCGATTTTTTCGCAAAAAGGACTGGCGAACCCCAAGGAGAAGTACTGGGTAAGATGAAACTTTTAACTTACGAATCCTCTAGCTGCCTCTTGATCTATTTCAAATTTGTTGTAGTCATCCTATAAAGAGGAATGGATACTGGTGTAGCTCCTAGAACTATCTTGATAGAGAAATCTACCTCTCTCAACATAGGTATACCTAAAAAGTCATTCAGGAAGACATTCCTGAATCAATCAACTATTGAAGGTAAATTTGTCTGATATGTTCCCTGGTCATCTATATATAAAATCACAATTTAGGATATCATCCCACCTAACCCATGATGCTTGGGTCCAGCTCAGCTCTCCTCGACATCCCATTCACCTTTGTGTTGAAACGATCCATCCTATGGTGATTTAAAACACACCCTATGGTGATATCAATTGACAAATTCATGAAAGGAGACCAACCAATCCATTTAGTGAATATCATCAAATCCTATCATCTCTAAGACATAGAGATCCCATAGTAAATGACACCCACCAACCTCAAGGGGTCACTCCACTAGTGCAGAAAACATTTTTTACGTCGGTTATTTTTCATTATTTACGTCGGTTTTTATGCGACGTTAATACGGACGACGTTATAAATAACGTTTGTTACGTCGGTTATTTAAAACCCGACGTAATATCCCTAACATCACGGTGTTTATCACGTCGGTTCATTAATAACCGACGTGAAAAATGATGGGGGATGGGGATTTATAACGGCGGTTATGATATAACCGCCGTGATAAACCGCGGGTGGGGGGGTTTAGCACGTCGGTTATTATATAACCGACGTGCTAAACATGAGCGGGGGAGTTTATCACGTCGGTTATTTCTAAACCGACGTGATAAAATGCCTGGGATATCGTTTATCACGTCGGTTATGTCATAACCGACGTGATAAACCCTTCCCCGGGCCTATTATCACGTCGGTTTCTTAAATAACCGACATGATAAAAAGGCCTGGGAACGTTTTAGCACGTCGGTTATCCAATAACCGACGTGGTAAATCGATTCCCAGACCTTTTAGCACGTCGGTTATATTAAGAACCGACGTGCTAAAAGGCCCGGGAACGGTTTAGCACGTCGGTTCTCGAAAAAAACGACGTGATAAACCCCTACCGATTTATTTACCACGTCGGTTATAAAATAACCGACGTGAAAGAGATATTTTTTTTTTTAAATAATTACACTGCTCTCACCAAAAAGCAACCAGAAACCAAACAACAAAAATAACCATGCCAGCCCTCCCCCAAGCCCCAACTGAACCCCACCCTCATCTATACCCACCTAACAACCTGGCCAGCAGCCCCACCACAACCCTTGGACACCCCCCCACCCCTTGGACAGCCCCCCCACCCTCATTTACACCCCCCACGACCCCTAGTACAGCCTCAAACACCCATTGGACACCCCTCCCATATCCCTTGGACACCCCCCACCCCTTGGACACCCCCCCAACCCTTGGACAGCCCCCCCCCCCCCCCCCCCACCCTCATTTACACCCCCAAGACCCCTAGTACAGCCTCAAACACCCATTGGACACCCCCCCACACCTTGACAGCCCTCCCAGACCCCTTGGACACCCCCCCCCCCCGACCCCTGGACACCCCCCCCCCCCCGAGCCCTTGGACAGCCCCAAACACCCCTTGGACACCCCTCCCATATCCCTTGGACACACCCCCCCCCCCACCCCTTGGACAGCCCCCCCACCCTCATTTACACCCAACCGGCCCCTTGGACAGAACTCCCAGACACCTTGGACACCCCTCCCATATCCCTTGGACACCCCCCCACCCCTTGGACACCCCCCCACCCCTTCGACAGCCCCCCCACCCTCATTTACACCCCCCGAACACTAGGACAGCCCCAAACACCCCTTGGACACCCCTCCCATATCCCTTGGACACCCCCCCACCCCTTGGACACCCCCCCACCCCTTGGACAGCCCCCCCACCCCCTGGACACCCCCCCCCCCCCGACCCCTTGGAAACCCCCCCCCCCCCCCCGACCCCTTGGAAACCCCCCCACCCCTTGGACAGCCCCCCCACCCTCATTTACACCCAACCGGCCCCTTGGACAGAACTCCCAGACACCTTGGACACCCCTCCCATATCCCTTGGACACCCCCCCACCCCTTGGACACCCCCCCACCCCTTCGACAGCCCCCCCACCCTCATTTACACCCCCCGAACACTAGGACAGCCCCAAACACCCCTTGGACACCCCTCCCATATCCCTTGCACACCCCCCCACCCCTTGGACACCCCCCACCCCTTGGACAGCCCCCCCACCCTCATTTACACCCCCCGAACACTAGGACAGCCCCAAACACCCCTTGGACACCCCTCCCATATCCCTTGGACACCCCCCCACCCCTTGGACACCCCCCCCCCCCCCCCACCCCTTGGACAGCCCCCCCACCCCCTGGACACCCCCCCGACCCCCTTGGAAACCCCCCCCGACCCCTTGGAAACCCCCCCATCCCCTTGGACAGCCCCAAACACCCCTTGGACACCCCTCCTATATCCCTTGGACACCCCCCCACCACTTGGACACCCCCCCACCCCTTGGACAGCCCCCCCCCCCCCCACCCTCATTTACACCCAACCGACCCCTTGGACAGCCCCAAACACACCTTGGACACCCCTCCCATATCCCTTGGACACCCCCCACCCCTTGGACACCCCCCCACCCTCATTTACACCCCCCCCCCCCCCCGACCCCTAGGACAGCCCCAAACACACCTTGGACACCCCTCCCATATCCCTTGGACACCCCCCAAACACCCACCCACCCCCTTGGAACCTCTCCCCCCATACCAAAATCCAGACCAGAAAAACCATCAACAGTAGACGAAAACAAGAAGTAGAGAAAAATTAAACATTCACTTATATAACATTCAAAACTTACACTGTCAACTTCAAAAAAAACTAAATCCAAACTAAACGACTACGAAATACACAATTAAATTGACAATATTCAAAATTACATTTTACATTACAAACAACTAAAAGTCAATCAAACCTGTAAAATAATTTGACCACTCCACTTGTAAGTGTTTGATATCTTCAGCAGTAAATGGTTGAGGGTCATCAAAAAGCTACAAAGGAAAAGGATTGTAGTCAACGTGTATAATGAATAAATCAAATTGAAATATTATGAGAAAGAGGAAATCTTACCAGGTCAAAACTCAGAACTGTCCCAGTTGTTATTATTTCATACATAAATCTTAACATGTAATATCCGCATTCGATGATGCCTTGTTGCTCATGACATTTCTGTTTGAATGAGTGTAAATTCAATATATTATTTTTATGTAATAAATCAAAATGTACAAATTATAAATGGATATTTACCTTCGCATGTACATATTTGATCTTGTAATTCCTTTTCTTTGCGCTTTTTCGAAAGTGGACCCATGCCCTGTTAGAAAATGATACGAATGGGGTAAATTTAAAATTCATTATAATATATAAAACTATTGTGAAATTGAAACTTACGTTTCCAATATATTCTTAAAACTTTCTCGCACATCATCATGGAGAGAGCATATCCAATAAAGTGCTTTCTCCCTAGGGCAAAAAACCCCTAACATCCAATGATCCCTGATAAAAGGAAATTTAACGTTAGTGGTTTTTTATGTTAAAAGATAATTAACTCTTTGAGAGGGATGTGTTTCATACCTCTCACAAAACGGCATCATCCAACACTGTGTGATTACATTCTTTTCAAATCTATCAGCAATATAAATCATTCTTTGTTCCTCATCCAATGCACATGCTTCAGGGGAAATCAATTGTGGGTCCAGGAATCCATATACATCTGTCAGCTCATTCCTCTCACAAATTTTATACAGATACCTAATACAAAGCAGACATAAGTATACATTTTTAATAAATATAACGCAAGGAAAAGGTGTTAAGACTTACATGATAAAAATTTGCACCACGTTGATGCCCAACTTATCTCCAGTAACAAACTCCATGATATCAGTTTTCATAATCCCCACAGTTAGTTCACGTCCACAGACATGAGCTTCCATTGTAAAGTCATAATGATCCGCCAACAAATTTGAATATCTTGACAATTTGTCAAGACTGCTAGTATCTGCATCTGATGTCATAGCTATCTGTCTTTTTTGTTGTCTATACAGTATTTCTTTACCTTTGAAGTATTCCTGTAAAAATAAATTGAAAAATATATTAGTTTTCAAATGATAAAACATTAATAAAAATATAAAATAAAAGATATAACATCCATACCTCTATGGTAATGAGTCTAAGAAGTCTGGATAGCCAAAGTAAAAAATGGCCGATACTATGTCCAACTGTCGTCACCTCATCTATAGGTAATGGTATCCGAGCTGATCTATCTATAATATCCTGTACAGTGACCCTCTGATTCTCTACCTCTAACTGTTGATGATGAACTGTATCTCCTATACAATATACCATCCCATATGCAACTATATGATGTTGAGGATCATCAACATACAACTCACAATAAGTAGGTAGCTGCGGCGGAGGAGGAGGATCAAAAACGGGGTCCGCAGGCTGAGGTGGGGGAGTGGGAGCTACTGGGAGAGGTGGAGTGGGAGCTGCACCCTGAAATTGTCTTTGCAAGTCTGCAAACATGAACTGCACCGATGCTCTAATCTTGTCCTCCATTGTCGCATTAATATTATGGACTTCAGCCTCCAAGGATTCTATTTTTTTTTATAAACTCCCTCAACGTTAGAAGTTGAGGAACGTGGCAACACTTTTCTTACCGATACACCTCCCGGATATCCTCTTACACGGCCAGGATGTTCGGGCTTTCCCAATGCCACAGATAAAATATATTCCCTCCCAGATGGTGTAAATGTCCCCTGTGAACTCAGCTCCTCAAGAGAGTCCTATAATAATTAATTGAATATTTCTATAATGATTGGAAATATATGACGAAAATAGTAAACTTAAATAAATAAAATAGATATCTTACAATCCTCTCAACTATGAGTCTCGATTCTTCCGAAATATATTGTCCTTTTTTGCCCTTCCGAGCTCTTTTCCATTTCTCATGTCTAGATGGAGGGGATGGAGGGGCCACCTCTCCAGAGCTTGAAGACTCAGCTCTTAGTTGTTGAAATTTTTCTGCCATCATTTGTTCTTCCAATAATGCATACCCTCCCCGAGATAAACTATGAGGGTATACATTTTTAGATTGGATCTCTTGATGAGCTTTCCTTGTTTGCTGTAAATTAAGAATAAGTAATCATTAACAAAACAATAATAAGATCATTTATATAAGAAAGCTTATAAAAGTTTACATTGCCCTTACCAAAAATGATTCTTTTCTTCTACTTTCAAAAAATTTTCTCCATGTGTCTTCATCTATAAAAGGATATATACGACATGGATTCTCACGACTCCTATGACCATAAATGAAATCAGATGAGAGGGTTGATTTGAAATCCCTCCATCTCCTAGCAGCCAACGATAAGCATTTCTTCCTGACTCCTCCAGTGTCAGGAATATCAAATTTCATCTGATAAAAAAGAGGTTAAAAATATTATATATACTAGAAACATTTAAAGAACAGTCAAACAATAGCAAAAGATCTTACCAAAATGGTCTCCCACAGCTGAGAAATTATCGCCTTATCCACACTTCTCCAATCATCATAGAGAATGCTTACTTTGCTCTTAGCCTGAGTTGCTACAAAACCCTTAAAATCTTTAGCATTTGGACCTCTAGGAAGATCATCATCATCAAACTCCACGACTATCCTCTCCTCCTTCGTACGGGCAAGAGATAATTTTGGTAAACGTGTGCACCCACGCTTACCAACCTTTGAAATCTTTTTCGTAATAGGAGCATGTGAATGTTCCTCCCCAGATGTATGACCAATATGCTCATCTCCAGAATCATGTGGCTGATCAACTGATTGATCTGTCATTTTCCTTCAAATCAAAAAAACAAACATTAGTTCACAAATATACAAATTCAAATATTGTAATACTACTTAATCAGAAAATAGAAAAGTGTACTAAATTACATAATAGTAAACATTGGTAATATGGTAAGCATGTTAAACAATGATAAACATGGTAAACACAGTCTGTTGTACCCCTCTCTCTTGGATTTTAATGATCACAATCACTCTTATTATGTTCTAACTTGTTTTCAAGTGTTTTTGTTGATAGGCAAAAGGTTGCCAAGGAGTTGGCCCAAGAAAGCTGAAAAGTGGACTCACTGAGTCCACCGGTCAGCCGGTGTGCGCTCACCGGCCAGCCGGAGGACCCAGGCAGTAGACTTGCCCACTGCCTGGTGTCACCGGCCGGCCGGTGGATCAAACAGAGAGCCTTCCTCTCTGTCTGGACCACCGGCCGGCCGCTGGATCACCACCGGCCGGCCGGTGGACCAGACAGAGAGCCTTCCTCTCTGTCTGGACCACCGGCCGGCCGCTGGATCACCACCAGCTGGCCGGTGGACCAGACAGAGAGCCTTCCTCTCTGTCTGGACCACCGGCCGGCCGCTGGACCAGACAGAGAGTCTTCCTCTCTGTCTGGACCACCGGCCGGCCGCTGGCTCACCACCGGCCGGCCGGTGGACCAGACAGAGAGCCTTCCTCTCTGTCTGGACCACCGGCCGGCCGGTGGACCAGACAGAGAGCCTTCCTCTCTGTCTGGACCACCGGCCCGCCGGTGCGCCCAGGACTTCTCCTCTTTATGGTTTTTATTGTTTTATCATTTTGGTTTGATACATGTTTTAATAAGTAAAAAATTTACAATATCTAACATTATATGAAAAAACTAAATGTAAACAAGAAATAAACATGTGTTACCTGTAATTTTAGGAATGTACAGTTGGATTGTTTTCCCAAATTCCTTCGTCGTGATCGTTCCTTATGGCACAAACCATGTCTTCAACATACTCATCATTATGTTCTGTTAATCTTTCCATGGAAGTAGGGATGTCACATGAATCAGCATCTTCATCAAATTCATCCTCACCAACATATTGTTTTTTCCCTTGTAAAACAACAGCCCACTGCATATCTGATTGATCTACTACATAGAAAATTTGTTTGGCATGTGTTTCCATTATAAAAGAATCAGCTGTGTCTTCCAATCTATTCAGATTAACAAGTGTCATTCCAAATTCATCGTGTCTGACACTGTTGTTACCGATAAACCATTTACAGTTAAAAACAGGAACTTTAATTTTAAAGTAATCAGCCTCCCATATGTCTTCAATCACTCCATAATATGCACTTGATGCCGAAATTGGGTTTCTGTCCTTAGCACTCGAAAAATGCATTGCTTCTGCAAACACCAATACACCACTATTCTGAACTGCACTTCTGTTGTCCTGAGCTTTCGTATGAAATGTATAGCCATTAATGTCATAAGCGGACCATGTTATCACATTTAAAGATGGACCACCCACTATCCATTTTAATGTCTCTGATACATCTGATCTACCAAGCAAGGTCTTTTTAAACCATGGCAAAAAAGTTTTGTTGTGCTCATTCAAAATCCACATTTCTTTCTTCTTTGGATGACATTGTTTCAACTCATTAATATGCAATGTGATATATGGTTGAACATCAGCTATGTTATTCAAGATGTATGATTCTAACTTCTTCATCTGTTCAGCTGACAGTGATTTGACTTTCAAGCCACGAATCACCTTTCCCTCATTATTAACCCGTTCATGGCGAGATGGAGGCAAACCTATGTGTTGCGCCGTAGCCAAGTAGCTCGTACAAAACTCTGCTACCTCCTCAGAAATATACTTTTCAATAATGGAGGCTTTAGGTCGATATGGATTTTTAACATATCCCTTTAATATTTTCATATACCTTTCAAAAGGATACATCCAACGAAGATATACAGGTCCACAAAGCTTTATTTCTCAAACCAGATGAATCATTAAATGCACCATCATATCAAAAAAAGTTGGAGGAAAATACATTTCCAAATGACAAAGTATAAAAATTGCATCCTTTTCCAAAATGTTCAAAGCATTCACATCAATCGCCTTGTTACAAATTGAATTGAAAAAATAACCCAACCTCATTATAGTCTTTCTGACACGGATGGGCAATATTCCACGCAGTGCAACTGGTAGAATTTGTTGCATCATGACGTGACAATCATGTGATTTCATACCTATCAACTTCAAGTCTTTCAATGAGACAAAATTTTTTACATTTGAAGAATAACCTTGAGGCACTTTGATATCATGAAGACACTGACAGAAGCTACTTTTCTCCCTCTTCGATAATGTATGACAAGCCGGGGGAAGAAATGATCGTCTTCCTTTAGGAGTGGGAGCTAACTCCAAACGTATTCCCATTGATAGTAGGTCTAACCTTGCATTCAACCCATCTTTTGTCTTTCCTTTAATATCTAGCAATGTTCCGATCAAAGAATCACAGATATTCTTCTCCACGTGCATGACATCAATATTATGTTTGACTTCATGATACCTCCAATATGGTAGCTCAAAAAATATTGACCTTTTCTTCCAAATATGTCTATCATTACCAGATTTCTGTGTCTTTCCCAATGTCACATCAAGGTTTTTCACCCTCTCAAAATACAAATCTGGGGATAAAGGTTTTGGAGCAGTATCAAATTCTTGTGAGCCATTGAATGCCTTTTTTAGTCTTCTATAAGGGTGATCCATAGGCAAAAACTTTCGATGACCCATGTACACTGTTTTCCTCCCATGATGCAATTGACAATATGACGTCTGTTGTTCGCAAATTGGACATGCTTTATGCCCTTTAACACTGTATCCAGACAAATTTCCATATGCTGGGAAGTCATTTATAGTGAATAGAAGCACTGCATGCAGTTGAAAATATTCCATTTTATAAGAATCATACACCCTAATACCATCATCCCATAACAGTTTCAAATCATCAATCAGCGGTGACAAGTATACATCAATATCATTGCCGGGTTGCTTTGGACCAGAGATCATGATACTCAACATGACATATTTGCGCTTCATACAAACTTCAGGAGAGAGGTTGTAAATTACCAATAAAACAGGCCATGAACTATGTGTGCTACTGAGGGTTCGGTATGGATTCATTCCATCTGTGCACAAGCCTAGTCTCAGATTTCTAATTTCATTTCCAAATGTAGGGTACTGGGCATCAATTTTCTTCCATTGTGGACAATCAGCTGGATGACGTATTTTTCCATCACATACCCGCTCATCAGCATGCCATCTTAACCTTTTTGCATCATGTGAATTAGCAAATAAACGTTTGAAACGAGGAATTATAGAAAGATACCAAAATACCTTTGAAGGGAGCTTTGTAATCTCTACATCAGCTTGTGATTTTTCTTTCACCTTATACCGTGATGTCCCACATTTAGAACACTCTTTCAGAAATTCATATTCCTTCCTATATATAATTCAGTCATTCGGACAGGCATGTATTTTCCTGTATCCCAATCCCATCGGGCATAATATTTTTTTGGCCTTATAATGTGAATCTGGAAGATCGTTATCTTTTGGAAGAATGTCTTTCATCAATTGTAGCAGCTCTGTAAAACTTCTGTCACTCCATCCATGTTTCGCCTTCAGGTTAATCAATCTTAACACCGCCGAAAAAACCGTAAAATCTTTACAACCAAGATATAATGGTTTTTCGGCATCACCATATAGACGTGAAACTGTCGGTTCTATCTCAATTTGTTCTGCTACAATATCGCGAATCATTTCTTCAATTCCATCGGAGTTACCATCTTGCGATTCATTATCATCAGTGACATTCTGTCCAGTTTCGCCATGCCAAATCCAAGGGTTGTAACTCGGATTGAAACCATGACAAATCAGATGATCTTTTATCTCTCTACTTTTCAACTTCTTCATATTCAGACATTTCAGGCATGGACAGAAAAAAATGTCACTACTTGGAACATTTCGTTTAGCAAATTCCAAAAAGGCATCAACACCTTCCTCATATTCATTGCTCATTCGATGTGCCGTAATCCAACTTCGACTCATTATTACCTATAACAAATAGCAAAAATATATATATTTTTTAGATAAGACAAATATATGTTTATATGAAAAAAATCATAATTTGAATGTAAACAATTTTGAAATATAAAACAAATCGATGTGTATTTAAAAAAATATGCTTGAATATTATTTTTTAAACAAAATATAGTAAGATATAACACCCCCCCTGGACACCCCCCGACCCCTCTGGACAGCCCCCCGCCCCTCCTGGACACCACCCCCTACCCCCTTGGACACCCCCCTGGACATCCCCCAACCCTCTGGACAGCCCCCCACCCACCCGGACAACCCCAAATACCCTCTGGAGAGGCCGCCACCCACTTGGACAGCCCCCCACACCCATCCAACCCCTTGGACACCCCCCTGGACACCCCACCGACCCCTCTGGACAGGCCGCCACCCCCTTGGACAGCCCCCCACACCCACCCATCCCCTTGGACACCACCCTGGACACCCCCCGACCCCTCTGGACAGCCCCCGACCCCTCTAGAAAGCACCCCCACCCCTCCTGGACACAACTCCCCACCCCCGACCTGCTTGGACACCCCCCTGGACACCTCCCAACCCTCTGGACAGCCCCCCCACCCCTCCTAAACACCACCCCCCACCCCCTACCCCCTTGGACACCCCCCTGGACACCCCCCAACACCCACCCACACCCTTGGACAGCCCCCCACACCCACCCACCCCCTTGTAAACCCCCCTCGACACCCCCCGACCCCTCTGGACAGCCCCCCACCCCTCCTGGACACCACCCCCCACCCCCTACCCCCTTGGACACCCCCCTGGACATCCCCCAACCCTCTGGACAGCCCCCTCACACACCCGGACAACCCCAAATACCCTCTGGAGAGGCCGCCACCCACTTGGACAGCCCCCCACACCCATCCAACCCCTTGGACACCCCCCTGGACACCCCACCGACCCCTCTGGACAGGCCGCCACCCCCTTGGACAGCCCCCCACACGCACCCATCCCCTTGGACACCACCCTGGACACCCCCCGACCCCTCTGGACAGCCCCCGAACCCTCTAGAAAGCACCCCCACCCCTCCTGGACACAACCCCCCACCCCCGACCTGCTTGGACACCCCCCTGGACACCCCCCAACCCTCTGGACAGCCCCCCCACCCCTCCTAAACACCACCCCCCACCCCCTACCCCCTTGGACACCCCCCTGGACACCCCCCGACCCCTCCGGACAGCCCCCCACCCCTCTTGGACACCACCCCCTACCCCCTTGGACACCCCCCTGGACATCCCCCAACCCTCTGGACAGCCCCCCCACACACCCGGACAACCCCAAATACCCTCTGGAGAGGCCGCCACCCACTTGGACAGCCCCCCACACCCATCCACCCCCTTGGACACCCCCCTGGACACCCCACCGACCCCTCTGGACAGGCCGCCACCCCCTTGGACAGCCCCCCACACCCACCCATCCCCTTGGACACCACCCTGGACACCCCCCGACCCCTCTGGACAGCCCCCGACCCCTCTAGAAAGCACCCCCACCCCTCCTGGACACAACCCCCCACCCCCGACCTGCTTGGACACCCCCCAACCCTTTGGACAGCCCCCCCCCCCCCCCCCACCCCTCCTAAACACCACCCCCCACCCCCTACCCCCTTGGACACCCCCCTGGACACCCCCTAACACCCACCCACACCCTTGGACAGCCCCCCACACCCACCAACCCCCTTGTAAACCCCCCTGGACACCCCCCGACCCCTCCGGACAGCCCCCCACCCCTCCTGGACACCACCCCCCACCCCCTACCCCCTTGGACACCCCCCTGGACACCCCCCTGTAAAAGGGCAACCCATCCAAATGGACACGCCCCAACCCTCTCGGGGATTTATAGAAAACGATGAAAAATTAGTGAAATCATAAAATTAGTCAATATTGCAAGTCGAACTAATAGATCTAGGGATGATAAATAAGATTATGGTGCCAAAACGAGTTAAAAGGGTTTGCAATCGAAGAATCTTAGCTAGTTTCAACAAAAAAATCACAACACATATATATATACTATTCGCGAAAAAAAACGAACGAGTGGGAGGATTACCTGAGTGCTGTGAGTTTAGATGATTGATCCGAGGATATTAAATATGAGAAACGATGATCGCAAAACGAATCTAAACCAACGAAATGGACGAGCCGATTCGGGTTTACGCGCGAGAGAGACGAGTCGCGACTGTCGAAGGTAAACTCGCGAATGACAATCCACGGGTCTGGGTAAATTTTTAAATGAGTTATCACGTCGGTTATTCAATAACCGACGTTATAATATTTTTAAAAACATTTATAACGTCGGTTATTCAGTAACCGACGTAAAAACCTTCCTCCGATTCTTTTGTTACGTCGGTTATTTTTATAACCGACGTTATAAAGGGCTCAAAATCCGCGTTTTTTTACGTCGGTTATTCCATAACCGACGTCAAAAACATCTGCGGATTCTTTTTTTACGTCGGTTATTGAATAACCGACGTAATAACGCGAACATATGTCGATTTGTTACGTCGGTTATTCAATAACCGGCGTAAAAAACACCCCCCGCTTCTGTTTTTTACGGCGGTTAATGTATAACCGACGTAAAAAACGAAGCCGCGCGATTAATAACGTCGGTTATAAAAATAACCGACGTTAAAGGTGTACTAAACACAGGTTTTTATGTCGGTTATTAAATAACCGACATAAAACACCTCGTTTTACATATTATGATGTCGGTTTCATATAACCGACGTAAAAAATAGTGACGTAAAAAACGTTTTCTGCACTAGTGCTCTTTGCACTAAAGCATACCTATCATTCTAATTCCTAATGGAGTGTCTAGATTCATAACATCATTATAAGTAAAAACACAGAGCCCAAATCTCTCCACAAGAGGCACAAATATAAAACAATGTGAATCCCCAATATCAAAAAGTTAAGAATCTAAAACAGAGGTGACTAGAATAATACCTCTGACAGTAGAGGGTCCAGGATCCTACTTCTGCTGAGTTTGTTGCACTACATAAGTCTGACCTATACTGTGTCCCTATGACACTTCCTAGCTACCCTGAGTTGATCTACCCTACTGTCACTGAGAACCTGGGGTCTGGATTTGACAGAAATGACCACCACCTTGCCCTGAATGGCCTGATTCATTCCAGTTACCTGACTGGTGAGAATCTACTAACCCTACTCCTAAACACGAAGTTGGTGAAAATCCTCTCTCACTATCTACTGGTGGAAATTTCCTACAAAAGCGCTCTATATGGTCTATCTTTCCGCAAGATCGGCACTCGAATGGGTCTATCGAACAATGCGGTTTTGTATTACCAATTCTTTCACACTGGTAGCACCTCACTTGGGTACATAAATATGTGTCCTAACTACTATAATCACGATGAGAAATCTCTATAAGACGCTTCCTACTACTGATCAAAATAGTACAAGATCTCGGTGTTGAACTGCCCTAGATCTCACCTCCAGATTCCCTCATATTACGCTCGGTAATCAGCACCCAATTCACTATAGCAGATATAGTAGTTATCCAGAATATATTTACCTGTGATTGGATGTTATACCAGAGACCATCCTCAAAACACATATCCTTTGATAGATCATCACCCATCAAAATTTGTATGAAGCACAGAAGCTCAATAAAGCAGGTTGATTCATCCATAACTAATAAAGTGCCCTACTCTAGATGCATAAACTCTTGGGCTTTGTCAGCCCTCAGCATCTTGGGATAGAAGTAATCATACAAGACTATCTGAAAATCTTTTCAAGCCATATCTCGAAGGCATTATGTCTGAGTGATAACATCCCACCATCTTTTAGCGGAATCACATAGTATATATCTAGTGATATTGACCCTCAACTTAGGATGCATCTCCATATGCTCAAAGATAAATAACATGGCCTTTATCCATGACTCCTCAGCATGTGGTCTTCCATCCCCAGAAAACACGGGTGGATATTTCTATTGGAACACTCATGTTAGCTCTAACATAAATGTTTCATGGTGTGGTTCTCCCTGAAAGGTTTTCATGAACCTCATAAATCCTTCAGGGAACTGTGCATCAGCACCTTTATCTGTTATCACAGATGGTGCCACAACTGGCATGACTAGAGGATTCACTGGTATCCTATGGCCTACCACCTCCGAGATATGATCATTATCACTCTACTACCATACAAATAGAGGTCTTCGTGGAGGCATGACTTTACAAGGTCAAGAACACACCTCAGTTCAAGTTCATTTTCAAATTTTGTGGTTCAAGGGTGAAAGAACTAAATATGAGAAGAAAACCTTCAAAGGTGACAAAAAAAGGATTGCATGGCATGTAGAAACAATACACGGCATGTACCTTCAAGCTCTTACTCGAGCGTGTACTTCCATCAGCCTGAGCATGTAACCATCCCAGGTACATGGCATATAAGACTTGGAAACGGAATGTACTCAATTATTTCCTCCTTTCTATGTACTTTTACATGTCCAGAACCACGCGGGTTCTACCTGAGTATCACTACATGGTGTGTACCTATAGTACATGTCGTGCACTAACCGAAAACCATAATTTTGTGTTCTCCTTCACATGTTCGAACACACGATCACTTACCATACGGTGTATACAAATAGTACACAGTGTGTACTTAAGAAAAGTGTTCTTCTCAAATAGAAGAACACATGGCATGGGTTCATAGCATCACATGCCGTGTTGTCTAGGTTTTCTGATAGTAAACCTTTGAAACTTCTCCAGAACCCCCATTCTTGAAAAGTAGAACAATGGTATGCCAAATTCTGATATGTAGGGGGAATAATCCCCACGAATAAAAGTTTAGAATCCACATATAGCACATCATATATAATTTAAGGCTAAGACATGGTCCAAAAAATTCTGATACAAGAGGGCCCATACACCTCAGGGACCAAAGTTTGGTGTCCGTCCAATTTGAACCATAGCATGTACCAATACACCTATCACAACAGCAGGTATATCTATCACAGTATCTATCACAAAAACATGCAATCAGTAATGCTCTCTAAGGGGTGTTTTGTGATCCTTCTCCTTCGATATGGGATATCCATAATCCACCCCTAAAAGGGCCCAGCATCCTCATTGCCACGTCAAATGGACACTGACTCTGATACCACTTTGTAACGTCCTGGATCTGGATGTCACTTTAAGGTTCCTCGTACCCGATTGGCCACATGGAATCAAGTGAATTTCCCCAAATTCCAGAGTCTTTCCACTAGTATCGAGGGCTTAGGTGTGATAGTGGGGGAACTATGACCTCATTGGAAAAGTGTAACACGGTGAAAACAGTAACAATTCAATAACGAAAGTAGTAATACCATAACAGAAATAAACAACAGAAGACGGATAATAAAAATAACCAGATGTCATAGAATACAAAGGATGATGCTCCATGTTACATGTTTTAAGAAAATAGCCAAAATAGGATACACTACAGTAATACATGATATAAGTTCCAACAAAACAAAAAGGATAGAAGAAACTCAGAAGTATCGCAGACTTGGCTTGGTCTCATGCTCTCCTGCTCCTAAACAGCATATCAAGTACCTGTAGAAGGGAACTTTCCCTTATCAACACATACAAAAATATAGTATTATTGGGCCCAAAAAATGGCCCAAATAGGTTTTGAGACTATATCCCAGTAGGTAACCACCCAAGGTCTGTTCCAATCTACAGTGAATATATATAACAGGCAGTGTACCATAATAAAAGTAGTAAACTAAGAAGTACTCAAAAGTAAACAGTCCTACAAATACTGGTTCTCCTTTATATTTATTTCATGTTTATTTACCATTCAATTACATTGAATTATATAATTCTCCAGATCTGGCCTAAGTCATATGATCCCCATATAAAATTAAGCACAATAGATGTCTCAAAAGACCATCTAGCAAGTGTAAGTGAAGGTTGAATCCAAGCTTGTGCTTTGTCTTGGCATATGCACCATAAGTTATTCCATTTTAATATTTTATTATAAGTAAATTTCAAATCATGACATATAAAAATCTTCCAATAGATCTCTTCCATGTCATCCCTCATTAGATTCAAGGTTCGCTCGAAATTTAAATAAAAGTCTCCATGATCCTGACCATTCCATCCATGGCTCGCTCATGACTTGTCATGATAATACCCTCTTTGAGTCCATCCATGGTATTTTAACTAAATACATGGTTCACCCAAGGTATAAGGTTAAATATTTATATGATCCTGAACTTTCCTTTTAACCTGAGTATATGGATCGCCCATTTCTATTTACCCCTTTATCATTGTAGATAAGAAGCAACACATATAAGTTAAACTATTACATGGAATTAACATTAATAACTCACATGGGCAATTAATCTCACAAGAAACACATGAAAATAAAACTATTACATGGATTATAATTTAATTAAATTCATTTTAAACAACCCAAGAATGGAATTTAAGGCATGCCTCATAGGCATCCTAGGCCAAATGGCCATAAATAGTCATTCATAGGAAACGCACCCATGGTGTGGCCCTTAATCATGGTAAAAATCCCTAAACATGATTTAAAAACCTTAATCAATTACCTGAGAACAAAATAAAATAGAAATAGATAATATTCATTCAATATAAACCCTAAAAAATGGGTGTGCAGCACTTTGGAACGTATATTCAACTTGACAATAAGCAAAAGGCGTGAGACCACCTACCTCATGGAAGTACGACTCTCCCCTTTCAGCATCATCCTCTAATTCGACCTAGAACAGAGTAGATCTAAAAATGAGCATAAATTCTCAAGTTTTTATAACTAGGTTGATAGAATAAATCATGAAGAATGGCTCAAGAGGAACCTAGAGCTTACCGAGGGGAATCCAACGCATCTGGAAGTGTTCGAATCGAATATCAGAAGACGAAACGGGAGGCCACCCTATTCTCAAATCGCCTGGGTGCATTGTTCATCAAAGAGGGGTGATTTCTGTACATTTTTTACAAAAATGATTCTACTTCCTAATTTAATGAAAAAGAAAACGAAAATTACACAGCATGTACTAGAAACTACACGTCGCGTTCGTACAGGTCTTGGCCAGACCATTACATAGCATGTACTGGGAAGTACATGGAGTGTGCCTATATTACACAGCGTGTTCTTGAAAGGACATGGTGTGTAACACCTAGTTACACTGTGTAATAGGCCTAAATCCATCCCTTGACCTATTTTCTAGAATTTCCTTAAGTACAAACTGAAAAGGAAGGATCCGTACCTCAAAGGAAGAATTGGGTTCTTACAACCGGGCACACTGGGCCTCATAATCTCACATCATCTCAATGCATATTTTTGAAAATAATTCAAATAATATTCTGAAGTAATGCATAGAAAAAATAGATTTGTTACAGTTTACATAGCATGAACAAGCTTAAGGTCACTACTCTCAATCTTGTTCTTACTTTCCTCAAAAAATGAATTTTATCTTTTTCAACCCTCTGTCACTCTTTGGAAATCATATTAATAATATGAATAAATCATGTGAATAAATCACATGATAATAATATGTATATATATATATATATGTTTTTCTATCTTATAGATAA
This sequence comes from Viscum album, assembly GCA_963277665.1. Classification (NCBI taxonomy): domain Eukaryota; kingdom Viridiplantae; phylum Streptophyta; class Magnoliopsida; order Santalales; family Viscaceae; genus Viscum; species Viscum album. The sequence continues at coordinate 534,248,870 of OY728126.1, forward strand.
TGCGTTAATAATATAGTCTTTTCACACTCTATTACAATGTGAAGAAGATAGTAAGGGGAATTTTACTTGTAGGGGAAAATACGAGCTCATGTTGGTGTTTCTTGAAAAAAAATTCATGTAATTTGTATGTTACTAACAAATATAAAGGGGAATATTAAAGGTCTATAAATAAGTGAGTTTACAAGGGGGAGTTTTAAGACCTAAATAATACTTCTTCAACATAGTAAATTCATAAATTAAAGATATACATTTTTAAATAAAGTATATACATCAATATAACTAAATTTATGTTAAGTTATAAAAATATAATAATAAAATATTCAAAAATTAAATTCCCAAAAAATTTAAAAAAATATAACATCAAATTATTTTTTAGGCATGTTGTATTCTTAAAAAATGATTTAAATTAGAAATTAATACCATATAAACTTCTTATGAAATTAATCAACATTATTTTAAAAAATAATCTACATGTTATTTAAAGGTAAAATCTATATAAATTGGAAAATTTATAATTTAAAATTATTTTATTAAAATGTTTTATTGGGTAATCAATAAATATATTAACTATTATAAATTAAACTAAAATGATAAATTTAATAGTTAGAAATATTTAGAAACATGATTAATATTAAATATGTTCTTATCAGATTTTGTATAACTTTTTTCTAAATATATCAATAGTCAAAGTACATAGCAACATATTAAATAAACTAAAATGAATTGGCTATTTAGCTTAATCTCTCTCTAATCAACTTTTTTTGGATTTTGAAATAAGTACCCAATTATGAGGGTCAATTGGAAACCTATTCTTTTTTTGATGACTCGACCAAAAAACAGGCTTCTTTGGATGATACTACTGAGAAAAACAAACCAAACCAAAAACAAATTGAACAACAACAAAAAACTAGGATGAGATGCAATCAAAAAAAGTAGGCAGAGGGTGGGGAACAAGAGCCGCTATAGATCAGTGGGTCTCAAGCCTCTTTGAGTTTTCTGAATCACACAACACACCCAAACCCTTTGGGAAAATTAAAAACACACAAAGAATAACTAAAAATTTCAAAACAATGTAAGAGCTTGAATGAAGGATCATAAGTCACATACCTTGGGGTTTGAAAGTGTTGATTCATCCAAGAAGTTTGAGGGGAAGTGGCGGAATAGTTTTAGTTCCATGAGAGATTGAACGACGTGGACGATGGGGTTCTCAGTTAAGGTTTTATTTAAAATTTTGGAAAGGTTGTATTAGTTCTTTTTAAAAAGCACTGATAAATATAAGTTTTATCACCACTAAAAGTGAAATCACTAATAAAACCACTCTTTATCAGTGCTACCTTTTAGCGCTGATAAATCCTTTATTCATCAGTGTTTTTTGGAAATCACTAATAAAAACTATATAAAATAAATTAAAAAAAAATATTAAATGAATATATATTGAAATGAATGAATAATAAAAAAAGGTAAAAAATAATTAAATTTGTTAATGAATAGATAATCTTAACTCTGAATATAGTTGGGGTGGAACCCGAGTGGTAAACCCCGTAATCCTACATCCAAAAGACCAGGGTTCGAATCCTGGCAATCCCTGGGGGTATTTACGACACAAATGGTGATGTAGATAGGTGGTAACATGGGCATGACATAGGCATGGTGACGCAGATAGGATGGTGCGGGCATGACACGATATCGGGCCTTTGGGCCAAGTTCATGGGCCACTTGGCCTTAGGCCTATGGGCTATGTAACGGGTCTCCCTCTACCCGGATAATAAGAGGTCTTTTCTTTTTTAATAAAAAGTGGCTTCGACCTCAACTTTTTTAAAAAAAATATTACTACATGAATGTTATAAATGAGTGAAATTTAGTTACTAAGAATGAATAAAATTCAAATATATTAAAAAATGAATGAGTTTTATTAACAATATAAATTATTTAAAATTTAAAAATGAATATATATTAAAATGAAATGAATACATATTAAATATGTACATTATAACCATATTAAAAAACATAAATTTTAATAAATAAATACATATAAACAAATGTTAAAAACTGAAAATTTTCAAAAATATTAAATGAATAAATAATAAAACTAAATAAATTATAAAGAAGAGTAAAAAATAAGTAAAATTATTAGTGAATAAACAATAATGAATAATATTAAATGAATGAATGTTAAAAAAGAGTAAAATTTAATAATTAAAAAATCATTAGATTGTAGAAATATTAAAAAATGAACAAATGTTATTAATCATATAGATTATTAAAAAAAAGTGAAAAGTGAATATATGTTAAAATGAAAATAGATACATATTAATTATATAAATTACAACCATATTAAAAACATTAAATGTTAATGAATAAACATGTATAAATAAATATTAAAAATTGATAAAAATATAAAAATATTAAACAATGAAAAATTGAAAATGAATAAATTAAAAAAATATTAAAAAATAATTAATATTATTGAGGAATAAAAATATTAAAAATGAATAAAATTTATTAATAAAAACAAAATATATAATAAATATATTATGTTTAATATATAAAATTATAAAATGAATATTATAAATTGAATAAATTACAAAAATATTATTTGTGTGTGCCCTATTAATTACGAATATGTATTTGTGAAATTAATGTATCACAAGTTTGATATATGTTAAATTAAAAAAATGACATTTTATTAAAAGTCTATTACTCAATAATAATTTGTCAATATTTTTAATTAATATTAATTTTTAATTATAAACCATTTTTCACTAAATATATGACTTTTCTAAAGTAAATATACATATTTTTTATTTATAAATCATATTTAAGGGAATATTATATATATTAATATATATATATATATATATATTAAAAATATTGAATATATTAATGAATAATTTTTTATAAACACATTAAAAATGAATAAATTGCAAAAATATTAAACGAATAAATATTTAAAATTTATAAATTATTAAAAAAAGTAAAAAAACACTTAATGTTATTAATGAATAAATTATATTAAATGAATTCATGTTAAAAATGAGTGAAATTTAAATAAAAGATGAATAGATTAAAAAAATATATTATAAAAATGAATAAGAGATTAATCATATAAATTTCTAAAAAAATGAAAATGAATATATGTTTAAATGAAAATGAACATATATTAATTATGTAAATTACAACTCTATTAAAAACATTAAATGTTAATCAATAAATGGAAATAAATATTTAAAATTAATAAATTAAAAAATATTAAAAATCTAAATATTTAAAATGAATAAATTACAAAAAAATAAAAAAAAATTATCAATGAAATAATTATTAATAAAAATAAATAAATTTAATATATATATATATATTAATAAAAATGTAATAAATAATATATATTAAATATAAATATAAAAATGAATAAAATTTAATAATTGATACCATATTATATTAAATATTAAATATTAAATATTATAAATTAAAAATATAAAATGATAATACTAACGATTTATATTATTTGTGTATGTTTATCTATACAAAATCGAATTAATTTCGTATATTTATATGTGTGAAATTATTGTATGTCATATTAAGCCTAACTTATCTAGTCAATATTTTTAATTAATAATTAAATATTTATTATTTTATATATATGTCAAGTTAAAAAAATGACATTGATAAAAAAAATGTCTTAAATAATAAAAAAATTTAATTAATATTAATTTTTTTAATTAAATTAATAAAAAAATTCACTAAACATACGACATATAAATTTATATGATTTATTATACATATTTAGTATTATATGAATGATATTTAAGAAAATTATGTACATGTATATATATTTATTTATTTATTTATTTTATATGTCATTTTTAACTAAATATTTTATATATCAAGTGCATGTGTATATTTAGTCATATATAAATCATATTTAATAAAATATGTTGTATTTTTATTAATATAGATATATTAATATATCATATTTAGTGATATAACTTTTTTAATGAAGTATACCTTTTATCAATGTTAGATAAAAGCACTAATAAAGAGTACCCTTTATAAGTTCTTTTTCCTAGCACTAATAAATGTCAACCTTTATGAGTTATTTTATCTAATGTTGATAAAGACCATTGTTGTTTATCGTAGGTGTTTTTGTAATGATTTATTTTGAGGAACAAAATAAAATATTTTGATCGGGTTTTATGGTGTCTTCAAGATAATGGCATGAATATTCAATTCAGTATTTTCATCCACTTTAAGAGATAAATACCAATAAAGTATAGTTATGCTATTTTTCAAAAATGCTTAATTTATTTCATATATTTTATAAGAAATAAAATGAAAGATAAAATAAATAAAATGATACTATATTTATTAATATATATATATATATATATCATCTTCATCATGAACATTTATACATCATAATCAAATTTGACACCTTTAGGGCATAAAAAGAAATAAGAGATGTCAAAGTTCACAGTTCATGATATAATTCACTACAAAAAAAGGTATTAGTAGTGGTTCTAATAACCACCACTAAATAAATCACATGTAAAAAAATTATAATATAGCAGTGGTTTCATGTAACTGCCAAAATATTTTTTCAACTTAACATTTAGCAACGGTACCCAATACCTAGTCACGGGCCGCTCACCACTGTCGTTCTCCCTCCATCTCCTCTGAGTCAATCATTGCCCACTTCCACTACCACTCCCCCCTTTTCCCCCATGCCATCACCGCTCTCTACCCCCTCACCGATTACCTCCCCCTTTCCCCTTGTCACCCCCAAGCCACTCCCCATCACTATTGGATGCTCCCTTGTTCCCCACTAATCCATTCCCCCTGGTCCTTTTCCACTCCCCCTTCTCTCCCAAGCAACCCCCCTCTCCCTCGGTCCCTCTACATCATGCCCCTTTCCCCTTTACCTCTTATACCTCATCTCCTCACCAAATGGATCTCTTTTCGCCTTGCATTTCTCACCGCCACCCTTTTTACCCCTTGCAGCCACCCCCAGCCGAGCCCTAACGACCACTACCCGATCCATCATCGCAGCTGCAAAATCGTGCATTATGGTAAATTTTCCATATTTTTTAGATTTTGGTTCCTAGAGGGTTTTGAGTTGATTTATTATTTATTTTGATTGATTTAGGATGTATTATTATGTATTATATGAGTTATTGATGTTATTTTCATTTAGTTGGTTTAATAATTATGATGAGATTCAAATAGGCGTTTCAAAATGAGGTATAATTTTATGAAATCAAGGAATTTTTTTAAGTGTTCTATATCTAAAATTAAATTTAGTCTTGAGAAAAAATTTGTTTAGGAATCTAATCATTTTGAAATATTTATTTGCTGTTATGTTAAATGTTTTAAAACATTTTTGGTCATTTTTATATTCAATTATATTTGATTTCCATAAATTATTTTAAAATATTAAAAGTTTTAAAGGTTGGTGTTTTAAGTATCACAGGTAGTTTCTTCTTGGGTTAAAAAAAGGATTTGAAAAAGGGTTTTCATGCAATTATTTTTGAAAATGTTTTTAAATAACCATAGATGATTTAATAATGAAATTTTGGGGGTATTTTAAAGAGGAAGTGGAGTTTTAGAAATGAATTTCATCTAGTTTTCTAAATGATACAAATATATTTTATGTTTAAAAATGTGAAAATATTTTTATGGTATATTTACATTTACGAATTATTTTTTGAGCCATTTTTTTGAAGTTTTTTTCTTTAAAGGGGAAAAGTGAAATTTTTTAATGATTTTTTAAATGTGGTGGATTCATACAATTCTTGCTCTATATATACAACTAATTCATACAAATTATTTTTTTGGTCGTAGAAGTTCTAAGAAATATTAATCGACTCAGTATCAACTGAAGGTTCTATCGATCTATTAAAATCTTGTACATTATATCTAAGAAATCCAAATACGTCATTTATCAAATTTGGAACTGAATTCTCCTCTGACATGTCACTTTGTATTTTGCTGACAGGATTGTCATCATTTTAAATTCCCCCAACATTCAATTCACCATTCCAAATCCAACATACATATCAAATACAAACCTATTTAGTCATCTTATAAATTAAATTATGGTATAATTATATCATAGTTTAAGTAAATAAATGTTTTAAAATTGTTTATTGAGTGTGGAATTTTTGTAAGTCGAAAATATTTAATTAAAATTTTATGATAAATTTAATAATTTAAAAGAAAACTTATTTTCATAAAATATTTTCATAAATTAATATTTTTATGTTTTATGATTTTAAGATAATTTTATGAGACCTTAAGTAATTTTTCAAAGTGTTATAAATTCAGTTACAATTTTAAAATCTATATTTTTTGAGTAAATGGTTATTTTAATTAAAATTTAAATTTATCATATTTGGAAAATTATTTTCATAAAATTTAGTTCATTTTTTAATTATAAACATAGAAAAAAATTTAGGGTTATTTTTTGGAATTTTTCTAAAATACTTGAATTTTTTTATGAATAGTAAAATACAGTAATGTTTTATAAATGCTAAATACACGAATTTTTTAGTCATTGTTGATGTAAAGATGATGTAAGCACTTTAATATCAAAATATACTTCATTATTTTAATATATTTAGTGATAATACTCAAACTATTCATAGTCTTGAGCAAAAATAATAAACTAATGATTAAAATAATGAGAAAACATTCCTCTCCTATATTATAAATACCACCCCCCAGAACCTATTCTCCTCACACCTTTTAAGCTTTGATCCTTTTAAAAATTCTACCCAATACTCTTCCTAAGCCCCTCCTATGCATCCAAGATCCCTTGGTCTCATCAAAATACCAAAACCTTTTCCCTAAGGAGGTTCTCAAGAAGGATAGATTTAAGAGCTAAAATCCTCTTCCTTTTTCTTTTAATTTATTTTAATTTCTTTTTAATTTATTATTCTCTAATCACCTCCTATATAAAAATGTTTATGATAACTCGATTATATTTTATATAATATAATTATATCATGTTAATGGAATGTTCATCATCAAACTCCTCCCACTCTCTCTTTGTTTCCATAAATGAAATCGTCGCCTGTGATATGTCAATTTACCAACATCATGGGAAATTCACTTTCATTTTCCTTTAACGAATTCAAATATGTTAATAAAATAATTATAATGGTTGAAAATGATTTTAAAATTTGAGTTAAAACCCTCTTTATTTTCTTTAAATAATATATATACATAATACTAAATGATAAAACAAAACGAGTTTGTTATGATTGAAAAACTGCCAAAATTAACCTAAAACGATCATCATTAAATTTTATCTAATGATTTATCCTCATACCATATAACCAGATTATTTATAATATAATTTAAGATTATATAAAATCATTAATAACATATAATAACAATTATGGAATTTACACAAACTTCCATTCATGTATACAAGTGAACTGATCATGAAAACTAAGAAAACGAACACTCTTGAACGATGAAATTAAACTCTATAACTCATAGAAAATCACATAAATGAACTTAATAAAACCATAATGAATAAAATTAATGTATAAAAGTTTTTTTATTTGTTAATTAATTAACCTAATGTGATTATACATGATATTAAACTGAAGAAAACATCCAGACATAAGGTAATGGGATTCCCGAACCCAGCTCCATTTCCTTGGGTTTTTTCCTCTTCCACACCAATTTAATTATGTATATTCATTTAATGATCCTTAAATTTAATTTACTTATTATAAAATTTCCATTTTTTTGATATACATGTTTTATACTTGAGTTTATGACAAACACAATTTTTTCCAAAAGAACTCTTCTTTCAAAAAAACACACCTTTTACTTCTCTTAATATTGTTTCTTCTTCACTCAAGATTGATGATTTTTATACCAATAATACTATTCCATTTTTCTTTCCCAAAGTTTATTCATGATTGTATTATTTATTAAAGGAATCCCATTCTTTTCCATGGATTATTTTATGGTCAAGATTGATATACATTCTATGTGTCATTGATAATGTAAATGTTATGATGTGACGGGAGTGCCTGGAATTATATAGAAAAATGTAAATGTTATGATGTGATGGGTGTGCCCATAATTATATATATCTCTAATTAATTGGTTAATGTGATGTATCACATGATAAAAATTGAAATATTCATGAACATGATGCTAGCTTTGTTCACAACTATTTGTGGTAGTTGACCACTAAGACATGATGCTTCATTTTTATACATTGCCACATTCCATGCCTTTATCTAATGCTTCCTCTCTTGATTGTGATGATGATCCTATTACTATGTTATGATGATGTTTATTATGTTCATCCATGTTGTATTTTTTTCATTTTCTTATCTATCCTCTTACTGGGCTTTTAGCTCACCCCTTTTTTGATGTATATCCTTAGGTGACTACATGTACTAAGAAGAATTAAAGAGCTAATAAGAATATGGAGAAAAATAAATTAAATAATTTTTTAGTTTTATTATGTAAATTTTATGTATGGTTGTAATTTTCCCAAGACACTAAACCTTTGAATCCTGCTTTTTCAACACTATTATGTTGTTATATTTAAAATGATATAATATTCATATAGAAAAATTAGGGTAACTATAGCTAGTATCATGGAACAGTTTAGTTAATTTAGGAATTAGGATTAGAGAAACTTAGTGAAAACCCTTAGTGTGAGAAAAAGTATAAGTAAGCACCCAATAATATTTGTTTTAGAAAATTATAAACATTGGTATCCCACAAGATATTCCTTTATACTTAATTACACAAAGTAATAAATTATTTATTCATGACATTTTAACTTATGTTTTCCTCTAACCTTTTTTATTTTAGAAAATGGTGGGAAATAGGAGAAACCAGGTCAACAACCTATACGACAGACAATGCAGCAATTTCCTGAATGACATCCCCAATTCCTTGGGTTTGGTTTTCAAAATTTCATGGAAATTATTACCCATTTGTCTTAGGTTATGAATAATAACGTGAATAATGTGGAATTTATTCCTTCACCTAAGAGGGAGAAACTGGATATCGACTCCTTTATGCATCAACAACCACCAACATTTATTAGATATTCTAATCCACTAGTCATGGAATAATAGGTCGAATCAATAGATAATATGTTTTTTATACTTCATTATTATGATATGGAGAATTTTTCTCTTGTCATTTATCATCAAGATGGAGAGGTCGTCCAATGGTGGGTGTTGATTAATAACACTAAGAAAAAGGAATAAATTGAAGAGATGGTGTAGCAATACTTTAAGATAATGTTTATTAAAAATTATTTCCATTAAACTCTTTATAAAAATATAGAGATATAATTCATATAGTTGAAGCAAAAGGAAGGATAATTTTTCATGTCCTACATAGAAAATTTAAAAAGGATTTCAAGGTATGCTTAGGGTTTTGTTATCAACAATGATAGAAAAATTGATAGATTATTTAGTGGTTTAAAACCACGCCTTCGAAAGGATCTAGAAATTTAAGACTTTGGGAGTTATGAAGAAGTTGTTTGATGTGATCTTAAAGTGGATATGGAGTTTAGATAATGGTCCCATGACTATGGTGATAAGAAATGAAAGGTGGAGTTTCAAGTCGTAGGATCTAATGATAAAGGTGGAAAGAAAACTCAACTACCCACATTCAGAAATGTGGGAAGAAGCATCATGATAAATGCCTCAAAGGGATGTAGAAATGCTTAAAGTGTGGGAGATAATGAAACCAATCTCATTAATATTGAAATGACATGAGGAATCAGGACAATTTAGTGGAGGAAAGGAGAGCACCACCCATGGTCCAATGCTATAACTTTAGGGAGAAAGGGCACTTTGCAATCCATTTCACTAAACCTTGAGTCCTTGAGGGTAATCAATGTCAATATCCACCAAATACAAAGAATCAAGGCAAGGCTTATTCCATCACTAATGCTGAAGTGTAGCAATAAAATAAAGTCGTACAAGGTACACTTCCTATTCACTCAAGAATGGAAAAAGTCTTATTTTATTCTGGTTTTATGCATTCCTTTATATCTTACAAGTTTTCTAAAACTATTTAATCAAAGACCCAAAACGTTGAACTGAAGATATCTATAAAAACACCTAGTGGTGTAATCATTGAAACCTAAGTGTTGGACTCTTCTCCTATTGGCATATGTGGGAAGATTCTTACATCAAATCTTGTGATACTTACTTTAGTGGAATTTGATGATATATTGGGAATTAATTGGATCTTGTTATATAGAGCACATATAAACTATCAGGAAAAGGAAATATCTTTTCATATTCTAAACCATCCCATGATCCTCTACAAATTAATGGAAGATCATGAATCTACTTTGTAAAATCCTTCAACGGTGTGGAGGTTGATTCACTGTGAAGAAGCATACCTTGCTCAAATAGTTGAGTCAAAGGAAGGTAAAAACCTAGGGGTAATGCCTATTATGAGGTAATATAGTGATGTATTTCTTAAAGAGTTACCCAAAATTTCCCAATATCATGAGGTAGAGTTCTCAATAGAACTCATACCTAGTGCTACTCCTATCTTAGAGTGTCCTTATATGATGGATCCTATTGAACTAGAGGAGTTAAAGAAACATCTCCAAGATCATTTGGACAAAGGGTTCATACTCCCTAGTGCACCACCTTGGGGTGCGTCGGTGCTCTTTATCAATAAGAAGGATGGATCAATGTTTTTTTGTATTGATTATCGGTAACTCAACAAGATCGCCATAAAGAAAAAGTATCCTCTTCGAAGGATTGATTACTTGTTCAACCAGCTACGAGGAGCTTAATACTTCTCAAAGGTGGATCTTTGTTCTGGATATCATTAGCTAAAGGTGAAGAAGAAAGATATTTAGAAGATTGACTTCTATATAAGGTATGGGAACTATGATTTTCTAGTAATTCTCTTTGAACTTACTAATTCCCCTAAAATATTCATGGATTTGATGAATAGGTTATTTATACATTACCTCAAAAATTGTGGCAGTGTTTATTGACGATGTTCTCATATACTCTAAGAGTAAGGAGGAACGTGAAGAACATCCAAGGATTGTGTTGGCGATATCAAGGAAGGAAAAATCATACACAAAGTTTAAAACTCTGACTTTTGGATGCAGAAAGTTACATTCTTGGGACACATGATCACAAGTGAGGGAATTTCTATAGACCCCTCAAAAACAAAGGTGATTAAGGAATGGACCTAACCCTCTAGTGTCTAAAAAATCTATAGTTTTCTTAGATTATCTAGGTACTACCGATGTTTTGTGAGAAAGTTTTCATGATTTTCAATCCCGCTAACTAAGTTAATAAGGAAAGGGGTGAAGTATGTCTGGATGGAAGAATGTGATGAAAGTTTTAAAGGGATAAAGAAGAGGTTCATCACTTCACCTATACTCACATTAAAAAAAAATTGGAGAAAGTTTTGTGATATGAAATGATGCTTCAAAGAAATTTTTGGGTTCTGTACTTATGAAAAGTGATAAAGTGGTAGCTTATGCCTCATGATAGTTGAAGATACATAAGCATAACTACCTGACACATGATCTAGAGCTAGAATCTGTGATTTTTGCCTTGAAAATCTGGTGACACTACCTCTATGTTGAGAAGTGTGACATATATACTGATCACAAGAGACTAAAGCATATATTCACACAAAAGGATCTAGACATGGGTCAAAGGATATAGTTAGAGCTAATCAAGGACTATGATTGATCTATTCACTATCATCATGGAAAGGTAAATAAGGTAGTTGATGCTCTTAGTAGAAAAGTACCCACTACTATATCCATGTTGCGGATTGAGAAAGACCCTATATTCATGGATATACAAAGAATGGATTTTGAATTAATAACACCATGGGATACATCCTAGCTTTCCCAAATTATTTCCCAACCATCTATCCAAGAGAAGATTAAGGAGTCATAAAAGGATGACCCATAGTTACAAAATAAGTTCAATGCTGAAGGAAGGGAAGCTCCAAGAGTTTCATATCGATAATGATGATGTGATTTGGTTTGGAACAAGGCTTTGTGTGTCTTCATTACCTCAGGTAAAGAAGGAGCTATTGGATAATGCACATAGCTCAACTTTATCTATCCATCCTTGGAGTACCAAGATGTACCTTGATCTTTGAGAACACTTTTTGTGGGATAGTATAAAGAATAAGAATTTGGATTATATCTCAAGGTGATTGATATTTCAGCATGTTAAAGTAGAGTGATAGAAGTCCAAAAGGATGATGAAACCATTACCTATACCCATGTGGAAATGGGATAATTTCATTGTGGATTTTGTCATAGGTCTACTGAAGACATCCAAATGAAATAATTCAATATGGATTTTTGTGGATCGACTCACCAATACATCTCACTTTATCTATATTCAAGAAGATATCTTACTTCAATAACTTGAAAAGATATATGTGAAGGAAGTGGTGAGACTGAATGGGGTTCCACTCTTGATTGTATCTGATCATGATCTCAGGTTCACGTCTAAATTATGGAGGAGTATTAAACATGCTTTGAGTATTGAATTAAATTTCAGCATGACCTATCACCCCCAAACTGATAGACAATCTAAAATGAATATTCAGATGCTTGATCATATGCTAAAAGCCTGGTCATTATAATTTAAAGGTGGATGGGATCATCATCTCCCATTGGTTGATTTCTCATACAACAATAGATTCCACTTGAGTATTCATATGGCTCCATATAAAGATTTTTATGGAAAACAATGTAGTACTCCAACCTGTTGGGATGAAGTCGGAGAAAGAAAGCTACTTGGACTTGATCTTGTGCAAGAGATGATAGAGAAGGTTCAATCCATCCAGTAACATATCAAATCTACTCAGAGTCAGAAAAAGATCTATACTAACAATCGTTTAAGGGGATTGAAGTTCGACATTGGAGATAAATTATTCCTTCGAATATCACCATAGAAGAGAGTCAGGCAGTTTGGAAAGAAATGGAATCTAAACCCAAGGTACATTGGACCCTTTAATATCCTTGATCACATATGATTCATGGACTATCGGTTTTCACTTCCACTAAATATTGATCGAGTTCATGATGTGTTCCATGTATCAATCTTAATGAAGTACAAACCATATTCCTCACATGTACTGAACTCAGAGGTGGTATAGCTGGAATATGATCTCTCTTATGAGGAGAAACCACTAAGGATTCTAGAATAGAGATATAAGGTTCTACTCAACAAGACAACCCACCTTGTCAAAGTGTTGTGGAGGAACCATAAGTATGAAGAGGCAACTTGGGAACCTAAGGAGGCGATGAAGGAGAAGTACTCTCATCTGTTTATGTAAAATGAAATTTTGAGGGCAAAATTTTAAATGGGGGAAGAATATAATAACACAAACTTTTATCATTGGAATTTTTCTATTCCTATAGTAATGTCTTAAAGGAGATATCATGGGTGATTTCAAATGATTTTTGGTTTTTGGGTACTTAGGTGCAGTAGAGTGGTTGAACAAGGTCTTCTCTCAAAGAGGAAGTAATTAAAACAACTTATTAAAGGTATTTTGAAAATAAAATAATATAATAAAAACAAACTTATAATTATGGGGTTGTGATTTTTATAAAATAATAAGAATAAGTTTTTTAGAATAACATTTTATTTTATTTTTTGTTCTTTTTTTTTGAAATGAAATTTGATTAATAAAACACAACGAGAAGATGTTTTTTTAGAAAACTATTTTAAAAAGTGTAAATGATCTTACTCTACCTCTTAAAATAATTATTAATAATTATAATTTATATTAATATCCACTTAATTATGATCCCATAATTTTCTAACCCTCAAACCCTATGGGAGTTAACTTAACAATAATGATGAAATGAATTGAACCCTAGGCTAGCTTTAGAACATGCAATCATAGCACCCTGTGTTGATTTCCATTCCAATACTAATTAGGGAAAATATCCATTATAGAAATTATAATTAATTGAGTTTAGGTATTATATTTTAACTCTAAAAATTAATCTCATGTGGTTTTGTTTTACCGATTAAGTTTGTTCTCTCACAATTCACACATTACTCAACCTCGCAAGTTTTATATAAGTTATTCAATTTCTTTCTTAGATAATATTAAATTAAAAACTTAATTCATATATCATTTTAAGTGAATTAAAGTAGATCATTGATTCAAAATAAATGAATGAATAATTTAAGAGGTGGACCAATTACTAAAAATAACTACTCTTCCATGGGTGGTGTAGTCATCGTAGAAATGTTTTGCATTCACAAATGTTTAGAAAGGGTATAACTCAATATCATTTATACTATTGAATTATAGTCCAAATAGTAAGATTAAAGAAGAATAAAATTAAACAAAACAAAAGAAACAAAAGAAATATAATTGGAATTAATGAGTTAATTACTAGAACAAAAACATTAACAAGTGAAGAAGAAGAAGAAGAAGGCTTCGATGAAGGGATCCCAGCTTCAAGAGTTCTCCCTCTTGAAATGCTGGTAGAAATAGAGTGAAACAAATTATACTCTGCCTTAAATATCTCAATGCACTTCTCAACCCCTCCAAATGATAAAAATACATATTTTTAGAGTAGAGGGGAGGATAGGTTACAAGTGGTTTCAAGTGTGAATGGGGAAATTCGGCCAAATATTTTAATCCAAATTTCACCACCTTCTTAACCATAAAAACTCATGAATCAGATGTCCTTCCATAAGTATTGGTTTTTTGAAATTGGTCCCCATATATCCCCTCTAAATTTGGGCCCAATCCATGTATGGATGAAGATTTTATGGCCCAAATACTAAAGTAGTGTCCAATCTGGCGGGTTCAGCCCATCTTTGACTTTATAGCCCTTTTACTCCAACCAAATACACAATTTAGCTTCATAGTCCTGAATAAAAGTTGTATCCCATTGAGTTAGAAACACGTATACAAAAAAATTTAACTCAAAAAAATCATATTAAAATATTTATGTATGAATTACTACAGTGCACTTTAAAGGGTAAAACTGGAATTTTCATCAAATTTTCAAATGAATGATCTAATCCCAAATATTTTATAAATAAATATATTTAACATAATTTGAGGAAGTTATATAATTTATTATTAATAAAATAGTCAATAAAATTTTATTTTATCAACTCCCCCAACTTACCCTTCTGCACTCTTGGGCAAAGTCACATATCATGTATTCCAAAAAAATGTGATAAGATATGAAAGTTCATATTCCTCAATCCATAATAGAAAAATATAAAAATTAAGAATCCTATAAAGAGTAAATATCAATAATTTAAAAGTAATTGTCTCGTAAATTGTGTCAAAACAAAATCTAGTGAGATTAATAACACTAATCAGAGGGAAAACAAGTCATGGGTCTACCATGACACTAATTCCCCATGTGTGTGTGTTCCAATCATTTCAAGATTGTCTCTCCAAAATTTATATAGTATATTCTGGTCAATAAAAACTTTTCTTCTTACCCAATTATATTCCACTAAACCTGTTCAACATCCTTTACAATCAAATTCCAAAACCCACTCATTTAAGCATTCCTAGAAGTCAAACCATGATCTCCCAACATAAATATCCCCGCATGTTGTACATTTATTCACTCACCTCTTTATTGATTTTTTTAGGGTGTACAACAGTCAGATATTAGGTGCACACGCATAGGTCAATCTAGTACAGTGATGGAAATGATCAGAAGAGAAACAAACATATAGAAAGACCGTGTTATAAGCTGAAAATAATTACTTACACTGAATATACACTCAATTGGGTAAGATAAACTCATAATTCATGATTGTGTGAAAATATGTATGGAGAAATAAATGACATAATTTACAATAAAAAAAATCAAAAATAATGGTATCAATAACTAAAAGGTTTTATTATGACACAACCAATAATATCATTGATGAATTAAATTTTTATAAAAAATCCCTTGATGATGAAATCTTGCTCATTCTTATCATGGAACCAATGAATTTTGAAAACATTCATTTTCCATATATTCCAAATCTAAATGAGCATGTTACATGATGTGTTTTTTTTATTTTTTTATTTTTATTTTTTGAAAATTTAACATAAAACTTAACATAAAACACACAAAAACACACAAATGAAAATCCTAGATATCTACCCTAGAATTTTTTCCCCTCCCCCCCCCCACTTAAAATATCACATTATCCTCTCTGTGAACCTATGAGATGATATGTGAATATAAAATGTAGAATTTTAAATAGGAAAACTAATATAAAAGTGAAAGGGTTAGGAACAACTTGATATTCTCAAGTGATGATGGGGTCATGCGGTGTGATGAAATCAACTACGTTAGTAGAAAGTCCCTCAATGTATTGCTTCAAATGTTGTTTTTTTACTGTAAATATCCTTAAAGTGTACTATTATGTGATCTTTATAGCACCATAAGGAAAAACATTAGACACAACATAAGGACTTAACCATCTGGAACACAACTTACTAGGCATCAGCTTCAATCATGAACTGTAGAGTATAACTTTCTCTCCAACATAAAACTCCCTTTGTTGGATCATTCTGTCATGATATACTTTTTACCTTTCCTTGTATATCCTTGAGTTCTCATATGATGATAATCGAATCTCATCAAGCTCTTGAATTTTCAGTTTCTATAGAATTCTAGCTTGGGCCAAATCCATGTTGCATTTCTTTATAGCCCAATATGCATGATGCTCAACTTCCACAAGGGGATGACAAGCTTTCCCAAAAATAATCTGAAATGGGGACATACTGATGGGGGTCTTATATGCTGCCCTATAATCCCACAATGCATCATCCAAGCACTTTCTCTAATCCTTCCTATTTGGTTGCACGGTTTTATCCAAAATTTATTTCAAATCACAATTTGAAACCTGAACCTAACCATTTGTTTATGGTGGTATGGTTTTGATGTTTTGTGTGTCACCCCATACTTTCAAAAGAGGGAAGCCAAATTCCAATTGCAGAATTGTGTCCCCTGATCACTGATGATGGCCTTTGGTACTCCAAACCTACAAAAAATCTATATCTTGACAAAGTCCACTACAACATGAGAATCATTAGTTTTGGTGGCCTTAACCTCCATCCATTTACTCATATAATCAAAAAAAACCAAAATATACAAAAAACCAAATGAACTAGGAAAAGGAACCATAAAATCAATGCCCCATATATCAAAAATCTCATAGAATAATATGGGTTGTTGGGGCATCTCGTCTCTCCTAGAAATGTTCCCAGTGTGTTGGCAATGTGAGCATGAATAACAAAACACATGAGCATCATGGAATAATCTAGGCCAATATAATCCAAATTCTAAGACTTTCCTAGCTATTATTTGGGGTCCAAAGTGTCCTCCACATGAATGTGTATGGAAAAAATGTAGAACAGACTCAAACTCATGATCAGGAACACACCTCCTAATAACTTGATCACTAAACATGCGCCAGAGGTAGGGATCATCCCAAGCATAAAATCTTGAATCACTCTTTAAATTTTGGACTTGATGTTTCTTTAAAATTGTAGGAATTTCATAAGCAATAAGTTAGTTAACTAAATCATCATATCAAGTATGCGTACTTGAGATGTAATAAAGATGGTCATTGGGGAAAGTGTCCCAAAGTGGTACTCGGTCCAAGGTGTCAGCCTCTAATGTCTGATTAATCCTACTCATGTGGTCCACCACCAATTTTTCTAACCCATTCTTTTCCTTTATCTCAATATCAAATTATTAGAGAAGTAGAATTTATCATATGAGTCTGGGATTTGTGTTTATCTTATTCAAGAGGTACCTCAGAGTTGCATGGTCAGAAAAAACAACAACTTTAGAGCCCAATAAATATGAACGAAATTTATCTAAAGAAAATATGATAGAAAAAACACCTTTTCTGTGGTTTTGTATTTTGATTGGGCTTAATATAATGTCCTTGATGCATAAGAAATCACATGTGAACGTCAATCCACCCTCTAAGATAAGACATCTCCAACCGTGAAGTTGTAGGAATCACACATAAGTTCAAAAGGAAGCTCCCACTGTGGGGGTTGTATGATCGGTGGAGTGGTTAGAAACTTCTTTATCTCATCAAGGAAGTCCTGCAAGAATCATCAAATACCAAATCAGAATCCTTTTGAAGTAATCGTGACATAGTAAGAGAAATATTACTAAAATCTTTGATGAAGTGTCGATAAAATCCTTCATACCCTAGGAAAGATCTAACATCAAACACACATGAAGGATGGGTTAAGGATCAAATAATATCTACCTTATCTCTATCAACCTCTATCCCATGTTTTTGACACTACATGCCCTAAGACAATTTCATTCTCTACCATGAAATGACACTTTTCAAAGTTCGGGACTAGATTCTTCTCAATAGAATGATTCAATGCTATTTCCAAAATAAAGATACATTAATAAAATGAGGGTCCATATTTTTTAAATTCATCCATGAATACCTCCATGCATGTCTCAATGAAATCTGAAAAAAAAAATACTCATCATGCATCTCTGAAAGGTACCTGGGGCATTGTAAAGTCCAAATGGCATCCTCTGGTAGGCAAATGTGTCAAATTGAAAATTGAATGTTGTCTTCTCCTAATAATCTCCTAGGGCTATATAAATCTGAAAATATCCATAAAATTCATCCAATAAACAAAAGTGTGTTTTCCCAGCTAGTCTCTCAAGCATTTGATCAATAAATGGGAGGGGGAATTGTCTTTGTGAGTGGATTGATTTAGTTTCATATAATCAATATACACATGCCAACTTTTTTTTACCCTCATTGGAACTAACTCCTCTCTATCATTTTTAACAATAGTAACACCAATTTTCTTAGACACAACCTGAATAGGACTCACCCATTGGGAATCTGAGATGGGATAAATTATACCTACCTTGAGCAATTTTTCAAATTCTTTTTTAACAACTTCCAGAAGGGTTGGATTGAGTCTCCTTTGTGGAAACCTAACTATTTTAGCTCCATCCTCCATAAGAATCCTATACATGAAAATAGAGGGGCTAATACCTGATATTTCATCCAAGGTCCACATTATTTCCCTGATGTTCTCCCTAAAAATATTCAAAAGTTTTTCTTAAT
The DNA here is from genome assembly GCA_963277665.1 of Viscum album. Classification (NCBI taxonomy): domain Eukaryota; kingdom Viridiplantae; phylum Streptophyta; class Magnoliopsida; order Santalales; family Viscaceae; genus Viscum; species Viscum album. The sequence continues at coordinate 534,267,982 of OY728126.1, forward strand.
GTTCAAAAGGGATATTGTTAGCAATTATAATAGGTAATCTCTCACCACTCGAAAAGCATGACTATTTTAGATTTGGTGGAAATGGCTTGAGTTCTAGTGTAAGGAGCTAATGTATGGATGGAGATATTGAAGGAACTAAAATATGTGCACAATGAACATCAGTACCTGAATAGACATCATCAAAATCAGAAAATAATGCATCAAATACATCAGCATACTCAACAGCCAAGTCATAATCATAGTGAACACGATCAAAATCATAATATAAATCCATTTAAAAATAAAATAAAATATAGTTTTGTGCATTATAAATAGTTTTGTAAGTGATCTTAGACATCAAACTAGAACCAATGCTCATAATATCTCTAAACATAGGGTAATCAAAATCTATGGGTTTTTTACTTGGTGGTTTAAAATGGGAGATAACAAAAACAGAATAGTCCTATGAGGGGTACTTCATGGAGTACATAACATTGAATATCAAAACTTCATATCCAAACTCCATGAAAATTGTACACTCATGAACATTTATGATCATTTTTGAAATTTTGAGGAAGGGCCTACCTAAGATAATGGGAGCATGAGAACTTACCTTATCATTATCCATGTTAAGAATGTAGAAATATACTAGGAAGATCATGTATCTTACCAAAACAAGTACATACTCAAGGACTCATGTGGGATATGATATAGCTCTATTCACCAACTACATCGCTCATCTCATCGGATTCAACTCACCAACCTATAAAGAAGAGAATACAGAGTGAGGAATCACATTTATGGAAGCTCCTAAATCACATAAAGCATCAAAAAAGTGTAACGCGTCTATGGTACATGGGATGGAGAATGTCCCTAAATCCTTGAACTTTGTTGGCATTGCTAGAGTTAGTGTAATGAGTGCTGACACATTCCTTCCATGATTGATCCTCTCATTTTCCTTGATCCCTCTTCGATTAGTATGAAGTTATTTTAAGAATTTTTCATACCTTGGTATTTTCTTAATGGCTTCAATAAGGGGGATGTTTATACCACATACTTGAATGTTTCCAAAACCTATTTTTGTATCACCTTTTCAGACATCTTTTTTGTTTGAAAAACTCTATTTGGAAAAGGAAGGGGTTTTGGAGGAACATCATCCATCATTTTCTTGCCTTTATATTTATCCTTGGGTTTCTCATGAGTTGGTATGGAATGGGGCTTCTCAAGGGTTGAGGTGAATCCTGGTGGAATGGTAGGTGTAGATTTATTAGTTGTTTTCTTCCCACTTCTCAATGTGATGGCACTAAAATTCCCCTTAGGATTTAGAGTAGGTTGGGAAGGAAGATTTATAGAGTTCTTACTTACCATTTCATGGAGGGTGGTGGCAATCTGGCTCATTTTAGTCTTTAACTCCCACAAATCTGAACCTTGACTCTTAAACTCATTCTGTTGATTAAGAACAATTTGTTTCAAAATATCATCAGTATTATAATCTACCTTTGGTTGAGAATTCCCTTATTGTTGATTGTTGATGCTTGAGATTCAAATCTCTTTTTTGGTTATTGGAAACCCTGTTGGTAAGGTGATGGCTATTGGAAATTTTGTTGAAAAGGGGGTCATTTTTGTTGTCTAGATCCATACCTCATGTCTGATTGATCCTTCCACCCTTGGTTGTATGTTGGAGAAAATTAATCATGCTTCTTCTAGCTATTTTGTTGTTGATGCTGCTGATATGGCCTCATAGGGAATACTGTTGCGCAATCCTCTGTCTCTTTTAATTGGGAGAAATAATCAGTTGGGTGGTTTATTTCATTGAAAATGTCACAAGTCCTTGTAAGAGACACTACGGGAAAAATGGGTATTTGCGACGGGTTATTTGCGACGGGATTTATTCCCGTTGCAAATAGTCCCGTTAAAAACTTATTTGCGACGGGGGTCTTTACCCGTCGCAAATAAGTAGGCTTTTGCGACGGCGAGGCCTTTCCCGTCGCAAATAACCGGCGGCGGTAAAAGGTATTTGCGACGGGAAAGTATTCCCGTCGCAAATACTATGTTATTTGCGACGGGACCCGTCGCAAATAACTATTTACCGGTTGACCGTAATAAATGCGGGTCAAGGTATTTGCGACGGTGCCCGTCGCAAATAATACTATTTGCGACGGGATTCCCGTCGCAAATGGACCCGTCGCAAATAATCTAACCTATAAATACCCCCATCCGTTTTTTTCAAATCATTCTCATTCTCCACCTTCTTCTGCTCTAAAATTTCTATTTCTAAAGTTGAGTTTTTGTTCAGTTTAATTTTTTTCTTCGGAGCTGTTATTAAAGTTTTGAAGAACGATCAGAGCTCATCAATTTCCAAGGTATTTATGTTCATTTTAATTTAATATTTATTTTTAATTTTTTATTAGTTTCAATTATTTTTGATTAGTTGTAATTTAATTATGTTTACATTGTTTTCTTACTTAATAAATTTAAATTATTAGTATTGTTCATAGTTAATGGTAATTAGGAATAATTTTTAATAATTTTTAATAATTAAGAATAAATATTAATAATTAGTAATAAATACCAATAATTAGGAATAATAACATTATTACATTATTAGTATATTTTATTATTATTATTAAAATAATATAATTTTTTATATGTATACAATTCTCTTTTCATCTGTGTGTTTACTGTCTTCACATGTATTATTTGTATGTGGAGATAGAAAACGCACAGATGAAAGGAGAATTGTATATAAATCAGAAAATTATATTATTTTAATATTAATAATAAAATATATTAATAAGGTTATTATTTGTAATTATTGGTAATTATTCCTAATTATTGGTAATTATTCATTTAATTACTAATAATTAGGAACAATTATCAATAATTATCAATAATTAAGAATAATTAGTAATAATTAGTAATAATTACCAATAATTAGTAATAATTAGTAATAATTAGTAATAATTACCAATAATTAGTAATAATTAGCAATAATTAGTAATAATTAGCAATAATTAGTAATAATTAGCAATAATTAGTAATAATTAGTAATAATTACCAATAATTAGTAATAATTACCAATAATTAGTAATAATTAGCAATAATTAGTAATAATTACCAATAAGTAGTAATAATTACCAATAAATAGTAATAATTATCTATAATTAACAATAATTAGTAATAATTAGTAATAATTACCAATAAATACCAATAATTTGTAATAATTAGTAATAATTACCAATAATTACCAATAATTGCAAATAATTAGGAATAATTAGGAATAATTAGGAATAATTAGGAATAATTAGGAATAATTAGGAATAATTAGGAATAATTAGGAATAATTAGGAATAATTAGGAATAATTAGGAATAATTAGGAATAATTAGGAATAATTAGGAATAATTAGGAATAATTAGGAATAATTAGGAATAATTAGGAATAATTAGGAATAATTAGGAATAATTAGTAATAATTAGTAATAATTAGTAATAATTAGTAATAATTAGGAATAATTAGTAATAATTAGGAATAATTAGGAATAATTAGGAATAATTAGGAATAATTAGGAATAATTAGGAATAATTAGGAATAATTAGGAATAATTAGGAATAATTAGTAATAATTAGTAATAATTAGGAATAATTAGGAATAATTAGGAATACTCAGGAATACTCAGGAATACTCAGGAATAATCAGGAATAATCAGGAATACTCAGGAATACTCAGGAATACTCAGGAATACTCAGGAATACTCAGGAATACTCAGGAATACTCAGGAATACTCAGGAATACTCAGGAATACTCAGGAATACTCAGGAATACTCAGGAATACTCAGGAATACTCAGGAATACTCAGGAATACTCAGGAATACTCATGAATACTCAGGAATACTCAGGAATACTCAGGAATACTCAGGAATACTCAGGAATACTCAGGAATACTCAGGAATACTGAGGAATACTCAGGAATACTCAGGAATACTCAGGAATACTCAGGAATACTCAGGAATACTCAGGAATACTCAGGAATACTTAGCAATAATTAGCAAAAAAAATTATATTATCAATATTTATGAAAAAAATATTAATATTATTAAAATAATAAAAATTTATAAAATATTAAAATTATCAATATTCACAACAGACTTTGCTCTATTCTTAACATGTTCAAATCTTAAAGGGTCGCCAATTGTCAGGTCATGCGCAATAAAAAGTTTGTGTCAGCCATGTCCAATGTAAACTCTATAATTGTCCTTGCATGGTTGATCACCTCGCAAGTAATGTTGCAATCAGACAAACCAAGTCATTCCCTTCTTATCTATAAGAATTATCTCACATGAACCTTTACATAGACCATTCTTCCTTGAAAATTTAAGGGAAAAATAATATCCCCTCAAATTTTTAAGGAAGAATGGTCTATGTAAAGGTTCATGTGAGATAATTCTTATAGATAAGAAGGGAATGACTTGGTTTGTCTGATTGCAACATTACTTGCGAGGTGATCAACCATGCAAGGACAATTATAGAGTTTACATTGGACATGGCTGACACAAACTTTTTATTGCGCATGACCTGACAATTGGCGACCCTTTAAGATTTGAACATGTTAAGAATAGAACAAAGTCTGTTATGAATATTGATAATTTTAATATTTTATAATTTTTTTATTATTTTAATAATATTAATATTGTTTTTTCGTAAATATTGATAATATTTTTTTTATTACTAATAATTAGTAAACAAAATCTGCTTGGATAATGAAGGGAAAATTTATAATCATCTCCACAACGATGATTACCAAATTTCCTTTCATTATTCAAGCAGTTTTCCTTTTGCTAAGTATTGCTAAGTATTGCTAAATTAGTAATAAATAGTAATAATTAGCAATAAATTGTAATAATTAGTAATAAATTGTAATAATTAGTAACAATTAGTAATAAATTGTAATAAATTGTAATAATTAGGAATAATTAGGAATAATTAGGAATAATTAGGAATAATTAGGAATAATTACCAGTAATTACCTATAATTACCAGTAATTACCAATAATTACCAATAATTACCAATAATTTGCAATAATTACCAATAATTTGCAATATTTAGTAATAAATACCTAAAATTAGGAAAAATTAGAAAAAATTAGGAAAAATTCTCAATATAGGAAAAATTCTCAATAATTAGGAAAAATTACCAATAATTAGTAATAACTACCAATAATTAGAATATAAAATACTTCTATTATTTGAATGTAAAATACTTCTATTATTTTTATATTAATTAAAATAACTTATTAATATTTTTTTATTTATGAATTATAATTGTAATATTATTATATTAATTAAATCATTTATTAATATTCTATTATTTTTTATTTTTGAATTATAATTCTACTATTATTATAGTAATTAAAATAATTTATTATTTTCATTTGTAAATTATAATTCTATTTTTATATTAATTAAAAAAATTTATTAATAATTTATTTTTTTTATTTTTTTTATAGTATTTGCGACGGGATACTATACCCGTCGCAAATACTAGTATTATTAATAGTTTTTTATTTTTTTTTTAAAAATCGTATTTGCGACGGGATACTATGCCCGTCGCAAATACAACTATTATTAATAGTTTTTTATTTTTTTTAAAAAAATAGTTTTTGCGACGGGACCCGTCGCAAAAGGTATTTGCGACGGGTCCCGTCGCAAAAACTATTTTAAAAGTTTTTTTACAAAAATACGGAATACTATTTGCGACGGGGAGAATGCCCGTCGCAAAAAAAGGCTTTAGCGACGGGCCTGTCGCAAATAAGGGCAGTTGCGACGGCGTTTTCAGCAACGGGCTATTTGCGACGGGGTCCCGTCGCAAATGCCCCGTCGCAAATACCTGTTTTTCTAGTAGTGAGAGGTTTGGATGTCTTCTGATCCAAAGAATTATGTCTCGCTATAGTGGTCAATTCTTCCAACTTGGAATCAATTAAATTATTTTCAAGAGAAGGACTTACTTGATGTACTCATCTAACATGTGGTGTACCTTGATTGCCAAATTGTTGGGATTTTTGTGTCATCTTTTTTATCAATACACATGTAACTGCTGGTGTTTTGTTGACCAATGCCCCTCTAGCTGTGACATCCACCATGCTTCTCTCTATAGGTGTGATTCCTTCATAGAAGTACTGGATGAGTAATTTCTCACTGATTTGGTGATGTGGGAATCTTGCACACAACTTATTGAATCGCTCCCAATACTCATACATTGACTCCCCTTAGACATTTGGGATTCCTAAGATATTTTTTGAATGGAAGTGGTCCTTGATTCTATAAAAAATATCTATAAGAAAATATGTTTCAAATAATTTTAACAAGTTACATATTCAGGTTGTAAGTAATACATCCAATATTTTTGCAGTTCCATAAAGTGAGAATGGTAATGCTCTTAGTTTTATTTGATCTTCATATAAATTTCATGGTTTAAAGGTTGAGAAAACCACAATAATTCTTTTAAATGTTTGTTTAGATCCTCACTAGATAAGCCATGAAACTTTGGAAGTAGGTGAATTAACCCAGATTTCAATTCAAAGTTTGATTTGAGGTTTGGGTATGCAATACAATTTGGTTGATAGTTAATATCTGGTGCATCCAATTTTAAAATGGTTCTGTTAAGTTAATTTTTATTATTTGCACACATTGGTTCTTATTTTATATTTGATTTAGAATTGTTTCCAAATTTAATGTTACTAGAATGGTGGAATTCTCTAACTGGTTGAATGTTGAAACTTCTCATAGACTGAGACTATCTGATTAGAGCTCTAAGGTTGAGCTTAATATCAGGTTCAAGATCTAAGAAATCTTAAAGATTATTTCGTGTCATAAATAAAATAAAAATAAAATTACGGAAAATGAACTATAATAAAAAGATAAGAAATTTGATTTGATGGTCCGGAAAAAAAAGATAAAACAAAAACAAAAACTTGAGAAAGGGGGAGGAAGAAAGAAAGAGGAGAAGAAATGAATAAAATGTAATATAAAATAAATGTCTCTAATTGGTTGAATAAATTACTTGACTCCCCAGCAATAGTTCCAATTTGAAAGGCACAGTCGTGGGTGCTTTAAAATGATTTGTGGTTTTTGGGTACTTAGGTGCACTAGAGTGACTGACCAAGGTCATCTCTCAAAGAGACAGTAATTAAAACAACTTATTAAAGGTATTTTTAAAATAAAATAATATAATAAAAAAAATTAAAAGTATGGGGGGTTGTGTTTATAAAATAATAGGAATAATTTTTATGGAAGAATATTGTATTTTTTTGTTCTTGTTTTTTAAATGAAATTTCATTAATAAAACACAATGAGAAGATTTTTTTTTCAAAAAAAGTATTTTAAAAAGTGTAACTGATATGAATCTACCTCTTAACTTACTTATTAATCATTATCATTTATATTAGTCTCCACTTAATTATGATCCCCTAATTTTCTAACCCTCAAACCCTACGGGAGTTAACTTAACCATAATGATGAAACGAATTGAACCCTAGGCTAGCTTCAGAACATGCAATCATAGCACCCTATGTTGATTGTTGTTCCAATACTATCTTATGGTTAGTGGTAAATTAGGGAATATATACATTCTGGAAATGAGGATTAATTGAGTGTAGGTATTATATTTTAACTCTACAAATTAATCACGGGTGGTTTTATTTTACCGATTAAGTTCACGCTCTCACAATTTGCACATTACTCGACCTCACAAGTTTTATGTAAGTTATTCAATTGTTTTCTTAGTTTATATTAAATTAAAAAAAATAAATTCATAGGTAATTTTAATTTAATTACAGTAGCTCATTGATTCAAAATAAATGACTGAATAAGGTAAGAGGTAGACCAATTACTAAAAAGAACTACTCTTCCATGGGTGGTGTAGTCACCGTAGAAACGTTTTGCATTCGCAAAGCCTTAGAAAGGGTATAACCCAATACCATTTCTACTCTTGAATTCCATACCAAATAGGAAGATTAAATAAGAATAAAATTAAACAAAACAGAAGAAAAAAATAAATATAAGTGGAATTAATAAGTTTTTTGCTAAAACAAAAACATTAAGAAGTGAAGAAGAAGAAGAAGGCTTCGATGAAGGGATCCTAGCTTCAAGAGATCTCACTCTTGAAATGCCTAGAGAAATGGAGTGAAACCAATTATCAAATGCCTTTAATCTCCCAATGCACGTCCAAACCCCTAAAAATGATAAAAATACATATTTTTAGAGTGTAGGGGAGGCTAGGTTACAATTGGTTTCAAGTGTGAAGGGGGAAATCCGGCTAAATATTTTAATCCAACTTACACTGACTTCTTGACCATTAAAACATGTGAATCAACCATCCTTTAAAAAGGATTATTTGTTCAAAATTATTTCATATATCTCTTATCCAAATTTATTTATAATCCATGCACAGGTGAAGAAGTTATGGCTCAAATACTAAAGTGGTGTCCAATCTGGTGGGTCCATACCATCTTTGACTTCATGGCCCTTTTACTCCAACCAAATGCATGATTTATGTCACACCCTGACATATGTGATTATTTTATTTTATTATTTCTTTGACCTTAAATAATTTTTGTTGGTTTTTGGGTTGACTCCCGGATGAAATTTTTTATTTTATGTTAAAAAGTGTGCATTTTAGGTTTGACGTCGTCAGGCACACAGGTGGATAGCGATACTGCACAGCTTCACCCAGACAACTGTGGGACTTGTCCGTCTTTGAAAAATTAAAATGATTAATAAAGTTTGAATCTTTAATAATAATTACCTTATTCTCATTATAATTATTATGTGTATTTATTAGTATAATTTTTTATGGGAAATTTTGTAATTAAAGTGAACGTTAATCATTGTGTCATTTATAATTTTTACTATTATTACTATTGAATATATTATGATTATTTATAATATTATTATTTTTATTATAAATAGTATGATTATTATGAATATTAAATATTATTGATACTCATAATTTTATTATTTTTATTTTTGGTGAAAACTAAACTTGTTAATTTTATTATTTTATTATTATTATTATTAAAATGAAATTAAATCTTTTATTATTTTTATTTCTATCAACATGTTGTTGTTGTTGTTGTTGTTGTTGTTTTTATTCCTATTATTATTATTATTAAGGTACTATTACTACTATTATTATTTTTCTAATATTTGTAATTAGTTTTTTTTAGATATGTTTTACCCTTTTTTGGGGTTCATGCGCATCTTTTTCTTTCACCCTCTCTCCAATTAGCCCCCCCCCCCCCCTCTGTGTGTGTGCAGCATGAGAAGCCCCACCAGACGTTGCCCCCTCCTCTACAGCAATGAACCCCACCAGCCTCTCCTTCTTCTCCCAGTGCACTCGATGCACTTCCACTTGCTCCGCGCGAGTAGGCCAATTACCGTCGGCCTTTCCCTCCCATTGCGGCCACCCTCCATCGGCCTCCCGGCCGCCTCCTCATCATGCGCCATGCCACCAGACTTCTGGCCGCCTCCTATCACGGCAACATGCTATCGCGCCTCCCAGTCATCCCCCTCCATCTCTCGGCCAGCCTCCCACACAGCCCTTCTCCATGAAGGCATTGCCCCTACTGGCGCACGCCCTACCAGCATCATCCTGACCAGCACGCTCTCTACTGGCATCGTTACGGCCTTCCTGCACCCTGACGGCATCATCCTGACTAGAACGTCACCACCCTTCTTGTAACGACCTGAAAGTTTTTGAATAAATTTTGTTTCCTAAATTTGTGTGTTATTTTATTTTATACTCAACAAAACTATTTCATTTAATAAAATGAGTATAATTAAAATAAGTCCGTTGGGTTTGGACTGTTATATGACCATTGGACAATATGACCGTTCGAAAATAAATGTTCTGATTATTGTCTATAAATGCAAGTGGTCTTGATTAATTAATATAGAAAGAAGATTTGATGGCCCCATCCAGCAGTCTTGGGCCGATCGAATCCCATCTGACGGAACTCGGGAAGGAGGTAGCTCATTTGGGCTTTGCTCTGGACCAAACCCAAGCCGAACTTCATCATGTGAAGCTGGAACGGAATCGCCTTTGTGAGAAGTTCAAGCTGATAGAAATCACTACTCAGGAAATGTTGGCCGAGCCGCCCCAAGATTCTATCACCCTAGCACACCTTACTCTTAGGTCCTATGTTGGTGTTATAAGGTGCTAAGTAACAAGACTGTAACTGCCTTGTGTAATCTTTTGATTTAAATAAAAATTGTGATGTCTTCTTATGGTGAATTTTTTGAATTTTCAAATGTCTAGATAAATATATTATGCATATTATTGATGAATTTTAGAAAAAGGATATTTTAAAAATATTTATGTAAACCTTAAATAATTAATAATGTGTAATGATTTTCAAAAAATGGTCTTCTACAATTATGTTCAGTAAGAAATTTAGAGTCTAATAAGATCAACTTAATTTTTTATGAATAGTAAATTATGAATAGTGATTTTACGCTTAGGATTAGTAATGTGACCAAATGGATTAGTAATCTCACTTAAAGAAAGTATTAATATAATTTAGGCACCTTGTTTAAGTAATGTGATTCAATAAAATAGGTAAATAACTGTTTCAGAAATTATTAGTCAAGTATTAGTTTTTTTCAGGTGAATAATGTTTTTAATTAAAAATTAAATTAAAATTATTTAGAAAATTATTTTTATAAAATGGAGTTCATTTTTGAATTCAGAGCATCGATATTAGGTTATGCTGATTTTTGGGGATTTTTCTGGAAAAAAATGAATTTTCAGTGAATAGTGTTTTTATATAAAAATTAAATTAAAAATATTTAGAAAATTATTTTCATAAAATGGAGTTCATTTTTGAAATCATAGAATCGATAATTGGTTAAGGTGAAATTTTGGAATTTTTCTGAGAAAGTTGAATTTTCGGTGAATAGTGAAAATACAGTTTTTGAGTTTCGGGTGTTTAATGACATCATTAAGGATGTGGTAATTATGCAATAATTCTGGTAGAATTATGAATAGTAAGATAAGGTATTAGGTGTCCCAATTGGCCAATACCATGGGCAAATACCATGGTCAAGCCCATGGTTTTGCCAATACCACCAATGAGGTGTCCCTTGGCCATTAATGCATTGTCCCCTCACTTCCCCTATAAATACCAAGTCATTCTATCATCCTTTCTATTCCAAAATTCTCCTCAATGAATTTCTGGTCTCCTTACCTCCCAAGTAGTCCTCTCAAGGTTCCCTCAAGCCTCCCAAGGTCCCAAACTTCATGATTTCGAAGTTACTCTTCAAGGTAAGGGATTATACCTCTCTCTTTCTTTTCAAGTACTCTTTTGTATGTCATTTCATTTAAGCCCCAAGTTCTTATGTTGGGTGATGTTATTTTATATTCCTCTTACTTCCCTTTTCATGTTCATATTTTGAGAGATCCCCTCTTACTCTCATAATTTTGTTTTATGAATGTTTAAGAGGCGTCGTTAGGCTGCCGAATTTTTGTAAGGGATCCTACCTCTCCCTTTCTTTTCAAGTACTCTTTTGTATGTCATTTCATTTAAGCCCTGTGTTATTATGTTTGGGGATGTTCTTTTATATTCCTCTTACTTCACTTTTCATGTTCATATGATGATATATCCCCTCTTACTATCATCATTTTGTTTTATGAATGTTTAAGTGGCGTTGTTAGGCTGCCGAATTTTTGTAAGGGATTCTTCCACCATTCTCATCTTTCAAGTTCTATTTTCGTGTCATTTGTTTCAAGTTACTTTTCTTATGTTGGGGTATGATCTTATATATCTTTCATACTATCCTTTTTATGTTCATATGATGAGATTCCTTATTTGATCTCATCAATTCATTTTTTGAAGTTTTAAGTAACGTCGTTAGACTGCCGAATTTTCATAAAAGAAATCTTATTTTTATCTTCCTTTCAAGTTATTCATTTCATATGGTATATCTTTAAAATTTCATTACCATGTTCTTAAATCATTTATATTTTTTCCCCCTACTATTTTATGGATCATTTATGAGTGGGTTACCCATGTCCTCTCTCTTTTCAATGTTTTCTAAAACCCTGTAACATAGTCGTTATGCTGCAGAATTTTCGTCTCAAAATGTCTTTCTCTTTTTCTCAAATTATTTTATTTTATTAAGTGAATACTCAAATATCTTTCTTCTATATGGGTATTCATATATATATCAAAATGTTCTATTTTAATTCTGGTATTTACATACATGAAATCCTTTTTCCTTTTCCGTGGGTTTAAAGTGACATAAACATCATGTCTTTAATGGATTTTTTTTAAAAAGTTATGATTATGAAATGAAACCCATTTATTTTATTCTATATGGGTTATTTATGAAATTTTTGATGATGATATATGTGGCTCACATAATAATAAATACAAATTAATGGTGTTCCCTGATAGTGCTCCAATGCATTGGGTAATGATGTAATCTCTAGGGATTACAATTTTAACGATACTTTGGTGAATAACCTTGGTAAATTTTTTTAAATGACACCTTGGGGATGGACCTTGGTGATATGTTCATGATTGTCTAAGTTAAATGTTGTAGCCACATCTTCAAGTTATGAATCATGTTCTTTTCATTATGATATGCCTCATGATCTCTTTCTCATGCCTTAAATTTATTTATCATGACTTTATTGATGTATATCATGTTCACATGTAAAATGTTTCTCTTATTTCCCTTAATGGGCCTTCTTCTCAACCTTTCCTTTGATGTATTCTCCCAGGTTTTGAGATGTTGTAATGAACTTAGGATGAACAATGAAGAAGCCTTTCAATTGTTTAAGAAGAATGTTTTATGTTTTTTTCATGTATTATGTTCCTAATTTCCAATACACTAGACTTTAAAGATCCTCTATTTTGTAAGATGTAATGAAAAGTTATGTTATAAAAAGGCAGGATGCCACACTTCTGGTGCAACTTCCCTCCGGTAATCTTTATATTTTTTTAAGGGTATTCCTTGAGATTTTGGGTTTTCCTGTAGCTTTGGTTCTTGATTTGGGGATTTGGTTTTTAGCCTCTACATTTCATTTTCATGCTTGGGGTTCATTATTGACCTGCAAAGGTGCAGTTGAGGTGAAAATGAAGCTTTGCACCGGTTTCTGAGTTTGCATTGTCATCACGCCTTGGTTCTGAGGTAGGTCTCCCTTACACTTGCCTTTGTAATTTAATAAATTTCTATTTCATGCTTTTCATACCTTAGGTACATTCTAAATATTTCTCATATGATCTTTGGATAAGTTTCTTAGTGTTTAATGGTGATTTTTTCATTGTCTTGTGATACCATTATTATATCGTCGTAAATGTGCACACCTATCATTTGGAAAACAAAATTTTTATTGGCATTCGCACAAAGTTTATGTCAATTAAATTGAGGTTTAGCTGTTTAAATCAATTTAAGGCATGGGATTTATGTTTTTCACCTTGTTGAGTGTTAATTAGAAATTATTTTAGTAAATATTTTATGAGCTGCTGATAAATGGGCCATTTGGAATTTTTGTAAAATGTTTTGTTTCAGGATGCAATGAAAAATTTTTTGGAGAGTTTTTTGTGAATGGTTTGAAATGGTGTGTTTTGTTGAGTTGTGAATACTGGGCATTTGTGCTTTGTTTTGTATTAAATAGAAATTTTTTTGGCAATTATCCATGCCTTATGTATTTTTCTTTTATATATAAAAAACGCCAGTTGGATTTTATGGGTTATGCGTAATTTAACAAATGGTTGCCTTGGATTTAAAAATGCGACGACATCATGCGAAATTCTAATTTGGGGTTCCTTTTATGGTTTCAGAAATGGTTGGGGATTTTTAAAGAAATGAGTTTTGGTTCTCAAGGTGTTTTCATGTGTTTTCACCCCTTTGTGAAAAGTGAATGTTTGTGTTGGTAAATGTGGGTTTTGTGAATATTGTTTTAAATGATTTTAAATTAAAATGAGTAGTTATATGTTTCAAATTGGTTTGATGTGAAATATTGAATTGTGGCCCGGTTGGCATGTTTGTGTAAAGTGGTTTTATTTTGAATGTGAGAAGGAAATGTTTTGAAGAATGTTTATAAATGATTTTAGTGGAAACATTGTGCTTGAAACCACTTTTGAAAAGTGTTTTCATTTTGAGATAAGGGTTTGTTTGTGAATATTTGAGGGCCTGTATTTCCATTTTGTAAAATTGGTGAAAAGTGTTCATTATAAAAACCCTCGTTGGATGTTTCTCGTGCCTCATTTGTATGAAATGGGTGTGAGGTCCTTGTTAGAGGGTTCTCAAGATCCATTATTAGAGTTCTTTGTTTGGAACTCGTTATAATTATTTTATTTTAATGCATGATAATGGTCCTAGGGAGACTCGGGGTGAGACCTGTTGTGCAGTATTATTATGTATATGTGATTTTAAGCTTAGATAGCATCGTTTAACTCACCCCTTTTTAATACTTGAGACACTGGAAACTGACATATTGAGAGAATTGTCTGAGACGAGTATTGCACTGGTAGGTTATGGTACTGACTAGTGGCCCATAGTAGGCGGATATGTTTGGGTTCATTGTTATGGGATTTTCCCTTAGCCTGTCCTAAGAAAGTGTGGTTGAGCATATGGAGTGTTAGATTTTATCGTATGTGGCATGCTACTGTAGATGGGGTCATAGGTATTAGTGTCATCTAGATTATTCTCAATATCCCAGTTTCACCTATGTTTGTTTGCTTTAGTCACTTGCAATGATGTTAAAATACTTGTATGATTATTTTTGTTTCCCTTGCTGCGTGATTTACAGTGGTACCTTCTTATGAATTGTTTTTATAGGAAAATGGTGTGTTGATTTTGATAAGGTTTTTGGAAAGTTGTTTTTAGGATAAAATGTTTTTTTTTATCTTTTGCTTAGATTGAAACATAGACACCACTCTCCCCTTGAAAATGTTAATATATCACTTATGGTAGGATCTTGGTTTTTGAAATAAAAAGGGGAAACATGTTGTACTTTTCTTTTGGGAAAAATATATAGACAAACTTACTTTTATGAATTGTAGTTCAAACTTGAAACTGGTGTTTCTTTAATTTTAAATGTAGTGCATTGGGAAATAGTATACCGGGCTAGCCTACTGAGTTTTAATACTCATGCCTATAGTTATTTTTTGTTTTTATTCCTTGTGTAGGTTCTAGCTTGGGTGCATTCGTCTTGGGAGATGTTCGGTCATTGAGTTGGAGAGTGACCCGTAGGGTCACACGGAGGAGATAGTGGTTTCCCCATTCAGTTAGTTTAATTTTCTTTAGTTCTTGTTTAGTCGTTTTGTTTAGTTTCATTATTTTTAGTTTCTACTTATTATTTCCTCTTCTTTTATTTATTTGTATTAGGAGAAATCGTTCCCATCATCTCTGTTGATTCCCTAATGCTTGTCACTAGCCTGGGAGGATCGGGAACACCTCTCAGGTCTTATTGTGGATCGAATCGGGTGACCGGTTCAGGGTCAACCTGAGTTGGTTCATGAAAAAATGGTATCAAAGGAGGTCGACTCTTTGATGACCTCACTTTTTAAAGCACCCTTTGTTATTTGGGATGTCAAGGTAGATGGAGTAGGATTTTCGGGACTCAGGGGGTAGGTTCAGGAAGAGCGTCGTGAACTCTTGCTCATTCTGATCCTCAGGTTTCCATGGGAAGTTCAGTTTAATTAGTTTCTTTGGGGTTTTAGGGTATGTTCTGCGATTGGGATACAACAAAGGGAGTTGGTCTAATAGTCCTCGTGAGCCCGCACAGCCTGGAAAGCCATGTGGAGCTAGGGGCATGGTCCTAAAAAGATCTCCATATTGGTGGCATGTTTGACATATGGCTGTCAACCATATGGTCAAGTCACTCACCGATACTAGTTCCCTTCTTGAGTTGTTTTGGGTCTCCTCTAACTTTTGAATGGTGTTTGAGCTAGAAAAAAATTGGTTTTGAAAAATGGTTGTTTGAAATGACATGTTTAATTTGTGGATTTTTTTAAAATAAATGGGTTGAATAATTTGTTTTTGGAAAATAAAATTTGTTTTGTTTTGTCCGTGGTGTTCCTATGGGTGCTCACATGCATAGTGGTATATGGGAATATGAAAATATGTCTGGTATGGTATAGTGTGTGGATGCCCGAGGTGGCACGAAAACATATATGTGAGTGAGACTCTAAATAATATCAATGGTGAGGGTTTAACCCACCAAGCTTGTTTTAAATTAAAGATGTTTTCAAAAAGAAAAGTAATGATACTAAGATAGCTTGTTTTATTTTGTTTAGATCTTTTCACCTATTTGGTGTTTGATCTTGAGGATTTTATTTATTGAGTTGGCCTTGATTGGGTTCTTGAATTTGTTTTGTCTAGCGGTTATCCCCTTGAAGCTTTGATGGGTGATTGTATTACGGTTGATCAACCTAAGGATTTTATGCTTGAGTTTTGGAAGATAGGTCCACCTCTCTTTTATGGTCAAGAAGACCCTTCTATAGTGGAGGAGTGGATACAAAAGATCGAAAGGGACTTTAACCTTATTGAGTTTCCTGATTCGTTGAAGGTCATGTTTGCAACCTTCATGCTGGAAGGTTCACCATAGATGTGGTGGAAGTCAGTGTTTCGGAACAAGCCCCATTAAGAGCTTACTTGGGAGTTTTTTAAGGCTTTTTTCATTCATCGGTATTCCTCTGAGAAAGAAAGGGTGAGAAAGGGGATGGAGATGTGTTGTCTACAGCAGGGTGATGGATCAGTGTTGGAGTATTTCCAGTGCATTGTGGAGCCAGTCCCTTATGATTCAGGGTATTCCATAGACAACTCCATTAAGGCTCAGCGTTTCGAGGTGGGTCTCGATACTGATCTATAGTCAAAGGTGTCAGTGTCCAACCTAACTTCGTTTTCTGATGTGGTGAGACAAGCTTTTCATGTCGAAGCCGTGATGGCGGGAGTGCTTGAAGTAGTCCCCCCTCCTTCAATTCCTAGGAGTGGTGGTGAGAATTCTCATAAGAAGATGAGGAAGCGATTCAAATTTGATGAAGCAAGTCATGGAATCAAAAGTCCTCAGGATATTTCATCAACCTCTTCAGAATGATAGATCCTCATGTGTTATCAGCGTGGAAGGATGGGTCACAAAAAGACATCATGCATAAATGCTCTGAAGCCCTGCCAGGTTTGTGGATGCTTGGGTTACTTGCGGCGATTCTGTCGGGGCGTTGCTAGAAAGCATCGCAGAGGAAGTTCTCAGAAGTGATGTTTTGTAGGGTTTTTGTTAAAAGTTTCTTTTGTATGTTTCCTTCTAGTTTAAGTAATCTCTTATAGTTTTAGTTTTACTGATGGTGTTTTGGGTTTTGAAATGTATGGGAATGTCCTGGGTCTTTTGATGAACTCTGATTTTCAATACCAGCATAGTTTTCATTTCAAAATTATGTCCTTTAATTTGTCAAATCAAAAGATGTATGTTTCTTATTAGGATTATCAGAACCTGACTGTGAGGTAGGAGATGATTCATCCATCAGAGCTCTAGCCAAAAGGCCTTAGAGTGAAGCTGGCACATAGTCAGGAACCCTGGGGAGTTTAAGGAGTTTGGTTAAGGTTGTGCCTCTATCATTGTGGTGAGAAAATTTTAGCATTTATGTTATGGTTTCTTCATCGTTGTAAATTCCCTCTAGTCTCAAAGAGCACGATGGGCTTATCCCTCATGCAATGTCAATAATCATGCCTTTTTTATGCAAGTTTCTGGTCAGCGTCCTTGTGTGGACCGCCCATGTGAATCGGGTGAGGGCTTGGTTTTTATTCGTCCATAGGTAAAAAGGGAGGTGATGGTTTAAATGTTCATGTTGTATTTATTTTATCTTGGTTAAGGCCTGATTTGGGTTCAAGTTGGATTTCTGTTTGGCCGCTTTTAGGTTGGATCTTTATAGTGGGGAGACCTAGTTTTCTATTAAGACATTATCATATGCTAGTTAAATTCTTATGGTGGGGAGTCTGTTTGGGCCACCCCTCTGCTGATGATTTATTTAGGGAAATGAGGTTGAGTCCCATTGGTGGTCGATGGAATGTCCTTCGGTTAAGAGGTTGGATCTTGTTTATGTGGAATCCTTAGGTGTTGGTCGATTGGTTGGATAGTGTTGTGGTTTTCTGGGGGCGGAAAGTGTTATGGTGGGGAGAATTGTCACACCCTGACCTATGTGATTATTTTATTTTATTATTTCTTTGGACTTAAATATTTTTTTTGGGGTTTGGGTTGAGTCTCAGATGAAATTTTTGAGTTTATTTTGAAAAGTGTGCACCTTAGGTTCGATGTCGTCGGGCGCACGGGCGGAGTGCGATACCGCAAGGCTTCATCCAGACAACTGTGGGACCTGTTCGTCATCAAAAAATTAAAATGAGTAATAAAGTTTGAATCTTTAATAATAATTACAATATTCACATTATAATTACTATGTGTATTTATTCGTATAATTTTTTTATGGGTAAATTTTATAATTAAAGTGAACGTTAATTATTGTGTCATTTAAAAGTTTTATTGTTATTACTATTAAATATATTATTATTATTTAGAATCTTATTATTGTTATTATAATTAGTATGACTATTATGAATATTAAATATTACTTTTACTAAGAATTTTATTATTTTTATTTTTGGTGAAAACTAAACTTGTTAATTTTATTATTTTATTATTATTATTATCAAAATGAAATGGAAACTTTTATTATTTTTATTTCTATCATCATGTTGTTGTTGTTGTTTTTGTTAGTATTATTATTCCTATTATTATTATTAAGGTACTATTATTATTGTTATTATTTTTCTAATATTTGTAATTAGTTTTTTTTTAGATATGTTTTACCTTTTTTTTAGGGTTCCTTTGCATCTTTTTCTTTCCCCCTCTCTCTAATTATCACCCCCTTCTCTATCTGTGTCTGGCGCGAGAATCCCCCCCAGACGTTGCCTCCTCTACAGCGATGAACCCCACCTGTAACACCCCAAGCTTCCATGGTATGTTTCCCTTTGAATAATATAATGGCTTGTGTTGTATGCAACTTCGAGTTCAAACACACCACAATCAATCAAACTAGTCGTTATGAATAGTAATACCCACTTTTTGAAATTTTATCAATTTTATATTTCAAAATGGAATTTATTTTTGGGTTTTGAATATTGAAATTAGCTTTGGGTGAATTTTTGGTATTTTTCTGAAAAAATTCAATTTTTGATGAATAGTGAAAAACACCGAGTTATTGTTCAAAACCGAATTTTTAATTAAATAATTATTTATTTTATTTAAATTTATTTTAAGTCAAAATAGATACATAATAAAAATATAAGTTCAATGTAATTCATTGGAGTCAATTTATAATAATTTTAGATATATAAAATTTTCATTAAAC
This sequence comes from Viscum album, assembly GCA_963277665.1. NCBI lineage: Eukaryota > Viridiplantae > Streptophyta > Magnoliopsida > Santalales > Viscaceae > Viscum > Viscum album. The sequence goes on from OY728126.1 coordinate 534,287,366, forward strand.
TTTTTACCGTCTTTTATCCACCTCCTAGGAGCATTTCCAAATTTGTATAAAACGTAATTTTACCGCTTCTGTGAGTTGAATTTCAAATATTAGAGACACAAATTTGATATCAGTAAGTAAAATTTGGTTCAATAAGATAAAAATAATTTTTGGTGAATAGTAACTCTTTACCTTTATTTACCACCCTTAAAAGTAAATAGGGTAATTAAGGGTAAAAATGATATTATTATTACCCTAACACATGTCCTAATTATATTGGATAAGTGTAATTTGACCAAAAACAACCTTATGAATAAAATATAATCCTTTAAGTCCACTTGGATTAGATTAGGACATTTATTATTATTAAATTCAAAGAAGAGTTAAAAGTGTTAAATTCAAAGTTTAATAACTAAACCATTTTTAATATAGGGTTACACATAAGATAAATTTGACTATAAATATTTATTAGGAAGAAAAAATATTTCCTAAATAATGGTATTTTATTTATAATTTTTAGACATTAAATAATTAAATTTATTTATGACACAATGATGATGCAGTAATTTCCATATTAATAAAAGATTAAAATAATTGATATTATAAATATCAAAATAAATATAATTTGAGACTTTTAATAAATTCCAATAATTTTATAGGTTAATATGACATTTTAGGGTTGATTAAATGTAATTATTTCTAATTAATAAAGTTTTTAGGACTTTAACAAAAAACAATTATTAAATAATATCAAAATTGACATAAATGAGTTTTTAAAAAAACTACATAATTATTGGTTAATATAATAAACCTAAAAATATAAGGTTCAGAAAAAAGACTTATATAATGATAGTTTTATCATTAATTAACCACTTGGGGTTCTTTTGGAAGTTTTTAGTAAGTTTATTAACCATATAATATAAAAATACAAAGAGACATGGTAAATGTCAAACTATTTAACTAAGAGTTAAATCTAAAATATAAAGTTAATATAGTGACCCAAACCTGTCTAAAACCTATTGGTTGAGTGGTTTTAGACCCATACCCACCTTATCCTCGAAATAAATCATTTTGGAGCCATTATAAACCGAAAATTATTTTATTATAAAATAATATTTCAATCTTTTCCTAAGGTGCCCCTCACCCCTCTTATAAAGTGGCACTTCCCCTTCACTCAAATTAACACCTTAAAAACCATTTGGATCGGCCAAACCCTTCCCAAATATCCTCCCAACTGTCCTCCCTTCATCCTATAGGCATTCCTTTAGTCAGAAATCCAACCTAAAAATCCCTTTTGATCAAATCAAAAGGAAGAACCCGGAGAAGAGGTAAATATTTCATCACCTCTTTCAAGTTCTTTTCTTCTTCCACTTCCTATTTCTTTGTTGTTTCCATTATAAAATAATAACTCTAGTATCTTCTATATACTTTAATGTTATTATAAAAATGGTAAAACCATATTCATTATTCTATTCATCCTATAAATGACAAAGTCAACATACATGCGTACGTACAGATTACGGTCTCCACGTCGTGGTGTAGTTTGTTATTCAAACACTTCATCATTTGGATGGGTATAATAATGAGTATAAATGATTAAAATAATAAATATAACATTATAATGATTCTTTATATATAATATTCCATCCAATTATATATGATTTTAATATCAAAATAATGATATTGTCGCTTCTGCATACGTACAGATTACCGTCTCCACGAACGCGATGAGATTCATTACCCATCGTATCCATTCAAGATTAATTTTCATTTGATGGTTAAAAATAATCTTTAAATACTTAATATCATTCTAAATATGAATAAGATACATCCTATACATAACAAACATTACTTAAGTAACAAATCATATAAAGGAAAACGAATCAGTTAACATCTGAAATGATGATACTACTGAAATATCATTAACAAAGCAATATTAGAAGATCATATATGATATCATATTAATGTATATTGTTATTGTATAATTTAATAAAAATGATGTCACTATAATATAGGAGGTTAACCTACCCTCGACCAATTAAAATTACAAGGTAAGGGTTAATTCTATAATCTCTTTATTATCTGAGGTTGTTTAGACGTAATTATCTACTAGGAGTTCTTTATCATCCACATCCGTGTTTCTTAAAAATGTATTTCAAAATATTTTTAATATTTACTAGACTATGGTTTAAATACATTTATACCCTTTTTTGACCTTCGATGTTTTGAAAGGAATCTTTCCATCGTTTTTTAAACAAGGTACTTTATGACCTTTTCAAAAAAATTAAGGTAAGAATGTTTTTTTAATAGAGATTCATCTCATGTGGTAATTGCATATTTTACAGTATCTTAATAATAGAAACATAGTAAAATTATGAATTTTATTAATGTTACTTTTTTTTAGGAATTATCTAAAAAAATATTATGAATCGTGAGAAACAAGTCATTCCCCACATCACTAAGTTTCATAGTTTTTCGAGAAAAAGAACAATTTTGGTTTATATTTTATTCATTATAATTTATATCATTTTATTATAATCCAATGATTTTCTAAATTGTTTATATTTTTTATAAAGGCTAATGAATTAGGTCACTCTGTTGGCTGAACAGATATGTGTTTTATAGTGAATAGTAAACTCGATGACAGTTTTGTAAATAACCCTACCAAAGACGTTGGAGTAAGTAATTTTCATTAACATTTCTTGTTATTTCATTATTATAAAAACATAATGATGAAAAATATATTATAACAACAAAGAAGCCTTAAACCCAATTAAATGGGTTTAACTACATGGATCAAATGATGCTAATTTGGCAGCGTTTGATACATCTAGTCAACCCCAATTAATTGGGTTTAAGGCTTGTTTGTTCTTATAATTTATTTTTCAATATTATATTTTTATAGTAATGAAATAAAAATAAATAGTAATGAAAATTTTATTAATTAGATAATGTTATGAAGTTCATATATTTTAAAAAATCAATGTTAATATTTTTGTATTAACAGGTTAAAATTCAATAAGTCTGGGATGTGAAACCTTCACAATCATCATAGATTTCCCAGAATGATGTAGTTGCAATAATTTTAGGGAAGAAGCATCTCAGACATGTATGAGGGGTGGGTTTTGGGCCCACTCCATCAATTGTAATTGGTAGGGCATCTTCATCCATTATTGATACACCCTATGGGGGTTCAAGTAAGGTAGTTGACCAATAATCACAAAGAGAAATTGCAATATTGAAATAAAAAGTATAAAAACAAGAATCTTATAGGAAAACATAGGATCAGTGGCGGTTGACAATGATGATGCAGTAATTACCATATTAATGAAAGATTAAAATAATCGATATTATAAATATCCAAATAAATCTAATTTGAGAATTTTAATGAATTACACTAATTTTCTAGGTTAATATTACATGTTAGGGTTTATTAAATGTATTTAGTTATAAGTAATAAAATTTTTAGGACTTTAACAAAAATCAATTATTAAATAATGTCAAAATTGACATAAATGAGTTTTTAAAACAAATACAATATTATTGGTTGATATAATAATACTAAAAATCTAATGTTCGGTCAAAAGACTTATATAATGATAGTTGTATAATTAATGAACCACTTGGGGTTCGTTTGGAAGTTTATAGTAAGTTTATTAACCATATAATATAAAAATACAAAGAGACATGGTAAATTTCAAACCATTTAACTAAGAGTTAAATCTAAAAGATAAAGTTAATATAGTGACCCAAACCTATTTAAAACCTATTGGTTGAGTGTTTTTTGACCCATACCCACCTTATCCTCTAAATAAATCATTTTGGATCCATTATAAACCGAAAATTATTTTATTATAAAATAATGTTTCAATCTTTTCCTAAGGTGCCCCTCACCCCTCTTATAAACAGTCACTTCCCCTTCTCTCAAATTCACACCATCAAAGCCATTTGAATCAGTCAAACACTACTTAAATATCCTCCCAATTATCCTCCCTTCATCCTATAGGCCTTCCTTTAGTCATAAAGCCAACCTAAGGAGCCATTTTGATCAAATCAAAAGGGAGAACCCGAAGAGGAGGTAAATATTTCATCACCTCTTTCAAGTTATTTTATTCTTCCACTTCCTATTTATTTGTTGTTTCCATTCTAAAATAATAACTCCAGTATATTCTATATACTGTGATGTTATTATAAAAATGGTACAACCATATTCATTATTCTATCCCTCCTATAAACGACAAAGTCACCATACGTGTGTAGGTATGGATTACCCTCTCCACGTCGTGGTGTAGTTTGTTATTCAAACACTTTATCATATGGATGGGTATAATAATGAGTATAAATGATTAAAATAATAAATATAATATTATAATGATTCTTTATATATGATATTCCATCCAATTTTATATGATTTTAATTTCAAAAGTATGATATTGTAGCTCATGGGTACGTACGGATTACCGTCTCCAAGAACGCAATGAGATTCATTCCTCATCGTATCCATTAAAGAATAATTTTCATTTGATGATTGAAAATAATGTTTAAAGACTTAATATCATTCTGAATATGAATATGATACATCATATCCATAACAAACATTACTTACATAACAAAGCATATAAAGTAAAATGAATCAGTTAACACCCGAAACGATGATACTACTGAAATATCATTAACAATGTAATATTAGAAGATCATATATGATATCATATTAATGTATATGATTATTGTATAATTTAATAACAATTATTTTACCATTATAAAGGATTTTAAACTACCCTTGACCAAGGAAAAGTACAAGGTAAGGGTTAATTCTATAATCTCTTTATTATTCGAGGTTGTTTATACGTAATTATCTACTGGGACCTCTTTATCATCCACATCCATGTTTGTTAAAAATGTATTTCAAAGCATTTTTACTATTTCCTAGACTATGAGTAAAATAAATTTATACCCTTGTTTGACCTTTGATGTTTTGAAAGGAATCTTTCTGTCATTTTTTAAATAAGGTACTTTATGAACTTTTCGACAAAATTAAGGTAAGAATGTTTTTTTAACTTATACGGCAGGTGAGTCTATTTTCCGCCATTATAACATTGTCAATGATTCTTTTATAATCTTATAATAATATTTTCAAAATAAATATTTTATTTTATAATTATGTGACTTTAAATGATTTCAAAAAAAATAAATAGATATTTCTCTCAAATAGTTTTGATTTCATCTATGTCAACATCCTTTGATGGATTTTACACTTGTTTTGAAGTTGATTCACTATGATACAAATCTTCCATATTGTATTGAAGGTTTTGTGATATTTTTTACTGTGGATGTGTTATTTTTATACCATTCATGTTTTATAGTTAAAGTATTAACATTCCGTATGCTAGTTTTAATACGAATGTTTATGTTGTGTTTCAACCTTTTCATATGAGGAATGCATTGGACTTAGTAAGTGACGGGTGGAGCCCGCTATAGCTCCTCGATGCATCGGTGGGTCTCATGAGACAAAATAGTGTCTTGGCACAAGACCCTGACAAAATCTTATTTGTAGTCTTAGCATAAGGTCGTGATTATGTGGCTATGAAGTTTGGCATTATGTGTTCCATCATTTTGAAAGTGGTTATTGATATTTCATGTGATTATTCGACTAGTAGAATATCCAAGTGAATAAGTAAATGGAATTATTTGATTTTATCTTTTCCATATTATTCTAAAGTTCAAGTTTAAAAGGCTTTTGTTCGAGTCATACATTTCCTTAAATGTTTATGCTTATTTATGAAAGTTTCCGCTATATTGTTATCATTACTGAGCATATGAGCTCACCCCTTTATATGTTTTATTTTTCCCAGGATGTGAAGAATTATATTATGACTGACCTACAGGGATAGTCTAAGGGATACGAGTGTGGCCTATGGAGACTATGTTGTTGTAGTTTTTCATTTATAATGTAATGTAAAACTTATGAATGTATCTAGTATTTATAAGTCTACTAAAATAATTGGTCTTTCGAGAATTGATGTTTTGTGATCAGGCCAATGTAATGTAATAATGCACCGACTCTGGGTAACGAGATTCGGGGCGTTACAGTTAGTATCAGAGAAAGTTTAGTACAAACCTTGGAAACTATATTTATATAAACTCTAATCAGAGCACAATACCCTAAGATAGACTTTGAGAATTAGTATAGAAGAACTTCCTAGAATTTTGGTGCTCTAGATATTTTGTGATTTTTCCTAGAAATACATCCCTGTATGGATATGATTAGGTAGAGGAGTCTCTGGCATAGATGTACCTAGGGGTAAAAGCTGAAAACACCGCTTTGAGCTAGACTCGAACGGGAACTGGTGCACGACAACGGGCATTGCTGCACTCTTGATTACAACACTCTCAGGGGATATGCTTAGGATAATTATCATTTTCTTTACAAACCATTATGAAGGGTTTATTAGTATATACTTCCTTAAAGAAAACATTTTTATTATGGATTATATCCATAAACTGTTCAATTTATGTTAACTATTTTACAAGTTTGGAATTACGTATTGCGATTCAAAAATTAATCTAGTGTATGCCATTGTTTAGAAATGGTGCCAAGTGAAAGGAATGAAAACTGTATCAATGCACGCAATCCATGTAGGGATTTCCCTCCTACTCAAGATAATTATAGTGAAGCTGGTGATGTAACTGGTGCTGATTAGCTTATCACCATACTGTGATAACTCACTCAGGTTATGAAAAATAACCTTACCCATATGGAGCACCCTAATCCACAACTCGGAAGATCAATGTTAGACTGCTTCATGAGGAAACAACCACCAAAATTCAATGGGAGTACAAATCTATTGGTAGTTGATCAATGGATAAGTTCCTCAGATAAAATATTTCATGCTTTGGGGAGTAGCGAACGAGAAAAAGTTGTCATGCCAGTTTATCGGCTCACGGGAGATGCAGATCAATGTTGTTCATTGATTCAAAACACAAAGGAAGATTATGAAGTATAAAATATGGAATAGAGAGAGTTTAAAGATATTTTATTAGAAAAATATTTTCCTCATGACCATCGAGTGGATATGGAAAGGCAATTTTTTAGTCTAAGACTAAAGGAGGATGAGAATGTCGAAAAATACGAGGCTAACTTTACAAGGTTAGCAAGGCATGTTGCAGATTATATACGTAACCCAAGAAGTAAGATTGATCATTTCTTTGATGGGTTAAAACCATTTCTCCATCGAGAATTAATCTCACAATCCTTCTCATCGTACGAAGATATTGTCACATTTGCTATCAAGGCAGAAAAGGAATTCTCTAAGTCATACAACTTTAAATCAAAGCAAGAGAAGAAGAGATCTACTGAACACTATGGAAATGGAAATAAGGGGAAGAAGGGAAAAGTTGAATATCCATCCTGTAGTAAATGTGGGAAGAAACACCCTGGTACTTTCCAGAAGGGAATGGGAGTCTTTTACAAGTGTGGTGAAAAAGGCCACCAAACTCGTGATTGCAAAGGGAAGAAATAGGCCGTCAATGTTGAATGCTACAATTGTAGAGAAAAGGGGAATTATAAAATGTTTTGTTTTTTATTTGTAGATGTTTTTTCATTTTTTATGTCTCTGACTCCATTTCATGGCCATGGACTTTGAAAAAATTGGTCAAGAAATAGAGATATTTTAAATGGAGATTATGGAATGAGTTTAATGACATATCTCTAAGGTCACAACAGATGTATGAGAAAGTGCCTGAAGGCATTTCTCGTGAGAAATAGAAGTTGTTTTTCGATATTAATAGAGATTCATATCATGAGGTAATTTCATATTTTACAATATATTAATAATAGAAACACAATAAAATTATGAATTTTATTATTGTTACTTTTTTTGTAGGAATTATCTACAAAAATATTATGAATCGTGAGAAACAAGTCATTCCCCACATCGTTGGGTTTCATAGTTTTTTGAGAAAAAGAACAATTTTGGTTTATATTTTATTCATTATAATTTATATTATTTTTTTATAAGCCAATTCTTTTCTAAATTGTTTATATTTTTTATAAAGGCTAATTAATTAGGTCACTCTGTTGGTTAAACAGATATGTGTTTTAAATTGAATGGGAAACTCAATGACAGTTTTGTAAATAAACCTACCAAAGACGTTGGAGTAAGTACTTTTCATTAAAATTTCTTATTATTTCATTATTATAAAAACATAATAATGAAAAATATATTATAACAATAAAGAAGTCTTAAACCCAATTAAATTGGTTTAACTACTTGGATCAAATGATGCCAATTTGGCTTCATTTGATACATCTAGTCGACCCCAATTAATTGGGTTTAAGTCTTGTTTGTTCTTATAATTTAATTTTTAATATTATATTTTTATAGTAATAAAATAATAATAAATAGTAATGAAAATTTTATTAATTAGATAATGTTATGAAGTTCGTATATTTTAAAAAATCAATGTTAATATTTTTGTATTAACAGGTTAAAATTCAAGAAGTCTAGGATGTGAAACCTTCACAATCATCATCGATTTCCCAGAACGATGCAGTTGAAATAATTTTAGGGAAGAAGCATCTCAGACATGTATAGGGGGTGGGTTTTGGGCCCACTCCATCAATTGTAATTTGTAGGGCATCGTAATCCATTATTGATACACCCTATGGGGGTTCAAGTAATGTCATTGACTGGGAATAACAAAGATAAATTTCAAGATTGAAAGAAAAAGTGTAAGAACAAGAAACTTATAGTAAAACATAGGATCAGTTGTGGTTGAAAATGATGATGCAGTAATTACCATATTAATGAAAGATTAAAATAATTGATATTATAAATATAAAAATAAATCTAATTTGAGACTTTTAATGAATTCCACTAATTTTCTATGTTAATATGACATGTTAGGGTTGATTAAATTTATTTATTTCTAAGTAATAAATTTTTTAGGACTTTAACAAAAAACAATTTTTAAATAATGTCAAAATTGACATAAATGAGTTTTTAAAACAAATACAATATTATTGGTTGATATAATAATCCTAAAAATCTAAGGTTCGGCCAAAAGACTTATATAATAATAGGTGTATCATTAATTAACCACTTGGGGTTTTCTTGGAAGTTTATAGTAAGTTTATTAACCATATAATAAAAAATACAAAGAGACACGGTAAATGTCAAACTATTTAACTAAGAGTTAAATCTAAAAGATAAAGTTAATATAGTGAAGCAAACCTATCTAAAACCTATTGGTTGAGAGGTTTTCTACCCATCCCCACATTAGACTCTAAATAAATCATTTTTGAGCCATTAGAAACTGAAAATTATTTTATTATAAAATAATATTTCAATATTTTCCTAAGGTGCCCCTCACCCCTCTTATAAAAGGGCACTTCCCCTTCTATCACATTCACACCTTCAAAGACATTTTACCTGGCCAAACCCTACCCAAATATCCTCCCAATTGTCTTCCCTTTGTCCTAGATGAATTACTTTAGTCATAAAGTCAATCTAAGGATCCCTTTTGATCAAATCAAAAGGTAGAAACCGAAGAAGAGGTAAATATTTCATCACCTCTTTCAAGTTCTTTTCTTCTTCCACTTCCTATTTATTTGTTGTTTCCATTCTAAAATAATAACTCCAGTATCTTATATATACTTTGATGTTATTATAAAAATGGTACAACCATATTCATTATTCTATCCATCCTATAAATGACAAAGTCACCATACGTGTGTACGTACAGATTACCGTCTCCACGTCGTGGTGTAGTTTGTTATTCAAACACTTCATCATTTAGATGGGTATAATAATAAGTATAAATTATGAAAATAATAAATATAACATGATAATAATTCTTTATATATGATATTCCATCCAATTATATACAATTTTAATATCAAAAGAATGATATTGTTGCTCCTGCGTACGTACGGATTACCGTCTCCACAAACGTGATGAGATTCATTCCCCATCGTATCCATTCAAGAATAATTTTCATTTTATTGTTAAAAATAATGTTTAAAGACTTAATATCATTCTAAATATGAATAATATACATCCTATCCATAACAAACATTACATACGTAACAAATCAGTTAACACCCGAAACGATGATACTACTGAAATATCATTAACAAAGCAATATTAGAAGATCATATATGATATCATATTAATGTATATAGTTCTTTTATAATTTAATAACAATTATTTAACCATTATACAGAAGTTTAACATACCCTTTACCAAGAAAAAGTACAAGGTAAGGGTTAATTCTACAATCTCTTTATTATCCGAGGTTGTTTATACGTGGGACCTCTTTATCATCCACATCCATGTTTCTTAAAAATGTATTTCAAAAAAAATTCTATTTCATATACTATGGGTCAAATACATTTATACCCTTTTTTTTCTTCTATGTTTTTAAAGGATTCTTTCCTTTATTTTCTAAACAAGGTACTTTATGACCTTTTCGACAAAATTAAGGTAAGAATGTTTTTTTTCACTTATACAATGGGTGCGGCTATTTTCCGCCATTATAACATCGTCGAAGCTTCCTTTACAAGCTTATAATAATATTTTCAAAATAAATATTTTATTTTATAATTATGTGACTTTAAATGATTTCAAAAAAAGAAAGAGATATTTCTCTCATATAGTTTTGATTTCATCTGTTTCAACATATTTTGATGGATTTTACACTTGTTTTGAAGTTGATTCATTATGATACAAATATTCCATACTGTATTGAAGGTTTTTTGATATTTTTTACTGTGGATGTGTTATTTTTATACCATTCGTGGTTTATGGTTAAATTATTAACATTTCGTATGCTAGTTTTAATTCGAATGTTTATGTTATGTTTCAACCTTTTCATATGAGGAATGCATTGGACTTAGTAAGTGATGGGTGGAGACCACTATAGATCCTTCATACATCAGTAGGTATCATGAGAAGAAACTAGTTTATTGGCACAAGGACTTGACAAAATCTTATTTGTAGTCTTGGCACAAGGCTTTGACTATGTGGTTATAAAGTCTGGCATTATGTATTCCATCATTATGAAAGGGGATATTGATATTTCATGTGATTATTAGACTAGTAGAATATCCATGGGAATAATTAAATGGAATTATTTGATTTTATCTTTTCCATATTATTCTGAAGCTCAAGTTTAAAAGGCTTTTGTTCTAGTCTTACATTGCCTTAAATGTTTACGCTTATTTATGAAAGTTTCCACTATATTGTTATCCTTATTGAGCATCTGAGATCACCCCTTTCTATGTTTTATTTTTCCCAGGATGCGAAGAAGTATATTATGACTAACCTGCAGGGATAGTCTAAGGGATATGAGTGTGGCCTATGGAGACTATGTTGTTGTAGTTTTTCATTTTATAATGTAATGTAAAACTTATTAATGTATCTAGTATTTCCAAGGCTACTACACTAATCGGTCTTTCGAGACATGATCTTTTGTGATCAAGCCAACGTTATGTAATAATGCACTGACTCTAGGTAACTAGGGTTGGGGTGTTGCAGTTGGTATTAGAGGAAGATTAGTAAAAACCTTGGAAACTAGATTTAGATGAACTCTGATTAGAGCACATTACCCTAAGATAGACTTTGAGGATTAGTATAGAAGAACTTCCTAAAATTTTGGTGCTATAGAGATTTTGTGAGTTTTCCTAGAAATACATCCCTGTTCTGATATGAGTAGGTAGAGGCGGCTCTGGAACAGATGTACCTAAGGGTAAAACCCGAAAACACCGCTTTGAGCTAGACTCGAACGGAAACTGGTGCAGGACAACGGGCCTTACTGCACTCTTGGTTACGACACTCCCAGGGGATATGCTTAGGATAATTCTCATTTTCTTTACAAACCATTAGAAGGGTTTATGAGTATATAATTCCTCAAATAAAACATTTTTATTATGGATTAAACGCATAAATTTTTCAATTTATGTTAATTGTTTTACAAGTTTGGAATTATGTATTGCGATTCATAAACTAATCAAGTGTATGTCATTGTTTAGAAATTTCCCCTAGTGGAAGGAATGGAAACTATATCAACACACGTAATCCTTGTAGGGATTTCCCTCCTACTCAAGATAATTATTGTGGAGTTGGTGATGCAACTAGGGATGATCATCTTATCACTATACTGGGACAATTCGCTCAGGTTATGAATAATAACCTTACCCGTATGGAGCACCCTGATCCACAATGCAGAGGATCAATGTTAGACTGCTTCATGAGGAAACAAACAAAAACATTCAATGGGAGTAAAAATCCATTCGTAGTTGATCAATGGATAAGTTCCTTATAGAAAATATTTCATGCTTTGGGGAGCAGCAAAAGGGAAAACGTTGTCATGGCAGTTTATCGCCTCATGGGAGATGCAGATCAATGGTGGTCATTGATTCAAAAAACAATGGAAGGTGATGAAGTATAAAATATGTAATGGAAGGAGTTTAAAAAGATTTTCTTAGAAAAATATTTTCCTCGTGACCATCGAGCGAATATGGAAAGGCAATTTTTGAGTCTGAGACAAAAGGAGGATGATAATGTCACAAAATATGAGGATAAATTTACAAGGATAGAAAAGCATGCTACAGAATATATACGTAACCCAAGAATTAAGATTGATCATTTCTTTGATGGGTTAAAACCATTTTCCATCGAGCATTAGTCTCACAATCCTTCTCATCATACGAGATATTGTCTCATGTGCTATCAAGACACAAAATGAATTATCTAAGTCATGCGACTTTAAAGAAAATCAAGAGAAGATGATATTTTCTAAACACTCTGGAATTGGAAATAAGGGGAAGAATGGAAAAGTTGAATATCTGTCCTGTAGTAAATGTGGGAAAAAACACCCTGGTACTTACCTGAAGGTAATGAGAGTCTATTACAAGTGTGGTGAAAAAGGCCACCAAGCTCTTGATTGCAAAGGGAAGAAATAGGTCATCAATGTTGAATTCTAAAATTGTAGAGAAAAGGGGCATTATACAAATGAATGTCCTAAGCTTCGGGGAAACTTACCTCAGAAAAGGCCAAGGGATCAAGGCCAAGCTTATGCGTTAACTATTGCTAAGGTTGAAGCTCCAAAAGACATGGTGGTAGGTAATTTAATGGTTTCCTAAAGTTTAGCCAGTGATTTATTTGATTCTGGATCATTGCATTGTTTCATATCTTCCCAGTTTTCTAAGAAAATTAGATATTTTCAATTTTACTTAACAAGGGAGTTTTCAGTCAAAACACCTAAGGGAAGTATCATTGCAACAAAGTTTTGTGAATCAGTTCCCATTAAGGCATATAAATGTTCTTTATCTGTTGATCTCATCGTCATACCCATGATTGAATTTGATATAATCCTTGGTATGGATTGTCTTTCAGACCATGATGTGAAAATTTATTATAAGAAGAAGGAGGTTACAATTCTCGATGATGATAAGGAGTGCCTTATCTTTAGAGCAGAAACGTCACCACCTAATTCTTATCTAGATCCACCCCCAGTAGCTCAACTAAATTCAATTATTGGGTAGGAAGATAATGAAATAATTTTGGGTGAGGAAAGGAATGTTCAAATAGAGTATGTACCTATTGTGCAAGAATATGTTGATGTGTTTCCAGAAGATTTACATGGACATCCTCCAGAATGAGAAATTGAGTTTTCCATTGATTTAATTCTTGGTTCAAGGACCATATTGAAGACCCCTTATATAATAGACACTATGGAATTAGTGGAACTAAAGAAACAACTTGAGGAATTGAGTAATAAGGAATATTTTCCCTGGTGTTTCTCCATGGAGAGCCCCTATTCTTTTTGTTAAGAAGAAAGATGGATTTATGAGGTTGTGCATTGACTACAGGGAGATCAATGCTATAACAATAAAGAACAAGTATCCCCTAACTCACATTGATGATTTATTCGACCAAATTCATGGAGCTCAATATTTTTCAAAGATTGACCTTCGATCTGGATATCATTAGTTGTGTGTGAAAAAGGAATACATTCTGAAAATAGCATTTCGAACTAGGTACAGGCATTATGAGTTTACAGTAATGCCTTTTGGATTGACTAATGCACCCTCTGTCTTCATGGATCTAATTAATAGAGTTTTCAAGGAATATCTTGATGACTTTGTAGTGGTATTTATTGATGATATCTTGGTATACTACAAAATCTAAGAAGATCATGAAAATCACTTACGCATTATTCTAAACACTCTTAGAAGAAATGAATTATATAGGAAATTTAATAAGTGTGAATTCTGGATTTAGGAGATTTCTTTTCTTGGTCATATTGTCTCTAAGGATGGAATCTCTGTTGATCCTTTAAAGACCAAAGCAATCCAAGAATGTCCAGCACCGACGAGTATAACTGAGGTACGCAGTTTTATTGGTTTAGCAGGTTATTATCGACATTTTGTCCATAATTTTTTCCAGTTGGCTAACCCATTAACAAAGATCACATGTAAAGGGGTTAAATTTGTTTGAACAAAAGAGTGTGAAGAATGTTTTGAAGAATTGAAGAGAATATTAGTCAATGCTCCTATCTTGACTCTACCATTGGAGAATGGTGGGTTTGTTATTTATAGTGATGCTTCAAAGAAAGGACATGGTTGTGTCCTTATGCAGAATGATAAAGTTATTGCATATACATCACAGCAGCTAAAAATTCATGAACAAAACTATCCTACTCATGATCATGAGTTAGCAGCTGTAATATTTTCTTTGAAGATATGGAGACATTATCTCTATGGTGAAAATGTGAGATATATATCGATCACAAGATTTTGAAGTATATTTTCTCACAGAAAGAACTCAACATGATGCAAAGGAGATGTCTTGAACTACTCAAGGATTATGATTGCACAATACACTACCACCCGGGGAAGGCAAATAAGGTGGCAGATTCTTTGATCAGAAAGGATCATGGAGTTTTGAACAAGATCAGAGTTGAAAGGGATCCTATTTTCATGGATCTAGTGAAAATAGATATGGGAATAATCATAGAAGGTGAAACATCAATACTTTTTTAAATTGTTGCCAAACCATCTTTACTAGAAAAGATAAAAATTTCTCAGGCTGATGATGAGGAGTTTCAAAAGAAAATTAAAGATGTGAACGATGGGAGATTGAGTGAATTCATATATGAAGATGGAATTTTGAAATTTTGGAAGAGACTTTGTGTTCCTAACATACGTGATCTTAAAATGGAATTGTTGGATGATGCTCATAGCTCCAATTTCTCTATACACCCTGGTAGCACTAAGATTTATAGAGATTTGAAGGAACGTTTTTGGCGGGACAACGTGAAGAGGGAGATTGTTGATTTTGTGTCATGATGTATGGTTTGTCAACAAGTGAAAGCTGGGAGGCAACAGTCTGGAGGAGTCATGCAACCACTTCCCATACCTGAGTGGAAGTGGGATAATATTACGATGGACTTTTTCATGGGGCTACCAAAGACACCTAGAAGGAATGATGCAATATGGGTCATTGTTGATCATCTTACCAAGTCAACACATTTTCTTGCTATAAGAGAATATTTACCACTTGAACATTTAGCAAGACTATATATTAATGAAGTTGTAAGACTCCATGGTGTACCCTTATCGATTGTTTCTGATCTTGATCCCCGTTTTACATCAAGATTCTGGAAAAGTTTTCAGAAATCCCTAGATACTGAACTTTGTTTGAGCACTGCCTACCACCCTCAAACTGATGGACAATCAGAACAGACTATTCAAACCTTTGAATACATGTTGAGATCTTGCTCACTTGACTTTCAAGTTATGTGGGATCAATATTTACCTCTCGTAGAATTTTCCTATAACAATATCTTTCATTCAAGTATTCAGATGGCACCATATGAAGAGTTATATGGCAAGAGATGTCATACACCAACTTGTTGGGATGATTTTGGTGAAAGAAAACTCATAGGCCCAGAACTTGTTGAGGAAATGATGGAAAAGGTTAAGGTTATCCAAA
Source organism: Viscum album (assembly GCA_963277665.1). Classification (NCBI taxonomy): domain Eukaryota; kingdom Viridiplantae; phylum Streptophyta; class Magnoliopsida; order Santalales; family Viscaceae; genus Viscum; species Viscum album. Next base: position 534,303,343 of record OY728126.1, read on the forward strand.
CCCACATCAAAATAGCACAAATTAGGCAGAAGATCTATGACGATAACCGAAGGAATAATTTGGGATTTCAGGTAGGAGATCATGTTTTCTTGAAGGTATATCCATGGAAGGGAGTTATACGATTCGGTAAGAAGGGTAAACTAAGTCCCAGGTACATCGGACCTTTCAAAATTCTAGAATGAATTGGGGTTGTAGCTTACCGGTTGGCAATGCCTCCAAGTCTCTCCAAAGTTCACGATGTGTTCCATGTATCATTGTTAAGAAAATAAATGTCTGACCCAATACATGTACTCACCTATGAGGAAATTGAACTGGAACCTGATTTGTCTTACTGTGAAGAGCCTGTCAAAATTCTTGATACCTGAGAACAAGTGCTGAGAAATCGGATGACTCGTCTTGTAAAGTTCTATAGAGAAACCATAAGATGGAAGAGGCAACGTGGGAACCTAAGAAACTTATGATGAAGAACCACCCGAATATTTTTATGCTGTAATATTCTAGAAATTTTGAGGATGAAATTATTTAAAGGATAGGATAATGTAAAGCTCCAAGCTTCCACGGTACGTTTCTCTTTGAAGAATACAATGGCTTGTGTTGTACGCAACTTTGAGTTCAAACACACCACAACCAATCAAACTAGTCGTTATGAATAGTAATACCTACTTTTTTAAATTTTATCAATTTTGTCTTTCAAAATGGACTTCGTTTTTGGGTTCTGAATATTGAAATTAGCTTAGGGTGAATTTTTGGTATTTTTCTGAAAACATTCAATTTTTGATGAATAGTGAAAAACACTGAGTTATTGTTCAAAACCGGCTTTTTATTTAAATAATTATTTATTTTATTTAAATTTATTTTAGATCAAAATAGATACATAATATCTATATAAGTTCAATGTAATTCATTGGAGTCATTTTATAATAATTTTAGATATATAAAAATTTCATTGAACTTTTTACCGTCTTTTACCCACCTCCTAGGAGCATTTCCAAATTTGTATAAAACTTAATTTTACCACTTCTTTGAGTTGAATTTTAAAAATCCAAGAGACATGGTTGATATCAGTAAGTAAAATGTGGTTCAATTAGATGAAAATAATTTTGGTGAATAGTAACTTTTACTTTTATTTACCGCGGTTAAAAGTAAATAGGGTAATTAAGGGTAAATATGATATTATTATTACCCTAAAACATGTCCTAATTATATTGGATAAGTTTAATTCGACCAAAAACAACCTTAGAAATAAAATATTATCCCTTAGGTCCACTTGGATTAGATTAGGACATTTATTATTATTTAATTCAAAGAAGAGTTAAAAGTGTTAAATTCAATGTTTAATAACTAAACCATTTTTAATATAGGGTTAAACATAAGATAAATTCGACTATAAATATTCATTAGAAATCTAAAAAGATTTAATACATAATGGTATTTTATTTATAATTTTTAAACATTAAATAATTAAATTTATTTATGACACAATGATGATGCAGTAATTACCATATTAATGAAAGATTAAAATAATTGATATTATAAATATCCAAATAAATAAAATTTGAAACTTTTAATAAATTCCACTAATTTTTTAGGTTAATATGACATGTTAGGGTTGATTAAATGTATTTAGTTCGAATTAATAAAGTTTTTAGGACTTTAACAAAAATCAATTATTAAATAATGTCAAAATTGACATAAATGGGTTTTTAAAACAAATATAATATTATTGGTTGATATAATAATCCTAAAAATCTAAGGTTCAGTAAAAAGACTTATATAATGATAGGTGTATCATTAATGAACCACTTGGAGTTCGTTTATAATTTTATAGTAAGTTTATTAACCATATAATATAAAAATACAAAGAGGCATGGTAAATGTCAAACTATTTAACTAAGAGTTAAATCTAAAAGATAAAGTTAATATATTGACCAAAACCTATCTAAAACCTATTGGTTGAGTGGTTTTCGACCCATACCCACCTTATCCTAAAAATAAATCATTTTGGAGCCATTAGAAACCGAAATTTATTTTATTATAAAATAATTTTCAATATTTTCCTAAGGTGCCCCTCACCCCTCTTATAATGGGGCACTTCCCCTAATCTCAAATCCACACCTTCAAAGCCATTTGGATCAGCCAACAACTGCCCAAATATCCTCCCAACTATCCTCTCTTCATCTTAGAGGCCTTCCCTTAGTCAGAAATCCAACCTAAGGATCCCTTTTGATCAAATCAAAAGGGAGAACCCGAAGAAGAGGTAAATATTTCATCACCTCTTTCAAGTTCTTTTCTTCTTCCACTTCCTCTTTCTTTGTTGTTTCCATTCTAAAATAATAAATCCAGTATCTTATATATACTGTGATTTTATTATAAAAATGGTACAACCATATTCATTATTCTATCCATCTTATAAATGACAAAGTCACCATACGTGCGTACGTACGGATTACCGTCTTCACGTCGTGGTGTAGTTTGTTATTCAAAAAATTCATCATTTGGATGGATATAATAATGAGTATAAATGATTAAAATAATAAATATAACATGATAATTATTCTGTATATATGTTATTCTATCCAATTATATATGATTTTAATATCAAAAGAATTATATTGTCGCTCGTGCGTAAGTACGGATTACCGTCTCCACGAACGCGATGAGATTCATTCCCCATTGTATCCATTCAAGACTAATTTTCATTTGATGATTAAAATTAATGTTTAAAGACTTAATATCATTCTGAATATTAATAAGATATATCCTCTCCATAACAAACATTACTTACGTAACAAATCATATAAAGGAAAATTAATCATTTAACACCCGAAGCGATGATACTATTGAAATATCATTAACAAAGCAATATTAGAAGATCATATATGATATCATATTAATGTATAAGGTTCTTGTATAATTTAATAACAATTATTTTACCATTATATAGTAGGTTAACCTACCCTCCACCAAGGAAAAGCACAAGGTAAGGTTTAATTCTACAATCTCTTTATTATTAAAAGTTGTTTATACGTAATTATCTACTGGGACCTCTTTATCATCCACATCCATGTTTCTTAAAAATTTATTTCAAAACATTTTTACTATTTCCTAGACTATGATTTAAATACATTTATACCCTTGTTTGACATTTGATGTTTTGAAAGGAATCTTTCCGTCGTTTTTTAAACAAGGTACTTTATGACCTTTTTGACAAAATTAAGGTAAGAATGTTTTTTTTAACTTATATGGCAGGTGCGGCTATTTTCCACCATTATAACATCTTCGAAGCTTCCTTTACAAGATTACAAGAATATTTTCAAAATAAATATTTTCTTTTATAATTATGTGACTTTAAATGATTTCAAAAAAAGAAAGAGATATTTCTCTCAAATAGTTTTGATTTCATCTATGTCAACATCCTTTGATGGATTTTACACTTGTTTTAAAGTTGATTCATTATGATACAAATATTCCATATTGTATTGAAGGTTTTGTGATATGTTTGACTGTGAATGTGCTATTTGTATACCATTCCTGGTTTATGGTTAAAGTATTAACATTTCGTATGCTGGTTTTAATACGAATGTTTATGTTATGTTTCAACCTTTTCATATGAGGAATGCATTGGACTTAGTAAGTGGTGGGTGGAGCCCGCTATAGCTCCTCGATGCATCGGAAGGTCTCTTGAGACAAACTAGTGTCTTGGCACAAGGCCTTGACAAAATCTTATTTTTAGTCTTGTCACAATGCCTTGACTATGTGGTTATGAAGTCCGACATTATGCATTCTGTCATTATGAAAGTGGCTATTGATATTGCATGTAATTATTCAACTAGTAGAATATCCATGTGAATAAGTAAATGGAATTATTTGATTTTATCTTTTCTATATTATTATGAAGTTCAAGTTTAAAAGGCTTTTGTTCTATTCTTACATTGCCTTAAATGTTTATGCTTATTTATGAAAGTTTTCTCTACATTGTTATCATTACTGAGTATCTGAGCTCACCCCTTTCTATGTTTTATTTTTCCCAGGATGTGAAGAAGTATATTATGACTGACCTTCAGGGATATTATAAGGGATATGAGTGTAGCCTATGGAGACTATGTTGTTGTAGTTTTTCATTTTATAATGTAATGTAAAACTTATGAATGTATCTAGTATTTCCAAGGCTACTAAACTAATCAGTCTTTCGAGACTTGATCTTTTGTGATCATGCCAATGTTATGTAATAATGCATCGAATCTGGGTAACTAGGGTTGGGGCGTTATAGTTGGTATCATATGAATTTTAGTACAAACCTTGTAAACTAGATTTATATAAACTCTGATTAGAGCACATTGCCCTAAGATAGACTTTGAGGATTAGTATAGAAGAACTTCCTTGATTTTTGGTTCTGTAGAGATTTTGTGAGTTTTCCTAGCAATACATCCCTGTCTGGATATGAGTAGGTAAAGGAGGCTCTGGAACAGATGTACCTAGGGGTAAAACCCGAAAACACTGCTTTGAGCTAGACTTGAACGGGAATTGGTGCATGACAACGGGTCTTGCTGCACTCTTGGTTACAACACTCCCGGGAGATATTCTTAGGATAATTCTCATTTTCTTTACAAACCATTATGAAGGGTTTATGATTATATACTTCCTCAAAGAAAACATTTTTATTATGGATTATATCCATAAATTGTTCAATTTATGTTAACTGTTTTACAAGTTTGGTTCATAAACTAATCTAGTGTATGCCTTTTTTAAGAAATGGCGCCAAGTGGAAGGAATGGAAACTGTATCAATGCACACAATTCATGTAGGGATTTCCCTCCTACTCAAGATAATTATATTGGAGCTGGTGATGCAACTGGTGCTGATTAGCTTATTCCCATACTAGGACAACTCACTCAGGTTATGAATAATAATCTTACCTGTATGGAACTCCCTAATCCACAACGCGGAGGATCAATGTTAGACCGCTTCATAAGACAACAACCACCAACATTCAATGGGAGTACAAATCCATTGGTAGTTGAGCAATGGATAAGTTCCTTAGAGAAAATATTTCATGCTTTGGGGAGTAATGAAAAGGAAAAAGTTGTCATGGTATTTTATCACCTCACGGAAGATGCAGATCAATGGTGGTCGTTGATTCAAAACACAAAGGACAATGATGAAGTATCAAATATGGAATGGAGGGAGTTTAAAGAGATTTTCTTAGAAAAATATTTCCCTCATGACCATCGAGCGAATATGGAAAGGCAATTTTTGAGTCTTAGACAAAAGGAGGATGAGAATGTTGCAAAAATACGAGGCTAACTTTACAAGGTTAGCAAGGCATGTTGTAGATTATATACGTAACCCAAGAAGTAAGATTGATCATTTCTCTGATGGGTTAAAACCATTTCTCCATCGAGAATTAGTCTCACAATCCTTCTCATCATACGAATATATTGTCTCATGTGCTATCAAGATAGAAAAGGAATTCTCTAAGTCATACAACTTTAAAGCAAAACAAGAGAAGAAGAGATCTGTTGAACACTCTGGAAATGGAAATAAGGGGAAGAAGGGAAAAGTTGAATATCCATCCTGTAGTAAATGTGGGAAGAAACACCCCGGTACTTTCCTGAAGGGAATTGGAGTCTGTTATAAGTGTGGTGAAAAAGGCCACCATGATCGTGATTACAAAGGGAAGAAAGAGGTTGTCAATGTTTAATGCTACAATTGTAGAGAAAAGGGGATTATAAAATGTTTTGTTTTTTATTTGTAGATGTTTTTTCATTTTGATGTCTCTGACTCCATTTCATGCCCATGGACATTGAAAAAATTGGGCAAGAAATGGAGATATTTTAAATGGAGATTATGGAATGAGTTTAATGACATATCTCTAAGCTCACAACAGATGTATGAGAAAGTGCCTCAAGGCATTTCTCGTGAGAAATAGAAGTTGATTTCGATATTAATAGAGATGAATCTCATGAGGTAATTGCATATATTATAGTATATTAATAATAGAAACACAATAAAATTATGAATTTTATTAATGTTACTTTTTTGTAGGAATTATCTAAAAAATATTATGAATCGTGAGAAACAAGTCATTCCCCACATCATTGGGTTTTATAGTTTTTTGAGAAAAAGAACAGTTTTGGTTTATATTTTATTCATTATAATTCATATCATTTTTTTATAAGCCAATTCTTTTCTAAATTCTTTATATTTTTTATAAAGTCTAATGAATTAGGTCACTTTGTTGGTTGAATAGATATGTGTTTTAAAGTGAATAGGAAACTCGATGATAGTTTTGTAAATAACCCTACCAAAGATGTTGGAGTAAGTAATTTTCATTAACATTTCTTGTTATTTCATTATTATAAAAACATAATAATGAAAAATATATTATAAAAACAAAGAATCTTTAAACCCAATTAAATGGGTTTAAATACTTGGATCAAATGATTCCAATTTGGCATCGTTTGATACATCTAGTCGACCCCAATTAATTGGGTTTAAGGCTTGTTTGTTCTTATAATTTATTTTTCAATATTATATTTTTATAGTAATGAAATAACAATAAATAGTAATGAAAATTTTATTAATTAGACAATTTTATGAAGTTAATATATTTTAAAAAATCAATTTTAATATTTTTGTATTAATAGGTTAAAATTCAAGAAGTCTGGGATGTGAAACCTTCACAATCCTCATCGATTTCCCAGAACGATGCAGTCGCAATAATTTTAGGGAAGAAGCATCTCAGATGTGTATGGGGGTGGGTTTTGGGCCCACTCCATCAATTGTAATTGGTAGGGCATAATCATCCATTATTGATACACCCTGTGGGGGTTCAAGTAATGTCGTTGACCAAGAATCACAAAGAGTAATTGCAAGTTTGAAAGAAAAAGTGTAAGAACAAGACTCTTATAGGAAAACACAGGATTAGTGGCGGTTGACAATGGAAAATGCTTTAGTTTCTATATTTCAGCGGATAACCGGCACAATCCCCAAGAAAATTGGAAGCCTTATATCTCTTCCTATCGTGGTAAATTCTAAATTCCATAGATCATTCATACATTTTCAAAGAACACATACAACTTCCATAAATAAAACTTTTATATAGAAAACACGCACTTTGAGCCATACCTGTAACATCCCAAGTAAATAAAGAATAATACATTTTCATATTTATTAATATTTTTGAATTAAATATTAATTTTACTTTAAAGGGGACGCTATGTTCGATGGATTTCCTGATACGTAACAAAGGTTTCTTTGAAATATTACATTGCACACTAATAATAGAATATTATTATTTTAAACGGTAGTTAACGCCTAGTAGTTGTATTGGTGAGAATGAATAGAACTGACGACAATATGATTATACATGTTTGTTAAATATTTTTACATTTATCCAATAAAATTTAGTGGCTTAAAATATGAATGAATCTAATGTTAAGTATAAATATTCTAATATTCACTAAAAGGTTGATTTACCGCCTTTTGATGGCGAACCCTCTTTAAATCTAGTTTTGGTCATTTTTATATGTTCTATTTGACAAAATAAAATTCTTCTTTAGATTCGGGACATCAAAATTTACTTTGGGTAAATTTTTGGTATTATTCTAATAAAGTTCATTTTTTAATGAATAGTGAAAAATACTGTATTTTAATTCAAAAGTGCCTTTTAATCTAATTTGTTTATATGGTTATATTATATTTTAATTAGTTTTAAAGTGTAATTAGAATATATTTTTACCATTTAATCCAATTTTGGTCATTGTAATTAATTTCACTTTGAAATTGGACATAAACAAGTGTCAATCTTTTGATAGTTATTGTTTCTTAAAAACACGCTATTTGTTTTGACAACGAGAATTAATTTTAAATTAATTAATGAAAATTCTATGTTGTGAATTTGGTCAAATAGAAATAATTTTTGAATTTGGAATATCAAATATAGCTTAGGCTGAATTTTTGGTATTTTTCTGAAAAACTTCATTTTTTTCATGAATAGTGGAAACATTGAGTAGTAGTTAAAAAGATGACTTTTTCATTTAAATGAAAATTTACTACTTTTGTGAATTGAATTTTGAAAATCCGACATACATGGTTGTTATTAGTAAGTAAAATGTAGTTTAATAAGATGAAAATATTTTTTTTGGTGAATAGTAACTTTTGACTTTTATTTACTGTGGTTAAAGTTAAATAGGGTAATTCAAGGTAAAAAGAATATTATGATAATACAAAATTACTTTAACACTTGTCCTAACCTTTTTAGATAAGTCATGGCTGACCATCGGCATCCTTGGGTCAATTTTGGGACCCCATGGAGCCACTTGGGAGTGATAATGACAGTTTAGATTAATTAATTTAAAGTAAAGACAAAAATGACATAAACAAATATCTTTTAGTAAATTAATTTTTTCATGGGGTTATATAAGTTATCTTTTCAACTATAAATATTCTTTGGAAATATAAAAATATTTCCTACATTATGGTATTTGTTTTATAATTTTTATATATCAAATAAATTAAATTATTTATGACACAATAATGATGCAGTATTTACCTCATTAATAAATGATTTAAATAAATAAGATTATAAATATTAAAACAATATTCAAAACTTTTCCAATTCTTATTGGATGATTTTATTTTGACCATTAGTCATCTTATCTTTATCTTTAATGAGTTTTGGATCTTTAGAAACCAAAGATAGGTTTATAATAAAATAATATTTGCAAACTTTCCTAAAGAGCCCCTCCTCCCCCTTATAAAAAGCCCTCACTTCTTACTCATTCCTCAAACCTCTCAATCCCCTTGGATCATCCAACCCCTGACCAAATAATCTCTCAATATCCCTCTCCTCCTCCTAGAATCCTTAACTTAGGTAGAAGGCACTTCAACAAACTCTTTTGGTTCAAACCAAAGGGATTTACCCGAATTAAAGGAAACGGTTTCTCTTAAATTATTTTGTTTTTTATTTTGTTTTATTTTACTTCACCAACCCCATAAACTCTTTTTATTACTTTATTTTATAAAAACATCAGTATTCTCAATATACTAGGTTGTTTTTATGAGAAGGATTCTAACTACACTTACACACACCTCCGTCTAATGGGTAAAGAACATACTGTTTTTGTGGACGGCGAACTACTGTCTCACGAAACGATGATTGTTCAAATATCTCAAACCACCTCTCATGGTGGCCATTATGATGGAAATATATTTATATATTATATATATTATATTTATATTTTTTCTATGCTTCTGTATTTTTCATTTATAGAATACCTTTATGGTTTCCATAGTGGGTAAATACGATAATCTCATTTGAGGAAGTGCAGACTACCACCCCCTCAAAGTGATATGACTCATTCATGCCTTATGTGGAAAGTATAAAGGGTAGAGTTAATGAAATTATATATGATATTATACTATAATTATAATATACTTATTTATCATTAATTTTCCATTCCATTACAATACGAAATAGTAATGGAAGTAGCGTTCATGCGTACGTACAACTTACTGTCTCCATAAACGGTGCATTTCATTTCTTATCTTCAAATGTTATGTACTATTTTAAATACATGTATATAATATATATATATATGATATATATGAAATCTAAATCATGAATATCATTCTAGATATAATGAACGTTTTACCACATGAACAACTTGTAATTATAAGAAGTCCATTTTTTACTCAAGTACCAAATATCGACAAAATGATCATTATTAACTTAAATGATTACATAATGTTTATAACATGGTTATAATTGATATAAAAGGAATAATAAACTTGAAAAATATTCTTAAACAAGTAGAAATTAACTTTAGTTTATTATTCAAGATATTAAAGAACGAACGGGTCAAGTCAGACATGAGGTAAGGGACGTCGTCTCAATCTCCTTTCATTAGAGCATATTTTGTTTTAATACGTGAATTTATTTTATACGCTATATAAAACCCTTTGAATTTTCATTTCATTCAAAGGGAATCTTTTTCTACGAATCATTTTACTAAACGACAAAAAGGAATGTTTCTTTTAACGTAAGCGGTGACAACGATCTTTCTGTCGCCATGAGTATTATTTTCTCTTTGGCTTCCTTAACAAGTCGTAATGTTTTTTAAAAGGAAAATAAATACCATATACTCTTTTATGTATTTTGGTATTGAAAATAGTTTTGATAATGGATTTATTATGTCAATATATTTAAGTGATATATTGTGATTGAAATGTGGAAATGTTTTCTTTCCTTTATATTTTTTGTATGTGTTATGATTTTATAATGGTACTTGGACATTTGATGGGTGGTTACATGATAAACCAAATGATGGGTGGTGTTGTGATAAACCACGACGGGTGGTTACGTTATAACCTCCAATGCATTGGGTATGGAAGTCGGTCGTATGGCTATTCCATTTAGTGATATGTGTGGAAGTTATCATATGGTTACTCTATTTAAGTATGTTTATGTCCCAAGTTACCTTTATATGTTATGTGTTCTTTATATGGGTTTTATGGTAATATTTTGGCTACAAAAGGGAAAGCAATTATCTTTTATTCAATGAAGAGTATTTACTACTTCATAAAGGTGAAAAGTATTACTTATGATAAATTATTCATGGTTCACTTGTTGTTTTGAAAAACTAACAGTTTTCCTTATTTGTGTATCCCTTACTAAGATTTTTATGCTCATCACAAGTTTTTGAAAAAAAATCACAGGACATAAAGTGGAATTGGGTCAAGGATGGGATTAAGGAAAAGTCATGCTGTCTAAATCATGAAACTAGACATGACTCTTTTTTTCAAGAATTTTTATTTTGTGAAAAAAATAGAAACTGGGTAGATGTGTATACATGTAATATTCAAGTTGTTATGTATATGTTATAACCTAATTCTCTAAAACTCTAAACTTGAAAAGATCCTCAATGTGAATTATTAACTTAATTCAAGAATATGCAATGTTTAAGGTCGGGTCCTTATAGTTGGTATCAAAGGTTAGTTTAGACAACTTTAGAAGTTAGAATATAGTTAAATTAATATCCATAAATTATTTTAGTTTAAGTTATGATTGAAATGATATAGCATTTAAAGATTACCATGTTGCTTCACCTAAGATATTTCTGTGTTTATAATGGTTTTCCATAGAGGAAATAGGGTAGCTATATTGGGAAGACATCAGGAGGAAGACAACCTTCCAAATCAGCAACCTGAGATGGTCGGAATCAGAACCGAACAGTTTGTTGCAGTGGTGGAACAGTTGAATCAGGCTATAAATGGTGGTGGTATCCATGCATGAGATCATCCAGATCAACCATAGAGGAACATGTCAGTAGTGTAGTATTTCATGAGGCAACATCCCTCATCATTCAGAGGATCGTCTGCCTCTGTGCTAGTAGAAGGGTGGATTAAAGCATTGTAAAATATTTTTGATGTCATGGGGTGTTCATAACATCAAAATGTTAGTCTTGTTATTTACTGTTTTGAAGGTGATGTTGATCAGTGGTGGTCGATGGTGAAAAATATCAGGGATAGTGAGGAGATTAATGCTCTTGTTTTGGATGAATTCAAAGGTATGTTTCTTGAGAAATATTTTCCTAAGGTTTTTCGACTTAGGATGGAAAAAAAATTCTTGGAATTAAGGAAGGAGTATGACTCAGTGGCTACTTACGAAGGAAAGTTCACTCGACTAGCAAGGTATGCTCCAAATTTCATCTGAGATCTTGATAGTAAGATAAATCGATTTTACTCAGGGCTGAAGCCGCAATATGGAAGAGAATCAGCCTCTCGTGAGTTCAAAATTTATGAAAAACTTGTTCGATGTGTGGAGAAGGTGGAAATAGAGTTTTCTGATGATCATGTGTTCTTTGAAAAACAACAGAATAAGAGGTCCAGTTGGCAGGCAAATGGAAAGAATTCATCAAAGAAGCCTAGAGGTAAGAAAGCTAAATATTTATCTTGTGAGAAGTGTGGTAAAAATTATCCTGGAGAATGTTTATCAAAGCATGGAAAGTGATTCTGGTGTGGTAAGTCTGGTCATATTGCTCGTAACTGTAAGGAAGATGATCAATCAGGCAACAAAAATCCAGCAGTAAGATGTTTTAAGTGAAATGAAATGGGTTATTATGAAAATGTGTGTCCAACGAAGAACTCAACTAAGGGAAAGCAGCCAGACTGCAAGCAAAAAGGGGTGGTGAAGTCCTTTGAAACTACTTCAGCAGATGTTGGGCCATCAAATGAAGTAGTATCAGGTATACTGTTTGTTTGTTCAGATTATGTCAATGTGTTGTTTGATTCGGGGTCTACACATCCGTTCATTTCTGAGAATTTTTCTAGTAAATTGGGAATTCCATCTCAAGATATGAATCCTGAACTTATGGTAAAAACACCTAGAGGAAATTTTAAGACAAAAAGAAATTATAAGAACCTTCTTGTCTTTGTGTGTGGAAGGAATCTACCTGAAAACCTTATTGTTTTGCCTCTAGTAGAGTTTGATGTTATTTTGGGCATGGATTGGTTGTCTACTTATCATGCTAAGATTGACTGTAAATCTAAAGAGATTTTTTTTAGAAATATTTTTAGTTTGTGTACAAGAAAAAACCCTTACTTTTGATAACATATTAGGAAGTTGAGAAACTAGTAAAAGATGGAAATGAATGTTACCTTGCACATATTATTGAAAACAAAGGGACTTCTAATATTAATGATGTGTCAGTGGTAAATGAGTATCTTGATATTTTTCCTAATGAGTTGCATGGTATTATACCTGATCGGGAAGTTGAATTTACCGTTGACTTAGTTCCTGATGCTAAACCAATTTCAAAACCCCCTTATCGAATGGATCAAATTAAACTTTTAGAGTTAAAGAAGTAATTGCAGGAGTTATTAGATAAAGGTTTCATTCAACCTAGCACGTCACCATGGGGTTCTCCTATCTTGTTTGTTAAAAAAAGATGGTTCAATGAGACTTTTCATTGATTATAGAGCATTGAATAACATCACTGTTAAGAACAAGTATCTTTTGCCTCATATCGATGATTTTTTTGATCAGCTCCAGGGAGCTTAGTATTTTTTGAAGATTGATTTGAGGTCGGGGCACCATCAGTTGAAAGTAAAGGAAGCAGACATTCCAAAGATCGCATTTCATACTAGATATGGCCATTATGAATTTGTAGTTATGCCTTTTGGTTTAACCAATGCACATTTTTTATTCATGGATCTTATGAATAGAATTTTATGTGAGTTCTTGGATAAGTTTGTGGTTGTGTTCATTGATGATATTTTGGTTTATTCAAAAAGTAAAGAGGAACATGAAAGTCATTTAAGGGTTTCCTTGAAAACCTTAAAAGAAAAGAAATTGTTTAGGAAATTCAGCAAATGTGAGTTTTGGTTACAGCACTACTGGAATTCTTTTTAATTGTGATGGAATATTTACGATGGGATCCCGTCGCAAATAGGCTTTAGCGACGGGGTTCCGTCGCAAATAGCCCGTTGCAGAAAATGTTGTCGCAAATACAATTATTTGCGACGGGCCCGTCGCAAAAACCTTTATTTGTGACAAGAACGTTTCCCGTCGCAAATAAACTTATGATTATTTGTATTACATATACATAAACGTTTTCTGCGACGGTCCCGTCGCAACAAATTATTTGCGACGGGATTACTTACCTGTCGCAAATATGTTTTTAAAAATATTTATCTAAGCTATTTGCGACGGGGTCCTGTCGCAAATAATAAATTAATTTTAAGAAAAATAAAATTTAATAATATTACAATTGATGAAAAAATAATATTATTATTATTAAAACAATAAAAAAATAAAAAATATTAAAATCCTCAATATTTACAAAAAAATATAAAATAATAATAAAATATTAAAAATTAAATTATATAATATTTGTACCAATATAAAAGATAGAAAATGTAAATAATCCATATTACAATTTTAATTCAAATGTTTGTAACATAAAAATCACTGGGGGTCATCTGAAGGAGGTGGAGGAGATGAAGGAGCTGGTGGAGGAAACTTTATCCCTAAACTACGAGTCAAACAGCGCATGTACTCCATCTGCTCCTGATGTTGCTGCTGCCATCGACGGCTCTGCTCCTCGTAATGCTGCTCCTGGTGCTGTTGTCGCCGACACATCTCTTTTTATTGCTTCTGCAAAGTCTCTATATGCTCAGCCTGAGCTCGCAACTGCTCTTGATACTATGAAGCAGAAGATGATGCCTCTCCACGAGCTCCTCTCGAGTTGGACGCCGACATTGCAGCAGTACCATAATAAGTATCAGGAGTCAAATGAGAGTCGATGCCAACTACTCTTCCCTTCTTAAAGCATACTGATTCGCCTGCATCCATGTCGCCTCATCGAAATGGTGAGCACTGGTCTGCTCATCCATCTCGTCCTGACCCTCAGCCTGTGTTTGAGAGATCGCAACCTCATATGACTCCTTCAATTCCAATTTAAAATTAAAATTGTCAAAATATTATATGCATTTAATTGTTAAACTGAAAAAATAATACTAACCACAATCTGACGTTGGCGATCACCTCTAATCTCTTCAGTGGCTTGATCACTGTACATCCTCCGATAAACGTCGAACTCCGTAATATCGGGATGCTCGACTGCCTACAGAAATATAAAATAAACTATTTATATTTATAGTTATATAAAATATTTTAAAAATATACTTACCAGATGCTCTTTATGCGAACTGAATGTATGGCTACCAGCTCGATGCATCACCTCTTGTCTCCCCCGGTTCTGTCGTCCCACTGAAGATCTCCTCTGAAATCCACCACACAACCAGTGTAAACATAATTCATCCCAAACGTGAGATGAAATGTACTTTGGTCGGTGGGCTCTACACGACTCATCAAATTCTGTCACCTCTGCTTTCTTAATGGTTGTCCTTCTCAAATTGTGCAAAAACTGGCGGAAACGGTCACGCATAGAAACCTGTCATGCCGTGTGGATAGCGTCGCGCATGCTATCATCGATAGGATGCCATAAACCCTACAAATAATTTATGATATCAAGTTGTTAATAAAATAAATTTCAAAATAAATATTATTTATTTACGTACCAGCTAATGATGGAACATGTCGCATCGCACATCAACGGGAATCTGTTCCCATGTGATCCATGGCTGAGAAAAATAATTGCACAATATAGCGCTCCCCTGTCCAATAGCTACATGCTGAAAACTATGAAAAAAGAATAAATAATCAAACAATTAGTATATATATAAATAAATTAATAAAATCTAACTAAAATATATAGGTTACCATATCTCTGTGTGCATGGATCGAAACCAAGATATGGACGTCGCTCGGGGATAGGGTCAGGAATCATCAGTCGTGCAAGACCACGCCCCCTCCGCGTACCTCCTGAACCACCAGTAGGCTGAGGGTCAGCTGATCCCACATCCTCATCATCCAAAGGTAGCTCAGCCTCCTGCAACTCACAAAATAAATCATCATCCAACTGAAACACAAAATGATTGTTGTTAGCAGATAGTTGAAAATAACTATTATATATAGATATATATTAGTTATGATTATAACCATCATTTAATTATTTCAATGTGCATCTTCATCCTCTTCTCCATAACTGTCAATGTCAATGTCTTCATTTTCCTCCTCAGCATCATCAATATCCATATGAGTTTCAGTTTCATCATCTCTTGTCATTTCAAATTTATTTGTAACATCATTAACATCTTCATCATCATCGATCCTTAATTGTGGGGTGTCATCGTCGATATTCACGTCTCTTTGTGAATCAGATGGATTTTGAGTAGTCTCTTGAAAAATTTAAATTCCTTCCACTTCAGCGGAACCACATTCATTTTGAGTAAACTGATTTTCTTGAGATTTCATTTTTATTATGTTCCACCAATCACTCAAGTCTCTTGAAGTAGCACAGTACTTTGCATAATAAATTTGATGTGTCTGTTGAGCTAGTAAAAATGGTTCATTTACTACAAGAAGACTTTTATATTTAATATCGACGATTCCATGAGTCGGATGAACACGCAAACCTCTTTCAGTATCCAACCACCGACATTTAAACATTGTCATGTAATTCTGTCCTAGATAACACAGCTCAATAATTTCATCCAAAATGCCATAAAAGTCAACTTCAGTTTCTCTGTGATGTGATCCTCTCAAGCAAACTCCACTGTTCATTGTTTTTTTTTTTGATTCCTCATATGCAAGTGCATGAAATCGAAAACCATTCACCACATATGCATTATAAGATTTAACCATTTTGGATGGTGGGTTACTCAATATACACAGTCGTTTGTCAATTTTATCAGCATATTGAGACACCTGAAAATTTGTAAAACAATTATCAATATAATAAATAATAAACGGAATTTATATTAAACCATCAATAATTTATGTTACCAGTTTTTGAAACTAGTGAGAAAAAAAAAATTCTGCGTTCTTCAAGAGCAACTGCTGTAATTTATGGAAGTTGTTTCTTGATATGATTATCATATAACCTACAAGTAGTGTTGCAATAGGATGACCAAAGTAATGACATTCTCGTCTCTAAGAATCATCTCACATGACACTTTACATAGATCATTCTTCCTTAAAATTTTGAGGGGATATCATTATTTTTCACTTAAATTTTCAAGGAAGAATGGTCTATGTAAAGGTTCATGTGAGATAATTCTTATAGATAAGAAAAGCATGACTTGATTTGTCCGATTGCAACACTACTTGCGAGGTGATCAACCATGCAAGGACAATTATAGAGTTTACATTGGACATGACTGATACAAACTTTTTATTGCGCGTGACCTGACAATTGGCGACCCTTTGAGATTTAAACATGTTAAGAATAGAGCAAAGTCTATTGCGAATATTGATAATTTTAATAATTTATAAAATTTTTATTATTTTAATAATATTAATATTGTTTTTTCGTAAATATTAATAATATAATTTTTTTATTGCTAACTGTTGCTAACTATTGCTAATTGTTGCTAACTATTGCTAATTGTTGCTAATTGTTGCTAACTGTTTCTAACTGTTGCTAACTGTTGCTAACTGTTGATAAGTGTTCCTAACTGTTCCTAACTGTTCCTAATTGTTTCTAACTGTTGTTAACTGTTTCTAACTGTTCCTAACTGTTCCTAACTGTTCCTAACTATTGCTAACTGTTCCTAACTGTTGCTAACTGTTCCAAACTGTTCCTAACTGTTTCTAACTATTCCTAACTGTTCCTAATTAGTCCTAACTGTTCCTAATTATTACTAATTATATCGAATTATTACTAATTATATCGAATTATTACTAATTATATCGAATTATTCCTAATTATATCGAATTATTCCTAATTATATCGAATTATTCCTAATTATATCGAATTATTCCAAATTATTCCTAATTATTCCTAATTATTCCTAATTATTCCTAATTATTCCTAATTATTCCTAATTATTCCTAATTATGCTAATTATTCCTAATTATTCATAATTATTCTTAATTATGCTAATTATGCTAATTATTCCTAATTATTTCTAATTATTCCAAATTTTCCTAATTATTCCTAATTATTCCTAATTATTCTTAATTATTCCTAATTATTCCTAATTATTCCTAATTATTCCTAATTATTCCTAATTATTCCTAATTATTCTTAATTATAACTAATTATAACTATTTATAACTATTTATAACTATTTATAACTAATTATAACTATTTATAATTATTTATTCCTATTTATTCCTATTTATTCCTATTTATTCCTATTTATTCCTAATTATATCTATTTATTCCTAATTATATCTATTTATTCCTAATTATATCTATTTATTCCTAATTGTTACTAATTATTACTAATTATATCTATTTATTCCTAATTATATCTATTTATTCCTAATTATTACTAATTATTCCTAATTATTACTAATTGTTCCTAATTATTACTAATTATTACTAATTATTACTAATTATTACTAATTATTACTAATTATATCTAATTATATCTAATTATTACTAATTATTCCTAATTATTCCTAATTATTCCTAATTATTACTAATTATTCCTAATTATAACTATTTATTGCTAATTAAATCTATTTATTCCTAATTATATCTAATTAATATTAATTATAACTAATTATTTATAATTATTACTAACAATATCAATTTCTTAGTAAAACTAAATATAATTAAAAATCAATTGAAATCTAATTAAATTAGAACTCATAAACAACAATTAAAATTAACATAAAAAATAAAATAAATATAAAAAATATATAAATACCTTAAACTTTGATATTCTGAAGATATTGACGCCCTCCGATTGCTCTTGTATATAAAAACTTCAACTAAAAGAAAATTTCTCTTTAAAACTAAAGAATGAAAAGAGATAGAGAGCAAGATCTGAATGATTTGGAAAAAATGGATGAGGATATATATAGGTTAGATTAGTTGCGACGGGATTATTTGCGACGGGCTGCCCGTCGCAAATGGTGGTATTTGCGACGGGTCTCGTCGCAATTACCCCCACCCGCATTAATTACAGTCGGCGGTTAAAAGGTTATTTGCGACGGGTCCTGTCGCAAATAGTGCATGTCGACAGTCTTTTTGCGACGGGACGACATCTCGTCGCAAAAAGTTATTGATCGTCGTTGGGTATTTGCGACGGGACCTGTCGCAAATAACCCTGCGCGGTTTGGCGCGCAAGCCGCCCCATACTATTTGCGATGGGAGACATCTCCCCCGCCGCAAATAGTTTTCACGCGGTTTGGCGAGCAAGCCCCGCCAAACTATTTGCGACGGGCGATGAAATCCCGTCGCAGATAATTGGTTATTTGTGACGGGCACTTCTCCTCGTCGCAAATAGCTTCCTGGACTTGTTATTTGCGACGGGATTTATTCCCGTCGTAAATAGCGATTTTTCCCATAGTGCAGCAAATTTCTTTCCTTTGTCACATTGTTTCAAAAAATGGCATAACTGTTGATCCTGCTAAAACAAAGGTTGTTGAAGAATGGCCAAGACCCACAAATATAACTAAGATCCATAGTTTTCTTGGTTTAGTAGGTTATTACCGGAGGTTTGTTGATAATTTTGCACGGTTATCTAGCTCACTGACTAAGTTAACTTGAAAAGGTGTTAAGTTCATTTGGACAAAAGAATGTGATGATTGTTTTCAAGAATTGAAAAGAAGATTGGTGAATGTTCCAATTTTGGCACTGCCTTCCAAAAATGGTGAGTTTGTTATTTACAGTGATGCTTTGTTGAAATGACTTGGATGTGTCCTTATGAAGAATGATCAGGTAATTGCTTACGCTTCACGTCTGTTGAAACCTCCTGAGTTAAATTACCCTACACATGATTTAGAATTAGCTGCTGTTGTTTTTGCTTTAAAAATTTGGAGGCATCATTTGTATTGAGTAAAATGTGAAATATATACTGACCACAAAAGTTTGAAGTATATATTCACTCAAAAAGAATTGAATATGAGACATAGGAGATGGTTGGAATTAATCAAGGATTATGATTGCACGATTCATTACCATCCAGGAAAAGAAAATAAAGTGGTTGATGCTTTGAGTCGAAAAAGTAATGCTTCATTAACCATGCTACATTTGGAAAGAGATCCTTTGGTTTTTTATTTGATGAACTTTGGCATAGAAGTTACTAGTGCAGGAAATTCTTTTGTTTTGTATCAGGTGTCAGTGAGATCATCTCTATCAGACAGAATTAAGCAAGCACAGAAGGAAGACAGTGAGTTGTAGAAAAAGGCAGAGTTGGTTCAGAAGGGTAAGTTGCCTAATTTTAACTTTAATAGTGATTGTATTTTGAGATTTGAAAAGAGATTATGTGTACCTTGTGATTTACAGTTGAACAATGAGTTGTTATGTGAAACTCATAGTTCCCCGTTTTCAGTTCATCCTGGTAGTACTAAGATCTACAGAGATCTTTGGAAGTATTACTGGTGGGATGGAATGAGAAGATATATTGTTAATTTTACTGTGAAGTGTTTGACTTGTCAGTAGGTTAAAGTAGAGCAGCAGTTACCGAACGGGATGCTTCAGTCTTTACCATTGTCAAAGTGAAAATGGGGAAATATATCCATGGACTTCATTGTGGGATTACCAAAGACATCTCGAGGTAATAATGCAATCTGGGTTATTGTTGATCGGTTGACTAAATCTGCTCATTTCCTTCCTATTCGAGATACTTTGTCTCTACATCAACTTTCTCAGTTGTATGTTAAAGAGATAGTCAGGTTACATGGTGTTCCCCTCTCCTTTGTATCTGATCGTGATCCTAGGTTTACTTCTAACTTTTGTAAAGGCCTTCAGAAGTCGTTGGGTACTGAATTAAATTTTAGTACAGCTTTTCATCTGCAATCAAATGGGCAGTCAGAACGAACAATTCATACCTTGGAGGATATGCCACGTGCTTGTTCACTGTATTACCAGAGAAGTTGGGACCAACATATTTCTTTGGTTGAATTTTCTTATAATAATAGTTTTCATTCTAGTATACAGATAGATCTATTTGAGGCATTATATGGAAAGCGTTGTCGAACTCCAGCATTTTGGGATGAAGTAGGTAAAAGGAAGTTGATGGGACCAGAATTGGTAGAAGAGATGGCAGAAAAGGTTCAGTTGATTCAGAAGAACATGAGAATAGCTCAGAGCAGGCATAAAAGTTATGCAGATAACCGAAGGAAGGATTTATCTTTTGAGGTAGGTGATCATGTCTTTCTCAAAGTTTCTCCATGGAAAAGTGTGATGTGTTTTGGTAAGAAGGTAAAGTTGAGTCTGAGGTTCATTGGACCTTATGAAATCCTGGAGAAAATTAGATCAGTTGCGTACAGATTGGCTTTACCTCCATATTTATCCCAGGTACACAATTTTTTTTATGTTTCAATGTTGAGAAAGTATATGCCAGATCCATCTCATATTTTTAGTCCAGAGGTAGTTCAGTTGGAAGAGAATCTCTCTTATGAGGAACAACCAGTCCAGATTCTTGACTGTAGAAAGCAAGTGTTGCGGAATAAGTAATTCACCAGGTAAAGGTTTTGTAGAAAACCATATGGTTAGAGAGGCAACGTGGGAATCTAAAAATGCTATGAGGGATAAATACCCCCATTTATTTGATAAGTGAAAAAAATTTGTGAAGACGCAATTCCCAAAAGGAGGGAAGAATGTAACATCCCAAGTAAATAAAAAATAATACATTTTCATATTTATTAATATTTGTGAATTAAATATTAATTTTACTTTAAATGGGATGCTATGTTCGATGACTCACCTGATACGCAACAACAAGTTTCTTTGAAATCTTACGTTGCACACTAATAATATAATATTATTATTTTAAATGTTAGTTAACGCCTAATCATTGTATTGGCGGGAATGAATATAACTAACGACGATATGATTATACATGTTTGTTAAATGTTTTTACATTTATCCAATAAAAGTTAGGGGCTTAAAATGTGAATGAATCAAATGTTAAGCATAAATATTCTAATATTCACTAAAAGGTCAATTTACCGTCTTTTGATGTTGAACCCTCATTAAATCTAGTTTTGGTCATTTTTATATGTTTTATTTGACAAAATAAAATTCTTCTTTATATTCGGGACATCAAAATTTACTTTGGGTAATTTTTTGATATTTTTCTGATAAAGTTCATTTTTTTAATGAATAGTGAAAATATTTTATTTTAATTCAAGTGCCTTTTAATCTAATTTATTTATATGGTTATATTATCTTTTAATTGGTTTTAAAGTGTAATTAGAATATATTTTTACCATTTAATCTAATGTTGGTCATTATAATTAATTTCACTTTGAAATTTGACATAAACAAGTGTCAATCTTTTGATAGTTATTGTTTCTTAAAAACATGATATTTGTTTTGACAACGGGAATTAATTTTAAATTAGTTAATGCAACTTCTATGTTGTGAATTTGGTAAAATAGACATCATTTTTGAATTTGGAATATCAAATATAGCTTAGGCTGAATTTTTGGTATTTTTCTGAAAAACTTCATTTTTTGATGAATAGTAAAAACACTGAGTAGTGGTTAAAAAGATGACTTTTTCATTTAAATGAAATTTTACCACTTTTGTGAATTGAATTTCAAAAATCCGATATACATGGTTGTTATTAGTAAGTAAAATTTAGTTCAGTAAGATGAAAATATTTTTTTGGTGAATAGTAACTTTTGACTTTTATTTATTGCGGTTAAAGTCAAATAGAGTAATTCAAGGTAAAAAAGAATATTATAATAATACAAAATTACCTTAACACTTATCCTGACCTTTTTAGATGAGTCATGGTCGACCATGAGAATCCTTGGGTCGATTTTGGGACCCCATGGAGCCACTTGGGAGTGATAATGACACTTTAAATTAATTAATTTAAAGTAAAGACAAAAATGACATAAACAAATATCTTTTAGTAAATTAATTTTTTCATGGGGTTATATAAGTTATCCTTTCAACTATAAATATTCTTTAGAAAGATAAAAATATTTCCTATATTATGGTATTTTTTTATAATTTTTAGACATCCAATAAATTAAATTATTTATGACATAATAATGATGCAGTATTTACCTCATTAATAAATGATTTAAATAAATAAGATTATAAATATTAAAACAATATCCAAAACTTATCCAATTTTTATTGTATGATTTTATTTCGACCATTAGTCATATTATCTTTAACTTTAATGAGTTTTGGATCTTTAGAAACTGAAGATAGGTTTATAATAAAATAATATTTTCAAACTTTCCTAAAGAGCCCCTCCTCCCCCTTATAAAAAGCTCTCACTTATTACTCATTCCTCACACCTCTCAACCCCCTTGGATCATCCAAACCCTGACCAAATAATCTCTCAATATCCCAATCCTCCTCCTAGAATCCTTAACTTAGGCAGAATTCACTTCAAAAAACCCTTTTGGTTCAAACCAAAGGGAGTTACCCGGATTAAAGGAAACGGTTTCTCATAAATTCTTTTGTTTTATTTTGTTTTATTTTACTTCTCCAACCCCATAAAATCTTTTTATTACTTTATTTTATAAAAACACCAGTATCCTCAATATACTAGGTTATTTTTATGAGAAGGATTTTAACTACACTTACACACACCTTCGTCTAATGGGTAAAGAACATATTGTTTTTGTGGACGGCGAACTACTGCCTCACGAAACGATGATTGTTCAAATATCTCTAACCGCCTCTCATGGTGTCCATTATGATGGCACTGTATTTATATATAATATATATTATATTTATATTGTTTCTATGCTTCTGTATTTTTCATTTATAGAATACCTTTATGGTTTCCATAGTGGATAAATACGATAATCTCATTTGAGGAAGTGCAGACTATCGCCCCCTCAAAGTGATATGACTCGTTCATGACTTATATGGAAAGTATAAAGGTTAGTGTTAATGAAATTATATATGATATTATACTATAATTATAATATACTTATTTATCATTAAGTTTCTATTCCATTACAATATGAAATAGAAATGGAAGTAGCGTTCATGCGTACGTACGACTTACCGTCTCCATAAACAGTGCATTTCATTTCTTATCTCCAAATGTTATATACTATTGTAAATACATGTATATACTGGATATAAATGATATATATGACATCTAAATCATGAATATCATTCTAGATATAATGAACATTTTACCACATGAACAACCTGTAATTATAAGAAGTCCATTTTTGACTCAAGTACCAAATATCGACAAAATGTCCACTATTAACTTAAATAATTACATAATCTTTATAACATGGTTTTAATTGATATAAAAGGAATAATAATCTTGAAAAAGTTTCCTAAGTAAGTAGAAATTAACTTTAGTTTATTATTCAGGAGATTAAAGAATGAACGGGTCAAGTCAGACACGAGGTAAGGGACGTCGTCTCAATCTCCTTTCATTGAGGCATATTTTGTTTTAATACACGAATTTCTTTTATACGTTGTATAAAACCCTTTGACTTTTCATTTCATTCAAAGGGAATCTTTTTCTACGAAGCGTTTTACTAAACAAAAAAAAGGAACGTTTCTTTTAACGTAAGCGGTGACAACGACCTTTTCGCCGTCGCAAGTATTATTTGCTCTTTGGCTTCCTTAACAAGTCGTAATGTTTTTTAAAAGGAAAATAAATATCATATACTCTTTTATGTATTTTGGTATTGAAAATAGTTTTGATAATGGATTTATTATGTCAATATATTTAAGTGATATATTGTGATTGAAATGTGGAAATGTTTTCTTTCCTTTATATCTGTTATATGTGTTTTGATTTTATAATGGTACTTGGACATTTGACGAGTGGTTACGTGATAAACCAAATGACGGGTGGTGTCGTGATAAACCAGGATAGGTGGTTACATTATAACCTCCAATGCATTGGGTATGAAAGTCGGTCGTGTGGCTATTCCATTTAGTGATATGTATAGAAGTCGACCGTATGGTTATTCCATTTAAGTATGTTTATGTCCCAAGTTACCTTTATATGTTATGTGTTCTTTATGGGTTTTATGGTAATCTTTTGGTTACAAAAGGGTAAGCAATGATCTTTTATTCAGTGAAGAGTATTTACTACTTCATAAAGGTGAAAAGTATTACTTATGATAAAGTATTCATGGTTTACTTCTTATTTTGAAAAACTAGCAGCTTTCCTTCTTTGTGTATCCCTTACTGAGCTTTTTATGCTCATCCCAAGTTTTTGAAGAAAAAAATCATAGGACGTAAAGTGGAATAGGGTCAAGGATAGGATCAAGGAAAAGTCATGATACTAAAACATGGAACTAGACATGACTTTTTTTTCAAGAATTTTTTTTTGTGAAAAAAATGGAAACTGGGTAGATGTGTCTACATGTAATATTCAAGTTGTTATGTATATGTTATGACCTAATTCTCTAAAACTCTAAACCTGAAAAGATCCTCAATTTGAATTATTAACTTAATTCAAGAATATGATATGTTTAAGGTTGGGTCCTTATAATACCGGCCACATCTTGTGCCAAATTTATGTGTAGTTGATTCCTACATGTCAAAAATGAATTATAAATCGTTATCCTTAAGTTTAAAAATAATCTAAACTCATTTGCTCGGTTTTGACTCGGTAAACATTTTTTAAATGTACCAAAGCCTTTAAAAACATGTGTCGGGGAGTCAAAACCAAAAAAACGATGTTGGATTACCCTGAAATCAAAGACAACCACCATAGATTGATTTCTTAAATGTATGAACTGACGGCACGTCATTCTGAGTTACGGTTTGTCTCGGATGGTCGTAAACTCATTTTTAGTCTTTTAAAACACTAAAACATGTGTGCAATGGTCAAAACCATAAAAAATGACCTTAATTTGATGTGAAATCATGAGACAACCACCAGTGAGTTATTTTTTACGTGTACGTGCAGACAACATGTCAATCTGACGTGTAGTGTGGTCAGAATGACTCGGTAAATACTTTTTAAAGGTACTAAAGCCTTTAAAAACACGTGTTGGGGGGTCAAAACCAAGAAAACGGTGTCAAATTGCACTGAAATCATAATAAAATGACTGTAGACTGATTTCTGAAATGTAGGAACTGACGACACGCCATTCCGAGTTATGGTTTTCCCGGGATGGTCGTAAACGCGTTTTTAGTGTTTTAAAACACTTTAACGTGCGTGTAACGGTCAAAATCATAGAGAACATCCTTAGGTTGACATGAAATCATGGTAAAACCACCGTTGTGTTGTTTTTTATATGTATGTGTAAACAACGCGTCAAACTGATGTGTAGTGTGGTTGGGATGACTAAGTAAACACTTTTTAAAGGTATCAAAGCCTTTAAAAACATGTGTCGGGGGGTCAAAACCAGGAAAACAATGTCGTATTTCCTTAAAATATAAGGACAACAACCATAAATTAATTTTTAAAATGTGAAAATTGACAACACGTCATTCCAAGTTACAGTTTTCCCAGAATGATCATAAACACATTTTTAGTGTTTAAAACACTAAAACGTGTGTGCGATGATCAAAACCATAACAAACAACCTCATATTAACATAAAATAATGGGACAACGATCATTGTGTAACTTTTGATGTATATGTGTAGACAACATGACAATTTGATGTGCGGTGTGGTCAAAATAACTTGGTGAACACTTTTTAAAGGTATCAAAACCTTTAAAAACATGTGTCGGGGGATCAAAACTAAGAAAACGACATCGGATTGCTCTAAGATCAGAGGAAAACGATCATAGATTGATTTTTAAAATGTAGGAGCTGAAAGCACATCATTCCGAGTTATGGTTTTCTCGGGATGGTCATAAGCATGTTTTTAGTGTTTTAAAACACTTAAACGTGTGTGTGTGACAGTCAAAACTATAAAAAACGGTCTCATATTGATGTGAAATCATGAGACAATGATTGTAGAGTTATTTTTTATTTTTGCACGCAGACAACACATCAATCTAACATGTGATGTGGCCGAATGACTTGGTAATTGATTTTTAAAAGTACCAAAGCCTTTAAAAACATGTGTCTGAAGGTCAAAATCTGAAAAATGATGTCAGATTGCCCTGAAATCAAAGAGAAATAACTGTAGATTTATTTTTGAAATATAAGAACCGACGGCATGTCATTCTGAGTTACGGTTTGCTCGGGATGGTCATAAACACATTTTCAGTGTTTTAAAACACTTAACGTACGTGTAACCGTCAAAACCATAGAAAACAATCTCATATTGATGTGAAATTACGAGACAATGAGCGTTGAGTTGTTTTTTGATATGTACGTGTAGACAACACATCAATCCGGCGTGCGGTGTAGTCAGAAGGACTCGGTAAACACTTTTTAAAAGTACCAAAGTCTTTAAAAACATGTGTCAGGGGGGTCGAAACTAGGAAAACAAATACAGATTGCCCTGAAATAATAGGAAAACGGTCATATATTTATTTTTGATATGTAGGAATTGAGGGAATGTCATTCCGAGTTACGGTTTGCCCAGGATGACCGTAAACGTGTTTTTAGAGTTTTAAAACATTTAAATGTGCGTGTAACAATCGAACCATAGAAACGATCTCAGATTGATGTGAAATCATGAGAAAAAGACTGTTGAGTTATTTTTGATATGTATGCGCGGACAACACGTCAATCCGACGTGCGATGTGGTCAGAATAACTCGATAAACACTTTTAAAGGTGTCAAAGCTTTTAAAAATATGTGTCGGGGGATCAAAACTAGAAAAATGACTTTAAATTGCTCTAAAATCATAGGACATTGACTGTAGATTGATTTTTGAAATGTAGGAACTAACAACACATCATTCCAAGTTATGTTTTGTCCGGGATGGTCGTAAACACATTTTTAGTGTTTTAAAAAACTAAAACATGCGTAGAGCGGTCAAAACCATAGAAAACGATCTCAGATTGACGTGAAATCATGAGACAATCACCATTGAGTTATTTTTATATATACACACAAACAACACGTCAATCCGACATGCGTTGTGGTCAGAATGATTCGTTAAACACTTTTCAAATGTACCAAAACCATTAAAAACATGTGTTGGGGGATCAAAACTTAGAAAAATGTTGTTGAATTGCTCTAAAATTAGAGGACAACGGCCATAGATTTATTTTTGAAATGTAAGAACTGGCGACATGTTATTCTTAGTTACAGTTTCCACGGGATGGTCGTAAACGCGCTTTTAGTGTTTTAAAACACTAAAATGTGTGTGGAATGATCAAAACTGTAGCAAACAACCTTAGATTGACGTGAAATCATGAGACAACAACCGTTGGATTATTTTTGACATGTACGCACAGACAACACGTCGATCCGACGTGCGGTGTGGTTGTAATGAATCGGTAAACACTTTTTAAAAGTATCAAAGACTTTAAAAACATGTGTCGATGATCAAAACCTAGCAAACGACCTCAGATTGCCCTGAAATCATAGGACAACGACTGTGGATTTATTTGTAAAATGTAGGAACCGATGATACGTCATTCCGTGTTATGGTATTATCTGGATGGTCGTGAACGCGTTTTTAGTGTTTTAAAACACTAAAACATACGTTTAACGGTCAAAACCATATCGAACGATCTCAGGTTGACATGAAATCATGGGACGACTACCATTGAGTTTTTTTGACATGTACGCGCATACAACACGACAATCCGACGTGCGGTGTGGTCAGAATGACTTGTCAAACACTTTTTAAAGGTGTATATACTTTTAAAAACATGTGTCGGGGGTAAAAACCAGTCAAACAATATCGGATTACCTTAAAATCAGAGGACAACGACTGTAGATTGATTTGTGAAATGTAGAAACTAACGACATGTCATTCCGAGTTACAGTTTGCCCGAGATGGTCGTAAACGTGTTTTTAGTGTTTTAAAGCACTAAAATGTGTGTAGAACGATCAAAATCATAGCAAACGACTTTAGATTGACGTGAAATCATGGTACAACCACCGTTGTATTATTTTTGAAATGTAGAACATGCTGTCATATCAAAATCTTTAAAATTTGTTTATTAAGTAAATTTGAAGCACACCGCACGTCGATTTAAAAATTAATTAGAATATTTACTTATCCACATTTTCAGTTTTAAGTGTTGAATCATATCTTAAATAGGTAAGTTTATGCTTTCAAAGGGTTTTGCATGATATATTATTTATTTTAAGTTAAAATATTTTCTATTTAATTAATAAAATAACAAATTTTATGTGCAACATTCTGAATATATTCTGTGTTTTTTCTATTTCACATTTTTTTTTCTTAAATGTTCTGATTTTTATTGTAGGTGACATATGCGTACGTAGGAGGTTGACCGTTCTAATCCATGATATTCTTCAGAAGGCAGTCATGATGGTTCTTAGTATTTGTGATATGTTTAAATTTTATCAATGATTCTACTTTAATTTTGATTTATTATGTTTAGTTTTTTTGTTACGGTTGATGATGATGAAGTCGGTTTCAATTGATGAGATGATGTGGAGGCATGGGTGTAGTGGAGGTCATGTGGTGGGACTATATTAAACATAAGTTGTTAGACATATTTTATATGTATATATTGATGACCCGGGTATGAGTTGAATGAGGTGTATGTTGACTGTGGTGTATGGTGACTGAGGTTATGTTTACTATGGAAAGTTGGTCATGTGAAGAGTTGCATTGAAAAATAAAATAATAATTATTATTATTATTATCACTTTGATATCCGATATTTCATAACAAGATCCAAATAGTTCATTAATAAATAATTTAAATAATTTTAAATGATGATTGTTGAGTTACTATTTTTTAATCTTTTAGCCTTCATTTTTTAGTAAAATATTAATAATTTTTTAATGTGTTGTTTTGATTTATTTATTATTAAACCATGAAAATATATTTGGTATGGATGCCTTCAACGTGCCACCGATAGAAACGAGAGAAAACGGCGACACGCCGTCGGCGAGTGGGGCGCTCCCTTCGTGTCGCGCAAGCAATGGGGGACTTCCTCACACGTGTCTCTGCCACGTGTCCGTGGGGGGGGGGGCGGGACGACCGATCCTTTTTGACGTGAGCGGAACGGTCATAGCCATGCCATTCGGCCGCCATAGGCCCATAGTATTTAAATGATTTTTTTTAAATGCGAACTGAAATAAAGAAAGGTAGTTAGATCCATGATGTCAGCATGATATTTACGTGTGTGGTGCTATGAAAGATTTTTAAAAATTAATGTTATTAATTTAATACACCTAATTTCAATATCAATTAAATTATTAAAGGTTCCATCGCAAATTATTTTATGTTTTAGAGATGAACTAAAAAAAATGAAGATTTTGGATCTCCAAAAATTAATTTATCGATAATTATATACAATATATATGAATTCAAATCAATTTTCATGATATAATGGTTTGTGGTGTTTTGGTGAAACCACCTCGACGGTTTTTAAAAAATAAGATTAAAAAAAAATGTCAGCTCAAACCGAACGCTAAATTTAAAAAGGATGAGATTCCAACACCAGTCGGTGACTCACCGTCGTCGGTTTGGTTGCCGCTCTGTCCCACGCGTCTCTGCCATCTGTCCGTGGGGTGGCATGACCGCTCCTTTTTGACGTGAGCGGAACGGTCACCGCCCTGCCATTCCGCCAGCCTAGTATTTAAATGAATTTTAAATAAAAATTAAATGCCAACTGAAATGATAAAAAAAAAAAAATCATTCTCCCGTGATATTTTCGTGTGATGAATTTTTATAAGAAAATAATTTTATTATACACTTATTTTAGTAAGTATATATAACTGTATAGTGCACATGCATTTTTATAAGGTAAATAAAATGGATCGTTTTTTATTTAAACAAAATGCATAATAAATTACTATTTTAATATGATTTATATATTTAAATAGACATTTTATATTAAAATATATTTATATGTTTAAATATTTATTTATATGATTAACATTTTATATGTAACCATATGCAAAAATATTTATATATTAATCTATAAATAACTATATATTATGAAAAGTGTTAAAATGTCAACACCATCATACCAATATGAACCTGAGGAACAATTTCAGACTCATCTAAAAAAGACAAGATGACTCACTTAAATTAAGCCTAAATTTCATTGAATATTTAAAAATTTGGCTACTTTAATAGAGACTTTCCACACCTCTTTTGACTGAAAAATGAGGTACAGGGTTTCCCATATTAAATGTGGAAGCTCTATTGGCAAAATTCTATTTGACACCTCACAAAGCTCAAGCGGATATACCAATCAAATGTTTGTCTCAAGTTCAAATCCTATTTTCAAATCTCAGAATCTTAATTAATTCATTACTATTTTTTATTACCAAAATGTTATTAAATGTCCATTGCACAATACTAATTAGCAAACCTTTAATTGATACTAATTATCTTATAAATCATATTTAATTAAATATATTTATATTAAAATATGATATCTAACTATATATATATAATTTTTTTATGAATAGTACCTTTTATCATCACTCCAAAAAAGTTTGATAGAGTACTCTTTAACATAACTTGTTTTTAGAGATATGTTGGGACACCATTTATCAACACTAAAAAAACAATGATAAAGGATGTCGACATAATAATACCATGCTTTTTAAAGCAGAATTTTGTAATCGTGTAACTTCTAATATCTTTGGACATTTGCTCATCTTGTTCCCACTATTACATTGATAGACTAGCTTTTAGATATAAGAGGGATGATTAAGTCACTACAAACCACGTACAAATTGATTCTTGGATAAAGTACAAGATATCATGCTTCTTCTATGAATCTTCAAATATGTTCCTACATGGGAGCAGTATCCAAAAATTGTTCGCACTTTCCTCTTGATTGAGGAGACATTTATACCACCCGTTAAGTGTAGGTAACATAAAACCAATGACCGAGACTAAATTCCATGTATAACTATCATTATTGCAATTTATCGCCTCTAATTCTGAACATTTTAGAACATGTCACATCATTAATTTCTCTTAAATCCCAAACTCCCAATTTATTTTGGGAATTCAATATCTTTTATAGGGGCCACAAACACACTTGATATGTTCTTGGTCTTAAAATACATGTGTATGAATTTGTTGGTCATATATGTAGGACGCCTAATCCCTTTTGACCCATGTATACATATGCATTTTATTCTCACTCATGTTGGGCGTATAACATTGCTAGTTGTACACATGCATGTGTATTACTTCTATCTCAACTCACCCGGGGCATAAAATGTATATTATCTCATGGATCATATTTGTCACTTTCTTAAAACACACATAGTCTCAAGAAACCCACTTCATCAATATATATAATCTCACTAGTTGTCTAAAAAGCTTCTACCATTCTTCTGGTACCTGTGAACTCCATAGTTATACATAGAATCACTTTTCATCAACTAAAAAAAACACAACATAGACGTGATCCCAATATCCATGCATATGGAAACATTCTTCAACAAATATCATTCCAACCGTATGTATGTTTTGTATAGTCATACTTATAACATGATCATTCCAAAATACATCAAACACAAATATTCAAACAAACTTATCGAGAAACTCCTTATCTAGTCAAATCAATTGAAATTCATCCCCAAAAGCACCTAAAGGTGTTTATGTTATCACAATTGGAAGTTTAATCTATACCAACGGACTTGTACCAACAATTTTAAGGAACTGTTGGTGTAGGTTAACCCTATACCAATGGTTTTAAAAAAATGTTGGTATACACAACCTATACCAATAGTTTTAAAAAACCATTGGTATAGGGATAACCTATAACATTAGTTTTTTTAAACAGCTGGTATAGGGTTTATGTCTACACCAGTCGTGCGACCCCACCTTTCCCAACCCGAATTTACCTTCCCCTATGCCTGGTTTCTCCCTCCCATTTGATTCCCCTTAGTATTCTTCTGTACTTGATCATTTTTGTAATGATTTTAGGTGGAATCATCATGTTATGTTGTTTCCCTTCACCTTCTCTCTTAATTTATTCTCTTCTTTATGGATTTTTAGGGCTGCCTCCCGGTCCCTCGTCAAGGCCACTCAGGGGGACTGTGCCTCCTGTGGAAGGATTGCGTCGACGTCAGAATCATCTCGTACTCGTTGAATCACGTGGCTGCATCCATCCATGATGACTTATCTCTGCCTTGGACTTCCTTTGGTTTCTACGGATGACCATCTCAAAATGATAGATGGAAATCCTGGGAACTCCTCCTTTCATTGCGACAAGGGCTACCTGGCCCAATCCTTGTCGGCGGCGACTTCAATGAGATACTGTTCCAACATGAGAAACACGGTGGCGCATGTCGGTCTGCTACCTTGATGTCTGGATTTAGAGATGCGATTGCTAGGGCAGATCTGGCTGATTTGGGCCACGCAGGCAGCCCCTTTACATGGTTTCGGGGGAACACGGAAGGCACACGCATCATAGAGCGTCTAGACAGATTTCTGGCATCGACGGATTGGACTGACATTTTCAAGACGTTTCATATCGCCCACCTGGCGCCAAACTGTTCGGACCACTGCCCTATTGTGATCGACCTTTCCCACTGTGATCGCAACCCAAAAAAGGGGAAACCCTTCCGGTTTGAAAGCTTCTGGGCAAATGATCGTGAGTGTGAAGAAGTTATCCGTTTAAGTTGGAAGGGTGGAAAGGAAGTCGTCAGCTCTAACCTCCAGCAGGCGGCTACTAATCTGAGGTCATGCAGCAATAAAAAATTTCGACAACCCGACAAGCAATGTGACTCCTTAGAGAGACAGCTCACCGCCCTTCTAGCCCGCTTCCCTACTGATGACACTCTCTCCAAAATCGGTACTATTCAAAGTGAACTGGACGCGACCCTCCGCATTAAGGAAAGTTTATGGGCTATGCGTGCACGTGAAACCCACATTAAGCAAGGGGATGCCAACACCCGATACTTTCATCAGAAGGTTTCTACCAGGCGCCGCAAAAATTTCATTTCGTGCCTCTCTCACCTTGATGAAGAAACTGTGTCCACTGTTGAAGGTATCCACGATCTTATTTCATGCTATTTTCAGGAACTCTATACTGCAGGCGATTCACTCCTTTCTTCTGAGGTGGTGTCGTGCATCAAATATGTGATCACCGATGAAATGAATCAGCACCTCACAAAAGACCTCATGGGTGATGAGATTCTTCAGGCCCTCAAAAATATCAACTCCACCAAAGCCCCGGGTCCTGATGATTTCTATGCTCTTTTCTTTAAGCAATATTGGCACATTCTCGGCCCTGACATGTGCGCTTTTATGAAAGGCATTTGGGCGGGAGAAATTAACCTCTACTCTATTAATGAGACAATCCTTACCCTCACCCCAAAGATTAAGAAACCCCTTTTGCCTTCGGACTTCAGGCCAATCAGCCTCTGCAATGTTTCCTACAAGATCTTCTCAAAAGTCTTGGTCAACCGGCTGCGAACATGGTTACCTGCTATTATCTCTGAAAATCAAAGTGCCTTTGTCGCAAAGAGACTTATCACGGACAATGCCATCGTGGCCCACGAAGTGTTTCACTCTATGAAAACCCGATCTGCTGCGAAAAGAGGTACTATGGCCTGGAAACTGGATATGACCAAGGCCTACGATAGAGTGGAATGACACTTCCTCCAGGTCGTTTTGACTAAGATGGGTTTCTGCCCAAAATGGACTGATATGATCATGCAATGCGTTTCGTCTGTCTCATTTCAGATCAACATTAATGGTGGACTCACCCAAGGCTTCTCACCCACCCGTGGCCTTCGTCAGGGAGATCCCCTCTCCCCCTTTCTCTTCATCTTGGTGGCTGATGTATTTTCCAACTTCATTTCCTCGGCAGCGTCCTCTAAAAAGATCCACGGGGCAATGGTTTGCCGGGCCAACCCACCTATCTCGCACCTTTTCTTTGCAGACGATTGTCTGTTATTCTCTAGAGCTACTGATAATGAATGTATCGCTATCTGCCATATGATCCGCCTTTACGAGAGGGCATCGGGACAAACAATCAATCAAGGCAAGTCGGAAATCTCGTTCAGTTTAGGTGTCCCACTGACCAAGAGAGCAGAGCTCTGTCTTACTGCAGACATTCAAATGGTCGACAAACACAAAAAGTACCTTGGGCTTCCAACGATAGTCGGCCGGTCAAAAAAAGAAATCTTTTCCGCTACAGTTGATAGAATTGAGAAAAAAAATCCAAGACTGGACTCCGAAAAGAATCTCCAAATCGGGTAAGGAAACACTCATCAAAGCCGCTCTTCAATCCATTCCCAGCTATATTATGTCTCTGTTCAAACTTCCTGATACGCTTGTTGACCAAATTCACTCCCGTATTGCTAACTTCTGGTGGGGTCACAATAACGGAAGAAACAAAATTCACTGGGTTGCGTGGAAGGCGCTTTGCACTCCTAAATCAGGCGGCAAAATGGGATTTCGTGACCTCCGCCTCTTTAATGATGCTCTTTTGGCAAAACAGAGCTGGGGCCTCATGATGCATCCTTCTTCTCTGTGCGCGAGGACTCTTCGTGCAAAATATTTCCCCCACTCAGACTTCCAGAACTCCTCTCTCTACCCTTGCCCCAGCTTTCTCTGGAGAAGTCTGTGGGGATCTCGTCAGTTGCTTAATAAGGGGCTGGGATGGAGGGTTGGGGATGGAATGAAAGTTAATATTTGGACTGATCCCTGGATGATCAATAAAGATAGTATGCGGGCTACTTCCCCTGTCGTTCCGGGGTACGAGAACGCCACTGTTCGTTGTCTCTTCGACGATCATGGCACTGGGTGGTGCATGGATAAGATCAATTCATGGTTTAACGAAAGTGACAAAAGGATTATCCTTAGCATCCCCTGCATTAGGGACGCGGGGCAAGACTGCCTATTCTGGAGCAACGATTTTTCTGGATCCTACACGGTGAAGTCAGGGTATCGGCTCGCGATTGATTCTCAGCTCGAGGAAAGAGGAGGGCTATGGAAAACCCTTTGGAATCTTAATGTCCCTAAAAAAATCCGCTATTTTTGGTGGCAGATTTGCATTGGCATTCTTCCCACCATGGACTTTCTCGCTTTTTGCCATGTCACGAATGACACGCAGTGTCCCCTCTGTTCGGAGGTGCTCGAATCCCCTTTGCATGCGATCATCCAGTGCCCGGGGGTGGAGGAGATTTGGACTCCCTGGGGCTCTGGGATGGAGCTTATGCTGGATTCGGCACCGGACCTCCCAACACTGCTAATGTTGTGGTCATCCTCCTTCTCTGCGGATAAAGTTGCTTCCCTGTGCATTGAGGCTTGAATCGTCTGGACTCGACGAAACGATTTCATCTTCAACCACACAACAAAGCCTTCTAGGTTCTGGACTGAATGAGCCACCTCATGGATTGAGGGGTGAAATCAGACATCTGATCGTCATGGGCTCTTTGACACTCACATAGTGGCCTCACGGTGGTGCCCGCCCCCGGAAGGAATCCCCAAGATTAACGTTGA
Organism: Viscum album; assembly: GCA_963277665.1. NCBI lineage: Eukaryota > Viridiplantae > Streptophyta > Magnoliopsida > Santalales > Viscaceae > Viscum > Viscum album. The sequence continues at coordinate 534,339,368 of OY728126.1, forward strand.
CGCATCGCTCTCCACAAATGGATTCGTTGGAATTGGACTGCTGGCCCAGAACCATCAAGGTCATATCATTGCTGCCAAACATGAATGTCACTACGCTCTTTGGGAGCCTGTTGTTGCTGAAGCCTTTGTTGTCCTTGCTGGGTTGACTTTTGCAAAAGATCTTGGATGAGAAACCATACACATTGAATCGGATTGCCTCACCATCATCAACACTATCAGGAATAATGAGGGGGGGCTCCAATCTTTTGGACTCCTAATCCGGAAAATCCAGTCCCTCAGTCAAAGATTCACAGCATGCGCCTTTTCTTTCATCAAAAGGGAAAGAAATGAAACAGCCCATCACCTGGCGTCTTTTAGATCTTTCGTCGCGCAACACCTCTGGCTTGACCATTTCCCTTCTTGGTTGCATGAGATTGTAACTGCTGCTTTTCATGATTAATATATCATTTTCCTTTGTAAAAAAAAATTGCATGAATTTCATTAGGGGATTTTATTTTTATTTTTAAAGTATATAAACATCAACTAAGGACCCTTCTTTGTTTCTCATAGTTGAATAACACCGAGTGTTGGTTGATTCGTCATTTTCGATAGGTTGTTTGTACACACCTCATTTGGTTTCAATCGTCACACCCCCGACTTTTAAGTTTATTTTTATTTTACTATTTCTTGGCTCCGGGTTCTCGCGCCAATGTTCGGGCTGAGCTCCGGTTTAAAATTTTTAACGTTTAATAATTCTAGTGGGTTTCAGACCCGTGCGCATTTACCGCACGGTGGGCGGTAGCCACACGGTCGGCCCAGGTGCCCGCCCAAATGTCTAACGGTTGAAATAAATAAAGTTTTATTTGAGTAAGATGAGTTAAAGGCTTAAAACGTAATAATAATATTATCATTGTGTAGATAATAATATTGTTATTATTAAGAATTGTTAATAATATTTTTATTATTTAAAAGTTGTTGTTAATATAATTATTAATAAATTGTTATTATTATTATTATTCTTTATATTATTCTTTATATCATCATCATCATCATCATCATATTTATTATTATTATATTTATTATTATTATTTGTATTATTATTATTATATTTATTATCATTATTTGTATTATTATTATTACATGATAATAAAATGAAAAAAACAAAAGAAACCTTAACCTAATCCCGACGCCCCCCTTCCCCGCCCATCAGATGCGCACCGTGCCCAGGCACCCCCCGGTCCCCCTTCGCCCTCAACCTCCAGCGCCGGCCAGCCCTCCCTTCATCGTCGCCTCGCGCCTTCGGCCTGCCCAGCGCCCAGCCTCGCCGTTCCGGCCCTCCGCGCTCGACCCTCGCCGTTCCGGCCTCACCCTTCACCCCTGCAGCCGAGCCCCTCCGCATCACCGGCCGGGCCGCGCCCCAGCCCTCCGGCTTCCGCCCTCCACCCTCCGCACCACCGGCAAGGCCGCTTCCGGCCGCTCCCCTCTCTGCTTCAGCCTCACCCCTCAACGCCCTCGCCGCACTTCCGACCAGCCAACCCCTCCGCGATCTTCTCTGGCGAACCCGATCCCGGCGACCCGCTGCTCCACCCCGTCCGATAACCCTCTCCTTGGTAGATTTCTTCCTTAGTTTGGGGTTTTCTTTAATTTATTGAAACTCAAATGTCGTTGTTGGTAATTCGTGCATTTTTTTCCCGTTGTTTAGCATGCATGGTTGGTCCGCGGAGGATTGTTCTACCTTCCGACGGAGTTCCGTCGCTTCCACGCTTGGTTTGAGGTAGGTGATTTCGTGTGCAAATGTTATTTGATGAACTAATTTTCTTCTTTAATTAATTTAGAATGTTTGTTAATTAATTTGTTTACTGAGAATTGTGTTTATTTAATGAATTATTTTACATGCGTAATTAATTTGGAGTATTTTGTGATTAATTAATTTGGTGCGAAATTAGTTTTTAAAGGAATTTAGTTTGCGTTTGATATTTATAGCATGTTTATGAAAAAAATGTGTTTCTGATAAAAATCCATCTGGCGCTGTTTAATGGCTTTTTATGAATTGTGCAATTTGTTTATTCAACTGTGCAAGTGGCGCGTGTTGTGTTTTGATGTGGCGTTGGTGTGTGTTTAATTCACAAAAGAAATTTTTGAGTGGGTTTTAGCGTGTAAAGCCTTGTGATACCCTTTTGGAATTGTTTTATAAAATTTTTACATGGTTTATTAAATCATATCAATGGTGCAAAATGTGTTTGGAGACTGTTTTGGTGTGCACATTATTTCAAAATGAAATTGGTTTGGTGTGTATGGTTTAGTAATGTCATAGCTTGGCTTTTGTTGCAAAATGTTTTGAAAAGAGTTTTATGGTTTTAAAAGGGGTTGTTCATGTTTTCTAAATGATATGAAAGGTTGGATTCGGTTTTGAAGCAATCGGGGTTTATGTGGAAGTGATTTTAAGGTATCTTTAAATGCTTTGGTGTGTCATTGTATGTTGGCACACCCATGGGTGCACTAAGTGCACACATGGATGTGTTTTCAAATGAAGATGGTATTTTTTTAAACGGTATTCATTTAAAACCTTGGTCTCTTAAATGGATCTTTGGTTTCTATGTGGTGTTGGTCCCTCTAGGTTAATTAATTAAAGCTTTGGTGGTCCTTGGTGGTGGGTGCACACACATACATAGGTATGTATGTGTATATGTATATATATATCTTCCTTGCACAAATTCCCTCATGGCGCGAGGAATATGTACATTGGATTAAGGGTATATATATATGTATGAGAATGTATGTGTGTGATGGTGTGGGCGATTTTCGTCAAAAGCTTCAAGAGCCAAAGTATCTCAGCTTGGTCCGCTTCCTTTTGAGGTAGGTCCTCCATGCCCGCGCCTTTACTTTGAATTCCATGGTTTGCTTAGTTTTTTTTTAAAATATCTTCACATATTTGATAGAGCAAATATTTTCAATTAATTTATATTTAATATCATTGTTTTAAACCCACAAAAGTGATCCTCTAAGATTAATTGTTTCATTTTTATGATATTGGTGTTATTTTGAGCTGAATAGTAAAAATTGGCCATTTTGGATTTTTAACAGTTTTAAATTATTTCTGTAGTTTGGCCATAACATTATCTACACTGATCCAAATTGCAAAATTCTTTCTTTTCCAGATTTTACACATCCAGGGATTCATTTACTATTTTTGGACTAAAAGCTGAATCGGCCATATGGAAGCTCAAAGGAAGCTCACAAGTGGGAGAAAGAAAACTGTTTGCAGTTCTACCTAGTTTTGGTGTGAGCTCCATAACTCATCCATGGTGGGACCAAATGTTGTGAAATTTGGTGGGTGGACGCGCAAGGAGTTTTGAATCATCTTTTATGAAGAAAGGACCGCGTGAATTGGCCGTTTATGAGGTCATTAAATCACCCTAAACCGGAGGATTGCGTTCTGGAGAGTCTGAGTGGACAGAATAAATACTCAGAGTAAAATGGCCATAACTCTCGGAATACATGTCCAAATTCGCTGCGATTTTGAGGGAACACGTTCAAGGGAATTATAAACAACATTCAATAAGGGCTCAATGCGTGAATATGTCATTTAATGGGGCTACAACGCGTCAACTTTCGGGTGTCGAATTCTGCCTATAAAAGGAGGCCCTCACATCCTTCCCAAAGCATCCCATTCTCCACCCCATTCCTTCCGAGACAGCAAGAAGGAGAACATTTCAGATTTCTCTTTTATTTCTTTTCTTTTTCATAGTTTTGTAATGCCTTCTTCTTCCCCATTCATCTCGATTACCCTTACCATGGTGGGGTAAACATTTGGAGTAATTGGGGAAGGGTTGGTTTTCTACATTGTAATGCTTGAGTTCTTGGACGCAATTGAATAAATTTATTTCTTCTTCAAAGTTGTTTTCAATTTCTTATAGCGGATTTTATAATCAAGTGCGATCATTCTTGAATATTAATTTCTTTACTGATTTTTGCCTTGGTAAAATAATCATAATCTCCCTCCACTAATTTCTGGTTTATATATGATGGAATAAACTAGGAATTAGTGGTGAAGTACTCGACGATCGTCAGTACATGTAAAAGGTGTAGTGAATGGTCTTGATTGTTTGGGATAAACAAAACTCGATCGGGTATTGCCCATTTCAATTAAGGATATTTAATACAAATATTTTACACATGGAAGGAGAGTTGACCAAACCAAGATCTTGGTAAGGTTTTCTCTCACAATAATAATTTCACCAAGGAAGTGAGAGGAAACGATTGTGGAAACTCACTTTAATCAACTAAGAAGAAGAGGTTTGAATTAAATTGAACAAGGATAACATTATAATTAGGAAACCGACCCCGACCTAATCACCCTTTTAATTTCATAGTTTTTCAATCATTTGAATTTCAAATTTCCTTTCAAAAGCACAACATTTTTACCCCCGTTTTAAAGTGACAAACCGTTTTGTGTGCACTCCTCTTCGGGAGAAATCCTAGGTCAACCACATTACTAAATTTTAACTTAAGAAATAATTGTTTTTCCACGCCCTATGACAGGCGTGCGTCAAACTTGGTGCCGTTGCCGGGGAGGCAGTGCAAAAAAAAAAAAAAATTCAAAATTGAATGACCCACAACTCAAAAGAACCATTAATTGAATTTGATCCAGAAATTGAAAGAACATTAACCCAACTAAGAAAAAGAAATATACCAAAAATCTTTGAAGAAATAGATCTCTCAAATTCAAGTGAAACTCTTAGTGTTCATTCTGAACCTGAAATCATGGCTAGAAATCCCAACCAAACCCTGCGTGATCTATGTGCACCACAATTTTCCATTCAAAATAACCAACTAATTGCACCCACTGAACCAAATGATTTTGAATTACGTGTCAATATGCTTCCTGTGCTTCCAAAGTTTCATGGTCTTGCAGGAGAAGATCCAAATCGGCACATGCAAGAATTCAGATACACTTGCTCAAGCTTCAGGCCAAGAGGAGCACCCGAAGACCAATTTCAGTTGAGGGCATTCCCCTTCTCACTTGAAGGAGCAGCTAAAGAATGGTTGTACAACCTGCAACCAGGGGAGATCAGTGATTGGGAATACCTAAAAAGAAGTTTCATGCAAAGATTCTTTCCCACATCGAGGAGCACTGCCATCAAGAAGGATATTTACATCATACGACAATCAACTGGAGAAACCCTCTACGAGTACTGGGAGCGCTTCAAGAAGCTATGTTCTAGCTGCCCACATCAAGAAATGGAGGAACACCAATTAATTGTGTTCTTCTACCAAGGACTTGTGGATAATGATCGAAATCTTCTAGATGCCTCATCAGGGGGTCCCTGATTGACATGTCGCCTGCAGATATCAAAATACTAATTGAGAAGATTGCTCAAAACTCACAACAATTTTGACTAAGAGGAATGGGAACCAGGGGGATACATGAGGTAAAAACATCCGATTCATCTACATTGATTGAAACCAAAGTTGATGACCTTGAAAGGTTAGTCCGTCAAATGGATGTAACACAAGCAAATGGACAACAAGCTTCAGCTCAGGTATGTGGTTTATGTTATTATTCCACTCATTATACTGACCAATGCCCTGAGATACAGGGGACAAAATACTGTGCTGCGGCCTTTCAACCAAGACAATTCCAACAAAATCAACTACAAGCCCAATAAGGATATAGGAACCAACAAAACCAGATGAGACCATTTAACCAGCACCTAGTCAACCTCCTTACCACCAGCAGCAATACCAGAACCCCCTCCCTTCCAACAATCTTATAAACAACCCTTCCAACAACAACAATATTTTCATCCACCACCATTCCAAAGAAATACATATGAATAACCATCCACCAACACACAACCTTCTGTGGAACAGCTACAATCCAAGTATGAGGGCCTAGCAGATAAGGTTGACAAGCTGGCAGAAATAGTGGGAAGTCTTGTTGAAATCATGTCCAAGAATCCAGGGAAGCTTCCATCCCAAACAGTTCCAAATCCTAAAGATAACGTTAGTGCAATCATAACAAGAAGTGGAAAAGAAATCCCACCTCCATCCAACCCTGAACCTGAAAAAATACCACCTATTCTGAGGGATAATTATTCAAAAAATCTTGTGAAAATCCACCAAGAAGATGAAAAGGAAGAGGAGGAGGAGAAAGATAGGCCACAGAATAAGAAACAAGAAATGCCAATGCAAAGAAAACAAAGGGAGAAGAAAGACTTACCCCCACAATTTGCAACAAGGATGATTGAATCAAATAAATTGCATGAAGAAGCACTTCAAAAATAAATTCTGGACACCTTCCAGAAAGTGGAAATCAATATCCCCCTACTTGAAGCTGTTAAAAAAATTCCAAGGTATGCAAATTTTTTGAAAGATCTTTTCACCAAAAAGAGAAGGATTCATGGGAATGAAAGAATCAACTTGGGAAGAAGTTTCTCAGCCCTTATCACGCTGCAGATTCCAACCAAATGTCAAGATCCAGGGACGTTTTCCATTCCATGCACCATTGGTTCATTAAATTTTATTAATGATTTGTGTGATTTAGGTGCTTCAATTAATGTATTGCCTCACTCGGTATACACTTCTTTGCAGATGGGATAATTGAAGCCCACAAGAGTGGTGGTCCAGCTTGCAAACATATCCACAGTTTTCCCTGCAGGAGTTTTGGAGGATGTCCTTATGAAAGTCAAAGATCTCTTATTCCCAGCTGACTTCTACGTGCTCAATATGAAAGAAGATAGGAGCCCGTCACATTAACCCATCATTTTGGGGAGACCTTTCTTGAATACAGCCAAAACTATCATCAATGTACACAAGGGGACACTCACCATGGAGTTTGGAGAGAGCACGGTCCACTTCAATATTTTTGAATCCATGAGGCACCCATTGGATGATCACCCCCTCTTTTCACTTTCCCATGAAGTTGGTGCAGAACCAATTGAAGAATCAGGTATGCTCTATGAATTCTTAGACTTAGGAGAGGCTTCTTCCCTTGGAAATATCATTGAACATGTGGATGCTGAAGATGTTGGAGATTCTGACTTCATGTGGGAGGAAGAGGTAAAATCTGATTTCTTTGATGATTTTTTAAATAATGAGGAAGATGATATGGTTTCTTGTGTGCAGGAGGTCCAAAATTTGGATGTGGAAAATGTCAATTTAGTCTCATCCCTTGAGCATCCCCCTAATCTGGAACTCAAACCACTCCCCACTGATTTGAAATATGTATACCTTAGGGAGGGAGAGAAACTACCAGTGATAATTGCTAATAATCTTTCTAAAACACAAGAAAAATCATTGATCGATCTTTTGAGAGAGAATGTCCAGGCAATAGGATGGAGCTTAGGTGATATCCCAGGAATAAACCCAAAAATATGCTCACATAGAATTTTTGTTGAGGGAGATTCCAAACCTGTTAGACAACCCCAAAGAAGACTGAATCCCACCTTGATGGAGGTTGTGAAGAAGGAGATCGAGAATCTCTTGGAAGCTGGGATCATCTATCCCATTTCAGATTCACAGTGGGTCAACCCTATTCATGTCGTTCCAAAAAAAACTGTCCTAACCACTGTGAGGAATGAAAAGAATGAGTTAATCCATATGAGAATTCAAAATAGTTGGAGAGTGTGCATTGATTTTAGAAAATTGAACTAGGTCACTCAAAAAGATCATTTCCCCATCCCCTTTATTGACCAGATGTTAGAAAGATTGGCAGGGAGAACTCATTATTGCTTTTTGGATGGATTTTCAGGTTACTTCTAGGTACCCATTGCTCCCGAGGATCAAGAGAAGACGACATTTACATGCCCTTTTGGTACTTTTTCATATAAAAGAATGCCATTTGGATTATGTAATGCTCTAGGTACATTTCAGAGGTGCATGGTGAGTATATTTTATGATCACATTGAAAATTTCTTGGAAGTTTTCTTAGATGATTTCACAGTTTTTGGAGATTCTTTTGATAATTGTTTGAAAAATCTGGAAAAAGTTTTAAAAACCTGCATTGAAAAAAATCTTGTTTTAAATTTTGAAAAGTGTCATTTCATGGTTCAAAGAGGAATTGTGCTTGGTCATGTAATTTCCCAAAATGGAATTGAAGTGGATAAATAAAAAATTTAAGTGATAAATTAATTTCCTTATCCTACTTGTGTGAAACATGTTAGATCATTTTTAGGACATGCAGGATTCTACAGGAGGTTTATGAAAGATTTCAGTAAGATTTATCTCCCTCTCTCTAGATTAATTTTGAAATATACTGATTTTGATTTCAATGGTTCATGTAGGGAATCTTTTGATGAGTTGAAGAAGATATTGATTTCACCACCCGTGATGCAACCTCCAAATTGGGAAGAACCATTTGAACTACTTTGTGATGCCTCCAACCAAGCAGTTGGAGTAGTCCTTTCTCAGCGAATTGAGGGCAGACCACAAGTCATTTCATATGCCTCAAGAACTTTAGATGCGGCCCAATTCAATTACACAACCACAGAAAAAGAGTTCTTTGTAGTTGTTTTTTCTTTAGAAAGATTTAGATCATATCTTCTTGAAACTAAAATCACTGTGTTTTCTGATCATGTAGCTTTGAGGTACTTGATGAAGAAAGCTGATGCTAAACCAAGATTAGTGAGATGGATGATACTACTACAGAAGTTCAATATAGAAATCAAGGATAAGAAGGGATCTGATAACCAAGTGGCTGATCACTTAAGTAGACTTCCAAACACTGCTGAAATTGAAGTTCCAGAAAGAGACCCACTGAATGATCAAATTCCAGGAGAGCAGTTGTACTTGATTGAAGGAGAAGTGCCTTGGTATGCTGACATAGTCAATTTTCTGGTAACATCTCAGGTCCCATCTCATTTCAATTCTCACCAAATTCAAAAACTGAAAGTTGAATCTAGATATTACATTTGGGATGGTCCATTCCTTTGGAAGATTTGCAATGATCAAGTAATAAGAAGATGTTTACCTGAAAGTGAAGTTAAATCTGTCTTTGATTTTTGTCACACTTTAGCTTGTGGAGGCCACTTTGGACCTCAAAGTACAGCAAGGAAGGTTTTAGAATCTGGAATTTATTGGCCCACTATTTTTAAAGATGCTCATGAATTTTGCAAAATATGTGAAAAATATCAGTTTTCAGGAAATATTTCAAAGAGACAAGAAATGCCCCAAAAGACATTGAATTTTTGTGACATTTTTGAAGTTTGGGGGATAGATTTTATGGGACCTTTCCCGATGTCATTTGGAAATTCTTATATCTTGCTTGCAGTTGATTATGTTTCCAAATGGGTGGAAGCAAAAGCAACCAGAACTGATGATGCTAAAGTTGTTTGTGATTTTGTCAGGTCTAACATATTTTGTAGGTTTGGAGTGCCCAGAGCAATCATCAGTGATCATGGGACTCACTTTTTAAATTGGAGTATGGAGACTTTGCTGAAGAAGTATTTGGTGCATCATAAAACATCAAATCCCTATCATCCACAGACTAACGGGAAAGCTGAAGTTTCAAACAGGGAAATCAAGGGAATTTTGGAAAAGACCGTTAATCCAAACAGGAAGGATTGGAGCCAAAGGTTGGATAATACCTTATGGGCTTACAGGACAGCCTAGAAAACCCTGATTGGAATGAGTCCATATAGGCTGATTTATGGGAAAAGATGCTACCTACTTGTGGAATTGAAGTATAAGGCGTATTGGGCTGTGAGGAAAATGAATTTGGACCTTAAAAGTGCTGGGAAGGAAAGAAGATTGAAGTTGCAAGAGCTTGAGGAAATAATAAGGGAAGCATTTAAAAATTCAAGGATTTAAAAACAAAGAACAAGAGTGGCCCATGACAAGCTAATCCGACCAAAATACTTCTCTCCTGGAGACAAAGTGTTATTATTCAACTCAAGACTCAAGCTGATGCCAGGTAAACTTCGTTCCAGATAGGAAGGTCCATTTATAGTTACTCATGTATATCCTTTTGATGCTGTGCAGATTATAAAGGATGGATATCAGGATCCATTCACTGTGAATGGACATAGGTTGAAGAAATTCCTTGGGACCCTACCATCAGAGCTAGTGGAGGAGATCACGCTCCTCCAACCTATTTATCAATAAGATCCATCAAGTTGTACCTCTACTTCACACTTTCTTGTTGTTGTGATTCAAATAAAAATCTACTTACATGTTAAATCCACTTGAATGCATTGAGGACACTGAATCATTTAAGTGTGGGGGAGGGAACCTTTGTAGTATAGGATTTTCATTTGATGTTTGTTTTCACAAAAAAATAAAAAAATTGTGTGTTTTCAAATTTTTGTGTGTTTATTTTTCTATTTTTGGTGTGTTTCTGAAACTTTTGAGCTGAAATGATTATCAATACCATATTTAAAACCCATTTCAATGAGTGAACCAATCTATTTCATGAAACTGAGCTTAAATGAATGCTAAAAGTACTTTTGTTTCAAGTTCAAATCTTTTGGAATTTCATGAAAAGTACACTGATTTTTGAATCTCATGCCATATTTCACTGTCTATATCATTGAAATCACTTTCCTGTGAGGCTTCTAAACCATTTTTGTCATATTCTTTTCATTCACCTCATTTCTTGAGAGAACCAGACCATGCTTGCTTAAACCAAAATTTGATTTATTTCTTTCAAAATTTGAGGGTTTGGGGTACGTGTGTTTTAAATGATTGAGGCATTTATTTGGTTTGAAGCCCCCTTTTCAAAATAATCATTTTCATTATGGCCCACCTTTACATTTATCCTTCATTGTAGCCCCTAGTAGCCATGAATTTCCTGTTAGGTTAGCCACATTACAAGCCAATTTTCCCTATCCTACCCGCTCTTGAAGTGAAATTGCATGATCTAGTTGAACTTAAGTGTGTGGGAAGATGTATTGTAATGTACAACCTCATTTGGTGATACTTTTGGAGGAATATAAAATGTTGAAGAGCTGATGTTCCTACTGAATATTTCATTTTGTTAAAAGTTGTGCTTTTCTGGAGCTTTCATGATAAGAGAAGTTGTGCCTTTCTGGAGATTCCGATGTAAAAAAAGCTATGCCTATCTGGAGATTTCAAGAAAAATCATGTTTGAAAAGATTGAAATTTTTTCTGCTGAAATACTGAGCAGATTGAATGATGATGGAGCTGAGTTTCTACAAAGGGGAAGATAAGGAGACCATACTTGAGTGAAAATTAGAATCGTGCAATTTTTCTTCAAAAAAGAGCCAAGCCCTCCTTTTTCGGCCTCAGAATTTTTAACATCTAAATACTACCAACCGGAAGCCACAGAAAAACACTAAAAAGTCCTCATGAGAAACACATATCCTTGACTCACATCGGGTGGAGAAGTAGGAATTTATCAAGCCTATGGTGACTCTTGTGTGAGTTTGGATGAGAAAAGCCTTGTTCAACATTTACATTTGTGAGATGAGAGAAAATTCATATGAGGTAGGTGTTTTGTGTGCATGGGATAAGAAATGAAGTGGAAATATATTAAAATATAAAATGGAGAACTTGAAATAATTTTTTTTGATGAGGCATGATATCTTTTTGTTTCTTGGAATTGATTTGGTAGATCTCATTGATATGTATTTTGGATTTGATTTGACTTGATTTTTACTTGTCCAGGAGTCCAAGTGCTAAGTGTGGGGGAATTGATAGAGCAAATATTTTCAATTAATTTATATTGAATATCATTGTTTTAAACCCACAAAATTGATCCTTTAAGATCAATTGTTTCATTTTTATGATATTGGTGTTATTTTGAGCTGAATAGTAAAAATTGGCCATTTTGGATTTTTAACAGTTTTAAATTATTTCTGTAGTTTGGCCATAACATTATCTACACTGATCCAAATTGCAAAATTCTTTCTTTTCCAGATTCTACACATCCAGGGATTCATTTATTATGTTTGGAGTAAAAGCTAAATCGGCCATATGAAAGCTCAAAGGAAGCTCACAAGTGGGAGAAAGAAAACTATTTGCAGTTCTACCTATTTTTGATGTGGGATCCATAACTCATCCATGGTGGGCCCAAATGTTGTGAAATTTTTTGGGTGGATGCGCAAGGAGTTTTGGAGCATCTTTTATGAAGGAAGGACCGCATGAATTGGCCTTTTATGGGGTCATTAAATCACCCTAAACCGAAGGATTGCGTTTTGGAGAGTCTGACTGGACAGAATAAATGCTCAGAGTAAAATGTCCATAACTCTCGGAATACATGTCCAAATCCTCTTAGATTTTGAGGGAACACGTACAAAGGAATTATGAACAACATTCAATAAGGTATCAACGCGTGAAGATGTCATTTAATGGGGCTAAAACGCGTCAACTTTGGGGTGTCGAATTCTGCCTATAAAAGGAGGCCCTCACCTCCTTCCCAAAGCATCCCATTCTCCACCCCATTCCTTCCGGGACAACAAGAAGAAGAACATTTCAGATTTATCTTTTATTTATTTTATTTTTCATAGTTTTTTAATGCCTTCTTATTCCACATTCATCTCGATTAACCTTACCATGGTGGGGTAAACATTTGGAGTGATCGGGGAAGGGTTGGTTTTCTACATTGTAATGCTTGAGTTCTTGGACGCAATTGAATAAATTTCTTTCTTCTTAAAAGTTGTTTTCAATTTTTTATAGCGGATTTTATAATCAAGTATGATCATTCTTGAATATTAATTCTGTTACTGATTTTTTCCTTGGTAAAATAATCAAAATCTCCCTCCACTAATTTCTGGTTTATATACGATGGAATAAACCAATAATTAGTGGTGAAGTACTCGACGATCGCCAGTACGTGTAAAAGGTGTAGTGAATATTATTGATTGTTTGGGATAAACAAAAACTGATCGGGTATTGCCCATTTCAATTAAGGATATTCAATACAAATATTTTACACATGGAAGGAGAGTTGACCAAACCAAGATCTTGGTAAGGTTTTCTCTCATAATAATAATTTCACCAAGGAAGTGAGAGGAAACGATTGTGGAAACTCACTTTAATCAACTAAGAAGAAGAGGTTTTAATTAAATTGAACAAGGATAGCATTATAATTAGGAAACCGACCCCGACCTAATCACCCTTTTAATTTCATAGTTTTTCAATCATTTGAATTTCAAATTTCCTTTCAAAAGCACAACATTTTTACCCCCGTTTTAAAGTGACAACCCGTTTTGTGTGCACTCCTCTTCGAGAGACATCCTAGGTCAACCACATTACTACATTTTAACTTAGGAAATAATTGTTTTTCCACACCCTACGACAGGCGTGCGTCAATATTCATGTGGTATTCCTATATGTAGATATGTATATGTGTTTGGTGAAATGGATTTCACCTCTTGGAGATTGGTTTCCCACTAGTTTGCATAACTTGTCCAAGACTGTTTACAAATTGATTTTAATTATGAAGGTTTACTAAGTATTTTAAAATAGTTTACTAAAATTTCCCAAGTTGTGAAGTGTATTTTGTGAAACTAAAATGCTTTGGTTGAATGTGTTGTTTAAAACCTGACTTGTTTGTCACTTTTTAAGTATGTTGTGTGTTTTTAACCTGGAATTGGAAATGACTTTACAAAATGAATTTGGTTTGGAATATGTTTATGGTATATTGGAATGATGGTATTAAAGGCCCAGTTGGCACATTATGTCACTTTGAAAGTGTGAACACCCAGTTGACAACGTAAAGCGCTTTGTGAAATGGTTTAAAAGTTTGTGTGATGTGACGGCCCGGTTGGTACCTTGGTTGATATGGTGTGTACATGTTTATTGTATAGGGTGTCTGTGTTTGGGGTAGGAAAGTGTGGTGATGACAGGTGAGGTGAGTCACGCGTGCGAGGGCCTTCTACTTACATAACATTACTATTACCACTATGGGTTCCTGGACATCTTTTAGAGGGTCAAGTGACGGTTGCTGATCAACCACGATTAGACGGGTTGGTACCCCCTGGATTTTCTATTAGGCCAGGAAGAATGTGCCACTAGTGAGGCCAGGTTAGGGTAGCTAGTTGGTTATTGACTTAGGGGCTTCACTATACGCCGACAGGTGGTTCCGAACCGAGCACGTCCATAGATCACTCTAGGGATGTTTATGAAATATTCATGGTTGCATACTTGTATGTCCCTACTTTCTTTTATAACACTTTTGGTTATTTGATATCATCACACTTTTACTTTGCTTGTTATAATATCGAACCTGTTTTTGTACTAGTTGGCTTTACAAAGAATTCATTACAATGACTTATATGCTTTGGTAATTAATTTAGAAAAAATGAAATGGACAAAAAGAGGTTTTTATTAAAAGTAAAAGCTCGTTACCTGTTTTGTTAAAGGAGTGGAAGAAAAAAACCATATTTTTGTATATCCTATTTTCAAATTGGAAAAAATGGTTTTCATTTTAGAGGTGGGGAATCAGATGTGGTTTATTTTGGCATCTCTACTGAGCATTTTAATGATCACACCTATTTTATCATTTCAGTTGCAGGTTCCCTTTGCTCAGGTTCTCCTAGATGAGTTGCTCATTATTGGAGCAAGATTTGTTCTGAGTTGGGTGGTGACCTATAAGGTCACATGGAGGTATGTGCAACTTATTTTCTTTTTGCTGTTAGTTTTATTTTTATCATCAGTTTTTATTTATCTGTTTATATTTTGTTCATGGGACAAATTGTTCCCAATGGTTAAATTTTGATGCCCGACACAAGTCACCAGCCCGTGGGGATCAGGAATGCCCCTCGGGACATGTCGCGGACTGGCTCGGGTGATCGGTTCAGGGTCGACCTGGGTTGGTTCATGAAAAAATAGTATCAGAGTGATCTTTTGTTATTTGGGGTGTCCGATAGATGAAGATTAGGAATTTCAGGACTTGAGAGGTAGGTACGGGAAGGACGTCATGAACCTTCGCTCGTTCTGAACCTCAAGTCACTAGGGGTAGTTCGGGAATTGAGTCCTTGTCTCGTTCTGGTTTGATTTAGATTGAGGGATGAAAATGGAGGCAAGATGATGTTACATCGTGATTTCACATGGAGTGGTGACCCATGTGAAGTCTGAGTACATGGTTTAAGTTTCTCCTAGTTGTTGACACTTACTTGGGGCATGAACCACCACCATGTCGCCATGTTAATCATGACTACTAGTCCCTCTCTCCTGTAGTTTGATGTAAGGTGGGTGTCGTCTTGGTTTTGGTTGGTGTAAGTGCACTTTTGAAAATGAAAAAAGGTATTTGAAATGAGAATGATTTCTCTTAAATGGATTTAAATCCATGAAATGAGTTCTAAAACCAAAATCTCTTGGTCTAAAAATCTGGTTCTTGCTTGGAATTGGTAGATAAATGGTTTGGGTGCAAACTTAGGTACTCTTTATGAACATTTTCACATGTGAGGAAATGCATGAGAAGTGCGTGCTGGTGCGTATGGATGAAAGAAGATGAAGACATGTGTAACAGTTCATGGGATTACTGGGGTGGATACTTAGAATTAAAGGCTTGACCTTGTTTTTCTAAAGTGATTTTAAAAAGGAAAATGATTTTGGAAATTGAATTTCATTTGAAAAGTGGGTTTGGTATTTGGAAAGTGTCCTTGAAAGAAGGCGATTTTGAAATCTAAAATGAAAAGGGGTTTTTTTAAAATAGAATTTTTGGGTTGAGTTTGCATTTGTTTGGTTTTGGAGTCGGTCATTTTGGAACAGGATGTTACTTTTAATCATACTTTGATTTGGCATCTGCTTTGGATTTGTGTTTTATATGTTGTTCAGAAAATACCACCCAGAAAGGTCCCTAGGGTTTCTGATAAGTCATGCCCAGTTTTTGGTCCTTCTCAGACATTGCCTGTCCTTTATGGTGATTGAGGTCTATTTGAGGAAACAGAGTGGCTTGAAGAGGTCGAGTGTGTCTTCAGGATATTGGGAACTCCCGAAGATGTTAGAGTGCGTGCTGTTTTAGGTCTGTTCGAAGGTCTAGCTCTGGACGAATGAGAGTTGTTCTCCCCACCATCAATAACAGTTGGGATGATGTGGGATGTATTTAAACTCGTCTTCATCCGATGGTTTATACATGAAGAGGTGAAGACGAAGAAATGAGAAGATCTCATGCGTATTCAACAAGTCCAACAGACGGTGAAGACATATGTTGACCATTTTAAGGAACTTGTGTCCTTTTCTTTGGAGGTAGCTTCACAGGATTTGATGAAGAATTCTCTCTTCATCGGGGGTCTTTGTCTAGAAATCAAGGAGCAGTTCCTCCCTTCTAAGGAACATCATTTCGATAACCTGGTGGATGAGGTGTTCCTAACTGAGTTGGTTTCTAGAGCGCAGATGGTTGGTAATCCAGTATATCTATTTACTCATGAGGGTTCCCCATCTGGTGAGCAGGATGTACCAGAGAGGCATGTTCTTAAAGAGTCCTTTGTAGTGGTTCTGTCTTCCAGTCCATCGGACCGTTCAGTGGTGTGCCACCAGTGTGGTCGGGTCGGGCATGTGAAACCATCATGTCACATCCCTCCAAAGACATGCCGTCGTTGCCAGTGTCTGGGTCATCTAGAGAAGTTCTACAGGAGGCATCACCTGAAGAAGACGCTGTGACCGGAGGATTCCAGTGCCTGACTGTGAGGCAAGAGATGCTTCAACCATCAGATCCCCAACCACAGGTGCAGTATTGAAACAATGATGTAGATGCTCAATATATAAGAGGGGGGGGGGGGGGGGGGGGGGTGGGGGGTGGGGTGGGGTTAATTGTATACTTCAAAAAATTCCTTTGTAAATTTTAAAGATGGTAATGTTTAACAAAGTTAAACAAGGTAAATTCACTAGACCTCTTAGTTCTACAAATTTGCTTGATTCTGGAAATATGGTTCTGGAAATGAAACTTAATAAAAGTTTACAAAGATAAAGATTCTATCTTAAAGTGTATAGAATCTTACTAATCAGAGTACAAGTATAAGAAAGTATAATATAGTTATACTTTCCTTATCAATCAAAATGCAGGGGAAAATAAACTTGAAACAATACAATTAACAAGTAAGAAATCTTTTAACCCAAAGAGTAGGGTATCCAACAACTTTGGATAAAGGTCCCTTGATTTATACTTCCAAGAAAGTCTATCTTACCCACACCAGGGTAAGCCCTCGATAAGAATATCAGAGTCTGTCTTGCTATCCCCGCAAGCCCTCAACTTCAAGGTAGTCGACACCTCTGTCTTCTTCACCAAGTAAGTCCTCGAACTTTAAGATAGTCGGCACCTCTGTCTTCCTATCCCCGTAAGTCCTCGATTGAACACATCAATAATCAGAGTTGCATGAAGAAATCTGAACAAGATGTTTAGTACACACAAATCTTGAGAGTATCTCTCTCTAGAAATCTCTTCAACAACATATGGTCTCTAGAGTTCTCAACTGATTCATCAAAGTTGCGAGCTCTTTCAAATGAGCTTCTATTTATAGGCACATATCCAACGGTTGGCTCCCTCCTCCAACGGTCATATTTTTCCTTGAATTTTAGAGGGACCTGTACATGTGTCACTCAAACAATGGTTGGTTAGTCACAGAATTCATGACATCATTTTATAACTCGAACAAGAGTAAGTAAAAAATGGTTTCTCAACCAAATTCAATCTTTCAGAGTCTAAGGGAAAAAAAATTCAGAGTCTAAGCGAGTAAGCCTTCGGAGTCTATGTTATAAGGATATACGGATTCTATTTTTCAAGTAATTCAGAGTCTGAATTCTGAGGAATTCGGAGTCGGAATTCTAAGGAATTCGGAGTCGGAATTTCAGAGAATTCGGAATCCGAATTTTAGAGAATTTGGAATCTGAATTTCAGAGAATTTAGAATTTGAATTTCAGAAAATTCGGAACCTGAATTCGGATACTGAAAACAGAATACTCTATATCTGTGTTTTTATAGAATTCTGAGGTTTTAGATGTGAAACCGAATTTTACACTTAGGAATAAAAGAGTTAGATTTAGAGAGACTAAATATATGAACAATGAAAACAAGGAAACGATAAATTTCTTTGGGGAAGGAAAAATTTCCTTATCAAGATGAAACTTATGGAAAAATGAAATTTTCCTTATGATAGAATTTTTGTGATTTTAAAAACATAAAGGAATGGAAAATTCATAAGGTAACCTTATTGACTCAACAATCTCCCCCTTTTTGGAAAGCACAAACATCCTTACGAAAAAGAATATAAGGAATTAGAAATTTTATGGACTTGTAAATAAAACTTATCTCCCTTTACTTATGGATTAGAGTGAATACGACTAACTCCCCCTTAGGCCTTGGAAACCCTAAGTATCGTATTCTGAATTTCCTGAATGATATTTTTCATTTTCTTGCATACGAAAATCTTCATAATGAAAACTCCCCCTTAGATGAACTCCCCCTTAGGGAAATTTATTCTTTACTAAGTATTCTTTTTTGACATTCCTTTCTCCCCCTTTGTGATTTTGAAAAATAAATAGAGGGAATGGAAAAGGAAATATGGTACCTGAAATATTAGTACTGGACAACCAAAAATAAAGAATATCCAAAAATTTCATTAAGATTGGAAGAATATGCACAACAAGGAAAATTCAACAAAAGACCGGATTTAGAATGAAATTATCCTTCCTTATCCTTCGGAATCAGCTTCTTCAATATGGTTTTGAGCTTCTTGAGTTCCTTGTGATCCTCCTCTGCTCATTTGAGAAGCTAATCCCGATCTTCTGTTTTCTTCTCTAAGGCTTTGATTTTTTCTTCCTGAGCCTTAAGAGATTCTGCCTAACCCTTCAAAACTTCTTCTTGCTTAACTAGCTTCTATTTTATCTCAATTCTGAGATCCCTTTCTCTCTTCCAACTCTGAGCAACTGAATTTAGCTTCCCATTCAGATCCTTAACTTCTTGCTTCCGAGAAGTCTGTTAAAGAGTCATCTTTTCCTCAAAACTATTAGTGAGATCCTTGATCTTCACATCTTCAGTGTAAAAAGAATCCTTGACACTATCTTGAAATTCATCAAGGATTATCATCTCCTATATTTTTTTCTTTGACCAACTTGTCATCTTCTTACAAGATCTTTTATGAGATTTGTATTCGATGAGAATTGTCTTGAAGTCTGCCTCGAGTTTGATACATTTATCCATCATCATGGATACTGAATCTGATTTTTGATTCATTGAATGCTGAAGCATCCAACATCTCAAGTCTATACTAGGAAAAATTGGAATAGTCCCAACCAGCTTCTTCAAAGACTGCCCTACAAAGTCATGTCCAAGAGAGGACAATTCTGAATCTGAGACTTTGGTTGGAGAGGATTCCTTTTCTAATTCAACTGACTTCCTCTTTAATGATCTACCGACTTCTTTTTTCTTTACAACAACTTTTCTAGGTGTATCCAAAACCAACTTTTTTCCTTTATCATCCTTCAAAATGACTTCTTGTTGATCGTGAGATTCATGTTCACTATCTGATAGCTGAACAATTTTGTCTCCATCAAGTTCTTCCTTTTAGGCTCTTGCCTCAACATCCTCTAGGTGAATAAAATATTTATTGATGCTTTCTTCCCCAGATAGTTTATTTACTTCATCTTCACCCTTCTCTTCATCCTTCCCAGGAGTAACAAGCTTTGACGATTCAGCTTGAGAGGTTCGGAATGATAATTTCTCAGAAGGGCTTTCCTTCTCATGATATTCCTCTACCTACTTTAACACATATTCAGAGTCACCACTACCTTTTTCTTCATCTTCATCTACTTCTTCTTCTTCAACTAATTATTCTTGATGTTTTTCCATAATTACAAACTTCTTTCCCAGAGTTTTAGGAAGTGGTTCTTGAAGAAACAACTCTGGTACCTGAACTTGTTCAGAAGCTTTCTCGGTTGCCTTGAGAAGGGATTAAACTATTTCAAATTCCGACATCTTCTTCTTCTACTTCTTCTCTTTCCGTTGCTTCTCAAGATCTTCAGGAACTTTTTCTTTCAAAGATTTTTCTTTAGCAGGGTCCAAACCAAATTGAGGGTCCCCTTCTTTCTAGTTCTTCTTATCTTTTCTCCACTTTGCAGCAACTTCATCAGTATATGTCTTTTTCTTCTTATGCTTTGGTGGTGCTGACTGACTTTCCTTAACCACTAGGATTTTTGCTTTCTCTTCTATCTTCTTGGCTTTCCTCTTCCTTCCTCCCTTCTTAGAAGTTTCAACGACTTCCAACTTCTTTGAAAAGACTTCAATTTCTGCTTCTGATAAATCATAAAATTCTCCGGATTGACTATTAAAGCCAATATTCATCCTCCTCAGAGTATCATCACTCAAAAGCATCACCTTACAATTCTTCATCCTAGAACTACAGGAGATCTTGAAAGACTGAAGACAAAGAACAATGATCTTTGAAAGAATGGCTGGATACATAATAATCCGAGCCTTCAGATTTCCATTCTTTATATTCTCAATCATAACGAAGATATGATTAATAAGGTTTATCTTTCTTAGATTCATCGGGAAATCTAGAAAATACATATCGCTTTTCTTCAGGGTATCCTTGTCCCCTTTTCTTGGAATTATAAAATCTTGAACCCATAACTGAAGAATCCGGAGATTTGTAGAGAGATGAATAATTTTCAGAGTCTTCACTTCCTCAAGACCAAGACAAGCTAAAGCCTTTTTCTTATCAAAGGATCCTATTTCATATGGTAGCTTGTGGGAGAAAAACTAAGCTTCTCCCTCATAAGGAATTCCTATCAGATTTGCTGACATGTTATAAGAAAGAGAATACGACTTTCCATAGCTTTTGAATGAAAACTTATCTCTTCTTCATTCATTGAAAAAAATTACTGTCTCATATAATTCAACCAGCAACTCCGGATACAACAAATCCTGTGCTTTCAGTTTTGATATAAAAACACTCTCCCACCCATTCAGCTTTACATTCTTAGAGATAATGGAATCATACTTAGCAAAGAAATTAGGATGAACCAACCTTTCTCTGTAAATCTGCCATTCAAAGATTTCATTTATAGGTGACATTTATTTTTGAGACGAAGCTTTAGCAGACATTCAGAATTGAGGAAACCTTGAATATCCAGAACGAGCTTATGAAGGAAGGGCATAGCTTCAGGATGTGAAGGCTTGAGTTTCGATATGGGACAAGATATCTGGGGTCCTTTATATAGGTGTTGAGATGACGGTTAAGCTTCCCTGATTGATCCAACGGTTGAACACTTTCTGATCATATCTGACGATTGAAAATATAGCCACAGAAGGAAATTTGGTCCAATCTGATCTTTTGAGGTTTTTAGAAAAAACAATCGGATTTAAGAAAAATTAAAATGAATACGAATTTTTTTGCTTAAAATAGAATAAAAAACATGCAAGTAAAAAGGTTGATTACAAAAATTTAGAAAAAGAAATCATACCTTTCAGACTGCATAGAGAAATTATTCATAATGAGAAAAATTCTTCTTGAAGAGTATTTTGATACAAAAATTTTAAACAACAAAAATTTGACTATGAAAAATTTTAACTATGAAAAATTTTGACTACGAAAAATTTAACTATGAAAAATTTTGACTATGAAAAATTTTAACTACGAAAAATTTTAGACTACGAAAAATTTAACTAAGAAAAATTTTAGACTGAAAAATTTTGACTACGAAAAATTTTAGACTACAAAAATTTAAAACTACGAAATATTTCTCTAACGAAAAATTTTAACTACAAAAAATTTCCATTATAAAAAAAAATCATTACAAAAAATTTTCATTACAAAAAATTTTTATTATGAAAAATTTTCATTACGAAAAAAATTTCATTCTGACTATCAAACAGATGTACTCCCCCTATGAAAATGAGTTTCTTACTGTAAGGAGATAGGTTTTAACAAGAAGTTAATATAGAATATGACATTACGATTATCATTCCTAAATTCTATTTAATGTATTCAAATTTGTCGGATGGTAAAGATTTTGTGAAAATATCAGCAAATTGATATTGCATTCCGATAAATTGAAGAATGATACCTCCTTTTTGTGTGTGATCATTAAGAAAGTGATGCCTAATATCTACGTGTTTTTCACGGGAGTGTTGTGCATGGTTTTTACTTAAGGCAATGACACTAGTATTATCACAAAATATTTGTGTTTTGGTAAAACTCATACCATAGTCTGTGAGTGTGTGTTGCATCCACAATACTTGAGCACAACAACTTCCAGTTGCTACATATTCAGATTCAGCAGTGGAAAGTGCTACTGAGTATTTCTTTCTTAATGACCAAGAAACTAATGAATCTTCTAAAAAATGACAAGTTCCAGATGTACTTTTCCTATCCATTCTACATCCACCAAAGTCAGCATCCGAATTTTTTTAAAACAAAATCATTTCTAGAAGTATAAAAGAGTCCTAAATCTATGATTCCCTTTAGGTAGTGAAAAATTCTTTTAACTGCCTTTAAATGAGATTCCTTAGGATTGGATTGATATCTTGCACATAAGCATACTGAAAACATTAAGTCTGGACGACTAGCTGTCAAGTAAAGTAAACTTCCTATCATACCTCTAAAATATGTTTGATCTACTAGTTTCTTAGCTTCATCAAGATCAAGTGAATTTGAGGTACCAATGAGAGTACTTATACTCTTAGTGTTGTCATATCCATACTTTTTAAGAATATCTTTAATATAATTATGTTGGGATATATAGATTCCTTCTAGTTTTTGAGAAATTTTAAAACCTAAGAAAAATGTTAACTCACCCATCATACTCATTTCGAACTCATATTTCATTAAATCCTCAAAGAAATCAGTTAAATATTGTTGAGTTGAACCAAATATAACGTCATCAACATAAATTTGAACAATCAAAACATTTTTCTTATCTTTCTTTATAAAAAGGGCTGTATCAACATTTCTCTTAACATAATTATTTTAAATCAAAAACCCTGTAAGTCTATCATACCAAGCTCTAGGGGCTTGCTTAAGTCCATACAAAGCTTTGGTAAGTTTGAAAACATGTTCAGCATGTTTTGAATCTTCAAAACTAGGAGGTTGTTCAACAAAAACTTCATGTTGTACAAAACCATTAAGGAAAACACATTTAACATCCATTTGAAAAAGTTTGAAATTGAAGAATGTTGCAAAGGCAAGTAGGATAAGAATATATTCAAGTCTAGATACTGGAGTATAGGTTTCTTAATAGTCTATTCCTTCTTGTTGATTATAGCCTTTAGCAACCAATCTAGATTTATTTCTTAATATGATTCCATTTTCATCACACTTATTTTTGAAGACCCATTTTACTCCAATAACAGAAGTTTCCTTAGGTCTTTCAACCAAGGTCCAGACTTTATTCCTTTTGAATTCATTTATCTCATCTTGTATAGCTTTTTTCCAATCATCATCACTTAAAGCTTCATTAGTTCTTTTTGGTTCTAATTGGGAAAGGAATGCTAGATGTTCTACTTCATTTCTTAAGGAACTTCTAGTCCTTATAGGTTGATTTACATCACCAATGATACTATTATTGGGATGATTCTTAAGAAAAAACTGATTTGGGTTTTGTAAAACCGGTTCATCAACATAGGTTAGGAATTCTTCTGGGGTAAATGTTTCAGAAATACCTTCTTGAACATTTTCTATATAAGAAGGATCTTCTATCAAGAGTTGAAAATCAGTTTTTGAAAACACATTCGAAGATGTAGGTTGAGGTTGTTAAAAAATAAAAGGATCAGTTTCATCAAATTTTACATGTACTGTTTCTTCAACAGTACAAGTATTTTTATTGAAAACTCTATAATCCTTAGAAGTTGTGGAGTAGCCTAAGAAAATTCCTTCATCAGATTTTGGTGCGAATTTGTGTAGATTATCTTTAGTATTCAGAATGAATACCTTACAACCAAAAACCTTGAAATAGGAAAGTCTAGGTTTTCTACCATTCCATAACTCATAAGGAGTTTTATTAAGAAAAGGTGTAATCAAAACTCGATTTATAGTATAGAAAGAAGTACTTACAGCTTCAGCCCAAAAATGTTTGGAAACCAAATATTCACTCAACATGATTCTTGTTATCTCTTGAAAAATTCTATTTCTTCTTTCGACAACACCATTTTGTTGAGGCGTTCTGGGTGCTAAGAAGTTATGAGTAATTCCTTTTCTACTATAAAAAGTTTCAAAATTAGAATTTTGAAATTCACCTCCATGATCACTATGAATAGTTATCAAAGGAAGGTTTTTATCTTTTTTAACTTGGGCTCTAAAAGTTTTGAAATAATAAAAAGCTTCAGATTTTTTTTGCTAGAAAATAGACCCACGTAAATCTAGTGTAATCATCAACTAAGACAAATTCATAATATTTGCCTCCAATTCTTCCAGTTTTTGTTGGAACAAAAAGATTCATATGCATCAAATGTAATGCATCATTGGTTGAGACTTCACTAACTGATTTAAAACTTGATTTATGTTTCTTTCCATATTGACAAGGATCACAAACTTTTGAAGAATCAAATCTAAGATCTAGTAGATCCTTAACTAGTCTTTTTATAGAGAGTTTACATAGGTTCCTAAGGTTACAGTGTCCTAAACTTCTACGCCACAACCAAGAATGATCTTACATTGCACTAAGGCAAGGTAGATCTTGGCTTCTAAGGTCTTCCAAGTTTAGTGTGTAAACATTCTCTTGCCTATTGGTAGAAAGAATAAACTCTTCCTTGGAATTGTGTACTAAGCACTTGTCATTCCTAAAATTCACAAGGTAACCTTCATCACATAATTTAATTATGCTAATGAGGTTGTGCTTAAGACCCTTAACAAATAAAACATTTTAAATCAAAGTTTTTCCTAGAAGAAAAATGTTACCTATACCAATAATTTATCCCTTAGCATTATCTTTGAAAGTTACTTTTCCTCCATTCATCTTGATAATATTTTCAAAGAAGTTTTTGTTACCAGCCATATGCCGAGAACATCCACTATCCATATACCATGAATTGCTATTGGTACTATCTTTATTTTCCTAAAAATAAAAGAGTTAGACTTTCGGAACCCAAAATTTCTTGGATCTGGAAACTACAGAAAGAAAAATTTTAGGAATCCATATTTTCTTTGAAAAATAAACTTTATGAAAACCTAAATACTGAGTTTTGTTTAAGAACAATTTTTTGCCCAATTCCCACCACACTGACACTTATTGCAGAATGGATCACTTTGAGGAACAAAATAATTGTTACTAAAAATCAGTTTTGAACTTTTATAACCAAAACCAAAATTATTCCTTAGAGGTAGAATTTGAAAATACATCTTATCAAAATTTTCCTTACTTAAGTTAAAGTTTGAAAAACACTTCCTCAAAAAAAATATTTCTAACTTTAGCTTAATAACTAAGTTCTTATCCTCAAAAGCATTAGTTTTAGAACTAGAGTTAGGCTTGAAAACATTTTTCTTAGAAATTAATTTTTCTAGATCCTTAGAAAGTTTATCCTTCTCAGAATTAACTTCTTCAAGGTTTTTTAAAATACTTTCAAAATCAAGGGTTTTCTTATCAAGATCTTTATAAAGATATGATATTTCCTTAGTAAAAATAGAAATCCTAGAATTTTCCTTATCAAGATTTTTCTTGACTTTAGAATTTTCATTCTCAAGGAGCTTAGAAAACCTAGAAACTTCTTTATAGGTAGGTAAAGTATTATCTTCATTAGAAGAATATTCTTCATCCGAGGATTCATAGTATTTACTATCACTATAATTAGCATTCAAGGATACATTGGTTATGGATTCATCATTGTGTACCTTAGCCATTAAACAATGATTTTCAATATGTAGCTTGGAAAGTAAACCAAGATTCTTCTGTCCAAAAGATTCGTATTCTAAGGATTCATCAGAAGAGTCTCCACCACTGGCACTCCGGGTGTCATTAGATTTCAAAACTTTCATAGCTTTATATTTTTAGTACTTATTTCTATTCCTTTCAGAATTCTTTTCCTTTTTATCTTTTCTCTTAAGCATAGGACAATCTGGCCTTATGTGTCTAGCTCTTTTTCATTCATAACAAGTGACTTCAGAGTCTTTCTTATCCTTTCTTTCTTTCTTTTTATATCTATATTGAAAGTATTTCTTCCCAACTATCTTGTTCATCCTATGAGAAATATTAGCTAGTTCATTATCAAAATGTTCACTTTCACTTGATTCAGATAAAATAGTGACCTTCTTAGATTTAGATCTTGTAACTCTCTCAAGAGTCTTGGATTTCATATGATTAGAGGTAGTTGTAAAGGAAACACTTCAATTCCCATTATTTTTCTTAACATTGTCACCATATCTCTTCATTCTAGTCTCATGTTGAATAAGAGTTCCAAAAATCTCATCAAGAGTAATATGTGAAACTTTCCTATTCTCATCTATAACTGTCCTTTTGGATTCCCACTCATTAGACATGATGTATATAATCTTGTCTACAAGTGCCTCATCATCCAAACCTTTTTCACCTATGGATTTTAATCTTTTGAAAATAGTCATAAATTTCTGTTGTACCTTACATATAGGTTCTCCATAAGGGAAGAAAGAACCATGGTACTCAGCTCTAAGTATAACTCTTATAGTTTCAATAACTTTGGAAGTTTCAAAATGAGTTACTTCAAGCTTCTTCTAAATACAATTTGCAGCTTCACAAGAAGAAATATCTCTATATATATTCCTGGTCATGGAACATAAAAAAGTATTGTATACCTTATAGTTTAGTTGATATTTTTAATTCTCTTTATTAGTAAAAGTTATGACTTCCTTATCTGGAATCTTGTAATCTCCAGTCAGCATGAAAAATTTATCTACTCCTGTATTAATGACAAAAGTCTTCATACGATCTCTCCAATATTCATAATCATTCCTATAAAAAATAGGTGGTCTAGTAGGATTTAAGTTGTCTATAGAGCCAACATTCATTCTTGCCATCTCAAATAAAAAATATTTCCACACAAACTTGTTAGTAATAAAAGTTTGTAAACAATGATAAAAATATCCCAAGCAAGGAAAATATAGAACAAAGAAAACTTGAGCAAGAAAACTTATATGTGAATATAAGTATTTGAAAGACCTCCTCTGATACCAATTGTAGGATCAAAATGATGATGTAGATGCTCAATATACAAGAGGGGGGTGAATTGTATACTCTAAAAAATTCCTTTGGAACTTTTAAAGATGGTAATGTTTAACAAAGTTAAACAAGGTAAATTCACTAGACCTCCTAGTTCTACAAACTTTCTTGATTCTGGAAATATGGTTCCAGAAATAAAACTTAAGAAAAGTTTACAAAGATAAAGATTCTACCTTAAATCATATAGAATCTTACTAATCAGAGTACAAGTATAAGAAAGTATAAGATAGTCATACTTTCTTTATCAATCAAAATGCAGTGGAAAACAAACTTGAAACAATACAAGTAACAATTAAGAAATCTTTTAACCTAAAGAGAAGGGTATCCAACAACCTTGGATAAAGGTCTCTTGATTTATAATTTCAAGAAAGTATGTCTTAACTACACCAAGGTAATCCCTCGATAAGAATATCAGATTCTGTCTTGCTATCCCCGCAAGCCCTCAACTTCAAGGTAGTCAGCACCTCTGTCTTCCTCCCCAAGGAAGTCCTCAAACTTTAAGGTAGTCGACACCTCTGTCTTCCTATCCCCGAAAGCCCTCAATTGAACACAACAACAGTCAGATTCACACGAATCAATATGAACAAGATGTTCAGTATGCAAAAATCATGAGAGTATCTCTCTCTAGAAATCACTTCAATAGCATGTGGTCTCTAGAGTTCTCAACCGATTCATCAAAGTTGTGAGCTCTTTCAAATGAGATCCTATTTATAGGCACATCTCCAATGGTCGGATCCTTCCTCCAACGGTCATATTTTTTCTTGAATTTTGTAGGGAACTGTACCCATGTCCCTCAAACAATGGTTGGTTAGTAACAGAATTAATGACATCGTTTTATAACTCGAACAAGAGTAAGTAAAAAATGGTTGCTCAACCAAATTCAATCTTTTGGAGTCTAAGGAAAAATAATAATTTGGAGTATAAGCGAGTAAGCCTTTAGATTCTATGTTATAAGAATATACAAATTCTATTTTTCAAGAAATTCAGAATCAGAATTCTATAGGATTCAGAGTCTGAATTCTGTGGAATTCGGAGTCCAAATTCCAGAGAATTCAGATTCGGAATTTCAGTGAATTCAGATTCTGAATTTCATAGAATTTGGATTCTGAATTTCAGAAAATTCAGAACCTGAATTTGGATCCTAAAAACATAATACTCTATATCTATGTTTTTATAGAATTCCAAGGTTTTAGATTTGAAACTGAATTTTACACTTAGGAATAAAAATATTTAGATTCAGAGAGACTAAAAATATGAACAATGAAAACAAGGAAAGGATAAATTTCCTTGGGGAAGGAAAATTTTCCTTTTCAAGATGAAACTTATGGAAAAATAAAATTTTCCTTAAGATAGAGTGTTTGTGATTTTCAAAACATAAAGGAATGGAAAAGTCATAAGGTAACCTTATTGACTCAACAACAGGTCTTGGGGGTGAAGGTCGCATGCAGTCAAGAGTTTCCTGGGGTGTGAAGCCTTGGTTTGGGTTTTGTGTTCCGTGTTGGCAGTAGAACATTTAAAGCCTTTCCGTTCTTGTTTTTCTATTGTTAAAGTTTTGATGTTTTTGTAAGTTCATTATTTCACCGTGAATTTATGATGGACATGTTCTATTGTAATCCAAACAGCCCTGTTTGTCTGATTATGGATTTCTGAATCATGCATTTTATTAAAAGCGTGTTTGGCCCTTGTATGGGTTGATCTCGGTTTAACGGTGTTCGTTTGGAGATGTAAGTGCCCATGGAAGAATCAATGTTTGTAGGTATTCTTGGGTTCACTGCTTGGGTTAAGTTCTTCTCAAATGTTTTTCTCTAGTGTTTGTGGTTTTTGGTTTGGGTCGAGACTTCCAAGTTTCAACAGAGGTGTTGTTTTCTTGTGCTATAGAAGTTAGTTTGGATCGGTTGGGAGTTCTCGCATCACCCCCATTTTCAGGGTGGTATATTTGGGTGTTAAATTTCCATGCCAATTGAGTTCTTGTGTTGGGGATAACCCTCTCGTGTTCTCCCGTTCTCTTATGTTGTGGCTTATTTCGGTTTCGATCGGGCATGGATTCTTATTTTGTCTATTGTTCAGCTAGGTGACTTTCTGGGGGTATAAAGTGTTTGTGGTGGGGATAATTGTCACACCCGAACTTTTAAGTTTATTTTTATTTTACTATTTCTTGGCTTTGGGTTCTCGCGCCAAAGTTCAGGTTGGGCCCCAACTTAGAATTTTTAACGTTTAATAATTCTAGTGGGTTTCAGACCCATCCGCAGTAACCGCACGGTGGGCAGTAGCCGCGCGGTTATCCTGGGTGCCCACGCAAATGTCTAATGGTTGAAATAAATAAAGTTTTATGTGAGTAAGATGAGTTAAAGGCTTAAAACGTAATAATAATATTATCACTGTGTAGATAATAATATTGTTATTATTAATAATTGTTAATAATATTTTTATTATTTAAAAGTTGTTGTTAATATAATTATTAATATTTTTTTTATTTATATTATTATTATTATTATTATTATTTTTATTATTACATGATAATAAAATGAAAAAAAAACAAAAGAAACCCTAACCTAATCCCGACGCCCCCTTCCCCCCATCAGCTGCACGCTGTGCCCAGGCACCCCCCGGTTCCCCTTTGCCCTCGACCTCCAGCGCCGGCCAGCCCTCCCTGCATCGCCTCCTCGTGCCTTCGGCTTGCCCAGCACCCGACCTCACCATTATGGCCCTCCGCGCCCCATCCCTTACCGTTCCAGCCTCACCCTTCACCCCTATAGCTGATCCCCTCCGCATCACCAACCAAGCCGCACCCCAACCCTCCAGCTTTCGGCCTCCGCCCTCTGCACCACCAGTAAGGTCGCTTCCGGCCGCTCCCCTATCCACTCCGGCCTCACCCCTCAGCACCCTCACTGCACTTTCAGCTAGCTAGCCCCTCCGTGATCTTCTATGACGAACCTGATCCTGACGACCCGCTACTCCACCTCGTCCAATAACCATCTCCTTGGTAGATTTCTTCCTTAGTTTGGGGGTTTTCTTTAATTTATCAAAACCCAAATTCCGTGGTTGGTAATTCGTGCGTTTTTTCCTATTGTTTAGCATGCGTGGTTGGAATGATGGTATTAAAGGCTCGGTTGGCACCTTATGTCACTTTGAAAGTGTGAAATCCTGGTTGGAAACTTAAAGTGATTTGTGAAATGGTTTAAAAGTTTGTGTGACGTGATGGCTCGGTTAGCACCTTGGTTAATATAGCATGTACATGTTTACACACACACACACATATCTAATGGGAACCTCTATAGGAGGGATATCCCTTTATGGGTTATCGTATAGGGTGTCCGTGTTTGGGTTAGGCAAGTGAGGTGATGACAGTTGAGGTGAGTCACGCGAGCGAGGGCCTCTTATTTACACAACATTACTATTACCACCATGAGTTCCTAGGTGTCTTTTAGAGGGTTGAGTGATGGTTGTTGATCAACCTTTATTAGACGGGTTGGTACCCCCTGGATTTTCTGTTAGGCCAAGCGGGCTGTGCCACTAGTGAGGCCAAGTTAGTGCAACTAGTTAGTTATTGACTTAGGGGCTTCACTATACGCCGACAGGTGGTTCTGAACCGAGTACATCTAGGGATCGCTCTAGGGATTTTTAGGAAATACCCATGGTTGCATACTTGTATGTCCCTGCTTTATTTTATGACACTATTGGTTGTTTGATATCATTACAATTTTTACTTTTCTTTTTATAATATAGAACCTGTTTTGGTACTAGTTGGCTTTGCAAATAATTCATTACAATGACTTATATGCTTTGGTAATTAATTTAGAAAAAATGAAATGAAAAAAGGGGGTTTTCTTAAAAGTAAAAGCTTTGTTACCTATTTTGTTAAAGGAGTGGAAGAAAAAAACCATATTTTTCTATATCCTATTTTCAAATTGTCAAGAATGGTTTTCATTTTATAGGTGGGGCATCGAGTGTCATTTATTTTGGCATCCTTACTGAGCATTTTAATGCTCACACCTATTTTATCATTTCAATTGCAGGTTCTATTTTCTCAGGTTATTCTAGATGAGTTGCTCATTATTAGAGCAAGGTTGGTTCTGAGTTGGGTGGTGACCTATGAGGTCACATGGAGGTTTGTGCAACTTATTTTCTTTTCACAGCTGGTTTTATTTTTATCGTCATTTTTTATTTATCTGTTTATCTTTTGTTCATGGGAAAAATCATTCCCAATGGTTAAATTTTGATGCCCGACACTGGTTTCCAACCTATGGGGATTGAGAACGCCCCTCAGGACATGTCGCGGACTAGCTCAAGTGACCAGTTCAGGGTCGACCTGAGTTGGTTCGTGAAATCTATAACCATGACTGATTGAATTGATTTAAGTATGTTTTTTATGGAGATTAAATTGTGTTTATTATTGATAATGAAATAGTAATATTAATATATTGAATTTACTTTGGTTTTAATTTGATAAATTGTGGTTTTTCCCTAAAAATGGATTGTTTTTTTTAAAATAATAGTGCAAATATGTTATTTGATGAAATTTCATTTTCTTATGAAATAATTGATATTGGAGCTATAAATGATTAATGGGGTGTTATAAACAATGGATGTGGTATTTATAACACTGGAATAATTTTCATTGTTGTACATTTATCACTATAGTTTTTTTATAAAAATATGGTCCTCATTTTTAGTGATAAGTAGTTTTCATTGATATATTTATCGAGTTATAGTGGTTGACATGTGGTGGTTGTGGTGATGCTGCTGCTGTGACATGGATTTTTTTTTGTGGATGTAGTAATGGGGGTAGTTTGGGAGATGGCCTATAAATTGGGGTTGAATGTGTTTATGTTCACATAATTTTTTTACAACTAATTAATATTTATACGTGACATTTAAAAATATATTATTATGTATTTTCACTCGACACTAGAGATGTTGGAGTAGGATCCCACTTGGTATGATTTTATACTAAACTAATTAGTATATGTTGTTTTCTTAATTATAGTATCATGTTTAGGTTGATTCTAGGTGATGTTTTAAAAAAAAAATGGTTTGAAGTAAAATGAGTCTTGGGTTGGTGTTAGTTATTTGAAGTCAGTAGATTTTTATGTTTTTTTTGTTGAGAAACTCAGTTCATGTGTTCATTTACTAATATTAGTAATGTTTTTATTTATTTTTCATTAGATATATAAAATGTTTACTAAAAAATGTTTAATCCATCTCATATTATAGTTTTATAGCCTTTTTTCTACTCTCCACCTCCCAGATAATTGTAAATAGGATTCAAGTGTTGTTATTGTACTCATTACCAACTCGTGTAGAGTCCTTGTGGGGACTGATAGATCTTTAAGTAGGAACTACAATGAATTATATGGGCTAGAAAGCTGATTGTATTATTTTATCCTAGTATGTGAAATGGTCTAGGAAGTATGCCAATGCATGAAGACAATGGTATGAATACACATGACGTAACTAATGAAAAATCCATTTATTAAGTGTGTGGGTGTGTGTGAGGGGGATTTTATACAACTTTATTTTATATATTTTCCTTGTGAAATTTCCTGATAATTCTTGATTATTTTAAGATCTTACTAAACTTTAATTTCTCTATTCTATGTTTTAATATCTCTATGATTTTTAATATTGTTTTGAAAATGTATATATTTTAATTTGAAATATATTTTAGAAATAAGTTTTAATTATCATAGATTTTTTTTTAATTTTTTATTAATTGGAATAATAGATTTTTCATATGATAATAGGTACTAGACATGTACATTGGTGGAATGTAGTTGGGTGGATGAACATCTGTGTGTAGGATATGTGTAGAATTTTAACCAGTTGAGTTAAATCAAGCATATGAATGTCGATGGAATTTAACCATGGAGACCTAGACTTGAGAAAGTCTTCCAATCTACTACTATCAATATATGGGTCAATATCTATTATCCAATCACTAGGCACTTTACAGAGGATATTATCATGGGGTTTATCTAAGGGATTGAGATCATCTAACATTTTAGTTTGAGTCAAGTTGGCAAAGCATCATGGGTTTTATTTTTGGTTACTATTGATTTCAAGGAGTTGAAAAAGGTCTTACTAGAGCCACTAGTCCATCAAAGAGATTCACCAATGATGATGATATTCAAATCCATTTCTATTAGAAACTATGCTATACTCTAGGGATTCAATAAAACAAAGGTGAAAGTAATGAGAGGTTTGTTTACCTAAGGAACTTTAATCAAATTTGTTACAAAAATTGAAGGGTGGAACACTAGACATCCTCAAAAGTGCCTAGAGGATTGGGAATCAATGTAATCGGATTTGTTCAATATGGGAGCTAAATACAACAATGAATATATGGATTATGGAGTGCTAGAGAATTTCATTTTGTAGTTAAAGTTTGTTAAAGGATTTTTTTTACATCAGTTGATGCTATCATGTTGGAGTGAACCTACAAAAAGATATAAGAATATTCTATGAAGGTTTTAAGGAACATTTGAATGCATGCTTATAGGATCAATGTGAGATGTTATGATGTGGCAGAAAAGGATTCACATGGATAGATCTTTGAGGATGATTTGATTTGGTTTAGAGTTGATGTTTAAGAGGAGAACACATCTTGACAGAGAGGGGAACCAAATACCACCACATACTAGAACTTCTAGATTAACTAAGACCACTCAGTTTCAAATTGAGAGAGTTTGAAAAAATTAAATAGTACTTCATATAGATAAATATTATATCCAACGAATGGACCAGGTAGATAGAAGCCTAAACTTCTATATAGATGACCTCCATCCAATAAAAGGGTGATTTCTCAACTATTTTCACCTGTCCTCTATTTATGTTATATTAAATATTTATGGGTTATTCAAAGAAGTTCCTTTGTTTTATGAAAATGATCTCTCACAAAAAATTTTCAGGGTTAATTGATTTTTATGACCTGTAAACATTTTAACTCCATTATAGTTTCCATTTCGTGATTTATAAAACCAACATTCTTTATTTTTTAATCTTCAATAACACATTGTTATTGACACAATTGAAATATCTATAGGAGAATACTCTTCCCAACTAATTATTTCATTTTAGATACATATTTATCATTAGTAATCAACTTCTAGGTTGATCTATATTGTCCTCACGATGATTGAAGCATCACTTAAATATCATTACAATTATAATTATCTTACTTAATATATTTTCCTACTATTATTGACATATTTATGATGATAATGCACTCATTGTATGATGATATGGGTGATGGCAATGATGATCCTAGTGGTGACCTGAGTAATAACCTTCTGGGTGCTGATGGTGATGAAGTTATTCAGGATTATGATTATTCTAATGAGTTTTGGGATGAGGATAGTGGTAGTGATGACCACAAGGATAGTGGTGATCATGATGAGGTTTGTTTAGAGTGAGATATTGATCTTCTTTATTTATAACTTCATATTTATGAAACTTCAAACCTTATGGATGAAATATTATGATTGAAACTGATTGTATATACATGTGTTATCATATGGTTTTTAAGTTATTAACTAATTGAATGTAAAATAAATAACATGTGTCCTATTTTGAATATGTACTTATATTAGTTGTATATATTTTTTGTTTGAAAGTTGTTTGTAAAGTGTGCATACTAGATGAAAGTTTCTATATGGTGGAGGGGCTATGCCAATGTGTTTATACCAAAAATTTCAACGAACCACTGCTACAACTCTATCCCCATAGATAATTTACCAAAGGTTTGGGAAACCATTAGGATAAGTTACACCAATGGTTTCCCAACATATACCAATGTTTTAATTTTTTTGGTAGAGCCTTGTTTTTTATTAGTGTATTCATTAACCCATGATGGCCCAAAATTATTATTTTCCCATCTTTATGATGGGTTTATAAGAATTAATTAACACTTAATCAATGCAATGAAAACAATGAGAAACCATTGAACCAAGATATTATAGGTATTGAAATCGAAAAAATGTTATAAATAAAATGAAGAACACACTTGTACCATACAATGATGATTGACAATACTTCTTATTCTTTAACCCTTGTAGTTAATAAAGATCACTAAGAAGAAATCAAAATAATTCTCCATCCATTGTGTATTCATGGGTTGCACCAAATCACCCATCACATGGACAGGGCTCTCCTTCCTTCTATGACATGAAAACTTATCATAGGGGAAATGAAATAAGAAGAGAGAGCTTTATAAAGAGAGAGAATTGAAAGGATCTTGGGTAAAAAGGAATCCACCCATCTCATGGCGATTTCCCCTTTATATAGGCTTCAAGGACACCCTACACCTTTATGCAATAACTCACATGTTATATAACATATGAGTTATGCTTTGAAAAACCTTTCATTTAACATTTATATGTGACCCTTGATTATCCATATGTTTCATCTAATGAAAATTCAATGATAGATAATATTGAAGATAATCTAAACATTAATCATTTAATAATCATCTGCCTTATTAATTGTAGGAAATGACATGATATCATATACCATGCCTTAAGATATCCCATATCCTTAGAATACAATATGCCTTATAATCATGCATGCACATATCATATGCTACAATATGAGGTATATAGGGTATAATGAAATGACCAATCAGGATCAGTGTGATCACTGAGAGTGGGAGGGGGTGAATTAGTGATCTCTCATTTTTATAATTTCTTACTTTTGAAACAACCTTCACCCCCTATTAAAGAGTTATAACTTTTATGAAACAAGAATACAAACACAAACCATATGAACACAAAAATTTACAAGTTTCATTACTCAACAAGAGTAACTAGTCCTTGGCATGGTTTATAAGTAATCTAATACCACACAATCCATTAGAAAACAATCTTTTTATGTGGTTATAATAATCATAGAATATCCATACACTTTTTTTCACCATGATCAAAACAACTATGCATGTTCTCTCAGAATAGATAAAATATGTAATAAATATTTTGTAACAAATTTAGAAACCTTCACTAATAGGCTCAATACGTTGTCACTGTGATACTTGTATTTCTTTAATTTCTATCTTCTTGATGAAAATTATTATTCACTTTCTCACCCAACAACATGTAAGAAAATTTTCCTGGACTTTTGCATAAAACTCCGTCTATTCACTATTCATCCAATTTCTCCATCTGGTCATCCGTTCGGTGCCTTCAGAAAAATGATTCAACTTCCATACACTATGTCTGACTGATTCCACCTGATATAAAAGTTTTTCTGATGAATTTTGTCTATTTCCTCTAATCATAACTTCTTTGTTCTATACCAGCTTCTTCTTCTTAATTCAAGATATTCCTTGGTTGTAAAATTCCCTGTTCAGACTTTGTCTTTCACAACTTTGTCTGATATCTCTTTACGAAATTAATTCTATATCAATTCATCTTTTTCATGAGCGAACAATAGACTCACTTATTTCAAACTAACGAACTAACATTTATATAGGTGTGCTCATGGGTGAAAATGCAGGAACCCAAATTAGTTTTCCTGCTCAATGAAATCTTGAATTTTGAATCTCCCACTTACTTGAAATTCACTGGATGCTTCTCAATAATTTTAGAACCTTCTCGAAGCTTTTAAAAAATACCAACAATTGAAAAATTCTTAAAATTTTCTCAACACTCGGCAAGAACCAAAATCTTCCTTCAGGATTTTATGAACATTGAATGATTAGATCAACATCTTCACATTTGATATCCTTAAGAAAACTTCATAAAGATCTTTGAACTGGTAAAATATTATATTACAATTTTTTTTCTGGTAAACTTTTTTAACAAATATTTTGTTTGATGAGAATATCCATTTGATGAGAATATTTATCCAATTTTTCCTATGCATACTTCATAGTAACTTATTAGAAGTATTTCTCAAACACTTTCTTTATCTGATGAATTACATCAGAAAACTTCAATTGATGAATTTCATACAAAAATCATTGTTCGATGACTCCAACCAATGACCTAGGTTCATACGATGGACTTCATCCAGTGAGAATTTGTACGATTTGGACTTCATTTGATGAATTGCATCTGAAAACTTCAACCAATGACTTTTATATAGAAATCTTTGTCTGAAGACATTAACTAATGATCTAGGTTCGTCTGATGGACTTCTTCTAGTGGGAATTTGTCCGATTTGGACTTCGTCCGATTTGGACTTCGTCCGATTTGAACATCGTCCAATTCCATTCTTTAGTAGAATCCTTTTGAACTTTGACAATTTTACTCTAATTTAAAAAACATTATAAACATTAAACACATAATTCTATCCCCTTTCTACTTAATAAAAAATTATTCCCATTTCAATTTAAGAAAGAAACATGAGATCATCCAATCCTCATGATATTATGAACTATGTAATAACAAATAATCTTTATATTTTATTCATCAAAATTTTTTTCTGATGGAACTTGTAAATATCATAAAACATTAAATGAAAAAACCTCATCTGTTAACATTTTTTCGTCTAACAGACTCAGTTCAGAAAACTTTAGTCAATTTTCTTTATCTGGTTACCTTTGTTCATCCAAACACCTTTGTTAAAAAACTTATCAAAGTAAAGTGATTTTAACATTTATTAAGAAAATCCAATACCCAAACCAAACTTTCTTACACCCAACATCTTTATAACAATTTATAGAATTATCAAAAACACCTCCAAACTCCTAGTCCCAACAACCCAACCCTTTAAATTTTGTTATCAACCAAGAAAAATAAATCACTAAAACTTTATAACTCATGAAATGGATTATTAATCCAATAATTATAAGCCTGTGTGAGAAAAATCAGTGTAGGAAACAAGAACCACTAAACAAAAATACCATGTTTTCCATAAGTAGTTACTTAAGAAATATTTTCTTCACACCTCTTCTTCTACTTGAATCTTTCATCACAAAAACAAATTTTTACTACAAGAGTAAATTTTCTACATATACTTCAAAAAAATATTAAAATAGTTGAAATATGATGAAATCATTATCTACCAATTTTATGAACTCCCCCTAAATACATGATCTCCTTAAAAGGTTAAACACATACCAATGGATAGATTTATGTTACAAACATTTTTATCCTCCTTGAAAACACTATCCAAAGTTAGGATGGAGAGGTGATGTAAATCACATACATTAGCCTTGAATAGAGGGAGGTTGAACACCTATTATCAACCTCAATTTATGAAATGTGTCCTTTATCAATGGTTTTGTAAAGACATTACCTACTTTCTCCATTGTAGGAACAAAATATAGCTTTAGTTAATTATTATACACATGATCTTTGATGAATTAATATTTTATATCAATGTTCCCGGAAAAATAATGTGGTACTGTATTTTTGGTGATGGTTATAGATCTTTGATTATCACAAACCAAGGGTAGTCAAAACTTCATATCAATAAAAATATATTCCAACTGTGTCTTCATCTACATAAGTTTTATTGCAACTTGAGTGACAATACCGTATTTATATTCTACCATAGTGAGAGTTATAGAATTATCTTTATTCTTATGCCAGCTAACACATCTTTCTCCCAAGAAAAAAACTCCACCATATATGTATTTTCTATCATCAACACTTCCCACCCAATCTACATCTATATAGAAAAATAAATCAGTCTTTCCTGCACTTTATTTTCCTACCTCAAAATAAGTATGTTGATAAGATGAATTTATATGCATATTTTGGATACATTTATTTAATTATTAGTCATGAATTATTCAATAATTCAATGGTTTTTGGTTTATTTTCATAGGAATTAGGAATTATAGACTCAAATAAAAAAATGATTAAAAAGCACCAAAAAGAGGCTTTACACGCCATGTATCACATACACAAAATGTAGGATTCATTTGCAGCATGCTTTGAGGGTAGTAGACTAACCTGTGAAGCTTTTTCATGATGTGAAGACAATACAAAGTGTGTGAATCCATTACATGATGTGAAAGATTCAAAGGCTTGCCCAGTCAAAGATATGAAAAAATTATTCATAAGGAAAAGTGGATCTGATTTACATAGCATGAAACCAACATACATGATGTGAAGATGTTGGGACCCAAGTGATTTAAGATAGTACATGATGTTCAGGACTTTCACGTTGTGTAATTCTCAGGCATATTAATATTTTCATTACCCTCCGTGCACCATAACTTCAAACATATTTAGTTTTTTTTCCTATCTTCCTTCCTTTGTTTTCATTTATTCTCATCCTAAACTAGATTCCTTTCATTACTTTAATTTTTTCATTGAATCTTAGTGAGTTGTTAATAATTTCTTTACCATTATTCATCTATTGAAATATCATTTTCAATATCAACATTTGTTTCAACACCACACTCCGTTCTTCATCAAAACTTGCATCAATCCTCATATGCTTCTTCATTCTAGTAAGTTTGTGACTGTTTCTTATTTTTTTTGGATACCTGATTGCACTCTCTTCATTGTTTTTATCATGAAAATTTAGTTTCTAGTTATATCTGTGTTGCTTTTAATTTTTTATAATTGATTCTTTCATGTTTAATCTTGGATTGTCTCTTTTGAAACTATTTTATGATTATGAACAACATGCTTGACATTTTATTGCTTTTTATCATAACCACCATGCGTGACTAATCTAATTAGGGTTAATAGTTGAGAGTAGGGGTGGTTTGAACCTAAATATTGAAACTGGGTAACCCTATGTCCAATAACTAGGTTCAGAACAATTTTCAATCTCATTCTTTTGTATTATCCCTGACCATCCGAGGTAAAAATTGAAGGACTATGACCTGGTTGGAGAAGATCAGGGTAGGACCAATAACCTTTAATTATTTCTGCCTAAAACCCAAGATTCCTGCACTTAGGTTTTTAATTACCTTAGACCAAGGATTCTTTTCTAACTTAGGTTGATCCAATTGGATGGACCAAGGTCAATTGGTGTTCTTTACACTGCTTCGTAGCCTATGCCATAGGCCTATCCCAAGTTAGATTTTAGGATTATCCGTTTTCCTGTACCTTGAAATCTACCCCAATCCATTCCTTTATTACTT
The DNA here is from genome assembly GCA_963277665.1 of Viscum album. NCBI lineage: Eukaryota > Viridiplantae > Streptophyta > Magnoliopsida > Santalales > Viscaceae > Viscum > Viscum album. Next base: position 534,379,473 of record OY728126.1, read on the forward strand.
AAATTAAAACCAAACTGCACAGTCTTAGTTAAAACCAAACCTAAAGAGTGAAAGTGTGGAATAATTCAAGAAGGTTTTGTTCAAATGGCCTCTAACCTACCAGTATTCCTCATGAAGAAGATCAGAGCAGGACCATCAAAAGTGAAAATTGAATTTCTATGACCTAGTTAGAGAAGATCAAGGTAGGACAAATAGCCTATAATTCTTTCTTCCTATAATCCAAGCTTCATGCACTTAGGTTTTCAATTACTCTAGACTGAGGAGTCTTTTTATATCTTTGGTTGATCCAATTGGCTGTACCAAGGTCAATTGGTGTTCTTTGAATCGTTCTGTAGCCTATTCCATAGGTCTATCCCAAGTTAGATTTATGATTATCCTTTTTCCTATACCCTAAAATCAACCTTGATCCATTAATTTATTACTTGAATTAAAACTAAGCTACACAGTCTTAGTTAACACCAAACCTAAAGAGTAAAAGTGAGGAATCCTTCAAGAAGATTTTGTTCGAATGGTCACTGACCTACCAGTATTCTTTGCGAGATTTGCCCCACACTGAAACTTTACTATTCCCTAGTAGTAATTGTAGTTTGGGACTATAAATATTTAATCTGACCTCAGCCCATGTGGATTCAACAACACGTGCAAGTCAAAAAATTTTGGTGCCATTGTCAGGGACCACAGTTTCTCTATCATAATAACCTTCAGATCAAACCCCGAATTACCTTAATCTCCCCCTTTATTATTTACTTTACCCTTTTCATTTTTCATTTTTCTCCTTCAAGTGTATCTGTGTCATCTCTCTCTTTCTTTATTTTTTTCTTCTCTTCACAGATAGTGTATGCACCAGAGGTCCTTGACTCACTAAAGAAGCCTGAACATACAAGAAAAAATTCTATTTGATCTCGAGATTGATATAACCATCACCGCACACCACCGCTGCATAATGGAAGAGCATAACAATATTACACCGCCATATCTTTAAGACCCAAATTATGTGCCACCTACCAATTAGGGTGAGTGACCAGCACTACAGGAGCACCCCATTATGGAATATGGTTTACCATCCATTAGTGTCATTGTGCCTAGCATTGTGCATCCACCAATTCATGTTCACACTTTCAAGATTAAACTTGGACTCATTCACATGATCCGGAATATGGGGCAATTCAGTGGGTTTCAGAATGAAGTCCCCCATGAGCATATATCAAACATTCTTGAGGTTTGTGATACCTTTCAGAACCAAGGAATGTCATCAGATGCCATTTAGTTAAGAGTATTCCCATTCTCCTTGCACGATATAGCCAAGTATTGGCTAAAGATTCAAGCTACTGAGTCAATCATGACTTGGGATGAATTAGCATATAAGTTCACAGATAATTACTTCCCACCAATCCAGACCTAGAAACTACAAAATTAAATTCAAAACTTTGCTCATGAAGATGGATAATCAACATGGGAATCTTGAGATAGATTCAAGGTGATGACCCGCAAATAACCACATCATGAACTAGATGTGTGTATTCAACTTCAAACATTTTATCAAGGACTTAAACCTACTACATGTACAGTAGTAGATGCTGAAATTGATGGAAGACTCATACTCAAGACACCAGAATTCATCCAAGAAATTTTGGATGAAGTCAATCACAATGCCAATCTTTGGAAAAGTGATAGAGGACTTCCTCAGTGTGGAATTCATTAGGTTGAAGATTGTTGGGTCGGAACAAAACGGGGAATGATGGCAAGAGGGGGGGTGAATTGCCTTTTAAAAAATTGATTAACAAATTAAAAATCAAAGTTGAAATGCAGCGGAAATAAAAGAAGGCAAGACACAAGAAATTGATAACGGAGTTCGGCCAAAACCCGGCCTACGTCTCCGCTCCCAACTCAACCGTTGAGAGATTCCTACCGCTTGCTTTTCAATGGTTTTAGCAAGAAACCCACTAGGCTTTGAGGTAGCACTAGAACCTATTACAGCTTGCTTTTGTTGGTTAAGCAAGAACCCACTTGCTTTCAATGGAATAGCAAGAACCCACTAGCCTTTTTAACGGGTGAAGGCTAGCTCACCGACAACTCAAGCCTTTTAAAAGGAAAGTCTTGAAGAAACCTCTTCACACCTTAATGGTGGTGTGAGAACCCAAGAGAAAGGGAGGATGAGAAAAGTTTGGGGTTTGTAGGCACAAACCCAAGTTTAAGCTCAAAATATATAAAACAAGAAAAACCGTGATTGAGGAAGACTTGGGCGCCAAAGTATGATGGAGTTGATGTAGCGTGCTCTTCCCAAGCTTCTTGAGGTGCTCCTTGGATTGGAAATGGATTGGAGATGGATTGGAGCACGTTGGGTTCCTTGAGGAAATCCGCCGGAGGTTCGCCAAAATGATCAACAATGTGTCCGGTGGCTTGGATTAAGTTCCGGGGCTTCCTAGGCCTTTATTTATAGGCTAGGAACCTTCAAGTATCTGTTGGAGGGCTTTGGAGCCGTTGGAAAAGGCCTCAGAGCCGTTGGGAGCCAAGTGGGCCAGCCTGGTCAAACTGCAACGGCTAGTTTGACTGGCTCTACCGGCTGGCCGGTACAGTCCCACCGGCTGGCCGGTGCTTTGAAAAAGGATGAGGATTTCTGTCCAGGGGCCACCGGCTGACCGGTGCCAGAGCCACCGGCTGGCCGGTGGTGAGGCAGTAGCTCACACTGTTGCATCTGGGTGCCACCGGCTGGCCGGTGCTGAGCCACCGGCTGACCGGTGGAACCTGGCAGTGGGCAATGCCTCTGCCAGGTCCACCGGCTGGCCGGTGCTATCACACCGGTTGGCCGGTGGACTGAATTTCAGTCCACTTTGGCAGCTTTCTTGGGCCAATCCTTTGGTAATCAATTGCCTTTAAAACAAAAACACTTAAAACAATGTTAGATAAATAATAAGGTGATTGTGATCATGAAAATCAAACAATGAGGGGAACGAGATGTACAACAATCTCCCCCTATTTTGATGATCACAATCACCAAAACAATTAATGTAAAAAAGCTGAAATTGAAAGGAAATGCTAAGTAATATGAAAAGGATTCTCCCCCAATCAATCAAGAAATTTCTCCCCCTTTGTGATTATCAAAATAGCGTGGGGCATAAAACTTGATTGAGGGAAAAGAGATTTGAAAAACAAGATTTGAGATTTGAAGATCAATTGAGATTTTTGAAATTGAAATGAAAATTTGAATAACAGTTTGAATTGAAAGTTTTGAAATCAAAAATTGAAATTTGAAATTTGAAACCAAAAGAAATTTTTGAAATTGAGAGTTTTGAATTGAAAATTTGATACCAAGAGTTGAAATTGAAGGTTTGAATTGAAAATTTTGAAATTGAAATCAAAAGGGCTTGAAATGAAAAATTTTGAATACACAAAAAAGCTTAAAAGATTCTAACTCCCCCTAAATAAAAACAATAAATCACCGGGGAGAGGGATTTTGAAAAGAGACAATTTTAGGCCCGGAGAGACTCGCAAGAAGGGATTTTTCAATCCAAACTTGTTTCATGGCGGGTCTTCTCCTATAAAACTCATCTGAATAAAAAAATAGATTTGGGCCTACCGTACCGGGCATTTTTACAATTACATTCATAAATAAGGTGCCCGGTTTTCTTGCAATAATTACAAAATTTAAAATCTGAGCTCCCCCTTACAAAAATAGTGGGTGCATGGGAGGAGGAGGCTTGGTTGGTGTAGCCAAGTCCATTGGTGGTCCTAGAAATTCGTTGGGAACCAAGGAGATTGGACAAATTTTGTTCACCTTGGGTGAACTTGGCTAGGGTCTCCCTTAGGTCTTTGATGGTTGATTCCATAGAATCAACATTTGGAAAATTTTGGATTTTAAGGGTCAACTCTTCCTTCTCTTTGAGAAGTTGTTCTTTTTCGGAAGAGAGTTTTTTGAAATTCTTTTTCAAAGCAACGAATTTTGAAGAAAGCTCCTGAAAACCATTTTCTAGTTGGTCTCTAGCGTGTGAGAGTTCTTCATAAGACAAATGATTGAAAGAATTAGAAGAACTAGAGGAGGAAGAGGAGGAAGAGGAGGAAGATACCTCATGTTTTGCCATTAGGCAATTATTACCATTGTCGCTCGAGGAGAAAGAAGAGAAGGAGGAGCTATCACTCCAAGTTTTCTTTAAAGCCTTCTTCTTCTCCTTTTTCTTGGCCCTTTTCTTGTGAAGTGGGCAAGCGGGTACGGATTTTTCATCGGGTTCCTGCTTTTGAGCGGGTTCTTGCTTTTGAGCCTTCTTAGTGCCTTCATGGGTAAGTTCTAAAAGCTTCCAAATATCATGAGAAGATGTGCAAGAAGAAATATGATCAAAAACATTACGATCTAACCCACAATGTAGAGCATTCATGGCTTTGCCATCAAGCTCAAAATTTGCAATGTCTACGGGGGTCCATTGAGACTCATCGGGAGAAGAGAGCGTAAAACCATGCATAACAATTCTATAAATTGGATAGCTAATGCTTTTAAGAAAAGTTGACATGCGGGTTTTCCAAAAAGAATAATCGGATCCATCAAAGAATGGGGCACGATCCAAAGAATGTCCTTCGGGGGATTGAGAGGAAGAAGCGGTAGAAGCCATCAAAAAAGGATCTTTAATTTGAAACCGGTTAGGGAATTATTCAAAACCTGCCTCTGATACCAATTGTTGGGTCGGAACAAAACGGGGAATGATGGCAAGAGGGGGGGTGAATTGCCTTTTAAAAAATTGATTAACAAATTAAAAATCAAAGTTGAAATGCAGCGGAAATAAAAGAAGGCAAGACACAAGAAATTGATAACGGAGTTCGGCCAAAACCCGGCCTACGTCTCTGCTCCCAACTCAACCGTTGAGAGATTCCTACCGCTTGCTTTTCAATGGTTTTAGCAAGAAACCCACTAGGCTTTGAGGTAGCACTAGAACCTATTACAGCTTGCTTTTGTTGGTTAAGCAAGAACCCACTTGCTTTCAATGGAATAGCAAGAACCCACTAGCCTTTTTAACGGGTGAAGGCTAGCTCACCGACAACTCAAGCCTTTTAAAAGGAAAGGCTTGAAGAAACCTCTTCACACCTTAATGGTGGTGTGAGAACCCAAGAGAAAGGGAGGATGAGAAAAGTTTGGGGTTTGTAGGCACAAACCCAAGTTTAAGCTCAAAATATATAAAACAAGAAAAACCGTGATTGAGGAAGACTTGGGCGCCAAAGTATGATGGAGTTGATGTAGCGTGCTCTTCCCAAGCTTCTTGAGGTGCTCCTTGGATTGGAAATGGATTGGAGATGGATTGGAGCACGTTGGGTTCCTTGAGGAAATCCGCCGGAGGTTCGCCAAAATGATCAACAATGTGTCCGGTGGCTTGGATTAAGTTCCGGGGCTTCCTAGGCCTTTATTTATAGGCTAGGAACCTTCAAGTATCCGTTGGAGGGCTTTGGAGCCGTTGGAAAAGGCCTCGGAGCCGTTGGGAGCCAAGTGGGCCAGCCTGGTCAAACTGCAACGGCTAGTTTGACTGGCTCTACCGGCTGGCCGGTACAGTCCCACCGGCTGGCCGGTGCTTTGAAAAAGGATGAGGATTTCTGTCCAGGGGCCACCGGCTGACCGGTGCCAGAGCCACCGGCTGGCCGGTGGTGAGGCAGTAGCTCACACTGTTACATCTGGGTGCCACCGGCTGGCCGGTGGTGAGCCACCGGCTGACCGGTGGAACCTGGCAGTGGGCAATGCCTCTGCCAGGTCCACCGGCTGGCCGGTGCTATCACACCGGTTGGCCGGTGGACTGAATTTCAGTCCACTTTGGCAGCTTTCTTGGGCCAATCCTTTGGTAATCAATTGCCTTTAAAACAAAAACACTTAAAACAATGTTAGATAAATAATAAGGTGATTGTGATCATGAAAATCAAACAACGAGGGGAACGAGATGTACAACAAAGATACCACCCACAATGCTACTCAAGTTGAGGTGATTACCAAGAAACTAATATCATTTCAATAATCTGCTGCACCACCAGCCCCTCCTACTCTAGTAATGAAAATTCAATCCTATCATATATGTGGATGCCCACACTCATACCCATATTGTAGGGAAGGGATGAAATAAAATCAAGTTTAAGATTGTAACTATATCAATTATAATCAATAAGGCCACCAATACTAGCATCCCCAGCAGTACCAAAAAAACTATCAGTAGAGGCTAGATCATCCATAGTAGAAAAATCAAGGTTATTTTTAATATAGGAGTGGAAAGGTTCCATAAAGAAATTAGGGACCACCTGGGTACCCACCACAAGGTCCATCCCCTCGACCAAAACAAAAATTCCAAAAACCTTTCCCTAGAGATCATCAGTACCTACCAACACAAAAACGTCAGTATCAACAAGCTCCACCAAGACCACTACCTTAATACCAACCTCTCCAAAACAATATTGAAAACCTACTCACTACCTTCTTGTATAAAACAAACCAAAGTATGACAATCCAAGAAACAGAGATGCAAAATCACATGGCTGTACTCTGCAAACTGAATCATCAAATGGGAAAAATTCAAAAGACCTTATCTGATCGGCTACTGGTTACTCTACCTGGTAACACCACAAATCATACAAGGGAACAAGCTAATACTATAATTGTTAAAGGTGAAAATATCCTAGATCTTCAGCAAACACATTGAATTAAGGAAAATAAGTTATGAGAATCTGATAAAGTTGGTCACAGGACAACTCAAAAGGTAAACCATATGAGGAATCTCTAGTTCAAGAAAAACCTAAAAATGATGATGACTATGTAACACCACCTATATATAAGCAACATACCCCCTTTCCCGAATAAATAAAACAAGGAGAAAAAGAGGGAAAACTTAAAAAATTCATGGAGTTGGTTAAAAAATTGCATCTGAATTTCCAATTTGCAAAGGTAATTTCACAAGTACCTACTTACTCATGATTCTTTATGGAATTTCTATTAATTAAAAATAAAATTGAATACTTAGGAATCATCTCACTGAACTAATATTTCTATGCAGCTGTTCGAAGGAAATTTTCTAAAAAATATGATACCTTATGAGTTTTTCAATTTCTTGCACTATTGAGACATGTAATTTTAAAAAGGTGTTGTGAAATATAGGAAAAAGTATCAATATAATTCCCATGAGTGTTTAAAATAATCTTGGGATTGTAGAATTAAAACCAATAAGGGTGGCACTCAAACTCGCTAACCGTTCAGTCAAGCATCCTTGAGGACTACTCGAGTATGTCTTAGTAAAAGTTGAAAATTCATTTTCCCTACTAATTTTCTTATTTTGGATATAGAAGAGAAAGATGATATACCCCTCATTATTGGAAGATCATTTCTTACCACTAGAAAGTTTATGATTGATGCTAAACTAGGGAGATTAATTTTTAGAGTTGGTGAAGAACATGTTGTGTTCGATGTGGAGAAGACCGTTAATAAAAACAATGTGTCAAAAAATTATCAAAAAATATATCATGATAATAAAAAATAATATCATGTAGAAGGTGAAGAAAACAAACAAAAACCACCTTTTTTTGATAAGGGATCCATTTCTCACAGGAATATAAATTGTACTGCACCTTTGACAAAGGAGGCCATCCCGCCTTTCATCCCCTCTTTCTTCAAAAATCATTCTATGAGGGGTATCAATTCAAAGATAAAGTCTTCTGATTCTGAAAATGTCTAGATCTAGAAAATAAATTAAACATTTACTGTAACACCCCGACCCCAGCTACCCAGAGTCGGTGCATTACTTCGTAACATTGGCATGGTCACAAATGATCAAGTCTCGAAAGACCGATTAGTTTAGTAGCCTTGGAAACACTAGATACATTCATAAATGTTACATTACATCATAAAGTGAAAATCTACAATAACAAAGTCTCCATAGTCCACACTCATATCCTCTTCTGACTATCCCTGCAGGTCATTCATAAAATACTTCTTCACATCCTGGAAAATATTAAAACATTGAAAGGGGTGAGCTCAGATGCTCAGTAAGGATAAAAATATTGTGGAAGCTTTCATAAATAAACATTAACATTTAAGGCAATGTATAACTAAAACAAAAGCCTTTTGAACTTGAACTTCAACATAATATGCCAAAGTAAAATGAGATAATTCCATTTACTTAATCACATGGATATTCTACTGGTCGAATAATCACATGCAATATTAATAACCACTTTCATAATGATGGAATGCATAATGCCAGACTATCATAACCGCGTAGCCAAGGCCTCGTTCCAAGACCACAAATAAGATTTTGTCAAGGCCTCGTGCCAAGACACTAGTTTGTCTCATGAGACATACCGATGCATCGAGGAGCTATAGCGGGATCCACCCATCACTTATTAAGTCCAATGCATTCCTCATATGAATAGGTTTAAACATATCATAAACCATAACATAATCGTATCACATAAAACATGCATAAAGGAAACATAACATTTCCACATTTCAATCACAAGATATCAATAAAACACATTGATGTAATAAAAACACTTTCAAAACCATTTTCAATACCAAAATAAAAGAAAAGTAAAACATGGTATTTATTTTTCATTAAAAAAAGGTATGGCTTGTAGAGGAAGCCAAAACTCAAATAATGGTCACGGCGGCAGAGAAGTCGTTGTCGCCGCATACGTATGACAAAAACATCCCCTTTTGTCGCTTAGTAAACGCTTTGTATAAAAAGATTCCTTTTGAATAAACGTAAAAGTCAAAGGGGTTTATACACCGTATAAAAGAAAGTTGTGTATAAAACCAAATATGCCTCAATGAAAGGAGATTGAGACGAAGTCCTTAAAAAGATAATTTTTAAAATAAAATAGATCTATTATGTGTATTCACTATAGGTACACATAAATAAAGTAAAAATACAAAATAGGATATAATAATATCATGACATAATTTGAAATTAGGAGATTAACCCAAAGAATGGAAGTTGGGTTAAGAAATTCCCTTACCTTGTGTCCGACTTGATTCGACCGTTCTTTAACCTCCTGAATAATAAACTAGAGTTAATATATACTTTATTAAGAACCATTTTCAATTTCATTATCCTTTTTATATCACTTATTACAATGTTATGAACATTATGTAATTATTTAAGTTAATAACGGTCGTTTTGTCGATCTTAGGTACTTGAGTCAAAAATAAAATTCTTATAATTACAAGTTGTTCATGTGGTGATATATCCATTATATCCAGAATTATATTCATGATATAGATATCATATATCTCATATATATCCAGTATATACATGCATTTATAATATTCCATAACGTTTAGAGGTAAGAAATGAAATGCACCATTCATGGAGACGGTAAGCCGTACGTACGCATGAACGCTACTTTCATTTCTATTTTGTATTTAATGAAATCATAATGATATAAAGTTATATTATAATTCCAGTATAACATCATATATAATATCATTTACTCCATCCTTTATACATCCCACATATGGTATTAACGATTCAAATCACTTTGAGGGGGCAGTAGTCCGCACTTCCTAAAATGAAAATATCACGTTTACCCATAATGGAAATAATAAAGGTATGCAATAAATGAAAAATAAAGAACCTTAAGTAAAACATAAAAATATTATATATCATTTATAAATAGAGTGACATCTTAATGTCCACCTTTGAAGGTGTTTTATGAGTGTTGAACAATCATCGTTTCGTGAGGCAGAAATTCGCCATCCACAGAAACCGTATGTTCTTTAACCATTAGATGTAGGTGTGTGTAAGTGTAGCTTGAATCCTTCTTATAACAACATCCTAGTATATTGAGGATACTGGTTTTGTTACAAAATAAATGAATAAAAAGTGTTTATGGGGTTGGAGAAGCAAAATAAAACAAAATAACATAAGAGAAGATATTACCTCAAAATCGGGTAACTCTTTTTGATTTGAGCCAAAGGCTTCCTTGGGAAGAGTTCTACCCAAAGTGAGGCTTCTAGGAGTAAGGGGGGGGGGGAAGTTGGGAGAGTATTTGGGCAGAGTTTGGCCGATCCAAATGGCTTGAAAGTGTGAATGAGGTGGTAGAGGTGGGGGCCTTTTATAAGAGGAGAGGAGGGGAACTCTTGGAAAGTAAAGAAAAGTCACTTTATTATAAAATGAGTTTCGGATTTTAGAGGTCCCACACTTATATAATTCGAGGCTAAGGTGATAAGGGTTCGAAATCCACCCATCCAATAGGTTTTGGACATGTGTAGGTCTTAGATATTACATTATCTTTCCATTTTATTTAAATCGTTAAATAATGAGGTCATCGCTCCATCATCATGATGTCATAAATAATTTAATTTATTTAATGTCTAAAAATTATAAAAAAATAATATGATGTAGGAAATTGTTTTAGCTTTCCAATTAATATTTATAGTCAAAAATATGACTTGTATAACCCCATGTAAAAATTGTTTTAGTAAAACATTTCATGTTTGTGTCATTTTTTACTTTAACATTAAATAAAAGGTATTTATGTCATTTTCCAACTAAAGTGGCTCCATGGGGTCCCCAAGTTGACCCATGGATTGTATTGGTCGGCCATGGCACATCCAATGAGGGTAGGACATGTGTCAAGCTCATCTCATATTATTAAAACATTATTTTTACCTTAAACTACACTAATTACCTCTAATCGCGATTAAGAACTTAAAAGTTACTATTCACCAAAAATTATTTTAATCTCATTGAACCACATTTTACTTCTTAATGACAACCATGTATGTCGGATTTTTGAAAATTAAAACACAGAAGTGGTAATATTTCATTTAAACGAAAAATCAGTTATTTAACTACCACTTAGTGGTTTCACTATTCATCAAAAATTGAAGTTTTTCAGAACAATGCCAAAATTTTACCCTAAGCTATAATTGATATTCCGAATTAAAAAATGATGTCTATTTTAAAAAATTCCAAAAATATAAGTTGCATTAATTAATTTTATAATTAATTCCCACTGTCACAACAAATAGCGTGTTTTTAAGAAACAATTTATATCAAAAGATTGGAAATTGTTTATGTCCAATTTCAATGTTAAATTAATTCTAATGACCACCATTTGATAAAATGGTAAAAATATATTCTAATTATACTTTAAAACCACTAAATAGTATAATTTATCACTATAAATTATTTTGATTAAAAAAGTTGTTTTTAAGTATTTTTCACTATTCATAAAAAATTGAAAGTTCTCAGAAAATTACAAAAACTCAACTTAGGATAATTTCGATATTCTGAATACAAAAATGAAGTCCATTTTGAAATATAAAATTTATATAATTTCAAAAAGTGGGTATTACTATTCATAACGGCTACTTTGATTAGTTACGGTGTGTTAGAACTTGAAGTTGCGTACAATGCAAGCTATTGCATTATTGAATGAGAAGCGTATCATAGAAGCTCGGGGTGTTACATTCTACCCTCCTTCAATAAATTGCGTCCTCGCAATTTGAAAATTTTCTTGGAAAATAAAAGGTTGAAAATAGAAAATACCTTTGTGGAAAACCCACATCGGAAATAAGATTAATAAAATTTAGCCTTAATAAGAGGGAAAGGGAAATGAAAAAGTCACCACCCAATTATGATCTCGATTAGGAGAACATTGGTGGCAATTAGAGACATATAATTGGAGGAAAAACGTAAATATTTGTAGGGAGTGATTGAGGTCATCAATCACAATCAACTGTCAAATTGAGGGCCTCAAAGCCTTCAATCTATGTTGATTTAAAATATCATCAGCTCAACAAGACATAAGGTATTAGGATAACACATTTTTTTGTTTTAATATCCCTTTACTAAAGTTTAAGAATTAATTTATTCATTTAATAAGAGATAGGTATATATATATTTATGCTTGACAATTAGAGTTTCAACCTTCAACTCATCTTTCACTAAAAAAGATAATAGAACTCAAAAATATTATACTTATCCTAATTGTATAAGGTTCCAAATGTTAACACATACCATTTAGATTAGTAAAATTATTTTTTAATAACCAGGGACTTCCTGTAGGCTAGTGGTAGGAAATAAAGGCCTGTCGCACTATAGTTGTGGGTTCGATTCCTGCAGCTTTGTCCGACGCGACGGGTTATGCCCCACCCTGCAGGTTGTCCTTTTCCTAAAACTATAGAATTATAATATTCCAAAAATAATCTTCAAAAATGTTTTAACCTTAACCAATACTATTCAAAGTTCAACTTAATCCATCCCAACCTTTATAGTTATCCAAAATACCTCTGTCCAGACTTTCTCTAAAAGGTCTCTTTATTCCAAAATCACTTTATCAGATTCTCCAAACAAAGTAAAGTTTCTCTTATTGTCACATACTAAAAATATGATTACCTTCATCATATTAAGACCTCAATGAAAAGAACAAGTACTGCAGTACAATCCTTATATATATCACATTATTCTTATAACCAGAATATAATCCTTGAGTCCAAAAGCACCAATACATTAATTATTCCACTTAAACTATAGTAACAACATAAGATTGTCCTTGATACCTTGACCTTTTCTAAGGTAAGTTTTCCTGATGCTTAGGGCATTCATTTTCATAATGACCCATTTCCCTACAACTGTAGCATTCAACATTGATAGCCTCTTTCTTTCCCTTGCAATCACGCGCCTGGTGACCTTTTTCTCCACATTTATAACAAACTCCCATTCCTTTTAGGCAAGTACCAGGGTGATTCTTCCCACAATTATCACATAATGGAAAATCCTTATTTCCCTTCTTCCCTTTATCTGTCTCTTGTTCCACCGTTCTCTTCTTCTCTTGCTTTACTTTGTTGTCATAAGACTTAGATAATTCCTTTTCTGTCTTGATAGAACATGAGACTATATCCTCGTATGTTGAGAAAGATTGTGATACTAAAGCTCGACGAAGAAAAGGTTTTAACCCATCAAAGAAACGATCAATCTTACTTCTTGGGTTACGTATATAATCTGCAGCATGCCTCGCTAACCATGTAAAGTTAGCCTCATACTTTGCGACATTCTCATCCTCCTTCTACCTCAGACTCAGAAATTGCCTTTCCATATCTGCTCGATGGTCACGAGGAAAGTATTTTTCTAAGAAAAGATCTTTGAAATCCCTCCATTCCATATTCGATACATCATCATCTTCCTTTGTGTTTTGAATCAGCGACCACCACTGATCGGCATCTCCAGTGAGGCGGTAAACTGCCATGACAACCTTCTCCCTTTCGCTACTCCCCAAGGCATGGAATATTTTCTCTAAGGAGTTTATCCATTGCTCAGCTACTAATGGATTTTTACCCCCATTAAATGTTGGTGTTTGTTGCCTCATGAAGCGGTCTAACATTGATCCTCCACGTTGTGGATCAGGGTGATCCATACGAGTAAGGTTATTATTCATAACCTGAGTGAGTTGTCCCAGTATGGTGATAAGGTGATCAGCACCAGTTGTATCTCCAGATCCACAATAATTATCTTGAGCAGGAGGGAAATCCCTACACAGAGTGCGTGCATTGATACGGTTTCCATTCCTTCCACTAGGCGCCATTTCCAAACAATGGCATAAACTAGATTAGTTTATGAAATAAAATACATAATTCCATATTTGTAAAACACTTTACATAAATTGAACTATTTATGGATATAATCCATAATCATAAAAAGAAATGTTTTCTTTGAGGAAGTATATACTCATAACCCTTCATAGTGGTTTGTAAAGAAAATGAGAATTGTCCTAAGCATATCCCCCGGGAGTGTCGTAACCAAGAGTGCAGCAAGGCCCATTGTCATGCACCAGTTCCCGTTCGAGTCTAGCTCAAAGCGGTGTTTTCGGGTTTTACCCCTAGGTACATCTGTGCCAGAGCCGCCTCTACCTGCTCGTATCCAGACAGGGATGTATTGCTCGGAAAACTCACAACATCTCTACAATACCAAAATTCTAGGAAGTTCTTCTATATTAATCCTTAAAGTCTATCTTTGGGCTATGTGATCTAATCAGAGTTTATCTAAATATAGCTTCCAAGGTTAGTACTAAACTGCCTCTGATACCAACTGTAACATCCCGACCCCAGCTACCCAGAGTCGGTGCATTACTTCGTAACATTGGCATGATCACAAATGATCAAGTCTCGAAATACCGATTAGTTTAGTAGCCTTGGAAACACTAGATACATTCATAAATGTTACATTACATCATAAAGTGAAAATCTACAATAACAAAGTCTCCATAGTCCACACTCATATCCTCTTCTGACTATCCCTTTAGGTCATTCATAAAATACTTCTTCACATCCTGGAAAATATTAAAACATTGAAAGGGGTGAGCTCAGATGCTCAGTAAGGATAAAAATATTGCGGAAGCTTTCATAAATAAACTTTAACATTTAAGGCAATGTATAACTAAAACAAAAGCCTTTTGAACTTAAACTTCAACATAATATGGCAAAATTAAAATGAGATAATTCCATTTACTTACTCACATGGATATTCTACTGGTTGAATAATCACATGCAATATTAATAACCACTTTCATAATGATGGAATGCATAATGCCAGACTATCATAACCGCGTAGCCAAGGCCTCGTGCCAAGACCACAAATAAGATTTTGTCAAGGCCTCGTGCCAAGACACTAGTTTGTCTCATGAGACCTACCGATGCATCGAGGAGCTATAGCGGGCTCCACCCGTCACTTATTAAGTCCAATGCATTCCTCATATGAATAGGTTTAAACATATCATAAACCATAACATAATCGTATCACATAAAACATGCATAAAGGAAACATAACATTTCCACATTTCAATCACAAGATATCAATAAAACACATTGATGTAATAAAAACACTTTCAAAACCATTTTCAATACCAAAATAAAAGAAAAGTAAAACATGGTATTTATTTTTCATTAAAACAAGGTATGGCTTGTAGAGGAAGCCGAAACTCAAATAATGGTCACGGCGGCGGAGATGTCGTTGTCGCCGCATACGTACGACAAAAACATCCCCTTTTGTCGCTTAGTAAACGCTTCATATAAAAATATTCCTTTTGAATAAACGTAAAAGTCAAAGGGGTTTATACACCGTATAAAAGAAAGTTGTGTATAAAACCAAATATGCCTCAATGAAAGGAGATTGAGACGAAGTCCTTAAAAAGATAATTTTTAAAATAAAATAGATCTATTATGTGTATTCACTATAGGTACACATAAAGAAAGTAAAAATACAAAATAGGACATAATAATATCATGAAATAATTTGAAAGTAGGAGATTAACCCAAAGAATGGAAGTTGGGTTAAGAAATTCCCTTACCTTGTGTCCGACTTGATTCGACCGTTATTTAACCTCATGAATAATAAACTAGAGTTAATATATACTTTATTAAGAACCATTTTCAATTTCATTATCCTTTTTATATCACTTATTACAATGTTATGAACATTATGTAATTATTTAAGTTAATAACGGTCGTTTTGTCGATCTTAGGTACTTGAGTCAAAAATAAAATTCTTATAATTACAAGTTGTTCATGTGGTGATATATCAATTATATCCAGAATTATATTCATGATATAGATATCATATATCTCATATATATCCAGTATATACATGCATTTATAATATTCCATAACGTTTAGAGGTAAGAAATGAAATGCACCATTCATGGAGATGGTAAGCAGTACGTACGCATGAACGCTACTTTCATTTCTATTTTGTATTTAATGAAATCATAATGATATAAAGTTATATTATAATTCCAGTATAAAATCATATATAATATCATTTAATCCATCCTTTATACATCCCACATATGGTATTAACGATTCAAATCACTTTGAGGGGGCGGTAGTCCGCACTTCCTAAAATGAAAATATCACGTTTACCCATAATGGAAATAATAAAGGTATACAATAAATGAAAAATAAATAACCTTAAGTAAAACATAAACATATTATATATCATTTATAAATATAGTGACATCTTAATGGCCACCTTTGAAGGTGTTTTATGAGTGTTGAACAATCATCGTTTCGTGAGGCAGAAATTCACCATCCACAGAAACCGTATGTTCTTTAACCATTAGATGTATGTGTGTGTAAGTGTAGCTTGGATACTTCTTATAAAAACATCCTAGTATATTGAGGATACTGGTGTTGTTACAAAAGAAATGAATAAAAAGTGTTTATGGGGTTGGAGAAGCAAAATAAAACAAAATAACATAAGAGAAGACATTACCTCAAAATCGGGTAACACTTTTTGATTTGAACCAAAGGATTCCTTGGGAAGAGTTCTGCCCAAAGTGAGGCTTCTAGGAGTAAGGGGGGGAAGTTTGGAGAGTATTTGGGCAGAGGTTGGCCGAGCCAAATGGATTGAAAGTGTGAATGAGGTGGTAGAGGTGGGAGCCTTTTATAAGAGGAGAGGAGGGGCACTCTTGGAAAGTAAAGAAAAGTCACTTTATTATAAAATAAGTTTCGGATTTTAGAGGTCCCACACTTATATAATTCGAGGATAAGGTGATAAGGGTTCGAAATACACCCATACAATAGGTTTTGTAAATGTGTAGGTCTTAGATATTACATTATCTTTCCATTTTATTTAAGTCGTTAAATAATGAGGTCATCGCTCCATCATCATGATGTCATAAATAATTTAATTTATTTAATGTCTAACAATTATAAAAAAAATAATATGATGTAGTAAATCTTTTTAGCTTTACAATGAGTATTTATAGTCAAAAATATGAATTGTATAACCCCATGTAAAAATTGTTTTAGTAAAACATTTCATGTTTGTGTCATTTTTTACTTTAACATTAAATAAAAGGTATTTATGTCATTTTCCAACTAAAGTGGATCCATGGGGTCCCCAAGTTGACCCATAGATTGTCTTGGTCAGCCATGGCACATCCAATGAGGGTAGGACATGTTTCAAGCTCATCTCATAGTATTAAAACATTATTTTTACCTTAAACTACACTAATTACCTCTAATCGCGATTAAGAACTTATAAGTTACTATTCACCAAAAATTATTTTAATCTCATTGAACCAAATTTTACTTCTTAATGACAACCATTTATGTTGGATTTTTGATAATTAAAACACAGAAGTGGTAATATTTCATTTAAACGAAAAATCAGTTATTTAACTACCACTTAGTAGTTTCACTATTCATCAAAAATTGAAGTTTTTCAGAACAATGCCAAAATTTCACCCTAAGCTATAATTGATATTCCGAATTCAAAAATGATGTCTATTTTAAAAAATTCCAAACATATAAGTTGAATTAATTAATTTTATAATTAATTCCCGCTGTCACAACAAATAGCGTGTTTTTAAGAAACAATTTATATCAAAAGATTGGCAATTGTTTATGTCCAATTTCAATGTTAAATTAATTCTAATGACCACTATTGGATAAAATGGTAAAAATATATTCTAATTATACTTTAAAACCACTAAATAGTATAATTTATCACTATAAATTATTTTTATTAAAAAATTTGTTTTTAAGTATTTTTCACTATTCATAAAAAATTGAAAGTTCTCAGAAAATTACAAAAACTCAACTTAGGATAATTTCGATATTCTGAATACAAAAATGAAGTCCATTTTGAAATATAAAATTTATATAATTTCAAAAAGTGGGTATTGCTATTCATAACAACTACTTTGATTAGTTGCGGTGTGTAAGAACTCGAAGTTGCGTACAATGCAAGCTATTGCATTATTGAATGAGAAGCGTATCATAGAAGTTCGGGGTGTTACATTTACAGGGAGGCAACCCGGGGTAGGATAAATAGTCTAGGATATGGTAGTTTATTCTTTAGGATAGTTTAGAGGGATTCTAGAAGTATACTAAGAGGACTTAATCTAAAAAGGGAACAATTTGAATAATACATGCCACGTAACATGTACACAGCGTGAAAATGTCGAGAAACTGAAAAAATTTCAAATTTATGATTTGTATGCCATGTATTCAATACACGGAGTGTAATTTTAAAAATCAGTTTTTAAAAAACTGTGAACCTTGATTTCACATCAAACCTTCTCCATCATTGCCTCTTACACACAACCCCTCCCCTCCCCCTCCAAGCACCCTCACTGTAGCCAACCCCTTCACTCCTGAGCTACTACCATGTCTAATCGCTCACCCCTCCCTATCGCCGTCCACCTATCCTCCTAACTTCCCCCTATACTCTATCTATCCTTTCTCTCCATCCATCATGGCATGCACAAAAACCATGCACACCCCACATACTAATCACATTCCTGAGTGTGAGGACACAACTATGCCACCCAAGAGGTAGAGCGCTGCATGTCCTCCACCACCTGCAGATCCATATTCCTTATCTTTCACTTCTTCCACCACATTCACTTCCACTTTGGGTGAATTCCAGTCCTCCAACTAATCGCAAGGACATGCCCATCCTGTAGACACACAAATCTTTATGTACATAGAAATTACATTACTTTTGCAGAATATCTAATACATAACAAAAACAGACACAAAAGTACTGTAATAGTTTAGTGTCTTTGGAAACTTAGAATATAATCTTCTAATCTGGGTGAAAGATATTCAACATCTCCCATAAAGATCTTCCTTTTTTTCTTACCTAAAACCTTTCTTTATATCCTGTGGAAAATAAAACATACAAAGTGTGAGCTAAAATGCTTAGAAAGGGTAAGCATGGAGAAAATAAAACAAACCATATACATTTGAACTTCAAAACATGAACATAATATTTAAACATCAAAATCTTGAGCAATGACATAAAACATAGCAGTACGTAAGGCATAGATCATAATGGATCGTCAATCATGATAAAATAGCATGATAATAAAACATGTAATTGTGGAAAACCATTAAGCACATGTTATTATTTCCATAGTAGCCAAGACATTTCTTCCAAGACCATCTTAGTGGAAAAAGTACCTTTCTGAATTGAGTTCACTCCTCGTTTCAATCCTGTATCACTAAACCAAATTAACTTACCATTCCAGCCATGTCTATCTCATGAGATATAAATCTTTACCCAATTCATTGGAGGGAGATATAGGTCCCACCCATCTCATAATGAAATCATTCTTACTTGTACCACAACATAAACATAAATAATTCATCATAACCCAAAGAATAAAATGGGTTTCATAAAAATCATCCCATCATAACATAATCCATATAAAAAAATGGATATCATTTCATCATAAGAAAAGTGAAACAATGTAAATCATAGAGACATTATACTTGAAACATACACATATGAAATAATTCCATCTTAGATGGAAAATAGTTTTGATAAAACACTTGAAATGAATTCTTGAGGAAAATATCCTTTCTTCTTAAAAATAATTTTCTCTTCAAAAAATGCCATTCAATTTTAAAAGAAAAGGATTTTGTTAAAAATAATAATGAAATATTTTAGAGGAATCTTCATAAAAATTAGGCGTTATGAAACCGTAAAAATATGTTCATGCCGTATAAGTTAAAAAAACATTCTTCTTGTACTTTTTCCGGAAAAGTCAAAAAGTGCCTCGTATGGTAAACAAAAGAAAGATTCCTTACATACCATGTAGTAAAATTCAAAAATGGGTAAAAAGGACTTTAAACATACATGAAACCATTTTTATAAAACAGGGACATGGATGATAAATATAACCCTAGTAAATACTTATGAATAAACAATCTCTGATAAAAACGAGATTGGAAAATTTATCCCTTACCTTAGGTCCGATATGCTTCGTATGTATCCAAACCTCCTCTTCTTTGACGCGCCTCTTCTTAACCTCCTCTTAAGGCACTAGAGTTGGTCTTTTGAGGAGACCAGAACCTCTATAATGTTTCTAAGGAAGTTTATAAGGGAAATGGTCAGGGGTTTTCCGAGCTTAAAGGCTCAAAAGGGTGTGAAGAGAAGAGGGAAAAGGTGCCCTTTTTATAAGGGAGGAGAGGGGCACCTTTGAAAAAACTTAAAATATTATTTTATAATAAAGTCATATTAGGTTTATAATAGCTCCAAATTGATTTATTTTGAAGATAAAGTGGGGATGGGTCGAAATCCTCTCAACCAATAGGTTTTAGAAAAGTTTAGGTTACTATTTTAACCTTATCATTTAGATTTAACTCTATGTTAAATAATTTAACTTTTACCGTGTCTTCTTGTTTTCTTACACTATATAGTTAATAAACTTACTATAAAAATCCAAAAGAACCCCAAATGGTTCATTATTAATATATATAACCTTATATAATTCATTTGGCCGAACATTAGATTTTTTGGAATAGAATAACGATTAATAATATAATATTTGTTTTAAAAACTATTTTATGTCAATTTTGACACTATTTGGTAATTGATTTTCGTGAAAATCATAACAACATGATTAGTTCAAAAAAAGTTAATTAAATCACTACTAACATGTCATATTAACCTAAAAAAATTATTGGAATTTATAAAACGTCTCAAATTACATTTATTTGGGTATTTATAACATCAATTATGTTAATATTTCATTAATAAGGTAATTAATGCATCTTCATTGTGTTATAAATAAATTAAATTAATTAATGTCTAAAAATTATAAATAAAATAAAATTATATAGGAAATATTTTTAGCTTTCTAATTAATATTTATAGTTGAATTTATCTTATGTATAACCCAATATTACAAAAGTTTTAGTTATTAAACATTGATTTTAACTCTTTTAACTCTTCTTTGAATTAAATAATAACAAATGTCCTAATCTAATACAAGTGGACCTAAATGACAATATTATATTCCTAAGGTTGTTTTTGGTCGAAATATACTTATCCAATAGAATTAGGACATGTGTTAGGGTAATAATAATATCATTTTTACCCTTAATTACCCTATTTACTTTTAACTATGGTAAATAAAAGTAAAAAGTTACTATTCACCAAAAATTATTTTTATTTTATTGAACCACATTTTACTCCTTGATGTTAACTGTGTCTCTCGGATTTTCGAAATTCCACTCACAGAAGCGGTAAAATTAAGTTTTTTGTAAATTTTCAAATTCTCCTAGGAGGTGGGTAAAAGACGATGGAAAGTTCAATAAAATTTTTATATATCAAAAATTATTATAAAATGACTCTAATGAATTACATTGAACTTATATAGGTATTATGTATCAATTTTGACCTAAAGTAAATTTAAATAAAAAAATAATTATTTAAATAAAAAGTCAGTTTTTAAATAGTAACCCATTGTTTTCACTATTCATCAAAAATTGAAAGTTTTCAGAAAAATACCAAAAATTCACCCTAGGCTAATTTTGATATTCCGAATCCAAAAATGAAGTCCATTTTGAAAGATAAAATTTATAAAATTTCAAAAATGGGTATTACTATTCATAACGACTAGTTCATAATAATATTATAATAATATCTCGTTTAGTGAAACTTGGTATTGCGTACTACACACGCTATTGAGGAAGGTCTTGATTGCATGTAATGCAATCCAAGTCAAGGCTGCGTGTAGTGAAAGCTCCATTTGGTGTTGCGTATAACATAATCAAAATTTATTTCATTTAAACATTAAACAGAATCTATACTTAATGTTGTGTTGAATAATTTCTACAAAACGAACTTGAAATTGTGTGTAACACAAGAAAAGAATAGTGTTGCATATATTTCAAGCTAATACAGTGTTGCGTATAGTACAATCTAATCTTGGTGTAGTGTATAATAGAAGACATCAAAGAAATTAAAAATAATATATCCCATAAAATCTCGGGGTGTTACATTCTACCCCCCTTAAAATGAATTTCGCCCTCGAAATTCGTCGGGGTTATAAATGGTTTTCTACTTGAAAGTTTCTTTCATAGAAACCCACATCGTAAAAAGGAATACCAAAACTGAACTTTAAAAAATAAATTATGAAACGTAACGATTACCCAAACTAACTAATCATTGGGTTTCCACATAGGAGAACATAGGTGAAAATATGGATATGGCAGAGAAATATAACCATCAACTTCTGATGAAGAGTGGTAGAGGACATGGCTATGAAAAATCCAAAAATCACAAATCCTTAAATTTGTGATGATCTAAGGTACCACCGGATTCATCAAATATAAGAGCACTAGGACAACATTTTTGGTTTTCAATATCATTTCCCAAAAGTTAAAAAATTTGAATTAGAAGAAATACTTACTTGATTTTGGTACAATCTCACTGTTGTTTGTGCCTTGAACAATTTACACATCATCTCTTAAAGAAATGAAGTTGAATTTTTCTTCCATGAAGTGTTAACAGATCATGCGATAGAATGATAGGTCATTCCATCTATCTCAAACATAAGGTTAGAAAAAGTTATATACATAAGTCCATCTATGGTGAGATTAATCGTATATGGTTCTTAAAATGGACGTATACTTTTTATATCATACCACATAATAAATTGAAACTAATTTTTACCAACCAGGGACTTCCTGTAGGCTAGTGGTAGGCGATAAAGGCATGTCGCACTTCGGTTGTGGGTTCGATTCCTGCATCCTTGTCCGACGCAACGGGTTATCACCCATCCTACGTGTTGTCCTTTTTCTAAAACTATACTATTATAACATTCCAAAAATAATATTGAAAAAAAGTTCTATACCTAAAAAATACTATCTAATGTCCAACATAATCTATTTCAAATCTTTAGGCTTATCCAAAATACATCTGTCCAACCCCGTAGTATAAGGAAAATGATTACTGGAAAGGTCACATAACAAGCACATGAATACCATCATTTATCCCCCATATATCATAAGATACATCTTTCTGATCACATTCCAAACATGTTAATACCTTAATCATGTATTCTTTTGAAACATGAATTACCATAGAGCCTTAGTGAAAACACGAATTTTGTCCAAAGTTAACTCTTTCCACATACCAAAATCCCATAAATCTGTATACTCAAACCATTATATCACATTGTCCTTATACCAGTCATAAGCTCATTAATACTATCAAACATCTCATTATCTCTTTATCCTTTCATTATTCACATATCATCTACCTTCCAAAAATATTTAAATAACCTTTCATGGTTACCGGTACCATTCATCATATACTTTCAAAAAATCAAGGAAAGACAACTGTGTAACAATCCTTAGATTTTTCTTTACTCCATAGTACCATATATTATTCTCGATAAACATACAATCATTCCACTACCTTCTTAAACCATTGACTGAGCTTCATCATTTATTTCATCTCATATATCATTTGTAGTCTCTTCATCATCATCAACATAAATACTACCCATACGACCATGCTGATTCTATTCATGAAATTTTCCCTTAGAGAATTGGTTTGCATAATGCCCGTACATTCCACATTTAAAACATTTAACCATTGTTGATGTCTTAGCAATACCATTATCCTTGTCCATGGTGTTAACTGAAACTTTTCCTTTACAATTACTGGCTTTGTGTCCTTGTTTTCTACACCCAAATCATCTTTCAATTCCTTTGAAACATTCTCCCTGATTCCTCTTACCACATGATTTACATAATGGAAATTGAACTTTCTTTCCTCTATGATCATCATGAAACTCCATCTTTCTCTTATTAGCTGAGTCGGGATAATTACCAAAGTTGAGATTATTGATCATATTATGAGATTTATGATTATGCATAATAACGATGTTTGGACTTCCAAATCCCATTTCATTTGGTTTCTCATGAAGAATATTATTCCATTGTCCATCATATCCTCCATTATCGTGAATCTTCTTGTTCCAAGCCATTTTCTAAAACCCAAAAAGAATAGTGTGAGAGGCAAAAATCATAATAGGAAAACAACATAATCAAGGGGAGTACTTTCAATATCTAACATCTTAGGTTTAATCATAGTTTATTCACGATCATTATCATAATTCTAGGACTATAACCTATACATATACATAACCTTAGGAACATCCCTAGACATACCATAGAAATATCTCTAGAGATCTCACTAAAGTTTTTGCATCCTAGTTTCCAAAGGTTAACTAAACCTTTACTCTGATACCAACTGTAGATACCCAAAGATTGATGTACATAGTCATTACATTACTTTTGCGAAATATCTAATACATAACAAAAACAGACACCAAAGGACAGTAATTGTTTAGTGTCTTTGGAAACTCAGAATATAATCTTCTATTCTTGGTGAACGATCTTCAACATCTCCCATAAATATCTTCCTTTTCTTCTTACCTAAAACATTTCTTTATATCCTGGGGAAAATAAAACATATAAAGGGTGAGCTCAAATGCTCAGTAAGGGTAAGCATGGAAAAAATAAAACAAACCATATACATTTGAACTTCAAAACATGAACATAATATTTAAACATCAAAATCTTGAGCAATGACATAAAACATGGCAGTACGTAAGTCATAGATCATAATGGATCATCAATCATGATAAAATAGCACGGTAATAAAACATGTAATTGTAGAAAACAATTAATCACAAGTTATCATTTCCATAGTAGCCAAGGCATTGCTGCCAAGAGAATCTTAGTGGACAAAGTCCCTTTATGAATCGAGTTCACTCCTCGTTCCAGTCCTGTATCACTGAACCGGATTAACTTACCGTTTCATCCATGTCTATCTCATGAGATATAAATCTTTACCCAATCCATTGGAGGGAGATATAGGTCCCACCCATCTCATAATTAAATCATTATTACATGTGCCACAACATAAACATAAATAATTCTTCATAACCCAAAGAATAAAATGGGTTTCATAAACATCATCCCATCATAACATAATCCACATAAAACAAATGGATATCATTTCATCATAAGAAAAGTGAAACCATGTAAATCATAGAGACATTATACTTGAAACATACACATTTGAAATAATTTCATCTTATATGGAAAATAGTTTTGATAAAACACTTGAAATGAATTCTTGAGGAAAATATCATTTCTTCTTAAAAATCATTTTCTCTTCAAAAAATGCCATTCAATTTTAAAAGAAAAGGATTTTGTTGAAAATAATAATGAAATATTTTAGAGGAATATTCATGAAAATTAGGCGTTATGAAACCGTAAAAATATGTTCATGCCGTATAAGTTAAAAAAAAACATTCTTCTCATACTTTTTTCCAGAAAAGTCAAAAAGTGCCTCGTTTGGTAAACAAAAGAAATATTCCTTACATACCATGTAGTAAAATTCAAAAATGGGTAAAAAGGACTTTAAACATACATGAAACCATTTTTATAAAACCGGTACATGGATGATAAATATAACCCCAGTAAATTCTTATGAATAAACAATCTCATATAAAAATGATATTGGAAAAGTTATCCCTTACCTTAGGTCCGATATGCTTCGTATGTATCCGAACCTCCTCTTCTTTGACACGCCTCTTCTTAACCTCCTATTAAGGCTCTAGAGTTGGTCTTTTGAGGAGACCAGAACCTATATAATGTTTCTAGGGAAGTTGAGAAGGGAAATGGTCAGGGGTTGGCTGAGCTTAAAGGCTCAGAAGGGTGTGAAGAGAAGAGGGAACGGGTGCCCTTTTTATAAGGGAGGAGAGGGCCACCATTGGGAAAACTTAAAATATTATTTTATAATAAAGTCATATTCAGTTTATAATAGCTCCAAATTGATTTATTTCGAAGATAAAGTGGGTATAGGTCGAAATACTCTCAAACAATAGGTTTTAGACAAGTTTAGGTTACTATTTTAACCTTATCATTTAGATTTAACTCTATGTTAAATAATTTAACTTTTACCGCGTCTTCTTGTTTTCTTACACTATATGGTTAATAAACTTACTATAACAAGCCAAAAGAATCCCAATTGGTTCATTATTAATATATATAACCTTATATAAGTCATTTGGATGAACCTTATATTTTTAGTAATAGAATTACAATTAATAATATAATATTTGTTTTAAAAACTATTTTATGTCAATTTTGACACTATTTGGTAATTGATTTTTGTGAAAATCATAACATCATGATTAGTTATAAAAAAGTTAATTAAATCACTACTAACATGTCATATTAACCTAAAAAATTATTTGAATTTATAAAAAGTCTAAAATTACATTTATTTGGGTATTTATAACATCAATTATGTTAATATTTCATTAATAAGGTAATTACTGCATCATCATTGTGTTATAAATAAATTAAATTAATTAATGTCTAAAATTATAAATAAAATAAAATTATGTAGGAAATATTTTTATCTTTCTAATTAATATTTATAGTCAAATTTATCTTATGTATAACCCTGTATTAAAAATGTTTTAGTTATTAAACATTGATTTTAACTCTTTTAACTCTTCTTTGAATTAAATAATAATAAATGTCCTAATCTAATCCAAGTGGACCTAAATGAAAATATTATATTCCTAAGGTTGTTTTTGGTCGAATTATACTTATCCAATAGAATTAGGACATGTGTTTGGGTAATAATAATATCATTTTTACCCTTAATTACCCTATTTACTTTTAACTGTGGTAAATAAAAGTAAAAAGTTACTATTCACCAAAAATTATTTTTATCTTATTGAACCAAATTTTACTCCTTGATGTTAACCGTATCTCTCATATTTTTGAAATTCCACTCACAGAAGCGGTAAAATTAAGTTTTTTGTAAATTTTCAAATTCTCCTAGGAGGTGGGTAAAAGATGGTGAGAAGTTCAATAAAATTTTTATATATAAAAAATTATTATAAAATGACTCCAATGAATTACATTGAAATTATATAGGTATTATGTATCAATTTTTACTTAAAGTAAATTTAAATAAAAAAATAATTATTTAAATAAAAAGTCGGTTTTTAAATAGCAACCCAGTGTTTTCACTATTCATCAAAAATTGAAAGTTTTCAGAAAAATACCAAAAATTCACCTTAGGCTAATTTCGATATTCCGAATCCAAAAATGAAGTCCATTTTTAAAGATAAAATTTATAAAATTTCAAAAATGGGTATTACTATTCATAACGACTAGTTCATAATAATATTATAATAATATCTCGTTTAGTGAAATTCGGTATTGCGTACTACACACGCTATCGAGGAAGGTCTTGATTGCGTTTAATGAAAGCCAAGTCAAGGCTGCGTGTAGTGAAAGATCCGTTTAGTGTTGCGTATAACATAATCAAAGCTTATTTAATTTAAACATTAAACAGAATCTATACTTAATGTTGTGTAGAATAATTTCCACAAAACGTACTTGAAATTGTGTGTAACACGAGCCAAGAATCGTGTTGCGTATACTGCAAGCTAATACGGTGTTGCATATAGTACAAGCTAATCTTGGTGTAGTGTATAATAGAAGACATCAAAGAAATTTAAAATAATATATCTCATAAAATCTCGGGGTGTTACACATCCCCACCTTCATACTTATCTTTATTTTTCATACCCTACACACCAGGTGTGGTTGGTCCACTTACAGACCAAACTGATGAGAACAAACAAAATTTTGGACCTCACCATCCTAGAGCACATCCACATCCACCATGAGACCTCCACCTCATGAATCGCCTACACCTAACCCTGACCACATAGGCGTGAGAGGATATATACATAGAGATCTTCCTTGAGTTCCTTTACACATTTGAGATGGTCATTGACTTTGTCCAATTTTGACTTAGAGGAATACCATGGGATCTTAGCATGGGATATTTTGTTGTTGGCCCTGTCATTTATTCAATCGAGTCCATCACCTTCCCCATTTTACTACTTTATAGCTTGAGGATAACAAGGATGAGTATGAAAGACTTTGGCCTGGAATATCCAGAGACTACCAGAGTGAGTATGAACCCCACACCATGAAGAGAATAACACTTGGAGGTGCAGCTCTCCAGATTCTGTATAGGGCTCTCACCCATGCTTTGTTGGCACACGGTGATGCCCATGACAAGGTCAGTTAGATCAAGGTCCTTATTCTCACAGCACCCATGGGTGTCCCCTCCATAAATACGTCTAGATAGTTTAGAGAGTTCTATTAGACATAGGAAAAGAGGACTCACAACACTTTGATGGGTAGATCATTCCTTACTCATATGGCTAGGCATCTTGATTCCTTTGAGGTAGCCAGCCCCCACACATCCCTTGGAATTATGGAGGGAATTTCTCTTTTGCTGCTCCACAAGATGAGGATTCTCACAAAGGACGGAGATGTCTACTGACGGGAGCCAACATACATAGAAGTTTCTAATGATGACCTCGCTCAGAATTCTACTGATCCTCCATCCACCCTAGCCTCCCCACATCACACTTCTTCTCCCACCCCATCCTCCACCACCACAGCTGCCACCACACCCATCCAATCCCCTACCACCACCCATATACCTTATAAATATGCCACTACCCATACCATGCCATCACCTAACACCACCAATGGACCTACCACTCATGTACCTCCTCCTCCACCAGACCTTTGGCTTAATATTCAGTTCCTTATGGAGAACCAGCTCCAAATTTGCCTCCATCGAGGTATCCCCTTCAGTGAACCATCATATTTTACCATCCCTACTCCACCACCAACCATTACAGTATTTCATCCACTGGCCTTTATTGGCCCTTCATTTGCATCCTTGCATCCCACCTATGCCACCCTGGATGACCTGCCTTCTGAGCTGACAGACCCTACGACCCATCATGGGTTTTTGGTAGAGCATGCCTAACGGGGTAAGGGGAAAGCCCTTCCACCATCCATTGATGTACCATTCATCGACCCTTCTTCTAGATATACGATAACCACCAGGATTGGTACCTCACCTCCACCATCTATAATCATTTCTAGCACCACTAAACCCACCACAGTAGTTGATCCTCCATCCCCTTCCTCCACAAATGATATCGATAGGGTAGGCTAGCTACATACACCTTATGTTCGGTAGAGGACACTAGATGAAGAGATCACCAATTTTTATTCTTCTTAGTATATCCCAGTCTCTTCCCCCATTTTTATACTCTATTTGGGTTATCACTTTTTATAATTATTGTATTCCATTACTCACTAATGAATCATTACTATATATATACATAGGATACAATTGTTTTATACATTGTTGGTTGGATTATTTTTCAGTCCATTATTATATTAAATTTTCCATGTCTATCTCTTCTGCCTCTTCCATGGTCATCGATGTGCCTGTCCTGCCACTATCTTCCCTCCTACTTTGGATGAATTAGCATATGGCTAACACTGAGTGCCATCTTCATGGTCTTTCACTAAAGATCCATGCCCAGTAGAGGTCCCCACCTCAACGAACATAAATGATTTTCTTACCACATGAGATTCATGCTCAGTATGCTCCTGAGGTGGTTAACCCCACCAAGCATCCACGAGAGCTCTATGACACATCTACAAGTTCTTGTAGGTGGTAGAGGACTTCTGAGTAGATGTACGACACTTGATTGATCTTTTTTTCTATCATTCTGGATGATGAATACATTATAAATGCTTTATGGTAGGAAACCCATATTTGATTTGTTTTATTTATTTTCAATCTTGTACTTAGGATAATTGTTTTCTTTTACTAGCATTTTTGTTCATAGGTCACATTAAACTATATTGTACCCCCATATCTGCATGTATTTGAGATGTTTCTCATTACTATTCACTATGTGCACCTGCCCATTTTACTGATTTCAAAATGTTTAAACCACATGGACTAACATTCTATCTTATGCAAGATTTTTCATTCTAACACATTATGCTGGTAGCTTAATTTGAAATCACTATCCACCAAGTTTCCCCACAACATGACACTCATCATAGGGATCTCTTGATTATCTAAATACAATTTGAAAAAAATTCAATTTCCTTTTTGTCTCTACTATATATGTGATCTATCTCCCATGTTACTTTCCAGGGCAGTGCATACACTATCTCATTTTAAGTGTGGGGGTATCTTTACTAAGCTTTATTGCCAATACACTTGGATTATTGCTTGTTTTCACTTATATAGGAGAAATTTTTCATTAAAATCATGATTCAAACATGAAAAATAACTACACAAATTTAAATAAAAGACAAAGTTATATTGATTTTTTTTGAAATTTATGTTTTACTCCTATTTAGATTTTTAAAATTATTGCTAAGTTTAGTAATTTAATTTAAATTCAAAATTTTTGAAATTGTTTTTGATTGACTTATTACTTGATTTTATACCATGTGTGATTGCCAATTATTTTTGTGTACTCCCATTCTCGAGAGGATTCTGAGCCCATGATTTCATATTATTTTCTGAGCATATTTCTTGAGATACACCCGAGGCAAGTAAACCTATTAGAACTTACATTGACATCTTATTGAGGTTATAAATAAACAAATATAGATTTAATATGATTTAGGAAATATTTTTTGGACATTTTTTCTTGAGACACACCTTACATATTTTTTTATTTATCCCATAGTTTCCATGAATGAATTGTTTAGGATGTATCTATTTCATACTGATTATCCCTTCCTACCCTACTCTTGTTTTTATGCATGATTATCCTTTGAACAAATGTGGGGGAATTTTTGACTAATGGACATAGGATGTTATGATTAAGGAGTTATACTATGGTATTTATACTAGAATGATATGATGTGATCCATGGTTACTCTTAGAATTTTACTCCTACCTCATTCTTTGAAAAAATTTAGAAAGAAAAAAGAAAAAAAGATTTTGGGTTGTGTATTAGGAAGGTCAAAAATCACCATTTCCAGATCGATGAATCTACTGATAGATCATATGAGGTTAGGGGATGGATGTGAGATATGGCCTGAAAATGAATTCAGAAAAATTAAATAAAAGAAAAAGAAAAAGAAAAAGAAAAAGAAAAAGAAAAAGAAAAAGAAAGGAACAAGGTACATTTTTGATACTTGTTATACTCACTGATCCACTTTGAGCTACTTGGATCATGGAAACCTTTTGATCTTAGAGGAGCAATTTCATTGAAATTTTCACTATTATCATACATTTTAATTTAGATATTACCCTCATTTTATCTTGATTTTTACTTTTTACCCACCCCCTTAGCCTTAGAGTCATTTGAACCCTTTTTACTGAATCCCTCATGATTGATTTTGTATTTTTCTTTATGAAGTGGAGATGATAGAACCAATTCAAGTCTACAGTTAGGAATACATATTCAAGGTATGAGAATAAATCCAATTACATTTTAACCCAAGTGATAAGAGAAAATTTATTATGAGGTAAATTGAAAAATGGGTATAGAAGTTAAGAAAAAGTTATGAAATTGTAATTAAAAGAATAAGAATTTGGATAAAGAACTGAACAATGAGGCATGAATAATTTTATCTACATGATTGGTTCTTGAGGATTGAATTTTTCTACTTATACTAAGTGTAAAGACCCATATTTTCCATGTATTTTTTTAATTATATAGAATTATTACAAGTCTTCGAAAATTGACGGTGCGTGATTCCGAGGCCCGGTGTGCCCGGAATGAATTTCTATACTTTTTTTTAAGTATGTTCAGTAAATGCATGAGTGGTGTTTAAAATTTTTTGAACCAGTGCTCGAATTAAAAATATGAGGGCACCATTGAATCTGCAGTGCCAGGATTCTCTTAAGGGAGACTTCACTTTGATCGCACTAGGTCTAGAGAAAAAGTTAGATTTTGGGACTTTAGAATAATAAAAATAACTTAGTTAATTTTTATTTTCATTCTTTTTCTCTAATGGAAAAGAGGAAACATGGGACAAGTGACGTGTCAAGACAATAAATGACTTGACCTTTCAATCCTAAGTAACAGCTCCGTTGGGGAATTAGGAAGGTTCCTAATTAATGAGCCCTATTAATTCCCAACGTCGTTACTTACCCTCCCCCTCTCCTATTTATATGAAGCTTGGGGAGAGGTGTCGACACTACTTCATCAAGAAACAAAGTGCGTTCAAAGTGCCAAGATGCCAAAACCTTGGAGGAAGAAGCTGGTTCTAGTGAGCGGTGATGAGTGACACCAAAACCCCGAACTGAGGATCGACGATTGAGCGACATTGTTGGAGGCTAGTTGCATGGGATGGTGAACACCGACCCACTTTCTCAACCACGGGTGTTTCTCCATCGTTCTTGAGGTAGGGGTTTTATTTTTATTTAATTCAAGTGTTTTTTCTTGAACCCTTTAATCCTCCCTCTTGATTACAAGCTAATGCGGAGGTCGCATGCCTAACAAACCCGACCCGAACCCTCTGCTACCTTGCTACCCTTGCGCCTCCATGGAAGACCATCAGTGCGGCGACACCAATCAGCTACAATGGAGGCAGAATGTCGCCTCACACCATAAGAGGAGGCCATGAAAATAAGCCGCAGCGGTCAGCGCTGCGGCTGGCACCGGCCGACCGCAGAGGAGGTGTGGTGCGCCATCGCATGCCGTCAGTGAGCAAGGGGCCACAGGTCGTCAGCCACGGCAGTTAGAGGAGGCGGTCGGCACATCAGCCAACGGTGGAAGGGGAGGGCGGCCTGACCAGCACGCTGCCAGCGAGCAAAGGGCCACAGAAAAAGCCGTAGTGGAGGTAGAACCCGCGCCACTGCTGGGTTCCGTGACGACCGGGCGACGCCCACATGGCGCCGCTGTTTCACAAGACGAACAACCTCCAAGCCATTCAGAATACCAGGGGACTCTCCCCCCTTTTTCTAGCTCGGGCGGATAGCGGGCCACGCCCCCCTTGCGGGCTATGCCTTACATGGCCAGGCTACCCCCTTGTGGGCCACCCCCTTGCGGGTCGCGCCTCACGCGGCCGGGCGGCCCACCCAACGGGCCACACCCCCTTGCGGGCCGGACTGCCCTTGCAGGCTGCCCCCTTGCAGGCTGGGCCACCCCTTGTGGTCCAGGCTAGACCTTGACTCAGTGGGCCATGCCTGCCCTGGCCCAGGCCAGCCAAGTCGAGCCCGGATTGGGTCGGGTCAACCAGACCCGGGCCCAACCGGACCAAAAAACACTTAAAGGGTCACATCTTGAGAACCAGACGTCCGTTTGAAGAACCGTCTATGGTACTGAGACCCTTGGAGAGAGAAATTACAATTGGTGTACTTCACATGATTTTTTGAGATAGTTGGAGTATGTCCGGGTTGGATCGAACCCAAATCCAACTGGGCCCTCGGAACTAAAACGCTTATAACTCACAGACCGGGCATCCGATTGATGCACCATCTGTCGTGTTGGAACCCTTACGACATGGCGGTCCTTTGGGTTACTCCTTTGTGAAGCTTAGCGGTGGTCTTTTTACGACCAATATCTCGAGGGGCAGTTTATATGGAACTTGAGTGCACCGGGTGCAAGGAATCCTGTGGCAGGCTGTAATGTGAATAAAGAACATCGATTCAATGTGGGTCAGCATATATCGATCTTGTGTGGGTCAGTTTCTATCAGATCCTATGTGGGTCAGTGCTCTACGATCCTGTGTGGGTCAGCACATACCCATCCTGTGTGGGTTAGCGGGGGTTAGTACCTATCGATCCTGTGTGGGTCAGCAACAAGGCTACTTAACAGAATAAGATGATCTAGATTATGACTAATCATCTGTACTTCTGTACTTAAGTTATTACTAATTATGAGTTGAGTATTTTCACCTTCGTGGTGTTACCTATGTGGTACTTCTATCTTCACGGTGTTACCTGTGCGATACTTCTATCTTTGTGGTGTTACCTGTGTGGTACTTCTAGCTTTGTTGTGTTATCTTCACGGTGTTATGTTTGTGGTACTTCTATCTTCGTGGTGTTACCTGTGTGGTATTTCTACCTTTGTGGTGTTACCTTTGTAGTATTCTTCCCTCATGTATGAGATGAGTATATCTTGATAAATTAGGTATATGTATGGGCATTTACCTTAGTAGAGTTGATCTCCATAACTTCATGCTTTGAGTTGGGGTTTTTCTTTGTGGTTTTTCCTTTATGGAACTCTAGGAGACCTACGGGGGTCTCAGGGTCCCTAATGAGTATCATTATACTCACCCCTGCACGGGCTATGACCGAACCTTGTTGTGTATTATGAAGATGATGTACAACGTTGATCGAGGCTGAGGGAGCTAGGACCGGACAGTGCTTGGAGGTAGACTCTTTGGCGTGACGTGGCGCGGGGACTACTTATCATGATCTATACCTACCCTTCAGGTAGGATCCTTGAAGGATGATCTAGGAGTTGTTTTGTGCTTTTTAGTTGTATTTGTACTTTCAGTTGTACTTTTACTTTACAGTTGGGCTTATATTTTGGCCCCTTTTACTTTCAACACTCTTTGTCTACATTAGTTTACCTCATGGTTGCTTCTTGTTGTGTTCTTGGACTGTGTGTCTGTACAGGTTTAAAAGGAAATGCCTTCCCGTCTTAGGGATAGGCCTTTCCGGTGCTAGTCGCTAGCCTCTGGCCTATAGAAGGTGGTCTTGGGATAGTCACAACATGGGCCCTAGGGGACATGTCATGAAAAATTGGTATCAATGGAGTTGATTCTGCTGAAGAACTAGGACTCTGATATTTTCTATGTGGCAATAGTGTTAAGTGTTATGAGTGTGGTTTTTAGTTTGGGGAATCCAGTGTTGGTGTAGCGGCTTACGTATCCATACACCAGAACCCTGACTTCTGATTTCCAACTCAGTGCACAAAAAAACTGATTGCGTGTGTTTTGAAAAGTTTTTCTTATGATCTCTTGAGTCATCTCACTAGGTATAACTTATTAAATGTGGTACACCTGTCTTCTTTAAGGATGCCACCATTTAGAAAACCAGCCAGGATTCCGGAGAGAGTACGCGATGACGGCCCACCGAGCGATGAGGCCTCAGTGCATAGCCATCTTACGGCGTTAGCACCTTCGGGTGGTGTACCAGCAGCATCACTACCCATTGGGAAACTGCTGCCACCATCCCCACTAGCAGAGGATGCACACTAACTGAGCACGCTGCACGAGTTTCAGTGGCAGAGGCCTATGAGGTTCTGAGTCAAGACAGATCTTCTGGTAGCTGAGGACTGGCTGGAGGCTGTAGTCAGAGTTTTCCGCTTGTTTGGGACACCAGATGACCTTTTGGTGATCCTAGAAGCCAGTATTTTTCAGGAAGTAGTAGGGAGATAGTGGAGCTTGATTCTCCAGTTACATGACAAGGTGACCCTCATCTGGGAAGACTTCGAGAGACTTTTCAGGGCAGAGTTCCTCCTAGCGACCTTATGCTCTGTGCATATACAGGAGCTGCTGCCCTTATAGTAGGGTGACATGACTGTGGCCCAATATTCAGTGAGGTTCACTGATCTCTCCCACTACTCCACCAAAATGATACATGACCCTTTCTTTAGGGATCAGACCTTTAAGTAGGGTCTCCGATGGGAGATCAGAACATCGATGATATCGCTCAACATTCCGACACAGGTTGGGGTTCTACAGCGAGCACTCTTGGTGGAGAGCTTCCTAGCTGAGAAGGCACCCACAATGAGAGCCACCATCAGATGTTAGGTATCAGAGTCATCCATGGAAGGTAGTAGACAGATGATTTCGGGGCCCAAGTGTGCTATTCCTTCTGGTGGGTGACCTTAGGATACAATGTTGGTGGTGCGGGTCTCATGGGACAGAGGAGGATAGCTAAGGAGAAAACAGTGCTACTCGTGCGGTGGGCAGGGTCACATGGCACGTGATTTCATGAACCGCCGTACGGACGAACAACAGATGGTCGAGGGACTCCTAAGGTAGAGGTAGAGATTTGATCGGGGAGGTCCATAGGCAGCAGGTAGACGTGGCAGAGGATCTGGATGTGTAGCATGCGGTGGGTGGCGATTCGAGGTTCTACCGCCACCACCTCTAGGTTGTCCACCCCAATCACAAGGAGAAGGAGGTCAGGGATGAACTCAGGTCTAGTAATTTGAGGCTTATGACCACAATGCTCTAGAGATGATTATAGGTACGATATATGTCCACTCCACCTTAGTTGCAGTACATATAGACAGAGGTGCCAATCACTCTTTTATTTCCACGATCCTCGTTCAGAGCTCGGAGATTCTGGTGGATACGTTGGTTCGATCCTTA
Organism: Viscum album; assembly: GCA_963277665.1. Taxonomy (NCBI): domain Eukaryota; kingdom Viridiplantae; phylum Streptophyta; class Magnoliopsida; order Santalales; family Viscaceae; genus Viscum; species Viscum album. The sequence continues at coordinate 534,415,456 of OY728126.1, forward strand.
TGGCTAGAGACTCCAAAGAGAGCTGTTTCGATGATTAAACACTATTACCAGTAGTGTGAGATTACTCTAGGAGGTGATAGATTCGATTGGGATCTTCTAGTAGCAGCGTCGTGGCCTTACGACATCATCTTGGGTATGGACTAGTTATCCACAGTCCATACCCAGATTGACTATATTAGGTGCAAAGTGCAGCGTGCCCACGAGAATGAGACCAGGTTTTTCTTTATTGGCAAGAAGGGAACCTTTGCAGTACAGGATGGACTTACCCAGAGGAGGGTGCAACCGATCACACATCAGTTGGCTAGCCTTACCCTCGAAGTAGTAGAGGTTTAGAGTCCGAGCTATCCTGTAGTGGTGGACCAGTATGCCAATGTCTTTCTTGATGATGTTCCGGAACTACCTCCACACAGAGAGGTAAACCTTTACATCGAATTGTACCCCAGGATGAAACCGACATCTACACCATCATATCAGATGTCTCCCGTGGAGCTTCGTGAGTTATAGGTACAGTTGGAGGACTTGTAGAGAAAGAGGTTCATAAGGCCCAACATTTCTCCATGGGAAGCCCCAATTTTTTTCACCAAGAAGGCAGACAGGAGTTTGAGACTCTGTGTGGACTATCGGTGCCTGAACCAGGTGACCGCAAAGAACAAGTATCCAATTACGAGGATTGATGATCTTTTTCAATCAGTTGAAGGGAGATTGTTGGTTTTCAAAGATAGACCTCAGATCAGGCTATCATCAGCTTAGGGTATAAGGTGAGGATGTGCAGAAGACGACCTTCAGATGTCGGTGTGGGCACTATGAGTTCTTGGCCATGGCATTCAGAATGAACAACACCCCTGCAGTGTTCATGGAACTCATTAATAGGATCTTCTAGAAATACCTTGATCACTTTTTGGTGGTCTTCATCGACAACATCTTGATATACTCAGCGTTAGAGGAGGAGCATGCCTATCATCTGTAGATAGTTCTGGATACACTCTGAGAGAACTAGCTTTATGGTAAGCTCTCAAAGTTCCAGTTATAAATACAAGAGGTCCACTTTCTGGGACACGTTATCTTAGAGGATAGAGTTGCAGTGGATCTGGTGAAGATAGAGGATGTGCTTTCTTGGGAGCCACCCAAGAGTGTGACCAAGGTGCGTAGTTTCCTGGGGTTGTCTGGATACTACCAGAGATTCGTGTCTGACTTTTACAGAGCTGCGACACCCTTTTCATCATCAAAGAAGAAGGGACAACCCTTTATATGGACAAAGAGATGTCAACTGAGTTTTCAGGAGTTGAGACAGAGACTGAAGAGTGCCCCCATCTTGAGGCTACCAGAAGAGGGCGTTGGTTATGTAGTCTACTGAGATGCATCAGGGACCAGACTTGGATCTATCCTAATGTAGGAGCGAGTAGTGATCACTCATGGTTCACGACAACTAAAGAAATATGAGTATAACTATGCTACCCACGAATTGGTGTTAGCAATAGTGGTCTTCACCTTGAAGATATGGTGACATTACTTGATGGGAGAATGTTTTACAGTCTACTTTGATCACAAGAGTCTCAGATATATCTTCTCACAGAAGGACCTGAACCTAAGATAGCGGCGATGGATGCAGTTCCTCTAGGACTATGACTTTGAGATAGTCTATACTCCTGGGAAGTGGAATGTGGTAGCAGATGCACTCAGCAGGAGGTCTGGCCTACAATTGTTGAGTGAGGCGACATAGCAGCTAGCCGCGTTGCATTTATCCTTCGTGGATAGAGATGGAGCAGCATACCTCCAGTCTATGATAGTCACTCCCCACTCCTACAGCGAGTCAGGGAGGCATAGCTTGGGGACATTGAATGCGAGGCTCGACGTGTTTAGATATCCTCGGGACAGACACTTGATGGATTTTTTGAAGGTGGGGAGCACATCATCCTCTTGAGAGGATGTACCATGGTACCAGTCGGGCTACCGGAGGAGGTGTTGAGGGAGTTCCATACGTTCCCTATGGTAGTACATCCTGGTGTGGAGAATATGTACTAGGACCTCCGGCATCAGCACTGGTGGCCAGGGATGTAGAAAGAAGTGACAGAGTTTGTTTCATGATGCCTCACTTGTTAGCAAGTGAAGGCCGAGCATCAGGTTCCAGCAGGCTTAACACAACTATTAGAGGTTCCGGAGTGGAAGTGGGATGGTATCTCCATGGACTTTGTGACAGGGCTTCCATGTATATCTAGGGGACATGATTCCATCTGGGTGATCGTTGACCAACTCACCAAGTCGGCCCACTTCTTACCTATCTGAGAGCAGGGATTAATAGAGGGATTGGGACACCTCTACATACATTATATTATGCGACTTCATGGAGTGCCATCGATGATCGCCTCTGACTATGACACACATTTTACTTTCCGGTTGTGTAAGGGATTTTAGGAGGCATTCGGGACTTAGCTATGTTTGAGAACCACCTTTCATCCTCAGACAGATGTTCAGACGGAGCGGACCATTCAAACGCTGGAGGACATGCTTCGTGCTTGTGTCCTAGATTTTGGCCGTAGTTGAGAGGATCAATTTCCCTTGGTGGAGTTCGCATACAACAACTGTTATTACTCCACCATCGGTATGACACCATTCAAGGCCCTATATGGTCGACCTTACAGATCACCTATATGCTGGACAGACCCAGGGGAGTTAGCACTTATGGGTCTAGAGTTGGTACGAGCTACCACTGAGAAGGTGCAAATCATCTAGGAGCGGATGAAGACAGCACATAGCAGACAGAAGTCTTATGCTAACAGGAGGCAGATACCCTTGGAGTTCGAGGAGGGAGACCATGTCTTTCTATGAGTCTCACCACGATGGGGACTACGAAGATTTTGCTGAGGCGAAAAGTTATCACCGAGGTTTATCAGACCATTTATAATACTTCGGAGGATAGGTGAGGTGACATAACTCTTGGCACTTCCAGCATAGTTGGAGAGGGTACACGAAGTCTTCCACAAATCCCAGCTGAGGAGATACCTACATGACCCATCACACATCATCGAACATAGCGAACTGGACTTGGATAAAGGGGATATGTTTACGGAATTTCTAGTAGAGATTGATGATCAAAAGGAGTGATTACTTCATGGGTGGTCAATACCTCTGGTTCACGTTCGTTGGCAGCACGAGAACCTCTAGGAGAGCACTTACGAGCATAAGGCTCAGATTCATGCTCAGTACCCCCATTTTTTTTCTTACTATATGTTTTGAATTTTAGGGATGAGAAGCCCTAAGGTGGGGAGAATGTAAAGACCCGTATTTTCCATGTTTTTTAATTATATAGAATTATTACAAGTCTGTGAAAATTGACAGCTCGTGATTCCGAGGCCCGGTGTGCCTAGAATGAATCTCTGAACTTTTTTTAAGTATGTTCAGTAAACACATGAGTGGCATTTTTTAACTTTTGAACTGATGCTCGGATTAAAAATACGAGGGCACCATTGAATCATCAGCGCCGAGATTATCCAGACTGTAGTAGGTGTGAAGAAAAATTTAGATTTTGGGACTTTTAAAAGAATAATAAAAAGAACTTAGTTAATTTTTATTTTCTTTTTTTCCTCCAATGGAAAAACAACAATGTGGGACCAGCGACATGTCAAGAAAATAAATGGCCTGACCTTTCAATCCTAAGTAAAAACTCCATAGGAGAATTAGGAAGGTTCCTAATTAATGAGCCCCCATTAATTCCCAATGTCGTTACTTACCCTCCCCCTCTCCTATTTATATGGAACTTGGGGAGAGGTGTCAACACTGCTTCACCAAGCAACAAAGTGCTGAAAAAGTGCCAAGATGCCAAACCCTTAGAGGACGGAGCTGGTTTCGGCGAGCGGTGACGAGCGACACCAAAACCCCGAACTGAGGAGCGACGATCAAGCGACGTCATTGGAGGCTAGTTGTAGGGGATGGTGAACACCGACCCACTTTCTCAACCGGGGGCGTTTCTCCAACGTTCTTAAGGTAGGAGTTTGATTTTTTTTAATTCAAGTGTTTTTTCTAGAACCCTTTAATCCTCCCTCTTGATTACAAGATAACGCGGAGGGTGTGGGCCTAATGAACCCAGCCCAAAACCTCTGCTACCTTACTACCCTTGTGCCTCCGTGGAAGACCATCAGCGCAAAAGAACTAACCGGATACGATGGAGGCAGCGCGCTGTCATGCAATGGAAGAGGAGTCCATGACACTAAGCCACGGCGGTCAGCAGAGCGACCGACACTGGCCAACCGTGAAGGAGGTGTGGCGTGCCTTCGCGTGCCACCGGTGAGCAAGGGGAAATAGCTTGTCAGCTGTGGTGGTTGGAGGAGGTGGCTGAAACATCAGAAAACCACAAAAGGGGAGGGAGGGGCAACCAACACGCCATCAGTGAGCAACGGGTCACTTCCGAAGCTGCAATGGAGGCAGAACCCGTGCCACTGGCAGGTTCTGTGGCGACTGGGCGACACCCAAGTGGTGCCGCCATTTCACTAGATGAATGGCCTCCGGGCCGTTTGGAATACCGAGGGAATCCCCCCACCCATTTTTCGAACTTGGGCGGATAGTAGGCCACACCCCACTTGCGGGCTGTGCCTCACGTGGTCGAGTAGCCCCCTTGCGGGCTGTGCCTCACATGGCCGGGCCTCCCCCTTGTGGGCCACACCTCACACGGCCAAGCCGCCTGCCCAGCGGGCCATGTGCCAGTGGGCCACACCCCCTTGCGGGATGGGACGAGCCCACCATGGCCCAGCCCAGCCTGATCGGACCCAGATTGGGTCGGGTCGGTCCGACCGGGTCGGACTGGACCCGGGCCCAACCGGACCCAGAAACACTGAAAGGGCCATATCTTGAGAACCAGACGTTCGTTTGATGAACCGTCTATGGCACTAGGACCCTTGGAGAAGGATGATACTTTTGGTATATTCTACCTGAGTTTTGTAGATAGTCTGAGTAAATTTGGGTTGGATCGAACCCGAATCCAACTAGGCCCTCAGAACTAAAACACTTATAACTCACAGACCGTGCGTCAGATTGACGCACCTTCTATCGTGTTGGAACCCTTATGATATGGCGGTCCTTTGGATTACTCATTTGTGGAGTTTAGTGGATATTGAAGTACGACCAATATCTCAAGGGGTAGTTTCTATGGAACTCGAGCGCACCGGGTGCGAGGAATCCTGTGAGAGGCTGTAACATGAAGAAAGAACATCGATCCTGTGTGGGTCAGCATATATCGATCCTGTATGGGTCTGTTTCTATCAGATCCTATTTGAGTTAGTGCTCAGCGATCCTGCGTGGGTCAGCACATACCGATCCTATGTGGGTCAGCAGGGGTTAGTACCTATCGATCCTGTGTGGGTCAGCAGGAGTGCTACTTAACAGAATAAGATGATCTAGCTTACAACTAATCATATGTACTTCTGTACTTAAGTTTTCCTGATTGTTAGTTGAGTCTTTTCACCTTAGTGGTGTTATCTTCATGGTGTTACCTTTGTGGTACTTTTATCTTCATGGTGTTATCTATGTGGTACTTCTATATTCGTGGTGTTACTTGTGTGGTACTTCTACCTTTGTGGTGTTACCTTTGTGGTACTTCTATCTTTGTGGTGTTACCTGTGTGGTCTTTCTATCTTTTTGGTGTTACCTATGTGGTATTTCTACCTTTGTGGTGTTACCTTTGTGGTATTCTTCCCTCATGTATGAGATGAGTATATCTTGATAACTTAGGTATATGTATGGGCATTTAACTAAGTAGAGTTGATGCCCATTGGTTTGTCCTTTGAGTTGTGGTTTTTATTTGTGGTTTTTCCTTTATGGAACTCTAAAAGACCTATGGGGGTCTTGGGGTCCCTACTGAGTATCTTTTTACTCACCCCTACATGAGCTATGCCCGCACCTTGTTGTGTCTTGTGTAGACGACATACATCATTGATCAAGGTTGAGGGAGCCAGGACCAGACGGTGCTTGGAGATGGACTATTTGGCATGACGTGACGCGGGGAATACTGGTCGTGAGCTATACCTACCCTTCAGGTAGGATCCTCAGAGGAGGATCCAGAAGTAGTTTTGTACTTTTTAGTTGTATTTTTACTTTCAGTTGTACTTGTACTTTACAGTCGGGCTTGTATTCTAGCCCCTTTTACTTTCATCACTCTTTTACTACAACAATTTACCTCATGGTTGCTTCTTGTTGTGTTCTTGGACTGTGTGTCTGTACAGGTTTAAAATGCAATGCATTCCCATTTCAGGGATATGCCTTTCCGATGCTAGTCGCCTGCCCCTGGCCTATGGAAGGCGGGCTTCAGGTAGTCACGACACGGGCCCTGGGGGATGGGCCGTGACACTTAGTTTTATTTTCTTAGTTGTAATGCATGTTTCTTATTTTAAAAACTATTTTTTTGAAATCCCTATTGAGATGATTTTTTCTTGAGGATAAGTAATTTTTCATGTGTGGAGGAATTTGATAAGCTGAATTTATATACATATTTTGGATAAATTTATTTAATGGCTAGTCATGAATTATTGGATAATCCAATAGGTTTTGGTTTATTTTCATAGGAATTAGGAATATTGGACTTAAATGAATAAATAATGAAAAAGTTCCAAGAATAGGATTTACATGCCGTGTATCACATACATAAAGTGTAGGATCCATTCACAACATGACTACTGGGTAGAATACATACCCAGGAAGCTTATACATGACAAGAAGACAATGCACAACATGTAAATCCATTACATGATGTGCAAGCTTCAAAGGCTCACCCAGTCAAAGATACAAATATATTCTTCGGCAGGAAAAGTGGATCTGATTACACGACATGAAACCAAATTACATGACATGAAAATGTCAGGAACCAAGTAATTTAAGCTAGTACATGTTGTGAAGTACTTTCATTTTGTGTACTTCTTAGCCTTATTAATATTTTCAGTTCCCTCCATGCACTAGATCTTTATATGTTTTTAGTTTTTCCTATTTTTCTTCTATTGTTTTCATTCATTTCCGTCCTAAACTAGATTCCTTTCATTCCTTTCATTGTTTAATTGAATCTCAGTGATTTATTAATAATTCCTTTACCTTTCACCATCCATTGCAGTGCAATTTTCAATACTGACATTCATTTCAATGCCTCACTCCATTATTCATCAAAAATTGCTTCAATATTCATAAATTTCTTCATTCACAGTATGATTATGATTATTTATTATTTATTTGGATATCATATTTATCGCTCTTCATTGATTTTATCATGAAAATTCAATTTCTGGTTATATTTGCATTGATTTCAATTGTTTTACATTGATTCTTTCATGTTTAATCATATATTTTCTCTATCAGAACTATTTTATAATTATTCACAACATGATTGATATTTCCTTACTTTTGATCATCACCACCATGCACAAATAATCCACTTAGGGTTAGAAGACGAGATTAGGGGTGGTTTGAAATTAATGAATATATAAAGATCAAAATTGGGAAACCTTATGGCTAGTAACCAGGTTTATAAAAATTTTAAATCTCATTATTTTGCATTATCCTTGACCATCAGAGGTAAAAATTGAACAACTATGACCTATTTGGAGAAGATCACTGTAGGACCAATATCCTGTAATTCTTTTTGCCTAGAATCCAAGCTTCCTATTATTAGGTTGGTAATTAATCTTGACCAAGGAGTCATTTTCCAGATTAGTTTGATCCAATTGGCTTGAACAAGTTCAATTGGTTCTCTTTTCATTGCTTCGTAGCCTATGCCATAGGTCTATCCCAAGTTAGATTTAGGATTATCATTTTTCCTGTACCCTGAATTCAACATCGATACCTTCCTTTATTAATTTAATTAAAACCAAACAACACAGTCTTAGTTAAAACTAAACCTGAAGAGTGAAAGTGAGGAATACTTTAAGAAGGTTTTTTTTGAATGGTCACTGACCTACCAGTAGTCCTCATGGGATCGACCCCACACTTCCACTTTACTACACCCTAATAGTAAGTGTATTTTGGGACTATAAATATTTAATCTGAAATCAACCCATGTAGATTCAATTACATGTGTGGGTAATTCATATTATATCATTAAGAACTTGAGATAGATGGTTTAGAATCTTTATTTTCCCATCTCAAGAGAATTATGCAAAGAAACTTCTAATGAAGTTGGGCATGGAAGGATCAAAGATAGTTTCCACACCAATTTCAGTGGGAAAAAAGTTGTCGAAATATGGGGAGGGAAAATAGGTATATCCTAATGAATTTGTAAATTTGGGTGGAAGTTTAATATATTTAATAGCTTTAAGGATAGATATAGTGTATGCTATCCTTTTTTATAGATATAAAAGTTCACATAAAGAATATAATATCATGATTAGAAAATGAATTCCCAGATATATAAAAGGCACAACTAATTTTGGGTTGAAATATTATAGTGCAATAAATATTGAGATAGTTGAATTAGAAAATTTATTTTGAGCAACTTCAAAATTTTTATTATCATCAGGAACTTTTTCACATTGTTTAACTGCAACTAAATCATCCTCACTTTCTTCCATATCTAAAACTATTTGAGAAACTTTTTTATTAGATAGTTCAAGAACTTTTAAATCTATCGAATCAACCATATTTCTTGTTTCTTTATTATATCATATGTATCCTCTTCCATTAGGAAGGTATCTAAGAAATATTCCATCGAAACCTCTTTGATCAAACTTCTCAAGATTTTCACCCTTGAATTTTATAATACATGGACTATCAAACACCCTTAGATTTTTCAAAATTTGGGAAACTTTATAATACATCTCATATAAAGTCATATCTAAGTTTGGCATAAATAAATATCAATTCTGAACATAAATTAGAAATTTGATAGCTTGTATCCAAAAATAAGGAGAATTATCATGTTTAATAAATATTTTTCATTCCATCTACACCAAACTTATATTTCTTCTTTTAGCTATAATTTTATACTATGGTGTATAAGATGCACTAAACTCATGAAGATGACACAATTTTTAAGATTATCTATGAGTTCCTCACTTGTATATTCTCCACCATTATCGGTTAAAATTTTCTTCATAGAATATCTAAATTCCTTTTCTTCACTTCTCTTTAAACTCATAGAAATTTTTATAGCCTCTGATTTATGTTTTAAAAACATAATACATATAATGTGAGTAAATTAAGCAATAAAAGAAATGAAGTACTTATATCCATGTGTTTAATGTTTACTCATGGTCCCACAAATATAAAAATGCATTAGCTCTAAGGGATGAGTTTAATGTATCTCAAATTTCTTATATAATGAGTTTGTAATCTTTCCTTTTTAGAAAATGGAGTAACCAAAATCTCTTATTCTTCTTATAATATCATGAATATCATGAATACTTTCTCTCTATGTCAGCTTAATCATAGTCCTCCAACACATGTACCCCAAACTTTTATGCCACAACATATTTTCTTTCACCATGATCAGATAACATAAACTCTGTGAATCACCAACTTGAAACAAGTTTCCATTTTTTCATTAGACTCTCATAACAAAATTACCATATTCTATACTCTTCACAATAAAACCATATTTTTTGAAAACAACTTTGTTACCTTTATCACAATGTTATAAAAAAATTAACAAATTATGATTTATCCTTTCAATAATCAAGGATTGTTTGGATTTTAATTTTTATTCCCCAATAATAAAAGATCCGATGCCTTTAATCATGAGTGACTCATCATTTCCAAAAGTCACTGTACCTTCTTTAAAATCTTTCACACTATTCAGTAACTTAAAATCTTTTATCATATGTGAAGAATGCCTGCTATCCAAAATTCAGGTTTATTCTCCTTTTTTAACTTTGAGAGAACTTTCAAAAACTAAGGCCTTTTCCTTACCTTTACCTTTATTCTCACATAACTTATGATATTTTTTGTACAAGATTTATTATGATGGTATCATGAAAAGAATTTTTTTACAAGATTTATAGGCTATTCACATTTTTCAAAAATAGTTTCCGAGGGTTGAAATCTATTTTCAATCTTCAGATTAACTTTTCCAAGTTGTATATTTTGATTGGGCTGACTCCCCCTCAAACCTTACCTCTAGTTTCTTCTAGGTTCACTGTAAAATTGATGATTAAACCAACGCATATTTTCTATATGAAAAAATCCTCCATAATACCAAAAGTATCCATAAAAATAACATTTTCCTCCATAACATGTATAATGATGGGAGATGTAAACTATATTTTCATCAAATTTATTAGCTTTCATTTTGGTACTTTGTTGTACATCAATTTGTTTTTTCATCACCTGATATTTTCTTCTTTATCTTGTAATTATTTTCATCCTTGACACAAAATCTAGTAGTAGCTACTTTTTTTAGACTTTTTAACCGTAGAAACCTTTGGTTTTTCAATATTGCAAGTTTTAAATACATACAAGGATTTCTTAACTTTCTTTTTCTTATGAGAATCTTCATTCTTATTATAAAAATTTGAGGATTTATTTTTTTTATCCTTATTAGGTTTTAATATCTTTGAACTTTCACTAACTTCAATAACTGAGTTATAGAAATTTAAAATTTGTTTCTTAACCTTAGAAAATTTTTGTTGAGTAAGTTATAACTCTTCCTACTTTACCTTAAAATTCTCTTCAGGCTTGAAATTGAGGTTTTTTATTTTCTTCAAACAAATTTTTTATATTATCAATGTATTTTATCTACTTGTATTTTTCTTCAAGAAAATATTCTTGATTGTTTATTGAAAGATTTAAAATTTTCAACTTCTTATTCCCCCTTTCAAGTATTATGATTTTCACAAGATATTATCTCAAATATCTTTTCAGCATAAACTCTATTTGAGTCTATTATTATTCTAAAATATTTATTTCTCCATTGGTTAATTTTTCATTATTCACTTTTTTCAATAATAAATTTTTTAGTAGCAATGTCATTGAAGTTTTCATCTTATTCTTCACTGTCATAATCTTTCTCACATTTGCACAAATAGTTTTTCCTTTAATGTTTAGATAACTTATTATTCTTTTCCTTAGGATAGGATTTATATTTTTCTAAATTATTCTTGAGAGATCAACTTGAATTTATGTCATCTTCATCACTTTCTTTAACTTTCTTTTATCATGGAAATTTTTTAGCAAAATTCCTAATAGCTCTACAACCAAAAATTTTTAGTGGTAACTTCTATTTGTACTTTACTATAACTCTCTTAAACCTTTTAGAAAACAAATACATAAATTTATCAACATTTTTAATAACCTAATCTTTGTTTTTAGAGTAAAAAACATCTTCTTATTTGAAAACATTCCTAGATTTTCCTTTATTAGCAGTTTTGGAGGAAATTTCTTGATCATCCTTTTATTTTTTCTTAATAACATTTTATATTCTCAATTCATATGTTATGAGAGTTATATAGATATCATATCGAGATAGAGTTTTAGGATCTCTATATTTCGATGATGAAACTTTTACATCAAATTTATCAGACATAAATCATAATATATTTTTAGCAATGGTTGAATCTTCTAACTCTACACCAAAACATCTTATGATTCTAATAATTCCATTCATCCTTGTAATGAAATTACCAACTAATTCATAATCACCCATATTAATATCTCCATAATTTATCCTCTATATTTTTTTCTTCACTTTTTTACTTTTTTATTTCGTTCATATATGTTTTTCAACTTTTCCCAGATTCCTTTAGCCATTACAACTCCTTTTACTCTAAGAAACTCACTTCCATAGAGTGAGGAAAATATAAAATTTATAGATTTCCCATCATTATTAAAATTCTTATTATCAATAGCTATTAGGGTAACTCCCTCAACACTTGGTGAAAAACCATCTGTAGTAACTTTGAGAACTTTATAAGTAAGGGACATAAGATAAGGAATCGTTATATATTTCCAAATATGATGGTTTTTCATTGAAAACTTGAATCGCCTTATTGCTCAAAAAATTCTAAATATCCATTGTGACTTTAATTTTCTAAAAACTTAAACAAATATTCAATGAAGAGAACCTCCCCTTTGATACTACTTGAAAAGAAAAATTAGGATAAGTGTGATTATTGATAGGGGGAGGGGTTAATCAATTATATTTCCTTTTTTTATAATTTATTACTTTTGAAACAAAATTCACATCCTATTAAAAATTTATAACTTTTATAAAATAAGAATACTATCATGAACCAGCCTGGGTCATCCCTAAACCGAACACTCAAACTGGTCCATAGTAAGGCTGAAGAGCATCCTCGATCCCCATGGGCTAATGATAAAAATCAAGGAATCATAGATAAATCATCATGGATGATTTCACCCAATAATCTCAAACAAGAAATATAAAAAAGCACACAACACATGAAGGATATGATAAATCCCTGAACATAATAAATATAAATTCATAAAAGGATCCAAATAATATATTCCAAAAATAAAAACTACAACTGAACTGGAACCCAACACGGTCTCTATGTAACCTCTTGTTCACCACCATCCTCAAAACCAACCCACTACATGAGCAAATTCGAATGATAAAATGAACAAGAAATTGAACCTGCAAAACATATCGGGTCTACCGATGCCATGTGGAACAAGTAGGGTGTGAGAATATAACAGATTAGTAGGTAAGAGCTACAGAATCCTTGCATTTCCTTTTCAAAAATATTCCATAAACACTAGTGTGAAAATACAGTTATAAAATTGGTTTTTTTTTCATTTATACAATCTAAACACATATTTTCCAAATTCAATCTTAAAAAACAAAACAAGGCTTTCCTTTGAAACAAGTTCCCATTTATAGACCCAGTTTTGAAAACCAACCCTAGAAAATTGAACCAACTCAAGTATGTACATAAGTAATAGGGAATCAAAAATTAGCACAAAGAGTAGGGAATATCTGAAAAATTAAAACCAAAAGTAGAGGAAGCAACACAAATTTAAATATTATAAATAAATAGATCAAGTAACCAAAGTTCCAAAAAATGATAACAGAATATAAAATGTACATAGTCATGGATACATCCTAAACATCTCAAGATGAAAACATATAAATAATCAATTTGGATAAATCTATTGTTATATAATATAGTACATAGTCTATCACCAACCTAATTACTCTTAACCGGCCTCACTAGTGGCACAACCTTCCCTAGCCAACTACCTACCATGAGGATCTATCCCATCTCATTAGGAACTAGATATTAATAATCTCTCGAACCTATAAATGATTTCTAGGATCCCATGATGATAGTATAGGAGAATTTGAGGAGGTTATAACACACTTGAAATTAACTATAACCTTTAGATGCCAACATGCATGCCTTTCCCACATCCCAAAAATGCCCATTTAAAGATCCTATCTAACTGGAGGACTACCATAGGGGTTCCTGTCACATAAAAAACATTTCAAAGGTGACAACTAGGCCCACACATCTCGAGAGTTTAAAACCACTTTACAAAGAAGAATATAAAAATACCAAACAGGCCTTTTGTGCTCAATGTCCAAAATCATTTTCGAGGAAAACACCTTTTATCTGAAACCATTTTCAAACCAGTATGATCATCCTGAAAAAACTTCCAAGGCACCAAATGAGTCTTTGAGGAATACTTTAGGAAACACACTTGAAAAATATTATTGGAATACATATGAAAACTAAGATAACTTTTGGAAAATATTTAGAAATCCAATAACCAATTGAGAGGAAGATGGATAAAAGAGATAATAAAAGAGTTTGAGAGAAACCAAGGTTACCCTAGGAAGACATCCTGTAGAGCTTTCATTTATATGCATATTCACACATATATGGACACCCCATGAACAAATGTATACATACATATCACACTAACATATATATGGATATCCATAAATTATCCAAGGTTACATTAGATAAACACAAGAAGTACCATAGCAAAGCATAATAGTTCTCACATAAGCACCAAAACCATAAAGAGGAAAAAAAACCATATAAAGCAAATTATATTTGTCACAAAACTTTTATAGAACTCTAAAAAGGCCAAATAACACTTTAAAACACCCAAATCCATTTGAAAGGACACTTGTAATTTTATTAAACACCCACCATACATATACATTGGACACATATAGGTATAACTATGAAAATCCTTTGAAAAAAACTTTTTCATTAAACCAAAAACATAGAAATCTAAAATAATTCATTTTAGAAAACCACAAGCATACAGAACACAATTAAAATTAAATTAAAAAAGATTAAGAATCATATGGTATGTTCCAAAAAGGAAATGGATGGAAACACCTACCTCAATGGTCTGTAAATGCAATAAAACTATGAAAGAGGGAATAAATAGGTCCAAGAACTAAACCAAACACCCGAAAATAAATGGAAAAAACCAAATGATCCAAACCTCACTCTAGGGTTTGGAAAATATATAATCAAGGCATGAAAGATAGGGAAATAAGAGAAAGAAGAGAGGAGAGGGAAGATAAGAATTACCCAAGGAGGAATCCACAAAAAATTAAAGATGAGACAACCAAAATACAAGGAAGATGAGGGGAGGGGGTCAACCAAAGCTCCCACAAGCATGATAAATCCAATGGGGGAATAAACACCCCTCTTGGGGTTTTAATTGAAGGAAGGAAATCTTGGAATTTCAAGTTTTAGGCATTCTAGGAAAGCTACATGGTTAGGCAACATGGTTTACAAACCATGCACCAACTGTGAATACCCTATTAGAAGGAAAAGGTACCTATTTATGGTGTTTATGCATGACTTATAGACCATGAGCCAATAATTATTACTTCCCTAGAAGGACAATCATCCATTACATGGTTTGGCTGCATGTTTTTAAAAACAATATGTCAATTGCAAAAAATGGATCTATCAAACTAGATATATTCCCCACACACTTACAACATGGTTCTATATGACCATGTGAAAGTCATACACCTAGTATTAGACACCCCAAAAAGGAAACATAATTACTACTGAGACTCTCATGGTTTAGAACAAACCGTGCAATTTCTATTCAAGAAAAATGGTACAAGAAGGATTTGAACTGAAAATACTCCCTTGGTCAAGAGGTCGCACAATTTCTTGCCAAATCATGCACACTAACCATGAAAAAAATACAAAAAAAAATTAAATATCTGAAAACTCAATATTTTAATCAGGAACTCAACTTGGAAACCAGCAAAAAAAACTAGATCCATGAAATAAAAAAATAAATAAAAATGAGGTTGGTATGTTGCAATTCTCCCCACCATAAAAGATTTCTGCGCCCATAAAGTTACCAAGTCATAAATTAGTAAAAAAATGGGAAGTCTCAAACCCATACAGAAATATCTTCCATATTGAAACCTATAAACCAATCTATAAACCAAAAAAAACCACCATCACCGTTGTGACCTCTCAACTCCATAAGTCATACTTGATTAGCTTAAGAGAAGGTAATAAAGAGACCCATAGTGAGTCTCCCCACCATTTAGGAATTAACTATGTGGCGCCAACCCCCAATATGAGAAATTATTAGCCAAGAAACTCAAAAGGAGCACCACATCAAACTACCATTCTTAATTCCACAATACACATCCATCTCCAAACCAGCATAAGCTAAAAAATCACCCAAAGCAACACACATAGCTCATGGATAAGAACTAAATAAAGGGAAAAATTCCAAACAAGAAATGAAATAAGAAGGATGCAATAATGGAAAAAATTAATAAGGTTCATCTAAAAAACTCAAAAAGGAGAGGTTTATAAGATTTGAAACTCTTCTGGACTTATTTTCCTTCTATTAAGGTCCCATCCCATATAATTTATGAATATTTCCTAACCGACCACACCGATGGAAGGAATTTATAGTGTTTTGACAAGAAAAATTAGAATTCATGAACTAACCACACTAAAAGAAAACAAATGAGTGGTATTCCTAATGAGAAGCATGGATTGATAAAAAAGACACCTACGGAATAAGTTCCTTTGGTTCACACTCTTCATCGTATGGGGAATCATTACCAACACTAAGATAATATAGGATACTAACCACCGTAGGCTTCTCTATGGAAAATAACTTAGCTAAATATTCCTCTTTCACTAGCCTTCTAAAAAAACTTTATCAGAATAAAGAACCTGATCATGTATCTCTAGGAAAAGGCTCCACACAAAGAGGTGATATTTCATCAGATCGATAAATTCCATTTCTAGATAAAAAGGAACTAAATCTTTGAAGTGGTCAAAATGCCCCTTAGCTATCTATTGACCTTGATGAATATGCATGATCTATTCCACTTTCTTTATATTAACATCCCCAAGTATAAACCATTTAATGAAAGTTGACTTAAAGATCTCCCAATTCATCATAACTTATAACAAGCGTAGAGTGATCACTTTACATTTATCCAAACCAGGCCCCTCAAACAAACCCAAGATAACTCACACTTTTAAGGTTTTAGGAGTTTCTAGGTACCCAAAGACACCTTTAAATTTATCAAGCCACTCCACAACCTCTATCAAGTCTCAATCACCATGAAAAATAGGAAACGATTGAGAATAATTTGGATCCACCACTCCACTAGGAGCCTGGGTAGGGTTAATAACTAGGAGAGACTCCTTAGAAACCTTTAAAACCATTTTGGGCGGCACATTATAAATAACATGAAAATAAAAAACAAAATAAAATAAAACCAAATCTTATTCAAAAATAAAACAAGATAACACCTCAACATAAAACAAAAATATCATAGACTTGATCATAAAATCAAACAAAATCAAAGGATCTCTTTTTAAAATCCACTATTTCCGTTTCAAATTCAAATTAATTTTCCACTCCAAAACCATTTAAATTTATACAACCATTTCCAAATACAATTTCCTTGTTTCAATTCCCATTTCAAGTCTTAATTTTCTAAATCCATTCCAGCTCACCCACTTTAAAAAACCAAATCACAACTTCCACTATCCATTTGAAAACTAAAAATCTTTCAAGAAAAGAATCCATTTTTTGAACACAAATAATTTCCAAAAAATAATTTTTCATTCTCAAAACCCACTAACAGTGACCATAATCAAAACAATATCCTCAAATACATCAAAAAATCTTAAATAAGGGATTAGTGGTCATTCATGACTTAGGAAAATGGTTTAATAGACCATGTACGAAGCATGAACCAACCACTGGAAGCATATTGAACCCTTCACCCAGGTTTCACATGGTTCACAACACCATGTAAGCTCACTGTGTGACAACAAATCACTTCCATTGTCATCCCCCAAAACACATTAACCCATCATACCAAAAAAATACCAACAACATAAACCCAAAATAAAAAATAAAGACTCAAGTCCCAACTACCCTTTATGACTCAAGATCAAGATGAGTGAAAGTTTATGATTATCTTTATATACCTACCTCATGAGTCCCAATAGTCTTATCTCTATCCTACTTGATATCCCAAATAACAAAGGGCTCTTTAGATACTATTTTATCCTGAACCAGCTTGGGTAATCCCTAAAACAGATACCCAAACCGGTCTTTGTCAAGGCCCAAAGGGCATCCCTGATCCCCACAGGTTGACGATAAGTGTCACGACACCATAGATAAATAATTATGTATGATTTAACCTAATAATCTCAAAAATAAAATATAACAGATTACGCAACACTCAGTGGATACAAAAAATCACTGAAAATAATAAATATAAAGACATAAACATTTTCGAATAAAATATACCAAAAATAAAAACTATAACTAAATAAAAACCCGACATGGTCTCCACATGACCTCTTAGTCACCACTAACCTCAAAACCAACCCGCTCCATGAGAAAATCTAAAAGATAATTTAAAAAAGAAACTAAACTTTAAAAACAACTTGGGTATACCAACACCGAGTGGAATAAGTAGGGTATGAGTATATAATAGATTAGTAGTTAAGAACCATAGAATCCATGAATTTTATTTCTTGAAATAGTCCAAAAAAAACTAGTTTAAAAATATAGTTAGAAAATAGGTTTGTATAATTTAAACAATCCAAACATAGATTTTCCAAATTCACTTTCAAAAAACAAAACAAGGATTTCCTTTAAAACAAGTTCCCATTTAAAAATCCAGTTTTGAAAACCAACCCAAGAAAACCGAACCAACCCAAGTAATTTCAAAAGCCAGAGGGAATCAAAAATGAACACAAGGATCAGGTTATATCTAAAAAATAAAAACTGAAAGTAGAGAAAGCATCATGAATTTAAATATGCTAAATAAATATAGAAAGTAAACAATGTTACATAAAATATAACATAAAATACATTGCACATAGTCATGGGAATATTATAAACATATCAAGAGGTGACCTTAGAAGTACTCGGTTTGGATTCATCTTCCAACATATACTATGGTCTATAGTCTATCACCAACCTAGCTTCTCTCAACCATCTACACTAGTGGAACAACCCACCCTGGTCAACTTCCTACCAAGGGGATCTTTCCTGTCTCATCAGGAACTAGATAGTAACTATCTCTTGAACTTCAAGATGACATCTAGGATCCCATGGTAATAATATAGGGGAAAGTGAAGAAGGTATAACATGATTGAAATTAACCATAACCCTGAGATGCTAATGTGCATGCCTTACCCACATCCCAACACCACCCATGAAAAGATCCTATCTAACTGGAGGACTACCATAGCGATTACCATCACACAAAAAACATTCCAACCAAGTCTGCACATCCAAAGAGTTTAAAACCAATTTCCAAAGAACCATCTAAAAATTAAAAATAGACTTAGCGCTTAAAGTCCAAAACCATTTATGAGGAAATTAACCTTTATCTAAATCTATTTTTAAACCAATATAATCATTAAAAAATAACTTACAAGGTTCCAAATGGGTCTATGAGGCATAATCTTGGAAACACACTTGAAAAATATTATTGTAAGTCATTTTAATACCAATATAATATTTGGAAAACATTTATAAATCCTTTAACCATTTGAGAGGAAGGTGGAGAGAATATATAATAAAATAGTTCAAGAAAAACCAAGGTTACATAGGGAAGACATCATATGGATATTCCATTTATATGAATACAAACATCTATATGGCTACCCCATGAGCATATGGATATACACATATCACACCAATATATATATATATGGATAACCATAGAAATGTCCAAGGTTTCATTATAGAAACACAAGAAGCACCATAAAAAAGCTCAAGAGTTATCACATATGAACCAAAACCATTAAGAGGCCAAAAACCAATACAATGAATAGTTCCATTTGTCACCCAAATTTTATCAAACCCCAAAAAGTCTAAAAAAACTTTTAAACACCCAAATCCATTTGAAAGGACACTTTCCATTTTATCAAACACACACCATACATATACAATGAACACATATATTCATAACTATATAAATCCATTGAAAACACCCTTTTCATCAAACCATCAACATAAAAATCTACAACAATTAATTTTAGAAAACCATAAGCATGAAGAACATAATTAAAATTCAATTTGAAAAGTTAAATCATAATACGATATGTTTTAGAAAGGAAATGGATGGAAACACCTACATTAATGGCGTGTGAATGAAATGGAACTCCAAAAGATGTAATAACTAGGTCCAAGAACCAAACCACACACCCTAACATCAAAATAAACAACCCACATGAGCCAAAACTCACTCTGGGGTTCGTCCAAGAGAAAACCAAGGTATGAAAGAAATGGAAATAAGTGGAAGAATATAGGATAGGGAGGATAAGACTTACCCAAGGAGTAATCCACCAAAAATTGAAGAGGAGACACCTGAAATCTAAGTAAGAGGATATGATAAGGTTCCCCAAATCTCCCACTATCATGCACAGTCGAATGGGGGAATAAATAACCCTCTTGGGGTTTTAATTCAAGGATAAAGAACTTGGAATTTCAAGTTTTAGGGTTTCTGGCCATGACACATGGTTAGGCCATATAGTTTACCAAACTTTATGATAATTATGCATACCCTAATGGAAGGATAATGTACCCACACAAGGTTTGGCTGCACAACTATAGACCATGCACCAAACATGATTCCTCATTTAGAAAGAAAACCACCTTTTCCCAGTTTGAAAAACTATGCGACAATCATGAAAAATAAATCTATAAAACTATAAATAGTCCTCACATACTTTCCACATGGTTCACTCTGACCGTATGCAAGTCGTGTGCCTAGTCTCAAACAACCCATTAAGGATGCATGGTTACTACTAAGACTCATATGGTTTGGAACAAACTATGCGTTGAATATAAAAAAAAATGTAAGAAGGATTTGAACTGAAAATGATCCCTTGGTTAAGAGGTCACAAAGTTTCCCTCCAAACCATACACACTAACCATGAACAGAGCCAAAAATAGACAAAAAACTCAAAAAACTCATGATTTTCACTAGGAAAGAAACTTGTAAACCAATAAAAAAACATGATCCAAGAAATAAACCAAAAAATAAAGAAAACCATGGTTGGGATTATACACATACAAACACAAACATAAGGAAAAAAATAATTTATAAGGTTGACTACTTAGTAAGAGTAACCAGTCTTTAGCTTGGTTTAGAAATAATCCAATACCATACAATCCACTAGAAAAAAAATCCTTTTATGTGGTTACAGAAAGTAGGGAATATACTTACACTTTTATTTCACTATGATCAAATCAATAGTGTATATTCTATCTGTATATATAAAAATGCAACAAATATTTTGTAACAACTTTAGAAACCTTTACCTTCATGCTTAATATGTTGTCACAGTACTGCTTGTATTTCTTCACTTTTTCTCTTCCTGAAAAAACTTATTATTCACTTTATACCCCAGAAGTAAGTAATAAATTATTTTTGTAATTTAGTATAAAACCCCATTAATTCATTGTTCATACAATTTATCCATCCAATCATCCTTCTAGAAAAAGCCAGTCTGGTGCCTTCTGAAAATAGATACAACTTATTTAAACTCTTCATGATCAATTCCAGCTGATATAAATTTTTTTCTAGTGAAATATGTCTATTTACCTGATCAAAACTTCTTTTATCGATACTAACTTCTTCTTTCGACCAATATATTCATTGGTTGAGAAATTATCTATTCAACCCTTTTCCTTTCAAAAGTTCATATGTTATCTCTGTATGAAACTAATCCAACAAAAATTCATATTTTTTCATGCAAGAACAATATACTCACTTATTTCATATTGTATGAACTACCCTTTATATATGTGTGCTCATGGGATAAAATGTGGGAACCCAAATTAATTTTCATTCTTAATGAAAACTTGATTTTCATATCTCAAACTTACTTTTAATTCACCAGACGCTTCTCATGTATTCTAGAACCTTCTAGAAATCACCAATAATCACAACCTTCTTCAAAATTTCTTAACACTTGGAAAGAACCATGATCTACCTTCATGATTTTATGAACATTTAATTATCATATCAACAATTTCACATTTTATATCTTTATGAAAACTTTATAAATACTTTTGAATTGGTAAAACATTATATCACAAATTTTTTCCTGTAAATGTTTTTAAAAAATCTTTTATCCAATGAGAATCACCATATGATTGTTTCTCTACATACTTAATATGAACTTATCAAAACTATTTATTAGAAAATTTCTTCATCTGATGAATTGTATCAGAAAAATTCGATCGATGAATCTCATACAAAAATATTCTTCTAGTGACTTGAATTCATCCAATATAGACTTCATCCAATTCCATTCCTCAGTATCATAATTTTGAACTTTAGAAATTTTTATTTTATTTGAAAAGTATTATAAATACCAAATACATAATTCTCTCCCCATTTCTACTTAATAAAAATATCTTCCCCTTTATACTTAAGAGATAAATATGAGATCTTCCAATCCTTATGATATTAGGAACTAAAGAACATAAAATCATTTTTATATTTTATTAATTGATCATTTTTTCTGATGGAGATTGTAAGTATCATAAAACATTCTACAAAAAAACTTCATCAGTTAACCTTTGTTCTTCCAATGGATTCAGTTTGGAAGACTTCAATCAATTTTCTTCATCCGATCACCTTTATTCTTTTGGATACCTTTATTGAAAAAATTATCAAATTAAAGTGATTTTAACATTGATAAAAAAAATCCAACACCCTAAACAAACTTTATTACACCTAGAATATTCATAACATTTTATAGTTTCCTCAAAAACACCTCCAAAATTCTTATCCTAACATATATCTCTTCCAATATTCCACATAAACCAAATCCTTATAGGTTTTTTTACCATTTCACCAAATATTTCATCATATAAAAAACTTATAAAACTATGTCCAAAACTCCTTTTAGACATCTTCCTTTTTTTGGGAAAGCTATCAACAATTTAACCTTGTATCGCATCATGTGAAATAACTTGGGAATACCCAGTCAAAAATCATATTAAATAAACTCTAAATCTATTTTAGAGTTTCTATATGAGTTACAACTCAATACCCATTTATTAAACCACAATTTGTGACCCACATAACTTTATATCATTGAAAAAAATATTAATTATTGAATTCATAAATGTAAATTAATAGAATACTCTAGTAAATAATTAATACTATTTAAACTTAAAAAGGATCTGGTGTGATCTCTATAAAAAACATGCATATCTATACCCATTTCCACTAGCTGCATCATGTACAAGAATGTATTTTAATATGATCCCATTATCTAAGACATTGAATAATCATGAGACACAAAGAATGTCAATCCCATATAGGTACTCATACATTCTCAATTATTCAATTGTAGATTAACCAGGCTAGTGAATACATCACATTTTATCCACCCTTATGGATGAGAAAATCAAATACCCCTCATTCAAAAGATAATCACATCATATGTAGTATAATGGTATGATCATAAACTTCTTCAGTCTATCTCAATCAAGGGATCAAATTCTATACTCATTGTATGAGAGGAAAAATCCCTTCTTAGTATAAATCCAACCAATGTCATGAGAAAAAACATACTCAACTACCCCTGATTAGCTAATATTCAAGGATTTCATATGAAATGTTTCAAAGTATAAAGGTTATTATACCGGTCATCTTTCCAACATTAGGTATGAGGAAATCCAAATCTAAAAAATACACCCCTTGTATACTAAATACATAGCGTATGAAACACCACGTGGTATACTTGTGTCATCATCCAACCAAAAAAACTCTTTTTATACCTCATGTGAACATTTAAAATCTCTATACAAAGTTATACTCATGTTAATATCAACATTTTATCATAACCTATAATAATCTATGATAAGCATCATATAGGGATAACTCAAAATCATACTTTAAGAGTTTAATTCACATAATATATATAGCCAATGTGGAAAATTGAAGATTGAATTTTGTATTAAAATTATATATTTTATATTCTTAAACCTTTTAAGAACATTATAAAAATAATACACAAGTTCTTAACTAATCATATCCCATATGATAGATGACAGAATCGACCTTATATTTTCTGCACTTTTAGGATTTTGTTAAACTCATTACAGCTCTATGTAATTATTTTCACATATCTACCTAGATATATGATAAAACCATCCCAATAAACTTATTTAGTGAGTAACATATATAAATTAATAAAGTTTTAATAATGGTGAGAATTAAAAATAACATTCTAAATGTTCAAATATTTTAATATGGTATTCAAACTTCTTAACCCCATAACATCAAATGTTATAATGTTAATAAGTCGTGTCTTATACTCAGAACTCTTTATTAGTTCATATTCATCATCATTATTGGAACCATTTCCAACAAAAATTTTCCATTAAATAATTTTGGTAAATATTATAAATGTTTACATTATTTTATCATTACCAAAACATTCTAAAATCTATTTATATATAAAGTGAAATTCACTTTGTTACGCTAACTAAATGTAACTATTTACATTTCTCTTTACCGATATAACCTAAAATTGTAACATACCAGACTCCATAAACATATATATGGTATGTATATTACATTATTGGTAAAAAATACAATATTTACTGAATGATCCAACAATTTAGTAGTCTTGGAAGACTAGATACATACATACATTACATTTCAAA
This sequence comes from Viscum album, assembly GCA_963277665.1. Classification (NCBI taxonomy): domain Eukaryota; kingdom Viridiplantae; phylum Streptophyta; class Magnoliopsida; order Santalales; family Viscaceae; genus Viscum; species Viscum album. Next base: position 534,439,567 of record OY728126.1, read on the forward strand.
ACATAAGACACAACATGAACATATTATGATAACATTATTATACCTTCCATAATATCCCTAAAAAACACACATAGTCATGCTCTAGGTTTCTAGGGGAAAGGAAAACAAACAAGGGTGAGCTCAGATGCTTAATAAGGAGCATAATACCATGGATGCATTTATAACATAAATATAGCATAAGTGATATGGCATGAATAACTGAAACAACATTAATCCATAATCAAATAAAATCAAGGGAATTATATATCCATGAAAATAAATTAAAAAATGGATAAAAGTAATAATAGATATCATAATGATGGAATGCATAACACAGTTATAAAAACTTAAAATCAAGGCCTTGTTCCAAGACACTATCCTTCCATGGGAATAGGTATACACTAAAACCCAATATGTTTTGCATCATGAGACCTATCGAAGAATCAAGGGGTTATATAATTCCAAGTCCCACCAATAATTTAATTAAGTCCAATGCATTCCCAAAAGAGTCAACGAGACATTTCATACCATTCCCTGATGAACCTCTTACTAAATAAAACGTGGATATCCATGTAGTGAGAAATATAAAAATCAAACACCTACCCATTTAATAAAATAAAGTGCATGTCTTGGATAACATGCCTTAATCAACTTAGAATCCATGGGGTATCATTAAATTAATAGGCGTTACCCTTATCAAATAAATATAGGTTTGAGGGTACTTTTAATGTGCTGGGTTATCCATGGAAGTTAGTAATTGGGTTCAAAAGTTTTCATTAGTAAGAGACCAAGGAAATGGTATAAAAAATCCTTCATCATGGTTCACTAAGAGTGTGTGAATATTACAAATCATATCCCCTAGGTGTTTCTTTATAGATGTGTAGTATTAGGCCCAATCATCATGCATTAGACTGATAATTAAGTCAATTCTCAAAAAATCCATTTTGGGGTGATTACGCCTAGGTGAATCTGTGCAATAGTTGTATCTACTTGTTAGTATCCAGACAATGATGTATTTTATAAGAAATTATACACACTTTTACATTACCAAAACTTAGGATAAATTATAAACCATAGAAAATATTGAGTTTTATAATGGTTTTGGTAACTCTTGAATCAAAAGAATATGAGGGAATGATAACAATATAGACTTATAAATCCCTTAAAGTCCATGAGTAATATTGTGATGCCTCAGACCCATGCTCCCAGATCCAATACCAAAAAAACTTAATTTACATACTTAATTTGACAACAAGTGTAAAAGACAACATATAACAATCTTTAATTACAAAATAAATAATGGTTATTGAATATCTTATATATGAAAGATCTTTTTAGGTTTATATATTTAGAGAATTATGAAAAATCATAAACTAACAAATACCATGTTATTTGTATCAAATAGATATTTTTTAATTATATATGAAACCACTTAATCCATAAAGATTCTTAAAAATATCCCATAGATTCTTTCACACATGTCATCCTTATAAAAATTTCATGTGTACTACGTTTCTTCATTACCTCGAGAAATAGAAACAAAAGAAGTGGTGATATGAAAATTGGGCAGGCATACGCTAAATACCCAAACTTGTTTTGAATCATGAGACCCATCATTTAATTGAGGGTATATATAATTTTGGTACCCATCTTTCACTTGATTAAATATAATTTATTCACCATAAGAGTCAACAAGAACTTTTATACCATTCCTTAAGGTAACAAGGCTATCTATATAATGAAGAATACATAATATCAATACATGAAAAACATTAATTAGAAACCAATAATCATCATGAATGTCAATAATTTTCATCAAGTTAATAAAGGGATAACATGTTCACAACCCATCCAAATAAAGAAGGTGTATAGTTGAAAGAGCGTTATCGCACGCGCTCTCAAAAGAACTTCAAAAGTGAGTTACGTTGGATAAAACTCCAAGCACAACACTCTATGAAGCTAATGTTTAGTTTACTTGGTGTAGCATAGGGGGCTAACCAAGGTCGTCTCTCAAAGGAGGAAGTGAATTAAAACATCTTATTAGAGGTATTCTAAAAATAAAATAAAAGAGAATAAAAACACTACTAGAAAAGGATGGGGGTTGTTTATAGTTTATGAATCTAGAAGAAGTTTGCTGGAAGAAGATTGTATTTTTTTTTGTTTTTAGTTTTGAAATGAATTCCGATTAAAATAACACAACAAGAAGATGTTTTTTTTTAGAAAATATTTTAAAAGGCGTAATCGATCTAACTCTACCTCTTCATTTACATATTAATCATTATCATTTAAATGAATATCCACTTAATTATGATCCTCTAATTTGTTAACCCTCGAACCCTACAAGAGTTAACTTAACCACAAAGATGGAATTACTTAAACCCTAGGCTAGCTTCGGAACATGCAATCGCAGAACCCTGCTTTGATTGTTGTTCTAAGGTTAGCTTATGGTCAGTGGTTAATTAGAGCACAAATCCATTCTGGAAATGAGGATGAGTTGTGTTTAGGGATTATATTTTAACTCTACAAATTTATCCCAAGTGGTCTTGTATTACCGATTAAGCTCGCACTCTCACAATTTACACAAAATCTCGACCTCGCGTGTTTTTGTATTAATTGTTCAATTGCCTACTTAGTTTCTTAAAATTTAAAAACATAATTCATGGATCATATTAAGTGAATTACAGTAGGCTCAATGATTTAAAATAATTAAATGAAGAGGGTAGAAGATAGATCGATCACTAAAAATTACTCTTCCATGGGTGGCGTAATCATCGTAGAAGCGTTTTGCATGTGCAAAGGTTTATAATGGGTATAACCCAATATCGCTTCTACTCAAGAATTCCAGACCCAAGAGGAAGATTAAGAGAAGAATAAATTTAAATAAAACAGAGGAAAAGAGAAGAAATAAAAGAAGAACAAAGAAGTTTATTACACAAACAAAACAATTACAACATGAAGGAGAGAAGGAGGCTTCGATGAGAGGATCCTTGCTTCAAGAGCTACCTCTCTTACAATGGTTGGAGAATTTGGTTGAAACCAATTCTCCTCTGCCTCCAATCTCCCAAATGCACGAACCAGCCTCTCCAAATGAGAAAATCACTAATTTATAGAGTGGAGGGGAGGCTAGGTTTAAAGTGGTTTCAAGTGTGAATGCAAAATCTCGGCCAAATATTTTAATGCAACTTGCACCGCCCATTTGACCTCCAAAACGCGTGAATTGGCCGGCCATCTAGAAGGATGATTTGTGCCAAATCATGTCCCCGAGCTTTCATCAAAATTTGGGCTCAATCCAAGCCCTTATGTAGAAGATATGGTCCAAAAACAGAACCTATGTTCATTCTGCCGAGTCCAGCCCAACTTTGAATTAATGGCTCATTTACTCCATCAAAATGCACTCTTTAGCTATAGTGTCCTGAATGAAAGTTGTATACAATGAAGTTAGGAACACTGTTAAAAAATTTCAAATTCAAATAATAAATATAAAAGTATTTATCTTCGAAATACTACAGTGCACTATTAAGGGTAAAACTGGAATTTTCACCAAATTTTCAAATGAATGATCAAATCCCAAATATTTTATAAATAAACATGTTTAACACAATGTGAGGAAATTATATCATTTATTATCAATAAAATATTCAATAAAATAGTGTTTTATCAACTCCCCCACACTTACCCTTTTGCACACCTGGGCAAAACCTCATATCAAGTAAACATCAATATCAAATCAAAACCAATTTTAAAACACATATCTTTAAGATCAATCAATTTCACACCAAGAATAAAAAAAGATATCATGCCTCATAAAAAACCTTATTTCAAGTTCTCCATTTATATCATTCAATATATTTCCACTTCATTTATCCACCCATGCACAAAACACTTACCTCGCTTGAATTTTCTCTCATCACTCAAATATCAATTTTTTTTTGCAATGTCTTTCTCATCCAAACTCATACAAGGGTCACCATAGGCTTGATAGATTCCTACATCGCTACCCAATGTGAGTCAAGGACATATGTTTATCATGAGGACTTTTCAGGGTTGTTCTGTGGCTTTCGGTTGGTAGGATTAAGATGTGAAAAACTCTGAGGCTGAATGAGGAGGGCTTGACTCTTTTGAAGCAAAATTGCATTAATCTAATTTTCACTTAAATATGGTCTTCTCTTCAATCCCCATAGTATCAATTCAGCTCCATCATCATGAAAGGTCATGAAAGGTTTACACCATTCATCATTTCAGCATAAAAATGTCAATCTTCTCAAACATGATTTTCTTGAAAGCTCCAGATGGGCACAACTTTCCACCTCAATTAGAAGCTCCAGAAAAGGCACAGCTTCACTTGTCATGAAAGCTCCAGAAAAGGAACAGCTTTCAATATAATGACTTTCTTTAGCAGCAAACACATCTCTTCAGAATTTAATTTTCCACCCAAAGTATCACATAATGTGGTGGCACAACACAAGACATCTTCCCCCACACTTAAGCTCAACTAGATTATGCAATTTCACTTCAAGAGTTGGTTGGATAGGGAAAATTGGCTTGTAATGTGGCTTAACCTAACAGGCTGTGCATGGCTTCTAAGGGCTACAAGGATTAAATATTCAAGGTAGGCCATTATAAAAAAGGATTATTTGAAATAGGGGTTTTAATACCAAACAAATGCCTCAATCATTTAAACACAAGTACCTCAAACCCTCAAGTTTTGACAGGAATAGATCAAATTCTGGTTAAATCAAGTATGGTTTGGCTCTCTCAAGAAGTGAGGTGAATGTAAAGAATATGAAAATAATGGTTTAGAAGCCTCACAGGAAAGTGATTTCAAATATAAAGACAGTGAGATTGGCATGGGATTCAAAATTCAGCGTACTTTGCATGAAATTACTAAATATTTGAACTTGAAACAAAGTCATTTTCAGCATTCATTTATGCTCAGTTTCATGGGATAAATTGTTTCACTTATTGATATGGATTTAAAAATGGTGATGAGAATCATTTCAGCTCAAAAGTTTCAAAAACACACAGAAAATTGTAAAATAAACACACAAATTTTGAAAAACACACAATTTTTTTTTTGGTTTTTTTTTACAGGAAAACAATTGAAATTACTAAACTAAAAGGTTCCCTCCCCCGCACTTAAAATATTGCATTGTCCTCAATGTGAACCCGTGAGATGATATATGCACATGAAATGCAGAATTTTTAAATAGGACAAATAATATAAAAGTGAAAGGGTTAGGAACAGCCTGATGTGATCAAGTGATGATGGGGTCATGCAGTGTGATAAAATCCACTGCATCAGTAGGATGTCCCTCAATGTATCTCTTCAAACGTTGCCCATTGACTGTAAAGCTCCTTCCAGTGTCCTCTTGTGTGATCTCCACTGCACCATAAGGAAAAACATTAGACACAATATAAGGACCTAACCATCTGGAACGCAACTTACCAGGCATCAACTTCAGTCGTGAACTATAGAGAAGGACTTTCTCTCCAATATGAAACTCCCTTTGTTGGATCATTTTGTCATGAGCTGCTTTTGATCTTTCCTTGTAGAGCCTTGAGTTCTCATATGATGACAGGCGAATCTCCTCAAGCTCTTGAATTTGCAACTTCCTTTGAATTCCAGCTTGGGCCAAATCCATGTTACATTTCTTTATAGCCCAATATGCCCGATGCTCGACTTCCACGGGGAGATGACACGCTTTCCCAAAAACAATCCGAAATGGGGACATACCAATCGGGGTCTTGTATGCTGTCCTATAAGCCCACAATGCATCATCCAAGCGCTTGCTCCAATCCTTCCTATTTGGCTGCACGGTTTTCTCCAAGATTTGTTTCAACTCACGATTTGAAACCTCAGCCTGACCATTTGTTTGGGGGTGGTATGGTGTTGATGTTTTGTGTGTCACCCCATACTTCCGAAGGAGGGAAGCAAAATTCCTATTGCAAAAGTTTGTCCCTTGGTCACTGATGATGGCCTTTGGTACTCCAAACCTGCAAAAAATCTGTGCTTTGACAAAATCCACAACAACATGAGAATCGTCAGTCCTGGTGGCCTTGGCCTCCACCCATTTACTCACATAATCGACAGCAACAAGGATATACAAGAAACCAAATGAACTAGGAAAAGGTCCCATAAAATCAATTCCCCAAACGTCAAAAATCTCACAGAATAAAATGGGTTGTTGGGGCATCTCGTGTCTTCTTGAAATGTTTCCAGTGTGTTGGCAATGAGAGCATGACTTACAAAATACATGGGAATCATGGAATAAACTAGGCCAATATAATCCTGAGTCTAAAACCTTCCTAGCTGTCCGTTGGGGTCCAAAGTGTCCACCACAAGCAAGTGTATGACAGAAATGCAAAACAGACTCAAACTCATGATCGGGAACACACCTCCTAATGACTTGGTCACTACACATGCGCCAGAGGTATGGATCATCCCACACATAATACCTAGACTCACTTTTTAATTTTTGGACTTGATGCTTCTTCAAATTTACTGGGATTTCAGAGCCAACAATGTAATTAACTAAATCAGCATACCAAGGATGCTTACCTGAGATGGTATAGAGATGCTCATCGGGGAAAGTGTCCCGAAGTGGTACCTGGTCCAAGGTGTCACCCTCTAGTGTGTGAGTAAGCCTACTCATGTGGTCTGCCACCAAATTCTCTGACCCCTTCTTGTCCTTTATCTCAAGGTCAAACTCTTGAAGAAGTAGCATCCAACGGATAAGTCGTGGCTTTGCATCTGGCTTCTTTAGGAGGTACCTCAAAGCTGCATGGTCAGAAAAAACAACTACTTTAGAGCCCAATAAATATGAACGAAATTTATCTAAAGCAAATATAACAGCAAGAAACTCTTTTTCTGTGGTTGTGTAATTTGATTGGGCTGAATCCAGTGTCCTTGATGCATAGGCGATCACATGTGAACGTCCCTCCACCCTCTGAGATAAGACAGCTCCAACCGCGAAGTTGGAGGCGTCACACATAAGCTCAAAAGGAATCTCCCACCGTGGGGGCTGTATGATCGGTGGAGTGGTCAGACACTTCTTTAGCTCATCAAATGATACCCTGCATGAATCATCAAAATTGAAGTCAATATCTTTTTGAAGCAATCGAGATAAGGGTAGAGCGATCTTACTAAAATCTCTGATGAAGCGTCGATAAAATCCAGCATGTCCAAGGAATGATCGAACATCACGCACACATGAAGGGTAGGGTAAGGATGAAATGATGTCTACCTTAGATCTATCAACCTCTATCCCATGTTTTGACACTACATGCCCTAAGACAATGCCATGCTCTACCATGAAATGACACTTTTCAAAGTTCAGGACTAGATTCTTCTCAATACAACGATTCAACACATTTTCCAAACTACTTAGACATTCATCAAATGAAGATCCATACACTGTAAAATCATCCATAAATACCTCCATGCAGGTCTCAATAAAATCAGAAAAAATACTCACCATGCATCTCTGGAAGGTACCTGGGGCATTGCAAAGTCCAAATGGCATCCTCCGATAGGCAAATGTCCCAAAGGGACAAGTGAATGTAGTCTTCTCCTGATCCTCCGGAGCTATAGGAACCTGAAAATATCCAGAAAATCCATCCAAGAAACAATAGTGTGTCTTCCCAGCTAGTCTCTCAAGCATCTGATCAATAAATGGGAGGGGGAAATGATCTTTGCGAGTGGAATGATTTAGTTTCCTATAATCAATACACACGCGCCAACTGTTTTGTACCCTCATTGGAACTAACTCATCTTTCTCCTTTTTAACAACAGTAACACCACTTTTCTTAGGCACAACCTGAATAGGACTTACCCACTGAGAATCTGAAATGGGATAGATTATACCTGCCTCGAGCAATTTTTCAACCTCTTTTTTAACAACCTCCAGAAGGGTTGGATTGAGTCTCCTTTGTGGTTGCCTCACCGGTTTAGCTCCATCTTCCAAAAGAATCCTATGCATGCAAATGGAGGGGCTAATACCTGATATGTCAGCCAAGGTCCACCCGATTGCCCTGATGTTCTCCCTCAAAAGATTCAAAAGTTTTTCTTCATGTTCAAAAGAGAGATTGTTAGCAATGATAACAGGTAATTTTTCACCACTTAACAAGTATGAGTATTTGAGATTTGGTGGCAATGGCTTTAGTTCCAGTGATGGTGGCTGCTGAATGGATGGAAGCATGAGTGGCGTAGACATCTGTGCACAATCATACATATCATCTGAATGAGAGAACAATGCATCAAATCCATCAGAAAAATTATCAGCCATATCATAATCAGAGTATACATGCTCAGAATTCGAATATGATTGGACAAATGAACCAATCCCAAGATCAGAAAGATCATGAATTAAAGGGGATGAAGTAGAATGAGACATCAAGTTGGACCCAATACTCATTATTTCATTAAGAAGTGAATAGTCCCCAAGAGATTGGGAATCAAAAATAGAGGGACTATCACATGGAGACTCAGAATGAGAGAGAAAGAATGCTGAGTGTTCCTCTGGTGGGTACTTCATAGAATCCAGGATTTTAAACCTCACGATTTCATCCCCGAATTCCATGGAAAGAGTACCCTCATGAACATTGATAATGGTCTTAGCAGTTTTGAGGAAGGGTCTACCAAGAATGATAGGGGCATGAGAACTTACCTGGTCATCTTCCATGTTTAGTACATAGAAATCAACAGGGAAGATCATGTCCTTTACCTTTACCAACACATCTTCAAGGACACCAGCCGGATATGCTGTAGCTCTATTCGCTAGCTGCACCACTACCCTTGTAGGCTTGAGCTCACCAATCTGCAATGAAGAGAAAACAGAGTGAGGCATCACATTTATTGAAGCTCCTAAATCACAAAGAGCATCAGAGAAGTGCAACTCCCCTATGGTACATGGGATGGTGAATGTCCCGGGATCCTTGCACTTTGTTGGCATTGCTAGAGTTGGTGTAATGAGTGCCGAGACATTCCTTCCAAGGTTGATCCTCTCATTTCCCTTGAGCCCTCTTCGATTGGTGCAGAGTTCTTTTAAGAATTTGGCATACCTTGGGATTTGCTTAATGGCTTCAAGTAGAGGAATGTTGATCTCAACACGCTTGAATGTGTCCAAAACCTCCTTTTGCATTGCTTCTTCAGCCATCTTCTTGGTTTGAACAACCCTGTTTGGAAAGGGAAGGGGTTTAGGAGGAACATCAACAATCTTTTTCTTACCTTTATCTTTCTCCTTGGATTGCTCATCAGTTGGTATGGAATGCGGCTTCTCTGAAGTTGAGGTGAATCCCGGTGGAATGGTAGGTGCAGATGTATCGTTCATTTGCTTCCCGCTTCTCAATGTGATGGCACTAACATTCCCCTTTGGATTTGGAGTGGGTTGGGAAGGTAGATTTCCAGAATTCTTACTTACAAGTTCATGGAGGGCGGTGGCAATCTGGCTCATTTGAGTCTTCAACTCCCTCAGCTCCGAACCTTGACTTTTCAGCTCATTCGGTTGATTAAGAACAATTTGTTTCAAAAGATCATCAGTGTTAGAGTCTACCTTGGGTTGGAGATTCCCTTGTTGCTGACTTGTTGATGTTTGAGCTTCAAATCTCCTTTGGGGTTGTTGGAAACCCTGTTGGTAAGGTGGAGGCTGCTGGAAGTTTTGTTGAAAGGGGGGCCTTTGTTGTTGTCCAGAGCCATACCTCATGTCCAGATGATCTTTCCACCCTTGGTTGAATGTTGGATCGAACTTCTTCTGGGGATATGGTTGTTGCTGCTGCTGCTGATATGGTCTCCCAGGGAACACTGCTGCACAATCTTCTGTTTCTTGGAGTTGTGGGCAACAGTCAGTTGGGTGGCTTGTCTCAGTGCAAATACCACAAGGCCTTGAAGGAGGAGGTAAAGATGTCTTTTGTGCCAAAGCAATCTGCCTTACCATAGTTGTCAATTCTTCTAACTTGGTATCAATCAAATGACTCTCAAGAGAAGAAGGACTTACCTGATGTACTCCCCTGACATGTAGTGTACCTCTATCACCGAATTGTTGAGAGTTTTGGGCCATTTTGTCGATCAATGCTCGTGCAGCTACTGGTGTCTTGTCCACCAATGCTCCTCCAGCTGCAGTATCCACCATGCTCCTCTCCATGGGTGTGAGTCCTTCGTAGAAGTATTGGATGAGGAGTTGCTCACTGATTTGGTGATGTGGGCAGCTTGCACACAACTTCTTGAATCGCTCCCAGTACTCATACATTGACTCCCCTTGTGCTTGCTTGATCCCCGATATCTCCTTTCGAATGGATGTGGTCCTTGATGCTGGAAAAAATCTCTGCAAGAAAAGACGTTTCAAATCGTTCCAACAAGTTACATCTTCGGGTTGTAAATAATACATCCAATCTTTCGCAGCTCCATCAAGTGAGAATGGGAATGCTCTTAGTTTGATTTGATCTTCAGAGACATTTCTAGGTTTTAGGGTTGAGCAAACCACATTAAATTCTTTCAAATGTTTATTCGGATCCTCACCAGAGAGGCCATGAAACTTTGGAAGTAAGTGAATTAACCCTGATTTTAGTTCAAAGTCCGATTCAAGATTTGGGTATGCAATACAATTTGGTTGATAGTTAATATCAGGTGCAGCCAATTCTCGAATGGTTCTATTAAGTTCATTTCCATTATTATCAGCCATTGGTTCCTCTTTTATGTTTGAATTTGAATTGCTTCCAATTTCAATGTTCTGATATTGGAGTAATTCTCCAACTGGTTGAATGTTGAAACTTCCCGTAGACTGAGAATGTCTGATTCGTGCCCTAAGGCTACGTTCAATCTCAGGGTCAAGATCTAAGAGATCTTCGGGATTAGTTCGTGTCATAGATCAAATAAAAATGAAAAGAAAGAAGGTGGACCATAGTAAAATAAAAATGAGAAGTTTGAGTTGATGGTCCAAAAAGAAGTAGGAGAAAATAAAAGAAGAGGATGAAAAATCAGATTGGGTAAAGAAGGAAGAAAGAAGAGAGGAAAATAATAAAATGTAAAATAAAATAAATACCTCTAGTTGGTTGAAATAATTACTTGCCTCCCCGGCAACGGCGCCAATTTGAAAGAGCGTTGTCGCACGCGCTCTCAAAAGAACTTCAAAAGTGAGTTACGTTGGATAAAACTCCAAGCACAACACTCTATGAAGCTAATGTTTAGTTTACTTGGTGTAGCATAGGGGGCTAACCAAGGTCGTCTCTCAAAGGAGGAAGTGAATTAAAACATCTTATTAGAGGTATTCTAAAAATAAAATAAAAGAGAATAAAAACACTACTAGAAAAGGATGGGGGTTGTTTATAGTTTATGAATCTAGAAGAAGTTTGCTGGAAGAAGATTGTATTTTTTTTTGTTTTTAGTTTTGAAATGAATTCCGATTAAAATAACACAACAAGAAGATGTTTTTTTTTAGAAAATATTTTAAAAGGCGTAATCGATCTAACTCTACCTCTTCATTTACATAATAATCATTATCATTTAAATGAATATCCACTTAATTATGATCCTCTAATTTGTTAACCCTCGAACCCTACAAGAGTTAACTTAACCACAAAGATGGAATTACTTAAACCCTAGGCTAGCTTCGGAACATGCAATCGCAGAACCCTGCTTTGATTGTTGTTCTAAGGTTAGCTTATGGTCAGTGGTTAATTAGAGCACAAATCCATTCTGGAAATGAGGATGAGTTGTGTTTAGGGATTATATTTTAACTCTACAAATTTATCCCAAGTGGTCTTGTATTACCGATTAAGCTCGCACTCTCACAATTTACACAAAATCTCGACCTCGCGTGTTTTTGTATTAATTGTTCAATTGCCTGCTTAGTTTCTTAAAATTTAAAAACATAATTCATGGATCATATTAAGTGAATTACAGTAGGCTCAATGATTTAAAATAATTAAATGAAGAGGGTAGAAGATAGATCGATCACTAAAAATTACTCTTCCATGGGTGGCGTAATCATCGTAGAAGCGTTTTGCATGTGCAAAGGTTTATAATGGGTATAACCCAATATCGCTTCTACTCAAGAATTCCAGACCCAAGAGGAAGATTAAGAGAAGAATAAATTTAAATAAAACAGAGGAAAAGAGAAGAAATAAAAGAAGAACAAAGAAGTTTATTACACAAACAAAACAATTACAACATGAAGGAGAGAAGGAGGCTTCGATGAGAGGATCCTTGCTTCAAGAGCTACCTCTCTTACAATGGTTGGAGAATTTGGTTGAAACCAATTCTCCTCTGCCTCCAATCTCCCAAATGCACGAACCAGCCTCTCCAAATGAGAAAATCACTAATTTATAGAGTGGAGGGGAGGCTAGGTTTAAAGTGGTTTCAAGTGTGAATGCAAAATCTCGGCCAAATATTTTAATGCAACTTGCACCGCCCATTTGACCTCCAAAACGCGTGAATTGGCCGGCCATCTAGAAGGATGATTTGTGCCAAATCATGTCCCCGAGCTTTCATCAAAATTTGGGCTCAATCCAAGCCCTTATGTAGAAGATATGGTCCAAAAACAGAACCTATGTTCATTCTGCCGAGTCCAGCCCAACTTTGAATTAATGGCTCATTTACTCCATCAAAATGCACTCTTTAGCTATAGTGTCCTGAATGAAAGTTGTATACAATGAAGTTAGGAACACTGTTAAAAAATTTCAAATTCAAATAATAAATATAAAAGTATTTATCTTCGAAATACTACAGTGCACTATTAAGGGTAAAACTGGAATTTTCACCAAATTTTCAAATGAATGATCAAATCCCAAATATTTTATAAATAAACATGTTTAACACAATGTGAGGAAATTATATCATTTATTATCAATAAAATATTCAATAAAATAGTGTTTTATCAATAGTCAAACAATACATAGTCAACTTGGTAATAATCATCCATATTGGAATAATAATATACAACACACCAATATATACCCCCTCAATAGAATATAATAATTTATAAGTGAACATAATTCAATATTAATTATATAAAATGTTAAGTTCACACCATATATATCAATGAGTATACAACTAAGTAAATACTAGAATAACATGATCTATAAGACATCTAGAGAAAGAAAGTGGATAGTTTCAAAAGAACATATCCCAAGAAGTGAAAAATATTTGTTAAAGGTTTATGTGGTTGGAATATATATCCCCCCAAAAAATAATATAATATCACATAATAAAATCAAATGGATGAATGTACCCAACTTATTTGAAATAATTTCTAGATAATGATCATTAATCAATGAATGAGAGTTGGGTTACCAAAAGTCTTTACTACTAGAAAAACAAATAAATCAATAGGAACTTGAATAAGGGAACATTATTTATCTAGTAAATCCCATGAAATACAAGGATTATGATAAAAATAAATACATGGCCCATAAATACACCATGAAAAGTAATATAGGTGCACAAAATGTATTATGGCTCAAAGAACGAGAATTGACACTAAGGAAACCTTACGACCTTATAAAATTTTGAATGAGAACCCTTTGAATGAGAGGGTTTGTAATTAAACTTAAAATAAAATTATTAAAATATAATTCATGATATTATATCTCAAATAGGTAGTATATACACCACATAAATGAAATTATGTGTAAAATAGAAAACATGTCTCAAAGAGAGAAATTTGAGATGAAAATCCCTTACATATTTTCTAGAATTACTCAAACATAATTTAACATCATGTATCAAAAACATATATATATTAATAAATTAAATTAAAAACTTACTCACATACCTTTTCATTCACACTTTTCATAAATATTCATTCTCTATACGAATTCTTCTGATTTTCACATCAGGTGTTTGCAGTTTTGATCAATTGTACTAGTTTTATAATAACAATTTCCATATTAATTATTATTAAAAATATCATCATTAATAGGTCATTAAAATTACTTATCGATATTAATTATAATAATTTGTGATGTTTTAAATTATTTTCATGAGTTTTTTAGACTTTATCCTTGAAGATGAGGTCGACAATAAGAATGATTTGGTGATTTTTAATGAACGAAGGGTGTTTCCTAAACCAATGAAATAAATATTGATATAAAATATCTAGAATAAGGAAACCATTATTTACAAATTTATAATATATTATACCAATAATTATGTTACCATAGTCATTCATGATATAAATTCATCTTATTGTTCAAGTAAGTGGTTAAACCTACCCAAGCATGAACATACCTCAATTTAATAAATGATTATGAGGTGGTTTTATTGTAATATCATTATAACTATATAATAATGATCTTATTTAATGTTTATTAGTGTGATATATCATAATTTTGAGTATATATATGAAGAATTTATAGATATGAAAACATTACACTATTTGAATAAAAGATTATTCTCTTCGCATGCTTATTTTAAACAATAAAATTAGCGATGGTTGTTTGTTGTTCATTTCATTAATAGGTTCTAAAATTTATTATAAAATAACCTTAATAATATCATAAACACCATATTTATTCTTTAATCCAATACTTATATCCATAAATGTAAGACAATGATGGAAAACAAAACACTTTGTGTTGTGGAGGTGGTAATCCACACAACACACAACACATGAACAATGAATTTATTTTTATTAATGGATGGGGTATATGAATAAATAATGAAAATAACCTTAATGTAGTAACATTAAAGTATATAAATGATACTAATATAATTATATTAGTGTGTATATAATAAATTTTAAAAACATAATTAAGAATAAAAATAAATTAGTTGATAATACTCATGTAGGGTACTTGAATTTCCCTTGGAAGTATCCTTGGAAATGAAGAAATTATGAAAAATAATGGTGGAAAAATCTTTTGAAAGTGGTAGAGGGTTACAAGAGGATAAAATTAGTATAGTTTCAAGAGTAAATTCAATGTTTAGGAAAATATTGAAGTGGTGAAGATGTTACACTTTCATAAGTGAAAGGAAGGTTAGTTTTGGGAGTAACCCTTACATTTTCAATAATATAAGGTTACTATTAAAATTTCAAAGGCTAAAAAATGGACAAAAGAGGAGTAAAAAAAATGAGTGTGGGTTGAAACTCACCTCAACCACTCCTTTTTGAGGCAAATTTGTGTGTTTTAAGGATTTTCATTTTAACCTTTTTATCACATATCCTAATTTACTTTTACCTTGGTAATTAATTTCAAACCTTAGTAATTAATTTTATGAAAAATATTAAGATTGACCATTTTACCTAATTTTATACTTATAATTTAAAATTAAAAAAATAAATTTATCAAATAAAATTTCTAATGGCGTGAAAAGTTAATTTTAAAATAAATACACTTAATCACATAAAAACATTTTTTTAAGAAATAATGTTTTTAAGCTCCAAATTTTCATATAAGATAAAATTATCTTGGATACTAATTTTAATGTCAATAATTTATTTATTATGAAAAATAAAAGATACGAGACTTACAAGGTGTTGGTAAAAAATCCCTCAAGGTAACATTGGAGTGTTTTTGGGTTGATTGTGTTTGTTGATAAAGAAGGTTTCCATGGTCAGTTGTGGAGTTATAGAGAGATTATTGACTAGGCATGTTGAAAAAGTTCCAAGATAAAATAACAGATGCTCTGAAATTGGTATAAAAAATTGTGTACATATGGTGGTGTCGTTTCCTAGTGTTTACCAAATTTTTGGGGTCCAAAATTTGGAGGTTGGATTAATCATCATAAAAGTTGGAAATATATGAATGCCTTATAAAAATATGGAAAATTCATGAATTTTTTGAAGACTAGAGTTATGTGAAGGTATCAAGAATTAAAAAGGAATGTTGTTTAATGAAGTCTAGGTTTTACAAATGTGTGGATCATCGAAAATGTGACAAGGGTTGATGGTGATCTCTGAAACTATGAGAAGTGTAGCATAGTGAATGCATGAAGGGATGATGATGATCTCCACAACTATGAGAAGTCAAACATGAAGAATGCATGAAGTGTTGAAGGCTATTCTCGATGAATACCATAAGCTTTGCGAATGGGAAATTACCATGGCGCTTTGTGAAAATAGGGAGCCTCACGAATGCAATTGGAGAGATTTGTGAAAAGGTGATGGTGAGGATGGAATTTTATAGAATAGGAGGAAACACTAATAAATAGGTCTCTACCCCCATCATGAAAGAATATTAAGCCTTAATGAAAATCCGTTGCCTTTGAATTCATGAATGTGATTCACAAATTTCGTTCTTGAGAAAAAGTTCATGAAGAAAGGATGTTTGCAAAGGCTATGAAAGCCGACCAAAAGTTTTAAGCATCATGAAAGTATTGAGGTTTGCAAAGGCTATAAAAATCCAATTGAAAGTTGTGAGCTTTGTGAAGGCTAAGTGTGATTCACGAAAGTGTTTGAGCTTCATGAAAGGCGGTTGCTTCATGAAGGCTATTTGATATTCACAAAAGAAGTGAGATTTATGAAAGTTGTGGGGTTCACAAAGGCAGTATATTCTTGTGATGAATTGGGTTGTTTTGTAAAGGCTGTGTGAGTTTCGTGGGGCCAATGAGTATTGTGAAAGTGTCTAGAAGGGATTTCCTATTGAATCTGTGGTAAATTGGTATTCATCAAGTGGATGAAAGTGGGAGTTAAAAATTGAATCTATCTACAAATGAGTATGTATTGATTATTGTTAATTAAGGGACCTACATGTCCATAAAATGTGTTTTAATCCTTTCTAGAGCAGTAGTGAGCCATATAATGAAGTTTGAGGGAGTGACACTTGGGAAGTAGTGAGCTATCCATAAACATTGTAAAGGTAGTGAGCCTGGGTATAGAAGTGATCTAGACCGAACCTTTTATTTTGGCATTGAGTTGTAGTGGATTTGGTACATCAGAACATTGCCATTGTATGCTCCTCAGATGTAGCCCAGTGAGGGTGAATCAAGTAAAATATCTATGTATCATGTATGATTTTATTTATGTTCATACATTTCTATAGGAAAGTGAGAGAAGATTTTTTTTGTTTAATGAAGAAATAAGATTTGAAGGGGTAGTTATTTTAATCTGTCATACCCCAATTCACCCCCCTTTTAGGGTATTTAACCTAGTTGGGATAACAATTGGTATCAAAGTCAAAGGATAATTTAAGTGTTTCTCTATAAGGGATTTCAAGGGAGGTTGTTAATCATAAAGGTATTTTTATCTTTGATAGAAAAAATTTTCAATTATGGAAGAATCAGATGTAGCACTACTTCTTATCTTTGGGAATGGATGTCTTTACAACCATTATACAGGGTATTTGGCCAGTGTGGACAATGGTGATTTATCAAAAGTGGACCGAAGGGAATTGGATGTCAATGCCAAAGGAATCAATACTTTAGGGGGATCCCTATCCAATGAAATATATATAAAGGTTATTCCATGTAATTAATCACATGATATATGGGAAAAGTTTCTAAATATTTATGAGGGTGACTCAAAAGTCAAAGAATAAAAGCTTTAGGTTATATGGAATAAGTACAAGGATCTTAGAATGCACCCTAATGAGTCTGTTGATGCATTATTTAACTTAGAGAATGTTGTTGTGGAAGACATGCATGATCTCAGATAAATTATTGAAGATGTAATGATTTTCAAGGGCGTCTTGAGAAGACTTCCACCTTAGTTCAATCTAAATGTTTCTATATTGGAAGATAAAGATCAAATGGAGCTAACATTGGATATCTTGCACAATAATCTTATTGTATAAGAGATAAGAAATTATGATAAAGAGTTTGTGGAAAAAGTTAATTCCATATAAGTGGAATTTAATGACATGAATAAGCTCACCATTGAAGATAGTCAGAAATAAGAAGAGATGAATGAGGTAATGTCATTACTTTCCTAAAATCTTCAAAGAGGAAAAGGAAAGTTCAAAGGAAAACTTCCACTTTCATGATTTCTATGTGGAAAGGTTGGACATTTTACAACAATGTTCTACTAGAATTTTCAAGAAGATAAAAATGATGAAGTTGAAATTACCATGAAGAAGTCCTCAGCCTATGTGAAAGGTAAGAAAAAGTTCAAGATAAATTTCTTCAAAAATAATAATCTTCTTTCATAAGAAAATGATAGGTCATAAGAACCTAAGGTTGAAGAGATGGATAAATTCAAATATCATGGACGAAATGCTATGGTGGTGGTTGTAGGTAGTTCTAGAAAAGGAAAGAAATCAACAATGATGAAGAAGAAGTTGAAGTAAGATTTGATATGCAGGTTGAATTAGAAGTTTCTCTTGAGGAGATAGATGTTTGGAGAGCCAAAATGAAGATAGAAAATAGAGTGGTTCATGATTAAAAACTTTATATAAAACAATAGGAAGAAAGGAAGTCTAATATAGAGGAATAAATTGAAAATCTTAAGTTTTCAATGCTTGGGAACTCAGAAACTGTTGGTGAGTATAAGATCAAAGTTGAATAATAGAAAAGGGTTATCGATGGTTTTAATAACATAGTGAAATATCAAGAAAAACTCATAAAAAATATTGTTGGTGAGGTTATCAGCTTTTGAAGGAAAGTGAAAGATCAAGAGAAACTCTTGTATCTAGTAAAATAGGTCACAAAGGTAGTAGAAAATGGAAAAGTAGAGTTCAAAGCTGAAGTAAAACAGCAAAAGTAATGTCAGGGGAAGAAAATGATAGTTCAAAATGATAAAACTGGTATAAATCTTGATAAAAAATAGAAATAAGTATTGTTTGAAGTCATACCACAGGAACCTGATCCAAGATTGAATATTAATTTGGGTATGAATCAGAATTGGAAGATTTAGATAACCCATGGGAAAACTAGTTGTGTAGTAGTGACATAGAGGAATGCACCCCACTTTAGATGTTATTGTTTTGGAAAGATGATACACTCCCAAAATGTCTATTACATAGTCAATAGGTACCAAAGGGAACAAGACCAAGAGAGGTAGCTAGATTGAGCTCAATATTCCAGGATATCATTTTATGTTCACTGTTTCAGTTTTGGAAGATTCAGACACATGGAAAGATATTTCTCATCAATAATGTAGAGAAATGAACTGAAGTAGACTAAATGTGGTCATAAGTTTTAGCTCATTTATTATCAAATGAGCTGAAAATAGAAAAATTGTTTTACAACTCTATAAGATGAAGCTGGTCCATCATACTCCATGTAAGATCAATATTATCAATCCATAGCGAGTATAAAGTCAAAAACATGGTTAAAAAAGAAAAGAGCTAAGGAGGAAGTGGTTTTGGAGATTTCCCTTAAAACATCAGATCATTCTAGTGTATGGATCCTTAATAGTGGATGAACATCCCATATGATAGGTAATAAGGATATTTTTATAAGCATAAAATATGACAAGGAAGGTGTTGTAAAATTTGGAAATATATGGTGTAGTTGTTATACAGTGAAAAAGAATGAAGGTAAATATATACCTTGTAAGTAGAGTAGAAGATATGTGGTTTTTATCTAGAGAGAAAGGAAACAAGTTGTGGAATAAATGAATTGGAAAACTATTCCAACCATCCCAAGAAGATCTATCCAAATGTGATGCCTCTCTAGATCTCCCCAAGATATCATGTGATCATACTCATACGTGCGATTCTTGTCAACAAGGAGAGATCATCAGAAAGACATACAAGGAAAAAGAATAAAAGTTAACCAGAGTGCTTGAATTGGTGCATGAAGATATATGTAAACTTATCTCACCAAGTTCCATTGATGGGTATAGGTATTAAATTTTTTTCAATGATGATTTCAATAAGAAGGAATAGGTATTTTTCATTTACCACAAGTTATATGTGTTCAGTTGTATAAAATAGTATTGAAGGGAATATTAAAGGTTGATTGGATAGAAGATTTTAAAGTTTCATACTGATAATGGTACGGAATTAAAACATAGTCAAGTGGAATGTTATCTCAAGAAACATGGGATAATGAATCAAGTTTTACTTGTAAGAAATCCTCAAAAAATGGAGTGGTTGATAGGAGAAATCAGATTATCAACAACATAGATAGAATAATGCTTATTGAAAAGGACCTACTAAAGAAATTATGGAAGGAAACAGTCTTAACACCTGTCTACATATCTAACAAGGTTTTTTTGTGTCCTAAGGAAAAAAATAATCCATACGATATATGGTATTGAAATAATACAACATTGAAATACTTTCAAATCTTTGGAAGTAAGTATTTTATTACCAATAAAGATAAACACAAAAAATTTGAGTCTTGTGGAGATGATGGGATATTTTTTTTGGATATTCAAGGAAAATAAAATCAAATAAATGTTTTAACAAGAGGCTTGTAAAGGTAGTTGAAATCAGTGATGTCACTGTAGTAGATAATGCATAGAATCTTCTACAAAAGAGTGAATAGTTACCTAATGAAAGTGATGATGAGGTAATAACCTCAAGGGGAGTTGAAGTGGAAAATATTAAGAAGAAGATACTAATGATGAGTAGGAGGAAGTAAAATCTATATCTACCTGAAAACCAAAGAGTCAAGTTGAAATTGATAGATAGAACATCATTGGTGATCGGGCAGCACCAGTTCAAACATAAATAATGAAGTCATTACAACCATTATCCTTAATATATTAGGTAGATCCTAAATTCTTTGATAAATCATCTAGAGATGAGAATTTAGTTCAAGATATGAATGGATATCTTGAATAAATTGAGAAGAACTAGACATGAGAGATTGTTTAGATACTAAAAAAATAAGAATTTCATTGGGACCAAATGGGAATTTCACAAAAAGATGAATAAAAAAAATATAGTGATTCAAAACAAATCATGATTCGTGTGAAAAGGGTACTCCAAGATAGAGGGTATTGATGTTGATGAAACATTTTCACCTATTATGAGGATAGAGACTGTCATATTATTCTTGTCCATATAGGTGAAAATAAGGTTCAAAGTTTTCCAGATGGATGTCAAGTCAACATTTCTGAATGGGGTTCGAGAAGAAGAAGTGTATATTAATAATAAAAATGGTTTTCTCATTCATAAAGATGAGAATAGAGTTTATAATATGAGAAAGGAACTATATATATTGAAACAAGCACCAAAAGCATAATATTCTAGGTTTGATTAGGTTTTGAAGAAGCTTGGATTTCATTATGGTGGAGTTGATTATAATATATATGTCAAAAATGACAATAATCAAAGGATGATTGTGCTAGTGTTTGTAAACAACATAATATTTGGTGGATCATATGAAGATCAGTGAAAACAGTTCATATAATTCAAGAATAGTGAGTTCAAAATGTCAATAATTGGTGAAATAATGTTTTTGCTTGGTTTACAGGTGACACAAGGAAGGAATGACACATTTATTTCACAATACAAATATTCTAGGGAAGTTTTGATAAGATTTAGAAAGGATAATTCCAAGAATATGATGAATCCAATGGCTACCCAGATAAAACTATCATGGGATGATTAAGTGTAATGACCCAAACTGTTATAAATAAAATTTCCCCTTGTGCTTTAATTAAATTTATTATTATGTAATATGGTTATAGAAAACACATACACTTATTTGGTTTTATTATATCCTATTGTATTTAAAATAACATTAAGCATAATTTCCATTGATAATATATCCATTGAATAGTGATCATATTACTAGTATAAATATAGGGTTTTAACAAATCCAATTGATACAGATAAAGTGATGACCACAACCGATAGGATAATATCCTATAAAGCCCATTTATTAGATCTTCCATGGGAGATAACATCTCTGGGAATTTCCCTTGACCAATCCCAAGTTGAGATCTAATAACTTAAGCATGATTGAAACTTTTTATGAGATAAGTTCAAGATTATTGAGATCGTAACCCAAACCATGTACGCTGAACCACCCCATGAAAGTCTCACCGTCATGCATCTTACTCTTAGAGATTTTGCTGGTGTATTAAAGGGATATATATCAAGACCCTAGAAATATTAGTATGTACATTATTTTATATATAATAATGAATATATTTTCATTCTAATATCATTACTTTATAAATGATTTTTATTTTTTGATACAATAAAACACAAATAACATTTTTAGGTAATATTCAAATTCAATTAAAGAATTTATTTTGATGAATTAATAGATTTTTTGAAATAAATAATGTTTAAATAATAAAATATTATTTTTATATAATTTTTATTAAATATAAATGATCATATAATTTTTATGAAGTCAAATGTAATTTTTAAAAGGGTTCAAAAACTATTATTGTAAAAAATCCCAAAATTTCCCAATAAATGTTGATTTTTATTTTAAAAGTATAAAGACACATCTTTAGAAAATTATTTAGATAAAATTAATATTATTTTTTGAATCAGAACATTGAAATTATCTAATAGTAAATTTTTCATAATTTTTTGAGAGAGTCGAATTATCAGGTAAAAATTAAACTCCGTATAATATACTTTGTCTATTATGACATCATAATGACCCAAAAGTGATATAATAAATAATATAAATGGTATCCATGACCAAATAAATGTTTTACCTTTAAAATAATTTGATTTTATGTTTATTTATTTAATTTTATAAATCCTTTATGATTCCTCCAAAACCATTAATATATTTTAAGGTTTTAAAATCATTTCTTTAAGAGTAAGACTCACTTACACATAATAAAGGGTATTATTTTGTTAAGTTCGGACCTTTACCATATAAAATAATGGAAACCACTCCCATTTAATAGAAACCATGGGAAAAATTCATGGTAAGGTTTTTGGTTTTGGTTATTTTATTATATAGAGTCCAAAACCTAAGTTTGAGAAATAATAAAGAAATCCTCACTCATTTCCTATATAAACCCAAAAAATATCCCATTTCTCTTCACTAAAAATCCTTGTATCACATCCTTAATCTAACCTCACCTCTATATATTTCTTCTAAGGATCCTCTAAGCTCTCAAGAAGCTCCTCCCAAGCATTTTTCATCACACACTCAAGTATGGGATCCTCACATTCTGTTTTTTTAGAAATGGAATCCCTAGGCGTGGCCTTTTCAAACACTCCACAAAATTGAAACCCCTCCCCATGAATAGGCCACTCAAGAGAGATCACCATCTGGGAAGGATCCCTTACCTATTGAGATGGAAGAGTGTCTTGGAGGGTGACAACCCGATCAATGATGGTTCGATACAACAATCCATTAGTAGAGGTGGGTTGCACCTCATTTCACCCACCAAGTTAGGAACTGGGTGACCTAGAAAGATGAGTGGATCTTGGGGGAAGGATAAATTAATGCAAGATTGGACTCCCGGGAATTTTTCCCCACATCTCCCGAAGAACAGCATGGTTATTCTCCTCACATTATCTTATTTATTTAAGTGTATTTATTATCTTATGCATTATATTTCCAATTCCTAATGATGAGACATATATTTACATTAACCTATTACTACCCATTTTATTTCCAAATGAAGAGAGGCCCCTTTCACTTTAATAAAACCATTTTATGAATTTTTAAGTGATTCCATTATTTTTCTGAAATTTCACCGCTATTTTCAATGAATTTTTTTAGTGAATACTATACCCATTTACTATCAATGGTGTTCACCTTAATTCACTTATACTTATTTGACTTGGGGATTACATGTATGTATTACACACCCCTTTATCATTGAATAAAATATAATGATGAATTAATCCATGTCGTATGATCTATGTGGCACACTTAATCATGAGAATGAAATGAATGTGATAGGTACGCTCAAAATTATATAGCTCTCCAATGAATTGGGTAATGTTTAGTATCATGAGACACTATGTTGGTATAAGGAGCAGACTTGATTCCTTTATGGGAATTTTTTTATTATGGTTTCTTGGAAGTTAGCCTTGACCTATGTTTATGATGCAATGTTTTAAGTTGTCTCTACATTTCCCATGTTGCCTTTATGATTATCATGCTATATCATGTATCATTATTCATGTTTATGATTACTACTATTTTTTACCCATTGATATGCCTATTTTATAACATGTATTACTCTCTTCATGTTATGGCATATTTATTCCCTTACTGGGCTTTATAGCTCACCCTTTTCTTACTTATGCCCGAGGTTATCCCATGCGGTTTTAAGTGTGATCATGTTAAGGAAGTTTTCAATAAAGATGATGATGTTTTTATAATTTTAAATTGTTATGTAATGTACCTATTTCCCAAAGAAACTAAACTTATCGATCTTATGGGTTACATTAAGTGTAACCTTATTTAATAAATCATGTATTAATACGAAATAAAAAACATTGTTGTTATAGTTGGTATCAAGGGAAAAGTTTAGTTATTTTTGGGTTTAGGATTAGAAAACTCTATAGAAAGTATTAGGGATAAGAATAATTATAAGAAAACATCACTAAATTTTGGTAAGTACAGAGTAAGTGGTTTATTAAGAAAATACATCACTGTTTGGATACAACAAGTGGGTGTAACTTTGGAATAGATGTACATAGGGGTAAAACCTGAGAACACTGTGTTGAGTTAGACTTGACTGAGAACTGGTTCATGATAATGGGACTTGCTAAACACCTAGTTTGAAACTACTAGAAGACATTCTTTGGTAAATTTATAATCTCATTATGAACCATTATTAAGGTAAAAAAATTATCGTAAGAGTATATGTTATAAATATTCCATGGATAATATATATTGAAGCCTAGAAATTCATAAGTTAAGAAATAAATTTAATTTATAAGTTATCCCTTTAATTTCATTGGTTTTCCCCTTTATGTGTTTAATAATTTAAAAATAATCATCCATAATTTTCCTTTTATTCTATCCAATGGTCAGAAATAGGAGGAATCAAGTAAGAACCCAATGTAAAGGGAAATGTGATAACTTCCCCAATGAGATGATCAACCAAATTGGAGTGGGAATCATGAAATTTATGATGATACTCTCTCAGCTGACTCAGGTTATGAATAGAAACCTAGATCAAGAGGAGCTCCAAACCCCCCTATAAGAGAAGAAGCTGCGATTGATACCTTTATGTGACAAATTTCTCTGACTTTCAATGGATCATCTGATCCCTTAATTGTGGAACAATTGATCAACTACATTGTGAAGATATTCTCCATCCTTAAATGTTATGAAGAAGAGAAGGTTCTACTGGATGTTTACCATATGGAGGGAGAAAATGATCTATGGTAGACATTGATAAAAAATAAAAATCCCGAGGAGAGATCGAAGCGATGGGGTGGAAGGAATTTCAAAAAATATTTTTTGATATTTATTTTTATCACACTCTCCATATTAAAATAAAAATGGATTTATTTTCCA
This sequence comes from Viscum album, assembly GCA_963277665.1. Classification (NCBI taxonomy): domain Eukaryota; kingdom Viridiplantae; phylum Streptophyta; class Magnoliopsida; order Santalales; family Viscaceae; genus Viscum; species Viscum album. The sequence goes on from OY728126.1 coordinate 534,464,828, forward strand.
TTAATTAGGAAGATGATGAATCTATTAGGGAATACGAGGAAAACATCAAAAGTCTTGAAGGATATGCCTTCGGCTTTGTCGTTACCCTTGAATGTAAGGTTGATTGCTTCTTTGGTGGGATAAAACCTAGTATATGAAAATCTATATTGATCCATTTGGTAGCTATGAAGAAATTTTCCAATTTTCCCTCAAAGTTGATATGAATATTGATGAATCTTAAGGGTATCATGGGGATAAGAAGTGGAAAGTGGAGTTTAATTTTGGTGGTCTTATAGAGAAATCTAATGGTGCTAAGAAATTTCAACACCCTACTTGTCAAAGGTGTGGAAAGAAGCACCATGGAAATTTCATAAGGGGGATTAGGAAATGATTTATGTGTGGGAAGGAAGGGAACCTAGCTAGCGATTTTGGATAGGAGAAACCCACTAATGCATTGGAGCAGAGGAATTATCTGGTTAAACTATAATGTATTGTTCATTTCTTTAACTGGAAGGAACCATGGAACATTTAAAACCAATGTACTAAGCCAAGGGGTTTTATAGACTAACAAAAAACTCCAAGGTAGAAAGGGATATCTTTTACTATCACAACCAGTGAGGTGGATTCCAATAAAAAAGTGGTGACAGGTACGCTAGTTATTCATTTAATAACAGTGAAAATAATTTTTTATTCTAGATCTATGAATTAATTCATATCAAGAAAGTTTGTTAGAACTATTCAAACACCACCACAAATCATGGAAGTAGAGCTGCCACTAAAAATAAAAAATAGGTAATTATTACATCCCAAGTATATAACTCCTCCTCTATCATAATTTGTGGGATGAAATTTCTAGAAAACCTTATATTACTCCCTTTGGTTTAATTTTATACAATTCTCAGTATGGATTGGATTTACCTATATAGATCCAATATAAATTATTGTGAGAAGGCAATAACTCTCCGTTTCACAAATTGACCACTGATTCTTTAGAATTTATGGGAGGAGGATGAATCTTATTTAGAATGAACATCTCAAGCATGGATATTGTTGTCATACAAGCAAATATATCTAGATAAAATGATTGAGTCTAAGGAAATAATCATCCTTGAAGACATGACTATTGTGAGGGAATATACTTATGTGTTTCCCAAGGAATTTCCTAGTATTCCTCCTATATGAGAGGTTGAATTTTTAATCAATATTATACCTGGGGTGTTACCATTATTTGAGACTCTATATAGAATTAATGTTTTAGAACTTGAGGAGATGAAGAAAAAACTATACTAGAATCCATATAAAGGGTTCATACACCCAATTGATTCACCTTTGGGTGCACCATTCCTCTTTGTTAAGAAGAAGGATGAGTCAATACACCTTTTTATTGATTATCGTGAGCTCAACAAGATCATGATAAAGAATAATTATCCACTTCTACATATTGATGAATTGTTTGTCTAACTATGTGGAGCATAACACTTATTCCAGATGAATCTATGGTTGGGATTTTAACAAGTTAGTATGAGGAAGGAGGATATTCCCAAGATTGCTTTTCATATAAGGTATGGGCACTATGAGTTCATAGTAATTCCATTAAGAATCACCAATGATCCATAAATCTTCATGAAATTGATGAATATAGTATTTAGAGATTACCTCAACAAATTTGTGGTAGTCTTTATTTATAATATTCTAATATACTTTAAAAGGAAGTAAGAGCATGAGGAGAATCCAAGTACTATGCTAAAGACCTAATGAAAGGAGAATATTTATTCCAAGTAAATAAAATATAGGTTCTATTTGAAGGGTTTATCATTCTTAGGGAACATTATTACAATCAATGAGATATCTGTGGAACCTTAAAAGAAATAAGTTATTGATGGATGGTCGAGGCCAACATCTGTGATAAATATCCATAGTTTCCTTGGATTATCTGGGTACTATCATCGGTTTGTGAGAAATTTATCATGATTGTCAAACCCTTTAACCAAGATAACTCAGAATGGAGTAAATTTTTCTTGGAATAATGAATTTGAATAGAGATTCAATGATTTAAAAAGAAGGCTTATCACTACCCCTTTTCTAACACTACCCAAAAGTGGAGAACTTATCATGGTATTCAGAAAATCTTAGAAGAAGGGATTGGGATGTGTGTTCATGTAGAATGAAAAATTCATAGAATATGATTCAAGGAAGTCGAAAGTTCATGAACATAAATACCCAACACATGATCTAGAGTTGGATTCAGTGATCTTCTCTTTAAAAATATAGAGGCATTATCTATTTGGGGAGAAGTGTGAAATATATACAGATAAAAAAATCCTCAAGTATATATTCACATAGAAAGATATGAATATGTTCCAATAAATATGGTTAGAGATGATCAAGGACTATGAATACTCAATTCACTACCATCCTAGGAACTTTTAAAAAGTGTCAGGCACTCTAAGTAGAAAGGATCCATCAATTCTATCACTAATAAGAATTTATAGGGATCTGATCTTCTTAGACTTAAAGAGGATAGACAAAGGAATCATAAAGTAAGGAACATCATCAATACTTCACAAATGGTTTCTAAAACATTTCTTATTGATAGGTTAAAGGATTCTCAAAGAGTTGATGTGGGAATTCAGAAAAAAGTGGAAACTATAAGAAAAGGGAAATCCTAATAATTAATTATTAATGAAGAAATAGTTGTGAAATTTGTGTCACAAATATTTTTAACATCAAATCACAAGTTAAAGAAGGATCTATTGGATGATGCACATAGATCAACCTTCTATATCCATCCAAGAATCCCAAAGATGTATCAAGATCTATAAGGACACTATTGGTGGGACAATATGAAGAAGGAGATTGTAGAGTATACATCAAGATGTCTTGTATGTCAGTAAGTGAAGGTGGAAAGGAAAAAATATAATGGGATGATGCAACCATTACCCATACCTATATGTAACTGGAAAAACATCACTATGGAATTTTTCACTAGACTTCCGAAGGCATACAAAGTAAATAATGCTATCTAGGTTGTGGTGGATAGTCTTACAATAACCACACACTTCATTGTGATTCAAGAGGACTTCTCACTGAACCATCTTGTATGGTTATACATTAGATAGATGGTGAGGCTACATGGAGTAACATTTTTGATTGTATCTGATCAAGATTCAATATTCACCTCTAAGTTCTGGAAAAGTCTCCAACATGCTCTAAACACGGAGCTGAACTTTAGAAAGGCCTATCATCCTCAAACTGATGGCCAATATAAATAGACTATTCATACACTGTAAGACATGTTGAGATCATGTTTTATGGACTTCAAAGGAGGATAGAATCAACATATTCTTCTATTTTAGTTTTCATACAATAACAGTTTCCAATCTAGCATCCAAATAGCTCCCTATGAATCCCTTTATGGGAAGAGGTGAAAAACACCTTCATGTTGGGATAAATTTGGGGAACACAAAATGCTAGGTCCTAAAATGGTCTAGGAAATGGTGGAAAAGGTCAATACTATTCAGCAACACATCAAGGCTACTTAGATTCGGAAAAATAACTATGCTTAAAAGCATCGATGTGACCTAGAGTTTGATGTTAGAGACATGGTTTTTCTCCTCATATTTCCATGGAATAAATTTATGAGATTTGGAAAAAATGGAAAGGTTAGTCCAAGATACATCAACTCCTTTGAGATCCTTGATCAAATCAGAGTGATGACCTATCGACTAACACTCCCACCTAACATATCTGAAGTACATGATATATTCCATGTATCCCTATTGAGAAAGTACAAAATAGAACCCTCACATGCACTCAATCTAGAGGTGTCACCATTAGAGAATGATCTTTCCTTTAAAGAGTAGTTGGTGAAGATATTAGATCATAGAGACAAAGTTCTACGAAATAAGACAATGCAACTAGTCAAAGTTCTGTAGAGAATCCAAAAGTTTTAATATGATATGAGGGAAATTAAGTAAGTGATGAAATAGAATTACCCTGATATGTTTTAGTGTGGTAAATAAAAAATTTGAGGAAAAAATTTCTTAATGGGGTGAGATTGTAATGACCCGAACTGTTATAAATAAAGACCCACTTTTTTTTTAATTAAATGTTTTATTATGTAATATGTTTATAGAAAACACATACACTTATTTGGTTTTATTATATTCTACTCAATTTAAATGACCATTAAGCATCATTACTATTTATAATATAGATATTTAACAATGATCATATGATAAGTATAAATATAGAGCTTTAAAAAATTTAATTAACATAGAAAAAGGAAGTGATGGCCCTAAATAGTAGGATCATACCCTATGAAGCCCATTTATTGGAGCTTCCAAGGGAGATAACATATCTAGGATTTTCCCTTAACCAAGACCAAGATAAGATCTGAAAACTTAATTATGATAAAAAATGTGTATGGGAGAAGTTCAATCTCACCAAGATCACAACCGAAACCATGTAAGCCAAACCACCCCATGAAAGTCTCACCATCGCACAACTTACTTTTAGGGGATTTTCTTGTTTATTAGAGGTATGCGTATCAAGAACCTAGAAATATGATTATGTAAATTATTTTTTTTATTTTTTTATATAATAAACACAAATATTTTTTTTGGATAATATTCAAATTAAATTAAGGAATTTATTTTGATTAATTAATGAATTATTTGAAATTAATAATATTTTAATAATAAAATATTATTATTAAATTTTTTTATTAAATATAAATGATCATATAATTTTTATGAAGTCAAATTTAATCTTTATATGGATTCGAAAATTGTTACTGTCAAAAAACCCATCATTTCTCAATATATGTCATTTTTTATTTTAAAAGTAAAAATACACATATTTAGAAAATTATTTAGGTAAAATGAATATTATTTTTGGAATCATAATATTGAAATTATCCAATGGTTAATTTTCCATAATTTTCTAAGACAATCAAATTTTCAAGTAAAAATTAAAAACCGTATAAATATATTTTAAGGTTTTAAAATCATTTTTTAAGAGTATGACTCACTTACACATAAGAAAGGGAATTATTTTATTAATTTAGGAACTTTACGTCATAAAATAATGGAAAAAAATACAATTTTATATAAACCATATTAAAAAACCATGGGAAGGTTTGTTGTTTTGGTTATTTTATTATATAGATTCCAAAACCTAAGTTTGAGAAATAATAAAGAAATCACCACTCATTTCCTATATAAAACCACCCAATATCCCATTTCTCTCCACTAAAAATCTTTATATCATGTACTTACTCTTCCTCAACCTCTCTAGAGTCCTCCCAAGGTTCCCCCAAGCTCTCAAGAATCTCCTCCCAAACATTTGGAGTCACACACTCAAGTAAGGGATCCCCAAATTCTCTTCTTTATTCAAGTTTCTTTATTATCTTATGCCTTCTATTTCCAATTACTAATGTTGAGACATGTATTTTAAATGTACCTATTACTACCAATTTCATTTCCAAATTATGAGATACACATTTCTCTCTCATCAACTCATGTTATGAATTTTTAAGTGACATCGTTATGCTTCCATAATTGCACCACGATTTTCCATGCCAAAATAATTATGTAGTGAATACCATACCCATTTCATATCAAGGGTGTTAAACTTTATACAATTATACTTCTTTGACGTGAGACTTACATTTATGTATTCCACACCCCTTTATCATGGAATAAAATATGATGATGAATGAATCCATGTTTTATGATCTATATGACACACTTAATCATGAGAATGAAATGAATGTGATGGGTGAAACCAAAATTATATAACACTATAATACATTGAGTAATGTTTAGTATCATGAGAAATCATATTGGGATATAGAGTGAACTTTATTACTTTATGGCACCTTTTTAATCATCATGTCTTGGCAGTTATCCTTGACCTATGTTTATGATGCAGTGTTTTAAGTTATTTCTATATTTCCCAAGTTGTATTTATTATTATCATGGTATATCATGTCTCATTGTTCCGGTTTATGATTCCCACTCTTTTTATACCACTTTTATATGACTATTATCTAAAATTTATTATTCTATTCATTTTATTACTTGTTTATTTCTTCAATGGGATTTATAGCTCACCTCTTTCTTATATATGCCCCCAGGTGATCCCATGTAGTTTTAAGTACGAGCATGTTAAGGAAGTTTTCAATTAAAAATGATGATGTTTTTCCTATTTTAAAATTTTATGTAATGTACCTAATTCCCAAATATAATATAATTATTGATATTATGGGTTGCATTAAGTTTAAACTTATGTAATAAATCATGTATTAATGTGAAATAAATTGTAGAGTTTTTATATGAAGGAAATATAGTTAATTGGACATAATATAGGAAAATCATTGGCAGTATATTATACTAGACCATGATAAGACTTCATATTGTTTTTTCCACATGCTAAGAAAAAAATATCAAAGAAACTCCAAGTAAGTCCACTTGATTGATGTGAAAAGAATACTTTTATATATCAAAGGAAAATTGAATTTCAGTTTGATGTACAATGAAAAATATCATAAAGTGTTATTGGGCTATAAAAATGTAGATTGGGTTAGATCAATAGATGATTCAAAATAAACATCAGATGGTGAATTTTATCTTGGTGTATTGTGTATTTATTGTCTAATAATGAAACAATATTTCATTTCATTGAGAACCACATAGGCTTAATATAGTGTGACCACTCAAGATTGAATGTAGTTATTGTGGATGAAGTAACAACTTGATGATACGAGTGTTATAGTTAAGTCTCCAATCAGAATACATTACGGAAATTTATGTGCTATAAATCTTAGCAAAAATATAGTAAATCACTCAAGGAAAAAGCACATTTAAATCAAGTATAATTTTATTAATGAGAAGGTAGATCAAGGGCTTGAAAATTTGGAGTATGTGCCTATATAACTATAGGTTGTAGACATTCTGAAAAAGGACTTACCCAAATTAGCGTTTGCACAACATTGACTAGCTCTAGAAGTTCATTTGACTCCACAAACTTGAAAAATTGTTAAATTGGGACCCCATCTCTTTGAGGTATGGTGTATTTTTACCTAATTTAATAATATGTGTTCTTTACACTATGATATACCATAGAGGGGTGACTTTTGGGTTCATTGAAAAATGGGGATAATTTGTGTCTACAAAAGGGGAGAAAATGTCTTAATAAAGACAGGGGTAGAAGATGATAGGGGGATCTATGAAGAAGGAGGAGTTTTAAATCTGAAAATTCTAAAGATGATTGATCAAAGGTTATATATCATGACACATGAGGTTTGTGATGAAATGAGTTGAGTGGTTTTGGAATGAAGTGATTCATTAATGAACTTTACATACTACTCTTATTTATCATGTTGAGCAAGACTCATGTGGATTTAAAGTGTGTATTGGGTAAAATTTATAATCACTATCTGAATCAAAAGAAGTGAATGTTGGTAGAAGATGGAAAAAAACTTTAATGAGGTATCAAAATGTGAAGAGTTTTCAACAAACCCAATGGAGAATATTATTGGGAAAAAATCCCTCAAGGTAACATTATAGTGTTTTTGGGTTGATTGAATTTGTTGATAAAGAAGGTTTCCATGGTTAGTTGTGGAGTTCTAGAAATATTTTTAACTAGGCATGCCGACAGAGATCCAATACAGAGGAATGGATGCCCTGGAAGGAGTAAAGAAAATTGTATACACAAGGTGGTTCTATTTCCTAGTGTTTTTTGAATTTTTATGGTCCAAAATTTGAAGGTTGGATCAATCATTGATTTTTTTTCTATGAATGCATCATAAAAATATGGAAAAGGCATTGGTTTTTTGAAGATAGGAGTTTTGTGAAGGTGAAGATCTTTGGAAAGGAATTCAATGTCATGAAGACTAGGTCTCACAAAGGTGTGGAGCATTGTGAATGCATGAAGGGTTGACGATGATCTCCATGACTACAAGAAGTGGATCATTGTGAATGCATGAAGGGATGATGGTGATCTCTACAACTCTAAGAAGTGGAGCATCACTAATGTGATAAGGGTTGACAGTAATCCTCTACGACCATGAGAAGCTTCGTAAATAAGAAATTCCCATGGTACTTCAAAAAAATAGGGATCTTCACAAACGTAGTTAGAGAGATTCCTGAAAAGGTAATGATAAGGATGAAAGATTCTAGAATGGAAGGTATTTCTTATAAATAGTCCTCTACCCCCTCATAAAAGAAGATCAATCCTTAAAAAAATCTGTATACTCTAAATTTTTGAATGTGATTCATGAAGGTTGTTCTTGCAAAAAATTTTACAAATAAATAAATTTATCAAAGGCTATGAAATTTAACAAAAATATAAAAGCATTGTTAAAGTATTGGGGTTTGAGAAGGCTATAAAAATATGACTGAAAGTTTTGAGCTTTGTAAAGGCTAAGTGAGCTTCATGAAAGAGTTTGAGCTTTGTAAAAGGATGTTTCTTCATGATGGCTGTTTGAGCTTTATGAAAGAGGTGAGCTTCACAATGGGTGTGGGGTTTGTGAATGTATTATATTATTGTGAAGAATTCAGTTGTTTTTTGAAGGATGTGTGATCTTCAAGAAGTCAGTGAGGATTTCAAAAGCATTTAGAAGGGATTTTCCAATGAAGCTTTGGAAAAGTGGTATTCATCAAGTGGATAAAAGTGGGACCTAAAATGATCATCTATCTACTACTGAGGATGTATTAATTATTGCTAATGAAGACACATACCTTCCCATAAACTATGTTTGAATTCTTTTCAGAGCATTGAGAAAAGGAAGAGGAAGATGGTGATTCTTTCCACCGATAGTGATCCATAGAAGGAATATTGAGGGAGTGACCCTTGGGAAGCAGTGAGCTATCCCTAAACATTATAAAGGTAGTGAGCCGCGACATAGAAGTGATCTAGCCCAAAACTTTTATTTTGACAGTGATCCTTCGTGTAATTGGTACATTGGAACATTGCATTTGTATTCTCCTTAGACGTATCCCAATGATGGTGAAACAAAAAAAATCACTGTGTCTCACACATGATTTTATTTCATGTTCATACATTTCTGCAGGAAAAGAAGAGAAGTGTGTTTTTCTAACGATGAAACATGATCTAAAGGGGTATTTGTTTTAATCTTTCATACCCTAATTCACCCCCTCTCAGGGTATTTAACCTATTTGTGCTGAAACAAGGATATTAAAAATCAAATCCCCATTGAAAATAATTTATTCAAAGAAAAGAACAAAAGTATTTTTTTTTATAATAGTAACATTTTAATTATTTCTAAAAATGTTGAATTTAGGATTTATAAGTTTAAATAATATTTTAAAATGCTTAATGTTATTTCATAAATTCATATTTGATAACCTAAAAGGTTTTTTAATCTTATATATTATTCTTATATAATGATAAATTCATAAAAAATATATTTTTCATGAAAACTATATATTTAGACTAAAAAATAACATTTTTAGAAAAAACTAAAAAAACTTTGGGCATATAGATGTAGATCCAACAATTTTTCACTAATTTATCATTGTTTTTTATTCTTTAAAATACCCTCATTTTTTTAAAAAATAAATTTAATTTAAGTGGATTTCAGATTTATATTTAATTTAATAATTATTTTATTTTTCTTATAATTTCAGAAGTCTTTTATTCGATCTTTATATTTGGTAAATGGTTTTTTAAAAACCATTATTGATGCTTTAAGGAAGTATGGAATCACTGCTCAAAAAGTGTGCTCTATTGAATATTTCTTTGAGCTCTATCAAGATTGAGTTTAAGATCTGCATGAATAACGATGTCAATTAGAAATATGAAAGAAGGGATTTCTATGATTAAGGCTCTGCATTTTAATGATTAAAATTATGTATACTAGAAAGATTGAATGGTTATATATTTGAATAATATTGGTTTGAAAGTCTATTTTAAGGCAGTCACGTTATATAAAATTCACAAGGATGTACCAAAAAAATGGGAAGCTTCTAAAGAAGGTGAATATGACTTAAATTTAAGAGCTATGAATTCTATTATTTGTGTACTTGGACAATATAAATTCAACCATGTATGTCAATGTATTATTGCTTATGAAAAATGGAAGAAAATTATTGTTTCTAATGAAAAGACTGAAAATATCTAGAAACTGAGATATAATAATGTTAAATTGAAGTACGATATTTTTATAATATATAAAGTTGAAAGTATCACCTAGATGAATAGAATATTGATATAAATATTCAATGGTGTTGTTTCTATCAGAATAAATATGCCCGAACCATATTAGTCTATGAAAGTTATTTGAGTTTTTTTGGCTAGATGGAATGGTATTTCAACTACAATTAGACAATCAAGTCCAATTAAATAATTAAGGATGAAGGAATTTATTGGTACTCTTATGATTTATAATTTTGAGATTTAATATAAGGTTTAGGATCATAGAATGATCAAAAATGAAATTACAGCTCTCAAAGTTTCTATTCCCAAAGGTGAAAATATTTCAAAATATGATTCAATATTCTTTGATGATTCAAGTTGTTAAAATTAAAGAGAGGAACTTGATCAGCAAGCTAGAATATTTAAAAAAATTTATAAAAAGAATAAATGTTTTAAGAAACCCCCCCGTGACACTGTACGGACTTTTATTTTATAATATTAATAAAAAGTGAAGTTTGTGTGTTTCAATAAATAATTTAATGATTATAATAAAATTATTTTTGGTCCAAAATAATTTAGATGTTATGAATGTAGATAGCTGGGGAATATAAATTATGATTACCTACAATTGAAGTAAATAAGAAAAATAGAGAAGAAAGAAAAGAGTATTGAAATGAAATATGATTTTGAGGGAAAAGGTAATAAAGATATGAAGGATACCTAGAGTGTATCTGAAGATTATAACAGTTATTTAAGTTTTGAATTTGAAAATAAAATCAAACCATAAATCAAACATGTGCTTTATGGATAAATGAGATTAGTTATAATCTTATTATTCTTATATTTCTGATTCTGATTCTAAAAACTTCTCTAATGTTAAATTAATTGAATATTATTATATTCGAGAAGAAAAATATGAATCTCTGAAGAAAAATAATAGATCTATTAATAATATTCATGATTTTTTTCAAAGTGAGAAAAATAATATGTTATAACATCACTTAGAATTGAAATGAAAGTTAAACAATTCAACTTTAAGAAGTACTGAATATGAAAGTAAAAATAAATAAATAATTGCTAAAGTAGAATATTTAAAAATTTATCCTAGTGTGTTCACTAGAGGTGAAGATACTTTAAATAAAATTCTTGGAAATAATTTTCATATAAAATATAAATATAGAATTAATAGTAATGGTGAAAAACCAAAATTATATAGAAATTATCTTGTTCCAAGTTTTAAAAATCATAACATGTCTAATGTTACATATTTTTATTATAGTATTAATGGTAACTATTCTTATATTTGTTTCTAGAACAATACTAAAATTATTAGTATAAATAAGTATTATGTTTCTATAGACTTTTCTAGAGTTAATTCTGAAGTTTCTACTTCTAGAGACTTTTCTAGAGTTAATTCTAGAGTTTCTAGTAAAATTAAACATATCTGGTCACCCAGATCATTTCTTACCGGCACTGTAGGACAAAAAAAATTTGGACGCCATAACAAATTCTTGTTTGATATTTTTTATAGGTGAAAATCCACAAGAAAAAAATATAAATGGTATATATATAGTGTCTATTCAAGGAATACAAGTGCCTTTTTAACTTTCATGTAATATCTATAGTTGATGAAGGTTTTGTTACCTTTGGAAACAATGATAAAGGTAAAATCATTAGAGTTGGGTTGTTTGGAGATCCAAAATCAATTCTGATAAAAAATATTCTCTATGTTCATGTGTTGAAGCATAATTTTATAATTATCTCTTAGCTTTCTGATAATTGTTTTACTATTGATTTCTCTAATTATGCTTGTTTAATTTTTGAGAATATTCTACTTTATTTTATAGCACCTAGAATGGAAAATAGTTATACTTTGGACCTTATTTCCCTATGTGAACAAAATGTGTACTATTTAAATGCTAAAGTTAGTGAATCTTGGGTATGGTATAAAATACTTATTCATTGTAATATATTTTTTCTATCTAAATTATCTAAGAAAAATTTAGTTTCTGATCATTCCTGTCTTAAGTTTGTTGAGAAAATACTTTTTGATGTATTCCAAATCGGCAAGAAACATAAATAATATTTCAAATAAATAAATAAAGTTGCTTCATATAAACCTTCAGAACTTATCCACATGGATTTTTGGACCTTATATATTAGAAATATTGGATAGAAGATTCTTTTTTATATTCTAGTTGACGATTTTCAAGATTTACTTGGGTTTAATTTTTAAAGTTTAAAAGTTATCATTTTTCCGTCTTTATGAGTTTTTATAATTTGGATCACAATGAAAAGATTTTAAAATAATCTCATAAATAAGTGATCATGGAGGATAATTTTTGAAATAAGAATTTAAATCTTTTTCCTAAACCTAGGAATTCGACATACTGTTTATACTTCCAAGAACAACTCAACAAAATGGGATTGTTGAAAGAAAAAATAGAACCATTTAAAAAATGGATATAGAATTATGTTAAATGAGTATAGTTTACTGACTTATTTTTGGATAGAATTTGTTCATACAACATTCCTTATTATTAATAGATATTTAATAAGATAGATTCTTAAAAAGACACCTTATGAGTTATGGAATAAAAGAAAACCTAAAGTTGGATACTTTAAAGTTCTTGGATACAAGGTGTATATCTTTAATACTAAGGAAAATATTGGCATGTTTGATCCAAATTCTAATGAAGGAATATTTATTGGGTATTCCACCACTTCTAAAGATTTTAGAGTTCTTAAAAGTCAAGGATAAATGAGGACTATATTCATGTGAAGTTTGATGAAAGTGATCCATTTGATAACAAAAAAATACTAAAATATAAAGTCAAAAATTATTTAAACAAATTTAGGCTTGATTATTATATTCTTAAGTATGAAAGTAAAATAGAACATGATCATGATCAATCCAATTTTTAAGAAAATGAAACCGAGGAACCTGAAAGTATCTTACCTAGAGAAACTAGAGACTTTGGAGGACCGACAGTTAGTGACTTTTATAAGAGATATATATGAAGGAGTTAGGAAATAGGAATATTGGAAACCTTGTTAAGTTATCTTCCTTTATATCCCAGTTTGAACCTAATTGTTTTGAATAATACTTAGATTATGAGAGTTGGATGTTGGCTATACAAGATGGGATAAATTATTTTAAGAGATTTTTTTGGAATTAATTGATATAACCTTGGAATATCCTGTAATAGGAACTAAATGATTTTTTAGGAATATGAAAAATGATAAAGGTGTAATTACTAGGAATAAGGCTTGGATAATTGCTAAGGGTTACAATAATGAGGAATGTATAGATCACGAGGAGACCTTTGTCCCTATTTCTAGGATTGAATCCATTATAATCCTTTTATCTTATGCATCTCATATAAATTTTAAATTCTACCATATGAATGTTAAATTTTCTTTTTTAAATGGTTATTTAATTGGGGATGTTTATGTTGAACAAACCCCTAGATTTGAGAATTCTCGTCAACCAACTTCTATTTTTAAACTTATTGAAGTTATTTATCCTATTAAATAAGAACCAAGGGTTTGGTATCATAGGTTGAAATATTTTCTTTTATATGTTTTTTTCTATAGCATTAGATGATCCTACTATTTTTAAAAAAATCTATTCATCTGATATATTATTAGTTTAAATTTATGTAGATGATGTTATGTTTGGTTCTACGAATCAAAATATTTGTAATGAATTCTTAAAACTTATAAAAAAGAGTTTCAAATGGATATGATAGGAGAATTAAATTTCTTTCATGGATTTAAATATAAAAAAATTATTTTGGAAATATTTTAAATCAAATTAAATACATTGATGAGTTGTTGAAAAAGTTTGGTCTTGAAAATAGTGAGCCATATAAAACTCATATGTGTACAAATATAAAACTTTATTTGGATGAAGATGATAATATAGTTGAAAAAATTTTGTACATAGGTTGGTTTTTTATTATATCTTACTCCTAGTAGACTAGATATTATGTTTTCTATTTTCATTTTTGTAATATTTCAATCAAATATAAAAGTATATCATTTAATTTATGTTAACAATATTTTGAGATATTTATAATGAATCATTTCTCAATCTTTGAGTTATCCAAATAACATTGGTTTTGATTTAATTTCATATCCATATGATGATTTTGAAGGCTATAGGTTATATATAAAAAAAACCTCTAGAACCTGTAACTTTTTAGGAAAATCCCTAGTTTCATGGTCTAGTAAGAATAAAAATTTAGCTATATTGTTAAATGCTAAAGCATAATGAATATTTAATGGTATTTTATGTGCACAAGTGCTGTAGATGAAACAAATACTTCTAGATTTTAGACTTAAGTTTGATCATGTTCCTATTTTATGTGATAATACAAACGCGATTAATATTTCAAAAAAATATTGCGATTCATTCTAGAACAAAGAATACTGATACACAACATCACTTTCTGAGGGATCATTTCTAGAAAGGGGACATTTATTTAGAATTTGTTAATACTGAATGACAATTCTTAGATATTTTTACTAAACCACTTCCCACATATATTTATTCTTTTATTTATTGGGGTTTAGTTTTATTTAATTTTATGTAAATATTTAATATTTTTTATTCTCTTTTTATTTTATAATTTATTTTATCTATTATCTCAAGTATTTGTTTTTTATATTTATTTATTCTATTATTTATTAATTTTTAAATTGTTTTATTTCATTTGCATATTTTATTTTCTAAAACTACTATTTAATTTTTAAAATTTCCAAATGATTACAATGAATTATTAGGTCAAGAAACCAAACTTCCACCTAAAACTACAAGAGTTAATTTTTTTTCACTTTCTCTAACCTTTAAACTTTTAACCTTTCAATATTATGAACTCTCGATCATTCGAACCCTATATTTTCAAAACCCTAATCCTTTTACTACTTCTTATGATAGAGAAAACTAAGAGGATTTATGAGGCTTCTTCTAATAGTGTGATGAAGCAAATAGTTTCGAGTTCTGATCTTCAGGTACTATAAGGGAATATTTTTGACTTTGAGTCCTTATTTGAGACCAATATGATATTGAATCCAATGTTAATCTTTTAAGGACTGGAATTCATTTTAAATGTGGAAATTATGAATATTTTTTAAATATAAGTAAATAAATTTTATGAGAACTCCAATTTCTTCTTTAGTGATGGTGAGTACATCATTTATTCAAAGTTGAATGATAAGGAGTTTTCAATGTCAGTGGTTTATATGGATTATATTTTGCAGTGTCCTCATGAATATACTTTCAGTTTTAGTCTAAGATCAATTAGATATTAAGTATAGAAGTCTAAGGACATCTTGTCCTTTATTTTTGGAAAATATCCGGTTAATAAGATGCTAGTAAAGGATTTGAAAGCAGACTTGAAAGTGCTAGTCAAGTTTATTCAGATAGCAGTAGTTCCAAGTATTACTATAACATCCTAAGTTTTTAAAAAGAAACAATATGTTCGATAGCATACATGATATGCCACACTGATCTTAAACGAACAACTAAATATTATTATTTAAATTTTATCATTATAAAATAGCTATTAGAATGGTGGGAATGAACAAGATTAAGAAAATTATGAAAATAAAGTTTACATATTTAAATATATTGAATTATTTGGAGACTAATTATTTATAAATGAATATAAAACCCTTTTTAAAATAAAAGGAAATCTTTTTCTAAAAAACTATTTAAATGCGCACAAGTGTGTTTTATAAAAAATAATGCCTTTTAGATTATATTAATCAAATAAATATATAATATTTAAAATTCATCCAATGTGTTTTCTAGACGTGATATATGAACAAGTCCAATTTTATGCATAAAAGATTTATTTTTATAAAAAGAAAATTTTACGACATTTTGATGACACACTTGTTCTAAATAAAGTTTTTGACACTTTTATAAATTCTATTTGAAAAAATGAACTTCTTATTTTAAATAGGAATATCAAAATTTACTTTTATTGAATTTTGGGTATTTTTTCAACAAGTTTCATGTTTTTATGAATAGAAAAAAAAATTGAATTTTAATTGAAAACAAATTTTTATTTGAAATAATTTATAGTGTTAAATTATATTTTTAATTGTTTTTAAATTATAATAAAATAAATTTTATATTATTTAATCCAATTTAGGACATTTGAATCAATTTTACATTGAATTTGGATAAAAACATTTCAATATTTTGAATGTTTTCATTTTAAAAACCCATCTTCTCGTTCCGTCTATGGGATTAATTTTAAATTAATTTTATCCAATTGTGTGTTTTGTATTTTGAAAACTGGATTCCATATTTTTAATTATAAGGTAATTTTTTTAAATAGGTCCCTTTTATTTTTGGACAATATGAATAATAACTTTAATAATTTTTTTAATTACCATGATTATGGGTAAATTGAGTAATTTGGGGTAAAAATAATATTATAAATATTAGAAAATTATAATAACACCTATCCTAATTTTAATGAATGAATGATTTTAAACCAAAACCACCATTGGGATAATTTTATGGCGTCATGGAGCCACTTAAATTACTTTAAGCCTTTTATAGTATTTTATTTTAAGGAAAGTCAAATATGTCATATGCATATTTATAATAAGTATTACATTTTTAATATGTTTTTATTCATAATAAATCTTCAAATATAAATATTCATTTGAAATATAAAATTTTTATATTCATCATGATGATTTATTTTTAATTTTTTGTGAAGAAATAATTATATTTGAGGTTTTCACATTGTTGATGCAGTAATTGTTTAATTAATGAACATATCAAATAAATGTTATTAAAAATATTAAAATGAATATTATTTGATATAATTAATGTGATAAACAAATTTTATAGATAAACTAGAAATATTATGGGTGTATTAGAGGTTTTTTTCAAGGATATCACATTTTTATGATATTTTAAAAAAGTCAAGTAATAAATATTATCAAAATTGACATTAATGATATTTTAAAATTAATAATATTTTATTAAATGATTTAAAATTAATAAAAATCAAAAATTCATCCACATATTTTATATAATATTAAAATTTCATAAATGGTTTATTTTTTGGTCGTTTATCATCTTATAGTAACTATATTAAACCTTAATAAGTAAAAACACATGTTGTCATGGTAGGAGTTAAAGGGATTAAATAAGGGTTAAATCCAAAAGATAAGGGTAATAAAGTGACCTAAACTTGTGAAAAAATTATTTTTTAGAGTATTTAGGCCAATAATTATTTTATTTTAGAAATAAAACACTTTGGATTCATTTTTAATTGAAAATTAATTTATATTAATATAATATTTTAAGAGTTTCCAAAAGTTCCCCTCACCTCAATTATAAAAGGGCACCTCCTCCCCCACTTCTTCACACCACTTTGATCCCTCTATATCAACCAAAAAATATAAATTTATCTTTAGAAAATATTTATAAAAGTTTTTTAGATTATGGTATTCCAAAAAGACCAAATCTAGATCCCTTAAAAAGAGATCTAAAGGAAGTCTGTTGAAGAAGAGGTAATCATTTTTACCAACTCATCCAAGTTAATTTCTTCTTCTATTTCCTATTTATGTGTTGTTTAAATTATAAATTAATAAATAAAATATCATATATATGGTGATATTTTATTAATATTATGGGAAAACCATATTCAACTTTATATCCATCCTATGAAAAATGAGAACACCACGCGTGCGTACGTACGACTTACCGTCTCCATGTCGTGGTGTAAGATGTTTTTCATCTCCACTTTACTTTGATGAATATAATGATATAAGTAATGGATATATATGATAATTATGAAATTATATATATTTTATAATAATTTATAAACCTTATAATTCCTTACCCTTTCACCAATAAGGGAATGATATCATCACTCATGCGTACGTACGAACAACAGTCTCCACGACGCGATACAATTAATTTTCCATGTTCATCATTCAAGAATGATTATAAAAATGTATATAATGAATTAATATGATATTTATTATCTTATTATCATTTTTTGAATGGAATAAATTTATCTTATTAATAAGAAATTAGACTAACATGAAAAAATATGCATAGGAAAATGAAGCAGTTAGCACCCAAAACAAGGGTAATAACGAAATATTATTAACAAAATGACATAAAATAAATATATATTATATAATAAATATATATATATGGTTCTGGTATAAATTAATAACATTCTTTAAACCATTTTACATTAGGTTAAATTACATTCAACTCAATAAAATTGTAATATAAGGGTTTATTTCAAGATCTAATTATTATTTGGGATTGTTTAGGTTTAAGTCTCCACCAGGGGAATTTTTTACTCCATGTAAATGTTTTATAAAAATGTTTCTAAAAATGTTTTTAATATTATCCTACAAATTTTTAGAGTATTTTTACCTATGTTCAACTTTTTAAAAAACTTTTTAAAGGAATATTTTTTTTATTTTCAAAATGAGGTAGTTTATGAATTTTTAGACAAAAATACAGAAGAATTTTTTTTAACTTATACCACATGAACATATATTTTTGAAATCATGATTCCTTAATGTATTGAAGATTCCTTTACAATTTTATAAGGTTCTTTTTAATGAAACTATTTTCTTTTAAAATTGTGTGTCCTTTTAAATAAATGATTTCAATGTAAAAAAGCGTATTTCTATCAAGAATTTTTAATGATTTTATGATAGTATTTTCATCTATGATAACAACATTTGTTTAATTTTATTATTCATATCATCTATTTTATTTTATTATATGGTTTTTCATTAGTTTTACTATGGATGTTCTATTTCAACACAATACACCATTTTGCTCAGAATGGTTTATGATTATGTTTATCGATTGGGGAAAGTTATTTACATTTCATATGTATATGGTGCTTATGTTTCACCCCATTCATATGAATAATGAATTGGACTTTGTAAGTGAAAGTAAGGGCCTACTATATCTCCTCGATGCATTGGTAGTTCTCATGAGAAAAACTGGATTCGAATTTGGATGTGGCCTTACCCATTTATTTTTAGATGTTTTGGCTGAGGCCTCGATGGTATATTTCAAATGTCCAGCATTATGCATTGCATCATTATGTGATGATTTATTGATTTCCTTGTGATTATTCAGTTAGTAGAATTTACATGGATAAGTTTTCTAGATCATGATATTGTTTATATGGAATTATTTTATCATCTTTTATACTGGACATATTATTCTAAATATATTTATTAAATGGCATGTGTTTTCGTTATTTACCTTACCACAATTGTTATTTATTATCTTCTTATAAATATATTACCTTAATGAGCATCTAAACTCAACCCTCTCTTATGTTTTATTTTTCCTAGGATGACAAGATGTATATTATGATCGTCATGTAGGGATAAGATAGAATAATAATGGTGTTCTTAAAGGAATTAATATGTTCTATTTTATAATTTAAATGGTAATGTATGTTTCAAGTATGTATATAGTTTTCCAAAAATACTAAACTTTTTGGTTCTTTGGGATGAAATTCCTTGTATCTTATGCCAATGTAATAAAGTAACCACTGAATCTGGAAAACTAGGGCAGGGTTCTTTACAGTTGGTATGAGAGAAAGTTTAGTAAAAACATTGGGAACAAGATTGATTATAGAATGAATCCCTATTACCTAATTTTTAAATATATCCAATTAAACTAATCTTATGATTTATAGATTTTTATACCTAAATTTTCAATTTTGGTTATGTGATTCATTAGTTTTTGAGATTATACATTATGTTTCATAATGTTATGATCTAATCTAGTGTATTCCATTGTTTAGAATGTCACCTAGTAGAAGGAATAGAAACCATATTAATATATGTAATCCATGTTGGGATTTCCCTCCTATGAAAGATAATGATGTTAGATCTAGAGTTGTAACTGGTGCTGAACAACTTATCACTATAATGGGACAAATGAATCATATTATGAGAAATAACCTTATCCATATAGAGAAACCTAATCCAAAATGTTGAGGAATCCGTTAGACTGTTTCATGAGGCAAAAACCTCCACCATTCAATGGGACTATAAATCCATTTATAGTTGAGCAATAAATAAGTTCCTTAGAAATGATATTTATCACTTTGGGAAGTAATGAAAGGGATAAGGTTATCATGGCAATTTATCATCTCTATAAAGATGCATATCAATGGTGGTCATTGATTCAAAACACTAAGAAGGATTAGAAAATAAAAAACATGGAATGAAATATTTTTAAGGAACTTTTTTTATGAAAATATTTTCCTTGTGAACAATGATCAGATACAGAGAGGAAATTTATGAGTCTAAGGGAAAAGAAGGATCAAAATATTTCTAAGTATGAAGCCAACATTAAAAGGTTATCAAGGCATGTTGCAAACTATATACATAACCAAAGGATTAATATTGGTCATCTATTGATGGGATAAATACATTTATCCAAAGGGTACTAGTATCCCAAACTTTCTCATTATATGAGGATATATTCTCGTGTGATATCAAGAAAAATAAATAATTATTAATGTCTTATGACTTTAAATGGAAGTAAGAGAAGAAGAGAAAGGAAAAGAAAGAGTTGGATAAAGGGTTGAAGGGAAAAAGGATTTTATAACATGTGATACTTGTGGAAGGAAACACTCTGATACCTTCTTAAAAGTAAAAGGAGTTTGCTCCAAGTGTGGTGAGAAAGGCCATCATGCTCATGATTGAAAAGGAAAGAAAGAAGCTACCAATGTTTCAATCTCTAATTGTAAGGATAGTGGACACTATGAAAATGAATGCCCCAATTATCAAGGAAAGATACCTTAGAAGAAGAAAAATTATCTAGGTCAAGCTTATTCTATTACTATAGTCGAAGTGGAATAACTAAATTATTTTTTTATCTAGTTATAAGAACCATAATATATATAAGGATTTTATTGTAGTATTTATTCTTTAAGCATTTGGAAGAATACATGTCTTCATTAAGGTTTTAAGGTGATAAAGTTATTCATATATGTGGTGTGTGATAATAATAGCTTTATTTTTTGGTTTGGTTAATCTTATATTAAGTTGATTTTGGAAATTTATTGACCTTATAAAAAATTGGCCTTTGAATTTGGAAAAATTTATTTTGGATGAGTCTTAAGGTAACAACTTATGAACTGGATTAAGTTGAACGTTGCATATTATTATTTGAGGTTAAATTATAATTTATCATATTGGGTAACCCATGATAAACATTTTGGTTTCGATAAAAATTTTAAATCCTAAGGAATAACTCATAGATCTTATGATTTATAAAAGTGCTTCAGGCATGAAAATTTAATTTCAACCATTCATTTCCAAGTGTAAGGGATGAAGTGAGAATAAATCAAATCACAACCAAAGGATGAGATTATGCTTATTACATGGAAAGAAATAAATTAATTGCTTATCTATATAGGAAAATAATCCCTCAACTCTTGGAAAAGGATTTTGGAACAAAAAAGTTACCTGTTTACTTTTCTTTATGAGAAGTCAATGGTATTTTAACCATTAAAAAATTTATGGTTTTTTGATTTTTAACTTTATCATGACCATGTCCTCCATCACTCTCAATCAGAACTTGATATTTAGTTTTATATTTAATGTCCCTGTTTTCATACATGAAACCATAGTATGTGTTATATTAATTGACCTTCATACTTCCCTTTCTTTATTTTAAAGTAGAAGTTTCATTAATCATTTTTCCAATATGAGATTTCCACTAAGGTATTTTGAAAGGTCAAACCCATAGTTTTTGATCCTGATTTCAAATTATGAGCATGAAATTTATTAAGGGGGGATATGTAACATCCTGAGTTTTAAAGTGATACACTATGTTTGATAACATAGATGATACATCTCATCAAGATTAAATAAACAAATAAAGATTATTATTCAAATTTTATCATTATAAACTAGCTGTTATAATGATGAGAATGAACAGAATTAACTAAATTATAAAAATATGGTTTACGAATTTAAATATAATGAATTATTTGATGACCAATTATTTATAAATGAATATAAAACCCTTTTTGAAATAAAAAGAAATCTTTTTCTGAAAAAAATATTTAAATCGCACAAGTGTGTTTTATAAAAAAAATAAATTTTTTGGATTATATTAATGATATATATATAATATATTAAATATAATATTTAACAATCATCCTATGTGTTTTATATACATTATATAATAACAAATTAAATTTTACGCATAAAAGATCTATTTTTATAAAAAGATAGTTTTACCGCCTTTTGATGGAACACTTGTTTTAAATATAGTTTTTGATACTTTTATAAATTAGATTTGATAAAATAAAATTTTTATTTTAAATAAGAATATCATAAATTTACTTTGATTGGATTTTTGGTATTTTTCAGATAAGTTTCATGTTTTGATGGATAATAAATATATACCGAATTTTAGTTGAAGAAAAAATTTTCATCTAAATAAATTATAGTATTAAATTATATTTTTGATTGATTTTAAAATATAATTACATCAATTTTATATCATTTAATCCTATATATGTTATTGAAATCAATTTCACATTGAATTTTAATACAAAAACATTACAATTTTTTTAACGTTTTCACTTTAAAAATTCATCTTGTCGTTCCATTTATGTGATTAATTTTAAATTAATTTTATCCAATTATATGTTTTGAATTTTGAAAAATGGATTCTATATTTGGAATCATAAGTTTTAAATTTATTAAATAATTTCCTTTTATTTTTTGATAATATGAATAACAACTTTAGTAATTTTTTAATTACCATGGTTAAGGGTAAATTGGGTAATTAATAGTAAAAATAATATTATAAATATTAGAAAATTACACTAAAACATGTCCTGATTTTATTGGATAAATTATTTTCCACCTAAATCATCTTTAGGATGATTTTAGGGCCTCATGGAGCCACTTGGATTACTTTATGCCTTTTATAGTATTTTATTTAAAGGAAATCAAATATGTCATACTAATGTTTTTAATAAGTATTACATTTTTAAAATGTGGTTATTAAGAATATATCTTAGACTATATTTATTAATTTTAAATATAAATATTTTATATTTATCATGATAATTTATTTTTAATTTTTAGGGAACAAATAATTAAATTATAGGATTGTACAATGTTGATGCAGTAATTGTTTAATTAGTGGACACATCAAATAAATGTTATTAAAAATATTAAAATAAATATAATTTTATATAATTAATGTCATAAAACAATTTTTTAGATTAAATATAAATATTATGGATGTATTAAATGTTTTTTTGAATATATCTTGTTTTTATGATATTTTAAAAAATCATAGTAATTAATAGTACCAAAATTGACATTAATGATATTTTAAAATAAATAATATTTTATTAAATGATAAAAAATTAATAAAAATATAAAATTGGTCTAAATGATTTGAATAAGTTTTAAAATTTCATAAATTATCTATTTATTGTTCTTTTTGAATTTTATAGAAACTATGTTAACCCTTAAGGAGTAAAACACATGTTGTCACTTTTAGAGTTAAAGGTACTAAATAAGGGTTAAATACAAAAGATAAGGGTAAGAAATTGACATAAAGTTGTCTAAAAATTATTGGTTCAGATTATTTAGACCCATAATAATATTATATTATTAATAACTCACTTTTGATTCATTTGGAATTGAAAATTAATTTATATTAATTTAATATTTTGTGATTTTCAAAAAGTTCCCCTCACCTCAATTATAGAAGGGAACCTCCTCTATCAGTTAATCACACCACTTTGAGCATTCTAGATTCACCAAAACCTACCTATTTATCTTCTTAATACCCTTATACAAGTTTCTTAGATCCTGTTATTCCAAAAACACCAACCCTAGATCCATTAAAAGTAGATCTAACAGAAGTCCACTGAAGAAGAGGTAATCATTTTTACCAACTCATCCAAGTTTATTTCTTCTTATACTTACTATTAATGTCTTATTTCTATTATAAAGTAATAAATATAGTATGATATATATGATTATATTTTATTATGATTACAAGACAACCATATTCCACCTTTTATCCATCTTATGAAAAATAAAAACACTGCACATGCGTACGTATGACTTACCATCTCCACGCTATGGTGTAATCTATTTTTTATCACCACTTTACTTGGATGGGTATAATGATATAAATAATGGATATATATAATAATTATAGCATGATATATATTTTTTAGAAATTAATATACCATTAAATTCCTTACTCTTTCACCAATAAGGGAATGATTTTATCGCTCGTACATACATACAACCTACTATATCCACAACATAATGCGATTCATTTTCGATATTCAACATTAAAGAATGATTATAAAAATGTATATAGTGAATATATATTATATTTTTTAACTTTATATAATTATGTATATGAAAGAAATATATCCTATACATAATAAATATGACTTACATGACAAAACATGCATATGAAAATGAAGCAGTTAACACTGAAAACAAGGGTAATAACGAAATATTATTAAAAAAACAATATAATATGATCATATATGATATCATAAATATAGATATGGTTTTGTTATAAATTAATAACATTATTTAAACCATTATACATGAGGTTAAGGCACATTAAACTAAAGGAAATTTTAAGGTTAGTTTTTATTTCACAATCGCATTATTATTCAGGATTGTTTAGGTTTAAGTCTCTACTGGGGAACTTTTTTATTCCATGTACATGTTTTATAAAAATGTTTTTGAAAATGTTCTTACTATTATCCAAATTTTTTAAAGGATTTTTACCCATGTTTTAATTTTTTATAAATTTTTTTTAAAGGATTATTTTTGTCATTTTGCAAATGAGGTACTTTATGAATTTTTCTATAAAAATACGGAAGGAATGTTTTTTAGCTTATGCAGCATGAATTATTTTTTCTTCCATAATGAAACCTTAATGCCTTGAATATTCCTTTAAAAGTTTTAAAGGTTATTTTTAAATTAAAATTTTTTCTTTAAAAATTAATCATCCTTTTAAATAAATGATTTCAATGTAAAAAAATGTTTTTTCTCTCAAGAATTTTCAATGATTTTATTAGAGTATTTTCATCTATGTTAACATGATTAATTGAATTTTATTATTCAGTGAGGTTGATCAATTATTATATCATCTGACATATTTTATTAAATGGTTTATGATCAGTTTGACCATGGATGTGCTATTCTAATACCATTCACTATATTACTCAGAATGGTTTGTGATTATGTATTCCATGTGGGGAAAGTTATTTACATTTCGTATGTATATATTTTTTATGTTTAACCATATTCATATGAGAAATGCATTGGACTTTGTAAGTGATGGGTGTGGCCCACTATATCCCCTCGATGCATCAGTAGGTCTCATGAGACAAACTAGATTGGGATTTGGCTGAGTCCTTACCCATTTATTTTATGATGTCTTAACTATGACCTCAATGATATATTTCAAATATCCAACATTATGCATTTCATAATTATGATATGAGTTATTGATTTCCATGTGATTATTCGGTTAGTATAATTTTCATGTATAAGTTTTCTATCTCATATGATTGTTTATATGAAATTATTTGATCATATTTTATACATGCCATATTATGCTCAAGATATTGATTAAATGGAATGTATTTCAGTTATTTACCTTTCTAAAATTGTTATTGCCTATCTTATTCTAAATATATACCCTTATTGAGACTCTAAACTCTCTCATTTCTTAATTTTTATTTTTCTATGGATTCTAATATGTCTATTTTTATTGACATATAAGGATAATCTAGGAGAATAATGATGTTATTAAAGGAATCATTATGTTATATTTTATCATTTCAATTATAATATCTATTTCAGGTATGTATATAGTTTTATAAAACTATTTAAGTGTTCAATCCATTGGGATGTAATTACTTATATCTTATACCAATGTAATAAAGTAACTAACGACTCTAGGAAACTAGGATCAGGGTCTTTACAATTACTAAGTCTAAGAAAATTCTTTTTCTAGACATGTATATCATGTTCTTTTTGATGAGATATGTCAAGTTAAATATAATCCAGTACATGTTAAGATACATGAACCAGTAGTTCCAAAAATATACTAGAATGTATTTATCCATATGATAGACTAGTATCTCTTATTATTTATAAGAGAAGAATGATTGGTGACATCAGGTATGTTTTAATGTGTCATCAAAAGAATGTGATTTATGCTAGAAATCTAAGGAAATTTGGTTTCTTTTAGAGTATAACTAAGGGAAAGCATATGTCTATTAGTATAGAAGTAGATGAACTATCGGGTTCTAATGTTTAAGGAGAGAATAAAAGTTTGTAGTATATAGGTTATGTATGGATCAATGTAGAAGAATTTAGAGAATCTAGAGAAGAAGGATAAGCTATTAGGCTGTGTGTGGATTCAGGTTTAGTGGACTTCATTGTTGGTGGAGAAAGTATCCCTACAAGCAATATAAATATGAAAATTATTGATGATAATATCCATTACATAATTTAGGGAGTTATTTAATTTCCTAGATAATATCAAGAATCTTTTACTGAGGAAGATAATGGTGACTTTCTTGTTTAGATACCTCGAATAAGCGATAAACCTACACATATTGAGAATGTTGTAGATTCTAATATTAGTTAAGTTATACAGTGAGTTCCTATTAATAAATAAATAGATAAGAAAGCTGTTGATGTGATGGAACAACCAGATGAGGAAGTTTCTTAGTCTCCTAATTTTCAATGAATACATGAAGCTTATTCAAGTGAGCATGTTAGTAGTCTTGTTGTTGGTACAACTAAATTGATTGAAGCCCAATCAATTTCCTTTCTTGAAAAGTCTTTGAAGAAGATTGTTAAATAAAATCATGAGGGTATATAAGTACTTAGAGAGTTTTCATCACCATATGGCACAGATTTGGAAGTTAAATCTCTTTAGTTAGTTGAATTTGGAGAACCCTATATATGGGTTGATGTTGTGCCCTCCGAATCTAATGATAATTTATATTTTAAATCTCATGCTCAAAATTTTACAGAAAGGATTTTCTAAATATTTGATCTATTAAAAGATGAATTTATAAAGATTTAAGTAGATATTAAAAGATCAATGAAGTCTGTTAAATACTTAATAAATGAATATGTTTCTAAAATAGAATATGAGTCCCTCCAGACTCAATATAAAACTGTGAGGGGAATCTTGATTTCTAAGAAATGTTCTGTTTCTTTTTAGAGGTAAATCACTAACCAGGTTGGAAATATTATAAGTGAGACAAAATCAAAGTCATATTTCATTGATCTCAAGAAGTTTTTTTTTAAAATTTTCTTGAGTTAGTAAGAGTATATAATTCCATTAAAAGAATAGAATCCACATCTAGAGGAGCAGGATCAAATGATGTGTTGAGAAGGGTAGAGCTTTAATTTTTTGTTTTTTCTTCAATGGATGAAAATATTAATTTTCTTTTGTGTGATAGTGTGCCTTCACACACTTTTTTGGACATTAAAAAATAACTTATTAAAATAATTAATTCTAAATAACTAGAAGATAGAGTTTTTCACAAACTATTAGGGGAAATTATGAATAAGTATTTCAATTCTTTTAATACTATTAATTTTTTTGAAGTGTAATTTTTTTAAAGTTCTAAAGTAAAGTCTTGATTAAATGAAAATTTTTAGAGAGTGGGCTACACCATTGAACATGAATTTCTAAAGGCTAATAAAGGAGTTTTTGGCAATGTACAAAAATCTTAGATATTCCTTAAACTTTAATTATTATTGTAATGAATCTCAACCTACTACCAACCCAGTATCTCACCCTAAAACTTAATCATCTTTCTCTTTAGATAAAATTATATGTAATCTAAAATCATTTATAAAAGTGAGATCATTATTTTCTATATTATGCTATATTTATGTTTTATGTGTGATGTTTTTTATGTTCCAAGACTATCAATTGTCATGATATTCTTATTTTTTAATTATATGATATTAAAATACAATTCTTTACAAAATTAAATATTTTTTATTAAATTTTCATAATCTATTTTTGATCTCAAAACAAGGGGGAGAAATATGGATAAATAAAAAATTTCCAACTAGAATTTATTAATATACTTTAATAAATATTTTTTATAACCTTCTATATTTAATTTTATTTATTTTGTTTATGGGTTTTGTGGTCATAAAAAAGGGTGATATTTTTTGGAACATTTATTTTAATCCAATAATTTATCATTAATTACTCATAGATTTTAATGCTCACAAAAACCCTCATTTGTTTTACAAATGAAGCTACTTTAAGTGGATATTAGGTTTATATTTAATTGAATAATTATTTTTTCCCTGGAATTCAGGATGTCTTTTATTTAATCATTATATTTATGTGAAATGTTTTTTGTAAAGTATTATAATTTTTTTCACAAAAGTCTATAATCACTATTCAAAAAGTGATGTTGAAACCAAATGTTGGTATACAACCCCATGTTTGGAACCCCATGTTTGAGCTGAATGATAAGATCAAGAACTTGAATTTTGTTAAGAAACCACACATTTGAGTACCTAATGTTTGGTATGTACCTAATGTAAGTAAAATCACTTTGTATCACACTCCACATTATTCTATTTTATGTTAGTATCAACCATATGATTTTAACCATACTTTTAGAGATATAATCATGCAGAAAATACCCATTTTGGACTAATCATCTGTAGGATTCAAATTTTAAATTATTCTAATATTTCTACTAGGATTTCACTGGAGTGAATATCTCAATAAAGTGATTCAAAGGTTATTTCATAGGATCTCCATTAATAGATTAATTATTTCCTATTTATAAGGGATGTTATGTTTTTCATTGGATGATTAAATTTAAACTTCAAATACACTAAGCATTTTAAAATCACAATTTATCTTACGCCATTTTCAGATATTTTTGACTAGAAATAAATAGGGCTTCTTATTTAATTCTAAAACAGATATATCTATAGTGTAATTGATCTTTTTATCTAATGATATGTTTTCCTTGAAACTTAAGAAAAGTATAGATTTATTTCTATGATTTTACATCATAACTCTCTTATTACATAAGATATTATACTTTCTACTGCAACTATTGTTTCTTATCTATGATACATATGCTATAGTTTGTTAAAGTTTTTAAAGACTACACTTTGGAGAAATACATGTTATAGTTTCTACTGTGTGTTCGTCCTTCTATTAATTTTTTTTCTTTATAATTCTATGTTTTCTAAATATATTCTCTACAACTAGTTCAGAGATTCTTTATGTGGACATTGATTTTAAGTTAGTCATCTATTTCTTTAAAGATCACTTCAACTATATGTTTCATCATTTCTATCTGAATGATTTCAAAAATAATTTCTCCAACCAAAGGCAATATCCATTATTTTTTATCACTAAAGTATTGAGTGTTTCAAGGAATAATTTTAGTCTAATTTTAAATCCATTTAAAATCTATTTTAATAAGTTTTATTTACTTGAACTCAACTATCAAGATCCATTAAAAAATATCTTCTAGTGAAAATCTCTAATCTCCTTGAGAGAGTGTTGGGGAAGTGGAATAGGGAACCTTTGTTCCCCAAATCTATAAAAATATTCTATGACTTATTTTAATTTATGTTGCATATTCTATTAAATAAAAAGGAATAACTTAGATTCACAAATAGAAAAGGTGGATTGTTCTAAAGTATTTAAGTGT
Organism: Viscum album; assembly: GCA_963277665.1. Taxonomy (NCBI): domain Eukaryota; kingdom Viridiplantae; phylum Streptophyta; class Magnoliopsida; order Santalales; family Viscaceae; genus Viscum; species Viscum album. The sequence goes on from OY728126.1 coordinate 534,494,743, forward strand.
TTTTAAAAGGAAACAATTTACCCATTATTGGATCTTTATCTTTATTACGACAAAAAAAAATTATTTCAAAGTAAATTTTGATTTGAGAAATTCAAAAAAGAAGCACATTTTTATTAATATCAAATTATAAAATTTTTAAATTATGTTTTTGAATAAAACTATAAGATATAATGAAAAGATGTTTTAATCGAAAAATGTCATTTCCAAATATTAACTGTTATTTTTATTATTTCATATCATTTACCAAATAAATCAGTATTAAACAATTATTAATATCAAAGATAATTTATAATTAATAATTTTTTTAAATAGAAATGTTTATCACATAAAAGACAATTTTTTTAGAAAAATAAGTTTCTAAATAATAAATGATCTTATTAGTCATTTCTTGAAAGGTAATTGAATTTTATTCATATTAAAATTACCCTTTATTTTCTATATACATATAATTCAAAATGTGATTACTTATATTCATTCCTTTAATTTAGCTGTAATGTTTTTAATGGCTATACTTAAATATTTATATTTTATCAAAATATATCATGGTTTCATTTAAGTTTGATGTTTTATGTGGAGAAATCTATTAGAAACATTGGATTATTTAATGGTAATCATATATTAAAAATTCAAGGTGTAACATCCCCCCCAAATAAATTTTTACCTTGTAAATTGACTCATAAGGTAAGAGTAATTTCTATAGGGAACTCATAATTAACCATACAATGTTAGATGATCACATGTTTATTTTGGATATCGAATGATATTTATCTATTATAAGTACATTATAAAGAGATCTATCTCATTCCTAATTTTAAATAGAATTATACTAATGGAAGAATATCTAGATCCATAAGTAATAACTTCCCAAAAACCTTGAAAATGATTTATATGATAATAATAAAACTAGAGGTTTTTATTTATATTTCAATATCCAGTAGTTGGCCCAAAATTTCTCGATTGAGGACACTATAAAATCTAGAGTAAAAAATTACTATACGACCCATTAGTAGTATTTGAATGGGATTTTCCTTGTTTTCATGGTTATTGGTGACTATCTCCCTCGTTGGCCCTTGGATTAGGACATTGATCTGTATAATGCCCAACTATATTGTAATTGAAGAAACATATTTTTTTATCTCATCTCTTTACCTTACACTTGTTAGTTTCATAACCTTCATCTCCACACTTATGTCATTTATTTTTCCCTTTTATGGATATTCCCCTATTCTTATTACCTACTTTTTTCATGTAAAAAATTGAATCTTCTTTCTTTTATAGTCTTGGTCACATGAATTTCTATGAGATTCCATCCATCTATTATTTTGTGTGTTTGTTATTTCAACTATATTCATTTTTTTAATCAAAATTATAGATACAATTTTTTTCATAATTATAATATTTATCACTCTATCCCTTATCCCATTAGGTTGTTTATTGTGATAGTTTATACATTTTCCATGACATCCATTGTTAACTTGGTTCCTCCAGGATTTGTCAATTACTAAAAAAAAAGAGTTAACATGAGGGATGATCATTATATGAGTACTATGATAAATAACTATAGTAATATTGAACCTCAAGATGTCTCACTTTATACCACTATCATATTATCATATAGTTATTATAAATTAACTCGTATCAAAATCAGTTCAACCTATATCACTATCATTTTAACATATATCATTATTGTTTCAAACTAGGTTACTTTTAGATGGTTCCTCTCATACTTAGTAAAAAAATCCTTAAAATAGAGATCCAAAATTACTACGAAGTTTCTTAAAATATTCTAAACCAAATATTCATTCAAATACATGCTCTCAAAATCTGACTTATCTTTTCCCCAAAAAATAAATAATTCCTACAATCATATATCCAAGTATTTATATACCCTAATCATATACTATCAATAGTATACCTTTCCCAAAACCAATTTTAATCTCTAATATTCAAAACAAAAATGAAGATATATATTTCTTTAAAAATTAACTATTATATTCAACCAAAAAATGGTATTAAAAAATAGTTCAAAAGTTCACACACCAGTAACTATATATCATAATCCAAAAAATGAGATTAAATTCTCCAAAAATATCATCAATCATTTATCAATACCAAGGTAACCAATTAATATCTAACTTACTTATTCAAAATAAAACTACTCTTTATTATCTCAATATTAAGTGTATATTAAACTTTAGAGTTATCTATACCACAATCATGTTCTCTCTAATAGTTTTTGGAAAAAATATGACCTTGTATAAAATGATTTATCAAGGTTATTAATACCATTTAATATAAAATTTCAAAACATTAATTAAAAACTAATGAAGATTAATCTTTAGATGTTCCATGTAATTCTTAGTAACATTGAGAATATACCAAAAGGTCATCGATAAGTATCAGTTCACTAATCAAAATAGATAAAAGTATCAAGAACTTATTTTTATTATGATATCAACCTCTCTACATTAGGTAAGACTTGGAAACTCACCTTTTCCATCATAATAGGCATATAATAAAATTATTAACCATTTATGTATTCTCCCTTATTGATTAATAATACATAGTGGTTTCTAGATATATTCCTTTCTCATATTTATCTTCAAGATCCTATTTCAACCAAATACTAAAACTAAAATAGTTATGTTAATATAAAAAAAATTAATATGAAAAAATCAATATAAATATGTCTTTCCTCATGACACAATTTTTTAACATATTATACATTAAAATCAACACATGAGTCTATCCAATACTTGGTTATCAATGGTCATTTTTCTATTAGATTCTCTAAATTAATTTGTTAAAACCATTCATAAATCCTTGAAATGGTTTATAAAGAGAATCTGATTAACTAAATTGTATCCCCTAGGAGTGTCTAGATAGTTTTTCATTCTTTGGTCCACTCATCATGGATCAAAGTGACGATTGAGTCAATTCTCAACCAGAACTTTTTAAGGTCATTACCCATAGGTGAATCCACACCACTACTGCATCCACTTTCCAGTATCCAAAAAAAGATGTAATTTCTAGGAAAACCATACAGTTAAGGTTTTAACAAAACTTTTGGATGTCATACATACTTAGAATTATTCTTAGTATTTTCAATAATGTCATCTCATCCTAATCCATAAATAAAATGATCATTATTGCCTTAGAATTAATTCATTTACTATCCCAAAGGGACATCTACACATTTTAAATTGTGATCATCATTAAATTAGCAACCCTAAAATTATCCTCCAAGAACAACGTAATCTCTAAATTTATTTAAACATTTCCTTTGATACCAACTGTGATGCCCCAGACTCGTGCTCCCTAATCTAGTTCCATAAAAACTTACTTTACATACTTTCTTTGATACCATGTGTAAAATCCTAGATATAACCATCATTAATTACAAAATTAATAACAATCATTGAATCTCTTACATATGAATAATTATTTTAGGTTTAGATCTTTAGATATTCAGGACACATCATAAACTAGAAAATACCATTTTCTTTGTATCAAATGGATATTTTTTTCATTATATATGAAACTACTTATTCCATAATTAGTATTTAACTTCTCCCATAAATTATTTCACACATGATATCCTTCTAAACACATCACATTTGTTACTTTTCTTTGTAACCTGGGAAAAAATAAACATAATAAGGGGAAATCTTAAACACTAAGTATGGGCAAACATAGAACTATATTAATCATGGAATCAAAATGACATAAATATTATGGTATTAATAAGTAAACAACATAAATCCATAATCAAATTTAAATTGATATCATGCTGTATCCCTGAAAATAAATTGTAAATTGAATATCAATAATACTAATATCATATATTTAGAATACATAATGATGGACATAAAAAACCTACCAATACTCTTGTCGTCAAGAATACAATAAATACTTCTTTATAAATTTTGTGGGCATACAAAAAATACCCAAAATTGTTTTAAATATGAGACCCATTACTTGATTAAGTCCAATGCATTCACCTAATAGTTTGTAATTCCTTTTACACCATTCCTTATAGATCCTTTAGCTGAATAAAAACTTGGCTATACATATACTAAAAAAAAATGTATCAATACATGAAAAACCCTAACTATATTCTAATAATAATCAATTATTTAAATACTTTTACCTATTTCAATAAAGGTATAATATTATTATAACTAATCATGAGAAAGAAGGTGGATGGTGAAACAATACTTAGTCAACTTGAGAATAATCATATGTATTGGAATAATAATATATGAAATGTCAATACATTTAAACCTTTCAATAGAATATCATAATTTATAGGTAAACATAATTCAATGGGAATTATGTAAAATGTAAAGCTCACACTATATAGAGAAATGAGTATATGACAAATTCAATACTGGAATAATATGATCACAAACCATTAAGGAAAATAAAGTAGATAGTTTCAAAAGAACATATCACATGAAGTGGGAAATATTTTTCAAATGGATTATATGGTAGGAATATATATCCCTAAAAAAATGAGATAATACCACATAATACAATAAAATTTATAGATATACCCAACTTATATTAAATAAGTTCAAGAGAATGATCATAACTTAATGAATGAGAGTTGAGTTATCAAGAATATTTACTATTGTGGAAACAACTAAATCAATTTAAACTTTAATAAGGGAAAATTATCTCTCTATTAAATCCCATGAAATAAAATTATTATGATATAAACACATCCATTGGAAATAAGTACACTATACAAATTAATCATGGTGCAAAAAATGTATTATGTCTCAAAGAATGAGAATTGCGACCAATGAAACCCTTAGGACCTTAGAAACATTAGAATCAGAACCCATTGAAAGAAGGGGAATGAAATTAAAATTAATATTCTATTATTAAATTAATATTCATGATATTATATCTCAAATAGGTAGTATATACACCACAAAAATTAAATTAGGTGCATAAACCAAACATATCTCAAAGAGAGAAATTTGAGATGAAAAACCTTTACATATTTTCCTAAATTTATTGAAAATAATTTTAACTCCTATATAAAAAATATATATCTTAATAAATTAACTCAAAACCTTAATAATATCCATTTTCATTAATACTTTTCATAAATATTCATTCTCTACATGAATTATTGCATTTTTCTACATCGGGTGTTCGTAGTTCTGATCATTTGTATTAGTTTCATAATAGCGGTGTCCGTATTCATTATTATTCTAAATTTAAAAATTTATAGGACATTAAAGTTACTTTTAGGTATTAATTATAATAATTTATGATGTTTAAAATTCCATTCATGAGAGATTTAGACTTTATCCTTGAAAATGAAGTTGATAATAAGCTTGTTTTGGTGATTTTTGATGAATGGGGGGTGTTTCCTTAACTGATGAATTAAATATTGGTTTAAAATATCTAAAATAAAAAACAAATAATTATTTAAAATTTTTTATGAGATTATACTAGTAATTAGGTTCCCATATTAATTCATGATATAAATTAAAATTATTGCTAAAGTTGGTGGTTAAACCTACCCAAACATGAATATGCACTGATTTAATGAAGTATTATGAGGTGATTTTGTTATAATATCATTATTATAGAAGTATATTGATCTTATTTATTTTTTATTAGTTTGATATATTAATTTTTTTAATTATAATAATAATTAATGGATGTGAAATCATTACACAATTTGAATAAAAGATTGTCCTCTTGGCACACTTATTTTAATTGATTAAATCAATGACGATCATTTGTTATTCATATCATCAATAGGCTCCCAAGTTTTTCATGCCAAAACCCTAATTATATCATAAAAATAATATTTATCTTTTAATACAATTCTTATATACATGCTTGTAATATGGTGATGAAAATCGATACACATTGCATTGTGGAGGTGGTAGTCCACACACCACACGAACAATAGTTTTGTTTTTTCTTAATTGATACGCTATATGAATAGAACATGGTAATAAAATTAATATAGTAAAATTATAGTATATAAATGATAATAATAAATTTTAAATAATATAATTAATAATAATAACTAAGTATTTGATAATATTGACACTGGGTACTTGAATTTTCCTTGGAATTATCCTTGGAAATGAAGGACTTATGATAACTAACGGTGACCAAAATATTTTTATCATAGTATAGGGTTATATGTGGATAAAATTGGAATATTTTAACAAAGAAATTATAATTATTGGTGTGTCTTTAAGTGGTGAATATGTTATCCTTTTACAAGTGAATAGAAGTGTAGTTTTGGGAGTAACACTTACATTTTCAATAATGTAGGGTTACTATTAAAGTGTCAAAGGATAAAAAATGGAATAAATAGGAGATTAAAGTGATTTTTGGTCAAAAATCACCTCAAAAACTACTTTTTGAGACAAATTTGAGTGTTTTAAGGCTTTTTGTGTTAACTTTTCCATCTTTCCCCATAATTTACTTTTACCCTAGTAATTAATTTCTAACCTTAATAATAAATTTTAATAAAAAAGATTAAGATTTAAATTTTTAACTAATTTTATAATTATATTTTTAAATTCTAAAACCATTCTATGCAATAAATTTTATAATTGTGTTTAAAGTTAATTTTAAAATAAATACACTTAATCACTTAAAAAATGCTTTTAAAGAAGTAAAATTTTTAAGTTTTAAATTTATATATATGATAAAATTTTCTTGGATACTAATTTTAATGATATTAATTTATTTTTATAGAACAAATAAAGTATATGAGTCTTAAAATCCAATAAAAAACTAAATCTCCCTTTATAATAATTTATTTAAAGAAAAGATATAAACTTGTTTATTATTAAAGTAACATATTAATTAGTTCTAAAAATGTTAAATATTGGATTTATAAACTCAAATAATATTTTAAAATGAATAATTTTATTTCATAGATTAATATATTTTCTCATAAAAGTTTTTTAATCTTATAGATCATTATTATATAATGATAAAGTCATAAAATCACAAGTTTCATGAAAAATGTATTTTTTAACTAAAAACCAACATTTTTTTGGAAAAACAAAAAAATTCACGATAATTAAATTTTGATATGTGGAATTTAAAAATGAATTTATTTTTTATTAATTTGAAATTACAATATTTATAAATTTGTTTTTTGAATAAAATCATAAAATACAATGAAAAACCATTTTAGTTGGAAAATGAAATTTTGAAATATTAAATATTATTATTATTATTTAATATCATGCACTGACTAAATTTATGTTAACCAATTATTAATATCAAATATAATTTATCATTAATCATATTTTTCTTGAATTAGATATTTTTATCGCATTAAATACATTTTTTTAGAAAAAAACTTTTATAAACAATAAATGATCTTAGAAGTCATTTTAAGTAAACTAATTGAATTTCATTCAAATTAAAATTATCCTTTATTTTATATATAAAAATATTTTATAAATAAGATAATCATACTAATTTTTTCTAATTCAATGAATATGTTTTTAATGATCATAGTTAAATATTTATATTTTATCTAAATATATCGTGATTTCTTTTATGTTCGGTGTTGCGTATAGAGAAAACTATCAAACACATCGAATTATTTAAAGGTAATAATATATTAAAATTTCATGGTTTTATAAATATTATAAAATTATTCCGTTGAAATTTATGAACTACACATAAAGAAATATGTGGTGACTATAACATGAGTCCCAAAGAATTAAAAATTGGGACTAAAAAACACCACATATGCCTTGGATAGATATTAAATCAAAACCTATTGAAAGATAGGGATTAAAATTGATCTTTAAATTCCATGAATAAGGTAATTTTATGAGGTAAAATATTAAATACACATTATATACACTACATAATTAAATTTAGGTTCATAATACTAAAAATGTCCCAAAGAGAGGAATTTGAGACGAAAAACCCTCACATCTTGTCCTCAATTCCACAAACTTAATTTGACCTCTTATATCATAAACATAGCTATATTAATCAATTAATTCATAAAAATAATCACATCCATTCTCATTTTTACTCTTTATATATAAACATTTCCTATATTAATTATACATATTTTTAACATCAGGTGTTTATAGCTTTGATCATTTGTACTAGTTTCATAATAGAGGTATATTTATTTATCCTATTTAAAAATTTAATTATTATTGGTTCATTAAAGTTACTATTATGTATTATTTATAGTTATTTATGATGTTTTAAATTACATTCATTAGATTTATAGTCTTTATCCTTAAAGATGAAATTCATAACTAGAATGTTTCAATTATTATTGACAATCAAAGGTTGTTTTCTTAATTAATTAATTAAATATTGATAATGTCTCTATAATAAAAAACAAATAATTATTTAAAAATTTATATTATATTATGCCATTAATTATTTTTCCATATTCAACTATGATATAAATTCACATTTTTTATGTAGGTGGTTAAACCAACCCAAACTTAAACACAACCCGATTTAATGAGTGATTATGAGCCGGTTTTTTTGTAATATAATTATTCCAAAAGAATAATGATATTATTTAGTATTTATTTGTGTGATATATTATAATTTTAAGTAATTATAATAATTAATGGATATGAAAATATTACACAATTTTAATAAAAGGTAATCCTCTTAATACACTTATTTTAAATGATTAAATTAACGATGCTCATTTGTTGATCATATCTTTAAAAAGTTCTCTATTTTTTTATACAAGAACCTTAATGATATCATAAAAATATTATTTATCCTTAAATACCATAATTATATCCAAAATTATTATGCGGTGATGAGAAATTAAGCATGTTGCGTCGTGGAGGTGGTAGTCCACACAACTCACAAACAACAATTTTGTTTTTCTTAATTGATCGATTATATGAATAAAAAATGATAATACCATTAATATAGTAATATTCAAGTATATAAATGATACAAATATCATTATATTAGTGTGTATAGAATAAATTATAATGAATATAATTTTTTGGAAAAGCTAAGTAGTTGATAATACTCATGTCTGAGACTTCAATTTTCCTTAGAAGTCTCTTTAGAAATGAAGGTCTTATGACAAATAATGGTGACCATAATCTTTTGGAAGTGGGAGAGGATTATATAATGAGAAAGATTTCATATTTTCAAGGTTAAATTAAAATGATAGGTGATCCTTTAATTTGTGGGTGTGTAACCCTTTATAAGTCAAGGGAAGGGTAGTTTTGAGAGTAACCCTTACATTTTCAATAATGTAAGATTACTATTCAAGGTTCATTGTCCATAAACTAAAAAAAGAGTTTGGGATAGTGAATTTGGGTCTAAAATAACTTCAAACACTCCTTTTTGAGACAAATTTGAGTGTTTTATGGATTTTTTTTAAACTTTAAACTTTTGACCTAATTTACTTTTATGTTGGTAATTAATTTATAACCATAGTAATTAATTTTAATGAAAAATATTACGATTGAAAATTTTACCTAATTTTATAATTATGATTTAAAATTTGAAAATAATTTTATCAAATAAAATTTCCAAAGGTGTGAGATGTTAATTTTAAAATAAAAACACTTAATCATGTAGATTTTTTTTAGAAAAATAAAATTTTTGAGCTTTAAATTTACATATATGACAAAATTATCATGGATACTGATTATAATGACATAAATTGATTTATTATAAAAAATAAAGGACATGAGGATTTAAAATAAATAAAAAACTAAATCTCCCTTGAAAATACTTGATTTAAAGAAAATATCGAAAGAAGTTTTTTATTAAGGTAACATTTTTATTAGTTTTAAAAATATTGGACATAGGGTTTATAAGTTCAAAGAACATTTTAAAATGAATATTTTTATTCATAAAATTCAAAAATTTTGTTTAATTTTTTAATCTTATAGATCATTATTATATAATGATTAATTCATACAAATTACATGTTTCTTTAAAACTATATTTTTTGATTAAAAGACTACCTTTTAAGAAAAAGATCAAAAATTCATACTAAGATTATTTTGATATGATGAATTCAAAAATGAAGTTAATTTTTTCATTTTAAAATTATAAAATTTATATTTTAAATAAATTCATGACTAAAGACTCTTTAAAGGGTGCATCGTGTGATAGTTCAGGATATGGTGTTTACCTGCTATAAATGGGTCTTAGGTATTACAATGATGTTTCATATATCAGGTGATATTAACTTTTAATTTTTATTAAAAAACATTTATTTGTTCAATATGAACTTTACAAAGTCCAATCATACTCCCACTATCATCTTAGACACTATATTTTATTAAAAATTTCATGATAAGATACAAAATTCCTTTATGTTTTGGAAATAACACTTATTTTCACATAATAATAATATTTAAAAAATAAAATAATTATATATATCTTATATAACATTCTATGTCTTTTGATAATTATTCTGAAAAGAAGACTTTATTCTTTAAAATATACTACGTATGGTGGTGAGTCAAATCCCTCATATTTTATGAGAAGTTTGAATAAATTCTTTATCCTGGATAATTTTTTTATTCATATATTCTTCTAAAACATGTTATAAAATTATAATAATCATAAAACATGTGTATTGAATTCATTATATCTTATTTTTCATAACAAAAATTTGTTAAAAAACAATTTCTTTTATCACATGAGATAAATAATATGAAAATAAACATCCTTTATTTTGATTTATCTTAGCTTGATATATATTCCTCTATATTCAAATCGATGATTCCAAAACCCTTTTTATCATAATTTTAAAGAAAAATAAATTCTAAATAAATTATTTCATTATTTTTGAACTCTTTTATATTAAAAAATTCATAAAGTATACATTTAGTATCATATACCCTTCAAAATAGAAAAATTTATTTTCTATTACACTAATATTTGACACAGGTATTCTATCAAGTTTCCTAAACTCCTTAAAGTATTCCAAATAATTTCATCATATGAAAATAATTTCTCTCTTTTCTGATGACTCCTTTAGGTTTCAATGACCCTTCCTGATTACTTGAATTTTTTTAGACTTTTACACTAATGTTTATTCTTCTAGTATGAACTTTTATCCACTTGTACCATCGATACAACGCCAAAACCTATACAACACATATTGTAGTTCATAAATCCTCACCACTTTGTGAAAATTAGGTAAATTTTTCTTAAGAACATTTACATTTTAAGAATATTTCCAACAATGAATAAGTCATACAATCATAATAAGTCTTAGAGGTAAACTTTTATCTTTCTAAGTCATTAACATACTCAATCATATTGAATATATGAGAAGAGCCTAAATTTACTTCAGACATTTTTCATCTAACACTTTTGAAACCTCATGTGAATCATTTTATGATCCACAGAATCTTATATATTAAAGTATTAAAAAGACTCAACATTAGGTTACCCAGGAGGGTATTAGTGTAACACATAAAATTTTTCTTATTATTTAAGATCCTCATTTCTATATATTTATCTCAAAGTTATGTTTGATAATTATGATTCCATTTATCTAATGTAGAAGCTTTTATCATATGAGTATCATGATTTAAATCCATTTTATATAAGATTTTATTAAATATGCTCCCACTAAAACAATGCCCCCTTTAGATTATATCATATCCATCAGTAGTACTAGATCCATATTTTACTATGTAGTAAGTTTTATTTTAAATTCCTATCACCAATTAGTTATTTAGGAAGGTAATCATCCTAATAATATCTTACACGAATCTTGGATGGATGATCAAATAAATATTTTCCCAATCCAATATATAGATAAACTCAACACTGAGCTTTTATCCTTGGAGTGGATGAATCTAAGAAGGAAGTATGATAAGGTTTTGAATCACTATAAAAGCCCAGAATGGGAATCAGATACTATGGAGAAAGATTTATACTAGGGATGCGGCAATGAGTATGGCTTTTATGATATGTAATTTTCTCTTTTGAATTATGGTACATTTTCACTGTACTTTTCCTATATTTTAATAAATGGTCAGGGGGATATCCCCTGATAGATCTTTTCTGGTATAACCGAATTATAACTACAAAAATGATCCACCTAACACTTAGAGTTACCTAATTACTTGTTTTAATTACCCAATATAATCCATGGGCACCCTAATTTGGTAGAATTAGACCAGTTTAATGATCAAGCTCATGATAAGTGTTATCTTTGAAAGAATCTAGTAATTATTATTTTTAAAAGGGATTTAATCTCACTATATTATCTCATGTTATTCTCATAACATGTGTGAAATATTATAATTATTTAGTTTGGAATCTTATTCCTTCCACCAAATTAATATGATCAAACTGCATTCATGTGTAACTATTTACAAAACTCGTAGATTGTGTTACTTACCCAAATTAAAATCCAACTATATTTATAAACATATAAATAAATATCATGAATAAAGTATATAAAACCCTTTCATGTAAGGGATTAAAAATTATATGAAATAAATAATACCCACAGGAGTAATCTTGGAAGGACAGATAACCAACCCCCACTTTTCTAGATAAAGAATAAGGCTCCAGACATGTGAGCAGTCTAAACTAAAGTAATTCTACCCAAGGATACTTTACTCAATATGTACTTCAATTATATCATAATTCTAACACCAAATATATGTAAACTATAATTAACTAATTAATTCAAGATCATAACTTAGAAAAATTCAAAGTCAAGGTAGATAAAAACTAAATAAATTATCATACCTACCATGTAACTCCTTAGATATAGGTATGATGATTTATAGAATCTATTTAAAATTTTAGACTAAAGCATACATTTATTCATAATATAACTATATTCATGAATAAAAATAAGATAATAATTAAATAAAGAACAATTCATATACTAAATGCCTGGTAAACATTTATGAATAATTTATAAATAAAAAATTATAAACACTTTATAATTTATCCCTACATTATAGACATTCCATTATTAAATAAATATAAACATTTTCTATTTATCTCTAATAGTAACTTTTTCATATCATCCTCTTATATGAAATGTAATTAAATATATAATATTAAACAAAATATAAACATTCTATATTCTTATTCTATTATGTAAACAATTTACATAATCTAAATATCAAATATTTAAACATTGATGAAATCTATTATCAAAACTTAATTTTGATATTATTTAAATAATTTTCTCAAATAAGGAATTTAATTTGAACAATTTGAAATGAATAAATCATAATTTAAGTAAAATAATTTTCATATTTTTTCCTTACATTTAATTTATAAACTCTTTATAACTTACACTTACAATTTCTACAAAGAATATTTATATACAAATTATATGTCATTACATATAATTTGAAAAGGCCATTTAATATTAACACTAAATATTTTTGGAATATTTAGTTATCAAATGTTTTATTAACATTTAATAATTAATTATAAGTATTTTATAATTAATTAGTCTATAAAAAATTTATAAATTAAATAAATATCCTAAATACATTTTTCTATGATTTATAAACATTTTATAAACCATTTTATTCAATTTTAGATGGAAATATAGAAAAATAAAAAAAAATATGTATATATATATATTATTCAATGATATAATTCATGTCATAGGATATGATTTTGCCTCCTCATATATGATTTCTTGACTGGTGACTCACGAGATGCGATAGATAATATGGGTGAAATATCTATCGTATTGAACAATTGTTATATCTATATTAAACCTCAGTACTGAATTCTATGATTGTTATTTGTATTTAACAACACACATCTTATGAAATTGATTATATGATGGTCTTTTTATCAGGCGAGGCATGACGTGATTATCCCTTATGATATGCCATCTCATACACTAAATATGAGAAAAAAATGATGGATTGAGCCATATTTCCACCTAGGATATCCTATATTCCATGGCATAAAATAGTTATAGCTTATGATAACATATATCTCATATCCACCCATAATCCATCTTCTAATACCATTTTTAATGATATAAAATAAGACATGCATACAATATATGATTTCTTCATTTTCAAAACATGATTTTGAGATTTAATGATCATAGAATCTTTCTTATACCAAAAATGGGTTTATAAGGATCTATAAACATTTAATAAACATAGTGGAATGAAAAAGAAACCCTTAAACCAATATCTACCATTTATTGAAACCAAATCCATGTTATAAATTAACTGAAGAATACATTCACACTTTACACTATTGATCTCCACTAATCCTTATTCTTTAACCCTTATCGTTGATAATGATCACTAAGGAGTAATCAAAAGAATCCTACCTATATATTGTATACACGAGGTGTATTAAATCACCGATCACATGGGAATTACTCTCATTCCTTCTATGAAATTCTAGTGTTTAACAAAGAAAATGAAGAAGTAATATAGAGATTCAAGGAGATGGAGAATCAACAGGAGCTTGGGCATAAATGCACCCACCCATATCATGGTGATTTACCCCTTATATAGGATTATAGGATTCTCTCCAATTGTTTATGAAATAATTGATATGTCATATAATGTATAAGTTATGATTTTAATAATAGTGCATTTAGTATTTAAATGCGACCCCTGTATCTCCATATGTTTTATCTAATGAAACATTTAATGATAACTACATTAACTATTTTTCAATCAACTACATTATTAATAAAAGTAAGTGGCATGATATCATATACCATGACTTATGATATCCACTATACATGGAATATGATATGTATTATAATAATTCATGTTATATTATATGAAATTCATATATCGTACACTAAGATATGAGAGATTTAGGGAACATCCCTTCACATTAACACTTTCGTTTCTAATACACTCCTCATCAAAAAATACTTGCTTATCAATCAAACATAAGATAATGTTGAACTAAATGGAAATTGGTTTTTGAGTTGTCTTTTTTGGTAAATGATAATTTTTAAGACCCTTAATATAATGTAAGATATTTGGAAGGGGAAAAATAATTGTGGAGATGAATTGAAGAGGAATGGAAGAATAAACCATTCAGTTTTCTATAAAATAAGAAAATTACTCTAATGAGGATTTAAAAAAACACCATGGTAATTACATGTAGTAATTATGCTCTCTCAATATTTGGTAGATTATTTTTTTTTCATTTAACAACCCAATATAGATCAAAAGTTTTTACTTTATTTTAAAATAGACATCAGGCACACTTTCTAGTCACTAAAGGCTAGCTTAAACATCAGGGGATAAATAAAATTATGTGGGAAGTTATTTTTCCTCACTATAAATATGATAAATAATAAAAAGTGAAATTATTTAAATCTATACATGGAATAAACATAGAATATAAATGTAATTGTGGGTGTGAAAAATTCCAATTTTTTTCATACAAAACATATATGAAATGTCAGGTAACAAAATAATCATAAGAAACTACCATAATTTGACGCACATGTAAAAATTATAAAGAGAATAAACACTACCCTATCTATCTCCACTTGATCATCCATCATCATCTCTAATAATTTCACCATAAACCATGTCTCTTAAACCAATGGGTCCCCTTATTATAAATCCTCTTCTATACTTGGATCATAGGAAATTGTATATAAACACACCATATGAGACAAGTGAAGGGTGTGAGTACATAATAATTTGTAGGAACTCACCTCTCGACCCATATCCATCTGTTGGATTTATGCACTAAAGTATAAACCTAAATATAGGGAGAGTCACCATGCCATGGTTTGTGTTTGTTCATGGTTCTTGAAAACACATCATTGTGTATATTTGGAATGATATGGAATATTATTCATCCAACCTTCCTAAGATGATTATCATTCTTACTCAAATTATTGGAACATTATATAATAATATGTTGATAGATTAATGGTTGATAAAGGTGTTTGATAAATGTAAAACTTAAATAAGGAGCTTTTATAAGAGTCATAAAGGTGGAATCAATTTTTTTTCCATTTCATACCATATGAAACATTATTCTCCAATACACTCTTTCATTAAATTAATAATGCTTATAAAATGTAGTTTGCGAACTCATTTGAGTATACTATATTTAATTATCATGAATCCAAATATCTATCCATTTCTCATCTACTCATTTAAATTCAAGAACCTAGTGATACCACACCTTTGAGGGAGAAGAGGGACTGGAAAATAATTTTGTGATTCTAGTTTCCAATGGATACCTTTGGTAGTAGAAACTATATGGATTCTATTGAGGTAATTTGATCAAACTTAGAGTTTGTGATGATTCATCATGAATGGTGGGGTCCACCTTTTTTATTAATTTTTTCATTTCATACTGTTGATTACTCTCTTGGTAGATCCTGTATTTTTTGGTTTTATGTTTTATTATGATTTTTATGGGTATAGAGATGTCCCAAAAAACCATTAAGTGGTATCAGATCCATTATTAGTGAATAATAAATGAGATGAAATTTAGAAAAAAATGAAAATAGGTTAGCGTTTTTCTAGAACAATGACTACGATTATATAACCAAATCCTATTTTATAACATTTTTATAAAAAATGACATGGTTTTTAAAACATTTCAGGGTTTAAAGAAACTTTTAAGAAAAATAGTGCATTTTTTTTAAAATATCATCGATTTCTTATCGTAAAACAAAACATCATTCTTTAAAATTAACACATCATGGTTTCATGAAAAAAACATCCTGGATTATGGAAATTATATTTTTATGAGAAAAAATAACATTATAGTTAATGTATACTACCCATAGTTTATGATAGGACTATTGTAAAAATGGATGGTGCTTATTCACTATGTCATAGTTCAAGGTGGGGCCTTCAAGTAATTAATTGTTCAAAATGTCTTGGGAAGTGAACCAATATTACGAGAATATATTAACTTTGCTTTAATTTTTACTATATCAATATTGGTTTTGATAGAATTTATTATTGTCTAAAATTATTACATCTAATGTTAAATACTTGAAATTCTTAATTTTTATGATATTCCAATTCATGAATATAAATTTTTTATATTATGTATGTTTTATGCTTTAATTTAAATTGTTTAATCTACTTCTTAGAGTTTTCATGCCTTGTATATAAGGTTTAAATGGTTTGAACAACATAAAAGATTTAGTTTCTATTTAACTAGGGCTATGATTTTTTATTTCAATCATAAATTAAATACTAAGGGATGGTTATAATTTATTCATAGTATGTGTTAAAGTTTTATTGGAATTACGTTCTATATTATGTAATGATCCATGGATAGTGGGACTTTGGGCTTGAATTATCACTATCTCTGGGGCTTAAGAATTTTCTAGTAAAAGTGGGGGTTGATGATCTATCACACCATGATTGCTCTTGAGGAGATTTTGGTTTCTCATTAATTTAAACCTTTACATGAAAGTTTTTAAAATACATTATTCATGGGATTCATCTAGGAATGTATAAATATTATTGGATTTTATTATTAGAAGATTTATACAAATAATGATTTATATAAGGTTTTATACACTAATATGTTTGGAACATATTGAAGTGGTTGAGAGAATAATTTTGAAATACCAAATATCTAGAATCATGCCTATATATATGGATAACATGAGATGTAAAGATTTTATAGGATTTATTAGTTTCAAATGACATTCATAGGATAAAAATGGAAATATAGTGACAATGAAAACCTTGAAAATTCTAAGTGTTATAACCCTTCAATGGTGAACAAATGTCGGAACCTTAATCTTGATAATGAGTAGGTCATTCTAATTCTAGGTCCCCATGTATTTTTATATGTAAGGAATATAGGGTATGAGTGACACTCATTATATTATGTACCCATATTAAATTATAATATTTTCTACACACTTAATTCATTGACCATAAAGGGAATAATTACTAAAAGAAAAGAGTTTGGATAATTCATATAAAGAAATGGGCAATGAGTTTTCATTGAACTATCCAAGAATAATATCTGATATGATTGGAATGATGGACTGCCTAAATTGATAAATATTGGGATAAATTTAATGTGACCCAATTCTATGGAAAATATAGATACTATCTCATTAAATGGATATGATATACAAGGTTATCATTTTTAGTTAGAGTATACTAAATTAAATTTCTCATTAAAATGATATAAAATATGATATTATCCCAAAGATATATATTATTATAGATTATGACATGCATCATGAAAATCATCATGAAAAATATTATATGTTAGGATTATAGCTTAATGTATTGGTGTATAAATTTTAAAAGCATTATAAAGGAAAAACATTCTATGCTTATGCATGTGAATGTTATAAAAATCAATTTCTCTAATTATGAATCATGGGTATTAGATATCAGGTGTGCATAAAAATTTTTTGATCATAAAAACTAACTCAAAAATAAGATTTAACTGATGAATGTAGAAAATTATATATGTGTCAACAATGAGAAAAAGGATTCAACATTTAAGTTCAGTACATATAATCCATGCATATTTTGTGAATTAGATATATAATTTAATTTTTTACTATATATTATACATAAATAGAAATTTTATCTCTATAAATCATTTAAAAAAGATAGTATTTACATTCATTATTAACCACATGAGTAGTTCTATATATATGATTAAAATGTTTTACAACATTGGTAATGTTTTTGATAGTTTATACATTCTAGATATTCTAACTCGCCAAGTTTTTAAAATAAGAACATAATATTTGATAGAATTTAGGACATGAAACACCAATATTAGAATATAGTTAAAAACCTTGAGACTTTATGAATAATTTCTTTTTAAATAAATTCAATCGCTTCGATGGCTTGAAGAACACGCAACCCCGAGCCTAAATGAGTCGTAATATAGAATAAAGTTATAAGATAGATGTTAAGTTAGAGGGTATGAATATGTATAACTAATTTTGGATAATATATTTTTTACACATGTTCATCGGTTAACTATTTATTATAAATAAAAATAAAAATAAATTGAATGAAAAAGAAATGTTTTCTGAAAAACTGCATTTTTCTAAAAAGAGGTTTCATTGTGTTTTGCACACCAAATTTAAAATTAATTTTTAATAATTTTATAAAATTTATTTGAAAAAAATAAATTTATTTTTTAATCATAATTTCAAAATTATCTTAAGGTTAATTGTTGGGTTTTTTTGAAATGCTTCATTTTTTGATGAATAGTGAAAATATTGATTTTTGTTAAAAACGACATTTTCATTTAAAATATTTACAAGTCCCATTTTGTTACAAAATAGTTTTAAAAGAAAAATTAGTTTAATTATATTATAATTAATTTAATTTAGGTTATTTTAATCAATTAAATGATCAATTTTGATATAAAAACTATTAATACTTTTGAATGTTTTTCATTAGAAAAACCGATTTTTCAATGCGTGTGTTGGTTTAATTTTAAATTGGATTCTGCCAATTATGTGAATTGAATTTAGAAAAATGGATTCCAAAATTTTAATTATAATAATTTATATTATATAATAACTTATAATTAATTTTTTACCATAATGAATAGTGAAAATGGTAGAAATTAATTACCTTGGTTAAGGTGAAAATGGGTTTTTCAGGATGTTAAACTAAGAAGATAAGGGTTAAAATGTAATGGCCCAGACCTCTCTGGCCCATTCCTTTGTCAAAAAGAAGGTCACGAAGTGTTCTGGAGGGTAAAATGGACTTTTCCCACACTTTCCAGAATTTTGAAACTACACGCCGTGTAGTGTGAGTACACGCCATGTACCCCCTCGCCGGGTATACCCTGTGTTGCAGTCTATGTCCTTACCATATAAAATAAATGGGTACACGCCATGTACCCAATACTACACGCCGTGTAGTCCCTCCCCGCGTACGCGTTACCCTCAAACAGTGTGTTGACCAGTCAACGGCCGTGTACCGTGTTGAAGCCGTGTCCTTGCCGTGTGATATAAATGGGTACACGCCGTGTACCCAATACTACATGCCGTGTAGTCCCTCCCCGCGTACGCATTACCCTCAAACCGTGTGTTGACCAGTCAACAACCGTGTGCCGTGTTAGAGCCGTGTCCTTGCCGTGTGAAATAAATGGGTGCATGACGTGTACCCAATACTACATTCCATGTAGTCCCTCCCCGCGTAAGCATTACCCTCAAGCTGTGTGTTGACCAGTCAACGGCCGCGTGCCACGTTGAAGGCCGTGTTGGAACCCGCGTGATGACCGTGTGAAATGGCTGAGTACTCGCCATGTACCATAAAGTACATGCCGTGTACTTTTGTTTTTCTTGCCTATAAAATGAGGGGTCCCCTCCAGCTCTTCAACTCACCCCTCTCCTCCCCATTCCTCTGAGCAGAGCTCTCCCAAGAGACTCTAAGGATCATTTTCTTCCATAACTTCTTCGTCCGAGCCCTGATTTACGATCCGTCTACGGCCATGAGATCGTAACGATGAGGTGGAACTTTTGAGCTTGGATCCGTTGTCTTTACTTCAGCCTTTCCTTTCCAACTTCCACCCAAGGAGGTTTTTCCGGGACTCGACAGAAGTGATGGACGCTGACATACGTCTTCTAAAGTTGATCCGGGGGAGCGTTGTGATCAGAACCTGTTGAGGTAGGGATCTTACATTCGTCTCTCTAAATTGTGCATCATGTGGGGTGGGTTTCCTCTTGTTTACGTGAAACACATTTGAACCGGTTTAATAAAGATAATAAATGGCTTATATAACGGGGATGGGAAGTTTGTGAATGCGGTTACTTTATTTATATCCTATGATATTATATTGTGAATTTAATAGGCTTATGCTTAATGAAAATCACGGTCGTTGGGGGCCTTTGCTTGCGCAATTAAATGTTTCCCTATCTTTCTGGACCGTTTTTGTGAATGGAACCTTGTGGAATGTGGAATTTGGTTAATCACGTAAAGTTAGCTGATTAAAATCTGGAACCCTTGTGTGATCGCCCCAGTTAAACAAAATGGAATAATGAACATGTGAGTGTTGGCTTGGATACGTGGCATGTGATGGGGGTGTTTTATGGGTTGTTGTGGATTGGGTGAGCTGCGGGGCTGTGGTTGGCTTGGTTTTGGGTTGGTGTGAATGCTATGTTGGTGATGGGCTGCGGGGCTATGATAAATGGTATTAAAGGGATAATGATGTACGAGTTTTGGTGTGTTTGTGGTTATGGTGGTTTGTAGTGGGGCTTTAGGGATGGGCTTGAATGTGAATGGATTGGGTTGTGAATAATAAATAAAATTGGAAGAGTTAATGAATGGTGGGGCATGGTAATGGAACGGGAATAATAATCAATGGGGTTGGTTGGCTAATAAAAAGGGACTTGTTTGT
Source organism: Viscum album (assembly GCA_963277665.1). Lineage (NCBI taxonomy): Eukaryota > Viridiplantae > Streptophyta > Magnoliopsida > Santalales > Viscaceae > Viscum > Viscum album. The sequence continues at coordinate 534,516,079 of OY728126.1, forward strand.
GCTGCTTGTGTTTTCCTAACTTGATTTGTGGATGACAGGGATATGTTTCACGAACGATTGATATGGTTGGTTGTGGTTGTTTTCCCAGTAGTTAAGGAACTAAATAAACTAATTCTGCTGAAACGTGAAAACCTAAATGGGGTTGGGGTTGTTGTTGTATGTATGCTTCATCTTAGAAGTGCCGAGGATTGTGCTCAGTTTCTTTATTTAGAAGCCATAGGTTGGGCTGATTGTTTGATATATATATATATATATATTTGTATATTTTGTGTTTTGTCGCACCCCACCCATGTTGAGCACTTAGTGCCGAACACTCCCATTTCATGGAAGAGGGTGTTTTCCCCTTAGTTACTAGCTCCTTATTCCCTAGGTTGTGATGCCATGAGGCTACCTTACACTCAAGACTCTTCGGGTAGGTTTTGATTGGGGTGGATTTATCCCATGACTCTTCGGGCAGGTTTTACTATTCCCAAGAATCTTCGGGATGAGGCCCAGGTGTGTGCTGGTGGGATACGTGGTTGTGAGGCCCAGGTGTGTGCGGGCGGGATACGTGGTTGTGAGGCCCAGGTGTGTGCCGGCGGGATACGTGGTTGTGAGGACCAGGTGTGTGCGAGCGGGATACGTGATGGTGAGGCCCAGGTGTGTGGGGGAGGGATGTGTAGTTTTTGAGGCCCAGGTGTGTGCGGGCGGGAAGAGTGTGGCAGCGTCAGGATGTTCGCAGTTACTAAGAGCTGCTAACTAGTGGGAAATGGTGCGGGGTACCCAATACTCTTGTTCTTATACACTACTGCCTGTTGTGATTGTGTTTTGGTGAGTGTGGTTGGTGAGGCTGGTTGGATAGAATTCCTTGCTAGGTTTCTTCTGTTGTTTTCATAGGACATTAGGATGTATCCTCACTTGTGCATGAGAGCTTTAGGTTTCCCTACTAAGTATACTTGTATGCTCACCCTACCTTTACTTTCAGGTTTCCAAGAGGACTACCAGGGCCGTGCGAGACCCTACTAGTCGGACAGTTGGAGTTGTTGCAGTTTTTGTACTCTTGTTTCTTTTGGTATTGTACTTTTTGAGCTTTCTTGTACTTGTACCTTGTTTCAGAACTATTTAAACATGCATGTGGGGCTGGTTTGGGTTTATTTCTATACACTTGTTATTTTCCTTTTTGGTGGTTGAGTTGTCTTATTTCCCGATCTTAAAATAATAAAAAGGGTAATGCCTCCCATATTTGTGAAAACTCATACCCTTGGTGCTAGTCGCCACCCCGGGGCCTACTGGAGGCGGGAATCAAGGGTCATTATCTCCCTTTCACCATTTCCAGCTCAATAGGGGCATCTTTGGTGGGAGGGGGTTGTGACAGAATGGTATCAGAGGTGATGGTTGAGAGATAGGATGGAGTCTGGAGTTAGGCACAGTGAGGATTGCATGGGATGGTAGGGCAATGACGTTGGCTAATCTTGGTGCGTGACATAGGCTAGAGAAGACCGGCTAGGACACGAGATTTTAGGGCCCCACCATGATCCGATGCAAGGACTCTGAGCCTAACGAATGACCAAGTGAGACTACATTGATTGCAGGGTAGAGACCCTAGGGAAGGTACATGCATCATCATGATTGTTTTTTACTTGATTTGGGTGTTCTGGGAAAGAAATTGAAATAAAATGGTAAATAAAATCTTGAGAAAATTTACTTACTGCTTGGGCTTAGGCGATCTTTGTTTACTGCACATCTATGGAACCTAGACGTCGTCCCCGGGTGGCTCAGACGGCCGAGGCCCAGCAGATTCAGGCAGTCGATCAGTTGTGGATTGACTGAGAGGAGGAAGATGACTAGTGGTAGAGGACTCTCCATTCTTTCCAGAGGTAGACCCTCAAGAAGTACGAGGGTAGTACTTCAGATATGGAGACAGAGGGGTGGCTTGAGGATCTATGGATCTCTTTTACTTTAATCTGTGCTCCGAGGGAGTACTGGGTTCCCCTAGCAGTCAGTCAGCTGAGAGGTGTGATACGACAGTGGTGAATGCTCTACCTCAGAGAGAGGATAGAGGCAGAGGTTTCGTGGGCTGACTTTGAGAAGGAATTCTGAGAGGAATTCCTTTCTTCCATGATAAAGGCGGAGAAGCGGCAAGAGTTACTCTCCCTTTAGCAGGAGAGTATGTCAGTACGAGAGTTTGGGATCAAGTTCAAGGATCTCCTGCGCTTTTCTCCGGATCTCTTTCTGGATGAGGAGTCTCAGGCGAAATGTTTGGAGGAGGCGCTTCATCCTTCACTCCAGTATGCTGTCACCCCCTTCACCCTTCCGACGTACTAGGCAGTACAGAAGAAGGTAGAGTTTTTAGAGAAGATGAAATCATAGGGAGGTGCACCACGTGAGGGGATCCATCCAGGATCGTCGAAGGGGAAGGCAGTCAGTAGTAGGTCTCCTGGGATGGGACCTTCCAGGTTCAGGCCAGTGGGGAGAAGGCCCTAGAAGTTCCAGTTCAGATCTTCAGGTTCTCATCCCTTTTTCACGAGCCGAGGACCAAAGTGTTTTTATTGTGGAGGTTTCGGGCACGTTCAGAGTCAGTGCCAGACCCGATCTCAGTACGGTAGAGGTGGGCAGGTTCAGCGCCCACCTCAGTAGCACCAGTTTCTGGCGAGGCCCTTCCAGCAGCAGCAGGACCATGCTCCTCTGAGGGAAGACTTTGTGGGAGGAGGCCGACCTCAGGGTGCTCCTCAAGGACCTCGACCAGGACGTGGTCGGGGAGGTGGTCGACATCAGAGAGGTAGAGGAGCTAAGCTTGGATAGTTGCACGCAGCAGAGTTGACAGCTCCGAAAGGACCAGAGGTGGTGCGAGGTACGATTTGTTTGTTCAGCACTCTCGTTTCTACTTTGTTCGATTCGAGAGCTTCACACTCCTTTGTTATACCTGGTCTAGCCCATGATTTGGGACTAGACGTTGAGAGACTTTCCGTACCAGTGGTGCTAAGTACACCAGTTGGAGGCCAGACCAGCGTATCTTGTGTTTTCCGGGGATGTGGGATGACATTGGGGCCACATCGATCTAGTGAGGACCTTCTTTTGCTACAGATGCATCCATATGATGTCATCCTAGTAATCGACTGGTTTTTTTCTGTTAGTGCCATTATCGACTGCTTCCGAAGAAGGGTCGTGTTCTCCGATATGGATGGGCAACGTGTAGATTTTATTGGCGAGAGGAGCTATCAGGTGGGAAGCCGACATGTGGAGCCTCTCCTTTCCTTGTTAGGCGGGTTATCAGTATTTCCAGCTGATACAGAGATGATGGATGTCCCAGGTGTTTTTGGGGAGTTACTCGATGTTTTTCCTAAGGAGGTTGTGACTCTACCCCCCCGACGTGATGTTGAGTTCGGGATAGACTTACAGCCTGGTGCCCGTCCGATTTCGATGGCCCCTTATCGGATGGCACCTTCTGAGTTGCGGGATTTGCGGATTCAGATTGACGATCTGATGGAGAAGGGTTTTGTTCGACCCAGTTTATCGCCTTGGGGTGCTCCAGTTTTGTTCATGAAGAAGGCGGATGGTGGTCTCAGGCTATGCATAGACTACCGATGGTTGAACCAGGTAACAGTCAAGAACCGTTACCCCCTTCCAAGGATATATGATCTCTTCAACCAATTGAGGGGAGCAGGTTGGTTTTCTAATATTGATCTATGACTTGGATATCATCATCTAAGGGTAAAGGACAATGACATCTCGAATATGACTTTCAGGTGCAGGTATGTGAACTTTGAGTTTGTGGTGATGTCGTTTGGAGTTAGAAATGCACCAGCTGTGTTCATGGGACTTATGAACTTTGTATTACGAGAGTTTCTGGACCAGTTTTTCGTTGTGTTTATCGATGTCATCCTGATCTACTCAAGATCATAGGAGGAGCACATTAAGCATCCTAGGGTAGTCTTAGAAGTCCTTCATCACCACCAGCTTTACGGGAAATTATCAAAGTGTAAGTTCTTGATGCAATAAGTACAATTCCTTGGGCACGTGGTGTCTCAGCATGGAGTGTCAGTGGACCTGTAGAAGGTGGAGGAAGTTGTTTCTTGGGAAGAACCCAAGAGCATGGAGGAAGTTCGTAGTTTCCTGGGGTTGGCAGGTTACTATTGGAGGTTCGTTTCGGACTTCTCTCGAGTTGCTGCTCCATTGAAATCTTTGACTAGGAAGAACCAAGTCTTCCTATGGAGAGAGCAGTGCCAGAAATCTTTCGACTACCTGAAGGAGAAGTTGGTCAGTGCTCCCGTACTTAGGTTTCCAGAGGAAGGGTTTTTGTGTGAGGTGTTTTGTGATGCTTCTGGCCTTGGTCTGGGGTGCGTGCTGATGCAGAAGAAGGGAGTGATATATTATGGGTCTAGGCAGTTGTGCCCTCATGAGCATAACTATGCCACCCATGACCTAGAGCTTGCAGCAGTAGTGTTCGCACTGAAGTTGCGGCGACATTACCTCTTTGGGGAGCGCTTTGTGGTCTTCTCAGATCACAAGAGCCTGTGTTATATCTTCTCTCAACGTGACCTGAACTTGCGGCAGCGGAGATGGGTCGAGTTTCTCCAAGACCATGACTTTGAAATCTCTTACACTGAAGGTAAGGGAAACGTTGTGGCTGATGCCCTGAGTAGGAAGTCACATAAGGAAGTGGTTCGGGAATCCGCTGATGCTTGGAAAGTGATGGGAGAGTTGGATGCCTTGCACTTGGATGCTAGAGTAGAAGGAGTTAGAGGATATTTGTGTCAGATGACGGTGCAGTCCTCCTTGTTGCAGCAAGTGGAAGAGTCTCAGTGGGGGGACTTTGAGGCAGAAGTGATGTGGGATCATGTCGATCAGGGAAATGCTCCAGAAGGATGATCAGAGGATAGCCGACATCAGATGCTTTTACATGGAAGGTTGTTTGTTCCGGAGGCGATGCGAGAGGGATTTCTCTGTGAGTTCCATAGCTCAGACTTGGTGGTATATCCGGAAGTTTCAAAAATTCACCGAGGCCTGAGGGAACAGTTTTGGTGGCCCAGGGTGAAACGGGCAGTGGCAGAGTTTGTGGCTAAGTTCCTAGTGTGTCAATAAGTAAAGGCTGAACACCGTGTTCCCAGTGGCTTGTTACATCCTTTAGATGTCCCTGAGTGGAAGTGGGATGAAATCTCAATAGACTTCATCACAAGACTACCTAGAGCTCAGGGTGGTTATGATGCTATCTGGGTAGTGGTGGATCGACTGACGAAATCGGCTCACTTCTTAGCAATGAAGGAGTCGGGCTCGGTGAGTACCTTAGCATAGAGTTATGTAGACAAGGTTGTGCAGTTGCATGGAGTTCCAAAGACTATCATCTCAGATTGGGATACTCGGTTTACCTCACAAGTCTGGAGGGGGTTACAACATGATTTTGGCACCCAGCTATGCCTTAGCACTGCCTTCCACCCCTAGACCGATGGGCAGACAGAGTGGACTATCCAGACAATGGAGGACATGCTACGGGTATGCGTTCTGGATTTTGGAGGATCATTGGTATGACACTTGCCTTTAGTAGATTTTTCCTACAACAACAGATTCCACTCTACTATTTTCATGGCACCATTTGAGGCTTTTTATGGAATACCGTGTTGTTCATCCATTTGCTGGGTAGAGGTTGGTGAGACAGGTTCTCTTGGGCCATAGGTAGTGCAAATCACCACAGAGAAAGTCCAGCTTGTACGTGAGAGGATGAAAGCTGCTCAGGACTGACATAAGTCTTATGATTATTGTCAGAGGAGGCCCTTGGAGTTTGATGTGGGATACCATGTGTTCTTGAAGGTTTCCCCTCGACGGGGGCAGCGGAGGTTCGGGAAGGGGAGTAAGCTCTCCCCTAGGTTCATCGGACCTTTCGAGGTTCTGAGGCGAGTCGGTGAGGTGGCATATCAGCTTTCCCTACCACCTCAGTTGGAGAAGGCTCATGACATCTTCCACGTCTCCTAGCTACATTGATACTTGCATGATGACTCTCACGTTATCGACTGGGGAGAGTTAGATATGGGAGACGACGCGAACTTTGAGGAACGACCAGTCAAAATCGAGTATCGTAAATAGAAGGTGCTCTGTGGATGAACCATTCTGTTGGTTCGTGTGTTGTGGAGGCATGGCGGCCTCAAGGAGAGCACTTGGGAGAGGGAGGCCCAGATGCATGCTCAGTACCTGAAGTTGTTTTGACTTGTTTTTTTCCTTGTTCTTCTGAGCTTTGTTTTGATGTTATGCTCTGTAACTTTGTTATATGGAATGCTTGGCTTGTCGGTTGTAAGATATCTTGTTTCTTTGTTCTCTGAAAGTCTATAACATGTTCAGATGTACGGGGAAAGGGAAAAACCTAATCCTTAATCGAGACACATTAATGCGGATGTGATAGAACCCGTGCGGGTGAGTCAGTGCCGCCTAAAGCAGATAATATCTCGACATAGGAGAAGGAATTTCCCCAAACCACGTTTTCAGGCAGTGTGTGGGTTGTACGGTGTTGGGGGAAGTGTAAGTTGGAAAATACTAATATATGGAAGTAGGAAGGCCCAATCCTTAATCGAGACGCATTAATGCAGATGAAATTAAACCCGTGCAGGTGATTCAGTGCCGCCTAAAGCAGATAATATCTCGACATAGGAGAAGAAATTCCTAACACCTATGATTAGGGTTGTTGGTTGGGTTCCTGTTATAACGAGAACCCTAAGAGGTATCTTGTTGTGTTCCTCTGGGTTGGTTTTTGAATTCTTGGGGATGATAATGTTTTAAGAGGTATCTGATATAATGACCCAGACCTCTCCGGCCCATTCCTTTGTCAAAAAGAAGGTCACGAAGTGTTCTGGAGGGTAAAATGGACTTTTCCCACACTTTCCAGAATTTTGAAACTACATGCTGTGTAGTGTGAATACACGCCATGTACCCCCTCAACGGTTATACCCCGTGTTGCAGGACGTGTCCTTGCCGTGTGAAATAAATGGGTACACGCCGTGTACCCAATGCTACACGCCGTGTAGTCCCTCCCTGATTACGCGTTACCCTCAAACTGTGTGTTGACCAGTCAACGACCGCGTGCTATGTTGGAGCCATGTCCTTACTGTGTGAAATAAATGGGTACATACCGTGTACCCATACTACACGCTGTGTAGTCCCTCCCCACGTACGCATTACCCTCAAACCGTGTGTTGACCAGTCAACGGCCATGTGCCGTGTTGGAGCCGTGTCCTTGCCGTGTGAAATAAATGGGTACACGTCGTGTACCCAATACTACACGCCATGTAGTCCCTCCCCGCATATGAATTACCATCAAGCCGTGTGTTGACCAATCAACAACCGTGTGCCGTGTTGAAGGACGTGTTGGAAGCCGCGTGATGACCGTGTGAAATGGCCGAGTACACACCATGTACCATAAAGTACATGCCGTGTACTTTTGTTTTTCTCGCCTATAAAAGGAGGGTTCCCCTCCTCCTTTTCAACTCACCCCTCTCCTCCCCATTCCTCTGAGCAGAGCTCTCCCAAGAGACTCAAAGGCTCCTTTTCTTCCATAACTTCTTCGTCCGAGCTCCGATTTAAGATCTGTCAGTGGCCACTGGATCGTAACGACGAGACGAAACTTTTGAGATTGGATACGTTGTATTTCCTTTGGCCTTTACTTTCCAACTTCCACCCAAGGAGATTTTTCCGGGACTCGACAGAAGTGACGGACGCCGACGGACGTCTTCTAAAGTTGATCCGGGGGAGCGTTGTGATCAGAACCTGTTGAGGTAGGGATCTTACCTTCGTCTATATAAATTGTGCATCATACATGGTGGGTGTCCTCTTATTTATGTGAAACACATTTGAACCGGTTTAATAAATATAATAAATGGCTTATATAACGGGGATGGAAAGTTTATGAATGCGGTTACTTTGTTTATATCCTGTGATATTATGTTGTGAATTGAATAGGCTTATGACTACTGAAAATCACAGTCATTGGGGGCCTTTGCTTGCGCAATTAAATGTTTCCCTATCTTTCTGGACCATTTTTGTGAATGGAACCTTGTGGAATGTGAAATTTGGTTAATCACGTAAAGTTGGCTGTTTAAAATCTGGAACCCTTGTGTGATCACCTCAGTTAAACAAAATGGAATAATGAACATGTGGGTGTTGGATTTGATACGTGGCATGTGATGGGGGTGTTTTATGGGTTTTTGTGGATCGGGTGAGCAGTGGGGCTACGGTTGGCTTGGTTGTGCGTTGGTGTGAATGCTATGTTGGTGATGGGAAGCGGGGATACGATAAATGGTATTAAAGGGATAATGATGTATGAGTTTCGATGTGTTTATGGTTATGGTGGTTGGCAGCGGGGCTGCAGGGATGGGCTTGAATGTGAACAGACTAGGTTGTGAATAATAAATAAAAGTGGAAGAGTTAATGAATGATGGGGCATGGTAATGGATCAAGAATAATAATCAATGGGGTTGGTTGGATAATAAGAAGGGACTTGTTTGTGCTGCTTGTGTTTTCCTAACTTGATTTGTGGATGGCAGGGATATGTTTCACGAATGATTGATATTGTTGGTTACGGTTGTTTGCCCAGTATTTAAGTAACTAAATAAACTAATTCTGCAGAAATGTGAAAACCTAAATGGGGTTGGGGTTGTTGTTGTATGCATGCTTCGTGGTAGCAGTGCCGAGGCACGTGCTCAGTTTCTCTATTTAGAAGCCATAGGTTGGGCTGAGTGTTTGATATATATATTTGTATCTTTTGTGTTTTATCGCACCCCATCCATGTTGAGCACTTAGTGCCGAACACTCCCATTTCATGGGAGAGTGTGTTTTCCCCTTAGTTACTAGCTCCTTCCTGCTCCTTCTTCCCTAGGCTGTGATGGATTGAGGCAACCTTACACCCAAGACTCTTCAGGTAGGTTTTGATTGGGGTGGCTTTTTCCCAAGACTCTTTGGGCAGATTTTACTATTCCCAAGAATCTTCGGGATGAGGCCCAGGTGTGTGCGGGCGGGATACGTGGTTGTGAGGCCCAAGTGTGTGCGGGCGGGATACGTGGTTGTGAGGCCCAGGTGTGTACGAACGAGATACGTGGTTGTGAGGCCCAGGTTTTTGAGGGAGGGATACGTGTTGGTGAGGCCCAGGTGTGTGCGGGCGAGATGTGTGGTTTGTGAGGCCTAGGTGTGTGTGGGCGGGAAGAGTGTGGTAGATTTAGGACGTTCACCGTTAGGAAGACCAGCTAACTATTGGGAAATGGTGTGGGGTACCCAATACTTTTGTTCTTATACACTACTACCTGTTGTGATTGTGTTTTGGTGAGTGTGGCTGGTGAGGTTGGGTGGATAGAATTCCTTGCTAGGTTTCTTCTGTTGTTTTCACGGGACATTAGGATGTCTCCCCACTTGTGCACTAGAGCTTTAGGTTTCCCTACTGAGTATACTTGTATGCTCACCCTACGTTTACTTTCAGGTTTCTAGGAGGACTACCAGGGCCGTGCGGGACCCTACTAGTCGGACAGTTGGAGTTGTTGTAGTTGCTGTACTCTTGTTTCTTTTGGTACTGTACTTTTTGAGCTTTCTTGTACTTGTACCTTGTTTCAGAGCTATTTAAACATGCATGTGGGATTGGTTTGGGTTTATTTATATACACTTGTTCTTTTCCTTTTTGGTGGTTGACTTGTCCTATTTCCCGATATTAATATAATAAAAAGGGTAATACCTCCCATATTTGTGAAAACTCATACCCTTGGTGATAGTCGCCACCCCGGGGCCTACTGAAGGCGGGACTCATGGGTCATTATCTCCCTTTCACCACTTCCAGCTCAGGAGGGGCATCTTTGGTGGGAGGGGGTCGTGACATAAAATGACTTTAAAACTTATCAAAAACCTATTTAATACTCATATTTAGACCTTATAACCAATAATGTTTTATATTGACCCATTTTGGATCCTTTTAAAGACCCATAAATTTCAAGGAATTTTTTTTTTAATTTTCTTTGGAATTTTACAAGAGCGTAGTTTCTGACAGCCCTTGATTCTGAGGCCCGGTGTGCCCGGAATCATTTTCCAAAATTTGGCTCAGGTACGTTTAGTGAACGGATGAGTGAGTTTTTCTAACTTTTGAACCGGTGCTCGGAATCAAATTCTGAGGGCACCGATGGAATCGCAGCGCCAGTATTTGCTTAAAAATGCCTCTTCCGGAGTTGCGTTTGCTCGGGTGTGGTTTTTAATTTTTGGGCTTTAAGTTAAGAAATAAAATAACGTGGTACCACAAACTTTATTTTATTTCACTTAAATCCGAATAAAAGCCACTTTAAGCTGCTTAAGATTAGTTGAAGCAGATAGGGTGGAACACAAAATATCCTACCCTCTTGGTAGGATATTTGTGAGGTGGGGCCCACACGAGCCCCACTATTTCTTTTCTGATAAGTAACGCACCCGCGAAAACCCTTTTTAATGAAAGTCAACTGGGGAGTTTCTTAAACTATTAAACGCTCCTATTAATTGGGCGGTTTATTCGTTGAAATTAATTCGATAAAATAAGGCCAACACGCCTTCTTCTTGAATGTTGTGTTAAACCTTTGGAGAATCTCTAAAGATCTTCCTCCTCCTTCGTGAAGAACGTGAAGAACGCCAGCCTCCGACGAAGGTGAAGGAGAACGCCAGCCCCCCCAGAGATCGACGACGTGACGCCGGCGATTCTCCCTCCACAACGCTTCTTCCGCGACAAATCTTCGAACATCCATTTGATGTAGGAGTTTACGAATATTTTAAATTCCTTTGTGGATTTTATATTTGACATGGATTTAATTCGTGTAAATTAAATCCTTATGTTTTCTTTACCCCTCGGAGATCGTCAACATGACGCCGTATACCGCGATGACGTGACGCCCTTCCGCGACGCGACGATCCTCTTCTTTCGTGACGGTCTATTCCGCGAAGAATGCACGCTCGACGACTACGGTGAGGTAGAGATTTTATTTGAAAATAATATTTTATTCCCATAGTTGTTTCCTTCTAAAACAAAGAGCCTGGGATCGAAGTGCAATTTTAATTTATTAAAATTGTATCTTGTTAGGTTTTCATGTGTTGATCATTTTTTCCCGATTGTTATACCTAACGCGGAGGGTGCGGGCCAAACAAACACGGCCCGACAACCCTCCGCAGTTCTTCGTTGATGTGCGGAATGGCGGACGACAATAAAGCGGGCCGCAAAGACGATTTGTTGATTCCGTAGTGAAGAACGGGACCCGGGAGGAGCTACGGCGTAGACGGAAAGGGAATCGGACCACCGGAGCAACTCCGGTGGCCCGTGGAATCCGCCGACGACTGGAGGCGGTGGCGCCAGCGGCCGGAGGCGGCGGCCGACCAGACCCGCGACCGCGCAGGTCCGGCGAGACACGGGACGCGGCAGAGCCGCGTCCGCTGACCAAGCGCGGCCCCACGCGGGGCCGCAGCTCCTCTTCCCGCGGGGGCTGCACGCCCCTTGGCACCCCTTGCTCGGCCGCTCGGCCGAGCCGAGCCGACCCGCCGGCCGGGTCGCGCCCAGGACGGGCTGGGCCGGGTCGCGCCCAGGATGGGCTGGGCCGGGTCGCGCCACACCGGGTCAGACCCGGACTCGGGTCGGGTTGACCCGGTTCGGACCGACCAAGGGGGGGTCGGGCCGGGTCAGTCCGGCCCCAGACCCCCCGTTTCCGGACATTTTCGGTCTTTTGCTCATAACATGAGCTACGGGTCTCCGAATGACGCGCCGTCAGTGGAGATGCGATCCTTGGATCGAAATGGTCGTTTCTATATATCACACTCAAGGTTTTGGAATACTTTGGGTTCAGCCGGGTTGGTTCGTACACGAAACCAACCGGGCCCTCGGAGCAGAAACACTCATATCTTGAGCTTCGGACGTCTGATTGACGTGCCGTCGACTTTGATGAATTACTATAAGTGAGACAGATCTTTTGGCTTACTCCACCCGAGGTTTGGACGCTGGTGCAGTAAGGTCTGGTTGGTTTTTCCTTAAAAACCAACCGAGCCCCTGGGACGAAAAAGCCAATAACTCTCAGACCGGGCGTCCGATTGACGCGTCGTCTGCGACGTTGAGTTCCTGTTGATGATACGGAACTTTTAGATACATCAAATCTGTTCTATGTGTCAGTTGATGTATCAGCCTCTCGGCTCATGGAGCAGACCCTCCCGAACGAGCTTGCTGTGTGCGGGAACCCTAGAGCTGGCTGCAACTGCTGCTGTGACGACGACGACTGTACAGAGATCCTCAGTGGATTCGACTGCGACGATGATGAAAACTATATGGGAATCCTCCGTGTTTTCGGTAGTGACTACTACGGTACATCTTGGGATACGTCAACTCCGGACTACATGTCATATGATGCATCAACCTCTTAGCTCGTGGAGTGGACCCTTCCGGAATGAGAATGCCATGGGAAGAAACCCTAGAGCCGGTTGAGACTTGACGACTGCTGATCGAACAACTCGGTGTGTTATGGATAGCCTAGTGGGGAGCGCTTGGTTGTAGCGGCAGACCCACAGAGGAGGAACGCTTGGTTGTAGCGGCAGACCCGCGGTACTCAAAAGATGGAGTACCTCTGGAGGCTATGATGGGGAGCACTTGGTTGTAGCGGCAGACCCACGACGGAGGAGCGCTTGGTTGTAGCAGCACGGGGGAGCGCTTGGTTGTAGCGGCAGACCCACGGCGGAGGAGCGCTTGGTTGTAGCGGCTGACCCGTGGTACTCAACAGAAGGGGTACCTCTAGAGGCTATGAGGGGGAGCACTTGGTTGTAGCGGCAGACCCATGGTGGGAAGTTCTTGGTTGTAGCATTAGGCCCACAATACTCGATAGGTGGAGTACTACAGCAGTCCAAGGTGAGAGAGAAGTGCTTGGTTGTAGCGTTATAACCACTGTACTTGATGGAGAGGGAGTTTCCCAATAGCTTTGGGTTCAAATTCATGATCGATCCTGTGTGGGTCATTGCGGGGGTTAGTACCTACAGATCCTTTGTGGTTCCGACGGATTAGATGAATCAGTGGATACATCTAATCATCTCTAACGTCATACGAAGAAGTACCTGTGTGAGCTGAATCCTGTTTACTCTCCTTTGTGGATTGTATTGTGCTATCCTATATGGATTACGTTTTTCTCTCCTTTGTGGATTGTGTTGTGCTATCCTATGTTGATTACATTTTGCTTTCCTTTGTGTATTGTGTTGTTCTATCCTGTGTGGATTTACGTTTTGCTTTCCTGTGTGGACTGGGTTGTGCTTGGGCTCGGATGTTGGAGCCAAACGGGAATTGATGACTTAGGTATATGTATGGGCATATACCTAAGCAGTGTCGGATGTTACTTCATGATTGTATCTTTCCTTTGTGGTTTATCCTTTGTGAATTTTTGGAGACCTTCAGGGGTCTCGGGGTCCCTACTGAGTAGCTTATACTCACCCCTGCACGGGCTATGCCCGCACTACATTGTGTTGGTTGCAGACGACGGACAACGCTGATTGTGGTCGAGGTTGGCGGAGCAGGACGGTACCTGGAGGTGGACCACTGGGCGGGGTGTACTCGGAGCGGACGGCTGGACCGAGGAGCTATGGAGGCTGTCTGTACCCACCCTTCAGGTGGGACTTCCAGAGGACGGCTCGACGTTGCGGCTTTACTTTTCAGTTGCTGTTTTCCATTTCGAGTTGTACTTTACTTTCAGATTGGGTTTGTATTCTGGACCACTTACTTTCCGCACTTACTGTTGTACCATTTTTTACTTAGTGTTTACCTTTCCACTTTCTTACTCTGTGGTGCTTGTTTTATTTACAAAGGCAATGCCTTCCCTTTTTACCGGGATTTACGCCTTGGTGCTAGTCGCCAGCCCCTGGCCTATGGAAGGCGGGCTTGTGGTAGTCATGGCACGGGCCCCAAGGACGGGTTGTGATAAATTGGTATCAGAGGAGTTCGGTTCTACCGCAGACTCTGATCTTTATTCTATGTGAAGCAATAGTGTTAAGTGTATTGAGTGTGGTTATCAGTCTAGGGAGCCCAGTGTTGGTGCAGCGGCCGACGTATCTGTACACCAGGACCCTGACTTCTGATTTCCAACTTAATGCACGAAAACATTGATTGCATGTGTGTTTCAAGTTTTCTTTGTGATTACTTGTATCAGCTCACCAGGTATACTGTTCTGACCGTGGCACACCTGTTTCCTTTTTTAGGATGGCCCCATGATGGCAGCCAGCTAGGGTATCGAGAGTTGAGCGTGACGAGAACCCGCTGAGCGACGAGGCCTCGGTGCAGGGCCCTTTGACAGCAGAGGCACCGGCGGTACCTCTACCCGCCGAGCCACTGATGCTTCCAGCCCCAGCCGCTGACGATGCACGTCGCCTTGGAGCTCTGGATGAGTTTCAGTGCCAGTGATTGCCCAGGTTCTGCGGGGAGACGGACCCCCAGGCAGCCGAGGACTGGCTGGAGGCAGTCGTACGAGTTTTCTGGTTAGTGAGGACACCAGAAGACCTCATGGTGATCCTCGCAGCGAGCCTCCTGCATGCGGCAGCAGGCAGATGGTGGAGCTTGATGCTGCAGGTGCATGACGAGGCATCTCTCCTCTGGACGGACTTTGAGAGCCTTTTCCGCTCAGAGTTCGTCCCGGCCACCTTCCGTGCGGTGCGCATCCAAGTGCTTTTACAGCTACGGCAGGGCAGCATGTCAGTAGCCCAGTACGCAGCGAGGTTTACCGATCTCTCGTGCTATTCCACGGACATGGTACATGAACCTTTCTTCAGGGTCTGAACCTTTGAGCAGGGGATCAGGAGAGAGATCAGAGCTTCAGTTGTTTCTCACAGCATTCCAACACAGGAAGGGGTGTTGGAGCGAGTCCTCCTAGTAGAGAGTTTCTTTGCTGTGCAGACTTCAGTAGCAGGACCCACCACTAGCCGGCATGCGGCATAGTCTTCTGCAGCAGGCAGTAGAAAGATGACGCAGGGGTCCAAGAAGACTAGACCTACCAGTGGTCGACCGCGTGACACAGGATCGTTTGTGCGAGGCACCCGAGGTAGACAACGACTTACCATGAGCGGACAGTGTTACTCCTGCGGCGGGGTTGGTCACATGGCTCGTGACTGTCCGACCCGCCATACGGATGACCAGCAGGTGAATGAAGGACCCCCCAGGCAGAGGCAGAGGTTTGATCAGGGCGGGCCGCAAGGAGCAGGCGGCCATGGAAGGGGATCTAGCCGTGCAACTGGAGGTGGACGACGCTTCGGGGTGTTTCCACCACCACCACCAGGAGGTCCACCCCGACTGCAGGGGACATGAGGACATGGGAGAGCTCAGCTTCGGGCAGCTGAGGCCTACGATCATAGAGCTTCAGGAGCAGATGGACAGGAGCAGGACAAGCTTCAGACCTGGAGAATTTTGTTTTTTCTACTTCTAGCGTTGTTGATGTTTGTTTGTAGATGTTTTGTGTCTTTGTACTTTAAGCTGCAGTAATAAAAGACACTTTTCTTGTGGCGTTTACCTTCTCTTCCTCTCTTTTAGTTGTTACTAAGAGGTTCTGGTTTAAAAACCGTTGACTTGACCCTAACTTTGAGATACCTACTGGAGGAGACCCAGTGACCACACATTGATGCCGACAGTGTGACTCAACCCTTGGAGGAAAGAGTAACGGTTGGATCTCTTGGTAGTAGCGTTGAGGCCTTACGATGTCATCCTTGGTATGGAATAATATCATCCATGTCAGGATTGACTATATTAGGCAAAGAACATGGTTCATCCAGGGGATGAGACCAGATTTCTCTTATCGGCAAATAAGAAATCTCAGCAAATCTTGTAGGACCATAGAAGGTCTAGGTCATCCAGGAGCGGATGAGGACAGCTCAGAGCCAGCAGAAGTCTTACGCTGACAGGAGGCGGAGGCCACTAGAGTTCGAGGATGGTGACCACATCTTCTTGCGTGTCTCACCTCAACGTGGTTTATGGAGATTTGGCCGAGGCGGCAAGTTGTCTCCATGCTTCATCGGACCTTTCCAGATCCTCAGCAGGATTGGCGAGGTGGCTTATCACCTGGATCTACCACCTCAGTTACACCGGGTGCACGATGTCTTCCACGTATCTCAGCTGAGGAGATACGTGCATGACCCGACACACATCATTGACCATGGGGAGCTAGATGTTAATGATGGGGCGACTTTTGCGAAGGTCCCAGTGGAGATCGAGGATTGACAGGAGCGGGTCCTACGTGGATGGTCGATTCCTCTAGTGCGCATTAGATGACAGCACGGAAACCTCCAGGAGAGCACTTGGGAGCGGGAGGCTCAGATGCGTGCTCAGTACCCACATTTGTTTCCATAGCTTATGATGTATCTTTATGGGGACGTAAAGCCCTGAGGTGGGAGTGATGTAAAGACCCGTAAATTTCAAGGAAATTTTTTTTCTTAGATTTATTTGGAATTTTAAAAGAGCTCAGTTTCTGACGGCACGTGATTCCGATGCCCGGTGTGCCCGGAATCATTTTCCTAAGTTTGGCTCGGGTACCTTCAGTGAACGGACGAGTGGGTTTTTCTAACTTTTGAACCGGTGCTCAGAATCAAATTCTGAGGGCACCGATGGAATCACAGCGCCATTATTTGCTTAGAAACGCCTCTTCCAGAGTTGCGTTTGCTCAGGTGTGGTTTTTAATTTTTGGGATTTATGTTAAGAAATAAAATAACGTGGTACGAAAAACTTTATTTTATTTCACTTAAAGCCGCTTAAAAGCCACTTTAAGCTGCTTAAGCTGAGTTGAAGCAGATAGGGTGGAACCCAAAATATCCTACCCTCTTGGTAGGATATTTGTGAGGTGGGGCCCGCACAAGCCCCACTGTTTCTTTTCCGCTAAGTAACGCATCCGCGAAAACCCTTTTTAATGAAAGTCAACTGGGGAGTTTCTTAAACTATTAAACGCTCCTATTAATTGGGCGGTTTATTTGTTGAAATTAATTCTATGAATTAATTTTGTTCGTTTCTTAACAGGTTTTCAATTTGTTGGCATGTTAATAAAATAAGGCCAACACACCTTCTTCTTGAATGTTGTGTTAAACATTTGGAGAATCTCTAAAGATCTTCCTCCTCCTTCGCGAAGAATGCGAAGAACGCGAAGAACGTGAAGAACACCGGCCTCCGACGAAGGCGACAGAGAACGCCAGGCCCCCCAGAGATCGACGACGTGACGCCGACGATTCTCCCTCCGCGACGCTTCTTCCGCGACAAATCTTCGAACATCTGTTTGAGGTAGGAGTTTACGAATCTTTTAAATTCCTTTGTGGATTTTATACTTGACATGGATTTAATTCGTGTAAATTAAATCCGTATGTTTTCTTCACCTCTCGGAGATCGTCGACACAATGCCCTTCCGCGATGCGACGATCCTCTTCTTCCACGACGGTCAATTCTGCGAAGAACGCACGCTCGACGACTACGGCGAGGTAGGGATTTTATTTGAAAATAATATTTTATTCCCATAGTTCTTTCCATCTAAAACAAAGAGCCCGGGATCTAAGTGCAATTTTAATTTATTAAAATTGTATCTTGTTATGTTTTCATGTGTTGATCATTTTTTCCCGATTGTTATCACCTAACGCGGAGGGTGCGGGCCAAACAAACATGACCCGACAACCCTCCGCAGTTCTTCGTTGATTTGCGGAAGGGCAGACGATGACAAAGCGGGCCACAGAGACGATTTGTTGATTCCGCAGTGAAGAACGGGACCCGGGAAGAGCTACGGCGCAGACAGAAATGGAATCGGACCACCGGAGCAACTCCGGTGGCCCGTGGAATCCACCGGAGGCGGCGGACGACCAGACCCGCGACCGCGCGGGTCCGGCGAGACACAAGACGCGGCAGAGCCGTGTCCGCTGACCAAGTGCGGCCCCACGCGGGGCCGCCACTCCTCTTCCCGCGGGGGCTACACGCCCCGCGACACCCCTTGCTCGGCCGGGCCAGGTCGCGCCCAGGCCAGGCCGGGCTACCCTGGCCGGGCCAGGTCGCGCCAAACCGGGTCGGACCTGGACCCGGTTCTGTTCGACCCGGTTCGGACCGACCCAGGGGGGGGGGGGGGGTCGGGCCGGGTCGGTCCGGGCCCAGACCCCCCGTTTCCGGACCTTTTCAGTCTTTTGCTCATAACTTGAGCTACGGGACTCCGAACTACGTACTGTCAGCGGCGATGCGATACTTGGACTGAGACAGTCATTTCGGTATATCACACTCAAGGTTTATGAATAATTTGGGTTCGTCCGGGTTGGTTCGTACACGAAACCAACCGTGCCCTCGGAGCAGAAACACTCATATCTTGAGCTTCGGACGTCCGATTGACGTGCCGTCGACTTTGATGGATTCCTCTAAGTGAGACGGATATTTTGGCTTACTTCGCCTGAGGTTTGGACGCAGGTGGAGTACGGTTGGGTTGGTTTTGACTTAAAAACCAACCGGGCCCTTGGGACGAAAAAGCCAATAACTCTCAAACCGAGCGTCCGATTGACGCGCCGTCTGCGACGTTGAGTTCCTGTTGATGATACAGACATTTTGGATACATAAACTCTAGACTATGTGTCAGTTGATGTATCAGCCTCTCGGCTCGTGGAGCAGACCCTCCCGAA
Source organism: Viscum album (assembly GCA_963277665.1). NCBI lineage: Eukaryota > Viridiplantae > Streptophyta > Magnoliopsida > Santalales > Viscaceae > Viscum > Viscum album. The sequence goes on from OY728126.1 coordinate 534,534,667, forward strand.
CGAGCTTGCTGTGTGCGGGAACCCTAGAGCTAGCTGCAACTGCTACTGTGACAACGACGACTGTACAGAGATCCTCAGTGGATTCGACTGCGACGATGATGAAAACAAGTATGGGAATCCTCCGTGTTTTCGACAGTGAGTACTACGGTACATCTTGGGATACGTCAACTCCGGACTACATGTCAGTTGATGCATCGACCTCTTTGCTCGTGGAGTGGACCCTCCCGGAATGAGCATGCCATGGGCGGAAACCTTAGATCCGGTTGAGACTTGACGACTGCTGATCGAACAACTCGGTGTGTTACGGATAGCCTAGTGGGGAGCGCTTGGTTGTAGCGGCAGACCCATGGCGGAGGAGCGCTTGGTTGTAGGGGCAGACTCGCGGTACTCAACATAAGGAGTACCTCTGGAGGCTATGAGGGGGAGCTCTTGGTTGTAGCGGCAGACCCACGATAGAGGAGCGCTTGGTTGTAGCAGCACAGGGAAGCGCTTGGTTGTAGCGGCAGACCCACGACGGAGGAGCGCTTGGTTGTAGTGTCTGACCCGTGGTACTCAACAGAAGGGGTACCTCTAGAGGCTATGAGGGGGAGCGCTTGGTTGTAGCAGCAGACCCATGGTGGGAAGCGCTTGGTTGTAGCAGCAGGCCCACAGTACTCGAGAGGTGGAGTACTACAGCAGTCCAAGGTGAGAGAGAAGCGCTTGGTTGTAGCGGCATAACCACTGTACTTGATGGAGAGGAAGTTTCCCAATAGGTTTGGGTTGAACTTAATGATCGATCCTGTGTGGGTCATTGCGGGGGTTAGTACCTACAGATCCTTTGTGGGTCCGACAGCTTAGATGAATCAGTGGCTACATCTGATCATCTCTAACGTCATACGAAGAAGTCCCAGTGTGAGCTGAATCCTATTTACTCTCTTTTGTGGATTGTGTTGTGCTATCCTATGTGGATTACGTTGTGCTCTTCTTTGTGGATTGTGTTGTGCTATCCTATGTGGATTACGTTTTGCTTTCCTTTGTGGATTGTGTTGTGCTATCCTGTATGGATTTACGTTTTGCTTTCCTGTGTGGACTGGGTTGTGCTTGGGATCGGATGTTGGAGCCAAACGGGAATTGATGACTTAGGTATATGTATGGGCATATACCTAAGCAGTATCGGATGTTACTTTGTGATTGTATCTTTCCTTTGTGGTTTATCCTTCGTGGATTTTCGGAGACCTTCGGGGGTCTCGGGGTCCCTACTGAGTAGCTTATACTCACCCCTCCATGAGCTATGCCCGCACTACGTTGTGTTGGTTGCAGAAGACGGACAACGCTAATCGTGGTTGAGGTTGGTGGAGCAGGACGGTACCTGGAGGTGGACCACTGGGCGGGGTGTACTCGGAGCGGACGGCTGGACCGAGGAGGTGTGGAGGCTGTCTGTACCCACCCTTCAGGTGGGACTTCCAGAGGACGGCTCGACGTTGCGAGTTTACTTTTCAGTTTCTGTTTTCCCTTTCGAGTTGTACTTTACTTTCAGTTTGGGTTTGTATTCTGGCCCACTTACTTTCCGCACTTACTGTTGTACCGGTTTTTACTTAGTGTTTACTTTTTCCGCTTGCTTACACTATGGTGCTTGTTTTCTTTACAAAGGCAATGCCTTCCCTTTTTACCGGGATTTACGCCTTGGTGCTAGTTGCCAGCCCCTGTCCTATGGAAGGCGGGCTTGGGGTAGTCACGGAACGGGCCCCGAGGTCGGGTTGTGACATGTGGCATTTAAAAGATATAGGAACACTTTATTCTTAAAAAAAACCAAGTGTGTCCTCTTCCGCACTTATAAAAGGCCACCCATATATTCTCCTCTTCACACTACTAAATCCATTTTGTTTAAAAAATTAATGAAAAAATATATTACTTAATTCCCTAAAAACATTAAATAGTCCTTTTTTGGTTATAAATCCAATCTAGAATGGCTTTAGGTTAAACCTAAAGAGGTTGCTTGAAGAAGAGGTAAAGTTTTTAGCTATGCCTTTTCATTTTGCTTATTTTAAAAAATTATAAACTTCTCCAATTTTGCCAAAATAATAAAAATGGTATATCATATATAATTATATCTTATTATTTTAATGTATTAACATACATATATATATATATATATACATAATTCCATCAAATGGGAAACAAAACTGTCAATCGTGTGTACGACAGACTACCGCATCATGAACCTATGTAATTAATTTTCCATCACCACTTTTATTGGATGGATATAATGATGGATTTAACATATTTATTTGATATTGATGACATTATTATACTTATTAAATAATTTTATCACATATACCTTCTAACTTTCTATTCCATTTTGGATACGACTACGTCACCCCTGTGTGTGGTGAACTACCGCCTCACGAAGCGATGTGATTCATTTTTCACTTAAAATTTACATAGAATATAATAATATTAAAATTAATGAATATCTATGATATTTATAACCTAACCATAATTCTTTAAATATAATATCACATATAAATTCTTACCTTCCAATCTGTTGAAAAAAAATAACATCCCCATGCGTACGTGTGGACTACCGCCTCCACGTAGTGATGTGAAATGTTTTTCATTTTATTTTTACATGGATGGTAATAAGGATATATTTTATTAATAGAAATAATATATATAACATAATAATGATTCGGTGAAGTTTAGTTAATATTTATTTTGCATTTTTTTGAGAAAAAATAGAAATTGCGTTCATGCGTACGTACGACCCACCATCTCTATGAACAGTGTAATCCATTTTATATATCTAACTTTTATAGATTACTCAAAAATTCATATATAATGAATATATATGATATTTATATCATGGTTAAAATTATTTATATTATTTAACCATGATCAAAATAAAAGGATCAAAATTACTGAACCAAAATATACATGAAAAATGAAGTAATTATCACCCGAAATAGTGATTTTAATGAAGAATTATTATTAAACAAGTGTTAACATACTACAAGTAACACCACCAAAAAAATGGGTTTCCACAGTTCCACCGTTTAACAACGGTAAAAAAAAGTGATGATAAAGGGGGTGCCTTTATCAGTACTAAAAAAATCGCTGATAAATGGCACTTTTAAAAATTCTAAAAAGATCTCTCTTAAAAGTAACCCTTTATCAGTTATTTTTTATAGCTGATAAAGGAACCCACTTTATGAGTGTTTTTAGCACTATTAAAGGGGCACCTTTTATTATCGTTTATTAGTAGCACTGATAAAGGGGGGATTTATCAACGCTTTTTTCCTAGTGCTGATAAAGTGTATATTTCAAAATTTTTTTTTATAAAAAATAATATATTAATATATAAGTATATATATATTGATATAAATATAATATATATTTTTTTTAATATTTTTTAGATCAATTTGATATGTGGTAGACGCAAAACGGACACCCGGAGGAGAAATTATGGCTGGTTGGAGGGATTAAACACCTTTTTATGCCTTGAATAATATGAAAAGGTGTTCTAGTGGCCACCATAGCATTTTTCTAGTTGCAAGCTTCGATTTGATATGTGGTAGAGGCAAAATAGACACTCGGAGCAGAGGTTATGGAAAAATGAACACCCATAGCCAAACTTATGACAGCCTGGAGGGATTTTAGGCCTTTTTGATCCTTAAAGAATGTGAGAAGTTGTTTCAGTGGTCACCAGAGTGTGTATATTTTCAGAAGTTTTTATTTTATATTTTGTAGAGCCAAAAAGGACACTTGGAACCAAAGTTATTATCATTTTAAATTGAGTAACCCTCCTAGCGCCTAAAAACCTAAGAAACCCGCAACACACTAAAACATGCATAACTTCTACTCTCGATGTCCGTTTGAGTTCCAAGACTATTAAAATAGAATCTTGTGAGATAAGTGGAGACCAAATCCAATAAATACCGTAATAAGATAAAAAAAACAGAAGATATATCAGTTATAGGACTCAAAAAAAAACTCCAACTTCAAACAACCATAAATTTCACTTCGGGTGTCCGTTTGGGCTCTACCACATATCAAATTAAAGGTAGCGAAGAGATATATGAATTAGGATGACTTGAACATAGTTATATTATCAACCCAAAACCTAAAACCCCAAAAACTAATACAAGGCCTCCAAAACTCTGTTTCCATGTCCGGTGCCCTGTCAAAGTTTTCTTAAAACGACAATAACTCCTGATCTGTGTGTCTGTTTGGCCTCCGCCACCTGTTATATCATAGTTTGTTCCATGGGTTTTGGTTTGAATGGTCAAAAAACTTAAAGTGACATGAAGATCAGAAGTTATGCCTATTTCAGTGACTCTGCGATTTGTTAGGTTTTTCAAGCCCCCATTTCTAGCACTTTTGTCATGTCTCCTATTTTTTCAAATAGCTGTAACTTATGATCTACCTTTCCATTCAGACTCTACCACCTATCATATCAAATCTCATTTGACGATCTTAGATTTGACTATTCATGGAGTTGGAACAGACTCTCAAATCAAAAGTTTTTATCGTTACTCTAAGTTTAGAGTTTTATTTGACTTTCTAACCGTATTTATGGGTTTTGACAGTTTCTCCATTTTTGCATGTTTTTCAGGTTTTCAGGGCTTGTTATCATTTTTTATAATGTACTCTTATTTATAATAAAATATATAACAATATATACATCTTTTTATATATTCACACATAAAAATTTAATTTTATAAATAAATAATTAAACATATTTATATATAAAATATATTTCTCAATATATAAACTTTATCTAAATGAAAAACTAATATCCATTTTATTTAAAATAAAAATATATAAATATTTATATACCTATATAATGTGTACGTGTGTGTGTGTGTGTGTGTATTTGTGTGCGTTTGTATTGACAAACTGATATATATTATCTATCTATTCTAAACATATGTATATACATACTAATATATAATATTTGTAAATATATATAAATATGTATAATTATACTTATATATACACATATAATATATATATATCTCTGTGTGTGTGTGTGTTGTATATATGTATTTATTTATTTATAAACACACAAAAAAGCATATTTTATAAATGTATTTAAAACTGATCTTATAAATATATATTAATATACGAATAAATATATTAATATATAAATATAACTACATATATATATATATTAATATATGGATATATATATATATATTAATATATGGATATATATATATATATTTTAATATATGGATATATATATATATACACATATTAATATAAAGATATATATATATATATATATATATATTCATATAACTAAATATATATATATATATTAACATAACTAAATATATATTGATATAAATATATATGTTAATATAAATATATATTAATATATGAGTAAATATAACTAAATATATATATAAATAAATAGATATATTAATAAATAAAGAGTAAAGAAATATAGTGGAGTGGTAAAGGCCTAGGCGCGCATGCAACATGTCCCAGGTTCAAATCCTGGGGGAGGCAGGTCGCACGCACGAGTGGGGAATACGGGTTAACACTGTTAAAGGGAGTGGAGGCGCTGTTAAAGGATGTGGGGGGGGGGGGGGGAGGGGGGCTAGGGTGTGCGGGCTATGGTGGGGGGTGGGGGGACATTAAAGGGTGGCTTCAAAAGCCGTTGAAGCCCCTTCCCGAGTTGAAGAAATATTTTTTTTACTTTTTTAACGTTTTTTTAACTTTTATTAATGCTTTTAAAATAGGGCTAATAAAAGTGGTCTTTTATCAATGCAAAAAAAGAACTAATAAAGAACCCATTTATCAGTGCTTTTTTTAGCGCTGTTATAGGGGACCCCCCTTTTTCTTTACCTCGATTAACAATGCTTTTCTAGCACTGTTAATTCCCTTTTCTAGCATTGATAAAGGCTATATTTACAGTATTTTAAGTCATATTTGGTATGAGATATATGAGTATGAGTTTTTAATAGATTTATAATAAACCTATATTTATTATACATGATTATTGGACATAAATGAAGGAATTCAAACCTAAGGTAAGGGTTTATCGTCTCACTTTTACTTCCATGAGGCATATGCCATATTCACCAATTATTTATTTTATACGGTGTATATACTAAACATATGCTATTTTATATCAATAATATATTTATATTCATGGTATTTCATGTTTCATTTGATGTTATTACTTTTATGGGCCTTACGATTCAAAATTTACCAAAGTGGTAAGATTTTATTTCAGAATCTCATCATTATTCAGTATTGTTTATGTTTTATTCTCCCTTGGGATAATTATTGTGTATTTATATATTAAAATTTATCCATTTAATTATCCTAAATATATTTGTGAAATTTTTATATAGTAGTACCATTTTCCACTCTTTGTTACTTAAAATGATTGAGAAAATGTTTTTTTAGAAAATCCTATTTTATTTCTATCTTTAGTCGAAAATCCATTTTCTTCTAAGACTATATTTTCTAAAAATTCTTTCAAAAATGTTTTTAACATTGTTAAAAAAATTATTAAAGATATTTTTACCTATTTTTCACATTTTAAAAAATGTTTTTGAAAGGTATCTTCTTGCCGTTTTCCAAAAAATTTTTATTCCAATTTTATCAAAAATGTTAAAGGAATATTGGTTTTAATGTAGTCAACATGTGAATAATTTCCTATCATCATGACCAATCAATGTTTTAAAAATTATTTTATAAGTTTCAAAGGTTTTTTTCAAATTAAGGTATTTTCAAATTTTTTTGTGAACATTTAATTTTAAAAGGTGATTTTCCAAATGAAAAGGTTATTTTTCTCAAGAATGCTTTTAAAGATCTTTCCAGGGTATTTATATTAATCCACAACTTTAAACCTTTATTTTACTTATGATATACTAGGGTTATTTTTTATTTATAGTATACTTATTATTTATTTGGATAGTTTTTGATCAGTTTTACTAAGGATGTACAATTTTATTTGTAGGATCCCGTGTTTTGGACTAGCTTGATTTTTTTTCACAGTATTTGAAAATTTTTGGTTGGTGGATGGGAAAAATATTAAATTTAGTTATGAAATGAAATTAAAAGTTTTAAAACAAAAAAAAAGTTTGGTTTTTAGATATGGTTTAAGGCTTCATATGTGTCTCAAATTTTTGAATTATTTTTGGGGGCATCAGGCCTTGAAAACTCTATTTTGTAAGAAACAAACTAAGGTTCATGGTTGGTGCCTAGTTAGTACTAACCATGTAGTCCAAAACATTTTTCATGTTTTCTAAAGGTGAATGGTTTTTTTAAACCATGTGGCCCATTAGGAGAAACCATTTAGTCATGTAATAGGGTGTCTCATGGTTTTTTGAACCTTGTAAGGTAGGGTGCATGACCGTGTAGATGGTATGCAATAAATTTCTTGGGTGGGAACATAGGTTACATGTGTTTTTACCAAACATGTACATTTCTATAATTATTAGTCCCACTTAACTAGTATCACCACATAATTGGCACATGTTTAACTCAAACCGCGTGTCCAATCTATGTAGAGTATGGCTATTGGGAAAAGTGAGCTGCATGGTTGGCACATAGTTAACCAAACCCTGCGGCCTAACCGTGAACCTCATTGAAAAGAAAAAATGACCATTTTTCAATTATCCCTTAATTGGTTTTCCTATCCCCCCTCATTCTCCCAAGATTTCTCTCACAAATGTCTATCACCTTCTCTCCTTCTCCCCTCCTCCACGACATTTACCTTCATTTGATCACTATTTCAATCATCTCTTGCCTTGTTAGAATCATCTTGGTAAGTTTAAGAATCCTCTTGCTTCCTTTTTCACTTTATCTCACCATTAATGGCACTATATTTATTTGAGGTAATTCACCCTATTTTTGAGTGTTTTATTATTCTTTTGATTTATCTCATTTTGGCCTGAATCAAATCCGGAAAATGGACAAGTGGACTATCCTAAGCACGAGGTAGGTCGTTTATGGTTTTCCATTGAAGTCTCATTGATTTATAAAATTGATTCCATTGTACTTGACACTAGAGTTACAATGCATTAATTATAAATTATGAAAAAATTTAATTAAATTCTTAAACCATAGACTTACTATACCGCATAGTGTGGATGGGAGTTTGCGACTATACCTCTTGACACCTTGTGGATGTTCCCTTTTGATAGTGACCTCATAGTCCATTGATGTAACTTATCAAAACACCTTTGAAGGTGTGTTTGGGATGAATCCTTGTATGGGAATTTATTATATATTAACAAATGAATAATTAAATTACACTAGGGAAAGTCATTTTACTCGGTCCATGTTAAACTATAAAGTATGGGATTAGTTAAAAAGGAATTCAAATAAGATGTGATACTATTATGACTAAATGTCTTTGACTCTGACCCTGAGTCCCTTAATGTTCCTGGAGTTTGATGAACTCGATTGGAACTACCCCATTGGGTGGATGATTTTGAAGGTTATGAATAACCATCATGATGGGATTACTTACTAAATTATTTGAATTATAGTATGTCATATTTTTCCCATGACCCTTTTTATTATTTTGGAGTTGAATTGACTTAAAAGAATGATCATGGAGAATCATTGAGGCATGGATATATATCATGGACTATGATATTCCCTTTTTATATGGTGCCCACTATTTATAAATATTTTACCTATAACTTTTCATATATTTGAGAATGATGTCCATAGTTTCACTTGTTGTGATACTCAGGCATGGAGTCCCTGTTGTGATACTCGAGCATGATATCCCTTACTATGATACTCGGGCATGACATCCTTTACTATGATAATCGAGCATGGAATCCCCTATTGTGATACATGGGCATGGAATCCCTTATTATGATAATCAGGTATGGAATACCTTATTGTGATCCTTAGGCATGGCATCCCTTATTATGATACTCAAGCATGGAATCCCTTATAGATCATGATACTTAGCCACGATGACCCTTATTCAGCTATGTGATTTATATTATATCACTATATGTGGATTCCTTGGTTATAAATATAGAATCCACACCAGTGCATGTATATATACATATGCCTCTATAGTTATATGCACATATACATGATGTCATACTCAGATACATTCCAACCTATGCCGAAGTAGGTATTGTCAATAGGGTATCCCATGGGGAACCTGAGCTGACATGTTTTTTTATTTTATTTAAATTACTACATTATCTTATATTGATATAGCAAGACACCACTATTTTATATTATATATGTGTATTTGATAGAGTTTGACACCATTGGTGATGGCCTACTGAGTATATCTCACACCTTGTTTGGGCCGCCATTGCACCGAGGCACTCGAACAGTCTTCGTTGTTATAAGATTAGATTTATGAGCTATACGTACTTTATATTATCCTTATGGTATAGGATGGATTATGGGAACATAGGACAAAGATGATTCTCATGATACTATTGGAGATATCTATTGTGCATTTCCTTTATTTACTTCTATTTTCAGTCTCACGAAGTATTGTGCATTGCCCGTCATATATCTATTTATGAAAACTGTAGCATGTTCATGCATGATAATTTTTGTTTTTTATTGGATATTAGTTATTATTTTATTACATTATCTTTATTTTTTTTCATATACTATATTTATCATTGATTTAGAGGGTATAGTCTTCCTACCGTACCACCTTTAGACCCTCTCTACTAGTCGGCAGCCTCTGGCGTATGGGGAGGTGCGCTTGAGGCCCTGTGGCCAACCAGCTCGGGGCATCATTTTAGTGAATATCAGGTCAAGACACTATAATTGGTATTATAAGTTTATTTTTCCTATTTCTTATTACCATTTTGGATGTTATACAAGAGAGGAGGAATGTGTTATCACATGGTAAATAGCTCGTGTCTGGGTCCAGGCTGCCCACACATGAGGGAAAGACCAACTGGTCGGGGATATGATTGTTGTTTATGTTGATCTATTATTATATTTGATTATTATTTTACCTTGAGTGGATTATGTACCTCTTATGGTTTTTTATTTATGCATTTTACCCTTGTACCAATAGGTAAAAGAGGTGTTGTTACATCCATCCTTATAGGAACATAGAGATTCACAAGCCATTCATATGCCATTCCATGTGGGTTGCACTTATAGATTGCCTGATACTTGTGAAAGATATGCCTTTACAGATAATTTAGCATGCTTACTTTTATACCATGTTTAGGTAATTGCTAGAATGATGAATTATATGCCATCATGTGTGATTTATTATCATTATTTTCTTCTTACCATGTTAGGTAATCATTCTCCAGGCTTAGTTATATACCATTCTCTGGTGTTTCCTTGCTTCCATAGTAACTTGAAATGATTATTACCATGTTTAATGGTTTTAATGATATGTGATAGTATTCCTTGTTATGATTAAAAAAACAAGTAGTTGGTTATTAAATTTAATGTATGAACCTAAATGGTGTTTTTCCATATATCCTGTTTCTGGCACCTTAACTAATAAATTGTGACATGTTTGAGTTATGGAACATTGGTTGCATGGATTGAAACATGAATGTTTGTAATAAATTTGATAACAATTTTCATATTATCATGTGTATGGGCACTTTATGAATTGTAATTTTCAATCATTATAATTGAAACATTATGAATAATTGGATACAACTACAAGAATTCCAATTGTAACTTATAAAAGTAAGTACCTTTATCACTTGAGAATGGTAATTCACCTAACCGAACTTTGATTTATACTAAAATAGAATTCTTATAGAAAATGGATTTGGTTAAATGATGATGTAAAGTTAAACTTATAAGTCATGTACCTATATATTTTGGGCATAATGACCCATATTGATAAATTCATAAATTCACAATTGGACCCATGTAGGTTAGTGGGGAATGTTGCTTATGAGATCAACCCATTAAGGGTGTGATGATTCTTAAATGAACCAACTGTTATTATATTGTCGTATGTGTGGAACAAATTTGAAATGATGGGACCCTTTTATGTCACCTTTATCTTAGTATGATCCAGTTCTTAACCCCATTGTGGTATATTCATGCTAAAAATGGGATGATTATTTTAAGTGTCCACATTCACTTATACAATTTATGTATACATGTATAGTAGAATCTCACTTAACCAAGTCCCTATTAAATGATAAAATACCACTGTAGTCTATTGTTTTCCTTTTTATATTAGGATTAGGTTAATTAAAATTCCAATTACAACCAAAAGGGTGTTTTCCTCTAGAGATTGTAAATTGAAATTTTGTTTAACCAAGGAAACTATGATAACTTATTATTAAATACTTAAAATGGATAAAAGGAAATTATGAAATAGTTTACTGATAGTTTCATATCATCATCTAGGTAAATTGATTAGCACAGTTTATTTATAACTAGTACTTAATATCTTTATATTTAAATTGTTTTAGATGTTTTAATAAATGAACATTGGTTAAATTAATTAAATGAATCCTGGTATAGGTGTTATAGTGTTAAACCTCATGTAAGGGTTATATTTAGTTATTCCTTGAGAGATACTTTGAAAGGGAATGTGAGTGTTGCCAATGCATCCCAGTTATATTCTTTTCCTAGGTTGCGTTGGACCTAAGGGTTAGGTGGCGATTCTTATGACTTTGATATGGGGTTTTCTCAATTGCGGTTGTACCCTTAGAAATGTAAAATAATTGATAAATACTTATGGTGATGATGAATGTGAATGTGACTTGGGAGGGATATTATGTGAATGTATAAAAGTGAATCAGATCCAACATGCTTATAACCAGCTGGTTTAGCCTTCCTTTCATGCTAACGCTTGCTAAAAGTTTTTTGGACACATTGAAGAATCAAATTTAGTTGTGTTGGATAAAGTGTCATAAAATGCTTTTCATTCTCAATTATGTGATTACTAGGACACTCCTAAGGTGGGGAGCATCAAGCTATTCATGAAAAGTGGTTCCTTCTAAGTAGGATGAATGCAATCATAAAGGTCCATTTTAAAATTATCAGAATGGGTTTTAAAATCTAGTTAACTTGGTTGATGCTTTAAATATTGAAATGAAATCGTGAGGTAAGTGGTTGTTCGATAGTTGGTGGCACCTGTGGATGACCATTTTCAGGGTAAGTTCTAAGGGAGATCCCGATTTAATGAGATTGATGGGCCAAGTAGCACAATCAACTTGTCTTCGATGATGAATGACTTGCAAGATCATGAATTGGTTTTGGAACCATGTAGTATGGGAGTGTACACCCACTACATATGGAGAGTTAGTACACGCCAGTTAATGGGGGTACCATTTATATTACTGATCAGTGAGAGGCTATGTGCGATCTGAGGATTGATGGTTTCAAATTTTAAAGATTTTGGGCCTACAGACCTGGAGATTTGGTTAAATTAAATAGAGTGACCATGATAATGGTTATCCTAGAATTAAATTGGGCACCGTAAGATAGTTTAACTATGTTTGGTCCTCAACACTCTTGGTCAGGAGACATGGTGTCACGAGTTGTTTATGCTCTATTTTAAATGTGAGCATTGATTGTGATGTGGAATACATACCTATAAATAACATCTTGTAGTACTCACTGTTTAGTGATGAGCATGATCCCTATCTTCACATCATCCTGAGTACACTGATTGAGCATCATTTATACAAAAAATTGAATTGAAATAAAATGACTTCCTATTTTGATAGATGGAATCCTTAAAAGTTCACTCAAGGAGCAGTTTAAAGGAAGCCTTATGAGTGGATGTAAACCATAGGCTATTAATTTATTAGCTTCATGAGAAAAGGGTCATGGAAATGTGATACCGATCATTTAACTTCTTGAATGCTTGTGGAAAATGAAACTGGGTACAGATGGATTCCTTGATAAATTTCACATGTTGTTTTGAATGGTACATAGGTGAAGTCCAATTGTGGGAATTGGTATTGGTTTATCTTTTGGCAATCCAAGGGTGATGGATCAAAATCATTATAGTGCTTAAGTTTTGGCACTCATATTCCATTGAATGAAATGAAATGGAATGATTCTATCTAGAAACATTTCTATAAGTTAGTTATGATACTCGTTGGATGTGCTCAAAGTATTTTTAAGGTTCTTGGGTAAAGGAATCATATTTTTGGTTGAGATTCATCAAGAATCTAAGCTAAGAATTTTGAGAATAGTTATATGGGGGTAGTTCGACTACAATTTTCTTGATAGAAGATAGGATGTTATTAAGGAACTTTCTTTATGAGCACTGTGAGTTGAGACAGGTGACATAAAAGGGTTATGTGGGTTTTCCAATTGAAGAAATAGCAACCAATTATAATCTAGGTCAACTAAAATAGACAATTTATATTAAATAAAGGATTGGAGGTAATTTCCTCATGTGTAATTGGGTTGATCAAGTTGAAACTCATGCTAGGGGCATTGCTAAGATGCCTTAGACATATTTCTATAGGCATTCCAACTATTCAAGAATTGTGACTCAGTTTAAAAATTTAAAGTTTTGGACCTAATGCAGGGTGTTACTTATATTGTTTTATAAAATATATAATGATGTGGTCATGTCTCATGTTATATGGGATCAGGTAAGCTTTATATTTATGTTTCAACCTTGGTTATGTGCATTGGATTGAGTTTTGATGACTTAATTACTAATTTTTTATGTGTATCTTGAAGGTGTCTTAGGCTTTTAGACATGAAGCACAACCATTGGAATGGGAAATTCACAGCCTAAGTAGGTCCGGTGATGTTTCATTTTCCCCCAAGTATTCTCATGGATGAGAAGTTTTAAGGTAGGGAGACTGTACGATCCCATGTTTTGGACTGGGTTGAATTTGTGGCCCTATAAATAGGTTTCATACAATTTTTTAAATGACATAAGGTAGAGCACATAGCTATGGGGATGGTTTAGAACAAATTTTAAAGGTGGGTGCATGGTATGTGCACAATTTTCTAAACAATTCACCTTACCCACTTGGTTAGTTCCAATTAACCAGTGGCATTGAACAATTGGAACATGATTAGCTCAAACTGTGTGGCTAAACTGTGCAGGGTATGGCTCTTAGCCAAAGTGAGTTTTATAGTTGGTGTACGGTTAACTAAACAGTTCTACCTAACCATGCTCCTCATTTAAAACAAAAAATAACTATTTCCCCCTCTGACCTCAAATGGATTTTCTCCCCTTTAATCCCTCATTTTCCTAGGAGGCGACCCACACATTACCCTCTCCTCCACATTTCCTCTATGGTGTTTATCCCTTATTTGAGATCTATTTTAAGCATCACTTTCCACATTGGAAGCCTCTTGGAAATTCTAAGACTCCTCTTGATTTCTTTTTAAGTTTATCTCTCTATCCTTGGTGATATATCTATGTGAGATAATTCAATATATTTTAAAGGAATTTAAATATTCTACATATTTATCCCATTTATCCTTGAATCAAAGTTTGATAATGGTAGAGTGGATCATCCAAATCATGAGGTTGGTGTTCTATGTATTTCCCTTAAAGTATAACTGATTTATAATATTGATGCACATCATAATTACCATGTGTTTCTTCTAACTAATAAAAAATATTTAATTAAATTCTTAAACCATAGGATTGATGATTCTTAGACCCTATAGCATGGATGAGAGTTTTTGACCTTACTTTATGCCACCACATAGATGTTCCATTTTTTAGTTCCCTCATAGGCCATTGATGTAATTTACTAAAACACCTTTAAAGGAATGTTAGGGATGAATCATTATATGATAATTGATTAGATGTTAAAAATGATATATTAAATTCTACTATAGAAATCTATTTTACTTATCCCATGTTAAACTATTAAGTATGTCCATGGTTAAAAATGAAATTGAATAATATGTGTGACCATTATAATTAAATGGTTTTGACCATAACCACGAGTCTATTGATTTTACCAGAGGCTGATGACCTCGGGTTGAACCACACCTCAGGGTGTGTGATATTAAAGGTTATGAATGGCCATCATAATCTACTAATTTAATAAATGATTTTAATTTTAGTATGACATTCTTTTTCATGCAACCTTATATTATTTTGGAGTTGAATTGAATAAAAATAATGATCATGGAGAATCATTTTGGCATGGATATTTCTAATGGTCTATGATATACCTTTTTCATATATGGTGACAATTATTTATGATTATTTAAACTAGAATTTTAATATATTTATGAATGAATGGCATGGAGTCCATTTTTGGGATACTTCAACATGCCATCCCTTATTGTGAAACTCGGGCATGGCTTCCCTTACTTTGATACTCAATCATGGTGTCTATTATTGTGATATTTGGGAATGACGTCCCTTATTGTTATTCTTAGGCATGATGTCCTTTATTATGAACCTTGGGTATGGAATCACTTATTTCGAGACTTAGGCATGGAATCCATTACTGACCATGATACTCAAGCATGAAGACCCTTATTCTAGTATGAAACTTCTATTATATTACTATATGTGGATTCCTTGGCTATACACCTCAGATTGATTATAATGCTTATATATCTGAATATACCTCTATAGTTATATGTATATATATGTGATATCAAGTTTAGAGACATTGCGACATTTGCTGAAGTAGGTATTTTTAGTAGGGAGTCCCATGGGAAATCCAAGAGTACATGTATTTTATCTTACTTACATTACTTATTTGTCTTATTATAACATCATAAGTTTTAAAAACGGTCAGAAATTCCCCAACCTATTTGAATTTTCATGTTTGGTGGTCAGACCAAACTTTTTATTGGTCTTCAGAACCAAATTCTAATAGTTTTTTGACCCAAGTCTTTGTTTTTAGATGGGGTTTAAGGCCTAAAAATTTCCTTAGGGTTTTAGGTGCGTTTTGAGTGTGACAAGGCCTGGAAACTCAGTTTTAAGAAAGCGATGATGCATACACACTATTTGGAAAAACCATATGGCATTCCAGGAGTAACTGTATGACCCTCTATTGTCAATGGAAATGGTTTAAAATACCGTGAAGTATAGGTCACATGAATGTGAAATAGGTAAATAGTTTTTGATAGAGGGATTACGTATGGTCTGTGCATGGTTTGGAAAACCATGCACCTAATCATGCCCCATGTTGTGCTTGGATAGAAAGCACCACATGGTTAGCACATGGTTAGCCAAACTGTGCAGCCAAACCACGAGGTCTTTAAAATAGGAAAAATTACTATTTTTTACTTTTCTTATATTTATCTATTTTCTTCCTCCTTCTATTAATGTACACAATAGAGGGGGTTCTCGCATTTTTGTCTCGCTTAGGATTTTAGAGAAGTTCTCCATCCGATATCTGATCTTCAATCTATTGGTGGCTATGGATTTTTCTCAGTAATTACATCAATCTATTATCCTTATTATTATGTTTACCTCACAAAAAAGAATGCTAAATCTATGTGAGAAATTTTACTCCTTTTTCAGGGCATTCATCTAAAACATAATTTTATTTTGATTTGGATCGATTTAGAGGCCAATATCTGATGAGGGAGTGCCTACTAGTATGAGATAGGTAGTACCTAAATTTCTCAATGATTTTATTAAATTTTTTCTTGTATTCTTAAATAAATTTGTGGTGGGTTGACTAAGGGATACCTATATTAATTAAATTCTTGACTTTAAATTAATGAATTGATTCCATGGGATGCCGTTGGGTATTCCTTAGACCATTTATTCCTGCTGAGAAAAGAGAAGGGCTTTAGAACACTTGTGAAGATTAGTTTGCGTGTGTGTTTTGATTTAAATTAAATCATTTATTTTAAATTTCATGGTTCCAAGAGAACTTATGGGGCTTAGGACAAGGATTTAGGTGATTTTGACCACCTGGATCAAGGTGACATAGTTCATTAGGTTGGATGAGGCCCGAGATAAATGGGTGATGCTGATCACAGGTTGGGGGGACATGGTTGTCAGATTGAGGTAATGTAATCCTTAGTTTAAGTTCTTAGCTCTTAGTACTTTAGATGGTGTTGAAAATTGGGATTAACAACATGGTCTCAGTGGAATGAGGCACTGAATGATTTGGATTAGGTACAGTTTGGGTGATTTCTACTCATCATTTTTGTAGGAAACATCGATGGAGTCATGTGATTACATATATGGATCATATTGAGGTGGTGTTGACCACTCGTTAGGGTAGATACCCCCGTAGAATATACATCTTAGGTGATGGTGTTGATGATCAGTTATGTTTGGTGGTGATCACCATATAAATCCAAATTGATAGTGATGGAACATTGGTTGATGATGATGAGACCATCAGCCACAGTATGGGGCTCTCTATTATGCTTGAGGATATTGGGTTGGGACTTGGGAGGATGAATATTACCATGCCCTGGGACATCAGATGTTGAGCCGACAATGATTTTTTATTTGAGGACTGACATCAATATGCCTTGGGATGTCAGGCTTCGAGTCGATGGGGACTTTTGTGCTGAGGTTTGAGGGACCAAGGACTTTTTTGGGACTTCTGTTTGGATGATGGGTTTCTTGATTTGGGGTATGATGTGATGTTGACATGAATATAGTTGGAACCTAAGGGTTCACCAGGTATGAGACTCATCAGGGGATTCCTTCAGCTTTATGCCACCACTGTAGTTATATATATATATATATATATATATATATTGAAAGGTGTTGTATATTATATATATAACTAGGGAAATGTTATTAAAAGATTAATGGCAATGGAAAAAGAAGTTGATCACTTACTTGTGGCTACTAAGAACAAGGTAGGTGGGATATTTATTAAATATTCATGTGCTACCTTTTTATTTATACCTTGCATTCACTTACTTAATCATGGATGTAAGATATGCGCACATTTGTGGTGGACTACTAAGATTTATTCTCACACCCTACAAGGGCCCCTTGGAAAGAATTTGAAATTTATGTGTTTTTAATCTGTTAAGGGACCAAGATCAGGATGTAGACCTTAGTGGTCAAGTTGGACATTTAGCATGGAATGGATGACAATGGACTATGGTGGTTCTTATGAATTAGTTGGAGTTTACTACTAAGTTATAAAATTAATTATATGTATGTATTATTATGGTCAGCCATGAGTGACCCTAAATATTGTTTTTAAAACTTATTATTGCACTTGTTTCAAAAAATGGTGTTTTTTATTTGGGATTATTTATTTATTATTCCACTCCTGCTGTTTCATATTGCTTCCCCTGAGTTTGTTGGTTTATTTTTCTTCCGCTGAGTATGATTGTTATTAAAATGCTATATTTATATATCTTTCCTTATTATTATCACCATTTTAGGTTATATTCCTATAATCCCCAGCATTAAACATTACAAAATCTTGTGTTAAGTCAAGAATTCACATTGAGGATCTCTACACGTTTAGAGGTTTAAAGAATTAGGCTATAACTATTACATAAAAAAATATAGAAATAAAAAGTGGACAATTTCAACAGTATCCATTTCTTCTATAAAATAATTTTTTTAAAAATGAAACATGGCGTAACACCCCAAGATCTCATAGTACGTTATCTCATTAAAGTAATTTAATAGCTTACGCTACACGCCACACCGAGTTCGAGCGCACCACAACATTACCAAACTAGCCATTCAAAAAGAGGTTATAAATAGTATTAATTTCATTTTGAAACTTATATACTCTATATAATTTTAATATCCATATTTTGTGTTTCTTAGACATAATGTAAGAACAAATTCATTTTTTTCAAATAAAAGAAGTATTTTTCAAAAAATGCAATTTTACCACCTTTTAACGGCGAACCCTTTTTAAATCCAATATTTGAAACTTTTATATATTAAATTTGACAAAATAAACTTCTTCTTTAGAATCAGGACATAAGAATTTAGTTTCAATAAATTTTTGGTGTTTTTCTGATAACTTTTATATTCGGGTGCATAGTGAAAAATACTATAGTTTAACTGAAAACAACTTTTTAAATCAAAATAATTTATAGTGTTAAATTATACATTTTAATGGTTTGGAAGTATAAATAGATTATATTTTTACCATTTAATCCAATGCTGGTCATTGTAAGTAATTTCACTTTGAGATTGGATATAAACAAGTGTCAATATTTTGATAGTTATTCTTTCTTAAAAATACGCCTTTTGGTTTTGACAACGGAAATTATTTTTAAATAAATAAATTAAAATTATATGTTTTTAATTTGGTAAAATAGACTTAATTTTTGAATTATTAATATCAAAATTAGCTAAGGGTGAATTTTTGGTATTTTTCTGAAAACTTTCAATTTTTGATGAATAGTAAAAAACACTGTGTTATTATTTAAAACCAACTTTTTATTTAAATAATTATTTATTTTATTTAAATTTATTTTAGGTCAAAATAGATACACAATACGTATATATGTTCAATGTAATTCATTGGAGTCATTTTGTAATAATTTTAGATATTAAAAATTTTATTGAACTTTTCACCGTATTTTACCCACCTCCTAGGAGAATTTGCAAATTCACATAAAACTTAATTTTACCGCTTCTGTGAGTGGAATTTCAAAAATCCTAGAGATATAGTTGAGATTAGTAATAAAAATGTGGTTCAATAAGATGAAAATAATTTTTGGTGAATAGTAACTTTTTACTTTTATTTACCACAGTTAAAATTAAATAGGGTAATTAAGGGTGAAAATGATATTATTATTACCCTAACACTTGCCCTAATTCTATTGGTTAAGTGTAATTAGACCAAAAACAAACTTAGGAATAAAATATGAACCTATTTTGTCAACTTGGATTTGATTAGAACATTTATTATTTTTTAATTCAAAGAAGAGTTAAAATTGTTAAATTCAAAGTTTAATAACTAAAAATTTTTTAATATAGAGTTACAAATATGATAAATTCTATTATAAATATTCATTAGAAAGATAAAAGTATTTACTACATAATGGTATTTTATTTATATTTTTTAGACATTAAATAATTAAATTTATTTATGACACAATGATAATACAGTAATTACCGTATTAATGAAAGATTAAAATAATTGATATTATAAATATCAAAATAAATGTAATTTAATACTTTTTATGAATTAAACTAATTTTATAGTTTAATATGACATATTAGGGTTTATTAGATGAATTTTGTTTGAAGTAATAATGATTTTATGAATTTATCAAAAACAAAATACCAAATAGTGTCAAAATTGACATAAAAGAGTTTTTAAAACAAATATTATTTTATTAATTGATATAACAGTCCTAAAAATATAAGGTTCGGTAAAAAGGCTTATATAATAATATATATGACATTAATGAACCAATTGGAGTTCTATTGGAATTTTATAGTAAGTTTATTAACCATATAATATAAAAATACTAAGAGACATTGTAAATGTCAAACTATTTAACTAAGAGTTAAATATAAATGTTAAGGTTAATATGGTGACAAAAACTTGTCTAAAACATATTATCTGAGTAGTTTTCGACCCATCCCCACCTTATTCTTTAAATAATACATTTTAGAGCCATTAGAAACCGAAAATTATTTTATTATAAAATAATATTTGAAGTTTTTCCTAAGGTGCCCCTCACCCCTATTATAAAAGGGCAGTCCCCCTTCACTCTAATGATGAGTAATATGTATATAAATAATTCAAATAACATTATAATGTATCTATAAAATTAATATACCATCAAATTCCACACCTTTAAGGAAATTATATTGTCACTCGTGCGTATGTACAGATTACCGTCTCCACGACGCGATGAGATTCATTTCCAAGTTCACCATTCATCGATGATTATAAAAATAGATATTACTAATAAGTATGTAATATATGACATAATAATTATACTGGATATATATATATATGTGTGTGTGTTTACTTACATATATCTTATTCACTTAGTTCCGTTCAATACGATATGAAAACGGAAACAGTGTTTATGTATACTTACAGAATACCGTCTCCATAAACAGTGTTTTTCATTTCATATATATGTCTGTTATAAATATTTATATTCTTAATATATATGATATATAAATCATGTATTAGATTCTGGAAGTTTTTAAATATTTTTCTAGGTGATACAATCAAGAGTAACAAGTTAAAACACGCACGATAAAGAAAGCGATTATTACTCGAAATGTTAATTTAACATGGAAATTGTTATTAAATGGGTTGTATAAAGTCATAAATGAATCATGTTTGATATCATAAATATTAATATGGTTCTTTTATAATTTAATAACATACTAAGATCTTCATACAGGAGGTTAAACGTACCCTCGACTAAAGGAAAGTACAAGGTAAGGGGTTTTCATCTCACTCTTTATTCCCGTGAGATTCATGCTATATTGCCACTATTACCTTTTGTATGGTGTATGTACTGCACATAATTTTATTATTTTTGTAATACACTTTAATTTATGTGTATTTACATATTCATTGTATTATACTTCTTTCATGGGGTGTATGTTTCGTAAGTTTCCAAATTGGTAAGGGTTAATTTCTAAATCTCATTATTATCCGAGATTGTTAATGTGTAAGTATTTATTGGGATATTTTTATCATCCATGTCCATTTTTTATAAAAATGATTTCAAAATGAATATTTTAATGATTTGTGAAAGGTACTATTTAATAAGATCATAATTTTAATTGTTTTAAAGATTTATCTTTCTAAATATTTTTAATTAATGTCCATGTTTTCAAAATGATTTTAAGGATTTATTTATATGTACATGAATGTTTTGAAATGATCATTCTTTTCAAAAGTTTCAAAGTGGAATGGGACACTTTGATTCAAAAATCTCTTTTAAATTACTTCCTTTAAAAATGTATGATTTTAAATGATTTTACAAAAAGGTTATTTCTCTCATAAAGTTTTTCTCATCATTTTCAACTATGTCAGCATCCTTTACTGGATATTATTTTTGATTGAGGTTGATTTATTATAATAAAATCTTCTATATTTTATTGAATGAGTTATGATATGTTTTACTATAGATATTCTATTTTTATACCATTCGTGGTTTATGGTTGAAGTATTGAAATTTCTTATTCTAGTTCTCATACGAATATTTATGTTATGCTTCAACCATTTCATACGAGGAATTTATTGGACATAGTAAGTGATGGGTGGAGCCGCTATAACTCCTCGATGAATCAGTAGGTCTAATGAGACAACTAGATGTGGAATTGGCCGAGGACTTTGCCAATTTGATATATGGTTTTGGCCGAGGCCTTAATCATTTTTAGACGTCTTGGCCGAGGCCTTGAAAAAATGTTTCAGAATGTCTGGAATTATACATTCCCTCATTATGAAAATAATATTGATGGTTCATGTGGTTATTCGACTAGTAGAATACCCATGACTATGTTTTATTATGGAATTATTCACTCATCTCATATTCCTTCCATAAAAGTATTCATGTTTATTATTGGTAAAAGCTTGTGGTTTCAATTATCCACCATGCTTAATATTTATGTTATCTTCCGCTGTATTTCTTACCCTTACTGAGCATTTGAGATCACCCCTTTTTTATGTTTTATTTTCCTTGGATTCCAAGAAGTTTATTATGATTTACATACAGGTTTAAGATAAAGGGAATAATGGTGTTCTCAAAAAACTATCTATGCTGTGTTTTATGTTTGAAATTGTAATGTAAAGTTAATTATGTAATCTATTTTCCAAGAATGCTAAACAGACTGGTCCTTCGGGACTTGATTTCTTTTAATCATGCCAATGTATTAAAATAATGCACCAACTCTAGGTAACTAGGTTCGGTGCGTTAAAATTGGTATGCGATGAAGTTTATCAATAACATTAGAAACTAGATTTAGACAAACTCTAATTAGAGCACATTACCCTAAGATAGACTTTGAGGATTAATATAGAAGAACTTCCTAGAATTTTGGTACTATAAAGATTTTGTGAGTTTTCCAAGTAATACATCCCTATCTGGATACAAGTAGGTAGAGGGGGCTCTGGCACATATGTACCTAGGGGTAAAAGCCGAAAACACCTCTTTGAGCTAGACTCAATCGGGAACTGGTGCACGACAAAAATCCTTGTTTCACTCTTGGTTACGACACTCCTGGGGGATATGCTTAGGATAATTCACATTTTTATTACAAGACATTATGAAGGATTTAAGAGTAAATACTTCCTCAAAGAAAACTTTTTTATTATTATGGATTATATCCATAAACTATTCAATTTACGTTAAGTATTTTACAAGTTTGGAATTATTCATTGCAATTCATAGAATGACCTAGTGTATGCCATTGTTTAGAAATGGTGCCCTGTAGAAGGAATGAGAACTCCAACAATATATATGATCCAAATAGTAAGAATGATCAAATCTTTCATGGTATTAAGCCAACACTTAGAAGGGAAATAGTATCCCATGTATTCTCAAAATATGAAGAAATAGTATCATGTGTTAATAAGATAATTAGATAATTCTATGAGTCCTATGGATTTTAAGGAAAGAAAGAGATGAAAAGGATGGTAGAGAGAAAGATAGATAAATGGAATAAGGGAAAAAAGGATTTTACCATATGTGATAACTGTGGAAAGAATCACCTTGGTAAATGCTTGAAGTGAATGAGAGTTTGTTATAAGTGTGGAGAAAAAGGACACCAAGTACGTGATTGCAATGGTAAGAAAAAAAGTTTCAAATGTACAATGCTTCATCTGCAAAGAGTTGGGACACTACGTGAATCAATGTCCAAATCATCAGAGTATACCCCAAATGATGCTTTTAGATAAGAGTCAAGTTATGACACTACCAAAGATAAAGAGGAATGACTAGTGTTCTTATGTTGTTATTATAGAATTATTTCATTTGAGTGTTTTATCAACAATATAATGGTTATATGAATTATGGAGATAAATAAGGATTGTACTGTAGTACTATTTTATTAAGGTTTGGAGATTATATGGTTCTAAGAAAAGTGACTTAATAGTAAGATACACTTTTTGGAAAACACATGGTTGAAGGTAAGGTAATCCTTAATATGATCCTGATAAGGAGGTAGTGATTTTGGAATAAGAGATGGTTGATTTTGATAAAATATATTGGATATTCTTGACTTCCTTGGAACGGATTAATAATTTGTTTATTTCATCATTGTTGGAATATTAAAATTTTTTGGATAAAAGGAATATATCCAGTATTATATAAAGCATAAGGGAGCATGAATGTAATCAATAAGTTTTTATAGTAATTTAGACTATCACCATGTTTTAAAATAATACATGATGATGGTGTTCATATGTTATTACGTGGAAAAAAGGATCTTCATTGTGTTTAAATTACTTATAAATTTTGGACTGTGAGTTTGGATAGAAGTATTTTGGATATGCCTAAAGGTTGGAATGGATTATGTTTGAAATTGGATACTATTGTTAAGGTTATTTTTGGATTTCCATAAAAGGACAACCCGAAGGTCAGGCGACAAACCATCGTGTCCGGCAAGGCCATGAGACTTGAACCCACAACCGAAGGGCGACAAGGGTGTATCACATACCACTAGCCCGCGTGATGTCCTGGATTTCATAATGTAATTTTTTTAAAAGGACTGGTAGATGAATTATAAATTCATTTTTTTGGGAACCCAATACGAATAGGATAAATAGAATATTTTTTTATGTTGTATTATCTTTTAGAGTGAAAGATGAGTTTGTGGTAGAAATTATTTAAAGGATGGAACTCTACTTGTTAAGTATATAATTTTTTTTCTCTTATTCTATGAAGAAATTAATTCTTAAACTTTAGGTAAGGGATCTTAAAACTAAAAATGTGTTATCCTAATACCTTATGTTTTGTTGAACCGATGATATTTTAAATCAGCATAGATTGATGGATTTGAGGCCCTAAATTCTACAATTGTTTGTGACTCATAACCTCAATCAATCCCTATAAATATTTACTTTTATCCTCCAATTATGGGTCTCGAATTTCCACCAATTTTCTCCTAATTGAGATCATAATTTGGTGGTGACTTTTTCATTTCCCTTTCCCTCTTATTAGGACTAAATTTTGTCAACCCAATTTCTGATGTGGGTTTTCCACAAAGGTGTTTCTCTATTTTTAACCTTTTATTTTTGAATTTTTTTTTTCAAATTGTGAGGACACAATTTATTGAAGGAGGGGAGAATGTAACACCCCAATATCTCATAGTAAGTTATCTCGTTAAAGTAATTTAATAGCTTGTGCTACACACAACACCGAGTTCAAGCACATTACAATATTACCAAACTAGCCATTAAAAAAGAGGTTATAAATAGTATTAATTGAATTTTGAAACTTATATACTATATATAATTTTAATATGCATATTTTTTGTTTCTTAGACATAATAGAAGAACAAATTCATTTTTTTCAGATAAAAGAAGTATTTTTCAAAAAATGTAATTTTACCGCCTTTTAATGGAGAACCCTTTTTAAATACAATATTTTAAACTTTTATATATTAAATTTGAAAAAATGAACTTCTTCTTTAGAATCAGAACATAAGAATTTAGTTTCAATAAATTTTTGGTGTTTTTCTGATAACTTTCATATTTGAGTGCATCGTGAAATATACTATATTTTAACTGAAAACAAATTTTTTAATAAAAATAATTTATTGTTTTAAATTATTCATTTTAATGGTTTTGAAGTATAAATAGATTGCATTTTTACCATTTAATACAATTCTGGGCATTGTAAGGAATTTCACTTTGAGATTGGATATAAACAAGTGTCAATCTTTTGATAGTTATTCTTTCTTAAAAATACGTCTTTTGGTTTTGACAATGAGAATTAATTTTAAATTAATAAATGAAACTTTTATGTTTTGAATTTGGGATTTCAAAATTATCTTAGGGTGATTTTTTGGTATTTCGCTGAAAACTTTCAATATTTGATGAATAGTGAAAAACACAGAGTTATTATTTAAAACCGACTTTTTATTTAAATAATTATTTATTTTATTTTAATTTATTTTAGGTCAAAATAGAAACATAATACCTATATATGTTCAATTTAATTCATTGGATTCATTTTTTAATAATATTAGATATACAAGATTTTATTGAACTTTACACTGTCTTTTACCCACCTCCTAGGAGAATTTGCAAATTCACATAAAACATAATTTTACCACTTCTATGAGTGGAATTTCAAAAATCTGAGATACACGGTTGATTTAAGTAAGAAAAATGTGGTTCAATAAGATGAAAATATTTTTTGGTGAATAGTAACTTTTTACTTTTATTTACCATTGTTAAAAGCAAATAGGGTAACTAAGGGTAAAAATGATATTATTCATACCCTAACACATGTCATAATTCTTTTGGTTAAGTGTAATTCGACCAAAAAAAACCTTAGGAATAAAATATGAACCTCTTTGGTTCACTTGGATTAAATTTGGACATTTATTATTTTTTAATTCAAAGAAGAGTTAAAAGTGTTAAATTCAATGTTTAATAACTAAAACATTTTTAATATAGGGTTACACATAAGATAAATTCGACTATAAATATTAATTAGAAAGATAAAAAGATTTAATACATAATGGTATGATATTTATAATTTTTAGACATAAAATAATTAAATTTATTTATGACACAATGATGATGCAGTAATTACCATATTAATGAAAGATTAAAATAATTGATATTATAAATATCCAAATAAATGTAATTTGAGACTTTTTATGAATTAAAATAATTTTATAGGTTAATATGACATATTAGGGTTGATTAGATAATTTTTTTTCGAAGTAATAATGCTGTTATGAATTTAGAAAAAAATACCAAATAGTGTCGAAATTGAAATAAAAGAGTTTTTAAAATAAATATTATATTATTAATTGATATAATAGTCCTAAAAATATAAGGTTCAGCCAAAAGACTTATATAATAATATATATGACATTAATTAACCAATTGGGGTTCTATTGGTATTTTATAGTAAGTTTATTAACCATATAATATAAAAATACAAAGAGACATGGTAAATTTCAAACTATTTAACTAAGAGTTAAATCTAAAAGTTAAGATTAATATGGTGAACCAAACTTGTCTAAAACCTATTTGTTGAGTAGTTTTAGACCCAGTACCACCTTATCCTTTAAATAATACATTTTTGATCCATTATAAATGGAAAATGATTTTATTATAAAATAATATTTTAAGTTTTTCCTAAGGTGCCCCTCACCCCTCTTATAAAAGGGCAGTCCCCCTTCACTCTAATTCACACCTTCTAAGCCATTTGGCTCAGCCAAAAACTTCCCAAATACCCTCTAAACTATGATAAATTCATACTAGATTCCTTCCTTTGGTTATAAAGCCAACCTATGGAGCCTTTTTGATCAAATCAAAAGGAAGAACCCTAAGAAGAGGTAATGATTTCACCACCCTCTTTCAAGTTCTCTTATTCTACCACTTACTCTTTCTTTGTTGTTTCCATTATAAAATAATAAATCCAGTATATTATATAAACTGTGATATTGTTATAAATATTTCACAACTATATTAATTATTGTATCCATCTTATGAATGATAATATCACCATGCATGCGTACGTACGACTTCCCGTCTCCACGCCGTGGGGTAATTTATTATTCAACACTTTGTTATTTGGATGGATATAATGATGAGTAATATTTATATAAACAATTCAAATAACATGATAATGTCTCTGTAAAATTAATATACCATCCAATTCCACACCTTTAAGGAAATGATATTGCCGCTCGTGCGTACGCACGAATTACCGTCTCCACGACGCGATGAGATTCATTTCCTTGTTCACCATTCATCGACGATTATAAAAATATATATTACTAATAAGTATGTAATATATGACATAATAATGCTACTGGATATATATATATATATATGTATATATGTACTTACATATATCTTATTCACTTAGTTCCGTCCAATACGATATGAAAACGGAAACAGTGTTTATGCGTACGTACGGAATACCGTCTCCATAAACGGTGTTTTTAATTTCATATATATATATATTATACATATTTATATTATAAATATATATGATATATAAATAATTTCTTATATTCTGTAATTATTTAAATCTTTATCTAAGTGATACAATCAAGAGTAACAAGTTAAAACACGAAGAATAGAGACAGTATAAACATAATATATGTTATAGGAGGTGGTAATCCACACTTTCTTAAAGGAAATTATCATATTTACACACTATGACAAGCATAAAGGTATGTTGTAAATAAAAATTAAAGAAGAATAGAGACAATATAAACATAATATATGTCATATTTAAATACATTTCCATCATAATGTCCACCATGAGAGTTGGTAGGATAAAATTGAACAATCATTGTTTCGTGAGGCAATAGTTCGCCTTACACAAAAACAATATGTTATATATCCATTAGATGGAGGTATGTGTAAGTGTAGGTCAAAAAAATATTATAAAAACATACTAGTATATTTATTATACTGTTTTTTTCATAAAATTATGGAATAAATATTGGTTTTGCGGTTGGATGATTAAAATAAATGAAAGAAGTTTGAGAGAAGACATTACCTCTAAATCAGGCAACTCCTTTTGATTTTAGCCAAAAAGTTTAATTAAATTTCTTTATTCCCAAGTTAAGTATTCTATGAGTAAGGTAGGGATGTTGGGATCTTATTTTAGTAGAATTTTGATGATTCAAGGCGCTTGAGAGGTGTGAGTAAGTGGTTAGAGTTTGTGAATTTTTATAAGAGAGAGGAGGGGAACTTTAGGAAAGTCTTGAAATATTATTTTATTACAAATTTATTTTCATATAATAATAGTCAAAAAGTGATAAATTTAGAGTATAAGATGAGTTTGGGTCCAAATCCTCTCAAACAGTAGGTTTTATACAAGTTTAAGTCAAAAAATTAACCTTATCTTTTAGCTTTAACCCTTAGTTAAAAACATTAACTCTTACCATGTCTTCTTATATTTTCATAATATATGGTCACTATAGTAACTATAAAATGAAAATAGAACCACAAGTGGATAATTAATGAAATTTTAAACATTATATAGGTAATTTGGCCGAGTATTATATTATTTGGACTATTATATCATTTAATAAAATATTATTTGTTTTAAAATCTCATTTATGTCAATTTTGACACCATTTAGAAATTGATTTTCTTTAAAGTCATAACAACTTTATTACTTAGAAAAAGGCATTAAGTCATACCTAACATGTAAATTTCATCCAAAAAATTAATTTATGTCATCAAAATGTTCAAATTACATTTATTTCAATATTTATAATATCATTTATTTTAATATTTCATCAATAAGGTAATCACTACATCATCATTGTGTCATAAATATATTAATTTATTTAATGTATAAAAATTATAAATAAAATACCATGATGTAGTAAATTATTTTATCTTTATAATGACTATTTATAGTCAAATATATAATTTATATAAAACAAATTAAAACTATTTTAGTTAGGAGATACATGTTTATGTTATATTTCACCTTTCTTTAAATTAAATATTATAAAATATCATTATCACACCCAAGTGGCTATATGGAGTCCTAAATTATACACAAGGATACTCATGGTTATAAATATATCATCCAATAGTATTAGGACACATGTTAGGGTAGTTTTATATTATTATAAAATTATTTTTTACCCTTATTTACCTGATTGGCCCTTTAACCATGGTAAATAAAAATAATTACTGAAGTTACAATTCATAATGTCCAAAAAAAAATAGTACCTATTTACATAATTTGTACCTTATGATTCTAAATATGGAATCCATTTTTCAAAATTCAAAACACAAAATTGGAAGAAATTAATTTAAAATTAATTCCTGTTGTGAAAACCAGAAAACGAGTTTTTAAGAAGTAAAAACTATGAAAATATTGACATGCGTTTATGTTTAATTTAAATTTTAAATTACTTAAAATTACCATAATTGTATTAAATGGTTAAAAATTAATCTAATTACACTTTTAAACCAATTAAAAGTACAATATAACTATATAAATAAATTAAATGAAAATGAAGTTTTGAATTAAAATGCAGTATTTTTCACTATTCATAAAAATTTGGATTATATTAGAAAAATACCAAAATTTCAACCGAAGTAAAATTTGTTATCCCTATTCTAAATAATAAGTTTATTTTATCAAATAAAACATATAAAAGTGACAAAAACTATTTTTAAGAAGGGTTCTCCATTAGAAGGCAGTAAAATGTCCTTTTAAAAATATTAGAGTATTTTATGCTTACAATTGGATTCATTCTCATTTTAAGCCTCTAAAATTAATTGGGTAATGGTTAAAACATTTAAAAAATATGTAAAATCATAATATAGTTAATTCTGTTCATTCTCTCTAATACAACCACTATGCGTTAACTACCATTTAAAATAATAATATTATTGTTGTATTATTTTTCGGTATAACTAACTGTTGTGTGCAATGAAAGATTTTAGAGAAACCTATTTTTGTGTGTCGATTACGCTATCATAAATAGTGTCCCCTTTAAACTAAAATTAATATCAAATTCAGAAATATTAAAAGATATGAAAATGCATTATTCTATAAATACCTGGGATGTTACAAGCCCCCCACTATCACCTCTTTATACCCGATATGTTACTCAGAAGCCTTTGGCATATTGGGAGGTGAACCTAATGTCCAATGGTCAGTTGTCCCAGATCATGGTTTGAAGTGGCATCTAGTTTGGGGTGCTATAAATTTTACTAGAGTAGGTTCTTATTGGGGTTTCTTGGAAGTATCACAAGATCATGATATTGAATGGAAACCATGTTTGGCGGATTAAAAATGATATAAAATACTTAGTTTTCTATTAGTATTACCATTTGGTATATGGTAGTCTAAATATTATTATATAGTTAGAATTGGGTACAAATTACATGTTTTGGTGCTTGTATCCTCATGCATAGGGGTCATACCAAGTTTCTAAGGGTGGGAAATTAATACTCTACTTTATATTTGATAGTTGATTTATTTTACACCTTAAGTGGCGCACTTGGGTGTCATTTTTATATGTTATATGGTTTGACCCTATGCTTAGTATTATTAGGGGTGATTATTTATGCACCATGGTAGGAACATCTGGTGATTCGATATATGGATGTGCCTGTAATTATTTAGTTGGAACCTGGAAAGTGCTAAGAGGGGTTAGCCAATTTATAGTGTCAACAAAGAAGCTATTTTTTCCCTATATATCCTCTTTGGTGGAATTCTATTCAGCTACCCCAGATATGTGATATGTGATGCTTAACCCTATTATGTGAAGGAAAGGGGCCATTAGGAGGGCAGTGATATGATGCCATATGAGCGTGCATGGGATGAGGCCACTGAGGGTTGAGATGAGGCCTCAGAGGGTCAGGATGATCATGAATGACATGAACATGAATAGGTAAAATCTCAGGTACTGGTGGGATAGCAAAAAAATTGTATAATTTAGGCCATGGATGTATGAGTAGCTCAAGGAGATTCTGGTTCGGGTTAGCTAGGTTACCAATAAGGGAGCTCAAGGAAATGATCCATATATGGAATACCTGGCCCAAGAATTCCAGTCATTGAAACCATCACTATTCTAGGGTGAGGGTGGAACAAAGGAGGAATAAAACTAGATCAAGTCAGTCTATACCATCTTTGAATAGCTTGAGACACACCCAAGTTAGAGATTTAAACTAGTGACGTACATTCTAGGTGGACCGGAAAAGTGCTGGTGGGGTGTAAATGTACAAGAGAGCATACTTGAGGGACTATCTTGGAAGGTCTTCAAGGCCAGGTTCTTTGAGTATTTCTTTTTGGAGGTACTGAGGGTGGATAGGGACCATGAGTTCATGAATCTATAGATAAGGGATACTTTTTTCATGGATTACATGGAGAACTTTACTGACCTGTCATGTTTTTCACCTTATATGGTTGATGATGACATCACTAGAGTGTGATGTTTTGAGGATGTCTTGAGGTATGATATCAAGGTACATGTGAATATATTTAGGATTATGTAATTTTTAGATGTGGTCCACCAGGAACTGATAATAGTGGGAAATATGATGGATCAGTCATATTCGAGTCGGGTGATGGTGTCTGATGATTTGAGCGACAATGCTCCAGGTAGTAGGAAGATGGGATGTTATGAGTCTTAGTTGGGAATCTAGGACATGTTTGGACCTAGTGTTTTTGGGTTCCATAGAAGTGTAAGGGTTTCAACTAAATGGGGAATCTAGAGAGGTTTTGTAGGAATCCTTCTTAGATATCCAGAAGCTAGGTATTGAGGTTAACTCAAGGTTTAGAGGTCGAACCGAGAGTGATACCAGGAGATGGTAGTTGGGATTTAGCTGCACATAGAAGTCTTGGTAGAGACAGTGGGACCCAAAAATGGGGTTAGTCTCTGGTAGATGGTGCAGCTTCATAGGGAGACCATATATTAGGTAGTTGGGCTTCAGGCTAGGTGTACATAGTAGATCTACCAGGTGTAGAGTAGGCTGTGGATCTGACTATAGTAACAGGTATATCATGATTACATGCATGAAGAATGGTTTTATTTTGTTTTTGATTTGTTCAGTCCTAGTGTGTGAGATGAATGTGTATGGTTTTTGGACTAAACAGGTGCCAGTTACTAAGTTGGAATCAGTTATGATGTGGGATATATATTTTTATGAGGTGAGTGACACTAGGATTTATTAAGGGATTCATTGCAATGTATGTTACATATGAGGTGTATAGGCATCTCGAAATCGATATGATATGGGTTATATATAAGGTGATTAGGTATAAGGTTTTTTATGGGAGTGAATACATATATATAATGAGGTATGATTTTGGGCATCTGATGAGATGAAGGCTATTGTGAGTGTTATGTGTGGAAGACGTATTTATGGGCATCTAATGAGATGTGGGATGTGATTGGTGTCATATGTGACATGTGTATGGTTTGAGGACCTGATGAGGTATAAGAATAATGATGCATCATGGGAGGAATTTGAGTCTGGGGATGGTTGGTGGACCAATAGATGTTTTCTTTTGTTCGAGAAGCGATCAAGTAGGTAATTCATAAGGTGGGGAGAACCTTGAGGGTAATTTACCTATGACTTGATAACCAAGGTAGAATAGGTTGATGAAATTATATGGGTATGATCAGTACCATATTTGGGTAATTCTTTATAGCTATTGGATGTGCATTTTTAAGGTGGGGAGATTATAACATCTCAGGTTTTTGAGCGGGTCGTAAGTTTGCCATCCTATTTGAATTTTCATGTATGGTGGTCAGATAAAACTTTTTATTGATCTTAAAATTATAATTATTAGATATTTTTTGACCAAAGACCTTGTTTTTAGATGGTTTTTAAGTCCAAGATAGTTCCTGGGGGTTTTGGGTGACTTTCAGGTGCGAAGGGCCCTAAAAACATAGTTTTGGGAAAGCACAAACACCAATACATAGTTTGGATAAACCATGGGGCCTCCCATGAGTAACTATGTAACCCTCTAGTGTCATTGTATATAATTTTACAGACCATACAGAAGGGGGTGAACCAATGTGTGAGAGATATGTAGTTTTTAACAGAGGGACCACACATGGTCTGTGCACGGTTTGGTAAACTGTGTGCCTAACTACGTGCCGTGTGTTGCTTGAATAGTGAGCACTGCACAATTGGGGCACAGTTACCCAAACCATGTAGACAAATCATGCGAGTCTTTAAAATGGGAAATATTAATATTTCCCCTTCTTTTACTTACCTATTTTCTTTCTCATTCTTCTATTCATGCGGACAACAGAGGGGGTTCTCCCATTTTTTATCCCTTAGGATTTCAGCCAAGTTCTCTATCCGAGCTCCGATCTTTGATCCATTAAAATCTATGGATTTTTCTCAGTAAGGAATTAAATCCATTAGTATCATTATTCTATTTATATTACCAAAAAAAATGCTAAATCTATGTGATCACTTTCCCCCTATTTTTAGGGCGTTCATCTAAAACACCATTTTCTTCCGATTCAGCTTGAGTTGGAGGCTGGTATCAGACGAGAAATCACATACTAGTATGAGGTAGGTAGTTACTAGATTTCCCCATGATTTTATGAGTGTTTTACATGTGTTATTAAATATGGATGGGGTGGGTTTACTAAGGGATACACATATTAATTAAGTGATTTCCTTTAAATTAATGAATTGATTCTATGGGATGCCATTGGGTATGCCCTAGAATTTTTATACATGATGAGCTAAGAGAAGGGATTGATACCAATTTGGAAGATTAATCTGGATATGTGTTTTGATTTAAATTAAAATTTTTATATTGAATTTCATGTTTTCATGAGAACTTGATCGGCTTTCCCTGAGGATTGAGGTGGTGTTGACCACATGGATTGAGGTGATGTAGTTCTTCAGGTTGGGCGGCGCCCATGGTACATGGGTAATATTGATTATAGGTTAGGGTGATATGGTTGTTAGATTAAGGTGATTTAATCATCAGTTTGAGGGATTTGATCTCAATAATTGAGGTGGTGTTGACCATAAGGATTAGAGACATGATCACAGGGGAACAAGATGCCGAATGATGTGGATTATGTGCTATTTGGGTGATTTTCTCTCACTATTTGTTGGTCAATGCACCCTTGGAGTCATGTGAACATATATAGGACTCATATCAAGGTGGAATTAACCACTCATGAGTGTAGAGACCCCTATAGACTATGCTACTTAGGTGATGGTATTGACTGTCGGTTATGTTTGGGGGTTCTCACTATAGAAAGCCACATGGATGGTGATGAACCATCAGTTGACGGAGATGAGACCGTCTGTTGCGGGTTGAGGCTCACCATTATGATTAAGGCCATTGGACAAGGACTAGGGAGGATAGATACCATCATACCATCAGATGCCATCTATTGATCCGATGGTGATTATTTATTGGAGAATAGACATCGATCTGCCTCAGGAAGTCGGTTTTTGAGCCGACGAGGACTTCTGAGCTGAGGTTCGAGGGACCGAGGAATTTTTTGGGCATTCTATTTGGAGTTGGGTTTCCTAATTAAGGAAAAAATATGCCAGTAAAATGACTATAGGTGGAACTTGAAGGTTTACATGGTATGAAACTCATTAGTGGATGCCTTGGGGATTTATTCCATGAATTCTTCCCACTATAGTAATATATGTACAGACATGTGCTATATGCTATATATATATAACTATGGGAACATTATTCAAAGATTACAGATGATTTCCTAGGAAGGTGATCACTTATTTGTATCTCTGAAGCAAAAGTTAATGGGGTTATTTGTTAAAAATGATTGTTCTTAATTTTTATTTATATTCCTTACACACCTTCATAATCATGGATGTAAGACAAGAACATATTGGTTGAAGCATACTGATATTTATTCTCAAAACCTACATGGACCCCTCGGGACACATGTAGAATTTACGTCTCTATGATTAGGCAATGGACTAAGCATAGTGTAGGACCTTAGTGGTCGATTTAGACTTTTAGCATGGGATGGATGATAGTGGACCTTTGAGGTTCCTCTACATCAGTTAGAGCTTACTTTTGTGTTTTAGTATTCCTTATCTGTATGTATTATTATGGTCGATAATGGGGAACCCCAACTATTGTTTTTTATAGATTTTTGTTGTATTAATGTATAAAAATGGTATTTATTATTTAGGATTATTTATTTATTATTTTTCTACTACTATTTTATATTGCTTCCTCTTAGTATGCTGTTTTATTTTTCTTTTGCTAAATTTGATTCTTCTTCCACTGCTATATTTATATATCGACCCTTATTATTATAACCAAAAGAGGTTATAGTCTCCCCATTATCACCTATTTACACCCTTACTACTAGATGATTTTTTTCCATACATTGAGGTGAACCTAAGGCCCAGTGGTCAACTATCCTAGATCACTGTTTAAAGTGGAATTAGAGCTGCGATGTCACAATCATATTTATATACCTACACAAAACCACTTTATTTTATATGTGTGGAATAGATAACATTGTACACCATTTTTTGTGGCCTACTAGGTATATCTCACACCTTGTTCAGGCCTCTATTATAATGGTGTTCTTGAATAGACCCCATAGTGGTAGGATTAGGTTTATGGGTTGTGCTTTATTACTGTTATCATTTTGGTCTAGGATGAAGTACAAGAGCAGTGGAATGAGCGGGTGCTCATGATTCTATTAGAGATAAATGATTTATATTTAATTTATTTACTTTTATTGTTAGTCTCACCATGTTTTGTGTATTACCCATTGTATGTCTATTTCTATATACTATATCATGTTGATGCTTGATAAATTTTATTTTTTATTAGATATCAGTTATTAATATTTTCCATTGTATTTATTTATTATTTCTTTTATTATATTTATCACTGATCTAGAGGGTATAGTCTCCCCACTGTACCAACTTTAGACCCCTATTTCTATTCAGAAACCTCATCCTATGGGGGGGGGGGGGGCGTGCTTGTGGTCTAGTGGACAATAGGCTTGGGGAACCATTTTAGTGGATCCTATGTCAGGATGATACATTATTACCATTCACCATAATACTATATATGGTTTACGGTTATGTTTATTTTATTGGGGTAATATTAAAATTTTGTATGTTAGTTTTTTAATATGAATTATTATATTGATTATGTTTCACCCCTTTCATATGAGGAATTCATTTGACTTAGTAAGTGATGGGTGGGGCCTTGTTATAGGTAGTGCCTTGATGCATCAATAGTTATTATGAGACAAATATGTTATCCAAATTAGATGTGGTTTTACTCGTGGTTTAAAATTTTATTTTTAAAGGTTTTGACAGTATGTTTCAGATGTCAAAAATTTTGTATTGTCTCATTTTGAGATCAGTAATTGATGTTTTTGTGATTATTAAATTACTTAGTATATCCATGGACAAGTTTCAAGCTATTTTAATTATTTATATGAATTATTTTATCATCCTTTATTCCTAGAATATTATGTTCAAGTTATTTTTTAAGTGGCATGTTTTTTAGTTTTTTACCTTACCATATTGATAATGATTATTTATTTCTAATAGCTTCGACTATATGCATACCCTTACTAAGCATCAGAGATCACCCATTTATTATTTTTTTCCTAGGATTCCAGGAAGTGTTTTAGGATTGATATATTGGGATATACTAAGGGGAATAATGGGATTCTCAAAGAAAACTCTTTTTTTTAATTTTTCATTTTCAATATAATATGAGATTAAATTATGTATCTAGTTTAATAAGTATAATAAACTATAAAATCCTTTGGGATTAAACTACTTATATGGAATTCCTATGTAATAAAGTAACCATAATCTCTGGGCTACCTGGGTCGAGGCCTTCATAGTTGGTTCCTAAGGAAGGTTAGTAGAAACATTGTGAGGTATATTTAGGAAAACATTGAATAGGGAATATAACCCCATGAATCACTTTAAGTGTAACTCTTAGTGTAGGATAAAATCCTAACGTTTGGGTAAAGTTGAGATTATGTGGTTTTCCAACCAATACAACAATTTCTAGATACTACAAGTACATGTGGTTTTAACACAGATGTAATTAGGGGTAATATCTCTAAAAAAGGAACATCGGGCTTGACTTGAGTTCTAACTGGTACACGATAATGAGATTTAATGCACCCATGGTTTGACACTCCTGGTGGATATGTCTGGGATAATTCACATTTTCTTTTCAAAACATTATGAAGGATTTGAAAATATTTTTATGACTTGATAATTTTCCCAAAGAAACCTTTTTTATGATTATGATATTAACTATGAATATTTTTTTTCAATTTATGTTTTATATTTCATTGGTTTTGGGATTATATATTATGATTCATAATTTTATGATGTAATAAATTATATGAAATTATTTAGAAATGATTTTTAGGGGAAGTAATAAAATATGTATCAATTCATGCACCCCATGTAGGGATTTCCCTCTTGGGAAAGATAATGAAGTTGGAGCTAGAGGTATGGCTAGTACTGATCAAATTATAACCATATTGGGTCAACATTCTCATGTTATGAGAAATAACCTTACTCATATGGAGTAACATATGGATACACCAAGTGGTGTAACAATGTTAAATCACTTTATGTGTCAGTAACCACCATTATTTAAGGGGAATACAAATCCATTTTTAGATGAGAAATATATAAGTTCCTTAGAGAAGAAATATCTCACTTTATGTGGTAATTAAAGGGAAAAGTTCATCATGGAAGTTTATCATCTCTCAAGAAATGTGGATAAATAGTGGTCATTGATTCAAAATATTAAGGATGATAAAGAAATAGAAAACATGGAATGAAATTATTTTAAGGTACTCTTCTTGGAAAAGTATTTTCTTCCTGAGAACTGAGTGAATATATAGAGAAAATTCTAGAGTCTAAGACAAAATTAAGATGAAAAGTTATTAAGTATGAACCAACCTTTACAAGGTTATAAAGGCATGTTATGGATTATGTGTGTAATCCAAAGATAAATATTGATGGTTTCTTTGATGGGTTAAAGACCATTCTTTAAAGGGAACTAATCTTCCAATCCTACCCATCATACGAGGACATAGTATCATGTCCCATCAAAAAATAGAAATAATTCTCCAAGTATTATAGATTATAAATGAATAAAGAGAAGAATAGGATGAAAAAAATATGGGTAAAGGGAAGAAGGGAAGAAAAGGTTTTATCAAATGTGATAATTATGGAAAGAAACACCATGATACTTGCTTAAAGGGAATGAGAGTTTGCTATGAGTGTGGAGAGAAAGGCCACCATACTCAAGATTGAAAGGGAAATAAAAAAGTTTAAAATGTTCAATTATTCTACTATAAGGAGATGAGACACTATGAAAACAAATTCCCCAAGCATCAAGAGAATATACCTCAGAATAATATAAGATATCAATTTCAAGATTATAATATTAATATAGCGTAATTGGAATGATTAAGGTGAATGTGAATTTATATTCAAGAATTATATTGTATAAGTATTGTATTAATTCTATTCTCATTATAATAATCATAAAATGTATAAGTATTTTATTATAGTTCCTTTTTTAAGGTTTTGAAATTATATGATAAATAGTACTAATAACCAAGAAAAGTAATTAAATGGAAATTTGATATATATGGAAAACACATGATTGAGAAAATATAACCATTAATATGTGGATTATGCTGATATAAATAATAATAGAGATATTTTTATGGGATGGTATTTGTAAACTTGAAATTGGTTAGTTATTTAGTTATCTTTATTGGAGTTTACTACATGTTTGGATTTATGGAATATATTTGACAACCTAAGGTGTTATTTTTGGAAGCATGAAAGTTTTCATTAAGGTTTTGTGAAGATAATGGTATTAAAATATTTTGAATGTGACATTAAGATATACATTATATTTTTTAGGTAATCTAATTCTAAGTTGATTTTTGAAACTTGTTGACCATTCTTCTAAATTTGCTCAGACATATTTTGAAGAAGTCATAAGGTTAACTATTTATGGAATGGATTAAGTTGAACTTTGGGGTTATTGTTGAGGTATTACCGATTAGTGGATAAAAATTAATAACTTATTCTAACTATTTATATTTTAGTAAATGTAGGTGGAATAAATTTTTATGATTTTATTGATTTTATGATATATTTAATGTTAATTTTAATGCTTCGGGAATGGAAATTCACCTCCAATACTCATAATTTGGAGAAAAATTTTAAATTGTGATGGAAATTAATTATTGGATACTTGTAAAGTTAGTATGATTTATCATTTTTCTATTATAGATGGTAATGGAATTCCTCAACTCAAGGAAAAATGAGCTTGATTTTTTTTATCCTAGTAACATCATTTTTGATGAACTAACTGTCTTTTCACCAATCCCAGATTTATGGATTTGTGGATGTTAACTTTCTAATGACCATGTTCTCTATCACTCTCAATACTTTTTATACTTTTCTTCCATGTCCATATTGTAACAACCCAAAATTTTATCATTGGAAATTATCTTCTTATAATTATATCATATAATATAATCACATAAACTCACATTAAGAACATAATACGTAATTTTTAAATTAAGAATGAATAAAATAAGAGGTATTTCTAGAAGTTAAGGAACTTTTACTAATGAAATAGTAAATTGACCTAAGGAATAGTAATATGACCCTTATAAATAGTAAACCAACCAATAGAATAGTAACCACACCCATGTAAGAATAAATAAGATTTAGGCATCCTATAAATGAAAGTATGATATAATTATATCATAGTATAAGTAAATAAATGTTTTGAATATTAGTAATTTAGTGTTGGTATTTTTGTAAGTTATAAATATTTAGTTAAAATTTTATAATTAATATAATGATTTAAAAGAAAATTTATTTTAATAATATTTATTCATAAATTAATATTTTGTTTTCTTATAATTTTAAGATAATTTTATGAGACCTTATTTAATTTTTCAAAGTGTTACAAAATCAGTTATAATTTTAAAATATGTATTTTCAAATGAAATAATGATTTTAATTAAAAATTAGATTTATCATATTTTTAAAATTAATTTCATAAAATAGAGTTAATTTTTAAATTCTATACGTTAAAAAATTACTAGGAAAGCTCAGCCAGAGGTAGACCTCTGACCATTTATTAATGAAAAGAAAGAGTACAGAAAGCAAGAAAAAAACAAAAATGCAGACAACTACAAATCACAGAAATCATCCCCATTACCATATTCCTGATGAAAAGTTTTGTCCGTAGTAGCCGATTCCCACTCTGAGCTTTCATAGTGATTCAGAATCTTTTCATACTTCCTTCTCAGATTCAGCTTTTCCAATGAGAGAAACGCCATAGGAGATTTCATTCCCTTCCTCACACCATTGGCAGCCCTCGAAGAATTCTCCCTCTTGGAGGATGATCTAGTGATAACTGGGTTCGGTAGATAGAAGTAATCCTTTCTCGATCGCCTTTTTGCTGGAGCATTTATACCACCTTCACATGCAGACAATTTATTTTTTTCACTTTGAAAAATATCACTATAGGATATTCTGGAAACATCATTATAATTCTCTTTGTCACTATCAGAGACATTTCCCCATCTTCCTGTGATGTGCACGGAACCAGAAGTTTGGCATTCATCAGTTCCTCCAATCAGCATACCCTCTGAAGCAGATAAACATACTCCACCCGCCGACTGAGATTGCACATCAATCGGCTTGAGGCATTGAAGGGGGAGCTCATTTCCACAATCATCCAGGGACTTCTTTCCAAGAGAAACTGTACTCATTGTAGGTAGGGAATAGAGGACAAGCTGCATATTCTCTGGCTCATACCTTTTTAAACCGTCCTCTGTGAGAGGGGTCCTCTCGGTCTCCAATATCTCAAACTGATTGTGAATGGGAAAATTGGCAACCTGCAATCAACCACTTCCATTATCATCAGGCAAGGGCTGATTCCAATCCCCAAGAGCCGATTTCAAAGTCTCAAACACTCTCTTCATAGAGGGATTCACTGTAGGTGGCACTACCCTCACCATAGCTGCAAATGCTATATTCTGCTCAACTTCACCTTCTGTAGCTGGATGAGACTGCTCATCAAACTTCCCTCCCTACTCACTGGAAACCACCCTTACATCACACTTCATGACCTCTGATGATGGAGCCTTCCCCTCATTTGTACTGCTACCAGTTCTCCCACACAACTCAGTCAGAACCTCCACTGGCAGTTGCTCCATACCTTTGTTTCCAGATCAAACTAGTCCCAAATCCGCTGTTTGCAAAAATCCAATCATATTCTTTCCTCAACAGAATGTCGCAAGATGACCAAAATGATGGCAATTGACGCAGTAATTCATCCAACACTCAAAGATAACCTCCTGCTTCCACTGGAATTCTTCCCCTTCCATGATCCAAACCCAATTAATAGGTGGCCTCACAACATCCACTTCAACACATATTCTTGGAAAAACAGGATGACACAAAACCTCCATTCTCCAATCGGAATAGAGATACCGTCTAATCATGTTTCCAATAACACACAAAATCGATGGATTTTGAAAGGAAAGAGGGAGACCAGGAAGACTAACCCAAGTTGCGATTGTTGATGGGTCGCGCCGCATATGGAAATCAAAGCACCAATGAAACAGAAGGAAGGAAGATCCGTTGCATCTTCAGGATGCCCTAGACCAGGCGACAACAAGGTCCTCCTCCAATAAAAAATGTATCATAAAATGACTTTGATTAAGCAGCCCAGCAACTGCATGCTCCTGTAGCTTCCAAGAATGAGAAATAAAACGATCAAATTCGTCAACTGATGGTCGATGATGACGAAACCTAGAAACCAGGGTGAACTTGCAAAGCTCCGTGGTGCAATTGAGCTCCGTTAGGGATAGAGGGAGCTGCAGTGCGTCCTGAAACAACTCAGGGACTTTAGGGGACAACAGAACCCTAGAGAAGTGTAGAAGAGAATCATGATTTGTGTATGGAAAGTATGAATCTCTCTTTTCCTACGTATGAGATTGCAAGCCTCCCTCCTCCGATCGGGAGGAGGGAGAAGTGCCG
Organism: Viscum album; assembly: GCA_963277665.1. Taxonomy (NCBI): domain Eukaryota; kingdom Viridiplantae; phylum Streptophyta; class Magnoliopsida; order Santalales; family Viscaceae; genus Viscum; species Viscum album. The sequence continues at coordinate 534,577,212 of OY728126.1, forward strand.
CACCACATTAGGGTTACACCATGTTCACAGGATAGAAATTGGGAGAACAGAGCATTTTCTACACGTTAAAAAATTTCCCAGGTTATTTTTTGGGATTTTTAAAAAATACTTGAATTTTTGGTGAATTGTAAAATATGATAATTTACGATAAAAGATAAATACATGAATTATAGAGCCATAGATGATGTATGGATGATGTAAGCCCAAAATATAAAACTATCCTTCATTATTTTAAAATTTTAATGACAATACTCAAACTATTCATAGTCTTGAGGAAAAATAATAATCAAATGAGTCAAATAATGAGAACACACTCCTTCCTTCCACTATAAATACCACCCCTCACCATATATTCTCCTAAAAAATATCAAGATTTTATCCTTGTAAAAATTATGTTAAAGGCTATTCCAAAACCTATCCCCCAATTCTAGGAGCTATTGGCCTCATCAAAACACCAAAAACTTTTCCCTAAGTAGGTTTTCAAAGAGAATAAATTTAAGAGGTAAATTACTGTTTCTTTTTCTATTAATTTATTTTCAAGTTATTTTCTTATTCTATCCTAACCTTTCCTAATATAAATGGTATGATAAGTCCAGTAAACCACATATAATTTAATATTATTATTCTAATGGAATAAACCATCATCAATTCTTTCCCCTATTTTTTTGTCCATAAAAAATGAAAACATCGTCCGTGAGGTGTTAATTTATCACATTCAAGGATGAAGAGTTTTTAATTTCTATTAACATCTTCAAGACTGGCCTTGAATTATTTTTATGGTTGAACCAAATTATGATATATGTATTATACCTATGTAATGTTTTTTAATAATTATATAAAAATGATGTTAAATAATAAAACTAAAAAAGTTTGTTTCCAGTGAAAAACTATCCCAAATAATCCAAACGATTATCACTAACATCTTATCTAATTATTCAACCTCACCCAAAATAACCAAATGATTTATAAGATAATTTAACCTTATGAATGTTCATTAAAAAATTATAACTTTAATTATCTGTTTCTATTTTAAATTTACAATAACTTCAATACACTTATACAAGAGAACCGATCAGGAAAACTAAGAAAATGAGCACTCTCGATCGATGAAATTGAACTCTTTAACTCATAAAAAAGGCCATAAATAAACTTAAAAAATTATAATAATTAAAATAAATATAGAAAATTTTCTATACATATTAATTAATTAATCTAATTTAATTATTTAGGACATCAAGATCAAGTGTAGAACCATTTCTGACTTAAGGTAAGGGATCCTTTCCGAACCTCCGTATCCCTTCGGGTTACATTTTATCTCTCTTTACCCAATGAAAAACTTATTTATTTTTATGTAATTATTATAAATTATGTTTATATGTTCCAAAAACATGTATCTAGATCATATCATCCTTATTTTATTGGAAAATATATGTTTTAATATGGCTCCCTTCTCAATCTTCCCAATAAAGAAAACCCTATTTCAAAGGAACTTCCCAATTTCTTACCCAGTTTCGAGTGCTCTCCACAATCTGATTTAAGCCACCATTATTTTTATAAAAACACTAATTTTTTTATGAATAACTATATTGGTTCATTTTTGGTTTTATAAAAACAATTATTCCTTTTCCATTTACAATAATCTTAAATATTTTTCGTAAACTGCACAAAAATGTTTTATTTATAAAGTATCGTAAACACTATTTTCTATATGTATTCACTTTATTTTAACATTAAATATCATGATATATGCCTATTTTTATTTATTAATTCCCATTTATGATTTAAATCCTTCATTTCATGGATTCCATTATCATATTTCTTTTTGTTATTCCTTTTGACATGATTATGATACACAATTATTTCCATGGGTAACCGTTATATTTATGTTTGATTTCTTATGTATGATTATTAATGTATCACAAATATTAATGAAAATGTTATGATGGGTGTGCTCAGATGGAACTCCAATTTATTGGGTAATGTTTAGTCTCATGATACGTCATGTTGGGACAAGGAGGTAACCTGATTCCTTTATGAGATTTTTTCCACCACGTCTTGGCGGTTAGCCTCAACTCTTGTTTATGTCATATTATATGTTGGTGAAACATTCCTACGATTCCATGATTATATGTTTCAATATTATACATGTTATTATTATTTATGATCATTCATGTTCCATTCCTTTTATGTCAACATGTTATGCTTTCTAACCCGTTTTCTATGTTTTATTTCGATGCTTATTTGCTTACTAGGCTTTTTAGGTCATGCCTTTTGTTATTCTATTCCCCAGGTTATCCTATGAAATTATAGGATATCAATGGAATTTAGGACCTCATTATGGAAATTAAATAAAATATTCTTTCATGATGTTTAATTATGTACCTAATCTTCCAAATATAATAGAATTTACGATCCTTAGCTTGTAATTTGATGGTTAATTATACTTAAAATCATGTAATGATATGTGTAAAAGGTTAGTGTTGCTATAGTTTGTACGAGAGGTAAAGTTTAGTTATTTTTGGTATTAGGACTAGAAAACTCTAGAAAAAGCCTTTGGGATAAGACTAAGTATAATAAAACAACCCTAAGTTTTTTAGTATTGAGAGAGTGTTTTTTCAAGAAAATACATCCCTATCTGGATACTACAAGTGGAAATGGTTCTAGAATAGATGTACCTATGAGTAACAACCATATAAGGTGTTTTAGGCATGACTTAGGGTAACCTAGTAAACGACAATGAGCCTTACTACGCACCTAGTTTGACACCACTGGGGGGTATGATTTGGTAAATTTATAATCTCATTATGAACTATTATTAAGGAAACAAAGAAAATTCTCAGATGAATATATTTTAAGAAACAGATCATGGATGACATAGATTGAAACCTAAGGAATGACAAGTTTGGATATAATTTTACTTTTCAAGTTTTAATTTTTATGTTTATAGTTTCTTCTTTATTCTTATTATCTAAGTATTCGAGCCCCCTAATTGTACTTTATTTTTATTAGGTAATGGATGTGAATGGAAGAACTCCTTCCAACAATAAATGTGATATTAAAAGTGATTATTTCCCTAATGATAAGCCAAATATTATAGGAATGGGTGATCAAAACTTTATGACAGTACTTACTCACCTAGATCAAGTTGTGAAATATAAAATAAATCATGTGGAACACCCTCCTTCTCGAAGGAAAGAACAAGTTTCTCTCAAATACTTCATAAAAAAAGGCCTCCCATGTTTATTAGATCCTATAATCCCCTTCTCATAGAACAATGGATTAAATCCATTGACAATATATTCTCTGTCCTCTAGTGATTAGAAGAAGAGAAATTTTTACTAGAAGTATATCGTTTTGATAGAGAAACTGATCAGTGGTGGACACTAATCAAGAAATAAAAGTACAAGGAGGAAATTTATTCCTTAGAATAATAATATTTGAAGAAAATATTTTTCAATAAATATTTTCCTCTAACCCTTCGTCTTAAGATGGAAGACGAATTAATCATACTGAAGAAGTAGAAAGAGGAGTCTATTAGGGCGTATAATTTTTTACAAGGCTTGTAAGATACACCTACTACATTGTCATGAACACCGAAAGCAAGGTGGATCACTTCTTATTGGACTAAAGTTGAGTCTATGAAACGTGTTGGAAATTAGAGACTTTGAAAGTTATGAGATGATTGTATGTTGTTCCATCTAGGTTGAAATAGAGATAAGATACTCTCATTGGTCTCATGGTCCTGATGACAAAAAGAGGAAAATGGAGTTTAATATGGGTGATAAATCCCATGATGGAAAGAAGACCCTATATCCCACATTTCAAAAGTATGTGAGGATACATCTTGGAAACTACTTAAAGGGAAACAAGAGATGCTTAAAATGTAGAAGTGAAGGACATATAGTTAATAACATTCAAAGGGATATAAATAATAACACTACTTAATAAGAATAAAGGAAGGTTCAGATCAACACTCACCCTGTAGTGTAGTGTTTCAACTGAAATGAACATGGGAATTATGCAAAACATTACCCTAATCCAATGGTTGTCAAAGGAAGTCAATAATAATAATCTCCTTGGAAGTAAGGAAGGGAATATGCTATCACTATTGCTGAGGTGGATCCTGAAAATGATATGGTGAAAGGTATGCTAGTTATTCATTCATGAATAACAATTGTACTATTTGATTCTATTTCTAGAAATTCTTTCATATATTTCATATCTAGTAGAATTATTCAATCACCACCTCAAAATTTGGAGGTTTAGTTATCTGTGAGAATGGAAAATGGGGAAATTATTGCATCCAAAGTTTATAAATCCTCCCCAGTTAATGTTTGTGGAGTAAAACTCCCTAAAAATCTTTTCATACTCCCTTTAGTATATTTTGATGCTATATTGGGCAGATATCAGGTATATTTATATAAATACAACATCAATTTTTGGGAAAGGGAGATCACTCTTCACATCTTGATGAATCCTTCTATTCTGTAAAAGTGTAAGGAAGAAGATGAATATCTTTTAGAATCATCATCTCAATTGTGTAAAATGTTTACTTTATAGAAAGAATATCTTGCTCAATGATTGAGACAAAGGAGACAATCTTGCTTGAAGACATGCCCATTGTGAGGGACTACAATGATGTGTTCCCCAAAGAGTTTCCCAGTTTTCCTAATAATAGAGAGGTTTAGTTCTCAATTGAACTTATTTCTAGATCTCTACTTGTATCAAATAAACCTTATATAATGAAAACTGTTGAGCTGGAAGAACTAAAGAAGCAATTATAGGAGAATCTGGACAAGGATTTTATACATTAGAGTGCTTCACCATGGGGTGTACCAGTCCTCTTTGTCAAGAATAAGGATGGATCAATTCACCTATTCATTGATTATCTTAAGCTTAATAAAATCATGATAAATAAAAAATATCCCTTGTGTTGGATAGATGAATTTTTTGATTAGCTATGTAGGCTAGTTATTTCCGTAAGGCATACCTTCAGTCAGGATATCACAAATTAAAGGTGAGGAATGAAGATATTCCTAAGACCACCTTTAAAATGAGGTATGGATACTATGATTTCATAGTGATTCCATTAATACTCAGTAATTATCCAGAAATATTCATGGACTTAATGAATAAAGTATTTAGAGATCACCTCAAAAAATTTGGGGTAGTATTTATTGATGATATTCTGATATACTTCAAGAGAAAGGAGGAACATAATGAGCATTTGAATACTATGTTGAAGACATTACAAAGGATGAAATTATATGAAAAGTATAGTAAATGTGAGTTTTGAATAAAATAAGTATCTTTTTTGGGGCATGTTATCACCAGAAAAGGGATATCATGGACCCTTCCAAGAAAAAAAGAAATCGAAGAGTGGCCCAGGACAACTTTTGTAACAGAGATATGAATCTTTCTTTGAATAGCTGGTTAATACTAATGATTTGAAAATAAATTTTCACAAATTTCAAACCCACTAACCAAGATTACTCATAATGGAGTGAAGTTTTTTTGGAGCAGTGAATGTGAAGACTGCTTCAAAGAGTTGAAAAAGAGGCTTATCACTGAACAAGTACTCACACTTTCAAAAGGTGGGGAACTCATTGTGGTGTACAATGATGCTTAAAATAAGCTCTTAGGATGTTAAATAATGAATTTTTTTAATTGATAGCGTATGCCTCAAGGTATTTGAAAACCCATGAGAAAAATTATCCCACGCATGATCTGGAGTTGACAGCTGTGATATTTGCATTGAAAATCTGGCTACATTATCTCTATGAGGATAAATGAGAGATATATAATGACAAAAATAGTCTAAAATATATATTCATATAGAAAGAGATTAATACATGCCAACGAATATGGTTAGATCTCATCAAGGATTATGAATGCTCAATCCACTACCATCCCGGTAAGGTAAATAAGGCATCAGATGCCCTAAGTATAAAGAATCATGAATCTTTATAAATGATTTGAATTGAGAAAGATCCAATCTTTTTTTGCCTAAAAGGATGGATATAAGAATCATTAAGGAAATAACATCATCAATACTTTATTAAATGATTACTCAACCATCCCTTATGAAGAAAATAAAGGATGCTAAATGAAAAGATGTGGAAATCTATAATAAGGTGGTAGCTCCGATAAAGGAGAAGTCCTTAGAGTTTAAAATTAGTGGGGAAGGGGTTGTAAGATTTAGAAAATGACTATGTGTACCTTCCAATACAAATATGAAGAAAGAGCTTCTAAATGATTAACATAACTTAACATTCTCTATTCACCAAGGGAGCACAAAGATGTATCAAGATCTTTGAGAGAACTATTGGTGGGACAATATGAAATAGGAGACCACTAACTATATATCAAAGTGATTGGCTTGTAAGAAAATGAATGCTGAAAGGAAAAATTATAATGGAATGATGAAACCACTACCCAAACCAACATGGGAATGGAATAACATTACCTTGGAATTTTTCATTAGACTTTTGAATACATTAAAAGGAATCAATGCTATATGGGCTGTTGTGGATCATATTACAAAGACATCTTACTTTATCACAATTCGAGAGGATTTATAACTAGATCAACTTTATGGATATTTATCAGAAAAGGGGTAAGGATGTATGCAGTACCACTATTGATTGTATCCGATCAGGATCCAATATTCACCTCAAAGATCTATAAAAGTCTCCAACATTCTTTAAGAACTAAGATGAACTTTAATACGACCTATCATCCTCAATTTGATGACCAATATGATAGGATTGTTTAGACACTAGAATACATGTTAAGAGTGTGTTATATGGACTTTAAAGGAGGAGGAGATCAAAATATGCCTCTCATAAAGTTCTCTTACAACAATAGTTTCCACTCAAGTAGACAAACAACTCCATATGAAGACTTATATGGTAAAATATGCAGAACACAGACATGCTGATATATGGTCGATGAAAATAAGATTCTAGACATGAAATGTTCAATGAAATGGTGAAAAAGGTGAAAACCACTCATCAAAACATTAAGGTAGTCCAAAGTTGACAAAAGAACGATACATACAAACATCTATGAGTCTTGAAGTTTAATGTTAGATACATGGTGTTCCTCTTCATATCTATATGGAAGAGGATCATGAGATTTGGGAAGACAGGTAAGCTAAGTCCATGGTACATAGGCCCCTTTGAGATTCTTGATCAAGTTGGAGTTGTGGCCTATCAACTAGAACTTCCTCCAACCATGTCTCAAGTACATAAGGTATTCCATGTATCCCTTTTAAGGAAGTACATACCAGATCATTCATATGTATCGAATTAAAGATGGTACAATTAGAAAATGATCTCTCATTTGAGTAGAAATTAGTTAAGATCTTGGACCATAAATATAATGTTATTCACAAAAAGACTACTCACTTGGAGGAAGTTCTATGGTGGAACCGTAAGTACAAAGATGCAACATAGGTACTTGAGGAAGCAATGAAGGAGAAGTACCCACACCTATTTTCATCTTAGAATGCAAAACAAAATTTCGAGGGTAAAATTTTATATGGGGAGAAGAATGTAATGAACCAAAATTTTATTAATGGAAATTCAATTCTTATAATTATTTCATTTAGTATAATCACAAAAAATCACATTAACAACACAATACAAACTTTATAAATGAAGAATGAATAAAATAAGTGGTATTTCAAGAATTTAAGGAACCTTTACTGATGAAATAGTAATTTCACCTTAAGAATAGTATTATGAAACTTATAAATAGTAAAAAAACCAATATAATAGTAACATCACCCATAAAAGTATAAAAAAAATTTAGGAATCCTATAAATGAAATTATGAAATAATTATATTGTTGTATAAGTAAATAAATGTTTTGAAAATTATTAATTAAGTGTTGGTATTTTTGTAAGTCATAAATATTTAATTACAATTTTATAATTACTACAATGATTTAAAAGAAAATTTATTTTCATAAATTTATTTCATAAATTAATATTTTGTTGTTTACGATTTTAATATAATTTTATGAAATCTTATTTATTTTTTCAAAGTGTTACAAAATCAGTTATAATTTTAAAATTTGTATTTTCCATGTAAATAATGATTTTAATTAAAAATTAAATTTCTCATATTTAAAAAAATATTTTCATAAAATGGAGTTAATTTTTTAATTCTAAACATTGAAAAATGGTTAGGTTTATTTTTTGGAATTTTTCTAAAATACTTGAATTTTTGGTAAATAGTAAAATACGATAATTTATGATAAAAGCTAAATACCTATATTATGGAGTCATAGATGATGTATGCATAATGTAAACCCATAATGTATGCATAATGTAAACCCATAATGTATGCATAATGTAAACCCAAGAGATCTTGGTCTCATTAAAATACCAAAACCTTTTCCCTAAGGAGGTTTTCATGGACAAGAAATTCAAGAGGTAAATTCATCATTCCTTTTCTTTTAATTTATTTTCAAGTTATTTTCTTATTCTCTACTCACCTCCACTCATCCAAATGGTATGATTACTCAAATAACTCACATATAATATAATTTTATTATGATAATGGAATAAAACATCATCAATTCTTTCCCCTCTCCTTTTGTTAAAAAAATGAAAACATCGTCTGTGACGTGTTAATTTATAATATTCAAGGAAGAAAGGTTTTCAATTTCTATTTACATATTAAATAATGCACATGAAACAATTTTTATGGTTGAAAAAGATTATAATATGTTTATTACAGCCTATGTAATGTTCTGGAATCATTATATAGTCTTGATGTTAGATAATAAAACAAAAGAACTTCGTTGTGATTGAAAAAACCACCAAAAATAATCCAAACGATTATCACTAACATATTATCTAATGATTCATCCTCACCAAAAATAACCAAATGATTTATAAGATAATTTAAACTTATTTATGTTCATTAAAAACTTACAAATTTAATTATGTATTTATTATTTTTATTTTTCACGAACTTCCATACTCTTATACAAGAAAATCGATCATAAAAACTAAGAAAACGAGCACTCCCAAATGATGAAATTGAACTCTTAAACTCATCAAAAAATGACATAAATTATGTTAATAAAATAATAATAAATAAATTACATGTATAAAAGGTTCTGGAATTATTAATTAATGAATCTAATTTTATTACTCCTGACATTAAGATCAAGTGTAGAACTGTTTCAGACATAAGGTAAGGGATCCCTTCCGAACCTTCATATTCCTTTAGGTCACATTTTCTCTCTCTTTACCCAGTTTAAATCTTATTTATTTTTATTTAATCATTCTAAATTATGTTTATATGTCCCAAAATAATGTATTCAGATCATATCATTCTTCTTTTATGGGCAAATATATGTTTTAATAAGGTTCGCTTCTCAAATATTCCCGATAAAGCAAACCCGATTTCAATGGAACTTCCCAATTTATTACCCATTTTAAAGTTCTCTCCATAATCTGATTTAACCCAAAATTAGTTTTCTAAAATCAATCATTTTATCATGAAAAACTATCTTGGTTATTTTTTTGGTTTTATTCAAATAATCATTCCTTTTACATTTATAAGAATATTAAATATTTTCCTTAAACCGCACAATTTTTTTTATTTCTAAAGTTTCTTAAACACTATTTTTAAATTTTTTCACTTCATTTTGACCTTAAATATCATGATTTATGCATATTTTACCTTATTAATGTCAAATGTTCTCATACTTAAAGACCTAGATATTTTTTATTCCAAATTAACTTCTTACTTACCATCACTCTATTCAAGAAAAAGTTTTATTAACCCAACTTATGATGTGGTATTTCAAGAAAGGTATTTTAAAATGTTACACCCTTGATCTCTGAGTGCTCGATAAAAAAACAAGGACACAATTTTTTGAATGTGGGGAGATTGTAACACCAATAGTTTTTAATATATGAATATCATATTAGATAGAGTATATTTCACACAAAAACCATATTAAAATATAATTTAACACCTTGAGACTTTACAATATATTTCTTTATAAATAAATTCAGTCTCTTCGATGGCTTGCGAAACACACAACCCATAGTGTAAATAAACTGTACTATAGAATACTTTTATAAAATAACCATTATTTTTGAAGGTATGAAAAGGAATAACTAATTTGTGATGATATATGGTTTTAAAATTTTCATTGTTTATATATTTATTATAAATAAAAATAAAATAATTTCTAAAAAAGAAATGTTTTTGGAAAAACTGTATTTTTCTAAAACGCAATTTCATCATGTTTTGTACACCTATTTTATAATTAATTTTTAAAACTTTCATAAAATGTATTTGGTAAAATTAATTTATTTTTTTAATAATATTGTGAAAATTATCTTATTTTTATTTTTGGTATTTTTCTAAAAATTTTCATTTTTTGATGAATAGTGAAAATACCGAATTTTGTTAAAAATGTTCTTTTTATTTAAAGAATTTACAATCTAAATTTTGTTAAAAATTATTTTAAAAGTGAAATTTGTTAAAATATATTATAATTAATCCAATTTAATTTATTATATTCAATTATATAATCATTTTTTATATAATTGTTTTTATACTTTTGAAAGATTTTCTTTGGAAAAAATGGTTTTTCTGACGCATTCGTAGGTTTAATTTTAAGTTGGATGTTTCCATTTCTTTGAATTGAATTTGTAAAAATGGATTAAATATTTTTAAGTAGAATAATTTATATTAAATAATAATATAAACTTAATTTATGACTATAATTAATAGTGAAAATGGTAAAAACTAATTACCACTATTATGGTGAAAAGAGGTTTACGAGGGGGTTAAATGAAGAAGATAAGGGTTAAAATGAGATTAAAACTTATAAAGAAAATTTTTTTTGGATATATTTAGACCCTCTGACCTCTGAGGTTTGAGGGTGACCCATTTTTGTGCCCTGTGTAATGAAAGAAACACTGTTTCAGTTTATTCTTTTTAAAAATACCAAGTGCATCATCTCCCCCACTTATAAAAGGACACCCCCTCTATTCTCCTCTTAACACTCACAAATCCCTTTGGTTCCACAAATATCTGAAAACAAATCTTACCCAATTCCCTTAAAATATTTTAGAGTCCTTTTTTATTAGAAATCCAATCTAGGATGGCTTTTGTTTAATCCAAAAGAGGTTTTCTAAAGATGAGGTAAATTTTTTAACTTTTTTTTTCATTTTACTTATTCTTATAACTCCTTATAATATTAAAAAAATATGAAAAAATAATGACAATAGTATATCATATATACTAATATTTTATTATTTTAATTTCATAACCTATATCCATCTTCACTTCCATAAAATGGAAACTAAAACCGTCAATCGTTTGTATGGAGGACTATCACCTCAAGAACCGATGTAATTAATTTTCCATAAACACATTTAAAGGATGGATATAATTATATATTTAACATATTAATATTATATTTATGAAATTATTATAATTTTGGAATTATTATATCTCATATACCTTCTTAATTTTCATTCCATAGGGGATACTATAACGTCACTCATGTGTATGGTGGACTACCGCTTCAGGAAGTGATGTGATTCATTTTTCACATACACATTACATGGAAGGTATAAAGGATACAATTAATGAATATGTTTTATCTCTATGAACTAAAAATACTTCTATAAATATAATCTCACATCTAACTTATTATCTTACAGTCCATTAGAAATCAATATCATCCTCGTGCATACCTGTGGACTACCGCCTCCAAGTAGCAATGTGAATTTTTTTTCATTTTATTTTTACATGAATGGTAATAAAGATGAATTTTATCAATATAAATTCTATATATAACATAATAATTATTCTTTAAAGGTTAATTAATATCAATTTTCCATTCATCAAGAAAAAATGGAAATATCGCTCATGCGTTCGTACGACCTACCATCTCCAAAAATGATGTAATCCATTTTCTATCTATAAATTTAATAGATTACTATAAATACATATATAATTAATATATATGATTTTTATATCTTGGATAAAAATATTTATATTATTTAACCATGATAAAATAAAAAGGACTTAAATTACTAAACCAAAACCTATATGAAAAATGAACCAAATATCATTTGAAATTGTGATTTTAACAAAAAATTATTATTAAACAGGTTATAAAAGTCTATAATTAAATCATATATGGTATGATATATATGATAATGGTTATATAATAGTTTTATAATAAAAATATATTTATTATAAAATAAGTCTGGACACATGTGAATGAATTCTTACCTAATGTAAGGGTTTATCATCACACTTTTACTTCCATGTGACATATGTTATATTCACCACTTATTTATTTTATGTGAGAATATACTGACTCTATGAAATTTTATATTATTAATATATTTATCTTTAGGATATTTAATGTTTAGTTTTATGTTATTTATTTTATTGGGGTTATGATTCATGAGTAATCATAGTGGTAAGGGTTTATTTCACAATTTCATCATTATTCACGATGGTTTATGTTTAGGTATCTCTTAGTGGAAATATTTTGTATTTACACATTAAAAAATATCCATTTACTTATAATCTGGTAATTCATGTAATTTTAATGTGATATTTTCATTTTTTACTCTTTTTTACTTAAAATGATTGAGAAAATGTTTTTAAGAAAATCCAACTTTATTTCTCTCTTAACTCGAATAACCTTTTTCTTCCAAAACCTTATTTTATAAAATGGTTTAATAGAAATGTTTCTGACATTAGAAAAACAATTTATTAAATAAAATTTTACCCCCTTTTTGATTTTTACAAAAGGTTTCTAAAGAAAGTTTCATGTTGTTTTCCAATCAATGCTTATTTGGATTTTACCAAAAATGTGAGAGGAATATTTATTTTAACACACTTGGAATGTAAGAATGTTTTTACCATAATGACCACTCAATGTTTTAAAAATTATTTTTTAATGTTAAAAGTTTATTTTAAATGAAATTTAATTTAAAAATGGTTTGTGATCTTTTAATTTTAAAATGAAATTTTGAAAATTTAAAGGTTATTTTCCTTGAGAAAATTTTATGGAGATTTACATGATATTTATATTAATAAATAGAATAAAATGTTTATTGTACTTATGATACACTAGAGATATGTTGTATTGATATTTTCCTAATTATTTATTTGGATGGTTTATGATTAGTTTCAATGAGGATATATAGTTTTATTACTATTCCCTATATTAATTTGGATATTTTATGATTATGTTTATTTGATTGGGGTAAGTATTAACATTTATTATGTTAGTTTTTCCATAAAAATGTTTATATTGATTATTTTTCTCCCATTTCACATGAGGAATGAATTTTAATTTGTAAGTTATGGGGGGGGGGGCAATTATAAATATCCCTTTGATTCATGTACTAGTCTCATGAGACAAATTAGTTCACCAAATTAGATGGGTTTTAACCATATTTTTAATTTTTTTGTAAAAGGTATTGAAATTATGTTTGATATATTCAAAATTATATATTCTATCATTATGAGATAATTTATTGATGTGTATGTGATTAGTCGAATAGTTATAATATCTATGGATAAGTTTCAAGTTCTTGTGATTCTTTATATAGTTTATTTAATCATCATTTATTCATTCCATATTATGATCAAGTTATTATTTAAATTACATGAGTTTCAATTATTTAACTTGAAATATTGATTATGATTATTTATTCATGATATCTTCCTCTATAGATATACATAGACTAAGCATCTATGATCACCCCTTTCTTATGTTTTATTTTCCCCAAGATAATGGGAAGTGTTTTATGATTGATATGCAGGGATTTTATAAGGGTAATAATGGAATTATAAAAGAAAAAACTTTTTGTATTTTATGTTTTTAATTTTAATATGATATTTAATTATGTATATAGTTTATCAAGATAAAAAAACTATTTATTCCTTTGGGATGCGATTCCCTGCATCTAATTCAAATCTAATAAAGTTACCATTGGATTTGAGCTATTGGGGTAGGGGTATATATAGATATAGATATTCATGTCTATAACATTCCTAATAAAAAGGTTGGGGTTAATTATAACACTAATTATCCTTATCAAAATATCATTGGGAAGATAAATGGGAACACATTCAAAGTATAAAAATAGATAAACTATTGGAATAATGAATTTATTAATCAGTTGATAAATTTGAATATTGTTTATTTGTAAAAATAAACAATGATTCATTTTTTGGAAAATGTGATAGGGTGAGTAGACTATTGGATATTATACATAATGATGTATCTGGACTAATAATTACTCAAGACAGTGGTGGTTATATATACATTTCAACCTTTACTAATGATTTTAATTAGTATGGTTATCTATTTATGATAAGGCAAAAGTCTGAAATATTTTAAATGTTTAGATTTTATTAAAAAAAGTACAAAATAAATTAGGATAAAGAATTGGGATTAGATTATCATTATTGGGGTGTTGAAAACTTGATCAAATATTTTATTGATTATCTATGATATTATAGAATTTTTTCACAACTCACTCACCCCAAAACACTATTATTGAATAGTGTGTCTGAGAGGAGGAATTATACCTTCTTACACATGGTTTAATATATGAATAGTTAATGTGAATATATATATATATATTTAATAGGTTGGGTATAATACCCTTGTTATTCTAAAAAAAGAAAATCATCTTTTAAATAGGGTTGAGAGGTAACCCTTACATGAACCAGAGGCCTAGAGGTCCAAAGGACCGAAGAGACAAGACCTGAAGGACTAATGGCCCGAAATCTAAAACATAGCCTGAAGGCCCAGAGTGAGTAACCTACAACATGTCTTGCCACCAGTCAAGTGACATGTATCTCCCTTTCCAGAAGACATCTCCAGATAAAACCAGTCTAAAAAATGGATTCCCCTGTTAAAAAACATCTCATCATGTTGGAGATGAAAAAAGGGAACCACTCCTTTTACTATGTTAGAGGGTGACCAGATGATGGGTTCTAACACACCCTTATATATTTTGATCCACCCACCTGATTATGCTTACAAGTGTTCTTATATCACATACCAAATGCACTGCATCTTGAAACCTAATCCAAGTGAGAAAGTCACATGGCCTCAAACCCCTCCATCCTAAAATGGGTATGAAAGGTTGGATAATGAGCGTTAATACAACAATAAGTACGAATATATTCCCCACTCATATTCTATATGATCTATCATTTATTCAATGTTATTTATTTGATCTGATGTATCTTTTTATTTCAAAATAGTAATTAGATACCAATCTAATCCGGGTAAGAGTTTCTAGATTGCTATGAATAAAATCGTTAAGTATTTAACAATAAGTACGAATATATTCTTATTGTTTGGAGGTAGGTATAATCTCATTATAAGGGGAAAATAATATTAGTTTCCAAATTGACTATGCTGACTTGAGATCTTAATCTAGTTTTTGTGTCCTGCCTAAACATGGGAGTTAATTGGTAGAGTTCCAAATAATCCACCAAAGGAGACCCAAAAATAGAGTTATAGTGAATTAATATATTAGGCATTATAATGGAAACTATTTGGATCAAGATTTTTTTATTTAAATTGTGTTGATTTTTAACATTTTGTTATAAATTTATATTTAATGTAAAAAAAATACAAATATTTCTCAAGATATAGAACCATAGTCTCCCTAAAGTTCCAGACTCATTCTTTGAAAAAACATTCAATAAATATTTAAGGGAGGAGATGTAAAGATATGTTGGGTGGATATTGGGGATAATTTAGTGGATCCATTGATATACATGTTAACATAATAGAAACATTAGGGTTATTTAAAGTATCTAGGTATTATATACATGAGAGATTTAATGTATTGGTTTCTATCAAAGTAAATGTACCATTGTTTTATAACAAAAAAACATCCATTTAAAATTAATTCATACATGTTGTGTATATTTAATGAATTTTACAGTGATAAAATCCACTTAATGTGTGTTTTTAGGTTTTGCTTAATAAATATTAATTATAGAGTATTATGTCTTGTGATTCTATGTTAAGATCATTGTGAGTAAAATCATGTAAATAATATAGTTTAGAATCAAGAGATAATAAGTTGAAACTTATGATCTTGGAAAAAAGTTAAATTATATCACATAAAATTTCATATAGTCATTGATATACTTTTTGGTGTATACCTCATATGAACCCCCATTACATAAGACCGAATATATACTTAGCATGTGAACATTGATACTTTGATACCTTTATTATGAAAACCTTGAGGCTAAGCTAACCCGTGGATTTCTAATCATGATATTATTTGATCTTAAGTAAGATGGTATTTTCCTCTGGTATAAAAATTATTACCTCTTGTCCCTTGATAGAATTATATAGAGGAAATTCATAGCTATAATTAGTTGAGTGGAATGTTATGTACTCAACTACTTGGTTGGATAACTTGTGATGTATTCACTTAAAATGGCCAATTTATTTTGAATTATTATGAATTATTGAATTTATAATAAAAAATTAACATGATATATAATATTCATGAACCAAAATTCTGATTATTTCCCAAGACAAATTTTCATAACACCTCAATCACACCTCTTGATCACCATAGGTAGGCATAAATGCTAGGGGTTGAGTAAAACACAAGTGGGATATGGTTTCCCCTTTTTTAGGAATGAAATTAATTAAACAAGTTCCATACCCATACATGTCATTACCTATTAATAAATCGATCACACCTATAATATAAAGAATACTGGCTAGAAGTGGGTGATAACTTTAAAAAATAACATAGAAGAAAAACATGACATTAACATGCATAAATGCACACTAATAGTCCAAAGGCACCCATAAAATCTAAAAAGTAAGTAATACTGCACAAAAAATTTATATACATAAGTCGTGTAATAAAAACATGTTCTAAAGACATAAAATTATGCTATGATGTGTGAAACCACTCTAGAGAAGTACCAAGGATACCCTTGCATCATCCAATGATCCACCCATTAAAATCCCAAAAAGTAATGAATCATACTCAACATCCCATGTGCCTTAGGTCCCATGTTTTTTGGATGTTTTTTATGTGGGTTATATAAAAATGGGTATGATTGCATCCTATAGGGGCTTGTGTAGTGTGTGAGTATAATAATACCCAATAGGTGATCACCACCCCACTACTAACAAAAAATCATAAACTAGCACGATTTTGAAAAATAATACAAAGAATATGAGAGGTAAGTACATACATGTTGATGCTTCATTTGGGAATCAAACATAATCATGTGTAGTTACGAGTAACTCCCCACATAGAGAGGGTCCTTACCAGTACTATCTTTTTTGAGCCATTACTTGAGACGTGGGATAATGTGTTTGTGCTATCCTTCATGGGTGGCAGTGCAAATACTTATAAATTCACCACACATGAATATATATTTATATATAACATTATATACATAAATTTTTTTATAATAATGTCAAGGCCCTAGAAGCTTATCCCATTGTGGAAAAGTGAATCAGGTATACTAGATTAGTAAAATCTTATATCCCATCTCTTTTAAGAATAATGGAATGGGTATAATAAGAAAAATTGTTGTGTTCCCATCCTAAGCCACCCAACTACCCATCAATATGTGGGTAATTTCTATATTTTATAAAATAGAATATATATATTTTCCCACATTCCCAATATAGATGGAAATCCAAATAAAAATCCATAAAACATGAAAAGAATGCGTACCCTAAAGGAAAATCTTGGAATTTACTTATACAATAGTGCTCAATAGTGTATAAGGTGAATATATAACCGTTCATTTTTTATTCGGAATTTATAATTCAATAGGAATGATGAGAAAGTGTAAAATGGTTAAAAAGTCTTAGAATTTATATCATAACCTGATAAACATGTTTATCACAAGAAATATTAACATAAACAAATTACCTAATTCAAATAAGTATTTAGAAAAACCTTTTTTTCTGTTGTAAACAATTGATTTTAAATAATTTCCATTGGCCCCAACTTATTACCAGACCAACCCTATACAAGTATGAGATAAAGAATAGGTACACTTACCAATTTAATTAGAAAGTATTATTTTGAGGTTCTAGAAAGAGGAGTGATACCACCACTAGCAAAAAATCACCACTTTTGATAAGTGATTTATTGATTTAGGTCACTTCAATTTAAAAGAAAAAATTTGAACACCAAAACCATGATATTAAATTAGATTAACTATTATAATGCTCTAAAACAACCTAACAGGAAGGAATATGAATAAATTGAATGGATTCACCAACTAAAAATCAAAATACAAGGTATTATACCTATTACAAACATGAAACAAGAAGAAAATATATATGATGGGAGAGACATGGTTTTACCGTTCCCATGATAATATTTTTCACCCAGTTAGAGGGAATTAGAGCAAGTGGGATGAATTCATCACCTAAGATGAATGAGGAGAAGGAAGAAACTATATATAAGTGCTGAAATGGTTTGATGAGGGTGAAATACTGATCTATTAAGTATTTTTGGGTAAATTTGGGTTTTAAATGACTAAAATAACCTTTTTCAAATGGATTTTACCTAATTGTACACTAGTTACCTGTTATTGGGTCATTAGGTACTTTATTTTTTTGGCATTCCCACTTATAACCACATAACCCCCATCAAAGACCAGGTACTTAACCACTGAGTAGCTGATGCCTTTTCAACTCACTTCCCTTATCCATATTCCTCTAAATCCCTCATAATCCTTTTTAACTTATAATAAATTTTTTAAAAAAATTACAGACATAATTTAGAGCAAAAAATCAACTGTAATGTCCAAAATATTTACAACCTCCCATCTAATGGTCTTCTCATCCCTAAGAAGCTTCAAAAAAATTCTAGAAATAACAATAATAGACATTAAATATTTATCTCAAACTCACACTCTCTTGTTTCATCTTAGATCAACCCATGATTCCACTTACCCTAATCCATAAGAATTACCTTTCCCTAATAAAACCTTCTAAATTAATTTAATAATACATACAATATTCTTTATAAAGGATGAATCAACCTTAATCTTGACATTTTCATACTAAATCATGTACATAAGGTTAGATACATATATCCTCAATTAGTACTAAAAATCAAACTATTTTAATCTCTAGAGAATACAATTTTTTTGGTTTAGTGTAAACCCTTACATAATTAATCAGTCTTATAAAAATTATTAACAAGTAACAAACATTTTATGATACAAAAGTCACAAAAACATTATAAAAATCCAGAATATTCACAAATAAAAAACTAACTAGATTCTCCATCAATATTGAATAGGATATGAGGATAATTTAACATGCTTACCATGATTAAATCAATATAAAATATCTTAATATACTAGAAACCTCTTAAAATAATAAAAAAATGGACAACCCAATGGGTTTGACCCAATAATTCCAAGCTAAATCATTGATATCAAAATTAGAATGGAACCAGATGTTGTCCTCACCCTTGATAGGAATAATAGATACTTACTATAGATGGTTATCAAATTTATATGGTGGAGGTCCAAAATCCATGAATGTGAAATAAATTAGTATGTCATACCACTTCAATTTATCTTCATTGAGTTCATTAAGATAATACACTACCCAAGACTATCCCACTACTCCTCTTTAAAATCAAAGTTGAGACACTTTTCCTATTTGATTTATTCTTCTATAACCTCTTCAAATTTTATATATTATTATAACAAGTTACTATTAAGGATAGAGGGTTAAGGAAGGACCCACTGATTATTTTCTTAAAAGGATTCACTCACATTCCTTGGTGTACCATATTTCATACCTCCCTATAATCTTTCTCTTGAGTGAATCTATCCTGAATCCAAGGTTTCCTCTAGTCCTTTTATTTAATCATATTGGTCTTGATAATTCTAGATTAATTCTTCTTCTATCTATTATTTCTCTTAGAATAATATGGATATTCACCATAATCTATAAAAAATTCTTTCCATTTATTACTACATGACCAAAAAAACTCTTCCCATATATACTATTCATAATATCTTGAATATAGAGATACTTATTACCCTATACAATCAAACTATTTATCTTCTATTAGAAATTCACCTTCTAATCCCCCTTTAACCTATCCCACCACACCATCTTGCAATTTCTTCTTTTTGTTCCTATGAATCATTATCTACTAATCTAATTTCTCATACAAAATTTTCCTAACATCTTCATAGATCCCAAATTGATTATGTATCTGATCCTTTGAAGGAACTCCCAAGATACAATGAACATTCAGTCAAGAGTTTTCGTTTTAATTAAATGGGAACTTATTATAAAACAACCCAACTTAAAATCCATTCTCCTCAATTTGACATGAGAGCTCTCTCACCAAACTACATATAACTACAAACTTCTCATAACCATATGATTTCAAAGGTTAAACCATATTTAATTCTAAATATAAAATCAAACCTTAAAAGTGTAAAACACTCTAGGATTTGGTTTTTTAGACTTATGTCCTTTACCTCAATGAGAGCGATCTGATTATCTGAACCGAGAATATTTTTCATAGCTTTAAATTGTCTAGGAACCTAAACCTTACTACTAGGATGATCATAACCACATCCAAGATTAATATCCTAAGGAAAATTTTGGGCCTTGTGTTGACTAGTGACTACCTAAAAGCTAAAATGCAGGCCCTCCAATTCAAATGGGAGCAACATCTACTTAACTCCACACACCATTATAAAAGATTCAACCAGGGAAAATTATCCTTTAAAATGTGATGTACTAGAATTCACAATTATATTAATATTATTGCATCTAACCTCATATAATTTAGTATATGATTCTTAAAAATCCTCCTTCAATAAATCTGTCAGGGTCTACACAATTTAGGCAACCTTGTAAAATTTTCTAATCTCATATCCTTACAAGGTGTAGTTGAGGAAAACTGATGGATGTGCTTTATAGATCACCAATTTTTAAAATTGATATTCACCTAAAATAATGATCAATATAAACCTAGGCATAGGTTTAGATAAATTAATTTCTATGAAAAGGTGATCATAAACTGAATACATCATTAAAACCAAATGAAAATCCAATAAGATAAATTTACCATAGGCATTATCCACAATATTCAAAATCCTTAGTTTGAAGAAATGTAAGGAAAAACCTAGTAGATTAACCCACACTAAAATAATTTATGGATATTGTCCTATATATAATTCAATCATCCATCCTAAGAAGAGAAATCAAGAGAAACCAAATAAATGAGAATTTATCAACCACACCCTTAATAAGTCATCTTTCTATTAGGTAAAAATAAATAAGCTCTATGAGTTAATAATTCATATAATACCTAATCTTAAAATAAAATAGGGATAGGAAAATAATTATTTTTACCCTCTCTCAATGGTGGTGGATGGGTCACCACGACTATCATACAGATTAAGGAATTATCGAGAGCGATCCTGAGGAGATATAAATTACTAATATCTAATCCATGATATAGTATAGTTCCTAAATTAGAAAATATGGAAAGTTTTATTAATAGTTCTGATTTTTATATATAAGGATAAATAATTCGAAACTTCCATGAATTTTCCCAATATTTTAAAAGGAGTGAAAAATATTGGGGCCAACTTTCCTTATTTATCCATCTATCAATGACCCCACCTTGGTGAAACCCAAATGATTACATGGATAACAATATAAAAATTTAAGGGTCTCCTATGATAGTAAGTATAATAGTTTTACCATCTTTAAGTGATTATGAGATGATTTCAAACTATCCTTAGTTTTTTGTCTTCCAGATATTGCTAGGCTAGAGCACAAAAGTCTCACCTATATCAGTCCAACACAGAGAAGAACGAAATGGAATTTCATATAAGAATACATATGGATCCATATAAATCAGTGAATGGTAGTTATTATTATAAGATAAATCCAATAAGGAGAGATAATAATCCCATGAGACACTAAAATCAAGGACAAAGACTTGGAGCATATACTCCAGAATACAGATGGATCTCTTAGACTAGCTAAATGTATTTGGGTGGAAAGTAGTATTAAATTTCCATAGATAAGCCACTTCTTATTAAATTACTTTCCATAATCAAGATGAAAATCTCAATGTTTTATTAGAGATGATGTTGGTTATCACACCATGATTATTTAAAATCTCTAAGAATTTTAGTTTTTAGAGTTCATTAACAAAATAATATTATTTAATAAATATAAAGTGATCCATCTTGGTTAGATGATGCACACTTACCTATGATGCATCTATCCATTTGGAAGATATTAAAAGACCAGTTACAAAATAAATTGTGATCTTATCAAATTTATATAATAAATGAGTAATTTTATTCAGAGTACTCATATTCCTTTGGTTTTTTTACTTCACCCATTGAAAAGTAAGACATCTAGTAACAAACATTGAAATATCATTCTTTATGCTATGACACAAGAATTAGTGAAAATGTTAAGATATATATATATATTCCTAATTATTAGGGGAATATACCATAAAGAAACATTCTATTATTTCATTAGATTTTCTCTTATAACTATTGGGTTGAACATCCTTCCATGTATATATAAAAATAATGGAGAATATTGGAACCAACCCTCAAGTATGTCCCCAACATTGAGTTTATCACAAGTGATGTAACAATCTATATTAGACATCTATAATCCATTAACCTACTCCATAATGTAAGAGATAAAGTTGATGTTTTATAAATTCATCCCACTCGGATCATCAATCATGTTCGTGTTAAGATCAACCATTAGCGATATCAATCACCACTTATCATTCGCATCCAACACCCTTTAAGGGTGAAATTTATTTATAGAATAATCAATAACTACATTTCCTTCCCTAGGATTTTATTGTATATAAAGATAAAATTAATAAAAGTATTTCACCTGATGAAATTTCCAAAGACTCAATTTTCATTCAGAAAAGATATATTTTAGTCTCTTATGGTCTACAAACACCAGAAAATTCTTGTTATAAAAGTAATTCATCCAACACTTTAAGGCATAGAAACTAGTGGTCAATTATAAATATTGTTTATGGTTGTCACATTCATGAGAATACAATTTTTTAGAACTATAATCCACTACCTAATGATCCGATATTCCTCAAATCCCTCACACGGATGAGGTATAACAGGGGTTGATTTTGTGGTCAACCGATTCTTTGTCTATTGAATAGTCCAATTACATTGATCTAACCATGAAAAGTTATCTTATTTATTAATAAAAGAAGTAATAGGATCTGAAATATTAAATAAGTATTAGATAAAGAAGATATAAGTCTAACTAAGCCTAAGAAAACTCACGATCTTATAGGAATCCATTTGGATTTTCCCAGACATCACTGAGTCCACCTTATAAGCATCCACCTAGATCCTATATTTTGAGATTAATTTCTTAAGGAACTTGACTTCTCAAATCCAGAATAGTTATTTTGATAGATTAAAATAGAGTTTATGTTCTCATAATATATCTAGAATAATGATAAGATTTTGATCATGCTCAATTCAAGACCTCCAATAGAAAATAATTTCATCCACAAATACCATGATAAATGTTCCTAATAACATATGAATGAACCTATTTATAAAATCCATAAATATTTCTATATTTTTATTAAAGATAATATGAATTAAAATATATTTTTAATGATCATACCATCTTTATAAAGTGGTTTTTGGAATATAATTTTTCCTAATTGAAAGTTTATGGTAACCTAAGAACATGAGAATTTTTAGAAACCTCTTCACACATTTAAATTGATTAAAAATATAATAAATTTTGGGAAAAGAATAATATTTCTTAATCATTAATTTATTAATACTTTGATAGTCTATACATAAAACTCAATTGAAATCCTCTTTCTTAGAAAAAGGACCACAACAATCCAAGGAGAAGAAATTTGTCTAATACACCCTTTATATTTAATGTTAGACATGAAAAGTATTTAAGGAACACATTTGGATATAAATCAACAATAAGGGAAAAATATTTTCTACTCCTTAGCATCGAGTTCTCTAAGAAAAATACTAATTATCTCTAAAATGATCTCTCCCACCCATCCCTAATCAAAACCTTCACAAATAGCCTAAAAATCCCACTCTCTATAGAGTATACTAGATACCACCAAGATATGAGAAGGAAAATATCTTATTATAATAACAAATGAAAGATTAGAACTAGGTTAACCGGTCTATTCCTAAAGTTAAATATAATGAAATAATTTTAATAACCATTAATTCACATAGATTTCTAAAGGATTCCATTTCCAAAGCAAATGATAGAATCTTCTGATTCTGTATAATCTTCTTCCTTAATGGGGTATCCAGGAAAATATATGAATGGATATGTTCTAATGTATGTTCAAGAAGAAACACCAATTCGTTAAAAATAAATGAATGTGAGGAACTCTAATAAAATAAAGCATAAGATAAAGTATAAGATACAAAAATAGTACCTATAATAGTGTGAGTCCCCAATCTAATATCAGATACAAGTAGCTCTACAACACACATACTACATAATTCCTTATACGGGCCCTAAGGTACAAATGACTACTATAAGGACTTCATAATAGTTAGTATTCCTTGAATAATACATCATTTACCCTGACTAGATCTCCTAGAGGGTGGTGAAATTTTACCATAATACTACATAACTTACTATTCCTAAATTTTCTAGGTCATATGAGGATGCCTCTCAACACTCTTTGATATAAAACTTCAGTATAAATTCTTAAGATAGTTATAGTGATTGTAAGAGGGACACTATTTCAAATCAAAACCATCAATTTTAAAACCCATTTTATTATATGTTTTAAAATAGGTTACATGATCAATATATAATTTAAAAGAAATTAAAAACACATTAAAACAAAATATTAATAAAACTAACTATCATATATGTATAAAGAAGATATCACCTAAAAAATAACTTGGTAACTCATACCAACCAAATCATTAATAATTAATATATGGGAAAACAAAATTTATGAACTATTAATGTTTTAGTTAATATGAATTGTTAATTTATTTTATTAATATTATAATAAAAAATACTTGTAAGTACATAATATTTTATACTATCTTTCCCGTGACCACATATTGATTCCTAATATGATGCATTAGACTCTAATATATTGGAAAAAATTTTGATAAATAAAAAAGATACCACAGTGGCCTCAGAAACTTAAGATTCCACTATAAATATGTTGAAAAAACATATTTATGGGTTACTTCAAGAGTTTTTTTGGTTTTATCTCATGAACATTATCATGCCCCTTACCCAAGAGCCCATATTGTGCTATGATTCTATTTTTTAATATTTGTGACCCAGATAGCCAAATGTTACCTAATTTATTCTATCAAAACACCTAAATATCACCTCCTGATCACTGTGGGTTAGTGTAAACATTAGGGGTTGAGTAATAAACAATATTAATAGGGTTTAAACCCTGTCAGGAATGAAATATATTTAAAAATTACTATACACATATGTTTCAAGATGTATGCTTGATTTTTTACACAAAAAATATAAAAAATTACTTTCATAATTAGGTGATTAAATAATATAATTCTAGAAATGCATAACATGACATAAACATACATCAAAACAAAATAAAAATACAAAGTCACCCATTAATTCCATAAATTATTCAAGTCTACAGAAAAAATTTATATACATAAGTGGTGCAATATAAACATAGACTAAAGACCCAAAATGGTGCTCCTTTGTTTGAAGTCTCCCTAAAGAAGTAATAAGGATATAACACACATCATCATATGGTCCACTTATCAAAATACTAAAAAGTGGTCACTTGCAATCCACACTATCTATGCCCTATCTCTAATGTTTGAGGTCCTTTCCTTTACACGACTCATACACTAACTTATATACATGTTTCCCATAGGGGAACATATAAGGAGTGGGTATAATGATACCCAATAGAAAATTTATACACCAAACAAATTAAAATTTTATAAATAATAGTTTATGATAGGAAGAATACAATGTTTGGGGAATAGGTATTATAAAAACATAGATGCTTTATTAGAGAATCAGACATAAACATGTTCAATTTAAAGTATCTCCCTATACATGGAGGGTTTTTAGCAATATATTGGGGCCTGAAATGACATGATATTTCCATCTCCTCTAGGGGATTCAAGGAATTTATAGCCTATCCTTTTAGGGAAAATGGATTCAGCTATACTTGGATTAGGGAAATCATGTAGCCCATCCCTTCAAGAATAAGGGAATGGGTATAACAAGTCTGAGCATTGAAGTCCCATAAAAAACCACCCACTTATCCATAAATATGTGGTAACCTAATATAGTCAATATACCATAATATACATATATTACCACATTCCCAATGTAGAGGAAAATCCAAATAACACGCCATATAACAATAAAATCAATAAAATCATGAAGGAAAAATCCAGGAAATTATATACACAATAGTAAAAAATAGTGTACAAGGTGAATATAAAACCTCTATGCTTTATTATGTATTAAAAAAATCATAAGGATTTATGAGAAAGATTTTTTTTTTAAAAAGTATGATAATTTATATTGTAGCAAGATATAACTGTTCATTAAAACTAAGAGTAAAAAAATTCCACAATTTACACAAATATTTAGAAAAATCTTTTATTAGTTTTATGTATTGGTTTTAATAAAGTTTATTCATAACCACAACATTACCAGTATAAACCTCTATGATTGTGTGAGGAAGAAGGGGTAAACCAACCAATTTAATTATAGACAATCCTCTTAAGGTTTCATGAAGAGGATAAATACCATTACTAGCAATGACTAAAAACTGTAGTGTTTTCCTAAATATATAAACTTCAAGAGGGGGTGGGGGTGAATTAAATTTTCAATTGAATTTAAAATTTACTACTCAAAATGATAAGAAATTTAGAAGGCATAGATTCTGAAATAATTAGACTAATAAGAAATATAAAATTAGTGGAAATTAAATTACTCAAAAGTTACAAAATTATCAGAAGTGAAATTAACCAAACAAATTAAGAATTAACATAAAATAAAAACAATAAAATAATGTTCCAGATGAAAATACATAAAATCCTTTAAATATTTTATTAAAGGATTAAAAAAATTCAAGTCAAATAAGCTTTTATATTTTAATACAAATTCATAGGAGTATTAGTTTGGGAAACTGATTTTTTAGGAATTGTTATTTTTTAAATATTTTAAATTTCATCGATTACCTAAATTACACGTAACACCTACTTTTATTGATAAATAATCACTTAATTTTTAGTAAAGTCTTCATATGTTTTGAAAATATT
The DNA here is from genome assembly GCA_963277665.1 of Viscum album. Classification (NCBI taxonomy): domain Eukaryota; kingdom Viridiplantae; phylum Streptophyta; class Magnoliopsida; order Santalales; family Viscaceae; genus Viscum; species Viscum album. The sequence goes on from OY728126.1 coordinate 534,604,598, forward strand.
ATTTTCTCAAAAAATGTTTATATTTATTTTTTTGAACAAATAGGAAAAGTAATTTTTGAAACTTTTTGGAAAAGTTATTTGAAAAAAACATTAATTTTTTAAATCTATATATCAAAATTATCATTGGGTGATTTTTTTAAAATTTTCTGTAAATATCAATTTTTTAATGAATAGTAAATAATATTGTTTTTTCTTAAAAACTACCTTTTTATTTAAATAATTCAAAATTTTAGTTTTATTTTTAGATGTTTTGAAACATAAAATCAGTTTAATAAATTATTTATTAATCCAATCTAGGTATTTTTTTTAATTTCATATTTAATTTTTATACTAAAACTTTCTATACTTATAAAAAAATTTTCATTGGAAGACCATTTTTTCGCCACATCTACGAGTTTAAGTTTAATTTTTTTAAGAAAATAATATGAAATGAATTTGAAAAAATATATTAAATATTTTAAATTAGCATAATTAATATTATCTAATATTGTTAACTTAATTTTTTCCCAAATGAATAGTAAAAAATAGTAAAAAATTAATTACCAAAATTAAGGATAAAACGGGTTTATTGGGGGTTAAATTAAAACGATAAAGGGTAAAATGACATATAAATGTGTAAAAATACCATTTTGTCCATAATTTAACCTTATTTCGTCTTAGGTTCAATAATTATCCATTTTTAAGCCTTGAGTCATGTTTAAATTGAAGGCACAATTTTCTTTTCAAAAATTAAAAGTGTGTGCACTCCCCCACTTATAAAAGGTCACCCCTATACTCTACTATAGACACTTGAAAAACCCTTTGATTTATTCAATAAATACCAAAATCCATTCCTTACATCTCTCACCACATCCTATAAGCCTTATTTTGATTATGAAACCCACCTAATAATGATTTATGTGTAAACCCAAAGGAATTTTTTAAAGAAGAGGTATAGTCCTTAGGTTATAATCAAATAAATGTCTTTAATATACTGAGTTTATATTATTTTAATGACATGACCAACATATATCTCATCTTCTATCAAGTGAGAAACGAAACCGTTGATTGTGTGTACAATGTTATCACCTCACATATCGATGTGATTCATTTTCCATCACCGCCCCTCATGGCTAGAGATAATGATGGATTTAATGTTTATATATTATATTAATGATTTTTTTACTTATAAATTTATTATATCATATATTATTTCTTACTTTTCAATCCGTTTAGAAATGAAAACGTTACTCGTGTGTAAGTGTGGACTACCGCCTCCATGAAACGATGTGATATGTTTTTTCATTTTATTTTAACTTGGGTGGTAATAATGGTAGATTAAATGAATTTATATGATATATATTTTATAAAAATGATTATTTAATGGTTAATAATTATTTTTTCATTCCATCCATGAAGAAAACGGAAACAATGGTCTTGTGTATATATGATCTATCATTTCCATGAATTGTGTAATTTATTTTCTATATCTTTCTTTGATGCATTACTATAAATACATATATGACGAATATATATGATATTTATGTCATTTTTAAAATTCTTTAAATTATGGTACCATGACAAATGTAACATAACAAAAAATATCAATCCAAAACATACTTGAAAAACAAAGCTATTATTACCCGAAATGTGATTTTAACAAGGAATTGTTAATAAAAGGATAATATAAGGTCATAAGTAAATAATATATGGTATGATATATATAATTATAGTTATTTAATAGTTTTATAATAAACTTATATTTATTATAAAGTATGTTTAAATGTGTATGAAAAAATTTGAGACTTAAGTCAGGGTTTTTTGTCTCAAAATGCCTTCTTTGGGACATAATTTATGTTATGAACCTATATTATTTTATGAGGTGTATATACTAAAAATTTTACATGTTATATCAGTAATGTATTTATTTTTATAATATATAATGTTTTTTAATTTTATTCTTACATGTTTCTTCTGATTCAGATGTTACCAAAGTGGTAATGATCTGATGTAATAATCTCATTGTTTATTAGGATTATTTATGATTATGCTTCCGATGATGAAATATCATGATATATCTCCAAAAAAAAAATTAATTTTAATATACTCTGGTTATTTCTTAATAATACATGACTTCCTATCATTATCTTTTCTTTATGTCCTCAAGATTTTAAAAAAATTATTTTAAGGAAAACCAACTTTATTTCTCTCTAAGGTCAAAACCCCTTTTTCTTTTATATCCATGTTTTCAAAAATAATTTTAAATAATGATTTTAATATTATAAAAATATTTTTTAAAGTCATTTTTACCCATGTTATACTTTTAAAAAATTGTTTAAGAGCAGTCTTGTTTTCATTTTCTGAATGAGGCGCTTTTGACTTTTTTCCAAAAATGTAAAAGGAATTTTTTTAATGTGTATGGAATGAATGAAATTTCAAAACATCATGAACAATAATTGATCTTAAGATTAATTTATATGTTTCTAATTTTATTTTAAGAGAAAATTATTATGATAATATTTCAAGATTTTATATTTTTTAAAAGTGATTTTAAAGTGGAAAGGGTATTTTCCTTAGGAAATGTTCTAAGTGATATTTAAAATTCATTTTACATATAAGATGACATAATTTGATGTTAATTATGATTTACTTGGGATATTATCCCATGGTACCATTATTATTATTATTTTTGAATGTTTTATGTTTATTATGATAAATTATTTATGAAACCCATTTCTTTTAATGTGTTATACCATGATGAAATGTTTATGAAACCTATTTGTTTTTCATTGGTTATGATATGATGAATGTTTTATGATCTTTTGGAAAAAAAATTTATGGATTATGTGATGTGTGGGACTTATATATCCCTATAATATACTAGGTAATGACCTATGTTCTATGACCTTAGAGGATACATGAGAGGTCATCCCAACCCCAAAAAAGAGGGTACATGGGAGGTTACGTGAAGCCCAAAAAAGAGGGTATATGAGAGGTTATCCCAAGACTAAATAAGATACATGGGTGGTTAGCTTATGCATAACATGTTATGAATTTCTTGGTGGGTAGACTTGAAATAACGTTTTCTATACTAATGTATTTTCCAAAAAACTATTTCTTATACCAATTTTATGTTCTCATGGACCAGGTCCTTTGATTCCTTTATTATTCATGTCTTATGAACTAAAAAAATTTATTCCATGACTCAATTTTATTATATATGATATTCAGGGTATGTTTTTCAAATGTTATTCTCATTTTATTATAGCCTTATGCTCTTGTTATATTGATATCTCCCATGTGTACCCTTACTGATCATTAGAGCTCAACCTTTCATATGTTTCATTTCCCTAGGCTATAAAGAACGGTATTATGTATGATATGTATAAGAAGGGTGATAGTTATTTAGAACTATATGGGATTTTTGTAGTTCACTCATGAACCAGTTATTTATGCATTCATGTTTCCAAAGAAACTTAACCATTATAACCCTCAGGTGTGTACTTATGTAATGTAATGAATATTTATCTAAAAATATGTAATAACTATATATGAAAACCACGTGTCTCTATGGTTGGTATCATAGGATATATTTATTTTACCTTCATAAACTAGGTTGATAAAAATTTAATGAGAACCCTTTATATAATCCAAATTATAAGATATTATCCTTAAGTTTTGGTAATGAAGAGATTTTGCAGTTTACCTAGAAAAATATCCATTTCTATATACTACAAGTAGTCATGGTTTTGACATAAATGTATCTAGGGGTAATAACTCTAAAACAATGCATTGATATTGACTATAGTGTTACCAAGTACCAAAAAATGGGCCTTACTGCACATCTCTTTTGACAATCATAGGGATATTCTTTGGTTAATTTTATTTTCTTCATGAACCATTATAAAGTATTAGAATAGATTATGATGATGGATGACCTAGGTTAAACCAAAGGTGTCATATATTTAAAAGATGGTGTTTTTATTTATACATCCTATAATGTTTTTCCATGACTATGTGTTTTTTCACTATGATTATTGTTGACTACACTATTATTTTTGGTATTAGTTGATGAATAGAACCCGAATGAATCATGTTAATGATGAATAAAATCAACAATTAAATGATTATTCTCCTGATAAACCAAATTTTATGGGAGATGGAATGAAAAATATTATTGATATACGAACAAAAATTTCTTAGGATATGAATGATGACGAACTTACAAATGAGAAAATAAGGGAACAAAAATTTGTTGAGTCTTTCATGAGGTAGCATACACTTTCTTTAGTTGTTCTGATAATACATTAATTGCTAAGAAATGAATCAGTACCACTGAAATGATATTTTCCATTCTCTAGTGTTTGGAGCATGAAAAATTTATTTTGGTTGTATATTGTTTAGAATGAGAATTTGATCAATGGTGGTTACTTATCAAGAACATGGTGCAATAGGAAGAAATCAATTCCATGGAGTGGAATCAGTTTAGGAGATTTTTTTTCAATAGGTACATTCCTTATATTCTTCATATGACAATGGGGATGGAATTACTTGATCTAAAATAGAAGGATGACGTATCTATTAGTACCCATGAGTCAAATTTTACAAGATGTATGAGGTATTCTTTTTGTGTTGTCATTCAACCTGAAGGTAAGGTTATAAATTATTTAATTGATTAAAACATGTTTTATAATGAGAATTATCCATAAGGGACTTCGTTGTATTTAAATAAACCATTCGATGTGATATCAAGATGGAAATGGAGATTGTATTTATGCATAAATCTCATGGTTATGATTAGAAAAGAAAGTTGGAATTCAAAGGAAAATGTAAAAAACAAGGAGAGTAGAAGTTGTACTTTCCTTTATTCTATAATTGTGGATGGAATCAAAGATAAAATTTTCTTATGTTGAATTTTAATGTTTCAAGTGTGAAAATTAAGGCCATCAAGTGATCAATTCCAAAGTGATAGGAATAAGTTAGATAATGATATAAATAAAAATAAATCTACAGAAAATTCACCCTCCACATCATTGTTTCAAATGGAAGGAATCTTAGAATTATGCTAAAAGTGTGAAAATATAAATTTTAATGATGATGATCAACATTAATAACCTCTTAAGATGAGAGATAAAGGGAAATATCATTTGATCACTATTTTTATGAGGGATGTGATAACGATGTTGTTAAAGGTACACATTCTATCCACTCTAGAACTACTAATGTCTTATTTCGATCTAGATCTACCTGCTCTTTTATATCTATATAATTTTCTAAGGGTATCACAATACCACCTCAATGATTTGATGTCGAATTATCAGTGGAAATCCATAATGGTATGATGATCAAATCTCAAGTTTACGATTATTCCCTAGTTGAAGTTTGTGGGAATGTGTTTCCTGAAAATCTTGTTATTCTCCCTCTGTTTGAATTTGATGTTATCTTAGGCATGTATTAAATTTTTCTATATACATCCCAATTAAATTTACAAGGGAATTCAATATTGATATTCTAAACCAAATTATGATCATCCACCAGTTTGGGAATAAATATAAACTTCCAATGGGAATTGAATCCATTATATTAGTATTGATTCCTATTCAAAAGGGGTGATTATCTCATATAGTTAGGGGAAAAACCCGAATTTATGATGTGCCTATTGTGTGGGAGTTTGTTTATGTATTTAGAGAAGAGTTTCCCAATCCTCCACCAAATTGAGAAGTTGGGTTCTTAATATAACTCATACCAAGTGCCACACATATTTCAGATACCCCATATATAATATCCCCAATTGAGTTACAATAATTGAAGAATAAAATCGAGGAGAATATTAACAAGGGATTTATTTATTGAAGTATGTCACCTTGGGGTGTGACTATCCTTTTTTTTTGAATAAAGATCGATGGATGCAACTTTGTATTGATTATCAAGAACTGAACAAGATCACAATCAAGAAAAAGTATCATCTACCCCATATTTACAACTTATTTAACTAACTACACAGAGTTTAATACTTTTACAATATTTAAATTCATTTTAAATTTCATAAATTGAGGGTTAATAAGGAGAATATACCTAAGAAAACATTCTATGCATGGTATGGACACTATGAATATATATTCATGCATTTTGGTCTTACTAATTCTCGAGTTATCTCTTTAAACTTAATTAATTGGGTCTTTAGAGATTACATGGACCAATTATTGGTATTATTTATAGATGATATTCTTGTATATTTAAAGGGAAATGAATTGCATTAATATCACTTGGGAATTTTACTAAAGACCCTAAGGAAGGAGAAACTATATGAAAAATTTACAAAGTATCAATTTTGGCTACAAAAGGTTTCATTTTTGGGTTATATAATCTCAAGAGAGGGTATATCAGCGGATCCATCCTATAATGATGCTATTTAATGTTACCCCTTACTAAAAATTATGATTGAGATCCAAAGTTTTCTTTGTTTATATGGATATTATCAATGGTTTATGGAAAATTTCCAATGGTTATCAAACCCACTCCCCAAGTTATCTCAATAGGAATCCAAGTTCCTCTGGATAGATGAATGTGAAAAAAATTTGAAGGAACTAAAGGAAAAATTAGTCAATGTAACTATACAATAGAAAAGGGTATATAATCTAGAGTGATTCATTGAATATAAGATTAGGATTAATTCTCATGAAGAATGATATTGTTATATTTTATGGATTACAAAATTGAAGTTCCGTGGTCAAGATTACCCAACTCATGATTTGGAGTTAGATGTGATAATTTTTGTATTATATTTATTGAGGAATTATCTTTATAGAGATAGGTATCATATATATATTGACCAAAAAAGTTTGAAGTATGTATTTACACATAAAGTGTTAAATATATTCCATATAAGATAGTTGGAGTTAATTAAAGGTTATAACTTTTCAATATATTATTAACCTAGAAAAAAGAACAAGTTGGATGATCCTTTTAGTTAAAATGATAACATTAGCCTATCCATGATGAGGATCACAAAAGATCTAATATTTAAGGATTTATAGAGGGTGTATCTTGTAATCCTGAAGGAAGGATAGAAATGTTATCTTTATTAATTGAATGTTCAACTATATATCCACTTAAATATTAAAGAGGCACATAAGAAATATGTATAGATAAAGAGGAAATAAAAAAATGTTCTTGAGTTAACCTTTATTATGATGGAATGATAAGATGTAGTAACTATGTATTTGTTCCATCAATACCTAATTTGAAAAAGGATATGTTAGAGGAGGCTCATAGTTCTTCATTCTATATTTTCCTTGGATGTAAAAAGATGTATAAAGATCTAAAATAGAGTTTTTGGTGGGTCGACATGAAGGGAAATATTTTAGAATATATATCTTGTTTCTTGTTATGTCAATAAGTTAATAATGAGAGAAAAAATTCTAAGGTGATGTTACAACCTTTTCCCACACTATAATGGAGATAGAAAAATATCACCATGAATGTTTTCATTAGAATCCCCAAAAAATCTAAAGGCCATATTGTTATTTGGGTTTTAGTATATCTCCATACAAAGTCTACACAGTTATTTTATATTAAAGAATATTTCTATATGGATAATATTTCTAGGATATGCATTAGGGAAGTGGAAGGCTGCATAGTGTACCACATTCTATTATATCTGATTAAGATCTAAGGTTTACCTCGAAGCTATGGCAGAGTCATTAGCAAGATCTTGATACAGATCGGAGTTTTAAAATTATGTATCATCCATATATATATGGTTAGTCTAAGAGAACAATTCAAACCCTATATTATAATTTTAGATGTTTTTATCTAGATTTTAAAGGTGGTTTGGATTAATACCTTCCTAAAGTTGGGTTTTCATACAAAAAAATATTTCACTTAAGTATTTAGATGGATCCTTATAAAACACACTACAAAAATAAGTGTAGTGATTAAAAATGATGAAATGAACTTGTATAAATAAATATATTCGGACCTCATCTTGCTGAATAAATGGTAGAGAGGGTTATATACATTCAGTAGCAGATAATGACTACAAAAAATTTGATAGAAATGTTATATTAAAAATTGTCACCATGATCTGGAATTCAATGTTGGCAACAACTTGTTCCTAAAAATTTCTCCATGGAATCATGTTATGAGATTTAGGAAGAAAGAGAAATTGAGATCTAATTGTATTATCCATTTCAATATTTTTTTAGTATGTATGGTTTCTTTTAATTTTATACTTCCACTGAACCTTTATCAAGTTCATGATGTGTTCTATGTGTCTCTCTTGAGGAAGTACACACCTGAACCTTCACATGTATTAAAATAATATATTATACCATTATATAAATATTACTCTTATTAGGAGAAGATGATGGAAATTTTGGATCGTAGATATAAAATGATTTGAAATAAGACCGCTAACCTGGTAAAAGTTTTTTGGAGAAACCACTGACTTGATAAAGCTACCTGGGAACCTGAGGATGTGATGTGGAAAAAGTATCCTAAGGTTTTTGAATCAGAGTTACAATTTTTTTTGAGGGAAAATTAATTTTAAGGTGGTATAATTCAACAACCCTAGTTTTTATGAATTAATAGTTTTTCTAATAAATTAAAATTAATCGATAGCTTGTGTTACATGGAACATTGATTTTTAAAGAACCATAATATATTATTAATATTATTTTCTAAATGTGACCATTATAACCTATATGTTAATATTTGTGATATGAATAGTAGTATCCAAATTTTAGAAAATCATGTATAAGGGGTTATATAAAGAATTTTTTTGATAAAAATTACTTAATTTATTATAATGTCTTTATATGTTTCGAGAATACTATTTTATCAAAAGAAGTTTTTATTTATATTTGTGAAAAAAATAAATTTAATTTTTGAAACTTTTTGAAAATTTATTTGAAAAAACAATATTCATTTTTAAATCTATTTTTCAATGTTATCTGTGAGTTAATTTTTGATAACTTTATGTAAATATTAATTTTACGATGAATAAAAGTTTTTTATTAAGATTTTCCTTTTCATTTAAAGAATTTTAAAGATCTATTTTATTTTAAAATGGTTTTAAAAGTAAAATTAGATCAATTATATATTTATTAATCTAATTTAGGTCATTTAAATAAATTTAATATTGAATTTTTATATTAAAAAATTTTATACTTATGAAAAATTTCTCTTTGGAAAACTACATTTTGTCGATGTCTGTGAATTTGATTTTAAATTTATTTATGAAAATTATTTAAATTGAATTTGGAAAACTGGATTAAATATTTGGAATCAAAATAATTAATATTATATAATATTTTCAACTTAATTTTTTACCATAATGAATAGTAAAAATAGTAAAACATTAATCACCATGGTTAAGGTTAAAATGGTTTTACCGGGGGTTAAACTAAAGATATAATGTAAAAAATGACCTAAAAACTTGTACAAATACTATTATATGAAAATATTTTGACCTTATATTATCTAAGTTTTATTAATTTTCCATTTTAGAACATTTTTTCATTTTTAAAATGTGGTTACACCTTTTTCTTTTCAAAAATTCCAAGTGTGTCCTCTCCCCCACTAATAAGAGGTCACCGTCCTCCACTCCTCTACACACTTGAAAAACCCTTTGGTTCATCCAGTTTCTACCCAAATATATTTCTTAATTCCTTACCCACATCCTAGAGGCCTTATTTTTTTTTGAATAAACCCTCCTAATAAGGATTTGAGTTTAAACCTAAAGGAGTTATCTGAAGAAGATGTATTACCCTTAACTATGATTTTTCATTTCATTTATTCCTATAAATTCTTTACATATTATCCAACCATTATGATACAATAAAATAATTATCTGAAATATACATATATTTTATCATGTTAATGTAATTACTAACATATATCTCTTACTCCATCAAGAGGGAAATGAAATTATTGGTCGTTTGTATAGAGGACTACCACCTCACGAACTGATATATTTCGTTTTCCTTCACCACCTCTATCGAATCAAAATAATGATGGATTTAATTTTTATATATGATATTAATGAAATTTTTTTATTATTAATTTATTATATAACATATACCCTGTTAATTTCATACTCATTAATAAATGATAACATTGCTTGTGCGTATATGTGGACTGCCGCCTTCACAAAGCGATGTGATATGTTTTTCATTTTATTTTGAGTTGGATAGTAATAAGAATTGATTAAATGAATATATATGATATAAATTATATAAAAATGATTCAATAATATTTAATTATTATTTATTTTTCTTTCATTTCATAAGTCTTTAAAATTGAAACAACCTTTGTGCGTATGTACGACCTACCGTCTCCATGAATAGTGTATTTAATTTTCTATCCCTAACTTTTATGGATTAGTATAAATACATATAAAATGAATATATATGATATTTATATATTTGTTAATATTATATAAATTATGGAACCATGATCAAAGTATAATCACCAAAAATACCAAACCAAAAAATACATGAAAAACAAAGCAATTATTACATGAAACACGATTTTAACAAGGAACAATTAATAAATGGGTAATAAAAGGTAATAAGTAAATCATATATGGTATGATATATATATTTATGGTTTTTTAATTTATGTATAATAAAATTATGTTTATTATATTTGATTTTAAAACCTGTATAAAGGAAGTTGAGACTTATGGTTAGAGACTTTTACCTAAAATTGTCTTCTTTGGGACATAAGTTATGTTATGAAACTATCTTCTTTTATGAGAAATATATACTAACCCATTTACATTTTATACCTTGTGTTTATTTATTTTGATGATATATAATGTTTTTTAATGTTATTCATTCATGAGGCATATGATTCATATGTTACTAAAGTGGTACTGATTTGATGTTCCAATCTCATTTTTTTATATGGATTATTTATGATTATTATTTAGATGATGAAATATTATGATATATCTCCCAAGAAACTCATGAATTTTCTTATACTCTATTTATTTCTATAGAATATATGATTTCATTTAATTCTATATTATTTATGTGCACAAGATATCAATTTTATTTTCATAGAAAACCAAATTTATTTCTCTCTTTGGTCAAAAAATATTTTCTTCCATATCCATGTTTTCTAAAAATATTTTAATTTTATTAATATTATCTAAATATTTTTTGGATTAATTTTTTACAATATATTAATTTTTACAAAATGGATTCAAAGGAATATTATTTTCATTTTTCGATAAAGACGTTTTTTGATTTTTACCAGAAATGTGAAATGAATCATGTTTTAACGGGTATGGAATGAAAAAAATCCTATTATCATAAGAAATAATTAATTTGAAGATTAATTTATTTTTTCCTAGTTTTTTTAAATGGAATGTATTTTTACAATATTTATGGAATTTTTAGTTTAAAATAGTGATTTTTAAATTGGAAGGGATATTTTACTCAAGAAATGTTCTAAGTTATCTTTCAAAATAATTTTCCATCTATGTTGACTTAATTTGATGTTACTTATAATTTACTGGGGATATTATCCAAGGATAACATTCTTATTATTTCTCTGAATGGTTTATGTTTATGATGAAAAAATATTACTATGATAAGATTTTTATGAAACCCATTTATTTTAAGGGTTAATACTATGATGATTTTTTATGAAACCAATTTACTTTTCATGATTTATGATATGATGAATGTTTTTTGATATTTTCCACAAAAATTTATTTTTTATGTGATGGGTGTGGCCTATATATACCTTCACTACATTGAGTAATTGTTAATTTTCATTATGATTAGAGGGTATAAGGGAGTTTATCCCAAGCCTGAAAAAGAGGGTACACGAGAGGTTGTCCCATGCTCAAAAAATAGGGTACATTGGGGGTTATCCCAAGCATGAAGAAGGTACACATGTGTTTATCCCAAGCCTAACATATTATTTGTATCTTGGTTCATAACCTTGACATAATGCTTTATATGCATACGTGTTTTCCAAAAATCTATGTATTATTCCAATGTTATATTCTCATGGATTATGTATTTTGATTCCTTTATGATTCATGTATTATGAAATACCGTGATTTATTCCATGTCTCAAGTTTATGATATATGATATACAAAGTATTTTTTTTGAATGTTCACTACTACAAAACTGGGCAAGGAAGGCGCCTGCCTTTATCAGTGCTAATGGAAAAGTGCTGTTAAAGGGGTAGAATTTTATGAGTGCTAAAACAAGTGCTGATAAATGTACCCTTTATCTGCGCTAAAACAAGCACTGATAAAGGTTTACCCTTTATCAGTTCTTTTTTAGCACTGATAAAGGGTACATTTATCAGCGTTTTAAATATCTCTTTATCAGTGCTTTTCATAGCGCTGATAAAGGTTACATTTATCAGCGCTTTCCTTAGCGCTGATAATGCTTAATGTATACATTAAATAAAAAACACATGTTATAACTATATATATATATAATTAAATAATTATAAGATTAATAATAAATAAATTTATTAGATTTATAATATTTATTAGATTTATTAATTCATTAGATTTATTAGATTTATTAATTCATTATATTTAATATATATATTTATTATATTTGTTTATATTTAATGTATTTGTTTTATTTATAAATATATAATACTTTTTAAAATATATGTATAATTAAAATTATTAAATATATATGTGTTTTCCAATGAATTGGGGTTAATGAATATATCATGCGTATATGTTATGTGATCATATATGTGCATGAATAATGTTCATTTATAGATTATAATTACATATCACGTTGATGTGTTATTGATTTATAATTCATTATGTTACCCATATAATATATATGTTCTAAAAAATGTACACTTATAATTAAAATTACATTATATTAAAAAAATAAATATATATTTTATTATATTTTCAATGATATATATGTAAATATACCTTTCAAATAATTTTATAAGTATTAATAAAGATATATTTATTTAGAGTTATAATTATTGATAAATATATATATTTATCATAAATATAATTTTAAATAAATATATAATAATATAAACAGATTATTAAATATATACATTTATCAGCGCTGATAAAGTATGGATTTATCAGCTCTACAAAAGTGCTAATAAAGTGGGTCTTTATCAGCGCTAAAATGAAAATAACTGATAAAGACTCCCTTTATCAGCGCTAAAAAGCGCAGATAAACTCCTACCTTTATCAGTGCTAAAAAAGCTCTGATAAAGTGAGTCTTTATCAGAGCTTTTCATTTTAGCACTGATAAAGACCCCCTTTATCTTCACTTCTTACAAGTGTTGATAAATGTCCCTGAGGGATTTATAAATGCCACCAGGTCCTCCTCCTCCTCTGCGCACCCTGTCAAGCTTTCGCAGTAGCCCAAACCTACGCCTCCACTGCTGCCTCATCTCCGCCGCGACCTCCTTCTCCTCATCCTCTGCCGCGGCCACCGCCTCCTTCTCCTCCTCTGGCGCCTCATTCTCCTCCTCCTCCTCTTGCCACAACTCCTCCTACCCTCCGCCGCTGCCTCCTCTCCACCTCCACCTCCTTCTCCTCCTCCTCTGCCATGACCGCCGCCTCATCCTCCTCCTCCCCTTGCCGCGACTCCTCCTCTGCCGCGACTCCTCCTCCTCCTCCTCCTCCTCCTCCTCCACCTACTCCGCTGACTCCGATCTACCTCCTCCGCCTCCGCCTCCTCTGCGCTACCTCTGCACTACCTCCGCACTACCTCCGCTGTCGATGACTCATCCTCATCTTCCACAAGGTCCTCCTTTATAAGGTGAGTAAAATTTAATTTGCATGAATTAATTATGTTTTCATTTATTGTCAATATTGAGTTTACTTATGATTTTGTGTGATTATTGTGTGTGATGCTTGTGTGTGAGACACATGTATATGTGGTTGGTTACTTGTTGGATCTTGATTAGCTCTCCCCACTATAGCCTTGTTATAGAAACCTGAATAGAGATAGTATTTTTTGTGAAATGTTGTTACACTGGATTAGGATTTCCCTCCGTCTAGTGGCCCGTAGTATGGATCTTTTTCTGATTTTGGATACTACCTCATAGTTTGGCCAGGTAGGGTTTCAACCGTCTGTGTTGGTGAATTGATGTCATCAGGTGAGACATGGCAACAGGATGAGACATATGTTTAGTATGTTCTATATTGTACCCAATATTGTACACTATTATCCTTGGGTTCGAAAAAAACGAACCTTAATAGGGTTTATACCAATTCCTACCCACTGCCCACTCTCTCTGGGTTGGGTCATATACCAATTTAAATATCACATCCTTTATTATAACATAATAGTGCCACCAGCCTCTCACATTTTGTGTGATTCACATATCCTCTAATTCCACAACATATTAGCTACTCCCCTCTCACTTACGGTGGGTCTCATTATCACATCACATAAAAAACAATTTGAGGAGGGAATCTCTATAGAAAACCTCTCACAAAACTACTCCAAACCAATACTAAGTGATCCCCATTTCTATATCTCACATCATATTATCATACAAAAAATGATCTAAGGAGGGAATCACAATATCCAACCTATATCACAAGTCAAAATTCACCATCAATAGGTGGATCCCATGGAAGTCACACACCAATCCCCTTTGACCAATTCCTTCTCACTCAAACTAGGGTCCTACCAACACCTTATCACTTAAATAAAGGCCATCCATCTTGTCTCATGATACAAAACATATAAATAGTAATCTAAGGAGGGTATCTAGATAGCCAACCTCTCGTACTAGATAAACAATATCATCAATAGGTGGGCCCCATGGATGATCATACTTCAACTAGGTGAAAGTCATATGAAGTACCAAACTTTTAGTCAGTCTGACCATAAATGATAAAAGTCACCATCAATTTAGCCTTGCATAATAATCTCCTTAAAACCATCTTGGTTATACATGAAAATTATCCCCAACCTATCAACATTCTAATTCTGCCTATAAGGGAATATACTAGGTTCTACAAACCTAATCCATCTCTACTCATTGATACCAACACACACTCATCTCTACATGGTAATGTCACAACCCACATGCTATACTTGATTTAGGGCTCGATAGTCTTGTCTATATCATCTTCTAATTCCCACATTAAAACCCATTAAAACTAAATAATGAACATCCTAAGAAACTCACAATAGGAGCCTTGGATACCCTATGCTAAGTCATCCAGACTATCACCGTGACCCTCACTTAGGTACCATATCATATCTTCCCTTGGAGATATCTTAATCCAATTATAAGTAGGAAATCCTCTATGTCACACTTCAGCAATCCCTATATGGAATATCCTACTCATCACACACACCATGAATCTTATATATCCTTAAGAGGGTGTTCCCCATAATACGTGATATATAAAACTTTATTATCTATCTTCTTTAGGACTAAGACTCTAATACATACTCAAATAGCCTTAGAAAACTTAACTAGGCTATTCAAATCTCATACCAAACCCGATACTCACATAAACACAACTAGAAACCTCAACTACATGGAGAAATAATCTCTAGATGATCAAAAAATAACAAATATTCAATAGAACCATCACTCTATCTCTTGGTGGATCAAAAACACCCTATTTATTTACCTAGGTTGATCTTCATTTCTATCCCTTTCACTGGAACACATATACACATGCATGAATGCACAATCATGCATAAATTGGAACATGGTTTAGTATTATAGGGTCCAACTACCTCAAAAAATGGAGTAACCCCCTCACCAAGATCAACTCATCCTCAACCAAGACTATACATGCCTTATCTAATCTTGTACCAATGATTGAGACCCAATCTCAAGGCACAATTCCCAAATAATTAATTATAGAAAATTATAATTAATTATTCAACTTAATATAATTAGGAATAATCTTTTAAAAACTCACTGGGAAACACAAAACCTCCTAAACGACACAAAACATGGTGCGTTCATCATATGAGGATAACCTCTAGCCAATACAAACCAAATCTATATCATCTGAATTGATTTGAAGATGATATAGTGAAATAATCACAAAAATCCTAGTAAAAATCATCTCAAATCATAGGGAAATAAAGGATAATAGTATTGAAGGAAGTATGAGGGAAGAACTCACTAACTCACTATAAAAAACTCCCAAGAACCACCCCTCATTAGGGGAGATCGAAGAGAGGAAGAGAATGGATGAATCCTAAGAACCACTCAAGATTTGCTATTAATGCGAACGCCCCCCACCATTTTTGAAGTATCTAGTTTTTTATCTAAATTATACTCATATTTCTTCTCCCCTAACCGATATACCCATCCTTTCGATTTCAAATAGGATGAATATAAATAAAAAATGGATGAATGCTAATCGGTTGATAAAAGAGTATGAAGAAGGTGTGAAAAAGTTTATCAAGTTTGCAAAATATCATGCATATAACCCTTCTCAAATCCATTGTCTGTGTTTACGCTATTGTTATTCAACACAAATTAGTCCAGAAGAGTTGGAAGAACACTAGATATGTCACGGAATAGATCAGAGTTATACATGTTGGAATAAACATGGGGAAACAATGAATGTTGGTAGTGGCTGGGATAATACGACATTTTATGGAACATCTGATATGATTACAAGTATGAACAATGAAGATGACCGTATGGAGGATGTGATTACATATGTGAATGATAATGAAGATCATATTGAGTAAATGACGAGGACCGTGGAAGATGAACTTCGTGATTTCCCAAAATTGTTTGAGAAGTTAAAAAGTTGTGCAAAGACGCCATTGTATGATGGTTGCACTAAATATATAGCACTGTTAGATGTACTAAAGCTATATAATTTGAAATCAGACAACGAGTGGAGTGATGCCAGTTTTATGAAACTACTTGCTCTCCTGAATGAAATGCTCCCAGAAGATAATGAGCTCCCAAGATGAACATACGACGCCAAACGAATGCTACGCTCGATGGGTATGATCTCTGAAATAATACACGCCTGCCTGAATGACTGTATACTATTTTGCAAGGACCAAAAATAACTTAAAGAATGCCCCAAGTGTGGTGCTTCTTGATACAAGAAAGATGAATCTAGTCCTACTAAAGTTGTATGGTACTTTCCAATCATTCCAAGGTTTAGGCGCCTATATGGAAGTGAGGAGACTGCATGACAATTGACATGGCATGAAGATACAATAATTAATGATGGGATACTACGTCACTTGATAGACTCTCCTCAGTGGAAGATAATTGATCATGAGTATCCTGAATTTGGAAACGAGTCAAGAAACCATTATCTTGCATTATCTACAGATAGAGTGAATCCTTTTGGTTTTTAAAGCAACAATCATAGTACATGGCCGGTTATGTTGGTAAATTATAACTTACCACCGTGTTTATGCATGAAATGAAAATACATCATGTTATCTATGATTATATCAGGACCAAAACAACTGGGTAATGATATTGATGGTTATTTAGCTCCATTGATCGAAGATTTAAAATTATTGTGGGTTTCAGGTGCTACATTGTATGATGCTTACAAAAAGGAAGATTTCACTTTGAGATCCATATTATACGAGACGATAAATGAATTCCCTTATTATGGAAAATTTTCAGGATATAACATTAAAGGAACTCAAGGGTGCCCCATTTGTGAACAAGGTACAAAATCAATTAGGTTGAAACATTCATCAAAAACCATGTTTCTAAGACATCGCCGATTTCTACCCCGACGATATAAGTAACAATCTGGGACAACATCATTTGATGGAAGTTCAGAAGAATGTAAATCACCGTCTCTACTAACAGGTGATGTATTATTTTAGAAAGTTAAAAATATGGATGCTACTTTTGGTAAACCGACTTCAAAAAAACTTACGAAAATCGGTTGGAAAAAGAGATTAGTTTTTTTTGAATTACCATACTGGAATTGTCTGTATGTCAGAAATTTTCAAGATGTTATGCATTTAGAAAAAAATTTATTTGATATTTTCATCAGCACATTGCTAAATACACCTGAAAAGACAAAAGATGGAATTAAGGCTAGGTTGGACATGGTTGAGATGAGAATACGAGAAGAGTTTGCACCAGTGAAGGGTGAAAAACGAACACTTCTTCCTCCTGCTGCTTACACTCTTTCCAGGAAGGAGAGATATCTATTTTGAAACTTCTTGAGTGACGTAAAGGTTCCATATGGGTATTAATCAAATATCAGGAACCTCGTGTCAATGAGAGATTTGAAGTTAAAAGTTCTGAAATCACATGAATGCCATGTTTTGGTGCCAGATCTCATTCCTATTGCTTTATATAGCATTTTAACCAAGAATTTCCACCATAAATTAACGAAACTATGTTTATTCTTAAAAGATATATGCAAAAAAGTTATAGACCAGGTGAAATTTCCAACTATGGAAAGAGAAATTGCCATCATATTATGTGAATTAGAAATATTCTTCCCACCTTCATTTTTTGATATGATGGTTCATTTGATGGTCCAATTGGCGAGAGAGATTCAACTATGTGGTCCTGTACATTACAGATGGATGTACCCCATTGAAAAATATATGAATATTTTGAAAGGGTATGTCAAAAATCGAAGTCGGCCAGAGGGTTATATTGCAGAGCGATATATTGTTGAGGAAGCCGTTGAATTCTGTACCGAATAGCTGTCTGGTGTGGAAAGCATTGGCCTACCAAAATCTCGCCACACTGTGCGGCTTGATTGTGAAGGAATTTCTAGAAGATAGGTTTTCACAATCAATATTACAGATCGAGAGCAGGCCCAACTTTATGTTTTTCACAACAATTTTGAGGTTGACCCATATGTTGAAACCCACAAAGAAATTCTTAGGCATTTGAATCTATCTAGGGCTGAAAAATGGATATCAGATACACATAATCGATAGTTTATAGGATGGTTTCGAGACCATATTTTTAAGAAGTCAGATGAAAATCTAGATTCAATTTCAGACCGACCTTGATGGATAGCCGGAGGACCAAGTGTGTATGTATTATCTTACAATGCTTATGTAGTTGATGGTTATACATTTTATACTAATGAACATGATGAAGAGGGTACCATGAAAAATAGTGGGGTTACACTTGTGGCTGAAGCGTTTCATTTTTCCGATGCTAAGGACAAAAATTCAATTTATGGGAATATTTCATACTTTGGCATCATCAAACAAAAAGGGGAGTTGGATTATACGGAATTCCAAGTTACGATTTTTCAATGCACGTGGGTTGATAACATGAGTGTTGTTAAAATAGATGAATTGGGATTCATGAAAGTTGATTTCAGTAAGGAAGGGGAGAAAGACAAACCATTTATAATGGCATCACAGGTAGTGTAAGTATTTTATGTTCCAAATCCCATAAATCGAAATTGGTCAATTGTATTGTTATCGACCAAAACAACTGAAGGTTCAGATGAAAATTCAATGGAGGATGACCCTTTCATTGGGAATTCGCAATCATTTCTCAGTGGTCCCAATGTAGACGGCATTTTTTATGTCAGAGGAGACCACAATGAAGGGATATGGATAGTCGATAGAGGGGTCAAATCCCTTCAGCCTTAAAAAAAAGAGAGTTCAATAATCAGGTTATTTTTTTATTGTAATATAGATTGTGTTACATTATGTTATTATCTATTCACTGCTGCTTTTATGTGATCTAAATTAAATGTTAAACCAGTTCTGCAGATAATGACTTCTACACCTGTTGATCCACCCAATACCAAGACACAATAGGTTTCTCAACCTTTTGCAGCTAGTCCCATTGCTGAGGTACAACAGGTCTCTCATCCTGTTGCAGCTGGTCCCACTTCTGAGGTACAACAGGTTTCTCAACCTGTTGCTTCTGGACCCACTGCTAAGGTACAACAGGTTTCTCAACCTGTTGTTGTTGGTCCTAGTGCCGATGCTAGCTCTTCGGAGGAACATAACGATGATACAGAAACCAAGGAAATGGTAGGAAATGAAACCCCGGTGGCACAAAAAAATAGGTGCGCCGTAGTTTGACAGTTTTAGCCAAAATTATTAAGGCAAAAGAAAAAGGCATTAAATATGAGGTGGGATGGAATTAGTGAGGCCAACATGTAAACCCCTACATATCCATGTTTAGTAGCTACATTGGAATCGTCACTCGGCAACGCGTGCCGATTGATATAGAGTTGTGGCACCATGTTGTCAGCGGGCTGAAAACATTAATGTGGGAAGAGATTACGGTAACATTACGATATCATTTATCTAATTTATTAAAATAAAATAAAACAAAATACTGAAATATTGACTAACTCTACATCATCTCTTGTAGAGTTCATTTGTATTAGATTTCTCGCACATAGAATATGTATTAAGATTGGCAGGAAGGGTTCATAGAGGATTTCACACCATTTTAACAAAATGTCATCTTAAAGATGCTGAAGGGAAAATCAAGCCACACCCACCTCCTCTTTATACACAATTGATATCCCAAGGAGCGTGGGACGCATTTTGCAACCGTCGTGTGGAGCAGACTTTTCAGGTACATTGTGTTTGGTAACACGTTGTTTAGCGTTGCTTGTATTAATCACTTTGATTGATAGTTTTTTATTTATGAAACCACAAATGAGTGCTGAAAATAAAGAACGGGTAGAAAAACTAGTGTACCCCTATCGTAAAGCAAGGTTGGGGTACGCTTCAATTGAAAAAAAATTTGTACATATTTTAAAAGTACTATAATACTTTTATGTGACATAAAACAACACTGTAACCATGTTTCTCTGTTTATATGAAGTTTGATGAATCCAAATCCCAAGCCACTTTCATCCCACACCATGTGCTATGGAAAGAGGCTCGTGTTAATAATGATGGGAAATTGGTAGATTAAAACACACAAAAAGTGTGGGAAACATGTGTAAGTATGACATAATATAAATTTGTTTTTCTTTAAATCACTATTACATAATGATGATAACTTATTTCCCCATATTTTCTATTTGACATAGTGATAGGAATAAACAATGCCCGCACCAGATGTGTACATAATTTTAGCGGCCTTGAAACAACCAGAACAGTATGGCCGCGTCAGAGGTGCGAGTTTTGGGGTGACACCCCAGAAATATTTTTAGAAAAAAAAGAGGAGGAACAAAATAAAGAAATGAAAATGATGAGAGATAGACTAGATACCCTTAAAGAAAAATTCCAAAGTCAGGGAGAGTTTCTAGAAACTTTGATGGGGGAGAGGAGAAGAGAAGAAACAACTCAAGAACAACCCACCCAACCCCCACCAGCTTTGAGGCGAGCCATTCCCCTCAAAGACCTGAATTAACCAAGGAAATCAATGTTCTAATATTTGTTTCTGTGAAATGTGAATCACATAGACACTGATAACTTTCTTGTAATGTTATTCTACATGGTTAAAATTACTGTGATTTATATCTATCAACTCCCACCCATCTCCTTGCAGCGAGGGAGATGATGCTCAATATGAAGAATAACACGCTACACTCCAGACCAATTCCAACTGGTCATGTCAAAGTGTCGATTAACGTAGCTCATGAGGTGAGCGCCGAGCTACCCATGACAAATGATGATGATGACATTCATACGATGGAAAAAGATGTTGGAACATTCATTTCATGGCTGTCGAATCTTGTAAAAAAACATGTCGACAAGGAGGTATTCATTTACAATTCATTTTTCAAGCAGAACGTTTAACATGTAATTAGAAAAGGGATAAACCAATGAATGTTATTACAGAACGACAAAAAGAAGGAGCTAAAACGAAATAATGGCTCAAAAGGATCAACTAACTGATAAAAATGATCTACTGAGGGAACCTTCACCTCACCCGTTCTATATCCACATTTAATATCATTGCAAACTCATGTGGATACGAAAATAAAAGGTGGGAATAATCACACAATTGTTTGTGAAAAATAATTGTACAGAGAGGAAACATTAGATTTCGTTAGTGCTGACATTGTAGCTGAAATCATCACATACGATTGGCTAGGAGCCTCAGTTATAAATGTATACATGAGGTATATTTTCAGGATTCTATTTTAAAAAAGCTAATATACTATGATAATTATGGCTAAATACATTTCATATTTTTCGCAGGCATATATATGAAAAACAATTTATGGGATTTTCCCATGAATACAAATTTGGACTCATTATTCCTCACACCATGTCTACACAACAAAAAGAAATAGATTCCAATTTTCAGGCTGAATTAATGTCAAACCTGCTCAGAACGTTTCAATGAAAAATTACAAATGACAGACTCTTTTTAATACCAACATTTCAGGGGTAAAACTATAAATTTTAATCATATCAATTATATTTTCATTTCTATCATTACTTATTAGTTTTTTTTTGTTTTTAGGTTGCATTGGATGCTCATTGCGGTCAATTTGGATATTCTAAAGATTTATTTTCTGGATTCACTACAAGGATATCCAACAAACCGACCACACATGATGGAGATTATAAATTTTTAATACACTAGATCCAACATTTTAGAACTAAATATCTAGTTATATAATTTATGTTATATTTTAATGTGGATTATGTTATGATAGAGTGGTGTATGAATATCATCTAAAGGCTGGAATGAATCCAGGGTCGAAGGATGACAAGGTGCACAAGATCTACAAATAGACAAGTATCAGGGTATATATAATTATATTTCACTATCCAAATACATATCAAAACAGATTACTTATTTTTCTCAGTGTTTCTGCAGTTTCCGAAACAAACAAACGGAAAGGACTGCAGTTATTATGTTTGTAAATTTATGAAAGAGATCATATTTCATGAACAAACTAGCATCCCTGAAGAGGTATTTTTGAAAATAATTACTAGTTCATTTAAAATATTTATTAACCCTTTGTTTATTTATATTTTTTCATTACTACTATGACTGTCACAAAAACTCCAATTCACAAGATGATATAGATGTGTTTTGAAACAAATGGGCAACATACCTGATGGAAGAATGTAAACAAATAAGACAATTAAGGTGAATTCATACTACTTATGTTATATTTTTATGATCATTGATATCTCCCTTGTTTACACTTATTGAGCATCTATGATCACCCTTTATTATGTTTCATATCCTTAGAATATGAAAAATGGTTTTAGAAATGATTTGAATTTCTAGTAAAGAATAACTTAATGAGAGACTCTTATGAACTACTGACATACGACAAACTGAGAAAATGCATTCGGATAATTTTGATACTTTAGGATAAGAATCCATGAGTCATTTTTGACGTGTATGAATCAAACACACCTCAATCCGATGCACAATGTGACTGTTATGGCTAAAAGTGTCTGATATCAGTTTGAAATTGACATTTACTTTAGAAAACAACATAACTGACATAGGAATAATAGATAAAACACATTCATATTGTTTTGATACTTTAGGACAACAATCCACGAGTCATTTTTGATGTGTACGAATCAACTACACCTCAATACGACGCACGATGTGACCTGTATGACTAAAAGTGTCTGATATTAGTTAGAAATTCACATTAATCATAGAAAACAACACAAGTGACATACAAAAAACAAAACAAACACGTTCAGATTGTTTTGATACTTTAGGAAAACGATCCATGAGTCATTTTTGAGTTGTAAGAATCGACCACACCTCAACCCAAGACACGGTGTGACCAATATGGCTAAAAGTGTCTGATATCAGTTTGAAATTGACATTAACTTTAGAAAACAACACAAGTGACATATGAAAAACCAAGAAAATGCATTCATATTGTTTTGACACTTTAGGATAATGATCCATTAGTATTTCTGACATGTAAGAATCAACCACACATCAATCCGATGTACGGTGTGACTGGTATGGCTAAAAGTTTCTGATATTAGTTTCAAATTGACATTAACTTTAGAAAACAACACAAGTGACAAACGGAAAACTGAGAAAACGCATTCAGATTATTTTTATACTTTAGGAAAACGATCAATGAGTAATTTGTGATGTGTATGAATCAAATTCACCCCAATCTGATGCATAGTGTGATCGGTATGGCTAAAAGTGTCTAATATCAGTTAGAAATTGACATTAACTTTAGAAAAGAACACAAGTGACATACGGAAAACCAAACAAACACATTAGGATTATTTTGATACCTTAGGAAAATGATCCATGAGTCATTTGTGAGGTTTAAAAATTGATTTCACCTCAATCTGATGCACGGTGTGACCAGTATGGCAAAAAGTGTCTGATAACAATTTGAAATTGACATTAACTTTAGAAAACAACACAAGTGACATACGGAAAACTGAGAAAAGGAATTAGGATTGTTTTGATAATTTAGGATGACGATCCACGAGTCATTTTCGACATGAACGAATCAACCGCACCTCAATCTGACGCACGTTGTGACCGGTATGGCTAAAAGTGTCTGATATCAGTTTTAAATTGACATAAACATTAGAGAACAACACTACTGACATACAAAATACTGAGCAAAAAATTTCGTATTGTTTTGATACTTTAGGAAAACGATCCATGAGTCATTTGTGAGGTGTACGAATCGACCACACCTCAATCCGACGCATGGTGTGACCGGTATGGTTAAAAGTGTATGATATCAATTTCAAATTGACATTAACTTTAGAAAACAACACTACTGACATATGGAATACCGAGAAAAAGCATTCAAATTGTTTTTATACTTTATGGAAAATATCCATGAGTCATTTTTGAGGTGTAAAAATCTACCGAACCTCAATCTGACGCACGATGTGAGAGGTATAGCTAAAAGTGTGTGATATCAGTTTGAAATTGACATAAACATTAGAAAACAACACAAGTGATAGATGAAAAACAATGAAAATGCATTCACATTGTTTTGATACTTTAGGGAAATGATCTATGACTCATTTGTGACATGTAAGAATCAACCACACCTCAATCCGACGTATGGTGTGACCAGTATGGATAAAAATGTCTGATATCAATTTCAAATTGACAAAAACATTAGAAAACAACACTACCGACATAGGGAAAACCTAGAAAACACGTTCATATTGTTTTGATACATTAGGAAAATGATACATGAGTCATTTGTGATGTGTATGAATTGACCTCACAACAATCCGATGCACGGTGTGACCGGTATGGATAAAAGTGTCTGATATCAGTTTCAAATTAACATAAACTTTGGTAAACAAATCTATTGACATATTAAATACCAAGAAAAGGCATTCATATTGTTTTGATACTTTAGGAGAATGGTCCATGAGTCATTTGTGATGTGTACAAATCAACCGAACCTCAATCTGACACATGGTGTGACCGGTATGGAAAAACGTATCTGATATCAGTTCGAAATTGACATAAACTTTAGAAAACAACACTACTGACATATGGAATACCAAGAAAATGCTTTAGGATTGTTTTGATACTTTAGGACAACTATCCATGAGTCATTTGTGAGGTGTATGAATTGACCACACCTCAATCCGACGCATGGTGTGACCGGGATGGATAAAAGTGTCTGATATCAGTTTCAATTTGACATTAACTTTATAAAACAACACAAGTGACATACAGAAAACCAAGAAAACACGTTCAGATTATTTTGATACTTTAGGAAAATGATCCATGGGTCATTTTTGATGTGTACAAATCAACCACACCTCAATCCGACACACGGTGTGACCGGTATGGCTAAAAGTGTCTGATATTAGTTTCAAATTGACATTAACTTTAGAAAAAAACACTAATGACATAAGGAATAAAAAGAAAACATGTTCAGATTGTTTTGATACTTTATGAAAATGATCAATGAGCCATTTGTGACATGTAAGAATCAACTTCACATCAATTCAACGCACAATGTGACTGGTATGGCTAAAAGTGTCTGATATCTATTAGAAATTGACATTTACTTTAGAAAACAACACAAGTGACATACAAAATACCGAGAAAACACATTAGGATTGTTTTTATACTTTAGGAGAACGATCCATGAGTCATTTGTGACATGTACGAATCAACCACACCTCAATCTGACACACGGTGTTACCGGTATGGATAAAAGTGTCTGATATCAGTTTGAAATAGACATAAAATTTAAAAAACAACACTACTGACATATGTAATACCAAGAAAATGCTTTCGAATTGTTTTGATACTTTAGTAAAATGATCCATGTGTCATTTTTGAGGTGTACGAATTGACCACACCTCAATCTGACGCACGGTGTGACCAGTATGGATAAAAGTTTCTGATATCAGTTTCAAATTGACATTAACTTTAGAAAACAACATAAGTGACATACGGAAAATTGAGAAGACGTGTTCGTATTGTTTTCATACTTTAGGAAAAAAATCCATGAGTCAATTGTGATGTGTATGAATCAACCAAACCTCAATCTGACGCACGGTGTGACCGGTATGGCTAAAAGTGTCTGATATTAGTTTCAAATTGACATTAACTTTAGAAAAACAAACTATAGACATACGGAATACAAAGAAAACGTGTTCAAATTGTTTTGATACTTTAGGAAAATGATCCATGAGTCATTTGTGATGTGTACGAATTAATCACACCTCAATCCGATGCATGGTGTGACCAGTATGGTTAAAAGTGTATGATATCAGTTTGAAATTGATATAAACTTTAGAAAACAACACTACTGACATACAGAATACCAAGAAAACGCTTTCAGATTGTTTTGATACTTTAGGAAAACAATCCATGAGTCATTTTTAAGGTGTACGAATCAAACACACCTCAATCCAATGAATGGTGTTACCGGTAAAGCTTTTCATTAGATAAAGAATCAGTATTTATTAAATGAGATAAATCATCCAAAATCATATTGATTTTACATTATTCCCTTTCATTATTATCAGAATTAAAACATTTGAGTTTATCATTTCCATATTTTAGTTCCAAATTTCCATATTAATGTATTATTTCTTATTAATGTTTTAATTTATTTCATTATTGTATTACCAACATAATATTTGTTTTATTATATAGGTGAATTTTTTTCCTTGAGTTCAGATGCTTTGTTCGGCAACAAATACCATGGATGACAATTTTTGAGAGAGGATCTCGGATATCAAAGGATAAAACATTAATGTTTATTACTATTTTTGAATAATTGTAATTGTAACCATGTAAAACATTTTTTGAAATGTGTATAATAGTGTGTTTTTTTGTATTCATGATGTTAAGAAAATGTATATTGAATTTTTTGTCAAAATATTGCGTGCGGGTGCTATTTTGTGTAGGTGTGCAGGTGATATTTTGTGTAGGTGTGCAGGTGCTAGTTTGTGCAGGTGTGCAGGTGTGTAGGTGTGCAGGTGTGCAGGTGTGCAGGTGTGCAGGTACTGGTTGTGCAGGTGCAGGGGAAGGTTCCTTTATCAGCGCTTTTTTTAGCGCTGATAAAGGACTACTTTATCCACGCTAAAAGAGCGCTGATAAAGGGCCCTATTATCAATGCTCAAGATAGCGCTGATAAAGGGCCCTATTATCAGAGCTAGAAAAGCATTGTTAATGCCATCGTAGATAAAGGGGGGTCCCCCTTATCAGCGCTCCGAAAAGCCCTGATAATGGTGACCTTTATCAGTCCTAAAAAAAGCACTGATAAAGGACCCCCTTTATCAGCGCTTTTTTAGCCCTGATAAAGGTCTCCTTTATCATGGATTTTTAGAGCACTGATAAAAGGGACCCCCCCTTTATCTACGCTGGCATTAACAGCACTTTTCTAGCAATGTTAATGTTGGTTTTTAGCACTGATAAAAAGCCAAGTTGTAGTAGTGGTTATTCTCATGTTCTCATACTCTTACGCTCATTTTATGTTGATATCTCACTTTTTTAACCCTTACTGATCATTTGAGATCACACTTTCTTATCTTTTATTTCCCCCATTTATGAAGAAAGTTATAATGGATGATATATATAAGAAGGATTATAATTATTATGAAATAAGTGGGAGATGATGTAGTTTACATATTAATTAGTTTTTTATATATCCAGGTTTATAAAGACACTAAGCCATTAAAATCCATTGGTGTGTATTTGGGTAATGTAGATAATATCCATTTTCAAAGATGAAATATCTATGTATGAAAATACTAGGTCACTATAATTAGTACCTAGATATAAGGGATAAAAGTTACAATAACCTTAAACTTCATCAATCTAAATTATCATAATATACCAGTATTACCTTTGGACTTATTTGATAGATGTCATCATAAAAAATATCTATTCACAATCTCCTCTTTGATAAACACGATCTGTAGAAATTTATATACTTGGAATTTTTCTATCATGACTCAGCTAATCGGGGTCTGAGACACATCAACTCTAAGCCCACCTCTAGTAGGTCAGGGGCTAAAAACTAGTGCCAAGAAGTCATATGAAAAACATGGGAGACATTTTTATAAAGTACCTATATGAACATAGACATCTCTAATCCCAAAAATGAAAAAATGTAAAAAAACTGATTAAAATTCATGCATACATATATAATCCCATTACCAGAGTATGAGATAAAGTTATAAAAGAAATGAAAAGGTTATAACTGAAATCTCCTGAAAAATGAGAAATAAAGTCCTCCCTACTTACAAGGAGGGGTCTATTTTCTAGTGAAACATTGGTATACACTTCAATCTATTTTTCCAAATCTAGGATACATCTTCTCTTACTCCTAGTACTTCAAAAAGATATTTTTCATTTTCATTAGACATGACATGTGTGGGAACAACCCAAGTAATGGTGGATGTAACAGTACCCAATAGGGCACCCCTAAATCACTAAGAATATAACATCAAGAATAATAGTCATCTCATCACAGGTATATTTCAAAAAAATTATGAGGAATACAATAAAACAGCCATATATTCTCATAGTAGAGACACAAACTCAAGGTAAGGTCACAACTGCATTTCTAGCCTAGGATTTCAACACAAAGGTTATATACAACACTCAAATAGAATAAAACACCCAACGAGCTATACTTCCACTATCGACACTCATCGTAGAGGTCACGATCATCTAGGAGAACACACTACACAAGTTATACTACTATTGATGACACTCATCCTAGAGTTCACACTCATTAGGTCTATCCAATAAGAATCATGAAGAATGTCTGAAAAGGATGATACACAGATGGGAATCAGACCCATGGACATAGGGTATAACAAACACCAAACCTAGACTATCCCTCTAAATAGGGGATTAAAATTCACTTAGTATTGGTCTTGAAATACTAATAAACACACGAAAATAAAATGACGATGATATAGTAGCTCACTCCTAGCATCACAAAGGTATTTTGACAACTCTATACAAGAATAATTTTTCTTATATGGGATAACCATCCTATGAATAGGATACAATTCCATTATAAACCATTAAGGAAAGGATCGAGGGAAGACACCCTACCTATACTAGTCTACGGAAGCTCATAAAATCTCTCCATGAAGCTACTATGAGAAGAAAGAGGAATATAACCTCTCTTTAAAATATTACACGATGTGTCCCTAGGAGTACATAGTGTGCCTCACTAAGCCTAGAATTTCCCATTTCTCACACTCACACAACCTTAAATTTTGAATAATATACAACTTGTCCCTTTGGTACATGGTGTGTAGGTGTCTCGGTTCACACTTGTCATGTTTCCTACCCATTACCATGTACTTTCCTAAGTACACCATGTGTATCCCACCATCCATGATGTATGAGGCCACATGGTTTCTAGGACATGTATTCCTTGTACACATCGAGCCGTCTATCACACATTACATGGTGTGTGACTTAGAACACATAGTGTGTAAATCTACATGGCCTCCTAGTAATGAACCCCCTGTATGTTCTGAGATGGTTTCAAAAGGTTGAAATAGAATGTGATACTTATCTATGTGTAGATACACTAGAACCACACATAATGTGCGTTTATAGGACAACACAATGTGCGTTCATAAGAGTAAATTTTATGTAGTTAGGTTTTTTATAGAAACATAGATCTTATTAACATATCATTTCCCATAACTCCATCCTCTGATCCATCCTTGAATCACACTGTGAATCACGCTATACATCATGGATCTGATGTTGATCAAACCTTATCACCAATAATAGCCGAAATCCGACCATATCTCGTGCTCTAGAACTTCCATCATTATGCCTCGTTAGTGCTGAATTATCAAACCATTATCTTAGTCTCCAGATTAATCACTATATCTCAATTAAATTATCAATATGAACCCAAATATATGATATCAATCCATTGTTCCAAGAAACAGGTGTTCAATGATTGATTTCTAGGTATTCATTGAACCGTAGGCCAAAGGAATTTCCAGTGATGAACTAAGAGTGGGAAAAAAATTCACAAACCAAAAGAAATAGGAATTGACCTCATCCAATGTTCATGTTGGCCGTGATTCATTTTAATTATAATTTATAATGATAAGATATAATATAATAAAAAAAATCCCCAAAACCTAGATAATCTAACTTGTAATCTCAATACGCTCGATCTGCGAATCGATTCGTTAGTTGAGTGATTTTCATTCATTGTTGGAATAATGAAATAGTGATAAATCCACATAAAACAATTCCCAACATAGTGATGGATCAATCAATGAAAAATAATGAATCTACATCATTGGCATTAGTGAGATCCTCAAATTCCGTTGTACACTGATCATCGATCCACGATCTAGTTGTTGTTTTCCCGAGAACCATCCTCCAAAACACTCTCCAATGGATCTAGGGTTATATATATAACTCTAAATTTCCTAATTTCTATATAGTTTTTGGAAAATTCATTTTAGGTAAATTCAATAAAATAAATTATTTTAATCAATTAATTTTTTTAAACATTCATCCATGACTACCCTGAACCTGAACGTCTGAAGTTTTCCAAGGTTATATCGCCCCTAGAGTAAAACCCATGATATGAAGTCAACGATGCCCTCACATTTCTGATCTTGGACTCCATTTAAGATTTATTTCATTTTTTTTGGAAAACTACACATATGTGATATTAACATTTTTAATATATTTATAATTTCAATTCTGGGTTCACCGGGCCTAAGAATCTATCCCCGTCTCAGCGTCTAGCTTTAGATATATGACTAAAAATAATCTAAATTCATACATGGAAAAAAATGGGGCATTAAATTATTGCCATCTTTAAGGATATTTGTAACACCCCAAGATTTTATGGTGTGTTTCTTTCTAAATATAATCTCTTTGATAGCCTACGTTGCACGCAACGCTGAGCTTAAACGAACCATGAAAAACTATTAATATTATTTTTTAAAATGAAATTATCTTATAGAAATTAAATTTGTGGTTATTTATAGGATTGAATAAATTATGAAAATATATTATTAAACTAACTAGTTACCAATTAATTAGAAATAAATATAAAAACCAATTTAATATAAATGAAATGTTTTTATAAAAACTATTTAAATAATCAAAAGTGTTTTTAATAGCAATAAAATAAACAAATCACAACTTTTTGATTATATTAATGAAATATTTATATATATAATATATTCAATATATTGTTTAACATTCATCCAATTTATTTTATAGACATGATATAATAACAAATCCAATTTTACACATAAAAGATATATTTTTATAAAAAGATAGATTTTTCATATTTTGATGGGGCACTTGATTTAAATCTAGTTTTTTTAAATTTTATAAATTCTTTTTGAAAAAATAAACTTCTTCTTTTAAATCAAAATATAAAAATTTACTTTTGTTTAATTTTTGATATTATTCTGATAAGTTTCACATTTTGATAAATAATGATAAAATATTGCATTTTAATTGATTGTTTTTTCATCTAAATAATTTATTATGTTAAATTATTTTCTAATTAGTTTTAAAGATAAATTAGATTAATTTTTTATCATTTAATCTAATGTATATTATTGGAGCCAATTTCATATTGAATTTGAATATAAAAACATTTCAATCTTTTGAATGTTTTCACTTTAAAACTCATTTTATTATTCCATCAACAAGATTAATTTGAGATTAATTTTAGCTAATTATGGATTTTTAATTTTGTAAAATGGATTATGTATTTGGAATCATAATGTAAAAATTTAGTAAATATGTCCCTTTCAATTTCGGACAATATTTATAACAAATTTAGTATTTTTTAATATCCACGATTAAGGGTAAATTGGGTAATTAAGGGGAAAAAATAATATAATAAGTATTATAAAATTACCCTAATACTTTTAGTAATTTTATTTTATGAGTTATTGTTGATAAAATTTATTATTGTGCCGATTTTTTGGCCTCTTTGATCCATTTGGATGACTTTAAGCATTTTTTAGTATTTTACTCTAAGAGTAGTCCAATATGTCACACTCATGTTTTTAATAAGTTTTAAAGGAAATTTATTTTTTATTTTTAGGAAATAAATAATTAACTTAAAGGATTAAACAATGATGATGCAATATTTGTTTAATTAATTGAAATATCAGATAAATGATATTATAAATATTAAAATAAATATAATTTGAGATAATTTATGTCATCAATTAATTTTATAGATGACCAAGACATATTATGGATTTATTAAATCTTTTGGTTTGAGGTTATATTATATATTATTAATTTTTAAAAACTCAAGTATTGAATAGTTTCAAAATTGACATTAATGATATTTTAAAATAAATAATATTTTATTTAATGATATAAAATTCATAAAAATATAAAATTTGGAAATATTATTAAGATAAAGTTTAAAATATCATACATGACTCATTTTAGTTTCGTTTTTAATTTTATCATAACTATATTAACCCTTAAAGATTAAAAATCCAAGTTGTCATGATAATATTTAAAGGGTTTAACTTAGGGTTAAATCCAACTGATATGGGTTAGAATGCTACCTAAAATTTTATAAAGATTATTTTTTCTAGGGGATTTAGACTTATACTCATCTTATATTATAAAAAATTCACTTGGGATCCATTTGGAAATGAAAATTAATTTATTTGAATTTAATATTTTTTGAATTTCCAAAATGCCCCTCACCTCAATTATAAAAGGGAACCTCTTACCTAACTTCATCACACCACTTTTAGCCTTATATATTGATCAAAACCTACCAATTTATCCTCCCAAATTATCTACCATCACCATAAAATCCTTAATTTGGGAAAAAAACCAACAAATGAAGTCTTTTTTTCGTGAAAATCAAAAGAAGATACCCAAAGAAGAGGTAAGGTTCATCAATGAATGTCTTTTTTTCATTTATTCCTTAAATAAATTAAATTATTTTAACTTTTAATTTTATATAGAAAATTAATTATCCTAAATATACTGATATGTTTTTATATTAAGTGTTCAATCTACACTCACACACACTTCCATCAAATGGGATACACAATCATCTTTTGTGTGTATGGAAGACTATCGCCACATGAACTAATGTCATTAGTTATTCCATTAACGACTTTAATGGTTGGAAATAATGATAGAATTTCTATTTTTATATGATATATAGTAAATTTATTATGTATTTATTCTTAATTAATTACTATATAACAGATACCCTCATGCTTTCCATTTTTTGTAAAATGTGATAATTTTATTTGTGGATGTGTTGACTACCACCTCTTTAAAACAATGAGATTCATTCAAAATTTACATGGAATGGATTAAGGATTTTTTGGTGAATTTATATGATACATATGAAATAAAATTTATATTGGAATTATATTATTTACTTTTTTTCTTTCAATACGACGAGAAAATGGAAACAATATTCATGCGTTTGTACGGTCTACTATCTCCATGAATGATGTATTTCACTTTCTATTTATACCTTTTATATATTATTATAAATATATATATATATATTAATATATATATAAAATATATATGATATTTATGTCATGGTTATTATTTTTTATATTATTAAATCACGATATAATTAAGATGATAAAAATTTAACAAATCAAAACACATGTGAACAACAAAATCGTTATTACACAAAATGTAATTAAACATGGAATATTTAATAAACCAGTAGTATAAAGTCATAAATAAATAATATATAGTATTATAGAAATTAATATGGTTCTATGTAAGATTTATAATAAACTTATATTTATTATGCAATATGTTTTAATGAGTACGAGGAGAGTCTAGACCTGAGGTAAGGGATTTTTGTCTCACTTTTATTTATGTGGGAAAATTGCCTTATACACTACTTATTTATTTTGTGTGGTGTATATACTTCTTATGAATGTATTTTATTAGTATTATTCTGAAGATTATGGCATTTTCAAATCCATATAGTTTCTCTTATTTAATGGGGAATACGATTCTACTGATTATAAATTGTTAAGAGATTTTTTTTCTCAATCTCCTTTCGTTGTAGAACAATTTGATGTTATTCACCCACATTATTTTATGAGATGTATATACAACCAATTTTAGTTTTAATTTCATTAATTTATTTATTATCATGTTATCTAATGTTTTTTAAATGTTATATTATAATAGGGATTATGATTTAAATGTTCAAAGTGGTATGAGACACCTTGAATGTTTAAATATTTAATTATCAAATATTTTCTCCATATCAATATTCTTGATATTATTTTACATAATTATTTATTTGGATATAAAAGGATTATAAATGAAATTTTATGTTTGTTTTTTATTTCATTCAAAGGTTTATAAATGGAATATTTTTACATTTTTTAATATATATGGAATGTATTTTTACTTATTGAGCATGGACGACATTTCATGCTATCATGATGCCTTAATTTTTATAAGATTAATTTAAAAGTTTACATTGTTATTTTCAAAGAGAGTGTTTTTTTATAATTTTGTGGATTTTAAATAAATTATGTCAATATAAAGAAGGGTATTTATCTCAAGAAATTTGTAATGATTTTATTAGAGTATTTTCATCCTTGTTAACATCCATTGTTGGATATTATTATTGATTGAGGTTGATCTCTTATGATATCATAAATCATATTTTATTAAATGGATTATGATCAGTTTGAATATGAATGTGCTATTTTGATATCATTCATGGTTTATGGTTAAATTATTCATATTTTGTATGCTATGTTTATAATACTAATGTTTATGATGTTTCACCCCATTCATATAAGGAAATCACTGGACTTAGTAAATGATGAGAGGGGCCCGCTATAGCCCCTTGATGCCTTGATAGGTCTCATGAGACAAACCGGATATGGATTTGGATGAGGCCTTACCCATTGATTATCAGATGTCTTGGACTAAGCCTCAACAGTATGTTTCAGATGTCCAACATTATGCATTCCATTATTATGATATTAGTTATTGATTTTCCATTTTATTATTCGACTAGTGTAATACCCATGGTTAAGTTTCAAAGATCATGTGATTATTTAAATGGAATGTGTTCCAATTATTTACCTTTCCATATTTTTTATTCTATATTTACTCATAGATTCTGTTGTACGCTTACCCTTACTAAGAATTTGATCTCACCCCTTTCATATGTTTCAAATTTTCCCTAGGATTCCAAGAATCATATTATTACTGATATGTAGGGTTACACAAAGTTGGAATAATTAAAGACTCTACGAAACACTTTTTGTATTTTTTGTTTTAAAATTTAATGTGAATTTCATGTATGTATCTATTTTACCAAGACTAATAAACTATTTGATCCTTTGGGATGATATTCCTTGTATATTATGGCAATATAATAAAGTAAGACACAAAATCTAGGCTACTGGAGTTGGGGTCTTTACAGTTTGTATTAGAGGTATTTTAATAGAAATTTTGGGGACAAGATTTAGTAAATCACATATTAAAAAACATAACTCTTTGATTGACTTTGAGGATAAGTTTAAGTATAGGGTATCTTACTATATTTTTGGTAGTAACATGGATAACCAATGTTAAACATATCAACTCATAAATTGAGAAAAATATTTCAAGATTTTGATATCCTATAAATGATTTTTCTTAACTATATCACCATGATGAGTGTTTCTCACATTGTTATTTGGGTTTTGGTATATATTTAGAATTATCATGTTTATAGAAGTAATGCTCATACTACTGACAATAAAGATACTAAAAAAGAAAAATGAAAGGAAGGGGGAATTAAGGAAAAGGATGGTAAAGCATAGTTAATGTTTTAAGAATGAAATAGAATGATTAAATTTTGTGTGATTTTGGATTTAATAATTATTTATTCAATGATGCTCTGGTTATAAGAAACATTAGATATATAAGGATTGTACTATAATACTTTTTATTTAAGGATTTGAAAGCATGGACGTTTTCATTAAGGGTTCTAAGGTGATAAAATATTTGTTATGTGATAATAAGATAGAAATTACGTTGTTTGGGGAATCTGATGTTAAATTTGATTTTGAAAATTTAGAAAGCTTTTTGGAATATGAATTTGAAAAAATTTATATTGAATGAGTCTTAAAGTTAGAATGGATTAATTTTAACACTGAATATTATTGTTTGAGGTTAAATTATGATTTATTAGATACATTATGCAATGATTTTTAGTTCTATTAAACATTTATAGGATGAAGAAAACACTTACAGGCCTTACAATTCATCAAAAGTGCTTCAAGCATAAAAATTCATCTTGAATACCCATATCGTAGTGTAAAAAATGAAGTGAATATAGATTGGATAATAACCAAAGTATGACATTATAACATGGAAATAAATCAAAAAAGTTTTATTGTGTGATTTATCTTGATTATAAAAGAATTTGTAAACTTTAGGAAAAGTATTTTGAAATAAAAATGTCATCTTTTTACTTTTCTTACTAAGAAATCAATAGTATTTTAACTGATCACAAGATTTGTAGTTTTATATTAGTTAACCATTCTAATAACTATGTTTTATATCACTATTCTTCAAAACTTGATAGTTATATTTTTTTCCATGTTAATTTTTTCTCTTTCCACTAAAAATTTCCTATTCAAAATATTAATTTTGTGGTGAACTTCACATTTCCCTTTCCCTCTTATTAAGAGGATGTTTTATTAACCATATTTCCATTGTATGATTCCCACAAAGTAATTTTCATGTGTAAACATTTGATTTTTTAAGTGAAATTTCAAATTGGGAGAATATAATTTATTTAAGGAGGTGAGAATTTGACACCCCAAGATTTTATGGTATGTATATTTCAAAATTCAATATATTCGATGGCTTATATTTCACACAACATTGAGCTTAAACAAACCGTGAAAAACTATTAATATTATTATTAAAATGAAATTATATCCTAGCCATTAAATTGGTGGTTATGGATTGGATTAACTAAAATATGAAAATATATTTTTGAACTCTTTTATTACAAATTATTTATAAAAAAATATAAAAACAATTTAATATAAAGTAAATGTTTTTTATAAAAACTAATCAAATGTGCACAAGTGTGTTTTATACCAATAAAATAAAAAAATCAAACATTTTAGAATATTTTAATGATATATATATATATAATATTCAATATAATTTTTATCATTCATCCTATGTGTTTCATATATATTATATAAGAAGAAATCATATTTTATGCATAAAAGGTGCATTTTTTATAAAAAGGCTGTTTTACCACTGTTGGATGGCGCACTTGTTTTAAATATTGTTTTTGAAAATTTTATTAATTTTATCTAAACAAATAAATTTATTATTTTAAATAGGAATATGAAAATTTACTTTGGCTGAAGTTTTTTAATTTTTCTGATAAGTTTCATGTTTTGATGAATAGTGATAAAATATTGCATTTTAAGTGAAAACGGTTTTTTCCGTCTAAATAATTTATAGTGTTAAATTATATTTTTAATTGGTTTTAAAGTATAAAAAGATTAATTTTTCATCATTTAATATACTTTTGGTAATTTTAATCAATTTCATGTTGAATATGGATATAAAAACATTTTAATCTTTTGAACATTTTCACTTTAAAAACTAATTTTCTTATTCTACCAACAAGATTAATTTTAAATATTTTTTACCCAATTATGTGTTTTAAATTTTGGAAAATAGATAAAATATTTTGAATCATAAGGTCTAAATTTAGTAAATATGTCCCTTTTTTTGGAAAATATTAATAGTAACTTTGTTATTTATTTTAATTCCCACGGTTAAGGGTAAATTGGGTAATTAAGGGTAAAAATAATATAATAAGTCATATAAAATTAACTAAAACTTGTTATAATTATATTGGATGAGTTTATGTTGAGAAAAATAATCCATGGGAATATTTTATAGTCACTTGGAGTCACTTGGATGACTTTATATATTTTTTAGTATTTTATTGTATGGGAAGTCCAATATGCCGCACTCATGTCTTTAATAATTATTACATTTTTTATTTGTGGTTATTAAGAAAATATATTTAACTATAAGTATTTATTTTAAATATAAAATATTTATCTTTCCCATGGAAATTTATTTTTAAATTTTCGTAAATAAATTATTACCATAAATGATTACACAATGATGATGTAATAATTGTTTAATTAATGGAAATATCAAATAAATGATATTAAAAATTTTAAAATAAATATAATTTGAGATAATTATTTCCATGATTTTTTTAAATTACCTTGACATATAAGTTATTTATTTAATATTTTTTTGAAGTTATCTAGTGTATTGATATTTTTTAAAAAGTCAAATAATTAATAGTGTTCAAATTGATATTAATGATATTTTAAAATAAATAATATTTTTTTAAAATATTTAAAATTTGAAAAATTATAAACTTCATCCAAATTTTTTATATAAGGTTAAAAATTTCATCCCTCACTCATTTAAAGTTCATTTTTCATTTTATAGTGACTATATTAACCCTTAATGTGTAAAAATCCAAGTTGTCATGGTAAGAGTTAAAAGGTTTAACTAAGGGTTAAAGCCAAAAGGTAAGGGTACTAATGTTACCTAAACTTGTATAAAAATTATTGGTTGAGAGTATTTAGATTCATCCTAATATTATATTCTAAATAAATCACTTTGGAGTGATTTTTAATCAAAAATTAATTTATATTAATTTACTATTTTTGAGTTTCCAAAAGTGCCCCTCAACTCAATTATAAAATGGAACCACCTCCATTACTTCCTCAAACCACTTTTAGCCTTCTATATAGACAAATAACTTCAAATTTATCCTGAAAACTTACCCCCTTCATCTTAAAATCCTTACTTTAGGCATAAATCCAACCAATGAAGTCTTTTTCTTCAAATCAAAAGGAGATACCCAATGAAGAGGTAATGTTAATCGATGAATTTTTTTAATTTCTTACATAAAACCCTTAAATTATTTTTATTTAATGTTTACATAATAAAATATGTATCCTAAATATAATTATATGTTTTTATAGTAATGTTTTGACCTATACTCACACACAATTCCATCAAATGAGATACACAATCATCATTCATGTGTACAACAGACTACTGCCACACGAACTGATGTAATTTCGTCTTCCATTATCACATTTCATGATTGGTAATATTGATGGAATTTATATTTTTATATTATATATGTGATATTTATGATGTATTTATGCTTCTGGAATTATTATATAAAACATACCTTCATGCTTTCCATTTTTTGTAAATACGATAACTTCGTTTGTGGACATGTGGGAGACCTCCTCCTTAAAACTGTGTGATTCCTTCAAAATTTACATGGAATGTATTAAGGATGATTTTAGTGAAAATATATGATATATATTACATAATATTTATACTATAATTATATTATTTAATTTTTTCTATTAATATGACAAGAAAATGGAAACAACGTTCATATGTACGTACGACCTACTATCTCCATGAACAATATATTTTATTTTTTATTTATAATATTTATAGATTGTTATAAATACATTTATAATTAATATATATGATATTTTTTTATTTTCATTATTTTTATAATGATTAATTCCTAATTTAAGCAAGAGGATAAAAAATATAACAGACCAAAACACATGAAAAAAACAAAGTAATTATTACCTAAAACGTAACTTTAGCATTGAATTGTTATT
Organism: Viscum album; assembly: GCA_963277665.1. Classification (NCBI taxonomy): domain Eukaryota; kingdom Viridiplantae; phylum Streptophyta; class Magnoliopsida; order Santalales; family Viscaceae; genus Viscum; species Viscum album. The sequence continues at coordinate 534,644,651 of OY728126.1, forward strand.
AAAATGGTAATATAAAGCCCTAAATAAATCATATATGGTATTATAGAAATGAATATGGTTATATGATATATTTATAATAAGATTATATTTATTATAAAATATCTTTAAAGAGTACGATGAGAGTCAATACATAAGGTAAGAGATTTTTGTCTCACTTTTATTTCTTTGGGACACATGCCTTATACACTACTTATTTCATGTGTATGGTGTATATACTACCAATTGATTTATTTTATGGGTATTATTATGAATATTATGGTATTTTCATATCCATATAATTTTCTTTCTTGCACAGGTAATACGATTCTACTGATTATAAAGTGGTAAGGGACATCATCTCAATATCCTTTTGTCAGGGCACAATTTGATGTTATACACCCATCTTATTTTATGAGGTGTATATAAATAAAATTTGGCTTATAATGTCAGTAATTTATTTAGAATTATGTTATTTAACATTTTTTTAAATGTTATACTTTAATGGGGATTACATTTTAAATATTCAAAGTGGTATGGGACACCTTGAATGCCTTAAGATTTACTTTTCAAATCTTTTTCTTCATGTTAATATTATTGATATTATTTCAAATATTTATTTATATGGATAAAAAAGGATTATAAAGTATTTTTTATTTCTATTATTAATTTCATTTAATGGTTTTAAAAATCAATGTTTTTGCATGTTTTAATACAGAATGAATGCTTTTTTAACTTATTCAGCATGAACATCATTTCCCTCCTTCATGATACCTTAATTTTTTGAATCTTCCTTTACAACTTTGTGAGGTTATTTTCAATGAAAATGTTTTCTTTTTTAATTGCAATAATTTTAAATAAAATATTTAAAGTAAAAAAATGTATTTACCTCAAGAATTTTTAAATGATTTTATAAGAGTATTTTCATCTACGTCTACATATTTTTTTTAATTATATTTTTCTTGATTGGGGTTGATATACTATGATATTATCTACCATACTTTATTTTAAAAATTTATGATTAGTTTAACTATGGATGTTCTATTTTTATACCATTTATGTTTTATGGTTAAAGTATTCAAATTTTGTATGCTAGTTTTACAATATGAATATTTTTGATCTTTGAACCCTTTCATATGAGGAAAGCATTGGACTTAGTAAGTGAAGGATTGGACCTGCTATACTCCCTCGATGCATTGATAGGTCTCATTAGACAATCCAGATTGGGATTTGGTCAAGGCCTTACCCATTTGTTTTCATATGTCTTGGATGAGGCCTCAACTGTATGTTTCAGATGTTGAGCACTCTGCATTACGTCATTATAAGATTTGTTATTGATATTCCATGTGATTATTAGACTAGTATAATATCCATGGTTATGTTTCCTAGATAATGAGATTATTTAAATGGAATGTGTTTCAGTTATTTACCTTTATATATTGTTAAATCTATATTTACTCATAGCTTCCCCTGTATGCTTTCCCTTACTGCGTATTTGAGATAACCCCTTTAATATGTTTCAGTTTTCCCCGGGATTCCAAGAAGTATATTATGACTGACATGTAGGGTCACAAAAATAAGGAATAACAACATACTCAATGAAACTTTTTTTAAATTATTTTATAAAATTTATTTTTGATTTCAAGTCTGTATCTTGTTTACAAGGACTACTACACTATTAATTTTTTTGGGATGTGATTCCTTATAATTTATATGAATTTAATAAAGTAAGACACTAAATCCGGTCTACTAGGGTTGGGGTCATTACACTTTTTGTCCCCAAAAAGCACAAAATAAACAAAAAGTTTGAGATACTTAGCTCTGTATTTGGTCTCACACTCCCATGATCTCCCTTGAAGGGTTTTCATGCTGTCAACAAACACAAACCCAAATAAAACACTTTCCCTTGATTGTATTTCTATGACGGTTCTCAACACTACTAGTTCCTTGAAAAGTAAACTCCACTCTCATGGTCCAAATTACCTAGGTTGATATCATATAATGTTTCATCAAAATACATTCTCATATATGACATTTGAGTGACCCCAAGAAACTAGAACTACTGTGGTCATGGGGTTAAGCAGTATGCCACCTCACTATCCCAACATAATAGTATAAAAAGAAAGGTCATTTGATCCTAGAAGATAGCCTACATCCCTGGATAATAATATTAAACTCATAAACTTCAAGGGCCTCAGTCATCAGTCCAATGTGCACTCATAACATTTTTTGGGAAGTCCTCATCTTCCCCTGGAATAATTTCATCCTTTAAAACCATAACTAGCACCATAACTAAGACCCAAACACTATTACCCTAGAATCTGACCAGTATAACAGTGTACTTTAATGTATCTCATACATATCATACAAAATCTTCCACTCCAGTGGTGGAGTAATAATTATCATGATACACAAACTCCGTCGATGGTAGATGATCCTCCCAACTATGGCTTAAAATAAACATGAAAACTTGTAGAATGTTCCCGACAACCTAGATGATCCAATTTACCTGGCTAGATGACTGGGGTAAAACACAGTGAACAGTTACAACTGAGTCCTCAAAGTCTTTTATCATCCTCTCCCTAATCATTCCATGAAGTAACCATAACAGTCTAAAACAATCATCAAGAAAATCCCATTAATATGGACTACCTCCTTCATGCACAGATATGCCAAACTATCTATAAATATTTGTTAGTCATCACCTATTTAAAAATGATACAATAAGAGTTTAAATTGAAAACTTTCTTCAACTCCCTTGGATTTACAACCGATGGCAAGAGATCTCGATACATTTTCATATCCACAAATGTAATACTAAGGGATGAAAACTTCCTAAACACCTCCTTTGCACAATGTGACCAGAACCATCATCTGTCCCTAGAAAAGGATGATGTTATTATTTTATTTAAGGAAAACATAAAGAACATATCCAATGAATATATGGCTAGATAAGATCTCTCAAAAAATATCCTTAAGTTAATCCTCCCTAACTTGATAAAGAAGTAGAGGGGTAATAACCATCGACTAGAGGTACACTGAACCATCCTCACCCATAAGGGTCTGCTGCAAAGAGGTGAATTGATCCATCACCTCGCTTGACAACAAAGAATAGAAAATATAGTGACCCTAAAATTTTACACATATTATAACATGATTGTAAGAGTTATTGTCCCTAAAATACAAACTAATAATCAAAAAGTATAGTGTCTCTATAACACTAGGTATATAAATAGAAAACCTGAAACCAGTATGAAAAATATTTTTATTAATCTACACAATGAACTCTTAAATTCCATTTGGATCCTATATATGCATAGGACAACTTGGGGAATAAATACATAAAATGGATGAGCTAAAAAATCCTAGTAAGGGAATACAGATAGAAGGAAGCATAACACCAGAGTTAGAAGGCAGTTTATGATAATTTATAAGGCATGGATAATGAATAAACATATAAAGGCATAACTTATAGAACCTAGAATTATATTATTATAGAAATATAGAAATGTGGAAACTATATATATTATGAAAAAAACATGATTCGAAGCTAATTGACAAGATAATATAACATGGTGGACAAAGTCCCAAAATTGATTAGGTTTACTCCCTAATCCCATAAATAACATCTCATGATACAAAACATTAACTAATACATCATATCACTATTTAGTTCCAACCATCATAATATGTACATGAATATGTATTCCACATAATTAAATCAAACACATGGAACAATCATAAGGGTTACTACAGGAAAGAAATGGGTTTCATAATCATGTCATAGGGAATAACCAAAGATCATATCGTAATGGTATCCATGAAAGAAGGGAGTATGTAATTATTGGAAAATTATAAATTATTAATAAGAATATATCATGAATGATGATGTCTAATTGAATCTAAAAAGTGAAAAATAGTGTTTAGGACATTTTTGAAATGTGCAACTTTTGTGCAGTTTAAGGGAAAAGATTAAAGAGTGCTTAGAGAGGATAAAGGCATAATTATTTCTATAAAAACAGAAATTAACTAAAATTTATTTTCATTATAAAATGAGTGATTTTATAAAATATGTATAGATTAAAAACATTTTATGGAGTGTACATGAAAATGGATAAGAATATGAGAAGTTCCCTTTAATCGGGTTTTCTTATTTAGAGGAATTGATAAGGGAACCTTTTAAAACTTGTATTTCCCCAACAAATAATGATGGATTATGATATATACATATTTTTGGAGAATATTTAAATGATTTTGGATATGTATATAAGATTAATTAAGAGGTAAATTAGGAAAAGGATAGAGAATTGATAACCCATTTGGGCCTTAGCCCGGTAGGTAGGGACTCTGTAAGTGCATCCGGGATACCCGGGACCAAATCCAGGTGTAGAAATTATTTCCTGGTACTGTAGCAATACTATAGCAGGTACTGCAGTAGTACTGTAGCGGGTACTATAGTGGGAACTGTGCAGTACTGTAGCATGTACTATAGCGGGAACTGTACCGGGGACTGTTTGGCATTGTAGCAGCCGTGAATATGCCCCCGTTTGGGCCTTCGGGCCACCGATTTGGTCCCCAAGTCCTTTAAGGCCTTCGTTTCACCAAGGCCTTCAGGTCACTAAGGCCTTCGGGCCACCTTTAGTGTAGATGAAAACCAGACGACCTATGAGGAACAAACTGTACAAGGAGGATGAGCAAGGAGCTTTCACCACAACAGAAGCTAAAAGGATTGCAAGAATGAGAGGGTATGACACCTGCCATCGAGACAAGTCTGTGCATGCACGAGAATGCCTAGCCGAACAACCATGCGAGGTGGAGAGCTGATTTCACGATGAAGATGCTAGGGAGGAACAGTTCCAAGTAGCTAGTCTGGGTTGTATGTAATGTTTGAAGCCTACGGGCAAATGAATCCCCCTATGCCCTATGGGCCATGTAATACTTAAGCCTACGGGACCTGTAAGGGTTCCACATCACCCCTCGAAAGGTGGATTATCAAAAATCAATAAAAAATGAAGGCCTTTGGGACATTGGAGGATAACCCAAATGTATTATGGTGGTTTAGAGAGACCCCTTACCGTATGTATGAATGTGTTCTGCACTTGCACTTAATGTCTTGGATAATAAAATTATATTCATTAATAATTTAATTCATAACCTCTTATACATATATTTTATTCATTATAATATTATGATGTTCATTTATGTCTATTTTAATAATTTAGAGTTTATTTTCATCATTCCAGGAGAGTTTGTTTCATAGTGTCATGGTCAAATCATTTGTGGATAATTATAGATGTTCATGTAAAATAAGAATAAAACTCCAGAAGTGTAATTAAATAGTATTAATGACCTTACATAAATTTTAATGGTCCCTAATATATATTTTTTAGATATCGGGATGATTCTTTTAATAAAAATGTTGATGTTATTTAGTTCATTCATTTTGGCAGTTTTACCAACTATCCCGAACTAATTTTGTTTTAGATAATATTGTCGCCATATATTAATTCTAGAATATGATAACATATATGGTATACATATTTAGATAATTTTAAATAATTATATATTAATTTACACATATCATGAAAATGTTAATGGAAAATGAATACTCATCATCCATGAAGGTAGTGAACCGACATATCACGACCAATGTTTTAATTCTTAGAATTAAAGGAGAAGATAGGAGATTTTATAATATATATTTCATAAAAAAATAAAATTATAGTATATATAAGTTAATGGAGTTATCATTAAACTTTTTATGGGGTGAGGGTGAGGATAACCTAGATGAAAGAAAGAATTTAGAAGAGGAAAGTGGAGGATTTTACCTCTTGAATGTCGTCTTCTTGAGGACCAACTTAAGGAACTTGGAATTGTTATTTGGGTGATAACAAAAATAATAGTATGTGGGGAAGACTATAGGTAATGGATTTATATATAAGTTAATCCCTACGACTTATAGGGTATGGGGAGAAAGTATGGCGAGGGGTGGAATTTATAAGGGTAGAAGAGGGGTATTTTTGATTATTATATTCATCAGTTTATTATTTTGGATCAAGACTATCAATAGTAATGATTTTTGTGACTATATATTGTAAATAATACATGTGTGTTCGGAATAATGGTTTATTACATCATCCATGACCCAAAAATTCATGTATTCTTTTTAAAATGTTAAATAACTATCATTTACCGTACTTCATTATTCAAAAAAAAAATTCAACCATTTTAGAAAAATATCAAAAATTCACCCTAACCATTTTTCAATGTTTATATTTCATAAATGGAATTCATTTTATGAAAATACTTTTCTAAATTTTAAAATTTAATTTTTATATAAAATTCCCATTTTTTAAAAAAATTTCAATTTTAATATTATAATCGATTTTATGACCCTTTGAAAAATTATTTATGGTATCATAGAATTATATTATCATTATAATAATACATATTATAAATTTATAAATCCATTTTATGTAAATAAATTTTATTTTAATTCATTATATTGATTATAAAATTGAAAATAAAATAGATAAATTTTAGAAAAATATAAACACTTAATATACCATTTTTGAAAGATTTAATTACTATTACCATGTCATAATTATATCATATCTTCATTTTATGGGATACATAAATATTATTTTACATTTAAATAGGTAATTTTACTATTATAATGGCCAGATTACTGTTCTTAATAGTCGCATTACTATTCCAATAGTTAGGTTACTATTCTAACACTCTGATTTATAACAATCAATTGGGTTTAATAATTTCTATAAATACCTATTATTACAACAATTAATCATTCAATTTTTATTTATATGATGTTTATATATATAATTTCATCATTATAATGAATATTATATTATTAAAATTATGTTTTATTTTTACAGCTTTGTTTGTGAGTGTAATTATTTTGGTGGATCGAGAAGATCCAAATTATTCTATTCTTATTCTCTTACTTTCTATTTTTTCTCATGATATAATATTAGGAATTATTACTGGTTTATTTAATGATGAATGTATCATTCTTCATTTATGAGAAAAATATTTTTTTTCCTTTTCTATGTGGGGTTTGCACTTTATACTACTTTATAAAAAGGGGAATTCCATTGATAAAATTCTGGGTTATTACATTCTCCCCCTTATGAAATTTCACCCTTGGAATTTTGTTTTACATACTAAGGTGAAAACATGTGAGGATACTTTTCCTTCATCGCTTTTTCTAGTTCTCATGTCGCCTCTTCAAATTTATGGTTCCACCATAGTACTTTGACCAGGTGAGTAGTCTTATTGCGTAGAACTTTATCTCTAAGGTCTAATATCCTTATTGGAAACTCCTTATAAGAGAGATCATTTTTCTAGATGTACCACCTCTAAATTCAGTACATCTGATGGATCTGGTATGTACTTTCTCAAGAGATATAAAGGGAATACATCATGCCTTGATATATGGTTAGTGAAACTGACTATCGATAGGCAACAACTCTGATGTGATCAATAATATCAAAGTGGATGACAAACCTGGGACTTAGATTCCCCTTCTTCCCCAATATCATGATTATATTACATAGAGACATTCATAGGAATACCATGTCTCCAAACTAAAACTCGAAGTCCCATCGATGATTGTATGTATATATCTTTTTTTGATATTGAGATACCCTGATGTGATTCTAAATAATCTTTACATTTTCTTTTATTTCTTTGACCATTTTAGGCCTCAAAAGCTTACATTCACTGACTTCATTCTTTCGTGCAGGTTTTCTGCATCTTTTTCCATAAAGAGTTTCATATGGATCCATTTAGATGCTTGAGTGGAAACTATTTTAGTATGAGAATTTGATTAGAGGAAGGTATTAGTCTCATTATCCTTTGAATTCCATTGATAATTCTCTCAAAATATCTTCTAATGTATTAATAGTCTAATTATATTGGACATCTGTTTGGTGATGATAAGATGTACTGAATGTGACTTAGTGTATGGAAAATGTTGGAGAATTTTCTAGAACATGAAGTTAAATATTGGATCTCGATCGGATACAGTCAATAATGATACTCTATGAAGCCTCACCACTTATATGATATATATCTATGAAAGTTTATCAAGTGAGAAGTTCTATCTAATTGTGAGAAAGTGTAAAGTCTTTATAAGATGATCCACAATAACCCATATTGCATTATTTCCTCTGGATGTCTTCAAAATTCTAGTGACAAAGTCCATGGTGATGTTTTCCAATTTCCATGTAGGTTTGTGTAAGGGTGGCATCCTCCCCTTATACTTTTTCCTTTTAGACTTCACTTGTTCACACACTAGGCACTTTGATGTAAATTTAGTGATATCTTTCATCATATTGTCCCATCACTAGTGCTCTCGAAGATCTCGCTACATACTTATGCTCCCTTGGTGGATGGAGAAGGTTTAAATATGTGAATTATTCAAAAGATCATTCTTTATCTTATTATTTGATGGTATATATAGTCACAAACCAAATCTTATGAATCCTACCTCATTAATTTTTAACTCTAAAGATTTACCATTTCTAATAGTTTCCACCGTCTTCTGAATTTCCACATCACCTCTTTAAGAATCCTTTATCTACTCTAAAAGGGAAGTTTGAGAAATAATTTGAGAAAGGAATGATGATTTTACTCCATTTATGATTCCCATATCCATTATTTTCAAGTAAAATAGTATTTTATCCTTATTATTTCTCATTATTGATAAATTTGTAGGATCCTTTCTACATATAGAATATGGAACTTTCTTTGATTTACCAGGATGGTTTTGGATTTAGAAGTCATAATTATATGGACCCGACCTTAAACATTACATAATATTGAATTAAATTAATAATTCACATTGAGGATCTTTTCAGGTTTAGAGTTTTAGATAATTAGGCCATAACTATTACATTACAACTTGAATATTACAAGTAGACACTACTACTCAGCAACTATTTTTTTCATAAAATAAAAACTCTTAAAAAGAAACTTGTCTAGTTCCATGTTTTATATAGCATGAATTTTCCTTGATCCCATCCTTGACCCTATTAATCTTTTAGTCCTGTGGAAAACATTACAAAAACTTGGGATGAGTATAAAATGCTCAGTAAGGGTTATAAAATAAGGAAGGAAAACATTAGCCCATCAATAAATACAAATCAATGAAACCATACTTTTCAATCATAACATAGCTTATCATGAGATTTATGAATAACACACAAAAATTATAAATCATAAAGGCTACTTATGGCATCCATATCAAAATTACATTGTAGCTATCATAGCTATGTAGGGAGTTACACTTGGAATACCTATCACAGTATATTCCCTAAATCTCTTAGGAGAAACATCACGTTTACCTCCATCACGTTACCCAATGCATTAGAGAGCTATCTCGGGCTCACCCACCCTAGGTTTATCAGAGAACCGCCAATATATGTAAACAATTCCCAATAACCACAACACATTTAAAAAGGTAAAATAACATTTCCATATTCCAATATATCAAATCAATATATTTAAATAAACAATGTTTTATCAAATCATTTTCAAAACCATTTCAAAAGAGAATTTTGAATCAAAGTGTCCCATACCACTTTGAAGATTTTAAATGAATTATCATTTGAAAACATTAATTTCCATATCAATAAATCCTAAAACACATTTTGAAAACATGGACATTAATGAGAAACATTTATAAGAATAAATCTTTAAAACATTTCAAACGATATTTTAGTTAAAGAGTTTTTTTAACAAAAAGAGTGAAACTTGAATACAAATAATTGAGGAATAACATTTAATCAGAACTTTATAATATCATGAGAATAAATGGATTCAGGATATAATATGTAAAAGTATAGTATATAGACCATATAAGAGTGAATTGGTGAAAAACAACAATAGAGTCTCAATGGAAATGTAAATTTAGATGAAATCCCTTATAAAGATGGTATCCTTAAATTAAGGATAAATAAATCACATAATTAAGTGTGAAAAATATAAATACATCAAATATAAGTGGATATTAAGTGTAAAACAATCATAGGTAATTCACACATATTCATTGGATTACATATTCAATAAGTACAATTTGAACCCAAAGAATTAAAATTGAGTTAAGAAGTTCCCTTGTAAATATTTGACAACCTAACGACATCACTTTAAAATTCAGAAAATGAGTTGATAAGATAAAAAGGGTATCTCATCACTTGTAAATTAAGTTTAAATAAATGGGGATATAAAAGAACATATCTCAACATAATAAGATGTAAATTAAAAGACATAATAAAAATAAGTCTCTTAAAAAGAGGAGGGTGAATAGTTCCCTTACTGATTTGGTAACTTACAAAACATACGCCAAATGAAATAAGGATCATACAATGAAGATGTAAATACTCATAAATGAAATTATATTACATAAAGAGTACAATCATGGGCAGTACATACACCACACAAAAGGAAATAGTGGCAAATATAGCATGAATCGCATAGGAATAAAAAGTGAGACGAAACCCTTTACCACGTTGTAATCAACTGAGTTGTATGACCAAAAGTAAAAACCACCAAATGAATCAAATAATACAATTAATATAATTATAATCATGATAATATATATCAAATTTAAGTACACAATACACTACATGCAATGAATAAGTGGAAAACAATGGAAATCTCATGGAATTAATAGTGAGATAAGAAAATCCCTTACACAAATTCGGCAGCCTAACGACGCCTGTTAAAAATTCTTAAAATGAATTAATGAGAGTAAGAGAGTGTCTCTCATCATATTAAAATAAAAATTAAAGTATGGTGAATATAAAAGAACATTCTCCGACATAAGAACATGGAGCATAAATGAAATGACATAAAAGAGAGTACTTGGAAAGAAAGAGAGAGGTCGGTTCCCTTACCTCATGTTCGACTTGACTCAATCGTTCTATAATCTCCTGAATAATAAACTGAAGTTAATTTATACTTGCTTAAGAACCTTTTTAATTTTTATTATTCCTTTTATATTGCTTATTACCATGTTATAAACATTATGTAATCATTTAAGTTAATAATGTTCGTTTTGTCGATATTTGGTACTTGAGTCAAAAATGAACTTCTTATAATTACATGTTGTTCATGTGGTCAAAGGTTCATTATATACAGAATTATATTGATGATTTAGATATCATATATATCATATATATCTATTATATACATGTATTTATAATATTACATTACATTTATTGGTAAGAAATGAAATGCACCGTTCATCGAGACGGTAAGCCGTACGTACACATGAACGCTACTTTCATTTCTATTTATTATTTTAATGAAATTAAAACATAATGATACATAGGTATATTATAATTCCTGTATAATATCATATATAATATCATTAACTCTATCCTTTATCCATCCCACATAAGGCATTAACGAGTCACATCACTTTGAGGGGGCTGTAGTCCGCGCTTCCTCAAATGAGATTATCGTATTTACCCACTATAGAAACCATAAAGGCATGCTATAAATGGAAAATACAGAATATTAAAGAAAAAATAAAAATAATATATATCATATATAAATACAGTGCCATCGTAATGGCCACCTTTAGAGGCGGTTGGAGATATTTGGACAATCATCGTTTCGTGAGGCGTTAGTTTTCCATTCGTAGAAACATAATGTTCTTCATCCATTAAATGGAGGTGTTTGTAAGTGTAGTTATAATAATTCTCATAACACCATCCTAGTATATTTAAGATAATGGTGTTTTTACAAAAGAAAGTAATAAAAAGAGTTTAGGGGTTGGAGAAGTAAAATAAAAGAAAACAAATTAAGAGAAACTGTTACCTTTAATTTGGGTAACTCCCTTTGGATTGAACCAAAGGACTTATTGAAGTGCCTTCTGCCTAAGGTAAGGCTTCTAGGACCTAGCCTTAAACATTACATAATATTGAATTAAATTAATAATTCACATTGAGGATCTTTTCACGTTTAGAGTTTTAGAGAATTAGGCCATAACTATTACATTACAACTTGAATATTACAAGTAGACACTACTACTCAGTATCCATTTTTTCATAAAATAAAAACTCTTAAAAAGAAACATGTCTAGTTCCATGTTTTAGATAGGATGACTTTTCCTTGATCCCATCCTTGACCCTATTAATCTTTAAGTCCTATGAAAAACATTACAAACACGTGGGATGAGCATAAAAAACTCAGTAAGGGTTATAAAATAAAGAAGGAAAACATTATCCCATCAATAAATACAAATCAATGAAACTATACTTTTCAATCATAACATACCTTATGAAATCATGAGATTTATGAATAACACAAAAAAATCATAAATCCTAAATGTTACTTATGGAATCCATATCAAACTTACATTGTAGATATCACAGCTACATAGGGAGTTACACTTGGAATACCTATCATATTATATTCCCTAAATCTCTTAAGAGAAACATCACGTTTACCTCCGTCACGTTACCCATTGAATTGGAGAGCTATCTCGGGCCCACCCTCTTTAGGATTATCACGGAACCACTCGTATACGTAAACAATGCCCAATAAAAATAACACATGTATAAAGGAAAAATAACATTTCCATATTCCAATATATCAAATCAAGATATTTAAATAAACAATGTTTTATCAAATCAATTTCAAAACCATTTAAAAAGAGATTTTTGAATCAAAGTGTCCCATACCACTTTGAAGATTTTAAATGAATTATCATTTGAAAACATTAATTTCCATATAAATAAATCCTAAAAGCCATTTTTAAAACATGTACATTATGGAGAAACATTTATAATAATAAATCTTTAAAACATTTAAAATGATATTTTCATTAAAGAGTTTTTTTAACAACAAGAGAGACACTTGAATAAAAATAATTGAGGAATAACATTTAATCAGAACTATATAATATCATGAGAATAAAGGGATTCAAGATATAATATGTCAAAGTATAGTATATACACCATATAAGAGTGAATTGGTGAAAAACAACAATAGAATCTCAATGGAAGTGTAAATTGAGATGAAATCCCTTATAAAGATGGTATCCTTAAATTAATGAAAAATAATTCACATAATTATGTGTGAAAAATATAAATACACCCAATATAAGTGGATATTAAGTGTAAAAAAATCATAGGTCATTCACACATATTAATTGGATGACATATTTAATAAGTACAAGTTGAACCCAAAGAATTGAAATGGGGTTAAGAAGTTCCCTTGTAAAAAATTGACAGCCTAACGACGTCACTTTGAAATTCAGAAAATGAGTTGATAATATAAAAAGTGTATCTCATCACTTGTACATAAATTTTACATCAATGGGGATATAAAAGAACATATCCCAACATAATAATATGTAAATTAAGAGACATAATAAAAAGAAGACTTTTAAAAAGAGGAGGGTGAATAGTTCCCTTACTGATTTGGTAACTTACAAAACATAAGCCACATGAAATAAGGATCATACAATGAAGATGTAAATAGTCATAAATGAAAGTATATTACATAAAGAGTACAATAATGGTCAGTACATACACCACAAAAAAGAAAATATTGGCAAATATAGCATGAATCTCACGGGAATAAAAAGTGAGACGAAACCCTTTACCACGTTGTAATCAACTGAGTCATACGACCAAAAGTAATAACCACCAAATGAATCACAGAATACCATGAATATAATGATAATAATGATAATATATATCAAATGGAAGTACACAGTACACCACATGCAATGAATAAGTGGAGAAGAATGGAAATCTCATGGAATTAAAAGTGAGATAAGAAAATCCCTTACAAAAATTCAGTAGCCTAACTTTGCCACTTAAAAATTGTTAAAATGAATTGATGAGAGTAAGAGAGGTACTATCATAATTTGAAAATAAAAATTACATTATGGTTTATATAAAAGAACATCCTCCAACTTAAGAACATGGATCATAAATTAAATGACATAAAAGAGAGTACTTGAAAAGAAAGAGAGAGGTCAGATCCCTTACCGCATGCCCGACTTGACCCGATCGTTCTTTAATCTCCTGAATAATAAACCAAAGTTAATTTATTCTTGCTTAAGAACATTTTTCATGTTTATTATTACTTTTATATCACTTATTACCATCTTATAAACATTATTTAATCATTTAAGTTAATAATGTTCGTTTTGTCGATATTTGGTACTTGAGTCAAAAATGGGCTTCTTATAATTACATGTTGTTCATGTGGTCAAAAGTTCATTATATCCAGAATGATATTCATGATTTAGATGTCATATATATTAGATATATCCTATATATATAGGTATTTATAATATTACATTACATTTATAGGTAAGAAATGAAATACACCGTTCATGGAGACGGTAAGCTGTATGTACGCATGAATGCTACTTTCATTTCTATTTATTATTTTAATGGAATTAAAACATAATGATATAGAGGTATATTATAATTCCAGTATAATATAATATATAATATCATTAACTCTATCCTTTATATAACCCACATAAGGCATTAAGGAGTCACATCACTTTGAGGGGGCCATAGTCCACGCTTCCTCAAATGAGATTATCGTATTTACCCGTTATGGAAACCATAAATATGTGCTAGAAATGGAAAATACAGAAGCATAAAGAAAACATAAAAATAATATATATCATATATAAATACAGTGCCATCGTAATGGCCACCATTAGAGGCAGTTGGGGATATTTTAACAATCATCGTTTCGTGAGGCGTTAGTTTTCCATCCACATAAACATAATGTTCTTCATCCATTAGATGGAGGTGTCTGTAAGTGTAGTTCGAATCCTTATCAGAAAAACTTCCTAGTATATTGAGGATACTGGTTTTTTTACAAAATAAAGGAATAAAAAGAGTTTAGGGGTTGGAGAAGTAAAATAAAAGAAAACAAATTAATAGAAACTGTTACCTTTAATTTGGGTAACTCCCTTTGGTTTGAATCAAAGGACATCTTGAAGTGACTTCTGCCTAAGGTAAGGATTCTAGGAGGAGGAGAGGGATGTAGGGAGATTAATTGGGTAGATTTTGGATGAGCCAAATGGATTTAGAGGTGTGAGGAATTGGATATAAGTGGTCTCCTTTTATAAGGGAGTGGAGTGGCTCTTTAGAAACGTGTGAAAATATTATTTTATAATATAATGATATTCTGTTTCTAATATTGCCAAAATCATTATAGTAGAATCTAAGATGAGTCATGGTCGAAATAAAATCATCCAATTAGAATTGGACATGTTTTGAATAATATATTAATCATTATAATCGTATTTATTTAAATCATTTATTAATGAGGTAAATACTGAATCATTATTGTGTAATAAATAATTTAATTTATTTGATGTCCATAAATTATAAAAAAAATACCATGATATAGGAAATATTTTTATTTTTCCAAATAATTTTTATAGTCAAAAATAGGACTTATATAACACCATATAAAAATTAATTACTAAAAGATTTTTGTTAATGTCAATTTTGTCTTCACATTATATTAATTAATCTAAATTGCCATTATCACTCCCAAGTGGCTCAATGTGGTCCCAAAATCGACCCAAAGATATCCATGGTAGTTAATGACTCAACCGATAAGGTTTGGACAAGTGTTAAGGTAATTTGTAATTATTATAATATTCTATTAACCTTGAATTACCCTATTTACCTTTAACCGCGGTAAATAAAAGTCAAAAGTTACTATTCACCAAAAATTATTTTCATCTTAATGGACCACATTTTACTTTTTGATAATAACCATGTATGTCAGATTTTTGAAATTAAATTCACAGAAGTGGTAAAATTTCATTCAAATGAAAAAGTCAGTTTGTTTAACTACCACTAAGTGGTTTCACTATTCATCAAAAATTGAAGTTTTTCAGAAAAATATCAAAAATTCTGCCTAAGATATATTTGATATTCCGAATTCAAAAATGATGTCTATTATTCCAAATTAAAAACGTATAAGTGACATTAATTAACTTTAAAATTAATTTCCGTTATCAAAACAAATAGCGTGTTTTTAAGAAACAATAACTATCAAAAGATTTATATTTGTTTATGTCCAATTTCAAAGTGAAATTAATTCCAATGACCCACATTGGATTGAATGGTAAAAATATATTTTAATTTCACTTTAAAACCAATTAAAAAGACAATATAACCATATAAATAAATTAGATTAAAAGGCACTTTTGAATTAAAATACAATATTTTTCATTATTCATTAAAAAAATGAACTTCGTCGGAAAAATTCCAAAAATTTACACAAAGTAAATTTTTATGTCCCCATTCTAAAGAGGGATTTTATTTTGTCATATAGAATGTATTAAAGTGACCAAAACTAGATTTGAAAAGGGTTTTCCTTTAAAAGGCGATAAATCGGCCTTTTATTGTAAATTATGCTTAAAATTAGATTCATTCACATTTTATGCCTCTAACTTTTATTGGATTAATGTAAATACATTTAACAAACATGTATAATCATATTTTATTTTTTTTGTTTATTCCTACCAATACAATGACTAGGAGTTGACTACCATTTAAAACAATAATATTATATTATGAGTGTGCAACGTAAGATTTCAAAGAAACCCGTTGTTGTGTATCAGGTACGCTATCGAACATAAAAACCTTTTTGAAGAAAAATTAATATTTAATTCAAAAATTAATAACTATGAAAAAGTCATATTCTTTATTTACCTGGGATGTTACAATAATCCTTGATGATTTCTAACTATACTCATTGGTGCATATTAAACTCCTATATGAATATATATTTGAAGCTCTTTTGATTAGTACATATCTCAGAATTATCCTTATAAAAATAATTCCGTCATTTTTTCAATGCGAAGATAATAGTCTTCAACTCCAGATCATCTGTGGAATATTTTTTCTCATGAAATTTTAGCTAACTTCAGGTGAAGAATATCACTTAATAATTTTTAATTATTACAAAACCTAAAAATTTATTTGACGCATCACTTTATACCACAAAGACTCCCACACTTGTGGGTAGTGTATGTAATGATGCAATGATAAGCCTCTTTTTCAATTCTTTGAAGCAGAACTCACATTATCTTTTCCAGAAAATATTTACTCCATTTGAATCCATCTTGGTTAGTGGGTTTGACAATCATGATAAGTTCCTAAAAAATCATCACTAATACCCAACTAGGACAAGTAAACTAGGGATTTCTATTTTAGATATTGATCTGTGCCCCTCATCGATTGACCTTGTCTTAGAAGGGTCCACAAATATACCTTTTCCAGTGATAACATACCTCAAAAAAGATATTTCCTATATCTATAACTAAAATTTACTATACTTTGCATACAATTTATCACGTCACAATGTTTTTAACATAGTATTCAAATTATCCTGATGCTCCTCATTACTCTTTGTATATATATCATAATATCATCTATAAGTACTACCAAAAATTTCAAAAGGTATTTTCTATAGACTATTCATTATATCTATAAGAATTTATTGATAATTAGTGAGTCTGAAGGGTATTATTATGAACTCGTAGTGTCCGGACCTGATTCGAAAGGTTTTCCTGGGAATATATGCCTTATTCAACTTTAACTGGTGATATCCTAACTGAAGGTTCACCTTATAGAAATAATTTTTCCCATTTAGCTGATTGAATAAGTCATCTATCCATGGAATGGGAAAGCTATTCTTTATCATGATTTATTTGAGATCATGATAATCAATATAGAGGCGCATTTATCCATCCTTCTTCTTGATGAAGAGGATCGGTGCACCCCTGGGTGAAGTACTCATGCCTATCAAACCTTTACAAAAATACCCCTATAAATGATTCTTAATTTATTCTAACTCAATGGTGGACATCATTTAATAAGTATTTGATATCAGTAGAGATCTTGTTATAATTTCAATTGAAATCTCAACAACTTGATCTGGAGGAAGACTGACAAATTATTTAGGGAACACATCAATGTAGTTCCTCATAATGGGCATGTATTTAAGCATAATCCTCTACTTTGTTACAATAATTTGAGATAGATATGCTTTATTATATGGAAATAAGATACACACTTGATTTCATGATTCTGAAGGAGATTTATCCTTATCCTTTCACTTGTACAGAATTAGAGGATGCCTTAGGATGTGAAGACTGATCTCCCTTTCCCAATAGTCGATGTCATATTTATATAAATATTGAAAATACACGCTCAAAATATCATAAAACATTAATAAAGGAATTAATATGAGATTTTATGGGAGGTTTAGTCTAACATCATTTATCAAGGAGAAGTTATATACATCAAATAAAATAATTTTCCGCATTATCTATTATCGTAGATAACTCATCGTCCATATTTTTAGGTGGTGTTTGAATAGTTCTATTAAACATTAAATATATGAACGAACATATATAAACATAATAAAAAGTATTTTTCATATTCTTAAATGAATAACCAATGTACCTGTCACCACATCCTTTTGAGGATCCAGCTTAGGAGTAAAGATAGAATATCCCTTCTTTGTTGCCCAGGAGGTTATTGTCATTGATTTCCTTAGAAAACCATTAACTTAGGGAATTGGATCACATAATTCCCATTTCCTTTCATTTCGGAAACCATACTTTAGGAAGAGTGTTAATATATACCTTCCATTATTATTCCACATTAGTGGGATTCTTCATATCCTTTCAACAATTATTAGCTTAATGCACCTCTTTTACACATTTCAGGCATCTCCCATTTCCCTTTAGACATCCGAGGATGCTTCTACCCACAATTTTGACACATTGGAAGTTGGGTTTTCTAATGCCCTGACCCCAGTTACCCAGAGTTGGTGTATTTTTACATAACAATTGGCATGATCACAAAAGATCAAGTCTCTAAAGTCCAATTAGTTTAGTAGCATTGGAAGTACTAGATACATTCATAAGGTTTACATTATATCATAAAATAGAAAACTACAACAACATTGTTTCCATAGAAACACTGAGATCCATAGAATATCCCTGCAGGTCAGTTATAAAATACCTCTTCACATCCTGGGAAAAATAAAACATAGAAAGGGGTGAGCTCAGATTCTCATTAAGTATAACAATATAGAGGAATCTTTCATAAATAAGCATAAAAATTTGAGGCAATGTTTAAGACTAAAATAAAATCCCTTTAAACTTGAAATTCAGTATAATATGGAAAAGATAAAATCAAATAATTCCATTTAATTACTCACATGGATATTCTACTAGTGGAATAATCACATGAAATATCAATAGCCACCTTCATAATGATGGAATGCATAATGCCAGACTTTCATAACCATATAGTCAAGGCCTGGTGCCAAGAATACAAATAATATTTTGTCAAGGTCTTGTGCCAAGACACTAGTTTGTCTCATGAGACCAACCGATGCATAGAGGAGCTATAGCTGGCTGCACCCGTCACATACTAAGTCCCATGCATTCCTCATATGAAAAGGTTTAAACATAACACAAACATTCGTATTAAAACTAGCATATGAAATGTCGATACTTTATACATAAACCATGAATGGTGTAAAAATAACACATCCATAGTCAAACATATCATAAAACCTTCAATACAATATGGAAGTTTTGTACCATAATAAATCAACTTCAAATAAGCTTAAAATCCATCAAAGGATGTTGACATAGATGAAATCAAAACCTTTTTAGAGAAATGTGTCTTTCTATTTTGAAACCATTTAAAGGTCACATAATTATAAAATAAAACATTTATATTTAGAAATATTCTTATAAGATTATAAGGGAAGCTTCAATGATGTTATAATGGCGGACAATAGCCGCACCCACCGTATAAGTTAAAAAAAGACATTCTTACCTTAATTTTGTCGCAAAGCTTATAAAAGACCTTGTTTGGAAAATGAGGGAAAGATTCCTTTATAAATATCTTATAAAAGTCAAATAAGGGTATAAATGAATCTAACCCATAGTCTTTTAAATTTTAAGAATGTTTTGAAATACATTTTTAAGAAACATGGATGTGGATGATAAAGAGGTCCTAGTAGATAATTACGTATAAATAACCTCAGATAATGAAGATATTGTAGAATTAACCCTTAAATTGTAATTTTCCTAGTTAGAGGGTAGGTTAACCTCCCGTATAATGGTGAAATAATTTTTATTAAATTATACAATAATAATATACGTTAATATGATATCATATATGATCTTTTTACATTGATTTGTTAATAATATCTTAGTATTATCGTTGTTTCGGGTGTTAATAGACTCATTTTCCTCTATATTCTTTGTTATGTGAGTCGTATTTTTTATGGTTGGGATGTATATTATTCATATCCAGAATGATATCACATCATTAAACATTATTTTTAATCATCTAATGAAAATTTTTCTTGAATGGATACGATGAGGAATGAATCTCATCGCGTTCGTGGAGACGGTAATCCGTACGTACGCACGAGCGACAATATCATTATTTTGATATTAAAATAATATATAATTGGATTGTATATTATATATACAGAATAATAATTATGTTATGTTTATTATTTACATCAACTATATGTCATTATTATACCCATCCAAATAATAATGTATTGAATAACAAGTACACCACGACGTGAAGATGGTAAGCCGAATGTACGCACGTATGGTGACATGTCATTAAAAGGATGGATAGAATAATGAATTTTGTTGTACCATATTTATAATAACATCACAATATATATAAGAGACTAGAGTTTTTATTTTAGAATGGAAACAACAAATAAAAACGAAGTGGAAGAAGAAAGGAACTTGAAAGAGGTGATGAAATATTTACCTCTTCTTCGGGTTCTTCCTTTTGATTTGATCAAAAGGGATCCTTAAGTTGGATTTATGACTAAATTAAGGCCTCTAAAATCAATTTAGGATAGTTTAGAGGGTATTTGGGCAGGGTTTGGCTGAGAAAAATCTCTTTGAAGGTGTGAATTAGAGAGAAGGGGGAGTGGCCTTTTATAAGAGGGGTGAGGGGCACCTTAGGAAAAGCTAGAAATATTATTTTATAATAAAATAATTTTAGGTTTAAAATGGCTCAAAAATGATTTATTTAAAGGGTAAGGTGGGTATAGGTTTCAAACCACTCAACCAATAGGTTTTAGACAGGTTTGGGTCACTATATTAACCTTATCATTTAGATTTAACTCTTAGTTAAATAGTTTGACATTTACCATGTCTCTTTTTATTTTTATACTATATGGTTAATAAACTTACTATATACTTCAAATAGAACCCAAAGTGGTTCATTAATGACATATATAATAGTATTTAATCCATTTGGCTGATCCTTATATTTATAGGAATAAAATACCAATTAATAATATAATATTTGTTTTAAAAACTCTTTTATGTCAATTTTGACACTTTTTTGGTATTTTGTTTTTTATAAATTCATAACAACATTATTACTTCGAAAACAAATTATATAACCAACCCCAATATGTCATATTAACCTAGAAAATTATTTTAATTCATAAAAAGTCTCAAATTTCATTTATTTGGATATTTATAATATCAAATATTTCAATATTTCATTAATTAGGTAATTACTGCATCATCATTGTGTCATAAATAAATTAAATTATTTTATGTCTAAAATATATAATAAAATACCATTATGTAGGAAATATTTTTATCTTTCTAATGAATTTTTATATTCGAATTTATCTTAAGTGTAAACTAATATTAAAAATCGTTTAGTCATTAAACTTTGAATTTAACACTTTTAACTCTTCTTTGAATTAAATAATAATAAATGTCCTAATCTAATTTAAGTGAGCCTAAAGGATCATATTTTATTCCTAAAGTTGTTTTTTTTCTAATTACACTAATCCAATATAATTAGGACTTCTGTTAGGGTAATAAAAATATCATTTTTACCTTTAATTACCCTATTTACTTTTAACCGTTGTAAATAAAAGTCAAAAGTTACTATTAAACAAAAATTATTTTCATCCCATTGAACAAAATTTACTTAATAATATAAACGGTGTCTCTTATAATTTCTAAATTAAACTCACAGAAGAGGTAAAATTAAGTTTTATGTAAATTTGAAAATGGTCCTAGGAGGCGGGTAAAAGACGGTAAAAAGTTCAATAAATTTTTTATATATCTAAAATTATTATAAAATGACTCTAATGAATTAAATTGAACTTATATAGGTATTAAAAATATATTTTGACCTAAAATAAATTTGAATAAAATAATTAATTATTTAAATAAAAAGTCAGTTTTAAACAATAACTTAGTGTTTTTCACTATTAATAAAAAATGATAGTTTTCAGAAAAATACCAAAATTTAACCCAAAGATAATTTTCATATTATGAATGAAAAAATTCGGCCTATTTTACCAAATTCAAAACATAGAAGTTTCATTTATTAATTTAAAATTAATTCCCATTGTCAAAACCAAAAAGCATGTTTTTAAGAAATAATAAGTAACAAAAGATTGATACTTGTTTATGTTCAATTTCAAAGTGAAATTATTTCCAACGAATAACATTGGATTAAATGGTAAAAAAATAATATATTTATACTTTAGAACCATTAAAATTTACAATTTAACGATCTAAATTATTTTGATTAAAAAAGTTGTTTTCAGTTAAAATATAGCATTTTACACTATTCACCCAAATATGAAAGTTATCAGAAAAACACCAAAAATTTATTGAAACTAAATTATTATGCCCCCATTCTAAATATGAAGTATATTCTTTAAAATTTAATATATAAAAGTTTCAAATATTGGATTTAAAAAGGTTTCTCTATTAAAAGGTGGTAAAATTGCATTTTTTGAAAAATACTTCTTTTATCTGAAAAAATGAATTTGTTCTTAAATTATGTCTAAGAAACTCATAATATGAATTCTAAAATTATAAGGATTATATAAAGTTCAAAATTCAGTAAATTCCTTTCATAACCTCTTTTGAACGACTAGTTTGGTAAGTCGTGGTGTGTTTGAACTCAATGTTGCGTGTAGTGCAAGTTATTGAATTACTTTGAAGAAATAAAAAACTATGAAATCTTTGGGTGTTACAGGTTTTATTTCATCCATATGATTTATCTATTTATGCTGCTATAATAAACTTCATTTTACTCTTTTTATCTCTAATCCCTTGAGACCGCTTAGATTATCCAATTTTCCTCAAAACGTTATGGGCACAACCAAAAATATCTTCATAGATTTAAAAGTATAAAATCACCAATTATTATCATATAATCAGATTTAATACACTAAAGAATAAATCCCCCTTACTTTTAGTTTTCATGTAAAATCCAGTGGCATGTCATGTAATTTTTATGATGTTTGCCTCATATTCCTTGATATAGTAACCTTCCTTTTTCTTTGGTCAAATGAATGCCCACTCCATATTAAGATGAATAGTTTGTGGAAAATATTTATTGAAAAATATTTTCTTGAATCCTTCCCATTCCATGGAATCAATTTTCTTTTATGGACCTCATGTTTTTAATAAGTGTCCACCACTGATCAATTTTCTGATCAAAATTATTGACCACTAATACAACTTTCTCTTATTATGATAATTTGAGGACAAATAATATCTTCTCAATGGAGTTAATCAATTTTTATGTGACGAGGGTTTTAAAATATCCACAAAATATAGGAGGCCTTTGTCGCATAAAATATTCAACTACAACTTTCTATTTCTTAGGAGAAGGATTGAGTTCCACATGATTCATATTATTATTCATAACTTGATCATGTTGAGATAGTATTATCATGAAGTTATAAGATCCCATGAAAATCAGGACTGAAATCTCATAAGAAAAATCATCACATTACCTATCATATTTTTCTTTAGCAAGAGTTCTCCTATTTCAAATCATTACCTAAAAAAATAAAAATAATATCATGGGTGTGTGGGGTGGGGCTTGAATACTTAGATAATGATAATATAAAAATTAAACTATTAATGTTGAAGGATAAACTTATAAATGAAAATTATATCCTAACTTATGATTACCTTTGTTTGAATCTTGGTTATCCATGGTGATTGAATTATCCCAAGGGTTTTTACTAATGATTTCTAGTTCTAATCCCCCTAAAAAACTTATCCATTATCTGATTCAAACTATAGTGACCCAATACTTTTACACATACTATTACATGATTTTAAGAATTATTATCCATCAAATACAAACCAAGGATCGAAAAGTCTAGTGTCTTTGGAAAAATATTTACATAATTAGAAAACATGAAACTATAATAAAAAATATTTTTATTAATATCCACAATGAGATCCTAACTTTTTTTGGGCTTCTACATCAATATAGGATAACTTGGAGAATACATATATAAAATGGATGAACTAAAAATCCTAGTATGTGAATAATCATAGAAAATAAGCATAACACATGAGTTCAAAGGCATAAAATGATAACATATAAGGCATGGATCATGAATAAACATATAGAGGAATAAAATATAGAACATTGGAATCATATGATCATATCAATGTAATAATGTGTAAATAACATATATCATGTCATAAACATTAGTCAAGGATAACTACCAATATGACATCATAGGGTAGAAATATTCCCATAATAGATTAGGCTTACTCCCTAATACCATACATAATGTCTCACGAGAAAAAAAATTACCCAATGAATTAGAGTGCTATCTGGGTGCATCCATCATATGATGTATATTCATATGTATTCCACATAAAGGAATCAAACATAGGGAATAATCCAAAGGTTTACCCATTGAAAGAAATGAGTTTCGTAATCCTGTCATAAGGCATAATGAAGGATAATATGATAATTAAATATATAAAATAATGGTATTGATCATTATTAGTCGTTAATAAATTATAAATATGAATAAATAATGAATAACTATGTCTAATTGGAGTGAAAACATAAAAAGGTGAGTTTAGGTAATTTTAGAAATGTGCCACTTTAGTGCAGTTTAAGGGAAAATATTAAAGTGTACTTAAAGAGAATAAATTCATAATTATTTCCATAAAACTAGAAAAAAACTAAAATATTATTTCATTTTAAAATGATTTATTTTAAAAAATATGGATTTATTTAAAATATTTTATTGAGTCTACTTGAAAATGGATTAGAAACTACGAAGTTTCCCTTAATTAGGTTGACTTATCAAGAGGAATTGAGAAATGAAACTTTTAAAATATATATTAACCATAAAATAAATATGAATTGAGATAGATACATATGTGTGGAAAATATTTGCAGAATATATGGTAATTATTTAATAATAATTAAGATGTAAATTGAGGAAAGGAGAGAGAAATCATAACCCTAAGGTAATATAAAGGTTTAGAGAGATCCCTTACCTTATGTTCGAATGTGTTATGAAATATCGCTTAATATTATAGATAATAAAGTTATATTAATTAACAATTTAACTCAAAACCTCTTATATATATATACATTTTATTTATAATACTTTTTTAAGTTCATTTATGGCCATTTTGATGAGTTATAACACTCAATTTCATTTTTGAGGGAGTGTTTGTTTCATGGTGTCATGGTCGAATAATTTGTGGATAATTATAGATGTTATTGTAAAATGATAATAAAATAAAGAATTTTATTGAAATAGTATTCATGAACATCCAAAAATTTTAAGAGTGAAATATATAATTTTGTGTTTAGATATTAGGATGATTCTTTTAGTAAAATTATTGTAGTTATTTGGTTAGTTCATTTCTGCAGTTTTTACGACTGTCAAAAATTATTTTTATTTTATATAATATTATGGAATTTTTTTAATTATATATTTGAAACCATACATTTTATACATATTTTAGTTATTTTAAAGAA
The DNA here is from genome assembly GCA_963277665.1 of Viscum album. Taxonomy (NCBI): domain Eukaryota; kingdom Viridiplantae; phylum Streptophyta; class Magnoliopsida; order Santalales; family Viscaceae; genus Viscum; species Viscum album. The sequence goes on from OY728126.1 coordinate 534,670,513, forward strand.
TTATATGTGAATTTAAACCTATCATTAAAATGGTAACGGGAAACAAAAACTCATCATCCATGAAGGTGACAAACAGACACATCATTGATGTTGTTTTAATTTCTAGAATACAGGGAAAAGAGATGAGATTTTATAATTGATATTCCATTTAAAAAAAAATGAAATTCTAGTATATATTCTTCACTAGTGTTATTAGTCCACTTTGGATGGGGGTGCAGACAAGGTAGATGAAATAGAGAACTTAAAATAGGAAGATAGAGGATTTTACATCTTGAATGTTGTCTCCTTGAAGACCTCCTTAAGGAATATAGAATTGGTATTTAGGTAAAATAATAAATACTAGGACATGGTGAAGAGTCTTGGGATGAGAATTGGATAGAATATTGGCACTCTCCAAGTCTTATAATGTGTGAGGATAAGGGGTGGTGAGTGGTGATATTTATAAGGGGAGGAGAGGGGTGTTTTTAATTATTATATTCATTAGTTTATTATTTTGGATATAGTCTATTAATAGTATTTATTATTGTGACTATATTTAGTCAATGGTGCATATTATTGTGTAATAATGGGTTCTTACATCATTTATGACTCAAAAAATTTATGTATTTGGTTTATAATGCTAAATACTATAAATTACCTTATTTCACCATTCACCCGAAATTCCACTATTTTAGATAATTATGAAATATTCACCCAATTTTTTTTTTCAAATTGTACATTTAAAAAATAGAAAACATTTTTTTAAAACATTTTTCTAAATATTAGATGTTTTATTTTTAAATAAAATCTCTTTTTATTGGAAAAATTCTATTTTAATATTATAATCAATTTCATTACCCTTTGAAAAATTATTTGTGGTCTCATAAAATTATATTATCATTATAATACAACTTATTATTAATTTATAAATCCATTTTTTAAATAAATTTTATTTTAAATCATTATATTGATTAGAAAAGTGGAAATAAAAGAGTTATGTTTTACAAAAATATTAACACTTAATTTATCATTTTAAAAACATTTATTTACTTACACCTTGACATAAATATGTCATATTTTAATTTTATAGGATAACTAACTATTATTTTAAATTTTCATTGATGAGGTTACTATTATAACGATTAGATATATTTTATAACTATCACATTATTATTCCAACAGTCAGGTTACTATTCTGAATATCAGATTTATAATGGTAATATGAGTTTGCTACTTCCTATAAATACCAATTACTCAATTATTTCCTCATTCACTTATAATTTCTTTAAAATATTTTATATATACTTTCATATTTATAATAAATATTGTATTATTGACATTATTTTTTATTTAAACATCTTTGTTCGTGAGTGTGACCATTCTTGTGGACCAATCATATCCAAATTATCCTATTATTATTCACTTATTTTCTATTTATTGTCCCACTATAATATTTGGAATTCTTATTGGTTTATTTACCAAAAAACATAGCACGCTTAATTTATGAGAATATATTTTTTTTATCTATGTGATTATTTTTCTTTGTAATACATTACAAGAAGGGAAATTCTATTGATAAAATTCTAGGTAATTACAGAAAGCATTACTTTGAGCATCTGCTGCTAGAACCTACCCTACGTAAACCTAAATCTCAGACTGCCTCAACTTATATATTGTCCACTATGACTCCCATGCATGAGAAGAAAAACACCTATTAGTAGACCTTCAAATCTATCAGTGAACCCATAAAATATTCCATACAACTACAACTCCCGAAACATGTCTAGAACCATCCTTATGTATCTCACAAGCTATAACTCTGATGTCAATGACACAAGGTTACCATCACAGAAGACTACCATGAACTAATCCAGGAAGGGTTAAGGATCTAGCTAAAGATTCTTTAAAACCTTACTGGGGTGTTTAAGATACCAAAGGGTATCACCACAAACTTAAAACAACCACAATGGATTTTGAAAAACACTTTTGGTAGATCCTGCTCCAAAACTAGAGTTGGTGATAACCTCTCTCGAGGTAAAATTATGAGAACCAATTCCCTCTAAACCATTGGTCTAAGAAGCCATCGATTCTCAGGGGTTGATACCCCCCAGATAGTCAACTATCTCTGGTGATTCTAATCCACACCTGACCTCAATCTCTCATCCATCTTTATCAGAACAATAAAGGGCTTATCAAGAAAACAAATTGGGTCTCACAAATCCCATTCTCTACAAAATATTCTAAATACACCTTTAACTCTTGAACCACCCTAGGGTCATCTAGTACACTTGAATAAATATTGGTCCATCCCTAGTGAAATTCCATGCAGAAGAAAGCTCTATATGGAAGGTCAAACTTGCACACCCTCTAGAAGGATGTCCACTTACTCTTCCACCATCGCAAGAACTGAAATCTCATAAAATTTTATACTTTATGGGTAATACTAGCTAGCTGATAAGGTAGCAGCTGTAACCTCCTATGAATGAGCTCAAACTGACTTTCCCGGGGATTAGTCCTTATAAAAGGAGGAAAACTCTATACCAAAAACTAGAAGCACCATTACAATCACTGGTAGAAATCATCTTGGTAGGGATGGTAAATGAATAAACTATACTAACTAAAACATTATTGGATACCACTACTACTATGGAAATATTTCATGTGAGGATCTCTTTCCCTCTCCCTATATAATTAGGTCACACCATTGATTGAAATGTGTGTTCACCGATCCTCCCTACAGGAGTCTCTAGGGAAAGGGATCAATAAAATGGCTCCATTAGTATCACTATGTCTTGAATAGGGGATACACCGGGGGAAAAAGTGTCTCATAACTCAATGAGAAAACTAAAAATTTTGTAGTGAGGACACATGCTGTTCCTTAAACAACAATCAAACACTCTTTAAGATCCTACTTCTTAGAAATAATCCTTTACATTTTCCTCCTATTTACCAAAATGAGGACTTTATCCAATACCTTAATACATCAAACAAAGTCCAACACCCAAGTTAAATAAACTCATCAACCAAAACTCAACACTATCAACTTTGGGGGAATTGAATCACCGACATGATTTTGGATCATATATTAATAACACATATCATTGGGTGAGTTTACCCTCTTACATGAATGTAAAAATCCATGAAAAACATCACCAATATAGGGATATATCAATTCAACATGTCACCCTAGTGGAGTCTTACCACTAGGACCACTATCAAGAAGGGGTCTTATCCAAGCAGGACATCCACACCAAAGACTGATGCCAGTATTTTACCACATGAGGGGGGTGGGGTGTAACACCCCAAGCATCCATGATACGCTTCTCTTTGAATAATATAATAGCGTGTGTTGTACATAACTTCGAGTTCTAACACACCACAACCAATGAAACTAGCCGTTACAAATAGTAATACCAACTTTTTGAATTTTTATCAATTTTAACTTTCAAAATGGACTTCATTTTTGGGTTTGTAATATCGAAATTAGCTTAGGGTGAGGATTTTGTATTTTTGTGAAAACATTCAGATTTTGATGAATAGTGAAAAATACTAAATTTTAATTAAAAATAACTTTTTTTAATCAAAAATAATTTATTGTGATAAATTATACCATTGAGTAGTTTTTAAGTATAATTAGACTAAATTTTTACCATTTAATCCAATTTTGTTCATTGGACGTAGTTTCACATTTAAACTGGACATAAGCAACTGTCAATATTTTGATAGTTATTATCTTTTAAAAACATGCTTTTTTGTTTTGACAATAGGAATTAATTAATTTCTTATACTTATGTGTTTTGAATTTAGAAAAATGGATTCCATATTTAGAATTAGGATGTCAAAAATTGTGTAAATAGTTAACTTTTATTTTTACACATTTTGAATAATTATTTCTGTAAATATTTTATTTACCATGGTTAAAGGGTAAATCCGGTAAATAAGGTTAAAAAAATAATATTATAATAATATTAGATTACCCTAAAATGTGTAAAAACCCTATTGGATGATACATGTCCGACCATGGGAATCCTTGTGTCGATTTTGGTACCCCATGGAGCCACTTGTAAGTGATAATGACACTTTATATTAATTAAGTTAAGGTAAATAAAAAAATGAAATAAATATATATCTTTTAGTAAAACAATTTTTACATAAGGTTATATATGTTATCTCTTAGTCTATAAATATTTATTAGAAATATGAAAATATTTAATACATAATAGTATTTTATTTATAATTTTTAGACATTGAATAATAAAATTTATTTATGACATAATGATGATGCTGTATTTTCTTTATTAATGAAAGAATCAAATAAATGGTATTATAGATGTCAAAATAAATATAATTTGAAAGTTTTGATACCATACGTGAATTTTCTAGGTTAATGTGACATGTTAGGATTGATTAAATTATTTTTTTGAAGTATTAATTTTATTATGAATTTAACAAAAACAAAATAGAAAATAGTGTCAAAATAGACATAAAAGAGTTTTTAAAAAAAATATTATATTATATTCCTAAAAATATAAGGTTCTTCCAAAGGTATTAAATAATATTATATATGGCATTAATGAACCACTTAACATTTTTTTTGAAGTTTATTGTAAGTTTATTAACCATATAATATAAAAATATGAAGAGACATGGTAAATGTCAAACTAATTAACTAAGAGTTAAATCTAGAAGATAAGGTTAATATATTGACCCAAACCCATATAGAACCTATTTGTTGAGTTATTTTCAACCCACACCCTCCTTATCCTTCAAATAAATTATTTTTCAGCCATTAGAAGCTGAAAATGATTTTATTATAAAATAATATTTCCATATTTTCCTAAGGTGCCCCTCACCCCTCTTATAAATGGGCACTTACCCTTCTCTCAAATTCAAACCTTCAAATCCATTTGTCTCACAAAAAACCAACCAAATATCCTATAAAATATCCTCCCTTAATCCTAGAGGTCTTACATTATTTATAAATCCAACTTAAGGATCCCTTTTGATCAAATCAAAAGGCAGAACCAGAAGAAGAGGTAAATATTTCAGAACCTCTTTCTAGTTCGTTTCTTCTAACACTTCCTATTTCTTTGTTATTTACATTATAAAATAATAACTCCAGTGTCTTCTATATACTGTGATGTTATTATAAATATGGTACAACCATATTCATTAATGACAGGTCATCATACATGCGTACGTACGACTTATCGTCTCCACGTCGTGGTGTAGTTGTTATTCGATACATTATTATTTGGGTGGGTATAATAATGATGTATAATTGATTTAAATAATAAATATAACATGATAATGATTCTGTATATATGATATACCATCCAATTATATATTATTTTAATATGAGAAGAATAATATTGTCGCTCGTGTATATGTACGGATTACCGTCTCCACGAACACGATTAGATTCATTCCCAGTCGTATCTATTCAAGAATAATTTTCATTTGATGATTAAAAATAATGTTTAAATACTTAATATCATTCTGAATATGAATAATATACATCATATCCACAACAAACATTACTTACGTAACAAAGCATATAAAGGAAAATGAATCAGTTTAACACCCGAAATGATGATACTACTGAAATATCATTGACAAACCAATATTAGAAGATCATATATGACATCATATTAATGTATATGGTTCTTTTATAATTTAATAACAATGATTTCACCATTATAGAGGAGGTTAACCTACCCTCGACCAAGGAAAATAACAAGGTAAGGGTTAATTCTACAACCTCTTCATTATTCAAGGTTGTTTATATGTGATTATCTACTGGGACCTCTTTATCATCCACTTCCATGCTTCATAAAAATATATTTCAAAACATTTTTACTATTCACGAGACAATGGGTTAAATTAATTTATACCCTTATTTTACCTTATATGTTTTTAAAGTAATCTTTCATTCATTTTCCAAATAGGGTACTTTATAAAATTTTCGACAAAATTAAGGTAAGAATGTTTTTTTAACTTATACAGCGGGTGCGGATATTTTCTGCCATTATAACATCGTCGAAGCTTCCATTACAAGCTTATAAGAATATTTTCAAAATTAATATTTTCTTTATAATTATGTGACTCTTAAATGATTTTAAAATAGAAAGATATATAACTCTAAAAATGGTTTTTATTTCATCTATGTCAACATTCTTTGATAGATTTTAAGCTTATTTGAAGTTGATTTATTATGATACAAAAATTCTTTATCATATTGAAGGTTTTGTGATATGTTTGACTATGGATGTGTTATTTTTACACCATTCATGGTTTATGGTTAAATTATTGACATTTTATATGATAGTTTTAATAGGAATGTTTATGTTATGTTTAAACCTATTCATATGAGGAATTCATTGGACTTAGTAATTGACGGGTGTAGCCTACTATAGCTCCTCGATGCATCGGTAGGTCTCATGAGACAAACTAGTGTCTTGGCATAAGGCATTGAAAAAATATTATTTGTATTCTTGGCATAAGGCCTTGACTATGTGTTTATGAAAGTCTAGCTTTATGCATTCCATCATTATGAAAGTGTCTATTGATATTGCGTGTTATTATTCAGCTAGTAGAATATCCAAGTGAATAAGTAAATGAAATTATTTGATTTTATATTTGCCATATTATGCTGAATTTAAAGTCTAAAGGGCTTTTGTTTTAGTCTTATACATTGCCTTAAATTTTTATTATTATTTATTAAAGTTTACGCTATATTTTTATCCTTAATGAGCATCTGAGCTCACCCCTTTCTATGTTTTATTTTTCCTAGGATGTGAAGAAGTATATTATGACTGACCACCAGGGATAGTCTATGGGATCTCATTGTTTCCCATGGAAACAATGCTGTTGTAGTTTTCCATTTTCTGATGTAATGTAAAGCTTATGAATGTATCTAGTACTTCCAAGGCTACTAAACTAATCGGTCTTTCAAGATTTGATCTTTTGTGATCATGAAATGATACGTAATAATGCACCGACTCTAGGATTCTAGGGATATGGCATTATATTTGGTATTAGAGGAAGTTTAATACAAACCTTGGAAACTAGATTAGGTAAACTCTGATTAGAGAACATATCCATAAGATAGAATTTGGGGATTAGTAAAGAATAACATCCTAGAATTTTGGTATTATAGAGATTTTTTGAGTTTTCCAAGAAATACATCCCTGTCTGGATATGAGCTGCTAGAGGCGGCTCTAGCACAGATGTACCTAGGGGTAAAACCTGAAAAAACTGCTTTGATCTAGACTTGAATGGGAACTGGTGCACGACAATGAGCCTTACTGCACTCTTGGTTATGACACTCTTGGGGGATATGCTTAGGATAATTATAATTTTATTTACAAATCATTATGAAGGGTTTATGAGTATATACTTCCTCAAAGAAATTTTTTTATGATTATGGATTATATCCATAAACTGTTTAATTTATATTAAGTAGTTTACATGTTTGGAATTATGTATTTCTATTCATAAACTAATCTAGTTTATTCCATTGTTTAGAAATAGCACCTAGTGGATAGAATGGAAACCGTATCAATGCACACACTCTATGTAGGGATTTCCCTCCTACTTAAGATAATTATAGTGGAGATGGTGATACAACTGGTGCTGATCAGCTTATCACTATACTGAGATAAATCACTCAGGTTATGAATAATAACCTAACTCATATAGAGCACCTTTATCCTCAATGTAGAGGATCAATGTTAGATCACCTTATGAGGAAACAACCACCAAAATTCAATGGGAGTAAAAACCCATTAGTAGATGAGAAATGGATAAATTCCTTAGAGAAAATATTCCATGCCTTAAGGAGTAGTGAAAGGGAAAGAGTTGTCATGGTAGTTTATCACCTCACTGGAGATACTAATCAATGGTGGTCATTGATTCAAAACAAAAAGTAAGATGATGAAGTATAAAATATTTAATGGAGGTAGTTTAAAGATATTTTCTTAGAAAAATACTTTTCTTATGACCATCGAGCGGATATGGAAAGGCAATTTCTGAGTCTGAGGCAAAAAGGGGATGATAATGTCACAAAGTATGAAGCTTACTTTACAAGGTTAGCAAGGTATGCAGAAGATTATATACATAACCAAAGAAGTAAGATCGAACATTTCTTTGATGAGTTTGTTATTTATAGTGATGCTTCAAAGAAAGGACATGGTTGTGTCCTTATGAAGAATGATAAGTTTATTGCCTATGCATCATGACAACTAAAAATTCATGAGAAAAACCATCCTACTCATGATCTTGATTTTTCAGCTGTAATCTTTGCTTTGAATATATGGAGAAAATATCTCTATGGTGAAAAATGTGATATTTATATTGATCATAAGAGTTTGAAGTATATTTTATCACAAAAAGAACTCAACATGAGGCAAAGGCGATGGCTTGAAATACTCAAGGATTATGATTTCACTATACACTACCACCTGGGGAAGGGAAATAAGGTGGAATATGCTTTGAGTAGAAAGGATCATGGAGTTTTGAACAATATGAGAGTTGAAAAAGATCCTATATACAAGGATCTAGTAAAGATGGATATGGGAATAACCATGAAAGGTGAAACATCAATGATTTTTCAAATGGTTTCCAAACCATCTATACTAGAAAGGATAAAAAGTTCTCAGGATGATGATGAGGAGTTTCTAAAGAAGATTAGAGATGTGAATTATGGTAGATTGAGTGACTTTGTCTATGAAGATGGAATTTTAAAATTTGGGAATAGACTTTGTGTTCCCGATAAACCTGATATAAAAAGGTAATTGTTGGATGATGCTCATAGTCTCAATTTCTCTATACACCCTGTTAGTATTAAGATGTATACAGATTTGAAGGAACAATTTTGGTGGGATAACATGAAGAGAGAGATTGCTGATTTTGGGTCAAGATGTATGGTTTGTCGACAAGTGAAAGCTGGAAGGCAACAACCTGGAGGAGTCCTACAACCTCTTCACACACTTGAGTTGAAATGCGACGATATTATGGTGGACTTTGTCATGGGAATACCAAAGAATCCTAGAAGGAACGATGAAATATGGGAAATTGTTGATTGTATTACCAAGTCAATACATTTTCTTTCTATAAGAGAAGATTTACCACTTGAACATTTAACAAGACTTTATATTAATGAAGTTGTAATACTTCTTGGAGTACCACTATCGATTGTTTCTGATTGTGATCACCATTTTACATCAAGATTCTGGAAAATTCTTCACAAAGCCCTGGATACTTAACTTCATTTGAGCACTGCCTACCACTCTCAAACATATAGAAAATCTGAATGGACTATTAAAACCTTAGAATACATGTTGAGATATTTCTCACTTGACTTTCAAGTTCGGTGGGATCAATATTTATGTCTGGTAGAATTTTCCTATAACAATAGCTTCCATTCAGGTATTCAGAAGGCACCATATGAAGCGTTATATGGAAAGAGATGTCAAAAACCAACCTGTTGGGATGATGTTGGTGAAAGAAATCTCTTAGGCCCAGAACTTGTTGAGGAAACTTTGTAAAAGGTAAAGGTAATCCAAACCCACATCAAAGCAGCTCAAAGGAGGCAGATGAGCTATGCCAATAACTGAAGGAAGGATTTTGAATTTCAGGGAGGAGATCATGTTTTTTTGAAGGTATCTACTTGGAAGGGTGTTATAAGTTTCGGTAATAAGGGTAAATTGAGTCCCAGGTACATCAGACCTTTCAAAATTCTAGAACGAATTGGGGATGTAGATTACCGTTTGAAAATGCCGCCAAGTCTCTCTAAACTTCATGATGTTTTCCACGTATCACTGTTGAGAAAATACATGCCTGACCCAACACATGTACTTACCTATGAGGAATTAAAACTGGAACCCTATCTGTCTTATTGCAAAGATCCTGTCAAGTTTCTTGATAAAAGAGAACAAGTGTTGAGAAACCGAACAACTTGTATGATAAAAGTTCTATGGAGAAACCATAAGATGGAAAGGCAACGTGGGAACCTGAGGAACTTATGATGAAGAACCACCTGAGTCTTTTTCTGATGTAATTTTCTAGAAATTTCTAGGAAGAAATTATTTGAAGGATAGGATAATGTAACACCCCAAGCTTCCATGGTACACTTCTTTTTGAATAACACAATAGCGTGTGTTGCATGCAACTTCGAGTTCAAACACGCCACAACCAATCAAACTAGCCATTATGAATAGTAATACCCACTTTTTAAAATTTTATCAATTTTATCTTTCAAAATTGAATTCATTTTTGGGTTCGGAATATCAAAATTAACTTAGGGTGAATTTTTGGTATTTTTCTGAAAACATTCTGTTTTTGATAAATAGTGAAAAATACTAAATTTAAATTAAAAACAACTTTTTTAATCAAAATAATTTATAGTGATAAATTATAATATTGAGTGTTTTTTAAGTATAATTAGATTATATTTTTACCATTAATCCAATGTTGGTCATTGTACGTAATTTCACATTTAAACTGGACATAAGCAAGTGTCAATCTTTTGATAGTTATTATTTCTTAAAAACACAATTTTTGTTTTGACAACGAGAATTAATTAATTTATGAAAATTTTGTGTTTTGAATTTATAAAAATGGATTCCATATTTATAATGATGAGGTTCAAATTGTGTAAATAGGTAACTTTTATTTTTAGACATTTTTAATAATTACTTCGGTAAATATTTTATTTACCATGGTTAAGGGGTAAATCCGATAAATAAGGGTAAAAAAATAATATTATAATAATATTAAATTACCATAACACGTGTGATAACCCTATTGGATGATACATGTCTGACCATGGGCATCCTTGGTTTGATTTTAAGACCCCATGGAGCCACTTGTAAGTGATAATGACACTTTATATTAATTAAGTTAAAGTAAATACAAAAATGACATAAGCATATATCTTTTAGTAAGAAATTTTTTACATAGGGTTATATATGTTATATCTTATACTATAAATATTAATTAGAAAGATAAAAATAAATTTCTAAATAATGGAAGTTTATTTATAATTTTAGACATTGAATAATTACATTTATTTATGACACAATGATGATGTAGTATTTTCCTTATTAATGAAAGAATCAAATAAATGGTATTATAGATGTTAAAATAAATATAATTTGAATGTTTTGATTCCATAAACGAATTTTATAGGTTAATGTTACATTTTAGGATGGATTAAATGAATTTTTCTCGAAGTAATAATGTTGTAATGAATTTAACAAAAACAAAATAGAAAATAGTGTCAAAATTGACATAATAGAGTTTTCAAAAAAATATTATATTATTAATTTATATTCTATTCCTGAAAATCTAAGGTTTAGACAAAGGTCTTAAATAATATTATATATTTCATTAATAAAACACTTCATGTTTTCTGGGAAGTTTATAGTATGTTTATTAACCATATAATATAAAAATACAAAGATACATGGTAAATGTCAAACTAATTACCTAAGAGTTAAATCTAGAAGACAGGGTTAATATAGTGACCCAAACCTGTCTAAAACCTATTGGTTGAGTGGTTTTCGACCCATCACCACCTTATTATCAAATTAAATCATTTTATAGCCATTATAAAAATAAAATGATTTTATTATAAAATAATATTTCAATCTTTTCCAATGGTGTCCCTCACCCCTCTTATAAAAGGGCACTGCCCCTTTTCTCAAATTCACACCTTCAAAGCCATTTGACTTTAAAAAACCGTTCCCAAATATCCTCTCAAATGTAATCCCTTAATCATATAGGATTTACTTTAGTCATAAAGACAAGCTATGGATCCCTTTTGATCAAATCAAAAGGAAGAACACAAGGAAGAGTTAAATATTTCATCACCTCTTTCAAGTTCATTTTTCTTACACTACCTATTTCTTTGTTATTTACATTATAAAATAATAACCCCAGTGTCTTATCTATACTGTGATGTTATTATAAATATTATACAACCATATTCATTGTTATATCCATCCTTTGAATGACATGTCACCATATGTGCGTACGTATGGCTTACCGTCTCCATGTCGCGGTGTAGTTGTTATTCAATACATTATTGTTTGGATGGGTATAATAATGATGTATAATTGATGTAAATAATAAATATAACATGATAATTATTATTTATATATGATGTACCATCCAATTATATATTATTTTAATATCAAAAGAATAATATTTTCACTCGTACATACGTACAGATTACTGTCTCCATGAACACGATGAGATTTATTCCCCATCATATCCATTCAAGAATAATTTTCATTTGATGATTAAAAATAATTTTTAAAGACTTAATATCATTCTGAATATGAATAAGATACATCATATCCACAACAAACATTACTTACATAATAAAGAATATAATGGAAAACGAATCAGTTAACACTCGAAACAATGATACTACTGAAATATCATTAACAATGCAATATTAAAATATCATATATGATATCATATTAATGTATATGGTTATCATATAATTTAATAAAAATTATTTCACCATTATACAAGAGGATAACCTACCCTTGACCAAGGAAAAGAACAAGGTAAGGGTTAACTCTACAACCTCTTCATTATTCAAGGTTGTTTATATGTAATTATCTATTGGGACCTCTTTATCATCCACATCCATGCTTCCTAAAAATGTATTTCAAATTTTTTTACTATTCACTAGATAATGGTTTAAAGTCATTTATACCTTTATTTGACCGGAAATGTTTTGAAATGAATCTTTTCACCATTTTCTAAACAAGGTAATTTATGACCTTTTCGACAAAATTAAGATAAGAATGTTTTTTTAACTTATACAACAGGTGATACTATTTTACGCCATTATAACATTGTCAAAGCTTCCCTTACAAGATTATAAGAATATTTTCAAAATAAATGTTTTCTTTATAATTATGTGACTCTTAATTTTTTTAAAATAGAAAGAGATATTTCTCTAAAATGGTTTTGATTTTATTTATGTCAACATCATTTTATGGATTTTAATCTTATTGGAAGTTGATTTATTATGATACAAAACTTCCATATCATATAGAAGGTTTTGTGATATTTTTGACTATGGATGTGTTATTTTTACACCATTCATGGTTTATAGATAAAGTATTGACATTTCATATGCTAGTTTTAATATGAATGTTTATGTTATGTTTAAATCTTTTCATATGAGGAATGCATTGGACATAGTAAGTGACAGGTACAACCTTCTATAACTTCTCGATGGATCACTAGGTCTCATGAGATAAACTAGTGTCTTGGAACAAGGCCTTGACAAAATTTTATTTGTAGTCTTGGTCTTGAATATGTAGTTATGAAAGTCTGGAATTATGCATTCCATCATTATGAATGTGGCTATTGATATTGCATGTGATTATTCGGCAAGTAGAATATCCATGTGAATAAGTAAATGTCAGTATTTGATTTTATCTTTTCCATATTATGCTGAATTTCAAGTCTAAAAGGATTTTGTTTTATTCTTATAAATTTCCTTAAATGTTTATTCTTATTTTTGAAAGTTTCCTTTATATTGTTATCCTTACTGAGCATCTGAGCTAACCCCTTTCTATATTTTATTTTTCCCAGGATGTGAAGAAGTATATTATGACTGACCTACAAGAATAGTCTATGGGATATCAGTGTTGTCCATGGAAACAATATTGTTTTAGTTTTATATTTTATGATGTAATGTAAACCTTATGAATGTATCTAGTACTTACAAGGCTACTAAACTAATCGGTCTTTTGAGACTTGATCTTTTGTGATCATTCCAATGATACGTAATAATGCACCGACTCTGGGCTTCTAGGGTCGGGGAGTTATAGGGGGGGGGGGGGGTATATCCCACCATGTAACCTAGAAGATGTCTAACTATGGAACTTGATATTCACACTTATCAAAAGTGTGTCATCTTCCGATACCACCAGAGTAAACTACTACTCTATGGAGAAAATGGGTCACATGCACAACCATCAGATCGATTGAGGCTCTTCACAAGATGAAAAAACTAGTCCATCACTTGGATACAATCCTCCACTATCTTAGGGTATGGATTGATGCAAAAAAGGAGTAGTATCTATCATTGTAACTCACATAATGAACAAATACTTTATGTTCAATTGTCTAGTCTTATTGAAGATATCAACTGCTTAACATGAATATGATCATATGCCTGATCCATAAAAGTATATAAGCATCACTCAATTGGTTGTAGGACTATAACATGGCTTCTTGGAGGAAAAAACCCCCCGAGTGAGTCAATGAACAGAAGCTTCATCACTCAACTAGTTGTCATCATGACACTATTTCAGAATCCTAGCTAGCTATCATCATAGAGGAATCTTGAATATTATCAATACGTACCATAGTCAATGAGTATGCCTAGGGAGGTGACTCAAGAAGGACATGGAAACCACAAAACATTCATATATGATAATTGTAACAATTTTTTCACTACAACTAATTCCTATATGTACTGAGTGAATACGTGGGTTATCAGGGTTTTGGTGAATTGATTCGCTGGTTGCTACAACAACACTGGACATCCTATATTGAGATCCAAACCCAAAACACTTTTAACATTGTTACCCTAGTTCCCAAACCAAACCTCATAGCTTGACATAAGAAAAATAAAAATTCCAGTTCTAAACCCAGGTAGTTTCATAACACTTCAGACTGGGTACCCACTCTAATACCATTCTGTCATAAGCCAACACACCAGGGTCTAAGCCTCAATTGCTACAAGGCCACTTCAAATAGGCCATAGGCTAGTGGCTAGACCTGATAAGGCATGTCAGACACATGTGTGGAATTTTCCTAGATTACCTATATGAAAACACATGTCTTCAAGCCCACAAAATGCTGCAATATTAAACAAATGATTACAATGCATTAATACATCTATAATTGCACAACCTGAGTATGACATAAAGTATTATAAATCATGAAAAGGAAAAAATATAATCCCACCCGAAACTGGAAATAAAGTCCTCACTGCTCAGAAGAAGGGGGTTACTGATAAGTGTAACACCGGTATGCACCTCGGTCTACTTAGCCCAAACTATAGCTGTAAATATATCAGTCATCCATATAATACATGCCATGTGAAAGCGAAGCCAAATAGTGGGTGAGTATAAAAATAACCATCAATAAACCCTGAAATCAATAAGAATATAAAATCAATAATTGTAGTCATATCATCATAAGGATATGTTAATAATAATGTGATACATAATATAAAACATCTAGATATACTCATAGTAGACACACAATCTCCTGGTAAGGTCATAAACACATCACTAGCCTAGTATTTATGCTTGAAGGTTCCATATAAAAATCATCGAGGAGAACACACCGTAAGATCTATACTTCCACTGTAGACACTCATCCCAATGGTCACGGTCATCATAAAGAAAACACACCATGAGTTATACTACTATTGATGACATTAATCCTAGAGGTCACACTCATCAGTTCTAGCCAAAATGAAGTATGAAGGAAGTATGAAGAGACCAATACCTATATGGAGATCACAACTAAGGCCATGGGTTATACCAACAACCCAACCTAGATTAACCAACTAATTAGAGGATCAAAACCCATGTAGTGTTGGTCATGATGAAACAAAGAACCCCACCCAGGGAAAATGATGATGATAGAGGATCTCAGTCTGGGCCTCACGAAGGGATTCCAATATGTCTATTCAAGATCGAAGTTCTATAGAGTGGATCATAATCCTATAAAATGGATGCAATTCCTTAATAAACCCACTGGGAAAGGTTAAGGGAATGCTCCCTACCTATAATCATATAAGAAAGATTCCAAAATTTCACCAAAAAGATAAATTGAGAAGAAAGAGGAATCCAAACTATACTCAAAAGAGTACACAACGTGTCCTTAGGGGTACACATCATGTCTCACTAATCCTAACACTACCTGTATCTTGCGGTCACATATCATGAACTTTTACAGAATACACAATGTTTTCCTAAGGTACATGGCATATAGGTGTCTCGGATAGCACTGAGAATATATCACAACCATTCCTATGTACATTACTATGTACATGGTGTGTATCATGACACACATGAAATTTTCGACCATGAGGTCTTCCATGTGTTTTCTACTTATACATTTCGAGCCATTTGTGATACGTTACATGGTGTGTGACTTGGGACACCAGATGTGTAACTATAAATGGACACCGATGTGTACTCCCTATACACGCCAACCTTGTCGGCTAAGGGTCACATAGAATGCGACCTTTGTTACACAGATTGTGATACTAATATCTATATATAAACCCTAGAACCACACATATGGGACTATGCTATGTGTGCTCATAGGGCTACACACTATATTGTTGGTTTTTTCATAGAAACCTGGATCATCTTCATGCATATTATACTATTCCTACCACCTTTGATTAAGGAACAAATCATGCTAAGAGCCACACCATATGTCATTGATCTTAGGTTAACCAAACCTCATCACTGCCGGTAGGCAGAATTTGGCCATATCAGGTGCTCGGGAACCTTCGCCGTCATGCCTCATTAGTACTGTCTGTGCTCAAACCGCAATCATAGTCTCCCGATCTATTATTATAGCTCAATCCCATCATTAATTTGAACCCGAATATGTGGTATCAATATATTTAACCAAGAAATAGTTTCATAATGATTGATTTCTGGGTATTCTTTGAACCGTAGGACAGGGGAATTTCCCTCGATGAGTGATGAATGGTGGAAGAAATCCAGAAACAAGAAAAAAGAGGAAAAAACCCTCTACTAATGTTTTTTTGGCCTCAATTCATTTATGTTACAATGATGAATAAAGGTATAAAATATAACCAATAATAAACATCGCCAAAAACATGATAATCTAACACATACCTGAAATATGCTCGATCTGTGAATCAATTATTTAGTTGATTATTTTGAGTTCATCATAGGAGTAATCAAATGTGGATAACTCCACATAAAACAACATCCTACCTCAAGATTAATCAGTCACCGATGAAGAATGAATCCATGTCAGTTTAATTGGTGAGATCTATTACACATCGATCATTAATACATTATAAGATTGCTGTTTTCCTCGGAATGATCCTACAACGCTCTCTCAAATGGCTCTAGGATTATGTGGATAACCCTACTATTTCCTCATATCCATATATTTATTGGTAAATTTAGTTCCTAGAAATTCATTTAAATAATTTTTTAATTAATTAATTTATTTAAACAGTCACCCACGACCACACCCAACCTGAATGTTAGACGTGCTCCATGGTTATATCATGCATAGGGTAAAATTCACACTCTAAATTCAAAAAAACCTCATATTTATGGTATGAGACTATGTTTAAGAGTTATTAAAATTTTCTAGGAAAATTTCACACACAGGATATTAATATATTTAATATCTTTAAAATTTTAATTCCAGACTCACCCGAGCTCAGAATTTCACACCATTCTAGTTCTAAGTTTAATAAATATTCCTAGAAATAATACAAATTCTTACACAAAAAAATGAGATATTAAAATTTAAAACTATATGTTTAGAATTAAATATTCTCATCCTTGAAATCTCTTCAACCATGAAAGATAAAAAAAATATGACAATGGAAAATCTTAGATATTTTATAATAAAAAACCTCACACATGAAATCTCTAAGAAGACACAAAAAAATAAAAACGGAATCTATTAAAGCACATAGATAGTGCATGTATCGAATATAATAAATATTTTATCTTAAGTTGTGACTATCCTTGATTCCTTAAATACCTATTATTTTTTTATACATGGTTTTGTAACAAAATCCATAGTGAAAAAATCTACGTTATTGAAGAAAAAATATCACCTCTTTCAAAATCAAAAGGTTCACCTCTATATTCGAATAAAATTTGTTTTTTTATTTCATAAATCTATAGAAATTACAGGTATCAAAATCATCTCACCAGAACATGTGAACAAGATGTTAAGTCTATACAAAGAAAACATCAAAAGAAACTTCATGTGATATATCTATTTTAGGTACACATATTTTTAACTTGTATATATCTTTTTGAGATTTTATTTATGTGTTTAGAGGTGGGATAGATGTGTTTGGGAGGATTGAACCAAGCCATGTCTAGGATAGTGTATGTGACATAACTTTTTATGTTATTACATTCCCTCTAGGCCACTGGTGAGGATTCTGGGAAGAGCTAACTCTACCCATAAGGCACTAACTAGATGGTGGATACCTCATTCCCTTCGGTTGTGCTTATAGGTAGAGATAGATCTACCAAGTTGCCATTGGGATGCTGGTGGAGGCCACTAGTTAGCTGGTGGTGTCGGTAGGAGCCTAGTAGGGATGATTCTATTGGATATTTTCTAAAAAATAAACTTTCAACCCCTTTTTAATTCCCTTTGGCTTTATTCTCCCCCAATACCCTATAATATCCTCTTAAATGATTTTTGTACCTCTTCTACCCTTCTAACTGATCTCTTACATTCTAAAATGACCATTCGATCCTACATATAAAATCTAATAAGTTCTTTTGTGATCGTGATTATTTATATACAATTCTTATTAAGAAAAATCAATTTTATATTCAATGTTTTGGTTAAATTTAAGGGTTTTTCTAGATCTAATGATGGTTTTGATGACAATTGATAGAATAAATTTTCAAATTGAATGTTTTGGATTTTGAAAAATGTTTGGACCAAGATCATTATTGGAAATGGATATTCATTGGTAAGATGATCTGGTCCTAACCTTTTAGTGTGCATTTCCTATTCTACCTAATTCTAAACATGGTAAACTTGGAATAGTTCTAGGATCTGGTGGTGCTTCAGAATTTGATGTTGACCCATTCCTTAATCATTGTTGTCACAGTTGAGGTTGTGAGCCATTTAATTTTGTGAAAGTTTTATACATGTTGTTAGTATGTTTATTGGGATATGTTATATCCCTTAGATACATATATTGATTCTATATCACATGTTGTGTACATGTGTAGACTTGTGGGGCCAATGCTTATGTGGCATCCATATTGAAAAAATGATTATGATACTTGTTTATTTGATGTGATATTTGATCTATCACTTGTATCTTGTATCTTATTGTGATGTTCTTTTATTTTTCAGTTGAGGGTGATGGTTTAGTCTCATGGAATATTCTATAAGGGGGATATGTGAGACACTTGGTTGAAATTATTTGGGATATCCTTTCAAGTGGGAAATGTATGTCATGTTTTTGGACTGTCTCATCAAGTGGGATGTGTCAGGTGGATGATCATTGATCCTTTAAGCATGGTTCCATAGAAGGTAATTACCTACTATGAGGACCCAATATTATTGTTTTAATTGTGTGATATAATTATTGTTTATATATATGACTTGTTTTCTTTTAAGGAATTCACTTATATATCTTATTCACTACTTTTAAGGGTTTTGGTGGTGTCATACCAATTCATTTACTCACACCATAGTTTGGAATTTTTGTACACTTATAGATTTCATTCTCATGGATCTAGTTAAGGGAAAGATCCCAATTATGGAAGATTAAGTATATTAGTAATAGGATGAAAACATTTGAGGTCGGACTTGGTTGGATGTTTCTACTATTCTGATTAGTGACTTACCTCATACTTGGATTAACTTTTATTTAGTTTTGGTATATGTATTTGACATTCCATACTGCTACTACATCTATTATATTTATGGTTTCCATCACTCTTATGATTATTTAATATTTTTTTATTGTTTACTTACTATCACTACCATTATTACTAATTTTATGTTTACTTTATATTGAGGGAAAAATCTGCCTACAACATTCTATTGCCCCTCATTACTAGTTGAAAATCTCTTGAATTTGGGAAGGCACACGTGAGAATGTGTGACACACTAAATCTAGCTTGGTGGGTTAGGTTGGGGTGTTAAAAATAGTATTTGAGTCTGGGTTTACTAACTTGCTTCTTTTACACGCCTTGATTTGGTATTGGTTATACAAGAGATAATATGGATAAGGCTCGAGTAGGATAACTATGTTAGTGTCTAGATAATTCTGTATAGTGGACCTCTGAGTTATCATGAAAGTGAGACTTTATGTTCTTGTTGTTTAATGTTACGATTGATTAAATTTACCTTGGGTGACTCACATTATATTTTTATACTAATTTATGGGATTTGGTTTGCAATCATGCATCATTTATCGGAAGGTAGGATCACATTCTATATACCCTTTTCTTATATTAGATAGAGTCCAAATAATTAAACACCTATTGAAATTATGATATATTCTTTTGGTGCATTATTTCTTACATGTTTTATTTGATGCTAACTATTCTATGCCTAAGTGTATATATGTGGATATGAATAACGTGTAGGTACCATAGGCTTAACATGGGTTTTGGAAAGTGATTAGGGGGTTATTCCTAGTTCTTGTGGGCTATCCTCTTAGGTTAAACTTTATTGTAAACCCTTGTGTGTTCCTATGAATTGTTAACGGTCATCTTGTTCTAGTCCTTTATTTAACTGTTTGAATTTTCTATGGTTGGGTAAGAATTTTAAAATATTTTCCTTCACAAACATATTTCTCATATAGTTTCTCCCCTATTGTACAAGTGGCTGAAACTGGGAATGATCATTTTATTTCTCAAGTGGTTCAAGGAATATAACTAGTCAAACTAGGACTCTTTATACTGGTACCTATCCAGTGTATAGGATCCCACATGGGTGGGTCTATTATGTTCGAATCTATATGTGGATTCTAGATTTAACACCCCATCCTTTCAGGGCACCAAGTACCTTAAGCAGTTAAGTAATTACATGATTTTCAACATAAATATTCATTAGATACAAACTGATAATTAAAAAGGCATATTTTCTTTGGGTAACTATGTTTATAATACACCAAGGTGAAAATAATATAAAACATCATTTTATTCTCCATTATAAGATCATAAGTTCCCTTAAGATCCTAAAAAAGAATAGGACAACTTGAGGAATACTTAAAAGAAAGGGGTGAGTTAAAAATCCTAGTAAGGGAATAAACCTGGAATGAAAACATAATGTGTGAGTCAACGATATCACTACTACAAAAAACGGGCTTTATCAATGCTCAAAACGATCTTTAATAGTGCTAAAAAACTGTTGTTAAAGCCAGTGTAGATAGGGGGGTCCCCTTTATCAGCGCTCTAAAAATAGTTGATAAATAATCCTTTTATCATAGATTTTTTAAAAGGTCTGATAAAAGTTAAAAAAAATTAATTTTTATAAAGAAAATCCTGGCAATCTCGGGGGGGGGGGGGGGGGGTTTACAGCGCTCGAGCCCCCCCTTTATCAGCACCTTCCTAGACCTCCAGTGCTCCCAAGCACCCCTTCTACCCTTGACCTGGGTTGACCCTGGTCATAGTGGTGTAAAGCTCATCACATGCTTTGATTTGATATATGGTAGAGCTCAAACGGACACCCGAATGAAAAGTTATGACCGTTTGAAGTTCGAGATGCGTTTTCAACATATTTTGGATCTTTTTTTAATTTTTTTAATTTTTTTAGTCTTGAAATTGTTATTAAATGACTATTAATCAATAATAATTAGAAAATTATTAATTAAAAATATTTTTTTTAATTTTTTTATAAGCCATTTTCACTAAATATCTTATATATTAAGTGTAACTGTATATTTATACTGATTTAAAATATATTTAAAATTATATTTAAAATATATATTATATTTGTATCAATATAACTATATCTATATATTTACATATTAATATATTTTTTTAAGGATTTTTTTGGAATTAGACCCTTTATCAATGCTTTTTAAAAAAGAATTGATAAAGACCCCCCTTTATCAACGCTACAAAAAAAAGTGCTGATAAAGGGGTACCCTTTAACAGCGCTAAAAAAAGCGATGTTAAAGGGGGAACCTTTATCAGTGCTAAAAAAGCACTGATAAAGGGGTACACTTATAAAGGGTGGCGCTGGCCTTGGCCCGTTTTGTGGTAGTGTATAACATGATATCATTAAAGAGAAAGCACACGAGTAATCACATGAGATAATAACATAAGGGATATGGTATAATAAGATAAGGGTAACATAGGAAATGTGGCTTACAAATATAACATGAAATAAACATGTGTCAAGGCTAACTTCCTAGACAATATAACATCCTAGGAAAATTCCCATAAGAGATTAGTTATACTCCCTAATCCCATACATGTCTTTTGATGAGACTAAAGATTTACCCATTGCATTAGAGATCTATATGGGTGAACCCATCATAAAATGTTCAAGATCTACACCTGACACATAATTATATCAATCATAAATCAGAACGTAATAATTATCCATGTAATGAAATTGGGCTTCATAATCTTGTCTCATATCACAATAAAAGTAAATTTCATAATAAAGGAATTTGAGAAATGAATATAACGATTGAATTTACCATTCAAAGGATGCAAGAGTAATATAGGTATACATTTGGGGGATATATATACATAATTTATAAGCATTCCATGACATTAAATGTAGTTTTTAATTAATATAATTACATTTAAAAAGATTAAAAAACATTCTTGAATAAAATAGCCTTTCCACTACGAAAATAACTTCTGAAAAACTAAAATTCAGAAAATATTTTGGAAAATATTTTATTTGAAAAATAATTAGGAAATTAGAAAGGAATATTCAAAGAATATAATATCCATGACAATGGAAAATATATTTTATGCTATACATGTTAAAACAAATATTCATTTCAAATTATAGGTAAAAATTAAAAAAAACATTGTTTAGAAAATGACAAGAAAATTCAATTTAATTTTCTTTAAAAGTACAAATAAAGTCAAAAATGACTTCAAAAAAATCATAGTAATTTTTTTTAATTTTTTTAGATAACATGGATTTGGAAGAAAAAGGGTTTTCTGGCAAAGAAAGAAATGAAGACGGATTGTTTTAAAATCATTTTAAGTAATAAAATAAGGAAAATGGTACTATTACTTAGAAAATTAATTAGTTAATAGAGGATAATAAAATTAATAGGGTTTTTTAGATAGTGATCAAATTATTTCTTTCAATAGAAATTCAAACATAAGTAATCACAATTAAAAGTAGATTCAAACATAAACCCTTTCTGCTTTAGAAACTTTTGAATCATAAAATTACATGAATGAAGAAGATGAACTGCATCATAAAATATGTTTAAGTAGTAAGGATTCATGATATAGTATTTAATGTGGTATTATATAAACCATTTAAAATAGATTATGTGAAAAAATATTATGTGTCTCAAAGAAGGAATTTTGAGATGAAACAATTATAATAATCATATAATTGATGTGAGATTTGATCACTCAAGTGATTATGTGTAGAAAATGTGAATCATCACAAAGAAAAGTGAAAATACAACATAAATCAATCAAATTTATTTTCACACATAATCTTTTAATAATATAATCAAAGAAGTAGATGCGTAACCCAATGAATGGAAATTAAGATAACAATCCCTTACCTCGAGCCAAAATCATCATGCATATTACTTATTTTTATAAATAATAAACTTTTATTAATTATTTTATTTATTAATAAATTTTTTAAAGTTTATTATTCTTTTACTTTTTACAATGTCATATTCAATTATTAAACTAATTAATTTCACGTCAGACATTTTTGCGATAAACGACTCATATGTCCAAAATCACTTTGGTAAGTTAACTACAATAAAAAAAGGTCATTTTAATCATATAAATAATGGTAATAATTAAATAATTATAATTTTTAGAAATAAATTATAATATTTAAAATATTCCTCAATTATGGTTGTGGAAAATGAATTATGCTACAATCATGGAGAGGGTAGTCCATAGGTACACATGTGTAACGTTTCCATTTTTCAACAATCATAATGAAAATTTGGTAAGTGTTATTTTATATTTATAGAATTATAATTTTATCATAAATATCATATTATTTCATTAAATAACCTTACAAATACCATCAATGTGATGTAGAAATGACAACAAATGAAATAGGTTCGCGAGTCGATAGTCCACCATACACACGAACAACACTATTATTTATTCAATGGATAATAAGTTAAGAAAGTATGTAATATTTTAATTTTACATAATGATTAATATGTCATTAATATCATATAGAAACACAAAATTAAACCTCATTGCCTTCCATATAAATCATAAGTGAAAAACAAACCACATCGCTTCACGAGGAGGCAGTCCACCGTACACACAAGCGATGTTATCATATTCTATACAGAATGAAAGGTAAGAAGGAATTTATGATTTTATAAATAGATATGTATAATTATATCATAAAAATCATATATTAATATTAAATACATAATTATATATATTCATGAGAAATAGTGATGGAAAACGAATTTCGTCGGTTCGCGAAGAAGTAGTCCACTGTACACATGATTAACAGTTTTATTTCCCATTTGAGGGAGAATATGATGATTTTAGGTATGTTATATACTAATTATATAATATCATAATAATTTTATAATATTTTAATTAGGTGGAGGAAGAAATTAAATAAAATTCTTGGTTAAAGATGTTACCACTTTTTCAAAAAACTTATTTTGGGTTGCACCAGAATCCTTCCTAGATTCAGTTTATAACTAAACGTAGGGTTGTAGGATGATGTGAGAGAATTAGTGAAGTTATTTGGGTGGTAAATTTAATATCTAATGGGTTATATATCTGTCTAAAGGATAGGATAGGGGCTATCCTTTTATACATTGGGGGGGAGGACACACTTAAAATTTTTGAAAAGAAAGAACTACACCAATGTTTTTATCATTCCATAAGGTTCCAAAAATGACCTTTTTAAAAAATAATAATACATAAGGTATAAATATGACCATAAATTATGAATTATGAATTTTTTTGGTTTATTTATATATCTTTTTCTGTTTAACCCCTTGATATACCCATTTTAACTTAACCACGGTAAATAATTTTTTTTCTGTTGACACTATTTATTATGGTAAAACATTAAGTTGAAATTATTATATAATATAAATTATTATGATTTAAAATATTTAATCCATTTTTACAAATTAGATAACACATAATTTGTAGAATTTAATTTTAAATTAAACCCACAGATGCGTCCAAAAAATGGTTTTTTTTCTAAAGAAAAACATTCACAAAATTTAAAAGTTTTTTATATCAGAATTCAATATGAAGTTGATTAAAATGACATAAATTATTATAATTTTAATATAATTGAATTAATGGTACTTTAAATTCAGTTTAAAATATAATTTAACTTTGTAAATAATTAAAATAAAAGTACTACTTTCAATAAAAAACAATATTTTACACTATTCATCAAAAAATTAAACTTTTCCGAAAATTCTAAAAATTTTACACAATGATAATTTTTATATTTAGATTTAAAATATACGTTTATATTTTAAAATATTTTTTTTAAAACTAGAAAAATTAATTTTAAATTATTTGTACAAAGCGCGACTAAACTACCTTTTCAGAAAATATATAGCTTTTTCAGAAAATATTTATTTTTCATTTAAATGATTTTCATTTTATTTCTGATCAACAAATAATCATTGAATTTATTTTATATATATGTAAAACATATAATTTTAATAATTTATTTATTCCTATTCTTATCTTCCATATTAACAGCTAGGTTATAATGATATAATATATTACATTTCATTTAGATTTGTGGTTTCATGTTCCACAAGCTATCAAAGAGATTGAATTTATTTAAAACGAAATATATTTTAATGTATCAAGTTATTAAATTTTATTATACGATTTTTCATCTTGTAATATACACTATAAAACACTATATTCCTCTTTTTAAATCTTATGGTTTTACAATATCAATCATATATAGGATTTTCGACTTGGTAGAGACCAAATATGATCGAAGGGTTAAACATGCAACTATTATGCTTCAAGGATCCGTTTGACAATGGTGGGATGTAATTCTATAGGTTGGTATCTAGAAATGGATGATATTGGTGACCTACATAGAACTTTTATTTGATTATTTCTTCCCAGATGCACTAAAGTTGGATCATATATAGGATTTTATTGAGCTCCTCCAAGGGTTGATGATGGTGTCTACCTATTTATAATTATTCCCTAAGTATATCCACCTTTCTTCACTTTTGGTGCGTAAATAATTTCATAAATATAGAAAGTTAAATATTTTCCTTTTCCCAAATCTAAAATGAAGGGTTAGGAACTTAAATCTAACAACCTATGCTACATTACTTTCTAAGGTACAGATGATAGAGAAGGGCATCGAGGAAGAAAGAGAAACTGGCCTTCTTCATACTATTGGAAGACTATAAAATAACCCTAAAAATTGACTTAATTTTATTGGATGATTTAATTTCATACATAATCATCTAATATTCAGTTATATAGCCTTTTGTTTCCATTTGGATGCGATTATAACCTTTATAATATTTTATTTAAAGAAAAGTAAAAAATGCCATTCTCTTATTTTTAACAACTATAATATTTTTAACATGGGGATAAACCCATGGTATGTTATGTTATAAATATTAATTTTAAATATTAATTATTTATATTCATCATGGTAATTTATTTTTAATTTTTAGTGAATAAATAATTACCTTAAATTCTTACCTAGCACTAACGTATTAATTATTTAGTTACTAGAAAAAAATTAAAAAAATTAAAAAAATTAAAAGTAATAAAATTCAAAATAATTAATGTGATAAAATAATTTTATAGATAAATATAGCAAGTTAGTTATTTTTTAATTTATTATATTCTAATTCTTCAGTTTTATTGATATTATAAAAATCAAAGTAAATGAATAGTTATAAAATTGACATTATTGATGTTTTACAAAAATAATATTTTTTTAAATGATATAAATTTTATAAAAATATTATATATATATATATAAATTAACTTAATATGGTTAATTACTCATACCCTGGTCCATTTATGGTTCTTTTTCATTTTATATTGACATTATTAAACCTTTTAGTGGAGAAAATTTTAATATCCTTGTAATTGTCAAATGGATTAATGAAGGGTTAAAACAAAATGATAATGGTACAAATATGATCCAAACTTATCCAAATTTTATTTTATGATATTATTCAGACTCAAAATCATTTTATATTATAATATTTTCAATTTTCATCCATTAAGACACCAAAAGTAATTTATATTCATTTAATATTTTTAGAATTTCAAAAGTGCCCCTCTCCTCTCTATTAAATTGGAACCACTTCATCTCATTTATTCATAGTTGAAAAACCATTTTGTTTGTCCAAGAAAAACCAAAATAAATTCATGTAATCACTACCATAATTATTAACATCATTTTTTTGGTAGAGTACCAACATTTGAATAATTAAGGTGTTAATCAAATGAGACATTCTAAAGAAGAGGTATAGTTTTTAACCACATGTTTTAGTTATATTTCTTCTTCTAGTTCCATAAAATTTTATTCAACCATGATAAAATAAAAAAAATAGTAACCTAAATATTTGGATTTGTTATTATGTTAATTTAATGACTTATATTCATATCCTCTTCCATCAAATGGAAAAAGAAACCATCTCTAAAATATGGATTATACTGATTGAATTAATATTTATATATGATATTAATTAAATATTTGTCATTGGTAAATTATAATATATCATTTAACTTCTTACCTTTCCATTCACTAAAAAATGATAATGTCGTTCATGTGTACGTATAGACTACCACCTCTTTAAAGCGATGTGATTCATTTTTACTCACCACATTACATGGATGATTTATTTATGAATATTTTAATAATTAATATATATTTTTGATATTATTATAATCTTTTAAATATAAAATTATACTTACATACTTCCTATAATGATTCTTGAAAAATGGAAACGTTACTCATGCGTATATACGACCTGTCGTCTCTATGATTATAAAGTAGTTCCTTTTACAAAACCATATTTAATGAATGGATTTAAAATTTTAATTTTAGTATAAAAATAATAATTATGTTATTATTATTATTCTTTAGATGATAAAATAATGACCACTTTTAATATAGTCAACCTTACAGAGTCAATCTGGACTTATGTTTCGAATATCATCAAAATGCCAGACGTGAACTAAAATGATTTATTAATTGTATATACCTTGGTAATAATTCATATTAAAAGAATAATAAACTTGAGAAATATTATTATAAAATTAAATAATTAAATTATTTTTATTATTTTGGAAGATAAAGAATGTACGTGATGAGTGAGACTCAAGATAAATGAATTTCTTTTAAAAATCATCTACAAAAGTTTTCATTAAAAATCTCTTTTTATTATTTTTCCATATTTCTAAAATTCTTTTATGGATGTATTTATATGTAAATAATTGAATTATAAAGGACATTTTTTTGTCACTTTTGGCTTTATTTCAAAGGTTTTGAAGAGGAATATTTTTACAGAATGTTTTGACTTTCTTTACAAAAGAAAAACAATTGTTCTATTTTAATATATATGGAGACAATGAATTTTCCCACCCCCATGATCGTTATTTGGTATTTTTATTAATTTATAATATTACATATTTTCATCAAATAAAATAATTAATTACATATATTCTAGTAACATTCAAAATTGGTTTTAAAGGAGAAATATATATCAATATCCAATTTTTTTTATTATGGGTGAAAATAATATTTTAGAAGTGAAATATTTATTATATTTTTATTATGTTATGGTTCTTAGGAGTTGTAAATTTTTATAAGTGGTTTCAATATAAACCAATGGTGGGTGAGACCATTGTATCTCTCCAATTCATTGGTTAAAGGGAAATATTTAACTGAATTGGTTTCTCCTAATATATTATTGGAATATACTATGATGAATATTACAAATATAACCATGATGGTTATTTCAAGTGTAATTGAGATGGTTACCATAATTATAACCGTGATGGTTATTCCATGTGTAACCATGAGGTTTTCTACACAAATATCATTTATATTAAAATAAACTCCCCATGTTACCTATATTATTTATCTATGCTTGATATAGGTTTTATGGAAATATTATGATTTCACAAGGCAATTGAAAATGTATTCTACTTCATAAGGTTAAAAATTATAACTTTTTTTAAAAAATTATTATTCTTTTTATTGACTTCCAAGAAACTATATGAGTTTTACTTTTTTCTGTTAAAATTTCTTATAAAATGTTTTATGAAAATATTTTGGTATGAAAGGCGATTTCTTGGGTAGGAAAATGTTTATTTTGAGCCCAATGTTTATTTTGAAAAAGATTTTTTTTATGTATTCATGGTCTAATGAATTTTTTATTTCTTTTAATATCCCTTATGAAGAATTATGTTCTCATACCATTTTTTAAAATGTTTTTCAAAAGTCTTATGTATGGATAATACAAAAGAAAAAGTCATGTTGATGGTCATTAATATTTTTCATGAAAATAAAACATGTTTCATTTTAAAAGTTTTATATTATTTGAAAAAATTGATTCTAATTAAAAGAGTCCAATTTATATATATGGGGATATTATATAATATTTATGACATAATTTTATAAAATTATAAACCTAAGAGATCTTTGGGAATTTTAGAACGTGAATTCTAGTTTAAACTCACTAGAGTATGTAATGTTTAAGTCTGGGTCCATATAAAAAGTATGGTCTCTAGGGATGTGGTTGGAAGTCACAACAAAGCTGAGATTCTTTAAAAAATTGAATGGCGAGAGACTCTTATAGGTGATATAATTGTGAAAGGAAATTAAAATTTGTCAACAACTATTATATTTCACTCAAGACTTATCATCAGTGTTAAAAAACTGATCATATGAAGTGGTTCTATCCCAAAGATTCTTGGTTTCACACTAATAAATATGGACATGGTGTAGGCACCAGAACTCTACAATGGTTGGTGAAGTGTGTTAATTATGAGCCTTTGTGGTTCTATATATTGGTTGACGGTAGGGAATATGTAGTTAACCAGGCCTTAACAGATAGTGGTGAGGGACCTTATACCATTTGAGGTATGGTCCTAATATATTCTACAATATATTTTTATTTTCTTGAAACATTAGTATCTTATTTGTTTATATTTTTTTTAAAGTTTTTGTTGGGTTAGAATTATTATTTAAATAATACTAGGTGTTTCTATCTATTTTCACACCCCTTTGAAGAAAAGCATATCATCTTCATTTGTGTATTGAGTATCCAATAGTGGTCATCGACTTTGAGTATGTTTGGAGTTTTAAAATTCTGGATATGATAGTTTTCATTGTGATCATGGGCCTGGATTGGTTGACCAACTACCCTACATATATTAACTGTTATTTGAGATGAGTAACAGTTTCTATACCTAAAGGGTATATGTTCATGATAAACGGTGAATGAGATGATTTTGTAGATAAAGAGGTACCAAATCCTTATCAGGGAGTATAATTTTCAGTGTCTGTGGAATTCTTGATTATTATGATGGACAATACAGAATCCCCTCATCTTTTACTCCAATGATAGAACTATACTAAGATGATATTAAAAATAATTTTTCTGGGTTTCCAACACACAAAGAGTTAAATTTTAGATAAATCTTGTTCTTGGTGCAAATATGATATCGATTCCACCATATCATATGAAACTAGTGGAGTTAAAAGCCCTTAAGGGAGAGATTGATGATTTAGAAGCTAAAGGATTTATCTGAACAATCACTTCTCCTTTGGGTGCTCTACTATTGTTCACCAACAAAGCATTAAATAGTCATTGTATTTGAGTATACTTCCAAAATTGAATCAAATCACAGTGAAAAATAGGTACCCATTTCCAAAAATTGATGAGCTATTTAATTATTTAGGAGGATCCCAGTGGGTTTCAAAAGATTGATCTACATTTTAGCTACTATCATCTTTGGTTTAGAGAGGAAGACATAACAAATCCAATGTTTAAGAGAAGGAATGGGTTGTATGAGTATATTGTTTTTCCCTTCGTATTCATGATTTTTTTTTAGTTTTTATGGATATCATGTATAAGACCATTCAACCATAATTGGATTCTTTCATTATTGTGTTTGATAATTACATCCTTATATATTCCCAAATTATAAAATCACATGTTAAACACTAGATGATCGTATTGAGTATTATTTGATCACAACGACAATATTCCATGTACTCAAAGTGTCAATTTTGGATACAATATGTTCACTTTATTGGGCACATGGATTTTAAAGTGGGGATATTAGTTGATCCAGATATTACAGTTATGTCTTGGGAATATTAAAGGAACATGTCTAAGATTTAGAATTTTTTCTGGTTGGATAGGAATTAAAAGTGGTTCATTTCAAACTTTTCTTGATTGGAAGTTCCTATGAACATTCTCACCAAGAAGGGATTTAATTTTGAGTGTACATATCATTATAAAAGAGCCTTATCATAACTAAAGAATATGTTATGTCGACTCTGATACTAATTCTTCCTAATCCTGTAGTTTTCTAGGTAGTGTATTGTGATGCATCTGGTGTTATATTGTGATCAATTCTGATGCTGGGTGATAAGGTAGTCACTTATTGGTCTTTTAGTTTAATCCCCATGAGTAGAACTACCCTACCCACTACTTAGAATTGGTGTCTATGATTCATGTATTGAAATTATAGTGGAACTATATATTCAATGAGATATTTTTCATGCATATTTTCTATAAGATTCTACAATAAATTTTATCCTAGAATGACCAGAATCTTGATTAGAGGAGTTGGGTGGAGTACATGAATACTATTTATTTGTAGATAGATCATTCTCCTTGTAGGGTCAATGTGATTATAGATTCAATAAGTAGGAAAAAATAGGAAGTTGGAGA
The DNA here is from genome assembly GCA_963277665.1 of Viscum album. Lineage (NCBI taxonomy): Eukaryota > Viridiplantae > Streptophyta > Magnoliopsida > Santalales > Viscaceae > Viscum > Viscum album. Next base: position 534,702,401 of record OY728126.1, read on the forward strand.
GTGAATGTTAAAGGAAGGGTAGAAACTCAGGGCCTTGTTGGCAGAATAGAAAGTAGGATCGGTGGAGTATTGAGGGGTTGTGGCATATTCACCCTTAGTGATCACATACAAATTAGTGGAATGGTTGAAGACTAATTAAAAGATTGACCCAGAATATAGGGTGATGCAAGATAGGCTTGTGACAACTGGTTCTATCTCATGTTGGGATTTATACAAATGATGAGTGCTTATGGTTCATGGTTAGGTGATGGTTCCATCACACATATGATAGGAGATGAGGAGATCCACTCATGAATAACATTGGGTAGTTCACCAATGGTCAACCATAATGTATCATGATGTTAAGCGTCATTTTTGGTGGCCCGAAATGAAGAGAGACATTTACAACATTGTCTCTTATTTCTTGACATGTCATATAATCAAGGATGAGCATCATAGATTTGTTGTGTTACTCCATAATCATCCAGTTCTTTTATGGATGTGGGATGAGGTGATTAATGGCTTCATGAAAGGTTTTCCTTAGACCCCAAGATGTCAAGACATTATTTGGGTGGTAGTGGAATGGTTTACTAGAGTGGTTCCCTTCATACTAATCCAAGAGATGAACTTAGTGGATGAGCTAGACAAGTTATATTTTTAATAGATCATCTAGATTCATGGAGTGCCTTTGATCATGGTATCTTATAGAGATTCCCAATTTACCTCACTTTTTAGTAAAGTCTTATAAAAGGAAATGGGTACTCAAACTGATTATAGCGTTTCATACTCAAACTATTGGTAGGTAATAGAGAAAAATCTATACATCAGAGGATATACTTTTAGGAATTATTATGGATTTCATAGGTTCTTGGGATGATCACTTGGCTCTAGTGGAGCTCCCCTACAATAAAATATTTCTTTATTTGATTCATATGGGTCAATTTTAGGCTTTATATGGGAGTCTATATTGTTAACCTATTTTTTGGAATGAGGAAGGTGAGATTTAATTTTTTGGGTTGAGTTTGGTTTATAAAACCTTTTAGATGGGAAAATTGATTCATTAATGTCTCGTTATAGTTTAAAATTGGACACAATCTTATGCTGACCAAATGAGATAACAATTGGAAATCATCTTGTTTATTGGGATTTTGGATTATCAGTTAAATTTCCTCTATAGTATCAAGGTATGCATTTTGTAGTATATGTGTTATAGATTCAGAAGTATGAGCACTATTCTATGCATGGTCTCAAATAAAAGGATGTTGAGATGACACTAGATTCATATTTTTTAACGTGACATATTCTAATAGTGTTATGAAGTGAGAATATTTTTCAAGGAAAAATCTATTTCTCTAGTTTGGGTTCAATGGAAGAACATGTATTTTATGGAAGAAACATGGGAGAAAGAGGAAAACATTTGGTAATAGTGGCTTGAATTTTTTGATAAAACATCAGGGGAAAATTATATATGATTAGAAGTCAAATGAGGTGGATAATTGTGATATATGAATTTCAGGTATAGTTATTTTCAACTTGTATATATATATTTTTTGCTTGTTTTTAAGTAGAAAGAGGCAGGCTATAGGTGTTTCGGAGGCTAAAACTGAGTTGAGTGTAGGATGTTAGACATGCCATATATTTTTATGTTATTATAGTCACACATACCACATGGTGGTACACCATGGACTTTTGTGAATATTTTATGTGGGTTCTTGAAATGTTTATTGGCATGTGTTTATAACCCCATAGAGACATATGTTGATTCTTATCACATTTGATGCTTGTTAATTAAACTATAATTCCTATTTTATTTCATATTGATTTTGTTGGTTATGATACTTTTTTATTTTATGTGATGTTAGATCTATCATTTGTATCTGGTATCATCTTGTGATTATATTATGTTTTTCAGCTGAGTGTGCTAGTTTAACCTCATGGAAAATTCCCTCACTGAGGACATGAAAAATGACTGATTGATATTCTTTAGGTTATCTATTTAAGGTGGATATTTTAGTCACATTTTTAAACTATCCCAATGAGAATTATGTTCAAGACACCTGATCTTTGTTCCTTCTAGTATGCAGATAAAGCTGGTAGAGCCAGTCTCAATCACACAACATTGGTTTTTTACTTGTTTGATATAATTATTATATATATTTACCCTATTTAATTTCATAATATACACCATTATATCTTATGAAATGATGTTAAGGGCTATTGGTGGAGTCCTAATGAGTCTTATACTCAGAACTTACTCGAGAATTTTGGCGAACTTATATATTTAATTATCAATGACATGGGAAATAGATTGGTGATGTATGGTTAAGGAAGTCAATTGGAGGACGTAGATATTTTTTTGATGAACTTGTATATTTGTTGCTACTGCTCTTATTAGTGTCTTACCATGTACTTGGATTCCATTTTGTTTAGTTATTGTCTATGTATTTGATATTCCATATTACTACTGCATGGGTTATATCTGTGGTTAGCATTACTATGATGATTGCTACTTGTTCTTTATTTTTTGGTTTCTTACTATCATTTATATTTTTATTAATCTGATGTTTACATGGCACCGAGGGAATATTCTAGCTATGAGATTCCTTTAGACCTCACTACTAGTTGAAAAAATCTTGCATACATGGAGGCGTGCATGTTGTCATGCGACAACCCTGACTTGGACCTTATGGTTCAGGTCGGGGAATTATAATTCAAGTTAACATAAATTAAAAATGAAGTGTATTGTTATTTGGAAAAAAGGGTACATAGTAAGTCATATGACTCAATAATATGCCCTGGTATGACAATCATAATACTTAAATGAAAAATAACTTTTAACTGAAATATGAAGATTTCAACTCCCAATATCTTCCCTTGAGTTTGATTTAGATAATTCATATTCTACCCCAAGATAAAACACAATTCATAATAATATCCCCTAGTAAAATGAATACTTACCAAACATTCATATCTTCCATTTCTCCCCCATTTTTATTTTCCAAATGGAATAAATACTCAAATGAAGAAACATGAAAAGTTAAGAAATAATAATAACTATTGAAATTATATAGTAACTTCATCAATAAATGTTATATATATAAATTTTTTAAATTCATTTCTTCAATTTCATTTTGCTGATGAAATCTTAAAGTGTTTTCAAATATTTATCTTGGACACTCTAATTCCTTTTTCAATATTCCAATAATTTCTTTAACTCACTTAAATATTTCTTAAAACATACATTTTGATCTTGAAGATATCTAACACATATTTCATTATCATTAATGTAATTATACACCCTCTATATGTTTTGAAAATATTGGTGACATTCATCTTCAAAATGGAACATATTAGTCTTTAACTCCACATATTGATTGAAAATTCGCTTCTGTGACCATAAATTTTGAAAATTCAAATAATTATTTTATTAAATAAAATTTATTGAGTTTATTTATAAATAAATATACGACTAACCATTCAATATATTCATATGTTTTGTTAATAATGACAATTTATATTCAATTTAAATTAACCTTGAACTTGTTTCACGATTTTTCTTTAAAACTCTATGTAACTCAAATTCATCTCCTTACTATTTTAGTTTATATTTTGTATATGTATTATTTTCATGTATAACATTGAAAATATCAATAAGGTTATATAACTTTAATTATCAGTATCTTTATTTTTCTTCTTTATTATAGATATCTCCTTTTAGAAATTTAATTTTCACAGACTATGATATATTAACTAAATGCACCAAATTATGTTCTTCTATTGGTGTTATTTCTTCCAATTTCTTAACATCATAAGAAGTAAAGACAGTATTATATGTCTAATATTATAAGGAATTCTCATATTCAGATGAATCTAGAGTTTATGTTATCTCTAAATATGTTGATATCAAATCCTCATGCAGTGTAGATTACTTTAAAGTAACTTTTACAGGAGATTATTTTGGTTTATTAAAGTTTTCACAATTCTCTTGATATGGGCATTAATGCTATTTAGAGGAAGGTTAGATATAACATTTTTTAAGTTTACCTTCTCCATTTCTAATCAGTGTATCTAAAAAAATAATCGGTTTTTTCACATTCTATGAACATAATTACCAGCCTCTCTAATAGTCACTAGTGGAAGAAAATCCTTATATTAATTCACATTTAAATAGTTTTTTTTTTCATTTTTCCAAGTTTCCATTTAATTGTATATTCTATAAGACATTTAACTTATATTTTCATTAAATTTAAAGTATAACTCCTTGAATTATATTCTTTAATTTTCCTTCTAACAATAGTAGTGTTTCTCTTTAAATAATCTCCACTATTCTTTTCAAACCTCTTGGTTTTTTCATATAGAGTCTTTAGAATTTTCTCTTTATTTCATTTTATAGATTCACCTAAAATAACTTCTTTAACATCCCATAATTTGTTTGGATACTTACATTTCTTAGATTTACTTTCAACTACCAAAATTTTATCTTACATTTCTTTCTCAATAAATTTTATTTCTAAAAAATTAAAAAATAACTTCATATTAGTAATTATCTCATTATTTAGTAGATTATCCTTTAATATTTCAGGAGTTCCTAGGTATTTAATTCCTTATTTCTACAAAAACATAACTAAAATTTCATTTAATATTATTTAATATAGAATAATATTAAACTATATTAGGTAGAACAAATAACCTCAATATAATACAAAATGAATTTAAAAAAATTAAACATCCTCATTCCGTAATGATAGTTAATGATTTAAATATCATGAATATTTATTGCATCTCCATTTAATTTTCTAGGAAGTAAAAACCCTTGAATCCATTGAAAAATAATCCTTGATTATAGTTATAAAATTCCATTTTATAGATGGTTTTTTTTCACATAGAACAAGATACAAATAATAATTTTCTTATTAAACATTCTAGAAACTTCTAGAAGTTTGTATACTGACTGCTTCACCTTAAAATGGTTGACCGACTACTTCTATAAGAAATTTCAAATTTAAGATAAAATTATACTCTACAAATATAAACTTAATTTTCCTTTCACTAACCAATTCATAAAAAATGGAAAATAAATATAACATATGGGATATAAAGTTATAAACCAATTGAAATTTCTTACTCTAAAAAGAATTATGAGCTAAAATTCAAATCACCATTTTGGATCTTCAATATACCAAATAATATTTTGTATTTGAGCTAGTCTTTATATTTTTCTAATACATTTAGTATAAAAATCCTTTATCTAACTTATTAGAAATTTAAATTTATTACATCATGCTAACACGAATTCATGATTTTTTTCTAAGACTTCCACCTTATTAGTTGAATATTTATAGAATTAAAATCTAAATCAGCTACCTATTTTTGATGGAACTGATTATTAGTATTAAAGATAAAATTTTAAAAAATATATTATTACATTTGGAGTTAAAAACTATCTTATATAACATAAAGAATAAAATAATATCTATAAAACTATTCTAAACTTTATCTAGTAGGAGATGTCAAAGTTTTAGTTGAATTTTAGAGTAAAATAATCACTTAGGTTTTATTCATAAAAACATCTATAGCCAAGTATCTTTTTTTAAAACTTATTGTGGTATTTAGATATATCTTGAAGTTATATATTTCAAAACATAAAATTTTATTTAGATTCACAGAGATATTCTAGGATCAAATTACCTATATTTTGATTTTCTTCTTTGATTATCAATTGATTAGATAAATCAATGATTTAAGAATACTATCAATAATTTAAAATCTCTTACTGATAATGATATTAAAAATTATTTATAAATTAAAAATATCAATGAAAGAGTGGGGGTTAAATAAAACAAAAATTAATTATATAAAATATATTATTAACTTATGTCTTTATGATTTAATAAGAAATTTTATAGAGTTTCAGAGTAGATTTAAATGATACCTGAAGAATGATAAGAGGAAGAATGGTGTTTATTTTACCACTAATTTTGGATGTTATTCTTTAAATAAGGTAAATTCTTCAAATAATTCTATACATTTTTAGATGACAGTAATAAGTGACTTACTAAATGTGAGTTTTCATAGTTATAGAGTTGACTGTTTTGAAAGAATAACTTTTTAGAACTTTAACATTCATAAGGATTGAAAATATTAACACAAAAGTTTAAAAAAAGTGATAATTCACTAGATGTTATCTATTATGAATTTTAGAAACTAGAATAGATCATAATTTATATTTATAGACTAAATTAAAAAGATAATAATTATACAATATCAGTTAAATGTAATGGAAAAAAGGAATTGAAAGTGTTGTACGCTTTGAGTGTTTGTGAGGATCATAGTTCCTCTAGTTCATTGGATAATGATGATAGTTAGAAGATAATAAATTAATATAATTAGTCTAGAAAATATTATGTTATTTCATATATAACATTTTATTATAGTTATTATGATCATACATGGTAGTTTAGTGATGATCTTACTTCAAATAGTTTTTTGGAGAATATTAATCCTATACATAAACCTATTTTTGTGCTATTGATTATGAGTACTGGAGAGATTAGATAAAAAATTTTGTGATTAAAATTGGATTTGGTAATTATTAAATGATTTTTTTAAATTATATAATTATTGATAAAGAAATTTATAACTGTACTCTTTAGAAAAAATTTGAATATAAAGTGAATATTAAATTCTGAAATATGTTTCTTTGTTTGATGACTCAAAACATCCATTTTCACACATATTAGTGTGAAAATACAAATAGTGTAAAGACCCAAAATTTTTATCAATGGAAATTCTCGTATTATAATTATTTAATATAGTATAAAGCACATAATATCACTTATAAAAAATAATATATACTTTATAAATGAATAATGAATGGGATAAGAGGTATTTCTAGATATTAAGAAACCTATACCAATGGAATAGTAACTTGAAATTTGGAGTATCAATATGAACCTTATGAATAGTAAACCAGCCATTAGAGTAGTAACCTCACCCATTAAATTTTAAATAAAATTAAAAAAATATTATAATGGTAGTATGATAATATTATATCATAGTGTAAGTAAATAAATGTTTTAAAATTTATTCATTAAGTGTTGGTATTTTTATAAGTAATAAATATTTAATTATAATTTTATAATAAATATATTAATTTAAAAGAAAATTTATTTTCATAAAATGTATTTATAAATTTATATTTTGTTTTCTTATGATTATAAGATAATTTTATGATACATTAATTAAGTTTTCAAAATGTTATAAAATGACTTATAATTTTATAATTAGTATTTTCCGTGCAAATAAAGATTTTGATTAAAAATTAAATTTATAATATTTTTCAAATTACTTACATAAAATGGAGTTCATTTTTGAATTTTTCATGTCAAAAAATGGTTTGGAAATTTTTTTTGGAATTTTCTGGAAATACTTGAATTTTAGTGAATAATAAATTATGACAATTTATGATAAAAGATAAATACAAGAATTATTGTGTCATAGATGATGTATTGTGGATATAAGACTAAAATCTAGAACGATAAATCATTATTTTAATATATTTAGTGATAATTAAAAAACTATTCCTAGTCTCGAGATGAAATTTATAAACTAATGAATAAAATAATTGGAAAACACCCCTCTCCTCCCCTATAAATACCACCCCTCACCACCTCTTCTCCTAACACCTTAAAATATTTTATATTTGTCTAAATCATACCTAAATATCATCCCAATACCCTTACCCATGTACTAGAGGTTCTAGTCTCAACAAAATACCAAACCTATGTTTCTTAAGGAGGTTCTCAAATAGGAGAATTCAAGAGGTAAAATCTTGTTTCTTATTCTTTTAATTTATTTTATTTTCTTATTCTTTCATCAACTCCTCTATCAAAATATTAATGATAATTACATTAAATTTTATATACTGTAATTATATCATGTTAATGGAATATCCATCATCAAGAACCTTTCTCTCTCTTCCTCCCTCTCTCCCTCTCTTCTATTCTAATAATGAAATCATCACTAGTGATGTGTCAATTTACTGACATCGTGGATGATGCACTTTCATTTTACATTAACACATTTAAGGATATTCATGAAACCACTATAATGGTTGGTATATACTATAAAAGTTATGTAATAACCGTTTTTATGATCTTGAACTTACTTATATACACAATAATTAATAATGAAACAAAACTAGTTTGTGATGTTCGAAAAACCACCAAAACATTTAAATTATTTTCTCTAAAAATTTATCTAATGATTCATTCTCATAAAATGTCAAACAAAATGATATATATAACTATTTATATATCTAGATGTTTATTAATAAAATATAATTTCAATTATGGAGAATTTTACCAATCCTATATAAACTTCCACACTCATATTTAGGTGAAACGATCATAAAAACCAAGAAAATGAAGATTCCTGAATGATGTAATTGAACTCTAAAAACCATATAAAAGGATATAAATGAACTTAATAAAACTATAATAAATCAAATAAAATTATAGGAAGTTCTTTCATTTTTAATTAATGAATTTAATATGATTATCTAGGATATTGAAGTGAAGAAATCACTTAGATATAAGGTAAGGAGATTTTCGAACCCAACTATCTTACTTTGTGATTTCACTATTTCAGTACATTTTTCAGTATGAATGTTGTCTTGATGTTAATTAATTATAATTTATTCATCCTTAAATTTATTTTCTAGATATACATGTTTCCAATTTTATTTTATGACAAATGAAAAGATTTTCCCAAAATAATTCACTTTTATAAAAACACAACTTTTACTTCTCGATATATTTTTTATTCCTTACTCAAGATTTATGATTTTTATAGAAATTATGTTGTTACCAATTTTTTTGGGAACCCCAATGTTTATTAATTAATTTATTCTTTTTTAAATGAAACCAATTTCTTTCCATGGGTTATTTTATATCCAAAATTAATATACAATCTATGTGGAATGCATGAATATGCAAATGTTATGATGTGAAGGGTGAACCCCAGATATTATAGTGCAAGTAAATGTTATGATGTGATAGGTGTTATCAGAATTATATAACAATCCCATGCATTGGATAATGTGATGAATCTCATGAGATAAAGTGAAATAAGTGTGAACATGATTCTAGCTTTGTTCACAACTATGTGTGGTATTTGACCATTAAGACATGCTGTTTCAGTTTTAAGAATTACGACATTCCATGCCTTAATCTAATGTTTCCTCTCATGATTATGATTATAATAATTTTCTTATATTATAATTATTTTGAATATTCTGACCTATCTTTCATGTCTCTTATTAATCCACTTATTGGAATTTTAGCTAACCCCTTCTTTTGATGTATATAGTTAGGTGAATACATGTACTAAGGAGAACACAAAGGCTAATAAGAAGCTAGAGAAGATGGAGTTAAATAAATGTTTCTATTTAATTATTGAATAGTTATGTATGGTCCTAATTTTTCCAAGACACTAAAACTTTGGACCCTATTTGTGTATTTTTGTGTGTTGTTTATCTTTTAAAAAGACGAAATAGTAATGTTAGAAAAAGTAGGGTTTCTATAGTTGGTATCAAAAAATATAGTTAACTTGGGAATTAGGGTTAGAGAAACTTAGTGAAAACCCTTAGAATGAGACTAAGTATATGTCATCACACAAGAATCTTTTCTAAACATGGGTATCACACAATATATTTCTTTAGAGTTAATTGCCCAAAGTGATAAATATTCCTGAATTGTTGACTTATGTTTTTTTATAACCTTTAATATTTTAGAAAATGGTGGGAACCAGAAAAAACTAGGCCAAGAACCCATGCTTGGGAAAATGCAATGATTTCCCGAATGATATATCCAATTCTTTGGGAGGTGGAGTTCAAAATTTCATGGTAATTCTTACCCTGGTGTCTCATGCTATTAAAAATAACCTACAAAATATGGAACGTATTCCTTCACCTAAGAGGTAGTAATTTTCTATCAATTCCTTTATGTAACAATAAATGTTGAAATTTAGGGGACCTTCAGATCCACTAGCCTCAAAACAGTGGGCCAACTCAATGAAGAATATATTTTTTGTGCTTCGTTGTTCCGAGATGGAGAAGGTGACTCTAGTCATTTATCGTCTAGATGGAGAGGGAGACCAATGGGGGGTGTGGATTATAAACACCAATATAAAGGATAAAATTGAAGAGATGGAGTGGGATGAATTTAAGATAATGTTTCTTAACAATTATTTCCCTCAAACTCTTTGTAAAAAGATAGAGAGAGGATTCATAGAGTTGAAGAAAATGGAAGGTGATTTTGTCTCATCTTATGAAGAAAATTTCACTATTATTTCAAGGAAAGATTTGGGTTTTGATATCAATAATGATTGTCACGACCCACCTCCCCGGGCCCTGAACCTTGTCATCTAACCACATGGCTCTCCTGTAATATCTTGGTTGCCTTCCTAGCACACCATCGGCTATTACTCACTAGGGTCGCTTATCAAACTAATGAATATCCCCAGAGGCCAACATATGTTCTTTTCGTGTGTTTTTCCTCACTCACACACACCCTGAGAAACTTCCTAGAAGGTCACCCATCCTGATTACTACTCCAGGCCAAGCATGCTTAACTGTGGAGTTCTAATCAGGTAGGCTCCTGAAAAAAAAGTTGCACCTTGTTGACATGGGTAGTAACAATTAGCCTTTTAAGTCTCACTTTTCCAGGGGTATTACAATATCCACCCCTTTAAATCAAAACTCCATCATTGTGGACCCCAAGCCTCAAACCTAGGCAGTGCCTTAGCACATCCAGCTGGGTATTGGATCTGATACCATTTTGTCACGACCCGCCTCCCTAGGCCCTAAACCTTGTCATCTGACTACATGGGTCTCCGGTAATACCTTGGTTTCCATCCCATCACACTATAGGCTATTACTCACTAGGGTCTCTTATCAGACTAATGACTATCCCCACATACCAACACATGTTCTTTCAGTGTGTTTTTTCCTCACTCACACACACCCTAAGAAACTTCGTAAAAGGTCACCCATCCTGATTACTACTCCAGGACAAGCATGCTTAATTGTGGTGTTATAATTAGGTAGGCTCCTGAAAATAAAGGTTCACCTTGTTGACATGGTTACTAAAAAGTAGCCTTTTAAGTATCACTTTTCCAGGGGTATTACAATGATTGAAAAATCAATATATTCTTTAGTGGGTTAAAACCAAAAATTCTGTTGGCTCTATAAATTCGAAATTTTGGAATCTATGAAGATGTTTCTTGATGTGATCTCAAAGTGGAGATGGAGTTTGGATAATGGTACCATGGATATAGTGATAAGAAAAGAAATATGATTTTTTAAGATGGAGGATCTCATGAAGGGGGGGGGGGGGAGGGAATAAATATCAACCACTCACATGTCAAAAAATGTGTGAAGAATCATCATTGGAACTTCCTCAAAGTGATAGGAAAATTCTATAACTTTGTGATAGAAGGTGACCAAGCTCATGAATATTTAAGAGACATAAATAATACTACCGATAAAATAGAGGAAAGAAGTGCACCACCCATGGTGCAATGCTACAACTGTAGGGATAAAGGGCACTATGAAAGCAATGCACTAAACCTAAAGTCCTCAAGGGTAATCGGCATCATCATCCACCAAATCAAAAAAATTAAGGGAAGGCGTATGCCATCACTACTGCAGAAGTGGAGCAATAAAATGAAGTTGTATGAGTTACACTTCATATTCACTCAAGAATAAAAAAATATTATTTATTTCTGGTTTTACTCATTCATTTATATCTTGAATTTTTTCCTGAACAATCAAATCCAAGCCCCAAAATCATGAATTAGATATATTCATAAAAACAAATAGTGGTGCGATCATTGCAAAAAAAGTGTTTGAATCTTCTCCTATTGTAATATGTGGGAATATTCTCCCATCAAATCTCATGATACTTCCCTTGGTAAAATTTGATGCTATACTGGGGATGTATTGGCTCTTGTTATATAGAGAACACATCAACTGTAGAGAAAAGGAAATATATTTTCATATTTTGTACCATCCCATGATCCTTTAAAAATTCTATGAAGATCATGAATATCCTTGGGAAAATTATTCAATGACATGGGTGTTGATTACCTATGAAAAATTATACCTTTCTAAAACGGTCGAGTCAAAGGAAGGTATTAATCTTGGGGAAATTCTCTTTGTGAGGAAATATAGTGATTTATTTCTTAAAGATTTAACCAAACTTCTCCTATAACATGAGGTAGAGTTCTCAACAGAACTCTTACCTAGATCTATTAAAATATCAAAATCTCCCTATAGGATGGCCTCGATCAAACTGGAAGAGTTAAAGAAGCAGTTGCAAGAGAATTTGAAAAAAGGGTTCATATTCCTTAGTGCATTGTATTATGGTACACCAGTTTTATTTTTGAAGAAAAAGGATGTATCAATGTAGCTATGTATCGATTATTTAGAAATAAAAAAGATCACCATAAATAAAAAATATCCCCTTCCTGGGATTGATGATTTGTTCGATCAACTATGAGGAGATCATTACTTCTCAATAGTGTATCATTGTTATGGAAATCCTCATATAAAGGGGAAGAATTAATATATTCATAAGACTACCTTCATTACAAGGTATATGCACAAAGAGTATCTAGTAATGTACTTTAAACATACTAATTCCCCTGTAGTATTATTGGATTTAATGAATAGAGTATTTAAAAAATAACTTGAAAATTTTTAGTAGTGTTTATAGATGATATCACCATTTACTCTAAAATCAAGGAGGAACATGAAATTTTTTTACAGATTGTATTGGCAACATTAATGAAGGGGAAATTGTATGAAAATTTTAAAAAATGTGATTTCTAGATTATTCAAGTCACATTCTAGGGACACGTGATCATAAGTTTGTGAATTTTTAGGGACCCTTCAAAGAGAAAAGCGATTGAGGAATGAACTAGACCCTCTAGTTTCATAGAAATTTTCATTTTTCTTTGAATAACAGGGTACTACCGATGTTTTATGAGAAATGCCTCACGATTTTCTAGATGTCTTACTATGTTAACAAGGAATGTGGTAAAGTATGTCTAGATGGATAAATGTGAGGAAAGATTTAAGGATATAAATAATACGCTAATCACTGTACCAATAATCACATTACCAACAAGTGGAGAAATTTTTGAGATATACAAACATTCTTAAAATAAATTATTGGGTTGTATACTCATGAAAAATGATAAACTTATTTCCTTTTTCTCATGGTAATTGAAGATCCCTGAACCACCAGATGTATGATCTGGAGCTATAAGATGTGATTTTCCTTTAAAATCTATAGGCACTACCTCTATGATGATAAGTGTAACATATATACTAATAAAAAGAGTCTAAATTATATATACACACAAAACGATCTCAACATGCATCAATGAATATGATTAGAGTTAATCAAGGACTAAAATTTTTCTATTCACTATCATCTTGGAAAGGAAAACAAGGTAGCTGATTCTCTGAGAAGAAAAAAGCCTACTACTCTATCCATTTTTTAGATTGAGAAAGACCCCATCTTCATGGATATACAAATGATGGGTTTTTAAATCAAACCGAAAGGGAATACATCATACCTTAACCAAATGATTTCCCAACCATATATCTGAGAGAATCTTAATAATGCAAAAAGGGATGATCTGGAGTTACAAAATAAGGTGAATACAGTAAAGGAAGGGAAGTTGCAAGAGTTACATATCAATGATGATTGTGTGATATAATTTAGAGAAAGTATTTATCTACCTTCATCACCTAAGATAAATAGGGATCTATTGAATAATTCACATAACTCTATTTTGTCAATTCATCATGGAAGTACCAATATGTATCATGATCTTTGAGAACAATTATAGTTGGAAAGAATGAAGAAGGAGATTGTAGAGTATATATCAAGGTTCTTGATATGTATGAAAGTTAAATAAGAGTGGCATAAGTCTAAAGGGATGTTGCAACCCTTGCCTATACACACGTGAAAATGCGAGAATTTAACCATGTACTTTCTCACCGTTTTCCTAAAGAAACCCAAAGGTAATAATGCAACATGGGTTGTAGAGGACCGACTAACCAAGACTACCCACTTTATCAAAATTCAGGAATATCTCTCACTCAAAAAACTTTCTATGATATATATGAATGAAGTGGAGATACTACATGGGGTTCCACTCTCTATTATCTTTGATTGTGATCCAAGGTTCACATCTAAATTTTGGGGGATTTTTCAACATGCTTTGAGTATTGAATTAAATTTGAGCATGACATGTCACCCCCAAACTGACGACCAATCTAAATGGACTATTCAAATTCTTGAAGACATGATAATATTCCACTTAATGGAATCAAAAGGTGTATGGGATCAACATGTCAAATTGGATGAGTTATCGTACAAAAATAACTTTCACTCGAGTACTCAAATGGTTCCATATGTAGCTATGTATGGAAAAAGATGGAGAACTCCAACCTATTGGGATGAAGTTTTAGAATGAAAGCTACTTGGACATGATCTTGTGAAAGATATGACAGATAAGGTTCAAGCCATCCAACCACATATCAAAGCTACTCAGAGTCAGAAAAGGAGATGTAAACAACCATTGAAGGTACTTGAATTTTGATGTTGGAGATAAACTATTCCTTTGAATATAACCATAGAAGAGAGTCATGGAGTTTGGAACAAAAGGGAATCTTATCCAAAGTTACATTACCCCTTTGAGATCCTTGATCACAAAGGAGTAGTGGCCTATTAGTGTGCAATTATACTAAGTACGGCTCAAATTCATGATACACTCTATTTATATTTCCCGATAAAGTGTATACTAGATCCCTAACATGTACTAAACTCAGAGGTGGTACATTTGGAAGATGATCTCTCTTATGAGGAGTAGCCAGTAAAGATTCTGGATCGGAGTGAAAAGGTTCTACGTAACATGACAACCCACCTTTTGAAATTGGTGGGGGAGAAACGATAAGTATAAAGAAGTGACTTGGGAACCAAAGGAGGCAATTAAAGAGAAGTACCCTCACGTATTTATGTAAAACAAAATTTTGATGGTGAAATTTTAAAAGAGGGGAAGAATGCAAAGACCCATAATTTCTATCAATGGAAATTTCCTTCTTATTATTATTTCACATTGTATAAATCACATGAGATCACTTAGAGAGCCCAATACAAACTTTATTAATGAATAATGATTGATATAATAGGTATTTCTAGATGTTATGGAACCTATACTAGTGGAATAGTAACTTGAACTTTGGAATAGTATTATGAGCCATATGAATAGTAAATGAAACAATAGAATAGTAACCTCTCCCATGAAATTATAAATAAAATTTAATAATCTTATAAATGGTAATGTGATATAGTTATATTATAGTATAAGTAAATAAATGTTTTAGAAATTATTAATTAAGTGTTTGTATTTTTATAAGTCATAAATATTTAATTAAATTTTTATAATTAATATAATAATTTAAAAGAAAATTTATTTTCATAAAATGTATTTATACATTAATACTTTGTTTTCTTCTGATTATAAGATAATTTTATGAGACCTGAATTAGTTTTTCAAAGTGTTATAAAGGCAGTTATAATTTTAAAACCGGTATTTTCCATGTAAATGAAGATTTTAATTAAAAATTAAATTTATCATATTTAGGAAATTATTTCCATAATACGAATTTCATTTTTGAATTATATATGTCAAAAAATGGTTTAAGTTAGTGTTTAGGATTTTTCTAAAATACTTGAATTTTTAGTGAATAGTAAAATATGGTAAAAGCTAAATACATGAATTATTGAGTCATATATGATGTATGTATGATGTAATCCAACAATATCGAACCCTACTTCCTTATTATAATATACTTAGTGATAAATCTAAAACTATTCATTGTATTGAGACATAATAATAAATTAATGAAAAAATAATGGGAAAACACCCCTCTCATCCTCTATAAATACCACCGCTCACCACCTTTTCTCCTCTCAACTTCCAAGATTTAATCCTTGTCCAAATTTTAGATAAATATTTTCCCAATCCACTTACCCATGTACAGGATGTTCTGGTCTCAATAAAATGTTGAAACTAGGTTTCTTAAGGAGGATCTCAACGAGGAGAAATCAAGAGGTAAAATCTTCCTTCCTATTCTTTTAATTTCTTTTAATTTCTTTTGTTTTATTATTATCTCATCAATTCCTATACAAAATGTTTATGATAACTCTATTTTCATTTATATACTAGAATTATATCATGTTAATGGAATATACATCATATAAGTCCTTTCTCTCTTTCTCTCTTATTCTAAAAATGAAATCATCGCCCGTGATGTGTCGATTAACAGACATTGTTGACGATACATTTTTATTTTTCATTAATTACTTAAAATATGTTCATAAAAACCCTATAATTGTTGGTATATACTATAAAAGTTATTTAATAACCCATTTTAAGTTCTATAACTAACTTATATACACAATAATAAATAATGGAACAAAACTAGTTTGCGAGGTTCGAAAAACTGACAATTTTTTTAATGATTATCACTAACCATTTATCTAAAAATTCATCCACATAAAATTTAACCAAATGATATATATAACCATTTAAAACTTTTTATTTTCATTGATAAAATATATTTTTAATTTTTGAGAATTATACCATTCTAAAAATGAAATCATCGCCCGTGATGTGTCGATTAACAGACATTGTTGACGATCCATTTTTATTTTTCATTAATTCCTTAAAATATGTTCATCAAAACCCTATAATTGTTGGTATATACTATAAAAGTTATTTAATAACCCAGTTTAAGTTCTATAACTAACTTATATACACAATAATAAATAATGGAACAAAACTAGTTTTCGAGGTTCGAAAAACTGGCAATTTTTTTAATGATTATCACTAACCATTTATCTAAAAATTCATCCACATAAAATTTAACCAAATGATATATATAACCATTTAAAACTTTTTATGTTCATGGATAAAATATATTTTTAATTTTTGAGAATTATACCCATTATATATAAACTTCCATACTCATTTCAAGTGAACTAATCACAAAAACCATGAAAATGAAGACTCCCAAATGATGGAATTGAACTCTATAACACTTATAAAAGGCTGTAAATGAACTTAAAAAAACTATAATAAATAAAAATTAATTTATAATAAATTTTTTTTAATTTTTAATTAATGAATTTATCTTTATTATCTAGGATATTAAAGTGATGAATGCACTATGATATAAGACAAGGGAATTTTTAAACCTAACTCTCTTCCATTGGGGTTTTAATATTTTAGTAAATTTTTTATTATGAATGTTAAATTGATGTTTCTTAAATATAATTTATTTATCCTTACCTTTTATTTTTTGGATATAAATTTTTCTAATATGATTTTATGACAAATGAAAAGATTTGTCTAAAATAACTCTCCTTTATAATAAAACAACTTTTACTTCTTGTGCGATTGTTTCTTTCTCACTCATAATTGACGATTCTTATAAAAATTTTGTTATTCACTCTTTATTTTAGGATCCCCAAAGTTTATTCATGAATTTATGATTTATGAAATTAAAACCAATCATTTCCATCTGTTTTTTATGCCAAATATTGATATATGTTCCATGTGGCATGCATGATTATTTAAATGTTATGATGTGATGGGTGCGCTCGAAATTATATAGTGTGAGTATATTTTATAATGTGATGGGTGAACCCAGAATTATATATAACTCTAATGCATTGGGTAATGTGATGAATCTTAGGACATAAAGTGAAATATTTTTGAACATGATTCTAGAGTTTTTCACAACTATGTGTGGTATTTGACCACTAAGACATGCTGTTTCATTTTTATACATTGACACATTACACGACATTATCTAATGTTTCCTATCATGTTTATGATTATAATAATTTTCTTATATTATGATGATGTTGATTATACTCACCCATGTTTCATATCTCTTATTCAACCTCTTACTGGGATTTTTTCTCACACCTTCTTTTGATGTATATCATCATTTGAATATTTGTACTAAAGCAAACATAAGGGAAAACAAGTGGCTAGAGAAAAAGGAATTAAATAATTTTTTCAGTTTAATTTTGTAAAATTTATGTATGGTCTTAATTTTACAAATACAATAAACCTTTATATCCTGGTTGTGTAATGTTTTTATGTTGATTATCTTTAAAATGTTGTAATAATAATGTAATAAAAAGCAGGTTCACTATAAATGGATCTTTTAGGAAACTTTAGGTTTTTAAATTTGGAACCTCTAAACTTTTTAAGACTCAAGTAGAGATGTTGGGAGTGTATTATCAAGTTATTAATTTTATATTGAGTGAATCAATTTCTCTAGCACATCATGATTTTAATACTATGGTGAATGGTTTATTATCTCTTGGTGAGTAGTAGATTATTGATAAATATCTTATGTAAAAGGTGATATAAATACTTAGAAATGATTGGTAATATGATATAATAATGATTGATTATATAGATAATCCTACTAATACAATTATTGATGATCTTATCAGAATTTTAGTGTAGTATGAGAATAGGGTAAAGTGACATGTAGAGAAAGATAAGAATAACAATGGTGTTTTGTTTACTTATAATTCTTATGATTCAATTTATTTTAAGATGAATAATATATTATACTATAATTTCAAGGCCTACTTAATTCTATAAATTCTCTTATTATATCTATGTACATGTTTCTAGAAATTAGTGTCTTTAAAACTAGAAGGTTATTTCACAAAAAGATCTGCCAGAAATAACTATTTAGTAAGAAACTCATCACATATATTTAAAATAGATTAAAATTTTGATTTTCCATGAAGTTTAACAGAATATAAATATATTAAACTCTAGCTAATTTATAAAAATTATTTCCATACTCTATTACTTATTACTGGTTATAACCCTTAATAATCAGTCTTGCCTAATTATCAACAATGGTTTCATTTTCATCCCACCTTTTTTAGATGGCTCATTAAAATAACTATAATTTCACTAGGTCATTCAACTAAATTCAAAATATTTTTCCATTCAAATTGATTATGCTTATTCTATATACAAATTACTCAACTCTCATCACCCAAGAATTCATATTGAAATTGAGGTTTGAATTAATATATGAAAAAATAATTCTCAAATTCATTTCACAAAGAGATTTTAGTTATAGCTAATCTAACAGCATAACTAATGATATTATCAGTATAATTATTCCTTATGATCATTGAATTTTTGGGTGAAACACAAGGTTATTTAGGATCTACTAGATAAATATATATTTTTTATCTTAATTTTGTAATGATACTTACTAGTGTATGTCGTTAAACATTTGGGAGAAAAATAGAGGGTATTTCATAAAAAATTATATGAATTTAATTATTTGACCATTTTAACATCACATAGAGATTGGATTCAATAAAATTTTCATGTTTCATTTGTTCAATAGTATTTTTTAGTCTTTTGAAAACTCAATAATCCTTTCTTGTTGTAGATTAACCAATAAATATTCCTTCACTATCTTTCAGATAAAGCTTATGAATATTATATTTCATATTATAATTGAATACATTGTGTCCAAAAAACTCTAAAAAACTATGTTTTCAGTCTACAATTTTTAGTGTGTTTTATTTAAAACACGTAAAAGTAAAAATCTATTTATAGTACAACATGCTATACTAATAACTTCAAACTAAAAATTATTAACAACTTAATATTCAAACAATATAGACTGGGTTACCCTGGTGAAAGAAGGGTATTGAAATAAGAACTGGAGTGAATGAATGGTGTTCTAGATTCGAGTCCCCTTATCTATATGACTTTGATTTCATTAGGTGTTGCTCCAATATTTCTTTACCTCTACATAGAATTGGACCACCTTCGGATCCACCATACTTGAGTTAGATGGGGAAGGAGGGTTAGATTTAACCTATATAATGTGTTCAAACTAGATTATAACCTATAATCCTTTCATCAATAAGCCTACACCAGAGTGTCAGAGACTCTTATTTGGAATCCTCAAGGTAAAGGGTTAAACCCCCAATAGAAACAATTACTATAGCATTATTACAGTAGTGCTATAACAATATACTATAGCAACTGAATCACCATCTATCAATGGGATTTCAAGATATTTCATGGGCCTTCAACCAGCTTGGGGATCTAGTACATTAATTTAGGTTCTCTAGGACATTAATAGTAAGTTAATCAAGAATATAGTGAGACCAAGATTCAGTTTGGTGCATCAGGTAAGAAACATAAGAATGGAAACATGCAAGTGTTTCTGGGTTTGAAACATATAATGAGGTATTAGTTTTTTTTACACTCATGGAAAATCCATAAATAATCTTTTATGATATGTATAGGTTTCTTACTGGGCGACACTCAGTATAGTGGGACTAGTATAATGGTGAAAAGTAACAAGCTTTCAGTGCAGCGGGGCACCACACAAAAATCCCTAGGTTGGCAGATTAAAAGAGAGATATGTATGATTATAAAAATCATTATTAATTCATCCTATACACCATTATGGTATTAAGGGGTTCCCTTACATGGTTAATCAATCTACCGCGCACCAACGACTTGGGGGGGGGGGGGGTGAACACAACACTCATGACTGGTACCAAAAATGCAATGACTCTATTAGAAGGACCATATGTACTTATTGGAAGAATGATAAGTTAAGAGATTATAATGAATAGGTTCACTATATATTTGGCCTTAGATGCATTAAGACATCATGTTAGATAGGCAATAAGGCCTGTATTCCTTGGGTTCATTGATCCTTGAATTTTAATAAAATTTGTCCAGTGGGTGCTTGAAATTCTTGTTAAAGACGAATAAGGCTTAAACCACTAGGGTTCTCAGGTGTGTGTGTGTGTGTTTGGTTTCTTGTAATACCATATAACTATAATGACATAACATATAATAATAAATTCTTTGAATTTTCCCATTCCTCCTTCTAACTATAATATTCGGTTATGGAGTTCTTGGTGTAGAAATATTATTTATTAAGTATTTTCATTGTAAGATGTTTTAATAGAAGAACTCAATTTTTTTCACTATAATCACTCTGGATGGTGATAATAGGAAGTATTTTATAATTTTTAATAATATACGAAAATATCTTAAAAACAGGAGTTATTTTTTATTTTGGATAAGGAAAATAGACCCATGTATATCTGGTGTAATCGTCAGTTATGCCATACATGTAGTGTTTTCATTTTAAAATACTAGTTTGTGATATACTGAAAATGTCCATGTGTACTAATTGTTAAGGTTTTTAACTTGAGAAATCACCAATAGGTTTATAACTAGACATAATTTTCTTATCATACTGGAAAGAATCACATGATCTAGAGTAATTAAACTTAAGCATGTGAAGATAATTTATAATCCCTCTCTTATATATTTTAGGTTAGTTATGAACATTACAATGTTTTCATATTATATTCCAAAAATAGACTTATCATCTATATCAAAAAGATTAATAATTTTCTGGAAACAAATTTCCATAAGTGACTTGTGGAAAAATTATAGTTCCTATTGATAGAAAAAATGATTACTCCTTATGAACTTTTAATGGAACATGTTTCATTTTAAAATATTATGAAGTAAATATCATCACATAACTAATTTATACTAATATGTTTATGATTAATAATATAATTTAAATTACATTAGAAATTGTCTTTTCACCAAGAATAGAACATTACCAAGTCTTACAATATGACGCTGTGTATTTTCCATAAAATAAATATATCTAACCTTCACATTTTGTATGTTTTAGAAGCTGGACTTGTTTATGGTCATTTTATGATAAGAAGTTATATCCATGTACCAAGTATTCTGATTGATTACACTCAAACATTTCTCCTAAAATTCATGAAACCAAACATTTTTTTATGAAAAATTGGATGGATATAGAAATGTTAGAAAAGAGAAACCTCAAAAACCATGTCTATTCAACCCTATAATGTTAATAAAATTTCTCTTTCAAATTATAGAATTTATATTTTTTTGAATGATTAGGCCTTATTTAAAGGGTAATTATTGATCTAGTGACCTCCAATTTTACATTTAGTGTAATAGGGTCCACTCTTCGGAACAAAATAGTTATTCTAAAAATGTGACTTCCCAAAAGATTTATAACCAACTCCCAAATATTTTTTAGATGATTTCAAAAACCTTAAAAGATTATTAAAACTCTTCCTTGTATAAGTTAAATTAGAAATAAACTTATTAATACAGTAAACTTAATATGTTGGTTTCCTAACTTCATTATGATTATAAAAAATTTTAAAAAGAAAAATATTTAATATCAAACCTAGATGTAAGTATAGGAATAATATAATTATCCTTATAAAGACTATCTTTGGAAAAATCATACTCTTTTCTCAACTTATTATATTTTTTATCCAGTTTTGTAACAAATTCATCCATTTTTTCAAATTATGGAGTATTATCTTCATTATTCAAAGTGTAAGGGTAACTATAATTAAAAAAATATAAGAAAATTGATAATTACAATTTCTATAAACTACTATGCATTCCAAGAAAATTCCACAGATAAATCTATTATATTCTAACTTTAATCACTATCCATATCACTACTTTTGGAAGACAAATCTTTACTAACACTCCATATTCTAGAATTGATTCTTAAAAATTTATTCCCTTCCCACTTTAATAATCTTCTGGACTCCTTATCCTTCATATTATTAAATATAGGATAATTTGTCCATATATGAACTAATTTATTTCCCTCATAATAAATATTATCAAAATATTATTCTCTTATTACATATATCTCATTTATATATTCTATTTTATTTCTATAATCATTCTAGAAAGTATCAATTTCGATAATTCAATTCATTTTCCTTATAAGTTGGTAAAATTTTACCATCAATAAACTCCACAATACTATTTTCAATTAATGATTAAAAAATTATTTGAAGTGAATTTATTAGAATTAATAGCTCTAGAATTATTATAAATAAACACAACATAATTGCCTACTTATCCATATTTAAATGTTTCTCTAGCTTATTCTCATACTGCATCAATGTTCTAATAATATCATTAAGACTTATCTTAGTAAGACATTTCATATCATTAATAATTTTTAATCAGACTAATAATCATTTATAAAATGTCAATAATATTCTATATAAGCTAATAATTTGTAATATCCCTCCCACCATGTGATTTTAGACCATTCACTATAGTCATAAAATTCTAATTCATATAAAAAATTGATTTTCTTAGTATAATATCGAAATCATGATAATATGGTCTCAAAATTTCTATTTATGTTTCTAAAAGTTTAAAATTTAAAAAATAGTTATATCAAGTTTCCACAAAATTATATTAGTATTTTAATAGGAATTTATTTTCTATAGATATTACGATTCACCGATCAAAGCAATGTATTGTAGAATTTATAATTCACTTCACATTAAATTTCTTCATTATAAGTAAAGATCCAAATTTATTCCTTAAGAATATTACAAATTTTTACTATAATTTTATAATTATCTACTCCTATGTTAATCATAAAATTATTTATCCAATATCTCAAGTATTCATATTCTACATCATCAAAAATAAGTGTTAGATTTTTATACTGATATACCTAGAAGTGAGAGGTTTTACATGGTGAAAGTTACTAATGATTCTCTTATGGATTTGTATTTGGATTATTGTTTTATATATTCATTATATTATGAGTATAATTATTCATGATTATATAAATAAAGAAATTATTATGTGATATAAGTTTGAGATACATATATGGTTCTTTTTAAGTAATATGTTAAAGATATGGTTGAGGCTGCTAAAGCTAAGGGTGAGATTTATAATCCTAATTTTGAGTTAAATTTTAAGTTTTATTCTATTTTAATATATTATAATAATTAAATATAGGTTATGAAACATAATTTTGAGCTTGGAGTCATAATAAGATAGTTTCGTACATTAATTTTTGTAGGAATATTTTTAATAAACTTTTGATAAATTTGAAACCATACATAAAATATTTGGGAGGTTGTAATAGAACATCTAATTTTTTTTTATTTTAATTCAAATTATTTCATTTTGAAAAGTGATCCTTTTTGTATGAAATGTAACAGAGGACGTTACTAGGAGAATCATGGTATTTTGATACAAAAGACTGTTTCGTATATGTATGATTCATGGGGGGGGGGGTGAATTAAATTTTAAATAAAACATATATTTTCTTCCAATAATAGTAGTAATTTGTTTAGAAGATATAAATTTGTAACTAATAAGAGTAAAAATAAAGAAAGAAACATTGGAAATTAAACTACATCGAGTTTGATGTGAAATAAACCATATTAAAGTATAATAAACATTAAATAAAAACAATTAAATGGAGTTACAGATGAAAATATAGAAACTCATATAAAATATATTATTAAAGAATATATAATAGTTCTAGTAAAAGGAAATATTCACTATTAATCAAAAGTGGTAGGAGCATCGGTACTTAAATCGAATGGAAATAAGTATTGATACCCTAAAACTTCATTAATATAAATGATCAGATGATGCAAGTCCCATCCTTGAAATTATTTTACAGATGTTAACAATAGAAAACGATATCCTTGATCTTTTCTTTAATAAACATGATCAATGACATGTGTTATCCTTGATCTTCATGAAATTATAAGTTAGGAAGCATGGATTACTGTACTAAAAAATCTCCTCATTCATGTAAGAGTAAAAGTAAATTATTAAAACTAAAAATATTAGAGCTTTTAAAATTAAAACCTTATATATATAATATAAGAACTATTATGACCCAAACTTTTACACATATAATTACATGATTTTAATCATAATAAAACATAATATTATAAGCCAAGGATCAAGAAGTCTAGGTATATAAAACTAAAAACATGGGAGAAAATAAAAAATTTCTCTATTCAATCTTCATAAAGAGATCCTATCTTCCATTGTGTTCATACATATTCACAGGATAACCTATGGATAATATTGACAAAGGGATGAGATAATAATCCAATTAAGGGAATAAATATAAAAATAAAGCTTCAGCACATGGGTTAGAAGGCATGTCATAATGATATAAAAAGGCATGGAACATATAGAATCATGACATATAAACATGGGATCATATAAAAATGGATTTATAGTAATGTGGAAGCATCATAAAACATGAAATTATCAGTATTCAAGGCTCTTTGGACATATAGTATCATAAGTCAAGGTTAACCACCAAGACAACTGCACATTGTAGTACGAGTCACGATAATCGCAAAGACCGTTGCACATAACATCTCATGAGACTAAAATTTTCCCAATTAATTGGAGTTCTGTCTTGGAAAAACCATCTTAAAATGTTCTAGAATATCTTTTCAACTTAAATAATCATACATAATTAGTCATACATAAACATAAGGGTACCCATGAAAAGAAATGGGAATCATAATCATGTCCTATAGCATAATTAATGGGTGTATCAAACAAGTGTCCAAGAAAGAAAGGAATTTAAACATACATGTGAA
The DNA here is from genome assembly GCA_963277665.1 of Viscum album. NCBI lineage: Eukaryota > Viridiplantae > Streptophyta > Magnoliopsida > Santalales > Viscaceae > Viscum > Viscum album. The sequence continues at coordinate 534,728,017 of OY728126.1, forward strand.
TTAAAAATGTAAAATCAACACATATCATGGTACGTTATGTCAAATATAAGTGATAACATGTAAAAAAATTATTTAAGAAATTTTAGAATTTATACATTTTATTGAAGTTTTAAGTAGAATACTAAAGATATTTTAAAATCAAAAAGAGAATAATATTTTATACAAATCCAGAAGTGAAACAAGAAGTTTTTTTAGTAAAAAAAATGATTTTATAAAAAAAAATGGCGGATTAAAATATATTATATAGTGTACTTGAATATGTGTAAGAATTCATGAATTTCCCTTAAACGGGTTTTCTTATTAGGAAGTATTAAGGGGGAACCATTTAAAATAATGTATATTCCAAAAAGATAATGATGAATAGATCTTGAATCATGATTTTGGATCATATACACGTAATTTATCACATTTTCATAAAACATAGACAACTTAATTTGGGTAAAAATAATGATAGAGAAACCTGATGGAATAATGGATATTCGAGTAGAATCCCTTGCCTTAAGTTCGAAAGTGTCCTTCACTTGATATTAATGTCCTAGAAAAACAAATTAAATTCATTAATTAATATGTTTAGAACCTATTATTCTTGTAATTTATTTATTATTACCTTATTAAGTTCATTTATTGTCTTTTTAATGGGTTAAGAGGTTCAATTTTATTGTTTTGGAGTGTCTGTTTCCTTGGTTTTCATTATTGGTTTACTTATATACGTGTAAGAATAACCATTTAAGATGAGAATGGTTGTCCATAATTGGAGTTATGTTCTATTAGTGAACATATAAAGGATTACATAGTTATAAAATTCGTTCGGTTATTTTGAGTGAAGATGAATCATTATATATTAATGATAACCGTTTTAGTTAATAGGTATTTTTTAATCACAACGAATACATTTCTCTTTAAAAATTAATATCATGAGTAAAAAAGATTGAAGAAAATTAAATTATATATAATACTTAAATTATAGTCCGTTTAAACCATAAATATGGTCTCATGACAAGAATTGAGGATGGTAATATAAATTGAAAACTCATCATCCTTGAATGTGGTAAATTAACACGTCTCATATGGTGTTTTCATTTCTAGTATAAAAGGAGGGGGAAAGAGAGATTAAGATGAATTATTACATTATCATAAAAAATTTTAGTACATGTAAGGTAGTTTTTTTATCATAACATTTGGACTAAAGGAGGCGAGTAAAGAAAAAGAATGAAATGAACTTGAAATAAAATAAAAGAAATGAAAAGAGGAGTTTACCTCTTGAATATATCTTCCTTGTGAACCTCTTTTGGGGAGGGGATTTTGTATTTTAAAGAGACCAAGGGATGATGGACATGGGGAGAAACTTGGGAAGTTATTTTATTATAATTTAGATAAGTCACAAGGCTTTAGAGGAGTGAAGAGAATAGGTAAAGAGGGGTGGTATTTATAGTGGAGGAGAGGATGGGTTTCCCATTATTTTAATCATTAGTTTAAGATTTTTGATCAAGACTATGAATAGTATTGATTTATGTAAAAAAAAACAATAAAGAGTGCATATTAGTTAAAAAAAAGTCCTTTTACATCATCCATGACTCAATCATGATGGAGAAATTCATTTATTTAGAATTTATCGTAAATTATCGTATTTTACTATTCACCATAAATTCAAGTATTTTAGAACAGTTCCAAAAATTCACCCCAACTATTTTTCAATGTTTAGAATTCAAAAATGAACTCCATTTGATGAAAATAATTTTCTAAATATGAGAAATATAAATTTTAATTAAAATCATAATTTACTTAAAAAATATAAATTTTAAAATTAAAACTGCTTTTCTAAAACTTTGAAAAACTAACTAAGGTCTCTTAAAATAATCTTATAATCATAATTTACAAAAACAGTTATTTGATAAAATAAATATTCTTTTAAATTATTAAATTAATCATAATATTTTAGTTAGATATAAATGATATACAATAATACCAACGCTTTATTAATAATTTTTTTAATTATCTATTTACTTATAATATGATATAATTATAACATATTTTCACTTATAATATGGATAAATTTTATTTATGCTTTCACTGGTTTGTTTACTATTACATTGGCTAGTTTACTATCAATAGGGGTCATATTACTATTCCAAAGTCCAAGTTACTATTTAATCAGTATATGTTCCTTAACTTCTAGAGATACCTTTTATTTTACTCATTCTTCAATTATAAGGTTTGTATTGTGTTCCATGTGTAAAATTTTATGATTATAACATAAGACAGAACTATAATAAGGTAATTACACTGATAAAACAATGGGTCATTAAATTCTTCCCCCTTGTGATATTTCACCCTCAAAACTTCATTTTACATTTTAATCCATAAATAGGTGTCGGTACTTTTCATTACCTCCTTTAGTTCCCATATTGCCTCTTTGTACTTTTGGTTTCGCCATAGTACGTTGACAAGGTGAATAGTCTTTTTATGTAGAACTTTATCTCTACGATCCAATATCTTCACTGGATGCTCCTCGTAAGAAAGATCATTCTCCAACAATACCACCTCTGAAGAGAGTACATGTAAAAGATCTGGTATACACTTCATTCAGAGGGATACATGGAAGACATCATCTACTTTAGACATGGTAGGTGTAAGTGTTAGTCGATAGGCCATATCTCCAATATGATGAAGAATCTTGAAGGGGATGATGTACCTTGGACTTAGCTTTCCTTTCTACACATACCTCATGAGCTTCTTCCATGGAGATATGAGGAGGAATTCCATGTCTCCAAATTTTAACTCAAGGTCCTATCGTTTATTGTCTTCATAAATCTTCTTTCAGTTTTGGGATTCTATGATGTACTTATTAATGTTTTTCACCCTCTACACCATTTCTTTGACCATCTGATGTCCTAGCTGCATACTCTCACTAACTTCGTCCCAACATGCCGATGCTCTACACCTTTTCCCATAAAAGGACTCATGTGGTGCCATTCAGATGATGGAGTAGGAACTATAGTTATAGAATAATTCAACCAATAGAATATGTTGGTCCCATCCTCCTTTGAAGTCTATAGAATGAGATCTCAACATTTCTTCCAGTTTCTCAATAGTTCGCTCATATTGGCCATCAGTTTGAGGATGATAGGCTGTACTGAAGTTCGGTTCAATTCTTAGAGCATGTGAGAGACTTTTCCAAAACATTGAGGTGAATCTCATATCTCTATCAGATACAATATATAGTGGTAATCCATGAATACTTACCACCTCTTTGATATATATATATGTGAAAGTTGATCTAATGAGAAGCCTTCTCAAATTATGAAAAAGTGAGTTGTCTTTGTAAGATGATCCATAATGAAATAGGTAGCATTGTTTCCTCTGGATGTCTATAGAAGTCTAGTGACAAAGTCCATGGTGATTTTCTACCACTTAAATGTTATTATGGGTAGTGTTTACATCATCCCCTTAGAAATTTTCCTTTTATACTTCACTTGCTGACATACCAGGCACTATGATGTATACTACACAATCTCATTCTTCATATTTTCCCACCAATAATTCTCCCAGAGATCTTAATGCAACTTTTTTCTCCCTAGGTGAATGGAGAAGGTTGAGATTTGTGCATCATTAAAAATCTCATTCTTTATCTTTTGATCATATGGTACACAGAATCGGGACCCTAATCTTACAAATCCATCCTCGAAAATATTGAAATCATAAGATTTCCCATTTCTGATATCTTCCACCCTTTTCTAAATTTCCACATCATTTATTTGAGCGTTCTTCATTTTCTCCATGTGGGGTTTCTGGGAAATAATTTTATAAAGTATTAATGATCTTCATCCCTTAATGATTCCCATGTCTATTCTCTACGAATCTAAGAATATTGGATTCTTTTCAATTCTCATCATTGATAAATATGTTTCTTTCTTTCTAGTTAGAGCTTCTGCCACATTATTTTCTTTACTGGGATGGTAGTGGATCGAGAAGTCATAATCCTTGATGAGATCTAACCATCATCACTGGTACATGTTATGATTTTTCTATGTGAATATATAATTGATACTCTCATGATAAGTATATATCTCACACTTCTCCCTATAGAGATAATGCTGCCAGATTTTCAATGCAAAGATCATAGTCACTGACTCAAGATCGTGCGTGTGTTAGTTTTTCTCATTAATTTTCAAATTCCTTAAGGCGTAGGCTATAAATTTATCATTTTTAATTATTAAAAAACCTAATAATTTATTTGAATCATCATTGAACAACACAAAGAGTTATCCACTTGTTGGGAGTGTGAGTACTGGTGCTGTGATAAACCTCTTTTTGGCCTCTTTAAAGATTTCCACACATTATTGGGTCTACAAAAAATTTAGTTCCATCTATTTCATATTGGTTATTAGGTTTGAGAATCATGAAAATTTCTCCACAAATCTTTGGTAATACCAAGTTAGACCATGGAAGCTATGGATCTCCATTATAGATATTGGCATGGGCACTCTTCAACTGCCTTTGTCTTGGAAGGGTCTATAGATATCCATTTTCTGGTGATGACATGACCTAAGAATGATACTTAATCAATCCAAAAATCACATTTAATATAATTTTCATAAATTATTTCCCTTTGCAATTTTATCAGCATAGTATTCAAATGATCCTCATGTTCCTCCTTGCTTATTGAGTAATTCAGAATTTCATCGATAAAGACTACCACAAATTTGTCGACATAATATCTAAAGAATCTATTCATTAAATAAATGATTATTGATAAATCATTAGTGTGTCCAAATGGACTCACTATAAACTTATAGCGTCTATACATCATTATAAAAACAGTTTTGGGAATATCATCATTCCTCACCTTTAATTGGTGATATCCCGACTAAGGGTCCAACCTAGAAAAATAACTGACCCCACACAATTGATCGAATAGGTCATCTATTTGAGGTAGGGGATACATTTTATTTATCATGATTTTATTAAACTCATGATAATAAATTCATAGGTGCATTGATCCATCATTCTTCTTATAAAAGAGGATTGGTGGACCCCATGCTAGAGCACTCAGGTGTATAAAACACTTCTACAGATTCTCCTATAACTTCTTATTTAGCTATTCCCACTAAGAAGTGGCCATTCTATAAGGTGTATTTGAAATATACAGGGATCCAATAATAAGTTAAATTAAGAAATCAACCTCATGATTAGTAGTAAGACCAAGAAACTCTTCAAGGAATACATCAGTGTAATCCCTCTGGATGGGCATGTCTTCAAGCATGATTCTCTCCTTTGTCTCAATCATCTAAGATACATATGCTTGCTTATAAGATAGTAATATATACCCTTGATACAATGATTACAAATGAGATTCATCTTCCTCCTTACACTTGTAAATAATTTTAGGATGATTCGGGATTTGAAGAGTGATCTTCCTTTATCGACAATTGATGTTAGATTTTTTTTGAATATAGCTAATCTATGCCCAAGATAACATTGAACTTCACTAAAGGAAGTATGAAGAGATTTTATGGGAGGTTTAGTCGAAAAAAATTTACTAGGGAGGATTTATAAACCATGGATGAAATAATTTTCCTATTCACTATTCTCATAGATAACTCAACCACGAAATTTTGAGGTGGTGTTTGAATAGTTATACTAAACTTGAATGTTATGAAAGAATGCGTAGAAATAGAATCAAAAAGTAAGTTTTCTATTATTGAATGAATAACTAGTGTACCTATAACCACATAATTGTACGATTACACCTCAACAATTGTAATAGAATAATACCTTCCTTATTGCCTTGGAGGTTGTTGTTGATTTCCTCTAACAACCCTTGGCTTAGAGATATTGTTCACATAAATCCCATACTCTTTGAAGTTTTAAAACTACACTACAGGATAAGTGTTAATCTAAACCTTACTTTCTTCTCCCCCATTAGTGGTATCATTTATATCCTTTTGGATGTTTTTAGACAGATTTCCCATTCTTCCACATTTGAAGCAATTTATGGTTTTATTTAAATAGATCCCAGGATGCAGCTTCCCAAAATTTTTACACGTGGGATATTCGATCTTCTTTCAATCATGGGATTTATTTTACGAACCACTGATATTAGATGACATATTCCTCTTTTTATCGTTGGGCTCATGAGACCATTGAGAGTCTCTGATCATCATTTCCACCTTGAGGGCACAACATACAATATATTCATAATTGTTAAATTCACGAATCACAAACATTTTTTGTAGACTTGGATTTAGTTAGCTAAAGAAGTTACCCCCTTGGTTTTTGTGTTTATGAAAAATTCGGAGACATATCTTGCAATCCTTGTGAAGTTTGATTCAAATGCCCTAATGGAATAGTCTTACTTCTTCTTGAGTATGAGGAACTATTTTTCTATTTTTTGGTAGAGGGTTTGGGGAAAATATTTATTGAAAAACATTTTATTGAATTTCTACCAATACATGGAATCAATTTCCTATTAGGACATCATATTCTTGATCAATTTCCACCGTTAATCATCTTACCCATCAAAATGACTGGCCACCAGTATGACTTTATCTTTTTTTGAGCGTGGAGTACAGAGAATATATTTTCAATGGAGTTAATCCACTTTTCCATGAGGAGGGTATCAGAAGATCCACTAAACATTGGAGACCTTTGTCACATAAAGGATTTAATGACAACTTTCTCATTCACTGGAGGAGACGGGAGTTCCACATGATTCAAGTAATTATTCGTAACTTGAGACAACTGATCATGTATTATCATAAAGGTTTGAGCACCCATTCCAATCATATCAAGAAGATCATTATGAAAATCATCAAATTTCATACCTCATTGATTGTTGGAAAGATTTCTTCTATTTCCCCTATTAGATAAGAAAAATAAAGTACAATTAGGGGGATTGAATACTTATCTATTAATCATAAAATGAAACATCAAACATAAATGGATAAACTCTTAAAGGAAAATTATATCCTAACTTGTGATTTCATAGGTTTCAATCTAGGTTATACCTGATATGTTTACTCACATTTATTCTTATTTTCTTTTTTATTCCCTTAATAATGATTCATACAAACCTTATAAATTTACCAAATGATATCCCCCGAGAGTGTCAAACTAGAAGTTCAGTAAGGCCTGTTTTCATGCACTAGTTTTCATTTGAGTATAACTCAAAGTGGCGTTTTTAGGTTTTACCCCTTGATACATTTATTCCCGAGCCACATCCACTTGTTTGTATCCAGATAGAGATATATTTTCTTGATAAACCACTTACTCTATACTTACCAAAATTTAGGGATGTTTTCTTATACTTAGTCTCATCCTATGGTTCTTACTAAAGTTCTCTATTCGTAATCTCCAGAAATAACTAGACCATCCTCTGATACCAACTATAGGGACCCATACTTTTACACATATCATTACATGATTTTAAGAATAATCAAACATAACATTAATACATAAGGATAATTAAGTCTAGTGTCTTGGAAGACTAGGTACATAAAACTAAAAACATGGGATTAAATAAGAAATTTATTTATTTAATCTTCATAAAAATCTCCAAACTTTCATTGTGATCATACATATTCATAGGATCACTAGGGGATAACATTAAAAATGGGATTTTCTAAAAATCCTAGTAATTGAATAAACATAAGAATAAATCTTTAGTAGATTGGTTAGAAGGAAATACATAATGATATAAAAAGGTATGGAACATATAGAATCACTACATATAAATATGGGATAATATAAACATGGATTCATAGTAATGTTGAAGAAATATAAGATATTAATTTAGCATGAGTCAAGGATTTTTTCATATAAGGGAGCACAAAAATCAAGATTAGCAACCACCAAGACTGTTTACACATGGCAGCATGATTCAAGGCTAACCACAAAGAATGTTGCATGTAATGTCTCATAAGACTAAGATTTCCCCAATTAATTGAAGATCCATCTAGGTGAACCCATATTAAAATGTTCATTAATATGTTTTCCACTTATATAATCATAAATAATTAGTTATACATAAACATAATGGTACCCATGAAAAAAATGAGTATCATAAACATATTATATAACTTAATTAATGGGATAATCATACAAGTGTACATGAAATAAAATAATTAGAACATATATTGAAATTCATACAGGAAGATATGAATATATCATGGTAAGTGATGTCTAATAAAAGTGATAAAATGTAAAAAAGTCTTTTAAAAAATTTAATCATCAAAACATTTTAGTTCGGTTTTAAAGAAAATAATAAAGATAACGTAAATTTGAAAAGATCATGATATTTTATATGAAAACAGAAGTGAAAAAAAGTATTTCATAGTAAAATACTGATATTATAAAAATAAATTTTAACTAAAATAGATTATATAGTGTATTTGAAAATGGGTAAGAATTCATGAAGTTCACATAAACAGGTTTTCTTATTGGGAGGTATTGAGGAGGGGACCATTTAAAAATATTTATATCCCCAAAAGAGAATGATGAATGGATCTTGATACATGAATTTGAATCATATAAACAAAATTTTTAATATGTTCACAAAAAAATAGATAACTTTATTTGGGTAAAAATATTGATAGAAGAACCCGAAGGAATAATGGAGATTCTGGTAGAATCCCTTACCTTAAGTCCAAAGGTGTCCTTCAATTGATCTTAATGTCATTGATAACCAAACTAAATTAATTAATTAATATTTAAATAACCTCTTATTCATGTAATTTATTTATTGTAACCATATTAAGTTCATTTATGGTATTTTTTATGGGTTAGGATGTTCAATTTCATTGTTTGGGAGCATCTGTTTCCTTGGTTTTCATGATTGTTTTACTTATATACGTGTAAGGATAACCATGTAATTTGAGAATGGTTGTAACTAATGGGAGTTATATTATATTAGTGACAATAAAAGATATTAAATGGTTATAAAATTAATTTTGTTATTTGGAGTGATGATTAATTATTATATAAGACTTTAATGATAAATGTTTTTCTAAATTTCCAGGTTTTAATCACAACGAACACGTTTGGTTTATAAATTAATATCATGTGTATAAAAGATTAAAAAATATTAAATAAGGTATAATAAATATATTATATTTTTTTAAACATAAATATGGTTTCATTCCAGGAATTAAAGACAACAATATAAATTGAAAACTTGTCATCCTTGAATGTGATAAATTGACACATCTTGAATGGTGTTTTCATTTCTTGTATAAAAAAAGGGGAAAAGAAAGATGTCTATGAATTATTAAATTATCATAAAAAAATTTAAATACATATAAGGAATTGGTGTTATGGTAAAATTTTGATGAATGGAGATGAGGAAATAAAAAAAAAGAAATGAACTTGAAAGAAAATAAAAGAAATAAAAAGAGGAGTTTACCTCTTGAATATATTTTCCTTAAAAACCTTTTCAGTGGAGATTATTTGGTATTTTGATGATGACAAGGGCTTATGGAAGTGGGGAGGATATTGGGAGGCTATTTTAGTAGAATTTATACAAGGCACAAATCTTGAGAGGAGTGAAGAGAAGTGGTAAAGAGGGGTGATATTTATAGTGGAGGAGAGGAGGGGTTTCCCATTATTTTAATCACTACTTTAATATATTTTCTCGAGAATATAAATATTCTTGATTTTTTTGACCTAAAATTGTAAAGTTTTCATGTTATTTTTAAATAGAGGCCATTTACATCATCCATGACTTAATCATGATGGTAAAATTCATTTATTTAGCATTTATCGTAAATTATCATAATTTACTATTCACCAAAAAATTCAAGTATTTTAGAAAAATCACAAAAATTATCCCCAACATTTTTTAAATGTGTAAATTAAAAATTGAACTTTATTTTAAGAAAATAATTTTTTAAATATGAGAAATATAATTTTTAATTAATATCATAATTTACTTGAAAAATAAAAATTTTAAAATAAAAACGGCTTCTCTAACACATTGAAAATTTAACTAAGATCTCTTAAAAATTATCTCATAATCATAGGTCATAAAAATAATTATTTATGAATACATTTTATTTTAAATTTTTAAATTAATCATAAAATTTTAATTAAATATACATGACATAAAAAATACTAACACTTTATTAATGTTTTTTAAAATATCTATTTACTTATACAATGATATAATTAAACCAATGATAAAACTATACCACCTTTTATCTTATAATATGAATAAATTTATTTATTCTTTAATTGGTGAGGTTGGAATTATATTGGCTGATTTACTATTCATAAGGGTCACATTACTCATCCAATGGTCAAGTTACTATTTCATTATTATATGTTCCTTAACTTCTAGAGATAACTTTTATTTTATTCATTATTAATTTATAAGGTTTTTATTGTGTTCCATGTGTAATATTGTATGATTATACCCTAATAAATAATTATAATAAGGGAATTCCCTTGATAAAACATTGGGTCGTTACAAGAATAGTTTAAAAAACTATAAAAATGAAATCTCCCAAGTAAATATGATAGTGTACCTCTAAAACTTAATTAAATTTTTAGCTCAAAATGTGAAAGTATTATATTACTTGAAGAATAATTCTATATTTATAAGCTATGGCATAAAAAACTCCCTATTGTTTTACTTTGAGTTCCTCAGGTGTAAATACCACTTTTAAAAAATCAGAATGTTCAACTCTATTATTTAGTCAAAGCAGCCCTAGTGACATGAAAAATCTATATAAATAACTTTTATTATAGTTATATTACAAAAAAATGTGAATCATATGTTATGTTTTCACATATACAACTTAAACAAAAATTTTAAGTTAACATAAATTAAATATGTAGTGTGTTGTGATTTTTTAAAAAGGGGATTTGGAAGAATTAATTTGACTAAACAAATAGATAAGATATTAAGGGATTTTGGTCCCCTCAATTTAATAATAATTAACTTTAAAATAAAAACCATGAGATTAACTTTGATTCACCAAGGCTAAGACTTCACAGTAGGTTGACTAAAATGAATGTGATAAAATTAAAGGCACTCACAAACCCTTGTTCCAAAAGACATAAGATTATACCCTTTTACAACATAAAATAAGGAGAAAATATGAATGATTTTATATCCATGGAACAATGGGAAAATTTGTTCCACATAAGAATTATGAGGATAACCATATAGATTTATAAAAATGGATAAATGATTAGAGAGTGGTGAGATCTCAGGTCATTAAAAATTTTAGTTGAATGATTGTTTTTTAATGAACAAATCGAGAAACCATAAAAAATCCACTAGGCATTCAGTGGTCCTATAGTATCCACCTATTACCACTAGATCTTGTCTGAGTACTTGGTACCAGACCAATGGGTACCCATCGGTCTTGAAAAACCTACCTCTGACCACCAAATCCCAACTAAAAATCTAATACCAAACCATTGAGTGCTCAATGAATTCTATACCTCACTTACTTATTCTTCTTCCTCAAACTCCTTCTTAAAACCCTCTAACTACCTTTATAAATCAGAACCACTTTAAAAAAAATTGAAACGCTAAAATTAATGTGAAAAAATAATCGTAAGGGTGAGAATATTTACATATTACATGTCTAATAATCATTGTATGTATTGTATTAAGGGATTATATAATCATGGATAAGATGTATAAAGATTCATCTGGTAGTATATTATATAATCTATAATAAGGATAAAATTTTTAACAAAGTTTTTGTATCAAAATTTAGTGAGTTTATGTGATAGTCATATCCAATATATTTTGGATGGATTCTAAAAGATTTGTGAATTTTTGTATAAAGTAAACTATTCATCAATTTAAGTGGTAGATAATTGGTTTTATATAATAAATCATATATTATGACTTAGTAATACTTACCACACTCTATCGTGTGTTTGTTCATGGTTCCTGAAACCACATCATAATGTATATTAAGAATGATATGGGATATTATTAAACCAAATTTTCAATAATGGTTATCATGATTATTATGAAAATGGAAACATAATATGTTTACGTGTAGATATATTATTGATTATTAAAAGAGTTTTATAATTAGACTACTTAATGAAGATATATTTTAAAAGTTATAGTGTTTGTATCCAATTATTGGATATTCCATAATGTTTAAAATTTTAAACTCTTAGAGGATCTTTCATTTAGTGGTGGAAGCTGATAAAATATATTTTTAAATATAATTAGAGTAAAATTAGTTCATTTTCTTAAATATTAATCTCAATTAATTTTATTTTATATTCATTCACCTTCATGGAGGAGGTGCCACTACACCTATGAAGGGGAATGGGTTTTAACAAATCATTTGTTGAATCTAATGACTAATGGATACTATTAGATCTAGTAACGCATTGTTTATTACTAAGGAAATGTAATTAAATTCACCATTGGGGATGAGTTCACATGGATAGTGAGTTATACTTATTTTTCAGTTTCCATTTCATTTTATTTATTCCTATCATTGTAAATATTATATTTATGGGATTTTTTTTATTTCTCTACTTATGGGCATAGGGATATCACAGAAAACCATTCACTATCTTCCATAAAAAAATATGTCTGTATTATAAAAAAAGTAAGTTGTTATGAATATAATAACCATAAATAATAGAGTATGTATTTTATGACACTAAATAACATAATTTACCTTGGATGTTGGTTTCTAGGTGAAAAATATATAACCATATAAACCAACCAAACTTTCCTTGATATGAACTCTGAAGTTTCATAGAAAAGTATAACATGAAGCATTGGGGGGTTCGGGGTGGGGGTGAATAGGTTATAGAAAAAAAGACATTTATTCACTCTCACTATCATAAAAGTTAAATATAGGATTTTTTAATTAAATAAATTAGTGATGATGTGAGATAAAGAGTGGTATTTGACACACCTGACATAATATATTTTTACATGGTTTACAAATTTTTTTATCGAGCTGTGGATCCATGGTGTCAATAGGATGTGATACTATGGTCTATGTTCATTATTATTATTAATTGTAACTAATATTGGTATAGGAATATAGTCTTTAACTCAAATTAAAATAAATATCTAAAAAGAATCAATTAATTAACTGACATTTGATAGTCCTCTTCAAGAGACCCTAAGGTTAGATGAACTGTGATTCATAATGTTTTCCTCAATCCTAAAAAATATCATAAAAAATATTATTATAATGTTTTTTTAACTTTATTAATGTTTTTAAAACCTAGAAAAGAATAAAATACATTATATATATAAGCATTTCTTGATAATAAAATAATGGGTGTCGGTTACAGTGTGTGCATATTGGTTATGGATAAACTTGAATACCATGATGGGATATCTATAGAGATACTTATATCATAGTGGAAATTTTCCTTCTATAAATTATATATTCATTATGCACCATGGTGAAATATTTGCATCCATTCCCATAATTTTATCAGCTTCATAATAATATTTTTTAGATCTTTGAGCATTTTCCTCCTAAGGTGGAATATAAATTTTTTCCCTTATAACCATGTCTTGTAATAATCCTATTTTCTTCATATCTCCTCATTTTAATTTTTCTATTATTGTAACAAATTTTCCAAAAACTCAATTAGTTATATTATAGGAATTTTCATCTATGATCTTGATATAATGTCAAGAAATCATAATGTAATCTTTTTTACTATTTCCATCCAACATACTTGAGAGAAACCATGAATAGATTTATAATTGTTTTCTATTAACTTAATTATTTTTAATTTTAATTCATTTCCCACCCCACATATATCTAAGTACCAAATAATAGTTTATATCACCTTAGAGTTTCTTCATTAGACTTTTCTTCTAGATCACCTCCAATAAGCCTCTAACTCATCGAAGATAATTTTTATAATAATTAAAACATTAAATATGTACCAAATATCATGAAATATAATAATTTAAGAGTCAATAAAAAACTAAACTCTTGGATAAAATAATGTTTTTTAAATTCTCCAAACCACTATATATTGATCAATATATAATTTACCCATATCAATTGTAATCTTTTTAGATATCCCTTTTTCACTAGGATTCTTCAATATTCTCCATCTCTAAAGGATCATTAATTTAGCCCCTTTTTATTTGTTGGTATCATGCTAACACAATGTTAGAAATTATTTAAAATATTATTTATCAAAAAAACACATGTCACCCTATATAAGGATGCATGTATCCTCATACCCCTTTGATTTATATATAAAAGTTAGAGAATATCCCCCTTTATTAGAAGAGATCATGAATAATCCTTCCACTTTGTCCACAAATGAAAAGAAATGAGAGAGGGAAAATAAGAAATGAAATTATAGGGAATTCAAGAGATAATATACTCCCAAAACAATATCAACTATTGAAATGAATCCTTTGTTAGGGTCTTTTTAAAGGTATATGACACTTTATCCTTTGTTAAAACATATTTCAAGGAATTATATCCCCATTATACCTTCTTCTAGATGAATTGGTACTTAATTTTAATATATTTTAACCACAAAAATTTAACTATTTTTTTAAAAATTAATTGTTTATTGATTATCACACAGAGTTTCCAATGAGTATAAAAATCCCTCCCTCATGTCTTAAGGTTGTGACTTTATCCAAGAAATTAGTGTCATGGTTTGTGATGTTGTAACAATCGCTAATTATATTATTCTTATTATGACTAAATTTTTCCTCTTTGAATATCACTAAATATTTCCAAATCCAATAAATAATACACCTCTATATGTTACTAGATAATATCCAATATCACCTACCTAATCAATATCATGAAAACCATGAAATTATAATGGAAAAGGATTTGTACACCTCAAGACTTAATTTATCATTCATTTGATGTTACAAAAGATTTATTTTATTAAAATATTCAAATACCTAAAATTAATTTGGAATTATGAATAAAGAGTAACGAAAAACACAATATCTAGTCTAAAAGATATCAAAGATAATATGATTTAAATAAAACTTTGAAACTCAATTTGGTACAAACTCTTTCCTTCTCTATCTGTGAAAAAATATGTCCCAAGTGCTATAGTATATAAACCTCTTGATTATTCTATCTTGAACCTCTTTAACTACTCTTGATCATAATTATCTAGTCAGATAATGATAAAAAATTTTGTGGTTACGAATTTAAAACATAAAAACAATACCATATCCCTAATCATTGACATTTTGAAATGATTTTTCATTTGGGAATTATTTTCATCACATGTTTTTTCTTTATTTCCTGTAAAAATAATATCATTGACATATAAAATCAAAATGTGTGAGTTTGTGTCATCTCTCTGAAATAAATATTGCTATGCACTTTTCCTTAACTCTGGTTCATGGTCTTCAATTTTCTATTCATCTTGTAATATTCGGATTACAATGGTTGTTAAATCCCATATAATTATTTCTTCACCTTATAAACATGAATACAATTACCATCAAGGATAATACATTTTATTTTTTTAATATAAACCTCTTACCCAAGTTCACCGTTAAAAAAATGCCAACTTCAAATACATTTAAAACACTTAATAGTTCTTTTTGGAACATATTAAAAGAAAAATCCTCATTTTTTATTCCTTTTGATAAAACTAAAATTATCATCAAATTCTATACACTAAATTTGAGATTAAAATTTTAAAACTAGAAAATATTTTTTTATGTGATACTTCTTCCATCTCCTTTAACTTATTTTAAGAAATCCAATTTCTCTCAATCTTATTCTATACTTTTGGGAATGAGAAAAACTATAAATATTTATTCTTTTTGATTTTATTATATTCTTCTTTTATCACTGTAATCCAAACCTCATGTTTTATATGTTCTTCAACACTCTTTGGTTTAACCTATAAAATAACGATGGTGTGATTGTAATTTCTCAATATTATATGGGTTTGAACAACTTTGTTACTGTATATAAGTATGTTTTCTGTATAGAAATTTATTTCAAGTATTGTGAACATAGTTCTACCCTAATTCAATCATTCCTTATTATTAGAAACACTAGAATCATCTTGGGTATTCTAATAACCTGTTGCTCCACTTGAGTTTTTGACATATTTTCTATCATTTTTTTGAAAAAGTATGGGGTTAGAGCACCATTTATTAAAATGAAAACAAAAAATAGGGAAATATGAGAGTATGGGGTCAAACAAAACTTAACTTACCTCAATAAAAGGCCACAATTTAATATATAAATAAAATATAAGGTGATCAGAAATCAAAATGTTACTGACAAACATCACCTTCTTCACCCCAATCATATTCCTCAATCAAAGAGATAAACCTGTTGGAGTGCTCCAAAAAGCAAGTTGCCAAAGGAGTGGATATTTTACTCATCAAGGGCATGATATTTGAATATTACTTTCTATACCTTATTTTATTTGTAGAGACTGAATGTATCTTATCATCTATGCTCTTACCTTTAAAAAATTTAACTTTACAAGACATTATAAACCCTTTTACCTTATCTTCCACATCATGGTCTACAATTTCTCCACATTTTCTAGTGGATCCAAATGTTTTTTTTTCATATTTAATGGCCTAATGAAAATCCATATTTTTTTGTTCATACACATTAGAAAAAACCATGTATGGATCCTGAACAATTTTTCCTTGAGATGCCTCACCAGTCTAGTCATTTTCATTAAGTGAATTTGAAGCACATGCTAGCATTAAGGACTCACCAATTGGACTTTATCTAATGTATTGAAGATTATCTTCTGAAGGTGAAATTGAAAACTGAATGTGATGATTTAACTCCATCCATGATCCTGAACCAGAACCAAAATAGCCTCATTAAGAGTGTAAAACATCATTAGGCAAGCTACCATTCTCTAAGGCAAGGCATTACTTAAAAGGTTACTCTCCTTAGAGTCCAAAATCATCAGAAATCTCTAGATACCCCTGATATCTAGAGTCATGAAAAATAGTAGGTTCTCCTGGTTCCACACTTAGGACGAGGACTCTACTGTAGTCAAGTTCAATCTGAGAATATGTTTTCTACTAAGATAATAAAAACCCAGAATCCCTGGAAGTGATAGGATGATCTTGATGATAAAAGGGCCAAAAAAATACATAGGATTTATGACGACTACTATTTTCCCATACCCATTTGGTTAACCAATCCTACATCATCAACACCTTGAGCCTACTTATTTAATCCTCTTCTATAAGCAGAATCATTATTCCAACTAGTGGAGATCCTGTAGGATATCTTATCATGACCTGTTGCCTTAAAAATAGAGTATAAAATAGGAAAATATTCATATTCAAATAAGATAATAATATCTTCAGAATGTGTGGACAATACCATCATTTTGGTTAAATTTTAGCTCAAACAAACTTCAAAAAGTACCCTAGAAAAAGTAACAAAGCTAGCTTGTTAGTTTTCTTATCCATTTGTAATAAGACTATAATTGATAATGAAACTTAAAACACAAAATTTTAATGTTAAAATATCTAATAAAAAAAATAACCTAACTAAAAATTTCACACAAGTGTTTCTTAACTCAAAGGGATTGAAATTGGGATTCCATTCTAAGATTCAGAAAGCTCCATGATTCAAAGAGATTGAAAAGAGTCCCAATTCCCTCTTCTTAAATTATTAATTCAAAAATAACATATGATAAAATCCATGCCCAATTGGATTATATTTCTAGTTAGAAAATCCCAATATCAAGGATAAATTTCTTACCATAGCTTCTAGCTTCCATGGTTTCTAACAATTTGGAAGTATGATTCACCCAAAGATGGTGTATCAAAATAACTCTAGATGCTCCAAAATAGAATACTCCCATGGAATCACTCATGCAATATATCTTATTTTATAAATATGACCAAAATGGTAATCATAAAGATATGAGAAGAGACTTGGATTCAGGTCATAATATTTACCTTCAACCTCATGCTTCAATGTCATCTCTCCAGAAGGTACTCTTGAAGGGATTATATATGAAGCAATGTTCTCCAAGGAAGTTGATTTATAAATGTCAAGGACCGCACCAAATGACTTCTGAAACCCATGTGGATTACTTATCTCTATATTACCTAGATGAACATATTTAAGCTAAGGAACCAATAGGGGATTTCCTTTAGAGATTATATTGAAGGCTAAGAAATGCGGTAAATCCATGGTGAATGTAACCAAAGCTACAACTATCACCAATTCTAAGAGAACAATCCCTACCCCATATCCTCCGAAGATCCATACCTTATTTTCTATCATGATCTCCCTTTAATTATTTAATATCTTCATTAATATAAAATAATGGTCATGAAGTACCATGAAATTCCTTGTCTATAACATTAAATATATTAATGATCTTTTTAAAATTATTCTTATTACATCGGTAAATCCTATCATTTGATCGCTTATTAAATTTCTCTAAGTATATTTTTTTAATCATGATGTAACAAGGTCGACTAAATAATTTTAGTATATTTAAATTGAAATTATTCAAAACCACATTTCCTAAGACATATGCACTAAATTTGATCACAATTGAAACCAATTGGAAATTATTATTGACACTATGGAAGCTTGTATCTATGTGTATTTTTTAGTTCAACATGGTTCTCCCCATATTAACCAAACTTTAGTTCTTTAATTCAAGTAAACCATTTTTTGGGGTGTGTATGGATCACTATATTCATTCTTTATTACATGATTCTAAATATATGCCTCAATCCATGTAAGGAACATAAAATTTATAAATAAAATTCCCTTTGTGATTTAATTAAATGTATTTTTATGTATTTTGGTTATAGAAAACACATGAAATTATTTGGATTTATTATTTCCAATAATATTTAAAATACCATTAACCATCATAACTATTGATAATATAACCATTGTACTGTGATAATATGATTATTATAAATATATGGTTTTGAAAAATCCAATTGACATAATGAAAGGAAATGAGACCTCAACTAGTTGGATCATACCCTATGAATTCCATTTATCAGAGTTTTCAAGGGAGATAACATCATTGGTATTTTCACTTGACCAATCCCAAGTTGATATCAAATATCTAAAACTTCAATGAAATCATTTATAAGAGAAGTTTAATCTTATCAAGATCACAACCCAAATCATGTGCGCTGAATGAATAAGTAAAAATAACAACATTATACACCTTTGTAACACTCTGACCCTAGTTACCAAGAGTTGGTGCATTATTTTAATACATTCGCATGATTACAAGGAACCAAGTCCCAAAAGACCGATTAGTTTAATAGTCCTAGAAAATATATTACATACATAAATGTTACACTACACTTCATAACATACGACAGAACAAAAATAATCCTATGAAAATTACATTATTACCTTAGCTTAACCCTGGATATCAATCATAATATATTTCTAGGAATCCTTTTAAAATTAAACACAAGAAAGGGGTGAGCTAAGATGCTCAGTAAAGGTAAATAATTTATCGGAAGCTATAAAATTTTAAGGCATGATGTGTCATAAAAAAAAAACTTTTAGATATAATATTGAACATAATATAGAGAATATTAATCAAACATTACCATATAGTAGTCAAATAATCACAACATAGTCTAGGCCTCGCGCCAAGAACATGCACATGGATATTATAGTAGTCAAATAATCACAGGTAATAATTAATTTCATAATGAGGTAATGCCTAATGCCGGACATCATTACAACGTAGTCTAGGCCTCGCGCCAAGACTACAAATAGAATTTTTTTCAAGGCCTTGTTCCAAGACAATAATTTTTCTCATGAGACCTACCCATGAATCGAGGAGTTATAGAGGGCTCCACTCGTCACTTACTAAGTCCACTGCATTCCTTATATAAAGTTGTTGAAACAAAACATAAACATTCATATTAAAACTAGCATACGAAATGTCAATACTTTAGCCATAAATCGTGAATGGTATAAAAATAGTACATCCACAGTAAAACATATCATAAATCATTCAATAAAATATGGAATATTGTATTATAATAAATTATACTCAATCAAGAATAATATCCAGTAAAGGATGATGATATAGTTGAAAATGATCAGTAAACCTCTTTGAGTGAAAAAACCCAATACATGAAATCATTTAAAAGTCACATATTTATAAAGGAAGTCATTTAAAAGATATTTTTGAATCAAAGTGTCTCAGAACACTTTGAAACTTTTTAAAGGAATTAACATTTTAAAACAATCATGCCTATATAAATAAATCCTTGAAACAATTTTGAAAACATAGACATTTATGAGAAAGGTTTAGAAGAATAAATATTTAAAACAATTAAAATGATGTTTTAGTTAAAGAGTACCATAAAAGAATCATTTTAAAATGTATTTTATGAAACATGGATGTGGATAATAAATATTTCCCAAAAATACTTACACATAAACATTCTAGGATAATAATGAGATTGAAGAATTAACCCTTACCTTGCACTTTCCTTTGGTCGAGGGTATGTTTAAACTCATTTATAATGACTATAGTATGCAATTAAATTATACCAGAACAATATTTATATTTATGATATCATATATGATTCATTTATTACTTTATATTACCCATTTAATACCAATTTCCATGTTAATGTAACATTTCAGGTAATAATCGCTTTCTTTATCGTACATGTTTTAACTTGTTATTCTTGATCATATCACTTAGATCATGATTTACATAATTACAAAATATAAAACATGATTTATATATCATATATATTCAGAATATAAAAAATTATAATATATAGATATATGAAATGGAAAACACCGTTTATGTAGATAGTAGGCCGTACGTACGCATAAACGATGTTTACATTTTCATATCGTATTGAACAGAAGTAAGTGAATAAGATATATGTAAGTACATAAATAAATAAATAAATTTATATATATATCTAGAAGAATAATTATGTCATATATGACATACTTATTAATAATATATATTTTTATAATCATCATTGAATGGTTAACATGTAAATGAATCTCATCACGTCGTGGAGACGGTAAGCTGTACGTACACACGAGCGACATTATCATTTCAATAATGATTAAAAGGTGTGGAATTGGATGATATATTAATTGTACAGAGAAATTATCATGTTATTTTAAATATTCATATACATTTTACTCACCATTATATCCAACCAAATAACATAGTGTTGAATAACAAATTACACCATGGCGTGGAGACGACAATCTGTACGCATGCACGCATGGTGACATTATCATTCATAGGATGGATAGAATATTGTATATGGTTGTACCATATTTATAATAACATCATAGTATGTATAAGGTACTAGATTTATTATTTTTTTTATGGAAATAAAAATGAAAACTAAAGTGGAAGAAGAAAAGAACTTTGAAAGAGGTGATAAAATTATTACCTCTTCTTTGGTTGTTTCCTTTTGATTCGAACAAAATGTCTCCTTAGATAGGCTTTATTCTCAAGGGAAGTCCTATAGGTTAAATTTAGTGAAGTTGGGAGGATATTTGGTCTAGTATTGTCCAAACCCAATGGATTTGGAGGTTTTATTTTGAGAGAAGGGAATGTACCCTTTTATAAGAGAGGTCAGGGTCATTTTAGGAAAATATTGAAATATTATTTTATTATACAATAATTTTCAGTTTATAATTTTTAAAAATAAATTTATTTCGAGAATTAGATGGTTATGGTTCAAATTCCTCTCAACCAATAGGTTTTAGACAAGTTTAGGTTACCATTTTAACCTTGTCTTTTAGATTTAACTGTTTGTTAAATAGTTTAAAATTTATAATGTTTTCTTGTATTTTTATATTACATGGTTAATAAAATTACTATAAAATTCGAAGAGAACCCCAAGTAGATAATTAATAAAATATATATTATTATATAAGTCTTTTTTTAGAAACATATATTTTTAGGACTCTTATATTATTTAATAATATAGTATTTCTTTTAAAAAATCATTTATGTCAATTTTGACATTATTTATTATTTGGTTTTTCTGAAAGTCATAACAACTTGATAAATTCAAAAAAAATACATTTAATAAATTATAACATGTCATATTAACCTAAAAAATTCGTGTATGACAACAAAAATTTCAAATTATATTTATTTTAATATTTATAATATCATTTATTTAATTCTTTCATTAATAAGGAAAATACTACATCATTATTATGTCATATATAAATATATTTATTTTATGTCTAAAAATTATAAATAAAATATCATGATGTAGGAAATATTTTTTTTGTTTCTAATGACTATTAATAGTTGAATATAACAATTATATAATCACATAGAAAAATTATTTTACTAAAATATACATGCTTTTGTAATTTTTATCTTTACTTTAGATTATTTAATATAAAATGTCATTATCACTCCCAAGTGGCTCCATTGGGTCACAAAATCGACCCAAGGATTCTAATTTCCAAAAATGTATCATAAAATTGGGTTAGGATATTTGTTAGGGAAACTTAATATTATTATAATATTATTTGTTTACCCTTATTTACTGGATTAACCCTTTAACCATGGTAAATAAAATATTTACGAAGTAATTATTCATATTGTCTAAAAATAAAAGTTTAATATTTTCAAAATTTGTACTTCTTGATTCCAAATATGAAATCAATTTTCTCAAATTAAAAACAGAGTTTTAGAAGAAATTAATATAAAATTAATTCCCATTGTCGATACCAAAAATTGTTTTTTTAAGAAGTAGAATCTATCAAGAGATTGACATATGTTTATGTACTATTTAAATGTAAAAGTAATTTCAATGACATAAATTATATTAAATTATAAAAACATAATCTAATTATAATTTAAAAAAACTAAAATTTATAATTTAACACTATAAATTATTTCGATTAAAAAAGTTGTTTTTAATTAAAATTTACTATTTTTCACCATTCATAAAAATATGAAAGTTATCAGAAAAGTATAAAAAATTTATCCAAACTGAATTTTTATGTCCCGATTCTAAAAAATAATTTAATTTAATTTAATTGAATATATAAAAGTGTCAAATATTTCTTTTAAAAAGGGTTCTCCATTAAGAGGAGGTAAAATTCCATTTTTTGAAAAATACTTCCTTTATCTGAAAAAAATGAATTTTTCTCATATTATGTATAAGAAACACATAATATGGATTCTAAAATTATATGGAGTATAAAATTAAAAATTCAATTAATACTATTCATAACCACATTTTTAACAGCTAGTTTGGTAAGTTTTAGTGCACTTGAACTCAGTGTTGCGTGTAGTGCAAGTTATTGAATTACTTTGAAGTGATAACATACTATGTAATCCTGAGGTGTTATAACCTTACCCTTATGTAGTTTTATAGTGTAATAAAGGTCTATGTATGAATACCCTAATAATATGTATATTATATTTTATACTATAATGAATATATTTTCTTATTATCATTGTTACTATATAAATGATTTCTTACTTTGATACGATAAAGTAAAAATTGTATTTTTGGTTAATATTTGATTTAAATTAATATATTCCTTTTGATGAATTATGACTCTTTTTAGATATATTATATTTTAATAAAATATTTCAATAAAATATTTTTATTTAATATAAATTATTTTATAATTTTATTAATTCAAAAATAATTTTTATAAGGGCTCGAACACAATTATTGACAAAAAAACCAAGCATTTATAGATAAATGTCAATTATTATTTTAAAAAGTAAAATTCACATATTTATAAAATTCTTTGAATAAAATTAAAATTATATTTGGATTTATAATGTCAAAATTATCCAATGGTAAATTTTTCATAATTTTTAGAGGTCGTCAAATTTTTTGGTAAAAATTAAATACAGTTTAAATATATAGTGTGTATTATAACATCATAATGACCCAAAAGTGATATTATAAATGATATAAATGGTATATAAGAAAAACATATGATTCACCTTTAAAATAATTTTATTTATTGGTCCTTTTATTAATTTTATAAAATCTTTAGGAATTCTGAAAAACCTATATTATATATTATGGTTTTAAAATTATTGCTTTAAGAACATGTCTCACTTCCACATCACTATGGGCAATATTTTAACAATTTTGGCCCTTATACTTACAAAATAATTAACATAACTACCATTTGGTATAAAATAGGGGAAAAACCATGTAAATTTTTGTGATTTGAATTAGTTTATTATACAGAGTAAAAAACCTAAGTTTGAGAAATAATAAAGAACTCCCCTCTCTTTTATTATATAAGCCCACCCAAGAACCACTTCCAAGGCACTCAAAAACCTTGTATCACATCCTTAATATAAAATCCCTTATATATAGTGCTCTTATGGTTCAACAAGCTCTCAAGAAGCTACTCCCAGGATTTTGGAATCACCCTCTCAAGGTAAGGGATCCTCTCCTTCTCCGCTTTATTCAGGCTTCCTCATTATTTTTTTCCTTTTATATAAAATTCCAAAAAGTTAGATATATTATTACATATCTCCCTTACTTACCTTATGATTTATAAATGATACACCCATTTAATTATCATCAATCCGTGCCAGGAACATTTATGTGACCCCATTATGCAGACAAAATTTTCCTATGACTTTCACACCAAACAATTGTGTAGGGAATACCCGTACCCATTTCCTATCAAGGGTGTTCAACTCTTTGAAATTATACTTATATGACTAAGAAATTACATTTATGTATTCTTCACTCAATAATCTTGTAATTAAATTTGTTAAAATATTATCATATGTTGAATGATCTATGTGGCATACTTATGCATGTAGATGATATGAATGCGATGAGTGTATCCAGAATTATATAGTACTTCAATGCATTTTGTAATGTTTTAGTCCCATAAAAAGTCATAAAATGTATTATATATTTAACTAAATCCATCATAATATTTTTAAACCATGTTATGATGTCTTTGTTGGTATCCTTGTCAAGTGTTTATGATGTGATATTTAAAGTTGTTGCTACATTCTCGTGTTGCCTTTATGTTATCATGATATATCATGTGTCTTTTTTCATGTTTATGATTATCACCATTTTTATGTTCCATTTAATTTTCTATTTTATAAAATTTAATTATTTTTTTACATTAGGCCATTTTCATTCCCTTATTTGGATTTATAGATCACCCCATTCTTATGTATGTCCCTTGGTTAATTCAAGCAATTTTAAGTACGATGGAATATTATGAGCATATTAAAGAATTTTTCAATAATGGTGATGTACTCCTATTTTATGTTGTTATGTTATGTACCTAGTTACACAAAGACACTATAATTATCAATATCACAGGTTTTATTATGTGTAATTATTTGTAATGAATCATGAATTAATGTGTAATAAAGAAAAGGGTTATTGTAGTTAGTATCTATGGAAAATTTAGTTAATTTTTTTATTATGATTAGAAAACTATAGTGAAAGAATTTAGCATAAGAATAAAAATAAAAAGACATCCTTAAATTTTGGAAAATTATAGATTAAGTTGTTTCAAATAAAATACATCACTATCTAGATACTAAAAGTGGATATGGCTCTGAGACATATGTGTATGGGGTAACACCCAAAAACACTGGATTAAGTAAGACTCAATTAGGAAATGGTGCATAATGACTGGAATTTCTCCACACCTGTTATTACACTCCTAGGGGATATGATATGGTAAATATACAACCTTATTATGAACCATTATTAAGGGAAAAAAAATTCCCATAAGTGGTTATGTTAGGAAATAGATCATGGAATAAATAGATTAAAGCCTAGAATTTCATAATTTAAGGAAATACATGTCATTTATAAGTTATCCATATTATGTTATTGGATTATCATTTTTATGTTTAATAGTTTAAAAATAATAATACATTATTTTATCTTTATTCTAGCCAATGGTCAGAAATAAGAAGAAACATGTAAATAACCAATGTGAAGGTAAATGTGATGATTGAACAAATAATATTATTAACTTGATGGGAGAAGGAATCAAAAAATTTGTTGCGATACTCTCTCAATTGACCAAGGTTTGGAATTGAAACCTAAATCAGGAGGAATACCCAAATCCTCATAATAAATAACATGATACTATCAAGGCCTTTTTTTGAAAATGCCTCCAAATTCCAATGGATCATTCGATCCATTAATCGTGGAACAATGGATAAAATCTGTTGAGATAATCTTATCTAAACAAAAATGTCTAAAGAAAGAGAAGGTTATGCTGGATATTTATCATATAGAGGGATAAACTGATCAGTGGTGGAAATTGATCAAGAATATGAAGCATGTGGAAGAGATCAAAGTGATGGGGTGGGAGGAATTTTAGAAAATGATTCTCAATAAATTTTTTCCTTGCACTCTCTGACTTATATTATAAATGTATTTCCTTTTCCTTAAGAAAAAAGTTGATGAATCCATATGGGAGTAGAAGGAAAACTTTACAGGGCTTTCATGATATGCCTCCAACTTTTTTGTTATTCAACAAATAAAAATTTGATCGCTTCTTTGGTGGCGTAAACCTTGTATACAAAAATATCTGAAGATATGATACTTTTATTGCTATGAGTAAATTTTCTGGTGTGACCTTATAGTCAAAATAGAGATGAAAAAATAATAAGGTTCTCATGGGGATAAAAATTGGAATTTGGAGTTTAATTCTGGTGCTGTGAAGGAAAAATCTAACGGTGGTAAGAAATTTCAAAAATAAATTTTAAAAAAGTGTAGAAAGAAGAACCCCTAAAATTTCATGAAGGGGACAAGGAAATTATTTTGGTGTGGGAAAGAAGAAAATCATTCTAGTGATTTTTAGTAGGAGAAACCCACCAATATAATGGAAGAGAGGAATGGTCCATTAAACCCTCACAATTTTGTCTAATGATTCAAATACAAGGAATAAGGGAAGTTCCGAAACCAATTCAATTAGCTAAGACTTGTTGGAGTCAATCAACACCAACAACCACCAAGGAAACATGAATGATATTCTGCCATTACAACCACTGAGGAGGATACTGAAAATGAAGTAGTGAAAGGTACAATAGTTATTCATTCAAGAATATTGAATGTATATTTTGATTTTGGTTCTCCAAATTTCTTCATATAAAAAAAGTTTTGTATACCTATTAAAAAACTATCACAAATCATAGAAGTAGAGATGTCAATGAAAAATAAAAATTAGGAAATTATTTCATCCCAATTATATAACTCCTCCCTTCTCATAGAACCTTTTGATACTTAAATTAGTATAATTTAATACAATTTTTGGTATCTATAGGATTTCCTTATATAGATCCAACATAAATTATCATGATAAGGAAATGATTATCCATATTGAAAATTACCCAAGATTCTATACAAGTGAAAGGAGAAGGATGAAACTCCTTTAGGGCCAAAATCTCATGCATGGTTATTATTTCCCTATGAGAAATAATATATATCTCATATAATTAAGTAGAAATAAAATATAATCCTTGAAGACATTTACATTTTGAGGTAATACACTAATGTGTTTCCCATAGAATTTCCTAGTCTTCTTCCTCACACGAGGTTAAATTTTTATTCAAGAATATACCTGGGACGTTACCATTATCCAAGGATCCATATAGAATGAATGTTGTGTAACTTGATGATACGAATAAACAACTATAGGAGTATTTTGATAAAGGGTTGATACACTCATGTGCATCACCATGGGGTGAACCAGTCCTCTTATTCATGATGAATGGGTAAATGCACCTTGGCATTGATTATTATGATCTCAAAAGATCACAATAACAAAAAAGTATCCTATTCCATATATTGATGACTTATTAAACCACCTACTTAGAGCCCAATACTTCTCCAATGTAGATCTTCAGTTGGGGTGTTATCAATTATGGGTGTAGAAGTAGGATATCCCAAAGACCATTTTCAATACAATGTATGGGAACTATGAGTTCATAGTAATTCCTTTCGAGCTCACTAATGATCCATCAATCTTCATGGACTTGATGAATAATTATTTAGAGATTAACTTAACAAATTTGTGGTAGTATTTATTGAAAATATTCTAATAAACTCTAAAATAAAGTAAGATCATGAGGAGAAGCTAAGAACTTCGCTAAAAACCTTATAAACGGAGAATATTTCTGCATAGTACAACAAATGTGAGCTCTAGTTGAAGGAAGTTTATTTTTTGGTGATTATTATCACAAGTAATGTGATATATTTGGACCCTTAAAAGACATAAGTAATTGAAATATGGGAAAGGAAAACATCTCTGATAGAAATCCATAGTTTCCTAGGGCTAACTGGGTATTATTGTTGATTTCTGAGAAATTTATCAAGATTTTCATTCCCTCTAGCCAAGAAAACTCAAAAGTGAGTCATGTTTTTTTGAATTAATTAATATGAAGAGAGATTCAAGAAGTTTAAAAAGAGACTTATCATTTCACCTCTACCTACTCTAAAAATAGTGGAGGTTTTTTTGTGTTGATGTAGAATGAAAATGTGATCTCCTATGCCTAAAGAAAATTAAAATATCATGAATATAACTATAGAACACATGATATAGAGTTTCTTATAGTGATATTAGCATTGAAAATCTTGTGGAATTATCTCTTTGTGGAGAAGTGTGAAATATATATGGATCATAAGATCCTCAATTATATATTCACATAAAAGGAGCTGAATATGTTCCAATGAAGATGGTTAGAGGTGTTTAAGAACTATGACTATTGAATCCACTATCATCCTATAAAAATAAATTAGAAAATTCTCTAAGTGGAAAGGATTCATCAATTTTATCATTAATGAGAATTGTGAAAGATATGATCTTCTTAGAATTGAAAAGGATAGACATGGGAATCATAAATGAAGGAATATTATCAATCCTTTTGCAAATTATTTCTCAAAAATACCTTTTGAAGGGGATAAGGGATTCTCAATGAGATGATGTAGGAATTTAGACAAAAGTGTAAGCTATAAGAAAAGGTAATTCCATGAAGTTAAATTTTAGTTAATAAGGAGTTGTTTGATTGGGGTCATGACTATGTCTACCATCAAATATTAAGTTAAAAAAGGATCTACTAGATGATGTACATAGCTTGACCTTTTCCATCCATCTAGGGAGCACAAAGATGTATTTTGATGTCCTAGAGCACTATTGGTTAGAAAATATGAAGCAATAGATTATGGAATATACCTAAAGGTTCCTTGTATGTCAGCAAGTGAAGGCTGAATTGAAAAAATCCAAGGGGATGGTTCAATCATTACCCATATCTACATGGAAATGGAAAAAAATAAAAATCTAATTTTTCACTATTCTATAGATGACATCAAGAATAAATAATTCTCTATGGGTTATGGTGTGTCATATTAAAAATTATGATCACTTAATTGTAATTTTATAGGACTTCTCACTTGATCAACTTGTAATGATATATATTTGAGAAGTGGTTAGGCTGCATGAAGCACCACTATAGATTTTGTATTATCGAGATCCAAGATTTTCATCCAAGTTCTAAAAGAGTCTAAAAAATTCCCTAAATACTAACTTGAACATCACCATGACTTATCACCCTCAAAATTATTGAAAATTTGAGAAGACTATATACACACTCAAGGTTATGTTGAGAGCATAATCAATTGACCTAAAAGGAGGATAATATCAACATATTCCTTTAGTATATTTATTATAACATAATAGTTTCCATTAAGGTATCCAAATGGGCCCCTATTAAGAAATTTATTAGAAGTGCTGTAGAACACCTACATGCTAAGATCAAGTTGTGGGGAAAACATTTTTTTTGTCCAGAAAATGTCAAGGAAATATTGGAAAAGGTCAATATCATTCCATATCACATCATGGATGCTCAGAGTTAATATAATATCTTTGATAAAAATCATATATGAGACCTAGAGTTTGATATTAGAGATAAGGTATTCTTATGTATATATCTATGTAATATAGTCATGAGATTTGTGAACAAGGGGAAGCATAGTTGAAGATACATCAGTACCTTATGAACGGTGGTCTATCGTCAAGAACTCCCATATAAAATGTATCAAGTACATGATCGGTTCTATGTATCACTCTTGAGTAAGTACATACCATATCCCCCAAATTTTCTAAATCCATAAGTGGTACTATTGGAGAATGATATTTCATACGAGGATTAGTTGGTGGAGATCTTATATCATTGAGACAATGTTCTATGAAATTAGAAAATGCACCTTGTAAAAGTGACATGGAGAAACAAAAAGTGTGATGAAGTGATGTGGGAACTAGAAGATGTGATGAAATAGAGCTACCCTCATCTATTTTAGTCTATGAAATAAAAATTTTGAGGGTGAAATTTCTGAAGGAGGGAAGATTATAACAACTTGAACTTTTATAAATAAAATTCTACTTATCATTTAATTAAATGTATTATTATGTATTATGGTTACATCAAGAAAATTCACTGCATTAGTTTTATTATATCATATCATATTTAAAAGACCATTAATTATCATAACCATTAATAATATATCTATGGAAAAGTTGTCATCTGATTATTATAAATATAGGGTTTAGAAAAATCCAATTGACACAGAGAAAGGAAGTGATTGCGTCAACCAGTAGGATCATACCCTATGAATCTCATTTATAAGAGCTTCAAAGAAATTATAGACTCAATAATATTTTACCTTCAAAAAGTTTAATCCATGATCTAACAACTAAATCATGAGAAAAACCATTTATGAGAGAAGTCATGCTCATCAAGATCACAACCCAAACCACGTACGCCTAACCACCCCATGAAAATATCACCGTCATGCAACTTACCCTTTGGGAGTTTTCTAGTGAAATAAATTGATATGTATCAAGACCCTAATAATTTGATTATTTATATTTTATAGAACAATTATTATATTTTATCCTTATCATTGTTATATTATTAATGATTTTTACTTTTTTACAATAAGACACCATGTTTTTTGGTAATATATGACTTTAATTTTGAAATTACTTTTAATAAATTAATGTATTTTTTAAATAAATTATATTTAAATAAAATATTATTGTCAAATTATTTTTATTAAATATGAATGATAATATAATTTTATGGTGTAAAAAATATATTTTATATGGGTTTGAAAAATGCTTTTGTCAAAAAACCCAGTATTTCCCAATAAATGTCAATTATTATATTAAAAAGAGAAAATTCACATATTTATAAAATAATTTCTGTAAAATAAATATTATTTTTGGAATTATAATTTCTAAATAATTCAATGGTTATTTCTTCATAATTTTCCAAGATAGTCAAATTTTCACGTAAAAATTAAATACACCATAAATATACAGTATGTATTATGATATCATAATGACCCAAAAGTTATATAATTTTTTTTAAAAATGGTATATATAACCAATTAGATGTATAACCTTTAAAATAATATGATTTTTGGTTATTTAATTAATTTTATTAATCCTTTATGAATCCTCCAAAACACATATTATATTTCATGGTCTTAAAATCAATTATTCAAGAACATGGCTCACTTCCACTTCACCAAGTGTAATATTTTAATAATTTATTCCATTTTAATTATAAAATAATGAAAACCAATCCTCTTTCAAGGAAACCATTGAAAGAGAACATGGTATGGTTTGTGGGTTTTATTTCTTTATTACATAGAATCCAAAACCTATGTTTGAGAAATAATAAAAAACTTCTCTATATTTTTATATATAAAACCATTGATGAGCCCCTAAATATTCACCTAAAAATTATGAATAACTTTATTAATATTCCCCAAAATCTCTATAGTCTTTATACGGTTCCCTTAAGCTCTTAATAAGTTCCTCTCAAGCTTTTGGAATCCCCCTCTCAAGGTAAGGGATCCTCTACTTCTCCTCTTTATTCAAGCATCTTCCTTAACTTATGCCTTTTATTTCGAATTACTAATGTTGAGATAAGTTCTTACATTTAACCTCAATACACTTAGGATATATAAATTATTATATTTCCATTTAACTCTCATTTATCCATCCCATGGACATTTATGTCCCCCTATTATGCTGCCGACATTTCACTACAATTTTCCATGCGAAACAATTGTGTAGTGAATACCCATAACCTTTTCCTATAAATAGTTTTCACTATTATGAACTTATAAATATTTTATTGGCTACTTCCATTTATTTATTTCAAAGTATTTATTATTGGAATTAATTTTTTTTGAAATATGATCCCATGTTGAATGATCTATGTGGAACACTTATGCTTGTACATGATATGAATGTGATGGGTGTGCTCAGAAATATATGCTGATCTAATGAATTGGGAAATTACTTGGTACCATGAGACATCATTGAAGGGATTAGGGAGTTAACCTAATACATTAAGATACTTTTTACACCATGTTATTATGTCCTGGAAGTTGGGCTTTACCTATACTTATGATTTCTTGTCTAACATTTCTGCCATATTCTCGTGTTTCCTTAATGTTATCAGGATATATCATGTATCTTTGTTTATATTTATGATTATCACCTTTTTTTATATCCCATTTAATTTCCTATGGTCTAACCTGTAATACATTCTTCATGTTATGCTTTTTTATTCCCTTAATGAGATTTATATCTCACTACATTCTTATGTATGTCCCCATCTTATCCCATGATGTTTTAAGTACAATGGAATATTATGAGCATATTAAGAATGTTTTCAATAATGGCGATGTACCCCCTATTTTAAGATGTTATGTAAGGTACCTAATTACCCAAATACACTAGAATTATCAATATTCAAGGTTTAATTTTGTGTAATATTTTGTACTTAATCATGAGTTAATGTGTTATAAAGACAAGTTATGTAATAATCCAAGAGTTGAATCTATGATAGAAATAATTTGACATTCACTATATAAGATAAATTACCACATCTATTAGAGGAAGTGAAAAATTAATCATGTGATATATGTGTATCCATTTATCCAAAAAGGTCATACCATGGTTAACCTTTATAAGTATAATTATATATATATTTATTCACACAAATATAGGACCACATACGCTATCATAAATGGCCAGAAGTTCCTACATGAGAAAATTATAGTGATATCTTTCTACTTATTACTAGTTTAAAACATTAAGAAAAAAATATAAAATTTTTAAATTAGTAATCAATAATAATAACTTCATATTTATAGACTGAAAAAGTTATAACCAATATCCTATAGATAAAATGATTCAACTAAATAAATATTTATAAAAATTTATATTTATAAACCAGATAATTTTAGAATAAAATCCATTTTTAGTTAAGTCCCATTGTGCCCTATTCAATTACTAGGAAATAAATTATTATAATTTATGAGAGAGAATATTTTACGTAATAAATACTATGTCTTGTCTAATCCTCAAGGATGTAATGAAAATTATTCCATCACCCGTATTAATTATTAAAAACAAAAAGATAATGATTTATTTTATTTTTTTGTTACTAAAGAAGGTAGTAAAAATGAGTGAAAATTATATATGTATTACTATAAATTCACCATGGAATTGCTCCTAAAATAAATCAATATAGTTCATAGTCAATATTAATGAGATAATTCACATTGAAATGGGGAGGGAGGAGGGGAGAATATTTTATGGAGGATCAAATTAATTTTTTAGAATAAAATACCAATCTATTAAGCCCCTGAATGAAGAAGGTGTTGAGAAGATAAAGTAAATATTATAATATAAATAAGTGGATATGTTTCATGTATTGGATTTTGTTTTCAATAAATAAATAAATTTATAATTATAGTGTTACATGGTGTTTTATTTAGGGATAAGTTCATTAAAAGGTTTTGGATCTATTAGAGGAGAATGAAAGAAGTATGAAAGAGTTTAGTTTAAATCCAAAAGTTATTCTATATATTGAGGTATTAATTTTTTAGGTTAATTAGGTTCCAAAATTTTATTCTAATTTATAGAATTTAGTTGAGTCTAAAATACGGGGTTTTTTGTGTGTTAGAAAGGTAAATTATCTGGAATTTGAAGTTGTGGGAGTTTATTTAGGAAGGTGTTTCAAGCTGATAAATTAACTTAGTCCTTAAGTCTAGAAGTTGATAAAATCCAAAATTATATAATCTAAAATTTATTATGGAAATCCAATTTGTGATTAAAGATATTGTTGGAATTTAATAAATTTAAAAAAGATTACAATATCATGAATATAGTGTCTAAAATTTGTTTGATAATTTGAAAATGTTGAGAAGAAGTGAATCTTGAAAATGAAAGATGTTGTGTCATAGATAATGGAAAAAGAGATAATTTAGTGTGCCTATAACTATTTGATTTTTTTAAAGTCGTATATGTTTCAAAAGGAAAAGTATCTAGATTTAATAATTTTGGATTATGTCTAGATGTTTTTGAATTTGAGTAGTTTTGGTTCTGATATTTGACTAAGTTCGCAAATATTTAAGGGTTTCCCAAACCAGACAATATAAAATTTTTAAATATCTCAAACCACCCTTTATACATTAGAGTAACTCTGTGTAGAAAAACAAGAATATATATAAAAGAAAATAAAACCTTTATATATATGTAAGAGAGAGTTTGGGTAAATAAAGTAGAAAAATTAGAAAATCCTCAGTATGTAAGAGTTTTCAGATTCAAACATAAATTTCACTCATTACTAAGTAAACAATTAGAAATGTACTAAGATAAGGGTCTATATGTAATATTTGATACACAATATATTACATATGTAAGATTTTATATCTGATAAAATTTGGATTTTTAATGGTTTAGACCTACCTGAGGATTCCTTTATGTGTTTTTGGGGCTTAGTAAATTATTGGAGAATATTAGAGGTGTTTTGGGGGATAGAGTTGCGATTTGGGCCATTAATGGGGCCCCCATGCTCTTGGAGTGGGTGTGGGGGTGACTGTTTTGGATTAGAGGTCACGTGTTAGAGTTTTTGGATGACCATGTTTGACCCTTGGGTGTTTTGAGTGAGCTATGTGGTCCTTGGTGCACTATAACTAGTGAAACAGATTGTGTGGCTATTTTGAGGGCTCTATTGATTGGGGGTTCTCCCTGTGTAAAATGGTAAGTTTTTAAGGGCATAGAATGGGAGTGGTGCTAAGTATGGACCTTTGGGGGCTCACCTATGTAATGCATGGAACTAAATCTCATGACTCTATATTCTTTGGCATGGAGAGATAAGAACTATAATAGATATGTTTCTTTTCCACATTAGGAGGGTGTGGTGTCATAATGGGTATTTAAAACAACTTGCATCATTCCATGATAAAATATAGAGTTCTAGTTAAAGTTTTAGGATTTCTTTAACCATCATGATAATAAAGGAATATAAAGATCTAAAATCTTGGGAAACCAAATCTCTCTTTGACTAAATACACCCTGGGAATTTTGGGTGTTTACCACACCATGGTAGATTCAAAGATGGTTAACTTATAAAAGGGGTGTCAAATCTAAATTTTATTGATTTCTATGTCTACCCTTTGATCACTATATAACTTCTAGACCTCCCTATACCTCTGAATATGTTTCTTTGAGATGTATAAATCCTTGAATTACTGGATCAAAGTCACAAGGATTGAGGTACATTCTCTACTTTTATATTGCATATTTTTATTGACTTATTTCATTTGTTGGGAATCATGGTATTTTGAGTCTATGTTTTGGTTATTTTTTGAATAGTAATTTAAAATGGAATGTTGTTTATCGGTTTCATTGGGTTTACCTTTGAGTGTGGTGGAGTTTTACCCCTTTATTATTCCATTAGGAGTGGAGGTTCTCTATGAATCTCTAATACTAGTAGGGGATTTTAGTTCTATCCCTTTTGTGTGAATCCATGGGATTATCGTTATTTTAGTTTCTATCAGGTGAGTTTATAGAATTATCATAATAAAGATAATAAACTAAACTAATGAAATTGAAAGGAAATGCTGTGATACACATTTAGTTACTGATTTTCTTAATTTTTTTTGATATTATTTCATTCTATATGCTTGTTGTAGTTTTATAACCTGTAGTAATGTATAGATTTGAGAATACAATTTAAATGGTTAATTACTTAATGTTGGTAAATGAAAATAATAATTTGAATACACTTATTTATTATTTCCTTGTTTAATGCAGTTTGATGGCAGTATTGTGTTATGATTTTTGGACTTGGTTGTGTGTGGATTGGTGGTATTGGTTTTTTGTGGATTGGTGGCCTTGTTTGTTTGTGGATTCATGGCCTTTTTTACTATGAGTCGTATTGGAGTAATCGTTACTTGATATCAATTTATTAGAGATGAAATAATATTAGATTATATAATGATTTGGTAGGGGAAAAATAATTCATTTATGTGAATTTAAATTAATAATTAATTGGGTAATTATTGGTTGATGAGTTGTTAAATAATGTAATTAGAAATTAAACCTAGGTTATGGAATTTGGAGTATTTTTTGTGTATTTTCTAGTCTGCATTAGATGCAGTGTTTGATGGTGTGATTTTAGTATTAAACTAATAGTGGATATGGAAGTGTTTCTTGTGTGAACCCATAGGTGCAGTATTTTGTGAGACTATTATACAACTTTATTCTTTTATAAAATTTATACAAACCCCACCCAACCTTGATAATATGACTAACACCCATAGAACATAGTGGTGTTTTTCCTAAAATATAGGATGGGGAGGATGCAACTGGATGATTACCCACTATACAGTTTTCTCACTTTAGAAGCATCTTTTGGTTATACTGGTAGTGGATGATGAGATATACGGTGGGGGAATGTGTGGTAGGATAAGGAATCAATGTTCTTGTACTATGAATTCATGATGCCTTACTTCCATGGTTACATGATATGGAATATTATATTGGTTCCACAAGATGTGATATGCGGTTGGGGTCATGAGACATGATATATGATTGGTGATATCATTGGGGAATCTATAAGGGATGGGATCAAAAGAGGACTTATCATTTAGAGAGAGTGGAAAACGAGTGGGGAAGTTTTTATAGGGATCCTTTGATTATATTCTTCTGATTTTTATCGTATCAAACTTAGATGTGTTATTTTGTGAGTGAGCCTTGGGGAGGCTAGGGGACTATTTTACCTATGTAGGTGCTGGTTAGTTCTATTTTTTGTTTACTAGGCATTAGTATGCTCCTTTAAAATATTTACAAGAGACCTTAGGCATTATTTTACTTGGTATACATGTTGTGTTCACCCTACATATATATAAAATATTTTTCAAGTTTCCAAGAGAAATTTGGTGGTTCAGTTAGACTATACTATCTTGAAGTTTGGAGCTGTTATATGTTTTGTCACAAAATATTACTTTTTATATTGTTTTATTTTTTAAGGTGTTTGTATTTGTTTCATACATGCTTATGATAAATTTCTATTATGGGGATTCAGTTTATTTATAGTGGACTGGTTGGTGTTTAATGTTATGATCCCAGTATATTGAGTTTAATGTATCCCATTTGATTGTTTTATACCTTTAGTTATATTCTCCAACTTGAGGCCCATTAGAGGTGGGAATTCAGGGTCATTCATTCTCTTCACTTCTATCCTAAGATTGTTACTAGTGTAGGTTGGGGGTGTATTGACCTAAATACTTTCAGGAGCATTAAACCTTAATTATAACCCTTATCTAAGTGTTTTTGGTTTATTCATTGCTTGTGTGAAGCCATAGATAGATTATTGTTGGCTTTTAAAGGCCGTTAAGTGGGTTCATCATTGGTACAACATTATAGGAAAACATGTGGTTATTTTTAGGAAACTATGTGTCTTGATGGAGGTAAATTTTGTGTGGTGAAATGTTATAACAAACTATGTGACATCCCCATAAAAATCATGTGACTTAGGAAAATTAAAAAAAATAAAATTTGGTGCATGGTTTAACAAACTGTGTGGCCAAATCAGGGAGGTTCCATGAAGTGGTATTGGGCCTCACACGGTTGGAATATGGTTTAGTAATATGTGCAACAAAACCATGAATAAAGTTTTAATTAATCCAAATATTGGATTTTAGAGAAAAAACATCTATAAAAGTCCCCAATCTTCTTGTTACGCATATGGATCTCAAAAATAGGGACTCTAGTGGTAGTTTTTAGCAATAATAATTCCTTCAAACTCCAAATTCATTGAATATGGAGACATTGGTCCATGATAATCCAAGGTATGTGATCATTGTTCACTGTTATTTTTGATCTCAATAGATATTTACTTATTATCACGGGATGAATCATATAACTATGATACTATGGCCTAATAAATGGATTATTATGGGATGTAGTGGATAATTATTGGATCATTGAAGGATTATAAGAAAAATATATTGAGAATCACTTCTCCTATCTCTAATTTATCTAGATATACCATTGTAGGTAGATCTCATTATACAATTATAATCATTTTCAAGACCTTATCATGTTTATCTTACTTGAAACTTGATTCTGGATACTCTATTAGGATGGACTGAGACTTATTCTTGTAAGTATTTTTTTTATGGGAATGATCTGGGTGTGCTCCTTCGATGGGTCTTGGAAATTGACATCAATTCCCTAAAGATAGGAAGTCCTTACCATATTAGGACATTGTATAAAGTTGTTCAACAAGCTAGGATTGTGTATATGTTCCTAGTGTAGATAAATTTCAGGATATTATATGTTTTCATGTGTGGGTATCCTGTGAGACCTTTTCTTGTAATTGATTGTGTGTTCCATTCTATTTCACAGCTTATATGTTGTTATTTCATATCCATGGAATATTTGATAGTCCATGATTATTATTTTATATCTTTTACCTATATTAATTACTATTTTATAGTCTGTTTAATATTTATCATGATATATTATTCCATTCTATAACATTCCTCACATGTGTATCTGTGCAAATATGGTGGAACCTATGTTTTAGTGTTTAGTTTGATATGTGGCCCTGATAAATTTAGTCGGCCCTTAGAGGCTGGGCTTGGATGATATGAATCATTGATTTTGGATCTGGATACAGGATGGATAATTCTAGAGCTTAGAATGTTGTCAGAATAAAAGAGGAGAACATAATATTCCTTTAGAAGAGGGTCCTTATGCTAGCATAATGCTCCAATGGGAAACATACCTATATATGAGTAGAGTTCTATTGATTCGGGATTTCGAGGCATGTGTTACATTATAGGGAAGTAGGTTCCCACGATTCGTGTGTGTGACTCTCCCTTAATTCTTAGTGTAGAGTTATTTATTAAAGTAAGAATATCTATAATTCTTAAAGTTGTATTTGAGTCACATAACATTAATTATTTCACACAATTTCCATTTATAACATTCTTCTGGCACAGTGACGAAGCAGGTACGACCGATGTTCCTTCCAGTCTGGTTAGTGCATGATCATTTGGTATATGATTGGATGCATGTATTTTGTGAATTTAACTTTTTCCATAATGATTTAAACCTCTATATACCTGTGAAATTGTGTTAAGGATGATTTGGTGGTATCCCACACGGTTTATACTCACACCCTATATAAGCTTTTCAAGGCATGTGAAGACTTCATGACTAATGATCCAAAGAACGGAAAGAGTCCAATGGTAGGTTTCTATGGGTCTTGTAATTTGGAAAAGGAAACGGTATTGTGAGGGTGGGGGGGGGGGGGCTTTGGGCATATTCCACAACATATTCAATATATTTAATTCCAATTATACTTCTTATACCTATTAACCCACCAAATTAGAGGGTCGTTTGATTGACATTGTATGACCTAACATGTCAGCTATTATAAAATCATGATTATGATATTTTTTAGCAATGTTTAGTTGAATTATGTATATATTGTTATATTCTGGTGTATTTCTATTATTAATAAGGTTATAGTGTCTTCATGTAATATCTAGACTCTCACTGCTTGTTGGAAGCCTCTTGTGTATAGGGAGGCATGCATAAGGTCATGTGACACTTCAGTTCAGACCTGATGATTTGGGTTGGGGACTTAAAAAATGGTATCAAATCCCTATTTTCCTTTATTTTGTTCTTGGATATTATATTACATATTGTAAAGGAGATATATGTTGTATAAATCTATTAGAGGAGCTTCCATGTTTCTGGATAACATATGTGTAACAAAACTATGAGTTACCATGATGGGACTGCTATTATAGTTGTGTCTTTATAATTTGATGCTAATAATTAGTATGTTATGTTATATTTTATGGGATTTTTATACATTCATGAATTATGAATAGGCACATAGGGTCACATGTCAGGTATATACCTATTTTTTACTACATAGTAGTTCTTTAATTAAATGCCTTTATAAGTGGTAATTGTTGGTGATATGTCAATGTTCTCTTCTTTTGTGATTTAATTGTATGGGAATTAGTTAATTGAAGTTATATATTTGCTATATTGATATATATATATATATATATATATATATATTACCATGACTAACTTGTAGGTTTAGTGGTGTGTAATTGAACATTAGGTAGATCTGAGAGGGTTATACCTTATATGCGGGTATCTCAAAATATTGACCATCCTATAGAATTCTCATGTGTGTGTGTGCATTATAAAATATGAAGATATACTAATAAGTAAGTTATAATAGTAATTATGAACATTTGTCTATAATTTCTAAAAAAAACACCACCTCAGAGATTGTTGATGGGGCTACCTAGAAAAGAAAGACACAATTCTCTCACTAGATAGGATGCTCTAGTTCCACCAAATGATATTCTCGAGTATGGAACAAAGAATACTCCAACACTCACTCCAGTGGTTCAAGATGAAATCCAAACTTATCATGGAGTCTTATAGACTATACCTACTCAAAGTGTAGGGGTATAGTGGATGATGGTTGACTATGCTTTAACTTTCTAACTCTATTACTGGCCAAAATTCTAGGGAATTGGTGGTTCTTAGGATACTTAGGACTAAATTCACATTATTGAGGGAATGTTTGATCTAGTTGAGACTCTTGAGGATAGGAGGGTAAACCTACATACCTTTATTCTTTAACGACCTATTATGAGATGGTGGGGTGTTATGGGATAGGTGGGAAAGTGATTAGGAGGCCTTCAAGGAATTTTTTATTTGATGTTTTTCCCAACACAATTAATCTAGTCCAAGAACAATAGTTTATGGAGTTTCCATAAAGGATAATGTCAGTTTCAACTTACCATCCTCATTTTATGAGGTTGTATTTATTTTACCCTCTTTTGAATGGGAATGAGGTGAAAATGGTAGATACGTTTTATATTATCCTTTTTCTGGAGCTCAGATACCATGTTAGGGGATTTGACAAAATGACATATGAATATGTACTTCACAAGTAATTGAATTTTGAGATGGTGTTAGAGGATGATATGAATGAAGGTTTTCTTCTAAATTACATTGATTGGAATACCAAACATCCCAGTATTGTAGTGAGTGTCTCCTCTATTTTTTGGAAGTGGATGGTTTAGTAGGTATATCATGGTGGAAGATAGGAAGAGAGGAGTGGAGATTATTCTAATATCTACGTGATAGAAGGTTCTATTAGGTTCTACAGTTATTGTCAAAGAGAAATTTTTTGTACACATGCACAAAACCACCAAGGGAATGTAAACAATGTGTCAAGATGGGCCATATATAGTGGTTTTTCTATGGTTTTTCATCCAAATTTGATGAATTAAATCCATGTTTAAAGAATGGGTCCTAAATAATATACCTAGGCACCACAGACCTTGGTGACTAAGGTTAATTTTTCACAACATACGAAATTTTCTGCCCTGGAAGCAGATAGGATGTATGAGAAGAAAGAGATTCCAGCCATTGGTGGAGAGGGAACTTCTATAATTATAGGTAAAATTTTGATTACCTATACTATATATACTAATTTGTTTAATACATGAGATTTTCATTATTTTATATTTACTCATATCATTACTGGAATAGAATTAATGGTTAAGTTATTTTATGATTTTGTCCCTCTTTGAACACATTTTGGAAAGAAAGTAGACTATATATAGTTTTTTTCTATGTATGCCATTGATATATATAGATATGGACATATGTGGGACTTTATGATCTTAGAGATGACTAGTTTCTATGTGATATTTATAAGGGGATTGTTAACCAATTATCAATCTCATATTGACTACTACTAGAGATGTGTATCATTAACCATAACTAGCAGAGAGTGGGTTGTGTTGACTAATGAGTGGGATGTTAGAGATGTAATGAGAAGTCAAGGCCTAAAAGTCTTGGATATTATATTAGAATTTGTAGTAACTCCCTTTATGTTCCCTCTGCAAGTGGATCATTATACATATGTTTTTATAGATGACTTCTCAGGTATTCCTACACATATAGGAAATGAGTTTGATATTGATCTTATACATAGGGCCTAATGGATATTGATTCCTACTAGTCATATGGAAACATATGTGTTGAGATAGTTGAATGTGAAATTAGAGGATTTGGAAGTGAATATATTTATCATATTGAGAGTATCTCATTGGGGTGGTCTAGTGTTTTTATAAGAAAGTGGACTGTAGTCTATGACTCTGTGTGGATTATAAGAATTTGGATCAGGTAATGGTGAATAATAGGTACCATTTACACATTGTCTAAGACATTTTTGATATGTTATGGGGATCTTTGTGGTTTTGTAATATTGATCTTCATTCATGCTACCATGATCTACAGGCCAGAGAAGAAGATATTCTCAATATTGTGTTTAAGTGTTGATATGGACTATATGAGTATGTTTTCATTAATTTTTTTAAACAATTCTCCAGTAGTAGTCATGGATCTCATGAATAATATTTTATATCTATATCTTAACACATTCAAAATTATATCCAGGGATGATATCCTAATATATTTGAGGACATCATATATGCATTATAGGCAACTTGGGATTGTATTGAGTACTCCTCGATCTCAATGGATTTATAAAAAATTGTCAAAGTGTCACTTTTATATTTAGGAGTCACATTTTCTCAGGCATGTAATTAATGAAGTGGGTATTTAAATGAAATCATAGAAGGTAGATACTATGATATCTTTATAATGTATGAAAAATGTGTTTGAGATCATTATTTTCCTTATATTTGTGGGGGTACTTTCAATGTTTACATTTAGGATTTCTCCCATTTAGAAGTGTTGATGAAAAATATGAACAAAAAGAGAGTGAAGTTTGAGTGGTATTATTAGTGTGAAGAGACTTACTATAGATGAAGAGAAGAATGATTATAGCTCTAGTTTTTATTCTTCTAGAGCCCTGGATTAGACACACAATGTTCTGAGATTCCTCTGGTGTTGGATATGGAGATATGTTGATATAGAGGGAGTAGTTAGTCACTTATTTTTCAAGTTAGTTACAACCCCATGAATAGAATTAATTGACGCCTGACTTAGAAGTTGGGATCTATGATCAATTCTACTAAGTCAAGGAGACATTTTCTATTTGGTGAGAGGTTTATCCTCTACACATACCACAAGAGTTTACACTACATATTCTCTTAGTGTGATGTGAATCTTAGGAATAGGTGTAGGGTTGAGTATCAATATGAATTTAAATTTTATGTGGTCTATAATATGTAGAAGATTAAGTTCATTACATATTCAACTAGAATAAAAATGTCGGAGATGTAGGATCTTGGTGAGTAGCCTTTGAAAAAATAATGTAATTTCATGAGTTAGATGGATGAGAAGGTAGTGGATGAATCAAAGGATCATTGAGTAATGTAATGTTAACCTTTGGTTATCATTTATTATTTAGTGTATCAGACAAATCATAAACTATAAGCACATTACAAGTGCATAGTTATATGGGAGTGCTTAGTGGGGTATAATTCAGTCCCATGGTGGTCCTTATTCAATGATGACATGATCTAAATTCATGGGAGGATTATATCTATTTATTCATTGAGGGATAAAATGATAAAATCCTATCATATTTAAAAATTTTATGTGTATCTAGGGTCATAAAAAATGAACCATGATGCCCGAAATCAATTTTGGTGTCCAATTGCAAAGAGGGACACCCTTGGATTTGTTTCATGATGCATTACCAACTGAAGGAAAAAGGTTGAGAATTAGTATTCTGGTGGGTTTCTTCAGACACTTCTAGTGCCTATATGGAAGTGGGATTATGTGATAATAAACATTGTGTTGGGGTTACCCAAGACCCAA
The DNA here is from genome assembly GCA_963277665.1 of Viscum album. Taxonomy (NCBI): domain Eukaryota; kingdom Viridiplantae; phylum Streptophyta; class Magnoliopsida; order Santalales; family Viscaceae; genus Viscum; species Viscum album. Next base: position 534,772,164 of record OY728126.1, read on the forward strand.
AGAAGAGTCATGATGATGTTTTTGTGCTAGTTGATCAATTGATGAATAAAAACGCAAAATTTTCAAACAAGAATATTACATATTTTTAGAAGAACAATCAATACATAACATTACAATACAAGTAGAAACCATTAAGGTTTAGTGTATTTAGAGACTAGATACATGAAATAATTATTTAGGTGTATTCTTAAACGTTTTATAAATATTTATTAACACTTTGTACACTTCTTGACTTACCCTTATTCAAACCTTTTTTTTTGTAATCAGGAGAATGTAAAAATAATAAAGTGAGCTCAGATACATAGTAAGAGTAAGCATGGGAGAAATTAATCGATGATCATAAACTAATATATGGTAATATTAATGGTATGAGTTCATGATAAAAACTTAAGATGTTAATACCCAATATATCATGGATCAAAATTACGAGTTAGGGAATAAAACTTTATAAATTCAAAATACACGAATCAAAAGAGTGAGAAATCATCATTAATCTACTATGAACTATAAGTTCATGTCATAAATGTGTTGCAATATAATATTTTTAGAAACCATTTTATATGATAAGGTTAACTACCAAGACTATAAAATCACAGTGGACCAAGAATCAACAAATGTTTTTGATATCATAACAGATCAGGTATCACTATCTATTTCCCATAGTGGATCAGATATCTCCTCCTATTTCCCATAGTTGATCAGGAACCCCTACCATTTTACCAACGTGGATTGAGTCTGAAAGATCACATACCATAATTATCAAATGTTATATAAAAATTTACCCAAATATATTGATTGGTTATATAATTTCAGGACCACCCATCACATAATTAAAACCAATCATGTATTTTAAAAGAGATCACAAAACGTTCATTATATCATAATATCATAACCTGGGGAAATTAAATGGGTTTCACAAAGTATTCATCCCTTCATCATTTCATAACCCATAAAAAATAAACTGGATTCATAAATATATGATCATTATAATCACAAATCATCTAGTTGAAGAATAAGCATGGTTTACTTGGATCATATCCCATATAAAAGATAATTAACATCAAAGGATGCCATTAAATGTGATTTTTTTAAAAGACCATTGAAATATTTCTTGAGAGAAGTAAGTATTTTTAAATCAATTATTTAAATTAAAAGTATTTCTAAAATATTATGTGTAACACTTTTTATGAAAAATAACTTGGAAAATTTAACAATAACATTAAATTTATTGATTGATAAAGATTTTGGGAAATTTAATTCATGTTGTAATCATTAAAACAAAGATAATGATCACACCTTTAGTAAAAAAGTAACCCATTCAAAAAATAGAAAGAATATTCTTTATTATTTTTTTGTAAAAGTTATGCATGGGTAAAAATGAATTTAAACAATCTTTGGAGAGTAGTTGTAAACATTCTAACAAATGTTGTATAAATCTTGAATATTAATGAGAAATATTTCCGACCATATAGTGAAACATAGTCAGTTTTCTTTAAAAAAACTATTTTAGTCTCTTGAGTACTTAAAGTGAAGAAAATGAAAGGAAATAATATTTTATGAAAAAACAAGTAGAGTAGAATAAAAATTACTGGGATTTATCAGATAAAGATCAAATAATCTCCTTAATGGAAATTTATTCACAAACAATCCAGATTAAAATGGGATTGAAACATAAATCCCTTACCTCAAGTCTTGTCTTACTTCATATGCTTTCGATCCACATTAATAATATATATAGATTCACTATAAATATATTATATGGACATAATAATATATATCATACCATATATGATTTACTTATGAAATATTATTACCCTTTAATTAACAATTTTTTATTAAAACCATTGTTTTTGGTGATAATTGCTTTATTTTTTATGAATGTTTGGGTTTTGGAAGTACCAATAGTTATACATTAATTCTGGTTTCATAATATATAGCATTTTAATCATGTAATTATAAATATACGTAATAAATATATATAATTTTATAAATATTCATATAAGGTGGTGATGAAAAATGAATTACATCACTTCGTGGAGACAATAGTTTGTAGGTACAAACAAGTGATATTTCCATTTTTTGATGGGTAAAATGAAAGAAAGATAAATAATAATTAACATTATAGAATACTTTTTATAACATATATATCATATATATTCATTAAATTAATCCTTATTACCATCTATGTTAAGAGAAAGAGAAGAAAATCACATTGTTTTTATGAGGTGGAAGTCCGCTTGTACGCATGAGCGACATTATCATTTTCAAACAGATGAGAAGAAGGTTGATAATGATTGTTACATACTCCAAATAAAAATTCATTATATTTAAGATACTGAAGTAATTATTTTAGAATCAATACCAAATATTTACTGTTGGTGTTGTCAGAAATAAATCTAAAAATGGTCGATTAAGACTTATATCTCTTCATTTAGAAACCTTATTTGGATTACAAACTAAGCCTTAAAATGATGGTATTTTGGAAAGAAAAAAATATATTAGATGTGTTTAAGGAATCATGGATGATATTATGGTTGGTATTTACTGATATATAAGGCTAAATTTTTTTGGGAAATTAAGGGGAAGTGGTTCCCTTTTATAAGGGAGGGGAGGGGTACCCTTGGAATTACATAAATTATTATATTAATATAAAATAATTTTCAGGAAAAAGTGTATAAAAATGGTATAATTTTAATATAATATTAATATAATATGATTATGAGTCTAAATAATCTCATATAATAAAATTTTAACAATTTTTTGTTATGTATGTACTCTTATCTCTTTGTTTTAACCCCATGTTAGCCCTTTTGAAAATTACCTCAATATCAAAGTTTTCTACTAATTTATGGTAAATTATGTCACCATAAAAGGAAAAGTTACTCAAAAGTGGACTATTGTTGACTTTTTCATCAATATTCTATTAAATTGGTCAATGATATGATTTTTTATTAATTTTAAATCATTTAATAAAATATTATTTATTATAAAATATTATTATTATCATTTTGGGAAATACGTGAAATATTATAATAAAATATGTATCTAACTAATTTAAAATGATCAAAAAATGAAATTAATTAAAATATAAGAAATATATGGTCATAGTATAATCATCAAATCAAATTTTTACTGATTTTTATATCATTTAAAAACTTATCTTTTGGTTTAAACCCTTGGATAACCAATTTTAACCTTAACCGTGGTAATGACTTTTTCAATATAAAAGGGTTATAATTTTACTTATAAAGTAAAAATTGGATCATAAATGGATAAGGAATGACATTTTAGTCCATTTCTCATCCTAGTTTTCTTCTTTCAGTGTTTTTATAAATTTTATATAATTTAATAAAACATTATTTAAAATAAAATACTATAAATTAAATTTTAGGAACTATTCATATAATTTGACTCTGACAAAAACATAAAAGAAATGAAATTTAAATATAAAGCTTTAAAAAATTACATAATATTTTATAATTATTAGAACAATTCTTGGGACAATTTAAATAATCCAATTTTTTAAAGTTTCGAGAATAATTTACTATAGTTTTCTATTTCTTGCAAAAGAACTATGCCAATGTTTTTTAAGAATTAAGGGTAATTATTTCATAACTATATATTAAAAAATAAATTCAAAAAATAAATAAAAATTTATATTTAAAATAACCATTTATAACCAAATATAAATTCTTTATCCCTATTAATAAATATTATAGATATTATATGAAATAAAGAGACATTTTTGACATTACATTTTAATTAAATATTAAAAATCAAAAAATAAAAGTGAAATTGAAACAAAAATTTATATTTTAAAATTTGGGATGGTTATGGATAAAATATAACCATTCAATGAAATAAAGAATGTATTTGGATGAACTTAAAGTCTTATAACATTAGTTTTTACCCCAATTATAATGAACTAGATTTTTTATACTTAAATAATACATCTTAATAGACAAATATACATTATATAATATTTCAATCCATTCCAAAATCATTTAGCTCAAGTATCTATAGAAATTTAGAAACCTAAAAAGCTGGTTTATAAAATATCAAAATATTATCCCACTTATTTCATCATAACTAGAACCATTATTTGACATAACATACTTAATACCTTTATTCATAATGTAGGGAAATGAAACATAAGAAAATGAAAAGCTCAAATTCTCAGTAAGGTTGAACAAGGGAAATATCAATGATCATTTCATCATAACATTTAAAAAAAGGCATGAGAACATGATATTAACATTTGAAAACCTACCTTTCATATCATATATCATAATTTGATGTCATGGAATAAATATTTGTTGTTTATAAGACACGAATCATAAAGGAAATGAATAACATGATCCATGAGAGAATATAATTGGAAAAAGTCATCAAATTGTGGTATACACATAAAATTGTAACTTTTTTAAACATGTATAAATAGAAATAATTTCATACATTAAGTTAACAACAAGAAATTAGTCACTCTTATTAAATTATAGACATGAATCTAGGTACACACATGATATTATGAACCTGAAAGCTAGGTCTATGCATAAAATTATGGACATGTAAACCTGTTACATTTATAAAATTGTCAATATGAATTTAGGTTCATAAATAACCTATTTACCTCATGAGTTATCCATATTTACCCAATTAATTACAGGGAGATATAAGTGCTACCCTCTATATTAATAAAATAATACATATATGTTCCATAATATCGTAAAAAATTCATTGTCTCAGTACTCATGAAAATAAATAGATTTCAAAATCATTTCAGCAAAGTATAACATTTTAAATAAGAAATATGTTTCATAAAAATCTTTTCCTCATAAGAAAAAACCATCCAGAGAAGGAATAAGAATGTAATCATTTGATCATATCCACTATAAATATTAATTAAAATGAAAGGATGCTATCGTAGATGGAAAGTGATTTTGAAAGATTACCTGGAATAATTCTCGAGTAAAATAACCTTTCCATTTTGAAATCACATATTAAAAAAATGTGCAATTATGAAGGAAAATTTTTTATTTGAAAATAAAATTATAAACTTTTAAAGTAATCTTCTAAGAAAATATTAATAGTTATGGTGTAAAAATATATTCATTATGTATAATTTTAGAAAACATTCCTTCCATAATTTTGTTTGAAAAGTCACAAAGTACCATGTTTGAAACAAAAACTTCTAAAAATTATTTTAAAAATTTAAAAATGGGTAAAAATGACCTTGAAAAATCATAGCGACATATTAAAAAAATTCTTTAAAACATTTTTAGAAAACATGGATATGGAAGGATTTTTTTTTGGATGAAGAGATAAATGAAGTCAATTTTTCTTAAAAGATTTTTTTTAAACTCTAGAGAAAAAATGTGATTAAAATGAATGGAAAATTGTATTTTTAAGCCATAACTATAGTATAACAAAATTCATGGGTTAATCGATTGTTTTATCATAATATTTCATCACTAGATCTTAATAATAAATAATCTTGATAAATAATGAGATTATAACATAAAACCTCTTACCTTGAGTTTTCCTTTCTTCAAAATCACATTAATATCATGTATAATAAATTTAAATTTTTTATAATTATATAATACCGTAATTTTTAGACTTATAATATCATATATGATCCATTTATAACATTTCAAAACTCTCTTTTACCAATAGTACCTTATTAAAATTTTCATTAGTGGGTGTAAACTGTTTCGTTCATCATGAGTATTTCAGTTCTGTAGTTCCAATCCCTGTTCGGTTATCTTAGGAAAATATTCCCCAGAATAATAATCATGATATAAATATCATATATATTCATTATATAAATATTTAAAGTCATAAATTATGTTTATAAATAGAAATGTTAGTTACCCCATTCATGGAGATGGTAGGATATATATATGCATGAACGCTGCTTTAATTTTTTGATAGAAGAAACAAAAGAAATGTAAATATTAATTCACCATTAAATTATAATTATTATATAATATATATCATATATATTCATAAAATTTATTCTCATTACCATCCAAGTAAAATACAAATGAAAAGAAAATCACATCACTTCATTAAAGTGGTTGTCCACACCAACGCATGATCGACATTATTGTTTTTCAATGGTTGGGAAGGTAAGTATGTAGATGTGATATTATAATTTAAAAGGTAAAATTACATCATAAATATCATTTATAAATATTAATCATTTTATTATACCCATCTATAAAATATATTGACGAAAAATTAATTTTACCGCTACGTGGAGATGGTAAGCCCAATATTTGCAAGAGTGATTCTTTCACTTCTCATTTGATGGAAAATTGGGTTTATAATGGTATTTTAACATTAATAATAACATTTTATAATATTATCGATACTGAATTTATTATTTTAGGACAAATAACATAGATTTATATTAGGTAAATAAGATTATAATAGAAAGTGATCAGTTAAGGCAATTACCTCTTCTTTGAAATGGCTCTTTTAGATATCCCCTAAAAGGGTATGGGGTTGGTATTCAGGGATGAAAAACCTATTTAATTTATCTAGGAAAGTTTATAAGAGAATTTTTCAGATTTTGGTCATGCTATAAAGCTCAATTTTGTGTATATAAGTGAGGGATGGGGTGCCCATTTATAATTGAGGTGAGTGTAACTTTTGGAATTTCTTAGAAGATTGAGTTGTAATTAATTCATTCTCTATCCAAATGATTCCAATGGTCTATAAATGAAAATGGATACAATTTTCAACCATATGTTATCCCATTATTCTTATTTGATGATTTTGAATTAATTTAATAAAATATTATTCTCATAAAATAATATTATTGTCAATTTAGACATTTTTCAGTTATTCTAAATTAAAAAAATTATTGAAAAGGTATAAATTAAAATATATTCCTTAAAAAAATGACATTTTATTTTTCAATATAAAATTAATTTCACATATTAACTCACTTAAATTGTATTATTTTAATATTTTAAGAATATTTTTTAATAATTTTTATTAATTAAAGAAATGCTTCATCAACATTTTATTATAATTTATGGATATTAAATAATTACTAATATATATATATAAAGTTACATCATGAAAATATTTTCATTATGCACAAGATTACAATTAATATTCCTTAATAACTAGTTTTTATTCCTATATGAACACATAAGATATATTAAAAACAATGAGTGTGTCATTTTTCAACATTCTATGATTTAAATAAAATATCACTCATTTTCATAAATTAGTATCCATTAAACAACCCATTTTTAAGACCAAGGTGATAAGGGTATAATGAAATTTAACCCATAAAAATCATACATGTTTTGAATATGTTTTTACCTATATATTTTGGTTTTAACCCTTTGTTAACCCCATTCAATCTTACCTTGAAAATATTCTTTTAATTAGTGAGGGTAAATATAGTTACTATAAATTTAAAAATGGGCCATAAAAAGAACCCAGTTTATATAATAAACTATATCACAGTCTCATGAAAAAAATATAATATTTTTAAGAATTTTATATCATTTAATAAAATATTATTTATTTTAAAATATCATTATTGTCAATTTGTAGATATATTCATTCTTTTGAATTTAATAACATCTATACAACAAGTAAAATAAAATAAAAAATAATTTAATACATCTTCAAAATGTCATATTTATTGGTAATTTTCTTATCACATTAATTATCTCAAATTATAATACTTTGAATAATTTTAATATCATTTACTTGATTTTTCTATTAATTTAATAATTACTTCATCAATATTGTATAAGCATTTTAAGGTATTTATATAATACCTAAAAATTATAAATAAATTTACAACATAAAAATTAATTTATTATTCTCTTAATATCAACTTATATTAATTAAATATGTATTCTATATAATATCTATTCCATGATAACATAGTTAATATTTTATTTTGACTTTTTTGGCATTGCACATGCATTGTAAAAGAATTTTGATATGAAACGTGTTATATAACACAAAAATTAAAATATAACTATAAAATGAACTGTAATAATTAAATTTAAATAAAAAAATAGATCAAAGACATATTAACTCTCAAATATTAACTTTAGATCACCAAATTTTACTTTTCCAGTGTTTCGTAAGCTCTACGTTAGTACAGAAAGTGATTTTCATATTAATCATTGAATAAATTCTAATTTATATTTTTTTTGTTACATGTATATTAATTTTGTATTATTTTATTAAAATTTATTAATTTTGTAATTTTTCTAATTTTTTATATTATTTTTTAAGTTTTGGCAATATCATAGATGATACTGTATTTGATTAAAACTATTATTTTTATTATTCATTAAAAATTTAACTTCATTAGAAATTTTAAAAGAAATTAAACTATGATAAATTTGAATCGATGGACCCAAAAATAAATTCAATTTCATTATACTAAATTCCTCTAAATGATATAAATTAATTTTATTATAAATGTGTAAAATGCAAGAGAAATTAGATTCAAAAAAATGAATTTTTAAGTATAAATTATTTTCATTCCAATTCATATGATAAAATATATTATAATAAACTTAATTTAGTTATTAATAATATTATATCACTATTTACTTGTTTAAAACATATAAAAAACCAAGTGGTACTTTCTAAATATTTGAGAAAAAAATAATTTTTTTTATTAAAATTCATTATTTTTCACAATTCACTAACAAATCAATCTTTTCAGAAAAATCTCAAAAATTCAGCATAAAATAATTTTGATATAATGATAAAATTTCTTAAAGTTATATAAAATAATTACAATATTTTTTCACAAAATTTAATAAATTCATTTTTAAGGATGAAGTATTTCTGAAGCATAAAATAACTTTTCTAAAATTTGAGTGATTATTTACTAAGTATTTATCAATACATTTATATTGTGTAGTAAATTTATATATATTTTATAAATTATTTTATAATATTCATACCCAAAAATCTAAAGGATAGGTTATAAATTTCATATTAGATAATTATATTTTAATAGTGTATCACAGTTCGTTAAGACTCAGTGTTGTGTGTAACACAAGCTATTGAAGAAATAATATTATTTATGAAAACTATTTTGTAAAATATCAAATTTTATACATTCTCATTTTGTTAATAAATTATATCATCACAATTTCAACTTGTTCTTGGTAATTAAGGGTTTGATATTTGAGAAAAATACTTTTTTGTAAACCTACATCTTAAAAAGTGTTAAGAAAACATCCCTTTAAAAGGAGGGAAAACGGAAGTATGGTGGTCACCACGAAACATGGTTTCAAAATAATATAAGATTCATTAGAAGTGAAAATATTAATATCTAAGAGAAAAATTACACACAATGATTAATATACAATGATAGAGAACACATTCATGAGAATGTTAACCATCACAAAACTATAAATATGTGACAAGTTAAAGGACCATTGATTACTCAATAAGAAAATACATGAGATAACATTTTTTTTCAAGGTATTTTCCCTAAAGTCCAACGATCCTCTTACTATATAGGTAAATATATTAAGTAAATAAACATACTTGATTTATTCCCATTTCATAAGAACAATCTCATCCATTGGTTATCCTTCGATCAATTTACATTTCATTACTTACATTAGGTGATGGATATTTGAGATTCCTTTTTCATACATGAATCACTTCTAACAAATTGTGAGACCAATAGGTCATTCCTTCAACCTATAAATATTTAACAAAACCAAAATTTTTAGAACATGTTATGATAAAAAACACATTATACTCAAAAAAATAATATCCAAATTTAATATTAATACATTATACATGTAGTTAACCGTAATAATCCCCAAAATTATTTCCAACCATATTCAAAACCAAAAAACGATTTGATCACATATCCCTACATGATCAGTATAACAATATTTTAAATTACTCATAAAGTATCATACCAAAATTTATATATCTAATCATATATACCTAATCATTTTACATCACTTCCACATTATTTTTCTTAATGGATAGGATTTCCAAACATTTAATAACATGATTCCCATTTAAGGTATTAACCAAAGTGCTTCTTCCCACATTTTTTGAATGTAGGAGGCTTGAACTTTTTATTTCCTCCATGTGAACCATTGGAGCTTCCAAGAAGTTCCATATTACTTTTCTTATCACCATAACCTAGAGGGTTTTTAAATTATATTTCCACTATCGGTGGACATAAAGGATTTCTTCATAGCTTCTAACGTCCCTTATGGTTAATGAATTTAGAAGACTTAGTTTCACAAAACTATAGAATTGATCATTTTTTTATTTCAGGGATCAGGATTAAACATGAACAATACATTGCAAGGATTGAAAATTTTTCTTCAAAGGAATTTTTGGATTCATCATTTGTCTTCTTAAGATTAAGTAAATACTTCTATATTTTTGTATATATAATATGAGGGAAGTACTTAATAAAAATTATTCCATTAAACTAATCTAATTCTATGGAGTCAATTTCCTCCACTGTCCTCATATTCTTAAATATATTTTACCACTGATCTTATTTTCCTTAAATGAGATAAATTACTTGGGAAATATTTTCATGGATTGAGAAATAATTATTTGAAAATATATTTTCCTTAACATTGATCCATTTCTCAACAACTAGTGGATCCGAAAGACCTATAAAAGGATGGTGGTTGTTGTCCAATAAAAGATTCAATAACTATTTGATCCATCCTTAATGAATTCACAAGTCCAACATGATCCGTGTTACCAAAAATAACTTCAGATATATGACTGAGCATTGACTCAAGAGATTATATCCTATCTCCTAATCCATTCTGTTTCTCAAGAGGATGGTTACTTCACTAGACCTCACATTCTTTGTTCGCACGATACCTTCATGTTCCATCTATTAACTAAAATAAAAATTCATAGTGCGAGAAGAGATAATAATCACAAAATATCATTCATTTTATATTTAAACCAATTAAAATTATTTTCAATCTATAACATCTTAGGTTCAACCTAGTTTATTCATGATCATTAGAAAAACTTTAGGATTCTATCCTATACAGAGACTTATCCCTTAGGATATTACTAAATTTTTCTTATCCTAGTTTCCAAAAATTTAATAAACCTTTCTCTGATACTAACTATAATTACTATGACTCTTAATATATAAATATTACATCTTAATATATGGATATTCAATACATAGAATTTTTATCCACGCTATAATCATTTGGGTATATTATCAATTGAAATTTGGAAAAATAAACAATTAGTTCATAAAATATAAACATAGTATCCAACTTATTTCTTCTTAACTGGAACCCTTATTAGACACATCATACTTAATAACTTTCTTCTTAACCTATGGAAAGTAAACATTAGAAAAAGGAGATATCATATGCTTAATAAGGGTAAACAAATTAGATATCAATGATCATATGTGAATAACATGTGAAAAAGGGTATGAGAACTAGATATTTACATTTTAAAACCATAACCTTCATTTCAAGGATCATAATATTGAGTTAAGGAATAAATTTTCATAGTTTATAAGTCACGTTTCTTAATGTAATTGATGAAGATGATTCATGAGAACATAACATTGGCATAAGACATGGCATTATGGAACACACATAAACCTATAATTTTTTGAAAATGTATAAATAGAAATAGGATGACTAATTAAGTTAAATACATGAAATCAATCCCTCATATCAAATTATAGACATTAAAATAGGTCCACACATGATATTATGGACATGAAATCTAGGTCCAGGACTAAACTTATCAAGATAAAAACCAAGTAGACACAATAAATTATGAACATGAAAACCGTTTCACAGATAACATATTTATCTTATGAGTTATCAATAATTACCCAATTCATAGGAGGGAGATATTGGTCCCAAAGTATATATAAATAATATCATACATATGTGTGAAAAAATTTAAGATATCCCTCAAACCATTACTAATGAAAAAAACATATTTTATAAATGTTTCAACAAAGTATAAACCGTGAAAATGCGATCGAGTATCAAAAACATCTCATCATAATAAATATAAACTGTTAGGACCAAAAGGGGCCTAGATACCCTGAGGGGGGGGGGGGGTAAATCATGATATGGATATTCTATTCTCAAAATCTGTCCTGCCCCACTGGATCATGACCTCTATATTATAAGGGTCACATTGTTTTCTCTTATGTTGTTAACGTTTGTCTTGTTCTTTCCTTATTTATCTGCTAAGGATGATTTGGATACAATGTAGGGAAGCAAGAAGACAGGCAAAAATATTTTTACTTGGTTCACCCTCACTGGGCTATGTCCAAGGAGCATACAACGACGATGTACCATTGTACCAAATCCACTAAAGCTAATTGCCAATTTACAATGTTCGGGCTAGATCACTTTTATGCCTAAGCTCACTGCCTTTACAATGTTTTAGGATAACTCACTACTTTCACAAGGGTCACTCCACATTCCTCTCTTTATCTATGGCTCACTACTGATAGAAAGGATCACCTTCTTACTTTTCCTTTGCTCACTACTCTGGAAAGGATCGACACCTAGTTTATGGACTTGTAGGTACATTCATTATCACTAATGAAATCTGCATCTTTAACTATTGATAGATGCTCTGTTTATGTTCAAATTTCACCATAGATGAATCTCACTTTGCACCAGGTGTACTAGGCATCTCTATTTTTTACACGCAGACCTTACTGCACCTTGCGCGTAATTCCATTGCCTTGTGCGAAATATAATTTTCATGCAACACCTATTTTACGCGCAAAAAATTTCTTTACGTGAAACAACCTTCGTGTACACGAAACTTTTTCATTATGTGCAAAACCTTTTTACATGTAGCCTAAACTTTATGCGCAACCTATTTTTATTCAAAAACTTTTCTTTATGCGCAACTACCTGACTTTACATGCAAACCTGACATTTACGCGCAACTCCCATGCATATTCCAATTTCACGTGCCAGTGCTCGGATACTCTCTAAGTCTTGGGATACTTCTAATGAGGGGGGTCACTTCATATTTATAGGAAAAATTGACCCCTGTGCAAAAAACCCTCATTCTATGTGTAATACTATTCGTGCACAAAAAATCAAATCTTCTGTGCAACATCGTTTTTCAAACACTGATCCAATATTTCGCACACCTCATGCATTTGCCAATTTTTGAGCTCTTGATCTCGAAACACCTCTTGAGTAAGAATCTCCAATCCTCTATTTCATGCACCACACAAATATTTCTCACACCAATTCATTTTTTTCACACCACACTAATTTTACGTGCACCTTGTGCCTTTGCCTATTTCTAGCTTCTGATCTCGAACCACTTGTTGTGTGAAAAACTTCCTGTCACTATTTTACGCACCATGCCAATTTTTCATGCACCACTATATTTTTCGTGCACCAATCTAATTTTGTGCGCAACTCCCTTTTAAAAAACACATCTCTCCATTCTCCAATTTTCAGGCTAAAGTTTTTGGAAAATATTAGAAAAGAACGCCACCATGTGTCTGCTCCTTTAGTACCACCTCCAGATCATCCATTCCTTTATCGAGGTTCTTCAATCAAAGATGGATAGCCAAAAATCTCTCTTGAACCCGAAAAATCACCGTGTAAACCCCCTTTGTCAACATATTATACATTGTGATATGCTTTGCGAAGAAACACAACAAGGAGGCCCAATTTGTCAACAAACACAATCACCTTAAAAAATGCTTTAATGATACCTTGAGGGATTTTTTCCCTACATAAAAGAAATAGAGAAATAATAAGGATAATAACCTTAGATCATATACAAAATAAATATAATTTAATATTAATGGATTCCATCTTATATGGAAAATTATTTTGAAAGAGCACTTGGAATAATTCTCGAGGAAAATAAACATTTCATGTTGAAATAACTAATTTAAAAAAAGAAAAAATAATGATGGGAAATTTTTTGTTTTAAAGTAACTTTATAAACATCTAAATTAATATTAAAAGAAAAAATTATTCCTGAAAATAAGAAAATAATTCATGCTATATAATTTAACGAAATCATTCCTTCCATACTTTTTCTTGAAAAGTCGTGAACTAACTCTTTTGAAAAACCATGAAATGATTCCTTTAAAACCATTTTTAAAGGGTTAAAAATGGGTAGTAATGACTCTAAAAAATAGTATAATAGTAAAAAAAAATTTTAAAGGAATTTTTGAAAACATAGATATAGAAGAAATTTTGTTTTGACCGAAGAGAGAAATGAAGTCGATTTTATTTTAGAAATATTTTTGATATCTTATGTAAAAAAGTTTTGTAAAATAAATGGAAATAATTTATTTTCAAGAAATAATTAGATTATAATAAAATTCATGGGTTTGTTAATAGTTTTATGATTATATTTAATCTCTATAACTTAATCATAAAAAATCCTGGTAAACAATGAGATTGTAACATGAAACCCCTTACCTCGAGTTTTCCTTGGTTCAGAAGCACTTTAAACTCTTATATATTAAATTTAAATTTATTTAAATTCTATAATAGAGTCATTTTAATTATTATAATATCATATATGATCCCTTTATAACATTTAATTACTCTATTTTATCAATAATTCCTTATTAAAATGACTATGATTGGGTGTTAACTATTTCATTTATCATTAGTATTTCAATTTAATAGTTCTTGTCCGTGTACATTTATCCGGGTCCCATAATATACATAACTAGTACTCTCCCCTGCAATTGCACGACGTATTCAATTATTGGTTTTTATTTTAATAAGAGATTAATATTTATAAAAGTTGATAAGTAACAGTAATGTAGAATAAATTTTAATTAGAAAGTAATGGTTTATGATAATGGAATGTACATAGAATATGAACAAACCGTTCTAATAGTTGACGAAGAAAAAAGGATAGAGTAAAAGTATATGAATTTTTTAATTTTTAGGAAGAAATTTTGATTTAATTTTCATTTTTGATCACAATAATTGTAAGACGAGAACTAAAAAAACCTAAAAGATAAATCAAAGATAAAACAATGGTTGTAATAATGAAAATGGGAAATGTGAAAATAAATGAATTAATAATAAACTGAATGAGTGGGATGTTCGGGAAAAAATAAAATAGAGTGAAACTATTCATCAGGTATATCGAACAATATGGAATGAGGGATGTAGAGATTAGAGACATAGATGTAATGGAACATGCAACTGAATAAAATAAATAGATGAGCGTAGAGAGTCAACACCCATTTCATTATTATTGACAATATGTAATTGGATAAAAAAATAGAAGACGACAAATTGAATCTGGGTTTTCATCACTAAAAGTAAATAGTCTTTAGTTTTTTGTAAAATATCGATTAAATAGAGACCTTTCCTAAGTGGAGGGGTAGCAATAATTCTGCTCCCATAGTGGATCCATGCACCCATGCTAAGTGGCTTTAGAATGTAATAATAATTTATAAGTGACAAATGAAACTTAATAATAAATAATTTGAAATTGAAATTGTGGTCACAGTTCTCAAATTTGAATAAGTAACAGTAAATACTAAATTATGTAAATTGCAGTTAAACAGAACTGTAAATGGAAACAAATGTTATTGATGGATAAAGTAGATGAAACATTTAAACAGAAACATATAAACAAAATTTGAAAAAAAAGAACATCATGGTTCATTGTTAGCAAATAAACAACTCTGGACTGTTATGTCACCCTAGAAATAGGACAATGGAATGTTCTGTGACTTTGGTTTCAGTACTTAAATATAGATTCAGTACCAGATACTTGAACGATAACAGTAAAAATGACCCCGATTTTCAATAGAAGTATCTCCAACCAGAGTCCAGCTCGTTTCATTAAAATGTGCTTTCAATAGCCTCCCTACCATCATCTGTCCATGTAGAGTAGCTGCAGTTTTTTATGTTTATAGACTGCTATATTGATCCCTGCAATAGGTAATAAACCTTCAATGTGAGTAAAAGTATGGATTTCAGGGAAAAAACCAAGTATTCAACTAAATAATAAAGAGAATCCATATGCTAAGGTTACAGGCAATAAGTTGCAGAAATGTCTGACAACATATTGGTTAAAGTAAATAATAAACTAAATCATAATAAAATTCTAAAAAAGAATAAGATACAAAAAAATGAACAAAACCGCCCACTGATACCTGAAAATGCAAACTCATTTCTGCTCACTTTAATCAATGTCTTCCAAATTGTTGGGCAATAGGTACCTGAAAATTCAAATTCATTTATGTTCAAAACAACTGCCACAAGAATATCGAAATGGACTCAGAAATAGAGGAAAATAATGATTGGACTTGTTAAGACCTATAAAAAGTGATGTCTTCAGGATTCTGGACCAATATCCTTAATATCACTCAATGATGGAAAGTAATGGTAGACCGACTTACCACTACTAAAATTAATCAGTGATTCCAAAGACAAGGTATGACAAAAATAGTTTAAACTTCCGAAAAACCTGTGTTAAACACAACCAAAACACACAATGGATAGTTCTTATGAACAGAAATGTCCCTAGAAGACTCGATATACCCTGGAAAAGAAGTAGAGATTACTAGGTTTGAAGAAAAGGGATATCCTACCTCTTATATAGAATCTTGAAAAAATAGGGAATTGGAGCTAGCTAGAGGTTTCACATGGATCTGTAGGATTGCTGGAGACAGTTCTGTTCCAATTTTTTCCTGCTACAAACCTAAAAACACAGTCCACAAATCTGTCAAAAACCTGTTGATTTGCAATGAACAGATGAGAAATTTTAAAAATTGTAGATGAGTATCATATCATTGCCAACAATTTAGTGAAACTGAATAGTGATTGTCCTGAATTTACATATTGGATTCAGTCACATCCATGCACACATGACCATAATTTTTCCATGTAATTAACATATTTCCAGACATGAACTACTATTCAATAGTTACAATTAAAATTTTATTTGGAATCAAATTAATCAAAACAGAATACTTGTATGGTAACAACCTATGGGTGTATCAATAAAAGAATATTATTTAGATATCTAGGTGACTAAGGATTCCTCTAATCCAACAGAGTATTCATCTTAATGGAAAGCAAGTAAGAGAATGAAGAAAATGCACAGGACGTACCTATTATAGAATGAATAGTGTTGTGGAAAAGATATAAAAATCCCATACACTTCCCACCTTCAAGCTGTAAGCATATACTATGATTTTCCCCAGACTAAAACCCAAAAATAAAGAAAACATTGAAAAAAATGTGAAGATGGTTTCTTTGTTTCAATTAATAACTTGGAAAGGAAGGTGTTTTTGTTCTGAGTCTCCCATCCAAGTAATATTTTATTGCTTCCCCAAGAGACCATCATACAATAATGTTGACAATATTCCATATAAAGAACCTATTCGTGAACAATAAAGAAGTAGAAACAAAGACTCCTGATGATAGAGCATTATAGAATTACAGAATTAAATAATTAGAAAAAATAAATCTGCAATCCACCAACAGCATACGCAACATCACCACCATGGAATGGTTCACTAAAGTCATGCTTATGACTTTAAATACATTTTTATTATATATGAAAGAAATATTGACCGAGTAAAACCAGTACATTCAATGATTAGTGACTCAAAGTATGAGATGAATTGTATTGATGATTGAATAATCTATATATAAGTAAAAAACTGATTCTTGGAGAGAACTGAACAGTTTTCCGAAAAATTATGAGAACCCACAAGATAAGATAGGAAAACTGAAAATATACAGAACTCACTACATATATTATGCTAGAACATCCATGCAGAATCAAAATCATACCAAAAAACACCAATGTATATCCACAAGCTGCATAACATCCCTGATAAAAGGAAAAAGAGTTGGATATGTGAACGAAGAACGTAGAAAATGTGACCATGAAATAAATTATTTTAATACATCATTGAATATCATTGGACATACCTAATGTAATGGAAATTTAATTGGGATTCGATACCAGATTTCAAAACCCTCACCTAGTTGTTGCCTTCTACCAATGTTAGGATAGTAAAATGGATAACCCACGGTTTGTATCTATAAGTATTCATTGAAGTAAAACATAAATTCATCTAATAAATCATTTTATAGATAAAAATAGAAATTTGGATGGATAGTACATAGTGGTGGGATGTTCATGCAAAATATAAAATTGAAACATCACCTGCAAATCATCAATCGTCACCCATGAAAGGGAAACTAGAAGTCATCATGCCCCGATGTTGGGATCACAGGCCATCTGACAAGATAAGAATCTCCAATCACTATAATACATGATCCACTCCTCTAAAATATGTGATCCAATACTATAAAAAATGATCCACTACTCAATTAAAACACATGACCCACTTCAAAATTCATTATCCACTACCTAAAAAAGGCCTGTTCCACTGCTCATATAGAAAACATGTACCACTACTCTAAAAAAATTCTAGTTGTGAAATAAAATACAAGATTCAATCCACTTCTTATAGAAAACTCAAGGTCCACATCTATAAAAAATGATCCACTGGTCTAATACATTGTCGTGTAAAATACATTTCATGGATTCAGTCACATCCATGCACACATGACCATAAATTTTCCATGTAATTAACATATTTCCAGACATGAACTACTATTCAATAGTTACAATTATAATTTTATTTGGAAACAAATTAATCAAAAGAGAATAAATGTTTGGTAACAGCCTATTGGTGTGTCAATAAATGAATAGTTTACAGATATCCAGGTGACTAAGACTTCCTCTAATGCAATAGAGTATTCATATTAATGAAAAGAAAGTTATAGAATAAAGAAAATGCACATGACATACCAATTATAGAATGAATAGTATTGTGTAAAACATATAAAATTCCCAAACACTACCCACCAGAAATCTGTAAGCATATACTATGATTTTCCCCAGATTGAAAACCAAAAATAAAGAAAACATTGAAAAAATGTGAAGCTGGTTTCTTTGTTTCAATTACTAACTTGGAAAGGAATGCGTTTTTGTTATGAGTCTCCCATCCAAGTAATATTTTATTGCTTCCACAGGAGACCATTATATATTACTGTTGACAATATTCCATATAAAGAACCTATTCATGAACAATAATGAAGTAGAAACAAAGACTCCTGATGATAGAGTATTACAGAATTACAGAATTAAAGAATTAGAAAAAATAAATCTGCAATCCACAAACAGCTTACACAACATCACCACCATGGAATGGTTCACTGAAGTCATGCTTATGACATTAAATACATTTTTATTATAGATGCAAAAATGTTTTCCGATAAAAATAAGCACATGCAATGATTAGTGACTCAAAGCAGGAGATGAATTGTATTAATGATTGAATAATCCATATGTAGCTAGAAAAACTGATTCTTGGAGAGAACTGAACACTTTTAAAAAATATTATGAGAATACACAAGATAATGGGTAACAATAAAAATTTACAGAACTCACTACATTTATTATGCTAGAACATCCATGAAGAATAAAAATCATACCAAAAAACACCAAAGTATATCCACAAGCTGCATAACATCCCTGAAAAAAGGAAAAATAGTTGGATATGTGAACGAAGAACGTAGAAAATGTTAGCATCAAATAAATTATTTTAATACATCATTGAATATTAATTTACATACCTAAAGTAAAGGAACTTTAATTGGGATTCCACACCAGATTTCAAAACCCTCACCTAGTTGTTGCCTTCTACCATTGTTAGAACAGTAAAATGGATAACCCACGGTTTGTATCTATAAGTAATCATAGAAGAAAAACATAAAATCATCTAATAAATAATAATATAGATAAAAATAGAAATTTGGATGGATAGTACAGTGGTGGGATATTCATGCAGAAGATACAACTGAAACATCACCTGCAAATCATCAATGGTCACCCATGAAAGGGAAACTGGAAGTCGTCATGCCCCGATGTTGGGATCACATTCCGTCTAATGAGATAAGAATCTCCAATAACTATAATAAATGATCCCCTACTCTAAAATACATGATCCAATACTATCAAAAATGATCCACTACTCAAATAAAACACATGGCCCATTTCCCATAAAAAGGATTGTTCAACTGCTCATATAAAAAATATGTACCACTACTCAAAAAAAATTCCAATTGTGAAATAAAATATAGGATCTAATCCACTACTTATAGAAAATTCAAGATCAACAACTATAAAAAATGATCTACTGGTCTTATACAAGTCAAATCACATTTAGTATAACTAAATGTAACTAATAACTCAAATAAAATATAATAATTGCTCCATAATATGCCACTAATCCTATATTCCACAAAAATATAGTGTTAGTCCATCATGTCACCTAGTATGAAGGATCAAAACCTTGCATCACCACCGTGGAATGGTTCACTGAAGTCATGCTGATGACTATAAATATAGTTTTATTAAGTGTTTCATTTGGATGTTAAATGCTTCATGACCCATCAAAAAAAATTCAAGAAAATAAAGCTGTTGTTTTACCTGGATTTTTATTTCTGAGTTATAGATGTGGAATAAGAGCTAATGATCTTGGAGTTTGAGCACCTAAAAAATCATCCAACATGTTAACCTACACATACAATAATGTTTAAAAATATAAAGACATAATAATAAAGATTACCTTGGGCATATTATGTAGTCAAACCTCATATTCTATAGGGATTCATTCAGTACATACTAATACTGCATATCAAACTACCATATCAACATCCTATTATGATCATAAGAAATCTAGAAATAGTTTTCCATAAGAATATGGAAACACTCATTAAGAAGAAATACATAATCTAAACTCATCTCATCCCATAGTGAAACTCATGGTTTTTTGAAGAATACCTTGGCCATGTTAAAGTAGTCAAACCACATAGCCTATCGAGACTCATTCAGTACATACTAATTTTGAATATTAATCTATCCACATCAACCTAAAATGGTGATCATAAGCAATCTGGAAACCCTTTTGCATAGGAAACATGGAAATGGTTATGCATATGAAATGTGTAAAAACACTATGTGGGAGCAATTGGGTAATAGTTGAACAATCTATCCCTAAATATCTACGTATAACTAATATGGAAACAGTTTCATATAAAAAATGTTGAAACACTTAGTTTTTCACATTGGGTAAGAAATATGCAAATTTCATGGCCATTTGAATTCAAGTACACTTATATGATATATCCAAGTAATACAAAGATATGGTAGGTAGAACTTTATAGAGAAGTTAGTGGGGACGTAGCAGTATCGAAGATAGAAGGTTCCCCTAAAACACATTCCTCCGTCAAGAGCTAGTTGTTATGCGGTTCCTGGGTAATGTAAAATACAAAGTCAGTTGAATATTGTAGGTTGCATAGTTTGGTTGAAAGTAAAAGAATTGTCACCATTACGGAGATATTTTCAGTCGGAAGTATGTAGCTGTATGGAGTTCCAAATAAAGGGATTGTGTGTATGTTTTTAGTATCACCGTTGGTCCACCAATAGCCGAAGGAGTAGATTAGGGTTTCCGGTTATGGTATTAGTTGTTGTAGAAGACGCTTGCGGTACTCGGTGTAGCAGTGGAAGAAATCAGAAACTCCTTATTGTCGGAGCAGTGGAAGAAATATGAATCCCTTAATTGACGTTGCGTAATGTCGAAGACTGAACGGTTGAGATAATTAGTGGAATTCCGACTTTAGGATTGGATGAAGATTCTGTAGATTGAGATTAATACGAGAGGAAGACGATGGAGAATCATGGATTGAAACGACAGTAGAATCAGATTTTTCAGGGAAGGAGACAGTGGAGGTCGATGGTGGAGGTCGATGGTTAATCGTTGGTGGAAGGTGCTGGAATATGGAAACCGTAAGAGCGTAGACGGGTCACAGTACGGTGTTCATCATAGGCGAGCTACGAGAGGAAGACACTGGAAAAGAGAAACCCTAGGTGGGGACACGACTCGCATTATGGAGGTGGTGGAAGTCGATTTTGGATGGGTATGTTGGGTGTTTGAGTAAAAGGTGGCGGGTAAATTGGTAATTTGGTTGGAAAAGTTGGAGACGTGGCTTAATGTGGTGGTGACACAATAGCAGGGATGCACCCATATTTAGTCAATATAGTAGATATTAATCATGATATAAATCTCATATATATTGATTATATAAATATTTAGATTCATTAATAAAATTTATATATCAAAAATTGAATTACATTGTTAATGGAGACGATATGGCATACATAAGCATAAACATTGTTATCATTTTTCGACGGATAGAATATAATAATGGTAAATATTAATCCACATTTATTGGATTATTATGATTTCATATATATAATATATAACATATATATTCATCATATTAATCCTCATTATTATCCAAATAAAATATAAATGTAAAACTACT
The DNA here is from genome assembly GCA_963277665.1 of Viscum album. NCBI lineage: Eukaryota > Viridiplantae > Streptophyta > Magnoliopsida > Santalales > Viscaceae > Viscum > Viscum album. The sequence continues at coordinate 534,794,594 of OY728126.1, forward strand.
GACATCACTTTGTGGAGGCGGTAGTGCACACTTATGCATGATCAATGTTATCATTTTATAACAGTTTGAAAGGTAAGTAGGTAGATGTGATATTATAATTTAAGAATTATAATTATTTCAGGAATATAATATAAAAATATTAAACTATCATAACACCCATGAATAAAATATAGTGATGAAAAATTATTTGTATCGCTATGTGGAGACGGTAAGTCGTACATACTCATGAGTGATACTTTCGAATATCATTTAATGGGAAAGAGGGTGTATAATGTTATCTTCATAATCATAATATAATTGAAGAATATTTATAAAACTAGATTTATTATTTTATCATCAATAACATAGATTTATATGAGGTAAATAAGATTATAAAAGAATGTGATTAGTTATGGCGATTACCTCTTATTTCAAATGACTCCTTTTGATCTCCTCTAAAGGGATATATGGATAGTCTCTTTAGAATAAAAGTACCTCTAGAATTTGGGTAGGGAAGTTTAATAGATAAATTTATATATTTCTGTCAATCTGTAAGGCTCAATGTGACAATAAGAAGTGAGGGACTGAGTTTCCTTTTATAATTGTTGCAAGGGCCACTTTTGGAACTTCTCAAAAGATTAAATGATAATTAATTAATTCTTAATCCAAATGGTTACAAATAGAATATATATGGAAAAGGGATGAATTTTTTAAACATATATTATCCCATTTGTCTTATTTTAATATTTTTATGATTTTACATAATTTAATAAAATATTATTCTCATAAAATATCATTATAGTCAATTCAAACACTATTTACTTAATTTGACTTAAAAGACATAAAGAAAATGTTTATGTGTGAATATAAAACATTAAGACAATAGTAATATGTTATATTAACCTATAAAATTCTTGTAACACATTATATCAGTTAAATTATTTTTAATTAAATATTTTTAATATATTTTAATATATATTTTTTTAATTGTGGAAATACTACATCGATATTGTATAATAATTTAGGGAAAATAAAAAATTATTATATATTAGAAATAAAATTTCTTCCATAAAAAAATTTCATTATTCATAAAATTACGAATAAAATCCATTCATAATTAATATTTTTTTCCTATGTGAATACATAATATACATTAAAAACAGATAGAGTGTAATTATGTGACTCTGTTTGATTGAAGTAAAATATAAGTCATTTTCATGGAATAGTTCCCATTAAAAAACTAATTGTAGAATATAAGTTGATGATGGTCTAATTAAATTTACAAGATAAAAATTATACAAGTTTTAAACTATGTTTTGTACCATTATCTTTTAGTTTTAACCTTTCGTTAAACCATATCAAAATTATTACCAAAACAAGGTTTTTTACTCATCGAGGGTTAATATAGTAACTATAAATGTAAATAATGGAATATAAATGAAACATGGTTGGTATAATAAATTATATCCATTTAACTCGTCCAAATATTAGATTTTTAGGTATTTTATACCATTTAATAAAATTTTATTTATTTTAAAATATTATTAATGTCAATTTTTAAAACTATTCAATACTTTGACATTAATAACATCAAGAAAACAATTAAAATTAGAACCAAATATTTTAAGTACATCAATAAAATATAATATTAATATATAAAATTCATGTATCATGCTAATTATGTCAAATTATAATACTTTTAATATTTTTAATATCATTTTTTTAATTAATTTAAAAATTACTGCGTTAACATTTTATGAGGATTTCAAGGTATTTAATTAAGACCTTAATCTTATAAATAAAATTTTATCATGAAAATAAGTATATTATTCTCAAAATATCCTTTTATATTCATTTAATATGTATTTTGACAGATATCTTTGTCATGAAAACTTATTTAATATGTTATTTTAACTTTTTCGTTCTTATGCATACATTACCATAAAATTAATCTATAATAGTTAATATTTAAAAAAAATCAAGAAATTAATTATTTAATCTTGAATATTATCTTTAGCGTTCCAAATTTGACTTTTCTTGTATCGTGAAAGCTCTATGTTGGTACTGAAAATGAGTATCATATTTATCATGAAATAAATTCAAATTTATTTTTTTGAATTATTTTTGTTTTATGTTTATTTTATTTTGTCATAAATTTTTCATTTCACAAGTTTCATAAATTTTTATATTATGTTTTAGCTTTGGTTGATATCATAAAAGATATCGTATTTCATAAAAATATTTTTCTTACTATTCACTAGAAATTTAACTTCTTGCAAAAAATTTCAAAGAAATCATCGTAGATTGAATTTTACTTAATTAATCCAAAAATGAATTCCATTTTATCAAATTGTATTCCTATAAGTGGTAGAAAATAATTCAAATATAAATATGTAATACACAAAGAAAATAAAATTTTAAAAAAATATATATTTTAAGTATAAAAATGTATGTATACTAATTTCAACCATAAAATAGATTATAATAAAATTAATTGGATTATTAAAAATATAATATAACTAATCTTACTTTTAAATTTTTTTAAAAAAAGTGTTACTTTATAAATAATTGAAACCAAAAGTACAATTTTTTAAAAAGATCAATATTTTTACTATTCACTAATAAATCAATCATTATAGAAAAATCTAAAAAATTCACCCTAAGATAATTTTGATACTATGATAAAATTTATAAAAAATTAAAAAAATAATTATAATATTTTCTCAGAAAAATTAATAAATTCTCTTTTTTATGGAGACATAATTTTAAAGCATAAAATAACTTTACTAAAAATTTAGTGGTTATTTACTAAGCATTTATCAATATATTTATATTATATAGGAAACACACACACACACAGATTTATATATATATATATATTTGGATCTTGGGGGTACAATTATATAAAACACACACACACCTCACTCACAAGCTAGGAAGGTAGACCATAACACCACCAAGGGGATAACACACCCATCAAGCCATATTTATATTTTATGGATGGAATGAAGGCCCAATGGGAATGAGTTCAATTACATGTAATAAATTCCCATTTATTGGATTTACATACCCTTTATATATTTTTCATAAAGTAGTTAATTATATTCGTATATGCCAATTTTGTGGATAAGTTATAACTATCACATTAAATAATAATATTTTAATAGTGTATCAAGATTTGTTTTAAACATGGTGTTGCGTGTAATTGAATATATCCTAGAAATAAAATATTTAAATAGAAATATTTTAAAAAATATCAGGGTGTTACACCAATTAACCCTTTTTACCTTTGCCGTGATAATAAAAGTTTAATATGGTTACTATTCGCATTGATAAAAGGTTCCCATTTAATTTTTTAACATATGATTCCAAATATGGAATAATATTTTCAGGACTCAATTTTTAGAAGTGGTGAAAATTAATTTATGATAAAAAAGAAAACGCAAAAAAAAAAACAGTTTTTAAAAAAAATTTATTTTTAAGAATAGAAGGATTTAATACGAAATTTTACAATAATATTGATTCCAATAACCTTAGTTGAATTATTAATAATAAAATATAAGTAATATTAATTTTAAATAATTTTTAAAAAATATATAACTGTTTAAATTATTCATATAAAAATTTAATTTTAAATAAAAATCCACATATTTTACTATTCACTAAAAATTCAATATTTTCAAAAAATTACAAAAATTAACCCTAATAAAATTTTTATATGATAATTCAAAAAATTATATTATTTACAGAAAATATAATTTCAAAAAATTTCAAATAATTAATTATAGTATTCACTTAATAAAAACAAATTTTAAAAAAATGTATTTTGATGAATAACATGACTCTACCAAAATTTGAGTTCTTATTTCCTAAGTATTAACCAAATTTTTTTACTGATTATGAAATATATATATATTTTGTAATTAATCACTTCAATTAATACTCTCTAATTTTATGAGTATGTTATAAAATCATAATAATATTTTGTGGTTTGTTTAGTATCTATATTGCATGTTGTATATGCTATCAAACATAGTGTTATTTTAAAATATTTGGGTGTTACATTCTAACCTTTTAAAAAATTATATCCTTGAAACTTAAAATTTGGATTGGTAATCAAGGGTTTGATATTTTGAAATTTATTTTTTAAAATCCCATATCAAAAAAGGGGTTAATAAAACTTACACTTGAAAAGAGGGAAAGAAAAATACAAAGGTCATTTTAAATAACACGTAACTACATTTACAATTATAAGACATTTATGGGAAATAAAAATATCGACTTTTAGAAAGATTATTGTTCAAATAAAGTTGGGGAGTGAAAAAGATCATTGGATACAATAAATTATTTATAGTAATAAATTTAATGACAAAAAAAAAACTATAAACCAAAGATGTATGAAAAAGTCCATCAATTCTTCTAAAATTTAGTTAATAGGGAAAAAAATTTATTTCAAGATAATTTCCCTAGAGTTGAGGAATTTATTTACCATGCAGACTAGTAACATAAAAGTATATACTTACGTAAGAAGCATAATTTCATCCTGTAATAAATTTCTGCCACAATCCCATCGTTGATCCAAATGATGAGTATTATTGATGGATTGTTCATTCCCAAATCACTAAAATATAATTACAATGAATCACATGATTACACAAAAGGATATCAAGATATTACTCCAATATTTAGATATTAAAAAAAAATAAAAAATAGTTATTACATTGTAAAATAATTCCCAAGATGAATAAATCTTCATATTAATATTTAGAGACAATGATTAACTTAAAATATTCCATAAATGAATAACCCTACATACCAAATAAGATCAATATTAAAGAATGTTTTAACCTAAAAGGCTATATCATACCCTTCAACTGACATCTATAAAAATTTAATTATATTTTTCCCAATTAATCTTTTATATCAAATCACATGTTAAAACTAAGTGTTACATATACCTCAACCTAGTGAAAAATATTCCAAAATATAATTTATAATTATGGTAAATCACTGTATAATCTTATAATATAGTTAAAATCATCAAAATATCATGAATCAAATTTAGATACAAACATGGATGGTAATCCTTATCTTTTCCATAAATAGATTTAAAATTTCACCTTGTCAAAGAATCATTTTTCAACCATCATGTTTATCTATATCCCCTATCCAATAGATCATAATTAACATAACAAATAAATCATATACTGACCCAAAGTATTATTAAAACTTCAATAGTGTTTTCTTCCTAAACATAGTAAAAGTTTCAAATTACCTAAAAATTCCCTCAAATAAAACCTCATAAGAGGTATTGATGAATTTTAACTTATGATCAACATTAAAATTATTAACGCATGATTTTATTTATAACTCTTGAGTTAACCTCATAATAAAACACAATTATTCTCCCTTAAATAAAATCGAAAAATATTGAATATATTCCATGTATCAAAAAATAAAATTAACTTCTTCAAATATTACCTAAATGACTTTGTCATAAAATCACTAACCAATTTAAAGGAAACAAATACCATCCCTTTTACTTCATTAATATCAATCATCACTTAATCCTAAATAAAAATTATCACCTTTCCATTAAATCAATTTTCTTGGTTACTATTTCTATTTTGACATATGTTTTAAAATACTTAAAGGTAAACTACTATAAAACAATCAATAAATGTTTTAGGACCTCTATATCTTTAATATTATTGATATAAAACATCTAAAAAACAATTCCAATAAAAACATAAATTATTTTACTTTAATAATTGGAATTTCATTGTTCCTTACTTATTCTAGTAGTTAAATCTTATATTAATGAATTGAATTAGATAATGACAGCATTCCCCACATATAATACATTGAACTATACATGCTTACCTAGGTTGAAATTTATATGACTCCATAAATATCTTAATTTTTCCATAGAAATTATTTTCTATATTCCATTCATTTCCATAAAAAAACATCTTCCTATTTTTCAAAGAAATTCCCTTGAATGATTTTCCCACATTTTGGACATTTAGGATGTTGAATCTTATTTCCTCTCTAGTGTTCATGAAACTCCATCTTTCTTTTATTAGGCGAGTTCGGAAACTCACCAAAGTTATGATTGTTAGTTATATAATAGGATAACTGATTAATCATAATATCAAGGTTTAAAATTAGAACTCTTGTTTCATTTGGTTTCTCATGATGAAAATCATTCTAGTGTTCATCACAATAAATGTTAACATGGATCCTCATAGTTCGATCCATTGACTAATTCAAAAACAATAGTTTAGAAAATAATAATCATAGTGGGAAGCCACATATTCATGAAAAATAATTTATAGGTTGTATAAATCATTATACCTTCTTCTAAATATATGACACCTTAGGTTTAAACTAGTCTATTCTTGTTTATCATCTATTCAAATACTTCACAATAGTTCATAAGTAAAACGTGAGTTAACCCAAGAATATCCCCTTGGAGTATCAAACTAGGCACAAAATAAGGGTACATTCACCATTCACTAGAATTATGGTCGTGATATATATATTTATAAATCTTTCTAGGGTTTTTACTACCGAATTAATCAATTTTAAAACCACAGACACTTATAGTATTTTGGAATTGATGGATTTCTAGGAAAACCACATAATCTATATCTTATAAATACTTTATGATGCTATCATATTATCAGGCTGATCCCAATGGGTTTAACTGAATTTCTATAATCATAATATCCAAATATTAACTAAACCCTACTATGTTACCAACTATAGAGACCCAAAAATTTCATATTTAAATATTATATCTTTTTAGGAGAATATTCAATACAAAACATCACTATCCCAACTATAACCATAAAGGTTTACTGCCTCTATATACTAGATACATGGACATATTATTTTAGAAGAATATTCAACATCTCTTATAAATTTATTCTCACTTTGTATACTTCTTTACATAACATACTTAAAAACCTTTTTTTATAATATGAGGAAAGTAAACATAAGAAAAGGTTATATTATATTCTTAGTAAGGGTGAACATGGGAGAGATAAATTAATGATCATAAAAATAATAAGATAAGTATTTGGGTATGATTTCATGACCATAACTTATAAATTTTATACCCAATTTATCATAGATCAAATTTTGGATTCATTTCATAAAACTTTGTCCCTTAAAATTACATGAATAAAAAAAGTGGTAAATCATCATAAATCAATCATAAACCATAATTTAATGTCATAAAAGTGTAAAACCATCATAGTTATCGAAACCATTTCATATGTAAAGTTTAAATACCGATACCATCACATCATTGTGGATTAGGATTCACAACCTGTTTCGCATATCATAACAGATTAGGTATCCCTATCTATTTATCGTAGTGTATCAAAGATCACCAAATGTTTCCCATAGTAGATTAGGAATTTTTATTTTTTTCCCATAGTGTATTGATCATAATAACTTGCATACCATAGTTATATTATCAGATATAAAAAATTAACCAATGAATTGAAAGGATATATGATTATTGGTCCACCCATCACATAATGAAAACCATACATATGTGTTCCGTAAGATCAAAAAATATTCACCTTATCATCATATTATAACCCATGGAAAGGAAACAAGTTTCATTAGCATTGAATAATTTAATTGTACCATAAACAATGGAAAATAAATATATTTCATAAACATATCGTAATTATAATCCTAAACCATATAGATAAACAATAATTTCCATTAATTTCCTAATCATTGAAACAAATATTTTGTTCCCTCACTTAGTAAAAACTACCTCATTCAAAAAATGACATGAATATTATTTTTATAAAATTTTGAAAAATTAAAACATGTTTAAAAACTGATATAAAAATCACTAGATAATATTCAAAAATAATTCGTTAAAGCCTTTAATAAAAAATAGATATTTAAGAAAGATATTTCTGAATGGATAGTAAATCATAATCAGTTTCCCTTAAAACATTTTCCCAGTATCATGAGTATTTAAAAATAGGAAAGTGAAATAAAAACATGTATTATCTAAAAATATACATTGTATAATAAAAATGAAAAGGATTTATCAGATAAAGATCATATAATTACCTCAATGAGAATTGGTGCATAAATAATTATGTTTAATATGGGATTGAAACATGAATCCCTTACCTAATGTCTCGTCTTGCTTCCTCACATTCAAAACTAATTTATAATAAATATATATTTATTATAAATATATATTTATTATAAATATATTATAGAAACAAAATTATTTATATCATACCATATATGATTTTATCATAAAATCTCATCACATATTTATTAAGAATATTTTATTAAAATCACTATTTTATGTGGTAATTGGTTCATTTTTCATGCTTATTTTGGTCTGAATGTTCTGGTACTTATTTATTGGTCATGTTTGAAAAATATAATGAATTTTAATCATGTAATTATAATAATATTTAATTATTATGCATAATTTTATAAATATTCATATAATTTTGTGATGAAAAATTAATTACATCACTTCATGAGCATAATAGTCCTTACATACACATGAGTGATGATTCTATTTTTTGATGGATAGAAAAAAGAAATGTAAATAATAATAAAAAATTAAAGAGAAAATATTATATCATATATATGACATATAAAAATTAAATTTATACTTATTACCATCGAGTAGAAGTGAAAAACGAATCGCATATTTTGGTGGAGGTTGTTGTTCATACGTATGTACAAGCGACATTATCATTTTCCAATAGATGGGAAAAAAGTGGAAAATAGTTGTTACATCATAATATTAAAAATTAATTATATTTAATATGCTTAATTTTTTATTTTATAATGGATATCATATATTTAGATGTGGTATAATATGAAATATAATTGAGAAGGCTCAGTTAAGAGTTATACCTCTTCATTGAGAAACCTTCTATGGAGTGCACCTTAAGCTAGAAAAGGATGGTCTTTTAGAAAGAAAAAAAATATAGGATGTGGTGAAGAAATATAAAATGATATTGGGGGTAGGTATTAGATGATATATGGACCAAAATATTTGAATAATAGATGAGAGGTGGTACCCTTTTATAAGTGGGGTGAGGGAAAATCTAAGAATTACCAGGAAAGTCCAGTCAAAAGGAAAAATTATAAACATTTATTAAAAATAAGAAAAAGAGTAAATAAGGAAAGAATATGGGATAGATAGCCTCTACCAAAATCCAAAAAAGCTAAATTACATATCATATTATCACAGGACAATCCCATAACCATATTCATCAGTATTTTTCCATTCAGAATGAGAATCACCTTGATTGAAGATCTTGGGTATATCGACATTGTCTCTTTTTGACACATTAGATAAAGATATGGTACTCATAGTCCTTGGTATATTTTATTTTTCCTTCCTCATCATTCTATTTAGGAGGGGGGAGTGCAGAGATGAATCCCTCATTATCAATGAGATTCTTCTTTCCATGTGTCACAATATCCTTGAAATAGGTTTTATCGCTACCACAAAACATAAGAGGGGTGTTTTATATCACTCTTTAATAATAAGAGACATGTTTACACTTGTCTAAAGTTGTATAATAGGTGTAAATTTTTTGGATCCCCTATTATTTTTTTTGTGCACTAGGACTGAAGTCACTATTTGGATTATGTGATAACATATCAGAACTATTTCATTGAATGAAACCATTCCCCATAAACTGAGGCTGTGCGTTAGTGTCCTCTAGAGACACACACATGGTATCTTTGAAAGCATTGTGATCAACTATATCTCGTTCATTCACCTTAGTACAATTAGATAATCATGCCTCCCCCTTACCACTTCCCACACAATTAGTCCGAGACACCCTTATGTTCATATCAGTATCAATGGAATCCCGTACTGCCTCATTATAAGAAGATTTCACCACACCTACATTTAGATCATAAAACCCTTCAAAACCATCACCTAAACAATCTGAAACACAAGAGACACAAGTCACACGATGATTCAAAAAAATATTGTTTATATCATAATTACTCACCAACAACAACCTAGAAATACTCACAGTCGGTTTCGACACATCAACTTCAACAAAGAATCTTGGTGAAATCAGATGACATATAAACCTAGTTTGACTATCTGAACAGAGGTAGAGACCTATGATATTTACTAATATAAAAATTATTGAAGGATTTTGAAAAGTAATCAGATGTTCTAGAAGTATTACCTATATTTGTATGGTTAGCTAATCTAGTTCCATATGAATGTCGTATGTCCATTTGAAGTGAAGAAATCAAGAACCATTACAAGTATGAGGTGAACTCCACTGAGCCAGAATCAAATCAACCTTTGAAGGGGATAATGGAAGTTGTCAGCCTCTTTTAGGGTTAACCCATGTTATCCCTTTTGACTATTACAACAATATCAAAGTTTTCAACCTTTTAAGGGTTTAAAATATAACCATAAAAGGACAATTCATTCATAAATAAAACATTTTTTATATTATAAACCATACCCCATTAAATTTTCTGAAGATATAATTTTGATGAATTATAAATATTTTAATAAAATATTATTTATTATAAAATATCCTTAATGTCATTTTGAAGGTACATTAAATATTATATTATAATTTTTGTGGAAATATTTTTAAAATGGATCCAAAATTTTATGTATTAGATGATAAGTAATGTATTGTCTTAATATAACACTAAAATCAAATTTTTATAGGTTTAGATAAAAATTTTAACCTTATCTTTTTCTTCAACCCTTTGGTCACCCAATTTTTACATTTACCTTGGTAATTTATTTTTCAATAGTAAAGGGTTATTATTTTACTTATAAAGTGAAAATTGTCTCATAAATGTAAATGTGATGATTTTTAAACATTTTAACATTCTAATTTTCCTCTATATATTTTTTTATAATTTTTAAATAATTTAAAAAATATTATTTAACATAAAACTATTAAAGTCATTTTAATAACCATTCGCATAATTTTAATTTGAAGAAAACTTTAATGAAATGAAAATAACATTAAAATCATTAAAACTTATATAATATATTATATTTATCTTTAAAATATGTGGAACACTTTAAATTAGATAAAACTATTATTTTTAGAGTTTTTAAATTGATTTACTTGATTTTCTTAATGCATGATGTAACACTGTGTCAAAGTTGCATAAGGATTTAAGGTAATCATTTCATCAATAAAAATTTAAAATAAATTACCCTGATAAAAAATTAATAAATATTTGATGCAACCATCTATAAATACAGATGATTTTTTACCTATCCCAAAATATTATAGATATTGGGAGAAATATAGTTACACATTTGACTTTATATTTTACTTAAATATTATAATGGTCAAAAATCAATGTGAAATGAAAATAAAGGTCATATTTTCCAAGTTTAAATGACTATAGGCTAAATATACCCTTCAAATGAAATAAATAAAAGTGTTTTACTAAATTTTAATTCTTATCACATTATTTTTAACCTTAATTAAATCATTTTATCTTTCCTATGGTCATGAAACTTGACTCTTGTTACTTTTCATATTGAAAAAAATAAAAGGGGAGTGTTACAAAATTTTTAAATCCTGATTAAAAATATAGAATAAATTATTTATGATTCCATTTATATAAATTTCATAAATTAATTTAAGATAAAAAATGAAAAATGCAAAGAAAAAATGTTTTTCTGAAAAATGCCTTTTTAAGTATTAAAATGTTGTTATACCAAATACAACCATAAAATTGATTCCAATGAACTTAATTTATATTTTAATAATATAATAGAACTAATATTACTGTAAATCCATTTAAAAAAAGGAAAATTTTTAAATGATTAAAACAAAAATATAGGTTTCAATAAAAATCAATTATATTCACTATTCACTAGATAATCAATTATTGAAAAAAAATCAGAAAACTTCACCCACATATAATTTTTATATGATAATTTATAAAATTATATTATTTTTTGAAATATATTTTTCCTAATATATGAAAAATAATTAAAATATTCATTCAATAAAAACATTTTTAACAAAATGTATTTTGATGAATAAAATGGATCTCCAAAAAAGTCAATACTTATTTCTTAATAATTTATCAAAACATTTTTATTGATTATCAAATTAACCTATCTTCCATAATTTTTTAACTTCTATTCATACTCTGGAATTTAACAGATATGTTATAATGATTATAATAATATTTCATGGTTCATTTATGCTCGGTTTTGCGTGTTGTATACATTGTCAAACATAATTGTATTTTAATATCTAGGGGAGTTACATGATGAGAGTGGACAATTTATTTATGATTTGAGAGTCCCTTTTAGTGGATTATTCTAGAAATATTTATTTTCAATAAATTGTGTGCAAACATGGAGTTTCTTTGAGCATTGTATCAGAAAAAGATTCATTTCGTATCACCGTTTTGGTAGGTATTACAGATGAATTTGGGTACCCAGCTGAAAATAAGTGAATATTATCATCTTCTGAGTAGTGGTTAATTCGAGAGGATGATCAATATATTACTGGGTATGCTTTGGTAATGTTTTATGGACTTTAGTGGAGTTAGTTATGATCATCAATCCATGGTTGAGTTCTTTTACAACAAAATTTTCTAAGATTCATTTTTGATGGAACCTTTTGAGCCTCTTTATAGTCATTTATGTTTCTAACTAAAATGTTGTCATGTAGCTGGTGTGGAAAAAGATTTGGGGGTTAGAATGGTATAAGAGATATCTGAGAGAGTAAAACTAATTCATAAGTTATTAATGACCACTTAGAGTAGACATTAGTCATATACTGACCAGAGGTAGGGATGTTTCGAATTCACTATGGGTGACCGAGTTTTCTTGGAGGTAACTTCTCGATTGAGGAATTGATAGTTATGAAAGCCTAGTAATTTGAGATGATATTTGTTGGACCATTCAAGATTACCAAGTGTGCTAGGATAGTTGAATTCCATTTGGGTCTTCATACATGATATCGATGTATTTATGATGTGTTCTATGTGTCACAGCTCTATAGGTACACTCCTGGTCCTGTGTATGCGATCAACAATATGTACATTGAGCTAGAGTCATAGAGATCATTTGTAGATTTCCCAGTGTAGATAATAGACCTGGCAAAGAATGTGTTATGGGGGAATATAATGACACTTTTTATAATCTTATATGAGTATGTTCAAATTCAAGTAGATACTTGGGAGTAAGAATATGATGAATGAGCTCAATGATCTGATTTTTCTGTACAAAAACTCTAGAGACACTTCTCAAGGATGATAAATACTTATAGGGGGATATTGTATTGGAATAGAAATTTTTAAATACCTTACACCTTACTTTCATAACTTCTTTATGTTTTTTGGGTTATAACTTTCTTGGGTTAAATCTTGGGTAGATTATGGTTGATTTTATTTGATTTCCAAGGCTTTTAAGGGGCCAGACAGTTGGTTCATGGCTTTGTTAAACAATATAGTTCTTACCATGAAATCATACAATTTATTTGTGATAGATAGTGGGTGGTGCATAGTTAGAACATAGTTAGGATTAACCATGTGACATTCCCAGTAATACCATGTGACTCCCGATAGAGTAGAAAATCATGGTCGTTACCCAGTTTACCAAGCCATGTAGCTAAACTGTATGGGTTCCCATAAGAGTAAGTAACACTCACATAGTTTGAATAGAGTTTGGTAATCCATGCGACTAAACCATGCCTAGGGTTTTAGTTAATCCAAAAACTGGTTTTTATAACCAAAACCTATCTATTCACCCTCTTACACATAGGGATATAAGCCCTATGGAATTAAATAAGGTATTTGGGAAATATTCTCCCTTTTGACCCTAAATTTGGTGAAGATGGTGACTTTTCTCTCTAAGAATCCATGGTATGTGACTCTGGTTCCCTATTTTTCTTAATTTTGCTAGATTAGTTATCTTTATATTGGTAAAATCATAGATCCTGATTTATCTGTCTAGGTAAATGGAATTATATATGATATAAGTTATAATAATTTTATCTTTGAAGGACTGGATATCATAGCTTTTGAGAATTTCTCCCCCGCTCTCTCTCATATGGATATAGATCTACTGTTAGCGACAAATATCATTAACAAGTCCAAACAAATTTAATCCCTTTTCTTATTACTCTTACTTCAGTCCCAATTCTTTAAATTATATCATGAAGGATTGTATCTTGAACAAGTGAACATTTATTAGATGACATGATCTAGTTTCCTCCATAAAAAAATCTTGGAAATTGGAATCAACACACTAAATATTGGAATCCTTTACCATTATGGGTCTTTGTACGAATATTTTTGAAATTCTTGGATTGTGTTCATATCCCTAGTGTAGAGTGTTGGAGTTAATGGTCTAGAACCAAATAATTTTTACTTTATTCATTAATAAAATTCTTGTCACATCTTGATTGTTCTTCTACATGACAATGCATGTGATAATGTCCTAAGGATATCTGTAACATTAAAGGGTCATAGCATATTCCTGCTATGATGAGAACCTGGAAGTGACACAACACTATCCTTGAATATATGTTATATGGCCGGATGATTTTATTTGAGGTACACAAATAATACATGCCATTAGGGGTGAGGGCTCATAAAACATTGAGGCACCATCTCATTGTGTGAGCCCTTGGTAATATCCAGGAGGATATTATGAGAACGAGACCCGCTAGTAGGAAATCCACATTTCATAGTGTCATTGGATATTCCTATCTGCAGACATGTGCATTGATCCTTAGACTTTAAGATCATTATTAATGGTTTTTACAATTCGCACAATTAGATGTATTGATGAAAACTGTGACGACACACTGTTCGCAGCGAGGTAGGATACATTGGGTGCATCACGAGTAATATTGCATTAATAGATAATGGGAGAAAAGATTTTTCCCTTCCGTTCCATAACAAAAGTAGATATCTCAAGACCTTTTATGGAATTGATATAGCCTAAATAAATCCATGGACATGGTAAAGTATGAGTGAGTTCAATTCCAGAAATTCAAAGAAAGAATAATCGAATACATGTGTTGATGACACTAGCATGCAACCCGCTTGATTAGAGATATCGAGGCAAAGGGATTATATTACACGGTAAGCGTTCGTATGAGGTGACATGTCATTGCGGCGTTAACTTCTTTCGCTATGGGTGCCTTGGCATGTTGCTCGACGCTAACCTTGGACTTTAGGCAGGCTCCGCTTGATGCCATTGAGAAAGAGGCCTAGAGGGTCGCACACTAAGTGTGTCCATGTATCTCAGTTAAATATTAATTTAACAAGATAAAAAAATATTATTCCCGATTTTGGTTTAATAGTTATTTAAGGATTCATGATTTCAATTATTTCGACACAAGTTATTCAAAAGAATATATTGTGGATGAAATAATATTTATTAGCGAGTGATGTAGTTATATTTATTTAAGAAATAAATGTCCCTTACTCAAGGTCTAATAAATGTATTGGAGGAAATAAAGGAAAGTGGAAAATAAAAGTACATGCCGTGTATATTAAATATACACACCATGTAGTTTTATGGAAAATGAGTACACGCCACGTATTAATGATTACACTCCGTGTTGTTTTTGTAACGACCCAAAGTTTTTCAATAGAAAATTCCCTCTTATATCTATGTCATAAAAACACAAAATAATGAACTACTAAGTGATAAGTGACCTTTAAACATAATTTTGTCAACCCTATGTTTGGAATTTTAAAAATCCGGCATACACGGTTGTGCTCAAGATAGTTTTTGGAGTCTAATGAAACAAAAATAATTTTTGGTGAATAGTAACCTACCCTTATGAATAGTAACCTACCCTTATGAATAGTAACCTACCCTTATGAATAGTAATATGAACCTTATGAATAGTAAATACGAGTAACATTACCTATGAATAATAAAATAAAATTTATCCATCCTAGAAAGTGATAATTTGACTTTAGTAAACATTTTTGGTATTTTATAAATCATAAATGATTAATTATAATTAATTAATTAATTTTCCTGAAATATATTCATAAATTATTGAACCAATGTCTAATAGTTTTTAGATAATTTTATAAGACCCTACGTAATTTTTGAAAGAACTATAAAATCAGTTTTAATCTTAAAAACTGTTTATTTTAAGTAAATTATGATTTTATTTAAATATTAAATTAATAATACTTAGAAAATTATTTTTGAAAAATGAACTTCATTTTTGGATTCTACACATCGAAAAATGGTAGGGGTAAATTTTTGGGTTTATTCTGAAATACTTCAATTTTCGGGTGAATAGTAAAAAATACAGTTTTTCGCATAATCGGTGTACACTAAATTGCATCATTAATGATGTAATGATGACATAAACATTCTAGAACTTTAGTTTCGGCCAAAACATATTAAATTTCATAAATTGTTCCTTGAAATACAATAGATCCAATTGTCAAACCTAAAAAGAACTTTCCAAAGCTTAAAGTCAAAAAGTGATTTCTTAATGTGACTTTTTCTCTTCCTTTCACTTTCCTTTTTAATAAATTAATGAATTCGACTTATAAAGAAGAGTTAAACCCTAAAACGAATTTTATTATATTAATATATGATTTAGGATGTCAAAAAACTACTATTACAAGTCTAACTTATGATATATTATTTTATTTAATAATTTATTCCAAAAACACCTCCCACCTCATGTATAAATAAGGCCTCCCCCTCCTCTTGCCAAACCACACCTCTCAAGCTTCAAGAATTGTCTAATCTCTGCCCAATCATCTTCCCTAGCCTCTCCCCCACGTCCAAGAGCTTCTGGTCTCATCAAAAGACCAAGCCTAGCTTCCTTAAAGAGGAACTCAAGAGGAGGATTCTAAGGGTAATTTCTCTCTCTCTTCTCCTTTAATTTCCTTTCAAGTTCAAGTTCCTCTCTTGATCTCTCCCTACCTATCTTCATCCAAATTGTTTCGTAACTCTAGTACTATACTTATACCGTAATATTATGATTCTAATTGTATATTATATCACTCCACACCCTTTCCCTCTTCCTTTTATTTTATTAAAGAGAACGTTGTTCATGTGGTGATAATTTATCACCTTCAAAAAACAACATGCTCTCTTCTTCCATTTATATCTTCAATCTGGTCATGAAACCATTTTTATGGTTGAACCAGAATATGTTATATGTATTACGTTCTATTTTATGTTCTGGAAATAACATATGGCCATATTACTAAGTGAAATGTTAAAATGAGTTCGTTGTGATCCAAAAACCGCTCAAATTAACCCAAATAATTTTCATTTAATTATTATTTAATGATTAGGCCACATGGATATAATATAAGTCATTATAAAATCATTCAAGCTTCTGTAATATTATTAATAACATGTAATATCAATTCTGGATGTTTCCCCATGATCTACCCAAACATCAAATTAAGAATGCAAGTGGACCGCTCAAGAAAACCATGAAAACGAACATCCCCGATCAATGTTTTTAAACTCTATAAGTCATCCAAAGGAACATAACATGAAATAAAGAAACCAGAATGAACCCTATTAATGTATAAAAGGTTCTGGAATTTCTAATTTATGAATATAATGTCATTATACAGGACATTAAAGAGAAGGAGGCATTCGAGTACAAGGTAAGGGGAAATCTCGAACCCAATTGTCTTCCTTCGGGTTCTCCCTCTTTCACTCCATTTTTGATGTGGTTACTCCTCAAAGGTCTTTTGTTCATCATTTCCTTTACTTTTCTGGGATATACATGTTTGTCACTGGTTTTTATGTCCATCAAAATGTTTTCCAAAAGAACTCTTCTTTCAAGATCTCACATTTTGCCTCTCATTCAAGGATGATGGTTCTTATATCAAGTATGTTGTTCCCTCTTTCTTTTGGGAACCCAAAGCTTATGAATGTGTTATTATGAGATGAAACCCATTCCTTTCCATGGGTTATTTATGTACATGTTTGATATGTGTTCTATGTGGAAAGCATGATAATGATAATGTTATGATGTGACGGGTGCGCCCGGAATTATATAGCGCAATATGAATGTTTAAATGTGACGGGTGCGCCCGGAATTATATAGCGCTCCAATGCATTGGGTAAAGTGATGAATCTCATGAGTAAATGTGAAATCATGCGTGAACATGATGCTAGCTTTGTTCACAAATATGTGTGGTAGTTAACCACTAAGACATGATGTTTCATTTTTATGCTTTGCCACATTTCAAGATTATTGTTTATGCTCCTCTCATGTTCAAGATCTCTTTCCTATGTCATGATTATGCTCACTCCATGCTATATTGTCCTTATCTATCCTCTTACTGGGCTTTTAGCTCACCCCTTTTGATGTATATCCTCAGGTGGCTACATGTACTAAGGAGGGGACAAGTGCTACTAAGAAGCTATACAAGAAGAGATTAAATGAATTTTTTATGCTTGATGTTGTACTTGTTATGTGTAGTCCTAATTTGCCCAAGACACTAAACCTATGTATCCTCCATGTGTAATACTATTATGTTGTTTATCTTTAAAATGATGTAATAGTAATGTAAGAAAAGGTCGGGTCGCCATAGTTGGTATCAAAGGGAAGGTTTAGTTAATTTGGGAATTAGGATTAGTGAACCCTAAAGAAAACCTCTAGCATGAGACTAAGTACAAATATGCACACAAGGATATTTACCTAGGGATCCCATATGTTATGTTTTTGGTATAATTGTTTAAAAGGATAAGTTATTCATGACTTGTTTACTTATGTTTTGTTCTAACCTTTTCTATTTTAGAAAATGGTGGGAACCAGGAGAAATCGGGCCAACAACTCTTGTGAAGGCCAATGCAACGATTGCCCGAATGACATCCCCAATGATATTGGAGGTGGAGTTCAAAACTTCATGGCGATGCTTACCCAATTATCCCGGGTTATGAATAATAACCATAATAATGGGGAACGTCCTCCTTCACCAAAGAGGGAGCAACTAGCTATTGAAAGTTTTATGCGGCAACGACCACCGACGTTTTGTGGATCTTCTGATCCACTAGTTGCGGAACAATGGGTCAACTCCATGGAGAAGATATTTTCTGTTCTTCACTGTTCCGAGACGGAGAAGGTGACTCTAGCCGTTTATCGTCTAGATGGAGAAGCTGATCAATGGTGGGCTTTGATTAAGAACACCAAGCCAAGGGAAGAAATTGAAGAGATGGAATGGGAAGACTTTAAGATAATGTTTCTTAATAAGTACTTCCCAAGAACTCTTCGCACGAAGATGGAGAGAGAATTCATAGAGCTCAAGGAAAAAGAAGGAGAATCTGTCACAACCTATGAAGCAAATTTCACAAGGCTCGCAAGGTATGCTTCGGGTTTTGTTATCAACAATGATAGCAAAATTGATAGATTCTTTAGTGGATTAAAACCACATCTTCGAAAATCTCTTGCAATTCGAGACTTTGGGAGTTATGAAGAAGTTGTTCGGTGTGCTCTCAAAGTGGAGATGGAGTTTGGAGAATGGTCCCATGGCTACGGTGATAAGAAAAGAAAGATGGAGTTTCAAGCTGGTGGATCTAGTGATAAAGATGGGAAGAAAACACAACGACCCACTTGCCAAAAATGTGGGAAGTTGCACAATGGGAACTGCCTCAAAGGGACGGGGAAATGCTTCAAGTGTGGGAAAGATGGACACCTAGCTCACGAGTGTCGAAGAGACATGAAAAGGAAGGGTAATGTAGCCGATGAAAGGAGAGAACCACTCGTGGTTCAATGCTACAACTGTAAGGAGCTAGGGCACTATTCAAACCAGTGCACTATACCTCGAGCTTTCGAGGGTAATCAGCGCCAACAACCACCAAAGCCAAAGGAACAAGGGAAGGCTTATGCCATCACTACTGCGGAGGTGGAACATGATAATGAAGTCGTACAAGGTACACTTCCTATTCACTCAAGAATGGAAAAAGTCTTATTTGATTCTGGTTCTACGCATTCCTTTATATCTTGCAAGTTTTCTAGAACTATAGAATCGAAGCCCCGAAACCTTGAAGTAGAGATATCTGTAAAAACACCAAGTGGTGCAATCATTGCAACCCAAGTGTTTGATTCTTCTCCTGTTGACGTATGTGGGAAGATTCTTCCGGCAAATCTCGTAATACTTCCCTTGGTGGAATTCGACGCTATAATGGGAATGGATTGGCTCTCGTTATATAGAGCACATATCAACTGTCGGGAAAAGGAAATATATTTTCGTATTCCGAACAATCCCATGCTCCTCTACAAATGCAAGGAAGATCATGAATCTCCTTTGATAAATCCTTCAATGGTGTGGGTGATGATTCCCTATGAAGAAGGATACCTCTCCCAAATGATTGAGTCAAAGGAAAGTTCCAACCTTGAGGAAATGCCCATCGTAAGGGAATACGGCGATGTATTTCCCGAAGAGTTACCCGGAATTCCCCCGGATCGTGAGGTAGAGTTCTCAATTGAACTCATACCCGGAGCTACTCCTATCTCGAAGTGCCCCTATAGGATGGCTCCTATCGAACTGGAGGAGTTAAAGAAGCAGCTGCAAGAGCATCTGGACAAAGGGTTCATACGCCCTAGTGCATCACCTTGGGGTGCGCCAGTGCTCTTTGTGAAGAAGAAGGATGGAACCATGCGGCTGTGTATCGATTATCGAGAACTCAACAAGATCACCATAAAGAACAAGTATCCTCTCCCTAGGATTGATGACTTGTTCGATCAGTTAAGAGGAGATCAATACTTTTCAAAGGTGGATCTTCGTTCTGGATATCATCAAGTAAAGGTGAAGAAGGAAGATATTCAGAAGACTGCCTTCCGTACAAGGTATGGGCACTATGAGTTTTTGGTGATGCCCTTCGGACTTACTAATGCCCCTGAAATCTTCATGGATTTGATGAATAGAGTCTTTAGACTTTACCTCGACAAATTTGTGGTAGTGTTTATTGATGATATTCTCATTTACTCCAAGAGTAAGGAGGAACATGAAGAACATCTAAGACTTGTGTTGGCGACATTGAGAAAGGAGAAGTTGTACGCCAAGTTCAGCAAGTGTGACTTTTGGATGAATCAAGTCACGTTCTTGGGACATGTGATCACAAGAGAGGGAATTTCTGTGGACCCTTCAAAGACAAAGGCAATTGAGGAATGGCCCAGGCCCTCTAGTGTCACAGAAATCCGTAGTTTTCTTGGATTAGCTGGGTACTACCGACGTTTTGTGAGAAACTTCTCACGATTGTCAAGACCGCTAACTAAGTTAACAAGGAAAGGGGTAAAGTATGTATGGACGGAAGAATGTGAGGGAAGCTTCAAGGAGCTAAAGAGAAGGCTGATCACTGCACCTGTACTCACACTACCAAAAAGTGGAGAAAGTTTTGTGATATACAGTGATGCTTCAAAGAAAGGCTTGGGTTGTGTACTCATGCAAAATGATAATGTGATAGCCTACGCCTCACGACAGTTGAAGATCCATGAGCAGAACTACCCGACGCATGATCTAGAGCTGGCAGCCGTGATTTTTGCCTTGAAAATCTGGCGGCACTACCTTTATGGTGAGAAGTGTGACATATACACCGACCACAAGAGCCTAAAATATATATTCACACAAAAGGAGCTCAACATGCATCAAAGGAGATGGTTAGAGCTAATCAAGGATTACGATTGCTCTATTCACTATCATCCTGGAAAGGCGAACAAGGTAGCTGATGCTCTAAGCAGGAAAGAACCTGCTACTCTATCCATGTTGAGGATTGAGAAAGACCATATCTTCTTGGATATGCAAAGGACGGATTTGGAAATCGTAAGGGCAGGGGATACATCCTACCTTGCCCAAATGATTGCGCAACCATCCATCCAACAGAAGATCAAGGAAGCACAAAGGGATGATGTGGAGATACAAAAGAGGGTGAATGCAGTAAAGGAAGGGAAGCTGCAAGAGTTCCATATCGACGATGATGGTGTGATTCGGTTTGGAACGCGGCTTTGTGTGCCTTCATCACCCGAAATAAAGAAGGAGCTATTGGATAATGCACATAGCTCAACTTTCTCTATTCATCCTGGAAGTACCAAGATGTATCGTGATCTCTGAGAACACTTCTGGTGGGATAACATGAAGAAGGAGATTGCAGAATATATATCAAGGTGCTTGGTGTGTCAGCAAGTTAAAGCTGAGCGGCAAAAGTCCAAAGGTATGATGCAGCTATTGCCTATACCCATGTGGAAATGGGAAAATGTCACTATGGACTTTGTCATGGGCCTCCCGAAAACGTCAAGAGGAAATAATGCGATATGGGTTGTGGTTGACCGACTCACCAAGACTGCCCATTTTATCGCTATTCGGGAAGACCTCTCACTTGAACAACTTGCAAGGATATATGTGAAGGAAGTAGTGAGGTTGCACGGCGTTCCACTCTCGATTGTCTCTGACCGTGATCCAAGGTTCACTTCTAAATTTTGGAGGAGCCTTCAACATGCTTTGAGTACTGAATTAAACTTCAGCACGGCCTATCACCCCCAAACTGATGGCCAGTCTGAAAGGACTATTCAGACACTTGAAGATATGCTAAGATCATGCTCTCTTGAATTCAAAGGTGGATGGGATCAACACCTTCCATTGGTTGAGTTCTCATACAACAATAGCTTCCACTCGAGTATTCAGATGGCTCCGTATGAAGCTCTTTATGGGAAGCGATGTAGAACTCCAACCTGTTGGGATGAAGTTGGAGAACGAAAACTACTTGGTCCCGATCTTGTTCAAGAGATGACAGAGAAGGTTCAAGTCATCCAGAAACATATCAAAGCTGCTCAAAGTCGGCAAAAGAGCTATGCTGACAATCGTCGAAGGGACTTAGAGTTTGACGTTGGAGATAAAGTCTTCCTTCGAATATCTCCATGGAAGAGAGTCATGCGATTCGGGAAGAAAGGGAAGCTAAGCCCAAGGTACATTGGCCCCTTTGAGATCCTTGATCGTATAGGAGCTGTGGCCTATCGTCTGGCACTTCCACCGAATATGGCTCAAGTCCATGATGTGTTTCACGTATCACTACTGAGGAAGTACATTCCAGACCCCTCACATGTACTAAACTCAGAGGTGGTACAGTTGGAAGATGATCTCTCATATGAGGAGCAACCGGTAAAAATTCTGGACCGAAGTGATAAGGTTCTACGCAACAAGACAACCCGCCTTGTCAAAGTGTTGTGGAGGAACCAAAAGTTTGAGGAAGCAACTTGGGAACCAGAAGAGGCAATGAAGGAGAAGTACCCTCACCTGTTTGTGTAAAGTGAAATTTCGGGGGCGAAATTTCTTAAGGGGGGGAGAATGTAACGACCCAAAGTTTTTCAATAGAAAATTCCCTTCTTATATCTATGTCATAAAAACACAAAATAATGAACTACTAAGTGATAAGTGACCTTTAAACATAATTTTGTCAACCCTATGTTTGGAATTTTAAAAATCCGGCATACACGGCTGTGCTCAAGATAGTTTTTGGAGTCTAATGAAACAAAAATAATTTTTGGTGAATAGTAACCTACCCTTATGAATAGTAACCTACCCTTATGAATAGTAATATGAACCTTATGAATAGTAAATAAGAGTAACATTACCTATGAATAATAAAATAAAATTTATCCATCATAGAAAGTGATAATTTGACTTTAGTAAACATTTTTGGTATTTTATAAATCATAAATGATTAATTATAATTAATTAATTAATTTTCCTGAAATATATTCATAAATTATTGAACCAATGTCTAATAGTTTTTAGATAATTTTATAAGACCCTACGTAATTTTTGAAAGAACTATAAAATCAGTTTTAATCTTAAAAACTGTTTATTTTAAGTAAATTATGATTTTATTTAAATATTAAATTAATAATACTTAGAAAATTATTTTTGAAAAATGAACTTCATTTTTGGATTCTACACGTCGAAAAATGGTAGGGGTAAATTTTTGGGTTTATTCTGAAATACTTCAATTTTCGGGTGAATAGTAAAAAATACAGTTTTTCGCATAATCGGTGTACACTAAATTGCATCATTAATGATGTAATGATGACATAAACATTCTAGAACTTTAGTTTCGGCCAAAACATATTAAATTTCATAAATTGTTCCTTGAAATACAATAGATCCAATTGTCAAACCTAAAAAGAACTTTCCAAAGCTTAAAGTCAAAAAGTGATTTCTTAAAGTGACTTTTTCTCTTCCTTTCACATTCCTTTTTAATAAATTAATGAATTCGACTTATAAAGAAGAGTTAAACCCTAAAACGAATTTTATTATATTAATATATGATTTAGGATGTCAAAAAACTACTATTACAAGTCTAACTTATGATATATTATTTTATTTAATAATTTATTCCAAAAACACCTCCCACCTCATGTATAAATAAGGCGTCCCCCTCCTCTTGCCAAACCACACCTCTCAAGCTTCAAGCATTGTCTAATCTCTGCCCAATCATCTTCCCTAGCCTCTCCCCCACGTCCAAGAGCTTCTGGTCTCATCAAAAGACCAAGCCTAGCTTCATTAAAGAGGAACTCAAGAGGAGGATTCTAAAGGTAATTTCTCTCTCTCTTCTCCTTTAATTTCCTTTCAAGTTCAAGTTCCTCTCTTGATCTCTCCCTACCTATCTTCATCCAAATTGTTTTGTAACTCCAGTACTATACTTATACTGTAATATTATGATTCTAATGGTATATTATATCACCCCACACCCTTTCCCTCTTCCTTTTATTTTATTAAAGAGAACGTTGTTCATGTGGTGATAATTTATCACCTTCAAAAAACAACATGCTCTCTTCTTCCATTTATATCTTCAATCTGGTCATGAAACCATTTTTATGGTTGAACCAGAATATGTTATATGTATTATGTTCTATTTTATGTTCTGGAAATAACATATGGCCATATTACTAAGTGAAATGTTAAAATGAGTTCGTTGTGATCCAAAAACCGCTCAAATTAACCCAAATAATTTTCATTTAATTATTATCTAATGATTAGGCCACATGGATATAATATAAGTCATTATAAAATCATTCAAGCTTCTGTAATATTATTAATAACATGTAATATCAATTCTG
Organism: Viscum album; assembly: GCA_963277665.1. Classification (NCBI taxonomy): domain Eukaryota; kingdom Viridiplantae; phylum Streptophyta; class Magnoliopsida; order Santalales; family Viscaceae; genus Viscum; species Viscum album. The sequence continues at coordinate 534,819,685 of OY728126.1, forward strand.
GATGTTTCCCCATGATCTACCCAAACATCAAATTAAGAATGCAAGTGGACCGCTCAAGAAAACCATGAAAACGAACATCCCCGATCAATGTTTTTAAACTCTATAAGTCATCCAAAGGAACATAACATGAAATAAAGAAACCAGAATGAACCCTATTAATGTATAAAAGGTTCTGGAATTTCTAATTTATGAATATAATGTCATTATACAGGACATTAAAGAGAAGGAGGCATTCGAGTACAAGGTAAGGGGAAATCTCGAACCCAATTGTCTTCCTTCGGGTTCTCCCTCTTTCACTCCATTTTTGATGTGGTTACTCTTCAAAGGTCTTTTGTTCATCATTTCCTTTACTTTTCTGGGATATACATGTTTGTCACTGGTTTTTATGTCCATCAAAATGTTTTCCAAAAGAACTCTTCTTTCAAGATCTCACATTTTGCCTCTCATTCAAGGATGATGGTTCTTATATCAAGTATGTTGTTCCCTCTTTCTTTTGGGAACCCAAAGCTTATGAATGTGTTATTATGAGATGAAACCCATTCCTTTCCATGGGTTATTTATGTACATGTTTGATATGTGTTCTATGTGGCAAGCATGATAATGATAATGTTATGATGTGACGGGTGCGCCCGGAATTATATAGCGCAATATGAATGTTTAAATGTGACGGGTGCGCCCGGAATTATATAGCGCTCCAATGCATTGGGTAAAGTGATGAATCTCATGAGTAAATGTGAAATTATGCGTGAACATGATGCTAGCTTTGTTCACAAATATGTGTGGTAGTTAACCACTAAGACATGATGTTTCATTTTTATGCTTTGCCACATTTCAAGATTATTGTTTATGCTCCTCTCATGTTCAAGATCTCTTTCCTATGTCATGATTATGCTCACTCCATGCTATATTGTCCTTATCTATCCTCTTACTGGGCTTTTAGCTCACCCCTTTTGATGTATATCCTCAGGTGGCTACATGTACTAAGGAGGGGACAAGTGCTACTAAGAAGCTATACAAGAAGAGATTAAATGAATTTTTTATACTTGATGTTGTACTTGTTATGTGTAGTCCTAATTTGCCCAAGACACTAAACCTATGTATCCTCCATGTGTAATACTATTATGTTGTTTATCTTTAAAATGATGTAATAGTAATGTAAGAAAAGGTCGGTTCGCCATAGTTTTTCCAGTCGGGATATTGTGGATATAATATTTATTTATTAAATTATATTTTTTATAATAAGCGTGGGTGCATGTCAAGGAATTAATAATTCGACATGGGGGTTTTAAATAAGAGTTAATGAAATAAATAAAATCCCTAACGCATATATTTATTGTCATAACTCTATAACCTCAAACCATATTATAAATATCCTCACAACCCCAACACTTTTCCTCAATGGTTGTGCACAAAACTTTTGGAGAATTCTCTCAAGGCCGAAAGAACTCCTTCCTCCAAGAATGCTCTCAAGACCGAGAGACTAAGGCGATGGAAGGCGGAAATCACAAGCGAAGGTTCTTCTGAGATAACACCCGGAGATCCCTTCAGTGACGTCTGGAGATACGTGGCACAGGTGTGGATCACTGCTAGAGGAATTCTACACTTGGATTCTACGATGCAACGACAGATCAAATGATCGTGACAGGAGAAATCAACGAAGAAATAATTACACCAAAGTAATTCTTATAAATTAATTAAATTAATTATAAACAAAATATGATGATTCTATCTCTATGGTTCGAGGATTACCACTTATGTTTTTCGTTCCTCATTCTATTCCGAAGATCCGGCGTTTTACATCATGAAAAATCTCAGATTGAACGTTGTTTAACGTTAAAATTAAATTTGGGAAACCCACCAACGTGCTTCCACTGCGCCCGAAACCTACAAGTGGTATTACAGGAGTCATATCATTGATTATAATTATTTAGGTTTTCATTGGTTATCTACGCATTAAATAATTTAGTTGTTTCAATTGAAGTTAATCGTTATTTAAATCTAAATCTCAATATTCATTCCTCCTATATCGTTTCTCGTTCACCATACAGAAACAAAATTTTCTTTTAATTTTTGATTAAAATAAAATAGAGGAACTCATCCGGAGGAACCAAACTTTTCTGGCCGTACAACACTAGAATACACGACATGTATTCGGAAGTACACGCCGTGTAGTCTAGGTTCATGCAACAGGTGACACACGGTTTCCGAATTACATTCCATGTGGTACAACAGAACACGGTGTGTAGTCCCTTCGGGTTAGGGTTGGACCGTGTACCCCGTACATGGCTTGCCTGGCTAGAAACTGTGTAACGCGGAAACTAGAGGGCATGTGTCCCACTATACATGTCGTGTAATCCGAAAATTTCCGAAGTACATTATCACGCCATGTCCCCGGGTGTGTAATTCGGATTGAAGATGAAGAAAAGTACACGCCTTGGAGTAGGAACTACACATCGTGTACTCACCAAAATTATGCAGATTTATTAAAATTTATTATTATATTATAAAAACCCTTGAGACGTGTACCATAGTGCAGGAATAAAGATGAGGCACAACACGTGATAGGGGTTTTATATTTATGTGTTTAATTTAACATCTACGTAATAAATGGGATTCACCGGGTTGTCTCCATGGAAAAAGTTATGTACAAGGATAATTTTAAATTAATTTATTTGTTTAAAATTATAATGGATGAGAATCTCATGGAAGTTCAAAAAAGGGTTTAAGATAAAAGAATTGATTAATTAAAGATAATTAATTGATTCGATTGTGATTTATATTAAACAAGAATGATTAAAGAATTGAATTCTGGTTTTATTTATGCATAAATATCATTGCATGTATGGATGATCATGAGCTAGACCGAGACCTTTGTATATAAATGGTTTCTTTTAATTTATTTATTTAAATTAAGTTTGTTGGCCTGTGAGCCATCTCCTCATTAATATGTAGGGCCTACGCACCCAAGGATTCTTTTATGTAAAAACCATTTTTACCCTTCAATTGCATGTGAGATAAATGCATATGTAATGGATGGAGCTCCCAAGCTAGTTGAGGCGGCACAAGTCAGGAGCCAAGGGGAATCCAATCCATGGAGATACAAATGTGGACATGTGGAAAGCTGTAAAAACGAACCCACAATGTTCAAAGTGTTTCTCCCCAAGGTCTTGGGTTAGTTTATCAACCGTTAGATAAACTAACCAATAGAACAAGCTCATGATCATACCATTTATTTTATTTCTATCAGTTTCACAGTTTATTTATTGTGGGTGTGTTGTCACGAACACACAATTAATGAATTAAACAAGCATGCAAGATGGAACTAAAATAAAACTGACTTATACATAAATAATATCTTAGACATGGTTAATCACTTAAGTATATCCCACTTAATATTAAAAATCATGTAATAAAAGATAATAAATTTGAAATATATGTATAAGGATAAAATCCCTCAAAAGAAATATTAAGTCGGTATAGCCTTCCATAATCTTGGTTAGACTCGAACCATAGTTCAAAGTTCTTGACCAACCCTAGTTGGGGTGATTTCAATTATTTGGGAATTATAATTCATGGTTTTGGGTTGGCTTGACTTGGTTCGCATCAAGGGTTGACTGCCACAACAGGACTTGGTGTGACCAAGAAGAAAAAGTTGAGGAAATCAAAAAATAAAGGATTTCAGTATTGGGGGTGTCCACTAAGTGGATCAAGGAGCTGCGAGTTAATATATTTGACATTTTGGAATTCCTACCTAAAATACTTCAAGTTGCTTGACCAACCCTAGTTGGAGTAATGCAAAGGGAAATATGGATCCTTGACACTAGAATATTTTGCTAACAGAATATTCCGAAGTCAATGGTGAGGGCTGTTGAATTTAGATAAAATAGTGGGAGACTAATAAGTATTAATTAATTTTTTTGTCTCAGTTCTGTAATAAAGTACTAAACCTTTGATCATCTTAATTTGTAGAAATGATAAGAAAATGAATTCAAACATATCATTGCGAACCATACTCGAGAAGGAAAACCTTCTCACCATCAGTAATTTCCAAGGGTGGAAGAGGCATTTGCGCGTCATCCTTCGCCATGAAAAGAAATTTTATATGCTGAAAGAGCCTATTCCAATTGTGCCTGGGAAAGAGGCCAGTGATGAGGATGTATCTCTCTATATGAAACACATGGATTATGCCACAGATTCCCAATGTTTCATGCTATCATCCATGTCCAATGAGCTCTTGAAGCAACATGAAAACATGGATTCGTATAACATGATGTCTCACCTTAAGGATCTATACCAAGAAAAGCCTAGACCAGAGAGGTATGAGATCTCCAATGCTTTGTTTACAAAAAATCATGGAGAGTCTGCGCCAGCTATGCCTCATGTAGTCAAGCTTATTGGCTACATTAAAAGCCTGGACATCTTAGGGATTAAATTCTTAGATGAGTTGTGTACAGATCTCATCCTATCATCACTTCCCATGACCTTCTCTAGCTTCATTGTCAATTATAACATGATCAGAAATGAGAAGAGTCTATCGGAGATTCTGTCCTTGATTCTCCAGGTATACAAGGACATGGGGCATGAAAAACTCATAGTCCTTATGGTGAACAAGAAAAGGAAGGATAATGAAAAGGGGCCAAAGACTTATAAATGGTCTAAAACCCCTGAGCACCATCCTTCCAAGAAGGGGAAGATCCAGAGGCAGTGCAAGAAATGGGTGGCGGTGTGTTTTGCATGTGGCAAGCAAGGCCACTAGAAGAGGAACAACACCCAGAAGCGTGGGGATGCTAAAGGTGCATTCGTTATCGAGTGTAATCTTTCTATTTCTACAAATTGGGTATTAGATACAGCTTGCGGGGAACAAATCTGTATTCAAATGTAGGAAACAAGTATATTTAGAATGATTGCTATAAGAGAGGTGGATCTTCGAGCTACCAATGGCGCAAGGCTGGATACGTTGGCTATTGGAGATTACCATCTCTCACTACCGACTGGGATGATTTTGGTTTTACATAACTGTTATTATGTGCCAAGTGTTACCAAGAACATAATTTCTGTATCTTTTTTGGATATGGATGGATTTGTTTTCAGATTTGGAAATAAGGGTTGTCTTTTTTATAAGAAAATCATATTTTATGGTATGGAACATTTAAATAATGCTTTTTATGTATTAAACTATGAAAACCAAGTGTTGGAAATCAATAATGAAACAAACTCACTTGCTCATACATCACCGAGTTGTGGCATCACAGTCTCGGTCATTTGAATGAAGAAGCGCTTGACAAAGCTCTTCCAAGATGGCTATTTAGACTCTACTGAGCTAAAACCACTTGATAGATGTCACGCTTGTTTACAAGTAAAAATGACCAAACCACCTTTTGGTGGAAAGGGTGAAAGGTCCACAGAGCTTCTAGGATTGGTACACACGGATGTGTGTGTTGAGAAAAGTATTATTTTCAACAATACATACTAATATTATTTAAAGGGGGAGATTATTGAAAATAATACTCTCTCTTTATGATAATTTTTATGCTCACAAATAACCTTAATTATTTTATAATGATTTTATTTAGTATTTATCATGAATTTAACATTTTATTTTACTCTTGAAATTACGGGAATTTATTGTTAAAGTATTTGTATTTAGCGTGTTCTGGAAACAGTGTTCATGCGCTACATAGTCAGAATCTGATTTAGCATGTCCTAGAATCACTGTTCATACCCTACATGGATAAACGTAGCGTAAGGATGAAAAGCGTTTATACTTTTTGAGATAAGAGAAAAGTATGGTCAATCAACCATATGTTATCAGAAAAGTATGGAAGAAGAACCTTATGTTATGAAGGAAGATTACGTTTGAGTTATCAGCAAAGTAAGGAAGAAGAACCTTATGTTAGGAAGGAACCTTATGTTTGGGTTATCAGAAAAGTATGGAAGGAGAACTGAACGTAAATATTAAACGTTACGTTTGTTTCTCAAAAGTATGGTTCATCAACCTTACTTTTGTAAACAACCATACGTTCTTGGAAAAGTATGGATCAAGTAAAAGTATGGATCTTTTACTGTACGTTTGAATGTTGAAGAAAAATTATGGATGATCAACCCTACATTTATTATCAACCTTACGTTTGAAAAAAGTAAAATGAACCCTATGTTTATGTTCAACCTTTCGTTGTCAACTCTACGTTTGGAGGCCACATCATCAACCTATGTTTTGTGTCAGAAAGTTAAAAAGATGATATTTTTATGCAACGGCCAGTAAGCTGATTGTTAGGTGGATTTCAAGACATATTTTAAGTTGATTTTAAAATATGACTTTGACCAATTCAAAGCCGTTTTATCAATGGATTAAAGGTCAAATAAAAAGGATCTTTTTATGCCGAGTCTTTAGGGAAGTTACGACTACTCTGTAAATTATAATTTTTGAATATCGTGAATCAAAAGGTGACTTTTATGGATCTAAATGTGTAGGGAATATTCTCCGATTTATTATATATGTTTTCCCTGAAATACTAGGTACTGGTGTGTGGTGATCAATCGATTATTCAAAAAAGGTGGAAAATAGAGACTGCAAAAATCTCACCGATCCACTGATTCAAAAGGAGTGTCAAAGCTCTGTTTATTTAAGAATAAGGAACTCAATAGAAGATTCACTTGTTCTACAATGAAGATATACTGTGAATATACTACTGCTGAAGTTGTGAATTATATATCTATATCTACTTCAACTGGATCGACTCAGAACTGCTTCGACTTGAAAATCAATATTTCTAAAGACGATGATCCATCTGATGTCAATTGAATGATGTTGCAATTGTGAAGATCATCTGGAAAGTATTTTCAAAATATGAAAATATTTTCTTTCTATTATTGAGTGACCAGGTTCTCGTACTAAGCTGTGTAGGTTCATGTTTGAACCATAAGGCTTTGTTTTGCCTTGGATTGTAAAGGTGTCAACTGCCTGTACTCAGTTGTGAACCGGTCTGTTGAAACGAGGACCAGATAGTGAAAATCATCAAGATCGTGGAGTAGAGCATTGGTGGAGTGGACTAGGGAAATTCTGTTCCCCGAACCACTATACATCTATGTGTCCCTTCTTTTACTTATTCCGCTTCATGATCAAATCTGATAAATCATAGAGGACATAGCTCGTTCAATCAAAGAGTTAACGAAAAATATGAAAGACACAATTCAGCCCCCCTCTTGTGTATAATCTATATATTCAAGACCCAAAAATTGGTACCAAAGGAGGAGCTTCTGATAGAGCCTTATCAAGCTAGAAGCATTTAAAGATTATACAACAGAGCATCATGACCGATATAAGAGAGGTAATGTCTATGGTCAGAGCATCGCACTTCAATGGAGAAATTTATGGATGTTGGAAGTATCAAATGATTATCTATCTAAATAATCTTGGATACAGAGTCTATTCTAAGATTCTAACTCCATATGAAATACTAGAAAAACATGAAACATGGAGTGCAGCTACTGAAGCAGAATATGATATGAATTCAAAGGCTATGAATGCAATCATCTGCAGTCTAGGACCTAATGAATTTAATAGAGTATCTCAGTTCCATACAACATATGAGATGTGGAAAACAATATATGTGGGGTATGAAGGAACATAAAATTTGAGAAAAATGAGACATGCAACTGCCAAATTGAAATATGATACATTTATAATGTTTGAAGGTGAAAGCATTACCCAAATGAATTGGAGATTGACAGAAATTGTCAGTAATATAACAGATCTAGGAGAAGCTATCATGCCAGATGATCAAGCTTTAAAAGTGTTGAGAGTACTTCCTACAAAATGGAATGGAATCTCTGCAACAATCAGATAGTCAACACCTATCAAAAACATAACCATGGGAGAACTGATTGGAACATTAATGATGTATGAAGCTAAGATGGAAGATGAAGCTAATGAAAATAAAGTGCTTATCAAAATAGAAGATACTACCTTGAAGGTAACTTTACAAAAAAGGAATAGAAATATGAATAATAGAGAAGTCAAAGCTAAATCAGAGAGATCTGACTCATCAAACTCAGATGAAGAATTGGCTCAACTAGCCAGAAAATTTAGAAAATTCTACAGCAAAAAAAGAGGCTTCAAAAAATCCTTTAAGAGAGATGATAAGGAAGTAAGATGCTATGAGTGAAAGAAGATGGGGCATATCAGACCAGATTTCCCACAATTGAAAGATGAGAAGAAGAAGAAATTCTTCAAAACAAATGTCTATGAGTAGAAAGAAAAGAAAGCTATGAAAGCCACTTGGAGTGTGTCTGAAGACTCCAGTAGCTCTCCTGAATCAAGCTCAGAGAAAGAAGAAGCAAATATGAAAGCCAACATGTGTTTTATGGTAGAAATAGATGATGTAAAATCTTACTACTCTTCTGATTCTAGTTCTAAATCTAATTACTCTAATGAAAAAATATCAACCTTCTGCAAGATTCTTGAAGAAAAATATGACTCTCTATTTAAGAAGCATAAGTCTTTAAAGAATGTTCATAAGGCTGTTTCTGATGATAGAGATACAATGCTAAGACAATATAAGGAATTAATTAATAAATACAATTCTATTAACACTAACTATATTAATTTTGAATCAATAATAAAAATGCTACAAGATGAAGTAGAATCTTACAAACAGGCTGCATTGGTTTTTACAAAAGGAAAGAATTCATTAAATGAAATTCTTGGAAAAACTGTCATTAAAAAGGAGAGATTTGGAATTGGAAGTAAAGAATAAAAACCTAAGCTATATAAAAATTATTTTGTTCCTAGTTCTAAAAGGGTTAATTGAAACTTTTGTGGGACAAATGGACATATAGCTAAAAACTGTTTCTTAAGACAACCTCAAATTTTTGGTATTAAGAAAGCCTATGTTTCAAAAGACTTATATGATTCAGTTGATTTTAAAAGAACAAAAAAATCTGGATACCCAGATCATAGCTAGCTAACACCCATGGACCCAACAGAATATGGGTACCAAAGAAATTTGTTTGAATGTTTTTGCAGGTAGTAGGCCACCAGAGTAGAAAAGATATGGTACATAGACAATGGCTACTCAAGACATATGAGTGGAAACTCATTTTATTTTTCTTCACTCACCCAAAAGGAAGGAGGACTTGTCACATTTGGTGACAATTCCAAAGGAAAAATCATTGGCATTGGAACAGTTGGAGATCCAAAAGCTATCTCAACTAATAAAGTACGTTATGTACAAGGATTGAAACACAACCTGATAAGTATCTTTCAACTTTGTGATGATGAATATACTGTTGATTTTACTAACAATTTATATACTGTCTCTAAAGATAAACTGTTTAAATTTAAGGCACCAAGAACTGATAATGTCTATACTTTGGATTTAAATTCCTTATGTAAACAACAAGTAAACTGCTTGACTGCAAAAGTAAGTGAATCTTGGATCTAGCATAGGAGACTTGGACATTACAATGTATATGTTTTACATAAATTATCTAAGAAACATCTAGTTTCTGATTTTCCTAGTCTCAAATTTGAAAGTGACAGATTATGTGATGTATGCCAACTTAGAAAGCAACACAAATCATCATTCAAATCTATTAATAAAGTTGCTACAACTAAACCTATAGAACTTATCCATATTGATTTGTTTTGAACTTACATAGTAGCAAGATTGGATGGTAAATTATATGTTTTTGTATTAGTTGATGATTATTCTAGATTTACTTGGATTTTCTTTATGAAATTTAAAAATGAAGCTTTTACTTTATTTGAAAGTTTCTGCAAATCTATTCAAAATGAAAAAGGTTTTAATATAATCTCATTGAGAAGTGATCATGGTGGAGAATTTGAGAATCCAGAATTTAAATCCTTTTGCTCAAACATGGGTATTAAATATACCTTCTCGACACCAAGAACACCTCAATGGAATGGTATTGTAGAAAGAAGAAATAGAACAATTTAGGAAATGGCTAGAACTATGTTAAATGAATATATCCTACCTATATATTTTTGGGAAGAAGCTATAAATACATCTTTCTATATAATAAATAGAGTTTTAATTAGGCCTATTTTGAAAAAAGACACCCTATGAAATATGGAATAACAGAAAACCTAAAGTAAATTACTTTAAAGTTTTTGGATGTAAGGTCTATATCTTGAACACCAAAGATAATCTTGGTAAGTTAAATCCAAAATATGATGAAGGTATTTTCTTAAGATATTCTACAACCTCCAAACAATATAGAGTCTATAATAAAAAGTCAAGGATTTTTGAAGCATCAGTTAATGTGATATTTGATGAATATGATCCCTTTGAGAAAAGGACATATCAACTAGATGAACCTAACTCTAATGATAACATGAGACTTGAGAAATTAAAGAATAATTTTGAAAATGATATAAGATAAATTCAGTCCAGGTCAGAAGAACATGATACAGAAGAACCTATAAGTGTATTACCTAGACAGTCTAGAACTCTAAAGAATAACCCTTTAGAAACAGTGATAGGTGACTTAGATACAAGAATTCAAACTAGAAGAAACTTAGTAAACCTAGTGGAATTCTCTACCTTCCTATCCCAAAAAGAACCCAAGACTATAGAAGAAGCTTTAGATGATGAAAGTTGGGTAATAGCAATACAAGATGAATTAAACCAGTTTAAAATAAATGAAGTTTGGGAATTAGTGGAAAGACCTAAGAATTATCCAGTAATAGGAACCAAATGGGTCTTTAGAAATAAACATGATGACCAAGGCACGATAATTATAAATAAACCAAGATTAGTAGCTAAAGGATATAATAAATAAGAATGAGTAGATTATGATGAGACTTTTTCTCCTGTAGCTAGGTTAGAAGCCATTAGAATCATTTTAGGCTATGCATCTTATATGAATTTTAAATTATTTCAGATGGATGTTAAATCTACATTTTCAAATGGTTACTTAATGGAGTAAGTTTTTGTTGAGAAACCTCATGGTTTTGAAAACTCTCAAAAACATGATTCTTTTTTTAAAATTACTAAAGTCCTTTATGGCCTTAAACAAGCTCCTAGAGATTGGTATGAAAGATTAAGCTCTTTTCTTTTGAAAAATGATTTTACTGTTGGAATGGAAGACGCAACACTCTTTAAGAAAACTATGAAAAATTTTATTTTATTGGTTCAAATTTATGTTGATGATGTAATTTTTGGATCAACTAATAAAACTCTTTTTCATGAATTTTCAAAATTAATGCAAGAAGAATTTGAAATGAGTATGATGGGAGAATTAAATTTCTTTTTGGGACTTCAAATTTATCAAAAAATTTTTGTAATTGTTTTGAATCAAAGCAAATACATTACTGATTTGTTGAAGAAATTTGGACTTGAAAACAACAAGACATATTCAACTCCGATGTGTACTAATATAAAACTTGATTTGAATGAAACTAGAAAATCAGTTGACAACAAGTTATATATACGTATGATTGGTAGTTTGTTATAACTTACTTCTAGCAGGCCAAATATAATGTATTCAGTATGTCTTTGTGCAAGATTTCAATCAAATCCTAAGGAATCTCATCTAACTGCTGTTAAAAAAAGTTTTTAGATATTTAAAAGGAGCTGTTTTTCAATCTCTTCCTTATCCCAAAACTTATGATTTCAATTTGATTTCATATTCAGATGCAGACTTTGGGAGTTGTAGATTAGATAGTAAAATAACTTCAGGAACTTGTCACTTTTTAGGAAAGTCTTCAGTGTCATGGTCTAGTAAGAAACAAAATTCAGTTGCCCTGTCAACAGCCGAGGTAGAATATGTTTTTGCTGGAAATTTCTGTACACAAGTGTTGTGGATGAAAAACACTATTATTGAATTTGGATTTATTTTTAATAATAAACCTATTTTATTTGATAATACAAGTGCAATTAATATTTCAAAAAATCATATTAATCATTATAGAACTAAGCATATTGATATCGGACATCATTTTCTAAGAGATCATGTTCTTAAAAAGGATATATCTTTGGAATTTATAAATACAAAAATTCAATTGCCAGATATTTTTACTAAACCACTTTCCACTGCAAGGTTTGATTTTATTAAGGGGGAGCTAGGTTTATTTGATTTTAAATAAAATTTTATTTTATAATGCTTGTTCTTTATTTTAATTCTTCTTAAAATATTTTTTTAACAGAATAAGTTTCCTTTATTTGCGTAATCTATTTTATTTATTTTTTAAATATATGTAATGATTATTAAAAACACGGGAATCAAGGTTGTCAGAAACCCTTTTCGACTTCTAAACCATTTCATTTATGTTGAAACCTTTTCAAATCCACAAACCGCACCTCTTCTCGTGAACCCTAATCTTCGAACCTCTGAAACCCTAACCTTAAAACCTTCAGATATTATCACAGAGATGGTAAGAACTAAAAGATCCAGTGAAGCCGAGCCAAGAAATGCCAAGAGAAAACACTCTGAAGGAAGAAAAATCTTAGAGGGCAAGGTAATCGATCTCTACTAGTTATTTCCTAAAAATCTACTATTGAAATAAGTTCTGTCATTTCAGAACCTTGAACAGACATTTAACAGTGAAAATACGGAATTTATGTATGAGGTAGAACTTAGATACTTCTTCAAATCTGTACACATTAGTCTGGGGGATACTGAGGATAGTATGATGGCTAAGATAGAGGATAGGGATTTCTCAATCTTGTCAGTAGAAATTGGTCAGATTCTCAACTGCCCTCAAGAGGGAGTTTTTCATTTAGATTTGAAAAAGATTAGAGATGTTGTGCATAAATCCGAGGACATTATGTCCTTTTTGTTTGGAACATATACTATTAATAAAACGATGGTGAAAGATTTAGAACCGGATCCAAAGATCCTGGTTAAATTTGTTCCGACTGGAATAGCTCCCAGAATGGCAGAAATAGAAATGATTTTGTACCCTGATATGTACATTATGTATCTTCTGTTAGGCGATATCAAATTAAACTTCCCAAGGTACATGGTAAGGTACCTCAATTACTGTTGTCAAAGTGACGCCTGTAAGAACTTTTACCCTTTCAGTCAATTTATTTCCAAGCAATTGCTTAAGTAGGACATGGTGAGATTAGTCGATGCCCGAGTACACTGTCATCATAGTAATATGTTTAATTCCGGAACTCTAAAAAAATTGGCTATTTATAGAGCAACATTAAAGGAAAACTTTTTCCAGTAGGAGCTGAGGATGACTCAGAGAGTGCTCAGGCTCAACCTGCTAAGTCCAAGGAGGGACAAGCTGAATCAAGGGTCAGTAATGTAGGAAGAAGGATCCGATTTGATGTGGAAGAAGCTGAGGAAGAAAGAAGTCAGGGGGGAATTCAATCTCGAAGAAATAGACCTGTTACTGAGGAAATTACTTCCCCTGCATTGGCAAGAACAAAAGATTTATTTTCTTTTTCTTTTGTAAGAGAAGATACTATTGATAAGAACATGGAAGATGTTAGTGAAAGGACAACACCAGTAGAGGGATCAAGAGTTGAAGAAGAATATCAAAGGGAGAATCAGGAATAGATTGTAGATGATGTTGAAGTTACACTTCAACAAGAACAAGATAAGGAGGCAGAGTCTAGTGAGGAGGTGGCCAGACCTCAGGAAAATCCTGAAAATATTGTTCTCAAAATTCCAAGGGAAGACAAAGATGTTGATGTTTGTGATGAGCATGCTTCTAAGGCTTACACAGAAGTACTTCAAGAAGATTTTTCTATGGAGGAGTCTGCAGACTCTAATGAAAAATCTGTGGACCAACCGACTCAGGACAAAGAGAAAGAAAAATATAATGCTGAATCATTACCTTTAGTACTGCTGCATCATCCAGAGCCTGAGAATGGGAATCAAGCACATGGTGCCTCTGATTCAAGAAAGAAAAAAGTTGAATAACTGTACAAAAAGGTGTCTCAGTTGGAATCTGAGAATGTCACTCTGAGAAATTCCTTAGACTTAGAACAATTGAGATTTCAAAAGCTGAAGGAGTGTACAGTCTCAAGGAAAGAAGTTGAAATGTTTAAAGAGGATATTCTGAATGCAGTTGACAAGTTGAAATCTATAATGGTTATGAAGACAAAATTATTAGATCTGAAATTGTTTATGGAGAACCAATTTGTATCAGTTACAAATAGTGCTGTTAGTGGATCAGACACTTCACCTAATTTAATCCGAAGATTTCAAGCTATCACAGCCGTGATGAGCAACATGAATGGTAGGTTGCATGATCTTCAATGTAAGAGTGCTCCATTATCAGTGTTGCTGGACAATCAAAAAATTTTAGTGGATCAACTTAAATATAATGAGCCACCAATCAGAACACTGTTAAATCAGATGTCAGAGAAGCTATCGGTGTTTATTGAAAAAGAATAAAGGATGCATGAGTTTTTCAGAGTGAATTTAATCAAGGATATTCATATGACTCAGGAGAACAGAGATCACCTAATCAATCTTGGAGATGGGATGATGAAGAGACTCAGGGAACAGTTTACAGAAATCAAGTCTGCAATCCAGAGGAGATAGAACTTATTGCCTACCTTGACCAAACCTTGATTCCTGTGTATATCATTGACATATTAATACTGCTGTTTTTGAATGAAAAATTTCTCCATTGTCTATTTTTTTCTTTCTATTTGTTTTACTGTCTTTATTTTGAAATGCCAGTACTCTAGATTTAATTATTGATAAACAATTAATAATAGAATTTACCTACAGTTCAGTGCAACATTAAATGTGTTCAAATCCATGGTTTATTAATATTTTTGATATCACAAAAGGGGGAGAAATTTGGATAAACACAACATTTTATTTTAAAAACCTTATTTAAATGATTTCCTTTCTTGTATATTTAATGTTTTGGATTTATATAGAAAACTATTCAAAATTCTAAAACTTTATGTAACTAATTTTGTAAGTTAATTTCATATAATTGGTTTTATTATTTTATGGGTTTTGTGATCATAAATAAGGGGGAGATTGTTGAGAAAAGTATAGTTTTCAACAATACATAATAATTTTATTTAAATGGGGAGATTTTTGAAAATAATACTCTGTTTCTTTATGATAATTTTGATGCTCACAAATACCCTTAATTATTTTCTAATGATTTTATTTAGTATTTTTCAGGAATTTAACATTTTATTTTACTCTTGAAATTATGGGAATTTATTGTTAATGTATTTGTATTTAGAATGTTCTGGAAGCACTGTTCATGCGCTACTTAGTCAGAATCTGCTTCAGCGTGTCCTGGAATCACTGTTCATAACCTACGTGGATAAACGTAGCGTAAGGATGAAATGTGTGTATACTTTTTGAGATAAGAGAAAAGTATGGTTAATCAACCATACATTATCAGTAAAGTATGGAAGAAGAACCTTACATTAGGAAGGAACCTTACGTTTGAGTTATCAACAAAGTATAGAAGAAGAACCTTACGTTAGGACAGAACCTTACGTTTGGGTTATCAAAAAAGTATGGAAGGAGAACCGTACGTAAATATTAATCTTTACGTTTGTTTTTGAAAAGTATGGTTCATCAACCTTACTTTGGTAAACAACCCTACGTTCTTGGAAAAGTATCGATCAAGTAAAAGTATGGATCTTTTACCATACATTTGAAAGTTGAAGAAAAAGTATGGATGATCAACCCTACGTTTATGATCAACCTTACGTTTTAATAAAGTAACATGAACCCTATGTTTATGTTCAACCTTACGTTGTCAACTCTAAGTTTGGAGACCACGTCATCAACCTTATGTTTGGTGTCGGAAAGTTGGAAAGACGATATTTTTTATGCAACGGTCAGCAATCTAATTGTTAGTAGGATTTTAAGCCAGATTTAAAATCAATTTTAAAATACAACTTTGACCAATTCAAAGCCGTTTTATCAATGGATTAAAGATCGAATTAAAAGGATCTTTTTTATGTCGAGTCTTCTGGGAAGTTACGACTACTCTGTAAATTCAAATTTTTGAATATCGCGAATCAAAAGGCAAATTTTATGGATCTAAATGTGCAGGGAATATGCTACTCTTTATTATATATGTTTTCTCTAAAACACTAGGTACAGGTGTGTGGTGATCAATTGATTATTCAAAAGACGTGGACAATAGAGAGTGCAAAAATCACATCGATCTGCTAATTCAAAAGGGGAGTCAAAGCTCTGTTTATTTAAGAATAAGGAATTCGATAGAAGATTCACTTGTTCTACAATGAAGATCTACTATGAATCTAATACTACTGAAGTTGGGAATTATATATCTATATCTACTGCAACTGGATCGACTAAGAACTACTTCGACTTGAAAATCAATATTCCTAGAGACGACGATCAATCTGCTATCAATTGCATGATATTGCAATTGTAAAGAACATCTGGAAAGTATTTTCAAAATACGAAAATATTTTCTTTATATTCTTGAGTGAAAAACTTCTCCTACTAAGCTGTGTAGGTTCGTTTTTGAACCAGAAGGCTTTGTTTTACCTTGGATTGTAAAGGTGTAAACTGCCTATACTCAGTTGTGAACTGGTCTATTGAAACAAGGACCAGATAGAGAAAATCACCAAGCTCATGGAGTAGAGTGTTGGTGGAGTGGACTCGGGGAATTCTATTCCCCGTACCATTATACATCTATGTGTCCCTGCTTTTACTTATTTCACTGCATGATCAAATATGACAAATCATAGAAGACATAAATCATTCAATCGAAGAGTTAACAAAAAATCTGAAAGACACAATTCACCCCCCTCTTATGTATAATCTGTATATTCAAGACCCAACAGTGTGTGGACCATTTCCAGTAGAATCTAGGGGTGGATATTCTTACTTCATTTCTTTTACTGATGATTTGAGTAGATATGGATATGCCTACTTGATGAGGTATAAGTCATAGGACTTAGAAAAATTTAAGGAATTCATGAATGAAGTAGAGAATCAGCTTGGTAAGAAGATAAAGAAACTTAGATTAGATCGAGGTGGAGAATATCTGAACCAAGAGTTCATCGATATTCTACAGGAGTCTGGGATTTAATCTCATCTCACTCCTCCTTATACACTACAGTGAAATGGTGTTAGTGAAAGGAGGAACCGCACCTTGTTGGACATGGTGAGGTCAATGATGAGTCATGCAGATCTTCCATTATCCTTTTGGGGATATTCATTACAAACTGCATCATACACATTATACCGAGTACCAACTAAGGCGGAAAATGGAATTCCCTCTGAGCTACGGAATGAAAAGAAACCCATTTTGTCACACACACGTGTATGGGGATGCGAGGCATTTGTTAAGGCCTCCTCAGGCAACAAACTAGCACCCTGGGGCATGAGGTGTATCTTTATAGGATATCCCAAGGAAAAAAAGGATATTACCTATATAACCCTTTAGACAAGAAAGTGACTATCGCCAGACTAGCTATATTTCTTGAGAGGGAGCACATCCTCAAGAAGGATAGTAGGAGCAAGATTGACTTCGACGAAGTTGATGCTCAATATACACATGAGTTGGTACAAGAACAAGTTCCACAGGCCCTCGTGGAAGAGGTTCCAGAAACACAAGTACTACGTAAGAGCTCAAGAGAGGTAAGGGAACCAGAGAGATTTGGTTTCCTAGTCACCGAGGATAGTGAATCATAATTGTTGGGAAATGATGAACCTCTCTCCTACAAGGAAGCAGTAGAAAGCTCAGAAGCTTCAATATGACTAGAATCTATGAATTCTGAGATGGATTCCATGTATTAGAACCAAGTCTGGGTTCTGGTTGATGATCCAGTTAATGTAAAGCCTGTTGGATGAAAATGGGTATTCAAGAGAAAACTGGACATGGAAGGTCAAGTTAGCACCTATAAATCAAGGATAGTGGCTAAAGTGTTCAGACAACGTCAAGGAATTGACTATGATGAAACCATATCACCAGTTTCCATGTTTAAATCCATAAGAATCATACTTGCCATAGCAGCTGACGATGACTACAAGGTTTGGCAGATGGATGTAAAAACATCATTCCTTAATGGGAACCATCAGGAAGATGTCTATATGACACAACCAGAAGGGTTTCTGACACCAGGTGAAGCCAAACAAGTTTACAAGTTGCAAAAATCCATTTATGGATTGAAGCAAGCATCCAAGTCATGGAACATTCGATTTGATGAAGCCATAACAAAATTTGGTTTCATTAAGAACGAATGTGATCCATGCATTTATAAGCGGTTTAATGGGAATATGATCGTTATCCTAGTAGTATATGTTGATGACATACTGATTATGGGAAATGATGTACCAGCATTATAGTTAGTTAAGGACTGGTTGAACAAGTGTTTCTCCATGAAGAAATTGGGTGAAGCAGCCTACATTCTAGGGATCAAGATCATTCGTGATAGATCCAAGAGGCTGCTTGGACTAAGTCAGAGTACATATATTGACCAGATACGAATGAGATTTAGTATGGAACAATCCATTAGGGGATTGATTCCAATGTCACTTGGCCTACATCTTTCTATGAAAATGTGTCATCAGAAACAATAAGAGAAATATAGAATGACTAAGATCCCATATGCTTCGGCTATAGGATCCATCATGTATGCCATGTTATATACCAGGCTTGATGTTTCCTATGCACTGAGCATGGTAGGAAGATATCAACCAGATCCAGGAGAACAACATTTGACTGCTATTAAGACTATCCTTAAGTATCTATGAAAACTAAGGATATGTTCCTGGTGTTTGAAGGAGACACGGATCTTGTCATCAGAGGGTATGATGATGTGGTTTTCAGACAGATCAGAATGATCTGAAGTCACAATCTGGATATGTTTTCTATCTCAATAGAGGAGCTGTGAGTTGTAAGAGTTCAAAGCAGCCAGTTGTCACCGATTCTACAGTGGATTCCGAATATATAGTGGCTTCTGATGCAGCCAAGGAAGCCGTCTGGATTTGGAGCTTTGTCTAGGAGCTTGATGTGGTGGAAAGTAGTAAAGATCCTATCACATTGTAGTATGATAATACTATAGTAGTGGCTCTTGCAAAATAACCAAGGTCACATCAATGGAAAAATCACATACTCTAGAAGTATTACCTCTTGAAGGATATCTATCAAAGGGGTGAAGTTATAGTGAGCAGAGTGTCCATGGAAGAGAATGTGGTAGACCCCATGACTAAAGGCCTATCTCAGCAGAAGCATGAATATCATGTAAGAGCTAGCGGGTTAATGGTTGTTAGCAGTTGGCTCTAGTCCATGTGGGAGTCTGTTGGAGTTGGTAGCCTAGAACCAACTACTTTGTACTTTATTCATTAATAAAAGCCTTATCACATCTTGATTGTTCTTCTGCATGGTAATGCATGTGATAATTTCCTAATGATAGCTATTACATTAAAGGTTCAGAGTAGATCCATGCTATGATGAGAACCCGTAAGTGCCATAACACTGTCCTTGAATATATTTTATATGGCCATATGATGTTATTTGAGGGACACAAATAATACATGCCATTAGGGGTGAGGACTCATAAAAATTTGAGGCACCATCTCATGGTGTGCGCCCTTGTTAATATCTAGGAGGATATTATGAGAACGAGACCCACCAGTAGGAAATACACATTTCATAGTGTCATTGGATGTTCCTATCTGCAGACATTTGTATTGATCCTTAGACTTTAAGATTATTATTAATGGGTATTACAATTCACGCACTTAGATGTATTGACAGAAACTGTGACGACACACTGTTCGCAGTGAGGTAGGATACGTTGGGTGCCTCACGAGTAATACTGCATTAATAGATATTGCGAGAAAGGATTTGTCCCTTCTGTTCCATAATAGAAGTAGATATATTAGGCCCTTTGATGGAATTGATATTTCCTAAATAAATCCTTGGACATGGTAAAGTATGGGAGAGTTCAAGTCCAGAAAGTCAAAGAAAGAATAATCGAGCACATGGGTTGATGGCACTAGCATGCAACCCACTTGATTAGAGATATCGAGGAAAAGGGATTATATTACACGGTAAGCGTTCGTATGAGTTGAAACGTCATTACGATGTTAACTTCTTTCTTTATGGGTGCCTTGGCATGTTTCTAGATGCTAGGCTTGGAATTTAGGCAGGCTCCGCCTAATGCCATTGAAAAAGAGGCCTAGAGGTTCACACACTAAGTGTGTCCATGTATCTCTGTTAAATATTAATTTAACAAGTTAAATAAATATTATTCCCGATTGTGCTTTAATAATTATTTAAGGATGCCTGATTTCATTTTTTCAACACTAGTTATTCGAGAGAATATATTATGGATGAAATAATATTTATTAGCGAGTGATGTAGTTATATTTATTTAAGAAATAAATAGGCATTACTCAAGGTCTAATAAATGTGGTGGAGGAAATAAAGGAAAGTGGAAATTAAAAGTACATGCCGTGTATATTAAATATACACACTGTTTAGTTTTATGGAAAACGAATACATGCTAGGTATTAATGATTACACGCCGTGTAGTTTTTCCAGTCGGGATTTTGAGGATATAATATTGTTTTATTAAATGATATTTATTATAATCAGTGTGGGCGCATGTCAAGGAATTAATAATTCGACATGGGGGTTTTCAATAAGAGTTAATGAAATAAATAAAATGTGTAATGCTTTTATTTATTGTCATTACTCTATAACCTCAAACATGATTATAAATATCCTCACAACCCCAACACTTTTCCTCAATGGTTGTGCACAAAAATTCTGGAGAATTCTTTCAAGGCTGAAAGAACCCCTTCCTCCAAGAACGCTCTCAAGACTGAGAGGCCATGGCGATCGAAGGCGGACATCGCAAGCGAATGTTATTCCGTGCTAGCACTCGTAGATCCATTTGGCGATGTTCGAAGATATGTGGCACATGTGTGGATCACTGCTAGAGGAATCCTGCACTTAGATTCTATGATGGAATGACAGATCACATGATTGTGACCGGAGACATCAATGAAGAAAGAATTCAACCAAGGTAATTCTTGTGAATTAATTAAAATAATTATAACCAACATATGATGATCCTATCTCTATGGTTATAGGATTCCATCTTAAGTTTTTCATTCCTCATTCTATTCCGAAGATTCAGTGTTTTACATCGTGAAAGATCTTGGATTGAATGTTGTTTAATGTTAAAATTAAATTTGGGAAAACCCACCAACGTGCTTCTACTGCGCTCAGAACCTACATAAAGAACCTTTCATGATATGGTATGTTGGTCTATGTGGGTAGCTCATGAGACCTTTTTTGTATGGATTGTGCGATCCTTGTAATTTCACACCTGATTTGTGGTTGTTTCATAGATGTGGAATATTTGATATTACAAGATTTTTATTTTTTTTGTACCTTCATCATGTACTATTTCCTAGTATATGTAATATTTATTATTATATACTTCCCCTTTCAATTACATGCCTTACATGTGAATTTTTTTAAAGTTAGTGGAACCACTATTTTAGTGTTCAGGTTAACTAGTGGCCCTTATAGATTTAGCTGGCCCCTTGGAGGGGGAGCTTTATAACATAACCCATTTGTTGTGGCTCTAGATAATGTGATGGATAATTCTATATCTTGTCATATGATTTTCCCATGGGGGGTGGATAAATCCATATTCTCTTAGAAGATGTTCCATATGTTGGCATGATATAATGATGGAAAAAACCCTTGCATATGTGTTAGTTCCATTAATTCAGGAATGTCATGAATGCATTTCTTCTAAGGGAAGTATATATCCATGATTCATGGGTTTTAATTTACGTTAAACTCTAGTATGGATTTGTTTTTTAAAGGTGGAATATGTATTTTTCTTAAAAGGAAGGTGGAGTCACCACAGATGAATTATTTAATATGATGAAAACTTATGACATTCTTCCATTATGGCACTAAATTAGGTATGACTGAGGATCATGATATCCTTATTAGAAAAAAATCACTAAATATATGATTGGTTGTATTCTTTTATGTGTTTTTACCTTTCCATCATGACTTGCAGCTCTATATAGATGTTCACTTGTTTTAAGAACACATTGGTTGTTCCCCACTGTGTTTATACTCATAACATTCAGGGGTATCTCATTTCATGTGTAGACTTCATGACCAGAGATTAAGATATGGGAAAGGTCCCATCGTTAGGTTACCAAGGAGATTGGGGTTTGAAGATGGATGTGGTACCATTACATACTCTGAAATTGTACAGTAACATATTTATCCAACAATTTTATGCTATAATAATAATAGTTTTTGTCCGTCCACATTGAGGGTCCATTGGTTTGATATTATATGACCTAAAATGAAACCTATTATACTGTTTTGATTATATTATTTTCTATTATAATGGTTAGTTTAATTATGTAAGTGATGTTATGTTTTGGTATATGGCTATGATTATCGAGTGTATTGTCCCCTAATACAACTATATACCCTCAACACTAGTGAATAACGTCTTATGTATGGGGGTAAATGCATGATGTCACTTGGTGATTCATCTTGGAGTCAATGATTCAGTTCAAGGTGTTACATGTGTGTTATGATAGGGTGTCTCTAAATGTGTTGGTTAAGATATATGGTGGAGTTTAGTGTTAGGAACCAGTGACGATTACCTGGTTTGGAAAGGAAACAATGTTATCTGAACATAGTATGTAATGATAACAAGGGAAATTCTATGGGGAATATGATTTTAGGGCCCCATGTGATCCTATACAAGGAACCTAATCTCTAAAAATTCACTAGGTAAACAGATTATACATTAAATCTAGAGACCTTAGAGTGGTACATGTATCAAAATTTTTTTAGTTATGTTTTAAATGGGGGTGTTTTAGGGATCCAAAAAGTTAATTAGTTAAATGAATCTATATAAATTAATTTATACTATAATTAAGAGTTAATCCTTTAATACAATGATTCCAATTGGTCTTCACCTATCTGTAGATCAAGTCATAAGGGTTAAACAAGTTGACCAAGTTGATCTTTGATGAATTGATCATGACCAGGAGGATGAGTAGTGGAAGTGGACATTGAGAGCCTCTCTAAATTAAATAATGGTGAATTATAAGGGAGGTATCACTTATTTGGAGACGAAAAGCTGGATAGAGGATTTAGAGATATCTTTCGCTTGGTTTTATCTCAACAGAAGCATTTTATTCCCCTCATGGTTATCTAATTTAGGGGTGAATCTTGTTAGTTATAGATACCATACCTTGAAGAGTAGAAGGAGACTAATGTATCATCAGTTGAATTCTAGAAGAAGTTTATGTATGAGGTATTTCTTGAAAATGATGAAGGAAATAAAGAGAATGGGGTTTCTAACCTTTTAGTAGGGGAGCATGATCATTTTGGAGTTGGTTACTAAGTTTAAAAACCTTTTTTTAATTTTACCCTAATATATTTCAATATAATGATTTATTATCATCAATTTTAGAGGAGATTTTTCACCCTAAAATTTATTCTGTAGTATCCCTATTTACACTACCTATGTATTTTCTGGTGTATGTGATAAAAAAAGTGATGGAGAGGGAATATGAGTAGGCTGGATCCCCTTTAGTAGAGAGTTATCAAGAACCTCCAAGGATTGGGGTTTCATATGGAGGGTTTTGAATGCTGGGTCAATGGACATTCTAATCGATAGGGAAATGGACCTAGTAGTCAAAAATTTGTTTATTGAGGGGTGGTAGTTCCTTTGCATCTACCTAGAACTCTCATTTTTTGTTATTTTTCTATGTAGGTCATGGCCATTACCAGCTGTAGTTCCTCTCAGAGAAAGAGAGTTTGTATAGGTTAAGTTGTCAAGACCCCTTACAATAGTAATAAAAATTATCCCTAGAGTAGTTTAATTATAAATTCCTTACTTGTTATGTTATTAATCCAATTTAGTAGTATTATGACCATAGATGTAGAGTTTGTGTTAGTAGAGGGAAACAAAAGGATTCCCCTCACAAGTAGGGACCCAATCTTGAGTGTAGATATAGTGGTTGTCTATAGTGAGGTAGAGGAGTTGACTGAGGCCAAATTATTATGATAAAGGAATTATTTCTCAAGGGACTATAGGTTTTTTAGGCATGACTAGTTTATGATTTACCATGGTTTCTAGTTTTTATATTCTGTAGTTTTTTCTCATTTTTTTTCGACCACCTTGGTTCATGCATTAGGAATGGAAATAGAGAGGCTTTCCATACCCCTAGTATAATCTAGGCCAATTAGAGTCCATAAAAGTTTTTTATGTGTGTCAGGGATATATAATGATGACGAGGAGAATTCATTCATTGGGAGATTTTTTATGTGGCAGATACAACCATACCTTTTTCATTCTTGCAATGGGTTTGTTGTAATTCATTTTTTCGGTGGTTTACTATTTGTTGGGAAGTGTTGAGTATTTTGATGTGGAAGGATGACATGTGGTGTTTCTAGGGGATTGAGGATTGAATATGGGAAGTAATTGAGTGGATAGCCTTGTTTCCTTGATATCAGGGTTATTGAAATATCCATTACAATCTATAGTAGCATGAATCCCTAGAGGCATTTCATAGTTTTTTATGTTTTCCCTATGTATGTTTTTACACTACCCCGTTGACATGATTCCATGTTTGGGATATAATTGAAACCATTTTCTACATCAATTTCAATGGATCTTTATTATATGACACCCTCTATGTTGCAGGAGTTAGAGATTTGGATTGATGAAAGGAAATAAAAAGGCTTTATTAGGGCCAGTTTATTTCTATAAGGAGCTCTAATTTAGTTTTCTAAGAATATAAATAGTAATATAATTCTGGTCATAGACTATCATAGGTTTAATTAGGTTAAAATAAAGAATCATTACCATCTTCTATGATTTTATGATTTCTTTGGAAAGCTGTGGGGAGCTATCTAGTTTTCAAAAACTAATATTTTTTATGGATATCATTAGTTGAAAGTGAAGGAGACATATATTAAGAAGATTTTTTTATAGTGAAGGTATGTGAACTTTTAGTTTGTAATTATGCTATTTGATTTCAAGAATATACCATTTATGTTCATGGGACTCATGAACTCTATATTTTATCACTTCTTGGACTAGTTCATAGTCACGTTCATAGATGAAATTCTCATATACTAAATGTTAGAGGAGGCACATGTCTAGATCCTAAGGATCATAATGAAGACACCTCTACACAACCATTTACACAATAAAATTTTGATGTTTATGATTTGGATTCAATATGAGCATTTGTTTGGACATGTGGTACCCCGATAAGGAATATCAGTTGATCTATCAATGATTGATATGATTTTTTCTTATGAAGAAACCATGAATGTGGAAAACGTCTATATCATTCTAGATCTCAAGGGTTGATATTAGAGGTTTTTTCTACTTCTATTATATTATATAATCAATGAACACCCTAATCAAGAAGGAAAAGTATTATGTTTGGATCGATTAGTTCGAGTGAAAATTTGACTACTTGAAGGAACATGTGATCCACACCCTAGTTCCTAAGTGTTTGGAAGAGGGATTTTTTGGTGTTTTATTATGCTTCCCTCTTGGGTTTGGGATGTGTATTGATGTAACAATCAGAATTTATCTTCTATATTTCTAGTCAATTATATCCCTATGATCATAACTATACCACCAAATACCTATAAATGATAACAATGGTGTTTTCCCTGAAGTTGTAGGGACATTATTTCATTATGGAATGCATTGTATTTTTTATGGGTCTAACGATATTTAGGTATATAATATGTAAATGTGACTTGAATTTATGAAAATATAGGTGGATATATTTTCTCAAGGACTAAGACCTCGAGATAACCTGTTAAATATGAATTGTACAAATCTTAGTATACACAATGAGTATAAAGTCAGAGGGATACATTTGATAATCAGAGTATCCCTCCAAGGAAATGTAGGTGTTAATGGATTTTCATTTCAGGGAAGAAGAGGTTAAAGAAAGAGAACACCTATTCTATATAATGGTATATCCCTCTTTATTTATATAGTAGGAAGAATTTTTTTTGTAGAGACATGAAAGTTTAGGAGATGCAGAACCTGATTATTCGTGGTGATGCCCATATGGGATGGTTAAAATATGGCTAATATTGGGTCGTTTTATAGGGAATGACATTTTTTAACTGGAACAACAAGAGAGAGTCCTCTATGAGTTTTTTATCTCACACTTAGTGATACATTTAGATGTATCTAATATTTATCATAGTTTTAGTAGGTACATTTGGTATTTTTGGATGAACCAGTCAATGGTGGAGTTCATGGTGGGATTTCTAGTCTTCCATCTAGAGAAGGTAGAACATCATATCGTTATTTCTTTGTTACATAATTTGAGTGTAATTGAGTGTAAGAGGGAGGAAATCTTTATGTATTTCACCACTAAGATACCAAGTGCTCATGGTGGATATGATTCTATTAGGGTGATCATGGATCAACTAATGACGTAATATCACTTTCCTGAGATTTAGATGTTGAGTACCATGTATTTATTGAGGATATGACAAATGGATAATGTAGTAAGGCTTTATGAACCCATTTAGAATATCATTTTTGACTAGGAAACTTAATTTAATTCACAAGTCTTAAGGGGATTTCAACATAACTTTAAATCTCAGTTAGGCCTTAGTACTAATTTTCACCCCTAGATGGATGAGAAAAAAGAAGATAATCCAGAAACTAGAGGAAATCATAAGGGTGTGCTTCTTGGATTTTATTGGATCATGGGTTTAAAACCTAATTATGGATGAGTTTTCTTATATTAAAAAATATAGTCATCTATCAGAATGAACCCCTTTGAGTCATTCTTTTGGAGTCCGTTTCAATCCGATTGAGCTAAATCAAGATTGGAGATGCAACAATTTTTGTTCCCGAAGCAGTGCGATGAATGACAGAGAAGATTTAGGTGTATTTTTAGATTATGAATGAGGTGCAAGACTTCTATAAGTCTTATGCTGATATTTTTAGGAGACTATTAAGTTTGAGGTTAGAGATCATTTTTTACCAAAGGTTTCCCCTCTACATGGGTAGTGGAGGTTTGGTAGGGGGAGTAATTACTCAACATTGTTTTTCGGACCGCTTTAGGTGTTAGATAATATTTTTGATGTGTCTTATCATTTAAGGCTAAATCTATAGTTAAAAATTGTATATAATGTTTTCCATTTGTCATAGATTCTCCTTTATATTCATGATAATTCTCAAATCATCAACAATGGGGAGTTGGATATTGAAGTTGATTTGAAATTTGTAGTGTGATCAATCAATATTTATCCCATCAACAGAAGGTGTTTTGAAGTCATGTTATCCACTTGGTTTTGATTCTTTAAAGGCATGAAAGTATGAAAGAGATTGATTTGGATAAATTGTTGTAGATGTGCACCCAATACCCAATGTTTTTCCCTAATGTTTAGCTATTTTGATGTTATAATATTTTTAGGGTTATTTTAATTCATATAGTTATGTTTTAAAATCTTATTTTTCTATTTGGTGGTTTGGTTCTCATTGTTGTTCGAGAGGCATTTTTCGGGGTATTGTTGATTGTTTAGTGGTTATTCTCTTGATCTATTCTTTTTCTTCTATTCTCATGTAAAAGAATCATTTAATTGATATCTAATATAATGGTCAAAATCATATGGGAATTACCTTTGTGGTTTTCATAGGCTTTGGGAATTTGTGATGAATCGTGAAGGTATTTTCAGGGACGATGTTGAGCTTTGTGAAATTCTAGGGAAAACACATTATGGGAGTGGGTTTGGCAGAGATAGTTTTGGACATGAGGTCATAGGTTAGCTATTTTTTCTATATGTGTTCAAACTTTAGTTTTTTTTCTTTCGTTTTTCCATATTTTGTTGGTGAACCACGACCTATGAAACAATTTGTCTGAAAGTTTTTGTTGATCTCTTTGTTTGGGGTTCTCCCTATGTAAAATTATATGATTATAAATTCCCAGAATGGGTGTGGTGTTGAGCACGATTCTTCGGGGATCACATATGTAACACATGGACCTTGATCCCACCACCTTGTGGTCTTTGGATTGGTAAGTTGGATATGGAGAAGGATTTCTTCCCATTCTGTGGTAGGATGACATGGTTTCCTATCCAAAATTTGAATTTTATTGTTCCATTCCATGGTAAAAGGTTTGGTTTTGTTTAAAGGTTTTAAATTCAATTTATAGAACACATGAGATTCAGGGGAGTTAAAGATCTAAAATCCAAGGAAACCATATCTCTCTTTAAACAGTTCAACCATGGGATGTTTTTCACCACACTATGATGGAGCCTAGTGAGTTTCACTTATTAATAGTGGGTTCAATTTACCTTGTTTCAATTTTTATATTTTTCTTTCTAGACGTTTTCAAATTATAAGCCTCCCTATACCTCTCCAACTATCACATTGATAATTGTAATCCCTTTAATAATAATATTGAGGTTTTCTAGATTGAAGTATGATCCCTCCTTTTCTTTACCCCATTTCTTGATATCTTTCCTTCTTGTAGAATCTAAGTAGTGGGAGATTATATTTTTGTTGTTTTTTTGAATATGGATTAATAATATCTTTTTTTAATAGGTTATAGTGGGTTTCCTTTCAAATTTGGTAGAATTTTACCCCCTTGATTTGCAACATCATGTTATTGTTTTTAGATATTTCTAAACGCCAATATTTTAGTATAGTTTGTTTGGGGTTTTTTAAGGGTGAATATGGTGAAATTTTAAATGTTTTGAATGTTTATGGGACAGTTCATGGTTGGTGCATGATTTTCCCAATTCGTGCGCCCTCTCAAGGAAAACCATGCAAACCCAAGCTATGGGGTTTTGCGTTGTTGGCACAAATTTTGATAAACTGTGCACCCACTTAAGAGAAATTGTGAATACCATTTAATATAGGCACACAACCAAGGAGAACGGTTTGTTCTAACCTTATCACCCTACCCTGGTAACCATGAATATAAGAAATAATAATTCCATTTTTTTAAAACATCGAAAACCCACATTTTAGGTCCTCAACAGACCGATATGATCCCAAATTGATTTATCATTTCATGAGAGCTCCCAAGAGTAGTTTTTGGCCCCTGAAAACCCTCCCATAAGTGAATAAATGCTTAGAAAAAAACATTTGATCATCTCCCAGTTATTTTACTCCTCCTTTTCTCATTATTCCACTCTCTCTCTTTTATCCTCCAAAGGGTTTTGTGGATTGCCGTGTTTTGGGAAGATATAATAATCTTTGAATTAGTAATTGAACCTAGGTTTAATTCATTGATTTGTGTTGACATCGTTCTTCGTTGGTAAATCCTAATTAGGTTTTGGAGTTACATCATCCAGTGATTTATGGTAGGTGGTTCCATTATAATGCCCAATTTTTATTAACCCTGAATTTCTTGATTTAAATTCAATTGATTTTATAAATTCCAATAGGTCAAGGCAGTTCACCAAAAACCTTTGGGTTTTCTTCATCCACTTCCAATCTCTACTTGGAAGTGGTATGAGATCTCTATCAACTTTATGGTTGGGTTTTCATGTACCGAGAGAAATAGGAATGTGATATGGGTTGTTATCAATCAACAGAATAAATGGTATCACTTTATTCCCCCTCGTTATACAAAAAAATTTAGGAGTTGGGATATCATCATGTGAAAGAGGTTTTTTATTTAAATGGAGTTCCATCTAATATATTTTCTTATAGGGATCCTCTATTAACTTTTTAGAGGCCTTATGGATGTACTACGATCTCTCGTTCGTTTGAGCATGGAATTTCGTCTATAGTCAGATGGAAATACAAAAATAGATATAAATATTCTTGAGGATATGATCTATTCTTATTTTATTGACTTTTATGGGGATTTGGATGACCATTTGGGGATGGTTGAGTTTTATCATAACAATAGTTACCAGTTTCTTATCCAAAATGGATCCTTTTGAGGACTTATTAGGTCGTCCTTAGATATATCTGTTGTGTTAGTTTGAGATTGGTTAGATCTCAATGATTAGAATGATCTTGGTTCAAGGTACGATAGAGAAGATTCAGTTGATTAATTAGAGGATGTTGATATAATAGAGCCAGTATTAGTCTTATTCTGACCATCATTGTAGGCCATTGGAATTATTTGTCAGTGAACAAGTATTATTAAAAGTTTCACCTCAGTTGGGTCATCGACGACATGAGAGGCAAGGGAATATTAATCCCCGTTTTGTGGGTCCTTTTTATGGTTTTGAGAATGTGGTAAATGTTTCTTACCATTTATCACTTCAACTAAAGTTGGAATCAATACATAATGTGTTCTATGTATCATGTATCTAAAAGTATCTATCTAATCCATATAATGTTCTAAGCTGGAGTAATCTTGAGGTTGAACTAGATTTATCTATGATTGAATTACCATTCAGGATAGTTGATTCTCAAACTAGGTTACTTTATGATAAGATGATACCTTTGGTTTGAGTGCTGTAGTAACACAATGATGATAGTCATGAGATGTTGGTGAGGAATGAATTAATGAGGGAGAAATGGGCTCATATTTTTAGCATGGAAGATTCTTCATATGTTTTTTGGGGAAAAATATTTTCTACAGTAGTGATGTTGTAACATCTTATTACTACTTTCAGTAATTCCTAAAACACTATTTTTAGTATTCTTTAGTTGGGTTTCATTTAAGGGTGAATCTAGTGAAATTTGATTTTTTTTAATTTTTCTAGGCTAGTGCATAGTTGGAACATGGTTTTCCCAAACTGTACACCCACTCAAGAAAAACTATGAAACCTAGGTAGTGGGGTTTTACACAGTTGGGGAATGGTTTGAAAAAAATGTGCTCCCACATAGGAGAAACCGTGAAACCCATTTAAAAACAGTGCATGGCCAGGTCACACAGTTTTGTCTTACCGTGTGGCCCTGCCTAGCTAACCATGCATACAGGAAATAATTAATCCAAAAATTGTTTAAAAATTCATAAAACACATCTTTTAGGTTCTTGACAGACCAGTATGACCACAAATCTACTTATCCTTCTAATAGAGATCCTTAGAGCATTTTTGGTCCCCTCTACATCCTCACAGAAGTGGATCGAAGCTTGTAAAACAACGTTTGATCCTCTTCGGATTAGTTTCTTCTTACTATTCATGTTCTTCCACTTTCTCTTTTCTCCTCCCTAGGGTTTTTTGGATGATCATGTTGTGGGATGATCTAATAATTGTTTTATTCATAAAACTACATTTAATTATTGGATCCTTGTTTGCATTTTTCTTTGTTGGAGAATCTTGATTAGGGTTTGGAGTTATGTGATCTGGTGATCTACGACAGGTGGTTCCATTGTGATTCCTAAATTTTATTAACCCTAAATTGATTGATTTAAATTCAATTGTTGATTTAAATTATATTTCTGTTATAAGTTAAATTTCTTTCAATTCATTGATTAAAAACTCAATACCATTGAATTAGGGTTTTTGGAAATAGTTTTTTGCATGAAATTAAGAAAACCCCTAATTCCATTTTATTGGAATGTTATTGTAAAATTGATAAAAACTGTGGAAATTTAAATTGATGAATTTAAATTGAGAAATTGATGAAAATTATTTTAATTAAATTGTTAAATTTAATTGAGGAAATTGAATTGTGAAATTAAATTTTTGAATTGATTTCAAATTACCATTTTGAAAAAAATGGTTTAAAATAGTTTTGATAGAAACCTTTGGGTTTTATATTGGAAATGACATGTTTTGATTGAAAATAAATTTTTATTTTTAAATTTAAAATTGGAATTTTAGAAATGGGAGAACGGAATTTTATTGTGTTTGAAGGTTTCATAAAATAATTTTTTCATCATTGATTTGTACTAGAGAACATGAACTCTTGGTTAGTTAGTGAGTCATTATAGACAAGAACACTATGTTGGGGATGCCCTAGAACTAGATTGATTCTTTAAAAGTCTAACATAAATCATTGGGCACATTTTATTCCTGAGTTGGATGTTGATGAGTCATCTTTGAACAATTTCAAGGGACATGTGTACACACTTTTGTTATCATTATACATGCGTGTTGGGATCCCATAACGTGGAACTATCTTACCTCTTTACAGATGACCAAGTTTCTCACTTATTTATATATGAGATAGACATGTTTGATAATGTTTTTGAAATATTTGACATGAATTATAATTTTATTTAAATTGTTTTATATAAAATATCAACTTAATACATTTTTTAAAAGATCATCCACCATTTGAAATCTAAAGAATAATTTTTTTAAATATGATTTTGAAAATCCAAAACTATTTATTTAAAATTTAAATCTTATTACCTAGTTAGTTAAATGCTGTAATCTATTATAGAATCCTTGGTGAGACCCTACTTGGATTTTAGTTCACACCCTACCTATGCCTTTAGGTGTTTGTATATTATCTCCTTAGAGGTTCGAGCATGGGAAAAGCACCACTTGGAGGTGGTCTCATATATTGATATGTGGACTTAGTGAGTTGAATTTGTTGGGACATGGGAAGTTATACTTTTTTATGTTACTTTTATTTAGTACTTTGGGTTTTTACCTATTTTTTCTGGTAGAGTTATCCTTGTGGATTTTCCTTTGTGTGCATGCCGACTTGTTTGTCTTTATTTGTGCAATGTTTGTTGTAAAATCATCCCAATTTAATCTTGTATGATGGCATGTGATAGTCTCCATCCCATGGGGATCCAGAATACCCTTCAGGCTATGTCAGTGTTGGATCGACAATCGGGTTACTGGGGAACTCAGGCAGGTTCCTGACAAAGTGTTTTAAGTGGTCAAGGTTAAGATTCTTATATTGAAGTCACTATGAATTGTGTAATCTTGTCAAGACTTATGTGATAGTTTCAATTGAATTTATATAAAAATATCACATCAATGAATCTTGAGAATTAGTTTTAGTATTTTCCCTTATTTTGATTTGGATAGTGTGAAATCCAAATATTTGTAGCCTATCTATTCATATTAATTTTCCCTTGATGCTCTGTTTGGGTGGTAATATGATGTCTTATTTTTTGTTTGATAAAGTGGTGTAGCATAATGTATATAATAATATGTGGAAATAAGATCCCTAAGGAAGATAATTATAAACCTCAGTGAGAAAATCCAATTGTTGAACTGAGTCTAGTTGGGGTGACCATGAATACTATCCAAGATATTAGACAAGCACCTACACCAGCTCCCTTTCAGGCTCTAGTTGGGGAACCTCAAAGTGATGATCTTTTGAATAATTATTAGGAATTACTTCACCAAAATACATCACCATTAAAGGGATAAAATTATCCTCATGAATCTAAGTAATGGATGATCCAAATTGAGTGCTTGTTTTGGTTCTTGGCGAGACCTAACAAAATCAAGGTGAAGATTTCCACCTTCAAGCTTGAAGGACAGAACATGAGATGGTGGGACATGATGGTAATGATGAAGAAGTATGATGTATTAGAGTGTAAAATCTTGAAAGTTAATTTCACTGAACAATTATATCTAGAGTCGATGTGTTGGACAAGGCTATAGAGTTTTTCAAACTTGAGAAGGCTAACAGGACCATAAGAGAGTATACAAACCGTTTTGCTGAGCTTGTGCATTTTTTACTAGAGATAGTATCAAATGAGTAGATGAAAGATCAAATGTTAAAGTTAGGACTTATATATGATATTCTGTCTTATGTATTCTTACTGAAGATACCCTCTTATGCTGATGTGATGGATATGGTGCTGATGGTTGAAATGGACATAGCTGGAAAGTCAGGGTTGTTATGTGTTTCCTTCTCTCTTAGTAGTGGTGAAAGTAACCTCAAAGAAAATAGGATTCATGATTATTATCAGGGTTTTTCTTGACATAAGGATAATTCTAGGAATCCTACAGTTCCTATCATAGGTCTATTGATTTTTCACCAGTGTGGCATAATGGGGGTATTCAGATAGGGTTTTCACCGAGGCACCTTAGTTGTGTGGCTCCTACGGATGCTCGAGTCACCTACATAAGTTCATCCATATATATTACAATCTTGTTAGTGGAACACGGTCATCATTACCTTGTAAAACTATGTTAAAATCAAATTCTTTAAGAAAAAGGGTTTTATCCACATACATTTAAAATGAATCTTCTTAATACGGTGGAAGAGTCTCTAGAGGAAGCGGTTATGGGTCTAGTGATTGTGAGGGGTATCATTACTATAGCATCATCCTTGGTGACTGATTTATTTGGTACCAATGAATATAATTTGTTTATTTGAACCTATATTGTTAATATTATAAATCTTTCTGAAGAGATTTTATCTTATGTAATGGATATTACTACCCCCTTGGTATGAAGAGAGAGTGGGGCCTCCATATCCCCACTTGTGTTTTATCTCTGTCAGATGTTGATCATTCATTGAGTTTTCTAGTTCTTGAAATGAAAACACTTGACGTCATATTTGGGAGAGATCAACTCATTTCCAATAAATCCACAATTGACTGTCATCTTCGACATGTCTTCTTTACTAAACCTGATGGTGTGTGCCATGTATTCCAAAGAGAATGGGACCCAATGTTGAGTAGATCCATACATTATTATTTGAAATTAGTGAAAGAAATATATATGATTTATTCTGATCTAGAGCAAGAATTTTTGAGTGGTGTTCTCCATATTATTTTTTTCTAGTTTCCTTATGCGTTCACTTATGAATTCTCTAGTTTTACACTGATAAGAGAGGTGGAGTTTTCAATCCTCTTAGTACCTAGTACTCAACCAATGTGTAATATCTTTTAACACATGAAACTAGCTAAAATTAATGCGATTAAGACTTGTTTGGATGATATTTTAGAGAAAGGATTTGTATTCCCAAGTGTGTCACCTTAGGTGGTGCGAGTTCTCTTTGCTAATAAGGTAGACATTTTAATGTGCCTTTGTGTTGATTATTGAATACTCAATTGAGTTAGATAAAAACAAGAATCTATGTCCATGGATTGATGATCTATTTGAACAATTGAAAGTGTATAAGTGGTTTTAAAAATATTGATCTTTGAATTGGTTACCATTAGTTGAGGATAAAAGAATCATACATTCATAAAACCTCCTTTCATAGATAGTACACACATTATGAGTACCTTTTCATGCCCCTTGGTCAGACCAATTATCATATAGTTTTCATTTCTTTAATGAAAAAGATTTTACACTAGTATATTGATACAATTGAGGTAGTATTTGTGATTATATTATTGTTTAATCTATGTATGAGGAGGATCATGTGCGTTATCTGAGAGTAGTTTTGAAATTATTGAGAAATGACTGAATTTAGGAAAAATTTCAAAATGTGATTTCTGGATAAGGTAAGTAAAGTTATTAAGAAATGTGGTGTTGAAACATGGTATTTTTTTGATCCTGATAAGGTAATGCATTTTATGACATGGTAACACTCCCAAAATGTTTTTAAGATTTAGTTATTCTTGGGACTAGATGGGTATTATCACCGGTTCGTTAAAGATTTATCAATATTGGCTTCTCTAATGACTGATTTGTCTTGGAAGGGAGTAAAGTTTTCGTGGGATAAAAAAATTGAGAGTTATTTTTTGATACGAAACATATTCTTTACTATTTTTCTAGTGTGGAATCTTTTAGAGGTCAGACATTTCTAAGTGGTCTTCTGTGATGCACTAGGTTCAATTTGGGGATGCATTATTATGTAGGGTGATCACATCATTTCATAGGGCTCTAATAATCATATCACACAGGAAAATAATTACCCAGACCATGACATTGAATATGGAGATATTATGAACATGGAAAAGATTTGGTGGAACTACCTTTACAGAGAAAGTTTTACCATGTTTTCATGCCAAAAGAGCATTAGTTATACATTCTCTAAAA
Organism: Viscum album; assembly: GCA_963277665.1. NCBI lineage: Eukaryota > Viridiplantae > Streptophyta > Magnoliopsida > Santalales > Viscaceae > Viscum > Viscum album. The sequence continues at coordinate 534,855,512 of OY728126.1, forward strand.
ATATTTGAATTTCCCCCAGAGGAAATTAGTAAAATACCCGTAATACTTTGACTCTAACATCGCCATTACCCCAAGTAATGTGAATTTTGTTACAGATTATTTTAGAAGTAAACTTAATACCTAGGCAGTGAAAGAATCATCATAATAATGGAACTTGATCGTTCACTTTGGATAGTTTCATATTAGAGTCCAAGAATCAAGGGATGAGGTTTCTTTGGCCAGTGTTCAATTGACAAATACTATTCTGAAATTTATTCTTAAGGATCAACAACTTGTTGAAGATTTTTATAGAATTAGATACTCTTTTTATAGTAGGGAGATCATTGCTGATTGGTTACTCTCCGATGAGGGAATTTTATGCTATCAAAATTGCTTCGTAGCGGTAATGAATGATGTGATGGGGGAATTTCGTAACTCCCAGTGGTTTTTGATTCCAAGAACCATGAATATGTTCTATGAAATGAGACATATATTTTTGTGAAAAATATGAGATGAGGCATTGTTGATTTGATCTTTCATTATTATACAAGACAAATGGTCAAGGATGATCACCAGAAACCTTCAGGTTTGCTTCAACCACTTCCAGACCCTACATGGAAGTGGTATATGATCTCTAGGGACTTTGTTGTTGGGTTTCTGCAAAATAGAGAAAGAATAATGTGATATAGGTTGTGACCAATTAGCTGACTGAATCAACTCACTTTATACCCATTCGTGATACAAAAAATTCAAGGAGTTGAGAAATCTATATATAAAAGTGGTTGTTTTTTTTCACAGAGTTCCAGCTGCTATAGTCCTTGAAATGGATCCTCAGATCACTTATCATTTTTGTAGAGTCCTTCAGGATACAGTAGAATATCAGGTCCATTTGAGCACAAAATTTTCTCTGTAGTCAGATGTCTAGATATTAATATATATACATATTATCGTGGATATGAATAGAGATTTTGTTATAGAATTTAGTGGGTCTTGGGATGAAAATTTGTAGTAGGTTGAGTTTTTATATAATTATAGTTACCATTTTGTGAACATAATGGATCCTTCTAAGGCCTTGTATGACATAACATGTAGATATTTCTTATGTTGGTCAAGATTAGTGAAAGTTCGATAGTTGAACCAATATTTGAGCACGATATGACAAAAAACATTTAGTTGATTCATCATAAGATATAGATGGTTCAATGCCGATATATGTATTTTGCTGATCATCTTTACTGACTGTTTATATTATTAGTTAGTGACCGGGTATTCTTTATTTTTTTATCTCGGTTGGTTCATTAATGGACTAGGAGGAAAGGGAAGCTTGATCCTTGTTCTATGGGACCTTTTGTGTTTATTGAGAATGGTGAAAAAGTTTCTTACCATTTATCACTTCCAACATGGAGGATGTAGATACATAAATTGTTTCATGTATCTTATATTTAAACTATCTGTCTTATATATCTCTTGTTCTAATATAGAGTAATCTTGAGGTTTAATCTGATTAATCTGGGACTGAATGACCAGTCAAGATTATTGATTATAAAACCAGAGTGCTTTATGGGAGGATTATACATTTGGTTTGAGTTCTATGATAGCATGGTTCTGATAGTCATGAGAAGTGGGTGAGGGAGGCACTTATGAGAGAGCAGTGAACTTATCTTTTTTAAATGAAAGTTTCATTATAGGATTTCTACGGATGGAATATCTTTACGGTTAGGAGGTTGTAACATCAAATTAATATTTCTAGGTATTCTTAAACCCCTATTTTAAGTATTATTTGGTTTGGTTTTGTTTATGGGTGAATCAGTTGAAAATTTAAATGTTTTGAAACTTTCTAGGATAGTGTACATTTTGGGAATGATTTTTCCAAACCGTGCACCCTCTCATGGAAAACCATTAAAACCCAGGCCTTGGGGTCTTTCACGTTTTTTGGAGGGTTTTACAAATTGGGCTCCCACTTAAGAGAAACCATGCATCCCATTTAAAAAAGGTTCATGGATAGGGAACATAGTTTGGTCTAACCATGTGGGCCTAACCAGCTAACCGTTCATTTGGGAAATAATTAATCCTAAATTATTTTAAAATACCCAAAACCCACCATTTATGTCATTTATTGACCATTATGAAATGAAATTGATTTCTCATTCTAATAGAGTTCCCAAGATTAGTTTTTATCTCCCCAACACCCTCCCAGAAGAAAATTGAAGCTTAGAGAATGTTGTTTGATTATTTCTTTGTTAGTTTCCTCTTCCCATTCTAATTATTTCACTCTCTCTCCTATCCTCTATAGGGTTTTGCGAATCACCGTGTTGTGGGAAGATCTAATAACATTTTTTTAGAACTTAAACCGAGGTTTAATTCTTGGATAACTTTTTTCATCATTCTTTATTGGATAATCGAAATTTGGGTCTGGAGTTATGTGATCTAATGATCTACAGAAGGTTGTTCCATTATGATGACTAATTTTTTTAACCCTAAATTTTTTGATTTAAATTTAATTTCTTTTATAAATAAAATTTCTTTCAATTGATTGATTAAAACCCCATTCCATTGATTTGGGGGGGGGGTGAGAAATTCAATTTTTTCATGAAACTGGGAAATACTCCAGTTATAACATCCCGCCATTTTATAACATAAACTTTCATTTCATTACACGGAACTGAGGATCGTTAAGGTTTAGTGTCTTGGAAACAAGGATCATAATACATAAAAAAAAACATAAAAAAACATTCTTCTTAAACACTTGAAAGGCTTCTCCTTTAGTTCATACTATGTTCATTATGCATCTCATAACCTGGGGACATAAATCAAAAGAAAGGGTGAGCAGAAGGCCCAGTAAGGGAAACAAGAGAAACATTTTACAAGTGAACTTGAGATACTTCAATAAGGAAATGAAAAGAACTTTAAGGCATGAGAAAGAATTCATGGGATACATCATAATAAAAATAATCATTTTTCATAACTTGAAGATGTGGCTACAACATTTAATATTGACAATCTTCTCGTTTCACCAAGGTCCATCCCCAAGGTGTCGTTAAAAATTACCAAGGTTATTCACCAAGGCGTCGTTAAAATGGTCATCTCTAGAGATTAAGTCTTTACCCAATGCATTGGAGCGCTATCAGGGCGCACCCTTAAATTTGTCTTTATTTTCATGTGAGCCACATATATCATCATCAAACATTTCATAAATAACCCATATAGCATAAAATAAATGGGTTTCATTTCATAATCATAACGTTTTAAAAACTGCTTTAAAGACATGATCTTTACGTTACTTTAAACCCACGGAAAGGTAAAGCGGGTATCATGTATGTAAAACCCAGAATTTAAAATGGAACATTTTGGTATATATGTGAATACCCTTGTAGAAATAGGAGCTTTGAGTATTCACTTTATAACATAAAATAATTTTTGAGAAAAGAGAGAGGGATTTTGAGGGGAAAAATTCTGCAGCATAACGGCTAAGTTTCGGGGTTTTAGAAAACATTAAAATGAGAGGGGACATGGGTCACCCACTCATAAATGATCCATAAAATAGTAGGGTGAATGAATAAGAAGGACATATGGAAATGGTAATGAAATTTGAGGGACATACCATTTGAAAGGAAAAACATGGAAGGAAAAAAGATTAGATTTCTCTTATGAAAATTCAGCAGCCTTACGGCGTCACTTAACTTCAAAAGAAAATGATTTGACAAGATCAAATAGGGTCCCTCATCATATGATCATAAGAGATCAGTATGATAGAAATATAGATCATACCCCAACATAATAAAAAGGAACTTGAAAGACTTGACATGAAAATCGAACTTGAAAAAAATGAGAAGGGTGAAAGAATCACTTAAACATTCGGCAGCCTAACGGCGTCACTTAAACTTTTATAAAACGAAATGATGAGAGTAAGAGGGGATCTCTCATCATATAAACATGAAAGGGCATTAAGAGGAATATAAAAGAGCATCCTCTCACATAATCACAAGGAGCATAAAAGGAATGACATAAAAGAGATTACACGAAAAGAAAGAGAGGGGTCGGATCCCTTACCTTAAAACGTGACTCTTGAAACTCAAAGGATTGGACCTTGAGGGCTTGGGGGCACCTTGGGAGGACTCTTTGGAAGGTAAGAAGACCAGAACTTCGTTGGGGAAGAGTTGGGAGTGAAAACCAAGGGAGGAAAGGGTGGGTATTTATAGGGAAAGTGAGGGGACAAAGCATTAATGGCCAAAGGACACCTCACATGTGCTTTTCTCAAACCCATGTGCTCTCCCTTGGCATTTATCATGGAGTTAGGCCACATGGGGCCCCCAAAACAATAATTCACCACCCTTGGCCGGCCAACCCTCAAAAGATCTCATGACATCATCATGACATCGTTATGATGTCATTAAACATACCGAAACCCTAAAACTGTAATTTTACTATTCACTGAAAATTCAACTTTCTCAGAATAATCCCAAAATTTCACATTAACCAAATATCAATGCTATGATTTCAAAAATGAACTCCATTTTATAAAAATAATTTTCTAAATATTTGTAATTATATTTTTAAATAAAAACACTATTCATCGAAAATTCATTTTTTTTCAGAAAAATCCCCAAAAATTACCTTAACATAATATCGATGCTCTGAGTTCAAAAATAAAGTCCTTTTTATAAAAATAATTTTCTAATTATTTTTAATTAAATTTTTAATTAAAAAACACTATTCATATGAAAAAACTAATACTTGAATAATAATTTATGAAACCGTTATTTAACCATTTTATTGAATCACATTACTTAACCAAGGTGTCTAAATTATATTAAAACTTTCTTTGAGTCAAAATTACTAATCCATTTGATCACATTACTAATCCTAAGCGTAAAATCACTATTCATAATTTACTATTCATCAAAAATTAAGTTGATCTTATTAGACTCCAAATTCCTTAATGAACACTTTTGTAGAAGACCATTTTTCGAAAATCATTACACATAATTAGTTATTTAGGGTTTACATAAATATTTCAAAATATCCCTTTTTCAAAATTCATCAATAAAATACATTCTAAAATTATCTAGGCATTTGAAATTTCACAAACATCACTAAAGGAAGAAATCTCAATTTATTCACCCGAGAGGATTACACAAGGAAACTAGGGTCTCATCACATAGCCCCTTATAACACTGGCATAAGACCTAAGTGTAAGGTGTGCTATGGTGAGAGAATCTGAGGGAGTCTCAGATAACATTGCCCTAGTAGCAATCTCCACTAACTTAAACTTCTCCTGCAAGCGTTTTCGTTCAAGCTTGACACGCTGGAGCTCGGCTTGGGCTTGGTCCAAAGCGAAGCCCACAGATGCTACCTCCTTCCCAAGCTCTGATAAGTGGGCTTCGTAAGGGTTGAGTCTACTGGATGAAGCCATCGACTCCTCTTTCTGCATTAATCATTAACATATTATTAAATAAATAAGAGTAAGTTAATATACTACTCAAAAATATTGGGTCGTTACATTCTTCCCCCCTTAAGAAATTTCGTCCCCGAAATTTATACTTGAGGCCTAGTCGAAAAGGTGAGGGTACTTTTGCTTCATCGTTTCCTCAGGCTCCCAAGTCGCTTCTTCATACTTATGATTCCTCCACAACACTTTCACAAGGTAGGTAGTCTTGTTTCGTAGGACCTTGTCTCTACGGTCTAAGATCTCCACTGGCTGCTCTTCATAAGAGAGGTCATGTTCATGTTGTACCACCTCTGGGTTCAGTACATGCGAAGGGTCGGGTATGTACTTCCTCAAGAGAGATACATGGAAGACATCATGAACTTGAGCTAGGTTCGGTGGAAGTTCTAGACGATAGGCCACTGCTCCTATGCGATCAAGGATTTCATAGGGGCCAATGTACCTAGGGCTGAGCTTCCCTTTCTTCCCAAACCGCATGACTCTCTTCCATGGAGAAATTCGAAGGAAGACTTTGTCACCAACACCAAACTCCAAGTCCCTTCGACGATTGTCAGCATAGCTCTTCTGCCGACTCTGAGCAGCCTTTATGTGTTGTTGGATGGCATGAACCTGTTCCGTCATCTCTTGCATGAGATCAGGCCCAAGAAGCTTCCTCTCACCAGTTTCATCCCAACAAGTAGGAGTTCTACACCGCTTTCCATACAGAGCTTCATAGGGTGCCATCTGAATACTCGCATGGAAGCTGTTGTTATAGGAGAACTCAACTAATGGGAGGTGTTGATCCCATCCACCTTTAAATTCTATTGAGCATAATCTAAACATGTCTTCGAGTGTCTGAATAGTCCTTTCAGATTGGCCATCAGTTTGAGGATGATAGGCCGTACTAAAATTCAATTCAGTGTTCAGCGCATGCTGAAGACTTCTCCAGAATTTTGATGTGAATCTTGGGTCACGATCAGATACGATGGATAGTGGTACCCCATGCAGCCTTACCACTTCCTTCACGTATATCTTGGCAAGCTGATCCAGAGAGAAATCTTCCCGAATAGAGATAAAATGGGCTGTCTTGGTGAGACGGTCCACAATAACCCATATCGCATTGTTTCCTTTGGATGTTTTTGGGAGACCAGTTACAAAGTCCATGGTGATATTATCCCACTTCCATACTGGTATGGGTAGCGGTTGTAATACCCCCTTAGGAAGTTGTCTTTCTGCCTTTACTTGCTGACACACCAGGCACCTTGTAGTGTAATCAGCAATCTCCCTCTTCATGTTATCCCACCAATAATGATCACGAAGGTCTCTATACATCTTAGTGCTTCCCGGATGTATAGAGAAAGTAGAGCTATGGGCTTCATCCATTAGTTCTTTCTTTATCTCCGGAATAGATGGAACACATAGTCTTGTACGAAATTTCAATACACCTTCTTGATCAATATTGAAATCAGGGAACTTCCCATCCTTTACAGCCTTGAACTTCTCCTGCAGCAAAGGATCTTCTTTTTGAGCCTTCTTGATCTTCTCTAGTAATGAAGGTTGAGAAATCATTTGGGATAGGGTTGATGATGTCCCTTTCCTTATAATTCCCATGTCCAGTTTTACTAGATCTTTAATCAAGGGATCTCCCAGGATCCTCATTGTTTCCAGAACAACAGGATCTTTCCTGCTTAACGCATCCGCGACTTTGTTTGCTCTTCCAGGGTGATAATGAATTGAACAATCATAGTCTTTAATAAGCTCCAACAATCTCCTTTGTCTCATGTTCAATTCTTTCTGAGTGAAAATATACTTTAGACTTTGGTGGTCAGTGTATATATCACATTTCTCCCCATAAAGATAGTGCCTCCATATCTTTAGAGCAAAAACAACTGCCGCCAGCTCTAGATCATGCGTAGGATAATTCTGCTCATGAATCTTCAACTGTCGAGATGCATAAGCAATCACTTTGTCATTTTGCATGAGGACGCACCCAAGCCCTTTCAGAGATGCATCGCTAAAAATAACGAATCCTTCTCCAATAGAGGGTAGTGTTAACACTGGTGCAGTAACCAATCTCTTCTTTAGCTCTTGGAAACATTCCTCGCATTCCTTTGTCCAGATGAACTTAACCCCTTTTCGAGTCAACTTGGTTAGTGGATTAGAAAGCTGTGAAAAGTTTTTCACAAACCTCCTATAATATCCCGCTAAACCAAGGAAACTACGAATCTCAGTTACTGTTGTGGGTTGAGGCCACTCCTCCACAACCATTGTCTTTGCAGGGTCAACCGAGATTCCTTCATTGGTTACGATGTGCCCCAAGAAAGCCACTTTTTGTAACCAAAACTCACACTTGCTGAACTTCCCAAAGAGCCTCTCCTTCCGTAGAGTTTTCAAAACAACCCTCAGATGATCTTCATGCTCCTCACGACTTTTTGAATATATCAAAATATCATCAATAAAAACTACCACAAAGTTATCAAGGTAGTCCTTAAAGACTCTATTCATCAAATCCATGAAAATAGCAGGAGCATTAGTCAAGCCGAAGGGCATAACAGTAAACTCATAATGCCCATATCTTGATCGGAAGCCAGTCTTTGGAATATCTTCCTTCTTCACCCTCAGTTGATGATAACCAGATCGAAGGTCAATCTTAGAGAAGAATTGAGCCCCATGAAGTTGGTCAAATAAATCATCAATTCTAGGAAGAGGATATCTGTTCTTCACTGTGATCCCGTTCAGTTCTCTATAATCGATGCATAGCCGCATTGATCCATCCTTCTTCTTCACAAAGAGAACTGGTGCTCCCCAAGGAGACACACTCGGTCGGATAAACCCCTTCTCCAACAAGTCTTGGAGTTGTTTCTTTAGCTCCTCTAGCTCCACATTTGCCATTCTATACGGAGTCTTTGATATCGGTTGAGACCCAGGTACGAGTTCAATGGAGAACTCTACCTCTCGTTCTGGGGGAGGTCCAGGTAACTCCTCAGGAAATACATCCATGTATTCCTGAACAATCGGAACATCTTCAATTTGTATGCTCCCTTTCCCTTCTTCCTCATCACCGATTAACTCCATAAAGAAAGCTATAGGAGGTGCTTCTAGATAGGGATCAGTTCGGGATATCTCTCCTCGGAAGATAACTGTAGGTCGTTCATTCAAGACTACTGAGATTTCCTTACTTCTGCATTTGATCTTAGCATTATACTTTGAGAGCCAGTCCATCCCTAGTATAACGTCGAATTCCATCATGGGAATGACTACTAGATTTGCGATAAGATTGTGCTCACCAAAGTAAACACTAGAGTCTCTAAACACTGTTGATGCATGGATAATCCCACTTGGAGTCTTGACTGACAACTCTACCTCAAGAAATTCGGGCATTGATTCTATATTCTTTGCAAACTTGGAAGAAATAAAGGAATGCGTAGAACCAGAATCAAGTAAAGCACTTGCTAGTTTTGAGAGGACAACAAGAGTACCTGCTACCACATCATTCGGAACTTCAACTTCAGTTGTTGTGATAGCGAAAGCACGACCTTGCTCCCTTGGCCTTTTCTGAGGTTGATGGTGATTCCCCTCCACCGCCCTCGGATTGGGACATTGGTTAGCAAAGTGCCCAAGCTGTCCACAATTGAAGCATGTGACTTCGGGTAGGGCCAGAACCATCTTTCCTCTGTCGTTAGTGTTGGGAAGCTGAGGCTTCACCTCACTATGACAATTCCGAGCAATATGGCCTCCTCTTCCACACTTGTAGCACTTTCCACTTCTGTTCAAGCAGTTCCCCAGATGATTCTTCCCACATTTATTGCATGTGGTAAGTTGCATTTGCTTTCCACCTCTTCCCTGATCAAAAGACTTCCCTAAACTGGGCTCCAACGATCGCTTCTTTTCATTTGGATTATGAGACCACTGTGTCTCACCAAACTCCAGCTCGACTTTCATAGCACTTCGAACTATTTCTTCATAGCTATCATAGTCCCTGTTGGCTAGATTCTTCCGCAGATGAGGTCGTAGTCCGCCAAAGAATCTATCAACCTTCCCATTAGGGTCCATGAAAAAGCTTGAGGTATAACGGGAAAGCCTTGTGAAGTTCATCTCGTAGCTTCCGACAGATTCGTTCTCCTTCTGCTTCAGCTCGAGAAACTCTTTCTCCATTTTCGTTCTCATGGAACGAGGGAAATACTTGTTAAAGAAAATCCCCCGAAATTCTTCCCACTCCATAGCTTCCATCTCTCCTCGTGGCTTCGTGTTTTTGATCAGTGACCACCACTGATCAGCTTCTCCCTCTAGGCGGTAAACAGCAAGGGTGACTTTTTCTTGTTCCGAACAATGAAGTACAGAAAAGATCTTTTCAATGGAGCTTATCCATTGTTCCGCAACCAATGGGTCAGTAGATCCACTGAATGTTGGCGGTCGTTGACGCATGAAGGACTCAACAGAGTGTTGTTCCCTTCGTGGTGAGGTCGGCCTCTCAGCTTGATTCAAGATATTACTCATAACTTGAGTCAGTTGGTTCATCATTCTCATGAATGTTTCCATTCCGGCTTCCATCGGAGGGCCGTCAGCACATGGTGCATTGCGGTCACCATCAGCACGGTTCCTCCTATTGCCCGCCATTTCTAAAAGAATAAAACCTTAGTAAGAAACTTATTTCATTTATGAATCTTTTAACTAAGACTTAATGCTTAGACAATTACACTTTTCTATAATTCCTTCATAATGATTCATAAAAAGCTTGTGATTAACCAAACATATCCCCCGGGAGTGTCGTAACCAAGAGTGCAGCAAGGCCCGTTATCGTGCACCAGTTCCCGTTCGAGTCTAGCTCAAAGCGGTGTTTTCGGGTTTTACCCCTATGTACATCTGTGCCAGAGCCGCCTCTACCTGCTCGTATCCAGACAGGGATGTATTTGTTTGATAAACCACTTACTCAATACTTACCAAAATACCAGGAAGTTTTCCTATATTTAAACTTTTCTATGGGGTTCATCCTAAAGTTTTTATATCCCAATTTCCACAAATAACTAAACCATCCTTTGATACCAACTATAACATCCCGCCATTTTATAACATAAACTTTCATTTCATTACACGGAACTGAGGATCGTTAAGGTTTAGTGTCTTGGAAACAAGGATCATAATACATAAAAAAAACATAAAAAAAACATTCTTATTAAACACTTGAAAGGCTTCTCCTTTAGTTCATCCTATGTTCATTATGCATCTCATAACCTGGGGACATAAATCAAAAGAAAGGGTGAGCAGAAGGCCCAGTAAGGGAAACAAGAGAAACATTTTACAAGTGAACTTGAGATACTTCAATAAGGACATGAAAAGAACTTTAAGGCATGAGAAAGAATTCATGGGATACATCATAATAAAAATAATCATTTTTCATAACTTGAAGATGTGGCTACAAAATTTAATATTGACAATCGTTTCGTTTCACCAAGGTCCATCCCCAAGGTGTCGTTAAAAATTACCAAGGTTATTCACCAAGGCGTCGTTAAAATGGTCATCTCTAGAGATTAAGTCTTTACCCAATGCATTGAAGCGCTATCAGGGCGCACCCTTAAATTTGTCTTTATTTTCATGTGATCCACATATATCATCATCAAACATTTCATAAATAACCCATATAGCATAAAATAAATGGGTTTCATTTCATAATCATAACGTTTTAAAAACTGCTTTAAAGACATGATCTTTACGTTACTTTAAACCCACGGAAAGGTAAAGCAGGTATCATGTATGTAAAACCCAGAATTTAAAATGGAACATTTTTTTATATATGTGAATACCCTTGTAGAAATAGGAGCTTTGAGTATTCACTTTATAACATAAAATAATTTTTGAGAAAAGAGAGAGGGATTTTGAGGGGAAAAATTCTGCAGCATAACGGCTAAGTTTCGGGGTTTTAAAAAACATTAAAATGAGAGGGGACATGGGTCACCCACTCATAAATGATCCATAAAACAGTAGGGTGAAAGAATAAGAAGTAAATATGGACATGGTAATGAAATTTGAGGGACATACCATTTGAAAGGAAAAACATGGAAGGAAAAAAGATTAGATTTCTCTTATGAAAATTCGGCAGCCTTACGGCGTCACTTAACTTCAAAAGAAAATGATTTGACAAGATCAAATAGAGTCCCTCATCATATGATCATAAGAGATCAGTATGATAGATATAGAGATCATACCCCAACATAATAAAAAGGAACTTGAAAGACTTGACATGAAAATCGAACTTGAAAAAAATGAGAAGGGTGAAAGAATCACTTAAACATTCGGCAGCCTAACGGCGTCACTTAAACTTTCATAAAACGAAATGATGAGAGTAAGAGGGGATCTCTCATCATATAAACATGAAAGGGCATTAAGAGGAATATAAAAGAGCATCCTCTCACATAATCACAAGGAGCATAAAAGGAATGACATAAAAGAGATTACACGAAAAGAAAGAGAGGGGTCGGATCCCTTACCTTAAAACCTGACTCTTGAAACTCAAAGGATTGGACCTTGAGGGCTTGGGGGCACCTTGGGAGGACTCTTTGGAAGGTAAGAATACCAGAACTTCGTTGGGGAAGAGTTGGGAGTGAAAACCAAGGGAGGAAAGGGTGGGTATTTATAGGGAAAGTGAGGGGACAAAGCATTAATGGCCAAAGGACACCTCACATGTGCTTTTCTCAAACCCATGTGCTCTCCCTTGGCATTTATCATGGAGTTAGGCCACATGGGGCCCCCAAAACAATAATTCACCACCCTTGGCCGGCCAACCCTCAAAAGATCTCATGACATCATCATGACATCGTTATGATGTCATTAAACATACCGAAACCCTAAAACTGTAATTTTACTATTCACTGAAAATTCAACTTTCTCAGAATAATCCCAAAATTTCACATTAACCAAATATCAATGCTATGATTTCAAAAATAAACTCCATTTTATAAAAATAATTTTCTAAATATTTTTAATTATATTTTTAAATAAAAACACTATTCATCGAAAATTCATTTTTTTCAGAAAAATCCCCAAAAATTACCTTAACATAATATCGATGCTCTGAGTTCAAAAATAAAGTCCTTTTTATAAAAATAATTTTCTAATTATTTTTAATTAAATTTTTAATTAAAAAACACTATTCATCTGAAAAAACTAATACTTGAATAATAATTTATGAAACCGTTATTTAACCATTTTATTGAATCACATTACTTAACCAAGGTGTCTAAATTATATTAAAACTTTCTTTGAGTCAAAATTACTAATCCATTTGATCACATTACTAATCCTAAGCGTAAAATCACTATTCATAATTTACTATTCATCAAAAATTAAGTTGATCTTATTAGACTCCAAATTCCTTAATGAACACTTTTGTAGAAGACCATTTTTCGAAAATCATTACACATAATTAGTTATTTAGGGTTTACCCAAATATTTCAAAATATACCTTTTTCAAAATTCATCAATAAAATACATTCTAAAATTATCTAGGCATTTGAAATTTCACAAACATCACTAAAGGAAGAAATCTCAATTTATTCACCCGAGAGGATTACACAAGGAAACTAGGGTCTCATCACATAGCCCCTTATAACACTGGCATAAGACCTAAGTGTAAGGTGTGCTATGGTGAGAGAATCTGAGGGAGTCTCAGATAACATTGCCCTAGTAGCAATCTCCACTAACTTAAACTTCTCCTGCAAGCGTTTTCGTTCAAGCTTGACACGCTGGAGCTCGGCTTGGGCTTGGTCCAAAGCGAAGCCCACAGATGCTACCTCCTTCCCAAGCTCTGATAAGTGGGCTTCGTAAGGGTTGAGTCTACTGGATGAAGCCATCGACTCCTCTTTCTGCATTAATCATTAACATCTTATTAAATAAATAAGAGTAAGTTAATATACTACTCAAAAATATTGGGTCGTTACACCAGTTCCACTAAATTAGAGTGTTATTATAAAGTTGATAAGAAATTATGAAATTGATGGAAATTTTTTCAATTAATGTTTTGAATTTAATTATAGATATTGAATTGTGAAATTGAAATTATGAATTGATTTCAAATTCTTATTTGGGATAAATGGATTAAAGTAGTTTTTATATAAAACTTTTTGATTTATCATGGGAAAAGTAACGATTTGATTAAAAACCTATTTTGATTTGTAAATGGAAAATTAGAATTTTTGAAATTGGAAAATGGTATTTTATTTTATTTTAAGGTTTCTTAAAATTAAATTCCTAATAATTGATTTATAATAGATCACATGAAATCCTTGGTAGTTAGTGAGTAATTAGGGACAAACTTGCTAGGATGGGAATGACCCAGCACGAGATTGACACTTTACAACTCTAACATAATCTGTTTGGAACATTTTATTCTTCAATAGGATGTCGATTAGTCATCTTTGACTAGTGTCATGTGATGTGTATACACATTTACATTATCAGTATACAAATGATTGGGGATCCCATAACTTGGAACTACTATTCCTCTTGAGAGATGACAATGTTACTCACTTATTTTTATATGAGATATAAATGTATGCCAATTTTTTGTGAAATTTTTTACATTCCATATGAATTAATATATATTTATTTATATAAAATTATTATTTAAGAAATTTATTTAAAACTACTTCCATCATTTGAAATTTAAAGAATGATTTGTTTAAATATAATTTTTAAATAAAAAACCTATCTGTTTAAATTTTAAATCTCTTTACTTGGTTAATTAAATGTTGGGATCTATTTTGGAATCCATGGAGAGACCTTGCTGTAGTTTTAATACGCCACCCACCCATGCCTACATGTGTTTGTAGATTATCTTCTTCCAAGTTTGACAAGTGGTAAATCACCCTTTAGAGGTGGTCCTAGCTATTTATCTGAGGACTTTGTGAGTTTCTTCCATTGGGACTTCATAAGTTACCAATTTTCTATTACTTTGTTTTTGTGCATAGGGTTTTTTACCTATTTAACTTTTGGTATTGTTCTCCCTATAGAGCTTCCTTTGTATACATGCTGACTTTTTTGTCTTTACTTCCATTATGTTTATGAAAAAATTGTTCCTATTTTTATTTTGTATGATGGGTGGTGCTAGTTTCCAACCCATAGGGATCACAAAATCCATTTAGGCTATGTTAGTGCCAGATCATTTATCAAGTTTCTAGGGTACCCAGGCTAGTTCATGACATGATTATTTTGTTGTGAGCATCAGTTCTCTTTGAAGCTCCAATCAAGGTAGGGGTTTCATATTATTTCCATTTTATATATGTCTATGGGATTATCATTCTTTTTCATTTCAATTGGGTTAGTGGTATAAATTTTATACATAAATATAAAAAACCATACCATTTAAATTAAAAGTAAATAGTGTAATTTTAATGTAGTTACTGGTTTTATTGATGTTTCTAATTTTGTTTCAGGCTATATACTTGTTATAGGATTATGCGTTGTAGTGGTATCTTTGATTGAGAGTAAACATTAAATGGTTAAGCACATAATGTAAATAAATGAAAATAATAAATATAATATTCCATTTTAATATTACATTATTCTATATAGATTGGTGGGCTTACTGTATGATGCTTGGTGCCCATAGTTGCGTGCATATTAGCACCCTTAGTTGTTTATGGCTTGGTGTCCTTGGTTATTATGTGGAATCTTAACATGTTGGTTTATTGGTAATGGTTCATTAACAATGGAATAATATCTTCTTATATAATAATGCTGTATGGGTTAATGAATTAATTTATGTGAATGTGAATTAATAATTAAATTGGTAATGCTTGGTAGCTGACTTGTTATATAAAGTAATAAGATATGGAAGTTGAGTTGTGGTCCTTTTTTTGAGGCTTGTGGGGTGGTTTTTCTACATTAATTATATCATTTGGTGGAAGGATATTTGTTATGACCTCATGATTATTTTGGTGGTGTTTTTTTTGTGAACCCATAAATGAAATTATTGTGTGAGAGATGGTTACCCAAGGGGGTGTTTTCATTAATATACCTGATGGGGGTAGATATGGATGGCTGATTACCCCCATCTCCGCCACCCTCCCTTTAGTAAATCATTTTGTGATACCAGTGGTGGATGATTAGATATATGGTGGAGGTCATGTCTAGTATGAGGGGAACATGAGATTAATGTTCTCTTTATTTGTGATACCCTACTATCATGGTTAGGTGATACGAGATATGTGGTTTGTGATGAAATATTTGATATGTATTTGGTGTTTCGAGACATGATATATGATTGGTGCTATCATTGGTGGATATATATAAGGGATAAGATAAAATGATGCCTTATCATTGGGAGAGAGTGAAAATTATTGGGGAAGTGGTTTTGTGGAACATATGATTATATTCTTCTATTTATTATCTTATTATTCTTGAATATATTATCTTTTTAGTGAGCCTTGGTGGGAGGGGGGATTAGTTGACCAGTGTGGGTTCTGGTTAGTTCTTCTCTTTGTTCACCAAGGCATTAATATACTCTTTTAACATTTTAATGAGAAACCTTTGGTATGATCATGCATAGTTTGCATGTTATTATAACCCTACAGATGTTTCTAAGGGGATTTTGATGGTTTATATGAATAATAGTAGCACAATATTTAGATTTGTTGCAGTCGCTGCCATAAGATTTTACTTTTGGTATTATTTTAACTTTGGAGATGCTTTTATTTATTTTATACATGTATATGGGATATTTCTTGTAAGGGTTTTTGGTTTATTTCTTTTATATTATGGTTGATTGGTTTTTGGTTTTATGTTTTAGTCCTTAGTATTAATTGAAATTTCTATCATTTAAGGATTTTATATCCTGGATGGTAGTCTCATTCATAGATCTTACTGATGGGTGGGATCAAGGGTCACTCTTTCTATTCACCACTAATTAAGGAGGTGTACTATTAGTGGGGGTGGGGTGGGATGGCCATGAAATATTTTTAATTATGCATATGGTATTTTACTTTTTTGAAAGGTTTTTTTAGGTGGAACTATTTTATTTCCATATAATGATCTATAAGTTAAAAAAATGACAAGGTACAATATCTCTACCCCAAATGTAATTATTTTTTATGATTAGATTTTCATTTTTTGTGACTTAGAAATGATGACAAAAAATATATTATTTTTTTGAACCTATATCATATATTGAAATCTTGATAAATGAAGTCAATGGAGATGATTTTTTAGTAAAAATGTTTATCACACCATAAATAGAGAAATTATAAGAGAAGTTATTAAGGAATTATTTTTTATCATACTGAAACATGAAAAATCCCATTTTTATTGGATAAATAATTCTGAGGACTAAAGAAGTGGTGGAAGTAGTTGAGAAGAACTTAAAAGGAGTTGAAGGAAGCTTCTTTTCCATGTTTTAAATTTTAAATGAAAATACGAAAATTAAAAAAGTATTATAGTTTTTAAAGATAAAATATAATAGGTTTATTTAATGAATGTTTGAAAATTATTAGAGATATAGAGTGTGTGATTTAAAGGTATAAGATGGAACTTACTGCTATATAAGAAGAAGTGGTAAATTAATTAGAAGAAAAAGAAGTTAAAAAATAAGTCGATGTAATCCTAGTTCTGTTACAGACTATCTTATTATTAAAAATATATTATATATCTTTGCTTCATACTAGATTACTATACACCAGATGAGTGGAAATTTTTTATCATGAGTTTATGGATAATCCTATCTTTTTATAATACAAAATTATTATACTAGTGAGATGTATAATTTCAGGTGATTCGATATCATGGTAAGAATTAGATACTCATTTTGAGTAGTGAACCCTATAAAAACTATTGTTCCTATTATGTAATGATTTGGTGTGTGTTATATAGGTATTAAATTTAGTAGGTGTGAAATTTTGAGCCTAAATAACTTTTAAAATGAACTAAATTCACTATTTCACCACCCATCTTAGTGAATTATCACAGATTTTGTGGGTTCTTTTCAAGTGATATCAGAGATTGATTTCCTTTGAAGAATTTACATTATTTTGAGTTTGATATAAAAGGTTTTCCTATGATTAAGAATATCTGGGTTTCGAATTTCTATTTTGAGAGGTAAAAAAAGAATTTAGTGAACTAAAATGTGATTCCATCTTTCAGAGTAAAAAATTATTATATATGGAATGCTCAAATTCTACCTTACTTCTTATAATTAATTCTAGAGGTTTTAGAGGCTAATAATGATAAATTTTCCCATTATAATTATGCTCTTATGGTAAAGGTTTATAAAAGTAATATGTATAATATTGGTTATTCTTGATTTTCCATATTATCATGTCTTCTAGAAAATTAGTTTCTCAATGTTAAAGGATTAAAAATAGTAAAGGAAACTTATGATATTTCAGAAAACATTCATGAAGGAAATGGAAAAGTGTAGAAATACAGACTATAGGTTAGGAGGATGAAATATAAAGGCCTCAAAATGCATGATTTTTAAATAGTATATGGATTATTTAATGAATTTAATGAAACTGTGAGCACTATTATCTAGGTACACTCGCATTATATTATCCATATGTCATTATGATTGTGTATGGAATGTGAGAGGGAAGTCTCTTAAAAAATAACAGTGAGTATTGTAGATAAATTTACTTTAAAGATTTTAAATAAGAAAAGAGTTGGAAGTAATTATTTTAAGAGGTAGAGGATTATAATAAAGGAGAAAAAAATGAAGTGAAAATTTAAAAATTCTTTTCACTCATTTTTAGAAGTGGGAGAAGAGGTAAAAGTAAGTTTAGTGTAAAACTGCCATTTATTCATTTTAAATATGGATATATTTTACATTTTACTGAAAATTTTCTAAATTTTATAGGAGAAGAAGATATTAAAGACGGGGATGAGAGTTTAAGGAGATCCTTAGGAAAAGTTAAAAAAAATTAAAAAGTGAAAGTTTTATTGAAATATTAGTGGAATGAATTAATGTAAAACTTGCAAGATAAATTTCTTATCAAAATTTTTGGAAGATTATAAAAAACAAGGATAATTAGAAATTGAAGACTTCCTGTGAGGTTGATGAAGAACTTATAAATTTGAAAGTGAAGGAGGAATTTCTTACTGGTGATTCAAGTAGTGATGATGGAAGTGAGGAATAAATGGAAATAGATTTTACATTGATGTTAAAAATAAATTAATATATTTTAATGATCTAAAAATGGAATATGATATTAAAAATCTAAAATTAAGATAAGCATCAAGAAATAATGGTTCTATTCATACTAATAATGATTCAAAGTAAACAAAAGAGATTGAAAATATGAATTTATTTAATTATAGAGAGAATATATAAAATGTTGAAATTGAAGTGAAGTTTAAAGGAATGGATAAATATATTGAACATATTTATAAAAACTTTTCAAAGGATAAGAAAAAATTGAAAAAATTAAAATTAAAATTGAAAAAATATGTGATGTAAGTTAGAGAAATATCAAAGGAGAATATTTTGAATGAGTTAAAGTTTCAAATAATTTTATAATTAGGTGTGTTAATGAAGATCAATTGAAAATATTGTTAAGGTATTGATTTTTTTGTGATAACTATGATTTAATGTCACAAGTCAAGATGTTTAACGTTATTTAATAACAAGATGATTCCCATAAATATATAAATTCTATAAAATCAGATTTGAAATTAAAACTACTATAAAGGTAGACTTGAAAAATTTAAATAGAAAGTCTACATTGAAGAGGAGAGTGTTGGGAATCTATAATTTTTTTTTCAAATAGGCACCAAATGTGATGATCATAAGATAGAATAAAACCAAGTTTCAACATTTGGTTAATGACCTATTTTTTTGGTAATGTATACCTTTTAGGGATAATATTATCATTGTGGAGGATTATTTGAACATGGAAAGGATATTTGGGTTTAGTTAACAATATATCTATGAATCTAGATGATTTGGGAGAAAAACTTTGTGTGGTAGTCATCCCACTCATAGAAGAAAAGTTTAAATGTAAATTTTATGTTATGGACTTAAAGTTGAGAATAAGTTTCAATCATTGGTGGAGGTCTATGGAAGATGTGACCGATCACACCTATTCTATGAGATTATCTCACCATTATTGATGACTATCTATGTATGAAATATAAAAATCAATAATATTAGTATAATGAAGACAAAGAAATTTAGAAGGAATTATTAAATTAAGTTATACTAAAATAGTCACAAAAATAATATCCATTGATTCTAGATAAAAGATGTACTTAAAACATGAAAGGATATTTAAATTTATCTATGTATTTTAAAAATATAATAAAAAATTGTGATTATAAAAAATGATTATCCACATAAAATAAAAGGAGTTGAATTAATAGTGATTGTAAAAGAAAATTTAATGTATTGGAACATGATATATGTTTATGGGATGAAATAAAATTTACAAAGTGTATATTAGATCTGTGGGGAAGGAAATATGGTAATATTTTTTAAAAATGGGTTCTTGGTGTAGATGTTGGAGTACTGATGTGTATTGAAAAATTGAAGTTGACACATGGTAACTTTATTTAGGTTGGTGATTCTAAAAATTCCTAAATCATAATTTTAAAAAGTTGAAAATCAATTATGGAATTGGAGGATTAGTCATTTTGGATAAGGGGAACATGCGTAAGATTACACAAGGAGATAATGTTCTTGATTTTACTATACCAAAGAGTGAAACAAATCATATTTTCTCTGTATACCAAAAGAATAATATAGTTAATC
Organism: Viscum album; assembly: GCA_963277665.1. Classification (NCBI taxonomy): domain Eukaryota; kingdom Viridiplantae; phylum Streptophyta; class Magnoliopsida; order Santalales; family Viscaceae; genus Viscum; species Viscum album. Next base: position 534,875,647 of record OY728126.1, read on the forward strand.
GTTTAAAAAATAAAAAAGAGATTCAAACATCTCACCCATTGGATATCATTTATTCTGATATTTGTGAGCCTATGAGGAGGAAATATATAAACTGAGGTAATTGTTTTATCTATTTTATAGATAAATTCACTTGTATTATATGAATAATGTTCATGGAGAATAAGTTAGATTCTCTAAATATTTTTAATAATTTTAAAAGTAGTTCTGAGAAGGAGTGTGTTTTCTTCTTGTATGTGGTCTATACTATCAATAGTGAGGAATATACTAGTTGAATATTTTAAGCATATATTATGAAATATGTTATTCAACATGAACATAGTACACCATACACAACATAATAAAATGGTGCTGTTGAATGAATGAAATAGAGTTTGGTAGAGATGTCTTGTACTTTTTTGAAAGAGCATGAAAATTCTCTTTATTTCTATAAATAAAAAATTTGTACAATAGTTTATATTAGAAACCACTGTTTTTATTGAAACAATTTAGATATGTTATCATATGATATTTATAATGAAACTTCCCCAACCTTGAAGTACTAAAGGGTTTTTATAAGCCCCTATTTTATCAAAGTGAATCGTGGAACCCTTGAATAAATTTAAGAGAGGGGAGTTTAAAATATCTTCCTTGGATAAAATTCAAATAGAAGAGGATATTGTAGTTTCAATTAAAAAATAGGATTAAATGAAAAAATTTAATTTTAAAAAGTGTGATAGCACCAAAACCACACAATTATGGATGCATGAAGTGATGAAGGAAAATATCATCCTCACATAGGATGTAATTACATTAAGGGGGAAGGTAATTAAAAGTAGAGAAAAATATAGAGGCATATGAGAAATATCCTACAACTTTTAAACAATCTGATACTTTTCTCCCCTATCTTTAAGTATAGATTTCATACAATCCTCATTTGTTATGAATTTTCATTTGTAAATTAAATAGGTAATAGACTAGTTATTTGGATAATGACCATACATGAAATTGATAAACAAATATGAGTTGGAACAAATGATAGATAAACAAAAACATTTTCTCTTAAAAATAGTGAAAAAAGTGACTTACCTTCGTTCCCACGTAGAGATCACATCCCTATATTTATTACCCCTGAATAAAAGAATAAAATATGAACATCAATGACATATGATCCCTCCTCATTGCATAATGTCATTTATACGTGCAGAGTCAGCATTAACCTTGTAGCAAGATTTTAATTGAAACCATCATACACAGTTTCCATTCCCCCTCTTCCCCACTTATCTGTAATCATCCCTGATATTTACATGATAGATCTATAAATTGAAAAACGTGTTTCTCATCGACACATAATCATTCATGAAACTAATTTATAGGCTCTTATTTATTTTTATACTCTGAAATTTTAGATGGTAAGTGGTATGTCTGACATTGTTTCAGTAAGCCAAAATGGTCCCATAACCCTTCCCAAATTTTCATTTAATCATGTCATGTGTTGGGAGAAAGAATATATCATTTAATCCATGTAGTATGAAATGTTTTTAATGATCTGTGGTTGGGACTGTAGTTTAATAAATCCATAAGAAACTGTTAATTTTATTTCCTAATCACCACCTAAAATAGTGTTTCTCTGACTCAAAATCCATATTAAAACAAATTGACTTCTAGAATCCAATTTATCTCCTATTCAATTGATTAAATTATCCATAGGTATGGATTTATGTAATTCTTTCCATTCCATGAAACTGATATTTTACAATATATAATTCTTCCACAGTATCTCTCCATATCCGTGTTTTACTCAAACAGCATGCACATGGATGAGATTATGATATTCCTTTAAGTGGAAGATACCGATCAAAGCCTGGGTGAAAATACAGAGGTTGGAATCATCCTCCAAGATGAATCCTTTAATAAACTTGATTTGTTCGATACATAGATATGTATGTTTATGGACGAAATTTATGTAAAAGTGTTGGAACAAAAAATAAATGAAATTATATATCAAGAAATAATTTATAGAAGTACAGATAATGAAATATATTTTTTAAAAAAGTATGGTAATGTTTCTGAAAATAATAAAATTTCAGAAGAAGTGTAGATTGAAGATGATGATTTATCAGTTTCAAGATTTTATAAACTAATTTTTTCAACTCATACAAGGATAATAAAGTAGTTGGAGGTAAAATATATCATTATATAATAATATTAGTATGTTCCGTATAGGAAAACATTGTGAAAAAAACACACCTCATTTCTTTCATGGGTTAAAGGAAGAGTTGTGAAAGAGGATTTAGAGAATCAAGATTTTATTGATTCAATGAATGGGGAGTTATATCAAATCAAGAATATTTATACTTGAGAATTGGTACCCAATCCAAAAAAGAAGAACATAATCAAGAAAAATTTCTACTTTGTAACATGCTATATGATAATGAAAATGTGTTAAGAAATAAGGAAATACTTATGTTTAAATGTTATTAAGATGTGGAAGTAACTGATATGTTTGAGAATTTTTCATTGATTTATAGGTTTGAGACAGTTTTAATTTTTCTTTGTATTTTAGAAAAAAGGAAACACAATATAATTCAAATTTATGTAAAGATTTCCTTCTTTAATAAATAATTTTAAATGGAAGTGTTTATTGTAAAACCAGAAATATTCTTCCTTGGAAGGTTTAAATAATATGTATTAATGTTCAATAAGGTGTTGTATAGATAAAATAAATCACCAATGTAATGGTTTATAAAACTTGAATCATGATTGAACTCACTGAATTGCAATAAGGGAATAGTAGGAAAAAAACTCTATATCAATGTAGAGAAAGTGATATCATTGATTTTTATCATCCATGTTGAAGATTTATTTTTTTCAATAAATGAATAAAGTTATTGGGAGTAATTTTTGACATAAATGAAAAGTATATTTGATATTCCTATTATTAGAGAGTTAATTTATTTTTTGGTCATAAAAATTTCTCAAGAGTAAGATCATATATTTGTTTCTCAAGATAAGTATTTCCAAGAACTTCTATTGACCTTTCGAATAGAATATTTGGAGCCTGTTTTGACTAGAATTACCATGGGAACTGATATTTAAAAATATAAAAAGGAAATTTGTGTTAATTTAAGTGAATTTAATAATCTAATCTAAAGTTTTCTTTAATTGATAGATTTAAAACTGAATATAGTGTGTTCTGTTACATTATGTGATAAAAATAGGAAATCCTAAAGAAATATTATTTTATTGATGGAAAAAAATTATTAGGAATATTGAAGGTATAATGGATTATTTTTTGAAATATAAAGATATTACAGGGCTTGATGTACTTCAATACACTAATAGATATTGGGATGCAAACATTGAAGAAAAAAATATACATCTGATATAGTTTTTCTTTTGGTAAAAAGATTTTTATGTTGGCGTACAAGGAATAAAAATTTAGTGTACATTTTTACAATAAATCCATATATTTGGAATCAAATCAAGATATAACATAATTGATGTAGTTGAGAAATAAATTTGAAAATACCAAGGTCGATGTGAAGTTATTATTATTGGTGGGCTCTGATAATCAAAGTGCTCTAAAATTTTCATCAAATCTAGTTTAAAATTATCAATCAATTTATATTGATATAATGTGACTCTAACAAGGAGTTAATATAGAAAGGTATCATCAATATGAACTTTTTACCAATGATTTTATTCTAGATATATTCATTAAGACACTACAAAAGGAATCATTTTATAGATTGTGGTTAATTATATGAGCTTAACTTTATTACTCTCCTGGCTAGGGTATGGTAAATCTATCCTCTCTCTCACTTGTTATTTGGATATTTTTTTAAAGTGGGATAAATAAAATATATGTCTATTTATGTTTATCACTTAATGTATCTATAAAGTGGGAAAAATATATTGGGGGAGAATCTAAATATATGTGTTTAACCAATTGGGGGAGGAATAATTCATTTACAGAGAGTTTATATTTAAAGGGAGTTTTTATAATGGTCATGCTATAAAGTTAAAATGGTTGTTTTTATTATGAACTATTCCAATTTTTTTGGTGATCATGTATATAGGCACATGTTATAATAAAGTTCAAGGAAATATTTTTCATAAGAGGTAATTTCCCCCCTGTTGTTCCAATAGATGTGAAGAAATAGAGTTATGGAGAATTTGATATAAGTAACAATTATGGAAAATATGAAACTATTATTCAATGTTCATGTTACGTACATTGATTTTACTCAAGAAGAATTAGAATTATTAAATGATGATTCATCTCTATTTGTGGTGAGTTTGATGTATGATTGGTGTTGAATGGTTGCTAAAAAATTCCAAATTTGGGAATTCTTGAGACCATGAATGTAGAAGGTGTTGAGATGATGAAGAAGATATGTGGATTAAATGTAGTGGATATGTTTAATTTGTTTTATTTTGTTTACAATATTTAAATTTTGTTTAAACTCAAGTTTTACAAGGTGTTTCATTTTAGGTGAAGTTAATTCCATGGTTTTGGTGTGATTGAAGGAGAACATATTAAATCTATAAGTGTGTAGTTATAATTTAGAAATATTTATGAATATTGAGTTTCTAGGTCCATTGGTTAATTATTTTCAAGAATGATAATCTTATTCATTAAGTTAGATGAGTCTGAAGGATGGAGTCTTATAGAGTCTGTAAGATTAAGTATTTGAATGATAAAGTTTCATGAGTTCATTCTCAAAGTTATTTCAAGATGATAAATCACCTAAATAAAAAAGATAGAACTCTAAGGAAATTTATAATTTTAGAATTTAAAATATATTCTATAATTTATTTTTTGATTCCTGTTGAGTTTTGGAATTTAGAAAATTTTAATAATGTGAATATATCCAAAATATACTAACTATAATTGTTTTAATGAGTTAGAGATGCTAAGCTAAAATTGATTTGGTAGATGAAGGTTATTTTGTCATAAATTATGAATTCAAGGTTATTTAATGTTTCAATAAGTGTTTTATTATGTTTATATTAAAAATTTTCCAAAAGGTAAAGTATCGAGATGTTTGATGTTTGGATTTATTATAAAGATTTTTGAAGTCAAATAGTTCTAGTATGATATTTGACTAATTCTCCAAAGACATACTATTAATAAAAATCAATATGTAATGATTACTCTAATCAAATGACAAGAAATTGTAAAATTCCTCAAACCTCCATTTATACATAATAGTAACTCTAAGCATAAAAAATAAAATATTGTAAAAAGAAACAAGACTTTCGAGATATGTCAGAGAAACTCTTAGTAGATGAATAGAAAAAATGAAAAATACTATTTATGTAAGATTATTTATATTCATACATAAATTAAACAATGTTTTGAGTAGAATATGTTTAGAAAAATAAAAGTGTTCTTAAATATGGGTTGATATGTAATATTTTCATACACAAGAGATTCCATATACAAGATTTTATATCTAATAACATTCGGACTTTCTATAATACATAACATATTCTAATTTTCCAAAAAGGCATATTTACATATGTTAATAGGGAGTTTTGGATGAATGACTAATAAGTTAATATAATAATAAGGTAAAAAATATCTATCACATAGTAAAAAGTATAGTTCGATCAATGTGTGAGAATTTTTGGGGATTTAAAAATGTTGATGCTAAATATATTCCTTTATAAAATATATATCATAAAAATAAATTTTGATAGTAGATTTTTAAGAATAAGAGTATCTATGTGAATGTATTTTTTATGTCACATATAGAGGACAATTTGGTGAAGTAGTTAATGTATAATGGTTTATCACCTTCCAATATACATAGTCATTATGTGATGAATTAAAAAGTTTCAAATACTAAATAATTAGTGAGATAATTTTACAAGAAGTTAATAGTTGTTGAAAGTAGTCTCTTATTTGAGTTTTAAATTATACATTTTAATATAAATAGGGAAAATGTTCTACTACAACGAATGGTAATATATAATAGGTATTTTTCATATATCTGTGAAAAATAATTCTAGATAGAGTTGGTTTTAAGTTGAGTAATGTGATTGTACTTACTTATATTCAAGTAGAATAGGTAGATTAATGAGAATAAGAAGAGAAAACTTGATGGAATTCAAGTTCAGTTATAGACTCTCTTATTTTTAAAAATTAAATCTTTATCATTGTTTTATGTAGGTGCACTATGCACAAATAAATAGACATTTTTATGTATCATGATTTCATTAATATTTCCCACTTGCTGTAATCTATAATGACGATACCAGTGGACTATATTATCTTAGTTATTATGGTTCATAGTAAGGTTTAGATGCTCAATTTGAGTAGTGAACCTTGTAAAAATTATTATACCTATTTTTTATGCATTGGTGTGTTTGAAATTGATTTATCTATTAAATATAATATATATTTAATGTTTTTTCAAAAAAACTTTAAAAATAATTTAATTCAATAATTACATCCCACCTTTTAGTAAATTCTCACAAATCATGCACATTCTTTTTACAAAGGAACCGATAATTAGATTAATATTTTAAAATAAATGACCAATTTTTAAAAGGTTTTAAAAATATTCCGAGATATATACAGAATATATTGAGAAACCATCAGACTTGAAATAACCCTAAAATATTATTTACTTTTCAATTGGGTTTCTCGTTCCCAAAAATGATAATTTTATTCTTAAAAAACTCCATTTAATTTCTTTATTAAACCTATTTAGACATTAAAATCAATTAATTTACTAGATAAATGACTAAAATTAAAATAAATACTTATGTAAATGATAAGGATAATTATATTTTCTTTTTAATTTTAAATATCCCATTGTTGGAGTTTGCAACATATATAAGAGATGGAATTTCATAGGATAATACCATGGAGCCATTTATTTTTAAAAGAGTTATGAACATTTTACTAGTATGAAATAAGGATGTTAAAATCATAGTGACATCTCTATACCATGCCCACTCATCAGTTTTTTGACCATAGACTCGACTGGGACCTTATGCGCATCTACCCACATGCTAGAGATTGCTGGCTTACTATGGGGGTCTAGGGTGTTACTGTGGGGAGATTATACCCCGTGGATCAGAGAGAACAATAACAATATAAATAAACTAGAAAATATCCAAAATATTAAATAATTAGAATAAGAATATAATTTAAATAAACACCTTAGTAATAAATGAATGTGGATGCATAAAATTATATAGACTCATGGTTATTCTCGTTTACAAGACTAATCTCACACTAGGTCAATCAGATATTAAAAAAAATAAAATCATAACGACACTGGGGATATACCACTATCCTTGAGCATCCTCATCCAAGTATCAAATACCATTTATGTTATCCCACTCAATAAAACTACTTCAAGTCTCTTACAAATACGAACCTGCAATCAGTGTGGTATACTTGGGGACCCAAGTGTTAGGGCCATCCAAGTAGGGTTTGAGTATGACTTCATATGGAACCACTAACATGGTGACTTACATAACTAATAAATATAGTGTACATACATGTGACATGTTCAACTGAATAAGTAAATATATAATCAAAACATAAATAAATAACCAATATTGATGCTTAGGTTTTAATCTGATAATATGATCAAACCAAACATTGTTCTACCAGTGTTGGGGTGTCTCTAAGCAAGTTAGATGATAATGCCAACTAATACCATCGCTTGGAGCTTGGGTAAACCCTTCTAAGAAATTTTATTTCATAAAATCAAGGTATTTCCATATTGGGATTACATAAACTTAATACTAGGTATACCTTTCTAGGAAACACATCATTTTAGTCTAGTAGTGTGGGTATCCCCTGTTATAAATCATATCATTTGTGTCTAAGGGTGTGGCTCTACCTTGTTTGACATCACCATATTCAACTCTAGGGATGTGTACCCCTACTAGATATTACCTTATTCAAGTCCAGGGTATGTCTCTCTCATTTATACATCACCTTAGTTGAGTCCAGAGGTGTGGACCCCCTTTCCTGATATCATCTAATCTGAGTATATTATATGGACCTCCCTTTTAAAAAATAATCTAATTTAGATTCAAAGAGTGTGTCCAAGAAATCCCAAATCTTAGTTTTTTTCATCATGGTGCACTCTTCACCCCACTATATAGATCCGATGAGTGTTTATAAGGGATCCAAAACAATAATATATTCTTGTTAATGGGTATTGAATCCATGTATAATAATCAAAGGAACATTTCAAAGTCATGATAATCCATATTATCACAATATTAGTGGATCATTAATCCCCCTATATAGATCTATGGTTCATGTCCAAGGGATCTTAAATCATTTCTTAATATATCTTAGTTAGTAATACATCCAACTAAAATTATCTCCCACATCACATCCTGACATGGTAAAACCACTATTTAATCCCATCACACAATTTGAGGATGAACTCCTAAGTGCATGACCAGATATCATTAGTACCACAAAAGTATTACATTAACTATTTATGTTCTAATGAAACACCCACAATAATCACTACCGATTTCCCTTATTCTCCCACCATATGATAAACATATCACTGGGGTACCCATCTGATCCCCCTAGGTCTCGTACCTATCTAGATACATCACCAAGGTCCCTCAATCATGTTCTCATATCTTACGTCAAATCCCATCACCTGGAGGGAATAACATCCCTCAATGAATTCAAAATCTTAAAATATACTAACTAGTATCTAAGAAAAACCTCACTAGATTTACTCTTAAAAGATGACATAATCCCATATCACATCTCTAGTTATCACTAGGTTGGTCTTAACAGCCAACCTAGCCACCAATCTTCTTAGGGAATAACCTCCAAAGGTATCATGGATTAGTGGGAAAGAGAACTTTCCCAATTCTTGTTATACAATCCCAATGACTCTAAGTCACCCCAAGGGTCCACTAAGGTCTATTAGGTCTATTTATTCTCAAACCAACACTCTTTTTAATAACGTGGAGTCTAAGGATCCCATATTAGGGAATATATGTTACATTCAATTTCACCATTGATGTATAAACCCTTTTGGTATGTATATCACATGTGATACAAAAATTTCCAATACCTTGACCATCAGTGACCTAGGAATCAAGCTTTGTGACAAGGTCCATCACAAACTTGATTTTTGTTTCAATCAATACACATGAATTTAATTTGATTCTAAAAATTCATTTAAATTAAAATGGTTTGACTACCTCTATAGTGGTGAGATCAAGGGACAATCTTCCTCATTGTGATGTTATTCCCTTTGAAAGAACAACACAAAAAATCCTTCCTGATCTCATCGAAGTCCAATGACCACCATCCATACACTTGAGGCCCTATCACCATCCAAGATCTGTGAAAAATTTATTTTAACAATTGATAATTAATTAAATAATGTAATTAAATTTTATTAAAATAGGCACAAATGCCTAAAAATCACAAGGAGATATATGTTTTCAGAAATCATGACGAATGGGGTGGTAACCACTTCCAATACACCCCTAAATATAATTCCTTAAAAAGTACAAATTTATATTCCCTATATAATGACCAATTTCCTAAAATATTTCAAAAAACCCATAATTTTTTTTCATAAACATACTATCATAAAAATAGTGTGAAATAATATGTAGATATCATCTAACAAAGCCCTCTAAGCACACTATATAAATGCCCAAACAAAATCATTTTATTCCACACTATTATTGTAGAATCTATGCCAAACCCTTGAATAAAAACATGAAATTAAAGAGGATGTAGGTAAGAACTAGTGTGGTAGAAAAGAAGGATATATAACTTTGAATCACTACTAAAATTGTAGAGAAGCCTATCCCGGATTGAAGTCTATTTAAGAGGATGAGGGAGGAGGTCATCTGGCCCATTCATTCATGGGGGAGGAAAAAATATGGGTTAGGGGTAAAACCTATATAGGTGAATTTTGTTAAATTCATTTTTTAAGGAGCCCAACATCATTACTGGTGTGACGATAAAAATCATATCATGGAATACTTTAGTTGAGGGATATCACCCTCGACTAGCCTCTATTAATGATGTGAACCATGGTTCACACTATGAAACATTTGAGGCAGGGGTACACTCTCCTCAACTTACCCCATTAATAATGAAAATCCATTTTATTAGGAGGTGAATCTCTATAGTAGTTTAAATTAAATATCTCGTTCCACCGATCCATTCACTAACAGTCCCTAAGAACCTGTACTGTGAAATGAGCCTCAAAACTTTTCTTAAACACACCTCTTGATATGTTTCAACACCCAAAAATCAACTTCAAACCTAAATAAAAAAACACCCCAATAAATCAAAAAATAAAATTACCTAATAAATTCACACCATGAATGGGTATGAGGTTTTACAACCTTCCCACCTTAGAACCTCTCATCCATGGGTTGCCACAGTGCTCTTTCAACCAATAATCCTAACCCACAATGGTCTCTAATTCATGCTCAGTGCTCCGTGTTTTTTCCTAAAATACTAAATGAGATTCCTCTACACAACACTAAACACAAGGCATAATGTTCATAAAAAATAGATCTACCACTCCTTAACCATCACCAAGTAACTAAGATGGTTCTTAGTGACACCCATGTATCCTAAGACACCATGGATTCCTTAATCAATTAATCCAAGAGCTTATGGTGCTTCCTAATAATAGAATCATCTCATAAGGGTTGGTCCTTGATACATGGTTCTCCCCAACATCAAAATATTTTACCACAACACATTCTCAATGTTCTGACAACATGCTTATGGTTGTTTCCCTCTCATTGTATTCAATCACATATAAAAGAATTGTTTGGACCTCCTCTATCCAACCATTCTTGAAAATGCTTGACCAGACACTGATGCACTGTTACATTCACGCTATCATGATATCTATATAACCAAAGGTATATTGAGACCATCCAAATTCACACACCGACTTCTAAAATAGACTCTTGGTGTAATTACATGGTCAGTTTTTCATCCAACCAAATATTTCGTTATTCTCGATGCATGAGAATCTATATAAAACCAATCCTATTACCACTCATATTACACCAAAAATCATCCTTAACAAGAATATAATAGAAAAAACCACCTAAAATCACATTGAAATACCATATCGAATATTTTCCATGAACTCAAATATAAATGGATTCACCTACTAACCGAAATCCAAATTCCACCTCAATTGTATAAAGACCCTTTCAATCACACCCCTGACCTACTAATATAAGGTTACTACCCATGGCTCATGTTGTATCCTCCAATAAATTCAGTGAATAGATGTGGATGTCATGATCATATCATAGATCCAACATGAAACAAAAACCTCCACCCAACCATGAATCATAGGAACATCACCATTTTAATTTGATATAGTATCCATAAAAAAAGGGTTATGCCATCAACCGACTATATTTTTACTCCCCACCATAAGGATTTTATTATTTTAAACATTGAGAACAACATCAATAGGTTTCAACATCACACATGCATTACTCCTCCAGATGCATTCTCATCTAAACGTAGGAAACAATTCACTATGGTCAATTCATAGATCAATAGTGCCACCGTACTCGATCTGGATTCTAGGACACATCTCACCATAAGGGAAAATTTTTAAATCTTATAAACATTTTAGGAAAATATACCTTTTTATATATCATTAGATACATTGGTCCTTTTATTATACATAATTTATCAACGATTTACATTTCAAATGGTACAATGAATAACCAACTTGTATCATCTAGTTCTCAAACAAAACCAATGACTTACACTCCCATATCGCCATGTCACTTCAACTGAATCATACTCCCATGAGTTTCACATCATTAAAAAAAATCTCAAATTCCTAGAAAATATATCATTATCCCCACATGTAAATCTCAATAATTCATAAGAACCCTTTGTGATCCAATTAAAAATTAAGCATTTCACCTATATGATGATCTAATGAAAAATCAATATTAAAGATGTTTCATTCCAAAACAAAATAATCTTGAAATTATCTCAAATGTATATCCAAATAAAATATGTTTAAAAATATATCTGGTTTTTCTCTCAAAACCAAACCTTGTCACTAAAATCACTATCACTCAATGTGCCTTCATCATGGAAAACTAATTCTTTACCATTCCTATACTACATACCCAATATTATCTTCCATGCACCAATCACAGAACTAAAAAAATCTTCTAATGATTTCTATCTCTAAAGAACTCACAAAACTAGGATAACCTCTTACACGGGTCACCCACATGTGTATCATTACTCATTTCAATATCATTACTTCACTCTCCACTATCCCAAGACTCATCTAAAAAGGTCCCAAGGATCTCCCACCTATCCTATAAACTACATATCTAAAAGGTCACTAGTCATGGGAAACACCTATCTTTTCCTATATCTAATAATGAAAGGTGACTAATGTAACAAATTACCCACTCTAGTGTCCCACATGAATATATAGCACCACACACAAATTCATCAGCCTACTCAAAGAACTCATCCTCATTAGAAATCTACAGAAAATGATACCCCTTCAAGGAACATAATCGAATATACATATATACCCTATCATCAGACAAAAATTTTTTTAGTTTACACATGGAACTAATTCTCAATGGGATTCCACATATGGGATATCCCCTTGAGAATCAAAATGTCGGGCTGATCCTCATTGGGCCTCCGTATATAGGATTGACCCCCTTAAAGATTTTATTTGTAATTATGTACACATATGTATATAAAGGAATCTACATAGATGATCTACCTTAGAAAAAAAGTTTATAATATTTTTTATGTATAATTCCTCCAAGAAGTTATTTGGGAGAATAGCATATAGGTTACGATTGACACTTTAAATTACCAAATCCATTTCTATATCAGAATCGGTACCATAACTACCCAAATGTGTCTATATTTATGGAATCATATAGTTTTACTAAAAATATATAGTCACATTACACCCCATGCACCGAGGACTATATATTACTCAACAATAACCATCCCTCCTTGGGATCCTCATGGCCAGTCATCCGAAGGAATAAAATACTGTTTTCCAGCTTTATCGAATTCCACCAAAATATTATATGAGAAGATTACTTAAATGTTGTTTTTGTAACTTCAAAATACTAAAACCTCATTTTTAGTGAGATCAATGGTACACATGAATGGAAATTTCATGTGAACCCATTATTCCAATGATAATTCATGTATACGACCTCTTTCCACTAGTCCAATATTTAATCCCACACTATATTATATTCCATGAAAACCCAAGTGTACCATATGAGGTGAAATCATACATCCATAAAAGTGAAAGAAAAAATAGTAACCACATATTCTTGGTAAAATAAACTTTCATTAGTAAGGTTGTTCATGATAAAAAATATGATATCCATTATATTCTCTAACACATGCCAATGTCACCTCTCCATAATCTCTCTAAATAGTATGAAACAAAAAAATGGATAAAATCCATGATATCAATAAAATAAATTATTTAATAACACTTTTTTAATTCCTCAAACCTTGAAAACTCAATAGTTTCTAGATTTGAGATGCCACTCGGACCTTTTTCATGCCTCCCCTAATGCTAGAAGATTCTTACTTGTACCAGGGATCTAGGTTTTTACCATAGGGATAATTTACCCCCATATTAGAGTGACAAATAATGGTAGAAATAATCTAAACATCATCCAAGACAGTAATAAATTAAAGTAAACATAATAATTAAATAAATATATTAATAATAAATGAATGTGAAATTATATAATCATATAGACTCATGGTCATAATAGATTTCTAGACTTATCTCCCACCTAGACGACCACATAAACAAAAAAAATCATAATAGATAATGAGGCTCTATCTCCATCCCTATACCTCCTCATCCGAGTCTCTAATCCCATATAATATTTATCTCTGAATAGATATACTCTAAAACTCTACCCAAATTCCACACACCCAATTATCATGGTCTGTTTAATAGGCTGTGAGTACAACCTAGTTAGGTACCACCAACATAATCTTATACATAACCAATAAATGTAGTTTATGTGCATGTGACACGTTCATCTTGATACATAAATAACCACTATTTAAACGTATGTTTTAACATGACAGTTGGGATCAACCAAAACTTTATTTGGTCAGTGTCAGGGTGTCTCTAAGTACGCCACATGATAATTACTACCTATACCATTATATGGATCTAGGGTAAATACTTACTAAAAAATACCAACATGAAACTCGGGGATTTCCCTTTTAGGAATATATCACCTTGATCTATAGAAAACCCGATTAGGAAACACATCATCCATGTTCATGGGTGTGGCTCTCCCCTTTCAGTCATTAGTTCATATTAGTCAAATAGTGTGTCTCTCCCCTTCCATATAACACCTCTACCATGTTTAGGGATGTGTCACCCCCTATGAGATATCTGCTAATAAATTTTTTGGTTATTGACCCCCTTAATATGTATGACTCATACAAATTTGAAGGTGTAGCACCCCCTATTAGATATCATCACATCTAAGTCTAGTGTATGGATCTTCTGTTCCAAAAATTAGTTCATCTAATTGGAAGGAGCATGTAATGGAGTCTTTAACTATAATATCTATATAATGGTGTACTATGCATCATACCATACAAATCAAGGGATATTCTACAAGGAATCCTAAATCATAGTATTTGCATCATGGTGGACTATTCAACCCACCATATAGATCAAAAGATAATGGCCAAGGCATCTCAAAACATAGTATTTTCATCTTGATCAATTATGAATCCAGCCATATGAATCCAAAGATATTTTAAATGAAATCCATATCTTTTAATCAATAAATAAGGGTGGGGACTACATTCTTCCAGAATCCTCTCTCATATCACATATTGATGGGGATAAACCTTTGTACAACTCCATCACAAAATCTGATGTAATAATTTCTTCTGAATTACCTAATATCACCATATCCATAAAAGTGTTACATCATCATTTTTTTTTGTTATAGGGTCAAAATTTTAATAGGGTACCCATCAGGGCCTTCTAGGCCGCATTTTAGTATGGACACCTCACTGGGGTCCCCTGACCATGATCACTTCTCTTAGGATGATGTGAATCACCCATAGGGAATTGATTCTGTCAGCATAGTCCGAGTCATGTCCTAACCTCACTAGCCTTACTTAGAAAACCTCACTAGAATTACTCTTAAGAGATGACCTAAATAACATAATATATACCTATTTATCATGAGGTATTTCTTCACAGCCAACCTATCCACCCATCTCTGTAGGGTCTAACCACCCATGTAATCATGGATCAATGAGAAATAGAACTCTTCTTAAGCTCTCCATACTAGCCTAATATCTATAAATCATCTTAAGTTTCCACTAAGGTTTACTTGGTCCATTCATTATCAACCCAACACTCTTCTATACAAGGATATGTCTAAGGAAACCACATTTTGGCCACAATGTTATGTTGACATTAACTATCTAAGTCTCACCCCTTAGGTTCTTTGTATCTTAGGGAATAATAATATAACTATGGCCTTCAACATTAGAATTTGAGTCATCATCCCTTTGAACAAGGTCCATCATGGCCTTGGAACATTATTCAATCCATACACATTCATTTTCTACTTAATAAAATTCATTTTAATTTAAAATATCAATCTACATCACTATCAAGACCACATATCACATGACACTTATAATTAATTAAAGTGAATAGCCATATGAGTATAATTAAGGAACCACCTACCTCCTAACACAATTGTTCCCTGTGAATTCACAGCCCGACAAGGTTCACTCAAGCTCGTCCAAGTCAAAGGACCATGATCCATCCACCAATGGCCTTATATCATGATTAGAATCGAAAAAAATTCATAATAACCATTTATAATTTGTTAAACAATTTGATTCAACTTAATTTAAACTAGAATAATTTCTTAAAATTCATTTGGTAGAATCTACTCTCTGAATCATTGAGAAAAGGGATTAGAACCACTTATGACACAGCCACACACTTAATCCATGAAAATCAATAATTTGTATTCCCTATCTAATGTAAAATTTCATTAAATGTTTCCATAAAACCTATAAAAAATCATACAATGACATAACTTCACCGAAAAAACCAACAATTAGGTTTATAACTCATATTGGAATACCATATATTCACAACATACAAAATCGCAATGAAAATCAATAAATTAAACCATGATATTATGGAATTGATGATAAACCATAAATTAAAACACAATGAAATTGAAAGGGAAGAAATGAAGAAATATAATGGAATAAAAGGTGGATATCTTTCCTTTGATCATTTCTAAAATTGCAACAAAACCCACCCAAAATAGAAGATGATTGAAGAGTAAGAGGAAGGAGGTTGTCCATCCTATGCATGCATGAGGAAGAAAGAAAATGTAGAGTTGATGCTAAAAATACAACAATGTTATTTTGGTAAATTAATTTTTAAGGAATCCAACATCATTCACGGCATAAGAAGAAGGTTCACATTGTGAAGTTATTGGGTAGAGTGCTCCCACCCTTGGATAAACTCTATTAACAGTATGAACCACAGTTTATGACCTACAATATTCTAAGAAAGAGTTAAACCCCCTGAACTACCCCATTCACTACATGAGCCACGTGGTCCCCAATGTGAATTGATATAGAAACTAAAATTTTAGCTCCCTAACCACTTGACCCTTCCTTGATATTCACTCAAGCAGCTACACAACCACCCATGTCTCGAACCACATCCAAAATAAACCTCTTGAGATGTCCCATCAATTGGAAATTGGCACTGAACCTAAATTATCATAAAGAACATCTTAGTAAAATAGAAGTTAAATTTACAAAAAAATTCCAATATAAAAATGGTAAAAGGTTTTATAATCACTAAAATATTTTAAGGTTCATTGTACGTGAAATAAAAAAATCATTTACTATATGAAGTGGATAAATTCAGGAGACAAATTCATAGTGAAGATCAAGATTTAAAGGTATTTTTCTACTCTTTCTGTAAGAATTAATTTAAAAAATAGACCATGTTGTGGCTGATATATCATTTTAATGAAGATAGTTAGAAACTCTAATGAAGAAGGAATAATTGGAATTGTATAATTTATTTTTTTACTAGTGGTTTTAAAGATAATGAATCAATTGAAACACATTTTGTATTAAGGTTTGAAATGTGATGGTGTTGAAAATATATTTTTATAAAGTGAAGATGTTTTTCATAGAGGAGGTCATGATACGAAGTTTGATTTTCATGATCTATTGTTGTTTGAAAAAGGACTTGTCTTGGTATGTACTAACATTTCACAGTTTGGTGAATATTAAATGAAGATTTTATTTTCTAATATATTATATATGATAAATTTAAGATGATTATTAAATCAACTTAGAAAAATTTTAAAGAATTTTTTTTAAAGTTATTTGATTAAACATACACATGGGTCAGACATATTATATTCAGGTCAACAAAACTCAACCCATTTGTTAATTATTATTAAGAAATTTTTTTTCTATTAATGGGACCTAGAAAAAAGCTTGACACCCAAATAGTTTAATAATTTTCTGCCTAATTCCAACCTCTTTTGTTAATTAGGCGTTAATATATCGTTATATATATAATTATCATTATTTTAAAATAATAAATATATATTCTTATATTTATTTTAAAAAATATGATCATATTATATAATTATCTGGTTGACTGAGCCACCAATTAATACATAATCCTAAAATAGCTAATAATTGAGCTTTAAAAAATTCCATATTTTTATTTGGGGAAACAATTAGGCCAAATAATACATTTTATGAGGTAGTATTATATAAAAAGACGGTATTTATGTGTATGTAAACCTCTATATTTGATCCCAATTAATGAAGAAGACACAAGACCATGAACAATTAATTTTTTAGGGATGATATAATTATATATCTAAATATCTCTATTTAAAATAATTGTTGGGTATTAATGGAGATGATATTTTTTCAAAGGAAGAAAAAACAACTCCATAATAAAGTTACAATATCTTACCATGAGATGTTAAGATTAATTATGAAAATCATATGAAGAGATTAATTCATTGAGTTGAGTGAATCCCCAATATTACTTTTGGGTAGGATTCCACAATACTTCATGACCATATTTGAACTTTATCAATGGTGAAAGAATATATGAAAATATTTAATTTCTAAGTAGTTTTCTATTTTTTAGAGAAACTAACATCCATTGTTTCCACATCCATTTTAAAAAAAATACTGGATACACTTTGAAGGATCCATTATAATACCAAATTCTTTATAAATATTAAATTTCTAATTAATTTCATTAATCTAAAAGTTTATCAAATGTTCAAACTATGAAACATGTTACAAAAACTTTATAACACTTGAATTAGTATGAATGATAACTTTAACACCTAAAAATTTCCCTGAATACATTTTAATATCATTACATGATATTGTAATCAATAAATTGTAACTTAAAATTGGAAAAATCAAAACAGTTAAATTAAATATCACATGTTTCATACCATTCAATAGAAAATGATATTGTCACTATATTAGACACATCAATAAATACAAGATAGATAATATTGAGACTAAAAAACTATATTTTTCATGATAGAAGTACCATTAATATATCATTATGTGATTATTGATTCCTATATTATACGATTTAGCTAAAAATCCCTTAATATCCCACTTTCACTAAATTTACTAAACATTTATATGCAATTTACCTTATGTCACATTATTTTGAATAAAAAATAAAATCATTTTTAAATCACTATTAGATGCAATACAAAAATCCTTTTGAATAATTGATCATAAAATACTTTAAATATGTTTTATAAATAAATTATAGTAAAATTAATCCTATTTTTTATAATAACATCATGGGACCATATAAGAATTTATATCATTTAAAATAATTATGAATTATTTAATGAATATTTATATTCAAGGAGTGTCCTCTATAAAAACCCAAAAATCACTAAATTTATAAATGGATCCGGGGTGATATATATATAAAAAATATATCTTCCTACCTATAAATACCAGATGTATCCTATAAATAATTTATAATTTAGCAATAAATTTCTATAAGATATTTGGCGACCCTTATAAACGGATATTTTCTGTATAATCCTACTCATATATTATTGATTCACCAAATAAAGACTGAATATGAATTATGAACATAACTCATGTCACTCATACAATTAAATGATTATATCACATGTTACTCTCCGAAATAGATAAGCACATCAGATGAAACTTATTTACGCATGTCTATAAATACTCTAAATATTATTCAATCAATGAACCATATCTCATACCTATTTTATAAGAGGAAAACTATCATATCAAATAACAAAAAAGATAACACAAGATCAATATTATACACATAAAACCCTGATTAGAAAAACCATAAAGATGGTGTAAGTTAGGTATCAATGTATGAAGGTTCATATGAAATATTAATTATTAACATTAGTTAATGGGTATTAGTATGAAACATGAACCCCAAGTGTATCATCCTTGACCCAGTTGACCTCTAACATGAAATAACCAAGTTCTATATAACTTATGAACGCTTATTTAAATGCCAAAGGATATTGACTAGTGGTAAATATCAATTCATTCTATGGAGAGACTATAACATATTTGAAATTGTTTACTATAAATGATAGCTATAGAAATATGTAAATTGTAATAAAAAATGTAGAGTAAATGTGGATGCCAAATTTAAGAGCTAGTTGTATTGAACTACATAACTCATTCTAAAACATTATTTCATACTATAATGACACAGAATCAAATATTTATGAATAGGGTCTCCTATTGTAATATCTTATACAAGTTATCCAAAATAGAAAAAATGATGGTCTATAAAGGGGGTTAATTGAGAGATACACTGAGTGGGGTGATAGTGAATCATAATAAGAATTGTCTTCAAAATTTACCACCCTTACTTAAAAATTGTCTTTCCTAATAGATCTTCACCACTCAATTATGGGGGTAAATTATTTTTCCATATTTTTTTCCAGTGTTGATCTTATTATTTATTCACATGACTGAACCATTAAGGGATATTAATTATGTTAGATTTATGAAATTTTCTCTTAGAGTAATATAAACAAGAATACACATGTTTATTAGTATTTATCATTGTTCAACACTATGGGAAAATCAGAGAAACATTCATAGAAAATGTGCTTATTCCCCATAAATAGTAATGGTTTTAGGCTTGGTTACACTTTCCTAGGGTAACATACCTTATAATGGTTTAGTGGCTCCTCACTGCTTCCCATGTTCCACTACATATAATTTAATAAATTTTAACCATTAATATAATAAATTAATACAATTTGGTTCTAATTCCAATAACAACATCACCTTATTATTATGGAGACACCAGATGTTGATTAACTGGTCTGGTTGATTATCAATTTCTTGTTTATAGTCCTACTATGGGAATTATTATGAGATGTATCTTCCTTCTATGTGATGTAATGTAATCCTTTAATTTTATTTAAAAAGAAGTCTGGAACACTTTTCTAGTTTCATAACCTCGAATTCCATCCTCTTATTTACTTTTGTAAAATTTCATATATTCCCTATTCTTTTTATTTAGTATGATATTTAATGGTTTCTTGTACCTAATCCTCTTATTTATATTACCTCATTTATAATTCTTTACTTTTAATGATTTGGATTTGTAATGTATTCATGTATCTATTTTGTTATACCTTTTATTTTACACAATAAACTCTCCTTTCATTTTAATTTAGAAAATTCCATGTAATTTCATTATAATGACTTGGATTTTGAATTCAAATTCAATTCTAAACCAACATCCTATATCTCCAACTTAAATATCTTCCTTTGGATATTTATCTAATAAATATTCACTAATGAATTCATATCGATAGTTATTGGATATCCATACAACCACCAAACTCACCTGAGAAAGCCAAGCCATCAAATCAATTTAAATTTTCTCATTTCAGTAATTCACCACATGATGATGTGCATCATAACGAGACCAATTTATTTTTACCAGTTAATCTCCAACTACCCATAATATTCATAGTGGGAACCTAAAATAAATATATTTAATTCACCTAGATAAGACCGCTAAAATCCACCCAATTTTTTTAGGTGTGAACAACTCTTTCATGATTTGTACAGTGAATTTTGGAACATGTGACCAATTTATTCATGGTGATTTTTTATTCCATAAGTACTGAAATTTATTTTAAATTAATAATGGTGTGAACCTATAATCTCCCTAAATACTTGATTCGATCCACAAAACCTTCTTATAATGATATATCATTCCAAATTTTGAATAACTATTACATAATTTTAAATTTACCTATATAAAACTCACTTCATGGTTTGAATTATCTATCATGGTGTGAATCACTTTTAAAAAACATCTATACTTCAGTAGCAACCCTTTAATATCATCCTATTAACTTTATAAAAAATTATTTATATGGCATTGAACAATACACATCCTCTCCAATTTAACCTTATGTGGACCTCCATTAAAGTTAGTTCCAAGCTAACATTGGGACCCTCATTTCCTATAGGAAATTATTCAACTCGGAAATTCTTACGCCATGGTGTGTATAATATTTTATCCCTATTTTAACTTCTTCAGATCGTATTATTCTTCTAATATATATTTATTTATGATCACCATAGTTGGGACTATAGCATGGCCACACCTCACTATTATTCATAGGTGGAATTTTAAATTTAACCACCAACCAAAAATATCCCTCCTCTAGCACTATGACCATTTCTAGATTCAAAACACATTTACTAAATGCATCATGGCATGGATGCTTTTTCATAAAATTAGAATAATATTCAATCCCCTTAAAACATTTATATCATTAAATACCTAACTCTAATGAACATCACATAACGTGATCCAATATTTCACACAAATAATATGAAAAACACTAGGAAACATTAACATCTTGTACACTGAAACCATATTGTGATCCAAAAATGATATTCCAAAATAAAACTAAGTTATAAAATACTTCCTGAGTTCTTTTCTTTATGTCCAATAACTTCCATCACTAAAAACCACCTTGCATGTACATAAAATCCAAAAATAAAATTCCTACATAAATATCTATGAAAATGACTTGTATATTGTCAACCATTTATTCATTATAACAACATTCACTTATATTATAAACAAATCATATAATAAATCATACGGTTATAAAAATATCCCCTCTTATATTTTGTGGAAAATATAATTTCTTCATCCACCCCATTTATAAATTAAACCCAAATGGTGGAAAACAAACCCAATGAACATCATCATCTTTGACCCTTAATGTGTGAGTATCATAGAAATAAATTTCCACCATCAAAAGATTTCACAATCTTAATTTGTTTTCAGAATAGAATAATGTTAACTTATAGATGTATTTTTAAAGGGAAATATTTAATTAAACACTTACTCAATATTTAGGCTATTGAAACTCCTCTAGTACTATTGATTTTAAGATCGGTGTAGGAGAGAATATTTTATGTTAAGCTCCACAAAGATGTCTAAAATATTCATTGAAACTACTTAATTTATAGTGGATTCAACTATTCTTTCTTCTAAAAGTACCCATAATAACATCCATATCCACAATAGGCTATTTGAAAATAGATATTATACTAAAAAAGTGTGAGGAATATATCTTGAATAATCCATTGATACCAATTTTTAAAACTATACTTTTGATACCTCTTGATCTTCAAAAACTTAACTAGAATCTTAATCCCCTAATGGTGATTAAAATCCTATAAAAATGATCAAAATACCATCCTTGAATCATCATATATTGACACCAATTATTGTTTCTTAATTTTAGAGATATAACTCATCGAGAATAAATATTCTTTAATAGTTCCATTTAGTATCATAAAAATTAATCTGTTGATACCAATTGATGTAAAAGTTAAATATATAAACATGATAATTCTCGCATGTTTCTATTTCTTCTCTCAATAAATTATATTAATGGAATAATACCAATTTATAATATGTGACCTTAACACCAATATTTAAACCAAGCCTTAATACCACTTATAATACTAATAATCCCTACTATGATATTTCTTATTTTTCACACATATATAAACTTGAAGCTTTAAAATATTTTAGTTTGTACCACACCTAAATATTTATTTAGAACTTTAGAGTTTAACATAACTTTACATGTACCACATGATTCAACTTTTCCATTAATCATATCTCTTCTCAATATGAAGAAACACTTAAGTAATAGTTATAAAAACATTTAAATATATAAAACGAGAGGTAATCTCTCAATTTTTCCTACGCATTTTGTGTACCTATTCTAGTAAACAAGTATCTTGATTCCACATAAAATCTACCCTAAAGACATTTTTTATATAGAATGTTTATAGTGATACCATCAGTAGGCTCAGATATTTATTTTAAGCATTTTCTTCACATTGTTTAAAAATATTTCATGCATTTTTCAGCATGAAAACATCACCATTTATTACACCTTTAGGATTAAAACCAATTAGGACCTTAAATATTTCAAAAAAATATTAATTCATTCACTTTATTCATATAGAGTTTTTATTTTCCTTTAGCTTATATACATGTTCTTTTGTAAGTACCTATACCCCATGGATCATGTCTCCCCATAAATTCTTTACTTCTTCAAACAATAGTTATTAAGAATTTAAATAATGTGGGGAGTGGGGAACCTTCCATTTTCCTCATGTTGAGTAGGATGGTGAGTCACTATGGACTGTCATTTTCTATTTAACCTTTATAATAAGGTATATTTTCAGATCTAAATTTGATTTACTAGAATCAATTTAAATCTCAGATTTTTTGGTATTATTCTCTTCAATAAAACATTTCTTATAAACCATTATTATTATGAAATCTTTATTAAAAAGTATTTATCCTCTGATGACCTGGAGATTAAAATTTATCTAATCCTTATTTCTACCTTGATTGTTCTTGTCAGTATTCTTTTATTTTTTAATATATACCATTCCCTGGATTACCTCTTTCACATTATTTTCTCCATATATAACCACATGTGATTTATTCACATTCTTATAAAACATTTCCTTGAATTTGAAATATATTTTTATCTCTATTCTATATTTTTATTTATTTTTAAATTATCTTTCAGTGTGGTGATTGTCTTTATTTGTCCGCTAAAATATATTTATTATAGGAAATAATATTTCATTTTATACACAATAACTTCCTCCTACAATTACTATGAAAAGTTTCATAGGATTTTCAACAGAGACTTGGTTTTCATGGTAATAATTATTGTAAAAATAACCATACATCTTCTATTCTGATTGAAAAATTATTCCATCATATATTCTAAAATTTCCATAGTAGTTAATGAATTCCAATGCCTAAAAATATAAACCTTCCCATACATTCTAAAAAAATATCACATCTCTATACCTTATTGTAGGTCTCATCCAGCTTCACTACCACTTAAGAGGACTTTTTTTTATCTATTTCTAGAACATAAAAAAATTTCCCTCTTCTTGGGAACTTCCATATCACTCTTATTGTTATGCATTAGACTAGTTTCATAATATGAAATACTATATTATACTATTGAGTGTAGCCTTAGGTAAATAACAGTATTTTCATTCATCTCCACAAATGAGGTAACATTAAACTTAATTTCATTATCTCATACTAAAGGATAATCAAATAATTAATGTAATTAGTCTTTCAATTTTGACTTTCCCATGGACTACTACCACCTCTTGACTCGAATTAACTTTTCTTACAACTATTTGATCTTATATATCTTTGTTTCAAGTTGAGAATTAAGATATTCCTAAAGCAACTTACCAAAGGTCATATCATCTTCAAATTCGAGGCATATTTTTCCCAACATATCCTTATTCTTCTTCATCTTATATTTATTTTGATCAATTGAGACTTTGAGGCATGCATTTTATTATTTTAACCTTTTTTTTTCAACATAATATTATCTCAAGTGTGCATTATGATCTGCTTTATTAGACCTTAATTTTTTTATTTCTTTTAAATTAGGATCACAAATATTTTAATCTTATTGAATATTATACATATTGGATGAAATTTCTTCTAATTCCTCAGAGTGGGATTCATTCTTCTCCCTTATATTAGTATCCACTTCTAGAAATATCTTTTTTAAACCCGTTTAATTTTTCCACCATAGTATTCAATACTTTGGAATAGTGATCTTAAATATTTTTTATGATAAAATTTATATTCTATTCTTGTATCCATTGATCGAATTCCATAAATAAGTTTACAACATCCCTTCATGGACTCCTTGAGAGATCCTTATCATCAATGGATCCAAACACACTAGGATAATAAATTTCCTAATCTATTATAGTAGTTATATTAAAAACATAAATAGATTTTAATTAAAATTATCTGAAATTGTTTTGTTGGGATGTTATATTTTTAAATTTGGATATCAATATTTTCTTATACTATTCCACAAAAAGGAATTCCCTTTGAATTTTGATTCTTCTTTAAAGGATTTTATTTTTATTTTTCCCATGACAAACTATAATAAAAGATCATAATAAAACTGAAAATCAAAAAATCAATCAGATAAATTTATAGAAAAAATTAATCCAATAGATGATAACTCATGCTTTGATGCTAATTATTATTTCCTCAAGGAACTTTGGTGAGAGATATATTGGTTGGAAAATTATGTTATGAATTAATTTCAAAATTTATCACTTTACTTACTATTTAGATTCCATAATGAATATTGACCTCTAAATTATAAGGGTTACCTCATTTGATTAACCTTTTCAGTGTTTTAATGATTATGACATCAACTGATTATCCAATTTCCAAATATTATCTATGATTACTTTACCCATTTTATGAATTTATTAAATAAAAACAATAATACACTTAAATATAAATATTTTTCTGGGTTCACCACTATAATATAATATAAAGTTATTTTGAAGAAATGTGTCTATTCACTAAAATCATTTATGGGTTTAGGCTAGCTCACTCTATCCTAGGGTCACTCTCTTTTTAATGGATTTGGGAAAACTCACATCTTCCCAAGGATCAATCCCTAGGACATCTTCCTTTCCAATCATTACTTCTAAAAAGGAACGACATATAACTCATAGGCCCAGAACAATATTACCTTATTATTTTGGGTATATCAAATGTAGATTGATTGGTGTTGTGGAAAACCACTTCCTTCTTCAGATTCCTTATGTGAAAATCACTATGACTGACATCTTCTTTAATGAGATATCCTATAATCCCTAAATTTGTTCTATAACAAGCCTATAACACTTTTCGAATTTTTCCAACAATTTCTTAGTCTTTTTTACTTTAATATACTTGTAGTATTTCCCTTCCTCTTCTTCTTTTTCATGATCTTATATAGATTCTAATACTTTATCCTCTTC
This sequence comes from Viscum album, assembly GCA_963277665.1. Lineage (NCBI taxonomy): Eukaryota > Viridiplantae > Streptophyta > Magnoliopsida > Santalales > Viscaceae > Viscum > Viscum album. Next base: position 534,902,153 of record OY728126.1, read on the forward strand.
TTTACAGCCTCTTATTTGAAAATCCCAGATTTAGAGGTTTGGTTATCCAATTTATTTATGTATCTATTATCTTCATTCAACTTATTATATATATTATATTCTACTTCCTTTTTAATCTATAAGGTTAACTATTATCTCATTTAGATTATTTTAATTTTGAATTCAAATTCAAATGTATTCCAACATCAAACTTCTCCCACCTTAATAATAGCCTTTGGATATTTCTCCAGTAAATATTCTCCTATGAATTCATATTTTTAGTTATTATATGTCTATATAACCACCAATATATAATGATTATTCCAGGTCATAAAATCTATTTGAACTATTTAATTTTCATCCAACATGGAATGATGATTTGAATCATGATGTGAGTAGAAAGTTTTTACTAGTTAACCTCCAATTGCTTGAAGTATTCATAGAGAAAACCTCCAATTACAATATACCATCAAAATTGAAAAAACCTCTAAAATGAATATATATTTATTTCATGGAGTGAATAATTGGGTCATGATACAAATAAAAAAATCTAGAGTGTATTACCTATTTTTTGACTATATGAACTTATTCATTCAATAAGAACTAAAATTTATATCAACTTATTTATAGAGTTAATTAATTATTCAATTCATAATTTTTTTCTCCAGAAATAGATAATTATATCCATCCATCCTTCATGGTGTGATATGACCATCCAAGGCATGATCAAACTTTACAAAATTTTCAACTTACCCACATAAAACTTAGTTCATAGAATTAATTGTCTATCACAATGTGAATGAAATTTAAGAAGATTATAGAAATCCACATGAACACTTAAATACAACCATAGAGACCTTTATCCAACATCATGTGTTTGTAGATGACCATCATGTAACCTGTCCAATTTAAAAATTCATTTTCCTCTAGTATGATTAGTTTTGCACCCAAATTGGCCTCCTCTTTTAAGATAATGAATTCAACAATTAAAAATTCCATGTGATATTGTGTGGAAAATTTTTTCCATCTATTTTGAAATACATAGATGAGATCAATATTTAAAGATAGTCTTAACCATAATCAATATAGTTAGAACTATGGCATGGACAAACCAATTTGTTTTCAATAGGTGGACTTCAGAATTAAATTTCCATCCAAATTGCTCCATTCACCTACACTATAGACATTTACTGATTCAAAATTCATTGGAAAAATTCACCATGTTTTGAATTATGTTTTTTACTATAATAATGATCTTCAATAACATATAATCTTCTCCAAAATTCAATACTTAACTTAAATGAATATCACATATCAGGATTTAATATCTCACACCCATAATATGAAATATATTGGGAAATGTTTATGTCTTGTTCAATGAACCATTATTGTAGTCCATAGATGATATTCTAAAATAAACTCAACAATTAATCTTATTTTAGACTTCTTATCTTTGTGTAAAATAAGTTCAATCACTAAATCCATCCTTATGTGGACCAAAAATCCAATACAACGTCCTATATATATTACTTCAGAAATCTCTATTATATTATCAAACATTTATTTATTTTGAAATATTTCACTTATATTATAAACAATTACAATGCCAAATCATGTGGTTTTAACAAAAAATAAATGAAATTTCCATAAATACTGCTCTTATTCCCTTAATGGTCCCATCTATTTACTCTATTCAAGATTTACATACTCATCCAAATAATGTAGGGCCTTTTACCTAATATGTTATATCAATAAGGATATCCCCCTAGGTACTAGGGATGTAGAGAAAGGTGTGATTATGTCTCAGTAGGTCACTACTGACACTGTAAGTAAACATATATAGTATATAAAATTGCATGTAAAATCTAAAATTATCAGAAATAAATAACATATTATAGAATAAATGATAAATATGTTATAACTGTGGGTATTTCACAACCACTAAAGTGTGACTATACTTTCTATGGCTACTATCAGGGAGCACATGAACATATCACATGAATAATAACTAAGAATCATGTCCCATGAAATATAAAGTCAGAATATTACATTGTATTAACATATGAAAAATATCATGGGAATTATATGAGAATAAACATGTCATAACAGTGGGAATAACTTCCTTTTGGCATAAATCATTTATAGCCATAAAATTCTAGAAAACCTCAATATTGCAGGAATCATTTATTGACTATAACTTCAATAGAGGGAATAGCTTCCCTTTCTATAGAAAACCATAATATATCAAAGAATCCCTAATCGTGAGTAACATCACAATATTGGGAATCTAGTCTCTCAATAAACCATACCCATATGACCGTCTTATCCCCTTCCGAGGATGCATCCCACCTTTGGTAGTACATTCCACTTCCATGGGTATTGGTAAATAATGAGGCATTATTTCCAACCACCATTATTACCATTTCATGGTGGTCATTTAATTATATGGATCAATGGTAATTATGGTCTATGATAATGAGTATAATAAAAAAAACATCACATAATTAATTTACATTAAGTTTGGAATAACATAATTATAACATAGATTATAAGATATGATGATCCTGTTATACCCACCAGTCTACAAATATGGATCTAGGGTACAAACTTATCGATTACAAAAAAGATATAGGGGGACGAACAATCACCTTATATGCTACCCAACATGCCAAAAATGGATTTGGTAAATTAAAAATCCTAAAAAAGGCCAAGAATCAGGTTTAAAAATTTTAATTAAAGACCGTAATCATACTAAATAAGGATAAGGGAACCCAATCAATGTCCTTAATTTTAAAAAATGACTTAAGTATTCCCCCAATGGGACTATAGTACAAGATACACATAGTCTAGTTCAAACACATGACTATCACATGATATGCCATTATGTCCCTAAATATATTTTCCCAACACCTATGGGTCACATGAATGAACTTCAACTTAGTTTTAGGTTCATCTTCTTGGTTTTCTAAGACAATATATCACACATACCATTAAATATGAATAAGCCATAAAAAATTTATAGTGATCACTAGCTAATGATTTGAAAAATCCATTATATTGAATACAACTGGTCGATTCTACTTCATATCATAGAAATATAAAAACCAAAAAACCCTTTAAAATTTGGATATAACTAATGATAAAATGAGATATAATGATTAAGGAAACTATAGTATCAAATAAAAGCGTTATCATTACCTATGATGGCCTATTATGAATAACAATACTCCAATATAATTATAAATAAAGGTTTCCAACACTTAGAAGAGAGGAAAATTAGGGAAGATAGGGAAAGTAGGTTTCTATGAATGAGGAAGATGATGAGAGTGTTATGTTTTTAATAAATTAAATATTTGAATCAATATAATTATTTAAAAAAACAAAGAGTGTACTCTTCTGGCACCCTATAGTGACCCACCACATACTCACTCTAGGGTCACTAACCACCTGTTAGAACACTTAAATCTATCACGCCATTATCATCCTACCCTAGTACTTGGTTCCTTGTACTAGTCTACTAGAGAGTATCTTCTCCAAGAGAATAATAATGATTTGATCCACTATATTATTTGTTTATTCCTCTAATGGTTCATCTCTATGTATTTGATGCTGATCATAGGAGAAAGACTGAGGTTTATTCTCCTAAGTTGAAAAACATGTATCACATCATTAAAGTAATAGAAACTTAGAGGAAGTGAAAATAAGTATTCCACTATACCGAACCTTTATAAATCCAATATTTTTTCCCAAATACCTAGTAAATAGCTTCAATTTCCTTTGAATTTTACTATTTACCAAATGAAGAGACACCCACAAGAAAAATTGTTTTTCCACCTGAAACTCAAGTGGGTGGCCCTGTTTATATATGTGTTCTATATACAATTCACAATAGATAATAACTTTAGGATCAACTATATATTCTTTGAGGTATCCCTAAGTAGACTCAAATTTATAATTGAAGTATCCCCTTACTTTAACTAGAACAGAATAAAACAACAAAACTTCCTATACAATGCCTCAAAAGGTTTAATCTAAATTGATTCCTAATATCTATTATTATAGTTGAAATCAGTTTAAGAGATATGAAACTTATAAGAACTACTAAAATCATGCGTACATGATCACAACATTTACTCTATAATATGGACATTTTTCTTAGCCTTTCCATCCATCTGAGGATGGTATATGGTTCTCAAATTCACTTGTGTATCAAGATATTTCGATATACCCTTAAAGAATAAAGATATAAATAAGGATTTATAATATAAATCAATATTCCTCAATATACAGTGAATATGTTATATCTCTTGGACACATAAAATACCCAACTAATTAATATATTGTGTCTCCTTGATTATTAGTAAGCATGCAACATTGGTCAACAATTCCACCATAAACCATGTTTCATGACCACCTTGGTGTTATCATGGTAACCCTATACAAAATATGTTTTCAAAATATCTTATTTCAAATTAGTAATAATATATTTTTGAATAGATAATATGGGTCTTGGATATAAATCCATTACCTACTGACTAGCGATGCATTAAAAAACAAGCCCCACTATATCTCTCTTTGTCCCAGGACTACAATACTGCCTACACACAACATGGGACATTGTGGTAAGTCTATAGTGAATGAACCACCTTTAGGGGTGTTGATATCATATTAACTTCATGAAATTTCTCATTAAGGATACAAAATTTCCTTATAAATAAAGGATCTCATCATTATTATTGGACCGATAAAGTGTTTCTTCCCACCGTATACACTACTCTGTATAACTCAATAGTTTTAGTAAAAAAACTATTTCACCTTCAGTCTATCAGGTGAATAAATAATAGAAAATGTCTAAAGAGAATATATAAAAAATGAGGCTTATCAATTGCCTCTCATCATTGGCCTCATGGACTACCTACAATGAAGTCCTTCTACTGATTGTGTCTATCATAGTATTCACCTTCACAGTGGTTTGTTTCATCTCAAAGTAAAATAACTTAAGGCGCAAAATGCACTATCTCTACCAAAGGTTTAGGTGATGCTGATAAAAAATATATCAAATGATCTTATGGTTAGTATTAACAAGAAAACTCACTCAAATTATAGAGACCATAATTCCGTAGCTTGTAAAAAACCATGAAACACTCTCAGTCATTAGTTAAACAATTATTATCATGCAACCTCAAAATATTAGATTTATATGAAATCAAAAAACCATCTTATATCATAAAAACACACAAATAAATAATTCATGCATAATAATTAATGGTGTACTCCATACCCATCTAATGTTATTATAGAATTTATGTAGACATAAATGCATTCTTTAGATTATGAAAGGCTCCGTCACAATGATATCACCACTTGGAACTTCACCACCATATTTATCATGTTCTTCATCATATCTAGTTGAAAAAATAACACCTAAATAATTCTCATATAATATCCTACCAATATTAGGAAGCTTTAGATCTTGAAGTCATTCTTGGTTTTCTCCCAATAAGGAATATACTCAACCTTCTTAGAGTCCATAGATATTTCCTCCTATTATATCATGTACCCCAATAAGTGAATCTCATATATCTAGAATTGAAAATTTTAAAGCTCAACATAAAATATTTACACTATTTGTATGCTAACAATGATTTATAAATATCAAGCATCGTCTCCCAATGATAGAGAATATAACTGGATTTGATCAATGAATACAACCAAGAAAGATTTTAAATTTGGATGGTGGAACCAATTCACCAGAGACATAAATACTAATAGTAAATTCTTTAATACTAATAGTGTAAAAAAATACTCATATTTTCCATAACATATCTTGAAATTAGTATGAGGAATATTATAAGTGCTCACTCATAGCTGATGATAACCTAATTTTAAATTAATCAAGGAGAACCAATTGGCCCCCTCAGTTGGTCAAACATATTTTTAATATAGGTAAGAGGTTATTGGTTCTTTAATAACAACTATTACATCATCTATTAATCTTTACATAACTAATGTTTTCCATCCACCTTCTTAGTGAATAAGAAAAACATCATAATAAGTATCTATTATCAAGTAAATAAATCCTTCATATTCATATTGATATAATTTATCCTTTAGAATTATATTATCTACAAGATATATCCTATAAATAGGAATAGTTATAGGATAAATTTTTGGTATAGGTTCAAATGTATACTCAACCTATCCATCAAATAAAGACCATTAGAATTACTCAGGAAATATATCCAGGAATTAGTCGAAAAAAAGAGAAAAGATCCATTAATTGTTTTTATTATTATACCGAGAATCATTGATCAAATAAGTTAAAAAAATCTCAAATTTCATATGGTCAGGTACTAACTGTATTTATAATAAATACCAATCACTTAAATGGGTGTATCCATCAACCATAGTAAACATGAAAGATATCCATCGATTATAGTAGTTGATGTGTGACCAATGCTGATTTAACCAATCCAAATTTAGGATCAAATTGAAGCTATGTATCTATAAAAATTGGGAATCTCAAATAGTTTTATATCCAATAATCATGTGGATATAGTCATAATATCATCAAATATCCTTGGATCATTCCAATAAGGGGGTTTTGAAATACGTCATTCCATAATGGTACACTATTTCCTAACCCAAATCCTCGCCAAACTGAGTTGATATAAATGATTGAAAAATACTTGTATCAAATAAAGTGAATGATAATATATATTCTACTAATATCCTACCTTTATTATACGATGAATAAAATTTATGATTAATAGGAATCAAATTGTTTTCATGAATCTATCCTGAACCCAGGCCTCTTCCTTGGCATCTTTATACCAATCAACTCTAAGGATTACCACTTTTCTACTTTTGTTGGCCTTGGGAATCCTTACCACATTTTCTCTCTGATAGGCTAAAATAGAACCAACTACAAACATATAGTATGACAAAAACAATCTATTAATCTTAAATCATAATGATCACCATGGACATGAGATTACTAGAAAGATATTTGAAAAATAGACTACTAATACTCCATTTCCGAAAAAAGGACACCACACTGGAGTTCAATTGTATTTCACTCAATTATGCTTCAACCTATTACACTGATAACATAATTTTGGAGTCATTATTTAATTATAAGAATAATTCTTAGGTCCTGAACTAGCCTTATTATCACCACTCCAAAAATAATCACCGATATGCTACTTACAACTACTCGAGCATCTACTTCTAGAACTAACATCATAAAATTACTGACCAGAAGGGCTATATTTTTCCATGTTCTTTACTATAATTAGAGCATGATTCATAAAAATAGAAAATAAATAAACTCAATTTATTTTACCTATGATCCAATCAAAAATCTCAAACCATCATCAAAACATAAAACCCTATCAGCATCATTACTAACCTACGAAAAAAACTAAAGAAGCTCAATAAAATGAGATGTATATTAGATCAAAAACTTGATCCCCTATTATAGATGCATATAGAGACAATAAATTTTTACTATCTATGTCTTAGAGAATAAATTATTAAAGAAAAAATCCTGAAACTATTTCCAATACATCCCTAAATACTGCTCTTTATAGTCTACTACATCTAAAAAATACCTCTCTTATCCATAAATCATTTTCATTGTAAAACTAACCTTCTTCTCAAGTTGTGTATCTGGATGGATGACGATAATATGTATAAAATTGACTCTAAATTCTATATCTTGAGGTACACACTCTTTAAATATATATATATATATATATGTTGTAATAAAAAAATCCTTGATAATATATTACATGGAATCGTAACCCCTTAGAACTTCGTATCCCACAGACTAAATCATATCAAGAATACTGTCATAATTTTTTTTATCAATAACATGTATAAGTGTAACTCGAATCTCTATCTTAATAACTAGGGAGGAATTATACCCCCACACTATGGGAGCTTAAGAGGTGGTTTTTTGAATTCAATGTCACTACAATTCCAAATGAACAACTTGAAATAACATTTAAAACATGTATTTTTATAAAAGATCAACTAATGAGTAATATGTACTGTGTCTCACTATGTTATACCAACGCCCTAGAATAATGAAGATTTCACCTAACATCTAGATCTCTCTTTCTCCATATAGACCTAATTATAAGGTTAACATTAGATTAAAATAGGATCTATAATATCTATTAACAATAAGATAACATAAGCATGGATCAGTTAAGTAGAATACAATCATAATGTTATATCGAAAAACACTATATAAGTTAATGATGAAAATTTAAATAACATAACCCAATATAATAATCCAGGTGATCCACCACAATCATTAACATGAATTTCATTTAAATCCTATATGAGAAAACTGATGTATGAATGGACATTCTCTTTCCACACCAATCCTTTAGAAAAAAATAAATCAATAAATATTGACTGTTATCATGGGAAAAATATCAATCAAATTAACTATAATAATAAAAAAAGAACTACATCCATGGTAACCTAGACTTATCCTATACATGTCTTATCTACTCCCAAGAACAAGGTCTATATCATGTTCTGAATATATACTATCCCCTTTTTACTATATCCAAAAATAGTAATATAAAATGAAAAGAAAGTCTTTTATATCACTTCATACATTTCTTGGGCCAGTTTATATACATTGTGGCTAAATACGGTGGCAAATAACTCATGTATGCCTCTCTATACACTAGAGGCCATCAAGTAACAATGTGGATCTATGTTTACAATGGGGATACTATACCCTCTTTGATATAGGGAACCATAATCCATAGTAGAAACAATATATAAAAAGTGATAAAAAATGAATTATTGAAAATTTGGAAATCCAAGATAAATTCTAATAATAATAAACAAAATAACCCATGATTTTATAAATGAACATCTATAATTTGATGCAATTATATAAATATGAACATAGTCTACCAATTTTAGATCATATGTAGGAAATAAAAAATAATCAAATTAAATGAGACTATTGTGAAATTGTGGTCCACATCCTCACATAGTCTTGTCTCCTATCTCTATTTAGGATCCACCCACTCGTCAATCAAATGAAATTATTTTTCCTTTTCCATTTATTATAAATTGTAAGTCTGCTCGAATAGAATTTTTCTAGAGTAGGGTGTGAGTACAATTCGATTTTCCATCAACAATGATGTGTATAAATATATCTAGTAAATTCAAGTGTATGTATAGTGTTATATGATCATAATTTAAAAGCATGCAATGGTTGAAATGATAAATATGACATAATTATCGGTTCTAGACCACCACCATGGTCTAACCATTCCTACTTCAGACAAATTATTTGTTCCTCATAACATATCACAAGAATAATGATTTGTAATAACATCCCAAGTCATATGAAGAGGCCATGACATATTTTCATAACATTGTAGATAGCTTATAAAAAGTTTTTCAAAATAAAAAATCTTAATATTGGGTATAACAACCCTATGACTTCTATCCATAATATTAATAACATTGTAGAACAACCACACACAAATGGGTTTCACATCTTGACTATAAAATCAATATTTGATATAAAATCTCTTGTAACGACAACTAACAATAGGGATATTCATCCCTATTTCAATTAAGTACCATAAGATAAGGAATCACTTCCCTTCGAAAAACATAATCATAAATGAATCTCACCCAATTTTATTGAATCACTAGTCCATGGGTAGTATGTTCCTATTTTCATGGGTATTATAAATTTATTAGGTATAACATCCCACCTACAACATTACTAAGGCCACATGGTAATTTTATTCAAGGCTTAGTGGGTATTATGTACAATAATAATTAGAATCATAAAAATCTCCAATAATATATTATAAGATATTTTTTTATTAATATTGGAATAGTTTCAAAATAACAAATAGTCTAAACTAGCTATTAAATCTTATACCCAAACTATTTTCATATCTCAACCCAAATTATATCCATCATTGTTAAAAAAAATGCTAATATGGGAGGGAAACTCACCCCATATCTTAGATAACAAGATAATAAGTGATTTGAGAAATCCAAAAGTACCTCAAAGGTAAAGACTTAATATGAACTCTATAGATTACAAACCTATCTCATACTCAATGTGAAAAAACTATTTTAAAAAAGTTCCTTTATGTCATAAAATAACTCAAAGAATCCCCTAACTTTTCCCATGTATAAGATCCATGCATTTGGGTCCAATACCATGGACATCGAGGGCCAAGTCATTATGGAATAGTGATGAAAGTGTCCATCGTGGACCTTGACATTCATAACCTACTCATACAAGTTGACAAAAAGTAGTTCAACATAGTTTTAGATCAATAACCAAAGTAATGTGATACCACATATCACATATCACATGAAACATGTATAAAAATCTATCAATTATTCAGCCCCATCTTCTTTGGTTTAGTAGAAGTATGATCCTTGAATACCATCCCCTGATTCAACTTCGGATGTTAAAATCTATAATCCTAAAAAGAACTACAAATTAGGGCATGACCAAAAAAAATTTATGATACAACATGAATAATTAATAAAATATCAAAGAAGATTGTTTACCATACATGAGGTGAGCACCTGTAAAAAATTAAACTCTGATATGGACATAAATAAAAGAGTTCCACTATTTGAAACAGATGAACAAGATTTAAGAGAAGGGGAGTCTTGCAGTTGTGAATGGGGAAGGAAGGTAAAGTGTTGATTATTTTAATGAAGTAAATATTTAATATACTATAATGAAAATCAAAAGGAATAGATAATTAACCCTTATGTTACCTGCCTCTCACCCACTAAGAACTTGGTATCCATTTTGTACCTGCTCTTAGGACAGTGACCACATGATTGTCCAACTAGAGCTTCTAGCCACTAAAAATCTCCACCACGTACCTAGGACAAGTTCACTGGGTAAACATTAACATATATCAAAATAAAGGATGTCCAAAAACCATGTTAGTTCTTTTGAAACTATCCCATATCCCCCCTCCAACACCTAAAACATTCATAATTCAAATAAATACATAAGGTTTGGTAAGAAATTCATTGAAAACACACCTACAATATATGGGGTCTTATACTAATAATTCTAATAATGTTGTGTATTGAACTCCATTTGGTTTACTTAAGTGGTCCATTATGATCAAAAAACTTATTTTGTGCCTCATGATTGAACTTGGTATCTCAATATGAATCCTTAATCACTATGGTCTTAATATCTTATCACAAATTATGACTTTTCTTGACAATTATTCAATAGGAACACCTCAATTTCAAACATTTAATGGTTAATTATAAATCAATTTTATTGATATTTTCTTCACAGATAAAAAATGATAATGTAAAAATTCCTTTGTTTAACATGATATATTTTACCACTTGTGTTTTATTTCTAATAAAATACCCACAAAAAAATGTTCTAGTTCCATTATATCCAATATTTAAAACCCTTTTGTAGTTATGTTTTCATTATATGGTGTTGATAAGTAAATTACATCTTATGTAATACACCTCGTATAAAATATGTGATATGTCATATATCTCTATCTAGGAATATGATAAATAAACCCTCTTACTCTACATTATCTATGAGAAAGCATTTTAGATGATAATATGTTGGATAATGGTGAGATTAAGAATGATAATTCATATGTTGAAAACTTAAACAAGTTATCCCAATATTTGTTCTTTGTAATATTAAATATTATGATGCAGTTAACTTATTTTTTTAAAATCACAAACACTTATAACCCTTTTTAAGAATATATTCATTCTTTGAAAAACCAATCAATACAGATTAATGTAAAAACTTATCATATGTTCATATTTTTTCCAATACTTCATAAGGTAATTAATATTAGTTCTTTACTATATCATAAATAATGATTCCAATTCCCAAAGAGCCTAGTGTGATCTTTTGACTAGAAAATGTTGCAATATAAAGTCAATAAAACAAATCATACATGAGTCTATGAAAAAATTAAAATTATAGTAGAAGTCCAAAAATTAAGAGAGGACAAATAAACTATCCATCACAGTAAACAAAAATCTAAAACTATATAAAATAATTCAGTAGTTTTCTATCCAATAATAATGAAAGGGAACCAAATAATGGGAACTCATTAAAGAGGCATGTATAATCCTAGGGAAGAAGGGGACAACATGAGAACATGAGTAAAACCATGAAAATTCTCAAACTAGTATCTTGAATCCTAAAAAAATATTTATTTTTTATATTATTACATCAAAAAATATTTTAGGAAAAAAAACTAATCTCATTTCTAGATTTTATAGCGATTTGGTTTACTAAACATGTAGATAAACACTCATGCAACAGACATAAAATATGATATAAAAATTCGTATTTCTTCATGTTCATTGAAAAAATATGAACTCCTTCATATTAAAATATATGATTCTCTAAGAAACATGAAACCTTTATTTTTCTTAACAAGGGAACACTTTATTTTCATAATATAATTATTTATGTTATTCTAATATTATTTATTTTAATAATATTTAAACCTTTGATTACATCCATTTAAACTAGTTTGGAATTAATTAAATTAAAATCAAAAATAAGGGAATTAATTTGAAAATTTTATTTTATATTTTATGAATATTACATGAAAGAATATAAACTATTCCGCATTTAGATTTATTTTCCAATTTATAAATACATAAAAAATATCTTATTTTTTTTAAAACCATATATTAACATTATTATTCAAAACCATCAAAATTAAAATTAAACTTAGACCTTATTCTGATTTTTTTGGTATGTTATAGATCCCTTTTTGGATTTTATGTGGGTTATGCAAGCCTATGATAATGCAATATTTAAAGTTAATTAAAATTAGCACATTGATATTTAGAAAATAAATATTTTAAAAAATTTCCTTGTATAGTAAGCATATTTTTTAGTACATTACCTACATAATCAAACCCTTATTTAAATAATTTAACCATTTGAGTTGTGAACTGAACATGAAAAATATTCATTAAATAACCATATGACTTGTGAATTATGAGATATGTAGTTAGGCTATAATTTTATCTTTCAATTTATATTTCTAAATATTTTATTTCTCAACATGGTAAGAATTGTTTCAAAGCAATATTTGGGACATGAACAAAATATAGAAACATCGTTGAAATGGGAAATAGTTTACCATTATGGTGTACTCCATTATCAATATATAAAATTAAGATGGTACTTTATTGTTCATATTGACATTTTATTCGAATTTTCTAAAACAAAATCGACTAGGATGTTCTTCGTTACCACTATTAGTTTTTGATGGGGTAACACATATCCAAAGGTAGTAGATAAAATCTCAAAAATTGTCCATAAGATGTTTACATGATATAATTAAAATTATTATATAAAACATATGAAAAATATACATTATTTTTGATGAATTCATCAATGTGATATTCTTTGATGAAGATGCTAAACCCTGTTATAGATAATTTAGAGAGATATTTTTATAGTAACCAAGAGGATTCCACCTTTAAAAGTATCTATGAATTGAATGAATTCCCAATAAAAATTATTTTTTGGATTTTAATTTATTATAATATCTATCAAGAACTTTATTATAATATAAAAAGTGAAAGATTGATTTAAATTCTAAATATTTATGTTCTTTTGAAGATACAAAGACATCCATGGTTTTTGAATTCTTTTTATAGGAATCAAGTACTGTCATTGAATTTTATTTCATAATACAAACATTACATAATTATTTGATTTATGAAACATTTAAACATTCCATCCATTTCTGAAATGATTGAATTATAAAACATCTTTCAAACTATTTCTTACATTCAAACAAACATGAATAATATGTTTAACAATTGAAAATTCTATTAAGCTCCATTGAATATCACCACATAAAATTTTAACTATTAAATGATAGATTATTAAAAGAAGAATATTAATGGTTGAACGAAATATTATATAATACATACCATTTCATGGATGATGAAATAGATACTAAAATGTTCATGCCAAAAAAAACATAATAAAAAACATAGTGACTGTAATACTATCTATATCGCGAGGTAGGCTCCACAAAGATAACATTATGATAATAAAAATTCTTGTGATGAGTGATTTGTTGAAAAAAAACACATTAAATAGAATATGTGTGAAAAATAAATATAAAAACTATTTTTATAGAATTTTATATAAATAGTTATTATTTTTATATTCCATAATAAAGAGAGTGGTACATATTTTACAAGGAAGAATATGTTGGAAGTGATTATTGATTCATGGTGAAATTATACAATTCACATGGGATAAAGGGAAATATAATTTCTTTACATACATTTTAAAGGCCTCATTTAACTATTTTATTAATTTATACATAATAAATTTTTTATTTCTATATGTGAGTAGTGATCTCAAACACAATGACTGTTGTAAATAATACGGTATAAAAAAAATTCTAATATATTTTGATAGATGCGTGTTATTCCATGTCCTCAAATGTTGTCTCCATACTGGGGATAAAGCTAGTAATTAACTGTGAAATTTTTATAGTATTTACATGTAGTAGAAGGTATATTTATTTAATTTTTTTCTAAATAGTAATAAGAATAATATCTTAAAGTTAAAATAAAGTTAAAAAAGAATCAATTTGTTATAACTTGACTTTCCCCCACAAACCTCTTAGGGTATCATCTCAATTATTCCTAAAAAATTGTATTATAACATGAGATTAGTGTTTGGTGGGTATAATATCAATGCTATTATATATGGAGACTCTAGTAAATAATAAAGGAATACATTTTTTTTAAACATAACTTTCAATTATGTTAGATCGAAATTCTTCACTACTTTTGATCAAATTGAATAAATGTATGTATTGGTGTCATAAAAGGAATCTTATTTAGATATATCTTAATATGAGATCATTCAGTGAAAGTCCCTAAGGAAAATTTTACTAATTATAAATAAGTGTGTTTGTTAATTAAACATGTGATAAATAAATTAGTTCACCTTTAGTGGTTTTACTGATTCCAATTCCCATTTTATATTTGTAATTCCTTTATCCTTTTTAGGTCCAAATAGGTTTTGTTTTTTGTAGAACATGTGAAAGACATTAGTCCTCTACAATACCCTTATAATAAAAGAAAGTGTTCTACAATGTGTATTCTAGTATAATCTTCTATTTCTTATCCACCACTCATACTCACAACTAAATTATCCAAGGGGATGTTTTTAGATTCTTAGGGAGTCATGTAAGCTTCCACCTTTTCTCTATCACAGGAACACACACACATAATTAATAAATTATCTAGTATATATGTATTAAAATGAAAGGGATAATAGAAAACAAAAAAATGAAAAAATTTAACAAATAAATATACAAATTAAATTAATTTATTAATTTAAATATAAAAAAAGATAACAAATCATGATGATATATAAAAATTAAGAACAAAGGGGATGAATGACTAAGTGATCTTGATAGGAACTCTAGATAGATTAACCCAGACATCAATTCTATCTTTTATGTTTAATTAACACCCTATAAATATATATAGGCTTTGGAATTACCCTTCCTTAATCCCATGTACTTAAGGCTTATATAATTTATTTAGGCAGTTATATCTGATGAATATTTGATGGTCACCTTGAGAGATCATGTGTTTTAAATGAAGATAACTTTTCTTGAATGGAAATGAATCTTACCAATTTTATATTTCTCAATAAAAACTTTTATAATATTCTTCTCCCTTATTGTATGATCTGAGTATCTTTAGGAGGCTAATTTTCCAAATTTGAGATAACATTGGTATTTTTTTAGTGAAATTGCCTGGGTATTATTGTATAATAATATTTTAATAAGAAATATGGTCACCAAAAAAGTTCCCATGTTTTCAATCCTCTTTATTTATGTTTATTTTAATTGGTGGAATAAGTTTTTTATGTCACTAATACTAGTAAACCCCAATCACTTCTTATATTGGAATCAAATGATCTGAAAAATGTATATAATGGTTAGGAAGTTAGGTTTTTCTTAAATTTTATGAGGCCTTACTATAATGTGTAATTTATAATGGGGTATCATAGAAAATATTTTGCATGATTATATATAGTTTGTCATACCAAAAAATAGAGTAATGTATGCCCTTAACTATGTGGCTACATTGTATGGTATGATTCATTCATTTCTACATATTAGTGCTTTTTGAAATAAGTCAATTACATTCCACATTTTATTCTCACTAAATTGGTTGGATGATATATAGATATCATAATGGTCAATATGCATCACGATTAAAAAAATTCCTATCATAATCCTCAAGAGTGATGTCGGTAGTGATATGGTATTATTTTAACCTATGATATCACAAATCATCTAGTAATTACCATCACAACATATGATATACATTATGTGTAAATTATGACATTACTGCCCAATTTTTTGACCTATTGATTCCATATACTTTTATCATCCAACCATGATATACATCTAATTTAAATCAGTTAATCTATTCTAGTAAAGGATAAACAATGGTTATAGAAATAAAATAATCAATTGACTTTATTAAAAAATCAACATATATTAAAAAATTATAATTTAAATGTTAAAATATATTATACAAATTTACAATATAATTTATATGAGTATGGGAGTTGATGTTGAAAATTGATTAAAAAATTATTTTAAAAAATAACTTGATTTAAAAATTAAAGTTAATATATTTTTAACATGAAATGTAAAACCAATTTTTTTTGGAATATAATTATTATATAGGGTTTTACATTAAACTAAAAAAAAGAACCATGAAATGATATAAAATATTTGTTTTAAATTTGATAATCAATCCCCCACACTTAGACCAGAATTTTTCTAAAAAATAAACATCAACATAATAAAAAATAAATTAACTCCGTAACATGAATTATAATCATATTACGTTGACGCATTAAATCATGTATTTTCATGATTTATTAATATTAAAAATATATACCTTCTTAATCCATCAGCTTTTATATAAGCTCAATAATTGTTTTTAAAACTTAACTAATTCTATGATTTAACTTTAACAATTTAAGGAATTCTTGGAATTAAATTCTTTATAATAGATGTGCACATTTTCATCCCCAATTAAATCCCATGGTTGGTAACTCACACCACACTATTTTGGTATTTTTTTCAATCAAAATTTTTTATTACACTTATTTAAGAATGATTTTATAAATATTGGAACTAAACCATTCTAATTATGTTGGAAGACCCTGAGGTTTTGTCAAATAAAAAGGGATTGGAAGAAATGTTAGGCAGTCGGCTCTCAAACATATTTTTTTTATATCGTTGTTTTATCTCTTCTAAATATAAGTTATTCCAATATTAAAAATCTCTTAAGACTATTTGTGATTTCCAACGGGTAGAATCATTGTGGATAAAAAAATCTAATATATAATTTTACACTTATTCCTTGGATTTGTAAATTCTAAACCTATTTTTAATAAGAAATGTTCCAAAATCATATTTGAAAAAATTAAATTGATTTTATTAATTTTCTTATAATACTTTCTGTAATTATCATATCGATTATACTTTTTAAATTGACAGTTAAAATTTTTCCATGATATAAATTCATAATCTATGTTATGTTGGGATGACATAATCCAATCCATTATGTTAATTTAATAATTTTGGTACATCCATTTTAATTATTATTTCAAATTGAATTAGATGAAAATAGAATTTTTAAATCAAATCCGAAGTAACATGTATTATTGGGAATTAAAATTATGAAACGTTTAAGGGGGATTCCTTAAAGTAAATTCCTTCCCACACTTATCATAATTATTTTTATTGAATTAAACATATTGAATAAAATAAATATATTATTTAAAATTAAAAATTTGTGATTTAGACGTATATAAGATTAATGGAAGGGAAGAAACTCCAAAAATAATAATAAAAATCCTCTTATAGATATATGTTGAGGCCTCCTCATCTTCACCCTTGGGTCTCTAGGTTCATATAAAAATACTATATGGGACAGAAAGTAGTATTTTCATTAAAAATCCTAAATAAGCTATAATAAAATGAAATGATAGAAAAACTAAGAAACTTCCCTAGTAATATTATGGTTCCCCCATACGATTATTTTATTTAAATTAATTTTACCAGGATTAATTAGAAAACTATCCCAAACATGAAGGGTTTTGTGGATTCATTATAGTAAACCACATAGTATGGAATAATCCTACACTCCTTATACTGAAAATATCAACTAGTTGAAAATGATTCTCCATCATAGAAACATGAAGTTGAAATTGTATAAAAGTCACATGTATATCCTTATATATAATGTAGTTTATAAGAATGTACATTTCCTACTTCATATATACATTTAAGGATTGGTGCAGAGAGAAGTATCTTTAAATTTGTGGGTTTTCCTTATGTTCATCTTGTAATTCCTAGACACTAAAAATAACTAATATGGATTTATTTTCTGATTCTCTTTATATAACCTTTTCATTGTGATTTATATACACTATGTTCTTGACCATTCGTGTTCCAGATCTTCTAATTTATATAAAATAGGCCATACTATCTCTTTTAAAATATTAATTTCATTCCATGTTTATGTTGAGAAATATGAATGTGTTAAAATGTTCTCCTTGTTCAGTCGCCATTAATTTTATCAGGTTTTTCTGAGATTATTTTTTATATATTGGAAAAATGTACATGAAGACTATGTTTTATGAATGTGTGTTTCAACTTACTGAGGTATTTATAGTTTAAAAATTATTGTACAAGAACACTATAAATTCTATAAAATTACACCTATTGATCTCCTCACCTGATCCTCCAAATTTCCTACAAAATAAATAAGAACAATTTAAATATATAGTTATTGGGGAATATAGAAAACAAGATATCATATGAAATAATTTCTATTAATATGATATTTAAAAATTATCCAACAATGAATAAAACAATGAAGCCTTTTTTGATTTTTTAGATGCCTCCTTTTTATGAGTTTTGATTTTTTTTATTTTTTTTTGGTTTTCCAATTTTTTTTTATCCCAACACTAATCCTTTAAAATGGTTCCAAATGTGATGAGGGAATTTTTTTGTTTACACTACACATTAAATTCAAGTGCATTGAATCAATTTTTAAAAATAAATATTGAGTACCATGTAATTTCTCCATATGTATATATGTTATATAATACTATTAAATAGTTTAGTGTTATAATAAAAACTATAAAATTAAGTGTGATGGAGTTAATGTTTTAGATATATAGGAAAGTAGTATATAGATTTTATAAATTATAATTAATAACCCTGGAGATAAATTCAACTTGGTGTGACTAACCATTGTAGGAAAGATAGAAATTAAACATACCAACCAAATTATTCTTATTTATCTTTATAATGTAATAAGAAATCACAACTTCTAAATTAATGATGCTATTTAAATCTATATTCAAAACTAGATAATGAAGATCAAGGTCCCTGCAAGGTATTATAATAGACTTTATAGTTTTAACTTTGAAAGGGGACTCTTATAAACTACCCTCATAATGAAAGATAATTTTCAACATTGAGTTATTTAGTTAAATCATTAACAATTTCTTCACCACTCACATTAATAATTCAACATTACGAAGGATTTTGTTTAGATTATTAGTTCGATGCTTAAGAATCCAATTTCATTCCATTATTTAAAAACATAGAGTATACTTTCACAACCAATTATAGAGAAATTAATGTCAATAATATAATTAAAAACTCAATACTTATAGAAGTTTAACAGAAAAAAATCACTTAAAAATAAATTTATATATTTAAAAATTATTAATATCCCAAAAGAAATAATACATAGAATAAATATCAAGGGAGAATAATTACTTAGTGATCCAATAAGGATTTATTTTCATCTCCACCCTAGTTTTTATGCTTTCGTGTAAATTCATCTAAAACACAATAAATATAATTTATTATTGGTTTATCTACTTTATCAATCCTATGTGTTATAACCCTATCCCATATTTTAGGTTGTTAGGTGTATAGAATACTTAATAAACACCACTGGATTACTTGTGTGCCCCATGTGAATCACTTTTCATCAATATCCATGGAACATACATTTTCTAATTAGCTCATTCACATATTATATAATTTTCTTACACATTTTAAAATGATCAGTGTAGCTTTGGATGGCCCGATTACTAAATTTATGACAACTCTGGTAATTCTCAGGGAAGTTCCCTATTTATTACAATATATAAATATTGAAAATAGTAATAAAGTATCCCTAAATGTGTCTAAGCTATGAAACCTTTTGACATATTTATATCACAATCTACTACATCAATTTATTCTTTACCATAGATGGTGATATTCCCTAAAAACGTTTTCCATTACAATCATAGGATGAAACTTATGTATTATATTAGTAGAGACTAAGGTATTTCCTTGGATTTTTGGCTACCAAAACCATCATGTTATATTTATTATGGAATATCATATACATTGATATGATTTCATATACATTATACATCAGACCAAAAGACACACTGTAGAATCAAGATAATATTTATATTATATATGGGAGTATTTGTTTATAGTTACTAATTTGTTCTTGTAAAAAACAATTAATCCCCTTCCTCATTTAAATCTTGATAAATGTTTTGGAAGATGAACAAATATCATAATGGATGAAATAGATCACATTCGATGATAGCTTTTGATTTTAATATTTAGTAGTGACGTGGGAATCAAAACTTAATTTTCACTACCATTTATATTTCAATTTATTTAGTAATTTGAAATTAGAACATATTATATAAACGAATCATAAATTACAAAATTCTGGAAAACAACTCACTCCACTTAATTCATTTCTCATTTATCATTTAAAATTTATAAATTAAAAATTTAAATTAAATAAATTGTTTTAGTGATGGTTTGATAATGGATATAAGAAGAAAAAAATCAATTAACAACATTAAAATATATAAAAAATATTTTAAAAGGTATAATGTGAATATTAAAAAATATTATTGAAAGATAAAATATATTATATCAGAGTGTAAGAGTTAATGTTTTAAATTGATTAAAACAATTATTACAAAAATGATAAGATTGTGACATTAAAGATTTTATTTTAGAATGTGTGTATATAAAACCAAAAAATGAAAAAATAAAATAATTACCTAGGTTTTTGGATTTAAAACCTAAGAAACAATTTTTTTGAATTTTTTTTTAATGATGAAATAATAATTCTCTTATAATCCCCTCTTATAAATCCATCTACATAAGAAATTCTAGCAACATTCATATAGAATTGAAAGGGTAAATAAAAAACTAAATAAGGGGAATGCACAAGAGATATTAAAATAATATATTTGAGAGATCATGCCTTATATTATAAAATAGTTAATATACAAGGAACATGTTTTATTGGAGAATAAACACGGAACATAGCATAACAATGAAAATATATATAGTAATACTTACATATATACATAATTCAAGGATCACCTTCGAGGGATCATAAAATAATGGACTAAACTCATTGTGTATGTCCCACATATACAATTTCATGAGATAAAATATTTATGTAATACATTAGATGACTATATAATTTAATGGTCGCCTATGAAATCATAATATTTCCATTAATATGAATTCAATAAGAGAGTATAATAATTAAGCTGATAATATATTAATAATAAATCACAACATGATTAACCTATGAAAAAGTGAATAATATAATCATTTTTTGATATTTTTTATAAGATTTAATAAAATAAAGTAGATGATGGAAAAAATGGAAATTCTAAAAGACATGGTAAATATAAAAATCAAAATTAAATTTATTCGATATAATTACTAAAAGTGTTATTAGAAAAGTAGAATAACCTTAAAGAGGAAGAAGTGAAAATTGTTAGATTATAGAAGGGGATTGTCTTATCATTTTTGAAATGTGATATGTAAGAAAAAAACATTATATAAAAATGTAATATAGGCAAAAATTAAATATTTAAAATAAGGGAATATGGGATATTTAGAAGACATTCCTTAAAAAACATTCCAAGGATGATAAATCATGAAAATGCTATTTTATAAAAACAGAGTGAATAATAAGATAATACCATACCAGCTTTATAAAACATGAATTAAGAATTAAGAATTATATGTATTAGAGATATGTATTTAAATACTCATAAATAACTAAGACAGAATATAAGGTATAATTATAATGTGAAATATATAAAAACATTTCAAATAAAAATTTGAAAAAGAGGGAGAACATTAAATAATAGTAGAGAAGTATCAATACTTGAACTTCCATCAATTACACATGACTTTATTCATTATTAAATCATACTTGGTTCATTAATTATCAATTTTAAAAACCTATATTTATTGAACTTTTTATATATAACTTTTAATAATATATTTAATATTTTTTAAGTATTTATAGTTCATGTTTCATCATAAGATATTTTTTCCAAGTGTTCCATGTTTTATTTAGTATTTTGTTAAAACCCCATTTAATATTAATAAGTTTTTAATCTAAAAAATATTCAATGTAATGGGTAACACCTTGAGTTTTTAATATGTATTACATTAAGTAAAAATACAATCGAATATCATGTGATATACGCATCACCAAATTAATGTAAGTAATAATTTATTAAAATTAATTGTAGAAATCAATAAATTTCAAAAATAAAATGTGAAAACAAATAAATTAACACTCATTGAAAATTTATATGACATAAGGTTAAGATAAATTAATGTTTAATGGGGTTATTTTTCATTAAAAATGTGCTTCTTTATATTTTTTAAATAAAATATCAATTTCATAAATTTACACAAACTCATAATTGATAAAATTGATTTTATTTTCAACATCATCATGTCAAAAAAATATTGAGATAATTTTTTAGGATTTTTTTCTTAAATAGTGGGTTTTTGGGTAAATAGTTAAAAATAACGATTTTTAAAATTCTGTCATTTCTATGATATTATCATGAAATTTGTCTGAGTTAATTGTTTTAAAATTTGTTTATTGACAATATATATATTTAATAAGTAATATAATTCATGTCATAACCCCCTCTATCAAAAGATACTGGTATTAAGGGAGAGATATAATGACCTCCTAGTCCTACCCCCAATAGGCCCTAGGTTTGCGACTAGCACCGAGTGTATGAAAATATCATATATGTTAGGAATTAAACTATATAATAAAAATATGATCAAGAGATAAGATGAATCATCCTAAAAAAACTCCGTGACACAATATAAAAGGAAAACAAAAAACTATCCCATGTACATATATAAATAGAACTGATATAGATGCCATAAGGTCTCTAAAGTAAATACCCAAAGTAAAGCTAAAGAAGTGACACAATAGTTATCCTATGGTGTGAGCTAGTAATACCCATCTTGGTTCACATAGTCCTCTTGGAAACATTAAGAGTTTTATATACGTTGGGTGAGCGTACAAGTATACTTAGTAGAAAAAACACAGGCCTCTCATGAACATGTGAAGGAAACATACTAATGCACCTGTGAGAAAATTGTAGAACCACACAGAACCTATAAAGGTATTCTAACCATCCCAATATCAAAAAGTAATGCACACCAAATAACAAAAATAAAATAATTTAGTACAATAAGAATCCATTCGATAAGGGTTCCCTGCACTACTTTCCCACGGGGATACCAGTTTCACACCTAATGTCATAGGTCCTGGAGCTCCCATGTATTCCATTTATCACACCTCCCCATAAGCATAATCCCAGCACAAGTCGTCTATAGACACCTGGCCTCACCACCCCACAGTCATGGACACAACACATCTCACTCAAAAACACCTAGGCCACTGCACTACAAGCACTATCACATTTCCCCAAAAACATAGGGGTTGTCACACCTCACCTACAAAAATCTGGGCTATCACAACCACCATAAAATTCACTTATAGAGATTTTACCATCCTAGTCTGTGAAATACCTACATCACTTGGAAGAGAGAGTTGGAATGAGTGGGTACCTAGCTATCTGTAGTCCTCACCAGATGTTGGTAACCCCCCCCCCCCCCACAAGACTCTGTGTGTGTTGTAACATAGTGTCCCATGTGGGTTGGGTGTGTATAGATATAATAATAATATACATGTAATTATATATATTATCAAACACTCATTACCATCCTATGGGTTCACAAAACAAATGACCAACTCACAACATCATCACTTTTTATGCCACTTCTAAATGCATGACAACAAATATCAGGCCACAAACCTCATTTGACATTCCTAACTAGTTCCCATTTAAATCACACCATTCATTTATTATTTATCATCAACCAAATTTAACCACAAATCCCTCCATTTAATTATCTATTAACCATTTTCATCCCATTAACCAAACCAAATCATGCCATTTCAAATTTTATGAAAAAATTATTAAGTTATTCTATCACTACTTAGGGAATCTAGAAAAAAGTAACCACCACCTCACTACCCCAAACGAAAGGCCAAACAAACCCCCTCCTCACCACCCAAAAAGAACAGCCAAACAAACCACCTCTTTATTGACCCAATAGTACGACCAAACAATCCACCTCCTCAACATCCTAAAAGTATGACCAAACAAACCACCTCCTCAGGCATCGTTGTCGCACAGAAAAAAAAATCACCCAACACCCCATTTCTACCACACAGCACCATCCCAAAATCTTGAGCACACTTTACAACACATCAATATATTTTCTACATGTTTTCAAAGGTTCTTTTATCCCATTCCACTTAATTTTAGGGGCATTATCACACAAACCAAAATCCTTGGGAAACCTTCTAATTTTCTACATATATGGGTTTAATAAATTTCCATTTTTGGGTGATACCACAATAATCAAAACCAAAGTAGCAATCACATCACATATGAACAGCACAAACAAATCCCCCAATGGCCAAAATTTTCATCATGGCGTCAATTCCGTACAATTCATAATATCACAAATAATAACAAGGACGTAAAAGCATTTGAACAAAACCCCATTTTACCCTTTCAATTAAGTTAACCAATTAATTATATTTTATATTCCAGAACAACTGTAAACCATAGATAAAACAAAGTAAAATCTTCCAACATGATACACAATAGAGATAAATGAGAAAAAACCTACCTCAAAGAAGTTTTCTAACTCTATGCACAACGTCGGGTGAAGAATAATGCTTACAAACCCCAAATGCACCATGGTAACCATAGATGAACCCACACCACAACCAAATACCATCAAAACAGAACTAAAAACACACCTGAAACCATTAGAACACCACCGCAGTGGATCCACAAGAGAAGAAAAGAAGAATAACCACCAAGAAGGGAGAATAATATTTCATTGATCAAATATAGATTGGCAACAAACAACCATTGAGACCAAAGGATCAGAGAGTGAAGAAAAGGGCTTGAATAACACCTCTGGGTGACTAGGGTTCACATAAAATAGGAGGAAAAGGAAGCTACGACTAAATGGATGAACATTATTCTTAAAAAAAGTTCAAAACTAAATTGGATCAAGAGTTTACACGATGTGTAATCCCCTTTCGTGTTGTGTAATACATGTTTTCTAGTTTCATCGAAAACCAAAATGCCTTTTTATTATTTATCCACGAAAATATAAACATCATCAAAAATCCATGTAAAAGTTGTGAAAACAACTTTCACATCATGTAAAACACTTAAACAATGTTTATTTTCTGTAGTAGCTCTATTTCGCTTCCAAATCCGTTGAAAACTCTTGGAACCTCTGCTGAACATCTCCTACAACCAAAACCAGAAATGTAAGAGACCTGGAGGCCATGAACCATTACATTAGATACCTATAATATGATTCTCACCCTCATGAATCCAAAACCAATCCCAAAGGTAAAGCGGCCCAGACAACCATCCCATGAGATACCTCTGAAGGATCTCTTCATACCTCAAAATCTACCACTGAATAAACAATCCAACCAAAATGGCCATAAAACAAACTGCATGACCACATGACACATCCTCTCACACAATTAGACTGTCACATAACAATTATATAAATGTATCAACCACCACATATCCCTAACAAAAAAATTCTACAACCAACAAACTACACTTCCCCAAACACACAAAAAAGGTAATTAAATCTTCCATGTCGAGATAATATTGTCTATGTTTAGAACTGACTCACACTCACACATTTAATCACATTGAAGTTAATGCTTATCAATTTGGAATCAAGTCCCACCCTTTTCATATGTCAGAAATTTCTCACACATCTCATCACACACACAAAAACCAAGGAAAATAGCACATCTCATAAAACAAAAAGATCTAAACATCACATCACATGAAAAATAGAGAAAAGAAAAACTCAAAACAACTTTTGGTACTAGGCAAGAATTAGTGTATCTCACTCCGAAGTACTATCCTCATGGATACCAAGCCTCCACAACACACACTCCAAAGAAATGCTCTCTGCATAAAAAACCTTCTCTTGGTGATCTTGTATCTCTACTGGTCATTACACAAATGTTGCATCATCCTCGATATCCAACTATCCCCAGTCACTGGCCACTTAGGGGGGAAACATTCAAGAACATGCGGTCCCCAAAGTATAACACCAAGGTCATCCTTCTGCGATTGGAATAAGACTTATTATGGTATTTCAAAACTTTAAATCTCTCATGAACAAGTTCAACTTTCTCTATCGTGATCTACACCACATCGAGACCAAGAATGGATGTCTCCCCAACCTTTGTCCAGCATAAGGGAGAAAGAAACAGTCTCTCATACAAAGCCTCAAACAAGTCCATGCTAATGGAAGAGTTATAACTATTATTAGAAGAAAAATCTACCAAAGGTAGGTGTCATTACCAAGATCCACCAAATTTCAAGAAGCATGAACGAAACATATCATCAAATGTCTAGATAGTTCGTTCCATCTACCCATCTATCTATGGGTGGAATGTAATACTATGGTATAAATGAGTCTCAAAAGCATTCTTCTATCCCCTTTTAACTATTGAGGTAATCCATGCATCTTGATCCAAGGCAATGGACCTCAAATATCCATTCAACCACACCACCTCATGCATGTACCAATTATCCAACACATCTACTGTGTCAGATTCCTTGATTAATAAGAAGTGGGATGATTTCATCAACTGATCCACTATCACCCAGATAGAATCACAACCTCACTGAGCTCTGCATAACGCTACGACTAAATCCATTGGTATGTCATCCCATTTCCACTTGGGAACATCCATGTTCTATAAAAAACAACCAGAACATGATCTCAACCTTTACCTACAAGAAAAATAGGAACTTCACCACAAACCCCTCTAATATCCACTTCATCCATACCACCAAAACTACATCATCAAACCATGATACTTCTTAGAAATTACCGGGTGCACAATTAAGGGTGACATAGAAAACTCACAAAGGACTCCATCATGAAATAGTAAAGTAACAATATGACTTCCTATAAATAAAATCTTATTCTAACCATCCTCCAACCATTCCTCTAGAGCATATCCATGGACAACATGATCATGCAACACTTTTACCTTTGATTTTCTCCACCACGACTCCTCCATCTACTGAATTAGAGAAGACTTCAACATTATCTAAAACAAACATCCTTTACCACCATCAACCCATGGATTTAAGTTCAATGAAACCAAATCCTCCATTTCTCTCTAAGCATCTATAGACTCCTGAACAACACCCTTCGACGACTTCCTACTAAATCTGTTGGCCACAATATTCCCCTTTTCTGAGGTTCAAGATATCTCAAAATCATAATCCTAAAGAAACTCTATACAAATCCACTATCAAAAGTTTATATCACACTAAGAAAATACATAAATCAAGATATTGTGATCCCAAAAGACCAGAAAGCACTCACCAGTGAGTTAATGTCTCGATAAATTCAGATAAAACATAATTTCTTCTAGATCCAACTCATGGGTGGCATAGTTAATCTTGTGGGGACGTATCTTCCTAGAACCATAAGTGATCATCCCCCATTTCTATATCATCACACACCCTAATACCGGACTAAAATCATCACAAAACACCTCAAATATCACTCCTTCCTCTGGAAATTAAAGCACTAGATCACTGACCAACTTCGTCTTTATGTAGAAGAACATAGCCTATAACTGATCACTCCACACAAAATCATCGACATTCCTAGTAAAATATATCAAGGAGGATGTAACATGAGAGAAATCATTTAAAAATCCCTAATAATAGCCTGTAATACCACGGAAACTAATTACCTACACTACATTCCTTAGTTCCGCCTAAGAAATAACTATTTCAACATTCGACGAGTCTACTGCCACACCCTACTAAGACACCACATGCCTAATGAAATTTACCTCATGGTTTCATTGAAGTTCCTAAAAGAAAATTTTGAGATTATAGACATACTACTATTCTAAATTTTAGTAGATCAAGATATCATCGATGAATATGATGAATAATTGGTCATGGAACTCATGAAACATGAAGTTCATAATCAACATTAACATAGTTGGGGAATTCAAAACACCGATTGGAATGAATATAAACTTGATGTTCCTTTACCTTCTTCTGAATGATGTATTTTGGATATCACCCTCCTTCAACCTGAAATTTTGATTTCCATACCACAGATTGATCTTAGAAATCAAACTTTCCCCCCTTAGCTGAAAAAATAGATTATCTATCCTTGGAAGAGGTTAACCGTTTTTGGCCATCACATAACTCAACATCCAGCAGTCTATACATAACCTCATAACATCATTTTTCTTCTTTGAAAAAAACACCAGATCACCCCATGATGACACACTAGGCCTGATAAAACACTTTGAAATTAGATCATCTATTTGAATCCTCAACTCCCACAACTTGTAAGGTCTCATCTGATAAGAATCCATTGAAATCAAAGAAGCCCTAGATTTAAATTTTATCTCAAAATCAACATTACTTCTATGGGGTAACATCACAAAATACTTAGAAAAAACACCTAGGAACTCCCTGATGACCCTGAGATCCTCTACCATCTCATAATTTACTAATTATACTAATAACTCAGTCAAAAAGTAAACAAGGGGCTCCACACACTGGCCACCCACTTGAAAACTTTGATCGCTATCAAAAAACCAAACATTGGATATCCCCATAAAAAATAAACGACTCTCCTCTAAATTTAGTTGATAAAAGAACTTACATAATACAACTAGTCAATGTCATGGATGACATCGTATAGCTGCATCTTTAGTAAGAAAAGTTCCCCATGGGACTGATGTGTCCCCATCATCAGTCTACAACCCCAGCACAAATAAAAAAAGAAAGTCTAGCCTCCGAATTTTGTAGCCGAAACCAAGGGTATGAGAATACTATATACTTATAGTCCCATATTATAGGCTAGAGTGGGTGAAAAAAATGAGTTCCAAGCTCCGAAATTAAACAAGGCACAAACAAAAGTACTAAATAGACTGACAGTACCTCTGACGATGTCTGGCTCCTCTGGAATTATTGCTCCCACTGCATGCAACTGACCACACCCAACTTCACTAACTCTCTTATGAAAACTGTAGGATAAAAATGTATATATAGACTGCTAAATTACAAGAGGGTGGGTGTGAGAGTGATTATAGTTTTAAAAACATTTGTTTTAATCCTTAAAAAAATATATGTTGAACAAAGTTAAAAAAGATGAATTCACAAGCCCTATTTAGTTCTTATTAGAGAAAATAACTTAATTGGGAAAGGATAAAATGGATCCAATAAAGAAACATAAGACAAGTTTACTTAAGTATAAGTTTTTACCTTAATGCACATAAAATATAATATATCATAGTTTTTAAAAGTATAAGAAAGTGTAAGAAATTAGCACTTTATATTTTTAACAAAATGATACAAAAATAAATCTTGAACGAAATTAGACAAGAACACGAAATATTTTAACCCAATGTGAAGGGTATCTAACTGACCTGGATAAAGGTCCCATAATTTATACTTTCAAGAAATTCTATCTTACCCACACTAGGGTAATTCCTCGATACAAAGATATGTGTTTGCCTTGTTATCCCCACAATCCCTCGATTAAAAAGGTAATAGAAACCCCTATCTTTGTATCCTCGGAAGCCCTCGATTGATAACAACAACAGTAAAATTCTCACTTGGTAGGTTGAAAATGATTTTATAACTTAAACAAGTTATTCACAACAATCACAGAAGGCATATTTGAGAAGTTTTCTCACACAATATCACTTCATCCTAGAGTTCAACTCATATCAGTTTGTTCAAATGAATGGGTATTTATAAGAAAAATCTCCAATGGTTGACTTCTCCTCCAAAAATCATATTCTTTCTTAAATTGCAGAGGGACCTGTAAATGTGGAACTTAATAAATGGTTAACTTAAAATATATTGGACAATGTAGTTTTATATTACTAACTATGAGAAACATTACTAAGCTCAAGAAAAATTATCTCATTTTGGATTTGATAAAATGATAGTCTATATTATGGAAATGAGGTAACTGTAGAAAAATCATTTAATTAGATTCTTAAGATAGTGAAAATTAGTGTTTTAAAATAATAACAATAATATTTTTTGAATTGTAAAAATTGGAGTGTAATATCTATGAAAATTGGAGCCTGATATCTAAGAGAATCAGAGTGTGATTATGAGAGAATCAGAGTCTGATTGTCAAGATAATTTGAGTCTTAAATCTGAGAGAATTAGAGTCTGATTTCTAAGATAATTAGAGTATGATTTCTGAGATAATCAGAGTCATATTTCTCAAGGAATTAGATTCTAAATTCTATATAAATTGAATTTTCAATTTCAGAGAAAAGAGATTCTAAATTCTAGTGAAATGGGATTCCCAATTTCAGATAAATCATATTCTTAATTCTAGGGAAAATAGATTCTAAATTTTGGGGATGTTCTATTCTAAGGAAATTTAAGGTTATTAGTAAGATAAGGATCCATTTTTTTGATATAAGGAAAAAATGGTTAGTTCTAGTTAGGAAAAAATTTGGAAAGGCGTTGGAAACCATAGGTAAAGTTGGAAAAAAATTTAGAGAAAGAAAAATTTTCTTAAGAAAATGTTTCTTAGAGAAAGAGAATTTTCCTTAAGAAAATGTGTTTCTGATTTCCAAAACATAAAGTAATGGAAAATTATGAAGGAGACTTATTGACTCAAAAATCTCCCCCATTTTATAAATAAAAAAATTTTAAAAAATATTTAGGACTAAGATTTTCATTTTTGAACTTTAAAATAAATACATATCTCCTTTTTTGTTTATGGATCACGGTGAATATGACAAACTCCACCTAAGTTTATGAAATATATAAGGATCATATTACTGTATTATTAGAGAAAGAATTCCCCCTTACTTAATAATTTATTCTTTATGTAATTTCCCAGTACTTTGAAATTATCTTCCTTTAACTTAATATTTGTTTTTGAGCATTCATTTCTCCCCCTTTTTGGTTTTAAAAAAAGGAAGGGATGGAAAAATAATTATATCTTATAGGTTAGGAAAAATATAATATGAAATAATGATAAGAAAACAAATTTCATTAAGATAATAAATGCACCATAATTTTTTTACAAAAAATGATTCAATTTTAAAAGAAAATTATTCATCATTCATTTTCTTTTTCTCTATCAAATTTTTGATGGTTGCCTTCAGTTTCATAAGGTCTTTGTGATCATCTTAAAATTTCATGAGAAACCCTTTGTGATACTAATTTTTTCTTTCAAGATCTTTGATTATTTCTTCTTATGACATGAGTATTTGACATTGCGACTTGATCAATTATTCCTTGTCTTTGAATTTTTCAGACATATCTTCCCTGATTTATCTTTCCATTTTTTGATTAAGAGAAAAAAGTTCAGTTTTTAATTTAGATCTTTCTCTTATTATTGGATAATATCTTTCTATGTTTTTAGTTTCTCTAAAAAACATGTTGATAGATTCTTGATCTTTTCATCGAATTTATCAAAATCATCTCTGACTGTGTTAGTGAAATTGTCAACATTTTTAAGATCATCTATGAATGGCTTCGAACAATTTGTGATTTGTTTGAATGATATTCTGTGAGAATCATAACTGATTAGAAAATTTTTGAACTCAAATTTGAGTTTGAAGAACATTTCCATAAGAAGATTTGTTGAATATCTCTTCTGATTAATTGTTTCTTAAAGGAGTTGACATCTGGAATAAATGCTAAGAAAGAAAGGGATGGAGTTTGCAAGCTTCTTCAAGGAATGAATCACATAATAATGTATTAATGAAGAGGAATACTATTAAATAGATTTTTTTAGGGAGGAATCTTCATTTTACTCACCTGGTTTTTTCGTAGATGTACCAATAACATACTTCTATACTTTTTCAATAACAAATTTCAAAGGAGTATCAACAAAAAATTATTTCCTTTCTCTTTATTAGATATTTTATTCTAAATAATATAAGTCTCATTCTATACATCATAAATTTGTATTATTATATCATCATGAGGATCAACTTCTTTATCAACACCTTTATCATAAAAAATATCAGCATTTTTTTCATCAAATTCTATATCAGCCTTTTCATCAACATGATGCACTATATTATTTTTAGTGATTTAATAATATGAATAAATATTATTGACCTCATACTCAACAACATCATCTCTCGGAATATATTTTACTTATGAAATAATCCTTATGGAGGAAACTAGGTAGTTTCTTGTGGATAACTTTTCATGGGGTATCATTCTCTTCACATTCTTCTACCTTTCTTATCATATCTTCTCTATCCTCTTCCTCTTATTATTCTTATTATTTCTAATCTTATTCTTCTTAAAATATCGGTTTCACAACTGAAATAACTTTATTTCATTTATCTCGTACCAGAGTCTTAGTTGCCACTAGTTATGATGGAATCATGGGATCTTTCAAGAATGGTTCTAGTACTTGAACTTGTTTAGATTCCTTCTCAGTGTATCTTAGTAAGGTTTGGACAATCTCATCTTCTAAAATTTTCTTCTTAAACTTATTTTCTGTAGTTTTATTCTCAGGCTCTTCAGTTTCATTTATTTTAAGGCCTTATCCTTAGAAGGATCTAACCCAAAAAATTCATCACCTTTATTCTTCTTATTTTTCAGCTCATTCTATTTTTCTACAACCCCATCCAAGAAAGTATTTTGATTCTTGGACTTGGGAGGAGAAGATAATAGTTCAGTGGCTGGTTCTTATTCCTGCGATTCTGTATCTTAGGCTTTTATTTTATTGGGATTTTGTTTGGTGCTTTCTCCAACTTCTCCTTTCTTACCTGTAGCTTGGTCATCCTTATCAGGAAGTCCAAATAATTCTCCTAACTTGACACTGAAGATGATATTCATCCTTCTCAAGATATCATCAATTATCAACATGATATTAATGTATTTATATTTTGAATTGCATGGGATTTTGAAGGAGTATAGGCACAAGATAATGATATTGGAAAATATTATAGGGTATATTATGATTTGAGATTTTGATGGTTCCATTATTAATGTTGATGATAGTTAAAATAATGTACTTAATGAGATTTAGTTTTCTAACATTCAACAAGAATTCCATCATAATGATATCGTATATATTTAATGAGTCCTTATCTTCTTTTCTCAGAATTAGAAGGCCATGCATCCAAAGGGCTACTAGCCTTTTGTTTGTTGAAAGATGGGCTATCTTGGGTGTCTTCACTCTCTAAAGAACATGGCACTCAATAGCCTTAATATTTTGGAGTGAGCCTTCCTGATCATTAAACTTGTGTGAGAAAAATGTTTTCTATCCTTCATAATTTATATATAAGTCCCCAGCCTTAAACCTTACTTAATCTTGAGTTATTACAAGATTACACATTGAGGATCTTTTCGGGTTTAGAGTTTTAGAGAATTAGATCATAAAACTTGCATTACATTCCACATATAAACAAAGTGGTTACATAAAGATAAAATTCTTCATTCCCATCAATGAAAACACATTTAAAATAAAACATGGATTATTTCTTGACACTTCCTTGACACTATCATCATATCATGTACCTTTCCCTTGACCTGTGAAAAACATTTCAAAAAAAACTTGGGATGAGCATAAAAAGCTCAGTATGGGTTATAAAAACATGGAAAGGAAACATGGGTCAATATATACATAAGAATGAAATCATAATTTACCCATAAAACATAAGCACTTTAACATACCTCATAAAATCATGAGAAAATCATAGAAATCATAAGACATAAAGGTAACTTGAGGCATTCATAACATTCTTACGTAGGGAGTAACCCTCTTGGTTATGTTTGGAATACCCATCGCAGTATATTCCCTAAATCTCTTCGGAGAAACCTTAACATTTCACTCCTTCGCGTTACCCAATGCATTGGAGAGCTATATTGGGCTCACCCGCCCTTAGTTTATCACGGAACCACCCGTCTTCATAATAATACCCAAGAACCTCAACATAATCGTATCACATAAAACATGCATAAAGGAAACATAAAATTTCCACCTTTCAATCACAAGATATCAATACAACACATTGATATAAAAACATTATGAGGACCATTTTCAATACCAAAAAAGAAAAGTAAAACATGGTATTTATTTTTCTTTTAAAAAGAAGGTATGGCTTGTAGTGGAAGCCGAAACTCAAATAATGGTCACGGCGGTGGAGAAGTCGTTGTCGCCGCAAACGTACGACAAAAACATTCCCTTTTTTTGTTTAGTAAATGCTTAGTATAAAAAATATTCCTTTTGGATAAATGTAAAAGTCAAAGGGTTTTATACACTGTATAAAAGAAGTTTGTGTATAAAACAAAATATGCCTCAATGAAAGGAGATTGAGACGAAATCCCATACCTCGTATCCGACTTCACCCGACCGTTCTTTAATCTCCTGAATAATAAACTTGAGTTAATCTCTACTTGATTAAGAACCTTTTTCAAGTTCATTATTTCTTTTATACCATGTTATGAACATCATGTAATCATTTAAGTTAGTAATGTTCATTTTGTCGGTATTTGGTTCTTAAGTCAAAAATAGACTTCTTACACTTACATGTTGTTAATTTGGTCAAAGGTTCGTTATATCAAGAATGATATTAATTATTTGGGTAACATATATATCATATATATTCAGCATATACATGTATTCATAATATTACATCTCATTTAGAGGTAAGAAACGAAATGCACCGTTCATGGAGACGGTAAGCCGTACGTACGCATGAACGCTACTTCCATTTCTATTTAGTATTTTCTGGAATGGAATCATAATGATATAAGAGTATATTATAATTCAAGTATAATAACATATATAATATTATTAACTTTATCCTTTAAAAATCCCACAAATGGTATTAACGAAACAAATCACTTTCAGGGGGCGGTAGTCCGCACTTCCTAAAATGAAGATATCGTTTTTACCCATAATGGAAACAATAATGGTATGGCATAAATTAAAAATACAGAAGTTTGAGGAATTAATAAACATATTATATA
The DNA here is from genome assembly GCA_963277665.1 of Viscum album. Classification (NCBI taxonomy): domain Eukaryota; kingdom Viridiplantae; phylum Streptophyta; class Magnoliopsida; order Santalales; family Viscaceae; genus Viscum; species Viscum album. Next base: position 534,937,728 of record OY728126.1, read on the forward strand.
TCATATATAAAAATAGTGACATCATAATGGCCACCTTTGAAGGTGTTAAATGAGTATTGAACAATCATCGTTTCGGGAGGCAGAATTTTTCCATCCATGGAAACCGTATGTTCTTTAACCATTTGATGTAGTTGTGTGAGAGTATAGCTCGAATAAATCTTATAACAACATTCTAGTATATTGAAGATACTGGTGTTGTTATAAAAGAAGTAAATAAAAAGAGTTTAGGGGGTTGGAGAAGCAAAATAATACAAATGAACATGAGAGAATGAATTACCTTTAAAAGTGTAACTCATTTTGATTTGAGCCTAAAGGCTTCCTTTGAAAGGATTCTTCCCAAAAGGAATCCTCTAGGATGAGGAGAGGGATGTGGAGAGAGTAAATGGGCAGGGGATGGCCTATCCAAAGGCTTTAAGAGTGTGTGGAATGAGGTAGAGGCGGAGGCCTTTTATAAGAGGATAGGAGGGGTACTTTTGGAAATCATGAAACTATTATTTTATTTTCAAAAGTGTTTCGAATTTATAAGGTCCCAAATTGATATATTTCGAAGATAAGATGATAAGGCTTCGAAATATTCCAATCCAATAGTTTTTGGACAAGTTTAGGTCTTAGATTTTATATTATCGTTTCATTTTATTTAAACTGTTAAATAATGAGGTCATCGCTGCATCATCATGATGTCATAAATAATTTAATTTATTTAATGTCTAAAAATTATAAAAAAAATAATATGATGTAGGAAATCGTTTTATCTTTCTAATTAATATTTATAGAAAAAATATGATTAGTATAACCCCTTCTAAAAATTGTTTTAGTAAAACAATTTATGTTAGTGTCATTTTCACCTTTATTTCAAAAAAAGGTATTAAAGTCATTATCTCACCCAAGTGGCTCCATGGGGTCCCCTAAATCGACCCATGGGTTTTCTTGGTCGGCGATGACTCACCGAATAGGTGTAGGACAAGTTTCATGGTGTTTTCACATTTTTATAATATCATTTTTACCTTAAATTACACTAATTACCTCTAATCGCGATTAATGAAAAAATGTTACTATTCACCAAAAAATTATTTTCATCCCATTGAACCACATTTTACATACTAATGACAAACATGTATGTCGGATTTTAAAAATTCAATACATATTAGTGGTAAACTTTAATTTAACTGAAAAATCAGTTTGCTTGATTAACACTTAGTGGTTTCACTATTCATCAAAAAATTGGAGTTTTTCAGAAAATTACCAAAAATTGACTCTAAGCTATATTCGATATTCCGAATTCAAAAATGATGTTTATATTACCTAATTCAAAGAATATAAGTAGAATTAATTAATTTAATAATTAACTCCCGCTGTCAAAACAAATAGCATGTTTTTAAGAAACAATATATATCAAAAGATTGATATTTGTTTATGTCGAATTTCAAAGTAAAATTAATTCCCAAGTCCACCATTTAATCAAATGGTAAAAATATTTTATGGTTTCACTTTAAAAACAATTCAAAATATAATCTAATCATATAAATAAATTAGATTAAAAAAGGTTTTGAATTAAAATACAACATTTTTCACTTATTCATAAAAAAATGAACTTTATCGGAAAAATACCAAAAATTCACACAAAGTAAATTTTGATGTCCCAGTCATAAATAATAATTTTATTTTGACAAACATATCTTATAAAATTGTCAAAAGATATATTTAAAAAGGGTTTTCCATCAAAAGGCAGTAAAACAATCTTTTAAGAATATTAGTGTATTCCATGCTTAAGATTGGATTTATTTTCATTTTAAGCCTCTAAAACACTATATAATTCATTAATAGACATAGATAAAAATATCTATTATTCATTACTTACTTGGGATGTTACATACTTCCCCCCTTTATAAAATTGCGTCCCTGCAATTTATTTACTTATCGAATAAATGGGGGTACTTATCCCTCATTGCATTTTCAGATTCCCATGTTGCCTCTTCAATCATGTGGTTTTGCCACAAAACCTTTACCTGGTGAATCACCTTATTCCGTAACACTTGATCCCTGTGGTCAAGAATCTGGACCGGTTGTTCCTCATATGATAGGTTCTCTTCCAGCTGAACTACATCTGGACTCAAAACATGAGATGGATCTGGCATGTACTTTCTCAACATCGAAATGTGAAAAACATTGTGTACCTGAGATAAACTCGGAGGTAAAGCCACTCGATAAGCAACTGATCCAACTCTCTCCAGAATTTCATATGGTCCAATAAACCTTGGACTCAGCTTTCATTTCTTACCAAATCGCATCACACTTTTCCATGGAGAAACCTTGAGAAAAACATGATCACCTACCTCAAAAGATAGATCCTTCCTCCTGTTGTCCGCATAACTCTTCTGCCTGCTCTGAGCTGTTCTCATGTGCTTATGAATCAGCTGAACTTTTTCTGCCAACTCTTCTACCAATTCTGGTCCCATCAACTTCCTTTCACCCACTTCATCCCAAAAAGCTGGAGTTCGACATCGCTTCCATATAATGCCTGAAATGGTGCCATCTGTATACTGGAATGAAAACTGTTATTATATGAAAATTCAACCAAATAAAGATGTTGGTCCCAACTTCCCTGATAATCCATCGAACAAGCTCGTAACATATCCTCCAAGGTCTGAATTGTTCGTTCTGACTGCCCATCTGACTGAGGATGAAAAGCTGTTCTAAAATTTAATTCAGTACCCAACAACTTCTGAAGGCCTTTCCAAAAGATAGAAGTAAACCTGGGATCACGATCTGATACAATGGATAGAGGAACTCCATGTAACCTGACTATCACTTTAAGATACAAACGGTAAAGTTGATCAAGAGAGAAAGTATCTCGTATAGCAAGGAAATGAGTAGATTTGGTCAAGCGATCAACAATAACCTAGATTGCATTATTACCTCGAGATTTTTTCAGTAATCCCACAACAAAGTCCATGGATATATTCTCCCATTTCTACTCTGGCACTGGTAAAGGCTGAAGCATCCCTTTCGGTAATTGCCAGTCTGCTTTAACCTGTTGACATGTCAAACACTTCACAGTAAAATCAGCAATATCTCTTTTCATTCCATACCACCAGTAATACTCCCACAGATCTCTGTACATCTTAGTACTGCCAGGATGAATTGAAAATGGAGAACTATGAGCTTCACATAACAAATCTCTCTTCAAATGTGAATCACAAGGCACACACAATCTCTTCCCAAATCTCAAAACACAATCATTATCAATGTTTAATTCAGGCAACTTACCTTTCTGAACCAGCTCTACCTTTTTCTGCAACTCACTATCTTGCTTCTGTGCTTGCTTGATTCTATCTGATAGAGATGATTTCACTGATACCTAAAACAAAACAGAAGAACTTCCTGCACCAACAACTTCTATGCCAAAGTTCATCAAATCCTTAACCAAAGGATCACATTCCAAACGCAACATTGCTAATGAAGAATTACTTTTTCGACTCAAAGCATCAGCCACTTTATTTGCTTTTCCCGGATGGTAATGAATTGTACAATCATAATCCTTGATTAATTCCAGAAATCTCCTCTGTCTCATGTTTAACTCTTTCTGAGTGAATATATACTTTAAACTTTTGTGATCGGTATATATTTCACAGTTTACTCCATACAAATGATGCCTCCAAATTTTTAAAGCAAAAACAACACCGGCTAATTCCAAATCATGTGTAGGGTAATTTACCACATGAGTTTTCAACTGTCGTGAAGCATAAGCAATTACCTGATCATTTTGCATTAGGACACAACCAAGTCCTTTCAATGAAGCATCACTGTATATAACAAACTCACCATTCCTGGAAGGTAGTGCCAAAACTGGAGCGTTCACCAATCTTCTTTTCAATTCCTGAAAACAATCATCACATTCTTTTGTCCAGATAAACTTAACACCCTTAGGAGTTAGATTAGTCATTGGACTAGATAACCGTGAAAAATTTCTAACAAACCATCGGTAATAGCCTGCCAAACCAAGGAAGCTACGAATCTCAGTTACATTTTTGGGGCTTGGCCAGTCTTCAACAACTTTTGTTTTTGCAGGATCAACAGTTATCCCATCTTTAGAAACAATGTGACCAAGGAAAGAAATTTGTTGCAACCAAAACTCACACTTGCTGAATTTCCCGTACAATTTATTTTCCTTTAAGGTTTGCAAGATAACCCTTAAATGTCTTTCATGCTCCTCTTTACTTTTAGAAAACAAGAAAATATCATCAATGAAAACCACCACAAACTTATCCAAGAACTCATGGAAAATTATATTCATTAAGTCCATGAATACCGCAGGTGCATTGGTTAGCCCAAAAGGCATTACTACAAATTCATAATGGCCATATCTCATACGGAACGCGGTCTTTGGAATATCTGCCTCTTTTACCTTCAGGTGATGGTACCCCGATCTCAAGTCAATCTTTGAAAAAAACTGAGCTCCCTGGAGCTGATCAAACAAATCATCGATATGAGGCAAAGGTTATTTGTTCTTAATAGTGATATTATTCAAGGCTCTATAATCAATGAAGAGTCTCATAGAAACATCTTTCTTTTTAACAAATAAAACAGGATCACTCCATGGTGATGTGCTAGGTCGAATGGAACCTTTCTCTAATAAATCTTGCAATTGCTCCTTCAACTCTAAAAGTTCAATTTGAGCCATTCGATAAGGGGGTTTTGAAATTGGCTTAGCATCAGGAACTAAGTCACCAGTAAACTCAACTTCCCGATCTGGTATTATTCCAGGCAACTCATCAGGAAAAACATCAGGATACTCATTTACCACTGGCACATCATTAATCTGAACAGTTCCTTTATTTTCAATGATTTGTGCAAGGTAACATTCATTTCCATATTTTACAAATTTCTCAGCCTCTTGATAAGTTATCAACAGTAAGGGTTCATTCTTGTACACAAACAGAAAGTCTTTATGAAAAGAAACTTCTTTAGCTCTACAGCCAATCTTAGCATGGTAAATAGAGAGCCAATCCATACCCAGGATAACATCAAACTCTACTAGAGGTAGAACAATAAGGTTTTCAAGTAGGTTCTTTCCACAGATAAGGATAAGAAGATTCTTATAAATTATTTTTGCCTCAACATTTCCCCCAGGTGTTTTTACCACAAGTTCAGGAGTCACTTCCTGAGATGGTATTCCCATTTTACTAGAAAAGTTTTCAGAGATGAAAGAATGTGTAGACCCCGAATCAAACAACACACTGGCATAATCTGAAAAAACAAACAAAGTACCTGATACAACATCATTTGATGGCCCGACGTCTGCCGAAGTAGTTGCAAAAGATTTCACCACCCCTTTCTGCTTGTAGTCTAACTGCTTCCCATCACTCAAGCTCTTTTTCGGACACTCGTTTGCATAGTGACCCATCTCATTGCACTTATAACATTTCACTAACTGTAAATCAAATTTGGTCTTACCTTCACCTTGATCCTTTTCAGTGCAATCACGAGGCTTATGTCCCATCTTACCACATCGGTAGCACTTTCCAGAATTCAGAAGACATTCCCCAGCATGCCTTTTTCCACATTTATCACAAACTGGAAACTTAGTTTTATTACCATCAGACTTTTTTGAAGAATTCTTACCTTTCTCCTGCCACCTCGGTCTCTTCTTCTGTTGGTTGTTATAGAACACTTGGTCATCGGAAAACTCCATTTCCACCTTCTCAGCACATCGAACAAGATTTTCATAACTTTTAAACTCACGAGAAGCTAATGCCCTTTGATATTTTGGCTTCAATCCTGAGTAAAAACGATTGATTTTACTATCAAGGTCTCGGATAAAATTTGGAGCATACCTTTCCAATCGAGTGAACCTTTATTCATAGGTAGCCACTGAGCCTTCCTCTTGCCTCAATTCGAAGAATTGATTTTCCATCCTAAGTCAAACAGCCTTAGGAAAATACTTCTCAAGAAACATACCTTTGAATTCATCCCAGTCGATAGCATCAATCTCATCAACGTCCCTGATATTTTTAACCATCGACCACCACTGATCTGCTTCACCCTCCAAACGATAAATAGCAAGACTAAACTTTTGATTGTCTGAACACCCCATGACATCGAAAATCTTCTCCAGTGCTTTAATCCACCCTTCAGCTAACACAGGGTCATATGATACTCTGAATGATGGGGGATGTTGCCTCATGAAATGTTCCACCACTGACATGTTCCTCTACGGTTGATCTGGCTGATCTCGTGCATGGATACCACCACCATTTATAGCCTAAGTCAACTGTGCCATCACTACAACAAACTATTCAGTTCCAATTCCGACCACCTCGGGATGCTGATTCGGAAGGTTATTTCCTTCTGTATGCCTTCCTAGCACTGCTTCCCTGTTTCCTCTGCGGAAAACCATTCTGAACAAACATGTCTTAGATGAAGCAACATGGTAATCTTCAAATGCTATATCATTTCAATTTGACCATAAAAAAAATATTTTCGGATAATCATTTAATAGAATTCTAACTCCTAAAGTTATCTAAACCGACCTCTGATACCAACTATAAGGCCCCAGCCTTAAACCTTACTTAATCTTGAGTTATTACAAGATTACACATTGAGGATCTTTTAGGGTTTAGTGTTTTAGAGAATTAGATCATAAAACTTGCATTACATTCCACATATAAAAAAAGTGGTTACATAAAGATAGTATTCTTCATTCACATCAATGTAAACACATTTAAAATAAAACATGGATTATTTCTTGACACTTCCTCGACACTATCATCATATCATGTACCTTTCCCTTGACCTGTGAAAAACATTTCAAAAAAAACTCGGGATGAGCATAAAAAGCTCAGTATGGGTTATAAAAACATGGAAATGAAACATGGGTACATATATACATAATAATGAAATCATAATTTACCCATAAAACATAATCACTTTAACATACCTCATCAAATCATGAGTAAATCATAGGAATCACAAGACATAAAGGTAACTTGAGGCATTCATAACATTCTTACGTAGGGAGTAACCCTCTTGGTTACGTTTGGAATACCCATCACAGTATATTTCCTAAATATCTTCGGAGAAACCTTAACGTTTCACTCCTTCACGTTACCCAATGCATTTGAGAGCTATATCGGGCTCACCCGCCCTTAGTTTATCACGGAACCACCCGTCTTCATAATAATGCCCAAGTACCTCAACATAATCGTATCACATAAAACATGCATAAAGGAAACATAACATTTCCACCTTTAAATCACAAGATATCAATACAACACATTGATATAAAAACATTATGAGAACCATTTTCAATACCAATAAAGAAAAGTAAAACATGGTATTTATTTTTCTTTTAAAAAGAAGGTATGACTTGTAGAGGAAGCCGAAACTCAAATAATGGTCACGGCGGCGGAGAAGTCATTGTCGCCGCATACGTACGACAAAAACATTCCCTTTTGTCGTTTATTAAACGCTTCGTATAAAAAAAATTCCTTTTGGATAAACGTAAAAGTCAAAGGGTTCTATACACCTTATAAAAGAAGTTTGTGTATAAAACAAAATATGTCTCAATGAAAGGAGATTGAGACAAAATCCCATACCTCGTATCCGACTTGACCCGACCGTTCTTTAATCTTCTGAATAATAAACTTGAGTTAATCTCTACTTGCTTAAGAACCTTTTTCAAGTTCATTATTCCTTTTATACCATGTTATGAACATCATGTAATCATTTAAGTTAATAATGTTCATTTTGTCAGTATTTGGTTCTTAAGTCAAAAATAGACTTCCTACACTTACATGTTGTTAATTTTGTCAAAGGTTCGTTATATCCAGAATGATATTAATTATTTGGATAACATATATATCATATATATTCAGCATATACATGTATTTATAATATTACATCACATTTAGATGTAAGAAATGAAATGCACCGTTCATGGAGACGATAAGTCGTACGTACGCATGAACGCTATTTCCATTTCTATTTCTTATTTTCTGGAATGGAATCATAATGATATAAGTGTATATTATTATTCAAGTATAATAACATATATAATATCATTAACTTTATCCTTTACAAATCCCACATATGGTATTAACGAATCAAATCACTTTCAGGGTGCGGTAGTCTGCACTTCCTAAAATGAAGATATCGTTTTTACCCATAATGGAAACAATAATGGTATGCCATAAATGAAAAATACAGAAGCTTAAGGAATGAATAAAAATATTATATATCATATATAAAAATAGTGACATCATAATGGCCACCTTTGAAGGTGTTAAATGAGTATTGAACAGTTATCGTTTCGGGAGGCAGAATTTCGCCATCCTCGGAAACCGTATGTTCTCTAACCATTTGATGTAGTTGTGTGAGAGTGTAGCTCGAATAAATCTTATAACAACATACTATTATATTGAAGATACTGGTTTTGTTACAAAAGAAGTAAATAAAAAGAGTTTAGGGTTTTGGAGAATCAAAATAAAACAAATGAACATGAGAGAATGAATTACCTTTAAAAGTGTAACTCCTTTTGATTTGAGCCTAAAGGCTTCCTTTGAAAGGGTTCTGCCCAAATGGAATCCTCTAGGATGAGGAGAGAGATTTTGAGAGAGTAAATGGGCAGGGGATGGCCGAGCCAAAGGCTTGAGGAGTGTGTGAAATGAGGTAGAGGTGGGGGCCTTTTATAAGAGGAGAGGAGGGGCACTTTTGGAAATCATGAAACTATTATTTTATTTTCAAAAGTGTTTCGAATTTATAAGGTCCCACATTGATATATTTATAAGATAAGATGATAAGGCTTAGAAATATTCCCATCCAATAGTTTTTGGACAAGTGTAGGTCTTAGAGTTTATATTATCGTTTCATTTTATTTAAACTGTTAAATAATGAGGCCATCACTGCATCATCATGATGTCATAAATAATTTTATTTATTTAATGTCTAAAAATTATAAAAAAAATAATATGATGTAGGAAATATTTTCATATTTCTAATGAATATTTATAGACAAAACTATGATTAGTATAACCCCTTCTAAAAATTGTTTTAGTAAAACAATTTATGTTAGTGTCATTTTCACCTTTATTTAAAAAAAGGTATTAAAGTCATTTTCTCACCCAAGTGGCTCCATGGGGTCACCTAAATCGACCCATGGGTTGTCTTGGTCGGCCATGACTCTCAAAATATGTGTAGGACAAGTGTCATGGTGTTTTCACATTTTTATAATATCATTTTTACCTTAAATTACACTAATTACCTCTAATCACAATTAATGAAAAAATGTTACTATTCACCAAAAAATTATTTTCATCCCATTGAACCAAATTTTACATACTAATGACAACCATGTATGTCGGATTTTCAAAATTCAATACACATTAGTGGTAAACTTTCATTTAACTGAAAAATCAGTTTGCTTGATTACCACTTAGTGGTTTCACTATTCATCAAAAATTGGAGTTTTTCAGAAAATTACCAAAAATTCACTCTAAGCTATATTCGATATTCCGAATTCAAAAAAGATGTTTATATTACTTAATTTAATAATTAACTCCCACTGTCAAAACAAATAGCGTGTGTTTAAGAAACAATATATATTAAAAGATTAATATTTGTTTATGTAGAATTTCAAAGTGAAATTAAATCCCAAGTCCACCATTGAATCAAATGGTAAAAATATTTTATGGTTTCACTTTAAAACCAATTCAAAAGATAATCTAATCATATAAATAAATTAGATTAAAAGAGGTTTTGAATTAAAATACATCATTTTTCACTTATTCATAAAAAAATGAACTTTATCGGAAAAATATCAAAAATTCACACAAAGTAAATTTTGATGTCCCAATCATAAATAATAATTTTATTTTGTCAAACATAGATTATAAAATTGTCAAAAGAGATATTTAAAAAGGGTTTTCCATCAAAAGGCAGTAAAACAATCTTTTAAGAATATTAGTGTATTCCATGCTTAAGATTGGATTTATTTTTATTTTAAGCCTCTAAAACACTATCTAATTCATTAATAGACATAGATAAAAATATCTATTATTCATTACTTACTTGGGATGTTACATTATATATAAAATACATGCATCCTTATTGTAAGACAAATATTATGTTTTTTTCGTAACTCTATAACAAAAACAATTCATTTCCACCTTGTTCATGAAAATGAACTGTATCCTAAAACTCAATAACTAAATCAACAGACATTGGATCCTGATTCTTTTCCATGGATATACAGAGGGTTTCAAATCCATTCCTCTTTATCATTTTTTAAATCAAAGAGTCAATCTTGAAAAATAATTTTGGCCCCACTAACCTTTCCATAATGATTATCCAGTCTTTGAGTTCCCTGTTGGATGGAATTAGAGTCTATGAGGAGATCTCAAGAGACATTTGATGGTTCAAGGAAAAGGAGAAAACTAAATGAAAAAATTGTATGGTGATAAATATTATGATAAAAAAAACTTCTTAGAAAACCAATGAGGGATGTGAGTATGGGGGTCCCTTTAAATTGACTTCATAGTGATAGTTCATCTTCTTAGGTCAATCCAATAGTTGAAATTTACTTCCTCAAATCTGACAGTTGATATCAATGTCAGAGAAGGATTTATAGGTTTGAGTCTTTTGATTTTTTAAAGACAAAAATAAGATTTAAGGTGAATCCAATAAGGTTTTCTTAAAATAAGAATGAAATAACAACAAACAAAAATTCCATTATGCTGATATAATTAAATAAATGTACCTTTCATATTACTCATATAGAACTATTAGTATTGATAAGTTTCCTCTTAGTTTTGTTAGGGAAAGAAAATGTTTAGGTTTTAGAAATAAAATTTGGGTTCTACAAAGAAAATGTTTATATGTATGATTAATTTAAAGTAATCCTTCCGAACTTTTGTTTAATTTATACAAATCTATCAGAGGGTAAAGGTTTTGCAAATATGTTAGAAAGTTGAAATTGCGTTCCAATAAATTAAACTACGATTTCAACTTTTAGTGTGTGATCTCTAAGAATGTGATGCTTTATGTCTACGTCATTTTCATGAGTGTGATGTTCTATATTTTTTATTAGGGAAATTACACTAATATTATCACAAATTATCTACGTTTTGGTAAAACTCATGCCATAGTTTGTGAGTGTTTGTTGCATTCACAACACTTCAGAACCTAAACTTCTAGATGCTACAGATTCAGCTTTAGTTGTGGAATGTGATACTTAATGATGTTTCTTACCTGACCAAGAAACTAACGAGTCATCCAAGAAATTGAAAGTCTTGAATTTACTTTTTCTACCCATTCTTCACAACCAAAGTCCTAATATGAAAATATTTTTAAAACAAATTCATTTTTAAGAGAATTGAAATGTCCTAAATCCTTGGTTCCCTTTAAATAAAAAAAATTATTTTCACTACTTTTAAAAGATATTCTTTTATAATAGATTTATATCTATCACATAATCATACTAAAAACAATATGTCTATGAGAATAGTTCTTAAGTATAATAGACTTCCCATCATAGCACTAAAAGAGTTTTATCTACTAGTTTTCTAGATTAATCAAGATCAAGAGTGTTTGAGGTATCGATTGGAGTACTTATACTTTTAGTGTTGTTATATCCATACTTCTTAAGAATATATTTAATATACTTTTGTTGAGATATAAATGATCCTTCTCATTTTTGAGAAATTTGAAAATCCAGAAAAAACACTAACTCACCCATCATACTCATTTCAAACTTAGATTTCTTAAGATTCTCAAATGAATCAGTTAAGTATTGTTGAGTTGATCTGAATATAATTTCATCAACATAAATTTGAACAATAAAAACATTTTTCATTTATTCCTTGATTAAAAGTGTTGGACCAGCAGTTACCTTAACATAATTGTTTTGAAAAAAATCTTTTGAGTTATTCATACTAGGTTCTAGAGTCTTGTTTAAGTCCATATAAATATTTGGTAAGTTTGTAAACATGTTCATGATATTTTTTGTCTTCAAAACCAGGAGGTTGATAAACCTTAACATTCTCTTGAATATATATGTTAAGGAAAGAACACTTCACTTATATTTGGAAAACATTGAAATTGAAAAATGCTGCAATGTCTAGTAGAGTAAGAATAGATTCATGTATTAATACTAGAGCATAGGTTTCTTCATATCATATTATTTATTGTTTATTATAGACTTCATTAACTAATCATTATTTATTTGTTAAAATGATTTCACTTTTATCACATTAATTTCTAAAGACCCACTTTACTCCAATTATAGAAGTTTCTTTAGGTCTTTCAACCAAGGTCCAAACTTTGTTCTTTTTGAATTCATTTAGTTCATCTTGCATGGCCTTAATTGAATCCTCATCATTTAATGTTTTTTCATTACTTTTGGATTCTAATTTTTAATGAAACTGTAGATGATCTACATCATTTCTTAGAGAAATTCTAGTCTTTATTGGTTGATTTACATCACTCATGATACTCTAACTGAGATTATTTTTAAGAGACAACTGATTTGGGTTTTGTAAAACCTATTCATCAACATAAGGTAAAATATATTATGGGGTAAATACTTTATGGAAATTTTCCTGAGTATTTTCATGATTAAAATAATCATCTATCAAAGGTTGATAATAAGTTTTTGAAAGCACATCATAATATGTAAGTTGGGGTAGTATAAAAACAAAAGAAATAGTTTCATCAAATTTAACATGTACTATTTCTTCAAAGTTACAATTTTTTTAAAACTATATAAGACATAGAAGTTGTGGAATAACCTAAGAAATTCACTTCATTGGATTTGGGTCGACATTTATGTAAGTTATCATTAGTATTAAAGATGAATCCTTTGCATCTAAATAATTTTAAGTAAGAAAATTTTGGTTTTCAACCATTCCGTAACCCATAAGGTGTTTTATTAAGAAATGGTATGATTGAAACTCGATTTATTGTATAGTAAGAAGTACTAATAGATTCACCCCAAAAGTTTTTAGAAATAGATTATTCACTCAATATGGTTCTTGTTATCACTTGAAGAATACAATTTATTCTTTTAACAACAACATTTTTTTATGAGTTATTGGAGCCGAGAAGTTTTGAGTAATGACTTTCTTATGACTAAAAGCTTCAAAATATGAATTTACAAATTCCACCCCCATGTTTACTACAAATATTTATCAATGAAATGTTTTTATCATTTTAAAAATTGGCTAAAAAGGAATTAAAACAAGATAATAAGTTAGATTTTATTACTAGAAAATAAACCCAAGTAAATATGGTGTAATCATCAACTAAAGCAAATACATAGTATTTTCTTCAAATACTTTTAGTTTTTCGGGGACCTAAATGATTCATATGACAAATATGTAATGAATATGAAGTCGTGGCTTCACTAATTGACTTAAATCATGACTTATGCTTCTTACCATATTAACATGGATCATAGAGTTTTGAAGAATAAAATATAATATTCTTTATATCCTTAACAAGTATTTTATTTTAGAGTTTACATAAGTTCCTAAGGTTACAGTGTCATAGCCTTGTATTCCATAACCCAGATTGATCTTCCATTGCACTAAGGCAAGGTAAGTTTTGCTTCTAAGGTCTTCTATGTTATGCGTACAAGCATTCTCATACCTATGAAAAGAGACAATTAAATATTACTTGGAATTTTGTACTATGAATTTATCATTCCTAAAATGAACAAGTTAACATTCATATCATAATTATATAATGATTATAATGTTGTAGTTAAGACCTTAAAAAAATAAAACATTTTAAAATAAAGCTTTTTTAAGAGGGACAAAATTTCTTATACCAATAATTTCTCCTTGAGAAATATATCCGAATCTTAATTTTCCAGCATTCATCTAGATAATATTTTCAAATAATTTTTTTCTATTAGTCATGTTCCAAGTACATCAACTATCTATGTACCTTGTATTATTGTAGGCACTTCCTTTGTTTTCTTGAAAATAAAACAGTTAAACTTTTAAAATATAACATTTATTGGACCCGGAAATGTTAGAAAATAAAATCTTATGTATCCATATTTTCCTAGAAAAAATGGGCTTTATGAAAACATAATGATTGGGTTTTATTCAAAGAACAATTTTTCTCCCAATGTCCACTACATTGAAACTTAGTGAAAAAAGGAGAACTTTAGAGTACAAAGTAGTTATGACTAAATACTGGTTTTGTATGAGAATAACTAAATATAGAACAATTCTTAAGAGGATGAATTTTTGAATACATTTTATCAATGTTTTATTTAACATAAGTAATGTTGGATAAAAATTTCTTTAAGGAAAATATTTTAGATTTTAGTTTGATGACTAAATTAGTATCCTTATAGACATTAGTTTTAGAATTTGAGTTTCTCTCTAAAACATTTTTCATGGAAATTACTTTTTTAAGATCCTTAGAATGTTTATCCTTTATAGAAATTATTTCATTAAAGTTTTAGAAATTTTTTTCAAAATAAAGGTTTTTCCGATCAGGATTTTTAGAAAGATCTAATACCTATTTTTTTTTAAATAGGGATTCAAGAATTTTACCTATCATGTTTCTTATTGATCTTACTATTTTAATTATCATGTAACTTCGAAAACATAGATACTTATTGAAAATAAGGTAAAGTATTGTCTTTGGATGAGGAAGGTTATTCATCTAAATATTTATAATATTATTCATTATGATAATTTGCACATAAAGAAATATTTGTTAGGTATTTAGAAGTGTTTACCTTATCCATAAGACATTGATTTCCTGTAGATATTCTAGATATAAGACTAATATTCTTCTATCAAGAAGATTCAATATAGAAAGATTCATCAGAAAAAACACCACCACTGGCAGTCTTGGTGTCATTAGATTTCAGTACTTTCTTGGACCTAGACTAGTAGTAATTCTTATTTTTTTCTTTCTGAATGTCTATAATTACTTTATTACCCATTGAGCATTCGATAGTCTGCTCAGATATGGCCTTCCCCTTGAATTCATAGCAAGTCACTTCTGAATCTTTCTTATCCTTTCTGTCTTTATTCTTGTATCTATATTGGAAATATTTCTTTCCCCCAATCTTGTTCATTCTTGGAGAAATATCGGAATGTTCATTATTAGAATGATCACTGTCACTTGATTCATATTTAATAGTACCTTTATTGGATTTTGATCTAGTAACTCTTCTTGGATTCTTGGATTTCATATTATTTAATGTATTAGTGAAATCAATGCTACCATTAAAAATATTTTTATTATTGATCTCATCATATCTCTTTATTCTAATTTCATTCTGTAGAAGAGTCCTGAATAACTCATAAAGAGTGATATTTGAAACTTTATCATTCTCATCAATCATTGTTATTTTGGATTCCCACTCAATGGGAATAATATCTATTATCTTATCCAAAATAAAGATGTTCCTTAGGCATAGAATGAAGGATATTGACAATAGTCATAAACCACTATTGAACTTTTCTTACAGGTTCCACATTAGGAAAATAAAACCTATTTATTCATCTCTAAGCATATCTCTTCTTCTTTCAATAACCGTGGATGTTTGAAAATGTGTAAATTATTATTTATTATAGATACCATTAGTAGCTTCACGTGATAAAATCTAGCTATTAATGTTCCTTTTCATAAAACAAAATAAAGTATTTCATACCTTAAAGTTAAGCGGATACTATTCCTTTTCTTAATTAGTGAATTTTCTGATTTCCTTGTAAGATATTTTGTAGTCTCCAATTAACATAACAAAATTATCAATAGTAGTAGTGATAATAAAAGTATTAAAACTGTATCTCTTGTATTCATTGTTATTTTAATCAAAAATTGGGGGTCTGTTAGGATTTAAGTTGTCTATTGATCCAACATTCATTCCTATAATTCTATAAGAAAACACAAAAGATCTTTTCTACAAAACATGTTAGTAATAAAAATTTATAAACAAAGAATTTATAGGTAAAAATTTTATAAAAACATGAACAAGTAATGTTAAGTAAGAAAAACTGAGAAAGAAAACTTATATGCAAGTATGATTATTTCAGAAACCTACTCTCATGCCAATTGTAGGATCAAAAAGTATATGTATATTTCTGAATTATAAGAGTGGGTTGAATTGTAGGTTTAAAAAAATTTCATTTTTATCCTTAAGTAAATCTATTTTTAACAAAGTTAAAGTCGATGAATTCACAAGCCCTCTTTAGTTCTTAGTAAAGTAACCAACTTTTTTGGGATCTAATGAAACAGATAAAATAAAGAAACATAAGAAAAGTTTAAATATTCTATCTTAAAGAACATATAGTCTAATATATCAGAGTTTGTACAAGCTTAAGAAATTGTATGAAATATACACTTTGTATATTTAACAAAATTTAGTTGAAATAAAATTTGTAACAAAACATGAAAAGTATAAAAAATCTTTTAAATCAAAGAGATGGGTATCCAAAAACCTTGGATAAAAGCCCCATGAATTATAATTTCAATAATGTCAGTCTTACCGGCACCGGGGTATTCCGTATGTATGAAGATTGGTGTTTGTCTTGATATCCCCACAATCCCTTGATTAAGAACGTAATCAACACCTCTTTTTCCCTCTCTATGGAATCCCTCGATTGATAACATCAACAATTAGTTTTTCTCTCAGAATGTTGAACAAGATGTTGTAAACTTGAACAAGTTGTTTAAAACATTTTCCCAAGGAATATTTGATCAATTTTGTCATAGAGTATCACTTCATCTCAAAGTTTGACTCATATTAGCTTGTTCAAATGGTTGGGAATTTATAGGCAAAATCACCAACAGTCAACTGCTGCTCCAACGATTATATTTTTTCTTTAAATTTTGGACGGACCTATACATGTGGAACTCATGAAATGGTTAATTTAAAATATATTGGATGACATCATTTTTTATAACTAACTATGAGAAAAATTACTATTTATAATAAATATTATCTCATTTAGGATCCATTAAAATAAAACTCTACATTAACTAAACGAGGTAACTATAACAGTAGAATTTAATAGTATTTTTAAGGTAGTGAACTTGGCAGTCTAAAAATATTTACAATTAGTTTCTGAAAATTTTAAAAATCAATGTCTAATTTCTATAAAAATTAGGGTTAGATTTCCGAGAAAATCTACGTCTCATTTTTCAAAGAATGAGAGTGTTATTTTTGAGAGAATTGGATTCCGATTTATGAGAAAATCAGATTCTAATTTCGGATAGAATCAGAGTCTTATTTATGAAGGAATCAAATTCTATATTCTAGATAAATAAAATTCTCAATTTTAAAAAAATTAGGTTTTGAATTACAGAGAAATTGGATTATTAATTTCATATAAATTGAATTCTAAATTCTAGAGAAATCAGATTCTCAATTTTGGGGAAATTGGATTTTACGGAACCGTAAAGTTCCAAGTTAGATACTAATATGATTTTTTGGCATAAGGAACAAGTGTTAAGGTTTTTTTAGGAAAGCATTATGAAAGAAATTGGAAACTATAGGTAAAGTAATTTTTTTTAGAGAAATAAAAATTTCCTTCAAAAAATGTTTCTTAGAGAAATAGAATTATCCATAAGAAAATGTGTTTGTGATATCCAAAACATAAAGGAATGAAAAATTAATAAAGAAAATTATTGAATCAACAACAACCACCTCCATGAACATGATTGGGTCATGGTACTAGAACATGGGGGCTATCCTAAGGTCGGGTTCTTCCTACTCAATATCCTCTTGTTGGAGAAAAAACATTTTCCCCTACTACTGAAATGAACTCACTGGAAACTATTGCTAAAGCTGGCACTAAACTTATCCCCCCCCCCACTAAACTATTATTGGGTAATAATTATGTACTGTTTCTGGGAATGATCACTCTAATGACCCAAGTTTGAAATAAATGGACATTAAAATTATTTTATGGAATACTTAACACATTACACAAATAGATGCCCATTGACCGTATTAGTTTAGTGTCTTTGGAAACTCAGAACACATTCTTCTAGATTGGTGAATGATCATAAAAATATCCCATAAAGATCTTACCCATTAGTTTTCCTATCTAAAACCATTATTTATATCATGGGGAAAATAAAACATATGAAAAGGGTGTGTGCAAATTTTTATTAAAGGTATACATGGAAAACATCATACAAAACATAAACGTAAGAATGTAAAAACAAGAACATAAATTTAGAAAATCAAAATCATGAGTTATGAAATAAATCGTGGTAGTATATAAAGTATAAACCATAAAGTAAAATTAATCACGACAACATACCATTGGAATAAAACATGAGATTTTTTCAAACACATACTCATATAAAATCATTTCAATATTACCCAAGTCTCATATCCAATACTATCATAGCAGACAAAGTCCATTACTAAATACGGTTTACATGACATTCCATCCCTGTATTCATGACCCAGATCTAATATCCCTTCTAGAAATGTCTATATCATGAGATATAAATTTTTAACCATTGCGTTGGAGGGAGATATAAGTCCCACCCATCTCATAATTAAATCATTGTTACATGTTCCATAAAACATATACCATTCATCGTAGCATAACCTAAAGTAAAAAATATGGGTTTTTTAAACATCATTCCATCATAATCTATATAACATTAATGAATTTAATAAACATAATTCCATAATAAACACAATAAAATAAAATTAATAATAGTTATATAAGCATAACCTCATGTCATCCTAGATGGGAAATTATTTTGATAAAATACATTAAATTAATTCTTGAGGAAAATATACTTTCTTCTTCAAAAACATTCTCTTTTCTGAAAATGAAATGAAATTTTAAAAGAAAAAAATTTAACTGAAAATACACTTGAAGTATTATAAAGTAATCTTCATGAAAATAATGATTTATGAAAGAGTAATAATCCAATCATTCTGTATAAGTTTAAAAGACATTCTCCATGTACTTTTGCCGAAAAAGTCAAAATATTACCTTACATTAAATAATGAAAAATATTCCCAAAAAAATATTCAATAAAAATTCAACAATGGATAAAATTGACTTTAAAAAATTGTAGAAGAATATAACTAGCATTAAATATTTAGGGAACATGGATGTGGATGATAAATAAACCCAAGTAAATAATTACGTATAAATAAACTCGAATAATAATAAGATTGAAAAATTGTCCCTTACCTTAGGTCTGATATCCTTCGTATGTATGCAAAAATACTATATAATGATTTAAATGTTGTTATTTACTTATTATAGTATCATAATAATTTTTCTGATATCATATATGATTATATTATCATCTTTTTGTTAGTAACATTTCATTGTCACTTGTTATTCAGATATTAACTACTTTATGTTCTTATTCAGGTTTTTTGGATAACTTCATGTTACACTTATTAGGTTATTGTTATTTAATTTATAGAATGATATTAGTCTAATATATATGATATTTATTCATTCAATTCATGTTTATAATAGTGTTTTTTTGTATATCATGTATAATGAATCACATCGCATCGTGGAGATGGTAGGCCGTACATACACATGAGGGACATTGTTATTCCCTTAATGGTTAAATGGTATGGAATTTGATGGTATATTAATTATACATAATAATTACCATGTTATATTTATTATTTAAATACATTTTAATCTTCATTATACCAATCCAAATTAATTATTATGGAATAACAAATTACACCATGGCTTGGAGACGTTAAGCCGTACATACGCATGAATGGTGATATTGTTATTCGTATGGTGGATAAAAAGAGGTATAAGGTTTCTCCATAATTATAATAACATGTAAGAATATATAATATACTGAATTTATTACTTTATTATGGAATCAACATAATAATAGGAAGTTGAAGAAGAAAATAATTTTGAAAGAGGTGATAAAATAATTACCTCTTTTTTCGAGTATCACCTTTTGATTTTTACAAAAGGTATCCTTAGGATGGATTTCATCCAAAATCGTGGTCTCTAAGAGGAATTTAGGGATATTTGGAGCTTATTTGATAAAAGTTTTATAGGGACAATAGTCTTGAGAGGTGTGAGTATATGGGTATAGGTGGGGGCCTTTTATAAGAAGGAGGTGGGGAACTTTTGGAATGTCTTGAAATATTATTTTATTATAAATTTATTTTAGAGTAATAATTTTTTTCCAAAGTGATATATTTCGTGGAAAAGATGAGTATGTGTCTAAACCCTCTCAACCAATATGTTTTATACAAGTTTAGTTCACAAATATAACTATATCTTTTGGCTTTAACTCTTAGTTAAATAAATTAACTCTTACAAAGTTTTCTTGTAGTTTTACACTATATGGTCAATATTGTTACTCTATAATCCCAATAGAACCTTATGTGGATACTTAATGAAACATTTAACATTATATACGTCATTTGGAACCATATTATATCTTTAGGACTATTATTTAATTTAATAATATAGTATTTGTTTTAAAAACTCATTTATGTCAAATTTGACAGTATTTAGTAATTGACTTTTTTTCAATCTATAAAAAATAGATTGATTTGAAAAAACTACATTAACTAAAATATAAAATATCATAACCATCCATAAAATTCATGGATGAAATCAAAAATTTCAAATTTAATTTATTTTAATATTTATAATATCATTTATTTAAATCTTTCTTCAATATGGCAATTGATGCATTATCATTGTGTCATTTATAAATTTATTTATTAAATGTATAAAAATTATAAATAAAATACCAAGATTTATGAAATATTTTTTTCTTTCTAATACCTATTTTTAGTATGAAATATCGATTATATAACCCCAAATTACAATTGTTTTCAAAAAATATACATGTTTATGTTTCATTTCTCTTTACTTTAAATTAAATATTATAACATGTCATTTTCACACCCAGGTGGTAACAAAATGCTAGAAGGTCAGAATAAGGATTTTTTTGGTCTCCCATGACTCAAAAAATAAGATTAGAACACTTGTTAGGGAATTTTTATATTATTATAATATTTTTTACCCTTTATTACCAAATTTACCCTTTAACCATAGTAAATTAATATAATAAATGATGTTACTATTCATAATGTATAAAAATAAAAGGTACCTCCATACATAACTCTTACCTTCTTGTTAAAAATATGGAATACATTTTTCCAAATTCAAAACACAGAATTTTCATTAATAAATTTAAAATAAATTTCCATTGTCAAAACCAGAAAGCGGGTTTTTGTGAAGTAAAAATTTTCCTAAAATTGAAATGTATTTATGTAGAATTTAAATTTGAAATTACTTAAAATGACCAAAATTGGATTAAAATATAAAAAATAATCAAATTAAACTTTTAAACCAATTAATAAAAAATTATCTAATTATATAAATAAATTAGATGAAAAATCAATTTTGAATTAATATTCAGTATTTTTCACTATTAATTAAAATATGAATTTCATTAGAAAAATACCAAAATTTTAACCAACATAAATTCTGATGTCCCAATTCCAAATAATAAGTTTATTATGTAAAATATAACATATAAAATTTCAAAAAACTATATTCAAAATGGATTCACCCTCAAAAGTTGGTAAAACTCCATTTTTTGAAAAATGCTCATTTTATCCATAACATTGAATTTTTTCTTATGTCATGTATAGAAAACATATAAGATTATTTCTAAACATTAAATTGATAACATTAAATATATATTTCACTAATGAAATCCATAAAGAGTGCGTTTTTATTATTTAATAGACCACTAATTTGTATTTAAATTGTTTTCTGTAAGAGAGTTAGTACCATTCATACCTACCATTATAATGACTAGGTTATAATATTTAGTTATCTTATATACTCGATATTTTCTGAAATGAATTCTATACAAATAGATTGAAATTGTGTGTAACAGAAGCTAGTAATAGTGTTACATATACTACAAGTTAATATTGTGTTGCATATAGCACAATATAATCTTAGTGTAGCATACAGAAGAAGACATCAGGGAAAATAAAAATAATATATCTCTTAAAATCTTGGGGTGTTACATTATAACCCCCTTAAAATGAATTTCTTCCTAAAAATTTTTCAAGGATCTAAAAGGTTTACTACTTGAAAGTTTCATTCATAGAATCCCATATCTCAAAAAGAAATACTAAAACATCATTTTAAAAAAGGAATGTTAGAAACATAACAGTTACCCAATATAACTCATCATTAGGTTTATATAAAGGAGAAAGTAATTGAGAAGTGAAAACATAGATATGGAAGAAAAGTATAACCATAAAGTTCTGTTGGATAGTGACAGAGAGCAATGTTTGGAGAAATTTAACAACCAGAAACCCATAAATCCAAGATGATTTAAGGGACCATTTGATTCATCAGATAAGAAGGTACTAAAATATTTTTTTTATCTTAATGGTATTTTATTTAAAGTTGAAGAGAATGTCGAGAAATACTTACTTTATTTTATAAAAATCTCACCATTGGTCATTGTAACCCCCCAAGATTTCATAGTAAGTTATTTTATTTAAGGAAATTCAATAGCTTGCGCTACACGTAACACCGAGTTTGGGCGCACCACGACTTACAAAACATGCCATTCAAAAAGTGGTTGTGAACAGTATTAACTTAATTATGAATTTTATATACTATATATAATTTTATAATCCATATAATGTGTTTCTTAGACATAATATAGGAACAAATTCATTTTTTTCCGATAAAATAAGTATTTTTCAAAAAATTCAATTTTACAACCTTTGAATGGAAAAACCATTTTAAAACTGATATTTGAAACTTTTATAGATTCAATTAAATTAAATTAAATTATTATTTAGAATAGGGACATAAAAATTTGTTTTGGATAAATTTTTGGTACTTTTGTGATAAATTTCATATTTTGATGAATACTGAAAAATACTAAATTTTAATTGACAACAACTTTTTTAATCGAAATAATTTATTGTGTTAAAATATGAATTTTAATTGTTTGGAAGTACAATTAGATTATATTTTTATCGTTTAATAAAATTTAGATCATTATAAGTAATTTCACAGTTAAATTTGACATAAACACATGTCAATCTTTTGATAGTTTTTAATTTTTAAAAAACCCGATTTTTGGTTTTGACACGGGAATTAATTTTAAATTAATTAATTCAGAATCTATGTTTTGAATTTGAAAAAATATAATTCATTTTTTAGTTTAGAATATCAAAATTATATTAGAGTAAAGTTTTGGTATTTTTCTGAAAACATTCAATTTTTTATGAATAGTGAAAAACACTGAGTTATAGTTTAAAACCGACATTTTATTTAAATAATTATTTATTTTATTTAAAATTAATTAAAGTCAAAATAAATATATAATACCTATATAAGTTCAACTTAATTTATTGGAATCATATTATAATAAAATTATATGTATAAAATTTATTGAAATGTTTACCGGCTTTTACCCACCTTCTAGGAGCATTTGCAAATCTGCATAAAACATAGTTTTACCGCTTCTGTGGATTGAATTTCAAATATCTGAGAGAAACGAGTAATATCAGTAAGTAAAATTTGTTTCAATAAGATGAAAATATTTTTTGGTTAATAGTAACTTATGACTTTTATTTACAACAGTTTAAAGTAAATAGGGTAATTAAAGGTAAAAATGATATTATAATTACCCTGACAGTTGTCCAAATTCTATTGGATAAGTGTAATTCGACCAAAATCAAACTAATTAATAAAATATGATCCTTTAGGTTCACATTTATTAGATTAGGACATTTATTATTATTTTATTTAAAGAAGAGTCAAAAGAGCTAAATTCAATGCTTATTAACTAAACCATTTTTAATATAGAGTTATACATAAGATAAATTCGACTATAAATATTAATTAGAAAGATAAAAATAATAAATACATAATGATATTTTATTTTTAATTTCTAGAGATTAAATAATTAAGTTTATTGATGACACACTGATGATGAAGAAATTACCTTTTTAATGAAATATTAAAATAGTTTATATTTTAAATATTATAATAAATAGAATTTAAAAGATTTGATGCCATAAACGAATTTCATTGAAACATATTACATGTTAGGGTTGATTAGATAAATTTTTTTCATAGTGATAAGGTTGTTATGACTTTCACAAAAAAGAAAATACCTAATAGTGTCAAAATTGATAAAAATTAGTTTTTACGACAAATAAAAAATTATTGGTTGATATAATATTCCTAAAAATATAAGGGTAGATAAAATGGATTAAATAATATTATATATGTCATTAATGAACCACTTGAGGTTCTCTTGTAAGTTTAGAGTATGTCTATTAACCATATAGTGTAAAAATACCAGAAGACACGATAAAAGTTAAACTATTTAACTAAGAGTTAAATCTAAAAGATAAGGTTAAAATGGTAACCTAAACTTGTCTGAAACCTATTGGTTGAGATGATTTAGACACATAACCAAATTATATTCTAAATAAATCATTTTGGAGCCATTATAAACCTAAAATTATTTTATTACAGAAGAATATTTCAATCTTTTCCTAAAGTGACTCTCACCTCTCTTAAAAAGGGTACTTCCCCTAATCTTAATTTCACACCTCTAAAGCCATTTGACTTAGAAAAACCCAACCCCAATACGTTAAAAACTTCCCTCACTTGAACCTAGAGTCCTTAATTAGATCTGGAAGCCAACCTAAGTATCCCTTTTGATCAACTCAAAAGGAAACACCTGAAGAAGAGGCAATAATTTCACAAACCTCTTTCAAGTTCTTTTCTTCTTCCATTTCC
The DNA here is from genome assembly GCA_963277665.1 of Viscum album. Lineage (NCBI taxonomy): Eukaryota > Viridiplantae > Streptophyta > Magnoliopsida > Santalales > Viscaceae > Viscum > Viscum album. The sequence goes on from OY728126.1 coordinate 534,962,525, forward strand.
ACTTTCTTTTTTGATTCCATAACAAAATAATAACTTTAGTACATCCTATATACTTTTATGTTATTATAAATATTTTACAACCATATTTGTTATTCTATCCATCCTATAAATGAAAAAGTCACCATACGTGCCTACGTACGACTTACCATCTCCACGTCGGGGAGTAGTTTTTCATAAAAAAACATCATTATTTGGATGGGTATTATAATGAGTATAACTGATGTAAATAATAAATATAACATGTTAATTATTATTTATATATGATATACCATCCAATTATATACGATTTCACCATCAAAATAATTATATTTTCACTCGTGCGTACGTACGTTTTACCGTCTCCACGACGTGATGAGATGTCATTCCCCATCGTAACCATTAAATATTTATCATCATTTGATGATTAAAAATAATTTTTAAAGTATATATATCATTCTAGATATGAATAAAATACATCCTATCCATAACAAACATGACTTATGTAACAAAACATATAAAAAACGATTCAGTTAACACCCAAAATAATGATACTACAAAAATATTATTAACGAATCCATATTAAAAGTCCATATATGATATCATATTTATGTATGTGATTCCATTATAATTTAATAAAAATTATTTAACTATTATACATAAGGTTAATGTACCATCTACTAAGTAAAAGTACAAAGTAAGGGGTTTTCATCTCACTTTTATTCCAGTGAGATACATGCAAAATTTGCCACTATTACCTTTTGTGTGGTGTATGTACTACCCCAGATTATATTGTTTACATAATATAATTTAATTTATGGGTATATACATCATCATTGTAGATCCTTATTTTATGGGGTGTATGTTTCGTATGGTACCCATTTGTAACGGAATTTCAAATTTCAATTTCCACTCATTTGGTTTTACGCAAACTTCATTGATTAAATTACTCCAAGATTATGTGTAAAATCACTGATTATTTACTTATATAGTAATTTCCACTTCCCTTTTTATGGATATACTTTTTATACACATAATCACTCCATTGATAAATTCTCAAGTCATCGATATAAACATGATAAGAGTAAGTATAACTCAATTTACATTCATTGAGTTAAACATCTTAGTCATTGGATTTGTTTTTACAATAATATTTTTGAATGTACCTTGATTGATTTACACTGAATATCTAATCATATTGGGTTTTTTATATTTTTCACACATAATTATTTCATTGGCATATCCTTAACCTAAGGATACATCCTTTACAAAGGAATTCTTCTCAACTTACATTCCATTGAGACTTCTTTATTTTATGCACCAATTCACTTTTATTTGGTGTATATATTGTACTTTGACATAGTATATCATGAATTCCTTCATTCCTAGTATATTATAATGTTTTTATTAACTCAATTATGTGTATTAAAGCATCTCTCATTTGGTTTGGGACACTTACTAAAATATCATTTTAAATGTTTTAAAAATTTAGTCTTCTAAATCTTTCTCATTAATGTCCATGTTTTTAAAATGGTTTTAAGGTTTTATTTAAATGGAAATTAATGTTTTAAAATTGAAATTACTTTTAAAAGTTTCAAAGTGGTATGGGACACTTTGATTCAAAAATCTATTTTAAACTGCTTCTTGATAAATAGTTTGACTTTTAAATGTTTTCATGAAAACGTGATATTTTCCTCAATGATTTTTACTGATCATTTTCAACTATATCAACATCATTTACGGGATAATATTATTGATCAAGGTTTATTTATTATGATTCAAATTATCCATACAATATTGAAGGTTTTTTAATATGATTGACTGTGTATGTGTTATTTTTATACCATTCATGGTTTGTAGATAAAGTATAGATATTTCGTATGGTAGTTTTAATATGAATGTTTTTTTATGTTTAAAGCTTTTCATATGAAGAATGAATTGGACTTATTAACTGACAGGTGGAGCCCGTTATAGCTCCTCGATGTATCAGTTGGTCTCATGAGACAAACTACTGTCTTGGCATAAGGCCTTGATGAAATCTTATTTGTAGTCTTGGCACAAGGCCTTGACTATGTGGTCTTATGCATTCCATCATTTTGAAAGTGGGTATTGATATTTCATGTGATTATTCAACTATTAGAATATCCATGTGAATAATTAAATGGATTTATTTGATTTTATCTTTTCTATATTATGCAGAAGTTTAAGTTTAAAAGGGTTTTATTGTAGTCTAATACATTTCCTCAAATGTTTATGCTTATTTATGAAGGTTTTTTCTATATTGGTATCCTTAGTGAGCATCTATGATCACCCCTTTATGTGTTTTATTTGTCCTTGGATATGAAGAAGTATTTTATGGTTGAACTCTAGGGATAAGAGAAGGATATAAGTGTGTTTAAAAGGGGAAAAAATTTTGTTGATGTTTTTATTTCATGATGTAATGTAAGACTAATGAATGTATCTAATACTTCCATGACTAATAAACCGATCGGTCTTTCGAGACACGAATCCTTGTATCATGACAATGATATCTAATAATGCACACAATTGGGGTAACAAGGTTCAGGGCATTATAGTCGGTATCAGAGGAAGTTTAGTACAAACCGTGGAAACTAGATTTAAAAAAGATTATTAGAAAACACTAACCTAAGATAGAAATTGAGAATTAGTATAGAAGAACATCAAAAATTTTTGGTAATGTAAATATTATGTGGGTTTTTTAATAAATACATCCATGTCTGGATACGACCAGGTAGAGGTGACTTTGGCATAGATGTGCCTAGGAGTGAGAACTCCGACAAGTAGTTTTAGGCTGGACCCGGGGTATCCTAGTACACAACAACATGCTTATTGCACTCCTAGGGAATATTATTAGGATAATTCACATTTTCTTTACAATACAATTTGATGGATTTTAATATAATATGAGAATAAATATCCTTGGTTAATCCAAAGGTGTTTTAGATTGAAAATAATGTGTTAGGATATTCTCTAAATGATTTTATAACTAACACTATGCTTTACTCTATTAGTAAATGCTTGGATTCCAAAAAAGTCATAGTAACACTAAACATTATATACATGGTAAACACAATGGTGGAAATGTGAAAAGAAATAGAATGTTGATAGGTGTAAAATATATCTTGTTCATGCCAAATCAGTTTTCCAAAAATATGATCAACAATATATCTATTGACCTTCTCCCAGAATCAACAAAGAAGAGAAAGATGATGAATGATAAGAGTTCCAGTAGTGGAGACCTTGGAGAAAAGAAAGAAAAATTTACATCATGTAGGAAATGTGGGAAGAAGAACATAGGAAAGTGTCTTAATGGAACTAATAAATGCTTTATGTGTGAGAAAAAGGACATAAAGTAAATAATTGCTGAGGAAGAATGAAGAGTACTATAGGAGAAAATAAAAATGATCCCAATAATTCATTTACAGTCCTTGGCCACAAATTTAGGGGACCTGGGCATTACCTAAGTGAATTCCTGATGCTATAAGATAATATCATGGTCAAGGAAGAACCTATGTGTAAATAAATGGATGAAAAAATGTTTAAAAGTATTAGTGATATTTGTTGATGGGATTATCTTGGAATACGTTCGCTCTGTTGGGAACACTATATGCCTAAGGAAAATATAATACTATGGGATTTCATTTGAGGAGTAATGGTGGATTTTTATCTATGTCTTAATTGTATATTTATAACGATTTGGTTTATTTATGAAAATTTTTAACCTATCATAGAGAATATGGGATTCGATTAATTACTTTTAAGTATGTGCCTTTAATAGTAGTTGATGTTATTTGGAGATACAATTTTAAATAGAAGACTACGTAATAAAATTCTTCTAAGTTTTGTGTTTCAATATTAGTTTGGATTATATTGATGGATTTTATGGACAATTGTTTATTGAATAGTATTTATAGAACTTTGGGTATTGTTGGTTTAATTTTTGAAATTAAAATTAGTATTTCTTTCCCTAAAGGATTATCCTTTTTGGGAATCATCTGATGTTGTACTAAGCATTTTGTTTTTGGTTAATCTCTAACGACAAGGGAAATATATAGTTTATCCTTTGTGGATTGTGTGATTCTCTAGAATTTGATTCTAGCGCTTCAGGTTGGACCAATCCATATTGAATACTCATTATTTTGAAAAAAAGATGAGTTAGTTGTAGACATTTATTAATGGATGAAAATCTACTTGAAAAGTAAGAATATCACTTTATGTTCTTAGTAAATCTCATAAATAAATTCCACAAATATATGAAAAGGAACTTAAAACAAAAAACGTTGTCTGTTTAATTTTCCTACTAGGAAACTAATGACTATTTATCCCATCACAAGTTTCTGGTTTTCTAGTTATTAACTTTCTCCTGATCATGTTTTCATTCAAACTTCATCAGAACTTGAGACTTAGTTTATCTTCCATATCCATATTTTCCTACATGGAATATTATTATGGGTTATCTTGGTTGACTTTTGTAATTCTATTTCTTTATTTTAAAGTGATAGTTTAATTGACTCTTTCTCCAATGTGGGACTTTCAATGAATTTCCCAAGCGCAATTTTAAAATTGCGAGGACATAATTTACAAAATGGGGGAATAATGTAACGCCCCAAGATTTAATTGTAAGTTATTTTCATTAAAGAAATTCAATATCTTGCGCTACCCACAACACCGAGTTTGACCGCACCACGATTTACCAAACTAGCCGTTCAAAAAGAGTTTACGAATAGTATTAACTGAATTTTTAATTTTATATACTCCATATAATTTTGGAATCCATATTATGAGTTTAATAGACATAATATAAGAAAAAATTCATTTTTTTCAGATAAAAGAAGTATTTTTCAAAAAAATGCAATTTTACAACCATTTAATGGAAAACCCTTTAAAAAACCGATATTTGACACTTTTATATATTTAATTTAATGAAATTTAATTCTTCTTTAGAATTGGGACAAAAATATTTATTTTTGATAAATTTTTGGTACTTTTCTGATAACATTCATATTTTGAAGAATACTGAAAAATACTAAATTTTAATTGAAAACAACTTTTTTAATCGAAACAATTTATAGTGTTAAATTATTCATTTAATGGGTTGTAAGTATAATTAGATTATATTCTTATCATTTAATACATTATAGGTCATGATAAGTAATTTCACTGTTAAATTTGACATAAACACATGTCAATATTTTGATAGTTTTTACTTTTTCAAAAAACCCGCTTTTCAGTTTCGATGAAGGTAATTAATATTAAATTAACTAATGAAAATTCTCTGTTTTTAATTTGGTATAATATAAATCATTTTTTAATTCATAATATCAAAATTATCTTAGGGTAAATATTTGGTATTTTTCTGAAAACATTTAATTTTTGATGAATATTAAAAACACTACCTTATAGTTTAAAACTGAATTTTTATTTAAATAATTTGTTTTTCTATTCAAATTTTTTTTAATTAAAAATAGATATATAATACCTATATAATTTCAATGTAATTCATTGGATTCATTATATAAAAAAATTAGATGTATAAAATCTTGTTGGACTTTTTACCGTCTTTTACCCACCTTCTAGGAGCATTTACCAATTTGCATAAAACTTAATTTTACCACTTCTATGAATTTAATTTCAAAAATATGAGAGACACGGTTAATAAAAGTAAGTAAAATTTGGTTCAATATGATGAATAAAATTTTTGGTGAATAGTAACTTTTAACTTTTATTTACCATGACTAAAATTAAATTGGGTAATTAAAGGTAAAAATGATATTATAAGTACCCTAAAACATGTCTAATTCTATTGGATATGTGTAATTCAAAAAAAAACAAACTTAGGAATAAATTATGATCCTTTAGGTCCACTTGGATTAGATTATAACATTTATTATTATTTTATTTAAAGAAGAGTTAAAAGTGTTGAATTCAATGTTTATTAACTAATCCACTTTTAATATTAGTTTATACATAAGATAAATTAGAATATAAATATTAATTAGAAAGATAAAAATATTTCCTACATAATGATATTTTATTTATAATTTTTCATATTAAATAATTAAATTTATTTATGACACAATGATGATGCAATAATTTACTTCTTAAAGAGATATAAAAATAGTTTTTATTATAAATATTAAAATAAATAGAATTTAAAAGTTTGGATGCCATACAAGAATTTTATTGGTTAATAAGACATGTTATGGTTGATTAGATAATTTTTTTCGAAGTGATAAGGTTGTTATGACTTTCACAAAAAACAAAAAACAAAATAGTGTCAAAATTGACATAAATTAGTTTTTTATAAAAATACTATATTATTGGTTGATATAATATTCATAAAAATATAAGGTTTGGCCAATGAGCTTAAGTAATATTATATATTTCATTAATGAACCACTTGAGGTTTCTTGGAATTTTAGAGTATGTTTTTTCACCATATAGTGTAAGAATACAAGAAGACACGGTAAAAGTTAAACTATTTAACTAAGAGTTAAATCTAAAAGATAAGGTTAAAAATCCAACCAAAACTAGTCTAAAACCTATTTGATGAGAGTATTTCGACCCATACACACCTCATATTCTAAATAAATAATTTTTTATCAATTAGAAACATAAAACTATTTTATTACAAAATAATATTTCAATATTTTCCTGAAGTGACTATCACCACTCTTATAAAAGGATACTTCCCCTTATCTTAATTTCACACCTCCAAAGCGATTTGGCTCGGCCAAAACCTGGCCAAATAGCTTCCCAAATTCCCTCAATTCAACATATAGTCTTTAATTTTATAATAAATCCAATCTAAGGATCCCTTTTGATCAACTCAAAAAGGAAACAGCTAAAGAAGTGGTAATAATCTGACCACCCTCTTTCAAGTTATTTTCTTTTTCCACTTCCTCTTTCTTTGTTGATTCCATACCAAAATAATAACTCCAGTACCTACTAAATACTTTGATTTTATTATAAATATGTTACAACCATATTCTCTATTCTATCCATCCTATAAATGACAAAGTCACCATACGTACGGCTTACTGTCTCCACATCGTGTTGTTGTTTGTTATTTAAAAACATCATTATCCAGATGGGTATAATAATGAGTATAACTGATGTAAAAAATAAATATAACATGTTAATAATTCAATATATGTGTTATACCATCCAATAATATACGATTTCACCATCAAAAGAATGATATTGTCGCTTGTGCGTACGTACGACTTACCGTCTCCACGACGCGATGAGATGTCATTCTCTATTGTAACCATTCAAGAATAATTTTCATTTGATGGCCAAAAATATTATTTAAAGACTTTATATAATTCTATATATGAATAAAATACATCCTATCCATAACAAACATGACTTACGTAACAAAACATATAAAAGAAAATGAATTAGTTAACACCCAAAACAACGAAACTCCTAAAAAATTATTAACAAAGAAATATTAGAAGACCATATATGATATCCTATTTTTGTATGTGATTATTGTATAATTTAATAACAATTATTTAACTATTATACAAGAGGTTAACATACCCTTGACTAAGGAAAAGTACAAGGTAATGGGTTTTCATCTCACTTTTATTCCCATGAGATTCATTCTATATTTTCCATTATTACCTTATGTGTGGTGTATATACTGCCCATGATTGTGTTTTTTGATAAATATAAATTAATTTATGGGTATTAAAAACATCATTTGAGGATAATTATTTCATGGGTTGTGTGTTTTGTTTGTTACAAAATCGGTAGGGTGATTTCAAATTTCAATTTCGACTCATTCGGTTTTACACAAAATTCATTGATTACTTTACTCCAAGATTATGTGTGAAATCAATGATTGTTTACTTATTTATTAATTTACACTCCCCTTGGGTAGATATAATTTTGATACACATAATCACTCCATTGATAAATTCTCAAGTCATCGATATAAACTTGAAAAGAGTAACTTTAACTCAATTTACATTCATTGAGTGAAACATCCAAGTCATTGGTGTTGTTTTTACTAGAATATGTAAAAATGTCCCCTGATTGATTTAAAATGAATATACAATCATATTGAGTGTATTTATATTTTTCACACATAATTATTTCATTGATTTTTTCTTAACTTAAGGATACAGTCTTTATAAAAGAATTCATCTCAACTTATATTCCATTGAGATTTTTTTGTTGTTATGTTCTAATTCACATTAATTTGGTGTATATACTGTAATTTGACATAGTATATGATGAATCCCTTTTTTCTCATGATATTATAATGTTTTCATTACCTTAATTATTTGTATTCAAGTGTCTATCATTTGGTTAGGAACTCTAACTAAAATATCATTTTAAATATTTTGAAAATTTATTATTCTAAATATTTCTAATTAATTTCCATGTTTTAAAAATGGTTTTAAGGACTTATATATATGGGAATTAATGTTTTAAAATTGAAATTACTTTTAAAATTTTCAAAGTGGTATGGGACACATTGATTCAAAAAATTAGTTTTAAATATCTTATTGATAAATAGTGAGACTTTTAAATGTTTTTATGAAAAAGTGATATTTCCCTCAATGATTTTTACTGATCATTTTCAACATTATCAACATACTTTACAGGATATTATTATTGATTGAGGTTGATTTATAATGATACAAACAGTCTATACTATATGAAAGATTTTGTGATATGTTTGACTATGGATGTGTTATTTTTTTACCATTCATGGTTTATAGATAAAGTATTGACATTTTGTATGCTAGTTTTAAAATGAATGTTTATGTTATTTTTAACCCTTTTCATATGAGAAATGCATTGGACTAAGTAAGTGATGGGTGGATCCCACTATAGCCTCTCTATGCACCGGTTGGTCTCATGAGACAAACTAGTATCTTGTATTAATGCTTTGAAAAGATCTTATCTGTAGTCTAGGAAGAAGGCATTGACTATGTAGTTATGAAGTCTGGAATTATGCATTCCATCATTATGAAAGTAGCTATTTCTATTGTAAGTGATTATTTGACTAGTATAATATCCATGTGAATAAGTAAATTTTATTATTTGATTTTATCTTTTCCATATTATGCTAAAGTTTATTTTTAATAGGATTTTATTTTAGTCTAATACATTGCCTTAAATGTCTATTCTTATTTATGAAAGTTTCCACTATACTTTTATCCTTACTGGGAGTCTGAGCTCACCCCTTTCTATGTTTTATTTTTCCTAGGATGTGAAGAAGTATTTTATGGTTGAACTGCAGGTATAAGATAAGAATATAAGTGTGTTCAAAAGGGGAAAAATGTTGTTGATGTTTTTATTTCATGATGTAATGTAAAACTTATGAATGTATCTAGTACTTCCAGAGCTACTAAACTGATCAGTCTTTCAGGACATGATTCATTGTATCGTGCCTATGATAAGTATTAATGCATTGAATCTGGGTAACTGGGGTCGTGGCATTAGAGTCGTTCCTTGAACAATTTCCAATTCATCACTAATTCAAAAAAATGAAGTTGAATTTTTCATTCTTGGAATGTTAAAAGATCTTGAGATACATAAATATAATTATAGGTCATTCCATATATCTCAATAAAAAGGTTAGAACATTTTATCTAACATGAATAAGTCCATATATGGAGAGATAATACTTTATTCTAACAAACATAATATGATACTTAACTTAAACTTTCCAAAAATTTGATAACCTTATTATCCCCCTGAAAGATGATAATTCAAAACTATAGAAAAAGTTTCACAAAATCATCTTAACATTTATCCCTTGTATATCATAAGGTATCTCTAGTTGGTCACATTCCAAAAATGTGAACACCTGAATTAATTATTCCCTTGAGTTATTGTAACAACCGGAATTATCAGTATTTTTATTGAAAACATGCACATTTCCTTATTAAAAAACATATTATATTATTCATTAATTCAAAAGAATTTGTATACTTCATCCATGATAACATAATACTCTTGTCAATAAATCCATAATTTGTTCCCAAGAAAGAATCATTGTCCTATTTACTTATTGAAATCCAACATATCTTTATCCAAATATCATTATCTTAACATAAGGGACATATTAAGGGTTGTCATTACCTTAATCACATTTTCGCAAAATATATCACCTTAACCTTGAATCTCTTTTCGGCTCCTTATAAATATTCAACATATCCTTTCCAATCCATAATGAAATAATTATACTAAAAACACTTATATATTTCATTATTCATATTAGATAATATTCTAATTCCAAAACATATACACCTCAATCATTTAAATTTATTCTATAACCATTTCCCAAGATTCAACATCTTTGTCTTTTCTAAAATACTAATAATGTATTATGGTATCTCAACCGCAATATTCTTAGTTTTAAGGTAAAAAATACTAGAAAAACATCACATTCCTTTCAATTTTCATTTACAATATCTTTATCCTCATCACTATGACCAATACTCGTACCACTGTTATTATTCCCTTCATAATGTTTCAAAATAGGAAATCAATCTTCATAATTCCCATACATTTCACATCTAAAAAATTCAAAGTTTAACCATGTTTTATGTAGTTCTGGATATTGACTAAGACTAGAAAGAAAAGTGTGAGAAATACATATCAGAGATTCAAAACACATATATAAGGTAAATTACATATAATATTTCAATCTATTATATCTTTGATTTAACCATAGGTTATTTATTATTATGGCAAAAAACCTATGATCATAACATATACTTGGATTATCCTTTGGACATCCCTAGACATATCCTTAGAAATATCTCTATAGATCTCAATAAAGTTTTCATATCCTAGTTTCCAAGCATTGACTAAACCGTCACTCCGATACCAACTCTAATGACCAAATATTTATATATTTGGAAATTACATTTTTTTTGGAATAATTAATACATTACTCAAATATATTCCCAAATACCGTATTAGTTTAGTGCCTTTGGAAACATGGAACACATTATTCTATCTTGGTGAAAGATCATCAACATCTTCTATAACGATATTCCCCATTAGTTTTCCTACCCAAAACCTTTCTTTATATCATGGGGAAAAGAAAATATCTAAAAATGGTGATCTCAAATACTCAGTAAGGGTATGCATGGAAAATATCATTCAAAACATTAATATAAGACTATAAAAAATGAACATAAATTTTGAATATCAACGTATTGAGTTATGAAGTAAATCTTTGCAGCCCGTAAGACATAAATCAAAAGGGAAAATTAATCATGATAACAATCAATTTTCAAAAAACATTAACTTTTTGAAAACAAACTAGAATATAAAATATTTTCCATATTATCCAAGGCTAATATCCAATAACATCATAGCGGACAGAGTTCTGTTACTGAACTGAGTTTAATTGATGTTCCATCCTTGTATTGCTGAACCAGATTTACTTTCCATTCCAGTAATATCTGTCACATGAGATATAAATATTTAACCAATGCATTGGAGGGAGATATAAGTCTCACCCATCTCATAATGAAATCATTCTTATATGTTCCACAAAAAATAAACCATTAATCATAGCATAACCCTAGGAAACAATGGGTTTCTAAAACATCATTAAATCATAATTTATATAAAATATATGGATTTCATAAAAACAATTACATAATAAACACAATAAAATCAATGTAATTACAGTTATATAAACATAATCCTATTTCGTCTTAGATAGAAAATAATTTTGGTCAGATACTTTAAATTAATTCTTGAGGAAAATATCATTTCTTCTTCAAAAATGTTTTCTTTTCTCAAAATTCCATGAAATATTTAAGTAAAATAATTTAATTGAAAATAAAATATAAATATTGTAAATGAATTTTCATTTAAATAATATGTTATAAAATCATAAGAATGAATTCATACTGTATAAGTTAAAAAAACATTCCCCTCATACTTTAGTTGTAAAAGTCAAAATGTACCTTGTATTGAATAATGAAAAAATATTCCATTCATCCTGTTTAGTAATAATTCAACAATAGGTAATGTTGAATTTAAAACATTATAGAATAATAGAAATATTATTAAATATTTAGAGAACATGGATGAGGATGATAAATATACCCCAGTAAATAATTATGTATAAACAATCTTGAATAATAACGAGATTGCAACATTATCCCTTACCATAGGTCTGATATCATTCATATGTATCTGAAGCTCCTGTATAATAATTTAAATGATTTTATTGACTTATTACATATTAATAATCATTTTTATGATATCATATATGATTATATTATCATCAGTGTGTTTCTAAAATTTCATTGTCACTCATTATCCAAATATTAAATACTTTATGTTCTTATTCATTTTTTGTTGGATAACCCCATGTTCCATTTCTTAGATTATAGTTATATTTTTTATAAATTGATATTGGTATAATATATATCATATTTATTCATTAAATTCTTGTATATAACTATGGTTTAATGAATATCATGTATAATGAATCACATCACATTGTGTAGACGGTAGGCCGTACGTACGCACGAGCGAAGATATCATTCACTTAATGATTAAATAGTTTCGAATTGGATGATATATTAATTACACAGAATAATTATCATTTTATATTTATTATTTAGATCCATTATACAAAACATTATACCCATCATATTAAAGTATTGTTGAATAAAAAACTACACCATGGCGTGGAGATGGTAAGCCTTACATACACACACATGGTGATATTTTTATTTTATAAGATGAATAAAAGGAGGTACAAGATTGTACCTTAATTATATTAAAATATATTCATTTATAATATAATTTATTTATTACTTTAGTATGGAAACAACATAATATGAGGAAGTAGAAGAAGAAAATAATTTTGAAAGAGGTGATAAAATAATTACTTCGTTTTCGAGTATCTCCTTTTAATTTGCACAAAAAATATCCATAGAATGGATTTAATCCCAAATTACGGTCTATAAGAGTAAGGGAGGTATTTTGGGAGATTATTAGATCAGAATTTGGGCGATCCAGTGGTCTTTAGAGGTGTGAGTAAGTGGGTAGTGGTGGTGGCCTTTTATAAGAAGGAGGAGGGGCACTTTAGTAAAGTATTGAAATATTGTTTCATTATAAATTTATTTTATAATTATAATAGCTCCAAAGTGATATATTTCATATATAAGATGAATATGGGTAAAAATACTCTAAAACAATAGGTTTTAGACAAGTTTTTTAAAAAATGCAACTTTATACTTTGGCTTTAACTCTTAGTTAAATAAATTAACTCTTACCAAGTCTTGTATTTTTTCACTATATGGTCGACATAGTTACTATATAATTCCAATAGAACCCAAAGTGGATCATTAATAACATTTTAAATATTACATAATATATTTTACCAAATATTGGATATTTCTGACTATTATTTCATTTAATAAACTAGTATTGGTTTTAAAAACTCATTTCTATCAACTTTTACTGTTTTTAGTAATTGATTTTTAAGCTATATAAACTTGATTGATTAGAAAAAACTACAAAAAATCAAACATAACTTATCATAACCATCCATAAAATTATTTTGTGGGAAAAAAATTATAAAATTTAATTTATTTTAATATTTATAATACCATTTATTTAAATCAATCATTAATATGGTAATCGCTGCATTGTCATTGTGTCATAAATACATTTATATATTTAATGTCTAAAAATTATAAATAAAATACCAAATTGTAGGAAATATTTTTATATTTATAATGAATATTCATAGTCAAATATTAAAATTATATAACCCCAACTTATAATTTTTTTATTAAAAAGATACATATTTATGTTAAATTTAGCTTTACTTTAAATTAATTATTATAACATGTCATTTTCACACCCAAGTGGCTACAAAATTCCAAAAGTTTTTCCTAAGGATTATTTGGTCTAAAATGACTCATAGAATAAGATTAAGACATATGTTAGGTAGTTTTATATTATTATAATATTAATTTTAACCTTATTTACCTAATTTACCCTTTAACCATGGTGAATAAAAATAATTACAAAAATTAGTATTCATAATGTCAAAAATTAAAAGGTAACTATTTAAATAACTTGATCCTTATGATTCCAATTATGGAATCCATTTTTTCCTAATTCAAAACGAAAAAGTTTCCTTAATTAATTTAATATTAATTCCCATTGTCAAAACCAGAAAGCAGGTTTTTAAGAAGTAAAAACTATCAAAAGATTGACATGTGTTTATGTACCATTTAAATGTGAATTTACTTTCAATGACAAAAATTTGATTGAATGATAAAAAATAATCCAATTACACTTTAAAACTAATTAAAATGATAATATAACTATATAAATAAACTAGAAGTAATGGAAATTTTGAATTAAAATGAAGTATTTTTTACTATTCATTAAAATAGAAATTTCATGATAAAAATATCAAAATTTCACCCAAGTTAAATTTTGACATCCTAATTTAAAATAAGAAGCTTATTATGTGATATAGAACTTATAAATGTGTAATAAACTAGATTTAAAATGGGTTCACCATCAAAAGTTGGTAGAATGTATTTTAAGAAAAATGATCATTTTATCTGTAAAATTACATTTTTTCTTATATCATGTTTAGAAAACATATAAAATGAATTTGAAACATCAAATTTATTATATTAAATATATATTTCACTAATAAAATTCATCAATATTAATTTTATTATTTTATAGACTCACTTATTTTCATTTAAATAGATTTTTAGATGGAAGTTAATACCATTCATACCTACCGTTATAATGACTTGGTTATAATATTTAGTTATCACTTATAATCAGTCTTATGTGAAGTGAATTATATCAAAAGAACTTAAAATTGTTTGTTACACAAGCCAAAAATAGTGTTGGGTATGCTGCAAACTAATACAATTTTTTGTATTTCCAAATATAATCTTGGTGTAGCTTACCACACAATACATAAATAAAATTAAAAATAATGTATGTCATAAAATCTTGGGGTGTTACAACCATGAAACCAAAAACCCAAAACACTAGCACAAAACTCCCTAGAAAATCACAAAAACCACAAGCTCCAGAAGGCTTGAAAGTAAGCTTCAGAGGTCCACTCCAAACCGGCTGAAACCTAAAAGGACTTGAGACTTGAGACTATCCATTTAAAACTATTCACCTCAACGAACCCTAGTAGATGCCCTACTTTGGTGTACCTCCTTATTAGTGAATCCTTTCAACCACCTCTACCTTCTTCTTAACCTCCACGTATATTGATTACATAAAATGAGTAACTATATACGAGATCAGACAGAGTGCCTCTTCAAGACACCTCTAATGAGACTCCTCTTCTTAAAAAAGACGTAGGGAAAATGTTGAAGGTCCTTGAACTTGATTACCAACTCTCACACCGACATTCCCCCATACTGATGAGAAAGAAGCCCTGAAATCTTTATTGCCTTCATGGTCAAATAAAGGAACTCTATCCATATCTCATTCTATACGTCAATCTAAAACACATATTCCTCCTTCCACTCTCCCCTATACATCATCCACCGCTTATGAAAAAATCCTCGCATCTAACTGACTGCCAAGATAGCCAATAGCCCATCAAGAACTAGTTCAAATTCAAAGTGATCTGAAGCTCTTCTTGCTATATCTCTGTTTCCACATCTGAAATACATACCTTATACTTCCCTAAAGCCTTCCACTAGAATGTACGCAATGTACTCTTGCACTAATCATGATCCTAAACTAGATCAACCCTTTGACGATCAACTAGATCAGCCACCTAAAACTCACCTCCCTCAACAACACACAAATGATGACTCGAAGCAATAGATGAAAGGAAAACAAAGAATTCCTTAGCCCGAGTAGTATGAAATTTCATAAATTAATTATTTTTAATTATTTAATTAATTCTGTTATCCATTTAAAATTTCCCAAAAAAACCCAATTCAAACAAGAGAACTAGTAATTATGATGAATGTACAAATCTTAAGTCCTTACCCTGAAAGGTGGTCCATCTCACATGGTTGTTAAATAAGAAAAGAGTCTGTGCACTGAATCGCGAGAGGTCCTAAAATCCTGTGTCCTAACCGGTCACTTTATAGCATGTCATGCACCACGGTCCAATGTAACAATTGATATACCACACTATGAAATCCTTAGATTCCCGAACACCATACTATATCTAATCTCTCAACCACCTCCTTTGATAAAACTCTGTCATAACCACCTCCCTTCAATGATACCATAATTAAGGGAGAAAGATAATGAACCCCAAGTCCCACCTTCAATAGGAATCAGGTTTCCATCTAGAACTATGTGTATAGAAATATAATATATGGGAGGCATTAAACTCTATAACATAAATAATATTTGGAGATAATATGGATCATCCACAAGAAAATCAACAACACTATATAAAAAGAAATCCAAAAACCATCCTGTATGCTTGATTAAATTGAACTGATACACATACAATATAGTCTCCAAAGTATATACCCAAAGTAAAGATAAATTTTGGACACATAATCTATCCAAATATATGAGCTAGTAATTCCTATAATGGACCACATAATCCTTCGGGAAATTTAAAACATTATTATATTTGTAGGTTGATCATACAAGTATACTCAATAGAAAAAACTCAAGTCTCTCATGCACATATGAAAGAAGCATACTAATGCACCTGAGAGAAAACAACAGAACCAAAAAAACTATCAAGGTATTCTAAGAATCCCAACGTCACCAAGGAACCCTCACCAAATAACACAAATCAAGTAATATAGTATAATAAGAATCACTTCGATAAGGGTACCCCATTCCACTTTCCCACCGGTATGCCACTCTCGCACTAAACATCATACCTCTTGGTGCAACCATCACTTTCAAATACCACACTGCACCACAAGCACAAGCACAACACTCCTTACCAATATACACCTGGGCTCACCAACCCACAAGCATGGCCACATCACATCTCACCCAAAAACACATGGGCCATTTCTCCACAAGCATGGTCACATTTTAGTCAAAATCACATGGGGTATCACATGTAACCTGCAGAATCCTAGGCTATCACAACCACCATGTAATTCACTAACAGACCTTTGACCATCACAGCCTGTTAAATACATAACTCTCTTGAAAGAGAGAGCATGACTGATTAGTTACCCAACCATCCTTACTCCTCACAATATGTTGGAAAAAACACCCCAACATGACTATGCATGCGTTGATACATAGTTTTCGATGTGGGTGGGGTGAATATAGAAATAAAAACAGTTTACACATAATTATATATAGCATAAAACACTCAAGACCAACATATGGGTTTACAAATAAATTCACAAACTCACAACATTTTCACTTTTACTGATACCTCTAAATTCATAGCACCACATATCACTCCAAAAACCTCACTTCCCATTCCCAACCAATTCCCATTTAAATCACCACATTCATTTCATTATTTAGAATAAAATGCACTTAACCACACAAACTACCATTTAATTATCCATTAACTATGTTTCTCCCCATTATCCACACAAAACCAGGTCATTTAAATAATTACTAAAAAATTATTAATTTATTCCATCACTACTCGGGTATCTAGAAAAAAGAAACCACCACTTCCCTTTCCATAAATCAAGACCAAACAAGCACCCTCCTTGCCATCCCAAAAGAACATTAAAACAAAAAAACCTCCTCATCATACAAGAATTATGATAAAAAAACAACCTCCTTGCCACCGAAAATGTACGACAAAAAAAACCACATCCTGGGGCATCACCTTCCCACACAAACCACATATCACCCGAAAACCATTTCTACCACATATCACTAACCAACAGGCATGAACACACTTCACAACACATCAAGATCATTTATATAGGTATAAAAAGGGGGTTTTATGACATTCTACTTTGTTTTAAGGGCATTAACACAGAAGCCAATATTCTTGGGAAACCATTTCATTATCCAAATAAAAGGGGTTAATCAATTTCCATTTTAGAATGATATAACGAACATAAAGACCAAATTAGAAATCAAATCATATATATATTGTCACGACCCATCCTCGGGACCCGTGCCGTGACTTCCCCAAGCCCGCCTCCCATAGGCCAGGGGCTGACGACTAGCACTGAGGCGTAAATCCCAACAAAAAGAGGAAGGAATTACCTTTATAAAGTAAACAAACACCACAGAGTAAGAAATTAGAAGTAAAATCTAAGTAAAACTGGGTACAATAGTAAGTGTGGAAAGAAAATGGGCCATAATACAAACCCAAACTGAAAGTAAAGTACAACTGGAAAGAAAGTACAACAACTGAAAGTAAATCAGCAACCTCAAGCCGTCCACTGGAAGTACCACCTGAAGGGTGGGTACAGATAACCTCCTCATTTCCTCGGGTCCAGCCGTTCGCTCCATGTACGTCCCACCCAGTGGTCCACCTCTAGGTACGGACTTGCTCCACGAGCCCCAACCACGATCTGCGCTGTCCGTCGTCTGCATCCAACACAACTTAGTGCGGGCATAGCCTGTGCAGGGGTGAGTATATGCTACTCAGTAGGGACCCTGAGACCCCCAAAGGTCTCCTAGAATCCACAAAGGATAATCCAAAAAGAAAAGATACAATCACGAAGTAACAACCAACACTACTTAGGTATATTCCCATACATATACCTAAGTCATCAATTCCTGTTCGGCTCCAACATCTGAGCCCAAGTTCGATCACGTTCACATAGGAGTACAACCCAATCCACAGAGGATAACACAACCCAATCCACATAGGAAATCAAGTCAATCATATCGAAGATATTGATTGAAAGTCAAGACTCAACTCACACAGGTATACTTCTTCGTAAGGTGATAGAGATGATCTGATGTAGCCACTGATTCATCTAAGCTAGGACCCATATAGGATACTAAACCAGCTAAGATGTCGGACCCACATAGGATATAGACCAGCTACTCTACCAGACCCACGTAGCATAGTAAGAAAAGATTCAAACACTACCAGACCCATGTAGGATACCAGAACAGTAGTCATCGTCGTCGAACCCATGGAGGATTTCAGTACGGTCTTCATCGCTGGCGAACCCGCGGAGGATTTCAGTGCAGTCTTCATCGCCGTCGAACCCATGGAGGATTTCAGCACGGTCGTCATCGCTGCTGAACCCACAGAGAATTTCAGTGTAGTCGTCATCACCATCGAACCCACGGAGGATTTCAGTACGGTCTTCATCGCTGCCGAATCCATGAAGGATTTCAATGCAGTCTTCATCGTCATCGAACCCACAGAGGATTTCAGTACGGTCTTCATCGCTGCTGATCCCACAGAGGATTTATGTGCAGTATTCATTTCCGTCGAACCCACGTAGGATTTCAGTATGGTCTTCATCGCTGCCGAACCCACGTCAGATTTCAGTGCAGTCATCGTCGCAGTCGCAGCCAGCTCTAGGGTTCCCGCACACAGCATGCTCGATTCTGGGAGGGTCCGCTCCACGATCCAAGGGGGTCGATACATTAACTGAAACATATTCTGGAGTTTATTTATCTCAAAGTTCTGTCTTGACAAGGGTAACTCAACGTGACAGACGACACGTCAACCGGACGTCAGGTCTGAGAGTTATTGGTTTTTTCGTTCCAGGGGCCTGGTTGGTTTTTAAGTCAAAACCAACCCGACCACATTCCAACTATGTCCAAACCTCAAGAAGAGTTATCCAAAAGGTCCTTCTCACTAAGAGGAATCCAAAAAAGTCAACGGCACGTCAATCGGACGTCCGGAGATCAAGTTATAAACGTTTCTACTCTGAGGGCCTGGTTGGTTTCATGTTCGAACCAACCTGGCCATACCCAAAGTTCTCTAAAACCTTGAGTGTAATATACCGAAACGACCCTCTCAATCCAAGGATTTCCCCACAACTAATGGTGCGTCGATCAGAGGTCCGTAGCCCAAGATATGGGTGAAAGAATGGACCTGTCCGGTTTTAGGGGTTTTTGGGCCCTGACCGACCCAGCCCGAGACCCCCTAGGTCGGCCCGAACCGGGTCGACCCAAACCGGGTCCGGGTTCGGCCCATTAGGGCACGGTCCGGACCAGCCGGCGCGACCCGACCCCGCCGTTGCGGCCGGTCCGGCCTGGGCCGCCGGTTGGCCCGGCGCGGGCGCCCCCCGCACGGACAGCTTGGTGCTGGCCGAGCCGTAGCGGGGAGGGGGGGGAGCTACCCCCCTGATTGAAACCACTGGCCCTATGTGGGGGTTGTTACCTTTTTATAGCCGGGGGTTACGACCCCCGGGCTTCTCGGAAACCGGCCGGTTTGATCGGCCGCTGAGCCACCGCGGGTCCCCCTGCGGGTCCCGCCCTCCTTGCTCCAGCGGCCGGCGGTTCCGGCCGCCGCTCCCCGCACCACCGTGGCCATAGGCCGCGGCCTTGTCCGACCGGCACGACACGTTGGCGCTGTGCTTCTTCTTGGTTTCTACGCAGTGTCGTTGCACCACGCTGCCTTTAATCGTGCCACGACAAACACAACATCAAAAAGGGGAGGAGGGTCCGCGGTGTTTGTACGGTCCGACCTCCTCCCATTAATCCGATATAAAGCGGCTTATGAATTAGACGTTTGGGTGGAAAAAAAATTCATGAACCAAAATCAAACCCCTACCTCGATGAAGTCTTCGAACGAGGTTTGTCGCGGGAAAGAGATGTCGCGGAAGACGGTGTCTCGGAAGGAGGATCGTTGGTGTCGCAGTACACGACATCGTGGAAGAAGGATCGTTGGTGTCGCTGTACACAGATTCACAGAGAAGAGGACTGTTGGTGTTGCTGTACATGGCGTCACATCGTCGATCTCCGGGGAACTAGCGTTCTTCGTCGTCTTCCGCCGGAGGCCAGTGTTCTTCGTCGTTCTTCGCATTCTCCAACAAAGAAGATGAAGATTCAAAGGCTTTGAGCAATTCCTCTCCCAATACCTGTCACACAAAGAAAACTAACCCTTAATTAAATAAGACTTTGTCTTATTTAATTAACACACACAAGCCAACATTCAATTCGAAATTCAAAATGAATTCCTGAATTAATTACATAACTTAATTCAATTCATTAATTAAGAGAGTTGACTTGGTATTTAAAAGGGGTGTGGGTCAGTTACATAATAAAAGAACGAGAGGGAGTTTAAAAGGGATTTGAAGGGGTGGGCTCGTGTGGGCCCCACTTCACTAATATCATACCTAGTGCAGTTAGGATATTAGTGGGTCCCACTCCAACCACCAAGCGTAGGTTTAAACTACCTAGAATAGAAATAAAATTGTAGCACAATATTTTATTTCATTCTTTAGTTAACCCATTATTTAATAACCTGACCCGAGCAACGCAACTCCGGAAAATTTGTTCCTAATCAATTACTGGTGCTGTGGTTTTATTGGTGCCACCAGATTTCGATTTCGAGCACCAGTTCAAAAGTTAAGAAAACCCGCTCATTTGTTCACTGAACGTACCTGAGCTAAACTTCCGAAATTGATTCCTGGCACACCGGGACTCGGAATCAGGTGCCGTCAGAAACTGAGTTCCTGTAACATCTCAAAGAAAATTAAGAAAAAATTTCCCTCAAAATTTTCGGGTCTTTACATTACTCCCACCTCAGGGTTTTACGTCCCCGTAAAGATACATCATAAACTAGGGGAACAAATGTGGGTACTGAGCACGCATCTGAGCCTCTCGCTCCCAAGTGCTCTCCTGACGGTTCCTGTGCTGTCATTTGATGTGCACTAGAGGAATCGACTTCCCATGTAAGACTAGATCCTTTCAATCCTTGATCTCCATTGGGACCTCCGCAAAGGTCACCCCATCGTCAAGGTCCAGCTCTCCACGGTCGATGATATGTGTCGGGTCATGCACGTATCTTCTCAGCTGAGATACGTGGAAGACGTCATGCCCCCGGTGCAACTGAGGTGGTAGAGCCAGGTGGTAATCCACCTTGCCTATCCTGCTGAGGACCTAGAATGTTCCGATGAAGTGCGGAGACAACTTGCCGCCTCGGCCAAATCTCTGTAATCCACATCGAGGTGGGACCCGTAAAAAGACGTGGTCGCCATCTTTGAACTCTAGTGGTCTCCGCCTCCTATCAGCATAAGACTTATATCAGCTCTGAGCTATCCTCATCCACTCTTGGATGACCAGGACCCTCTCTGTCGTGGTCTGGACCATCTCTGGTCCCACAAGTGCTGACTCTCTAGGGTCTATCCAGCACATAGGTGATTTGCATGGCCATCTGTACAATGCCTCGTATGGTGCCATCCCGATGGTGGAGTGGTAGTTGTTGTTGTACGCGAACTCCACCATGGGTAGGTGGTCCTCCCAGATGCAACCAAAATCGAGGTCACATGCACAGAGCATGTCCTCGAGAGTCTGAATGGCCCTCTCCATCTGACCATCCGTCTGAGGGTGAAAGGTGGTGCTCAGACGTAGCTGGGTCCCGAATGCCTCCTACAACCCCTTCCAATGCCCGGTAGTAAAGCGAGCATCTCGATCGGAGATGATAGATGATGGCACACCATGAAGCCATAAAATCTCATGTATGTAGAGGCGTCCCAAGATCTCCACTGAGCCCTGCTCTCTAATGGGTAAGAAGTGGGCCGAATTTGGTGAGTCAGTCGACAATCACCCAAATGGAGTTGTGACCTATGGAAGTGCATGGAGGTCCAGTAACAAAATCCATATATATCCCGTCCCACTTCCACTCCGGGACCTCTAAGGGCTGTACCAAGCCTGCTAGTACCTGGTGCTCCGCCTTCACCTGCTGACAGTTGAGGCATCGAGAAACGAACTCAGCTACAACCTTATTCATACTCGGACACTAGTGCTGTCGTCTGAGATCCTGCTACATCTTTTACACTAATGGATGTACCACTAAAGGGGAAGTGTGAATCTCTATCAGCACATCCTCTTGTAAAGCAACTGGTACCATGTTACATCCTCTGAAAAGGACGATGTGCTCTCCTCCTATAGGGAATCCATCAGGTGCCTATCCTGAGGATATCTGCACATGCCGCGTATCACAGTCAGCGTCCCCACGCAGTGCCTCTCTGACCCACTGCAGTAGTGGAGAAGTTACTGTGAGTGACTGAAGAAAGGCTGCACCATCTCTATCCATGAAGGATATCTGCAAAGCTAATAGCTGCTCCGTCGCCTCCCCGAGTAGCTGAATGCCCGTCCTCCTGCTGAGAGCGTGGGCTACTATGTTTCGCTTTTCAGGAGTATAGACTATCTCAAAGTCATAGTCCAGGAGGAACTTGAGCCATCATCGCTGTCTCAGATTCAATTCCTTATGTGAGAAGATTCACTTGAGACTCTGGTGGTCAGAGTAGGCTGTAAAGCGCTCGCCCATCAGACAGTGTTGCCACATCTTCCGAGCGAATACCACTGCTTCTAACTCCAAGTCATGGGTAGCGTAGTTCTTCTCATGCTCCCTCAAATGACGTGATTCATAGGCGATCACGGCCCGCTCATTCATCAGGACACATCTGAGTCTGGTCCCTGATGCATCGCAGTAGACTACATACCCTACTCTCTCCTCCGGTAGCCTCAAGATAGGTGCGCTAGTCAATCTCTGTCTCAGCTCCTAGCAGCTCTGCTAACATCTGTCTAACCTCATGAAGGGTTTCCCCTTCTTCGTCAAAGATTATAGTGGTGCTGCAACTCTATAAAAGTCTGGCAAAAATCTCTGGTAGTACCTAGATATACCCAAGAAACTCCTCAACTTCGTCACGCTCCTGGGTGGCTCCCAAGCAAGCACTGCCCCGATCTTCGCAAGATCCACCACAACTCATGCCTCAGAGATGATGTGTCCCAAGAAGTGGACCTCACATAACCAGAACTAACACTTTGAGAGATTTCCATAATGATGGTGCTATCAGAGTGTGTCTAGTACAACCCGCATGTGGAAGGCGTGCTCCTCCTCAGTGGTCGAGTATATCAAATTGTCATCGATGAAGACCATGACAAATCGATTGAGGTATGGCTGAAAGATACTGTTCATGAGACCCATGAACACTTCTAGAGCGTTGGTTAAGCCGAAAGGCATAACCAAGAACTCATAGTGGCCATACTGACATCTAAAGGCTGTCTTTTGCACGTCCTAGTCTCGAACTCTGAGCTGATGATAGCCTGATCTAAGTTCTATCTTCAAGAACCACTGTGCTCCCTTAAGCTGATCGAAGAGGTCATCAATACTCGGTAGTAGATACTTGTTCCTCACAGTCACCTGGTTCAGGCGACGATAGTCGACACACGGTCACAAGCTCTCGTCCTCCTTCTTGGCAAACAATATTGGGGAAGCCTAGGGTGAAACACTAGGTCAGATGAATCCCTTTCCCTACACGTCCTCCAGCTGTACCCGTAGCTCTTGAAGCTTAGCAAGGGACATCCGATATGCTAGAGTGGATATCGGGGCTATCCCGGGGTAGAGGTCAATACAAAAGTCCACCTCTCTGCGAGGAGGTAGTTCTGGAATGTCGTCAGGGAAAACGTCCACATACTGATCCACCACTATAGGAATAGTCGGACTCCACACGTTAACTACTCCTAGGATGAGGCTAGCCAACTGATGAGTGATGGCCTTTCCTCTCCTATGCGTGAGTCCATCCTACGCTGCAAAGGCTCCCTTCTCTCCGATGAAGGTGAACCTGCTCCCATCGGTGCGAATGCACTGCACCTTGCACCTAATACAGTCGATCTGAGCATGGACTGTAGATAACCAATCCATGCCCAAGATGACGTCATAAGGCCTCGACACCACTACAAAAATATCCTAGCCGAAGATCTCGCCTCCTAGAGTAAGCTCACACTACTGGAACCAGTGCGTAATCATCGATTCTGCTTCCGTAGGAGTCTCTAGTCGTAAGGATTGAGCCAACGGCTCTGTCGGAATCTCCGAGCTCCGAACAAGGGCATCAGCAAATAAAGAATGACTCACTCCCGTGTCTATAAGAACTGCAGCAAGGGTGGAGTAGACACAGATAGTACCTCAAATCATCTCTAGCGCACCATGGTCATTGGCCTCTACTGCCTGAAGCTGAGCCTATCTCTGCCCGCCAGCTCCCGGTGGTCGGGGTGGACCTCCTGGTGGTGGTGGTGGTAAAGCCTCAAAGCGTCTCCCACCACCTACTTCTCGACCAGCTCCCTTGCCTCGTCCACCTACTCTCAGCGGACCGCCATGGTCGCGCCTCTTCCTCGGCCTGGGTGGCCCCTCAACCGTCTGCGGGTCCTCTGCATGGCAGGTCGGCCAGTCACGAGCCATGTGGCCCTGGCCACCGTATGCGTAGCACTACCTGCTCTTCGGAAGGGTGGAGATGCGTCGTGTGCCCCACACCTCGGAGCCAGTGTCCAGAGGTCGTCTGCCTGATGGTCCGGTCCACCTGGACCCCTGTGACATCAGTCGATAGCCAGCTACAGAAGACTCTGCTACGTGCCGCCCTGCGGTAGGTCTCGCTGCTGGCGTAGGCTCATCAAGAAAGCTTTCTAAGAGAAGAGGTCGCTCCAGTACTCCTGCATATGTCGGAATGCTGAGGGAGATTATCGATGCCCTGATCTTGTACCTCAGTGCCTGCTCGAAGGTCCGGGGCCTGAAGAATGGGTCTAGTACCATGTCCGTCGAATAACACGAGAGATCGGTAAATCTTGCTGAGTACTGGGCGACCGTCATGTTGCCCGGCCGCAGCTGTAGTAGCCCCCGGATGCACACCGCACGGAGGGTGGCTGGGAAGAACTCCGAGCGGAAGAGGCTCTCAAAGACCGTCTAGAGGAGAGAGGCCTCATCGTGCACCTGGAGCATCAAGCTCTTTCATCTGCCTGCTGCCGCGTGCAGGAGACTCACTGCAAAGATCACCATGAGGTCTGCTGGTGTCCCTACCAACCTAAAAACTCACACAACCGCCTCCAGCCAATCCTTGGCTACCTGAGGGTCCATCTCCCCGCAGAACCTGGGCGGTCTCTGACGTTGAAACTCGTGCAGTGCACTAAGGTGACATGCACTCTCAGCGGCTGGGGCTAGTAGCATCGGTGGCTCGGTGGGGAGAGGTACCGTCGGTGCCTCTGCTGAAAAAGGGCCCTGC
This sequence comes from Viscum album, assembly GCA_963277665.1. NCBI lineage: Eukaryota > Viridiplantae > Streptophyta > Magnoliopsida > Santalales > Viscaceae > Viscum > Viscum album. Next base: position 534,988,627 of record OY728126.1, read on the forward strand.
ACCGAGACCTCGTCGCTCGGTGGGCTGTCGTCTCGCCCAAAGCTCGGAACCCTAGCTGGCTGCCATCGTGGGGCTATCCTAAAAAGAAACAGGTGAGCCATGGTCAAAACAGTATACCTGGTGAGCTGACATAGAGTAATCACAAAGAAAACTTTTGAAACACACATGCAATAAATGTTTTCGTGCATTGAGTCGGAAATCAGAGGTAAGGGTCCTGGTGTAAGGATATGTTGGCCGCCAAACCAACACTGGACTCCCTGGACTGATAACCACACTCAATACCCTTAACATTATTGCTTCACAAAGAAGAAAGATCAGAGTCTTGAGTTCTGCGGTAGAACCGAACTCCTCCGATACTAATTTGTCACGACCCGTCCTCGGGACCAATGCCGTGACTTCCACAAGCCCGCCTCCCATAGGCCAGGGGTTGGTGACTAGCACCAAGGTGTAAATCCCGACAAAAAGGGGAAGACATTGCATTTATAAAGTAAACAAACACCACAGAGTAAGCAAGCAGAAGTAAACACTAACTAAAACTGGGTACAATAGTAAGTGCGGAAAGAAAATGGGCCAGAATACAAACCCAAACTTAAAGTAAAGTACAACTGGAAAGAAAGTACAACAAATGAATGTAAATATGCAACGTCGAGCCGTCCACTGGAAGTCCCACCTGAAGGGTGGGTAGAGATAACCTCTTCAGCTCCTCAGGTCCAGCCGTCTGCTCCGTGTACGTCCCGCCCAGTGGTCCACCTGTAGGTACCAACTTGCTCCATGAGCCTCAACCACGATCATCGGTGTCCGTCGTCTGCATCCAACATAAGGTAGTGCGGGCGTAGCCCGTGTAGGGGTGAGTATGTGCTACTCATTAGGGACCCCGAGACCCCCGAAGGTCTCCCAGAATCCACAAAGGATAATCCACAAAGGAAAGATACAATCAAGAAGTAACAACCAACACTACTTAGGTATATGGCCATACATATACCTAAGTCATCAATTCCTGTTCGGCTCCAACATACGAGCCCAAGTTCGATCACATCCACATAGGAGTACAACCCAATCCACATAGGATAACACAACACAATCCACATAGGAAAGCAAGTCAATCATATAAAAGATATTGATTGAAAGTCAAGACTCATCTCACACAGGTATACTTCTTCGTAAGGTGATAGAGATGATCAGATGTAGCTGCTGATTCATCTAAGCTGGGACCCATGTAGGATAGTAAACCAGCTAAGCTGTCGGACCCACATAGGATAAAGACCAGCTACTCTTCCAGACCCATGTAGGATAGCAAGAACAGAGTCAAACACTGCTAGAACCACGTATGATACAAGAACAGTAGTCATCATCGTCGAACCCACAGAGGATTTCAGTACGGTCTTCATCGCTGCCGAACCCATGGAGGATTTCAGTACAGTCTTCATCACTGGTGAACCCAGGGAGGATTTCAGTACGGTCCTCATCGGTTCCGAACCCACAAAGTATTTTAGTGCAATCTTCATCACTGTTGAACCCACAGAGGATTTCAATACGGTATTCATCGCTGCCGAACCCATGGAGGATTTCAGTGTAGTGTTCATCGCCGTCGAACCCATGGAAAATTTCAGTACGGTCTTCATCGCTATCGAACCCACAGAGAATTTCAGTGTCGTCTTCATCACTGTCGAACCCACGGATGATTTCAGTACTGCCTTTATCGCTGCCGAACCCAAGGAGGATTTCAGTGCAGTCGTCATCGCAGTCGCAGCCAGCTCTAGGGTTCCTGCACACAGCATGCTCGATTCCGGGAGTGTCCGCTCCACGAGCAAAGGGGGTCGATACATCAACTGACACGTAGTCCGGAGTTGATGTATCTCAATGTTTCGTCTCGATAAGAGGAACTCAACGTGACAGATGGCGCGTCAATCGGGCGCCCGGTCTGAGAGTTATTGGCTTTTTCGTTCCAGGGGCCCGGTTGGTTTTTAAGTCAAAACCAACCCGACCACATTCCAATTGCATCCAAACCTCAAGCGGAGTAATCCAAAAGATCCGTCTCACTACGAGGAATCCTAAAAAGTTGACAGTACGTCAATCGGACGTCCTGAGCTCATGTTATAAGCGTTTCCGCTTCGAGGGCGAGGTTGGTTTCGTGTTCGAACCAACCTGGCCATACTCAAAGTTCTCTGAAACCTTGAGTGTAATATACCGAAACGACTGACTCGATCCAAGGATCAAATCACAACTGACAGTGCATTGATCGAAGTTCCGTAGCCCGAGATTCGATAGAAAGAATGAACCTGTCCGGTTTTTGGAGGTTTTGGGCCGGGACCGACCCGGACCGAGACCCCCTAGGTCGGCCCGAACCGGGTCAACCCGAACCTTTTCCGTGTCCGGACCATTAGGGTGCTGCCTGGCCCGGTGGGCGCAGCCCGGCCCGGCCTGGGCGGCCCCGCCCGGTGCGGCCGGTCCGGCCTGGACGACCTGTTGGCCCGACGCGGGTGCGCCCAGCACGGCCAGCTCGGTGCTGGCCGAGCCATTGCTGGGAGGGGGGGGGCTTCCCCCCTGATTGGAACCGCGACCCCCACGTGGGGGCCGCTCCCTTTTGACAGCCGGGGGTTACGACGCCCGTGTTTCTCAGAAACCGGCCGGTGATTCACCGCTGGACCCCCTGCGGGTCCTGCCATCCTTGTTCCAGCGGCCGGCAGTTCCGGCCGCCGCTCCCTGCACCACCATGGCCATAGGCCAGGGCCTTGTCCGACCAGTGCGACGCATTGGCGTCGTGCTACTTCTTTGTTTCTGCGCGGCGCCGTTGCACCGCACTGCCTTTAATCGTGCCGCGACAAACACAACATCAAAAGGGGGAGGAGGGTCGACCGTGTTCATGCGGTCCAAGCTCCTCCTGTTAATCCGATATCAAGAGGCTTAAGAATTAGACGTTTGGGCGGCAATGAAAATTCATGAACCAAAATAAAAACCCTACCTTGATAAAGTAATTGAATGAGGTTTGTCGCGGGAAAGAGACGTCGTGGAAGATGGCGCCACAGAAGGAGGATTGTCGACGTCGTGGTACACGGTGTCGCCGAAGGAGGATCTCCGGGGAACTACCATTCTTAGTTGTCTTCCGTTGGAGGCCGGAATTCTTCATCGTTATTCACGTTCTCCAATGAAGAAGATAAAGATTCGAAGGCTTTGAGCAATTCCTCTCCCAATCCTTCTCGCACAAAGAAAACTAACCCTTAATGAAATAAGACTTTGTCTTATTTAATTAACACACACAAGCCAACATTCAATTCAAAATTCAAAATGAATTCCCAAATTAATTACATAACTTAATTAAATTCATTAATTAAGAGAGTTGACTTGGTATTTAAAAGGGGTGCATGTGAGTTACATATTAAAAGCACGAGGGGGAGGTTAAAGGGGATTTGAAGGGGTGGGATCATGTGGTCCCCACTTCACTAATATCCTACCTAGTGGAGTTAGGATATTAGTGGGTCCCACTCGAACCACCAAGCATAGGTTTAAACTACTTAGAATAGAAATAAAATTGTAGCACAATATTTTAATTCATTCTTTAGTTAACCCATTATTTAATAACCTCACCCAAGTAACGCAACTCCGGAAAAGGTGTTCAAAGAAGTTACTGGCACTAAGGTTTCATTGGTGCCCTCAGATTTCTATTCCAAGCACCGGTTCAAAAGTTAGGAAAAACTACTCATTCGTTCACTGAACGTACCCGAGGAAAACTTCGGAAATTGATTCAGGGCACACCGGGCATCAGAATCAGGTTCCGTCAGAAACTACATTCTTGTAAAATCCTAAAGAAAATAAAAACAAATTTTCCCTTGAATTATACAGGTCTATACATATATAGTTCTAAAAATTCCCCTAATGACCATAACTTTCAGCAAGGCATCCATCCCATACAATTCACAATATCACAAATAATATAAATGATTTAAAATCATTCGAATAATGACACATTTCCCCTTTCAATTTGGATAAAAAATTATTTATCTTTTTTATCCAACAAAACCCAAAAATATAGATAAAAAAGTAAACCCTTTTTCATGATATACTATAAAGAGAAATAAGGAAATCCCAACCTTAATGAAGTTTTCTGACATGCTGTGAAAAATAGGGTGAATAAGAACACTTGCAGATCATAACCACACCACAGAAACCAAAGATCAATCTACATCGAAACAAAATAACATAAAAATGATACTCAAAACTCATCCCAAACAATAATAATATCACCATAGAAGATCCTTTTGAGAATAATGGAAGAAAAACCACTATAAAGGGAGAATAACCATTGAAAGATCAAACACAAATTGCCAATGAACAACTACTGGGAGGAATTGATCAAAGAGAAAGGAAAATGGATTGAATAACACCATAGGGAGCCTAGGGTTTTACCCATGATCCAGTTATTATTTTGTTTCCATAAACATATATATTACTGCAAAATTTAATAGCCTTATTCTCAAGCTTCCAAAAACATCAATAATGGCCCAAAATCTTGATCTTTTGTATATAGTATTAATATAGATTATTTTTTAAGCCTGCAGTTTTTGGAAATAAAAACTCTTATTTTGCGATGGATTGTAAGAGAATATTATTCTTATTTTTCATATATATACCATTGATATGATAGTGGATTATTTAATCATTTTTCTTTACCAATATTTTTACTGAATATGATTTTGATACTGTAGTTGCATATGAAAAGATATTTTCACAAATGGAAATTTTTGTAGCATGGTTTACCTTATTCCATGAGCTTTCAGTAGATAGATTATTGAATGATATAAGTGAGTTATTTCTATAATTATGAGTCTTCTTAAATCCAAGACTCTCATTAGATATTTTCATGTAATTTTTCTCTCTATAAAAAGTTTTTGTGTATATTATTGAGCTATTTCTAAATATGATAATTTGAATTCATGATTAATGAATTTCATATTGATTATATTTTTCCCATCCTACACTACTTTTATTCTAAATTTAATTTCATTCCATATCATCCTAACATGACCATCATGTTTCTTATGTTTTATTTCAAGGAGTTATCAAGGTTGTTGATTATTTTATCATTTATCTCCAATTAAGAATCTCTGACACCAATAACAAAGTTGTTACTATATTCTAAATCCTAAATCTTATCTCCTCATAGTTTATCAATATTATCCATATCACGAATGTTAAATAAGAATTAATCTTCAAATATAAAGATTCTCATTTTGATGATCATTAGTGATTCCTCCATGGATGTCACTTCTTCAATGAGGGAGTTATATCTTTCCAATTTCTCTACATGTGATTTTTTATTATATTTTTTATATATATATGTCCAAACTAGAATTCTCATATTCTAGTTCAAATATAAGCTCAATATTTTGAGTAAAAAATTAACTTGAAACATTCTTCAAGTAATAATATACCACATAGTAGAAAGTTTAAATTAATTTAGCAGATATATCCTATTCACTTTTAGAAACTGACTCTATAGATGAATAATTATTAATAAATTTGAGAAATTATCTATAAATTTGGATACATTCAATTAATGGTGAAACCTATTTCTCCCTTGATAAATTTCTTATAATTTTAGTCTCTATTTTCTTCTTATTCTTCAAGGTTTTAGATGAAACCCTTATGTTTGCAACAACTAGGATGATAAATTAATTTTTTATCAGTGTTTCATATAAACCATGAAGATCCCACACAAATTATTATGAAGAATTCATAATTCCCTTCAAACAATTGGTGTGTCATTCACCGAACCATGTGGCTAAATCTAACACCGCTCTAATTCCATGCCTTATTTTTTATATCAACCTATTTTGTTTATATATTTCTTATAAAGTGATATCAAAACCTTATAAATTTATTGAATATGTATTTATGATATTTTAATTTTAATTGGGTGTATTAGATGTGGTATACTATGATTTTATTTGTTTATAATTTATGTTACAAAGGATTTTTTTTCATGAGAAAATTGAAATTATAAAATGTTTCATTTCAGAACTAGTATGAAAAGATATTTTTCTATTTCAAGTGTTTTATGATGTAATTTGTTTCATTATATAAAATTAAAAATTTGTTAAAAATAATGGAGTGTTTTTATGTAATGGTTTTGAAATTCTTAGTGGGAGAATTATAATTTTGAGTTATGATAATGTATTGAAATGATTCTATTCATTTTTCAGAATGAAGTCGGTTTTTTTTATTTTCACAATGTTGTGGTGACTGAAAAAGTGTATTTGGAGGTTCATGTGTTATTTTCAAAAAGTACTGCTGGATCTCGTTTTGAAATGAAATTTTATTTTATAAAAGTGGTTGTAAAAATCAATAAATAGAATGTGATATAAGTTTGATTATTATTCGAAATGAAAAAAATTATTTTAAGGGTTGTGGAATTTTTGAAATAAATATGTTGGTATAAAAGGATTTATTATTTCCTAATTATGTTTTAGTATAATAATATTTTTTTCTTAATCACATGTCTGATATGATGTTCTTTTGTTTTTCTGTGAGATTAGAATTAGTTAACTTTTTTTGTTATTTAGATTATAGATCTCAAAAATGTTACTAAAAAGTGTAGAACGTTTTTCACAATATAAGAATCATAGGGTGACCCTATTTTCAACTTAGATTTAGTTAATTCAGTAATAGACTATAATAAAACTCAAAATAGAGTGGTGGATCCAAAATATTGTTTACTCTTGGACCCTACCCAATAATTCATGAATCAAAATCCATTTAATTTTTACAAAATATTTGGGCCAGAAGGAACTAGATCTTGAGAGAAGTAGGGTATTTGGGATCATAATTCTCAAATCCATGTCATTTATTAGGAATAGAAGAGTGAGTATTGGGTGTATATTGTATCTCATTGATCATCAGTTTTTTTCATTCATTCATGATAAAATTAAAAAAATAGAGTTATTGGGTTATCTGTTATCTGGTTTGTTACTTGGCTGATTTAGTCAATATAAGGTGTTTTTTTAATTATTGTGGTCCTTATACCTCATTATTGGGGGTTTTTTTCTTATATTACACATGATTTAGATGTCTTGAGATCAGGTTCTTGATTGATTGAACATCGAAGACCCTTGAATCTATGCTCTAGAATCTTAGATGATTGTTACTTTATTATAGTTGAGAACATGATTGGTTTTTTTACATTATTTGGTTTTTCATGATATGATATCTTAATATTTGTACACTATAATGACCTCTTTTAATTTTAATGAGCTAGGTCTGGGGGCCATGTTATTGCTTGATGAGGTAAGTCTGCAGATGGTTTCTCATTTTACATTTTGGTTGAGAGGTATTTATGGATTTTATTTTTCAGAAGGGTTTTTTCTTGGTGAAATTACATATTGAGGGAGTATACCTTGTCAATACACCATTTTAGATTAAATTTAAACTACGGGGAGACATTGGTATGACTTAATGTTATTTATTATTTGAAAATATTTTTTTTGTGGGTTGAATTTCACTATGTGTTATCATGAGTTATATAAGGATACTATCTACTAATATTTTGGTATAATTTCAATTAGAATTTTCCCTCTACTTAGGTCTTTGATAGTTTCCCTATACACACCCCCTATTTTTTAAAATTTTGAGTTTTTTATCATTAACTATATTCAAATTTTAAATAATGACTTTATGGGGGTATAAAGTGTCATGGTTGGTGGAATTGTCATATCACAACATTTTATTTGCTTATTATTTTATTAAATTTTTGGTTTCATCCATTTCCTTGAGATTTAGATAAAATTAAATTATGTTTTTGAAATTTATGGATTTCATTTTTAGAACATGGTTAATGTTAACCATGTGTTTAAAATGTGTAAAACATGTACCATGTTTTATGCATCGTCACATAGTTAGAGCACAATTTTCCTAACAGGTCTTCCAAACAATGTGAGGTTCCTCAGATGATTCTTTGAAGAACACCTAGTTGGAATATAATTTTAAAAAATAAAATGAAAAACTACATATTCTACCTAATTTTTAAAATTTATGAGTTTATATTTTTCCTCATTTCGAACTAAATTGTTTAGGACCCCTTTCTATTCCCATTTGGCTTGTGAGACCGCCATCCACCCCCTACTCCTCCTCTCCTCCAAGGATTTTCTCTTATATTTCTTCCATATTTGTGCATAATTCTTTAAGGTAAGCTCCTATTATTATTTTATCTTTCTAATATTCCTTATTTTCCATTGTTTTTTGTTCTTCAGTGAAGCTAAAGGGTTATGTTGGTTAAATTTAGTGTTTTTGGTGAACAATGTTTTTAGGATTTTGATACTTTGGTCCTCTATAATTAATCTTCAACATTTTTTGTGATTCTACCATCATAAGAGACTCATTAAACATGATTTTTAGATTGGTGATTCTATATAATTCTTTTATATGAAATTTCATTGAATGCTTAATATTTACTAAAATACTCTTATTTCAAAATATGAATATATAAAGTGCCCCCGATGGGTGTTAAAATATTTTTCACATTGTACCTCACGTTGAATGTGGTAATTTTCTTCAATTTATATATTTCTGATATTGTAATGGTTGGTTTAAAATTTCCCATTTAAAGCATAATATCCATGGGGCATGATTTTAAGTGAAAGGCTCATTTAAACTGTTCTTTAACCATAGTATGATGTTATGAGAAATTATTTTCCATCAAAGGGGAATTTTTTTGAGAGATCTTTATAATGATAATTTTCTTGACTTTGAAAAGAGGTCTTGGTGTTCCAAAACTATTTTAATGGAAAACGATAGATTTAAATTGATTTATAAAGGGATTTATATAGTGTGTTTTCTTAATTAAATAATATAGAAATATTAGTATGGATTTTATTCCCAATATAGTTTTTCAAAGGCCTATTTATTCTTTTATAAAATGAACCAAAGTTGTTGATTTTTATTACCTTGAAATCGATCCCTCTTATTTTATATACCTTGTTTAGGATTATCCCATTTAAGGGATGTAAGTTGATTGTTATTATGTTTTTCCTAATTATTATATTTGGATATCAACATGTTCTATTTATTATGAGGGTTTGGGAGGTGATATGAGATTTACTTTTTATTCTATATTGATTCATGTGATTATTATTAGACTCTTTTTATCACCTCCACTTTATTGGATACATGGGAACCACAAAAAACAAGAGAGATGTCTGGATTTATGCTACATAGTTCGCTAAAAAAAGCTAGTGTCCCTATGTTGTATGACTGTTTATTCAACAAGACTCTCTATGGTGCGACATGTGTAGTTAAATTGTCTCTCTTGTGTAATTGATTTGTACAACACAATGGTTGTTAGTTGGTTCTATGTTTTATAATTTAAAAAACTATCACCCTTAAAACCTTGTTAATTTCACATTCTTTTTTATAGAGATTACATCTTGGTTATTCCCTCCTTATTCTTATTTTCATACCCATGTCTAGTTGGATTACATGACATAATTGTGTTACTACTATTTATTTTTTATTCTTATTTGATTTTTTATTCCTATAGAATCCATCATTTTAGAGCAGTTGAGATTTCCAATGGAATTTAAAATTTTCCATTAGTAGATGGGTCATTTTGAATTTTCAGAATTCGAGTGAGGATATTAGGGTTTTGATATTTAGAAATTAATTTTTAGATGTGTGTTGGGATTCAGTTGAAGTCTTGATGGTTCAGGAGAACACTAGAGTTGGAACAGATGGTAGATATTCTGATAATAATTATAATTAGAAAATTTTAAAATATATTCAATAATAATGTGAACTAAATTAAATATGTTTATTCAATACATTAAATGAATTCATTTCATGGGTTTCATATGGTGAATAAAAGGAATGCAATTCTGGAAGCTTAACCCAAGGAATACATGATGTTCATATGTTATCCGTTAGGAATTTTTCTCATATCATGTAATAGATACACAATGTGAATTCCGGGGAAAACATTTTTTATCCAATAGTGTCTCATCCCCTTGTTTTTGTCATGTAATGGGAGGGAAGCTCTAGTATCTCTTTAGATCCACACCTTCTCTGTGTCATATAGACCATGTAATATGATCCATCCCATGTTGAATTCATGTGTCACCTACGTCATTATTTAGCTGTAGGTAGGTGAATTACTCCACATGCTTACTATTCTTATTTATCTCTCTATATTTTATGATATCTTCTTATGATATAATTTTTCCTATTTTTATCTTATTTTCCAATTATTTTATTTTTTTCAAACCAAATCGAATCAAATATCAATATTGGATAGGTGAATCATCCTTGGTATAAGGTAGGTTGTCTATATCTTTTCCCTTAAAGTCATGGTTTTTTAAAAATTACACTATTGTACTGTGCACATTTATTTCCATCAGATGCCTCTAAGAGATATATTTATGTTTGTAGAACCTAATGCATTAATTGATTATAAATTTTTTTTAAATAGAAACATTGGAGGTTGATCGATTTGATTCGAACAATACCTCTGGGGTTTCTCAATTGTGGGTCATGGCCAATGTCTTTTCTAGATAATTAAATCACCCTCGTTAGGTTTTGTTTCACTTCTTATGACTATAATTCATTTATTAGGCCTCTGAATAATGTTTAAGGTTTTTTTGATAAATTATAGAATAAGAAATGTTTTAAATAAACTATTTTTTTTTTGTTATGACATGATTGCCCTATCAACTTTGTAATAGAGCCTTTTTTTGAGGTGCACTATCTTATAAAAAAAGGTTAAATTAAATAGTGATGTTTGAAATGATAAATGACATGATTAAGTACATGTAATTTTATTTTATAATTTCAGTGGTAAATGGGTGTGTCCCTCTATAGTTATTCTAGAGTTGTGATGTGTCATTATTATAAAAATGGAATTATTTACTTTTTTAATTTTAAATTATCACATGTATTGTATTTTTCCTAGAGAGATTCTTAGGTACATTTTTATGGAATGAATTTTATAGAACTATAGGCTATTTGAGATTGTATGTACCTTGAAAATACATGGGTTTCCACTAACATAATGCTAATGACAGGCTCATTGGTTATTTTATTTATATTATATTGGGATAAATACTTGGTTTCTTTTATAGAATACCTTATACAAGCTAAATATGTGGATGTATTATTAGACCAATGTGGGATAACTAGTCCCCAAGTGGTTTACCATGGATGAGATCGATGGGAAATGTCTCTATACCATGACATGAGCGATATACTATCCCCTATGTGGTTTAATAGGGACATACATAGTGTGTTTCTCTTTTATACCATACTGAGAGTGATAGTTGGGATTCATGTTTGTATATATCCTTAGTTGGACTCTCATAGTGATGGGTAATTATAATGCTCATGGTGCGGTACATTGGATTCCTCTTTACGGATCACCATGTAAATACCTGTGATGCATTTTTATTAAAAACCTTAATGAATCTTGCCTAAATATATAGGGAATTATAGTTTATTAGATTTAATAGTGCATCCTCCAAGGGAATTAAGATACTTGGGTTCAATCTATGTTTGTATTTTTTTGGTTATGATAGACCAGTTATGTCCCATGTGCATACACTTGGAATATATATATATATATATATATATATATATATGTCTATTCACCGACATTATATCTATATAGGTTGACCACGGTTCGAGATACATAGACTAAGGATGAAGCTGGTATGGCCAGCCAGGTGTCCTTGAGGAACCTGAGATGAATTTTGTACTTTTATTTATTCTGCTTTACCATTCATACATACAAATTGAAATATTTTATATTCATAAACTAGATAGCTTAAGACACCATTGGTGGTGGCCAACTGAGTATATATCACACCCTTTTTAGGTCTCCATTGTAATGGGGTAACTGAATATAGCTCATGATTACAGGTGTGGGTTTATAGGACTATGTTGTATTTTATGCTTGTACCTAGGGAGTTTGAAGAACAGAACTGAGTCTAATATCAGGATTCCCATATAGATAGCCTTGGGAGATTTTTTTATTTATGTTATACCAGTAGTGTATTTCCTATTTTATATTCGCTTCCTTATTTATAGTAACATATCTTTGACATTCATGCATAGTTTTAGGTTTTGAATTGGAATGTATTCTAGTATTCATTACAGTCTTCTTATACTCTCTATTTATACTACTTTTGTTATTATATTTTTCCTGTTTCATTATATATTATACTTATGAGTTACCTTATTCATGAGGGTATGATATCCCCATTGTAACATCATTAGTCCCTCAACGCTAGGTGGAAATTTATGGCATATGAGGAGGTGGGCTTGAGGCCATGTGACTGATGGGCTTAGGGTACCATTTCTGTTGCTCCCAAGTCACGTTGTTATAATTTGGTATTAGAGGATTTATTTTTTTGTCTTACTATTTTGGGTAGGTAGAGTGGAGACTAGTAACCTATCACCTTGAGTTTTTATAGACATTTTTTGAGGTAATTAATTTTCATTGATGTCTTACATTACAATACATAAAAAATTCCTTTCACATTGAGCCAACTTACCTTGTGTTAAACAAAACACCGACCTAGCATACGTAACACGCAACACTGAGTTTTTACGAATCATTATATTATTGTCATTATTATTTAAATTAGATAGTTATGACCTAACCATTAAAAATAGAAATATGAATAGTAATAACTAATTTTCCGACATTTTTTATAATAGTTTGATATTAATAGAACATATTGATAATGAAAATTATAACTTTTATTAAAGTCATTATATAATTTAAAATACTATTTTCTCAAATGAACTTTTTTTCATGTCCTTCCATGAAAAACAAAAAATGAACATTAGGAAATCCTAAAAATTTAATTTGATAAAAAAACATCATTTTTGAATTTATAATGTAGATATTATCTTATGATTAATTATTTTATTTTTCTAAGAAACTTTATTTTCGGATGAATAATGAAAATATTGAGTTTTAAGTTAAAACTATATTTTCATGTAATTTATTAATAAAGATAGATTATATTTTAATTTTGTTTATAAGTTTAATTGGATAATATTTATATCAATTAATCTAACTGAGGTCATTAGAATCAATTTCACTTTGAAACTGGGTATAAAAACATAGCAAAACTTTGGACATTTTCACTTTAAAAACCCACATTGTCTTTCTATCTGCGGGATTTATTTTAAATTATTTTCTTCCACTAATGTGTTTATAATTTGAAAAAATGGATTCCATATTTGGATTAAGAATAATTTATAATTTCTAATAAGTTATACTTCGTTTGTGACCAATAATATTAGTGAAAGCAGTTAAAATTAATTATAGTTAATAAGGCAAAATTACGCTAAACAATGGAATAAACCTTAAATGTAAGGGACCAAATGACATAAAAACTTGTGAAAACCCATTTTATGGACATATTTAGGGCATAAACCTGAAATTATTTTGTTTTGTTGGGTTTTTATTACTTTAATTAGCTAAAAAATTGGGTACACATAAATTGTTTTCCAAAATGCCAAGTATGTCCCCTCCCTTCACTAGAAAAGGTCACCACCTCAACCAAATATTAACACTTATCAAACCACTTATGTATGGAATATATCTACCCAATACCCTTACAAAAATCTCTACCGTCATCCTTGAATCCTACCATTTCTTTGATATCCTTCCATGGAATCCATTTGGTGAAAACCAGAAGGAGTTACCCAATTAAGAGCTCACACCCTCCGTCAAACTCCTTTCTTTAATTTTCATTATCCACTATTTAAATAATAATTATTAAATATTTTTTTTTAAAAATTATACTCAATATATTTATATGTTTTATACTATGGTTTCAACCTAAAATTACACACACTTCTATCTAATCGGTAACAGACATAATGTTTATGCGTACCGCGAACTATAGCCTCAAAAAATGATAATAGTTCATTTTTTCCGTTAGCACCTCTAATGCTTGTAATTATGATATAAAATATGTTTATAGGTTTATATATATTATATATATTATGTATTTAAGCATTTTTAATTCTTTTATAACCCATATCCATGTACTTTCCATTTTGTGTAATTATGATAATTTCGTTTGAGGAAGTATGGAATACCACCCCTCAAGGCGATGTGATTCATCCACAAACTACATGGAATGTTTTGAGGATGGGTTTAGGGAACTTATATGAAATATATTATATAATAATTCTACAGAAATAATGATATATATACATATATATACATATATGTCATTTACTTTCTTCTTGTCAATAATGAAATCAAATACAAACAACATTCATGTGTATGTACACCCTACCATCTTCAAGAATGGTGTATTCCATTTTATAATTTTAAATTATATGGATTATTATAATAAAAACATAATTAATTTAAATGATATTTATTTCATGTCTTAAATTTTCTAAATCTTAATATAAGCATAACGACCAAATATATAACAAATTAAGAGACATGCAATGAAAAAAGGGGATACTACCCGAAGTGAAACCTTAACATTTAATTGTTAAAAAGTGGGTAATATAAAGTAACAATCAAAAGATATATCGTATTATATATAAGAATATGGTTCTGTATAATAAACTTATATTTTTTATAGATGAGGTTTGAATTAGTATGACAAGAGTCAAGACAAAATGTTAGGTGATTTCTTGTCACCCATTTATTTCATTGAGATTTACACCTTATTCACCACTAATATCTTTTATGTGATGGTTATAATATACATTAATATATTTTATGACTGTAAAACTTAATTTTATGAGTATTTTCATATCCATTTTATGATATATCTTTCATTGGGTTTATGTTTCAATTGTTACCAAACCGTAAAAGTAGTTTTGTCTCAATTAGCCTTCTTTGAGACACATGACATGAACTTCCAGAACATTGTTTTGAAAAATGTTTTAAAATTTGATATTTTACGATCATTTTTAATGAAAAAGGATTTTAATTTTTTTTATGGTTTTCAATATTCCTTTAAAAGTCCTGAAATTAGTTTCAATGAAATTGTTTTCAAAATGTTTTCAAGATTCTTTTATATGTTTCCAAATAAATTGGGGTTCAAAAAATTTTAAATATCTATTTATATAGTTTCAAAGAAAATTGTTTTAAAAAAGGTTTTAAAATATTTATTTATAAGTTTTCATGTTTATTTTCTATAAAATGGTTTTGAAAAAGTTTTATATTTTAAAGATCAATTTTCAAAGAATAAAATATATTTTTCTCAAGAAAAGTTTTGAAAAATTATTTACCATTAATTTACCATATAAGAGGAAATAAATTAAGGTTAATCATTCCTTTAAATAATATTATCCAATGGTTCCATTCATATTATTTCTATAGTGGTTTATGTTTTGATGTAATGATGCCTATGACACCCGTTTTTCTATGATGATTTATATGATCTGAAACCATCTTCTTTTTATTGGTTATTTTTTGATGAAATGATTATGAAACCTATATATTTTCTAAAGGATATGATGTAATGAAATGTTATTATAACCCATTTTAATTAATGGTATTATTATTGGATGTTTATAAACCACATCTATTTTTTATGGGTCATGATAAGTTGAATGTTTTATTATCTCATGGAACATGTTTGAATGATTTTATTATGACATGGGGGAGACCTATATATCCCTCCAATGAATTGGGTAATTATTTATATCTCATGATATAATGATGTGAATCATGTTGATGGAATTTATACACTATGGGAATATGAGGAAACCTAATCCCATATAAGTAAATGACTTTTAATGGGGAAGTTTGTGTGTTCCTCCTAGTAGGTGTAGTCACCATGAAGATAGAATATAGGGAAACCTGATCCATTGTGGTAATATGGGGAATCCTGACCCCTTAGAAGTTAATGACTATAACAAGGGATAGTGGTGTGTCCCACCAAGTAGTCACAGTTCCCATAAAGTTCCTTGATAAGTTCAAGCAATGCTTTTTGGCTTATAAGGAATGATATCACATGTTTATGTATCCCATAATTCCATATTTTATTCCAATGATATGATTTCTTGGATTATGTTCTTTATTTCATTATGATAGTATCGTATTAACTGGAAGTATTTATTCCCTAATTCATGTTTTTGATCTTATGATATGCAGGGTATGTTCCTTTAATGTTATGATCATGTTCTCATACCCATATAATAATTTTTATGCTTACATGTCACCCTTGTTTACCCTTATTGAAAATTAGACATATACCCTTTTTGTGTATCCTTCCTGATTTTATGAAGATCTACATTATGTTCTATGTGTTTAATAAGGTTTATTTTCATAAAGTTTCTATCGGAATACAATGTTGCTCACTTATGTACCGTTGTTTATGTTTTTGTGTTTCAAAAGTCTCTAGACTATTACGGTCTTTGGAAGTCTGTTTGTATAATGTTTTAATTATTCCAAATCATTTATGTAATGTTAATGTATGAAAACTGATGGTTTCTATTTTTGTCATTAGAGAAAGGGTTTTATTAACATTTGGAAGCAAGGATGAGAAAACCTTAGTTAGAACCCTAAATACATGTCTATAGATAAGCCTTAGGATAATGAAAAGTACAGAAAATATCCTGGAATTTTAGGGAAGGATATAGTGATTTGTTTCGTAGAAATAAATTCCTACTTGGGAACTACAAGTTCATGTGGATATGGAACATATGTACCTAGGGTTAATAACTTTGACAAGGTGTATCAGGCTAGAATCAGCGTAACCTGGTACACAACAATAAATATTTCTTCCCACCTAGTTTGACACTCCAGGGGGATATTATTTGGGAATACAAAAGCATTTCATGAACCATTATAAAAGATATAAATATAAGTTTTCTAATAATAACCTGAGATAAACCAAAGGTGTCATATATTGAAGAGGTGTCATAATTTAGACATCCTATAAGTGTTTTTTCATGATTATGTGGTTCCCCACTGTGATAAGTATTTCTTATACTATGTTTTTTGGTTTTAGTTAACTAAAAGAACCTGATGTAACCGTGTTAAGGGTGATTGGAATTAAGAATTCAATGGTTGTTCTCCTAATAATATGAATGCTATGGGATATGGAATTCAATTCCTTATTTATATGATCACATAGATTTATCAAGGATTTAATCACACTGAGATTGAAAACATGAATATTAGGGAACTACATTCTGTTTATCCCCTATTGAGAAAACACACTGCTTATTTTAGCGGGTCTTATGATCCACTTGTTGCTGAACACTGTATTAGTACCACTGAAAAGATATTCTACTTTCTCTAGTGTTAAGATCATGAGTAATTTATTCTAGCTGTCTATCAGTTAGAAGTTGAATCAGACCAGTGGTGAACTCTAACCAAGAATTTTAGGAACCCGGAGGAAATTGAATCCATGGATTGAGATGAGTTTAATAACTTATTCTCCAATAAGAAATATCATCACATTCTTCATATAAATATGGAAAAGTATTTCCATGAGTTAAAGAAAAAGGATGATGAATCTGTTGGTACCTATGATGATAATTTCATAGGACTTGTGAGGTATGCTTTTGGAATTATCATCCAAACCAAAAGTAAATTGGATAGGTTCTTTAGAGGCATAAATCCAATTATCTAAAGGGAGATAGCCATAAAAGACTTTTGTAGATACAGAAATATTTTCATTGTGAAATCAAAGTTGAAATAAAGGTTTGAGTTATTTATTAATCTCATGGTTTTAACAAGAAATGGAATATGGAGTTCAAAGTTAAATCTAAAAACCAAGAAGAGAAGAAGATGATCTTTCATTTTTGCTCTGAGGGAGGAAATAGGCATGGAGAGAATTGTCTTATGGTATACAGTAATTATTTTATGTGCTAAGGGAAGGACATAGGGAAATTTATTACAAAACTGATGGGAAGAAGTTGACCAATGAATCAAATAGATGAAAATCTATAAAAAAATGATACTCGCACACAATAACTCTTCAAGTGTAAGGAGAATGGGAATTATGTTAACCTATGCCCAAACCTAATGGTGGGTGATGATGATCGAAGTCAACAACATCTTAAACCACATGACATAGGGAAAGCTCATGTGATTATTATTTCTGATAGGGGTGTGATAATGATACGGTGAAAGGTACACTTACCATACACTCTATAAATTTTAATGAGTTATTTTATTTTTTATCTACCAACTCTTTCATATCTAAATATTTTTATATGCTCATTAAGATTCCCCCAAAATTATTTGAAGTGGAATTAGAAGTGTAAACCCTTAATGTTATGATGACTATATCTCAAGCCTATGATTCCTCTTTGGTTGACTTTTGTGGTAATGTGATTCCTGAAAATCTTGTCAATAATTCCTTGGTTGAATTCGACGTCATCTTAATCATGGATTGCATTTATCTTCATAAATCACACATAAATTATCCATAAGGGGAAGTTATGTTTAACATTTCAGGCTCTCATATGATCATCCATAAATGTGAAAATATGTGTGAAATTCCTGTGTAGATTACATTTAGTGTATGGGACTTATTTCCCATTTATAAGGGATATTTATTTTAAATTATAGGGGAGAAAATAGAAATTTATGATATTCCTGTTATCCCAGATTTTGTGGATGTATTTCAGGAAGAGTTTCATAGCCTTCAACCAAAATGTGATGTTAAGTTCTCAATAGAACTCATAATTGGTTCTACACTAACTTTTTGTGAAAAAGTTGAGATAAATCTATGCGACACTTCATTGATTATCAACAGTTGAGCTAAATCATAATCAAGAACAAGTGTCATTTTCCCCATATTGATGACTTGTTTGATCAATAGTGTAGATCTCAATACATTTCCAAGAATAACCTTCATTATAGATATCATCAATTGGAGGGAAAGAAGGAGGATAATCCCAAGGAATTTTTTTTACACTGTATAGAAACTATGTATATAAATTATTTCATTTTGGTCTTACTAATTCCCTGATTATCTTCATGTATTTAATCAAGAGAGTCTTTAGGGATTGTTGGAAAATTTACTTTATGCGAAAGGTTAGCGTTTTTTCTTTAGTTGACATCTAGTGGGGGTGGGGGGGATTTACAGTGCCTTCCCCATCCTTCACCTTCATTTATCGTTGATTAAACATATCCTTTCTCCCTTTATATCCTCTCCTTGATCCCGGGATCACGTTCCCTTGATGTTATTTCTTCTTTCCTAGTGTTTCTGTTGAATTTGGTTCACTGTGGAAGCCATAAGTCACTCTATCATGGTATGATATCATGTTCCACCACACCTTTCCAGGTTGGATCTGAAGCATTGGTTCATCATGGTTTTGGGATTTTTAGTTTGGAGGTTTACAATTTTTAGGTGTGCTCCTGAGTAGAATTGTTCACCTCTTTGGCTCTAGTTTAGCCTCATCAAGATGTCGTTGTTTGGAGCCCAATTCTATTCAAATATCTACTTATACATCAATTTCCTTAGTCCTCTTCTGGTTGGATATAGATATATGGCTTCTTAGATGTTTTGGGATGTTAATTTCAATGGTTGATGGGGCCCCTTATGAGATATTCTCATTTTTTCTTCTTCCTTGGTGTAGATTTTTCTCTTCATCTATATTGAGATTGGCTTTCAGAAGTGGCTCTGACATCAAAAATGGTATGTTTTTGTTTTTTAATATTTATTCATAAGTTAATTTGTGATTTCTTGGTTCTTCTTATATGATGATGGATATATATGATATTTTTTGGTGATAAACTGGTTTTTTGTTTATATAGTTGTTTTTTAATGTTTTGTTATGATGGTTGATGTAATTTTGTTGACAATTTTGGTGTGGAATTTGGATTTCATGGATGATAGAGAATGATATGTTATGTATTAGTGTTTGATGGTGGTGATGTTCTCCAATGATGGGTGTCATGATACCAAAGACGATGTTAATGGGATGACATGATGACAGTGGGTATAACAAGAGACATGACATGACCTTGGATGTTGGGGTTTATGTGGATGGAGGTATCCCTAAATGTTGTTAATTTTTTGAATTTTGAATTTAATTTTGGATTCTATGAATCTATATACCTTGGATGAAGTTTAGGTTACCGCTCAATGATAAAGTGGTTTTTTTGAAAATCAAAAAAACAGAATTTTCGGTTAGTCTTTAGGGATTACATCGATAAAATTTTGGTATTATTTATAGATAACATTATTATC
The DNA here is from genome assembly GCA_963277665.1 of Viscum album. Lineage (NCBI taxonomy): Eukaryota > Viridiplantae > Streptophyta > Magnoliopsida > Santalales > Viscaceae > Viscum > Viscum album. Next base: position 535,008,804 of record OY728126.1, read on the forward strand.
TATTAAAAGAGAAATTAATAACATGATGAACAATTTAGAATTGTACATAAGATCCCATGTAAGGAGAAATAATATGAAAAATTTACAAGGTGAGAATCTTGACTATAAGAAGTTTCATTTTTGGGTCACATAATCTCAAGAGATGGTATAGAAATAGATCCACCAAAGACAAAAACTATTTAATACTGGCCTAGACCAAACATAGTGACATAAATATATATATTTCTGGGTTTATCTAGATATTAAGTATGACATATGGATTAATTTTCATGACTACCTAATCATATGATCAGGTTAAATCAGAACGATGTCAAGTTCTTATGGACAGATGGATGTGAGAAAACTTTTAGGTAACTGAATAGATGGTTGGTCAGTACACCTCTTCATACAATACCCTATTGTGGAGATGTGGTTTTTAATGTTTAGTAATGCACCTAAGAAAGGATTGGGATGTGTTATTATATAGAATAACATGGTTATATATTATTCCATATGATAATTTATAAGAAAATTACCCAACTCATGATATGGATTTAGCAGTGCTATTTTTTTGTATTAATGACATAGCAGAACTATATTTATGGAGAAAAGTGTGATATATATACTAATAAAATAATTTTTGAAATATATTCACATAGAAGAAGATAAGCATGAACCAGGGAATATTTATAGAGTTGATAAAGGATTATGACTGCTCAATAAATTACCAACCTGGGAAGCGATGAAGGTGGATGATGCTTTGAGTCAAAAGGATCATTCTATATTATCCAAGATGTGGATCAAAAAAGATTTTTTTGTGTATTTTCGAATGATGGAGAAAGAAATCCAGCAATAAGGGGGAAAATCTTATCTTTCTCAAATGAATGGTCAACCCTTTATCAAAGTGAATATTAAGGAGGTGAAAAATGAAGATGTAGAGCTACTAAAAGAAGTTAGAAGTTATTTGTTAGGGCCAATAGGGGCCTATATACCCGGAGAGGGGGGGGGGGAATCAGGGTATGGATATTATTTTTCAAAGTTCTTCCTGCCCCACTGGATCTTGACCTCTTTGTTACAAGGGTCACTTTGTTTGCACTTGTGTGGTTACTATGATCACTTGTCTCCTTTACCTGATGATGATGCTTTGAATGCAATGTAGGAAAGTAAGCAGGCAGACAAAGAGATTTTTACTTGGTTCACCGCTAAGGGCTACGTCTAAGGATCATACGCCGACAAGTTGCCGGTTCATACCAAATTCCACTAGACTTCACTAGCTCTGGATTACAATGTTCGGGCTAGATCACTTCTATGCCCAGGCCCACTGCCTATAAAAGGTTTAGGGTCAGCTCACTGCTTTCCCAAGGGTCACTTTCTGTTTCTCTCTCTATGGCTCACTGCCGGTGGAGAGGATCACCTTCTTCCTCTTCCTAAGCTCACTGCTCTGTGAAGGGAATCAACTCACAGTTTATAGAACTGTAGGTCTCTTCATTTCCATTAAATAATGCATCTTTCTCTGTATGTAGATGCTATTTTGAAGTCCAACTTTCACCCGTAGATGAATACCCCTTTGCCACTATCCACTGGGCAATCTACCTTTGGAAAGACCTTCGCAAAGCACCCTACAATGCGAGGCTCCCAATTTCGCGAAGCTCAAACAAGCCTTCGCGAAGCTCCTGCCTTTTCGCGAAGCTCACTCGCGAAGCTCCCTCGTGAAGCACGCTCGCGATGCTCAAGCTGTCGCAGAGCAACGACCCTCGCGAAGCTAAGTAAGCCAACGCGGAGCTCGCAGGTTTCGCAGAGCTACAATAGCCGCCGCGAAGCACCTCTTTCGAGAAGCACACTGGCTCCGCGAATCGCCTTCGCAAATCGAGAGCAAAAAATTTTCTCTGAAAATTCTCTCTACTACGCTCAAAGGGGTCGAACTCAATTTATAGGCGATTCCACCGACCCTCGTACCTTCCGCTCGAAGTCAACGCCATGTCATCTCAAATCGCGAAGCTCCAAAGTTTCCGCAGGAATTATCTCCAAATCGCGAAGCTCCACGACAATTTTCCATTCTCGGAGCTTGACGTAATCGCGAAGAATCACCGTCAACTTACTTTCGCGGCTCGTGCCTTCGCCGCGAAGCTCTCTCGCAAAGCCCTTCTCCGCTGCGATGCGCTTCAGCCTCTGCCATTCGCGAAGCTTGACGTAATCACGAAGCATCACCGCCTTCATTCTTCTGGTCTTCACGATTTCAAAACCATGCATCCTATCTTCGCGAAGTTCATTCCTTTGCCATATTAAATTATTCTCTTCATGGAAATCCACTTTTCGCGATGCTCACCAAACTCCAAATTTTGGACCCCAAAAATTTGGCAAACACTGGGAAACAACGCCACCTTGTACTGCTCTTTTTGTACCGCCTCCAGATCGCCCTTTCCTTTGTCATCGTTCTTTGTCAGCATGGATTGTCAACAACTTCTCGGGAACTCGACAAATATCCATGAAAACCTACTTTGTCAACAAACACAATCAACCCAAAAATACTGCAATGTTACCTTGAGGGATTTTTTCCCAACAATCTCCCCCTTTGGGTTTGTTGGAAACTCTTCACAATTTTGCTCAGAATGATTTTCTGCACTTTGATACCTCACTGAGTCTTCTTCCAGTCGCTACCACCATTCGCCTCTTGCGATTCTGATAGCATTCAAGGATTCACTTAACACGTACTCTAAGACTACATGAGCAATGCTCGGCGTGAGAAACAAGAGTAGTATGAAAAGATCATCAATGAATCACTTCATGTCAAAAACCAATTGTCGATTCCAACCAGATACCAATTCATAAATTGATACCAATTGTTGAACCACACTGATACCAATTGGTGATAGCTGGACACCGTCTCACACCATTCCAACACCACTGTTCTGCTTTTATCACGATCCTCAGCTGTCGTGATTTCTATGCTTTGATCGATCACTTCTAGCATCGTCAGATTTTAAAATACGCTCCCCCTTTCTCATTGCTCCCCCTTTCTGGATGGTCCAACTGTCAGTTTCTCCCCGTATCAATTATGATTTATCAATTCTCCGCACTGTCTCCAACAATCACTATTTTATCCCCCGTTAACAACCACTTTTCTCCCCCTTTGTCAACGAACCCAAAGGTCACTCCTTTGTAGTCTGTAATAGAGTAGAGAACACATATCAGCACATTAGGGAAAATCACATAATACCTCGAGGAGGGGGGGGGGGGGTTCCACATCCACACTATTTCAAGTGAGAGGAGTTGACTGAACTCCCCGAGCCAGTCGATGTCTTTCAAAATCTTCCTTGGGTAAGGCCTTTGTCAGGATGTCTGCAACCTGTAGTTCTGTAGGCACATAATCCAACTTCACGATCCCCTGCTTAACTTTCTCCTTGATAAAATGATACTTTATCTCAATGTGCTTTGTCCTTGAGTGATGGACGATATTTTTTCTGAGATTTATAGCACTTCAGTTGTCGCACTAGATTCCGATCGGAGACTTCACTTCAAATCCCATATCTTCAAGCTGCTGTTTCATCCACAATAACTGTGTGCATGCTTGAGTGGCCGCAATATACTCAGCTCCTGCAGTGCTCAATGAAATGAAATCTTGCTTCTTGCTAAGACAAGAAATACACAATCCACCATGATAAAAAGCACCACCTGACATTGATTTCCTATCATCCGCTGAACCGGCCCAGTCTGCATCAGTATATCCCAATAACTCTGTCTGAGATTTGTCGTTATATGTCAGGCCGAATTCCACCGTGCCCTTGATATACCAAATTATTCTTTTCATTGAAAGCATGTGGCTTTCCTTGGGATTACTTTGATATCTCACTGCTTGGCATTTGGTGAAAATGTCTCATCACCATCTGTTCCCTCTATCTAGGAATCTCCTTTGCACATCAGTCGTGCTTTGTTCCGAATCATCGTTCCATATTCGTTCATCTTGTCTAAATAGACCCATTTTGTCATGATGACGTTTTTATCATCTCTCCTCGAAACAATCTCCCAGGTCTGATTCTTCTCAATTCTGACCTATCTCTTCATTCATGGCATGTCCCCGTTTTCATCTTCAGCTGCATCAGCAAAGCATTTCGACTCAACCTATGATAGTAGTGATGTCTGCTGCAGTGATTTCATTCTTCTTGTCTGAACTGGAGCTTACTGATCACTAATGATATTCTGCCTGTCAATTTCAGCTTGATTCTTTGTCTTTTGTGCAGATAAGGATTTTACTTCCTTGTACTCATCATCAGTATCTTCTTCTGAGTCACCCTCAGCCACTTCTTCTCCCCCTGTGTTGCTTTCTTCCTCAACACTTTCGTCAGGAAATAGTTCACTGACTCATTTTTCAGGGGCTTCATTTCTTTCAGCTACTTTACTATATTTCATTGTTCAATGAAATCATTCCTTTCAACTTCTTCTCGCAGCTTCTTGGTATCCTGAAAACAGTCATCTGATACCACAATGTTAGATCAAAATAAATAAGCATGAAATGCTTTATCACTACTGCTTCTCCCATAGTATGTCTTGTCTCAATAGACAACACTTGAACTGGGTCATCCAATTATTTCCTTGATGGATATGGCATCTGATTTTGTTGTTGAATGCTCCCCCTATGTTATGCAACACCTCCTAGGGTTAGACCCACTGTTTATACCCATAAACGTCATTATTCTCCTGCATCATTTATTCTTATCTTCCACCTGTATGATTTATGCCAATATAGCACTCATCATTGATCCATTAACCAAATCTCTAAGCCTATTGAGTTGGAACTCGATGTAGGAAACAAGAGACAAATTCAATAACACAATCACTTCCTATTGTGCTCTGTTGATCCCTTTCTTCTTCAAATCCAGTACCTGATTTGAATAAATTGAAACTCTAGAGCATATCACTTCTCCACTTCACATCCTTAGATGCCACTTCCCCTTGGATCGTATCTCCCTAAAACCTGAAACACACAGATCATCAGTTAATAGCATTTATATACATAGGGAGAGGGGAGTCTTCCTAAATCCTCATGATGAGGATGATGGATGATCTTGATGGGTCAACCCTTTGACTTTTTCTTCGAGGGCATCACACTCCTTTCTTGCTTCCTCCTGCTGCCTAGCCAACTTCAACTGTTCTGGCCATATGACTAGGCATTCATTGCCTAAATTCTGAGCCTTTTTCTGATATGTAGATTTCGTAGGCTTATCCTTTCTCACCGCTTGGGGTATAAACCCGCTAGTACACATTTCCTTCTTTGAGGTTCTACCAAAATTCCATTTTCCTTGATTATTTCTCTGAGTAAGAACCTATCTGTTTGGCATATTCCCTTTCTTCTTATCCCATCTTAGGGGTCTTCCTCTTTCCTTCACTTCTCGCTGAGAAACATGACTTGTGAATTTTTCAATGCATTCTCTATTTATCATAGCTGGAGTAGATCTCCCCTTAATCTTCCAGGTTTGTTCATATTCTCTCCTTGAGAGCGGTTGTGAGTACGACAAAGGAGGTGACTGATACAATTTTCGTTCAGCACCATGTGATTCTCCTGAGGCTTTAGGCCTATTTTTCACCTTACCACTTTGTCTCCCAGTGTATAATTTCTCATTATGTACCACTGGAGTTGGTAATCTCTTTCTCGGGTCCTTTTCCTTCCCTGCTTTCTTCTTACTGCACTGTCTGGCCAAATGCCTATGATCAGAACATATGAAACATTTTCTATTAAAGGCATACCTCATTCCATCACTTCTCTGCTAAGATGTTGATGCAACTTGTTTTCTTCTTCTAACATCGATCTCCTGAGCTTCCTGAAACATACTCATGGTGTGTCCCATTCTTCCACAGTAATAGCATTTTATAAATGCTTTCCTTTGAGAGACTCTACTCTCTGATTTCTTTAGATGCTTCTTCTTATTCTGGGATTCAGCAAAGTTTCTATTTTCACAGCCTAATATATATTCATGAGCCTCTAAACAGTAGCTTGATGTGTGGCAGTGAACCTCGCAGAAATAGCACATGTCATCACTTCTTTTTGTGATTGTCCTTTTAGGCCTATCTCCAGCACCTGCAGGATCTTTTCCATTTCTAGAACTATTCACGGATCTCTTTCTGTCATGCATAGGAGGGGATTCATCAAATCCAATACCAGCTTTTCCGAAACTTGCTGGTCTTTGAGTGGAGAAAATATTCTGTTGTTTCTCTTCAGAAATAGCATACCTATTCTTCATTTTATCATCACTTGTCGAAGGATGATCAAATAGCAAGTGTAAGGCATCCTTTATTTTTGGCATTCCTTTAGCATTGGATTTCTCCACATCCTTCTTTACTGATTCTAGATCCTCTTCCAGATTTTTAATCTTCATCTCCCTTGATTCAAGTTGGACATCCAGTTATTTCTTGAGAAGCTTCCCGCTACTCACCACATCTTCTAGTTCCTGTGTGAGCTTTTCCACCATCGCACTTTGCTTCACTACTTTTAATTTTTCCTCAGAAACAGATTTAGAGACAGATTCATTCTCTTGTTGTAGGCTTCGATTCTTCTGAACATCTTCAGACAACTGTGCTGCTAGATCATCATTTCTAGCTTTCAGATTCTGTACTTCATTTGACTTTTGATTCTCTTCATAATCATCAGCATTTTTTTTCCTTTCATTTTAGCCATCTTTTGTAGTTCATTGGCATGAGAATCATTCTTCTCTGTTAGGTCAGTAACTATATCAATAATCCTTTGATTTAAGCCTTTTAGCTTGTTGACCTCAATCTCCAATCCCTTGATCCGGATATCTTTAGATTTGGCTTCTTCATTGTTTCCAACGTCACTTGGAATATTAGGTTCTTCGATGATTTTGAATTGATCTTTCACTTTTCTATTCAAGACATCGATCTCCCTTTTCTGTTCTTCAATCTTAGTCTTATACTCACTAACTGATTTTGAGTTCTCTCGTGTTGATAACCTGAGTTTCTCAATTTATTCCATCAACTCAGACTTCTCTTCTTCCCGCTGATGCATATAGAGTTTGGCATCATGAACAACTTTGTTGGATTACTTTGTTTTTGCTCTCCAAATATCTATCTCCTCAAGAGCAGCCTCCAACTCAGCTCGCATATCTATTCTTCCTTCAATTTCTTCTTCTGTTTCAGCATCGCTCTGATGCTCATGTACATCACTCATTCCAACATCATGATTGAGTGAATCAATCTTTTCCCTGTCAGATTCATCCAGACCTTCCTTCAGAAAACCGTTTGATTCTTTTAATTGAATCACACTTTTTCCATACACACTTCCACACTGAGGAATACCACCCGACTTCTGCTTCTTCTTGGATGTTTTTCCTTTTGCCATGGCTCACCAAGATAAGAGCAAACAAATTCTTTAAACACAAAGAGCGACTACACCAAGTAGGAGCAAACAAATCTGATAAAAGAAACGTATCCCTCTAATACCAATTGTTAGGTCCAATAGGGTCCTATATACCCAGAGAGGGGGGGGGGTGAATCAGGGTATGGATATTCTTTTTCAAAGTTCTTCCTGCCCCACTAGATCATGACCTCTTTGTTACAAGGGTCACTTTGTTTGCACTTGTGTGGTTACTATGATCACTTGTCTCATTTACCTGATGATGATGCTTTGAATGCAATGCAGGAAAGTAAGTAGGCAGACAAAGATATTTTTATTTGGTTCACCGCTAAGGGGTACGTCCAAGGAGCATACGCCGACAAGTTTCCGGTTCGTACCAAATTCCACTAGACTTCACTAGCTGTGGATTACAATGTTCTGGCTAGATCACTTCTATGCCCAGGCTCACTGCCTATACAAGGTTTAGGGTCAGCTCACTGTTTTCCCAAGGGTCACTCCCTGTTTCTCTCTCTATGGCTCACTGCCGGTGGAGAGGATCACCTTCTTCCTCTTCCTAAGCTCACTACTCTGTGAAGGGAATCAACTCACAGTTTATAGACCTGTAGGTCTCTTCATTTCCATTAAGGAATGCATCTTTCTCTGTATGTAGATGCTATTTTGAAGTCTAACTTTCACCCGTAGATGAATACCCCTTTGCCACTATCCACTGGGCAAACTACCTTTGGAAAGACCTTCACAAAGCACCCTACAATGCGAGGCTCCCAATTTCGTGAAGCTCAAACAAGCCTTCACAAAGCTCCTGCCTTTTCGTGAAGCTCACTCGCGAATCTCCCTCGCGAAGCACGCTCGCGATGCTCAAGCCGTCGCAGAGCAACGACCCTCGCGAAGCTAAGTAAGCCAACGCGGAGCTCGCAGGTTTCGCGGAGCTACAATAGCCACCGCGAAGCACCTCTTTCGCGAAGCACACTGGCTCCGCGAATCACCTTCTCAAATCGAGAGCAAAGTATTTTCTCTGAAAATTGTCTCTACTACGCTCGAAGGGGTCGGCCTCTATTTATAGGCGATTCCACCGACCCTCGTACCTTCCACGTGAAGTCAACGCCACGTCATCTCAAATCACGAAGCTCCAAAGTTTCCGCCAGAATTCTCTCCAAATCGCGAAGCTCCATGACAATTTTCCATTCACGGAGCTTGACGTAATCGCGAAGAATCACCATTCCTTGCATACAATATGTGAAAAAGGATATTTTACAGGATGCTAGTACCTCATTATTATTTATTCATCCTAAAAGTATGAAGATGTATTGTTATTTGAAAAAATATTCTGCTACGATAGCATAAAGAGATATATTGTAGAGTTTGTATCTTAATGCTTGGTATTCTAGAATGTTATGGCTAAAAGATACATGTATAATAGGATTTTTCATCCATTACCGATACCATAAAAAAAAATCAGAGAAAATATCAATATATTTTTTAATTGGACTCCTGAAAAACTATAAAGGGTTTAATGACATATGTGTGGTAGTTGATCACCTTATAGAGTCCGCACAATTCATCTCTATTTAGAAATACTTCTCAATGTATTATCTTCCCAATATATGCATAAAGAAAGTGGTAAGGTTTATTGACTGTATTTGGATGGTATCCTATTTCTTGGAATATCCTCTAAATCTCTCTCAAGACCATGATGTGTTCCATGTTTCTCTCTGTACGATGTACATACCTGACCCTTCACATATATTGAACTCATAGTTCATACCATTGGAGCAAGATCTTGGTTATGAGGAACAACTAGTTGAAATTATGGATCACATAGAGAAAGTTCTATGAAACCAGACAACTCATTTAGTTAAAATTTTGTGAAGATATCACCTACAATAGGAAGATACATGGAAACTCGAGGATATGATGAAACATAATTTTTGTCATTTATTTGTACCATAATGATGAATTTTATTGGAAAAATTTATTTTTTGGGGGGTAGAATGTAAAATCTTCAATTTTTATGGGCTTTTTTTTGAATGAATTATTTTTCATTAACATCTTACATTTAAATAATTCAAATTTTTTTTTCACATGGAACGAATTTGGCCTGCACTACACACAACATTGACTTGGTGTATGTAACACAAAACACTGAGTTTCTATGAAACATCATTTTATTGTTATGATTATTTAAATGTGATAGTTATAACCTTTCCCTTAAACATTGTAATATGAATTCTAATAAATAATTTTCAAATACTTAAATAATATTTTCATATTAATATATCATATTGATAATGAAAACTATAATATTTGGTAATGTATTTATATATTTTAAAAATTTATTTTCTCAAATGAGTTGATTTTTATGCCAATTTGTGAAAAATAATAAATTTAATCATAGAAAATTTTAGAAATTTGATTTTATAAAAGAAAATAATTTTTTGAATTTATAATTTTAAAATTATCTTATGGTTATTTTTCTTGGATTTTCATGAGAAACTTCATTTTTTGATGAGTTGTGAAAAATAGTGAGTTTTAATTCACAATTTCTTTTTCATCTAATTTATTTATGAGAATAAATTATATTTTAAATTTGTTTAAAATTTTAATTAAATAACATTTTTATCAATTAATATAATTTTGGTAATTATTGTCAATTTTACTTAGAAATTGGGTATAAAAACATTAGAAACATTTGGAAGTTTTTACTTAAAAACCCATATTGTCGTCCTATTTGCTGGATCAATTTTAATTTAATTTCACCCAATTATATGTTTTCCATTTGAGAAAATGTGTTCCATATTTACAATCAGCATAATTTACAATGTCTAATAATTTCAAATTAGTTTTGACAGGAAATACTAGTGAATGCAGTTAAAATTATTAAAAGTTATTAAAATAAAATTAATCTTAAAAATGGAATGAACCACACATTTAGGGGTCCAAATGACCTAAAAACTTGTCAAAAACAAAATTTCGAGAAATATAGTGTCAAGAAAACTTCCATTATTATGTTTTTTTGGTTTGTTATGACTCTTTTTAGGTAGAAACGTGGGTACTCCAAACTTATTTTTAGAAATGCCAAGTGTTTCCCATCCCTTCACAATAAAAGGAAACCACCTCTACCCATTCTCCATAAATCTCTGACCAATTATGTTCCAAAAATATCTACCCAATATACTTTCCCACATCCATTTGTTCATCTTTGAACCCTTCCATTGGTAAGAAAGCCTTCCAAAGACGACATTTTTTGAAAACCAAAAGAAGTTACCCGATTAAGAGGTTACACCCTCCCTCAATCTAGTTTATTTTATTTTATTTATCTATAATTTTAGTCACCCTTATTCTATGATTATTTGAAAAATACATTATAGTAAATATTTTGAAATTTTTTTACTATGTTTTCTACCTACAGTTACACACACTTCCATTTATTGGGTAACAAACATATTGTATATGTGTACGGTGAACTACCGGCTCATGAAATGATGATTGCTCATTTTTAATTTACCACCTATAAAGGCTGGAATTATTATGGAAAATATGATTATATATGATATTTTTACTTATTTAATATTATTTACTTATTTGAAAAGACATATTCTTATTCTTTAATTTTTTTTAAAATATGATAATTTCTTTTGAGGAAGTATGGACTATGGTGCCCTCAAAGCGAGGCGATTCATTCACAAACTACAAAGAATGCATTTAGTATGGGTTTAGGGAACATATATGAAATGTATTATATAATCATGCTATCATAATAATGATATATATATAGGTATAGATATATTTCATCTACTTTCTTCTTTTCAATATGCTATTTAAAAGGAAACAATGTTCTTGCGAACTTACGGTCCACCATCTCCATGAACAGTGCATTCCATTTCATACTTATATATAATATAAATTATTATAATACAAATATAATGAATATAAATTACATTTATATTTTGTTTAACATTCTGTAAATCATTATATGTGTATAATAACAAAATATATAACAAATTAATATTCATGTGAAGAACAAAGAGGATATTACCCGAAGAAAAGACATAACATATAACTTTTAACAATAGGGTAATATAAAGTCATAATAAAACCATATGTGGTATTATATTTAAGAATATGTTTTTTTGATAGAGTTATAATAAACATATATTTATTATATATATGGTTTTGATGAGTATGATGAATGTCAATATAAATAGTAAGGGATTTCTATTATCACTTTTATTTCTGTGATATTTATGACTTATTCACCTCTCATCTCTTTTGTGTGTTGATTATGATGACAATAAATATATAATATTATTATTATCCTTAATTTTTTTGGGTATTTACATATCCATTTGATGATCTATCTTTCATGGGGTTTATGTTTCAAGAGTCACCAAATTAAATAATTAGTTTGTAACAATTTTCCTTTTTTGAGATACATGCCATGATCATCAAGAACCGTGTTCAAAAAAATGTTTTCAAAGATGATATTTTGAGATAATTTCCAAGTAAAAAGGATTTTAAAAATTTATAATGGTTTTCAATTTTATTTTAATGTTAATCAAATTATTTTCAATGAATTTTTTTTCAAAACTTTTTCAATATTCTTTTATAAGTTTTCATTGAAATTGGTTTCCAAAATGTATTGAAGATCTATTTTAATATTTTCGAAGAAAAAAATTTAAAAAAATATTTCAAATATTTATTTATAATTTTTCATGTTTATTTTCAAGGAAATTGTTTTCAAAATTCATTATTATTTAATAATCCATTTTCAAAGAAGAAAAGGATATTTTCCTCATGTTTTTTTTTTCAAAATATACTTCCAAGTAATTTTCCATATAAGAACACTTCAGTTAAAGTTAATCCTTTTATTATAAGAAATTATCCAAAGGCTCCCTTCATATTATTTCTTTAATGGTTTATGTTTTGATGGAATATGTTTATGGAACCCATCTCGTTTCTATGAGTTATATGCTTTTGAAACCCATTTCTTTTTATGGTTTATATTTTGATGAAATGATTATAAAAAATAACATTTTTTTACATAGGCTTTGAGTTGATTAAATATTATTATTACGAATTTCATTTCAGGGTATTATGATAATATTTTTGTAAGACCCAATTCTTTTTATGATTCGAGATATGAAGAATGTTCTGTTATCTTATGGAATATGTTTGAATGATTTTATTATGAGATGGGTGGGAAATTTATGTCCCTCCAATTAATTGGGTAACAATTTATATCTCAAGAGATAATTATGAGAATCAAGTTGATGGGATTGATCTACTATGAGATTATGGGGAAACCTTATTCTTTATGAGGAAAGGACTGCAACTGGGGACAGTGGCCTTTCCTGCACAGTAGGTGTATTCATAATGAGGATAAAAGATGGGGGAACCATATCCACCATGGGAATATGTTGAAACCTTATCCCTTACAAGGAAATGACTGAAATTGGGGATGGTGGTGTGTCCCACCAAACTATTGTGGTTCTGATTATGTTCCTTGATAATTTCTATAAATGTGTCTTGACTTATAGGGAATGATATCAAATCTTATATATGCCGCAATTCCATGTCTTATTCCAAGGATATTCTTTCATGGATTATGTTATTTATTTCCTTATTATTCATGTCTTATGAACTATAATGTTTTATTCCATGATTCATGTTTCTGATCTTATGATATGCAGTGTATGATCTTCACATGTTATGGTCATGTTTACATACCCCTATACTTATATTTATGCTTACATGTCTCCTTTGTTTACCCTTACTGAGCATCTAAGATCACCACTTTTTAGGTTTACTTCCATAGGTTATGATGACATGTATTATTTTTTATGTGTATAATAAGGGTTCTAATCCAGAATAACCTAGTGATAGATAATTTAGCTTACTTATGTACCAGTGTTTATGTTTCCATTTTTCCAAAGGCACTAGACTTGTACAATCATTGGGTGTCTGTTTGTATAATGTTTCAAGTATTCTAAAAATTTATGTAATGTTATTGTATGAAAAGTGAGGGTAGCAATAATGAATCTACCAATGCCTGGTAATTTTCCATGTTTGGGAGTGATCAACCCACACACTGGGAAAATACCAATTTTTCATGGGATGTGATTATTGTTCGTGTTGTTCGTTGCTATAATTGATTATGATTTATCCTTGAGTGAATGATGAAATTTGTGCTATTACTGATTTATGAGATAATAGTATTTTACTCTTGATTTGTTATGGCTAGGAAGTAGGATTACATGCATCTTTATAGGAACTTAGCGATTCATATTTCATGTATATGTTATGCCATGTAGTTTCATTGATATATTTTACTTGCATAATTTATTCATCATTCGTGTTTATATTACATGATTTTTAGCTTTTTTGCATGTCTTTTTGTGTACTATGATATTTTTTATCCTAATTTTGGCAGTTTTTCCTTATTTTCCTATCATACCTTTGTCCTTATTTATCATGTTTAACTAGAAATAATATTTTTGATAGGATGCATAGTTATAATTTTAATATAAAATCTATTATTAAAATTTCAACATAAACCTAAATGGTGTTTTTCTATATAGATTGATGGTGGCCCCTTAATTTACCAATCGGGACATGTTTTAGATATAGAACATTGGGTTCATAGACTAAAACATATTGGTGTTGATTAAATGGGATCCAATTCTCAGTTTATAAAGTGTGTGGGAACTTTAAAAATTATAAAATGGTGAACCATATTATTGACCATCGTATATGATCTTGATACTACATAAAACATTTGTGTAAATATAAAAGGTGTTAAATATTTACTAAATTAATTGGTGGTTTATGGACCTTTTCGTGACTCGAACTAAGTAAGACAATCTAGACCTATTATAGTAATGAGGAAGACCAGACCGAACCCAAGTAGGTTGGTCATGGTTCTAAATTCTTATCAGATGAACCCAATAAGTGTGTTTTAAATCTTAATGATTAAAATGTTTTGGGTTTCATTTTTATGAACACTGATTGAATTTATGGGACCCTTTTAAGTCATGTTTTTTGTATGCCTTAGCACTTAACCCCCTTGGGGTATATATATTCCATATAGAGATGGTTATTTAAAATTTCGTTAGCTACTTATATGTGTCCACATGTAGACATATGGTGGAATATTACCAAACCTATCACCTTTTAATTTATAAAAAACATATTTTATTATTTTGATATATAATTATATGAGGAAATAATTGATTAATAATCCAATTAAAACCTAAATATTGTCTTCCCTATAGACTGGAATTGACATTTTCATTATATTATCCAATTTTGAAAGCTTATGAATAAATAAATGATGTTTAAAACAGATTTTTTAAGATGAAATGATTGAATATGTCTGTATGTCATCCAGATATAAATACTTTAAATACATTTGATATAATTTTCCTATGAACCTTATTGATTCAGATAAATAAAGTTTCTTATCTGAGTTTTCCATATAATGGGTAATTGGGTTTTAAATTGAGTTTTAAAATGTCTAAGGGTCTAATGTAAAGAAATTAAACTATTCAATTAAAACCATGAAGTAATTTTCTTAGCTTGAACCCTCGGGTAAGGGTAATTTAAATCTTCCCTAGGTTTTTCCTTAGATGAGAGTTTGAGCATTTATCATACGTTTCTTCTAACCTAAGTGATATGATGTTAAACCTAGTGACCTTTTCAGTGTTTCCTAGCTGTAGTTTTGATGATTTATAAATTTTAAAGGGCTAACCTGAGGTATGTAATGACATTATAACCCTAAAACCTAGATAAATTATTTTAAGAAGTTTAGATGAAAAGTTTCATTTGGGTGTTGTTTTTCCCAAGGACTCTCAGTTTTTAAACTGACACCTCAGTTGGATGGGTGGTCATTTGGAAATCAAACCCTTTTTTCAGGTGAACGTCAAGAAATGATCCTTTTTAACGGGTTAGTTATACCTCAAGCATGGTCGACCACTTTGTAGGTCACATGACCCTTATTATTGTCAGTAGCAGATGAATCGGTAAGTCATCAACCATATTTATTGTTAAATTGGATAATATGACTCAATTATAGTTTTCTTTACATGGTCCCTCAGAATTTGGGATTCATAAGTATGATATGCCTACAGATAGTATCATTAATGTTCCATTTTGTGGGTAAAATCTTAGGGTAGTATGTATTCGCACACATAGTTGAGTTGAGGATTTAACAATATACAACAAACCTTTTGTGTTCAGAGTTACCCACAAGTATGAGGTGTTTCTATTCATTGAAAAGTCACCACTATGGTAGATTTATATGACTTTTGAGATGTTAAGTTATACCAGGGTTGAGGTATGGTGTTGTAAACGGATTGGGTGTTGTGGAACTATCTTTTAGTTTGGTATAAACTCAATGCAAGATTCTATGAAGAACATAGATGTAAATCAATAGTAGAGTCACATTTTCATATAAATGTAAATCTAATCTTGAATCCCTTCTAGTGGATATTTTTCCTATATTTTGGTTTAATGCTTCATAATGCATGTTGGCCGCATCATGTAACCATAATCAGTGTCCAATAGATCATGTTCCATGGGATGAGTCCCCATTTTAGTCAATCTAAGGACTAGGGAACTAAAAAGGTTGTAAGTATTACAAAAATTAGGTTTAGTGCATCCTTCCAGGTAGAGTGAGTGCAACAATGAAAGGTCCATTTGAAAATGGTAGGATTTTCTTTTGAATTCCCAGGGTTCAAGCATTATTTGTAATATGTTGTTGTGTATGAGGTATCTTGTTGATTGTGGTTGGATGTGTAAAAAAAGCTTTTAGAAACACCATTTTTTAGGGTAGACTCTAGTGGTTATACCCAAATGATCAAGGGATGCTGTGGCAGCTAGGGAATCATGGTCGGGTAGTGATGGAACCTCAAAGCGAGTAGCCGAGATCTTAAAATAAAGTCAACCATGAGTGGTTTGAATGTTCCCTCCACTGTGTAGTTGGTTATGGTTGTTCAGAAACTGTACCAAGGACTTCATCTAGGATATTATAGAAGTGACATGGTACTTTCATGAAATTATTATCATCCTCTAAGTGTATTCTTATTTTAGTGATGATCATGTACCATTTCTTGACATCATCTTGGGTATACTATGAGAGGATCAATTATGCACTGGGAAAAAGAAATAAATTAATTGTTAGTGGGCTTGATAAATAAACAGCATGAGAGTTACACTTATTTAGAATGGTAATTTATAGACCTTGTTAGTCCTAAGTGAAATGATAGTTCATGAGCAGGGATTCATTGGATAAAATCATATACTTCAACCAACTTTTAGACTATATTTATATTGGGCTTAGTTAGTGTTCTGATGTGTGGAAATTTTGGTTTTGTAACAATGTCTCACTTGTAAATGTAGTGTATGGACTATTTCAGATAATATATTTATACTCTAGGTGGTGTATTTTTGGTTCATATGGTTTTTCGATGGGCTTAGATGATATGATTTAAGAGTGAATATCGAAGTGTGTTGGATTAGGTATACAACCATATTTGTGTGGAAGAATGAAAACTTAAGCCAGAAGGTGATGGTTTGAATAGAGGAATATACTAGAAGTCAGGTATGATATTTGGTGGATGTGATCAAGGTGAACATGTGGGGCCTTAGAAGAATTCATCAGGTTTTGGGTAGTGGTACGCCAACCATCTATGATGGGGATTTTGATAATAGAAATCTAAAAGTGGCTTGACTTGTTTTCCTCTGGTTTTGTTAAATGTGATTAGTGAGTAAACTTTTATGACACATTTTCGGGATGAGATGAATCTAGTGAAAGGTCAGCCAAGGCTTACTGGAAATTTTGAATAACTAGGTTAATTTTTTGGTCATTTGGGTGTCATTCATTTGGTCAAGCTAATAATAATTTCATGAGTGCAATTGAAAAACCCCAAGAACATGTAAATAGAAAATTCCAATGGTTGGAAGAAATGTGGCTCAGAATTGAACATTAAAAGCTATAACTTGTGATGGGGAGTTCAATGGGATGGATGATGAAAGGGGTGATGATGTGATCATGTCTCAGGTTAGACAAGATTGGGTAAGTGTCATCTCGGGGTTTTAGTTTTTTTTGAATTCGAGCATTGAATCAATTTTCTACAGCTTATATACCATATGATTAAAGGGATTCATAGAGCTGCGTTGGTAGTTGGAAATCAAACATGGATATTTAAATGAAGCCTTATGACATGAGTGGGGGATGATAAGTTTTAAGGTGGGGAGCTTGTATCACCCTGTATTTTGAACTAGATGGATGTTACGATGAAAATTTTCACATTTATATTTGTTTATAGGTCATTTTGAATTGCTGGAATATGACTCACGTTCTAAGTGTTTTAAAGTCTAGAAATTATTTTTTAGATATTGGTTATGATTCAATGGATTACCTGAGGGTTTGGGTGAACACCATAGGAGGAATGAATGGTTGGATTCCTCATAACAACTATAATAAGAAACTCATTTCATGTTTTCAATATACGACCTGGAATGAATTCAGAACTTTTATTCAACACATGATGTGATTTTTTTCATGGGTAATGCCCATAAAATATAGGGTGTGTAATTCTAGGGGGATTACCTCAAAGATTACATGGTGTATATCAGTTATATATAATGATGTCAATTTGCATTGTTTAAGAGATACAAAACATGAATAATGTAGGAGTATTTTTTTAAAATCTAATAAGGGATCGACCCCTAATTGTTCTCAAGAAAATGGAGGGAACATCTAGAAGCTATTGGCAGCTACGCTTTCCCCATATCCAATGGATCATGGGATCACCTCCATCTAGCCGTATATTTTAAGAAATTCTATCTAGTTGGTTATCTCTTGGTAAGTGATTCACTTATATTTCTTCATTTTCATGCTTATTTTTCCATCTTAGGTGTTATCTTAGTGCGATATAATTCTCCCTATTTTCATGGAATTTTTCCATTTCTTTGATTTCTCTCGAATTGGATTAAATCAATGCTTAATGTTGGATGAGTGAAGTATCCTTAGAATAATTTAGGTGGTTTATATATTTTCTATTAAAATATTGTTGTTTTATGTAGTAAGAAATTGTTCCATGCATTGGTATTTCTATGTGATGCCTCTAAAATATGAGTTTATATATGTAAAACCTAATGCAAGAATTGATTAGCTATTGTGCATTAAAATGGACCATTTTAGGTTTATTACGTCGACTCAAAAAACATTTCCACGGGGTGTATCACTTATGGGTCATGTCTTATGTTCAGTAAAAGTAATTAAATCACCCTTTTTAGGTGCAGTTCCAATGATTATGATTATAATTAATTTCTTAGGTCTTTCAATCACCAATGAGGTGTGTTTGATAAATTTTAGCATAAGAAATGTTTTAAATAAACTAAACTGAGTATGGTAGGGAATGATATCCACACCCATTTTCTAATAACACCACCTATTGTGGTGTATTATCTTCCCAAATAAAAAGGGGAAATTAAATTGTGATGTTTGAAAAGATGAATGACATGATTAAGTATGTCATTTTATTTTATAATTTATGTGGTAATTGGGTGAAAACCTCATTCATTATGCATAAATCATGATGTAGATTGGTTATAATCATGGACTTCTTTATTGATTAAATTTTAAATGGTCACATGAATTTTATTAGGCCTTAAGTGATACTCTGGTTCCTTTTTATGGAATTCCTTAGACTGGCTCATAGGATAGCATAGATTGTATATACCTTGGGTGATACATGTGATTCATCTTTATGTAATAATAAGGATGAAATCATAGGTTACTTTATTTATATTGAATCTAGATAAATAATTGGTTTATTTTATATAATACCATATAAAACCTTTCATTATGATGTCTTATTATGCCCATGAGTAAAACCTAGTCCCTTCGTGGTTTATCATGGTTGATACTATTAGTAAATGTTTCTACTTCTAGTCCCATAGTATAGTCTATATTGGGTGAAAAAAATTAATTCAAAGCTCCAAAAATAAACAAGGCACAAACAAGATAACTAAATGGACTGACAGTACCTATGACGATGTCTGGCTCTTCTGGAATTATTGCCCCCACTGCATGCAATTGACCACACCCAACTCCTCTAACTCTCTCCTAACAACTGTAGGATAAAAATGTATATATATACTGTTAAATTACAATAGGGAGGGGGTGGGGGGAATTTTAGTTTAAAAAACATTCGTTTTAATCCTTAAGAAAATATATGTTTAACAAAGTTAAAAAAGATGAATTCAGAAGCCCTATTTAGTTCTTATTAAAGAAACTAACTTACTTGGGATACTATAAAATGGATCCAATAAAGAAACTTAAGACAAGTTTAATTAGGTAGAGGTTTTACCATAAATCACATATAATATAATATATCATAATTTTTAAAATTATAAGAATGTGTAAGAAATTAACACTTTATATCATTAACAAAATGTTACGAAAATAAATCTTGAAAAAAATTGGACAAGTACAAGAAATATTTTAAACCAAAGTAAAGGGTATCTAAGAGACCTAAATAAAGGTCCCATAATTTATAATTTCTAGAAATTCTATCTTACCCACACTAGGGTAATTCCTCGATACAAAGATATGTGTCTGCCTTGCTATCCCTACAAGCCCTCGATTAAGAAGGTAATAGAAACCTCTGTCTTTGTATCCTCGGAAGCCCTTGATTAATAACAACAACAGTCAGATTATCACTTCTTACTTTGAAAATGATTTTCTAAACTTAAAAAAGTTATTCACAGCAATCACAAAAGGTATATTTGAGAGGTTCTCTCACACAATATCACTTCATCCTAGAGTTCAAATCACATCAGATTTTTCAAATGGATGGGTATTTATAGGAAAAATAACCAATGGTCAACTTCTCCACCAACGTTCATTATTTTCCTTAAATTATTGAGGGACCTGTACATGTGTAACTCAATAAATGGTTAACTTTAAATAGATTGGACAATGTAGTCTTATATTACTAACTATGAGAAACATTACTATTCTCAAGAAAAATTATCTCATTTTGGATTCGATAAAATGACAATCTATATTATGGAAATGAGGTAACTTTAGAAAAATCAATTAATTGGATTATTAAGATAGTGAATCAGAGTCTGATTGTCAAGAAAATTCGAGTCTTAAATATGAGAGAATTAGAGTCTGATTTCTAAGATAATTAGTGTATGATTTCTAGGATAATCAGAGTCATATTTATCAAGGAATTATATTCTAAATTCTATAGAAATTGATTTTTCAATTTTCGAGAAAAGATATTCTAAATTCTAGAGAAATTGGATTCCCAATTTCAGATAAATCAGATTCTAAATTCTAGAGAAAATTGATTCTAAATTTTCGGGATGTCAGATTCTAAGGAACTTTAAGGTTTTGAGTTAGATAAGGATCCATTTTTTTATATAAGAAAAAAATGGTTATTTTTAGTTAAGAAAACATTTGGAAAGGTGTTGGAAACCATAAGTAAAGTGAAAAAAAAATTAGAGAAAGAAAATTTTTCTTAAGAAACTGTTTATTAGAGAAAGTGAACTTTCTTAAAGAAAATGTGTTTGTGATTTCCAAAACATAAGGTAATGGAAAATTATGAAGGAAACTTACTAACCCAATAATCTCCTCTATTTTTGAAATAAAAAAAAATTCTTTAAAATAATATGAAGGGCTAAGATATTCATTTTTGAAATTTAAAAGAAAAACATATCTTTTTCTTTGTTTATGGATCACGGTGAATACGACTAACTCCACCTAAGGTTATGAAATATATAAGAATCATATTATTTTATTCTTAGATAAATAATTCCCTCTTACGTAATAATTTATTCTTTAAGTAATTTCCCATTACTTTGAAATTATCTTCCTTTAACTTAATATTTGTTTTTCAGCATTCGTTTTACCCCCTTTTTCGTTTAAAAAAAAGTAAGGGATGGAAAAATAATTATATCTTAAAGGTTTGGAAACATATAATATGAATTGATGATAAGAAAACAAATTTCATTAAGTCAATAAATGCATCAGAATTTGTTTACAAAAAAAATGGATTTAAAAAGAAAATTATTGATCCTTCATTTTCTTCTTTTCTATCAACTTCTTTGATGGTTTCCTTGAGTTTCTTAAGCTCTTTGTGATCATCTAAAAAATTCTTGAGAAACACTTTTTGATACTAATTTTTCATTTCAAGAT
Source organism: Viscum album (assembly GCA_963277665.1). NCBI lineage: Eukaryota > Viridiplantae > Streptophyta > Magnoliopsida > Santalales > Viscaceae > Viscum > Viscum album. The sequence continues at coordinate 535,030,358 of OY728126.1, forward strand.
ATTTTATTATTTCTTCATATGATATGAGTATTTGACATTGACACTTGATCAATTATTCCTATTATTTGAATTTGTCAAACATATTTTCCCTGATTTACCTTTCCTTTTTTCGATTAAGAGAAAAAAGTTCAGTTTTTCATTTAGATATTTCTCTTCTTATTGGAGAATATATTTCTCTATTTTTAGTTTGTCTAAAAAACATGTTCATTGATTCTTGATCTTTTCATCAAATGTTTCAAAATCATCTCTGACTGTGTTAGTAAAATCATCAAACTTTTTAAGATTATCTATGAATGGCTTAGAACACTTTGTGATTTTTTTAATGATCTTCTGTGAGAATCATAGCTGATTGGAAAATAATTGAACTCAACTTTGAGTTTGAAGAACATTTTCATAAGAAGATTTGTTGAATCTCTCTTCTGATTAACAGTTTCTTGAAGGAGTTGACATCTAGAATCAATGCTAGGAAATAAAGGGATGGAGTTCACAAGATTATTCAAGGAATGAATCACATAATCACGTAATAATGAAGAATAATACTATTAAATATATTTTTTGGGGAGGAAACTTCATTTTAATCATCTGGTTTTTTTGTTGATGTACCAACAACATACTTCTATACTTTTTCAATAACAGATTTCTAAAGAGTATCAACAAAAAATTATTTCCTTTCTCTTTATTAGATATTTTCTTCTAAATAATATAAGTCTCATTATCTACATATTAAATGTGGATTATTATATCATCATGATGATCAACTTCTTTATCAACTCCTTTATCATAAAAATTATCAGCATTTTTTTCATAAAATTCTCTATCAGATTTTTCATCAACATGATGAAAAATATTATTTTTAGTGCTTTAATAATCTGAATAAATATTATTGACCTCATCCTCAACAACTTCCTGTCTCTGAATATATTTTACTTATGAAATAATCCTTGTGGAGGAAACTAGGTAATTTCTTATTGACAACTTTTCATGGGGTATCCTTCTCTTCACATTATTCTACATATCTTATCATATCTTCTCTATCTTCTTCCTATTATTATTTTTATTATTTCTAATCTTATTCTTCTTATACTATCAGTTTCGCAATTGAAATAACTTTCTTTCATTTATCTAGTACCAGAGTCTTAGTGGACACCAGTGCTGATGGAATCATGGGATATTTAAAGAATGGCTCTGTTACTTGAACTTGTTTAGATTCCTTCTCAGTGTCTCTTAGTAAGGTTTGGATAATTTGATCTTTTGAAATTTTCTTCTTGAACTTATTTTCTATAGTTTTCTTCTCAGGCTCTTCAGTTTCATTGATTTTAAAGACTTAGCCTTAAAATGATCTAACCCAAAAACTGCAACACCTTTCTTCTACTTATTTTTCAGCTCTATCCATTTAGCTTCAACCACATAAGAGAAATTAATTTGATTATTGAACTTCGGAGGAGAAGAAACTAGTTCAGTGGATGGTTCTTATTCCCGCGGTTATATATCTTAGGCTTTTATTTTATTGGGATTTGTTTTGGGGATTTCCCCAAATTCCCCTTTCTTACCTGTAGCTTGGTCATCCTTATCAGGAAGTCTAAATAATTCTCCTAACTTGACAATGAATATTATCTTCATCCTTCTCAAGATATCATCACTTAACAACATGATATTGCAGGATTTAGATTTTTAATTGCATGGGATTTTGAAGGAGTATAGGTATAAGACAATGATATAGGAAAAGATTATAGGGTATATTATGATTTTATATTTGATGGTTCCATTATTAATGTTGCCGATAGTTAAAATATTGTACTTAATGAGATTTAGTTTTCTAAAATTAAATAAGAATTCCATCATAATGATATCTTATATATTTAATGAGTCCTTATATTCCTTTCTCAGAATTAGAAGGCCATGTATCCAAAGGGCTACTAGCCTTTTTTTGTTAAATGATGAGCTATCTTGGGTGTCTTTACTCTCTTAAGCCCAAGGAACTCAATAGCCTTAATCTTTTTGAACGAGCCTTCATGATCATGAACCCTATGTGAGAAAAAGGTTTTCTATCATTCGTAAGTTATATCCAAAATACTTGCATCCTTATTGTAAGATAAAGAGTAAGTATTTTCCATAACTCTTTAATTAAAACAATTCATTTCCACCTTGTTCATAAAAATGAACTGTATCCTAAAACTCGATAACTAAATCAGTATACATCGGATGCTGATTATTTTCCTCAGATACATAGAGATTTTCCAATCCATTCTTCTTTATCATTTTTCAAATAAAATATTCATTCATAAAAAATTATTCTGGCCCCACTAAACTTTCCATAATGATTATCCAATCTTTGCGTTCCCTGTTGGATGGAATTAGAGTTTTCGGTGAGATCTCAAGAGACATTCGATGTTTTAAGGAAAAGGAGAAAACTAAATGGAAAAATCGTATGGCGATAGAGATTCTGCTAAAAAAAATACTTAGAAAACCAATGAGGGGCTTGAGTATGGGGGTCCCATTATATATACTTCATAGTGGTAGTTCATCTCTTTAGGTCAATCCAATAGTTGAAATTTACTTGATCAGATCTGACGGTTGATATCAATGTCAGAGAAGGATTTATAGGTTCTATTATTTTGATGTTTTAATGACAAAAATCAGATTTAAGGTGAATCCAATAAGGTTTTCTTAAAATAAGAATTAAATAAAAATAAACAAAAATACCGTTATGCAGATATAATTAAATAAATGTACCTTCCAGATTACTCAGATAGAACTGTAAGTATTGATAAGGTTCCTCTTAGTTTTGTTAGGGAAAGAAAATGTTTTGGTTCTAGAAATAAAATTTGGGTCCTAGAAAGAAAATATTAATATGTATGATTACCTTAAATTTATCCTTCCAAACTTTTGTTTAATTTATACAAATATATTAGAGGGTAAAGTTTTTGTAAATATGTTAGAAAGTTGATATTGCATTCTAATAAATTAAACTATGATATTAACTTTTAGTGCATGATCTCTAAGAATATGTTGAATTATGTCTACGTGATTTCCATGAGAGTGATGCTCAAGATTTTTTATTAGGGAAATTACACTAATATTGTCACACATTATCAATGTTTTGGTAAAACTCATGCCATAGTTTTTGAGTGTTTGTTGCATTCACAACACTTGAGCACCACAACTTCTAGCTGCTACAGATTCTGCTTTAGTTGCAGAATGTGATACATAATGATGATTCTTACATGACAAAGAAACTAACGAGTCTTCCAAGAAATGAAAAGTCTTGAATGTACTTTTTCTATCCATTCTGCAACAACCAATGTAATCATATGAAAATATTTTTAAAAAAAAATTCATTTTCAGAAGAATTGAAATGTCCTTAATCCATCGTTCCCTTTAAATAACAAAAAAATATTTTTACTACTTTTAAAAGAGATTCTTTTAGAATAGATTGATATCTATCACATAATCGTGCTGAAAATTTTTTGTCTATGTGAATAGTTTTTAAGTTTAATAGACTTCCCATCATAACACTAAAAGAGGTTTATCTACTGGTTTTCTAGCTTCATCAAGATCAAGAGTGTTTGAGGTATTGATTGGAGTACTTATACTTTTAGTGTTGTTATATCCATACTTATTAAGAATATATTTAATATACTTATGTTGAGATATAAAAGATCCTTCTCATTTTTTAGAAATTTTAAAATCCAGAAAAAATGTTAACTCACCTATCATAATCATTTAAAACTTAGATTTCATAAGATTCTCAAATGAATCAGTTAATTATTGTTGAGTTGATTTGAATATAATGTTATCAAATTAAATTTAAACAATCAAAAAATTTTTCAATTATTCCGTGATAAAAAGGGTTGGATCAGCAGTTACCTTAACATAATTGTTTTGAAAAAAAATCTTATAAGTCTTTCATACTAGGCTCTAGAGTCTTGTTTAAGTCCATATAAAGATTTAGTATGTCTGTAAACATGTTAATGATATTTTTTGTCTTCAAAACCAGGAGGTTGATCAATATAAACATCCACTTTAATATATCTGTTAAGGATAGAACACTTCACTAATATTTGGAAAACATTGAAATTGAAAAATGCTGCAAAGTCTAGAAGTGTAAGAATAGATTCATGTATTAACACTAGAGCATATGTTTCTTCATATCATATTCATTATTGTTGAATATAGACTTCATCAACTAATCTTTATTTATTTGTTAAAATGATTTCACTTTTATCACATTAATTTCTAAAGACCAACTTTTCTCCAATTATAGAAGTTTCATTAGGTCTTTCAACCAAGGTCCAGACTTTATTCTTTTTGAATTCATTTAGTTTATCTCGCATGGCCTTAATTGAATCATCATCACCTAATTTTTTGTCAGTACTTTTGGTTTATAATTTAGAATGAAACACTAGATGATCTACATCATTTATTAGAGAAATTCGAGTCCTTATTGGTTTATATACATCACTAATGATACTCTATCTGTGATTATTCTTAAGAGAAAATTAATTTGGGTTTTGAAAAAACCTATTCATCAATATAAGGTAAAAAATATTATGGGGTAAATACTCTAAAAAAATTTTCATGAGTATTTTCATGATTAAACTAATATTCTATCAAAGGTTGATAATCAGTTTTTGAGAACACATATGAATATGTAACTTGGGGTAGTATAAAAACAAAAAGGACATGTTTCATCAAATTTAACATGTACTATTTCTTCAAAGTTACAATATTTTTTTAAAAAAAACTATATAAGACATAGAAGTTGTTGGATTACCTAAGAAATTTACTTCATTGGATTTGGGTGAAAATTTATATAAGTTATCATTAGTATTAAAGATGAATGCTTTGCATCTAAATAATTTGAAGTAAGAGCTTTTAGGTTTTCAACATTCCATAACCCATAAGGTGTTTTATTAAGAAAATTTCTGATTGAAACTCAATTTATTTTATATTAAGCAGTACTAATAGATTCAACCCAAAACTGTTTAGTAAAAGATTATTCACTCAATACGGTTCTTGTTATCACTTGAAGAATACAATTTATTCTTTCAACAACAACATTTTTTGATGAGTTATTGGAGCTGATAAGTTATCAGTAATGACTTTATTATGACAAAAAGCTTCAAAATATGAATTTTCAAATTCCTCCCATGTTTAGTTCGAATATTTATCAATGAAAGATTTTAATGATTTTAAAAATTGGTTGAAAAAGGAAATTAAACAAGAAAATCAGTTAGATTTTATTACTAGAAAATAAACCCATGTAAATATGGTGTAATAATCAGCTAAATCAAATATATAGTATTTTATTCCAATACTTTTAGTTTTTCAGCAACTGAAAAGATCCATATGAAAAAGATGTAATTAATATGAAGCTGTGGATTCACTAATTTATTTAAATCTTGACTTATGTTGCTTACCGTATTGACAAGGATCATTGAGTTTTGAATAATAAAATATAATATTCTTTATATCCTTAACAAGTATTTTATTTGAGAGTTTACATAAGTTTCTAAGGTTACAGTGTTATAGTCTTGTGTTCCATAACCCAAATTGATCTTATATTGCACTAAGTCAAGGTAAGTCTTGGCTCCTAATGTCTTCTATGTTACGTGTATAAGCATTCTCATACCTATGGGAAGAGAGAATTAAATATTACTTGGAATTGTGTACTATGAATTTTTCATTCCTAAAATGAACAAGGTAACCTTCATATCATAATTATATAATGATTATAATGTTGTAGTTATGAACTTAAACAAATAAAACATTTTAAAATAAAGCATTTCCAAGGGGGACAATATTTCCTATACCAATATTTTCTCCTTGAGAAATATCTCCGAATCTTATTTTTCCAGCATTTATCTTGATAATATTTTCAAAGAAGTTTTTGGTACTAGTCATGTTCCAAGAACATCAAATTTTCATGTACCTTGTATTATTGTAGGCACTTCCTTAGTTTTCTTGAAAATAAAATAGTTAAACTTTTGGAATCCAAACATTCTTAGATCCGGAAATATTAGAAAATAAAATCTTATATATCCATATTTTATTAGAAAAAATGGGCTTTATGAAAATCTAATGAATGGGTTTTATTAAAAGAAAATTTTTCTCCCAATGTACACTACATTGAAACATATAGAAAAAAGGAGAACTTTGGAGTACAAAGTAGTTATGACTAAAAACTGGTTTTGTGTGAGGATATCTAAATATAGAACAATTCCTAAGAGGCTGAATTTTTGAATACATTTTATCAATGTTTTATTTAACAGAAGTATTGTTGGATACAAATTTTTTTAAGGAAAATATTTTAGATTTTAGTTTAATGACAAAATTAGTATCCTCATAGACATTAGTTTTAGAATTTGAATTTCTCTCTAAATCATTTTTCATTAAAATTACTTTTTTAAGATCCTTAGAATGTATATCCTTTATAGAATTTAATTCATTAGGGTTTTAGAAATTCTTTTTCAAAATAAAGATTTTTCTGATTAGGATCTTTAGAAAGATCTAATACTTATTTTTTAAAAATAGAGATTCTAGAATTTTCCCTATCATATTTCATATTGATCTTACTATTTTAATTGTCATGTAACTTCAAAAACATAGATACTTATTCAAAAGAAGGTAAATTATTATCTTCTAATGGGGGAGATTATTCATCTAAATATTTATAATATTATTCATTAGGATAATTAGAATATAAAGAAATATTGGTTAGGTATTTAGAAGTGTTTACCTTATCCATGAGACATTGATTTTCAGAAGGAATTCTGGATATAAGACTAATATTATTTTTTCAAGAAAATTCAATATACAAAGATTCATCAGAAGAATCACCACCACTGGCACCCTTGGTGTCATTAGATTTCATTACTTTCTTAGAAATAGACTAGTAGTACTTCTTATTTTTTCTTTTTGAATGTCTATAATTACTTTATTCCCCTTTGAGCATTGGATAGTCTGCTCAGATATGGCCTTCCCCCTTGCATTCATAGGAAGTCACTTCTGAATTATTCTTATCCTTTATGTCTTTATTCTTGTACCTATATTGGAAATATTTCTTTCCCACAATCTTGTTCATTCTTTGAGCAAGATCGGAATGTTCATTCTTAGAATGATCACTGTCACTTGATTCATATTTAATAGTACCTTTATTGGATTTTGATCTAGTAACTCTTTTAGGATTCTTGGATTTCATATTATTTGATGTAGTAGTGAAATCAATTCTACCATTATCAATATTTTTCTTATTGATCTCATCATATCTCTTTATTCTAATTTCATGCTGTAGAAGAGTCATGAATAACTCATCAAGAGTGATGTTTGAAACTTTCTCATTCTCATCAATAATTGTTATTTTGGATTCCCACTCAAAGGGAATAATATCTATTATCTTATCCAAAATCATGATGTTCCTCACCCATAGAATGAAGGATATTAACAATAGTTATAAACCACTGTTGATCTTGTCATACGGGTTCCACATTAGGAAACATAAAACCTATGTATTCATCTCTAAGCATAGCTCTTATTCTTTCAATAACCTTGGATGTTCAAAAATGTGTAACTTCTTATTTATTCTACATACTATTAGCAGCTTCACGTGATAATATCTAGCTATAGATGTTCTTGTTCATAAAACATAATAAATTATTTCATACGTTAAAGTTAAGATGATACTCTTTCTTTTCTTAATCAGTGAATTTTATGATTTCCTTGTATGAAATTTTGTATTCTCCAATTGAAACACAAAAATTATTAACACTAGTATTGATTTTAAAAGTACTAAACCTGTCTCTCTAGTATTCATTGTCATATCAATAAAAAATGGGGGTCTTTTAGGATTTATGTTGTCTATTGATCTAATGTTAATTCCTATAATTCTATAAGAAAACAAAAAATATCTTTTCCACAAAACATGTTAGTAATAAAAATTTATAAACAAAGAGTTTATAAGTAATTTTTTTTTAGAAAAACTTGAACAAGTACAGTTAAGTAAGAAACATTGAGCAAGAAAACTTATATGCAAGTATGATTATTTCAAACACCTACTCTGATACTAATTGTAGGATCAAAATGTATATGTACATTTCTGAATTATAATAGTGGGTTGAATTGTAGGTTTAAAAAAATTTCATTTCTATTCTTAATAAAATATATTTTTAATATAGTTAAACTAGATGAATTCAAAATCCCTCTTTTGTTCTTAGTAAAGTAACCAACTTGCTTGGGATCTAATAAAACAGATAAAATAAAGAAACATAAGACAAGTTTAAATATTCTATCTTAATGAATATAGAATCTAATATATCAGAGTTTCTACAAGTATAATAAAGTGTATGAAAGTTACACTTTCTATCTTTAACAAAATGTAGTTGAAATAAATTTTGTAACAGAACATGATAAGAATAAAAAATATTTTAAAGCAAAGAGAAGGGTATCCAACAACCTTGGATAAAATCCCCATGAATTATACTTTCAATAAAGTCAGACTTACCTGTACCGGGGTATTCCGTATGTATGAATATTGGTGTCTGTCTTACTATCCCTGCAAGCCCTCGATTAAGAATGTAATCAACACCTATTTTTTCCTATCTATGGAATCCCTCGATTGATAACATCAAGAATTAGATTTTCTCTCGGAATGTTGAAAAAGATGTTCTCAACTTAAACAAGTTGTTTAAAACATTTTACAAAAGAATATATGATCAATTTTGTCAAAGAGTATCACTTCATCCCAAAGTTTAACTCATATTATCTTGTTCAAATTATTGGGAATTTATAGGATAAATCTACAACAATCAACTTCTCGTCCAACAATCATATTTTCCTTTAAATTTTGGAGGTACCTAACATGTGGAACTTATGAAATGGTTAATTTAAAATAAATTGGATGAAATAATTTTATATAACTAACTATCAGAAACATTACTATTATTAAAAAATATTATATCATTTATGATACAATAAAATGAAACTCTACATTAAGGAAATGTGGTAACTGTAATAGAAGCATTTAACAGGATTATTAAGGTAGTGAAATTGGCAGTCTAAAAATATTTACAATTAGTTTCTAAGAATTTTAAAAATCAAAGTCTGATTTCTATAAAAAACAGAGTTATATTTCTGAGAAAATCGACATCTAATTTTTCAAAGAACGAGAGTCTTATTTTTGAGATAATTGGATTCAGATTTATGAGAAAATCAGATTCTGATTTCTGATAGAATCAGAGTCTTATTTATGAGGGAATCAAATTCTGAATTTTAGATAAATGGGATTCTCAATTTTAGAGAAATTAGATTATAAATGGCAAATAAATTGGATTCTCATTTTTATAGAAATCTAATTCTAAATTCTAGAAAATATGATTCTCAATTTTGGGGAAATTGGATTCTAAGGAATCGTAAGGTTCCAAGTCAGATACTAATATCATTTTTTGGCGTAAGGAAAAAGTGTTAAGGTTTTGTTAGGAAAAAATTAAGAAAGGAATTGGAAACCATAGTTAAAGTCAAAAAAAAATTTAAAGAAATAATTTTTTTTAGAAAATGTTTCTTAGAGAAATTCAATTATCCTTAAGAAAATGTGTTTGTGATTTCAAAAACAAAGAGGAATGAAAAATTAATAAGGAATCTTATTAACTCAAAAAAAACCTCTATGACCATGATTGGGTCATGATACTATAACTTAGGGATCATCAGAAGTCTGGGTTCTTCCTACTCCATATCCTCTTGCTGAAGCAAAAAAATTTTCCTTTACTGCTGAAATGAACTCACTGGAAACTACTGCTAAAGCAGGCACTGAACTTATTCCCCTCCACTAAACTATTCTTGGGAAATAATTAAGTACTATTTCTAGAAATGATCACTCTATTGACCCATGTTTGAAATAAATGGACATTCCATTTCTTTTTTATAATACTTAACACATTACACAAATAGATGCATAATGACTATATTAGTTTACTGTCTTTGGAAACTCAGAACACATTCTTCTAGATTAGTGAAAGATCATAAAAATATCCCATAAAGATCTTCCCCATTAGTTTTTCTATCTAAAACCTTTATTTATATCATGGGGAAAATAAAACATATGAAAATGGTGTGCTCAAATTTTCATTAATGGTATACATGGAAAACATCATACAAAACATAAACATAAGAATGTAAAAACATGAAAATAACTTTCAAAAATAAAAATCACGAGTTATGAAATAAATCTTGGTAGTACATAAAGAATAAACCAAAAATTAAAATTAATCATGATAACATATCATTGGAATAAAACCTGAACTTTTAAAAAACATATAATCATATAACATCATTTCCATATTACCCAAGTATCATATCCAATACCATCATAGCAGACAAAGTCCATTACTAAATAGGGTTTACTTGCCATTCCATCCTTGTGTTCATGATCCAGATCTACTATCCATTCTAAAAATTTCTATATCATGAGATATTGATTTTTAAACAATGCATTAGAGGGAGATATAGGTCCCACACATCTCATAATGCAATCATTGTTACATGTTCCATAAAACATATACCATTCATCATAGCATAACCCAAAGTAAAAAATATGCATTTCTTAAACATCATTCCATCACAATACATAAAACATTAATTGATTTAATATAAATAATTCCATGATAAACACGATAAAATAAAATTAATAATATCCATATAAGCATAACCTTATGTCATCCTAGATGGGAAATTATTTTGATAAAATACATTAAATTAATTCTTGAGAAAAATATACTTTCTTCTACAAAAACGTTCTCTTTTCTCAAAATGAAATGCAGTTTTAACATAAAATAATTTAACATAAAATACACTTGAAATATTGTAAAGTAAGCTTCATGGAAATAATGAGTTATGATAGAGTAATAATCCAATAATGCCGTATAAGTTTAAAAGACATTGTCCATGTAATTTTGCCGAAAATGTCAAAAAATTACCATACATTCAATAATGAAAAAATATTCCTTAAAAATATTCATTAAAAATTCACCAATGGATAAAATTTACATTAAGAAAATTTAGAAGAATATAACTAGTATTAAATATTCAGGGAACATGGATGTGGGTGATAAATAAACCCAAGTAAATAATTATGTATAAATAATCTCGAATAATAATAAGATTGCAAAATTATCCCTTACCTTAGGTCCGGTATCCTTCGTATGTATCCAAAACTACTATATAATGATTTAAATATTGTTATTTACTTATTATAGTATCATAATAATTTTTCTGATATCATAAATGATTATATTATCATCTATTTGTTTGTATCATTTCATTGTCACTTGTTATTCAGATATTAACTACTTTATGTTCTTATTCAAGTTTTTTGGATAACTTCATGTTACATTTATTAGGTTATTGTTATTTAATTTATAGAATGATATTAGTATAATATATATCATATTTGTTTATTCAATTCATGTATATAATAGTGTATTTTTTTATATCATGTAGAATGAATCAAATGGCATCGTGGAGATGGTAGGTCGTACATACACATGAGGGACAATGTAATTCCCTTAATGGTTAAATGGTATGGAATTTGATGGTATATTAATTATAAAGTATAATTATCATGTTATATTTATTATTTAAATCCATTATACTCATCATTATATCCATCCAAATTAATTATTGTGGAATAACAAATCACACCATGTCTTGGAGACGTTAAGCCGTACATATGCATGCTTGATGATATTGTTATTCGTATGGTGGATAAAAAGAGGTATAAAGTTGTTACATAATTATAATAACATGAAATAGTATATAATATACTGAATTTATTACTTTATTATGGAAACAACATAATAAGAGGAAGTCGAAGAAGAAAATAATTATGAAAGAGGTGATAAAATAATTATCTCTTTTTGGAGTATCACATTTTGATTTGCACTAAAGGTATCCTTAGGATGGATTTCATCCAAAATTGTGGTCTCTAAAAAGAATTTAAGGATGTTGGGAGCTTATTTTAAAATAATTTTAGAGGGAAAATGGTCTTGAGAGGTGTGAGTATATGGGTATAGCTGGTGGCCTTTTTTAAGAAGGAGGAGGAGAACTTTTGGAATGTCTTGAAATATTATTTTATTATAAATTTATTTTAGAATTATAACTTTTCCAAAGTGATATATTTATTGGATAATATGAGTATGGGTCTAAACCATTTCAACCAATATGTTTTAGACAAGTTTAGTTCACAAATATATCTATATCTTTTGGCTTTAACTCTTAGTTAAATAAATTAACTCTTACCAAGTCTTCTTGTATTTTTACACTATATGGTCAATATTGTTACTCAATAATCCCAATAGAACCTCAAGTGGATACGTAATGAAACTTTTAACATTATATAATTCATTTGGAAGAATATTATATTTTTAGGACTATTTTTTCATTTAATAAAATAGTATTCGTTTTAAAAACTCATTTATGTCAAATTTGACAAAATTTAGTAATTGATTTTTTTTAATATATTAAAAATAGATTGATTTGAAAAAACTACATTAACTAAAATATAAAATATCACAAACATCCATAAAATTCATGGATGAAATCAAAAATTTTAAATTTCATTTATTTTAATATTTATAATATCATCTATTTAATTCTTTCATTAATAAGGAAATTGATTCATTATCATTGTTTCATTTATAAATTTATTTCTTCAATGTCTAAAAATTATAAATAAAATACCAAGATTTAGGAAATATTTTTTTATTTCTAATTCCTATTTTTATTATGAGAGATCGATTATATAACCCAAAATTATAATTGTTTTCAAAAAGATACATGTTTATGTTTTAGTTCTCTTTACTTTAAATTAATTATTATAACATGTCATTTTCACGCCTATGTAGTAAAAAAATTCCAGAAGATGAGAATAAAATTTTTTTTAGTCTCCCATGACTCATAAAATAAGATTAGAACATATTTTACTGTAGTTTTTTATTATTATAATATTTTTTACCCTTAATTAACAAATTTACCCATTTAACCATAGTAAATTAAAATAATAAATGATGTTACTATTCATAATGTATAAAAATAAAAGGTACCTCCCTACATAATTCATACCTTCTTGTTACAAATATGGAATAAATTTTTCCAAATTCAAAACACAGAATTATCATTAATTAATTTTAAATAAATTTCCATTGTCAAAACCAGAAAGCGGGTTTTTATGAAGTAAAAACATTCCTAAAATCGAAATGTATTTTTGTAGAATTTAATTGTGAAATTACTTCAAATGACCAAAATTGGACAAAATGATAAAAAATAATCATATTTAACTTTAAAACCAATTAATAAAAAATTATCAAATTATATAAATAAATTAGATTAAAAATCAATTTTGAATTAATCTTCACTAATTTTCACTATTAATTAAAATATGAATTTCATCAGAAAAATACCAAAATTATAACCAACATAAATTTCGATGTCCCAATTACAAATAATATGTTTATTTTTTAAAATATAACATACAAAATTTCAAAAACTATATTCCAAATGGGTTCACCCTCAAAAGGTGGTAAAACTCCATTTTTTGAAAAAATGCTCATTTTATCCATAACATTGATTTTTTTTTCTTATGTCACGTATAGAAAACATGTAAGATTAATTTTAAACATTAAATTGATAACATTACATATATATTTCACTAATAAAATCCATAAAAAGTTCATTTCATTATTTTATAGACCACTAATTTTCATTTAAATAGTTTTCTAGAATAGAGTTAATACTTTTCAAACCCACCATTATAATTACATGTTATAATATTTAGTAATCTCTTATACTCAATAATGTGTAAAATGGATTCTATGTAAATAAATTGAAATTGTGTGTAACACAATCCAATAGTAGAGTTGCGTATACTACAGGTAAATATTTTGTTGCATATTGGACAAGCTAATCTTAGTGTAGCATACTGCAGAAGACATCAAAGAAATTAAAAATAATATATCTCATAAAATTTTGGGGTGTTTCATTATAACACCCTTAAAATTAATTTCTCCAGAAAAATATTTCAAGGATCTAAAAGTTTTACTACTTGAAAGTTTCGTTCATAGAAACCAACAACTCAAAAAAAATACTAAAACATCATTTTAAAAAAGGAATTTTAGAAACATAACAATTACCCAAAGTAACTCATCATTGGGTTTATATATAAGAGAAAATAATTGAGAAGTGAAAACATGGATATGGAAGAAAATTATAACCATCAAGTTCTTATGGATAGTGATAGAGAACAATGTTTGGAGAAATTTAACAACCAGAAACCCATAAATCCACGATGATTTAAGGGACAATTTGATTCATCAGAAAAGAATGTACTAAAATAAATATTTCTCTCTTAATGATCATTTATTTAAATTTGAGTAGAATGAGGAGAAATACTTAGTTTATTTTAGCAAAATCTCACTATTGGTCATTGTAACCCCCAAGATTTCATAGTAAGTTATTTTCTTTAAAGAAATTCAATAACTTGCACTACACGTAACATAGAGTTTGGGCGCACCACTACTTACCAAACTAGCCATTCAAAAAGAAGTTGTTTATAGTATTAACTAAATTATTAATTTTATATGCTCTATATAATTTTATAATCCATATCATGTGTTTCCTAGACATCATATAATAATAAATTCATTTTTTTTCAGATAAAAGAAGTCTTTTTCAAAAAATTAAATTTTACAACCTTTTAATGGAAAACCCATTTTAAAACTGATATTTGACACTTTTATAGATTAAATTTAAAGAAATTAAATTCTTCTTTAGAACTGGGATATAAAAATTTGGTTTGGATAAATTTTTAGTACTTTTCTGATGACTTTCATATTTTGATGAATACAGAAAAATACTAAACTTTAATTGAAAACATCTTTTTTAATCGAAAATGTTTATAGTGTTAAAATATTAATTTGAATGGTTTGGAAGTAAAATTAGATTATATTTTTATCATTTAATACAATTTAGATCATTATAAGTAATTTCACAGTTAAATTTGACATAAACACATGTCAACCTTTTGATAGTTTTTAATTATTTAAAAACCAGATTTTCGATTTTGACACGGGAATAAATTTTTAATTAATTAATTCTACTTATATGTTTTGAATTTGGAAAAATATAATTCATTTTTTATTTCATAATATCAAAATTATATTAGGGTAATTTTTTGGTATTTTTCTGGAAACATTCAATTTTTGATGAATAGTGAAAAACTCAGCTTATAGTTTAAAACCAACATTTTATCTCAATAATTATTTATTTTATTTAATTTTTTTTAGTAAAAATAAATATATAATAACTATATAATTTCAATGTAATTTATTGTGATCATATTATAATAAAATTATATGTATAAAATTTTATTGAAATTTTTACCAACTTTTACCCACCTTCTAGGAGCATTTGCAAATTTGCAAAAAACATAATTTTACCGCTTCTGTGAATTGGATTTCAAATATATGAGAGACACAATTAATATCAGAATGTAAAATTTGGTTTAATAAGTTGAAAATAATTTTTGTTGAATAGTAAGTTTTGACTTTTATTTACAACAGTTTAAAGTAAATAGGGTAATTAAAGGTAAAAATGATAATATAATTACCATGAAACATGTACTAATTCTATTGGATAACTGTAATTTGACCAAAATAAAACTAGGTAATAAAATATGGTCCTTTAGGTCTACTTTTATTAGATTTGGACATTTATTATAATTTTATTTAAAGAAGAGTTAAAAGTGTTAAATTCAGTGTTTATTAACTAAACCATTTTTAATATAGGGTTATACATAAGATAAATTCGACTATAAATATTAATTATAAAGATAAAAATTATAAATACATAATGATATTTTATTTATAATTTTTAGAGATGAAATAATTAAATTTATTTATGACACACTGATGATGCAGTAATTACATTCTTAATGAAATATTGAAATAGTTTATAATATAAATATTAGAATAAATAGAATTTAAAAATTTTTATGCCATCAAAGAATTTTATAGAAAAATATGAAATTTTAGGGTTGATTAGATAATTTTTTTTAAAAGTGATAAGGTTGTTATGACTTTGACAAAAAACAAAATACCAAATAGTGTCAAAATTGGCATAAATTAGTTTTTAAAACAAATACAATGTTATTGGTTGATATAATATTCCTAAAAATATTAGGTTAGAAAAAATAGCTTAAATAATATTATATATTTCATTAATGAACCACTTGAGGTTCTCTTGGAAGTTTAGAGTATGTTTATTAACCATATAGTGTAAGAATACAAGAAGCCACGATAAAAGTTAAACTATTTAACTAAGAGTTAAATCTAAAAGATAAGGTTAAAATGGTATCCTAAACTTGTCTAAAACCTATTTGTTGATATGATTTAGATACATCCCAACCTTATATTCTAAATAAATTATTTTGGAGGCATTATAAACCTAAAATTATTTTATTACAAATGAATATGTCAATCTTTTCCTAAAGTGACTCTCCGCTCTTAAAAAGGGTACTTCCCAAAATCTTAATTTCACACCTACAAAACCATTTGACTCAGCCAAAACCTACTCCAATACCTTCCCAACTTCCCTCACATGAACCTAGAGTCCTTAATTTGATCTTAAATCCAAACTAAGGAGCCCTTTTGATCAACTCAAAAGGAAACACCTGAAAAAGAGGCAATAATTTCACAACCCTCTTTCAAGTTATTTTATTCTTCCACATCTTCTTTATTTGTTGATTACATACCAAATAATAACTCTAGTAGCTCCTACATACTGTTATGTTATTATTAATATGGTACAACCATATTTGTTATTATATCCATCCTATAAATGAAAAAGTCACCGTACGTGCCTACGTACGACTTACCATCTCCACGTCGGGGAGTAGTTTGTCATTCAAAAACTTCATTATTTTGATGGGAAATATAATGAGTATAACTGATGTAAATAATAAATATAACATGTTAATTATTATGTATATATGATATACCATCCAATTATATATGATTTAACAATCAAAATAATGATATTTTTTCTCATGCATACGTACGTTTTACCGTCTCCACGACGTGATGAGATGTCATTTACCATCGTAACCATTCAAGAATTATTTTCATTTGTTGATTAAAAATAATTTTTAAAGTCTTTATATCATTCTGGATATTAATAAAATATATCCTATCCATAACAAACATGACTTACGTAACAGAACATATAAAGGAAAATGAATCAGTTAACACCTAAAACAATGATAATACAAAAATATTATTAACGAATCAATATTAAAAGACCATATATGATATTATATTTATTTATGTGATTCTAGTATCATTTAATAAAAATTATTTAACTATTATACATAAGGTTAACGTACCATCGACTAAGGAAAAGTACAAGGTAAGGGGTTTTCATCTCACTTTTATTTCGGTGAGATACATGCTACCTTTTCCACTATTACCTTTTGTGTGGTGTATGTACTACCCCTGATTATATTGTTTACATAATATAATTTAATTTATGGGTATTTACATCATCATTGGAGATCCATATTTTATGGGGTGTATGTTTCGTATGTTATCCAATCAGTAATGTAATTTGAAATTTCAATTTCCACTCATTTGGTTTTACGCAAACTTCATTGATTACATTACGGCAAGATTATGTGTGAAATCACTGATTATTTACTTATGTAGTAATTTAAAATTCCCTTTGCATGGATATAATTTTTATACCCATAATCAATCCATTGATAAATTCTCAAGTCATCAATATAAACATGATAAGGGTAATTTTAATTCAATTTACATTCATTGAGTTAAATAACCAAGTCATTGGTTTTGTTTTTTCAAGAATATTTTTGAATGTCCCCTGATTGATTTACACTGAATATCTAATCATATTAGGGTTGTTTATATTTTTTACACATAATTATTTCATTGAAATATCCTTAACCTAAGGATACAGTCTTTATAAAAGAATTCATCTCAACTTACATTCCATTGAGACTTTTTTGTTGTTATGCACCAATTCACATTTATTTGGTGTATATATTGTACTTTGACATAGTATATCATGAATCCCTTCATTCTAATGATAATATAATTTTTTTATTAACTCAATTATTTTTATTCAAGCATCTCTCATTTGGATATGGACTCTTACTAAAATATCATTTTAAATGTTTTATAATTTTACTCTTATAAATCTTCCTCATTAATGTCCTTGTTTTCAAAATGGTTTTAAGGTTTTATTTAAATGTAAATTAATGTTTTAAAATTGAAATTACTTTTAAAAGATTCAAAGTTTTATGGGAAACTTTTATTCAAAAATATATTTTAAATATCTTCTTGAAAAATAGTTATACTTTTAAATGTTTTCATAAAAAGGTGATATATTCCTCAATGATTTTTACTGATCATTTTCAACTATGTCAACATCCTTTATGGGATATTTTTATTGATCGTGGTTTAGTTATTATGATACAAATCATCCATACTATATTGAAGGTTTAGTGATATGTGTTACTATGTATGTGTTATTTTTATACCAATCATGGTTTATAGATAAAGTATTGATATTTCATATGCTAGTTTTAATACGAATGTTTTTGGTATGTTTAAACCTTTTCATATGACAAATTAATTGGACTTATTAAGTGATAGGTGGATCCCGTTTTAGATCCTCGATGCATCATTAGGTCTCATAAGAAAAACTACTGTCTTGTTATAAGGCCTTGAGAAAAACTTATTTGTAGTCTTGGCACAAGGCCTTGACTATGTGGTCATGAAGTCTGGAATTATTCATTCCATCATTATGAAAGTGTCTATTGGTATTGAATGTGATTATTCGACTAGTAGAATATCCATGTGAATAAGTAAATAGAATTATTTGATTTTATTATTTCCATATTATGCAGATATTTAAGTTTAAAAGGGTTTTGTTTTAGTCTAATACATTACCTCAAATGTTTATGCTTATTTATGAAAGTTTTTGATATATTTTTATCCTTACTGAGCATCTAATATCACCCCTTTATATGTTTTATTTTTCCCCAGATGTGAAGAAGTATTTTATGGTTGACCTGCAGGGATAAGCTAAGGATATAAGTGTGTTTAAAAGGGGAAAAATTTTTGTTGATGTTTTTATTTCATGATGTAATGTAATACTTATGAATGTATCTAATACTTCCTTGGATACTAAACTGATCAGTCTTTCGAGGCATGATTCCTTGTATCATGCCAATGATATGTAATAATGCACCAAATCTGGGTTACAAGTGTTGGGGAATTATAGTTGGTAGTAGAGAAAGTTTAGTACAAACCTTGGAAACTATATTTTAAAAATCTTTGATTAGAAAATACTACCCTAAGATAGAAATTGAGAATTAGTATAGAAGAACATCAAAAAAATTTGTAAATGTAAATATTATGTGGGTTTTCTAAGTAATGCATCCCTATCTAGATACAATCACGTAGAGACGGATTTGGCATAGATGTACCTAGGAGTGAGAACTCCGACAAAGAGTTTCAGGATTGACCTGGGGTATCCTAGTACACAACAACCTGCCTTGATGCACTCATGGTTACAAAACTCCCTGGGGATTTTATTTGGATAATTCACATTTTCTTTACAATCCAATTTGATGTATATTAATATAAGATGAGAATAAATAACCTTGGTTAATCCTAAGGTGTTTTAGATTGAAAATAAAGTGTTATTATATTCTCTAAATGATTTTATAACTCACACTATGCTTTATTGTGTTAGAAAGTTGTTGGATTCCAAAGAAGTCATAGTAACACTAAACATGATATACAAGGTGGGAACAATGGTGGAAATGTGAAAAGAAAAAAAATGTTGATAGGTGTAAAATATATTGTGTTCATGCCAAATCAGTTTTCCAAAAATATGATCAAAAATATATCTATTGACCAACTCCCGAACTCAAAAAATAAGAGAAAGGCGATGAATGATAAGAGTTCCAGTAGTGGAGACCTTAGAGAAAAGAAAGCTCAATTTACATCATGTAAGAAATGTGGGAAGAAACACCTAGGAAAGTTTCTCAATGGAACTAATAAATGATTTATGTGTGAGAAAGAAGGAAATAAAGTAAATAATTACTGAGGAAGAATGAAGAGTACTATGGGAGAAAATAAAAATGATACCAAGAATCCATTTACAGTGTTTGGCCGTAAATATAGGGGACCTAGGAATTAACCGAGTGAATTCTCTATTCTATAGGATAAAATTGTGGTCAAGGAAGAACCTATGTGGAAATAAATGGATGGAAAAATGTTTAAAAGTATTAGTGATATTTGTTGATGGGATTACATTGGAAGATGCTCACTTTGTTGGGAACACTATATGCCTAAGGAAAATAGAATACTATGGGATTTCATTAGAGGAGTAATGGTGGATTTTTATCTATGTTTTAATTATAGATTTATAGAAATTTGGATTATTTATGGAAATTATTAACCTATCATAGAGAATATGTGATTTGGTTAATAAATTTTAAGTATGTGCCTTTAATAGTAGTCGATGTTATTTGGATATACAATTTTACATGGAAGACTACGTAATCAAATTCTTCTAATTTTGTTTTCAATATTAGTTTGGATTATATTGATGGATTTTAAGGAAAATTGTTTATTGAAAGGTATTTATAGAACCTTGGGTATTGTTTGTTTAATTTTAGAAATTTAGATTAGTATTTACTTCTCTAAAGGATTATTATTTTTGGGGATCATCTGATCTTGTACAAACCATTTTGGTTTTGGTTAATCTCTAAAGACAAGGGAAATATATAGTTTATACTTTTTGGATCATGTTATTCTCTATAATTTGATTCTATCACTTCAGGTGGGACCAAGCCATCTTTAATACTCATTATTTTGAAAAAAAGATGATTTAGTTATAGAAATTTATTAATGGATGAAACTATTATTAAAAAGTAAGTATATCTCTTTATGTTCTTAGTAAATCTCATAAATAAATTCCTCAAATTTATGAAACGGAACTTAAAACAAAAAACGTTTTCCATTTACTTTTCCTACTGGGAACCTAATGACTATTTTTCCCATCAAGATTTTGTGGTTTTCTAGTTATTAACTTTCTCCTGATCATGTTTTCTATCACACTTCTTTACAACTTGAAACTTAGTTTATCTTCCATATCCAAATTCTCTTACATGGAATCCTAGTATGGGTTATCTCGGGTGACCTTTGTACATCTATTTCTTTCTTTTAAAGTGATAGTTTAATTGACTCTTTCTCCGACGTGGGACTTTAAATGAATTTACCAAGCCCAATTTTAAAATTGTGAGGAAAAAATTTACAAAATTGGGGTAGAATGTAACACCCTAAGATTTCATTGTTAGTTATTTTCTTTAAATAAATTCAATATCTTCCGTTACTCACAACACCACATTCGAGCGCACCACGAATTACCAAACTAGCCATTCAAAAAGAGTTTATGAATAGAATTAACTGAATTTTGAATTTTATATACTCCATATAATTTTGGAATCCATATTATGTGTTTATTAGACATAATATAAGAACAAATTCATTTTTTTCAGAGAAAATAAGTATTTTTTAAAAAAAATGCAATTTAACCACCTTTTAATGGAAAACCCTTTTCAAAACTGATATTTGACACTTTTATATATTAAATTTAATGAAATTAAATTCTTCTTTAGAATTGGGTCATAAAAATTTATTTTGGATAACTGTTTGGTACTTTTATGATTAATTTCATATTTTGAAGAATATTGAAAAATACTAAATTTTAATTGAAATTTTTTTTAATTAAAACAATATATAGTGTTAAATTATTAATTTCAATGGTTTGTAAGTATTATTAGATTATATTTTTATCATTTAGTACTATTTAGGGCATGATAAGTAATTTCAAAGTTAAATTTGACATAAACACATGTCAATCTTTTGATAGTTTTTACTTTTTAAAAAACACGCTTTTCAGTTTCAACAAAGGTAATTAATTTTAATTTAATTAATGAAACTTCTATGTTTTGAATTTGGTAAAACATAATTCATTTTTGAATTCATAATATTAAAATTATCTTAGGTTAAATATTTGGTATTTTTCTGAAAACATTTAATTTTTTATGAATAGTGAAAACACTACATTATAGTTTAAAACAGACTTTTTATCTAAATAATTATTTTTTATTTAAATTTATTTTTAGTAAAAATATATATAATACCTGTATAAGTTCAATTTAATTAATTTGAGTCATTTTATAATAAAATTAGATGTATAATTTTTTTGGACTTTTTACAGTCTTTTACACACCTTCTAGGAGCATTTACCAAGTTGCATAAAACTTAATTTTATCGCATTTGTGAATAGAATTTCAAAAATCTGAGAGACATGGTTAATAAAAGTAAGTAAAATGTGGTTCAATATGATGAATATAAATTTTGGTGAATAATAACATTTAACTTTTATTTACCATGACAAAAAGTAAATTGGGCAATTAAAGGTAAAAATGATATTATAAGTACCCTAACACATGTCCTAATTCTATTGGATAGGTGTAATTAATCCAAAAACAAACTTAGGAATAAATTATTATCCTTTAGGTCCACTTGTATTAGATTATGACACTTATTATTATTTTATTTAAAGAAGAGTTAAAAGTGTTAAATTCAAAGTTTATTAACTAATACACTTTTAATATTGGTTTATACATAAGATAAATTAGACTAAAAATATTAAATATAAAGATAAAAATATTTCCTACATAATGATATTTTATTTATTATTTTTTGATATTAAATTATTAAATTTATTTATGACACAATGATGATGCAATAATTTACTTCTTAATGAAATATTAAAATAGTTTTTTTATAAATATTAAAATAAATAGAATTTAAAAGTTTGGATGCCATAAAATAATTTTATCAGTTAATAAGACATTTTATATTTTATTATATAGTTTTTTCTAAGTGATAATGTTTTTATGACTTTCACAAAAAACAATATGCAAAATAGTGTCCAAATTCACATAAATTATTTTTTTATAAAAATACTATATTATTGGTTGATATAAAATTCATAAAAATATAAGGTTCCACTAATGAGATTAAATAATATTAAATATGTCATTAATGAACCACTTTAGGTTCTCTTGGAATTTTAGAGGAAGTTTATTAGCCATATAATGTAAGAATACAAGAAGACACGGTAAAAGTTAAACCATTTAACTAAGAGTTAAATCTAAAAGATAAGGTTAAAATGGGAACCTAAACTAGTCTAAAACCTATTAGTTGAGAGTATTTCGTCCCATACACACCTTATATTCTAAATAAATCATTTTATATCCATTAGAAACCGAAAAATATTTTATTATAAAAAGATATTTCAATATTTTCCTAAAGTGACTATCACCTCTCTTATAAAAGGGTACTTCCCCTTATCTTAATTTGACACCTCCAAAGTGATGTTGTGCGGCCCAAACATTCCCAAATAGCTTCCCAACTTCCCTAAATTCTACATAGAGTCCTTAATTTTATCAGAAATACAATCTAAGGATCCATTTTGATCAACTCAAAAGGAAACACCCGAAGAAGAGGTAATAATTTGACCACACTCTTTCAAGTTAGTTTTTCTTTTACTTCCTCTTTCTATGTTTATTCCATACCAAAATAATAAATCCAGTACCTCCTACATACTTTGATGTTATTATAAATATGTTACATCCATATTCGTTGTTCTATCCATCCTATAAATGACAAAGTCACCAAATGTACGACTTACCGTCTCCACGTTGTGGTGTTGTTTGTTATTAAAAAACATCATTATCTGGATGGGTATAATAATTAGTATAACTGATGTAAATAATAAATATAACATGTTAATAATTATTTATATATGTTATACCATCCAATTAAATATGATTTCACCATCAAAAGAATGATATTGTCACTCGTGCGTACATACGGCTTACCGTTTCCACGACATGATGAGATGTCATTCCCCCTTGTAACCATTCAAGACTAATTTTTAATTTATGACTAAAAATAATGTTTAAAGACATTATATAATTTTTTATATGAATAAAATACATCCTATACTTAACAAACATGACTTACATAACAAAACATATAAAATAAAATGAATTAGTTAACACCCAAAACAATGATACTCCTAAAAAATTATTAACAAAGAAATACTAGAAGACCATATATGATATCCTATTTTTGTATTTTAATATTTTATAATTTAATAAAAATTATTTAAAAATTATACAAGAGGTTAATGTACCCTTTAATAAGAAAAAGTACAAGATAAGGGGTTTTCATCGCACTTTTATTACCATGAGATTCATGATATATTTGCCACTATTACCTTATTTGTGGTGTATGTACTTCCCATGATTGTGTTTGCTGAAAAATATAAATTAATTTATGGGTATTAAAAACATCATTTTATGATCATTATTTCATGGGTTGTGTGTTTTTTATGTTACAAAATCGGTATGGTAATTTCAAATTTCAATTTCGACTCATTCGGTTTTACACAAACTTCATTGATTACTTTACTCCAAGATTATGTGTGAAATCACTGATTATTTACTTATTTAGTAATTTCCACTCCCCATTGTGTAGATATAATTTTGATACACACAATCACTCCATTTATAAATTCTCAAGTCATCGATATAAACTTGAAAACAGTAACTTTAACTCAATATACAGTCATTGAGTTAAACATCCAAGTCATTGGTGGTGTTTTTACTAGAATATATGTGAATGTCCCCTGATTGATTTAAAATTAATATCCAATCATATTGAGTGTATTTATATTTTTCACACATAATTATGTCATTGATTATTTATTAACAAAAGGATACATTCTTTATAAAGGAATTCACCTCAACTTATATCCCATTGAGACTTTTTCGTTATTATGCGCCAATTCACATTAATTTGGTGTATATACTATAATTTAACATAGTATATGATGAATACCTTTATTCTCATGATATTATAATTTTTTTATTACCTAAAGTATTTTTATTCAAGCGTCTCTCATTTGGTTAGGAACTCTAACTAAAATATCATTTTAAATGTATTAAAAATTTATTCTTCTAAATATTGCTCATTAATTTCCATGTTTTAAAAATGGTTTTAAGGTTTTATATATATGGAAATTAATGGTTTAAAATTTAAATTACTTTTAAAATTTTCAATGTGGTATGGGACACCTTGATTCAAAAAATTAGTTTTAAATAGCTTCTTGATAAATAGTGAGACTTTTAAATGTTTTCATGAAAAAGTGATATTTTGCTCAATGATTTTTACAGATCATTTTCAACATTATCAACATAATTTACAGGAAATTATTCTTGATTGAGGTTGATTTATAATGATACAAATCATCCATACTATATTGAAGGTTTTGTGATATGTTTGACTGTGGATGTGTTATTTGTTTTACCATTCATGGTTTATAGATAAAGCATTGACATTTTGTATGCTCGTTTTAAAATGAATGTTTATGTTACCTTTAAACCTTTTCATATGAGGAATGAATTGGACTTAGTAATTGACTTGTTGAGCCCACTATATCCTCTCTATGCATCGGTTGGACTCATGAGACAAACTAGTGGCTTATCACAAGGATTTGAAAATATCTTATTTGTAGTCTGGGCATAAGGCCTTGACTATGTGGTTATGAAGTCTGGAATTATGCATTCCATCATTATGAAAGTGTATATGTATATTTCATGTGATTATTTTACTATTATAATATCCATGTGAATAAGTAACTTGAATTATTTGATTTTATCTTTTCCATATTATGCTGAAGTTTAAGTTTAAATGGCTTTTATTTTAGTCTAATACATTGCCTTAAATGTTTATGATTATTTATAAAAGTTTCTGCTATACTGTTATCCTTACTGGGATTCTGAGCTCACCCCTTTATATGTTTTACTTTTCCTAGAATGTGAAGAAGTATTTTATGGTTGACCTGCAGGGATAAGCTAAGAATATAAGTGTGTTCAAAAGGGGAAAACTGTTGTTGATGTTTTTATTTCATGATGTAATGTAAAACTTATGAATATATCTAGTACTTCCAGGGCAACTAAACTGATCGGTATTTCGGGAAATGATTCATTGTATCATGCTAATGATAAGTAATATTGCACTGACTCTAGGTAACTGGGGTCGTGGTGTTACAGTCGTTCCTTGAACAATTTCCAATTCATCACTAATTCAAATAAATGAAGTTGAATTTTTCACTCTTGGAATGTTAAAATATCTTACGATACATAAATATAATTATAGGTCATTCCATCCATCTCAATAAAAAAGTTAGCACATTTTATCTAACATGCATAAGTGCATATTTGGTAAGATAATACTGTATTCTAACAAACTCATTCTAATAATTAACTTAAACTTTCCAAAAAAATTGATAACCTTACAATCCCCCTGATAGATGATAAACCAAAACTATAGAAAAAGGTTCACAAACTAATCTTAACATTTATCCCCTGTATATCATAAGGTATCTCTAGTTGGTCACATTCCAAAAATGCAAACACCTGAATCACGTATTCCCTTGAGTCATAGTAACTACCTGAATTATCCGTTTTTTTATTGAAAACATGAACGTTTCCTTATTAAAAAACATATTTGATTATTCCTTAAGTCCCAAAAAAATTGTATACTTCATCCATTATAAAATAATCCTCTTGTAAATAACTGCATAATTAGTTCCCAAGAAAGAATCATTGTCCTATTTACTTATTCAAATCCAACATATCTTTATCCAAATATCATTTTCTTAACATAATTGACATAATAAGGGGTTTCTTTACCTTAATCACATTTTCTACAAATAACTCACCTTAACCTTGAATCGCTTTTCGACTCCTAATAAATATTCAACATATCATTTATAATCCTTAATGAAAAAATTATACTGAAAACACTTATATATTTCATTATTCATATTAGATAATATTATAATTCCAAAACTTATACACATAAAACTTCCAAATTTATTCTTAAACCATTTCCCAGGATTCATCATAGCGGACAAAGTATATTACTGAACTGATTTTACTTGATGTTCCAGCCCTGTATTGCTGAAACAGATTTACTTTCCATTCCATTAATTTCTATCACATGAGATATAAATATTTACCCAATGCATTGGAGGGCAATATAAGTCTCACCCATCTCATAATTATATCATTTTTA
Organism: Viscum album; assembly: GCA_963277665.1. Classification (NCBI taxonomy): domain Eukaryota; kingdom Viridiplantae; phylum Streptophyta; class Magnoliopsida; order Santalales; family Viscaceae; genus Viscum; species Viscum album. Next base: position 535,057,651 of record OY728126.1, read on the forward strand.
CATGTTCCACAAAAACTTAAACAAGTAATCATAGCATAACCCAAGGAAAAAATGGGTTTCTAAAACACCATTCTATCATAATTTATATAAAATATACGGATTTCATAAAAATAATTACATAATAAACACAATAAAATCAAAGTAATTATATTGACATAAACATAATCCTATGTCATCTTAAATATAAAATAATTTTGGTAAGATACTTTAAATTAATTCTTGAGGAAAATATCAATTCCTCTTCAAAAATGTTTTCTTTTCTCAAAATTCCATGAAATATTTAAAGAAAATTATTTAATTGAAAATACAATAGAAATATTGTAAATGAATTTTCATTTAAATAATATGTTATAAAATTATAATAATCCATTCATGCTGTATAAGTTAAAAAACATTCCCCTCGTACTTTAGTTGGAAAAGTCAAAATGTACCTTGTATTGAATAACAAAAAAATATTCAATTCATCATGTTTAGTAATAATTAAACAACAGGTAAAGTTGAATTTAAAAAATTATATAATAATATAAATAGTATTAAATATTTAGGGAACATGGATGAGGTTGATAAATATTCCCTAGTAAATACTTACGTATAAACAATCTTGAATAATAACGAGATTACAACATCATCCCTTACCTTAGGTTTGATATCTTTCATATGTTTCTGAACCTACTGTATAATAATTTAAATGCTTTTATTGACTTATTACATATTTATAATCATTTTTATGATATCATATATGATTATATTATCATTAGTGTGTTTGTAAAATTTCATTGTTAATCATTATCAAGATATTAATAGCTTTATGTTCTTATTCATGCTTTGCTAGATAACCCCATGTTCCATTTCTTAGGATATAGTTATATTTTTTATAAAATGATTTTTGTATAATATATATCATATTTATTCATTAAATTCTTATATATAACTATGGTTTAATGAATACCATGTAGAATTAATCACATCACATTGTGTAGACGGTAGGCCATATGTACACACGAGTGAAGATATCATTCACTTAATGATCAAATGGTTTCAAATTGGATGATAAATTAATTAAAAAGATTAATTATCATGTTATATTTATTATTTAGATCCATTATACACAACATTATACCCATCCTAATAAAGTATTGTTGAATAAAAAATTACACCATGGCGTGGAGATGGTAAGTCTTACGTACAGACACATGGTGATATTGTTATTTTATAAGATGAATAAAAGGAGGTATAAGGTTGTACCATAATTATATTAAAATATAATCATTTATAATATAAATTATTTATTACTTTAGTATGGAAACAGCATAATAATAGGAAGTATAATAAGAAAATAATTTTGAAAGTGTTGATAAAACAATTACACCTTTTTCGAGTATCTCCATTTGATTTTCAAAAAACATTTATATAGAATGGATTTAATCCCAAATTATGGTCTATAAGATTAAAAGAGGTTTCTTGGAATATTATTAGATCAGAATTTGGGTGATCCAATGGTCTTTAGAGGTATGAGTAAGTGGGTAGTGGTGGTGGCCTTTTATAAGAAGGAGGATGGGAACTTTAGGAATGTATTGAAATATTATTTCATTATAAATTTATTTTATAATTATAATAGCTCAAAAGTGATATATTTCATATATAATATTCATATGGGTAAAAATACTCTCAAACAATAGGTTTTAGACATGTTTTGTTCGAAAATGTAACTTTATATTTTGGCTTTAGCTCTTAGTTAAATAAATTAACCCTTACCAAGTCTTGTATTTTTTCACTATACGGTCAATATAGTTACTATATAATTCCAATAGAACCTGAAGTGGATCATTAATAACATTTTAGTCATTAACTAATATATTTGGCCAAATATTGGATATTTATGACTATTATTTCATTTAATAAACTAGTTTTGGTTTTAAAAACTCGTTTCTATCAACTTTGACAGTTTCTAGTAATTGTTTTTTAAGCTATATAAACATAATTGATTCGAAAAAACAACATTAAATAAAACATAACTTATCATAAAAATCTATAATATTCTTTTATGGCATATAAATTATCAAATTTAATTTATTTTAATATTTATAATATGATTTATTTAAATCAATCATTAATATGTTAATCCCTGCATTGTCATTGTGTCATAAATAAATTTATTTATTTAACGTCTAAAAATTATATATAAAATAACTCAATGTAGGAAATATATTTATATTTATAATTAATATTCACAGTCAAATAGTTAAATTATATAACCCCAAATTATAATTGTTTTAGTAAAAAGATACATATTTATGTTAAATTTATCATTACTTTAAATTAATTATTATATCATGTCATTTTCACACCCAAGTGGCTCCCAAATTCCAAAAGTTTGGCCTAAGGATTATTTGGTCTAAAATGATTCATAAAATAAGATTAAGACATATGTTAGGTTGTTTTATATTATTATAATATCACTTTTACCCTTATTTTGCTAATTTACCCTTTAAACGTGGTGAATAAAAATAATTACTAAAGTTAGTATTAATAATGTCCAAAAAAAAGTACCTATTTACATAACTTGATACTTATGATTACAATTATGGAATCCATTTTTTATTAATTCAAAACAAAAATTTTTCATTAATTAATTTAATATTAATTCCCATTGTCAAAACTAGAAAGCATGTTTTTAAGAAGTAAAAACTATCAAAAGATTGACATGTGTTTATGTACCATTTAAATGCGAATTTACTTTCAATGAAAAAAATTGAATTAAATGATAAAAACATAATCCAATTATACTTTAAAATGAATTAAAATGATAATATAACTATATAAATAAACTAGAAGTAATGGAAATGTTGAATTAAAATGAAGTATTTTTTACTATTCATTAAAATATGAATTTCAAGAGAAAAATATCAAAATTTCATTCAAGTTAAATTTAGACATACTAATTTAAAATAAGAAGTTTATTATGTGATATAGAACCTATAAAAGTATAATAAACTAGATTTAAAATGGGTTCACCAACAAAAGTTGGTAAAATATATTTTTAGAAAAATGCTCATTTTATCTGTAAAATTACATTTGTTCTTATATCATGTCTAGAAAACATATAAGATGAATTTTAAACATTAAATTTAATATATTACATATATATTTCACTAATAAAATTCATCAATATTGATTTTATTATTTTATAGACACACTTATTTTCATTTAATTAGTTTTTTAGATGGAAGTTAACACCATTCATACCCACCATTATAATGACTAGGTTATAATATTTAGTTATCGCTTATAATCGGTATTTTGTGAATTGAATTATATCAAAAGAACTTAAAATTGTGTGTTACACAACCCATGAATAGTGTTGGGTATGCTGTAAGCTAATATAATGTTGTGTATTCCCAAAGCTAATCTTGGTGTAGCTTACGACACAATACATCAGTAAAATTAAAAACAACGTATGTCTTCAAATCTTGGGGTGTTATAGCCACGAACCCAGCAACCAAAACCACCAGCACAAAACTCCCTAGAAAATCACAAAAACCAAAGGCTCCAGAAGGCTAGAAAGTAAGCTTCTGAGGTCCACTCCAAACCGGCTGAAACTTAAAAGGCCTTGAGACTTGAGACAAGACATTTAAAACTATTCACCTCAATGAACACTACTAGCTCCCCTCTTTTGGTGTACCTCTTTGTTAGTGCATCCTTTGGAACACCTCTACCTTCTTCTTAACCTCCAAGTATATCGATTACATAAAAGGAGTAACTGGATACTAGATCAGACAGAGTGCCTCTTCAAGACGCCTCTCATGAGACGCCTCTTATGAAAAAAGACGTAGGGAAAATGTTGAAGGTCCTTGAACTTGATTACCAACTCTTACACCGACATTCTCCCCTACTGATGAGAAAGAATCCCCTAAATATTTATTTCCTTCATGGTAAATGAAAGGAACTCTATCTAGATATCATTCTATAAGTCAATATAAAACTCATATGCCTCCTTCCACTCTCCCATATACATCATTCACCACTTATGAAAATATCCTCGCATCAAACTTGCTGTAAAGATAACCAATAGTCCATCAGGACCCAGTTCAAATTCAAAGTGATCTCAAGATCCTCTAGCTAGCTATCTATTTCCACATCTGAAATACATACCTTGTACTTCCCTAAAGCCTTCCACTGGAATGTACTCAATGTCCTCTTCCACTAATTATGATCCTAAACTAGATCAACCCTTTGACGATCAACCAGATCAGCCAGCTAAACCTCAACTCCCTCAACAACACACAAAGGATTACCCGAAGTAATAGATGAAAGGAAAACAAAGAATTCCTTAGCCCGAGTAGTATGGAATTTCATTAATTAATTAATTTTAATTATATAATTAATTCTGTTATCCATTTCAACTTTCCCAAAACAACCCAATTCAAACAAGAGCACAAGTCATTATGATTCATGTACATATCCTATATCTCTACCCTGAAAGGTGGTCCATCTCACATGGTCTTTCAATAAGATCATAGTCCGTGCACTAGATCACGAGGGGTCCTAAAATCCTGTGTCCTAACCGGTCTCTTTATAGCATGTCATGGACCACGATCAAATGTAACAATTGATATACCACACTATGAAATCCTTAGTGTTCCTAACTCCATACTATATCCAATATCTCAAACAACTCCTTTGATAATACTCTGTCACAACCACCTCCCTTGAATGATACCACAATGAAGGGAGAAAGATAATAAACCCCCAAGTCCCACCTCCAATAGGACTCAAGTTTCCATCTAGAGCTATGTGTATAGAAATATAATATATGAGAGGCATTAAACTCGATAATATAAATAATATTTGGAGATAATATGGATCATCCACAAGAAAATCAACAACACTATATAAAAATAAATCCAAAAACCATCCTGCATTCATTATTAAATAGAACTGATATAGGTAAAATAAAGTATGCAAAGTATATAACCAAAGAAATGATAAATTTTTGACATATTGTCTATCCAAATGTATGAGCTAGTAATTCCTAGAATGGACCATATAATCCTCTGGGAAATTGAAAACATTTTTATATTTATAGGGTGAGCATACAAGTATACTCAATAGAAAAAACTCAAGTCTCTCATGCACATATGAAAGAAGCATATTAATGCACCCCTGGGAAAACAACAGAACCCAAAAAACTATCAAGGTATACTAATAATCCCAATGTCATCAAGGAATCATCACCAAATAACACAAACCAGGTAATATAGTATAATAAGAATCACATCGATAAGGGTACCCCATGCCACTTTCCCACTGGTATGCCGCTCTCGCATCGAACATCATACGTCTTGGTGCTACCATCACTTTTATATACCACACCGCACCACAAGCACAGTCACACCATTATTTACCCATATACACCTGGGCTCACCACCCCACAAGCATGGCCACATCACATCTCACCCAAAAACACATGGGCCATTTCTCCACAAGCATAGTCACATTTTAGTCTAATTCACATGGGGTATCACACGTCACCTATAGAATCCTAGGCTATCACAACCACCAAGTAACTCACTAATAGACCTTTGACTATCATAGCCCATGAAATACATAACTCTATTCAAAGAGAGAGCAGGAATGATTAGTTACCCAACCATACTTACTCCTCACCATATGTTGGAAAAAACACATCAACACGACTATGCATGCGTTAATACATAGTTTTTGATGTGGGTGGGGTGAATATAGAAATCACAACAATTTAAGCATAATTATATATAGGATCAAACAATAAAGACCAACATATGGGTTTATAAATAAATTCAAAAACTCACAACATTTTCACTTTTATTGACACCTCTAAATTCATAGCAACACATGTCACTCCAAAAACCTTACTTTCCATTCCCAATCAATTCCCATTAAAATCACCAAATTCATTTCATTATTTAGAATAAAATACACTTAACCACACAAACTACCATTTAATTATCCATTAACTAATTTTAATCCCATTATCCAAACAAAACCATGTCATTTAAATCATTATTATAAAATTATTAATTTATTCCATCCCTACTCAGGTATCTAGAAAAAAGAAACCACCACTTCCCTTACCATAAATGATGACCAAACAAGAACCCTCCTTACCATAACAAAAGAACATCCAAACAACAAACCTTCTCATCATCCGAGAAGTATGATAAAAAAACTACCTCCTTACCATCCCAAATGTACGACAAAAAAAACCACCTAGGGCATCACCTTCCCACACAAATCACATATCACCTCAAAACCATTTCTACCACATATCACTGACCCACAGGCATGAACACCCTTCAAAACACATCAAGATCATTTATATAGGCATAAAAAGGGGGTTTTATCACATTCTACTTTGTTTTAGGGGCATTAACACACAATCAAATATTTTAGGGAAACCATTTCATTAGACAAATACATGTGGTTAATAAATTTCCATTTTAGGATGATATCACAACCATGAAGACCAAATTAGAAATAAAATCACATATATATAGTTCAAAAAATTCCCCCAGTGACCATAACTTTTAGCAGGGCATCCTGCCCATACAATTCACAATATCACAAATAATACAAAGGATGTAAAATCATGCAAATAATGACCCATTTTCCCCTTTCAATTCGATTAAAAAAGTATTTATCTTTTTTAATCCAAAAAAACCCTAAAACATAGATAAATAAGTAGACCCTCCTACATGATATAAAATAAAGAGAAACAAGGAAATCTCAACCTTAATAAAGTTTTCCGACACGCTGTGCAATATAGGGTGAAGAAGAACGCTTTTAGACCATAACCACACCATAGAAACCACAGATCAACCTACAACATGAAAAAATAACATCAAAATGACACTAAAAACTCACCCCAAACCATAATAATATCACCATAGAATATCCTTGTGATAATAATGTAAGAAAAACCACCATAAAGGTAGAAGAACCTTTGAAAGATCAACCATAGATTTCCAAAGAACAACTACTGGGAGGAATTGATCAAAGTGCAATGAAAATGGATTGAATAACACTTTAGGGAGCCTAGGTTTTTACCCATGATCCTGTTCTTATTTTGTTTCCATAATCATATATATTACTCCATAATTTAATAGACTTATTCTCAATATTCCAAAAACATCAATAATGGCCCAAAATCTCGATCTTTTATATATAGTATTAGTATAGATTGTTTTTTAAGCTTGCAGTTTTTGGAAATAAAAACTATAATTTTGTGATGGATTTTGGGAGAATATTATTATTATTTTTCATATATATACCATTAATGTGATAGTGTATTTTTTAATCATTTTTTACCAATATTTTTATTGAATATGATTTTGCTCCTGTAGTAGCATGTGAAAATATATTTTCACAAATGGATATTTTTGTCGCATGGTTTACCTTATACCATGAGATTTTAGTAGATATATTATTGAATGATATAAGTTAATTATTTCTATGAATATGATTCTTTTTAAATCCATGTCTCTCATTAGATATTTTCATGTAATTTTCCTCTCTATCAAAAGTTTATTGAGTATATTATTGAGCTATTTCTAAATATTCTAATTTGACTTCATGATTAATTAATTTCATATTGATTATATTTTCCCCATCCTACACTACTTTTATTATAAATTTACTTTCATTCCATATAAACCTAACATGACCATCATGTTTTTTATGTTTTATTTCATGGAGTTATCAAGGTCGTTGATTATTTTATCTTTTATCTCCAATTAAGAATATCTGACACCAATAATAGAGTTGTTACTATATTCTAAGTCCTGGATCTTACCTCCTCACATTTTATCAATATTATCCATATCATGAATGTTAAATAAAAATTAATCTTCAAATATAATGAATCTCATTTTGATTATCATTAGTGATTCCTCAATGGATATCACTTCTTTAATGATGGAGTTATATCCTTCCAATTTTTCTACATGTGATTTTTGATTATATATTATATATATATATATCCAAACTAGAATTTTCATATTCTAGTTCAAATATAAACTCAATATTATGAGTAAAAAAATCACCATGAACATTCTTTAAGTAATAGTTGAACACCTAGTAGAAAGTTTAAATTAATTTAACAGATATATCCTTTTCACTTTTAGAAACTGACTTATTAGATGGATAATTATTAATATATTTTAGAAATGGTCTATAAATTTGGATACAATAAATTAACTGTAGAACCCATTTCTCCCTTGATAAATTTCTTAGATTAGTAGTATCTATTTTCATCTTATTATTTAAGGTTTTAGATGAAACTTCTATGTTTGCATCAACTAGGATGATAAATTAATTTTTTATCTATGTTTCATATAAACCATGAAGATATCACACAAACTATTATGAGGAATTCATAATGCCCTTCAAACAATTGGTGTGTCATCCACCAAACCATGTGGCTAAATCTAATACCGCTCTAATTCCATGCCTAATTTTTGATATCAACTTATTTTGTTTATATATTTCTTATAAATTGATATCCAAACCTTATAAATTTATTGAATATGTATTTATGATATTCTAATTTTAATTGGGTGTATTAGATGTGATGTACTATGCTATTATTTGTTTATAATTTATGTTTCAAAGGATTTATTTCATGAGAAAATTGAAATTATAAAATGTATCATTTCAAAACTAATACGAAAATATATTTTCCTATTTAAGGTGTTTTATGATGTAATATGTTTAATTATATAAGTTTTAAAATTTACTAAAAATAATGGAGTGTTGTTATGTAATGGTTTTGAAATTCTTAGTGGGAGAATTATTATTTTGAGTTATGATAATGTATTGAAATGATTCCATTCATTTTTCAGAATGAAGTGGGTTTTTTTATTTTTACAATGTTGTTGTGGTGACTGAAAAAGTGTATTTGGGTGTTCATCTATTACATTGAAAAAAGGATTGCTAGATATTGTTTTGAAATGAAATTTTATTTTATATAATAGGTTGTAAAAATCAATAAATAGAACGTGATATAAGTTTTATTGGTATTCGAAATGAAAAAAATTATTTTAAGGGTTGTGGAATTTTTGAAATAAATATGCTGGTATAAAAGGATTTATTTTTTCTTGATTATGTTTTAATATAAAAATATTTTATTTAATCACTTGTCTGATATGATGTTCTTATGTTCTTGGGTGAGATTATAATTAGTTAATTTTTTTTGTTATTTAGATTATACATCTCAATAATGATAATAAAAAGGGTAGAAAGTTTTCCACAATATAGGAACCACAGGGTGACCCTCTTTTCAACTTAGATTTAGTTAATTCAGTAATAGACTATACTAAAACTCCAAATAGAGTGGTGGATCCAGAATATTCTTTACTGTTGGACCCTACCCAATAATTCATGAATCACAATCCATTTAATTTTTACTAAATATTTGGGCCAGAAGGAACTAGATCTTGAGAGAAGTAGGTTTTTGGGATCATAATTCTAAAATCAATGTCATTTATCAGGAATAGAAGAGTGAGAATTGGGTGTATGTTTGATCTCATTGATCTTCAGTTGTTTTCATTCATTCATGATAAAATTTAAAAAAAATTAGTTATTGGGTTATCTGTTATCTGGTTTGTTACTTGGCTGATTTAGTTATTATAAGGTGTTTTTTTATTTATTTTGTTTCTTATACCTCATTATTAGGGGTTTGTTTCTTATATTACATATGTTTTAGATGTATTGAGATCAGGTTCTTGATAGATTGAACATCAAAGACCCTTGGTTCTTTGCTCTAGCATCTTAGATGATTGTTACTTTATTATAGTTGAGAACATGATTGGTTTTTTTACATTATTTGGGTTTTCATGATATGATATCTTAATATTGGTACACTATAATGGCCTCTATTAATTTTCATGAGTTAGGTTCATGGCCCAAGTTATTTCTTGATGAGGTATGTCTGCATATGGTTTCTCATTTTAAATTTTGGTTGAGAGGTATTGATGGATTTTACTTTTTAGAAGGGTTTTTTCTTGGTGAAATTACATATTAAGGGAGTATACCTTGTCAATACACCGTTTTAGATTAAATTTAAATTATGGGGAGACATTGGTATGACTTCATGTTATTTATTAACTGAAAATATTTTTTTGTGAGTTGAATTTCACTATGTGTTATCAGGAGTTATATAAGGATAAATTCTATTAATATATAGGTATAATTTTGATTAGAATTTTCTTTCTACTTAGGTCTTTGATAGTTTCCCTATCCCTACCCCCTATTCTTTAAAATGTTGAGTTTTTATCATTAACTATCTTCAAAATTTAAATAATGACTTTATGGGGGTATAAAGTTTCATGGTTGGTGTAATTGTCACATCACAACATTTTATTTTCTTATTATTTTATTAAATTATTGGTTTCACCCATTTCCTTGAGCTTTAGATAAAATTAAATTATGTTTTTAAAATTTCTGGATTTCATTTTTAGAACATGATTAATGTTAACCATGTGTTTAGGATGTGAAAAACATGTACCATGTTTTATGCATCGTCGCATAGTTGGTGCACAATTTTTCTAACAGGTCTTCCGAACAGTGTGAGGTTCCTTAGATGTTTCTTTGAAGAACACCTTGTTGGCATAGAATTTTAAAAAATAAAATGAAAAAATACATGTTCATCCTAATTTTTAAGATTTATGAGTTTATATTTTCCCTCACTTCAAATTAAATTGTTTAGGACCCCTTTTTATTCCCATTTGGCTTGTGAGACCCCCATGCACCCCTACTCCTCCTCTCCTCCATTGATTTTTCTTAGATTTATTCCATATTTATGCATAATTCTGTAAGGTAAAATCCTATGATTATTTTATCTTTCTGATATTCCTTATTTTCCATTGTTTTTTGTTCTCCAGTGAAACCAAAGGGTTATGTTGGTTAAATTTAGTGTTTTTGGTGAACACTGTTTTAGGGATTTTGATACCTTGGTCCTCTATAAGTCATCTTCGACATTTTTTGTGATTCTACCATCATAAGAGACTCATTACACATGATTTTTAGATATTTGATTATATACAATTCCTTTATATAAAATTTCATTTAATTCTTAATATTTACTAAAATACTCTTATATCAAATTATGAATATATAAAGTGCCCCCGATGAGTGTTAAAATATTTCTCACATTGTACCTCACATTGAATTTAGTAATTTTCTTCGATTTATATATTTTTTATATTGAAATGGTTGGCTTAAAATTTCCCATTTAAAGCATAAAATCCACACGACATGATTTTAAGTGAAATGTTCATTTCAACGGTTCATTAACCATAGTATGATGTTATGAGAGATTATTTTTCATCAAAGGGGAACTTTTTTGAGAGATCATTATAATGATAGTTTTCTTGAATTTGAAATATTAGTATGGATTTAAGTCCCAATTAAATTTTTCAAAGGCCTATTTATTCTTTTATAAAATTAACCAAAGTTGTTGTTTTTTATTCCCTTGAAATCGATCCCTCTTATTTTATATGCCTTGATTAGGATTATCCCATTTAAGGGATGTAAGTTGATTGTTATTATGTTTTTCCTAATTATTATGTTTGGATATAAAAATTTTCTATTTATTATGAGGGTTTGGGAGGTGATATGAGATTTACTTTTTATTCTATATTGATTCATGTGATTGTTATTAGATTCTTTTTTATCACCTCTACTTTATTAGATACATGGGAACCACAAACACCAAGAGAGATGTCTGGATTTATTCTATACAGTTAGCTAAAAAAAGATAGTGTCCCTATGTTGTATGGCTGTTTAGTCAACAAGACTTACTATGGTGTGATATGTGTGGTTAAATTGTTGCTCTTGTGTAATGGGTTTGTACACAACAAAGGTTGTTAGTTGGTTCTACCTTTTATAATTTAAAAAACTATCACCCTTAAAACCTTGTTAATTTCCCATACTTTTTTATAGAGATTACATCTTGGGTATTCCCTCCTTATTCTTATTTTCATACATGTGTCTAGTTGGATTACATGACATAATTGTGTTACTACTATTTATTTTTTATTCTTATTTGATTTATTATTCCTATAGCATCCATCATTTTAGAGCAGATGATATTTTCTATGGAATTTAAAATTTTCCATTAGTGGATGGGTCATTTTGAATTTTCAGAATTCTAGTGAGGATATTGGGGTTTTGATATTTAGAAATTAATTTTTAGATGTGTGTTGTTATTCAGTTTAAGTCTCAATGGTTCAGGAGAACACTAGAGTTGGAACAGATGGTGGATCTTCTGATAATAATTACAATTATAAAATTTTAATATGTATTCAATAATAATTTGAACTAAATTAAATATGTATATTAAATACATTATATTAATTTCATTCATAGGTTTCATATGGTGAATAAAAGGAATGTAATTTTGGAAGCTTAACCCAAGGAATACATGATGTTCATATGTTATACATTAGGAATTTTTCTCATATCATGTATTAGATACACAATGTGAATTCTGGGGTAAATTTTTTTTATCCAATAGTGTCTCATCCCCTTGATTTTATCATGTAAAGGGAGGGAATCTCTAGTATCTCTTTAGATCCACACCTTCCCCGTCTCATATAGACCATGGAATATGATCCATCCCATGTTGAATTCATGTGTCACCTACCTCATTATTTAGCTGTAGGTAAGTGAATTACTCCACATTCTTACTATTTCTATTTATCTCTCCATATTTTATGATATCTTCTTATGATATAATTTTTCCTATTTTTAGATTATTTTCCAATTATTTTATTTTTCTCAAACCGAATCGAATCAAATATCAATATTGGATAGGTGAATCATCCTTGGTATAAGGTAGGTTGTCTATATCTTTTCCCTTAAAGTCTTGGTGTTTTATAAATTACACTATTGTACTAAGCACATTTATTTCTATCAGATTCCTCTAAGATATATATTTATGTTTGTAGAACCTAATGCATTAATTGATTATAATTTTTTTTTCAAAATAGAAACATTAGAGGTTGATCGATTTGATTCGAACAATCCGTCTGGGGTGTCTCACTTGTGGGTCATGGCCTGTAACATCCCAAGTAAGAAATGAATAATAGATATTTTTATCTATGTCTATTAATGAATTATATAGTGTTTTAGAGGCTTAAAATGAAAATAAATCCAATCTTAAGCATGGAATACACTAATATTTTTAAAAGATTGTTTTACTGCCTTTTGATGGAAAACCATTTTTAAATCTATCTTTTCACAATTTTATGGGATATTTTTGTCAAAATAAACTTATTATTTATAATTGGGACATCAAAATTTACTTTGTGTGAATTTTTGGTATTTTTCCGATAAATTTCATTTTTTAATGAATAGTGAAATGTTGTATTTTAATTCAAAACCTTTTTTTAATATAATTTATTTATAAGATTAGATTATCATTTGAATTGTGTTTGCAGTGAAATTAGAATATATTTTTACCATTTAATCCAGTGGTGGTCATTGGAATCAATTTCACTTTGAAATTGGACTTAAACTAGTGTCAATCTTTTGATACTTATTGTTTCATAAAAACACGCTATTTGTCATGACAGTCGGAATTAATTATTAAATTAATTAATGTGACATATATGATTTTAATTTTTTAAAATAGACATCATTTTTGAATTCAGAATATCAAATATAGGTTTGGGTGAAGTTTTGGTATTTTTTTGAAAAACTTCAATTTTTGATGAATAGTGAAACCACTAAGTGGTAGTTAAAGAAACTGATTTTTCGTTTAAATGAAACTTTGTCACTTCTGTTACTTGATTTTCAAAAATCCGACATATATGGTTCTCATTAATAAGTAAAATGTGGTTCCATGAGATTAAAATAATTTTTTGGTGAATAGTAACTATTAAGTTCTTAATCGCGATTAGAGGTAATTAGTGTAGTTTAAGGTAAAATTAATGTTTTAATAATATGAAATGACCTAGACACATGTCATACCCTCATTTTATGTGTCATGGACGACAAAGAAAATCCATGGGTCAACTTGGGGACCCCATGGAGCCACTTTGGTTGGGAAATGACATAAATAACATTTTATTAAATGTTAAAGTAAAAATGACACAAACATGAGTTATTTTACTAAAACAATTTTTACATGGGGTTATACAAGTAAGATTTTTTATTATAAATATTCATTAGAAATTTAAAACTATTTCCTACATCATAGTATTTTGTTTATAATTATTAGACATTAAATATATTAAATTATTTATGACATCATGATGATGCATCGATTACCTCATTAATAAAGGATTTAAATAAAATGAAAGGATAATGTAAAATCTATGACCTACACATGTCCAAAACCAATTGTATGGGTATATTTAAAACCCTTATCACCTTATCCTCGACTTATATCAATGTGGGACCTTTTGAATCTGAAAATCATTTTAAAATAAAGTAACATTTTTTTACATTCCAAGAGTGCCCCTCCTCTCCTCTTATAAAAGGCCCCCACCTCTACCTCTTTACCCACACATCCAAAGCCTTTGGCTCGGCCAAACCCTGCTCATTTTGCCTCTCCACATCTCTGTCGTACTCCTTGAAGCATCACTTTGGGCAGAAGACTTCCCAAGGAAGCCTTTGAGCTCAAACCAAAGGGAGTTACCCGATTTTAAGGTAATGTCTTCACTTGAGTCCTTTTGTTTTATTTTGCTTCTCCAATACCATAAACTCTTTTTATTCATTTCTTTTTTTACAACTCCAGTATCTTAAATATACTACGATGTAGTTATAAGAAGGATTCAAGCTACACTTACACACACCTACATCTAATGTTCAAAGAACATACTGTTTCCGTGGATGGCGAATTTCTGCCTCCCGAAACGATGATTGTTCAACATTCTTTTAACACCTTCAAAGGTGGCCATTAAGATGACATTATATTTATATATGATATATAATATGTTTATGTTTTCCTTAAGCTTTTGTATTTTTCATTTTGGGCATACCTTTATGGTTTCCATTATGGGTATACGTGATATCTTCATTTTAGGAAGTGCAGACTACCGCCCCCTCAAAGTGATTTGATTCGTTAATGCCATATGTGGGATGTATAAAGGATGGATTTAAAGTAATTATATATGATGTTATACTGGAATTATAATATACCTCTATATCATTATTATTTCATTCCATTAATGTATGAGATAGAAATGAAAGTAGCGTTCATGCTTACGTACGGCTTACCGTCTCAATGAACAGTGCATTTCATTTCTTATCCCCAAATGTAATGTACTATTATAAGTACATATATATAATGGATATATATGATGTATGTTACATCTAAATGATTAATATAATTCTGGAATTAAAATATACATACCTCTCATTTAGTTTTAATTCAATTAATATGCCATAGAAATGAAAGTAGCGTTCAGGCGTACGTACGACTTACCGTCTCAATGAACGGTGCATTTCATTTCTTACCTCTAAATGATTATGTGATATTATAAATACATGTATATGCTAGATATATATGATATATATGATATCCAAATCAGGAATTTCATTTTGAATATAATGAACTTTTGACCACACGAACAACATGTAATTGTAAGAAGTCCACTTTCGACCAAATATCGAAAAAACAATCATTATTAACATAAATGATTACATAATGTTTATAACATGGTAATAGGTGATATAAAAGTTATAATGAACTCTAAAAAGGTTCTTAAGCAAATAGAATTTAACTCATGTTTATTATTCAGGACGTTAAAGGATGATCGAGTCAAGTCGGACCCGAGGTAAGGGACTTCGTCTCAATCTCCTTTCATTGAGGCATATTTCGTTTTATACACAACTTTATTTTATACGGTGTATAAACCCCTTTGAAATTTACTTTTATACAAATGGAATCTTTTTCTATGAAGCGTTTTACAAAACGACAAAAAGGAATGTTTCTTTTAACGTACGCGGTGACAACGACCTTTTCCGTTGCCGCGAGTATTATTTGGTCTTTGGCTTCCTGAACAAGCCGTAAGGTTCATTTTAAAATGAAATAAATACCATATACTCTTTTATGTATTTTGGTATTGATAATGGTTTTTATAATGGATTTGTTATGTCAATATATTTAAGTTATATATTGTGATCAAAGTGTGGAAATGTTTTTTTCCATTATATTTTTTTATGTCTTATGATTTTTATAATGGTACTTGGACATTTGACGGGTGGTTACATGATAAACCATAAGACAGGTGGTGCCGTGAATACCAGGACGGGTGGTTACGTTATAACCTCCAATGCATTGGGTATTGAAGATGACCGTATGGATATTCCATTAAATATGTGTGGAATTCGGCCGTATGGCTATTCCATTAAGTGATATGTGTGGAAGTCAGCCGTATGGTTTTTCCACTTAAGTATGTTCATGTCCCAAGTTACCTTTATATGTTATGTGTTTTTTATATGGGTTTTATGGTAATCCTTTGGTTACAAAAGGGTAAGTAATGATATTTTATTCAGTGAAGAGTTTTTACTACTTCATGAAGGTGAAGTTATTACTTTGATAAAGTATACATGGTTTACTTGATGTTTGAAAAACTAACAGTTTTCATTCATTGTGTATCCCTTACTAAGATTTTTATGCTCACCCCATGTTTTTTTAAATATTTTTCATAGGACTTAATGTGGAATAGGGTCAAGTATGGGATCAAGGGAAAGTCATGCTATATAAAACATGGAACTAGACATGTTTCTTTTTAAGAGTTTTTTTATTATATGGAATCATAGTAGAAGTGTCTACTTTGTAATATTTTGAAATATAACAGTTATGTCCTAATTCTCTAAAACTCTAAACCTGGAATGATCCTCAATGTGAATTTTTCATTTAATTCAATATTAAGTAAGATTTAAGGCCGGGGCCTTATAGTTGGTATCAAAGGTTGGTTTAGATAACTTTAGGAGTTAGAATTCTGTTAAATGATTATACAAAAATATTTTTTTTGAAATGATATAGAATTTGAAGATTACCATGTTGCTTCCTCTAAGACATGTTTTTTCAGAATGGTTTTCCGTAGAGGAAATAGCGAAGCAGTTCTAGGAAGGCATACAGAAGGAAATAACCTTCCGAATCAGCATCCTTAGATGGTCGGAATTGGAACTGAACAGTTTGTTGCAGTAATGGCGCAGTTGACTCAAGTGACAAATGGAGGTGGTATCCATGCACAAGATCAGCCAGATCAACCACAGATGAACATGTCAGTGATGGACCATTTCATGAGGCAACATCCCCCATCATTTAGAGGATCATCTGACCCTGTGCAAGATGAAGGGTGGATTAAAGTACTGGAGAAGATTTTTGATGTCATGGGGTGCTTAGAACATCAAAAGGTTAGTCTTGCTGTTTACTGTTTTGAAGGTGAAGCTGATCAGTGGTGGTCGATGGTGAAAAATATCAGGGATAGTGATGAGATTGAGGATCTTCACTAGGAAGAATTCAAAGGTATGTTTCTTGAGAAATATTTTCCTAAGGTGGTTCGTCATAGGATGGAAAAACAGTTCCTAGAATTGAGGCAGGAGGATGATTCAGTGGCTGCTTATGAAGCAAAGTTCACTCGATTGGCAAGGTATGCTCCAGACTTCATACGAGATATTGATAGTAAAATAAACCGTTTTTACTCAGGGTTAAAGCCAAAGTATCGAAGGGCTTTAGCTTTTCGTGAGTTCAAAAGTTATGAAAAACATGTTCGATGTGCGGAGAAGGTGGGAATAGAGTTTTCCGATGATCAGGTGTTCTATGACAAACAACCAAATAAGAGGTCCAGTTGGCAGGCAAAGGGGAAGAATTCATCAAAGAAGCAAGGAGGTAAGAAAACCAAATATCCATCCTGTGAGAAGTGTGGTAAAATGCATCCTGTAGAATGTTTATCCAAGTCTAGTAAGTGCTTTCGGTGTGGTAAGTTTGGTAAATATTGCTCGTAACTGTAAGGAAGATGATCAAGCAGGTAATGAAAAGCCAGCGGTAAGATGTTTTAAGTGTAATGAAAGGTGTCATTATGCAAATGAGTGTCTAACGAAGAACTCAACTGGGGGAAAGCATCCAGACTACAAGCAGAAAGGGGTGGTGAAATCCTTTGCAACAACTTCAGCAGATGTTGGGCCATCGAATGAAGTGGTATCAGGTACACTGTTTGTTTGTTAAGATTATGCCAATGTGTTGTTTGATTCAGGGTCTACACATTCTTTCATTTCTGAGAAGTTTTCTAGTAAATTGGAAATTCCATCTCAAGATATGAACCCTGAACTTATGGTAAAAACACCCGGAGGGAACGTTGAGACAAAAAGGAATTATAAGAACCTTCCTATCCTTGTGTGTGGAAAGAATCTACCATAAAACCTTATTGTTTTGCCTCTAGTAGAGTTTGATGTTATTTTGGGCATGGATTGGATTTCTGTTTATCATGCTAAGATTGACTGCAGAGCTCAAATGGTTTCTTTTCATAGAGATTTTCATTTTGTGTATAAGAATGAACGCTTGCTTTTGATAACATATCACGAAGTTGAGAAACTAGTAAAAGAAGGAAATGAATGTTACCATGAACATATTGTTGAAAGTAAAGGAACTGTTCAGATTAATGATGTGCCAGTGGTAAATGAGTATCTTGATGTTTTTCCTGATGAGTTTCCTGGTATTATTCATGATCGGGAAGTTGAATTTACTGTTGACTTATTTTCTGATGCTAAGCCAATTTCAAAACCCCCTTATCGAATGGCTCAAATTGAACTTTTAGAGTTGAAGGAGTAATTGCAAGATTTATTAAAAAATGTTTCATTCGACCTAGCACATCACCATGGGGTGCTCCTATTTTTTTGTTAAAAAGAAAGATGGTTCTATGAGACTTTGCATTGATTATAGATCCTTGAATAACATCACTGTTAAGAACATATATCCTTTGCCTCATATCGATGATTTGTTTGATCAGCTCTAGGGAGATCAGTTTTTTTTCAAAGATTGACCTGAGATCGGGGTACCATCAGCTGAAGGTAAAGGAATCAGATGTTCCGAAGACTGCATTCCGTACTAGATATGGCCATTATGAATTTGTATTTATGCCGTTTGGATTAACTAATACACCCGCTGTATTCATGGACCTTATTAATATAATTTTCCATGAGTTCTTGGATAAGTTTGTGGTTGTTTTCATCTATGATATTTTGGTGTTTTCTAAAAGTAAAGAGGAGCATGAAAGTCATTTAAGGGTTATCTTGCAAACCTTAAAAGAAAAGAAACTATATGGAAAATTCAGAAAGTGCGAGTTTTGGTTACAACAAATTTCTTTCCTGGGTCACATTGTTTCAAAAGATGGCATAACTATTGATCTTGCTAAAACAAAAGTTGTTGAAGAATGGTCGAGACCAACAAATGTAACCGAGATCCGTAGATTCCTTGGTTTGGTAGGTTACTACCGAAGGTTTATTGAAAATTTTTCACGGTTATCTAGTCTAATGACTAAGCTAACTCGGAAGGGTGTTAAGTTTATCTGGACAAAAGAATGTGATGATTGTTTTCAAGAGTTGAAAAGAAGATTGGGGAATGCTCCAGTCTTGGCACTTACTTTTAGGAATGGTGAGTTTATTATATACAGTGTTGCTTCATTGAAAGGACTTGGTTGCATCCTAATGCAGAATGATCAGGTAATTGCTTATGCTTCACGACAGTTGAAAACTCATGAGGTAAATTACCTTACACATGATTTGGAATTAGCTGCTGTTGTTTTTTCTTTAAAAATTTGGAGGCATCATTTGAATGGAGTAAAGTGTGAAATATATACTGATCACAAAAGTTTAAAATATATATTCACTCAGAAAGAATTGAACATGAGACAGAGGAGATGGCTGGAATTAATCAAGGATTATGATTGTACAATTTACTACCATCCGGGAAAAGTAAATAAAGTGACCGATGCTTTGAGTCGAAAAAGTAATGCTTCATTAACCATGCTACGTTTGGAATGAGATCCTTTGGTTTTTGATTTGATGAACTTTGGCATAGAAGTTGTTGGTGCAGGATGTTCTTCTGTTTTGTTTCAGGTATTAGTGAGATCATCTCTATCAGATAGAATCAAGCAAGCACAGAAGCAAGACAGTGAGTTGCAGAAAAAGTTAGAGCTGGTTCAGAAAGGTAAGTTTCATGAACTCAACATTGATAGTGATTGTGTTTTGAGATTTGGGAAGAGATTGTGTGTGCCTTGTGATTCACAGTTGAAGAGAGAGTTGTTATGTGAAGCTCATATTTCTCCATTTTCACTTCATCTTGGCAGTACTAAGATGTACAAAGATCTGCAGGAGTATTACTGGTGGGATGGAATGAAAAGAGATATTGGTGATTTTGTTGTGAAGTGTTTGACTTGTCAGTCAGTTAAATCAGAGTGGTAGTTACCGAAAGGGATGCTTTAGCCTCTACTAGTGCCAGAGTGGAAATGTGAGAATATATCCATGGACTTTGTTGTGGGATTACCGAAGACATCTCGAGGTAATAATGAAATCTGGGTTATTGTTGATCGCTTGACTAAATCTGCTCATTTCCTTCCTATACGAGATAATTTTTCCCTAGATCAACTTTCCCATTTGTATCTTAAAGGGATATTCAGGTTACATGGATTTCCTCTCTCTATTGTATTTGACTGTGATCCTAGGTTTACTTCTAATTTTTGGAAAGGCCTTTAGAAGTCATTGGGTACTGAATTAAATTTTAGTACAACTTTTCATCCGCAATCAGATGGGAAAACAGAACGAACAATTCAGACCTTGGAGGATATGCTACGATCTTCTTCGATGGATTATCAGGGTAGTTGGGACCAACATCTTTCTTTGGTTGAGTTTTCTTATAATAACAGTTTTCATTCCAGTATACAGATGGCACCATTTGCGGTATTATATGGGAAGCGGTGTCGAACTCCAGCATTTTGGGATGAAGTGGGTGAAAGGAAGCTGATGGGACCAGAATTGGTAGAAGAGATGGTAGAAAAAGTTCAGTTGATTCAGAAACACATGAAAATAGCTCAGAGCAGACAGAAAAGTTATGCAGATAACCGGAGGAAGGATCTATCTTTTGAGGTAGGTGATCATGTTTTTCTCAAAGTCTCACCATGGAAGAGTGTGATGTGATTTGGTAAGAAAGGAAAGATGAGTCCAAGGTTCATTGGACCATATGAAATTCTGGAGAGAGTTGGATCAGTTGCTTACTGAGTGGCTTTACCTCCGAGTTTATCTCAGGTACACAATGTTTTTCATGTTTCGATGTTGAGAAAGTATATGCCAGATCCATCTCATGTTTTGTTCCCAGAGGTAGTTTAGTTGGAAGAGAATCTATCTTATGAAGAACAACCAGTCCAGATTCTTGACTGAAGAGAGCAAGTATTGAGAAATAAAGTAATTCACCAGGTAAAGGTTTTGTGAAAAAACAAAATGGTTGAAGAGGCAATGTGGGAATCTGAAAATGCTATGAGGGATAAATACCCCCACTTATTTTGATAACTGAACAAAATTGCGAGGACGAAATTCCCAAAAGGGGGGAAGGATGTAACATCCCAAGTAAGTAATAAATAATAAATATTTTTTTCTATGTCTATTAATTAATTAGATTGTGTTTTAGAGGCTTAAAATGAAAATAAATCCAATCTTAATAATGGAATACACTAATATTTTTAAAAGATTGTTTTACTGCCTTTTGATGGAAAACCATTTTTAAATCAATATTTTGACAATTTTATAAGCTATGTTTGTCACAATAAACTTATTATTTATGATTGGGACATCAAAATTTACTTGTGTGAATTTTTGGTATTTTCCGATAAAGTTCATTTTTTAATGAATAGTGAAAATGTTGTATTTTAATTCAAAACCACTTTTTAATCTAATTTATTTATAAGATTAGATTATATTTTGAATTGATTTTGAAGTGAAATCAGAATATATTTTTACAATTTAATCCAATGGTGGTCATTGGAATCAATTTCACTTTGAAATTGGACTTAAACCAGTGTCAATCTTTTGATACTTATTATTTCATAAAAACACACTATTTATCATGACATCGGGAATTAATTATTAAATTAATTAATGCAACTTATATGATTTGAATTTTGTAAAATAGACATCATTTTTGAATTCAGAATATCAAATATAGCTTAGGGTGAAGTTTTGGTATTTTACTGAAAAACTTCAATTTTGAGGAATAGTGAAACCACAAAGTGGTATTTAAAGAAACTGATTTTTTGTTTAAATGAAACCTTGTCACTTATGTGATTTGATTTTCAAAAATCCTACATACATGGTTGTCATTGAGAAGTAAAATGTGGTTCAATGCGATTAAAATAATTTTTTGGTGAATAGTAACTTTTAAGTTCTTAATCGTGATTAGAGGTAATTAGTGTAGTTTAAGGTAAAAATAATGTTTTAATAATATGAAATGACCTAGACACATGTCCTACTCTCATTGGATGTGTCATGGCCGACCAAGACTATCCATGGGTCATCTTGGCGACCCCATGGAACCACTTTGGTTGGGAAATGACATAAATAACTTTTTATTAAATGTTAAAGTAAAAATGACACAAACATGAGTTATTTTACTAAATCAATTTTTACACAGAGTTATACAAGTCAGATATTTGATTATAAATAGTCATTGGAAAGAAAAAAAGATTTAATACATCATAGTATTTTTTTATAATTTTTAGACATTAAATATATTAAATTATTTATGAAATCATGATGATGCATCGATTACCTCATTAATAAAGGATTTAAATAAAATGAAAAGATAATGTAAAATCTATGACCTACACTTGTCCAAAACCTATTGGATGGGTATATTTCGAACCCTTATCACCTTATCCTGGAATTATATCAATGTGGGACCTTTCAAATCCGAAAATAATTTTAAAATATAGTAACATTTCTTTACTTTCCAAGAGTTCCCCTCCTCTCCTTTTATAAAAGGCCCCCTCCTCTACCTCTTTACCAACACTTCCAAATCCTTTTGCTCGGCCAAACCTTGCTCATTTTGTCTCTCCACATCCCTATCTTACTCCTTGAAGCCTCAAAGTGGGCAGAAGTCTTCCCAAGGAAGCCTTTGAGCTCAAACCAAAGGGAGTTACCCGATTTTAATGTAATGTCTTCACTTGAGTCCTTTTGTTTTATTTTTCTCCTCCAACACCATAAACTCTTTTTATTCATTTCTTTTGTAACAACTCCCGTATCTTCAATATACTATGATTTTGTTATAAGAATGATTCTAGCTACACTTATACACACCTACATCAAATGGTTAAAGAACATACTATTTCCGTGGATGGCAAATTTCTGCCTCTCGAAATGATGATTCTTCAACATTCTTTTAACACCTTCAAAGGTGGCCATTAAGATGACAATATATTTATATATGATATATAATATATTTATTTTTTCCTTAATATTCTCTAATTTTCATTTTGGTCATACCTTTATGGTTTCCATTATGGGTATACGCGATATCTTCATTTTAGAAAGTGCGGACTACCGCCCCCTCAAAGTGATTTGATTCGTTAATTCCATATGTGGGATGTATAAAGGATGGATTTAAAGTTATTATATATGATGTTATACTGAAATTATAATATACCTCTATATCATGATTATTTATTTCCATTAATGTATGAGATAGAAATGAAAGTAGTGTTCATGCGTACGTACGGCTTACCGTCTCCATGAACGGTGCATTTCATTTCTTATCCCCAAATGTAATGTACTATTATAAGTACATATATATAATTGATATATATGATGTATTTTACATCTAAATGATTAATATAATTCTGGAATTAAAATATACATACCTCTTATTTAGTTTTAATTCCATTAATATGACATAGAAATGAAAGTAGCGTTCATGCATATGTACACTTACCGTCTCCATGAACGGAGAATTTCATTTCTTACCTCTAAATGATTATGTGATATTATAAATACATGTATATTCAGATATATATGATATATATGATATCGAAATCAGGAATGTCATTCTGGATATAATGAACCTTTGACCACACGAACAAATGTAATTGTAAGAAGTCCACTTTCGACTTAAGGACCAAATATCGACAAAACAAACATTATTAACTTAAATGATTACATAATGTTTATAACATGGAAATAAGTGATATAAAAGGAATAATGAAATCGAAAAAGGTTCTTAAGAAAATATAAATTAACTCATGTTTATTATTCAGGACGTTAAAGAATGATCGAGTCAAGTCGGACCTGAGGTAAGGGACTTCGTCTCAATCTCCTTTCATTGAGGCATATTTCATTTTATACACAAATTTCTTTTATACGGTGTATAAACCCCTTTGACTTTTAATTTTATACAAAAGGAATCTTTTTCTACGAAGCGTTTTACAAAACGACAAAAAGGAATGTTTCTTTTAACGTACGCGGTGACAACGACCTTTTCCACCGCCACGAGTATTATTTGCTCTTCGTCTTCCTCAACAAGCTGTAAGGTTTTTTTTTAAAAATGAAATAAATACCATATACTCTTTTATGTATTTTGGTATTGAAAATGGTTTTTATAATGGACTTGTTATGTCAATATATTTAAGTGATATATTGTGATCAATGTGTGGAAATATTTTCTTTCCATTATATTTGTTTTATGTCTTATGATTTTTATAATGGTACTTGGACATTTGATAGGTGGTTACGTGATAAACCATATGACGGGTGGTGCTGTGAATACCAGGACGGGTGGTTACTTTATAACCTCCAATGCATTGGGTATGGAAGTCTGCCGTATGGCTATTCCATTAAGTATGTGTGGAAGTCGGCCATATGGCTATTCCATTAAGTGATATGTGTGGAAGTCGATCGTATGATTATTCCACTTAAGTATGTTTATGTCCTAAGTTACCTTTATATGTTATGTGTTCTTTATATGGGATTTATGGTAATCCTTTGGTTACAAAAGGGTAAGTAATGATATTTTATTCAGTGAAGAGTTTTTACTACTTCATTAAGGTGAAGGTATTAATTTGATAAAGAATACATGGTTTACTTGATGTTCGAAAAACTAACAGTTTTAATTCTTTGTGTATCCCTTACTGAGCTTTTTATGCTCACCCCATGTTTTTTTGAAATGTTTTTCACAGGACTTAATGTGGAATATGGTCAAGGATGGGATCAAGGGAAAGTTATGCTATATAAAACATGGAACTAGACATGTTTCTTTTTAAGAGTTTTTTTATTCTATGGAAACTTAGTAGAAGTGTCTACTTTGTAATCTTTTGAGATGTAATAGTTATGTCCTAATTCTCTAAAACTATAAACCTAGAAAGATCCTCAATTTGAATTATTCATTTAATTCAATATTAAGTAAGGTTTAAGGCTGGGGCCTTATATGTCCAATGTCTTTTCTATATAATTAAATCACCCTTGTTAGTTTTGTTTCACTTCTTATGACTATAATTAATTTATTAGGCCTCTAAATAATGTTTAAGGTTTTTTTGATAAATTATTGAATAAGAAATGTTTCAAATAAACTATTTTTTTTGTTATGACATGATTTCCCTATCCACTTCGTAATAGAGCCTCTTTTTGAGGTGAAATGTCTTATAAAAAAGGTTAAATTAAATAGTGATGTTTGAAATGATAAATGACATGATTAAGTACATGAAGTTTTATTTTATAATTTACGTGGTAAATGGGTGTGGCCCTCTTTAGATATTCTAGAGTTGTGATGTGTCATTCTTATAAAAATGGAATTATTTTCTTTACATTTTTAATTATCACATGTATTGTATTATTCCTAGAGAGATTCTCATGTACATTTTTATGGAATGACTTTTATAGGGATATAGGCTATTTGAGATTGTATGTACCGCAAGAAATACTAGGGTTTATTTTATAGAATACCTTATACAAGATAAATAGGTTGATGTCTTATTAGACTAATGTGGGATACCTATTCCCCAAGTGGTTTACCATGGATGAGATCGATGGAAAATGTCTCTATACCATGACATGAGCGATATACTATCCCCTATGTGGTTTAATAGGGACATACATAGTGAGTTTTTATTTTATAGCATACTGAGAGTGATACTTGGGATTCCTATTTGTAGATATCCTTAGCTGGACTCTCATTATGATGGGTAATTATAGTACTCATGGTGTGGTACATAGGATTCCTCTTTACGGATCACCATGTAAATACCTGTGATGAATTTTTATTAAAAACCTTAATGAATCTTTCGTAAATATCTAGGTAATTATAGTTTATTAGATTTAATGGTGCATCTTCCAAGGGAATGAAGATACTTGGGTTCAGTCTATGTTGGTATTTTTCTGTTATGATGGCCCAGTTATGTCCCATGTGTATACACTTGGAATATATATATATATATCTGTGTGTGTGTCTATTCAACAACATTATATCTATATAGGTCAACCACGGTTCGAGATAATTCGACTAAGGATGAAGAAGGTATGGTCAACCAGGTGTCCCTGGGGAACCTGAGATGTATTTTGTACTATTATTTATTCTGCCTTACCATTCATACATACACATTGCAGTATTTTATATTCATAAACTAGATAGCTTAAGACACCATTGGTGGTGGCCAACTGAGTACATATCACACCCTTTTTAGGTCTCTATTGTAATGGGGTAAATGAATATAGATTATTATTACATGTATAGGTTAATTGGACTATGTTGTATTGTATTCTTGTACCCAGGGAGTTTGAAGAACATGACTGAGTCAGATATCAGGATGCCCATAAAGATAGCCTTGGGAATTTTTTTATTTCTGTTATACCAGTAGTGTATTGCCTATTGTATACTCACTCCATTATTTATAGTAACATCTATTGGACATTCAAGAATTGTTGTGTGTTTGGAATTGAAATGTATTCTAGTATTCATTACGATCTTCTTATACTGTCTATTTATACTACTTTTTTTATTATATATTTCATGTTTCATCATCTACTATACTTAAGAGTTACCTTATTCATGAGGGTATGATATCCCCATTGTAACATCCTTATTCCCTCCCTGATAGGTGGAAATTTATGGCATATGAGGAGGTGCACTTGAGGCCATGTGACCGATGGGCTTAGGGTACCATTTCTGTTGCTCCCAAGTCACGTTGTTACAATTTGGTATTAGAAGATTTATTTTAATTTGTCTTACTATTTTGGGTAGGTAGAGAGGAGACTAGTAACCTGTCACCTTGAGTTTTTATTGACCTTTTTTGAGCTAATTAATTTTCATTTATGTCTTACATTACAATACATAAAAAATTCCTTTCACACTGAGCTAACATAACTTGTGTTAAACAAAACACCGACCTAGCGTACGTAACACACAACACTGAGTTTCTACGAAACATTATTTTATTGTCATAATTATTTAGTTGAGATAGTTATGACCTAGCCATTAAAAATAGAAATATTAATAGTAATAACTAATTTTCAGAACTTTTTTATAATAGTTTGATATTAATAAAACATATTGAAAATGAAAATTATATCTTTTAGTAAAGTCATTATATAATTTAAAATAATATTTTCTCAAATGAACTGCTTTTCATGTCCTTCTATGAAAAAAAATGAACTTTAAGAAATCTTAAAAATTTAATTTAATAAAAAAACATCATTTTTGAATTTATAATGTCAATATTATCTTATGATTAATATTTTTATTTTTCTAAGAAACTTTATTTTTAGATGAATAGTTAAAATATTGAGTTTTAACTTAAAATTGTATTTTCATGTAATTTATTAATAAGGATAGATTATATTATAATTTTCTTTATAAGTTTAATTGGATAATATTTTTATCAATTAATCTAATTGAGGTCATTAGAATCAATTTCACTTTGAAACTGGGTATAAAAACATAGCAAAACTTTGGACATTTTCACTTTAAAAACCCACAGTGTCATTGTATCTAGGGAATTTATTTTAAATTAATTTCTTTTACTTAAGTGTTTAGAATTTGAAAAAATGGAATCCATATTTGGATTAATAATAATTTATAATTTCTAATAAGTTATACTTTGTTTTTGACCAATAATATTAGTGAATGCAGTTAAAATTAATTACAGTTAATAAGGTAAAATTACGCTAAACAATGGAATAAACCTTAAATGTAAGGGACCAAATGACCTAAAAAGTTGTGAAAAACCATTTTATGGAAATATTTAGGGCATAAACCTGACATTATTTTGTTTTCTTGGTTTTTTATAACTTTAATTAGCTAAAAAATTGGGTACACATAAATTGTTTTCCAAAATGCCAAGTATGTCCCCTCCCTTCACTAGAAAAGGTCACCACCTCAACCAATTATTAACACCTCTCAAACCACTTAAGTATGGAATATATCTACCCAAAACCCTTACAAACATCCCTACCTTCCTCCTTTAATCCTACCATTTCTTTGAAATCCTTCCATGGAATCCCTTTGGTGAAAACCAGAAGGAGTTACCCAATTAAGAGCTCACACCCTCAGTCAAACTCCTTTCTTTAATTTTCATTATCCACTATTTAAATAATAATTATTAAATATTTTTTTTATAAATTATACTCAGTATATTTATATGTTTTATAATATGGTTTCAACCTAAACTTACACATAATTATATCTAATAGGTAACAGACATAATGTTTATGCGTACCGTGAACTATAGCCTCACAAAATGACGATAGTTCATTTTTTCCGTTAGAACCTATAATGGTTGTAATTATGAGATAAAATATGTTTATATATCATATATATGATATATATTATGTATTTAAGCATTTTTAATTCTTTTATAGCCCATATCCATATACTTTCCATTTTGTGTAATTATGATAATTTCGTTTGAGGAAGTATGGACTACCACCCCTCAAGGAGATGTGATTCATCCACAAACTACATGGAATGTTTTGAGGATGGGTTTAGTGAAATTATATGAAATATATTATATAAAAATTCTACTTAAATAATGATATATATACATATATATACATATATGTCATTTACTTTATTCTTTTCAATAATGATATCAAATAGAAACAACATTCATGTGTATATACAACCTACCATTTCAAGAAAGGTGTATTCCATTTCATAATTTTAAATTATATGTATTATTATAATACACACATAATTTATTTAAAATATATATATTTCATTTCTTACATTTTTGAAATCCAAATAAGAGCATAAAGACCAAATAAATAACAAATTAAGAGACATGCAATGAAAAAAGGGGATACTACCCGAAGTGAAAACTTAACATTTAATTGTTAAAAAGTGGGTAATATAAAGTACCAATCAAAACATATATGGTATTATATATAAGAATATGGTTCGGTATAACAAACATATATTTTTTATATATGAGGTTTGAATTAGTATGATGAGAGTCACCCAGTTATTTCTGTGAGATTTAAACTTTATTCACCACTAATATCTTTTGTGTGATGGTTATAATATACATTAATATATTTAATTATTGTAAAACATAATTTTATGGGTATTTACATATCCATTTTCTGATATATCTTTCATTGGGTTTATGTTTCAATAGTTACCAAACTGTAAAAGTAGTTTTGTCTCAATTAGCCTTCTTTGAGACACATGACATGAACTTCCAGAACATTGTTTTGAAAAATGTTTTAAAATTTAATATTTTACTATCATTTTTAAAGAAAAATGATTTTATAAATGTTTTATGGTTTTCAATATTGCTTTAAAAGTCTTCAAATTAGTTTCAAATAAATGGTTTTCAAAATCTTTTCAAGCTTCTTTTATATATTTCCAATGAAAATTGGTTTCAAAACATTTTAAAGATATATTTATATAGTTTCAAATAAAATTGTTTTAAAAAAGGTTTTAAAATATTTATTTATAAACTTTCATGTTTATTTTCTATAAAATGCGTTTGAAAATGTTTTATATTTTAAAGTTCATTTTTCAAAGAATAAAATATATTTTCCTCAAGAAATGTTTTGAAAAATTATTTACAATTAATTTCCCATATAAGAGGAAATCCATTAAGGATAATGATTCCTTTATAGAATATTATCCAACGGTTCCATTCATATTTTTTCTATAATGTTTTATGTTTTGATGGAATGAATCTTATGACACCCGTTTTTTTTGACGAGTTATATGATCTGAAACCATCTTCTTTTTATTGGTTATTTTTTGATGAAATGATTATGAAACCTATATATATTTTAAAGGATATGATGTAATGAAATATTATTATGACCCATTTTAATTAATGTTTTTATTATTGGATGTTTACAAACCACATCTATTTTTTATGGGTCATGATAAGTTGAATGTTTTATTATCTCATGTAACATGTATGAATGGTTTTATTATGACATGGGTGGGACCTATATATCCCTCCAATGAATTGGGTAATGATTTATATCTCATGATATAATGATGTGAATCATGTTTATGGGATTTATACACTATGGGAAGATGAGGAAACCTATCCCATATAAGGAAATGTCTGTGAATGGGGAAGTTTGTGTGTTCCTCCTAGTAGGTGTAGTCACCATGAAGATAGAATATAGGGAAACCTGATCCATTGTGGGAAGATGGGGAATCTTGAACCCTTAGAAGTCAATGACTATAACAAGGGATAGTGGTGTGTCCCACAAAGTAGGCACAATTCCCATAAAGTGCCTTGATAAGTTCAAGAAATGCATCTTGGCTTATAAAGAATGATATCACATGTTTATGTATGCCATAATTCCATATCTTATTCCTATGATATGATTTCTTGGATTATGTTCTTTATTTCCTTATGATTATTATCGTATTAACTAGAAGTATTTATTCCCTAATTCATGTTTTTGATCTTATGATATGCAGGGTATGTTCTTTTAATGTTATGATCATGTTCTCATACCCATATAATAATTTTATGCTTACATGTCACCCTTGTTTACCCTTATTAAAAATTAGACATCTATACTTTTTATGTATCCTTCCCTATTTTATGAAGATATACATTATTTTCTATGTTTTTAATATAGTTTATTTTCATAAAGTTTCTATCGGGATATAATGTTGCTCATTATGCACTATTTTTTATGTTTTTGTGTTTCCAAAGGCTCTAGACTATTTCGGTCTTTGGAAGTCTGTTTGTATAATGTTTTAATTATTCCAAATCATTTATGTAATGTTAATGTATGAGAAATGATGGTTTTTATATTTGTTATCAGAGAAAAGGTTTTGTTAACATTTGGAAGCAAGGACGAGAAAACCTTAGTGAGAACCCTAAATACATGTCTATAGATAAGCCTTAGGATAATGAAAAGTACAGAAAATATCCTGGAATTTTAGTGAAGGATATAGTGATTTGTTTCGTAGAAATAAATCCCTGCTTGGGAACTACAAGTTCATGTGGATATGGAACATATGTACCTAGGGGTAATAACTTTGACAAGGTGTATCGGGCTAGAATCAGCGTAACCTGGTACACAATGTAAGAACCCGATATTTTATGATAAGTATTCTTTTTAATTTATTTTATGCCATGTGTTTTATGCTACAACAATATTATCTTGTGCTATACACAACACCGTATTAGCTTGCAGTATACGCAACACTATTCTTAGATTGTGTTATACACAATTTCAAGTTCATTTGATAATAGTCATTCTACGCAACATTGAGTGTATATATATATATATATATATTTAATATATAAATGAAATATGGTTGGATTCTGTTATATGAAACAACAAAGGAGTCATTCATAACACACAACCCTAACTTGGCTTTCATTACACGCAATCGCGACCTTCCTCGATACCGTGTGTTGTACGCAATACTGGGTTTTTCTAAACAACGGTATATTTTTATAATATTATTATGAACTATCCATTATGAATAGTATTAACTAAATTTTTAATTTTATAACATTATTATTCATCTTATACATTTTCTGGAACATGGTATAAGAACAAAATAAATTTTTCGGGTAAAATATGTATTTTTCAAAAAATGCAGTTTTCCCGCCTTTTGATGGCACACCCACATTGAATCTAGTTGTTGACATGTTTATAAGTTCAATTTGACAAAATAAAATTCTTCTTTTGAATCAAGATATAAAAATTTACATTGGATAAAGTTTTGATATTTTTCTGATAACTTTCATATTTTAATGAATAGTAAAAACACGCTATATTTTAATTAAAAACAACTTTTTTCACGAAATTACTTATGTGGTTAAATTATAATATTTAATGGTTTTAAAGTATAAATAGAATATATTTTTACCATTTAATATAATGTATTTCATTAGCATTGATTTTACATTGAATTCGTAGGATAAATCAATTCAATGTTTTGAAATGTTTTAATCAAAATCCTGTTTTCATTCGACAACGGGATTAATTTTAATTTAATTTCAACAACTTATATGTATTGAATTTGAAAAAATGGATTCCATATTTGGAATCAGAGGGTCTAAATTATGTTAATAGGCTACTTTTTATTTTTGGGAATTATGAATAGTAACTATGGTAAATTTTATTTACTATAGTTAATGGTAAATCGGGTAATTAAAGGTAAATATAATATTATAAAATTACCCTAAAACATGAAAAAATTCTACTGGATGGCTAAAAGTATACCCATATCACCTAAGGGTCTGATTAGATTCATTTTATGGACTTTTGACCATGGAAATAATTTAATTCTTATTAAAACCAATGAAAGTGACAACATGTCACTCTCCTAAATATTATAAGTATAATAATTTTAATTTATTGATAAACATCATAAAAATTCGAACATGAATAGTATCCAATAAGATAATAAAATTATCTACATTATGATAATTTATTTAGAATTTTTAGGGATTAAATAATTGTCATTAATGGTGATACATTAATGATGGAGAAATTATTTATTAAGTGGAAAATCAGTAATATAGTTTTTATTGAAATAATAATACCCATTAAAAGGCCCAAAAACCTGACCAAAACTTATTTTTAGTGTATATATACACCTTAATCATCCAATTAAATAATATATAACCGTTTAAAGTATTATAAAAGTGATTATGACACTTATATTATTTTATTTTAAATGATGCCAAAGTTGTCACCTTCATAATTTAATAAATATAACAATTTAAATATTGTGATTTTAAGATGATAAATTCTAGTAAAAGTATTATTGTGAAATTAAATAGATTTATATTCATAATACGATTTTATTTTTAATTTTTATGCAACACATATATATATTAAATAATTATACAAAAATGTTGTAGTAATTATTTTATTAAGAGATAAACCAAATAAATGGTTTGAAAAATAATAAAATATTATATGGACTATTTAATGTTCTCCACTAATTTTCTAGATACATATGACCTTTTATTAATCTATTAAATCTTTTATTTCGAACGTATCTTCGGTATATATTTTATTTAAATTCAAATAATTGAATAGTGTCAAAATTTACACTATTGTTATTTTATCAAAATAACATATTATAAAATTGTTTAAAAATCACCAAAATATATAAAAATTATAAATTTAAATTTATATGGTCTAAAATTTTATAAACAATCCAACTATGGACAATTCACAACAAATAAGTAATTATTTGTTATAATTTAAAATTTAGAATTTTATTACCACAAATAAAATTAAATTGGTTAAGTAAGGATAAATCAAGTTGATAATGTTTAAAGTAATTTCCTAACATATCTAAATTTTATTGGTTGATGAGATTACAACCCTATATCATCTAATATTCAAATATTAGTCATTTTTGGATGTTTTTAAGTGGGGTTAGATTTATTAGAAATTAATATTTTTAAAATTTCCAAAGGTGCCCCTCCCCTCCCTTATAAAAGTGCACCTCCTCCCTCTCTTCCTCACACCAATTTTAGCTTTCAAGCTCATCCATACCCCACAAAATTATCTTATCCACTTCCCTAGAAACATCCTATATGTCCTGGTATTCTTCAAAGACCAATTTTTGTTCCCTAAGAGGAGGTCTCAAAGAGGCGCTTCAAAGAAGAGGTAATGTTCGTTACCGATTCTTTCAACTTTATTTCTTCTTCCACGTCTTCTTCATTAGTTGTTTCATTATGAAGTAATAACATCAGTATCACTCATATAATGATATGTTATTATATGTATGAAACAACCCTATTTCACCATTTATCCATCCTATGGAAAATGAAATCACCGCGCGTGCGTACCTACGGAATACATTCACCACGCCGTGGTGTAATCTATTTTCCACCACCACCTTACTTGGATGGGTATAATGGTGCAAATAAATAACTATATATGATTATTGTAAAGTATTATTGATTCTGTAATAGTATACATACACTACAATAAAATTCCACGATCATGGGAACGATATCATCGCTCGTGCGTACGTACGGAAGACCGTCTCCACGACGCGATGAGATTCATTCTCAATGATTAACCATTCATAAATGATTATAAATTATATATAATATGTAATAATGAAATATATGACATAATAATGATACTGGATTTATGTATATATATATATATATGTATGTCATCCAATTAATTCCTTCAATTCAATGAGGAAACGAAAACAACGTTCATGCGTACGTACGGTCTACCGTCTCCATGATTGGTGTATTTCTTTCCATTTATAGATCTATTATATATATGTATATTCTGAATATATATTATATATAAATCATGTTTTATATTCTGGAATTAATTAATCATGATATAAGTAATCATATGAATAATTACAAGTCAAAACACGGACGACAAATGAAATGATTTTACCCAAAACGCTCTTTAACTTGGAATTTACAAAAGAACGGGTAATATGAAGTCACAAGTGAACCATATATGATATCATAACAATGAATATGATTCTATAATAAGTCAATGAAATTATTTAAATAATTATATAGGAGGTTCGGATACGTACGAAGCATATCGGACCTAAGGAATTGGATAAATATTCCAATCTCCTTCTTATCCGAGATTGTTTATATGTAAATATTTACTGGGGTTATTGTTATTATCCATGTACATGTTTTATAAAATTTTTTTCATTTATGTTTAAAGTCTTTTTTACCCATTTTTGACTTTTACTACATGGTATGTAAGGAATCTTTATTTTGTTTTACGTTATGAGGTATTTTTTTGACTTTTCCAGCAATGGTACGAGAAGAATGTTTTTTTAACTTATACAGCACGAACGGATTTTTACGGTTTTATAAAGTCTTATTTTCATGAAGCTTACTACAAAATATTTCATGAATTTTTTCAACAAAATCCTTTTCTTTTTAAAATTGCATGACATTTTTTGAAAAGAGAATGATTTTGAAGAAGAAAGGATATTTTCCTGAAGAATTCATTTCAAGTGTTTTATCTTAACCATTTTTCATCTAAGATGAAATTATTTCATATGTGTATGTTTCAAGTATAATGTCTCTATGATTTACATGGTTTCACTTTTCTTATTATGGAATGATATCCATTTCTTTTATATGGATTATGTGATGATGGGATGATGTTTATGAAACCCATTTTATTTATTAGGTTATTATGAATGATGTATGTTTATTTTGTGGCACAAGTAAGAATGATTTCATTATGAGATGGGTGGGACATATATCTACCTCTAATGAATTGGGAAAAGATTTATATCTCATGAGATAGACATAGCTGGAACGATAATTTAATCCGGTTCAGTGTTACAGGACTGAAACGAGGAGTGAACTCGATTCAGAAAGGGACTTTGTCTACTAAGATGGTCATGGCAGTAATTCCTTGGCTAAAATGGAAATAATTACATGTGCTTAATGGATTCCACAATTACATGCTTTATTCATATTCTATTTTATCATGATTGATGATCCATTATGATCTATGCCTTACGTACTTCCATGTTTTATGTCATTGCTCATGATTTTGATGTTTAAATATTATGTTCATGTTTTTAAGTTCAAATGTATATGGTTTGTTTTATTTTCTCCATTCTTACCCTTACTGAGAACTTTAGATCACTCTTTTTATGTTTTCTTTTCCCCTATGATTAAAAGAAAGGTTTTAGGTAAGGAAACAAAAAGGGTAAGATCGTTATGGCAGATGTTGAAGATCTTTCCACATGATTAGAAGTTTATATTCCATGATTCCAGAGACACTAAACTATTATGGTCCTTGTGTGTCTATTTTTGTTATGTATTAGATATTCTGAAATGTAATGTAATTTCCATGAACTTCAAGCTTCGGGTCACTACAGTTGGTATCAGAGGAAAGGTTTAGTCCACCTTTGGGAACTAGGATGCGAAAACATTAGTGAGATCCCTAGAGGTATTTCTATGGTATGTCTAGGGATGTCCCTAAGGATTAATATACGTATAGGATATAGTCTTAGAACTATGGTAACAATCTTAAAATTTAACCAAAGATGTTAGATATTGAGGGTACTCCCCCTTTACTGTTTTGTTTTCCCTGGCATGATTTTTGCCTCTCACACTATTCTTTTTGGGTTTTAGAAAATTCTTGGAAACAGGAAGATTATTGATAATGGAGGATATGATGGACAATGGAATGATATTATTCACGAGAAACCAAATGAAATGGGATTTGGAAGTCCAAACATCATTATTATACCGAATCAGCAATCACATAATATGATAAATAATCTCAAATTTGGAAAGTTTCCTGACTCGGATAATAAGAGAAAGATGGAGTTTCATAATGATCATAGAGGACAAGAAGTTCAATTTCCCCTATGTAAATAATGCGGGAAGAGGCATCAAGGAAAATGTATCAAAGGAACTGGAAGATGCTTTGGGTGTGGATAAGAAGGACTCAATGCTGGTAAGTGCAAAGGAAAAGGTTTAGTTAACACCATGGATGAGGATAATGGTATTGCTACCACATCATCAATGGTTAAATGTTTTTAATGTGGAATGTACTGGAATTATGAAAACCAATTCCCTAAGAGAAAGTCTCATGAAGAGAATCAGTGTGGTCGTATGGGTAGTATTTATGTTGATGATGATGAAGAGACTACAAATGATATGTGAGATGAAAGAATTGTTGAAGCTCGGTCAATGGTTTATGAAGGTAGTGGAATGATTACATGTTTATCAAGTGTAATGTTGTATAAGTAATCTCATGGTACTATGGAATAAAGAGACATCTATAGATTGTTACACCGTTGTCTTTCCTTATGTTTTGAAAGTGTATGCTGAATGGTACCAGTAACCATGAAAGGTTATTCAGATATTTTTGGAAAGTAGATGATATGCGCATAATGAAGGGAAAAGAAGAAAATTAAATGTTTGATAGTATTCATGAGCTCATGACTGATATAAGGAGAAGGTTATATCATGGTTTGAGTATATAGAATTTTTGAATTTTGGTATGTGGAAAGAGTTAACTTTTGACAGCAATCATTTTTTTTACTAAGGTTTAATGGGTGTTCATTTTTAAAAAAAATACATGATTAAAGGTATTCACATGATTGGAATGTGACGAAAAAGATATATGGGGGATAAATGATGGTATTTACATGCTTGGTTGAGGACATTTCAAGTAATCGTTTTCTTTATACTGTGAGCTTAGACCAAAGTATTTTAGATACACCTGAAGATTGGAATGGATTATGTTGGACATAAGTTAGTATTTTTTAAGGATAGAAATTTTTTTTGATATTATTTATGGGATGTTATAGTAATGTAGTTTTAGAAAGAGGACAACCTGTAGGACGGGCGATAACCCATCACGTCGGACAAGGCTGTAGAAATCAAACCCACAACCAAAGTGCAACATGCCTTTATCGCCTACCACTGGACTAGAGGAAGTCCCTGGTTAGTAGAAACTAGTTTTATTTTATTAAGCAGTATGATATATGAAGTACAAGTTCATTTTTGGAACCATATACGATTAATCTAACTATAATATGGACTTATAACTTTTGCTAACCTTTGTTTGAAACAGATGGAATGACCCATCATTCTATCACAAGATCTACTAACACTTCACGGATAACAAATTCAACTTCATTTCTTTAAGAGATGAAGTGGAAATTGTTCAATGAATGAATAATAGTGAGATTGTACCAATATCAAGAAAGTATTTCTTCTAATTCAAATTTTTCAACTTTTGGGAAATGATCATGAAAACCAAAAATGTCCTCCTAGTGCCCTTGTATCCGATGAATCATATGGTACCTTAGATCATTACAAATATATGGCTTTGTGATTGTTGAATTTTTCATAGCCCTGTTCTCTACCACTCTCCATCAGAACATGGTGGTTAGATTTCTCTTCAATATCCACATTTTCACCTATGTTCTTCTATGTGGAAACCCAGTGATGAGTTAATTTGGGTAACCGTTATGTTTCATACTTTAGTTTTGAAATTTATGTTTTGGTATTTCATTTTACGATGTGGGTTTTAATTAAAGTATCTGTCAAGTAGAAAACCATGCATAACCCTGATGAATTTCAAGGGAAAAATTCATTTTAAGGGGGGTAGAATGTAACAACCTGATATTTTATGATAAGTATTCTTTTTAATTTCTTTGATGTCATGTGTTTTATACTACAAAAAGATTATCTTGTGCTATACGCAACACCGTATTAGCTTGCAATATACACAACACTATTCTTAGATTGTGTTACACACAATTTCAAGTTCGTTTGATAATAGTCATTCTATGCAACATTGTGTGTGTGTGTATATATATATATTCAATTTATAAATGAAATATGGTTGGATTATGTTATATGAAACAACAAAGAAGTCTTGCACAACACACAACCCTAACTTGGCTTTCATTACACGCAATCGTGACCTTCCTCGATAGCGTGTGTTGTATGCAATACCGGGTTTTACTAAACAACAGTATATTATTATAATATTATTATGAAATAGACTTTATGAATAGTATTAACTAAATTTTAAATTTTATAACATTATTATTCATCTTACAAATTTTTTAGAACATGGTATAAGAACAAAATAAATTTTTCAGGTAAAATAAGTATTTTTCAAAAAATGCTGTTTTGCCGCCTTTTCATGGCGCACCCACTTTAAATATAGTTGTTGACATGTTTACAAGATTAATTTGACAAAATAAAATTCTTCTTTTGAATAAGGATATAAAAATTTACATTGGATAATGTTTTGATAGTTTTCTGATAACTTTCATATTTTAATGAATACTAAAAACACGCTATATTTCAATTAAAAACAACTTTTTTCATCGTAATAAATTATGTGGTTAAATTATAATATTGAATGGTTTTAATGTATAAATAGAATATATTTTTACCATTTAATATAATGTATGTCATTATCATTGATTTTACATTGAATTCGTAGGTTAGATCAATTCAATCTTTTTCAATGTTTTAATCAAAAACTCATTTTCATTCGACAATGAGATTAATTTTAATTTAATTTCTGCAACTTCTGTGTATTGAATTTGAAAAAATGGATTCCATATTTGGAATCATTGAGTCCAAATTATGTTAATAGGCTACTTTTTTGTTTTTGGGAATTATGAATAGTGACTACGGTAAATTTTATTTACCATAGTTAAAGGTAAATCTGGTAATTAAGGGTAAATATAATATTATAAAATTACCCTAACACATGAAAAAATTCTATTGGATTGCTAAAAGTATACCCATATTACCTAAGGGTCAGATTAGATTCATTTTATTGACTTTTGACCATGAATATAATTTAATTATTATTAAAATCAAAGTGACAACATGTTAATCTCTTAAATATTATAAGTATAATAATTTTAATTTAGTGATAAATATCATAAAACTTCAAACATGAATAGTCTCTGGAAATGTAATAAAATTATCTACATCATGATAATTTATTTGGAATTTTTAGGGATTATATAATTGTCATTAATGGTGATACATTAATGATGCAGAAATTATTTATTAAGTGAAAAATCAATAATATAGTTTTATTGAATTAATAATACCCATTAAAAGGAACAAAAACCTGAAAAAAACTTATTGTTAGTGTATATCTACACCTTAATCATCCAATTAACTAATATATAACCGTTTGGAGTCTTATTAAGGTGATTATGACACTTATATTATTTTATTTTAAATGATTCCAAAGTTGGCACCTTCATAATTTAATAAATATAACAATTTAAATATTGTGCTTTTAAGATGATAAATTCGAGTAAAATTATTATCGTGAAAGTTAATAGATTTATCTTCATCATAGGATTTTATTTTTAATTTTTATGCAACAAATAAGTATATTAAATAATTATACAAAAATTTTGTAGTAATTATTTTATTAAGAGATAAACCAAATAAATGGTTTTAAAAATTATAATATATTATATGAAGTATTTAATGTTCTCCACTAATTTTCTAGATACATATGACCTTTTATAAATATATTAAAGCTTTTATTTTGAACATATCTTCTGTATATATTTTATTTAAATTCAAATAAATGAATATTATCAAAATTGACACTATTGTTATTTTATAAAAATTACATATTATAAAATTGTTTAAAAATAACAAAAATATATAAAAATTTTAAATTTAAATTTATATGGTCTAAAATGTTATAAATTATCCAATTATGGAATATTCACAACAAATAAGTAATTATTTGTTATGATTTAAAATTTAGAATGTTATTACAACAAATAAAATTAAATTGATTAAGTAAGGATAAATCAAGTTGATACTGTTTAAAATAATTTCCTAACATGTCTATATTTTATTGGTTGACGAGATGACAATCCTATCACATATAATATTCGAATACGAGTCATTTTTGGAGGTTTTTAAGTGGGGTTAGATTTATTATAAATTAATATTTTTAAAATTTCCAAAGGTGCCCTTCCCATCCCTTATAAAAGGGCACCTCCTCCTTCTCTTCCTCACACCAATTTGTGCCATCATGCTCGTCCAACCCCTGACAAATTCTCTTCTCCCCTTCCATAGAAACATCCTAGAGGTCATGGTCTTCTTCAAAAACCAATTGTAGTTCCCTAAGTGGAGGTCTCAAAGAGGCGCTTGAAAGAAGAGGTAATGTTCGTTACCGATTCTTTCAACTTTATTTCTTCTTCCACTTCTTCTTCATTAGTTGTTTCATTATGAAGTAACAAAATAAGTATCACCCATATACTGATATGTTATTATAAGTATGAAACAACCCTATTTCACCATTTATCCATCCTATGGAAAATGAAATCA
Organism: Viscum album; assembly: GCA_963277665.1. Classification (NCBI taxonomy): domain Eukaryota; kingdom Viridiplantae; phylum Streptophyta; class Magnoliopsida; order Santalales; family Viscaceae; genus Viscum; species Viscum album. The sequence goes on from OY728126.1 coordinate 535,098,966, forward strand.
TCGCGCGTGCGTACGTACGGAATACCGTCTCCACGCCATGGTGTAATCTATTTTCCACCACCGTCTTTCTTGGATGGGTATAATGGTGAAACTAAATAACTATATATGATTATTGTAAATTATTATTGATTTTGTAATAGTATACATACACTCAAATAAAATTCCACGATCATGGGAATGATATCATCGATCGTGCGTACGTACGGAATACCGTCTCCATGACGCGATGAGGGTCATTATCAATGATTAACCATTCATAAATGATTATAAAGTATATATAATAAGTAATCATGAAATATATGACATATGAATGATACTGGATTTATGTATATATATATATATATGTATTTCATCTAATTAATTCTATTCAATTCAATGAGGAAACGAAAACAACGTTCATGCGTACGTATGACCTACTGTCTCCTTGAACAGTGTATTTCTTTCCATTTATCGATCTATTATATATATGTATATTATGAATATATATTATATATAAATCATGTTTTATATTATCGAATTAAGTAATCGTGATCTATATAATCATATGAATAATTACAAGTCAAAACACGGACGACAAATGAAACGATTTTACCCAAAACGCTCTTTAAAATGGAATTTACAAAAGAACGGGTAATTTAAAGTCACAAGTGAACCATATATGATACCATAACAATGAATATGATTCTGTAATAAGTCAATGACATTATTTAAATCATTATACAGGAGGTTCGGATACATACAAAGCATATCGGACCTAAGGTAAGGGATAAATATTCCAATCTCATTCTTATCCGAGATTGTTTATTCGTAAATATTTACTAGGGTTATTGTTATTATCCATGTATATGTTTTATAAAAATGTTTTCATGTATGTTTAAAGTTTTTTTACCCATTTTTGAATTTTACTACCTGGTATGTATGGAATCTTTCTTTTGTTTTATGTTATGAGGTATTTTTTTGACTTTTCTGGCAAAAGTACGAGAAGAATGTTTTTTAACTTATACTGAAAGAATAGATTTTTACGGTTTTATAAAGCCTTATTTTCATGAATCTTATTCCAAAATATTTCATGACTATTTTCAAAAAATCTTTTCCTTTAAAATTGCATGACATTTTGTGAAAAAGAATGATTTTGAAGAAGAGAGGATATTTTCCTCAAGAATTCATTTCACGTGTTTTATCAAAACCGTTTTTCATCTAAGATGACATTATTTCATATGTGTATGTTTTCAGTATAATGTCTCTATTATTTTCATGGTTTTACTTTTCTTATTATGAAATGATATCCATTTCTTTTATATGGATTATGTGATGATGGGATGATGTTTATGAAACCCATTTTATTTATTGGGTTATTATGAATGATGTATGTTTATTTTGTGGCACAAGTAAGAATGATTTCATAATGAGATGGGTGGGACCTATATCTCCCTCCAATTCATTGGGTAAATATTTATATCTCATGAGATAGACATGGCTAGAATGGTAAGTTAATCCGGTTCCGTGTTACAGGACTGAAATGAAGAGTGAACTCGATTCAGAAAGGGACCTTGTCCACTAAGTTGGTCATGAAAGTAATGCCTTGAATACTATGGAAATCATTACATGTGCTTAATGGATGCCACAATTACATGCTTTATTCCTATTCTATTTTATCATGATTGATGAACCATTATGATCTATGCCTTACGTACTACCATGTTTTATGTCATTGCTCAAGAATTTGTTGTTTAAATATTATGTTCAGGATTTTAAGTTCAAATGTATATGGTTTGTTTTATTTTCTCCATGCTTACCCTTACTAAGCATTTTATCTCAACATTTTTATGTTTTCTTTTCCCCAATGATTAAAACAAAGGTTTTAGGTAAGGAAACAAAAAGGGGAGGACCGTTATGGGAGATGTTGAAGATCTTTCAACATGATTAGAAGTTTATATTCCATGTTTCCAAAGACACTAAACTATTACTGTCCTTGTGTGTCTGTTTTTGTTATGTATTAGATATTCCGCAAAAGTAATGTAATGTCCATGAATGTCAATCTTCGAGTCACTACACACAACAATAAGAATTTATTCCCACCTAGTTTGACACTCCAAGGGGATATTATTTGGGAATACAAAAAACATTTCATGAACCATTATAAAAGATATAAATATATGTTTTCTAAGAGTAACCTAAGATAAACCAAAGGTGTCATTGATTGAAGAGGTGTCATAATTTAGACATCCTATAAGTGTTTTTTCATGATTATGTGGATCCCCACTGTGATAAGTATTTCTTACACTATGTTTTTTGGTTTTAGTTAACTAACGGAACCAGAAAGAACTGTGTTAAGGGTGTTTGGAATGAAGAATGCAATGATTTTTCACCTAAGAATATTAATGCTATGGGATATGGAATTCAATACCTTATTTCTATGGTCACATAAATTTATCAAGTATTTTATCACACTGATATTGAAAACAAGAATATTAGGGAACAACATTCTGTTGATCCATTAAAGAGAAAACACCCTGCTTATTTCAGTGGGTCTTATGATCCACTTTTTGCTGAACAATGGATTAGTACCACTAAAAAGATATTCTACATTCTCTAGTGTTAATATCATGAGTAATTTATTCTAGATGTCTATTAGTTAGATGGTGAATTAGACCAGTGGTGAACTCTAGCCAAGAATTTGAGGAACCCGGAGGAAATTGAATCCCTGGATTGAGATGAGTTTAATAACTTATTATCCAATAAGTAATATCATCGCTTTATTCATATAAATATGGAAAAGTATTTCCATGAGTTAAAGAAAAGGGATGATGAATATGTTGGTACCTGTGAAGATAATTTCATAGGACTTGTGAGGTATGCTTTTGGAATTATCATCTAAACCAAAAGTAAATTGGAGAGGTTCTTTAGAGGCATAAATCCAATTATATAAAGGGAGATAGCCATAACAGACTTTAGTAGATACGATAAGATATTCATTGTGAAATCAAATTTTAAATGAAGGATTGAGTTATATATCAATCTCAAGGTTTTAACAAGAAATGGAAGATGGAGTTCAAAGTGAAATCTAAAAACCATGAAGAGAAGAAGATGATCCTTCATTTTTGCTCTGAGGGAGGAAATAGGCATGGAGGAAATTGTCTTATGGTATATAATAATTGTTTTATGTGCTAAAGGGAAGGACATAAAGAAATTTCTAACTAAACTAATGGGAAGAAGTTGACCAATGAATCAAATAGATGAAAATATATAAAAAAATGAAACTCCCACACAATAACTCTTCTAGTGTAAGGAGAATGAGAATTATGTTAACCTATTCCCAAACCTAATGGTGGGTGATGATGATCGGAGTCAAAAACATCTTAAACCACAGGACATAGGGAAAACTCATGTGATCAGTATTTTTGATAGGGGTGTGATAATGATCTGGTGAAAGGTACACTTACCATCGAGTCAATAAATTTTTATGACTTATTTTATTTTTTATCTACCAACTCTTTCATATCTAAATATTTTTATATGGTCATTATGATTCCCCCAAAAATATTTTGAAGTGGAATTAGCAGCGTAAACCCTTAATGTTATGATGACTATATCTCAAGCCTAAGATTCATCTTTGTTTGACGTTGGTGGTAATGTGATTCCTGAAAATCTTGTCAATAATTCCTTGGTTGAATTCGACATCATCTTAATCATGGATTTCATTTATCTTCATAAATCACACATCAATTATCCAGGAAAGGAAGTTATGTTTAACATTTCAAGCTCTCATATTATCATCAAAAAATGTGAAAATATGTATGAAATTCCTATTTAGATTACATTTAGTGTATGGGACTTATTTACCATTTAGAAGGGATATTTATTTTAAATTATAGGGGAGAAAATAGAGATTTATGATATTCCTATTATCCCAGAGTTTGTTGATGTATTTCTAAAAGAGTTTCCTAGCCTTCAACAAACATTTGATGTTATGTTCTCAATAGAACTCATATCTGGTTCCACACCAATTTGAAAGACTCCCTATAGAATGGCCCCAATTGAGTTGTAGTAATTTAAGAAGATACTCTAGGAAAAACTGGGTAAGGGATTCACTTGTCCAAGTGTGTCACCTTGGGGTGCACCTATTACTTTTGTGAAAAAGTTGAGATAAATCTATGAAACACTTAATTTATTATCAACAGATGACCTAAATCATAATCATACACAAGTATCATTTCCCCATATTGATGACTTGTTTGATCAATAGTGTAGATCTTAATACATTTCCAAGAATAACCTTCATTATAGATATCATCAATTGGAGGGAAAGAAGGAGGATATTCCCAAGGCAAAATTTTGTATACTTTATAGACACTATGTATATGAATTATTGCCTTTTGGTATTACTAATTCCATGATTATCTTCATGTATTTAATCAAGAGAGTATTTAGGGATTATAGGAAAATTTACTTTATGTGGAAGGTTAGGGTTTTTTCTATAGTTGAGCTCTAGTCGGGGGGGATTTACGATGCCTTCAACATCCTTCACCATCATTTATCTTTGATTAAACATATCCTTTCTCCCTTTATTTACTCTCCTTGAACCCGAGATCACGTTCCCTTGATGTTATTTCTTCTTTCCTAGTGTTTCCATTAAATGTGGTTCACTGTGGAAGCCTTAAACCATTCCAGCATGGTCTAATCTCATGTTCCACTACACCTTTCTAGGCTGGATCTAAATCATTGGTTCATTGTCGTTTTGGGTTTTTTTTTTGGTCTTCTACAATATTTAGGTGTGCTCCTGAGTAGAATTGTTCTCTTCTTTATCTCTAGTTTTAGCCTCATCAGGATGTCGTCGTTTGGATCCCTTGTCTATTCAAATATCTACTTATACATCAATTTACTTAGTCCTCTTCTGGATGGATATAGAGCGATGGATTCTTAGATGTTTTGGGATGTGAATTTCAATGGTTTATGGCACCCCTTATGGGATGTTCTCTTTTTTTCTTCTTCCTTGTTGTAGATTTTTCTCTTCCTCTATATTGAGAGTGGCTTTCAGAAGTGGATTCGACATCATCAATGGTATTTTTTGGTTTTTCATATTTATTCATACAATAATTTGTAATGGCTTGGTGATTCTTATATGATGATCGATATACATGATGTTTTTTTTGGTGATGAACCGATTTTTTTGTTTATGTGGTTGTTTTTTAATGTTTTTTTATGATGGTTGATGTAATTTTGTTGAGAAATTTTGTGTGGAATTTTGATGGCATGGATGATAGGGAATGATATGTTATGTATTAGTGTTTGACGGTGGTGATTTTCTCCAATGATGGGTTTCGTGATACCGGAGACAATGTTAATGGGATGACATGATGACAGTGGGTATAACAAGAGACATGATGTGACCTTGGATGTTGGGGTTTGTGTGGATGAAGGTATCCCGAAATATTGTTAATTTTTTGAATTTTGAATTTAATTTTGGATTCTATGAATCTATATCCCATGCATGAAGTTTAGGTTACCGCTCCATGATAAAGTGGTTTATTTGAAAATCAAAAAAGAGAATTTTCGGTCAGTATTTAGGGATTACATCGATAAAATTTTGGTATTATCTATAGATCACATTCTTATCTATTAAAAGAGAAACGAATAACGTGATGAAAACTTTATAATTATAATGAAGATCCTATGTAAGGAGAAGAAATATGAATAATTTACAAGGTGAGAATTTTGACTATAAGAAGTTTCATTTTTGGGTCACATAATCTCAAGAGATGGTATAGATATAGATCCATCAAAGACAGAAGCTATTTAATAATGGCCTAGACCAAACATAGTGACATAGATCTATAGATTTATGGGTTTATATAGATATTAATGATGAATTATGGATTAATTTTCATGACTACCTAATTATATGATCATGTTAAATCCAAAACGATATCAAGTTCTTATGGATAGATGAATGTGAGAAAACTTTTAGGTAACTGAATAAATGGTTGGTCAGTACACCTCTTCATACAATACCCTATAGTGGAGATGGGGTTTTTAATTTTTTGTAATGCACGTAATAAAGGATTGGGATGTGTTATTATATAGGATAACATGGTTATATATTATTCCATATGAAAATTTATGAGAAAATTACCCAACTCAAGATTTGGATTTAGCAGCGCTATTTTTTGTATTAATGACATAAGAGAACTATATTTATTGAGAAAAGTGTGATATATATACTAATCAAATTTTTTTTGAAATATATTCACAATGAAGGAGATAAGCATGAACCAGGGAATATTTTTAGAGTTGATAAAGGATTATGACTGCTTAATAAATTACCACCCTGGGAAGCAAGCATGGTGGATGATGCTTTGAGTCAAAAGGATCATGCTATATTATCCAAGATGTAGATCACAAAATATTTTTTTTGTGTATTTTTGAATGATGGAGCAAGAAATCAAGAAAGAATGAGTAATTACTATCTTTCTCAAATGAATGCTCAACCCTTTATCAAAGTGATTATTAAGGAGTTGAAAAATGAAGATGTAGAGCTACTAAAAGAAGTTAGAAATTATTCTAATTTAACCTCGATTATGATTGAATGATAAGGCTCATGAAACACTTATTCATTCCTTTCATAAAAGATTTGAAAAAGGAGATTTTAGAGGATTCAAATAATTCATTATTATTTATTCATCCTAAAAGTATGAAGATGTATTGTGATTTGAAAAAATATTCTGCAACGATAGCATGAAGAGATATGTTGTAGAGTTTGTATCTTAATGCTTGGTATTCCAGAAATTTAAGGCTAAAAGATAAATTTGTAAAGGGACTATTCATCAATTACCTATACCAGAATGGAAATGGGAGAAAATATCTATAGATTTTGTAATTGGACTCCTGAAAACTATAAAGGGTTTAATGGCATATGTGTGGTAGTTGATCACCTTATAGAGTCCACACAATTCATCGCTATTAGGGAATACTTCTCAATATATTATCTTTACAATATATACATAAACAAAGTGGAATGTTTTAATGGAGTACCACATTCCATTATATCTCATTGGGATCAAAGGTTTAACTCTATGTTCTAGTAATGTCTTTAGCAAACCCTTGATACGAAATTGTGTTTTAGAACTTCTAATTATCCTCATATTTATTTTCAATCTAAAATAACAATTATAACCCTATAGGATATGTTGAGGTATTGTTCTCAAGAATTCAAAGGTTGTTGGGATCAATAATTTCCTTTAGTTGAGTTTTCTTATAATAATAGATTTCACTCAATAATTTATATGAAACCTTATGAAGCCCTATATTGGAAGAAATGTAGATCTCCAACATGATGGGATGAATTTGGAGAAAAAAATCTCTTGGGACCTAAGATCATTGAAGAAATGGAATATAAGTTTAGATCCATTCAACATCATATCAATGCAGCCAAAATTTGGCAGAAAAGTTAGGATGTTAACCATCAACAAGATCCACAATTATAAGTTGTTTAAAAAATATTTATATGAATCTCACATAGTAATAAGGTTACGATATTTAAGAAGAAATGGAAATTAAGCCCTATGTATATCACCCACTTTGAAATTAATGACTATATTAGGACGATAGCCTATCCCTTTGAATATCCTCCAAATCTCTCTCAAGACCATGATGTGTTCCATGTTTCTCTCTCTATGATTTACATACCTGACCCTTGACATGTATTGAACTCATAGTTCATATCATTGGAGTAAGATATTGGTTATGAGGAACAACTAGTTAAAATTATGGATAATATAGAGAAAGTTCTATGAAACCAGACAACAAATTCAGTTAAACATTTGTGAAGATATCACATATAATAGGAAGATACATGGAAACTTGAGGATATGATGAAACATAATTTTTCTCATTTACTTGCACCATAATGATGAATTTTATGGGAAAATTTCATTTTATGGGGGGTAGAACGTAAAATCATCCATTTTTATGGGTCTTTTTTCGAATGAATTAATTTTCATAAACGTCTTACATTGAAATAAGTCAAAAATTCCTTTCACATGGAATGAACTTGGCTGCACTTCACACAACATTGACTTGGTGTATGTAACACACAACACTGAGTTTCTATAAAATGTTAATTTATTGTTATAATTATTTAAATGTGATAGTTATAACCTTCCTGTTAAACATTGTAATATGAATTCTAATAAATAATTTTCAAATAATTAAATAATATGTTGATATTAATATATCATATTGATAATGAAAAATATAATATTTGGTAATGTATTTATATATTTTAGAATTTAATTTTCACAGATGAGTTGTTTTGTATTCCATTTTATAAAAAATAATAAATTTATTCTTAGAAATTTAATTTTATAAAATAAAATAAATTTTTGAATTTATAATTTTAAAATTATCTTATGGTTATTTTTTTGGATTTTTATGAGAAACTTCATTTTCGGATGAGTTGTGAAAAATATTGAGTTTTAATTCACAGTTTATTTTTCATCTAATTTATTTATGAGAATAAATTATAATTTAAATTTGTTGAAAATTTTAATTAAATATAATTTTTATCAATTAATCTAATTTTGTTCATTATTTTCAATTTTACTTGCAAATCGGGTATAAAAACATTAGAAACATTTGGAAGTTTTTACTTAAAAACCCCATATTGTCGTCCTGTTTGCTGGATAAATTTTTATTTAATTTCACCCAATTATATGTTTTCAATTCGAAAAAATGTGTTCCATGTTTTCAATCAGCATAATTTACAATGAATAATAATTTCAAATTAGTTTTGAAAGGAAATATTAGTGAATGCAGTTAAAATTAATAAAAGTTATTAAAATAATATTAATCTTAACAATGGATTGAACCTTACATTTAGGGGTCCAAATGACCTAAAAACATGTCCAAAACAAATTTTCGAGGAATATAGTGTCCATAAAACTTCCATTATTATGTTTTTTTGGTTTGTTATGACTGTTTTTGGGTAGAAACATGGGGACTCCAAACTTTTTTTTAGAAATGCCAAGTGTGTCCCATCCTTTCCCAATAAAAGGAAACCACCTCTACCCATTCTCCACAAATCTTTGACCAATTATGTTCCAAAAATATCTTCCCAATATACTTTACCACATCCCTTTTTTCATCTTTGAACCCTTAAATTGGTAAGAAAGCCTTCCAAAGAATCCCTTTTTTGAAAACCAAAAGAAGTTACCCGATTAATAGGTTACACCCTCCCTCAATCTCATTTATTTTATTTTATTTATCTATAATTTCAGTTATCCTTATTCTATGATTATTTGAAAAATACAGTATAATAAATATGTTGAAATTTTTTAACTAATTTTTCTACCTACAGTTACACACACTTCCATCTATTGGGTAACAAACATATTGTATTTGTGTACGGTGAACTACCGCCTCATGAAATGAAGATTGTTCATTTTTAATTTACCACCTATAAAGGATAGAATTATTATGGAAAATATGTTTATATATGATATATATTATTTATTTAATCTTATTTACTTATTTGAAAAGACATATTCCTATTTTTTAACTTTTTTGAAAATATAATAATTTTTTTGAGGAAGTATGGACTACGGTGCCCTCAAAGCGATGCAATTCATTCACAAACTACATAGAATGCATTAATTATGGGTTTAGAGAACATATATGAAATATATTATATAATCATGATATCATAATAATGATATATATAGGTATAGATATATTTCATCTACATTCTTCTTTTCAATATGCTATTTAAAAGGAAACAATGTTCTTGCGAACACACGGTCCACCATCTCCATGAACAGTTCATTCCATTTCATACTTATATATAATATAAATTATTATAATACAAATACACTGAATATAAATTACATTTATATTTTTTTAACATTTTTTAAATCATTATATATGTATAATAACAAAATATATAAGAAACTAATATACATGTGAAGAACAAAGAGGATATTACCCGAAGTAAAAAACATAACATAGAACATTTAACAAGAGGGTAATATAAAGTCATAATAAAACCATATGCGGTATTATATTTAATAATATGTTTTGTTGATAGAGTTATAATAAAAATATATTTATTATATAGTTTGTTTTTATGAGTATGATTAATGTCAATATAAAAGGTAAGGGGATTTCTATTCTCACTTTTATTTCTGTGATATTTACGACTTATTCACCTCTCATCTCTTTTGTGTGTTGATTATGCTGCCAATGAATATATAATATTATTATTATCTTTAATTTTTTGGGTATTTACATATCCATTTGATGATCTATCTTTCATGGGTTTTTTGTTTCAAGAGTCCCCAAATTAGAAAATTATTTTGTCTCAATTTTCCTTTTTTGAGATACATGACATGATCATCAAGAACCATGTTCCAAAAAATGTTTTCAAAGATGATATTTTGAGATAATTTCCAAGTAAAAAGGATTTTAAAAATTGATTATGGTTTTCAATCTTCTTTAAATGTTTTTCAAATTATTTTCAATGATTTTTTTTCTAAACGTTTTCAATATTCTTTTATAGTTTTTCATGGAAATTGGTTTCCAAAATGTATTGAAGATCTATTTAAATATTTTCTAAGAAAAAACTTTAAGAAATGATTTCAAATATTTATTTATAAATTTTCATGTTTATTTTCAAGGAAATTCTTTTCAAAATTCATTATTATTGAATGATCAATTTTCAAAGAATAAAAGGATATTTTCCTCAAGTTTTTTTCAAAATATACTTCCATGTAATTTTCCTTATATAAACACTTCAGTTAAAGTTAATCATTCCATTATAAGAAATTATCCAAAGGCGCCCTTTATATTATTTCATTAATGGTTTCTGTTTTGACAGAATTATGTTTATGGCACCCATATCTCTTCTATGAGTTATATGCTTTTGAAACCCAATTATTTTGATGGTTTCTATTTTGATGAAATGATTATAAAACATAACATTTTTTTTACATAGGATGTGAGGTGATTAAATATTATTATTATGCATTTAATTTCATGGTATTATGATAATATTTTTATAAGACCGAATTATTTTTATGATTCGGGATATGAAGAATGTTTTGTTATCTTGTAGAACAAGTTTGAATGATTTTATTATGAGATGGGTGGGAAATTTATGTCCCTCCAATTAATTGGGTAAATATTTATACCTCAAGAGATAATTATGAGAATCACGTTGATGGGGTTAATCTACTATGAGATTATGGGGAAACCTTATTCTTTATGAGGAAAGGACTAAAACTGGGGACAATGGCCTTTCCTGTATAGTAGGTGTATTCATAATGATGATAGAAGATGGGGGAACCTTATCCACCATGAAAATATATTTAAACCTGATCCCTTACAAGGAAATGATGGAAACTGGGGATGGTGGTGTGTCCCACCAAACTATTGTGGTTCTGATTAAGTTCTTTGATGATTTCTATAAATGTGTCTTGACTTATAGGGAATGATATCAAATCTTATATATGCCGCAATTCCAAGTCTTATTACCAGGATATTCTTTCATGGATTATGTTATTTATTTCTTTATTATTCATGTCTTATGAACTACAATGTTTTATGCCACGATTCATGTTTCTGATCTTATGATATGCAGGGTACGATCTTCACATGTTATGGTCATGTTTACATACCCCTATACTTATATTTATTCTTACATGTCTCCCTTGATTACCCATACTAAGCATCTAAGATCACCACTTTTTAAGTTTACTTCCATAAGTTATGATCATATGTATTTTTTTTGATGCATATAATAAGGGTTCTAATCCAGAATAACCAAGTGAGAGATAATTTATCTTACTTATGTACTAGTGTTTATGTTTCCATTTTTCCAAAGGCACTAGACTTGTACAATCATTGGGTGTCTATTCGTATAATGTTTCAAGTATTCTAAAAATTTATGTAATTTTATTGTATGAAAAGTGAGGATAGCATTAATGAATCTACCAATTCTTAGTAATTTTCCATGTCTGGGAGTGATCAACACACACACTGGGAAAATACCAAATTTTCAAGGGATGTGATTATTGTTCATGTTGTTCGTTGATACAATTGATTATGATTTCTCCTTGAGTGAATGATGAAATTTCTGCTATTACTGATTTATGAGATTATAGTGTTTTACCCTTGATTTGTTATGGCTAGGAAGTAGGATTACATGCATCTTTATAGGAACATAGTGATTCATATTTCATGCATATGTTATTCCTTGTAGTTTCATTGATATATTTTCCTTGCATAATTTATTCATCATGATTGTTTATATTACATGATTTTTAGATTCTTAGCATGTCTATTTGTGTACTATGATATTTTTTATCCCAATTTTGGTAGTTTTTCCATATTTTCCTATCATACCTTTGTCCTTATTTATCATGTATAACTAGAAATACTTTATTTGATAGCATTTATAGTTATAATTTTAATATAAAATCTATTATTAAGATTTCAAGATAAACCTAAATGGTGTTTTTCTATATAGATTGATGGTGGCCCATTAATTTACCAATCAGGACTTGTTTTAGATGTAGAACATTGGGTTCATAGACTAAAACATATTGGTTTTGATTAAATGGGATCCAACTCTCAATTTATAAAGTGTGTGGGAACTTAAAAAATTATAAAATAGTGAACCATATTATTGACCATCATATATGATCTTGATACTACATAAAACATTTGTGTAAATATAAAAACCGTTAAATATTTACTTTAAATTAATTGGAGTTTTATGGACCTTTTCATGACTCGAACTAAGGAAGACATTCTGGACCTATTATAGTTATATAGAAGACTAGACCCATCCCAATTAGGTTGGTCATGGTTCCAAATTCTTTTTAGATGAACCCAATAAGTGTGTTTTAAATATTAATGATTAAAATGTTTTTGGTTTCATTTTTATGAACACTGAATGAATTTATGGGACCCTTGTAGGTCATGTTTTTTGTAAGACTTAGCACTTAACCCCGTGGGGGTATACATATTCCATATAGATATGGTTATTTAAAATTTCTTTAGCGACTTATATGTGTCCACATGTAGACATATGTTGGAATATTACCAAACCTATCACCTTTTAATTTATAAAAAAATGTTTTATTATTTTGATCTATAATTATATGAGGAAATAATTGATTAATAATCCAATTAAAACCTAAATATTGTCATCCCCTATACATTGGAATTTACATTTTCATTATAATATCCAATTTTGAAAGCTTATGAGTAAATAAATGAGGTTTAAAATAGAGTTTTTAAGATGAAATGATTTTATATGCCTTTATGTCATCCAAATATTAATACTTCAAATACATTTGATATAATTTTCCTATGATCCTTATTGATTCAGCTAAATAAATTTTCTTATTTGAGTTTTCCATATAATGGGTAATTGAGTTTTAAATTGAGTTTTAAAATGACTAAGGGTCTAATGTAAAGAAATTAAAGTATTCAAATAGAACCATGAAGTAATTTTCTTCGCTTGAACCCTCAGGTAAGGGTAATTTAAATCTTCCCTAGGTTTTTCCTTGGCTATGAGTATGAGCATTTATCATAAGTTTCTTATAACCTAAGTGATAGGATGTTATTCCTAGTGACCTTTTCAGTGGTTTCTAGATATAGTGTTGATGATTTATAAATTTTTAAGGGCTAACCTGAGGTATGAAATGAAATTATAACCCTAAAACATGGATAAATTATTATAAGAAGTTTTAGATGAAAAGTGTCATTTGGGTGTTGTTTGTCCCAAGTAGGAGTCTTAGTTTTTAATCTGAAACCTCAGTTGGATGGGTTGTCATTTGGAAATCAAACCCTTGTTTCAGGTGAACGTCAATAAATGATCATTTTTAATGGGTTAGTTATTCCTCGATCATGGTCAGCCACTTTTTAGGTCACGTGACCCTTATTATTTTCAGTAGCAGATGACTTGTTAATATATCAACCAGATATATTGTTAAATTGGATAATATGACTCAATTATAGTTTTCCTTTCATGGTCCCTTAGATACTGGGATTCATAAGTATGATATGCCTATAGATTGTATCATGGATGTTCTTTTTTGTGGGTAAAATCTTAGGGTAGTATGTGTTCGCACACATAGTTGAGTTGAGTATTTAACAATATACAACAAACCTTTTGAGTTCTGTGTTACTCATAATGTTGAGGTGTTTCTATTCATTGAAAAGTCACAACTATGGTATATTGATGTGACTTTTGAGATGTTAAGTTATACCAGTGTTGAGGTATGGTGTTGTAAAAGGATTGGGTATTGTGGCACTATCAGTTAGTTTGGTTTAGATTCAATGCCTGATTCTATGGAGAACATAAATGCAAATCAATAGTAGAGTCACATTTTCATATAAATTTGAATCTAATCTATCATTCCGTCTAGTGGATATTTTTCCTCTATTTTGGTTTAATGTTTGATAGTGCATGTTGGCCGCAACATGTAACCACAATCAGTGTCCAATAGATCATCTTCCATCATATTAGTCCCCTTTTTAGTAAATCTAAGGACTAGGGAACTAAAAAGGTTGTAAGTATCACAAAAATTAGGTTTAGTACATCCTTCCAGGTAGAGTGGGTGCAACTATGAAAGGTCCATTTGGAAATGGTAGTATTTTCTTTTCAATTCCCTGGGTTCTGGAATTATTTGTAATATGTTGGTGTGTATGAGGTATCTTGATGATTGTGGTTGGATGTGTAAAAATATATTTGAGAAACACCATTTTAAGGGTAGACTCTAGTGGTTATACCCAAATGATCAAGGGATTTTGTGGTAGTGATGGAATCATGGTCGGGTAGTGATAGAACCTCAATGAAAGTAGCCGAGATCTTAAAAGAAAGCCAACCATGAGTGGTTGAATGTCCCCTCAATTGTGTAGTTTGTTATGGTGGTTCAAAAACCGTACCAAGGACTTCGTCTTGGATATGATAGAAGTGACATGGTACTTTCATGAAATTATTGTCATCCTCTTTGTGTACTCTTATTTTAGTGATGATCATGTCCCATTTCTTGACATCATCCTGGGTATACTATGAGAGGATTAATTATACACCAAGATAAAGAAATAAATTAAATGTTATTGGTCTTGATAAATAAACACCATGATAGTTACACTTATTTAGCATGATAATTTAGAGGCCTGGTTAGTCCTGAGTGAAATGATGGTTCATGAGCAGGGATTCATTGGATGAAATCATAGACTTCAGCCAAATTTTTTACTATACTTATATTAGGCTTAGTTAGTGTTTTGATGTGTGGAAATTTTGGTTTTATAACAACATCTTAATTGTAAATTTAGGGTATGTACTATGTTAGATAATATATTTATACTCTATGTGGTATATTTTTGGTTCATCTGGTTTTTCTATGGGATTAGATGAGATGATTTAAGTGTGAATATCCACGTATGTTGGATCAGGTATACAACCATATTTGTGTGGAAGCATGACAACTTAAGCGACAAGCTGATGGTTTGACTAGTGGAACATACTAGAAGTCGGGTATGATATTAGGTTGATGTGATCAAGGTGAACATGAAGGGACTTAGAATAATTCACCATTTTCTGGGTTGTGGTACCCCAACCATATATGATGGTGGATTTGATAATAGCAAGCTAGAAGTGGATTGACTTGTTTTCCTCTGGTTTTGTTAAATGTGATTAGTGAGTAAAATTTTATGACACATTTTCGGGATAAGACGAATCTAGTGAAAGGTCAGCCAAGGCTTACTAGAAATTTTTACATCACTAGATTAATTTTTTGGTCATTTGGGTGTCATTCAATTGGTCAAGCTAATAATAATTTCATGAGTGCAATTGAAAAACCACAAGCACACGTAAATAAAAAATTCCAATAGTGGGAAGAAATGTGGCTCAAAATTGAACATTAAAAGCTATAACCTGTGATGGGGAGTTCTATGGGATGGATGATGAAAGGGGTGATCATGTGATCATGTCTCAGTTTAGGCAAGATTGGGTAAGTTTCATCTCAGTGTTTTAGTTTTTTTTTGAATTCGATCATTGAATCAATTTTCTACAGCTCATATACCATATGCTTAAAGGGATTCATAGTGCTGCATTGGTAGTTGGAAATCAAACATATCTGTTTAAATGAAGCCTTATGACATGAGTAGGGGATGATAAGTTTTAGGGTGGGGAGCTTGTAGCACCCTATATTTTGAACTAGATGGATTTTACGAAGGAATTTTTCAAATTTATATTTGTTTATAAGTCATTTTTAATTTCAGGAATATGACTCACATTATAAGTGTTTGAAAGTCTAGAAATTATTTTTTAGATATTGGTTACGATTCAATGGATGGCCTGAGGGTTCGGGATAACACCATAGGAGGAATGAATGGTTGGACTGCTATAACAAATGTATTAAGAAACTCACATCATGTATTCAATATATGACCTGATATGAATTAAGAACTTGTATTTAATGCATGATGTGATTTTTTTCATGGGTAATGCCCATAAAATATAGGGTGTGTAATTCTACGGGGCTTACCTCAAGTAATACATGGTGTATATCTGTTATATATCATGATGTAAATTCGCATAACTTAAGAGATAAAAAACATGAATAATGTACGAGTACTTTTTTTAAATCCAATAAGGGATCTATGTAACGCCCCGACCCCAGCTACCCAGAGTCGGTGCATTAATTACATAACATTGGCATGATCACAAGAAGATCAAATCTCGAAAGACCGATTGGTTTAGTAGCCTTGGAAACACTAGATATATTCATAAGTTTTACATTACATCATAAAATGAAAAACGACTACAACAACATAATGTTTCCACAGTCCACACTATAATCCCCTCATAATATCCCTGCAGGTCATTCATAACTTACATCTTCACTTCCTGGGAAAAATAAAACATAGAAAAGGGGTGAGCTCAAATGCCCAGTAAGGATAACAATATAGCGGAACATTCAAAATAAGCATAAACATTTAAGGCAATGAATTACTAAAACAAAAGCCTTTTAAACTTGAACTTCAACATAGTATGGCAAAAGTAAAATGAAAAAAATGCCATTTACTTGTTCACATGGATATTCTACTAATCGAATAATCACATGCAAAATCAATAACCACTTTCATAATGTTGGAATGCATAATGCCAGACTATCATAACCACATAGCCAAGGCCTCGTGCCAAGACTACAAATAAGATTTTGTCAAGGCCTTGTGCCAAGACACTAGTTTGTCTCATGAGACCTACCGATGCATCGAGGAGCTATAGCGGGCTCCACCCGTCACTTATTAAGTCCAATGCATTCCCATATGAAAAGGTTTAAACATAACATAAACATTCGTATTAAAACTAGCATACGAAATGTCAATAATTTCACCATAAACTATGAATGGTATAAAAATATCACATCCACAGTCAAACATATCACAAAATCTTCAATACAATATAGAAGTTTTGTATCATAATAAATCAACTTCAAATAATCTTAAAATCCATCAAAGGATGTTGACATAGATGAAATCAAAATTCTTTTTAAAGAAGTATCTCCTTTTATTTTGAAATCATTTAAGGTCCATATAAAATAAAACACTTTCTTTGAAAATATTCTTATAAGCTTGTATGGAAAGCTTCGACGATTTTATAACGGCGGAAAATAACCGCACCCGCCGTATAAGTTAAAAAAAACATTCTTACCTCAATTCTGTCGAAAAGGTTAAAAAGGACCTTGTTTTAAAAACGTCGGAGAGATTCCTTTATAAACCTCTTATAAAAAGTCAAACAAGGGTATAAATGACTTTAACCCATATTCTTGTAAATAGTAAAAATGTTTTGAAATACATTTCGAAGAAACATGGATGTGGATGATAAAGAGATCCCAGTAGATTATTACGTATAATACAACCTCGGATAATGAAGAGATTGTGAAATAACCCTTACCTTGTACTTTTACTTGGTTGGGGTAGGTTAACCTCCTGTATAATGGTGAAATAATTGTTATTAAATTATACAAGAATCATATACATTAATATGATATCATATATGATCTTTTAATGTTGCTTTATTAATAATATCTTAGTATTATCGTCGTTTCGGGTGATAACCGATTCGTTCTTTTTAAATGTTTGGTTACGTAAGACATGTTTGTAATGGATAGATTATATCTTATTCATAATCAGAATGATATTAACATTATTTTTAACCCTAAAATGAGAATAATACTTGAATGGATACAATGGAGAATGAATCTCATCGCGTTCGTGGAGACGGTAGTCCGTACGTACGCACGAACGCAACTTCCATTTATTTTTTTATTTTAAAAGAATTGAATCCAAATGATACTTAGGTATATTACTATTATAGTATAATAGAATATTTTATATATGTTACTTAAGTTCATTAACACCATCCTTTATACGTTCCATGTGTGGTATGAACGAGTCATATCATTTTAAGGGGGCGGTAGTCCGCACTTCCTCAAATGAAATTATCGTATGTATATACAACATGAAACGAATAATGGTATGAAATAAAATGGAATTACAGAAGCTTATATATAAAATATATATCATTAATATCATATTTAATTACAGTGCCATCATAATGGCCACCATGATAGGCGGTAAGATGTATTTGAACAATCATCGTTTCGTGAGGCGTTAGTTTTCCATCCACAGAAACATTATGTTCATCATCCATTAGATGGAGTTGTGTGTATGTGTAGTTTTAATCCTTCTTATAACAACATCCTAGTATATTGAGGATACTGGTGTTGTTACAAAAGAAAGGAAATAAAAATAGTTTGGGGGTTGGAGAAGCAAAATAAATGAAAATAATTTAAGAGAAATCGTTACCTTTAATTTAGGTAACTCACTTTGGTTGGAACCAAAGGACTTGTTGAAATGCTTTCTGCCTAAGGGGAAGCTTCAAGGAGGAGGAGAGGGATGTGGGGAGCTTAGTTGGGCAGAGTTTGGACGAGCCAAGTGGCTTGAGAGGTGTGAGGAATGAGTAGAAGTGGTCTCCTTTTATAAGGGAGAGGAGGGGCTCTTTAGGAAAGAGTGAAAGTATTACTTTATAATATAATTATATTCGGTTTATAATGGTCCAAAAATAATTGAGGTCGAAGATACGATGACTAATATTCTAAATAAAATCAACCAATAAGAATTGGACAGGTTTTAGATAATATTTTAATCATTATAATCTTATTTATTTAAATGATTTATTAATGAGGTAAACATTGCATCATTATTGTGTCATTAATAATTTAACTTATTTTATGTCTAAAAATTATAAATAAAATATCATCATGTAGGAAATTTTTTTAGATTTCTAATGAATATTTATAATCGAAAATCCAACATGTATAACCCTATGTAAAAATTGTTCTTCTAAAAGATGTAAGCTTATGCCATTTTTATTTTTATTTTAACTTTATTAATATAATGTGTCCCTACCACATACAAGTGGCTCCAAGGGGTCCCCAAATTGACCCAAGGATGCCCATGGTCGGGTATGTGTCCACTAATAAGGTTAGGACACGTTTTAGGGTAATTTTGTATTATTATAATATTATTTTTTAACCCTTATTTACCGGATTTACCCTTTAACCATGGTAAATAAAATATTTACCACAGTAACTATTCAAAATGTCTAAAAATAAAAGTTACCTATTTACACAATTTGAACATCCTGATTCCAAATATGGAATCCATTTTTCTAAATTCAAAACACAGAAGTGGCAGAAATTAATTTAAAATTAATTCCCGCTGTCAAAACAAAAAGCGTGTTTTTTAAGAGGTAATAACTATCAAAAGATTGACACTTGTTTATGTTCGGTTTAATTGTAAAATTATGTCCAATGACCAACATTATATTAAATGGTAAAAATATATTCTAAATATACTTTAAAACCACTCAAATTCATAATTTATCACTATTAATTATTTTGATTAAAAAAGTTGTTTTTAATTAAAATTTAGTAATTTTCACTATTCATCAAAATATAAAAGTTATCCGAAAAGTACCAAAATTTCACCCTAGGCTAATTTCAATATTCCGAATCCAAAAATGAAGTCCATTTTGAAATATAAAATATATATGATTTCAAAAAGTAGGTATTACTATTCACAACGGCTAGTTTAATTAGTTGTGGTGTGTGTTAAAACTCAAGGTTGCGTACAACACACGCTGCTGTATTATTCAAAGAAAGCGTACTGTGGAAGCTTGGGATGTTTCATTTTAAATTTTTGATGTCCCCATTTAGTCAAAAAGTTTAAAATATTGTATTTAAAAAGGTTTCACTATTAAAATTTGATAAAAGTGCAATACTGAAAATGAATCTGTTCTTGCATTATGACTAAGAAACTCATAATATGGATTCTAAAATTATAAGGATTATATAAAGTTTAAAATGCAGTTAATGATATTCATGACCTCTTTTAATGGATATTTTTTTTGTAAGTCAAGGTGTGATTGAACTCGGTGTTGCGTGTAGTGCTAGTTATTGAATTATTTTGAAGAAATAACACACTATGAAATCTTGGGGTGTTACATTCTCCCCTCCTTCAATAAATTGCGTCCTCGCAATTTGAAGTTGTTCTTTGAAAATAAAAGGTTGAAAGTAGAAAATATATTTTTGGGAAAACCCACATCGGAAATTGGGTTACTAAAATTTAGTCTTAATATGAGGAAAAGAGAAATCAAAGGGTCACCACCAAATTATGATCTCGATTAGGAGAACATTTGTGGAAATTAGAGACATATAATTGGAGGAAAAACGTAAATATTTATAGGTAGTGATTGAGGTCATCAATCACAAACAAGTATAAAATTGAGGTCCTTAAACTCATCAATCTATGATGATTTGAAATACCATCGGTTCAACAAAACATAGGGTATTGGGATAACACATTTTTGACATTTCAAAATATCTTAGTTGAAATCCCACATCGAAAAATGAATTAACGAGGCCTCTACTTAAAATAAAGAGTGGAAAGTATGAAGTTTACCGAAAATAACACATACTAGGGTTCCATGTAGGAAAATATGGATATGGAAGAAAAATCTAACCATCAATTATCTGATGGAGAGTGGTAGAGAACATGGCTATGAAAAGGCCAACAATCCCAAAGCCATGAATTAGTGATGATTTAAGGTACCATCTAGGAAAACATTTTTGTTCTAAGTTCCTTTTATTAATGTTGAGGAATATATTTATGAGATTGGCTAAGATCATAAGGAGATATACTTACTTTATAATTAGAGTTTTATCCATTAATAAATTTCTACCACAAACTCATCTTTCACTCTAAAAGATAATAGAATGTATTTCGTATAGGGTTCCAAAATAAATGAATTTATAATTCATCTACCAGATCTTTAAAAAAAACAACATTATTTAATCCAGGACATCTCGTGGGCCAGTGGTAGGTGATACACCCTTGTCGCCCTTCGGTTGCGGGTTCAAGTCTCGCAGCCTTGCCGGACGCGACGGGTTGCCGCCCGACCTCCGGGTTGTCCTTTTATGGTAATCCAAAATAATCCAAACTAGAACTATCCAAAATACTTCTGTTCAAACTCACAGTCCAACATTTATAAGGAAGGTAAACATAATATAGATCCTTTTTACCCCGTAATAGCATATGAATACCTTCATCTTGTATTCTTTTAATAAACTGAAACATCTTGAATTACCATATTCCTTATTGATTACATTCATGTTCCCTTATTCCATATAGAATGCTGGATATACTTCATTAATCCAAAAATGTTTTAAACCCCAACAATGATGGAATATACAAATCATTAATCAGTTTCAAGGTAGTCAATAATATCCAACATAATTTATCCAAATCAATCATGTATTATTCTAAAATCACTAACTCGGTATCAGAACCATATTATGGTTTATCTTTCTCTCAACCATATATTTTCCAAAAATTTATCCTGCTATTGAGTCACTTTTCTTTGTTCCACACAATCTCAAGTCCTTAATGAAATAGTACTGCAGTACAATCCTTATATACTCCATAATTATTTTAACAAGTACATTGTTGATACAACACTCAATTGACATAATCAACATAAGAACTCTAATCATTCCTCTTCATCTGTGGTAGTATCATAACTTGATTATTATCCAATATCATCATTTGCGGCATAGTCTGATGACTGGGACATAGGTTCGCGTAGTGTCCAAACTCCTTGCAAATGAAGCATTGTACATTTGAAACCATTTTCTTACCCTTGCAGTCATGTACTTTGTGCCCTTTTCCTCCACACTTATAACAAACTCCCATTCCTTTCAGGCAAGTTCCAGGGTGTTTCTTTCCACAGTTACCACATATGGGAAAATTCTTCTTTTCCCTCTTCCCTTTATCCATTTTTCTCTCTTCCATCCTTTTCTTCTCTTGCTTCCCTTCAAAGCCATAGGACTCAGTAAACTCTTTACTTATCTTATCAACACATGATATTATTTCTTCATATGATGATAATACATGGGAGACTATTTCTCTTATCAATTCTAGCTTAAGACCATGAAAGATATGATCCTTCCTTCTCTTTGGATCATGTGCATTTCTGGAGTTCTCATTCCTTCTACTGGGCGCCATTTCTATACAATGGCATAAACTAGATCAGTTTATGAATCAAAATACATAATCCCATACTTATCATAAATTTAACTATTTATGGATATAATCCATAATCATAAAAATGTTTTCTTTGAGGAAGTATATATACTCATAAACCCTTCATAATGATTTGTAAAGAAATTGAGAGTTATCCTAAGCATATCCCCCGGGAGTGTCGTAACCAAGAGTGCAGCAAGGCCCGTTGTCGTGCACCAGTTCCCGTTCGAGTCTAGCTCAAAGCGGTGATTTCGGGTTTTACCCCTAGGTACATCTGTTCCAGAGCCGCCTCTACCTGCTCGTATCCAGACAGGGATGTATTGCTCGGAAAACTCACAAAATCTCTACAATACCAAAATTCTAGGAAGTTCTTCTATACTAATCCTCAAAGTTCATCTTAGGTCTACGTGCTCTAATCAGAGTTTATCTTAATCTAGTTTCCAAGGTTTGTACTAAACTTCCTCTGATACCAACTGTAACGCCCCGACCCCAGCTACCCAGAGTCGGTGCATTAATTACATAACATTGGCATGATCACAAGAAGATCAAATCTCGAAAGACCGATTGGTTTAGTAGCCTTGGAAACACTAGATATATTCATAAGTTTTACATTACATCATAAAATGAAAAACTACTAGAACAACATAATGTTTCCACAGTCCACACTATAATCCCCTCATAATATCCCTGCAGGTCATTCATAACTTACATCTTCACTTCCTGGGAAAAATAAAACATAGAAAAGGGGTGAGCTCAAATGCCCAGTAAGGATAACAATATAGCGGAACATTCAAAATAAGCATAAACATTTAAGGCAATGAATTACTAAAACAAAAGCCTTTTAAACTTGAACTTCAACATAGTATGGCAAAAGTAAAATGAAAAAAATGCCATTTACTTGTTCACATGGATATTCTACTAATCGAATAATCACATGCAAAATCAATAACCACTTTCATAATGTTGGAATGCATAATGCCAGACTATCATAACCACATAGCCAAGGCCTCGTGCCAAGACTACAAATGAGATTTTGTCAAGGCCTTGTGCCAAGACACTAGTTTGTCTCATGAGACCTACCGATGCATCGAGGAGCTATAGCGGGCTCCACCCGTCACTTATTAAGTCCAATGCATTCCCATATGAAAAGGTTTAAACATAACATAAACATTCGTATTAAAACTAGAATACGAAATGTCAATAATTTCACCATAAACTATGAATGGTATAAAAATATCACATCCACAGTCAAACATATCACAAAACCTTCAATACAATATAGATGTTTTGTATCATAATAAATCAACTTCAAATAATCTTAAAATCCATCAAAGGATGTTGACATAGATGAAATCAAAATTCTTTTTAAAGAAGTATCTCCTTTTATTTTGAAATCATTTAAGGTCCATATAAAATAAAACATTTTCTTTGAAAATATTATTATAAGCTTGTATGGAAAGCTTCGACGATTTTATAACGGCAGAAAATAACCGCACCCGCCGTATAAGTTAAAAAAAACATTCTTACCTCAATTCTGTCGAAAAGGTTAAAAAGGACCTTGTTTTAAAAACGACGGAAAGATTCCTTTATAAACCTCTTATAAAAAGTCAAACAAGGGTATAAATGACTTTAACCCATATTCTTGTAAATAGTAAAAATGTTTTGAAATACATTTCGAAGAAACATGGATGTGGATGATAAAGAGATCCCAGTAGATTATTACGTATAATACAACCTCGGATAATGAAGAGATTGTGAAATAACCCTTACCTTGTACTTTTCCTTGGTTGGGGTAGGTTAACCTCCTGTATAATGGTGAAATAATTGTTATTAAATTATACAAGAATCATATACATTAATATGATATCATATATGATCTTTTAATGTTGCTTTATTAATAATATCTTAGTATTATCGTCGTTTCGGGTGATAACCGATTCGTTCTTTTTAAATGTTTGGTTACGTAAGACATGTCTGTAATGGATAGATTATATCTTATTCATAATCAGAATGATATTAACATTATTTTTAACTCTAAAATGAGAATAATACTTGAATGGATACGATGGAGAATGAATCTCATCGCGTTCGTGGAGACGGTAGTCCGTACGTACGCACGAACGCAACTTCCATTTATTTTTTTATTTTAAAAGAATCGAATCCAAATAATACTTAGGTATATTACTATTATAGTATAATAGAATATTTTATATATGTTACTTAAGTTCATTAACACCATCCTTTATACGTTCCATGTGTGGTATGAACGAGTCATATCATTTTAAAGGGGCGGTAGTCCGCACTTCCTCAAATGAAATTATCGTATGTATATACAACATGAAACGAATAATGGTATGAAATAAAATGGAATTAAAGAAGCTTATATATAAAATATATATCATTAATATCATATTTAATTACAGTGCCATCATAATGGCCACCATGAGAGGCGGTAAGATGTATTTGAACAATCATCGTTTCGTGAGGCGTTAGTTTGCCATCCACAGAAACATTATGTTCATCATCCATTAGATGGAGTTGTGTGTATGTGTAGTTTTAATCCTTCTTATAACAACATCCTAGTATATTGAGGATACTGGTGTTGTTACAAAAGAAAGGAAATAAAAATAGTTTGGGGGTTGGAGAAGCAAAATAAATGAAAATAATTTAAGAGAAATCGTTACCTTTAATTTAGGTAACTCACTTTGGTTGGAACCAAAGGACTTGTTGAAATGCTTTCTGCCTAAGGGGAAGCTTCAAGTAGGAGGAGAGGGATTTGGGGAGCTTAGTTGGGCAGAGTTTGGACGAGCCAAGTGGCTTGAGAGGTGTGAGGAATGAGTAGAAGTGGTCTCCTTTTATAAGGGAGAGGAGGGGCTCTTTAGGAAAGAGTGAAAGTATTACTTTATAATATAATTATATTCGGTTTATAATGGTCCAAAAATCATTGAGGTCGAATATAAGATGACTAATATTCTAAATAAAATCAACCAATAATAATTGGACAGGTTTTAGATAATATTTTAATCATTATAATCTTATTTATTTAAATGATTTATTAATGAGGTAAACATTGCATCATTATTGTGTCATTAATAATTTAACTTATTTTATGTCTAAAAATTATAAATAAAATATCATCATGTAGGAAATCGTTTTATCTTTCTAATGAATATTTATAATCGAAAATCCAACATGTATAACCCTATGTAAAAATTGTTCTTCTAAAAGATGTAAGCTTATGCCATTTTTATTTTTATTTTAACTTTATTAATATAATGTGTCCCTACCACATACAAGTGGCTCCAAGGGGTCCCCAAATTGCCCCAAGGATGCCCATGGTCGGGTATGTGTCCACTAATAAGGTTAGGACACGTTTTAGGGTAATTTTGTATTATTATAATATTATTTTTTAACCCTTATTTACCGGATTTACCCTTTAACCATGGTAAATAAAATATTTACCACAGTAACTATTCAAAATGTCTAAAAATAAAAGTTACCTATTTACACAATTTGAACATCCTGATTCCAAATATGGAATCCATTTTTCTAAATTCAAAACACAGAAGTGGCAGAAATTAATTTAAAATTAATTCCCACTGTCAAAACAAAAAGCGTGTTTTTTAAGAGGTAATAACTATCAAAAGATTGACACTTGTTTATTTTCGGTTTAATTGTAAAATTATTTCCAATGACCAAAATTATATTAAATGGTAAAAATATATTCTAAATATACTTTAAAACCACTCAAATTCATAATTTATCACTATTAATTATTTTGATTAAAAAAGTTGTTTTTAATTAAAATTTAGTAATTTTCACTATTCATCAAAATATAAAAGTTATCCGAAAAGTACCAAAATTTCACCCTAGGCTAATTTCAATATTCCGAATCCAAAAATGAAGTCCATTTTGAAATATAAAATATATATGATTTCAAAAAGTAGGTATTACTATTCACAACGGCTAGTTTAATTAGTTGTGGTGTGTGTTAAAACTCAAGGTTGCGTACAACACACGCTGCTGTATTATTCAAAGAAAGCGTACTGTGGAAGCTTGGGATGTTTCATTTTAAATTTTTGATGTCCCCATTTAGTCAAAAAGTTTAAAATATTGTATTTAAAAAGGTTTCACTATTAAAATTTGATAAAAGTGCAATACTGAAAATGAATCTGTTCTTGCATTATGACTAAGAAACTCATAATATGGATTCTAAAATTATAAGGATTATATAAAGTTTAAAATGTAGTTAATGCTATTCATGACCTCTTTTAATGGATATTATTTTTTTTAAGTCAAGGTGTGATTGAACTCGGTGTTGCGTGTAGTGCAAGTTATTGAATTATTTTGAAGAAATAACACACTATGAAATCTTGGGGTGTTACAATCTACCATTAATTTTTCTCAAGAAAATTGAGGGAACATCTAGAAGCTATTGGTAGCTACACTTTCCCCAAATCCAATGGATCATGGGATCACCTCTATCTAGCCGTATATTTTAAGGAATTATATCTCCTTGGTTATCTTATGGTTAGTGATTCACATCTATTTATTCATTTTCATGCTTATTATTCCATATTATCTGTTATCTTAGTGCGATCTAATTCTCCATATTTTCCTAGAATTTTCCCATTTCTTTGATTTCTCTCGAATTGGATCAAATCAATGCTTGATGTTGGATGAGTTAAGTAACCTTAGTATAATGTTGGTGCTTTATATATTTTCCATTAAAATATTGTTGTCTTATATATTAATCAATTGTTCCATGCATTGGTATTTCCACGTAATGCCTCTAAAATATGAGTTTATGTATGTACAACCTAATGCAAGAAATGATTAGCTATTATGCATTGAAATGGAACCATTTTAGGTTTATTACTTGACTCAAAAAACATTTCCATGGGGTATCTCACTTATGGGTCATGTACTATGTTCAGTCAATGTAATTAAATCACCCTTTTTAGGTGCAGTTCCAATGCTTATGATTATAATTAATTCCTTAGGTCTCTCAATCACCAATGATGTGTGTTTGATAAATTGTAGCATAAGAAATGTTTTAAATAAACTAAACTGAGTATGTTAGGGAATGATATCCACACCCATTTTCTAATAACACCACCTATTGTGGTGCATTATCTTCCCAAATAAAAATTGGAAATTAAATTGTGATGTTTGAAAAGATAAATGACAAGATTAAGTATGTCCTTTTCTTTTATAATTTATATGGTAATTGGGTAAACACCTCATTCATTATGCATAAATCAAGATGTACAATGGTTATAATCATTGACTTATTTATTGACTACATTTTAAATGATCACATGAATTTTATTAGGCCTTAAGTGATACTCCGGTTCCTTTTTATGGAATGCCTTAGACTGGATCATAGGATAGCATAGACTGTATATACCTTGGGTGATAGATGGGATTCTTCTTTATGGAAAAACAAGTATGGAATCACATGTTACATGATTTATATTGAATCTAGATAAATACTTGGTTTATTTTATATAATACCATATAAAAACTTTCATTATGATGTCTTATTATGCCCATGAGTAAAACCTAGTCCCTTTGTGGTTTATCATGGTTGATACTATTGGTAAATGATTATACATCATTCAATGAGAAATTCATAGTCCCCTATGTGGTTTACTTGGTATAGAATCCATTATTTGTTCCTTTATACCCTAACAAGAGTGATACTTGGGATTAGTATTTATAGATTGGCTTGGATGACGTATTACAGCGTTGGATAATTATAGTTCTACTAGTGTGATACATTGGATTACTCTTTATGGATCAACTTGGATTGGCCAAAGATATATTTTTATGAAGAAACTTAGTTCATCTTATTTAAAGAACTATGTAATAAAAGTTTATCAAATTTAAGGGCACTTCCGCTAATCTAAAGAACATGATTGGGTTCAATCCATGTTTGTATTCAGCCCTTATGATTTCCCATCTATTTTCCATGTGCATACACCTTGGAAATTACACATAAATATAAATATATATTTATATTATGATACATTATATCTATACATGTTTATTGTGGTTTGATATATTCTAGCTTAGGCCGAAGTGGGTATGATCTCCCTGGTGTCCCTATAGAACCTACACCAACTTTTTTTATTTTATTTATTTACATTGTTACATATCAAACCTACACAATGATATATTTTATATTTACATACTGTATAGATTTAGAATCTGCTGGTAGTGTCCTATTGAGTACATCTAGCACCCTGTTTGGGATTCCATTGAACTAGGGTACCTTAACAGACCATATGATTGTAGGTTGTAGTTAATTGGACTACATTTGTGCTATATGCATGCACATAAAGAGTTAGCAGAAAATGGATAAGTGAGAGCTCATGATTATTATATAGATATCCTGGGGGTTTTTATA
This sequence comes from Viscum album, assembly GCA_963277665.1. NCBI lineage: Eukaryota > Viridiplantae > Streptophyta > Magnoliopsida > Santalales > Viscaceae > Viscum > Viscum album. The sequence continues at coordinate 535,128,037 of OY728126.1, forward strand.
TATGTTATACCAGTAGTGTATCTTCTATTGTATACTTACTCCAGTATTTATAGTTTCATCTTTTTAACATGCATGCATAGTTTTGTATTTTCAGTTGTCTAGTTTTCTAGTATTGATTATGTTATGACGTTGATATCTATTTATACTTTTTATATTATCATATATTTCTTGATTAATTTTATATTATACCATTGTTCAAGTCTGACCATGAGGGTATAGTCTCCTCACCATACTATCATTAAACCCTCATTGTTATTATTCAGGCTCTGGCATATAGGGAGTTCCCCTTAAGGCCACGTGACTGACCGAAATGGGGCACTTCTTTAGTGGCTTCGGAGTTGGGATAGTATAGTTCCAACTTTTTGTAATTTTTTATTACTTATTTTAGATTATGTTTCAAATATTTTGATAAAAATGATATTTTAATAATGATTTTGAAAAAGGAATAATAACTTAATAGAAATATTTTTTATTTATAGGAAAGTGGTGGTTTTCCTTTTAAGGCTCAAAGTGATTATTTTAAAGTGACGTGTTTGTTTTGGTTTTAACTTGACATATATTTAAAAGATTCATTTTCAATGTAAATGACATTTTTTTTATTTTTTTCTTATTCATTCTCACATGAAGTATTATTTTCTAAATAAAGTTTCAAACTAGCATTACTGAAATTTCATTTATATGGAATTTCATAGAATCTATGGTGAGATCCTACTAGGAATATTTAAATCAAACCCTATATACACCAATTCATGTTTATGGTTTATATGTTTTCTTTAAAGATACCATTTTAACCCTTTTTTATGATTACTATTTTTTTACTTGGGATTATATGTTAGGTGGTGGAGAGTGTCCACAGGCAACACGTAGTAATTTGTTTTCTATTGTTCTGGGTTTTATTCCATATCCTTGAATATTTTGTACTAAACACCACATTCATCCCTAAATTTCTGATAGTGATTTGTATCTATTTTTATGCTTACACTATATATTTATATCTTAAAAATTGGTTTTAGAAGTCAATTTTGGGATAAAATATGTTTGGATCGATTCATTCTTTTAGAAAGTATTATTTTATACACTTTTTAATTTTCATACCGTGCCATATTATTGAGAAGTATTTACTATTTTTTAATTATTTTTTATTGTAAATCATTCCAAAAATTTATTCCTTGTTTCTAAGGAACTAGTTTCAAGCCTATGAGTATTGAGAGTACACTGTGATCCTAGTGAAGGGAAAATATAGGTGATGAGGTAGGCTAGCTTAGGCTAATTCATTATTAAGTCTACATCATTTTCTCCCATTTCTTATTCTCTAACACACAAGTATTTTGATTGATAATTTCATCAGGAATATGTGTTCAATAAACTAAATCTTCACTTCTAAAATTCTATATCAAATTCAAAATAAGATCCAAATTATTTTTCTTTATTATATTATATATTCTTAACCTAAAAAAATCACAACAATATATTTTCCATATTTATATATTGAAATCTTCAATTATTTTTTAATTCATGATTTCCTTATTAAAAAATGTCAACGATATCTCTAACATTGGTGCATAAATAATACAACATGAACAGTGGTTGAAATGGAATTTCATAATTGCATTCAAAATATTTTCCCATGATTTTTTATTTATGAATTAAAGGTTACACATTTATTTGGTTCCACATTAATTATAAGTGAGAATATTATCCCAAAATTATTAATATTTAAAACATTAACACGATCAAATATTTATATTATATACAATGTTAAATTTCATTAACTAAAAAAATAATGTTTTTAAAACAAACGAATCACATAAATTTGTTTCATAAACTATTTTCACATATAAATTATTGTTTATAAAATATATTTTGAATGAAAAATTAATTATTATTATATATTTATTTTTTAATACCACATTTTATGTTCGTTGTTTAACTTATACAATACTTTTATCTATCAAACTTGTTTTTATAAATATTAAATTAAAACCCCACAATATATTGAAAATATACTTTCAAATTCAATAATTTATCTATGAATAATTATTTTACATAAATTTGAATAAATTTAGTTCATATTTTATCAAATTTTTGGAAAAATAACATGTGTATAACATCAATAAAATTTACCAATACATAAAATTTAAATACCAAAATAGACCCATTTTATAAAACATCTTTATTTTCATTAATATTATATACGAAAATTCATTTTATTTTGATAACTATATCATTTTTTATTATTTTCATAGGGCATCTGGTTATATACTATATTTTATTTCACAGATATTTAATTGTTATTATGAATGAATCATCATTCAAATATTTTGAAAAATAATTTTAATCAACTTGGAATAATAAAATAATATTAAAAAATATTTCCATATATATTATAATGATTAACATAGTGAAAACTATTTCATTAGATATAATATTAGAAACTAATTTCATATTTCCCAAGATACAGGAGGATTGAAATATGGAAGAGATTCTATAAAAAACATGTAGTAACATTTCCTATAATTTCCATAATATTTTAAATCTATATTTTTTGGGATTTTTTTCAATTTTTAGGTTTATTTATTTTTTATATGTATTTAATATTTCATGATGAGAATAATTTTATTGATATATAATATAATTGGATGATTTATTTTATGCATAGTGACCTTTGTGTGTTTTGTTGATGTTAGAGAAGGAAAATAAAGATATAAAATTATATTCTAAGAGAAATTAAATGAGATGTGAAAAAATCAATGTGTTTTATAAAACATGTCATTGTTAGTTTTTTCTATATTTATATGTGATTTTGTGTTATTATAATAGAGGGTATTAAGTTTAGTAATGTTTTTAGGAAATATAATACAAGAATAAAGACATGGGATATGAATATTGCATCTGTGTTTATGTTAAAACGCCTTGATTTAAAGGGTTATTTTGATAAAAAATTGACAGATTTATTGAAAATTAAGAAGTATAATACATTATATATTATTTAAAAACATATTGTAAAGATTTTTTGTAGGAATTTTGGGTTTATGATTAAAATATTGATAAGGGTATTCATATCATGGATTTATGTTACAGTTTTTGAAGGATCTATAAAACTCGATATGGTTTTATAAAAAATTCCATATTGAGATTTAGATATGTATGAATTAAAATGATAAGTTGTTTTTGAATAAATATAATTATTCAAATTATGCTATTATTTTTAGAGTAGGATTTTATTGAAGGGAACACAATATAGTGGATTTGAATATTCAATGTTTTTGGATGAAAACGAATTTAATGTGATTTAAAACCCAGTAAAATATTTTTATTTACTCATTATATTTCTCTATCATATAATTGTGGACAATGGTATAATTTTGGAGTTACTTTTTTTGAATTTTTTTTAATCCTTTATATATTTATTTATTAATGTTATCAAAATGATTCTTTAATTATCAGGAAGTGAATTTCCTGATTTATATCCTTAAGTGTCTAGGAAGGAACTTTCCTTTTTAATTCTCTTGGGAATTGGTATAATTATGGATACATGATATTTTTTATTATGTATATGTAATTTTGGAGTTGGAAAATAAAATTTATAAATAATTACAAAAATAATCAAGATTTAACAAGGATGTGGATTCAAGTATTTATTTACTATTTGAGTTAAATGATTTTTTATACTTTGATGATGTAGTAATGGGTAATTATAATAAATCACGTGAAAATAATTAAACAAAAATTAACTTTAAAGGGTATTTTTCTAATTATAAATTATAATGATATTGAATAATGAAATAATTGATAGGATGATAAATTTTGTCATTAGAGTGGGAGAAATTTTCATAAATTAACATTATGAACGAGAAGAGAGGAAAGAGGGTTGATGGTACAAAAATTATTGGAAATATGATTAGTTTTTTTGAATATCTAATAGTTTAGTTCTATGTATGTAAACTCCTATGTTGTTGAGATTAATGTTATGGTCATATCATGTTTTTTTAAAATGTTTTCGAAATTCCCTAGGGTTGAATGAGATTAAGAGGTTATAAGGTTACATCTTTATAGATGTAGTGTATGGGTAGAATACAGAACATTGTGATTAGTTTACTAAAGACATATGGATATTATAATTAAGGTTAAAATAGATAAATTAAGGTTATAGAAAGTTGATGTTGTTATAGTTGTTACGATTCTTTTTATAATTTGAGTTGTGGCTGCATGACTGGTTAATGATTTGGTATGATGTATGTAATCACTCATATGATGTTTTTTGATATGTATAGGTGTTATAACCTTTTAATGAAAGTTAAGGATGTAATTATTAGGGAATATGGACTTCCATTATATTAATGTAATTTGAGGGATATAGTTTTCTCTAAATGTGGCTTGAAGATTGGATGTGTTATTTCCTTTGAAGATACAAATACTATTATTTTAATTCCACAATATAATTGTTATTGTCATAACTATATTTCCGTCATTATTCTGAAATATAGTTTTTTTGTATTAGTTACTATCATTAGAGGTGCTGATAATAAGAGGAAGTGATTGATATAATAATTATTACATCGTGTTTGTAGTTTTGTGGGTGATGCGGTGGAAAAAATGCATTAGATGATTTCATATGAAAATATTTCCCTTTTTTTGTGAATAATTTATCAATTTTAATGTAATCCATTAACTAAGGAGTTACTATACTTTTTACCCATATATAATGGTGGTTAGTGTAGAAATATTGTTGTTATACTTGTATTATCACCCCGTTATTCTTTATTTTTTTGGTGTTAAAAAAATATATTGATGGTCATGCCAATCAATTTAAGTTTGGGAACGTTATGATCTAGCTAGAAGTATCAAGAATATTTTAATGGGATTTCCCTTATATTCACATTGAGTTCTTTAGTTTAGTGTGTCGAAAGTAATCATGACCCCCTCAACAACTACCACTCTTAGGATGGTAGTTAATATTGTGGTAAACCTTAAATCTTGCCTCCAATAGGCCACAGGTTTGAGACTAGCACTGAGGGTTTATAATGCATTCAAATAAGTGGAATTACCATCAATATTTTTTTAAAGATAATATATATAAAAAACCAACCAACCTCATCAAATAAGTAATAGATAAACCATAATAATACATGAATGTAATTCAATACATTTAGAAACAAATGAAAATAGAAAGAAAAATAATGGGTAGTGAAAATGAACTCAAACTTACCTAAATAAATCGATGTGCAAGTAATACCTAGCTCAACCACCAAGCATCTATTTTGGACATAAAAAATATCTTATATATATATAATAAGATCACATAATTTTACTTAGTAGTATCTTCCCCAAACCTAAAATGAAAATGTTGAAGAACCATAATAATTCCTGGTGAATAAAGAGAAGAAACTAACTCCTTACCCAAATTGGTAATTTTATATCTCATCCTCTCCAAGGATCACTCACCAAGAATAAAATTGAAGTATAAAACACTATATAAAAAACAACATATACATATAAAACCTACCCCACATCAAATTTCACACTAGTTTGTCACTCTCATGCCCCAACACTAAATATCATGTGCTAAAATCCATTCTATAGTGCATCTTGACCCCCCAAAAACCACATTAGAAACATATCTTCATCTCATATCACACCCAAAGAACACATATCTTTGACACATATCATCAAATACATAACAAGTAACTGTTTTGAAATCCAACATATCTCAATTATCTTGCAGTATACCTCAATCCATCACAACCCATGAAAGTACACCTATGGTAGCCACATTTACTGTATCCAACATACATGTGAATTTTATAATCCCAAGTTTTTACTTCCTACATACACATGTATGGTAAAATTTAGGGTCATCCCAACCAATTTTTATTGGTACCCTATACCTTAAAGAATTATTTTAGAGATATTCCTTAATGTTATGATATATTAAGAGGGAGAGTTATTTAAAGGGAGTAGTTAGCCATATGTTCCCTCATCAACCATGATATTGGGTAAATAATCTAGAAACCAACATATTTGGATGTTTAACACCCACCTGATTTTGGTATTAGAGTATATTAAATCAGGATATATAATTAATTGTATTCCCCCCAACCAAACAATGTGAAAATACAAATCTTTAGACTTAACTACATCTTTCTCCCCAAATAACACTTGACTAGTAGTACTAAGTTGAAAGAGTCTAAATCACAAATAAACACAACTGTATAAAGGTTCAACATCATTAATTATTTCAATTTATTAAATAATATTTTCCAATCATTCATTAACCGTATTACAAATAATTCTTTAATCACTGTAATTCATTAAAATCCATCTTTCTTTTGTAATTCATATTTATATCATAGATTCTTTCCCATGATATTGAAAAATCCATGTAATCATTCATAGGTTCTTATTTAATATATTATTACCTTAATCATCAACACCCAATCACATGAGTTCACTAATAATTTCTTTTACCATTCCATAATCTAGATATCCTAGGTCTTGACAAGAAATACAACAAGGAAGATTCACCTCAAATCCATAGACCAAATTTATAGGCATGTTGTAATTAGAACAACTAATTGCCAGGAAACCCATCCATAAAATAACATCATGAAAATTTAGTATGATCATCTTTGAGAAAATAACAATAATCCAATTAACAACCCAAACTTATCCATCTCACAAACAGGATAGTGTACGTCTAAAAATGAGAAATCCAACCCAATATCAACATAAAAATAATGAATATGCAAGAAGAAGTGCCAAATATCAATATATTCTATTTAACCCTAACATAATTTTCAAATAATACCAGGTTCCATTGAAAAAAGCTACTTGGTATCAGAGTAGTTGAAGAACATATATAAAAATAATCACATTTTTAGCATAGAAAACACAATACGAAACCAATACTATAAAACCAAGGCATATAACCATTTAAAAACAAGGATGGGATCACAAAATCCACGAACATTTAATTATGTAAAAAACATTTTCCATTTACATTAATGAATTAATAAATTTAATATGATATGGTTTTATCAAATATGAACCTAATAAATATTGAAAATAATGTATATAGATTAACCATAAAAATGATTCCCACATCAATATCATATTAGTATAGTATTACATAAGAATGATTAATAAATTCACATGAATCATTCATTAGTATATTTATCTTATAATATTTCTGTTTATTTAAAAAATTTAATAATATCACCCACTTCAAATAATAATAATAATAATTATAATCTACTTTATACTATATAGAAAATATCAAGAGGCATATAACGTAGCATAAACCACATACAATCACTAAACCCAATTCTATATTTAATTCTTCATTAATTCTCTTATTTTCATATTTTAATTTAATTTTACCTTTTAAGTAAATTAGATATAGATATTAATCCCACACTTTAATATAAATTATAAGTGAATAATTCCCTACCTCGATACAAATATTTAAACACTCTATGAGAATGAACAAAAGAATAAGGGGAGATTTCCAACCTTTCCCATTATATTCTCATGATTCCTATGTATATCATTATAATATGGATTTTCCATCAATTAGGGATAGAAACCCATGAAAATAGAAGGAATAAAATCTCCCATAGCCTGACAACATGACAAAACATGACTAAAATATAAGAAAAAAACTAACATTGGATCAAAAAAATCAATCTCTAAAAAATGGTGGGTTAAAGAAAAATAATGGGAATTTAATGCCTATGTGGGAGGCCGTTAGTTCAACTAAGTTTCATGGGATAATGTTAGAAATGGGATAAATCATATAGATATTTTGAATTAATATCCTCTAAAAATTTTAATATCACTACAACACAAAACCATCATCCACACTACAGTGGTTGTGTTTTTTATCAAACACCATAGTTTTGTATGGATGGATACATTAAAATTATTCTAAGAGTAACTATACCTATGATAATCATGCAACTTTATTCCCCATAAAACCTATATGTAATCCATGGTAAAACCCAGATCTTACCAACCTAAGGTAAGGATGTGGAATTACGTAGGCTCTAGGATGAAACGGTACCCCACATTATAGAGACAATGTCTGAACATTAAGGCTCCACAATGTTGCCCATATCCCATTTCATAGTGAATGTTAAGAGAGAAAATATATAAAACCCAATCAATGAGGATCCATGAAAAAACCAAGATTGTACACCACAAATACCCTTCCCAAGGAAACAATAAGAAATCACGACCCTTGAGTTCTATTCCATAAGCATAATGGGCACAACGAATGTTTAAGTCTATAAAACCACACTTCCCTTTATCCTTAAAGACCATGTCTCAATAATCTTACTACATATGTAGTTGTACCTCTAACTTCACCATTACTCCTCAATCCTTCCCCAAAATCTCATAAGCACTAAAAACACAATATAAGGGGTAAAAAAACCTATCTAATATATATTGGATGAGAAAACTACATGTATCCATTTAATCTCACCCAATTATTATATATTTATTTTTTAAATTATAGGATCATTCCAAAGGTGATTATAATCGATGTTAGTTTGGGATTGAGTCGATCTTGCTAGGAGTAGCGGGAGTTTTACGTAGGGCTTTTACATAAATTCACATTAAGTTGATTTGGATTGGTTAGAGGAAATTAATTATTCATATGTTCCTTTAAGATTTTGAGATTTGATATTATGGTCTAGTGTACATGGTTATAATTTTTTAAAATATTTATAATTCATCCCTTAGTCATTATTTATACTTTTTGTGCTAGTTTACATCCTGTGGCCAATTGGATTAATGATTCACAGGTTACTCTTGAACTCATTTCCAACTCATAATGAGGCTTTATGGGGTTTATATTTATTAAATTTGTTAAAAATATTTTATATTTGGATATCATTTAGAGTAATAACTAGTGGGATCTTAAAGGGTTGTTATGGAAATCATATTACTTGAACATAGTTTATGAAGTAGACCAAGGAAGACCTCTTATGGTGGAATGAAATGATGTTATTATAAGTACAGACTATAATTGATTATGAATTTTTTATTAATATTATGAAATAATATTAGTATGTTTGTTATACAGGCATGGTTTTATTCATTTTAGTGATATAATCCATGTTGACTATGCATTCTATGCATTGAACTATTGTTGTGATTGATCATGACATAGAATAACTAGAAAAATAAATGTTTACAAAGGATGGAAAAGTTTTTTACCCACAGTTATACATTATGTTCATCAAAATTTTAATTTATGGGAATATTGGTTAGAGGATTCACCAATATTTTTTTATCATAGGTTGGATCCTGCAGTATTGAAGACTCAGAGAGTCACCTTATGAGTGTTCTAACTAGAAAACATACTACCTTTGAAGATTCTTCTTCTATAAAATAAATGATGTTATGGTTAGGTGGGATACAATTTTCATTTGAACCTATCTATGATGTTGAGGAGTGTTATACTCTACAAGAAATGATATTATTCAGTTTAACATCATGAGAGTTGTGGATATTACACCACAAGAATCAAGATATTTCAATTCTCAAGTTGTTCTAGTTTTGAGATTAGCACTAAGAAGAGTTCTTGATTTATATTATTCAATATAGGTGATATTAATAGATATTTAACATTCGGAAAGGAATCTATGATTTTTAAAATTATGGGTTTATGAAAGATAGATATTATCAAGGGTACCTTATTGAGGATTTGTGTTACATGTGATGGAGAAGGATATATATTGTTTTTGGGTGGAGTTCAGAGGAGGATACCTTTGATCTACTAGAAGATGGATCATTATCATAAAAATCATTTTGTATAAATCTTGATAGATAGAAGTTCAGTTCCCTCTAGTTTTGGAGTTGATGTGATGTGAAATTCTTGTAGAGGTAGAGGAAATTAGAACTTATCATGTCTTCTACATTTTCTCTACCCTACCACTTCTTTGAATCACTCATGGATCACTAAATATCACATAATTGACATTCCATATGTGAAAGTTGGATTTAATGGATGAGGATAATGTAATACCTCTATCAGCTGTCATATTTTCTATCATCTCATTTAGTTATATTAGAAAATAAAAAATTGGAACAATTTATTTTATTTTTTGATTTTTGGTGAATGGGAAAAAAGAAGATATCGATATTGGATGGTTTAGCTCCAATGAGTGGTCGGTGCATGGTATCTTATATATTAATCCATATATCATGTTTTTATATTTTATATATCATGAATTCTTGGGGGTCTAATTTAGGATGAGCTTAATTGGGATCAAGGATCATTCGATAGGTGAGTTAGATTATATTGAGTTTGTTATGTTGAGAATATTTTTTATGCTCAATGTCTAATGATTTTAGGATATCGCAATGACAATATATTCATTAAGAATGAGAAATAACTATGTAAAAATTAACTCCAAATGGGTCTTTGATATTAGGATATTTCATTAGTAACCTAGGATAATCTGTTGAGAGTAAGTGAAACAGATGTAACTATAGATGTCTTTCCAATGGATATTTAACTATAAGTTTGTCTTTTATAGATTTGGAATATCTATTTTTGAATTATTTATGACTTAAATAACATATTGAGTAGAATGAACCTTTTTTATCTTGATATATTCCCAATTATATTCCCTTGATGAGTGGGTTATGTGATTAATTACTAGAAATTGTTTTTACTTATAAATAACATTAGAGGTTGAGTAAAGTTGTTTATGGTGTTTGAAAAACGGTTGATAGAGATAGAAGGGAAGTTGGAATGGGTATTGGGGTGGATTGTAGTTTTTATTTAATGAGTATGGGACTGTTATATTTTCTAGGATAGATTGAATGAATGTTTTGGAAAAGTGTTCTCCAACATGCTTAATGATTGGTTGACTTTGGATATGAATTTGTGGGAATTATAACAACAAGGGATATATTTATAAAAGGATGGAATTAAAACGGAGAGTTGGGTAAGATTCATGAGACTAAATTAGGTGTAGCCTCCAAGCGTTGTATTATCCTAGGAGAAAAATGAATAGATTACAGTATATATTAAATTACTAGGGGTAGTTTCATGGGAATCGAGGGAGATCCATTCCTTTGAATAAATGGGAAGATATGATTGGTTCAACATAAAATGACCTATGAGTTAATCTATGATATTATAGGTTATCTAAAATATATTATTTATATGTGGATATAATGTATAGAAAATGATTTTTAATTTCAATGACTAATTCTAGAGTAGTGGGTAATGATAGAGGTTTCATTAGAGGTACAATATACTAGTAGAGAAAAAGGTATAGAATATAAAAACCATATTTTGTTTGGTTTTTTATCCAAAAATTAACATTATTCATCATACATGAGAGTTGATAGTGGTTGGGGTGATTTCAAACCATGGGATATGTCGGGGATCCTATTGGGTCTTTCCACATAGGGCTTGGATAGGCCAATTAGATACAATTTTTTATTATTTATGTGTGTATTATATTTAATGGTTGATATAAAGACACCTTAATATACTGTGTAATAGAAAATCTATTTTTATAGAAAGTATCCATGATAAAGTGAGGCTTGGAAAGATCATTTATTACTATATAACCTCACTAGTTAGTGCCTTGTATAGACTTATCATTTATAAAGACTCATTTTTGAATTATGAACTGGATATAGAGGTTATTTTATTTTAAAACCTTGATATTTTATGTTTTATATGGACCGATAATAGGATGGGAAACCTTTATATTTTTAGTATTTATTAGTGAAAGATTATATCATCACCAACTATGAAATAACAAGGTAAGGTTGGGTGTTGTGGTGGTCTCTATATCATATGATAAAATTAATTGATTACTTTCATACTGTACATTACAAAATTATTTACTTTTCGGTAAAAACATTGGTATGTATGGAGAATGTATATATGATATTATGTTAATTTAAGGGTATGAACAAGGGAATGTGCTTGAGTAACTTGATATCTGTTTAGAGGAAAGATTGAGGAGGGGTTCAACATTTATTTTTGGGTATTCCATTTTGTATTTGGTTATATTATAATATTTTTTATGATCATCTAAATGAGAGAAATTTTCAATATTATTATGTGAAATTACATGGTATCATTTATTATAATATGTGATCATTTTATTTTATGAATATATTATAGTCACAATTCCATTTTTATATTCTATTTTAATGTTGTATATAATGTTTTTATAAGTTAATTGTTATTGATTGCAGTGATATTAAGAGTATAGTTTGCACAATGTTGATTATAGGCACTCACTACAAGTTAGTATATTCTAGTGCATACAGAGGCAGACCTGAGGCTTGCTAGCATCCTTCAATTTAGTTATCATCTATATGGTCTAGGTTATGGATTTAAAAATGGTATTATATATATTTTTATTTTATATAATTTTTTTGGGTATTCTAGATGAATATAAGACTCATTTGAACATGGGATTTACACTAGGCTTGTTCTTTATTTACAACTATCTGGTGAAACAAAAAGTTACTAAGGTAGTGGGTTTGTGTTTATTGTTTTCATTTTTATAGCTGATATGTTATAAATTATAATGTTTTATGTATAATTTTTTTTCTTCATATTTTTGCCTTGAACTCCGATTGAAATAGAAATAAATACATGTATTATACTATGAACACAAGGATTACTAGAAACTTGCATGTTTTATTAGGTTATAAGATGGTTTTTGTAAAATAAAAGGGGTTTAAAAGAGAATTTATGGTTTTGGAAATGGTTTTGGTTAAATAAAATGTGAAACATAAGTTATATTTCACCAAATAACCTATTATGGGTGCATTAATTAATGAAAACTAATAGTAGTGGTTTTACCTTATGTTATTATTTAATTATGTGGATATTTTTTCTATAAACATTTGGTGTATGATAACACATAGCATGTGGGATTGGGTATTGAATTCCTTTAGCATGGGATTCCACTATTTTGTGAAAAACTTTTAATGTGTTTTGAGAGGTATGAAAAGTGTATTGGATTAGTTGGGGTGTAAATCATCGATATTGTTCATGACATCATGTTATGGTTCAAAATATAATATTATTTAAATAACTAGTCTAGTTATATAGGGTAGATAATAAGTCTTGAGGGATAAATCTTGATAGTGTGGGGTAGGTTGTTATCAAATTAGCATTGTTGAGTATGAGAATATAGTAGTTATTAGTTTATTCTCAATCACCATAAAGGAAGGTATGTGAGGGTTGTGTGGTATGTGAGGCACACATGATGATATGATCTAGTTGTTTAGAGAATGTGCAGATACATTGATATTTTCTATTATAACTCCATTAATTATGATAGTGTGGTCTGTTTTGATATGTGTAAAGTGGTTAGAGCATAAAAACTAAAAGCATAAGTAGTGCCTATAGATAATTTTTATTGATATTCAGGGGTTTCGTGTCCATTAAATTATGTAAGAATCCCAATGATTTATGTGGTGAAGCACTTGAGGGAGTGATTCTGGGTAAGTGACTAATATGGGAGAGTATACCCATTCTTGGTTTTAATTTATTGAGAATAAAGATTGATAAGGACCAATAATAGATTTTTTTTAAATTTAGTCTATACTAGAGGGGTAATGAGTTATTTCATATCCAACTTCTACTAGTATTTCACTATGGATAGTGATAATTCATGTTGGATACTTATGAGGCCTCTATTGTATGTGGTAAACTTATAAGGGGACATATCACGGTCCTTTATGAACCAAATGGGGTTTTAGGATACCTGAGAAATGTTGTGTCATTGACATAGAGTATACAAATCCACAATCCCAGACTTATTATAACTGATCCATGGTACTCTAGTGTTATTTAGTAAATGATCACACTTGGCGATGTGATAAAAAAAGAGTTTTAACTTCTCTAGATCTAGTACAAGTTGATATATAAAGTAATCTTGATGATATTTTGATAATAATTATAGCTCAATGTAGGTGAAAGTTAATTAGAGAAGTGTTCTCAATCTATAGTGTGTTGGGAAATTTGTGATAATTATAAAATTATTAGATTAAAAAATAGTTTTTTCATTAGATGAGATCTATAGCTTTATATAATTATAATTTAATTGATCAGTTTTATGGTATAGTTGTGAGACATAAAATTTGGATGATGGATCATTGGTATTATTGAATAGTTGTTATATAAGGAATTAATTTTTCATTAGATCCATGCACAAGGAGTAGGGAGAGTTTATAAGGATAAAATAATTTTGAATCATAAACATTAGTGATTATATATGAATGAAATTTTATTAATTTATAATTAATGGAGAATGATTTGGGAAGTGATAAGTTGGGGAGTTTACCATAAACTATTCTAGGGTATGACCATAATTTTGTGATTTTATTAAATAAATGGGTGTGGTTTTGATAAAACTTATGTTCATATCGGTTGGAATTTTGTGTCAGAACTAGGAAAATAAAATAATTATAATAATTCATGGTTAGTACATTTAATAACATAAAATAAATAGGATTAATATTATTTAGTATTGTATTTTCACATAATGATAAAAAGAATCATCTTGTAGATCATATAGGTGTATGACCCTCGACTGAGAATGAATATGGGGGTAATGTGCATAGTGGGAGAATGATTTAGATATTTCCATAGATATTGGGTTAAAGGTAGATCAATTTCATCTGGTCCTTTAGAAAATAAAATATTTTACATTGAACTATAATATTCAAGGTAAGTTTGTTTGTTGGGTAAGAGACACAGTGTATAATCCAAGAAATGATCTGATGAAAATTTATATTGGGTTGTGGTTGGTACTTTCCAATTAAGAACAATAACATATTTTATACCACCAACACCCCAACACACCCTTAGAGTTGAGGGGAGAGTTTGGGTGTGTGATTTGTTTTACTTCATGAATATTTCTCCCTTCCAAACAAGAGTAGTATAAACCTTTCTATATGAGATACACACATATATCGGTAAATATAGTTAAAGTTGATAGTCTATATAGATATTTTAATTGGTTTACACAAAATTAGTTGTAAAAAAACATGAATAAATGATATTTGGATGTTCTAGGGTTGTAAAACTCTATACTAGGGTTTTTACATGGATTGTAGAAGAGTTCATTGAATATATCTGGTGAAATTCCTCTTCTTGTGATGTCCATCATTGTTCAAGAAAAAGAATTAAGAATTATATAAAACTCATATGTTCTATCCAAGGATGTTCAAAAATAAATACCAACACATTAAGGGTGTTTTTCAGTTTCTCCTCCTACTTCTCCTCTTCCTACTTTTTAGAAACCAGATCTCCAAAATATTTTCCTATACTCCACTATGAAACTCTATCATTCCATAACCACCTTGAGTAGTTTATATTCCCATACTAAACCTCATGTATTAATAATGAATATCATTTTTCATTCCAACTATCCATCAGGACCATCCATAGGTTTCCCTTCCATCTTACCATTATGGACACCTCTATAAGTCTTGAAAAAACATACATTTAAAGCCATAATAGCTTGCAAGACAAAACACCTTCATGAAATCCTGAATATATTCTATTTTTGAAAATTTAATTTAATAATAATTTAAAAGATAAATAAATTTTATTTAAATATACCTTGAGATTTGGCCTTTATTATCCTTTTAAATCCCAAAAAATCCATAATTTTGAACCCATCGAGTTATTCATATGCATGGAATCACAATTAGTTTCTTCCTTGTGGGAAATTAGCTTAAAACAAATAACATATCCTATCATTTTATATATTACTTAATAATTATTAACTTTATAGTGTCTTGAAGACTTATAGATAAGAAATATGCTTATCCAATAAATTAGACTCATGGAATTATCATTTTTGAGCCCCAATGAAGTCATATTATCAACTCATAAGCTCATCTACAAGAGATTACACATATCCTCATTAGTTTTATTATCATGAATTTGCTATTCTTATATACTAATGATGTCATAAAATAAAGATGTCTGATGATCATGAGGACTTGTGCTTTTCTTTAGAGATTTATAAGTCCCATACTAATCACATGTTTAAATATAACTGACCACACGTTCAAGATCATCTAACCAAACATTGAGTTCTAACCAACCATGCCTAAAAATAATACTCTTAAATAAAATATACGCTAAAAATAAATGGACATCACATTGAGATATAACTATTCATTACTAAAAAATCCAAAAACTCTTCAACAGATCATATGATGAGTTTCAACTTACCATGACTGAAATGATCACAATGTCATAGAATGACTACACATAAAAAATCAATTAAATGATTGAGTATCCAAGATTCCACATGACTCTAATCCTGATTAAATTATTTCTTGTATTCCCATATATAATTATAAACATAATAACTTTTAATAGTCCAAGTATCCGACTTTATACATTCCATGGTTCCACATTCCCCCATTTTTTCTATAATCTTAATGAGATATTACTAAATTTAAGACTCCCTAACTCATCCATACTCATTCCTTAGTTCAATGGTACCTTAAAAAATATTATTCTCTCCCTTTATAAATAAAATGAAACGTTGTGGGTGAAATCTATGTAATGAACGAATTAATATATCCTTGAAACCTAAAGGATTCATGGTTCAATATAGGAAATTATACAATAGATAAATGATCACACTTCTCTGTATAGGGTTCTAAGAAAATAATTCTTTAATTTAAAATACACTCCCAATATGAAATATACTATTGTTCACAAAATAAATTTTAAAACTATATGAAAAGTAAATAATTATAAGTGGAGGAATTTATGTATATGGGGATATGGTAGTATAGATGAAGCTCTCTAGTTGGAAGTATGGGGTTAAATAGTTAGAATCAACCTATGATTATATAATTATTTAACAACCAATGGGTTGGTTAAAGTATTGATTATCTAGTGATGATTACCATCAAATTCCAATATAATAACTCATTATTCAACATTTTCTTTGATAAGTTGATATTGAAGTTATTTTTTCTTAGTCCGAGAGTGCTGGAATGGATTAGTTGGTAACTAAATGTAACTTTTTTTCATCACTATAGATAACCATGGGAAACTAATTTTTTTTCTAGGATCTTATATTTGTTTCCTCATATAAAATTTTTGTGTACAAAAATTTTAAATTTTTTTATATATTTTTTGTTATACTTAGTGAAGAGCTTTATTACTTTTTACATATCGATTGTAATTTGGTTTGCAATTAATAAATAACCTCCATTCATTGAATTTATATCCACTGTGATGTCCTAGTCTAAGATCGGTACACCAGTGCCCCAAGACAGTTGGAAACCTATCCTTAGGTGTGCCTTCCATAATGATAGAGTCTTGTGACTAGTAGTGAGGGTATAATATCTGTCATGGGGAAAATATACCCTCTTCATTAAAGTATCACAATAGAATAAGTAAATAAAAAATATACAAATGATATAACCAATAACCAGGAGAAACAATTTTCACATGATAACTAAAATAGGAATATAACATCCAAACAAAAAAAAATAGATATCACATGCCAAGTACATGCCAAGTGTCAAATGAAAAACCTAGATATAAGAAAATAACTACTACATGTGGGTCTTGACACCTAGTCTAGTTCACTCATCCATGATCCATCCCATATCAGAAACCTTACCTCAGTCTCTTTCCCATATCTTATCCTGCAAACATGAATTCTATTCGAATACAGATCAAGAATCCCGAGTAGGGTGTGTGTGTAAAACTCAGTAGGCCACCACCAATGAAATTTAAATCAACAAACTATCAATAATGGTTTATTAAGTTGTATATAAAATACATTATAATGAAAAAGTAAATATTTGTCACATTTTTAAATATTCTTTATTTAACCAGATCGACCCTCGGGTTCCGGAGGACACTCAAACCATCACTACCCTCTTTGGCCATGACAGAGTTTGAACTATCCCCATGGGACACCACAAATCACAATACCCTAGATAACATTTTTCATTAATATTTCATTCATATAATGGACAAAATGGAAGAATATTCCAACGCTTTCATTATGGGCTTAGAAATCCATTTTTAGTACACCGTGGGAATTTGATGCATTTTTCAATTTCCTATAACCTGTCATTAAATATGGGATTTAAAAACATAATTCCATGTCCCACACACATATATTGGTCAATCACATATGGTATTTTGATGTATCAACCCAAATCGCACACTTGTATATAACAATATCACTTGTGTCACATTATCACACATATCACATACATCAATTTTAAGTGTCATTAACCTTCTTATCACACATTATCATTAATTTGTACCTTTAAAACATATTAAAAAAATTCATCACATTAATTCACATGGAATAATATGAAAATTTAATATTAAACCATTTTCAATATTTAAATCATATATCCCATTAAACCATTAAGGTCATGTCAACCATCTCATAATACAAATTTTCAATTAATTCATAACACATTAATTGAACCATTACACCATATAATTTACCATCAATTCCACATTCACAAAATTTGATTAATTAATTAACCAATTAATTAATACTATTCCACTAATTACTATTTCCCCAAATTTAAACTAATTCAATATCACAAGGAAATTAAATTAAAAAAAATACCCAATAATTTCAATTACAAGTTCAAAAATTCATACATGTAATTAAATAAATACAATGTAATTTGACATTTATACCACGAACCTTAAAATCTTTGATGAAACCCCACTATTAGAAATCCCCAATTGAAGCTGAACAACCATGTTCACGAAGAATAATGAGATGTAGATTGAAAACCTAGATCCAAGATCAAGGAATCAAGATCCATAAATCCTAGATCTAAACCAAACATCAAAAGAGAAAATATACCCCCTTTTCATCCAGAAAGAGATATGAGAGAGAGATAAACCTAATCAGGAATGAACCATATATCTAGATAGGTGAAGATATGTTAAAACAATTTTCGATTCGATAACAATGGTGTTTGATAGCACTATTAATTCGTATAGAGGCCACCAATAATGAGAGTAATGAGTTAGGGTTGACATTGGAAAATTGTTTTTGAAGTCAATGGGATTCAATAATTTTAAAACCATTTTTTCGAATGATTAAACTCACGTGCACAGTTTCCTAGGATGGGGGACAACGTTTTATAAATAGTGAATCTTAAATATGCACCTATCCCATGGGGTGGGGGTGCACAACTACTCCTAAGAGGGACCACAATTTTACAAAATATGCACCAGTTATGTCATCCCTCTCTGTCTAGGAACTTATAGTTTGATGGGGCCAGGCGTACGGTTTTTGAAAACCATGTGTCAACCCTACACTTCCAAAACCCCCAAAAAATCTAATTTTATCTCTAATCTACCAAAGGTATAACCCACACCAAATATACTCAAAATGAAGAAAACAAGTACATATAAATGTGTTTGAGATATCTCTAGAAAATTTCTGGATCTTAAAATCTCCTCACCTTATAACATCCCATCATGGAGCTATAATTATAATCATATCTAAGATTACAATGTAAAAAGATCTTGCTATTGAGCCTGTATATCCTCTTCTCTATGACTTGTTTCCTCCAAAACATGCCCATGTTTCCACAATACACATACTATTTTAAATTTACTTCTCTGAAAAGATTTATCACTATGATCAAATTCATGTACTAGATTCTTCTCAAAGGATTCATTAATATTAAGATCAACATAATTTATATCAATCACATGAGAATGGTTAGTGTGATACCATTTAATTCGTGACACATGAAAAATTTCACGCATAACACTGTGCCTATGTGGAAGATCCAATTTGTATGCAATTGACCTAATTCTCTCCACAACCTCAAACGTTCCAATGAACCTGGGTGCCAACTTGACCTGTCTCTGAATCAAACGGTGACCCAATCTGGGTAAAAACTGAAGGAATACACGATCACCATTTAAAAACACTTATGGATATCTATTCTAATTGGTATATGAATTATTTTTACTCTATGTCATATCCACATGTCTTCAAATTAGCTGAACCACCCCCAATGTCTCCTACACGACACTGAATCCTAAAAACTCTTAATTAACTATGTCCATCCAACTTAGAGGTGATCTTAATGGCCTACCATAAAGAGCCTCAAATGTTTCAATGTAAATATTCTTGTGATAACTATTGTAATAGTGGAACTCAAATAGAACTAAGTAATTTTATGAAGACCCACTGAAGTCAAGAAAACACATTTGTCATATATCCTCAAGAACTTGTTTATTATGCTATGACTTCCTATCCATATGTGGGTGGAAATCCACACTCAGTAAAACCTATGTACCATGTTCCTTTTCAAATAACTTCTATAAGAATGAAGTAAAACACAAGTCACTATATAAAAAACAATCTTTGGAAACCCGTATAGATGGACTGTTTTAGATCAATTCTTAAGCTTTGTTTTGAATGGTTGTGGACCTAAAACAGAGTTACGGATCAAAAGTTATGGCCATCGGAAGTTGAACCTATCAAAGCTTCGATTGATACAACTCGTTTAAAAGAAAACATGATAAACATAAATTAAAATCATATGTACCAAATGAAATAAAATAAGCATAATACATGAAACATATTTCGATGGTTTTAGGGGCTTCCATCAAAATGATATGTTGTTTATCATCATATAACTTATATTTAGAAATGTGAATTAATCATCATTGTAAGAATGCTAATCGAGTTGTTTAGAAATGAAGGATAATAATAATAATGAAAAAAATGAAAAGAATATGTACCGTGTTCAAATTAACGATTGAAGCCGCATTGAAAACATGATTGAATCGAAGATGTTGAAATTGATGAACGAAGGAGAAACTGGATATATATATAGTAAATGAGAATATTTTCGATTGCGTTGTATGAAAATATAGGCGGGATTTTAAAATTATAAATGCACGTTGTGAAAAAATTGAAATTATAATCCCGCATTACTCTTTGGCGTCGATTTTTTTAAAACTAATGCAGAAGAGGATTTGAATTAGTCTTTTAGCGTCAGTTTTTTAGGAAATTGATGCCAAATATTCCAATTGATATCCTTTTTGGCATCAGTTTTGAAATAAACCGATGCTAAAAAGTTATGAAAAACTCATTTATCACGTTAGTATTTTAACAAAATGATGCCAAAAAGTTAAAAAAAAATATTTTGGCGTTGGTTTTTTAACAAACCAACGCAAAAAATTTAAGAAAAAAAAATTTCGTGTTTCTTTTTCTAAAAACCTACGCCAAAAACATAAAATAATATTTTTGCGTCGGTTTTCTAAAAAACCGACGTGAAAAGCTAAAAAAATATTTTTGGCGTCAGTTTTTGTGAAACTCTATGCCAAAAAATGAAAAAAAAAATTCAATGTTTTATATAATACTTTAATCATTTATTTGACTGGTCGTGGAGCTAAAATGGATTTACAGATTAAAAGTTATGGACTTTTAAAGTTGGACTACTTTAAGACTTATCTTAGAAAATATCAACTTCTGACATCCATAACTTCTAATCCGTAACTTTGTTTTTGCTCCACGACCAGAAAAATCAAAGCTTAGTGAATTATCTAAAATATTTTATTTGTTTTTTAAAATTTATGGTGTCGGTTTTCATAAAAAACGACGCCAGAATATATATTTTTAGATTTTTTTTGCGTCGGTTCTTTGAAAAACCGATGCAAAAAATTCAAAGCAAAAAATATTTACATCGGTTTATAAGAAACTGACGTTAAAATGGTGAAGTTAAAAATAATTTTTATACTAGTGTTATTCCAAAACCACCCAAATAGAATCATTCTTCCATGGAATCCTTTGGAGACCCACCTCTAATTTCATGGTAACATCACCCCACTTTTATTTCAAAATGGGAAAAAATTGTACTAAAACCCTTGGGTGATGATTCTCAACCTTCACCTATTGACTTGTGTAGAATCGTGTCACGAACAATACAATTTCATTTTTCTTTCCCAGTCATCAATACTATCATTATTGGTCAGGGTATATTTCAGTTACCAATTCGGGGAATTAAATTTACAAATCTACTCCTCCCGCATGTTTATAGGCACAACAACTCGATTCATGACATAAAGAATATCATCTTCATATATGGTCGAATATGAAGGAGACTCCACTCATTCAAGGATTTATCCTCAAGGAAAAATATTCTAGATCCTAATATTGCATTTTGATAATCTATTTAAAAATTTTAGAATCTACTGAAATTGACATGAGAGTCGTATACTCTTATCCCTCCTGAACAACAACATAAATCACAGTCTATAAAGTAATCATTTTACACTTAGCACTAGACTCCCGAATGACATGAGATTGAGTTTTCCCACTTAAAGTGTCAGTAACACTATTTCCCTTCCTAAAAATATATTCTAGATCAAATTTTAAGTAATTCATATAATAAACCCATCTTTTCTTTCAGATATTCAAATCTCGATATGAAAATATATACTACAAGCTCATGTTATTATTATACACAATAAACCTCTCCCCCAAAATATAATACTTCCAACACATTAGGGAATAAAAAACTTTTTCCAATTCAAGGTTGTGTGTCAGGTTGTTCGATTCACATGTAACCAAATGTTGTGACCCATATAACAAAACTCGATATCCCTATATCAACACTACTTCGAGCCCTATCCCATTAGAGTCACAGAATACCATGTACACCTCACCTAGCTTGGGTAGGATCAATATTATTCCTGTAGTAAAATATTTATTCAGATCTTGGAAAGTATTATAATAATATTCCAACCATTCAGACTTTATCCACTTATTTTTCAAGACCGAAAGAGGTGTTTTCAAATGGAAAAAGTTATGGATGAAACTATGATAATGAAAAAGTAGCCCAAAAAAATTTTGGATATTGAAAACATTCTTGGGGTACTTCCAAGAAACCACCAGTTGGATTTTTTATAGGTCCACATACCCACCTTCCTATGAAATTATGTGACCAAACAAATTTACCTGATCAATCAAAAATTGGCACTTAGAAAAATTTATATATATCCAATTCTCTCTTAGTGTCCTTAGGATGATGTCAATCTATTGGGAATGACCATCATGAGTCTTGGAGTACACCATTATGTCTTCTACAAACACTACCATAAACTGATCCAGGTATGGGTGGAAGATTGTTTTCATGAAGTCCATAAACATTTTTTTTGCATTCATCAGCCCAAATGACATCACGATGAAATCATATTTTCATACATATTTAGAAAAGAAATCCTCATTATATTTGAAGTTCTAACACTCAATTGATTGTTCCCCGATCTCAAGTCAATCTTGTAGAAAATTGAATATACTCTTAACATGTCAAATAGATCATTGATACACGGAATATAATTTCAGTTATTCATATTGAGCTAGATCAACATCTAGAAGTCAACACACAAATGTAGAGTCCCATCAGCCTTCATATAATACAAAACATGAGTACCCCAAAGTGACATACTAGGATAGATAAACCCCATATCCAGAAACTCATCTAGTTGTGTCTTCTGGTCTTGAAACTCTCTTGGTTCCATTATATATGGTAAAATATAAACTCATTCATCTCCCAAAACGAGATAAATTATAAACTCCACATCTCTATCAAGTTGAAGCCCTGATATGTCATCAAGAAACAAATCTTCAAATTGGTCCACCATGAGTGGAAATACAATATACTCCACACCCTCTTCATCTAGAAACTGACTTTCTGTAGAGACCCGAAGCTTGACGTACATGAACATTACATTAATTTTGAGGAATAATTAATACATAACAAAAAATTCACACAAGGATCGTAATAGTTTAGTGTCTTTGGAAACTTGGAACGTAATCTTCTAATCGTGGTGAAAGATCTTCAACATCTCCCAATAAATATCTTCCCTTTTTTTCTCACCTAAAACCTTTCTTTATATTCCAGGGGAAAGAAAACATAAAAAAGGGTGAGCTCAAATATGCAGTAAGGGTAAGCATGGATAAAATAAAACATAACATATACATTTGAACTTAAAAACATGAACATAATGTTTAAACATCAAAAGTTTGAGCAATGACATAAAACATGGAAGTACGTAGGACATATATCATAAAGAAACATTAAGAATGATAAAATAGAATGGGAATAAAACATGTAATTGTGGAAACCATTAAACACATGATATTATTTCCATATTAGCCATGGCATTGATGCCAAGACCATCTTAGTGGACAAAGTCCCTTTCTGAATCGAGTTCACTCCCCGTTCCAGTCCTGTATTACTGAACCGGTTTAACTTGTCGTTCCAGCCATGTCTATATCATGAGATATAAATCTTTACCCAATGCATTGGAGGGAGATATAGGTCCCACCCATCTAATATTTAAATCATTCTTAATTGTGCCACAAAATAAACATACATAATTCATAATAACCCAATAAATAAAAAGGGTTTCATAAACATCATCCCATTATCACATAATCCATACAAAATAAATGGATATCATTTCATAATAAGAAAAGTGAAACCATATAAATATTAGAAACATTACACTTGAAACATACACATGTGAAATAATCTCATCTTAGATGAAAATGGTTTTGATAAATCACTTGAAATTAATTCTTGAGGAAAATATCTTTTTTTATTCAAAATAATTTTCTTTTCACAAAATGTCATGCAATTTTAGAAGAAAATGTTTTTGATGAAAATAGTAATGAAATATTGTGAAGGAAGCTTCACGAAAATAAGGCTTCATAAAACCATAAAAATTGTTTAATGCCATATACGTGAGAAAAACATTCTTATCGTACTTTTGTTGGAAAAGTCAAAAAAGTACCTCGTAACGTAAACAAAAGAAAGATTCCTTACATACCATGTAGTAAAAGTAAAAAGTGGGTAAAAAGGACTTTAAACATACATGAAACCATTTTTAAGAAACATGTACATGGATGATAACAATAACCCCAGTAAATAATTACGAATAAGCAATCTCGGATAACAATGAGATTTGAAAAATTATCCCTTACCTTAGGTCCGATATGCTTCGTACGTATCTGAACCCCCCATATAATGATTTAAATAATGTTATTGACTTATTACATAATCATATTCATTGTTATTATATCATATATGGTTCACATATGACTTTATATTACCCGTTGTTTTGTAAATTCATGTTAAAGTAGCGTTTTGGGTAAAATCGCCTCATTTTTCGTTCGTGTTTTAACTTGTAATTATTCATATGATTACATAGATCATGATTACTTATATCTAGAATGTAAAACATGATTTATATATAATATATATTCAGAATATACATATATATAATATATCGATAAATGGAAGGAAATACATCGTTCATGGAGACGGTAGGTCGTACGAACGCATGAACACTGTTTTCATTTCCTTATTGAATTGAATGGAATTAAGTAGATGACATAAATATATATATATATATATATATATATAAATACAGTATCATTATTATTTCATATATTTCATGATTACGTATTATATATACTTTATAATCATTCATTAATGGTTAATCATTGAGAATGAATCTCATCGCGTTGTGGAGATGGTAGTCCGTACGTACGCACGAGCGATGATATCATTCCCGTGATCGTGGAATTGTATTAAAGTGTATGTATAATATTTAATAATCAATATCACTTAAAAATAATCATATATAGTCATTATTTACACCATTATACCCATCCAAGTAAGGTGTTGGTGGAAAATAGATTACACCACGGCGTTGAGACGGTATTCCGTACGTACGCACGCGCGGTGATTTCGTTTTCCGTAGGATGGATAAATTGTGAAATAGGGTTGTTTCATACTTATAATAACATATCCGTATATGAGTGATACAGATGTTATTACTTCATAATGAAACAACTAAAGTAGAAGAATTGGAAGAAAAAATAAAGTTGAAAGAATCGGTAACAAATATTACCTCTTCTTTGAAGCGCCTCTTTGAGACATCCTCTTAGGGCACTAAACTTGGTCTTTGAAGAAGACCAGGACCTCTAGGATGTTTCTAGGGAAGTGGAGAATATAATTTGGCAGGGTTTGGCCGAGCATGAAGGCTCAAATTGGTGTGAGGAATAGAGGGAGGATGTTCCCTTTTATAAGGGAGGGGAGGGGCACCTTTGGAAATCTTAAAAATATTAATTTATAATAAATCTAACCCTACATAAAAACCTCCAAAAATGACTTATATTCGAATATTAGATGATATAGGGTTGTAATATCATCAACCAATAAAATTTAGACAAGTTAGGAATTTAGTTTCAACATTATCAACTTGATTTATTCTTTTTTAATCAATTTAATTTTGTTTTTGGTAATAACATTATAAATGTTAAATTAAAACAAATAATTACTTATTTGTTGTGAATTTTACATAATTTGATACTTTATAAAATTTTATACCATATAAATTTTGATTTATAATTTTTAAATATTTTTGTGATTTTTAAACAATTTTATAATATGTTATTTTTATAAAATAACAATAGTGTCAAATTTGACACTATTCATTTATTTGAATTTAAATAAATTATATATAGAAGATATGTTTGAACTAAAAGCTTTAATAGATTCATAAAAGGTCATATGTATCTAGAAAATAAGTGGATCACATTAAATAGTTCATATAATTTTTATTTTATTATTTTCAAAACCATTTATTTGGTCTATCTCTTAATAAAATAATTAAATCAACATTTTTGTATAATTATTTAATATACTTATATGTTGCATAAAAATTAAAAAAATCCTATGATGAAGATAAATCTATTACCATTAACAATAATACTTTTACTCGAATTTATCATCTTAAAATCACAATATTTAAATTGTTATATTTATTAAATTATGAAGGTGACAACTTTGGCATCATTTAAAATAAAATAATATAAGTGTAATAATCATCTTAATAAGGATCCAAATGGTCAAACATTCGGCCATTGGATTATTAGGGTTTATATATATACACTAATAATATGTTTTTTTCAGATTTTTGGTCCTTTTTATTTGTATTAATATATAAATAAAAACTATATTTTTGATTTTTCACTAAATAAATAATTTCTGCATCATTAATGTATCACCATTAATGTCAATTATTTAATCCTTAAAAATTCTGAATAAATTATCATGATGTAGATAATTGTATTCGATTTCTTGAGACTATTCAGGTTCGAAGTTTTATGATGTTTATCACTAAATTAAAATTATTATACTTATAAGATTTAAGAGAGTGACATGTTGTCACTTTCTTTGGTTTTAATGATAAATATATTATTTTCATGTTCAAAAGTCTATAAAATGAATCTAATCCGACCCTTAGGTGATATGGGTCGACTTTTATCCATCCAATAGAATTTTGGCATGTGTTAGGGTAATTTTATAACATTATATTTACCATTAATTACCCAATTAACTTTAACTATGGTAAATAAAATTTACCGTTGTTAATATTCATAAAGCCCAAAAATAAAAAGTAGTCTATTAATATAATTTAGACCCACTGATTCAAAATATGGAATCCATTTTTCCAAATTCAATACACAGAAGTTGCAGAAATTAAATTAAAAATAATCCCGTTGTCGAATGAAAACAAGTTTTTGTTTAAAACATTGCAAAAGATTGAATTTATTTAACCTACGAATTCAATGTAAAATCAAGCCTAATGACATAAATTATATTAAATGGTAAAAATATATTCTATTTATACTTTAAAACCATTCAATATTATTATTTATCCATATAAGTTATTACGATGAAAAAGTTGTTTTTAATTAAAATATAGTGTGTTTTTACTATTAATTAAAATATGAAAGTTATCATAATAATATGAAAAATTTATCCAAGGTAAAATTTTATATCTTGATTTCAAATAATAATAATATTTGGTAAAATTGAACTTATAAACATGTCAAAAACTAGATTTAAAGTGGGTGCACCATCAAAAGGCGGCAAAACTACAATTTTTGAAAAATTCTTATTTTACCCGAAAAATTTATTTTGTTCTTATACAATGTTATAGAAAATGTGTAAGATGAATACTAATGTTATAAAATTCAAAATTTAGTTAATAATATTCATAACGGCCAGATCATAATAATATTATAATAATATATCGTTGTCTAGTAAAACCCGGTATTGCATACAACACACGCTATCGAGGAAGGTCGTGATTGCGTGTAATGCAAGCCAAGTCAAGGTTGCGTGTTGTGAAATAATCCTTCATTGTTTCGTATAACAGAATCCAACCATATTTCATTTATACATTTAATATATATATATATATACACACACACACACACTCAACGTTGCGTAGAATGACTATTATAAAACGAACATGAAATTGTGTGTAACACGATCCAAGAATAGTGTTGTGTATACTACAAGCTAATACGGTGTTGCGTATAGTTCAAGCTAAACTTGGTGTGTTGTATAATATAAGACATCAATGAAAGTAAAAGAATATTTTTCAAAAAATATAGGGGTGTTACATTCTACCCCCCTTAAAATGAATTTCGCCCTTGAAATTCTTCAGGGTTATAAATCGTTTACTATTCATAGAAAGCCACATCATAAAAATGAATACTAAAACTTAATTTTAAAAACTAAAGTATGAAATGCAATGATTACCCAAAGTAACTCATCATTGGGTTTCCATATAGGAGAACATAGATGAAAATATGGATATGGAAGAAAAATATAACCATCAAGTTCTGATGGAGAGTGGTAGAGGATATGGCTATGAAAAATCTGACAATCACAAAGCCTTAAATTTGTGATAATCTAGGGTACCATCTGATTCATCAGATATGAGGGCCCTAGGACAACATTTTTGGTTTTCAAGATCATTTCCCTAAAGTTGAAGAATTTGAATTAGAAAAAAATACTTACTTTATTTTGGTACAATCTCACTGTTGTTCATGCCTTGAACAATTTCCACTTAATCTCTTAAAGAAATGAAGTTGAATTTGTTATTCGTGAAGTGTTAGCAGATCATGTGATTGAATGACGGGTCATTCCATCTGTCTCAAACAAAAGGTTAGTAAAAGTTATTAAATATACATAAGTCGATCTATAGTGAGATTAATCATATATGTTTCCTAAAATGGACTTATACATCATATATCATACTGCTTAAAATAATAAAACTAGTTTCTACTAACCAGGGACATCCTGTAGGCCAGTGATAGGCGATAAAGGCCAGTCGCACTTCGGTTGTGGGTTCGATTCCCACAGACTTGTCCGACGTGATGGGTTGTTGCCCGTCCTACAGGTTTTCCATTTCCTAAAACTACATTACTATAACATCCAATCAATAATATCGAAAAAAGATTTATCCTTAAACAATACTAAATTATGTCCAACATAATCCATTCCAATCTTTAGAATTATCTAAAATACTTCGGTCCAAGATCATAGTATAAAGAAAATGATTACTTGAAATGTCACATAACAATCATGTGAATGCCATCATTTATCCCCCATAAGATATATCTTGTTGGTCAAATCACAAACATGTGAATAACTTAATCATGTATTCTCTTGAAAAATTAATACCCATTTAACCATAGTGAAAACATAAATGCTATCAAAAGTTAACTCTTTCCACATACCAAAACCAAAAATTTCTATATAATCAAACCATAATATCGCTTAGTCCTTATATCAGTCATGAGCTCATGAATACAATCAATCATCTCATTATCTTCTTATCCCTTCATTATGATCATATCATATACTTTCTAAAAATACTGGTACCATTCATCACACACTTTCAAAACTTAAGGAAACACAATAGTGTAACAATCCTTAGATGTCTCTTTATTCCATAGTACCATGAGATTACTTATACAACATTACACTTGATAAACATGTAATCATTCCACTACCTTTTTAAACCATTGACCGAGCTTCAACAATTCTTTCACTCACATATCATTTGTAGTCTCTTCATCATCATCAACATAAATATTACCCATACGACCATACTGATTCTCTTCATGAGACTTTCCCTTAGGGAATTGGTTTTCATAATGCCCGTACATTCCACATTTAAAACATTTAACCATTGTTGATGTCGTAGAAATACCATTATCCTCATCCATGGTGTTAACTAAACCTTTTCCTTTGCACTTACTGGCTTTATGTCCTTCTTTTCCACACCCAAAGCATCTTCCAGTTCCTTTGAAACATTCCCCTTGATGCCTCTTCCCACATGATTTACATAGGGGAAATTGAGCTTTCGTTCCTCGATGATCATCATGAAACTCCATCTTTCTCTTATTAACCGAGTCAGGAAACTTACCAAATTTGAGTTTGTTGATCATATTATGAGATTTCGGATTCGGCATAATAATGATGTTTGGACTTCTAAATCCCATTTAATTTGGTTGCTCATGAATAATAGCATTCCATTTTCCATCATATCCTCCATTATCGTGAATCATCTTGTTGCCAGCCATTTTCTAAAACCCAAAAAGAATAGTGTAAGAGGCAAAAATTATAATATAGGGGGAGTAACATCAATATCTAACATATTAGGTTTAATCTAATATCATTACCATAATTCTATAACTATAACATATACTTATACTTAACCTTAGGGAAATCCCCAGACATACCTTAGAAATATCTCTAGGGATCTCACTAAAGTTCTCGCATCCTAGTTTCCAAAGGTTGACTAAACCTTTCTTTTGATACCAACTGTAGAGACCCGAAGCTTGACGTACGTGAACATTACATTACTTTTTTGGAATACTTAATACATAACAAACAAAATACACACAAGGATCGTAATAGTTTAGTGTCTTTGGAAACTTGGAACGTAATATTCTAATCGTGGTGAAAGATCTCCAACATCTCCTAATAAAGATCTTCTCTTTTTTTCTTACCTAAAACCTTTCTTTATATCCTAGGGAAAAGAAAACATACAAAAGGGTGAGCTCAAATACTCAGTATGGGTAATCATGGATAAAATAAAACATACCATATACATATGAACTTAAAAACATGAACATAATGTTTAAACATCAAAATCTTGAGCAATGACATAAAACATGGAAGTACGCAGGGAATAGATCATAAAGAAACATTAAGAATGATAAAATAGCATGTGAATAAAAAATTTAATTGTGGAAACCATTAAACACATAATATGATTTCCATATTATCCAAGGCATTGATGCCAAGACCATCTTAGTGGACAAAGTCCCTTTCTGAATCAAGTTCACTCCTCATTCCAGTCCTGTATTACTGAATCAGTTTAACTTGCAGTTCCAGCCATGTCTATCTCATGAGATATAAATCTTTACCCAATTCATTGGAGGCAGATATAGGTCCCACCCATCTCATAATGAAATCGTTCTTACTTGTGCCACAAAATTAACATACATCAGTCATAATAACCCAATAATTAAAAAGGGTTTCATAAACATCATCCCATTACCACATAATCCATATAAAATAAATGGATATCATTTCATAATAAGAAAAGTGAAACCATTTAAATCTTAGAGAAATTACACTTTAAACATACACATGTTAAATAATGTCATCTTAGATGAAAATGGTTTTGATAAATCACTTGAAATGAATTCTTAAGGAAAATATCTTTTTTTCTTCAAAATCATTTTGTTTTCACAAAATGTCATGCAATTTTAAAAGAAAAGGTTTTTTCTGAAAGTAGCCATGAAATATTTTGAAATAAGCTTCATGAAAATAAGGCTTTATAAAACCATAAAAATCCTTTCATGCCGTATACGTGAAAAAAACATTCTTATCCTACTTTTTTCGAAAAAGTCAAAAAAGTACCTCATAACGTATACAAAAGAAAGATTCCTTACATACCATGTAGGAAAAGTCAAAAGTGGGTAAAAATGACTTTAAACATACATGAAACCATTTTTAGGAAACATGGACATGGATGATAACAATAACCCCAGTAAATAATTACAAATAAGCAATCTGGGATAAAAATGAGATTTACAAAATTATCCCTTACCTTAGGTCCGATATGCTTCGTACGTATCTGAACCCCCTGTATAATTATTTAAATAATGTTATTGACTTATTACAGAATCATATTCATTGTTATTATATCATATATGGTTCACGTATGATTTTGTATTACCCGTTGTTTTGTAAATTCATGTTAAAGTAGCGTTTTGGGTAAAATCGTCTCATTTGTCGTTCGTGTTTTAACTTGTAATTATTTATATGATTACATAGATCATGATTACTTATATCAAGAATGAAAAACATGATTTATATATAATATATATTCATAATATAAATATATATAATATATCGATAAATGGAAATAAATACATCGTTCATGGAGACGGTAGGCGGTACGTATGCATGAACGCTGTTTTCGTTTCCTTATTGAATTGAATGGAATTAAGTAGATGACCTACATATATATATACATAAATCCAGTATCATTATTATGTCATATATTTCATGATTACTTATTATATATACTTTATAATCATTCATGAATGGTTAATCATTGAGAATGAATCTCATCGCGTCGTGGAGACGGTAATCCGTACGTACACACGAGCGATGATATCATTCCCATGATCATGGAATTGTATTCAAGTGTATGTATAATATTTAAGAATAAATATCAATTTACAATAATCATATATATTCATTATTTACACCATTATACCCATCCAAGTAAGGTGGTGGTGGAAAATAGATTACACCACGGCATGGAGACGGTATTCCGTACGTACGCACGCGCAGTGATTTCATTTTCCGTAGGATGGATATATTTTGAAATAGGGTTGTTTCATACATATAATAACATATCAGTATATTATTGATACTGATGTTATTACTTCATAATGAAACAACTAAAGAAGAATAAGTGGATGAAGAAATAAAGTTGAAAGAATCGGTAACGAACATTACATCTTCTTTGAAGCGCCTCTTTGAGTCCTCCTCTTATGGCACTAAAATTGGTCTTTGAAGAAGACCGGGACCTGTAGGATGTTTCTAGGGAAGTGGATAATAGAATTTGGCAGGGGTTGGCCGAGCGTGAAGGATAAAATTGGTGTGAGGAAGAGAGGGAGGAGGTGCCCTTTTATAAGGGAGGGGATGGGCATCTTTGGAAATCTTAAAAATATTAATTTATAATAAATCTAACCTTACATAAAAACCTCCAAAAATGACTCATATTAGAATATTAGATGAGATATGGTTGTAATATCATCAAAAAATAAAATTTAGACAAGTTAGGAATTTATTTTCAACATTATCAACTTGATTTATCCTTATTTAATCAATTTAATTTTATTTGTGGTAATAACATTCTAAATTTTAAATTAAAACAAATAATTACTTATTTGTTGTGAATTTTCCATAATTGGATACTTTATAAAATTTTATACCATATAAATTTAAATTTCTAATTTTTAAATAATTTTGTGATTTTTAAACAATTTTATAATATGTTATTTTTATAAAATAACAATAGCATCAAATTTGACACTATTCATTTATTTGAATTTAAATAAATTATATACAGAATATATGTATGAAATAAAAGCTTTAATAGATTCATAATAGGTCATATGTATCTAAAAAATAAGTGGATCACATTAAATAGTTGATATATTATTTATTTTATTATTTTTAAAACCATTTATTTGGTTTATCTCTTAATAAAATAATTACTTCAACATTTTTGTATAATTATTTAATATACTTATATGTTGTATAAAAAATAAAAAAAATCCTATTATGAAGATAAATCTGTTACCATTCACAATAATACTTTTACTTTAATTTGTCATCTTAAAATCACAATATTTAAATTTTTATATTTATGAAATTATGAGGGTGACAACTTTGGAATCATTTAAAATAAAATAATATAAGTGTCATAATCATCTTAATAAGGATCCAAATGGTCAAAGCTTCCACCATTGGATGATTAGGGTTTATATATATACACTAATAATATGTTTTGTGCAGATTTTTGGGCCTTCTGATATGTATTAATATTTCAATAAAAACTATATTATTGATTTTTCACTAAATAAATAATTTCTGTATCATTAATGTATCACCATTAATGACAATTATTTAGTCCCTAAAAATTCTGAATAAATTATCATGATGTAGATAATTATATTATATTTCTGTAGACTATTCATGTTCTATGTTTTATGATGTTTATCACTAAATTAAAATTATTATACTTATAATATGTAAGAGAGTGACACGTTGTCACTTTCTTTGATTTTAATAATAATTAAATTATTTTCATGTTTAAAAGTCCATAAAATGAATCTAATTCGACCCTTAGGTGATATGGGTCGACTTTTAGCCATCCAATAGAATTTTGGCATGTGTTAGAGTAATTTTATAATATTATGTTTACCCTTAATTACCCGATTTATCTTTAACTACGGTAAATAAAATTTACCGTTGTTACTATTCATAAAGCCCAAAAATAAAAAGTAGTCTATTCATATAATTTAGACCCAATGATTCCAAATATGGAATCCATTTTTCCAAATTCAATACATAGAAGTTTCAGAAATTAAATTAAAATTAATCCTGTTGTCGAAAGAAAACGGGTTTTTGTTTAAAACATTGCAAAAGATTGAATTTATTTAACCTACGAATTCAATGTAAAATCAAGGCTAATGACATACATTACATTAAATGGTAAAAATATATTCTATTTATATTTTAAAACCATTCAATATTATTATTTAACCACATAAGTTATTACGATGAAAAAGTTGTTTTTAATTAAAATATATCGTGTTTTTACTATTCATTAAAATATTAAAGTTATCAGAATAATATGAAAAATTTATCCAAGGTAAAATTTTGTATCTTGATTTCAAATAATAATTTTATTTTATAAAATTCAACTTATAAAAATGTCAAAAACTAGATTTAATGTGATTGCGCCATCAAAAGGCCGCAAAACTTCAATTTTTTAAAAATACTTATTTTACCCGAAAAATTTATTTTGTTCTTATACTATGTTCTAGAAAATGTGAAATATGAATACTAATGTTATAAAATTCAAAATTTAGTTAATATTATTCATAACAGCTAGTTCAAAATAATATTATAATAATATATTGTTGTTTAGTAAAACCCGGTATTGCGTACAACACACGCTATCGAGGAAGGTGGTGATTGCGTGTAATGCAAGCCAAGTCAAGGTTGCGTGTTGTGAAAGAATCCTTCATTGTTTAGTATAACAGAATCCAACCATATTTCATTTATACATTGAATATATATATATATATACACACACACACTCAACGTTGCGTAGAATGACTATTATAAAATGAACATGAAATTGTGTGTAACACGATCCAAGAATAGTGTTGCGTATACTGCAACCTAATACGGTGTTGAATATAGTACAAGCTAAACTTGGTGTGTTGTATAATAGAAGACAGAAATAAAAGTAAAAGAATATTTTTCATAAAATATCGGGGTGTTAAACTTTCAACCTAGGTGGTAAGCTCCCCCAGTTTCCAGTGAACCAGTCTTGCATGGACCACCATTATATCCCTTTCTACACAATGAATAAAATATTTAACCCTATGATATATAGAGGTCACTATGCTTCGGTTGCAGACAATGTGGGATTACTATGATACTAACTTGTCCATACCCATAATTAGGTTTCAGCCTAACATTTGAAGGATATAAATATCCAAACAAAAACAACACTCCCCAACCTCTATTGAACACCCTTTGAAAAAACATATGTTTCTTGAACATACTCCCAATGGTTTATAGATCCTACTTACCCCACTCTCAAACTCCAATGAAATAATAAACCCATTAAAAATTTGGGATTATTTAAAACAAATATAGGAAACAATATCAAATAAGGCATTAGAAAGTATATAACCTATAATAATAGTACCTATAACTTTTGATTCTCTATATTATATATCCACAAGTATAAGATGAATGTCATGAAAATATCATGCCCCTATTCCATTTTATGTATTACAAGGCCCCTGAGTAACACCAATATGCGAATGCGAGCTCTGTTTCTCAAAAGAAGCTGGTCAACTACCTCGACCACCACAACCAGTAGAACTATAACTACAAGACTGGTTTGGTGTAGAAGTCCCCCCTTCATGAACTCTGATTTTGTGTAGCTGATCCATCACTACCCATCTACAATGGGTTATTTTAGAACCTTTTTATATTCCCCATCATACCGAAGGCTCATAATTATAATGGTGGTAGGGGGAACTATCTATGAAAGTGTATCGTCTAATTACGCTGGTGATAGATCACTCAAGTAAGATCCTATGTAACTGATCCTCCCCCAGACCATTCGTCTTTCCACTTCTATGGTCAATATTCTCATAATGATGCTTCATGGTCTCAAAATTTATACCTCTATTATTTTTTTCCAATTCCATTTATCCTCCTCTAGAAGCCTCTTTTAGGATCCCCTCATAAATGAGATCCTGATTCACCTCCTTTAAAAAAATTTCAACTGAAAGATATTCACATGGGACTTAATTTTACATTTAAACCCATCGTAAAATCACTTTCTTCCATATCATCATCTCTAGATAACCCTAGTTAAAATCTCTATAGATCTGTAAAGTGATCGGCATAACTCATAACCAACACACTCCCATGAGTCAACCTCATAAACTCATCCATTATCTCTAGTGAAATAATCTCAGGGTAAAAGTGCTCCAAAAAATTTTCTTGAATGTCTTTATACTCTATACAATCCATATTTTTACATTGACTATGGATGTCCAAATAATTCTTCTCCTAATCACAGAACATATTGGTAGTGAATTTTAATCTGTTCTCAACAGAAGTCTCTAGGTGGTCAATTATGGTTTGGATAGACTTAATCCCAAATTGAGCTTCCGTAGGTAAAACCTCTCTATTAAATTTTGAAGGGTCATGTAACTAAAAATCTCATGTTTGGTTATAAATAATCTTCATAACGTACACTAGGTCTCTTTCTATAAACTGAATAAACTGAGAAAAGTTGTCACATGACTAGTCTCCTTCTTCTTTACCAAACTCTATTGGTCTCTTAGGATCCACTACGAGAGGAACATCTCCACCATGTCCTCTTGACATCCTCTCAACAAGATTAGTCATGGATGCATATCTCTAGTATGTAAAAAACACTACTTGGGACACATAAAAAACATTAATACATTTAAAAATGATTTATTCACAATAAGACACAATACGTTATTCCCTCAAACCCCGCCTCATGGTCGAAACCTAGGTGCTATCACTATTCTTAACCATCCTACATATAGGTCATGGTTATCAAATGGTATACACATTCTCTTTATTAAAGTATATTTAAAAACCCATTTTCCACATTCAAAATCATTTAAAAAAATTTAATTTGACATTAGGTATCATTTTTAGTTCAATTTCTCAATCACGAAAAAACATTTCAATTTCATTGAGTTACTTAAAAGCTTCATTTTACATGCATGCCTAAAAAAGATGCATGTCACAATGAGAATCCTAAGTGCCCAGATTAATGCATGAATACTCAACTCCCACACCATTCTAGGTCATGATTCAAATATCATAAAATTCATAAACAATAATCACATCACACAACAAGTTCAACACATGTGGTGAAATAGAATTAGATTTAACAACATACATAAATAACAACACTTCCACCTTGGGTACTTGGATTTCACCCTTGTACATGGGTTATATATTCCCATGCATGATCTCTTAATCAAGGATCCGATCATCCTATTCTTTGGTTAACCTATCCCAATGAGTAAGAAAAAAAGAAAAAGAAAATAAAACTCATTTTATTCCACATTGTGTTGTCCTATTCTAGGTGCCACACATCGATGCTCTAAGCCTGTTGGCCATATGACCAGAGGTGGTCCTCCCAACACACTAGAGGTTATTGACACATAATAAGGGTCTATTATCGATTATGGAGAGACAATACCATCTTTATTAAATTATAACAATAGAAAAATGAAATAAATAGTAGTCAAATGATGTAGCCAATAACTAGGAAAAACGAGTGTCACATGATGAATAAAATTGAAATACAACATCCAAACCAAAATAGCACATATTCCTTGCCATGTGTGTGCCGTGTGTCAAATGACAAACCCAAAAATAAATCACTAAAAACTCTAAGTGGGTACTCACTCCATGTCTGATTCCCTCATCCATGATCTGTCCCATATCTTCCATCTAATATAGGGCTGTTTCTTTTATCCTATCATGAAAACATGAAGTTAATTCGAGTACTGATTAGACACTCCTGTAGGGTGTGATTAAAACTCAGTAGTCCATCACCAACAACTTCTAAAGTAATAATAATTCTATAAAAATATATGTATTTTAATAAATAATAAAGGAAACTGAAAAATTAAGCTGTTATCACATTTTAAAATATTCTTTATTTAACCATATCAACCCTCGGGTTCCTGAGGAAACCGAAACCATTAATGTTTTCTTTAGTTGTGGAAGAGTCTGAACTTCCCATATGGACACCACATATCAAAATACTATGGTTATCATTTATCATTTCAATTCAATTCATATTATGACCAATTGGAAACATAGTCCAATGCCAATATTTTGGGATAATATTTCAATATCTTGCACCCTAGGGGTATTTGAAGTGTCAACCTATTTTCCACAACCCCTTTATAAAATATAGCCCTTTGAATCATTATTCCTTGTCCCAAACACATATATATACCCATTATATATGGGTTTTTTCATGTATCAGTCCCTATCCCACACATGTATATCAAAATATCTCTTGTATCAAAATATCACACACATCATGTTTAAGAATCATTAATATTATAATAAAACATTGTCTTTAAAGTGTAACATTAAAATCTATTAAAAAAACATGGTTGATCAGTTTAATTGACATAGAATAGTATGAAAATTTACCATTATATCATTTGGGAATATTTGAATCATATAACCCATTTACCCATTAAGGTCAAGTCAACCATATAATAATCCACATTTTCTGTTAATTCATAACACATTAATTGATGCGTTAATAAATCCAAATTTCCCATCAATTCCATAGTCAGAAAATTATATTCATTAATTAACGAATTAATTAATCTAATTTACCAATATCTATTGCCCCAAATTATACCCAATTCATTATGACTTGGAAATTAAATTAAAACAAATAAATCTATGGTGAAATTAATGAATAATGAAAATAAAAATTTCATAATTACATAGATGAAATTAAATCAAGACTATGTGATTTTCAATTTTGGCCACCTAACTCAAAATAGTTGATGAACACTCACCAATGGAAATTGCCAATTGAAGAGGAACAACAAAGTTCCCAATGAAGAATGAGATATAGATCTAGAAACTGGATTTGAGATCAAATAATCAAGACCCATCAAACATAGATATAAAACAAACATCAATGGAGAAAAAATATCCTCATTTTTATTCAAAAAGAGAGTACAGGGTGGGGCACCTAATCAGGATGAAACCACATTCCTGAATAGGTGAAAATACGTCAATCTGCCATTCAATTCAAGAAGTACGATGTTTGAGAGATCGAGGAATTCATTTGGAGGCCTAAAAAATGATAGGAATGAGCTAGGGTCGATTTGGATTGACATTGGGTGAAGTATGGGTGGGTATGAAATTTTAAAACCAATTTTTTAAATAATTAAACCCATATGCATGTTTTCCAAGGTAGGGGTGCACAGTTGGGAAAACTTTTCATCTTAACCACTTGCCTCATACGGGGGGGGGGGGGGGGGGTCCAGGGGTTAATAAACCATGCACTAATCATACATCCCCTCTCATTCTTGGGTTTCATGTTTTTCTGGGGATATACCCAAGGTTTGGGAAAATTGTGCGCCTACCATGAACATCCCCAAACCCCACAAAAAACATCCAATTTTTATCAAAAACACACACATGGTAATACCCAAACCAAATATACTCAAAAATAGACAAAAGATTACTTCTAAATTAACTCGAGACATCTTCATAAAAAAATTTTATTTTAAAGTACCTCTAATCTATATCATAATTATCTTTACATCCACTAAATGTTCTTCTTTTGAAAAACATTGAAATTTGGATAATAAACTGAAGATATATTCTAAATTAGGTTGAGTGGATATCAAATATTAAAAGCCCCTAATAATTCATTTATATAAATTTTGATAAACCTATTTCTCATCTTTCCATTTTCTAATCATTGTTCCAACAACTATATGGTTGACATTGGAATTTTCTCACACACTCTAATCCTTGAAATAAGTTCACATGCAGGATCAGATGTGTAAATAATGGTAAAATCTTTTTATTGAACCACTAAAAATATTATAAGTGGTCTAACATGTCAAGTATTGATCAAACAAATGTATAATCATGTTAGAAACATCCTTGACAAATTGATGGTTATTTCCTACAAATATAATTTCATTCAAATAATCCAATACAATGAAACACTATTCATTCGAAATTTTCACATATAAGTTATGATCCACTCTAACTCTTTCAAAATCCAATTTCATTAGATAATATTCCAATTTGGAGAACCAATATTTACATTCATTTTGTAGTCTATACAATCCTGTCCTAAATCTATATAATTTATATTCATGGCCATTGGTGAAAAATTCCAGGGGATATTTGATATAAACATTTTCTTTTATAATTCCATTCAAGAAGGAAATTTTAATATATAATTGAAAAAATTTCTATCCCAATTTCATATCCATTTAAAATAATAATCAGATATACTCAAGATGTTCTACTGGGGGAAAATTATCTTTTACATTAATTCCCTTGATTCTAGAATTCCCTTTGAAGACCCAATTTGATCCAAAATTTTTTGATGTTAAATTAATTCCATAAGAACTATGGTCTAGTTTTAATCTCTCATATATTACTCTTTATTCATCAATTTTTACCAAGCCTTTTATTTATCTCATTCTTCAAATGTTTTTAGTTCCATATTAGATAATAGGGATGCATACTCTAAATATTTCATCATGTATTTCTGATTAAGTCCAATATTTCCTCCAATGATATTATATGGATCAAAATAATCACATTATTTATTTATTATAATGGAATATTTTTTTCAATGATACGTACTTATTTAGATTCTTTTTATAAATATATATATCTTAAAAATCATCAATAACCTCTATATTTTCACATTTTCATGACATTATTTATACATATTATTCTAAAACCACTATCCCAAATTTTTATTCTATTTTTATTTATTTATTTTTAAAACATTTCTCTCAACTATCCTATTGAGCCTTTTTTTTGAATAACTTTAAGAATTTTTGTTGATGAGTACCCTAAATGGAAAAAATCAACTAATATATCACCATATTTTTATTTTTTTCCAAATTTTTTCAATAAGTAGAACATGATTATAGACTCATGAAAATGATTTAAATATGTCTTTCTCTATTGACACATCTAAATAAGATGCCATTGATCTGTAGGGCTAAAAATAGATCGATCCTAAGTATAAACTGAAACCTATTTCACTTCCTTCTAGTAGTGAAATGTTTAATTATCTTCTATAAGTAAAACATTTCTATAAAATAAACCATCCTATTTCTATTTCCAACTTATTTTTTCTACCACATCATTGTTATTTATAATTCATTATTCTTGATTTTCTATTTTTCAGGATAATTCTCAAATACAATTGATGAATACATATTTACAGTACCAAATCACAAATTCTTGAAGTCATGACCAATATAATGTTCTGATTGATTCCTTTACTTGATCAAGTATTTCAAAACAAATTATT
The DNA here is from genome assembly GCA_963277665.1 of Viscum album. Classification (NCBI taxonomy): domain Eukaryota; kingdom Viridiplantae; phylum Streptophyta; class Magnoliopsida; order Santalales; family Viscaceae; genus Viscum; species Viscum album. The sequence goes on from OY728126.1 coordinate 535,169,903, forward strand.
TTCTCTACAAAACTGGACACATTCCATATATATGTATTCATCAATAAAAAGTAAAAAATAAAATTCTTCATATGTTACTAAAATTTTAATGGGACCACCCCCATCTATGTGAACTATGGAAAAAATATTCATTGTCCATTTATTTTTCTGTATTTTGTGATTACATACCATTTGTTGTATCATGTATGCATCACAAGTGCATTCTCTATCACACTCTAGATTATGAATATCAATTATATCATTTAGATTGGATGTATTCTTCATGATTTTTATATATTAATTTCCCCACACATTATTCCACACTTAAATTTTTTTAACCATTTTTACAATGCATATATTTTTATTCCTAACAACCTGATAGATATTTCCTATCATTATCCTGCCCTTAATCAATGGAAAACCATTTTTTTAATAAAACATATTTTATGGTAAAATGTAACATATAATCCTCTGTCAAATTGTATAACCACACTTAAGAGAATATTCTTTAAGACATTTATTAGTTGGAATTCTACACTCCTGAGATCATCCTAGAAATCTTTGTTATACCATTCCCTTTTATTTTAAATATAGTATCATTTCAAAACCTTAAATTCCCAACAAAATTTTCATTTAAATTATAAAAAAAATAGAATTTATTGTCACACAAGATGAGCACCCACTATATAGGATCAAGTACTGCAATTATTTGAATCATTGAGAATTTTTTTAATATTTCTATTTTATTTCATATTCTTTGCTTTCCACGAGGGATAAATTTGAGTCATAGATGGAACATACTGTTCAAAAATATTCATATAATTATTTATAACATTAATTTTCTTCTTCCAATAGAGACTAATTCTTCTTTAATGGGATATAGTAAGATTATTCTCCATCCTCCATGGAATTTTATAATATACATTCCCACATTCTCTTTTCATATAGACCCAAGCATTGTGTTCAATGTAATATAATATAAAACTATAAAAATGAAGGGAATTACCCATCTTAGAAGTGTAATATAGCAAAATTATACTTCTTTGGTTACAAAACTCTTATACTTTTATATATATTCAATATTTTAGGATTTAAGTCATTATGTGACCAATAAATTGAACTAACTAAAACCTCATTAATTTAGTAATTTTTATACTTCCATAGCTCTATATATCACCTAACCTGGAACAAATTTTTACATTATTCTAAGATTTAAAATTTCTATCATCATTTTTATTATCCTTTGTTATACAATGTTGTTACTTTAGCTGATGAGGATTTAAATTGAAAACCAATACCATTTTGGCAACCTGAACATGGTCTTCAGTCATCAATAATTTTATCTCTGTAGGTTGATCCAAGTTGTGTACTTTCTTTGAGTTCTACATAAGAGAATATTATAGATTGTAATTTATTATTTGAATTACATGTGTTGAATTATTTTTCAATATTTCTATTTAAAGTAACCACTTATTCTTCAAAAGATTCATTTATTTTCCCCTTTATTAAAGGAACTTTTTCAGATATTCAATCCATTTGATATGATCCTCTATCATTAATTTGTTTTCAATAACGTCCCAAATATCTATATGGCATATTTTCTTATCTTTACTCACTAATTGATGTTGATTAGTTTCATCCTAAAGCTTATACATATATTTAGAATAATTTTTCAATAAGGAACTTATTATTCGATTCCTATTTGATTAAATATCAATCCAACCATGTGTTACTTCTAACTCTAGTTTGAAGTCTATAAATAACTTTGGTTCATCATCATTATTATGATTAAATTTTTATTATTCAACTATTTTTATAAAAAACCAAAATTATATCAATTGAAATTACCTTATTATAATTATTTTATATAGTATAAACTTCATAAAATGACATTGATACCACAATAAAAACACTAAAAAATAGTAATGAATGAAGTAAAAGGTATTTCTAGGATTAACAGAACCTATACTAATTGAATAGTTACCTGACTGTTGGAATAATAATATAAACATTAGGAATCATAAATGAGCCAATATAATAGTAACTTCATCTAGGAAGTTATAAATAAATCTTAGGTATCTTATAAATGATAATATGATATACGTATGTCATAGAATAAGTAAATAAATGTTTTAAAAATGCTCAATTAAGTATTAATATTTTTGTAAAAGTAAATGTTTTTTAATTTTTTTAATAAATATAAGGTTTTAAAAGATAACTTATTTTCATAAAATTTAATCATAAATTAATATTTTTTATCTTATGATTATATGGTAATCTTATGAGACCTTAATTAAACTTTCAAAGTGTAATAAATTTAGTTATAATATAAAATTTAGTTTTTTTTTAAAATAAATGATTATTTTTTTGAAAATTAAATTTCTCATATTTCATATATTTATTTTTAAAAATGGATTAAATTTTTAATTCTACACATATAAAATGGTTATGGTGGAATTTTTGTATTTCTCTAAATTTTTTGATTTTTGGTTTATGGTAAAATACAATAAGTTAAGTTATATGATAAATACTTGAATGATTGAGTCAATGATGATGTAAGGATGATGTATGTACCATTGTTTCGAAATCACATGACCTAATTACTTTACTTAGTCACTGATAGTCTTGAGCCAAAATAATAAATAAATGAATAAAACAATCAGAAAACATGCCGCACCTCCAAAATTAATACCACCCCTCACCGCATCTTCTCCTCAAAACTTATAACCCATGAATATTTTTCAAATTATATCCAATACTCTCCCAATAATCTACCCCATATTAAATATTCTTTCATCTCAAGAGTAGACCAATCCCTTTGGTTAAGAAGGTTATAAAAAAGAAGATTTTCAAGTGGTAAAATCCCCCTACATTTTATTTTAATTTCGTTTCAATTTATATTCATTTCTTTTCTTATCATCACATACACATATAAAAATGGAAGTATATATCCAGTATATTTTATATAATATAATGTTATTGTTTTAATTGAATAACCCATTATCAATTCTGTTCCCCTGTTCCTTTTTTCTAAAACAAATACTCTGTCTCTGATGTGTTGATTTATTGTATTAAAGGATAATGGGTTTTTAATTTCCATTATCTCCTTCAAGGATGGTAATATTAAAAATTTTATGGTCAAAATAGATTATAATATATATATTAAAACTTATTTAATGTCATCAGGATAGCATATAAACATATTATTAATTAATAAAACAAAATTTGTTAGTGATGATTGAAAAAATGCCAAAATAATCTAAATGGTTGTCATTGACATTTTATATAATGAATAATCCTATAATATATAATATTATTTTGGTTCAATAAAAACAATATAATTTCAATTATGGAAAACTATTCTAAATTTACATGATCCTCCAAACACATATACAAGTGAACCGATCATGAAAACCAAGGAAACAAATGCTCTGGAATGATAAAATTGAATGTCATAACTCATCAAAAGTTTATAAATTAACTTAATAAAATTATCATAAACAAAATAAAAGTATTATAAATTCTAAATTAATTAATAAATTGACTTAATTTGATTATCCAGGTCATTAGCTACAAGTGTATAGCACTTTCAGACATAAGGTAAGGGAGTCTTTTTGACCACCCATTTTTTTTTGGGATACACATTCTCTCTATTTACCTCAATGAAATTATTATTTATTTTGGTGTAATTATTATCAATACCATGTATATGATCTAAACACATTTATCTAGATCATATCATACTTCTTTTATGGGAAATACATGTTTTATAGGGGTTTCTTCTCAATTCTTCTTAATAAGAAAACCCGATTAAAGGTAACATCTTGATTTCATACCAATTTTGAAGTTCACTAAATTGTTTATTTTAGGAAACCATTATTTTTATAAAATCACTAATTTTATCCTGAAAAAATATCTTAGTTGATTTATGTTTTTATATAAACAATTATTCTCTTTATGTTTAAAAGAAACGTTAAAATTTCCCCTTAAACTACACTAAAGTGCCTCATTTCTAAAGTTTATTGAACAATATTTTTACATGTTTTAAATTTAGTTTGAAATAATTTATCATTGTCTATACCTGTTTTTTTATAAATGCCCATTTCCATTCTTTTTTGGAAACCTTTAAAATACACCCATTGTTTATTCTTTATGACATGGTTATGATACCCATTTCTTTCTATGGAAAGATGTTATGTCTATAAATTATTTTTGATTATTAATTTGAAAAAAATATAGATGAACATGTTGTGATGGGTGTGTCTAGACAACTTTACAATGTATTCGGTAATTTTTTTGTATCATGATATGTCATGTTAGTATATGAAGTAAACATAATTCCTTTATGGTACTTTTTCCACCAAGTTCATTGGCCTTTAATGTCAGCCTTCAACCATGATACATATTGTTAAGTGGTCTTCGAAGTTATATTTGCTCATGATTATGTCATGATGTATGTTTTTGATGAATTATTATGATTTCATGATTAAATTATCTTATGTTATACATGTTATTCTGTCTTTTGTTTATTCATATTCTATTCCCTGTTTATCTCATCATGTTATTTCTTTTAACCCACATGCCATCCTTTATTTCAATGTTTATTTCCCTTATTGGTATTTTTAGCCCATACCTTTGTTCATATAGTCCCCAGGATATTCTATACAGATGTAAGAGATAAAATGAAGTTAGAATCTCTTTATTGAGATTAAATAAAATATATTTTTATTTTAGTTTCATGTTTTCTAAGTACGAATCTAGTCTTTAATAAAAGATGAATTTATGATCCCATGCTTGTATTTGATGATTAATTATTCAAAAAATCATGTACTAATATGTGAAAAGTTCTATAACCCCAATAGTTGGCATTAGATGAAGGTCTATTTATTTTTTGAGATTAAGCCTAGATAACTTTAGTAATAAACCTAGGGATAATTCTATCACCATGGATAACCTATATTAAAACATATGGAATTATAAGATAGAATATACTTTTCATTTACTTGTTTATACTTATATTTTTAATATTTCCTTTTAATATGCTTATTTGATTAGTATTAAAGCCCCATATTTGTAATTTCTTTTTATTAGTTAATGGATATAAAAAGGGAAACCCATGACAATAAATAAATGTGATTGAAAATGTGGGGATTTCTCTAATGAAATGAATAATTTTATAGGAAGGGGTGCTAAAAAATTCATAACGTAACATTATCAACTAGATTAATTTAAGAAAAATAACTTAAATTTTATGGAACACCCTCCTCCTAAGACTGTGAAGGTTCTGGTCAAATCCCTTATAAAAAAATGACTCCAATGTCTAGTGGGGTTTCTGATACACTCCTCAAAAAACAATGGATTAAATCTATTTAGATGAAGTTCTCTTTCCACTAGTTCATAGAAGATGTGAATGTTATTCTTGTGGTCAATCATTTTGATGGGGAATCTGATCATCACATTACACTAATCAGGAAAACAAATTATATGTAGGAAATTGATTCTACGGAATTTGAATCATAAAAAAAATGTTTTTAATAATTTTTTCCCCTGAACTAGAAGTCTTAAGATGGAGTGGGATTTCCTTATAATTAAGGAAAGGGAAGACGATTCTAATTGGGTATATAAAGAGAACATCACAAGACATTCAAGATATCTCTCTGAATTTGTCATGAACACCAAAATCAAGGTAGATCTCATCTTTACTGGACTAAATCAATGTCAATGAAATGAGTTGGTGATTATATACGTTGATAGTTATGATGAGATTGTCTATTTTTCCATAAGGTTGAAATGGAGATCAGAGAATCTTAGTATTCTCATGGGCCTAAAGTTAAAAAGAGGAAGCCGATGCTTAATATGGTAGGATCAATAGATACATCCCATGATGGAAATAATACCTAATATCCCATGTCTCAATGTTTTGGTAAGAAGCATCATGAGAACAATCTAAAGGGAACCCAGATATTGTTTAAATGTTAAAGAGTGGGGCATCTGGATAATAACTACCAAAAGGATATGAATAATCCCACTAATGTGGAAGAATAAAGGAAGGTTCAGATAAAAAATCGTCATGTAATGAAGTGTTTTAACTACAAGGGATAAGGGAATTATGGATGATAATTCCCTATGACAAGGGTTTTTGTGCCAATCCATCATAGAAACCTCTATGGAAATAATTAAGGTCAGATGCTATCACTACTACTAATGTAGAGCGGAAAATGATATAGTGAAAAGTATATTAGTTATTCATTCTAGAATAGGAAATATAACATCTGATTTCGATTCTATGAATTTTTTATTATATTTCAATTTTAGTAGAACTATTTAAAAACCACCTCAAAATATGGAGGTTGAGTTATCTCTAGGAAAAAAAATATGGAAAATTATTGAATCCAAATATATAACTCCTCCCAAATTAATGTTTTGGACTTAACCTCACAAGAAATATCATCTTACATTATTTTGATGAGTTAGATTCTATATTGTTCTTGAATTAACAATATTTATAAAAATCCAACATCAAATGTTGGGAAATGGATTTATTTCTTCACATCCCAAGGAATACTTTAATTTTGTATAAGTGTAAGGAGGAGGATGAATCTACTTTTGAATAATCCCTTAAATTGTGGATATTTTTTCCCAATGAGAAAGAGTATTTACCTCAAATGATTGAGATAGAGGAGATAATAATTCTCAAATACATTCCCATTATAATGGACTATAAAAATTTATTCCATAAAGATTTTCCTCATAATCCCTTAAATTGATTGGTTGAGTTATCAATTGAACTTATTCTTGAATCTTTGCCTATATTGAATTCTCTTTACATAATGTCCACCATTGAGATTGTGGAACTACATAAGTAGTTACAAGAGAATTTGGACAGTTGTTTCATATACCCTTGGGGTTCACCATGGGTTCTGATAGTCCTATTCATCAAGAATAAGGATGGATTAATTTACCTCTATATTGATTATCGGGAGCTCAATAAAATCATGATAAAGAAATGTATCACCTTCCATGGGTAAATGACTCATTTGGTCAACTACATGGGACTGAGTATTTCTCTAAGGTGGACCTTTGACCAGGATATCACCAATGAATGGTGAAGATGGAAGATATTCCCATGACAACCTTTCAAACAAGGTATGGACACTATGATTTCATAGTGATTCCATTCATAATCATTAATGATCTAATAATTTTCATGGATATAATGAATAGAGTCTTTTGATATTACCTATAAAATTTGTGGTAGTCTTTATTGATGATATTCTTATATACTTCAAGAGAAATGAGGATCATGAGAAGTATTTGAATACCGTTCTAAAGACTTCAGGAAGGTAGAAACTATATGAAAAGTATAGTAAATATAAGTTTTGAATGTAGGGAGTATCATTATTAGGGCATGTTATCACGTGTAAAGGGATATCTTTATACCCTTCATAGACAAAGGTAATCAAAGAGTGTCCACAAACAATATCCGGAATGGAGATTAATTATTTCCTTATTCATGATTCGTATTAATGATGATTTGTGAAGAACTTAATTTTATTTTCAAACCCATTAACCATGATGAAATTGAAGAGAGTAATGTTTTTCTATAGCAGTTAATATGAACGCTTCTTTGAGGAGTTTAAAAGCAAGATTATCACTACACCATTACTCACACTACCAATCAGTGGGGAACTCTCTGTGGTATTCAACCATGCTTCAAAAAAGGGATTAGGCTGTTTACTAATGAAAAATGATAATTTGATAGATTAAAAATCAAGGCAGTTGAAAAATTATTAGCATAACACTACCACACATGATATAGATTTGGAAGCTATGATCTTTAAATTGAATATCTAGTGTCATTACCTCTATAGGAAGAAGTTTGGGATATATAATGATCACAAGAACCTAAAATATATATTCAAAGAAAAAAAGATTAATATTTCCCAATTAATATGGTTATAAGACATCAAAGATTACAACTGATCAATCCAATTCCATCTAGATAAAGAAAATAAAGTGGAGGATGCTCTCAACCGAAAGGATTCTCCATCTTTATGAATGATTATATTCCATATGGATCTAATGTTATTATAATTTAAAAGGATTAACATGGGAATAATTAAGAGAGAATAATCATCAATCCTTTCTCAAATTATTTCTCAACCATCCCTCATGTAGAAAATAAATGATGCTAAAATAAATGTTGTATAAATTCATAAAAATGTAAAAGCTACCAGAAATAAGAAATCATTAGAGTTAAAATTTGATTAGGAATGAGTCAAAATATTTGAGAAATTATTATTTGTATAATCTAATACTGATATGAATAATTACATTATTAATGATGTACATATATAAACATTCTCTATTAACCTAGAATGTTGAAAAGATGTATTGGGATCTCCGATAGCACTATATGTGGGATAATATGAAGATATATATTGATGAATATACATCAAAGTTCATAGTATTTTAGCAAATGGAGGCTAAAAGGAAAAATTCTTAAGGGATGATTAAACCATTATCCAAACCAATGTGGAATTGAATGAAAATAACTATGGAATTTTTCATTGGACATCCAAAAACATATAGGGGAAATAATATTATATAGGTAACTGTGGATCATCTTATAAAGATAACTCACTTTGTCAAAATTCAAGAGGGATTCTTACATGATCAAATTTCATGGATATACATCTGAGAAGAAGTTTGGATTCATGAATTACCAATATTAATTATATCCAATCGATAATTGAGATTTACCTCTATTTTTTGGAAAATTCCCTAATGTTCTCTAAAAAATGAGATGAACATTAGTATGAACTATCATACTCAAACTGATGGCCAGACTGAGAATACTATCCAGACACAAGAAGATATGTTGAGACCATGTTATATAGAATTTAATGGAGGATGGGACCAACATCTATCTCACTTTGAGTTCTATTACAATAATAGTTTCCACTGAAGAATCCAGATGCATCCATATGAATCCCTTTATAGGAAAATATGAAAAAAATTAACATGATGGGAGGAAGATAGTGGATATAACTTGTTTGGACCTGAAATCATTTATGAAATTTTAGAAAAGATAAAAACCATTAACCTGCATATCTAGGATTTCCAAAGTCGACGTAAGATATATGTACAAAATAATTGATGATACCTGGTGTTTAAGGTTGGAGACAAGATATTCCTCCACATATCTCCATTGAATAGGATCATTATATTTGGGAAGAGACGGAATCTATGACCTAGGTAAATTGACATATTCTAGATTCTTGAACATGTTAGAGTTTTGGCGAATAAACTAGCAATTAAAACAACCATGTCTCAAGTGAACGATGTATTCTACATATCTATATCAAGGAAGTACATAAAGGATCACTCTCATGTACTGAATTTAGATTTGGTAAATTTGGAAAATGATCTCTCTTACGAGGAGAAACAATTGAAGATCATTGACTATAGAGATAAAGTTCCATGAAACAAGACTAATCACCTATTTAAATTACTATGGAAGAACTATATGTATGAAGAGGAAACCTGGGAACTAGAGGAAGCATTGAATGATAATTACCCAGACATATTTTTAACATATAATTTAAAATGAAATTTTGAGGGTGAAATTTCATAAGGGGGGAAGAATATAAAACCTAGAATTCTGTCAATGGAAATTTTCTACTTATAATTATGAAGTATAGTATAAACTACATAAAAAACAATTGATAAAACAATAAAAACATTATAAATGAAGAATTAATGAAATAAAAGGTATTTCTGGAAATTAAATAACATATACCAATAGAATAGTAACTTATCCAATGGAATAGTAATGTGACCAATATAAATAGTAAACCGGCCAATAGAATAGTTACCTCACCTATTAAATTAGTAATAATTTTATGAATCATATAAATGAATATATGATGTAATTATATCATTTAACAAGTAAATAAATTTTTAAAAAATGATAAATTAAGTATTGATGTTTTTGTGAAACATAAATGGATCTTTACAATTTTATAATTAATATATTATTTTAAAATAAAATTGATTTTCACAAAATAGATTCACAAATTAATATTTTTTGCCTTATGATTATAAGATAATTTTATGCGACATAAATAAATTTTTCAATGTTTTATAAAATATGTTATAATTTTAGAATTGATATTTTTAAAATAAATAATAATTTAATTTAAAAATTCAATTTCACATATAAATGAATTTATTTTAATAAAATGAAGTCTATTTTTGAATTCTACATGTCAAAAAATGTTATGGTGAATATTTATGATTTTTATAAGATAGTTAAATTTTTAGTGGATATTGAAATGATGTAATTCTCAGTATAAGAAAAATAGAGGAATTATTGAGGTAGTGATGATGTATGTGAGATTTAACCATCATTGGTAAGAAATAAAATGCAATAGTTTATGTACATAGTCACAATAATCTACACTATTGATAGTCTTGATCCAAAATAATAAACAAATGAATAAAATAATGAAAAAACACCCCCTCCACTAGAAATACCACCCGTTCAACTCACACTTTATAAGCCTGGAATCTAGTCCAAACTATATCATATCCTATCCAAAGCCACTTCACCCATTTCCAAGATACTTATTTCTCAACAAAAGTCCAAACCCTTTTTCATAATGAGGTTCTCAACGATAATAAGTTAAAGTGGAAAAATCCTCTTTTGTTTTCTTTCAGTTTCTTTTCAATTTTTGTTCTTTTATTATCCTCAAATAACCCACACTTATCAAAGTGGAATGACAACTCTAGTATATTTTATATAACATAAATTTATTGTGTGAATGTAAAATTCAATCATCAATTCTATTTCACTCTTATTTTGTTCTAAAAATGATAACATCTTCTATGATGTGTTGATTTATCGCATTCAAGGATGAATAGTTTTCAATTTCCATTACTGCCTTCAATGCTGGTCATATAACCATTTTTATGTTTAAAAACGATTACAACATATGTACTACATATTATTAAATTTCCAATAACCAGTATATACACATAATATTAAATAATAAAATAAAACTAGTTTTTGATGATTTAAAAAACACAAAAACAAAATCTATATAGTTATCATTGAAATTTTGTCTAATGAATCATACTCAAAGATGGAACGAAAATGATATAAAATAAAATTTGATATTATATAAGTTCATTAATTATATATAATTTCAATTCTTGATATAAATTCTCATTTTACATAATCTTTCATACATATATACAAGTGAATCGATCATGAATATCAAGGAAACAAACACTCTCGAATGATAAAATTGAATATCAAAACTCATAAAAAAGACCATAAATGAACTTAATAAATTTTAATAAATCAAATAATTGAAGAAATTATTCTTAATTAATTAATTAATTGATATAATTTTATTATCCATATCATTAAGTACAAGTGCAGAACACCTTCAGACATAAGGTAGTGGGATCTTTCTGATCCCCCATTTTTTCCTTCAAGTTACGATTTATCTCCATTTACCTTAATTTAATTATTATTTACCTTAATGTAATTATTATAAATATGTGTATATGTTCCAAAATTGTGTTTCCATATCATATCATTCTTCTTTGATGGGGAATTACTTGTTTTATAAGGTTCTATTCTCAATTCCCTCCGATAAGCATGCCTAATTAAAGATAACTTCTGGATTTTTTTACCCATTTTAACGTGAACTCCATTATATAATCTAATCTAAAATAATTTTTATAAAATCAATAATTTTATCATGAAAAATTTTATTGGTTCAAATATTGTTTCAAATAAAATATTATTCCATTTCAATTTTAAATAATCTTTAATTTTTTTCTAAACTACACAAAATTGGATAATTTATAGTCTCTTAAAAAATATTTTTACATATTTTAAATTAATATGGAAATAATTTATCATGATATATTCCTATTTTACCTTATGAATTTTCATTTATTATTTAAATCAATTATTTCTTTAATTATTTTATGATACACCCATTTTTTTTCTTTTTGACATGATTCTGTAACTAATTTATTTCCACGGGTAACTGTTATGTTTTTACCTTATGTATGATTATTCATGTGGAAAATATATGCATCAACACATTATGAATAGTGCACCCCAAGAGTGTTCAAATTGATTATGTAATTTTTAGTCGCCTGAGACATCATGGTGTGATAGGGAGTGAACTTGATTCTTTTATGGGACTTTGTCTGCCATGTGAAATAGTCTAGGAAGTTAGGATTGATTCATGATCTACCATGTGAAATGGTCTTAGCAGTTATCCTTGAATCACTCCTATGGAAGGTTGTGGGTTATTTCCAGATTATTATAATACCCTGATTATATGATCCCTTGTTATACATATAAGGCCTTCCCTTAAAATATTACATAATCTTGAGATAAGTCAATAATTTGACTTTAATTATCATAGAAGATATTTTTAGGTTTAGAGTTGAAGAGAATTAGGACATTATTAATAAATATCATCCCATAATCATATAAGAGGATAATATCAAAAGAGTATCCATTTTTTTCCACCAGAGGAAGTCCTTTTAAAAATAAAACATGATTTCTTTTCTTGATAAAAATCTTCATGACTTCTTCCATTCTACTACTAATCATTATACCTTGTAATTTTTTTAAAACATAGTATGAATATAAAATCTCATTAAGGGAAACACAAATAAAGAAAACAATCAGCCTTTCTAAAACATGGAAACCATGATTACATTATCATAAAGTTAAACTTTTCACCTTTATGATGTTGTAAATATTATTCACCAAATATAAGCTCATTGAATATCATTTTGTAACTAGAAGATTACCATAAAACCCATAGAATTAACACATAAAATATAAAAGGTAACATGGGGCATAATTATACTTTAATTGAATAACCATACAGTCGAATTCCACACATATTATTCTTAAAAATGGAAGAGCTATATGACCGAATTCCATACCCAATGCATTGGAGGTTATAACGTAACCACCCATCCTTGGTTTATCACAATAACACCTATCTATGGTTTATCACGTAACCACAGGTTAAATTTCCAAGTACCATTATATAATCATGACACATAAATGATAGTAATTATCATCATTTCACACATAAAATTTCATTTTCAATCACAAGAAATAATTTCAAGATATTCAAATAGTCAATCCTTTTTGAAATCCATTTTCAATACCAAAAAAAAAGAATAATAGATTTATTTTCCATTAAAAACATAAATTATTATAGTGGAATCAAAATATTAAATAACGATTATGGCCACAGAGGAGACATTATAGCTGTATACATTAAAAATTTCTCTTTTTGTTGTTTAGTAAAAGGATTCAGAGAAAAATTATTCCTTTGAATTAAAATTCATAGGGTTTTATTATACACCGTATAAATGGAGGTTGTGTATATTATCAAAATATTCCTTAATTAAAAGATATTGAGACCGAGACCTTTACATTGAGTCCGACTCACCACGTACAATCGTTGTGTTATTGAATAATAAAATTGGATTAATTTATAATTTCTTGAGAACCTTTTTCATATCACTTATTACAATGTTATAAAAATTACATAATTACTTATGTTTATATCTAATGTTTTTCAATATTTGGTACTTGAGTCATAAATGTAATTATTTTGATATAAATTGTCCGTGTGGTCAAAATTCCATCATCTACGGATTTTTATTCATGATTTAAATATAATATATATCCACTATATATGTATTTATAATATCAATAATATTTGGTGATAATAAATGAAATTCATCGTTCATAGAGATAGTAAGCCGTACGTACGCATGAATGCCACATCGATTTCTTTTTCATATTAAAATAATAAAAGTTGAATGGTTTGTATATAATAATAATAGTGTTAGATTAATGTCAGGAATGTTATAGGGGTTTAATAAAACCATCCATTATTTTTTCTATGTATAGAGGGAACGAATCATATCAATTTGAGGGGTCGGTCTTCAACAAATTCCCAAAAGAAATTATCATATTTACACAACTTATAAAGCATAAAGGTATGTTCTAAATAAAAAAATACATAATCATAGATACCAAATAAATATAATATATATCATATTTAAAATATTTTCCTTTATAATGGAATCCATGAGAGATGGTAGAGAAAAATTGAACAATCAACATTTCATTAGGGCGTAGTTCTCCGTACACAGAAACAAAATGTTCATTACCCATTAAATGGAGGTGTGTGTAAGTTTTGATAGAAAACATATCATAAAAACATCCTAGTATATTTAGTATACTTTTTGTGTTATTTAGTCATTTAATAACAAGTGTTTATGGAGTGGCTAATGGAAATGAAACTAAAAAGCACAAGAGAAGGCATTAGCTTTTAATCAGGTACCTTCCTTTGGTTTATTCCAAAAGGATTCATTTTGAGGATTTGTACCACAAGTGTGGCTTCAAGGATAAGTGGAGGGTTTCTAGTGTAATTACCCAACCCTAGAATCCTGGTGTCGGGCATTATTTTAATACATTGGCATTATCACAAGGAATTAAGTACCCAAGGACCAATCAGTTTAGTAGTCTTGGAAAGTAGATTACATACCTGAATTTCACATTACAGTTTCTTAAATAAAATAAAACACAGATAATCCTATGAAAACTCCATTATTCCCCTAGATTAAACATGCATATCAATCATAATAAACCAATTGTAAACCTATGAAAATAAAACCTAAGAAGGGGTGAGCTCGGATTCTCATGTAAGGGTAAGTAATTTAGCAGAATCTATAAACTTTTAATTAAAGATGTATAACAGAAATATCATCATTTTAAACAATAAACGTTAAAATAATATGGTAAAAAATAAATCAAAAATTACTATATAAACATTCTAATGGATATTATTGTAGTATAATAATCATATATAACAACTAATTCTACAATGATGGAATGAATAATGCCAGACATAATAACTACTACGTCAAGGACTTGTTCCCAGACCATTAAAAAAAATTCTATCAAGGCCTTGTGCCAAGACACTATTTTTTCTAAAGAGTCCTACTAATGAATCGAGGGGATATAGTGGGCCCCACCTCTCACTTACAAAGTCTAATTCATTTCTTATATGAAAATGGTGAAACATATCATCATCATTCTTATTAGAACTAGAATACAAAACATCAATACTTTAACAATAATCCATGAATGGTATAAATATAACACATCAACAGTCAAACATATCTTAACTCATTCAATACAATATACCAGATTTTTTAAAAATAAGTCAACCTCCATCAAGAATAATAACTTGTAAAACATGTCGACATAGTTGAAAAAGATTAGTAAAACTCTTTGAGAGAAATATCTTTTTTTTCTTGAAATCATTTTGAAGTCCCAAAATTTATTTATGAATTAATTTACAATATACTCTTCAATTAAAAGTGTCCCATAACACATTGAATCTTTTAAAAGGAAGTAAAATTTTAAAACAATCAAGTCCATATAAATAGATCCTCAAAATCATTTTTAAAACGTGTACATTAGTTAAAAAGATTTAGAAAAATAAATATTTAAAAAATTTAAAATGATGATCAAATTTAAGAGTACGTTCTATAAAACCTTAAAATATTCCATTTTAAAAATATTTGTATGAAACATGGACATGGATGATAAATATTACCTAGTAAATACTTATACATAAACAATCTTGGATAATAATGAGATTCAGAAGTTAACCCTTACCTTAAGTCTGATATTCTCCGTACAACTCTGAAACACTTTTATAATGTTTTTAAACATATTATTAACTTATATCAGAATAATAAAAATATTTATGATATTATATATGATTATTTTATGACATTATATTAACAATTTATTTACAATTCCAAGTTAATGCATCATTTCGGGTAATATCGCTTTTTTTATCGTACATGTTTTGACTTGTTATTCTGGATCATATTGCTCAGATGATGATTTACGTACTTAAAGAATGTATAATATTATTTATATATCATATATATTCATAATAAAAAAATATATAATATAAAGATATATAAAATTGAATAAACCGTTGATGGAGACGGTAGGCGGTACATATGCATGAACGCTGTTTTTGTTTTCTTATCGTATTGAAAAGACGTAGTGAATAAAATATATGTAAAAACATATATATAACATTAAAGTTGACTAATTTTGTCATATATTTCATAATTATGAATAATATATTTTTTATAATCATTCTTTGGATGGTTAAAGTGGAGAATGAATCTCATCACGTCATGGAGATGCTAGGCTATATGTACGCATGAGCGACAATATCATTCCAATAATGATTAAATGGTATAGAATTGAATGTAATTTGAATTATAAAGAAGAAATATAATATAATATTTATTTTTTAAATACATTATATTCATATTTATACTCATATAAATAAAGTGTACATTATAAACATTACATCACGACGTGGAGATGGTAAGCCGTACGTACAAACACACGGTGTTGTATTTCATAGGATGGTAAAAATAGAGGTATAGTTTTCCCATAATTTTAAAAAAATATTATAATATATTATATTCTATAGTTATTATTATTTTTTGGTAACAAATTAGTATGATGAAGTAGAAGAAGAAATGAACATTGAAAGAAGGGATAAATCGATTACCTCTTCTTCGGGGGTCACCTTTTGATTTGAACTCAACGAATATTTATGTTGTATTTATACCCAAGGTTTTTACCCTAAGATAAAGTTAGGGGAGTTGGTAGGAGAATTGTCCAGGGGTTTTCTGAGCCAAAGGGCTTTGGAGGCATTAATTAAAAAGATAGGGAGGTGCACTTTTATAAGAGAGGTGAGGGGCGCTTTTGGAAAATCTTGAAATATTAATTTTTTATAAAATTATTTTCACATTATTATAGATCCAAATTGATTTATTTAGAGGATAAGATGAGTATGGGTCTAAATACTCTCAACAAATAGGTCTTAAAAAAGTTTAGGTAAAAAATATAACCTTATATTTTAAATTTAACCCTCTATAAAATAAGTTAACTCTTACCATGTCCTCTTGTATTTTTTATACTACATGGTTAATGTCAATACTATAAAATACCAAGAGAACCTAAAGTGGATAATTTATAAAATTTATCTCACTATAAATTTTATTTGTCTAAACTATATATTTTTCATATTTTTAAATCATTTAATAAAATAGTACCTATTTTAAAAATTCACTTATGTCATTTTCACACTTATTAGTAATTGATTTTTTTTAATGTCATAGAAACATGATTCCTTTGAACCAAAGGAATTAAATCATACCTCATATGTCAATTTCATCCAAAAAATTCGTTTATGTCATCAAAACCTTTAAAGTATATTTATTTTAATATTTATAATATCAACTGTTTGATTATTTCATTAATAAAGGAAATACTGCAATATTATTGTATCATAAATAAATATAGTTATTTATTTTATAAAAATTACATATAAAATACCATGATTTATAAATATTTTTATATTTATAATTACTATATATAGGCACATATATCATTTATATAAACATATATTAAAATTGATTTAGTAAAAGATATATGTTTATGTTATATTTGTCATTACTTTAAAATAATTCTTATAACATGTCATTATAACACCCGAGTGGTCCCAAAATTCCAACATTTTGGGATAAGGATATTAGTGGTCGAATATATCTTATTAAATAGGATTAGGACACATGTTATAGTTGTTTTATATTACTATAATATAATTTTTTTCCCTTATGTACCGAATATACCCTTTAACCATGGTAAATAAAAATAATTATTGAATTTACTATTCATAATGTCAAAAAATAAATGGTACATATTTATAAAATTTTACCTTATGATTATAAATATGGAATCCATTTTTATATATTCAAAACAAAAAAGTTTCAGTAATTAATGTAAAATTATTTCCAATTTTGAAAACCAAAAAACATGGTTTTAAGAAGTAAAAACTTTCAAAACATTGACATGTGTTTATGTATAATTTACATGTGAAATTACTTATAATGGCCTAAATTATATTAAATTGTAATAATATAATATAATTATACTTTAGAAAAACTCAAATGTATAATTTAATACTATAAATTATTTCAATTAAAAAAGTTGTTTTCAATTAAAATTTTGTAATTTTCACTATTCATCAAAATTTAAATGTTATCAGAAAAGAAAAAAATATATATCCAAACTAAATTTTAATTCTAAAATTCTAAATAAGAATTTAATTTCATCAAATTTTATATCTAAAAGTTTCAAATATTGGACTTAAAATGGGTTATCCCTTAAAAAGTGGAAAAACTATATTATTTTGATGATACCTCTTTTATCTGAATAATTGATTTTTTTTTCATATATTATGTATAATAAACACAAAAGATGAATGTCAAAATTATATTGGATATATAAAATTTAATATGTTGTTAATAATATTCCTAACCTCTTTTTAAACATCTAGTTTGACAGGTCATGATGCGCTTGAACTCGATGTTGCGTACATCACAAGCTATTGAATTATTTTAAAATGAAGTATACAGTGGAATAATGGGGTGTTACATTATCCGCTCCTTAAAAAAATTTCATCCTCACAATTTAAACATGGGATCTAAAACTAGGGGTTTAACATTACAAAATATCTTAATTGAAATCCCACATTGAAAAATGTATTAATGAGGCCTCTATTTTAAAATAATGAAATATTAGTTTGAAGGTTACTGAAAATAACACATACTAGGGTTCCATTGAGGAAATATTGGATATGGAATAGAAAAATAACCATCAAGTTCTAATGGAGAGTTATAGATAATGTTGTTAGGATAATGTTAACAATCTGAAATCCATAAATCTACGATGATCCTAAGGGACCATTTGATTCATCCCCAAAGAAAGTACTAGGAAAACATTTTTGGTTTTCAAGATCATTTCCCTAAAGATGAAGAACATGATAATAAATACTCACTTGATTTCATTAAAACATCACCATTGGTTATTCCTTGAACATTTTCCAATTCCTCCCTTATTCAAGGAAATTAATTTGAATTTTTCATTTTTGAAGTGATGGAAGATCATGTGTTCCATAAATAGACTGATAAGACATTCCATCTGTCTCAAAAACAGTTAACACGGGTTATCACATATGCATAAATCCACCTATAGTGAGATAATACAATAATATAAAAAACTTTAACTGGAGTGAAAATTATAATATCCATAAATGGATAACTTTAAAATCCTTCAAAATACTAAAAATCTACAAATTTAGAAAGAGGTGAAAAATATAGGCTTAGAATTTATCTCCCATATCTCCTCGAGTAGTTCTTGGATGTCAATTTCCAATCATGTGAACAAATTCTTCATGTATTCTCTTGAGTTGTGGTAACAATATGAATTTTCAAATATCCTTATTGAAAGCATTAATGTTTTCTTGTTCCAAAAAATTGTGGATTATTTCTTAAGTCCCAAAAAGTTTAACACTTCATCCATGATAGCATAACCCTCTTGTCAAAAAATCCAATTTAGTTCTCAAGAAACTAGAATCATCCAATGCACTTATTCAAATCCAACATATCATTATCCGAACATCATTATTATAATATAAGGAACATATTAAGGGTAATTTTTACCTTAATCACATGTTCTCTAAATATAATATTACCCTTGAATCAATTTTCTTGTCCATTATAAATATTAAATATATTCATGAAAATTATTAGAGAAAAACATTAACTAAATACTCTTTATATACTTAACTTATTAATAATTTTTTGTTCCAAATACTTAAATACTTCAATCCTTCCAATTTAATGGTTGCTATGGAACATGTCCTTCTTTAGTTTAGAGGTAGATTCTTATTTCTGGGCCTTGAGTTGGGTAATTACCATGATTTACATAGATGATACATTTAACTCCATAAAAATTGATCACTCTATGACCCTTTTTCTTATAGATATAACATCTTCCCCTCCATTTTTGGAATTTCTCAGGGTTCTTCTTCCCTTCCTCCTGACATGTAGGAAACCCGATCTTCTTTCCTCAATGATTCTTAAAATTTGAACATTTATAAACGTTCATCTTCTTCTTACTCAATGCTTTAGGAATGTCATAAAATATCACATTGATAATCAGGTATCATGAAAAATAATTCAAAATAATCACAAAATCTTTCTCTCTAGTCATTATATGATTTTGTTGCTCAAAATCACCAGATTTTCCATAAAACTCAATGTTAATACAATTCCTTACAGTTTCCTCCATTAACTAAGGCCAAAAATAATAGGGCGAGAAACATATATCAATGAAGAAAAATACATAATCAAAGGTAAGTTATTTCAATATATAACATCTTAGGTTTAATACTAGGTTATCCAAGATCATTACCAAAATTATAGGGGTTATTCTATACTTAACCTCAAAGTCAATCGTAGGGTTATGATACCTAATCCATGTTTTACAAATCTATTTCCAAGGCCATTACAAGAATTTATCTGATATAAACTCTAATGACCTGAACCTAGAATCCCAGAGTTGGTGCATTATTTTAATACATTTTTATGATTACCAGGAATCAAGTCCAGAAGGATCGATCAATTTGGCAGTCTTTGAAAATTGATTACATACATTAATTTCACATTACAATTTCTAACATAAAACACAACATAAATAATCCTTTGATAAATCCATTATTCCCCTTAATTAACCCTATATATCAATCATAATACACTTCTTGGAATCATTGAAAAATAAAAAATAATAAGGGGTGAGCTCATATGACCAGTAAGGGTAAATTATTTAGCAGAAGCTATAAACATTTAAGGAAAGATGTATAATAAAAATATCATCCTTTTAAAAAATAATCATGAACATAATATGAAAAAATAAAGCAGACCTTACCATATTAACACTCCCAGGGATATTATTCTAGTAATATAATCACATGTAATAAGTCATTTCACAATGAGGGAATGAATAATGCAGGACATAATAACTACTACATTAAGGCCTTGTGCCATGACAATTAAAAAATATTCTATCAAGGCCTTATTTCAAGACACCAGTTTGATTCCTGAGACCCACCAATGCATATAGGGGCTATAGAGGTCCCTTCCCATCACTTAATAAGTCCAATTCTTTCCTCATATAAAAAGGGTGTAACATAATACTATCATTCATATTAAAACTAGCATAAAAATGTCATATCTTTAACCATAAACCAAGAATGGTACAAAAATAACACATCAATAGTCAAACATATCTTAACTCATTCAAAAAAATATGCAAGAAAATATTATAATAAATCAACCTCAATCTAGAATAATATTTATTAAAGGATTCTAACATAGTAGAAAAAATTCATCAAAACTATGTTAGAGAAATATAACTTATTTTCTTGAAATATTTTAAAAGTCACAAAATTTATTAATGAATTAATTTAAAATATATTCTTGAATTAAATAGTGCTATACCTATTCTAAACTATAGAAATTAATTTAAAATTTAAAACAATCATGTCCACATAAATAAATCCATTAATTAATTTTGAAAACAAGGACATTAATTAAAAATATTTTATAAAATAAATATTTAAAACATTTAAAATGATGATGAAGTTAATATTCCATTCCATAAAACCATAAAACATTCCAATTTGAAAATATTTTTAAGAAACATTTACATGGATGATTAAGATTTCCTAGTAAATACTTACACATAAACAATCTCAGATAATAATGAGATTAAGAAATTGAACATTACCTTAAGGCTAATACTCTCCATAAAACTCCAAAACATCTGTATAATTTTTTTAAAACATATTATTAATTTATATCAGAATAATAAAAATATTTATGATATCATATATTATTATTTTATGAATTTATATTACGCATTTATTAACAATTCCAAGTTAATGCAACACTTTGGGTAATATCACTTAGTTTATCGTACATGTTTTGACTTGTTATTCTTGATAATATTTCTTAGATCATAGTTTAATTACTTTATGATGGTATAATATGATTTATAATTCATATATATTCATAATATAAATATATATAATAGATAAAAAACTAAAATGGAATACACCGTTCATGGAGAGGGTAGACCATACGTACCCATGACTGCTATTTTCGTTTACTTATCTTATTGAACAGAAGTAAGTAAATGACATATATGTATATATATATATATATTTCATTACATTAGAAATATTATGTCACATATTTCATAATTATTAATGAAATATTTTTTTATAATCATTATTGGATTGCTAAAGTGGAGAATGAGTCTCATCACATCATTGAGACGGTAGGCCGTACGTATTCACGAGTGATGATATCATTCATTTAATGATTAAATGGTATGGAATTGTATGGAATTTGAATTTTATAGAAGAAGTATCATGTTATATTTATTATTTAAACCCATTATATTCATAGTTATACCCATATAAATAATGTGTACATGAAATATAATTTACACCACAACGTAGAGACTGTAAGCACACACATGATGGTATTGTTTTTCATAGGATTTGAAAAAGTGTAATATGGTTGTCAAATAATATTAAAAAGAATTAAGAATATATTATAAACTAGAGTTATTATTTTAGTATGGTAATAACTTAGTGATAGGAAGTATAAGAAGAAATGAACTTTGAAAGAAGGGATAAAAGGACTACCACTTCTTTGGGGGTCTCCTTTTGATTTTAATGAAAGGACCCCTTAAGTTGGATTTATTTTCAAATTTTTTCCTATAATATTAATTTGTTTTAATTTTTTTGGAGATTTGGGAAGGGGGTTTTCTATAAAAAGGGATTTTAAGTTGTGAATTAAAGAAAAATGGAGGTTCCTTTTTTTAAGAGAGGTGTGATGCACTTTTGGAAAATCATGAAATATTAAATTATTATAAAAAGATTTTCGGATTCTAATATAAAAAAACTTATTTATTTCAACAATAATATTTTATGGGTATATATCCTATCAACGAATAGGTTGTAGACATATTTTGGTCATAAAATTAACCTTATATTTTAGATTTAACCCTTTGTAAAATATGTTAACTCATTCCATGTACTCTTGTATTTTTATACTTAATGGTTAATATCATTACCAGAAAATGCCAAGAGAACACAAAGTGGATAATTTATGAATGTTTTATAATTATTAAAGTTATTTGGACTAACTATATATTTTTTATGATTTTTATATCATTTAATAAAATAGTATTTGTTCTAAAACATCATTTTTATCAATTTTGACACTAATTAGTAATTGATTTTTGTTAAAGTCATAAAACATGATTCCTTCAAACCAAAGGAATTAAATCATACCTCTTATGTCAATTTCATCCAAAAATTCATGTATTTAATAAAAACATTCAAATTATATTTATTTTAATATTTATAATATCATTTGTTTCATGGTTTCATTAATAAGAAAAATATTGCATCATTATTGCGTCATAACTAAATTTAATTATTTAATTTATAAAAATTAAAAATAATATACCATGATGTTTTAAATATTTCTACCTTTTTAATTATTATTTATATACATATATATATATCCGTTAGATAACCCTTTTCTAAAATCGATTTAGTAAAAGATATATGTTTATGTTATAATTATCTTTACTTTAAATGAATTATTATAACATGTCATTATCACACCCAACTGGTCCCCAAATGACAATAATTATACCTAATTATTCTCATGGTTGAATATATATCATCCAATATGATTATGAAATGTGTTAGGTAAGTTTTATATTATTATAATATTATTTTTACCCTTATTTACCTGCTTTACAATTTAACCATGGTAACTAAAAATAATTACTCAAGTCACGATTCATAATGTCAAGAAATAAAAGGTATCTTTTTACACAATTTGCGCCTTCTGATTCCAAATATGTAATTCATTTTTCTGAATTCATAACACAAAATTTTCAGTAAATAATTTAAAATTAATTCTTGTTTTGAAAACCAAAAAGTGGGATTTTAAGAAGTAAAAACTATCAAAGGATTGACATATGTTTATGTCCAATTTAAATTTAAAATTACTTACAATGACCAAAATTATATTAAATGATAAAAATATATTCTAATTATACTTTAAAACCACTCAAATTTATAATTTAACACTACAAATTATTTCGAATAAAAAAGTCTTTTTCCGTTAAAAGTTTGGATTTTTCACTACTCAACAAAATAAGAACGTTATCAGAAAAGTAAAAAAAAAATTATCCAAAATAAATTTTTTATCGTGATTCCATATAAGAATTTAATTTAATCAAATTTAATATATAAAATTTTCAAATATTAGATTTAAAATGTTTCTCTATTAATAGGCAGAAAAAAATGCATTTTTTAAAAAACACTTCTTTTATTTGAGAAATTGAATTTGCTCATATATTATGTCTAATAAACAAAAAAGATACATGTTAAAATTATATGGGATATATAATTTTTAAAATTTGTTTAATACTATTCTTAACCACATTTTTCAATGCCTAGTTTGATAGGTCACAGTGCGCTTGAACTCAGTGTTATGTACATCGCACACTATTGAATTATTTAAAAAGCAAGTGTACCATGGAAGCTTGGGGTGTTAAATCTAGGAATATTTTTGTGAATTTATTGGATGAGACATAGGGCTCTTGAATTGTGAGTATTAGATTAGATATGGTACCTTTTTATAGAAGAGGGAAGGGAACCTTTAGAAACTCTTAAATTACTAAATTAAGATAAATTATTTTCTAAATTCAAAATGCTCCAACATAAGACATGAAGAATATAAGATGAGTATAGGTCAAAATAATCTCATCAAATAACTTTTATACATGAATTGATTTTATTTGAAACCTTATCTTTTCAGTTTACCCTAAATTATTTTCTTTTATGTTTAATTGTGGTAATAACATTTCAATTGTTAAGAGGATGTTAATTTTACTTCTATTGGATACATTTTTCATTATTGGAAACATAATGATCTTTTAGAACTTATCATAGTAAATTTAGTGTTTGAAAATATTTTTAGTATTTTTAAATAATTTCATAAATATCTATTTTTATAAAACATAAATTATGTAATGTTTTACACTATTAATTTTATTAAATTTATACAAAATCCAAAAAGATAGGTAAATTAGAAACAAATAAAATAATAGTATTGTAACATGTCATATTAAACTATTAAAATCATGGATGACATAAATTTTTTCAAAATTACATTATTTTAATATTTATAATATGATTTGTTTGATTCCTTCATTAATAAAGCAAGCACTGCATCATCTTTGTGGAATACTTAAATATAATTATTTAATGTCAAAAAACTATAAATAAAATACCATGATGTAGTAAATATTTTTATATTTCTAATTACTATCTATATTCTAAGATATAACTTATATAAAACCATATTAAAATTGTTTGAGTATGAATATTCATGGTTGTAACATATTTTCCTTTACCTTAAATTTAAAGTTATAAGTGTCATAATCACACCCAAGTGGATTCCAAAGGATAAATATTCATCCAAAGGGTTATATTGGTCTTCAATATCTAAAACAATAGGATAATTAAATGTTTTTGTTTATTTTTATTTTTTTAAAAATCATTTGTTCCCTTATTTACCTGATTTAACATTTAACTATGGTAAATAAAAATAATTACTACGAATAATATTCATAATTTCTAAAAATAAAAGTGAAAAAGTTAAATAAGTTGAAAATTATGATTCCAAAAACAAAATCCATTTTTACAAATATATAACATAAATGTTTTAGTAATTTATTAAAAATTAATTCCTATTGTCAAAATGAGAATACATGTTTTCTAAAAGTAAAAAACCAACAAAATATTGGCATGAGTTCATATAAAACATCAATGTGAAATTATATACATTGTGTAAAATTTGAATAAATGATAAAAATTAAATACAATTGAACATTATATAAAATTAAAAGGACAACCTAACTGTATAAATTAGTTGGGCGAAAAGGGATTTTTGAATTAAAATGCATTATTTTTCAGTATTTATTAAAAAATTAATTTTATCCCAAAAATACCAAATATTTATCAAAAGTAAATTAATATGTCTATATTACAAATTAGAGGTTTATTTTTTCAAATCAAACTTATATAAGTATCGAAATTTTGATATGGAAAAGGTCTGTCAACAAAATGCAGTAAAACTACATTTTTATAAAAATTCCCCTTTTATTTGTAAAATTGAATTTGTTATTAAATAATGTATATATAAAATATAGGATTAATTTTAAAAATCAAATTGAATATATTTAATATATATTTTATTAATAAAATCTCACATAAAGGTTAGTGAGTGTTTACTAAAACCAAAAACGTTAGTGCGAGTTTATGAGTAAAATCATCATATATTATCTTATGAGGATACTAAACACTAAGATATACTTATTCATGTTATCTCAATCTCATAACTGTGAAAATTTATATTCTGATAATAATTGTTGTAATATAAAACATGTAACTTATGCTTAAATAACACCATAACCTTTAATATTATTTAAACTGACCTATGATACCAACTATATGGCCTCAACCTTACAACTTTACATAATCTTGAGATAAGTTAATAATTTTAATTTAATTCACTTCGAATATCTTCTTAAATTTATATTTTTATATAATTAGGAAATTATTAATACATATCATCATGTTATCATACAATAGGATACTATTAAAATAATATCAATTTTCCACCAGAAGAAACCCTTTTAAAAATTAAACATGATTTATTTTCTTGATAAAAATATTTTTACTTCTTACATTATCTTACTCATACTTATAGTTTGTGAAATTTCTTTAAAAACCTCATATGAGCATAAAATTATATGTAAGGGAAACACAATGAAGGAAGACTGTTAGCTTTTCTAAGACATGAAAACCATGAATACATTATCAGAAATTATTAATTTCCACCTTTATTAAGTAGTAAATATTATTCAAAATATATAAGATCATTTATTACCCTTTTGTAACCAATTAATTATCATAAAAATCATATAAAACACAAATTACATATAAAAGGTATTATGTGATATAATCCTACTTAAATGTAATAACCATACGGTCGACTTTCACACATATCATTCTTAAAATGGGAATAGCCAAATGACTAACTTTCATACACAATGCATTGGAGGTTATAGTGTAACCTCCCATCCTTGGTTTATCATGGAACCACCCATCATTGGTTTATCACGTAACCACTTGTATTTGGTTCATCATGTAACCACACTTCAAATGTTCAAGTACCATTATAAAATCAAAAAAAAAAATAAATGATAGAAATTATCAACATTTCACTCATAGAATTTCTTATGCAATCAAAAGAAATCATTTAATGATATTGAAATAGTCAATCCAATTTCAAAACTATTTTCAATACAAAAAAAAACTAAAAAGGGAATAAGGTATTTTGTTCCCTAAAAAACATTAAATATTATAGAGTAATCCTAATATCAATTAACGTTTACAACGATAATGAAATCATTGTCGCTGTATACATTAAAAACATTAATTTTTGTTGTTTAGTAAAATGATTAAAAGATAAAATATTCCCTTTGAATTAAAAGTCAAAGGGATTTGTTATACATTTTATAAAATAATGTGGTGTATATTATTAAAATATTTCTCAATGAAAAGAGATTGGGATTAACCCTCTTACCTTGAGCTTGAATTGTCACATATAATAGTTATGTTCCTAAATAAAAAACATAGGTTAATTTCTTCTTTCTTGATAATATTTTTCAACTTATTACCATGTTATAAAAATTAAAAAAAATATTTTTGTTTATATCATAAATTTTTTTGATATTGTGTACGTTAGTTGAAAATGAACTTGTTTTGGTGTAAATTGTACATGTGGTCAAAATTCCATAATTTCCAAAATATTACTCATGATTTAAATATCTTATATAACTAGTATATAGGTATTTATAACATCCATAATATTTGGATATTAGAAATTAAATGCACCGTTCAGAGAGACTGTAGGACGTACGTACGCATGAATGCTACTTACAATTCATTTTGATATTAAAATAATAATAATAAAATTTTATGTAAAATATTTTCCATTACAATGGCCACCATGAAAGGTGGTAGTGTAAAATTGAACAATCATCGTTTTATGGGGATGTTGTTCTCTATACATAGAAACAATATGTTTATTATCCATTAAATGGAGGTGTGTGTAATTATAGATCAAAAACATAGGATTAGAACATTCCTATATATTTAGTATACTAGTTTCATTATGTAATTATATAATAATAAGAGTTTAAGGTGTGGGAATGGAAATGAAACTAAAAAGAATGAGAGAAGGCATTACCTCTTAATCGAGTAACTTCTTTTGTTTTATACCAAAGGGCTTCCTTGGGAGGATTTTTGCCCTATGTGATGATTATAAGACGAGGTTGAGGTTTCTAGAAAGATGTTTGTGAATGTATTGGGTGAACTAAAGGGCTCTCGAAGTGTAATTATTATATAATAGTGGGTGCCTTTTTATAGGATAGGGAACGAGCACCCTCATAAACTCTTAAATTATTAATTTAATATAAATTTTTTTCAAAAGGATCCAACATGAGATATGTCAAAAAAAATATTTGGATAGGTTGAAATAATCTCATCTAATAACTTTTATACATGTATTGATTTTATTTTAAACCTTATATTTATCGTTTACAATTAATTATTCTCTTTTAATTTTAACTATGGTAATAATATTTTAATTCTTAAGAGGCTATTAATTTTTCTTATATGGGGTAAATTTAAAACAATATGAAGCTAATATAACTTTTTCACCACATCATAGTTACTTGGAGATTTTAAAATATTTTTAGTATTTTTAAATAATTTAATAAATTAGTATTTTTATAAAATATCCATTATGTAACTATTTATTATATTCATTTTATTGAATTTAACTAAAAAATGAGAGATAAAATCAAACCAAAGCATTGAATAATATTTTAACATGTCATACTAACATAAAAAAATATTGTATAACATACATTATATCAAATAATATGTATTTGAATATTTAAAATATCTTTATTGGATTCCTTATTTAACAAAGCAATCACTGTATCATTATTGTGTGATAATTAAATTTAACTATTTAAAGTCTAAAAATGATAAATAAAAGTCCATGATGTAGTAAATCTTTTAATATTTCAATTAACTATTTATAATCTAATATAAAACTTATGTAAACCAGTATTGAAATTTTTTATTAAGAATATTCAGGTTTAATACATATTTTCCTTTAACTTAAATTAAATGTTATAAGTGTCACAATCACACCCAAGTGGATTTAAAAGTCCAAATTTTCATCCCAAGGGTTTTATTGGTTGTAATTATCACATAAAATATTAATATGACACATTTTATGGTATTTTGATATTATTATAATATTTTTACCCTTATTTACATGATTTACTCTTTAACTGTGATAAATATGAATAATTACTGATGTCAAAACTCATAATGTCCAAAAATAAAAGGGACCTATTTACATATTTTGTACCATATGATTCCAAATATGGAATACATTTTTACAAATACAAAACACAGATGTTTCGGTAATTTATTTAAAATTAATTCTCATTGTAAAAATGAGAAAACAAGTTTTTTAAAAGTTAAAACGATCAAAAGATTGATATGTGTTTATATAAAACATCAATGTGAAATTATATCTAATGAACAAAATTAGATTAAATGATAGAAACTGAATTCAATTTATCTTTAAAAACATTTAAATTTACAATTTAAATATATAAATTAATGGGATGAAAATGTTGTTTTGTATTAAAATGCAGTATTTTTCACTATTCATTTAAAAATGAATTTTATCAGAAAAATACCAAAACATTAACCAAAGTAAATTTTTGAGTCCTGATTTTAAATAGTAAGTTCATTTTATCAAATATAACTTATCAATGTTCCAAAAATGTGATTTAGAAAGAGATCTTCATTAAAAGGTGTGGAAATTTCATTTTGAGGAAAATACTCATTTTATCTGTAAAATTGAATTTGTTCTTATATAATGTATATAAAACATATAAGATGAATTTTAAGAATTAAATTGAATATATTACATAAATATTTAATTAATAAAATCCAAATAGAATGATATTATTATTCTATAAACTCAATTATTTTTCTTTTAAATAGTTTTTTTCATCCAAATTAGATCCTTTATATTCAATTGGTTTTTATTTTATTTCTTATTTAATTTGGTATCTAATGAATCCTTATATAAAAATATTTAAACCAAATTTTCTTAATTTATTAAATATTTTTCATTACCACCATTTTAATTGCTATGTGATAACTCCCATAGTAAATAATAATATTAATTTGTTCATTTAGGTGAAATGTGACTTACGATGTTTATTATCAAACATAAATATTCCTTTAAAAAGCATGGGATGTAAAAAAAAAGTTATGCTACTATATATTTATTAATGTAATAGTACTTTTATATATTATCATGTTATGACTACTAATCCTTGTCTTTTGCTTTATTTTTATATTTATTTACCTTACTGAAATTTTTAGACCATCTCTTTGTTCATGTATTTTCTAGGTTATCCTATGCAGACACATGAGAAAAAAGGAATTTTTCCTATATTTATGGATATTAAATAATATATGATTTTATTTTTGTTTAATGCCTTCTAATTGTGTATTTAATCTTCTAAATACACTATTCATTATAATACATGGTTTCAATTTGTTAGTTTATTACTCATTAAATCAAGTAATAATATCTGAATAATGATAGGTTCCTATAAATTCAATATTTTAATCTGACTTATCAGATATAAATTATTTTTTTACTCTTTTGTGATCCTTATCTTTCTCTTCTTCATTTATTTTAAAACTTATTTGAAAATTTTGTATAGATGATCTTCCTTGCATGAGATCTCTTAAAGGTGTGAATCTCCTTCTTGACACTTGAAAAATCTAGAGCTTCTTTATCCTCTCTATAAATTTCTTTAAGAAACTTATCTAAAATATGTCCTATTTTCCACTTAAAAAACAAATGGATTTTTCTTTTAAATCCAACTTTCCATATTTTCATTTTTTTAAATAAGAGAGAGAAATTGATCATAAATATATTCTTTAGTTTCTAAATACACATTTATATTCATTATTACAAATATTTAAATAAAATTTCTATAATAACCTATCAACTGGTTACCTGGGGCTTTATTCTCAATCTATAGGCTATAAGACTTTTGTGCATATCATTAAGATAATGTTTAATCAAATTCATTTCATCGAGAGTAGAATCCTTCAAATTAAAGTAAGGTGGAAGCCTTCTAAATATCTTCCTACAAAATTTAAATATTTTCTAAAATCTACACGACCCCCGATGACTCCAAAATCAAATGTGATAATTTTTACAGAAATAATACCCCCTTTTCATAAAAATAAAATTCAGATCATCAAACGTTTTGCAACACCTATGGTTTTTCTTCCTCCACTTTCATATCCCATAAATAGATAAAATTCATTTTTCCAAAATATATTTTATGGTGGAACAACCCATGAACTTCATATATATATGATATGATTAATAACTATACACATAATTCATTTCCTTTTCAACACCATGACGTATCTTATTTTTTCTCCCTCAGCCTTATATAATATCGAAGAATGACTAACCTACACACCATCAATTGTTAAAGTGAACCCTTAAAAACTAAAATACCTATAATTATATACAATAACACATTTAGGTATATGAAAACATACTCAATCAATAAAATTAATTTCTCTAGTACTCATGTTAATCATCCTAATTATTGATCATTAATGATATATTCATCCATAAAACATGTTTCATTTGATACAACATATTGTAAACACAACCCCACACACCCTCAGAGGGGATGGATGAATTAAGATGTGTATTTATTTTTCAATTCTTTGGTTTTTCTTCAATGAAAATAAGAGAAGTATGAACATTTCAATATGTGATGCACACATATATCATTAGATATATGGAATGTAAATATTATACATATATATCATACTAGATTAACCTAAATAGGCCAGTCTAGGGAGAACACATTAATTATATGTTTTTATTATATGGTTGTAAAACTCTTCACAAGGGTTGTTATATATATTTGAGGAATCATTAATGATCTTATGTGAAATTCCCTTTCTTGTGTTCTGCCTAACTATTCATTCTATAGAATTAGAAATGATAAGAAACATAGTGGTTACAAAGATGGATATTGAAAAATATACAAAAAAACATTGAAGGTGTTGTCATGATGTTCCTACTACTTCTCCTCCTAATTATTTTTCATAAACTAGATATTCAAAATAATTTTATAATTTCCCCTATAATCGTATATATTTATAGGGCTACTATGATAAGTTCACATGCTACTACATATCCTCCATCATCAAGTATGAATATAATTATCCATTCCTCATTTATCCCTTGACTATATCTAGGTATCACTTCCTTTAATTATAAGGGAATAACATCCCAAATATTAATCAAAACATCCATTTAAAAACAAACTTGATTAACAAATCATAATGAATTTATAAAGTATTGTATACATTTCTTGTCTAAGTATTTATTTTAATAATCATTTAACACACAAATCAACTATATTTAAATCCCACTTGAGACTCGAACTTTATATACTTTAAATCCCAAAAAAATGTGATTTTCAGAATAATTGATATATTTACTTGTAGGAAATCACCTGTATTTTTTCATATGGAAATTCAACTTATAAAATATAATATTTCATAGAATTTTATTCAATCCTTTATAAATTATAAATTTTAAAAGTCTCTATGGATCTGTATAAATTTGTATGCATAAGAGCCTTAGCCCAATTGGTGAGGAATTGTCAAGTGCATCAAAGAGAACTGAGTTCAAATCCAAGTGGAGACATATTTCGGTGGAACTGTAGCAGCACTGTAGTAGGTATTGTTCGGTACTATAGTAGTCTGAACTATTTATATGCTTGGGCTCTCGGGACATTTTTTTGGTCCTCGGTTCCTTCATGGCATTCGGTCTACCCACGGTCTTCGAGCCAGTATGGCTTTTGGTCCACCTAGTGGACTTCAGACCCCCCCCCCCCCCCAAGGCCTTTGGGCCACATGAAGTATTTCAGGACACCTGAAATTGTGCTCAATGGACTAGACATACTCTACAAGGAGAAGACTCTGTATGAGGATTCAAGGTTGGGGTATTCACCGTAGAAGAAGATAAACGAACATGTGAGAAAGAGAGGGTATGACATTACCATCAGGGCTCACTTATGAATACATGGGAGGACTCGAAGAATGGAAATGTGAATGGGGAGAGCTAATATCATGATTTAGAAGGTGTGAAGGAACAATTATATGTAGTTATAGTATGTATATTTCATCTAGGACCTACAAGTCATGTAATCTATAAGCTTATGGTCCAGGTAGGGGTTCCCCCTCATCCTTTGAAAGGGGGGTTATCGAAATAAAAAATGGACCTCCATGTTTTATACTCATTTTCTAAAGGATTAAATTCGTGAATTTTTAATTTTTATATCATTTTGAATCCATATTCTCATGATATATTATGATCATAAATACTAATACTCAACATTATAGTTGTATAATCCCCGAATTGAACAAATGTTAAAAATAAATTGAACACACATGGAATTCCAACCGGCCATTACTGAAAAATATACAGTCTTTATCTAACCACATGTTTAAAATAATCCAACTATACATAGAGTTTCAACCATCCATTCGAATAAAATATATTAAATTATTTAACAGACCAAACAAAGAATATCGAATAACCACTCATTGAGTTCCAACTGACCATGATTGAAAAATCAAAAAAAATTCTTGAACTGATCACACATTGGAAATCAACTGTTTGAATGATTATCTAAGATATAAAATTAATTTGAAATTCTCAAATTAATTAAAACATTATCATATGTACTTACATAACATGATCAGACTAAATTGAAAACATATAAAACCATAAATAATCAATGGTTCCAAAATATTTTTTGAGTTATGGTTTTTTTTATTCCATACCACATTTAGTGTTGATGTTAAATTCTAGTATAGGTATTTATAGTCAATATATAATGTATCTTAGTGTAATAAATCAATATTTGATAAAATATCTAGTGGGGAAATGTGTACATTGTAATATTTTAAATAAAAACAAAAATTATATGACTGAATAATATTTTTCATAAAAGATATATTATAGTGAGTTGGAATTGATATTAAATATGTCATATGAGGGATGTTTAATAAAAAGATTAATGAAAGATTTTTTTAGTGAAATGTATGTTTAAATTTATTGTGTGTATACAAATATGGGTTGTAAATAGTTTAAAATCAATAATGAGTAATATGATTATGCTCTAATAGACGAATCAAGGGTCATAAGATTTTCAGTGATTTTACTTATGGATAGAAAAATATATGGTTGGGTGTTTCAAAGGATTTGTGTTTTTATAGGATGATAGACATGGAAACCAAGATTAATATCAATTAAATAAGATAATGAAAAAAATTAAATTAGATAATCAGTGGAGATGATGGATTTCCTATATTTTGTTGTTGTTAAATGTGTGATTTTAGAATTTGTAAGATTGGTAGATAAGACCTTAAATGGAATCCAAGGGTTATATTAGTAGTTAGATCTTTGGGGTGTAAGTAAAAGGAAACCAAAACCCTTGTCATCTAATGTTTTTTTAATTTTAATTAATCAATTTTATAATATAAATATTTATTATCCCTCTATCCTTATTATGCATAATTATCCCCTAGTCTCCCTTCCCTCATTTTCACTCCCTCCCCCTTTACTTAAAATTTCTCCCAGATCATTATCTCTCACAAGATCAAAATAATGACCAGGGTAATTAATATTTTTTATTATTTATGTTAATAAAAATATCAGTGTACACTATTATTAACATTTAACATCACTATAATACAAAAAAACAAATTATCAAATTTTATCTATTTTTTCTGGTAAACAAAGATGAATAATTTAAAATATTGGTTTGGCTAACACATATAAAAACTAGGTAGGTGGTCCCTTATATATTAATCTATTTATCATGTGTTATGTTATATGATGCATTGACCCTTGGTATCTCATTTTAGGATGTGTTTAAATGGGGTTGAGAGTACTTTGATAAGTGAGACATATTATGTATAGTTACATGAATTCAGAATGAACGGTCGAATCCTTGTTTGGTGATTTTAGGATCACCTAGAGAATATGTATCTGACAAGATCATAAATTACTATGCACATTATATGTTTAAGGGTTATTCAATCATGATATGAGGTTTTATTATCCTTAGATATAATCTTATTTTCTAATAAAATTGTCTGCATTGAAATGTACTTATAGTGGTTAGTAAGTCGATGTGTTTATCTTTTTAGTGGATTATAAACCCAATTATTGGTATGATTGACAAATTTTTTTGAGTGGGATGAGGCTTATCAGGATTGATGTATCCATTTAGGGAATCCCTTGATGAGTGTTTATAATGATTGATGATTGATAATGGTTTTAACCTATGAAAACCATCTTGGTTGGTGTAAAATAAAAGAATTTATGAGGTTTATATAGTTTGATGGAGATAATAGAGAGGTTTTAAAGGGGTATTTATGTTAATGTTAAAATTTGATTGAAGATAATTCTTGAGTTATATTTTATAATATAGAGTAAAATGAAGTATTTATAAAGGGTTCACCAATATTCTAAGTACTGGTTTATTTTTGGATATAGCATTGGGGTCATATTAACTACTTGGGTTGTAGTTAGGAAGGGATGAGATGAAATGGGTGATTTAGATATGATTTCTTGAACACAATTTTGTATAACCTAATAGTTTGTTGTTAAGTTTATGGGGATGTGTATAGACTTAGATATGGGGTTTTGATCCATGATAAAATTAATAGAGAATTCAACTTCTTGATCTGGGTGAAATCGAGGTATTTCATGTTAAAATATATTGATATATATTTTCACAATGGGTATGTATTCTTTTCTCAAAACCACATTACCCTTTATATATTGAATTTTATCTATGCCCCCAAGGGGTTTTATTAAGAAAAGGCAATTGTGTAGTTTCAGATAAGATACATTTTTTTAAATCTTCAACCAAGTAATTCCATACTTGCATCACCATTTATATCTATTTCATTTTATATTATAAATTCAGTATTTATAATTCAAGATCCAATCCATCACTAAAATTAGATAAAAAACGACAATTGGTATAATAATAATATTTAGAACATAGGAAAACTCATGCATTAAAATAAAAATTATTGGGCATATCTTTGTTACAATAAAAGTAGCCTTAAATGTACTAATTAATAAATCATTCCTTAGTAAATTAAGTGGAGATTATATATTCATTAAAGACATGTTTGACATAAAATAGTACTTAGATTTATAACCAAATAATATAATTTCCAAAATTGAGTGTATAATCAATCTACCAAAAGAGACCCGAAACATGACGTAAAAGGACATTATATTACTTTTGTGTAATACTTAGTACATAAAAAAAACACATACAAGGACCGTAATAGTTTAGTGTCTTTGGAAACTGAGAATATAATCTTCTAATCATGGTGAAAGATCTTCAACATCTCCCATAAAGATCTTCCTTTTTTTACCTAAAACCATTCTTTATATCCTAGGAAAAAGGAAACATAAAAGGGTGAGATCAAATGCTCAGTAAGGGTAAACAAAAGAACTATCAATCACATCATATTCATAAGGATATAACATTTTGGAAATCTTAACCTGCAAAAGAGATCATAATATCATAACATGGGATAAATCATATTAGTGAAATATAATCCCAATAATCATAACCTAAAACATGAAACTTTGTGGCATACACACATAATCATAGAGGATCATTTCTTATTAGTCAGGACTCATTTCCAAGACTATCTTAGTGGACAAATTCCATTTCTGAACCGAGTTCACTCCTTGTTTCATTCCTGTTTCACTGAACTGGTTTAACCTGCCGTTCCATCCATGTCTATCTCATGAGATATAAAATCTTTACCCAATTAATTAGAGGGAAATATAGGTCCCACCCATCTCATAATGATACCATTCTTATGTGTGCCACAAAATCATAAACCATACATCATAACATAACCCATGTAATAAAAATGGGATTCTTAAGAATTGTGACAGCGTAAAACAACTCATATAAGATAAAGGAATACATAAAAATAATTCCATAACAACATAATCAAATAAATGTAATAATAGGGATAGAAATAGAACCCTTTATTATATTATATGGAAAATAATTTTGATAAAACACTTGAAATCCATTCTTGAGGAAAATATCCTTTCTACTTCAAAAACATTTTCCTTTCTTAACATGTCATACAATTTTAAACTACAAGAAGTTGATTAAAAATAAACTTGAAAACTTGTAAATTAAGCTTCTTGGAAATAATTTTTTAAAAATCCATTCATGCCTTATAAGTTAAAAAAACATTCTTCACGTACTTTTGTCAGAAAAGTCAAAAAGTACCTCATACGAAAAACGAAAAAAGATTCCTTTTAAATCTTTTACTAAAACTCACCGAAGGGTAAAATTGGATTTAAAAAAGTGTAGGTGGATGGAAACCATATTACATATTGATGAATCATGGATGTGGATGATAAAATACACCCTAGTAAATACCAAAGTATAAATAATCTCAGATAAAATGAGAATGTGATATTTTCCCTTACCTTAGGTTCGATTTTCTTTGTAAGTGTCCGAACCTCCTGTATAATGATTTAAATAATGTAATTGACTTATTCTAGAACCATAATCATTATTATGATAGCATATATGGTTCGCTTATGATTTTATATTACCCGTTCTTTTGTAAATTCCATGTTAAAGAGCGTTTTGGGTAAAATCGTTTCATTTGTCGTCCGTGTTTTGACTTGTAATAATTCATATGATTACTTAGATCATGATTACATAATTCAATAATATAAAACATGATTTATATATAATATATATATTCAGAATATATATATATATATATATATATAATAGATCAGTAAATGGAAAGAAATACACCGTTCATGGAGACGGTAGGCCGTACGTACGCATGAACGCTGTTTTTGTTTCCTTATTGAGTTGAATGGAATTAAGTAGATGAAATAAATATATATACACATAAATTGAGTATCATTATTATTTCATATATTTCATTATTACTTATTATATATACTTTATAATCATGAATGGTTAACGTGGAGAATGAATCTCATCACGTCGTGGAGACGGTAGTCCGTACGTACGCACGAGCGTTGATATTGTTCTCATGATCATGGAATTGTATTTGAGTGTATTTATACTATTTCAGAATCAATATCACTTTACAATAATCATATATAGTTATTATGTACACCATTATACCCATCCAAGTAAGGTGGTGATGGAAAATAGATTACACCACGGCATGGAGACGGTATTCCGTACGTACGCACGCGCGGTGATTTTGTTTTCCGTAGGATGGATAAATGGTGAAATATGGTTGTTTCATACTTATAATAATATATTAGTATATGAGGGATACTGATGTTATTACCTCATAATGAAACAACCTAAGAAGAAGAAGTGGAAGAAGAAATAAAGTTGAAAGAATCGGTAACAGACATTACCTCTTCTTTGAAGCGCCTCTTTAAGACCTCCTCTTAGGGAAATAACATTGGTCTTTGAAAAAGCCCAGGACCTCTAGGATGTTTATAGGGAAGTTTAGAAGAGAATTGGTCAGGGTTTGGCCGATATTGAAGGCTCAAAGTGGTCTGTGGATGAGAGGGAGGAGGTGTCGTTTTACAAGGGAGGAGAGGGGCACCTTTGGAATTCTTAAAAATATTAATTTATAATAAATCTAACCCCACTTAAAAACCTCCAAAAATGACTCATATTCGAATATTAGATGATATAGGGTTTTAATCGCATCAACCAATCAAATTTAGACATGTTTGGATCTTATTTTAAACCTTATCATTTTGATTTATTCTTATTTAATCTATTCAGGTTTATTTGTGGTAATAAAATTCTAAATTCTAAATTTTAACAAATAATTACTTATTTGTTGTGAAGTTTACATAATTGTTTACTTTATAACATTATAGACCATATAAATTTAATTTTTTAATTTTTAAATATTTTTGTGATTTTTAAACAATTTTATAATATGTTATTTTTATAAAATAACAATAGTGTCAATTTTGACACTATTCATTTATTTGAATATAAATAAAATATATACAGAATATATGTTCGAAAAAAAAGTTTTAATAGATTCATAAAAGGTCATATGTATCTAGAAAAGCAGTGGAGAACATTAAATAGTTCATATAATATTTATTTTATTATTTTTTAAACCATTTATTTGGTTTATCTCTTAATAAATTAATTACTACAACATTTTTGTATAATTAATTAATATACTAATATGTTGCATAAAAATTAAAACTAAAATCCTATGATTTAGATAAATCTATTAAATTTCACAATAATACTTTTACTCTAATTTATCATCTTAAAATCACAATAGTTAAATTGTTATATCTATTAAACTATGAAGGTGACAACTTTGGCATCATTTAAAATAAAATAAAATAAGTGTCATAATTGCTTGTATAAGACTCCAAATGGTGAAAACTTCTACCATTGGATGATTATAGTTTATATTAACATGACCAATAATTTTTTGTTAGGGTTTTGTGCATTTTATGGTCACTATTAGTTTAATAAAAACAATATTCTTGATTTTTCACTAGATAAATAATTTCTGCATAACTATTGTGTCACAATTAATGATAATTATCTAATCCCAGAAAATTCTAAATAAATTCTCATGATGTAGATAATTTTGTTAGATTTATGTAGACTATTAATGTTCTAAGTTTCATGAAGTTTATCACTAACTTAAAATTATTATACTTATAGTATTTTAGAGAGTGACATGTTGTCACTTTCTTTGGTTTTAATAATAATTAAATTATTTTCATGGAACAAAGTCCATTAAATGAATCTAATTCGACCATCAGGTGATATGGGTCGACTTTTAGTCATCCAATAGGATATTTCCAAGTGTTAGGGTAATTTTATAATCTTATATTTACCCTTAATTACCCGATTTACCTTTAACTATAGTAAATAAAATTTACCGTAGTTACTATTCACAATGTCCAAAAAAAAAAATTAGCTTATTAACATAATTTGGACCCACTGATTCAAAATATGGAATCCATTTTTCCAAATTCAATACACAAAAGTTTCAGAAATTAAATTAAAATTAATCCTGTTGTCGAAAGAAAACGGGTTTTTCTTTAAAACATTGCAAAAGATGGAATTGATTTAACCTACGAATTCAAGGTAAAATCAATGCTAATGTCATAAATTATCTTAAATGGTAAAAATTTATTCTATTTATACTTTAAAACCATTCAATATTATAATTTAACCACATAAGATATTACGATGAAAAAAGTTGTTTTTTAATTAAAATATAGCGTCTTTTTACTATTCATTAAAATATGAAAGTTATCAGAATAAAATGAAAAATTTATCCAAAATAAATTTTTATTTTTTGATTCCAAAGAATAATTTTATTTTTTCAAATGAAACTTATAAACATTTCAAAAACTAGATTTAAAGTGGGTGCCCCATCAAAAGGCATCAAAACTATATTTTTTTGAAAAATACTTATTTTACCAGAAAAATTTATTTTGTTCTTATAACATGTTCTAGAAAATGTGTATGGTCAATAATAATGTTATAAAATTCAAAATTTAGTTAATACTATTCATAACGGCTAGTTCATACTAATATTATAATAATATATCGTTGTTTAGTAACACCCGGTATTGCGTACAACACACGCTATCGAGGAAGGTCGTGATTGCATGTAATGCAAGCCAAGTCAGGGTTGTGTGTTGTGCAAGAATCCTTCGTTGTTTTGCATAACAAAATCCAACCATATTTCATTTATACATTGAATATATATATATATATACTCAAAGTTGCGTAGAATAACTATTATCAAAATTTTGTGTAACACGATCCAAGAATAGTGTTGCGTATAATGCAAGCTAATACGGTGTTGCATATAGCGTAAGGTAATCTTGGTGTAGCATACAACACAAGAAATTAATGAAATTAAAATAATATTTTCATAAAATCTCGGGGTGTTACATTCTACCCCCTTAAAATGAATTTCTCCCTCGAAATTCGTCGGGGTTATAAATGGTTTACTACGCGAAAGTTTGTTTAATAGAAACCCACATCGTAAAAAGGAATACCAAAACACTGCTTTTAAAAACTAAAGTATGAAATGTAATGGTTACTCCAATTAACTCATCAAAGGGTTTCCACGTAGGAGAACATAGGTGAAAATATGGATATGGAAGAAAAATATAACCATCAAGTTCTGATGGAGAGTGGTAGAGAGCATGGCTATGAAAAATCCAACAATCACAAAGCTATTGATTTGTGATGATCTAAGGTACCATCTGATTAATCGGATATAAGGGAACTAGGACAACATTTTTGGTTTTCAAGATCATTTCCCTAAAGTTGATGAATTAAAAGAAATACTTACATGATTTTGGTACAATTTCACTGATGTTCGTGCTTTGAACAATTTCCACTTCATCTCTTAAAGAAATGAAGTTGAATTTGTTATTCATGAAGTGTTAATATATCATGTGATAGAATGATGGGTCATTCCATCTGTTTCAAACAAAAGGTTGGCAAAATTTATCAAATACACATAAGTCCATATATGGTGAGGTTAATCGTATATGATTCCAAAAAGGAACTTATACTTCATATATCATATCGCGTAATAAAATAAAACTAGTTTCTACTAACCAGGGACCTCCTGTAGGCCAGTGGTAGGTGATAAAGGCCAGTCACAGTTCGGTTGTGGGGTCGATTCCCACAGCCTTGTCCGACGCGATGGGCTGTCACCCGTCCTGCAGGTTGTCCTTTTTCTAAAGCTATATTACTATAACATCCCTTCAATAATATCAAAAAAAGTTCTATTCTAACTTATGTCCAACATAATCTATTCCAATCTTTAGGCTTATCTAAAATACTTTGGTCCAAGCTCATAGTATAAAGAAAATGATTACTTGAAATGTCACATAACAATCACGTGAATGCCATCATTTATCCCCCATATATTATAAGATATATCTTGTTGGTCAAATTACAAATATGTGAATACCTTAATCATGTATTCTCTTGAAGAATGAATACCCATTAATTGAACCATAGTGAAAACATGAATGCAGTCAAAAGTTAACTCTTTCCACATACCAAAATCCAAAAATTCTATATACTCAAACCATGATATAACCTTCTCCTTACATCAGTCATGAGCTCATTAATACGGTCAAACATTTCATTTTCTCATTTTCCTTTCATTATGCGCATATCATCTTTTTTTCCAAAAATATATCAATCACATTCTATGGTTACTGGTACCATTGAAAACCACAATAGACCAATACATAAATATTCCAATATTCCACGATACTATATACAACATTATTTTGGAATCCCATTACATAAACACTTAATCATTCCACCACATCGTTGACATATTCAACATCTCCAATAGTGATCGCATGTGACTTCCCTTTTTTCCTTTTCCTTAAGTGGTTGCTCATGTCGATCATCACTAACCCTTGGATTAGGGCATTTATTAGCATAATGCCCCATTTCCTTGCACTTGAAGCATTGAAGTGTTGACGGTGCATTCTCTGCAGTCTTTTCTTTTTTCACATCATTAGAAACCTTTTTTCCATTACTTCGACACTCAGTTGCTCGATGAACTTCTTTTCCACACTTAAAACATTTTCTAGTCCCTTTAAGATAATCTCCACCATGCTTCTTTCCACACTTTGAGCATAAGGAAACATTCATCTTCTTTTCATCATTATTATGAGATTTCTCCTTGAACTCCATCTTTCGTTTCATGTCAAAACTATGAGATGGATAAGTAACACCAAATTCCATTTCTACCTTGATAGCACAAGGCACAATTTCTTCATAGCTACTGAAGTCTCTTATAGTTAATGCCCTTCGAAGATTTTTTTAAGCCACTGAAGAATCGGTCAACTTTACATTCAGTTTGGATGATAAATCTAGATGTATACCTTGCAAGCCTTGTAAAATTCACTTTGTATATACCAACAGATTCATCATCCTTTTGTTTTAGTTCAAAAAACTCCTTCTCCATCTTTGTTTGAAGAATATGAGGGAATTACTTATTGAAAAATATGTTCTTGAACTTTTCCCATTCCATGGACTCAATTTCATATCTTAGCCTCGTATTCTTGATAAGATTCCACCATTTATCAGCATCACCTTCCAAACGATACACTGCTAAGATGACTTTATCATGTTTTGAACATTGAAGAACTGAAAATATCTTTTCAGTAGTACTGATCCATTGTTCGGAAACAAGTGGATCAGAAGAGCCACTGAAAGAAGGTGGACGTTGCCTCATGAAGGACTCAATAGAATATTGTTCCCTTCTATACTCATTTGGAAGTCCAAAATGATTTATAGCTTGTGTAAGTATAGCAATAAGATTTTTCAGTCCATCTCTCATAACATTTGTTTGTTCAGGAGGACAAT
Organism: Viscum album; assembly: GCA_963277665.1. Lineage (NCBI taxonomy): Eukaryota > Viridiplantae > Streptophyta > Magnoliopsida > Santalales > Viscaceae > Viscum > Viscum album. The sequence continues at coordinate 535,213,686 of OY728126.1, forward strand.
CATTGAATTGTGAATTGCATTGATCATCACGGTTCCTTCGGGTTCCAGCCATCATCTAAAACCCAAAAAAAATAGTGTGAGAGGAAAAAATCACGCTAGGGAAAACAACATAATAATGGGGGAGTACCTTCAATATCTAACATCCTATTTTACCATAATTCTAGTACTATAACCTATACTTATACTTAACCTTAGGGACATCCCTAGACATACCTTAGAAATATATCTAGGGATCTCATTAAAGTTCTCGCATCCTAGTTTCCAAAGGTTGACTAAACCTTTCCTCTGATACCAACTGTAGAGACCTGAAGCTTGACGTACAAGGACATTATATTACTTTTGCGGAATACTTAGTACATAACAAAAACACACACACAAGGACTGTAATAGCTTAGTGTCTTTGGAAACTTGGAATATAATCTTCTAATCATGGTGGAAGATCTTCAACATCTCCCATAAAGATCTTCCTTTTTTTACCTAAAACCATTCTTTATATCTTGGGGAAAAGAAAACATGAAAGGGTGAGATCAAATTCTCAGTAAGGGTAAACAAAAGAAATATCAATCACATCATATTCATAAGGACATAACATTTTGGAAATCTTAACCTGAAAAATAGATCATAATATCATAACATAGGATAAATCATAGTAGTTAAATATAATCCCAATAATCATAACGTAAAACATGAAACATTTTGGAATACACACATAATCATAGAGGATCATTTCTTATTATTCCAGACTCATTGAAAAGACTACCTTAGTGGAAAAAGTCCATTTTTGAACCGAGTTCACTCCTCGTTTCAGTCCTGTTTCACTGAACCGGTTTAACCTGCCGTTCCAGCCATGTCTATCTCATGAGATATAAAATATTTACCCAATTCATTGGAGAGAGATATAGGTCCTACCCATCACATAATGATACCATTCTTATATGTGCCACAAAATCATAAACCATACATCATAACATAACCCATGTAATAAAAATGGGATTCTTAAACATCGTGACAACATAAAACAACTCATATAAGATAAAGGAATTCCTAAAAAAATTCCATCACAACATAATAAAATCAATGTAATAATAGGGATAGAAACAGAACCCTTTATTATCTTAGATGGAACATAATTTTGATAAAACACTTGAACTCCATTCTTGAAGAAAATATCCTTTCTACTTCAAAAAAATTTTCCTTTCTTAACATGTCATACAATTTTAAACTAAAAGAAGTTGATTAAAAATAAAATTGAAAACATGTAATGTAAGCTTCTTGGAAATAATTTTTTAAAAATCCATTCATTTCGTATAAGTTAAAAAAACATTCTTCCCATACTTTTGTCGGAAAAGTCAAAAAAGTACCTCATACGAAAAATGACAAAAGATTCCTTTTATATCATTTAATAAAAACTCACCAAAGGATAAAATTGGATTTAAAAAAGTGTAGGTGGATGGAAACAATATTATATATGAAGGAATCATGGATGTGGATGATAAAATACACCCCAATAATACCAAAGTATAAAAAATCTCGGATAAAATGAGATTGTGATATTTTCCCTTACCTTAGGTCCGATTTGCTTCGTAAGTGTCCGAACCTCCTGTATAATGATTTAAATAATGTCATTAACTTATTCCAGAATCATACTCATTATTATGATATCATATATGGTTCGTTTATGACTTTATATTACCCGTTCTTTTGTAAATTTCTTGTTAAAGAGCGTTTTGGGTAAACTCGTTTCATTTGTCGTCCGTGTTTTGACTTGTAATTATTCATATGATTACTTAGTTCTTGATTACATAATTACAGAATATAAAACATGATTTATATATAATATATATATTCAGAATATATATATATATATTTATATATAATAGATCAGTAAATGGAAAGAAATACACCGTTCATGGAGACGGTAGGCCGTACATACGCATGAACGCTGTTTTTGTTTCCTTATTGAGTTGAATGGAATTAAGTTGATGACATACATATATATACACATAAATCCAGTATCATTATTATGTCATATATTTCATGATTACTTATTATATATACTTTATAATCATGAATGGTTAATGTGGAGAATGAATCTCATCGCGTCGTGGAGACGGTAGTCCGTACGTACGCACGAGCGATGATATCATTCTCATGATCGTGGAATTGTATTTGAGTGTATTTATACTATTTCAGAGTCAATATCACTTTAAGATAATCATATATAGTTATTATTTACACCATTATACCCATCCAAGTAAGGTGGTGATGGAAAATAGATTACACCACGGCGTGGAGACGGTATTCCATACGTACGCACGCGCGGTGATTTCGTTTTCCGTAGGATGGATAGATAGTGAAATAGGGTTGTTTCATAATTATATTAACATATCATTATATTAGTGATTATGATTTTATTACCTTATAATAAAACAAACTAAGAATAACAAGTGGAAGAAGAAATAAAGTTGAAAGAATCGGTAACGGACATTACCTCTTCTTTGAAGCGCCACTTTGAGACCTCCTCTTAGGGCACTAAAATTGGTCTTTGAAAAATACCACGACCTCTAGGATGTTTCTAGGGAAGTGGAGAAGAGAATTGGGTAGGGGTTGGCCGAGATTGAAGTCTCAAAGTGGTGTGTGTAAGAGAGGGAGGAGGTGCCCTATTATAAGGGAGGAGAGGGGCACCTTTAGAATTCTTAAAAATATTAATTTATAATAAATCTAACCCCACATAAAAACCTCCAAAAATTACTCATATTCGAATATTAGATGATATAGGGTTGTAATCCCACCGACCAATCAAATTTAGACATGTTTGGATCTTATTTTAAACCTTATAATTTTGATTTATACTTATTTAATCTATTTAGGTTTATTTGTGGTAATAAAATTCTAAATTTTAAATTATAACAAATAATTACATATTTGTTGTTAATTTTCCATAATTGTTTACGTTATAACATTATAGACCATATAAATTTAAATTTATAATTTTTAAATATTTTTTTGATTTTTAAACAATTTTATAATATGTTATTTTTATAAAATAACAATAGTGTCAATTTTGACACTATTCATTTATTTGAATTTAAATAAAATATTTACATAATATATGTTCGAACTAGAAGCATTAATAGATTCATAAAAGGTCATATGTATCAATAAAATTAGTGGATAACATTAAATAGTTCATATAATATTTATTTTATTATTTTTAAAACCATTTATTTGGTTTATCTCTTAATAAAATAATTACTACAACATTTTTGTATAATTATTTAATATAATTATATGTTGCATAAAAATTAAAAATAAAATCCTATGATTAAGATATATCTATTAACTTTCAAAATAATACTTTTACTCGAATTTATCATCTTAAAATCACAATAGTTAAATTGTTATATTTATTAAATTATTAAGGTGACAACTTTGGCATCATTTAAAATAAAATAATATAAGTGTCATAATTGCTTGTATAAGACTCCAAATGGTCAACTATTCGACCATTGTATGATTATAGTTTAACTTTACTTGAACAATAAGTTTTGGTCAGGGTTTTGTGCCTTTTATGGTCACTATTAGTTTAATAAAAACTATATTCTTGATTTTTCACTAGATAAATAATTTCTGCATCACTATTGTGTCACAATTAATGATAACTATATAATCACAAAAAATTCTAAATAAATTCTCATGATGTAGATAATTTTGTTATATTTTTTTAGACTATTAATGTTTGATGTTTCATGAATTTTATCACTAACTTAAAATTATTATACTTATAGTATTTAAGAGAGTGACATGTTGTCACTTTATTTGGTTTTAATAATAATTAAATTATTTTCATGGAAAAAAGTCCATTAAATGAGTCTAATCCGACACTTAGGTGATATGGGTCGACTTTTAGTCATCCAATAGGATTTTTCAAAGTTTTAGCGTAATTTTATAATCTTATATTTACCCTTAATTACCCGATTTACCTCTAACTATAGTAAATAAAATTTACCGTAGTTACTATTCACAATGCCCAAAAATAAAAAGTAGCTTATTAACATAATTTGGACCCACTAATTCCAAATAGGGATTCCATTTTTCCAAATTCAATACACAAAAGTTGTAGAAATTAAATTAAAATTTATCCCATTGTCGAAAGAAAACGAGTTTTTCTTTAAAACATTGCAAAAGATTGAATTGATTTAACCTACGAATTCAAGGTAAAATCAATGTTAATGACATAAATTATATTGAATGGTACAAATATATTATATTTATACTTTAAAACCATTCAATATTATAATTTATTCACATAAGATATTACGATGAAAAAAGTTGTTTTTAATTAAAATATAGCATGTTTTTACTATTCATTAAAATATGAAAGTCATTAGAATAAAATGAAAAATTTATCCAAAGTAAATTTTTATTTCTTGATTACAAAGAATAATTTAATTTTGTCAAATGGAACTTATAAGCATTTCAAAAACTATATTTAAAGTGGGTGCGCCATCAAAAGGCGGCAAAACTGTATTTTTTTGAAAAATACTTATTTTACCTGAAATATTTATTTTGTTCTTATAACATGTTCTAGAAAATGTGTAAGATGAATAATAATGTTATAAAATTAAAAATTTAGTTAATACTATTAATAACGGCTAGTTCACAATAATATTATAATAATATATCGTTGTTTAGTAACACTTGGTATTGCGTACAACACACGCAATCGAGGAAGGTCACGATTGCGTGTAATGCAAGAAAAGTCAGGGTTGCGTGTTGTGCAAGAATCCTTCGTTGATTCATATAACCGAATCTAACCATATTTCATTTATAAATTGAATATATATATATATACTCAATGTTGCATAGAATAACTATTATCAAAATTGTGTGTAACATGATCCAAGAATAGTGTTGCGTATACTGCAAGCTAATACGGTGTTGTGTATAGCACACGGTAATATTGGTGTAGCATACAACATAAGAAATTAATGAAATTAAAAGAATATTTTTCATAAATTCTCGGGGTGTTACACTACTTCATATCAAGTCATTTATAGATTTATTTACAATAGTTTATATTGAAAATGATCACCACTGTACCATGTTTCTTTTTTGAGGTATATAATCTTGGGACATGTGTAATAAATTTGATCAATGGCCCATATCCTATTCATTGAAACAATGTTTATTATTTTATTCTATATTTAATTTTCAATCATTTGCATGATGGACATTATCTATATTTTAAAAGCATGTTCGTAGTCCCCTTATGTGATCCCTAGGTGTTTCTTCCCAAATTTACTATATATTGGGAACTTGACTCTTCCTTTATTTTCCTTCTAGATAGTTCTTTTCACATGGTAACCATGAATCCCCTTCTTCTCAGGCTTTCTATTATAAATAAAATATTTAGGAAACTTATTCTCTGTCTTGATATTAGTTTTTATTATCTATTCTTATGACCAAATTTTTTTTAGACTAATGATATTTGAAACCATATGTTTAAAAATCACCAAAATGATCAATAATTATTTTTTAGGTAATTAAAATAATAAAAAATAGTACTTGTTAACTTTATGAGATCAATATCATGATCAACTACTGAATTTTCTTCCATTTGACCTAAATCCCAGAATCACCATTTCATCTCAACATGCTGTCCATGAAAAAAACATTTTTTTGGAAGAATCATATTAAATCCACTACACTCCATGTTTTTTATCTTATATTTTTTCCACATAATTTGAACCAGTGACAACTATTTTTCATTATATAACCTTTAATTATATATAAATATGATTACTTTTTCCTTTTATATACACTCCAATTTCATAATAAAATTTTCTAGTGATTTTATCCACTACTCTGCTTCTATGATATTAGATGTTGCACTAAATAATAAATAGTTTTGCCGCATAAAACAATCTAAAAATCATGATACATTTTGAAGGAAACTTATTTCATTATGTGGGAAATGTTATCTCACATGACCATAGTTAATTTTTCTAGGATAATAATTATTTTTGGACCACCAACATTAATCCCATTATTCTAAGTATTAGGAAAATCCCTTAATTTCAATTGATTGTTTCCTTGGATTATATTTATTTTAGTGTGAACATTTATCTAATAAATAAAATAGAAAAATTGATGATATTATAAACTAATAATGTATAAAACATGAATTATATATCATTTCATTCCAAAATATAGTACTATTCATAGTATATCTAAAAATAGTTATTGAATAATCAATAATGTTTTATTCCAATTAAATTTATATTCTCTACAGATGTTCTTTTAAATCTAGTTCTTATGATTTCCACAAAACCATACTATAATACATATTTTAACTCTCACAATCCTAGTCACCTAGATCTGGTAGGTAATTTTTTACATGGTAATAAGTTTACCTTATAATATATTACCAATGTAAAGGTTTATAAGCCCTTAAGAGAGTTGATTAATAAACATTATATTTCTGCCTAAAAAATTGAATCATTAGTAAAAAATAATTATTCCCAAATTCCATACATAGATCAAAACAAAAAAAGTATTCATATTTATTTCTTAGGGTAATGGGTCACATAAGGGTAGGGTGAGCTAATATTATTTGTAAGGGATAACATATATTAGAATCTAACATGGAGTAATGATTCTCCTAGTAATACTAATATATTAAATGATACCATATAAATGAATAAATAATAATAAAAAATGATATAGAAAAAAATGGGAGTAACTAGTTTCAAGTATAAAATTAAATGATCCCATAATGTTGGAATTCACTACTATTAATAATGTTAGACCTAAATAACATACCGTGATGGCCTTATAAGAAGACATCATACATAATGGGTAAAGATATCACCATTAATATTTTCTACTTTTCCCATGAGACTAATAAGTGCATTGAAGGTATATATAATTTTGGGTCCCACACTCTAGTTAAAACTAATATTTATTACTTCATATACAATGTGTGTATAAGAAACACTTGTTATATTTTTTAACATAGAAATATTTATCATAATTTATAACTGAAGAACATATTACATGATTTTACCATATAGTACCATGGATGCTACATGAATATGAATATATTCACTATTCAATAAATTAATAATTATGTCTAATTTAGTTCCTTTGAGTCATATAATAAATAATTATGGATTTAAAATATTTAAATAAGTTTCCATTTCATGTGAGGTATATGGAATTGTAGTTATTCGGTAATTATTAAGAATAGGATTATCAATGAGTATAATCAATTGATTATATTTATTTTTAATGTTAGGAAACAAAATAAATTATTAATAAATTCCCTTAAAATAATTAGAGTCTTTAAATAGACATATATTATTCTCATTAGATATAAAATTTCTTCTGGAATTACTTCTAGGTAGGCATACACAGATGAAAATGATGAACTTGTGAAAAAATTAAGTTGAATTCACTTGTGACCATATAAAGGATCTAAAAAAATAATTGATATCATATTTTCTTATAAAATTCCATCATATTAGAATTAATAAATCCATAATAGTATAAATATATGGCATACAAATGGATTTTGGATTATAGAGTTTATGGCTATGGGAATGATTAATTCGAAAAATGTCCTGTAAATAGGGTGTACTGTGAGAGAAATAGAGTCTTTATTATATTGGATATCATACGAAAAACACCTATAATGATATAAAAACAATAATTTAATTGAAAATTATATTTCTGGAAGGACAATAAAATGGAAATGATAATGATAATTGAAAAGAGATAGAAATAACTCTTATCTCTCTCGATACTCTCATCATATATATGAACATTAGAACCAACCAAACACTTCATGATTGAAATAAGGACTATGGGACAATAACCTTGAATTATATAAGAATATATATATTCTAATAAAGGGTGGGATAATTTTGATAAGGGGGTGGGTATTTATAGGTGTGGTGAGATGAATTTCATGGAATAAAGTAGTTAATATTTTATTTTTCCATTATCATATGTGCTTCAACACCCCCATAGTGACCAATTTACTCTAATAATGATCCAATATCATAGGTAGTACCAAAATTAGAAAATGTATTATTCATTAAATGATTTCAGTGATGATTACTTATATATGATGTCATATTTACCGTATTTCACCGTATTTCACCCTTTTTTGTTGTATTTTTCATTTTTTACTAAAAAACAACAATTATAAATCCTATGGTAATTTTTATGTCCTTATTAAATATATTATATTTTTATCAAATAAATCCTTTAGTTTTATACATTTTAACAAATAAATAAGTGTGATGCATTGATACAAATGTAGTGTTAGAGTAAACATCATTTCTTTTCTAAAAGAATTTATACTTTAACACTACTTAACTCCAAGATACATATCCCTATATAACAAATAAAAACCCATAAGTATAGTGTGTGGAATTTTATTAATTTCATGGTGTAGTTCATACAATATTGATTTGGTCGTGATATATAATAACATGAAAATCTCATGGAGATGATTCTGTTAAAACCTCAATTATGGATGTTCTACTTGGGATCAGTCTACAGAGAACCCCATTGATCATGTGTCCATAGAAATATCTATTACAAGAAATTAATTAGGTATTTTTTGGGTTAAGGCCATGGTTTATCACTTCTTCATCAATAAATTTTCATCATTACTCTTAAAATTATCTATTCTAATGATCACTTTATTACAACTATATCACCATTAGTTACATTGCCCAATGAACTAAATTCATACTATTCATATAATAGTTATATTCAATATTACTTATTATTAATTCATAAAAATAATTCCTCTAAATTAAAAATCCAATTTTCAGTAATTTTAATAACTATTTTTTTATTAATAATTTTCAATCTATGATCTTTATTAGAGAATATCAACCATGATACATCTATAATATAGATGCAATAATTTTTTTCTATTATGAAATATCAATTATATTAGTGTCAATAAATACGAATCTTTTATTATTTATAAATTCTTTATTTATAAAATATGTTTATTTATTATATTAATTTACTTTGGTAATACATGTTCTATTTAATATTAAGTGAATGTTTTAATATGAATTAAAATATGGGTTTTTTAAACCATCAAAATTAAGTTTATTTTTGAGATTTTCTTGAATTAAAATGAATTGAGTGATATCTAATATTATGGTTTATATTTTTGTTTAATGTTCTTATTTAAATATTTTGGAATTTTTAGGTATATTCATTTAATAGATATCTAGGATGAAAATTATATTTTTTGTGTATGTTTTTTATACTATTGTGAGGTTGATGGGTAAGGAAGTGGAAAATATAGTGGTAAATGTTATCTAATATGAAAACCAAAACATTTTTTATGACACATATTCAATGTATAGTTTTAATATTTATTGGTTTTTTTAGGTTTTGGTGGAAGAAAGGAGGTAATAATTAGTGAATTTTTTAATCAACGTGACATGTGGGGAAAACCAAGGCATTTAGATATCATTTCATGATTTAATTTAGGATTCCATGGTTATAGGAGGATCTAGTGGATCTAGTGATAATTTAGATGCACCAACAGCAAAATATTATATTAAAACATGAAAAAAGGCATTGTGGTATGATTATAGTGTTTCTAATGGTCATCATGAGAATGGTGAACATGTCACAACTCAATGTTAACATTTTAAGAGGATCCAAAAAACAAATTTTGTATTATTAACCACACTTTAACTATTTTAAATGGTAATTATATTTCATAACAAAAGGGATATGTGTAATTATGCCTCTATTTTTGGATAGGGCTTTGACCATAGAAAAAATGAGGCTCCTAATGTAGGTTTTCCATGTTTTTTTCTAAAGATGGGAAAAAATAATGGTGTATTAATGGAACATATTGATTTAATTATAAGTATTATCTATAACATTAATTTAAAGGAGCAAATTATTTTTGAGATTTTTTGTAGCGTACATGGAATCCATTAAAGAATTTCATTGAGTGAGATATTTTACTATGTCTTGGATCCTAGATAAGTGATATTCATAGTTTATATCATATGATAAACTAGAGAACTCTTCATTCAAATATTTATTATGTGAATTGTTGTATAAATGGATATATAATTTTATTTTCTATTATGTATACTGAATAGAGTTTGAAAATATGTTTAAAAAATGCCCACCAAAAGTATCGAGGTATGATATGTCAGATTATTTTAACATTTCATTTTATGCTTGTTCAGTGAATTTTCATAGTTTCTTTATGTAGTGGTGGGTAATTTATTTGAATCACAAAAATTTATTGAGAGATTAAAAAAATAGACATGATTGGAGTGGAAGTTGTAATTATATTGGCAAGGTATAATGATATAATTTAGATGATTACAATCAAGGTGATTAGTTTGGATGAATTAGGATTAAATTAAATTTTCTAATTTGAAAAAGGAAAAGTGGGTATTTCTAGGTTTTATTCATGTATTAATACTCTAATATGGAATATGGTTGTTTCTTTGGATCTATATATAATGAAAACTCCTCTGCCTCAAAAATAATTTCAACATTTTATGTCTTCTTATTTAATATTTACAATATATCCATTGTACTTACTACCCAAGTGAAGTGCATTGAGATGCATTGGGTATTGGTTTGATCCTGCATTATTGAAACAACCTAAACTATGGTAAGTCAAAACTAATGGTTATTTTATTACAATGGTAAAAATACATTGATCAAAATACATGAAATCGAGTATTTGTTTTAGTTTTTGAAATCTCCATACATACATGATGAATAATTTAAATTGGAAATTGTATTTTCAATATAGAAAACATCAAACATTAATAATTATGTGTTACTATCATTTATTTATATGTATTAATGTTCATGGTTTTTTGGGATAATGTGAGACAAATTAAAGGGGTGATCGTAGACACTTAATAAGGGGTAGCATACAATTGAAGCTATTATTAAAAAAGAAAATAGATAATATGGGATAAATAATCATATAATTACTTAAAATTAATAAATTGTTCATTATATATCAATGAATAATATTACCATAGAAATAAATAATCACATGGAAAGAAAAAAATTAAATAGTGATGGAATGCACAATCCATAACATCATAACCATACCACCAAGGTTTAATGCTAGGAAATAATGCATAAATTTATAGGTATTCATCAAGTTCCCACATAAGTTTTTATCATGATACCTAATAATGATTTTATGTGCCATATATTTCTTTTTCAAATATATTTCTAATAATACCAATGTATTTATCATATGAAAACAATGGATACTAATACACATAATAATATAACTTGAGGAATATTATACATAATGATGGAAATTAATCATTAGTTATCAATGTAGAAACAATGGATATATGGATTATTGTTATTTCAAAGTAAATGGAAAAATATGGATATCTAGGAATATGTCTATCAATTAAATTATAAACCATAGTATATCACCATTAAAATAAAAGTTATACCTCTCAAAGGGTTTATAAATGTATTATAGGGAATAATAATATAATTATATAGGGACATAAATATGGAATAATCATTGAATACAATCGTTTATAGTGGTAGGATATTAATGAAATAAGAAATATATACTCAAAGAATAAAGAGTCTCAATGAAACATAATTGATAAAAATTAGTGACAAAATAATTTACTAGAACCAAAACTTATAGATATATATTATTTTACTGAAATGGTGAACTTGTGAAAAAATAAATTTCAATCCACTTAGGATTTTATTGAGGATTTACTAGTGAAATATTTTTCAAACTTAGATATAAAAATTACCCCTTATAGAAATAATACATCCATAATAAAAAAATCACATTTCATTTGGATAATTGAGTTTTAGGACATGGATATAAATTAGATATATAATGAAATTTGAATATGTATAATGGGGGGGGGGGATTATGGACCACTAATTCATATTATGATAAATAATATATAATAATAAAGCATAAACAGATTTGATATTGAAATGAAATTGAATTGGAAAGGATTACATAGTTCAAAGTAAGGGACGAGTTTAATAATTCTCACTTTTCTAAGTAAAATTATTAGCAACTAAGAAATAAATCATTAAGTTCTTAAGATCTATATAGTAGGGAAATTTAATGGTAATTGAGGGGATAAAATTATTAAAAAAATTTGGAGTGATGATAAGTTAGTTGATAGTTTAGTGTCTATAGAAAACGTGGAAGGTTTTATTTATTTATTTTTGGAATAATATTTTTGAAATATAGGTTGTGTAAAATTCAAAACCATGGGTTTAACCATGAATTTTAAAAATTATAACAAGTTTGTTTAAAAAATGGTCATATAAGAAGTAAAATTCATTTATAATACTACTTTATACATGAAAAATAATTTATTTACAATGAAATATTTTTGAGACCTTCTTTTATTTTAGACTTTGTAAAGTCTATTATAGGTTTATAAGTTGATTTAAATACTTTTAAACGCTTAATTTTAATAAATTAACATCTTTTCAATCATATAGTTACCTATATTAATTATAAAATCATTTTAACATAACAATGAAGTAATTATACATACCATATATGCATATTATATTTTAGTATCACAAGAAATGTTAGTTGTTTAAAAAAATTATTCAAAATTCACCATTGGATAATTCTAACTTGATAAATATATATGTAATGTATTTTTTAATTAAATTATTATTTTATTTATGATATATATAATTATGAAATAAAAATATAAGTGTATTTCAAAATCAAGTGTTTAACACAAATAAGTTAAAAATTAATTTTTTTAATACTTTTTTATTCTAAAATATATATATTAATTAAAATATTATTAATTAATCCATATAAATTTATTTTAATTATTGAATAAACTATTACCAAATTATTCCATGTGTTTTAGCAGACACTTATATGTTACACATAAGGTCCTCGTTATTATTACAATGATTATTTTACTATCCCAATGGTGTGATTCTGGAGGGTTATATTATAATAATAATATTTATCATCCTATAATTTCACTTCATTATTACGTGTAAAATAATTCACCCCCTTCTTTTAATTTTTTTAAAATATATATTTTTACTTATTTTTCTCTTCATAATAGTAATGTGTCTTTTTTATACTATTTATTGCAGATAAAATCCACTTGAGTTGAAGATTATTGTGATTACCTATATTGTCTAGTGTTTTTATGCACTAGGTTTATCTATTATGGAGAATATAATTTTCTATTTTTTAATATTATTATTAATTATTGGAATTTATATTATCTGATGACTATTGTAATTATGTGTTCATTTACTATAATAAAATACTAGATCATAAATTCTCCCCTTTCAAATAATTAAATCCTTCATGATTAGGTTATATAGAAATATGTGAACAAATATGGGTAATTATTCATCCTATATTCCTATAGATTCCACATTTTATCCTATATCTTCTTATTTCTCCAAAGTTACTTCAACAAAAAAGTTTTCAAATTCCACAAAAATATCATTCTAATACTAAGAATCTTTTTTTTGACTTTATTATTTGATAAATATGTCTCTATTGAAATTAATTTAATGGTGAGTGAGGTATTTAAGTCTAGAATTTAATTCTTTAATTGTGAGATATTTAATATTTCATATACTTTAGGGAGGTTGGTTGGAAAAACCAAATAATAAGCCTCAACATGAATACTCTCCAAAATATCAGAAGTTCCAATGTACCTTTGACATAGAATACCATTTTTTCAAAACTATTTAACATCCTTCCATAGATATACCATCAATAGTCATGATCCCCTACTTGAAATTCGACACCCTTCATTTGATTATCAATATAAAATTTTTTATCTTCTTTTATCAATCATAATAATTTTTAGATCAACTAGAAAAATTTCCCAAACTTCTTCCCATAAAGTAGAAGTACAATTTATCTTTCTATACAGACTCTCATATGATACCATTTTTATAATCAAATAAAATCTATTATTGAATGAAAATTTAACTAGGGGAAAATACTAGTACAATGATAATTGGATATTTAGTGACAATATCCCCTAGATATTCTCTAAATTTGAGATATATATTTTATACTTCCCCTTAGTTTAATGATGGTATGTTGTGCTTTAATGTATATCTATGTTTAGATCCTTATAAAGACTCCTCCAAAATTAAAATGGGAAATAATGGTGGTGATTTGATATAAATTATAGATGTTTATAAATAATATGTAGAAATTTATTACTATACAGTTGTGTGAGATTCTCCTGGGATAGATCCTCCATTTTTATCTATGAAATGTGTAGTTTTAATATTATGTTTCATTATATCCCATATTGTATCATTACTTTAGGATTTATTAATAAGTCTAGTAAAAATGTAAAGTTTCATATTTTCCCATTTCCATATTAATATCGGGGGCAGGATGCATGAAACCATTCACAAGTAATGACATGGGCATCTTTTGGAACACTAAGAATCTTGACATATGGTCATTTAATACCAACATCACTTTATCCCACGAAAAATTCTATCAAATTAGTTTATATCTTTATCAAAACAAATTTTATCTATAGTATTCATTTAGAAATTTATTATTCAATAATGTTACCAGTGATATACATAGTCTCTTTCCAAACATCAAAACTCCAAATTCGTATTTTAAGTCCATATGACTTCCATCTTCCACAACATTAATATTTTATTACAGTTATTTGTCATCTTTTTCAGACATCATTATCCTCTCAAGTAAAGATGGCTGGGAAATTACTTATAAGAGAATAATGACTCCCATTCCTTAATAATTTCTATTTCCAAATTTACTAAATACATGAAAACTGTGTCCTTTCCCATCCTTTTCACTTATTAAACTACATTATCCATCAAACCCGATAGATTTACCACCTTGTTTTCCTTCCAAGGGTGGTTGTTTTTTATTCAGTTACATTCCTCTTGTAGTTTCATCCATATCCTTTGTCTCATGTCGATATCTTTATATGTGAATGCATAATTGAAACTCTTATTATACATCTATATATATATATATTTATATATAATATTTTCCCATAAATTTAATATCTTTTTCTTGGATGCCTCTAAAGTAACCAGACTAGAGTGATATGTAACCTCATGCATGCCTCCCTACATTCTAGAGAGTTATGAATAGTAGTGATAGTCATAAGGGAAACCATGAAGAGACTATACCCTCATATCCTGGTAATAAAATTGTGCTAATAACCAAAAGAAATTCATAAAAAATAGTCTATGTATTTAGAATAAATAAAACATATCTACGATTAAACAAATGAAATGGAGTAAGATAGATATATGTCTCAACTAAAAATAGAATGTGTTAATGAAATATATAAAATTATCTTAGAAAAGAAAATTTCAAGTATGATGTACTACCACCCCAAATATATATATTTTGACTCAATTATGTCTATCTAGTTTGACCATTTTACACAAGGTCTCTTCCATACCATCACAAAAGAACTCGAGTATCAATGTTATAGGTTATCTTGAGTAGGTTTTTAGTGAAACTAAGAAAGATACCCCAATTTTTTCCATAATATAACAATTAAATACCTTTTATCAGTATTTGATATTCTTAGAGTAATCGAATAAAATTTGGAGGATTTAGAAAATTACACCCATTGATCATCTGGTTGTTTTTAGGCACGACCTGAGGTTGACCAAACCTACCCTGGCTAGTGTTGGATGTCTCTAAGTAAGTTATATAATGATACCAAAGGTTTAATTTAACATTCACCATGACAAAATCATATACCATCAAGGGGAATAATTACAGATTGAGAATCACATATCATATCATTAGGGTGAATAATTTCCGCTATAGAATCTTCCACCATATCACTATAGGTAATAATTACACTCTATAGAGATGTTTATAATATCATCAAGGAAGATGAAAACCCTCCATAGAAACACATATCACATCATCATGGGGGTATAGCTCTCCTCTTTAAGAATATATTTCTTATCATCAAGGGAGAATAAATATCATACTTAAAACATATACCATATCATTAGAGAGAAATAAATCCCACCTCAAATCATATAACATATAACCAGGGGAATAATAACAATACCTAGAAACATATATCATATTATTAGGGGGAATAATTTCATTCCATAGATACACAAATATTATAATCAAAATATAAGAGCCCACTATGTATATGAATTTATATCATAATCAAAGAGGAAAAATCCTTCCCATATATCTCCATATATCTTACAAACAAGTTATACTCTCTCCTTAGGGTGTCATATATAATATATCACAACCAAGGAGTTAGATACATACCAAAACACCACATACATTCCAAGGTGGTCATGTCGAGTGCATATATTATTTATGTTATCACAATGATCACTATATTCAGGCACCCTCTCTGGTACCCCAGGTCACATCATGCTTTTGACACCTCACATGGGTTCCTTCATCTCTTTCCCCACTGAAGATTTAAATACCATTATGTGGATGGAATAGTGTCCCTTAACATTACCATGATAAAATCATAGAATAAGTGTCACCACAAGTAATATAATACATGCATGACATGAAAGGTATGAAATAACACTTGTCCCACTATCATGGTCAAGTCCAGTTGGTCTTCTCACCAATCTTATGTACAAATACATTTCATTATGTATTTAATGGGATATATACACATACTAATAAAGGATAAATACACACCCCAAAACTCATCCTGCTAATAGTATCTCATGAACTTTATGATTTCTTATGGTCTACCCCTTAGATAACTATTCCATATATCTATCAATATCCCTTACACAATGAGGATTGAGAGAATACAACAATGGATTAAAATGTTCATTCACTTTTTTTTACCTATTTTAGGTTGTTATATCACATAACACATATTTATAGTTTTACTATTATCCATCTGAGACCATGTAATGAAATTCTATTCACGGTTCTACTGAGACCGATTCCATTTACATTCTTCCTATAGATGAAAAACCAACTTTTTTCAATTTAATGGTCAATTACACACTAGTGGAAAGACTTTACATCACATTTACAAAACTAACACATAAAATTTATTGAGGTGTTTATGCAAAAACTGCGTCAAACATTTAGTTATCCCTTTTAATCTAGCCTAACTACCATCATCGAGATGCTCCATTGTCTGACCAAAAATCATCCATTAATATAATACCCTAAATCCATCAATCAATATATAATGAAACAAAAAAATAATTATAATAATTCTAAAAATTTATTCAATATTTAATTACATAATTAATACTTATGTAATTTTTAAATAAAAACATACCAATTATCTCTCACAATGTAGTTATTGATCAAAGGGTTGCAAACCAACATCGATATCCATATTAACCTTTAATATAGAGAATACCTATTTTTTATTCAAATCTATCCATAAATATTTCCCAAAAATATAAGAAACACTATATAATTTAGGATATTTAAAAAACATAATGAATATACACAAATACTTGTGTGTCACCATCCTGGTATCCCATTTAGTGAATCCAAACTAATCATTATCATATTGAGATAATTTCACCTTGATCTTGTGGAGTCATTTCCAAACCCTTCATTAGGATAAAAAAGTAAATGGAAAAAGGTGAAGAAACCAAGGAATCATTGACATTTAGAGATATACATAGCTCAATCTATAACCAAGATCAAAGAATGCTCAAATATGTTATGAATCAAAAACTATATCGCTTGATGTTGAAGGAAGGAATTAGAGGAAAATTATAGATGTATTGCTAATATTACGATCATAAAATACCATAATTTAGATTTAATAACTATTTTATTCATATTATTAATATTATAGAATACTATAATTTTTTTAATAATTTAAAATTTTGAATACACTTGATTCAGTAAAAATGTATAATATGTATGACCCTCTAAGAGCCGGTAGATATGTTATATAGAAACATATGAATTATTTGACTTTATCAAAATTCCTTAATCAAGCCATGATACATGCTATATAAACTCTATGAAAGGATTTTTCCCTATCAAAAAACCAAGTATGTAATATTTTCATTCATGTATTAGTTTTTTACTCTAGTCACAATATATTTTCCTTTTCAAAATTTTTATAGAGAAATTGTTTGTATGATTCATAATATACTCTTTTAATGTTAAGGTCTGTTCTTTATCCCAAAAAATATTCATAATATATTATATCGATGTATGGATTTTACCTTAAGGAAGGACCTTTTTGTACAATCGTTTCCCATGCATAATATATTACTCCATAAGTAAAATTTAATTTTTTTATGTATGGTTTTCCCTTTTGGGAAAAACCATTGGGTAATTAATTTTTTCCAATATAACATTTATTTATTTACTAATATATATATATTTATAATTCATAATATATATTATAGAAGAATACTTCCATGAATAATATATTTATAATAATACATAATATATTTTTATTTTCTTTTTGAGATGTGTATGTTTTTAATATTAGAAATATTATTATGCATATGGTTTTATACATAGCCAATTTTCCAAAAATTAACTAAAAAATCAGAAATATAAAATGAAATTAAAGATATCCCTAATAAATTTCATAAATTATTGGACGTTCGCAAACATACTAGCCTTTAAAATTTTGCAATAATAAATCCCCCAATATAATCCCAATATTCAATGGTAAATTCTCAATCTATTTTGACAACCTCTCCCCCATAATGATGTCCCAATTCACATGGTATACCAAATTATAGACCCAAGTCACATTTACCAATCATTTCACCATAAATAATTGTCCAAATTGTTTTAAATCACTATTTTAAAGTAAAAATAATATTAAAAAATATAATATGGTTATGGTTTGAAAAAACATAAAAAAATTTACACATAACCAGATTATGTGTAATAACCTCCTAACTATAATTTTTATCAGGCCAAAGAAGTTTCTTATATATCATTTAATAGACATATTTGTTACTAAATCCTGATATGTGAACATAAATCATATGTCTATGACCAGTCATGTTCTTCATGAATCAATATTCAAAACAGATACATTACTTGAAATATGTCTTTCCCACACATCAAGATGAAGATCATTTGTAATAATCCCAAAACTATGCCCCACTTTTTATAGAATTCATGAATTCTTGATTCAAGGACATCACACCCCATTGGATGACATCATTCGTGTCACCTGTCCATCACTCACTCAGTGTTACAAATGATATTAATCTGTCCATCCATATAAAAACCCAAAGCCTTATTCCTGAGACTATATCTAGAACATAATAAATCACATTTCCATTCAAGTAAATGTGTAGTCTATCAGCACTGATCTTCCAAAGAGTACAATAATCCACCAGCTTATTCCTGAAATACACACCATATTATACTAAATGAATATTATATAATATATAATTGATTTCAGAAACTAAATGCACTAACTTATGCCGATTATGATTTGCCAACACCGTCGTCTAGATATTATCCATTTACTATAGCTTAACCGAACACTTTTACTTAAGAGAAAAAACCACCCAAACCTCTAGTTTGGGATCATTATCATGTCAATCCCGACATTTTTCCAAAACCAATTAAAATAAGAACCTCATACTCAGATCATGAATTAAATTATACATTCAATTAGAATTTATTAATGCCTTGTTAATAATTTTTTTTCTAATTACAATATTTGGAATTGATGCTGGATGAAGTGACCATGAGTGAAAATTTGAAAATTTATAGAAGTGAACTTAGGAAAAGGGACCTTGACTAAATATTTGATAAAATATTGAAGTGACCATGAGTGAAGTGAACTTGAGTGAATATTTGAAAATATCTAGAGGTGACATTGATTGAAAAATTTACAATTTCTAAAAGTGACGTTGAGTGAAATTTGAAAATGTTTGGAGGTGACCACATGAAGAAAAATTAAGTGAATCTATGAATAGAACAAAATTCACTGCATGAAAAAAATGTTACCATATAAATAAAAATACTGTTACAACATAAAGAAACATATAGTGACAACATTAACATGAATTATTTGACCACATAAAAAAATAAAGTGACAACATAAACAAAAATGAATTAACTGTATGAATAGAAAAAAATTTACCACCTTAAGAAAAATAAAGTGATGAAATAAGAAAAAAAGGTTATAGTATTCAAAAAAATAAAATGTCCACATGAATAGAAAAAGTGAATTAAAAGTGTTGAACATACCTTATAAAGTAATAAATAGGAAATGTGATGATCCTACCATATATATTATATAACCTAAATTACTTTGTTATATTTTAGTTCAAAACAATCTCTATTTAAATTATTCTTCTAATATTGTAATTACTACATGTTTATTTCACATGTTTTTAATTATTTCATAACTCCTTAAATAATTATTGGTTATTTATATTATATTGAATTTTATTTGGTATAATTTTATATAGGATTAAATTCTCATAACTTCGGTTATAGTATCACTTTTGTTCCTTGGAAAAATTTATGTTTTAAATTTCCATTGGTTGGAATTGGAACAGTTTATCAAACATACTTTTTGGGAATATTAAAAGGTAATTTATTGTTGATTATTAATTTTTTATTGGAATTCTGTTAGTTATTATAATGTGTAATCACTTTAAAATATATTTTCGAAATTACAGATTTATTAAATAACCCACATGTGTATGTTTTTCATTTGCATTAAATGGAGAAATCATATGATTCTTTGGGATGGATGAAATGAAATAGGACTCTTACATAGAATCTATTGTGCATAGAAAAATCAATATACGGAGTTAGAATGTTCTAGATCAAGTTACATAATTTCATGTTTATTATTAAACTATATAATTTCTACATACTTCGGTGATCAACTACTATTCTCAATTGATGTATAATAATTTGATCCTTTATTGATGAAGGGAAAATTATTTCCTCGACACTAATATCCTAAATTTTCTATATGTTTCTATATTGATTATTTACATTATTTTATATTTATGTTATTATACTAGTTTATACTACCCATTAAAAGGGAGGATAATGGGTTGTGAATACAATAAAAATTCATGCTTTGGGTTCTGCCTCTAAGAGATCAGAAGACAAGGTAACTCTGGTTCTTCTATAACCACAAAAAGGTTGACAATTCATTTTTTCCTTTGACTTGTTATAATATAAGTTTTCTTTATACCATAACTTTAAAATATATCTTTTATGTTGTGCTTATCGTTATGAAAATAATTTGTGTGCTTGGAGTTAATCCACTAGATGTATAAAAGGTTGTTGTCATAGGTTGTGTTTCCATTGGATAAAGCAGATGTTGTCAAGGGCTTGTGATCATCATTAACAAGTCAGAGAGTCCATCATAGTGGGTTCCATATTTCTCAGTTCATCGTAGGGGTGAAGAGTAGTGTAGGATCATTTAGATATGAACTACTATAAAAATTATTGTGTTCATTTCCTTATTTTTACTACCTTAACATAATATTAATATATGGATAATATTATTTAAAAAGGTTAATTGACCCATTTTTGATCATTTGACCACTCTCATTAGGATTTAATAATTGGTATCAGAGGAGGTTCCATAACATTAGTATATTTTTCTATTATTTGTTTTGATCAAAACCTAATGTAAACTATAAAGTGGAAAATAATCATTTTTGTATGGATGGAATGAAAGTGGACAATGGTTAGAAACCACATAGACATATAATATTTAAAGGAACTAACAATTGTTACTAGCAGTCTCACATTGGGGATATTATTAAACCCCGAAACATTTACACTTATAAAATCATGCTAAAACTAAACCAAATTTCTAAAGTAGATCCTAAATTTTTTTTGATAATTATCTAGTAAATTATGTGATAATTTAAAAGGTAATTAGTATTCTATAGCGCAAAATCAATAGAAATAAAAATATTAATATTAACTTCTGAAAAAAATCCCAAAAAATTGGGAAAAAATTATTACTTACATATTTGGGATTTGATAATCTTATAACAACCAAAATGGGCTTGTTAAGAGTTGATCATAATGAATTCAAAATATGAGAGAAAGAAATAGTTAATAAAATACTTCATATATATATAATTATTGTATAGAAAATGAGTGATTTTTGATAAAGCCTTGATAATTCTGTTCAGGTTGATAGGGTTTTAATAGATTTATCAAAAAAAATGTAACACTTAAAATTTAGTAATTAAAGAATGTAAAAATTTATAAATAATATTCTTTTTATTAGATTATTGTATTGTAACAAAAATATGAGTTTTAATTGAAAAATATTAACCAAGAGGTAAATTTTATTAAGAAGGACATTGCTCTTAAATAAAAATTTAACATTTCTAACAACACTTTTAATTCTGAACTGAAAAGATATGAAAGAGACATAGTTTTATAGGATGACTAAGGAAGAGTTAATAAATTATAATCAATAGTATTAGAAATAATTACCCTCAAAATAAAGGAAACATAAATTTTAATTATGATGATAAAGTAATCTGTTATAATTGAAGAGAAAGAGGGAACATCAAGCATAACTGCCAAAGGATGAAGAAAAATAAAAGATAAAGAGAACAATACAAAAAAAATATATAACAGAATATGGATATATTTACACATTTTAATCGGATTTCAGTAATGATATAGTACTCCAAATTTGATAACAAACTTATGTTTGATGGATTCTACAAATCATACAAGTGAATCTAATTATTCTTCCTTTTATGAAACTAGTTTTTTGTTAGATATATTCTATAAAGTGATTGATAAACATAAAAATAATTTTTACTAGATCAATAAATTATTCAAAAAAATTTCCAATGAAATAAAAATATGTTATTATTGAAAATTTTAAACATAAAAATATTTTTCTCTTTCTTTAATGATAAATTATATGAATTTCTATAATGTCTTAAACTTGAAAATCTAATGCATGAATATTTATAGCCGAAATTTGAATAATATAATGGAATTATATTTAATTCTCTTTTGGAAAAAAATTAAAGCCTTATAAATGACTTATAATGGTTAAAAAAGAGTAATCCATATTTTTTCATTGAAGAGAAAGTTATGATAAGTAAAAATTTTATAATTGAATAAATAAAATAACATTCTTGATTATGAAAATTTATTACCTATAATTTAAAATACCTTTTTTGTTAATCGTTTAAGTGGAAAAGTTTCAAGTATAGTTTATTTTAGATGTCACATGAAGGTCCATTATGCACATATGTGTTCCATGATATTTGCACAATCTCTAGGTCACACCAATGTATTGATCTCAAAATCATTATCCTCTTGATTACATGTAATCTATTTCTTGAAAACAGTTTGGGTTCCCAATATTTTATTTTCATACCCAATTGAACCCAAATTTGTGTCGGTACCAAGTATTTATTAAATATGTTTATATAGAAAACATTTCTTCAAAGTATAAAAAGTAAGTGTGCTACATGGATATAAGATACTCATGAAATATGATTGTTAATATATCTAAATTTATTTGAATTAAGAAGGATGATGTTTCTATTGTTACCATAAATGATATATTAAATTGAATTTTAAAAGGATTTTTAAAAGTTGTATTTTCAAATTCAGTTGTTATTTAAAATTTTTTGTTTTTCAAATATTTAAAACATAATTTATTAATAATCTGAAAGATTTTTGAAGATAATATGTATGTAAAACATGAAAAATAAAATTTATTTTTTAAATGAATAACATTTTTTGTTTTATGAAAAGTTAAAATACAATACTTATTCAATTAATTTTAATGAGTTGAATTAATATAATGTTTAATGATTAAATCACACGCAATCAAATAGTATTTCGTGGTATAGATGATTGGCCCAAGAAAATTTTTAGGTTGTTATATAATCTTTTAAAAATTCCAAATGTGTTAGATATTCCTAATATGAAATTGGACAACACATAGGTATGAAATTAATGCTTAAAATATAATATTCATAATTAGTCATTGAAGTATATCCAAGTGGCACAATAATCTAGACTACTTCATCTTTCACATTTGATTTATTTGTCCCAATGAATGCTGATAGTCATAGAAGAAAAAGGTATGTGTTTTTTATTTTTAATTATTATGTAAAAATTTCAGGAACATATTTTTCTACATATTAATATGAGAACTTTTATAAATTCATTTCAAATTTTAAATCCATCCAAAAGGAAAAAGATCATATAATTTTATCAATGATAATGTATAGAGGATGAGTGTTTTCAAATATATAATTAAATAAAATTAGGGATGTCAATGTGTATATACATAATTCTTCATATCCTAAGAATTAATAATCAATGGTATGGTAGAAATGAATATATAAATTAACAAGAAATGGAATGGGTAATGTAAAATGAGTACTCTTTACCAAAACCATTATTAGTTAAAGAAATTAATTCAGCCTATCATGTTTCTAATCATGTAATTTATGACATTTTTAAAGAGGACACCTTATGAAATATGGAATTTTAGGAAGCCTCGAATTGGGGTTTTCAAGATATTTGGATATAAATTTCCATTTTTAATAAAAAACAATCAATAGATAAAGTTGATCAAAAATTAGATGAATGTAATTTCCAAGGATATTCTGATTAAAGTAAGACATATAAAATTTTTTTAAAAAATAAAATTTGTACTTGAAGAGTATTTCCATGTTAAAATTTATAAAAACATGAATGTAAAATAAATATAATTTAGAATATATTGAGAAATTTCTAAGTGATTTTAAATTTGGGGAACATAAAAATTCAGAATTGGATAAATATTTTGAGGGGGGGATTACTTCTCATGAATAAATTTAAAATTAAAAAAACATCAACCAATTTAAAATGTAATTGGGGATTAAATGATGGTGTTAAAACTATAAATTCCTTAATAAATGTTTGTTATTTTCATGCTTTTATTTATAGTTTTATGCATCAATATTTATATGAATCATTGTTTAATTAAAATTATATTATGTAAATTCATGAAGAAATGAATTTATTTAGTACAAATAAATATTAGAACTTAGCTAAACCTAAAATGTGTCAATATATTATTAGAACCAAGTGGATCTTTAATAACAAATTAGTTGATTCTGATCAAATAATTATAAGTAAAGATAACTCATTGGATCAAGGTTACTTTCAATAAAAATGAAATTATTTTGAATTATATTTTAACCCTACTTTTAGATTATAGTCTATAATAATAATTTTTTCAAATGAATTACATAGTGGAATAAAATGTTTTCAAATAAATGTAAAAAGTGTATTTTTTAGTGGATATATTTATGAAAATATTTATATAATGTAGCCTAATAGTTCTGAGAATTAATCAAAATCTTTCAATGATTTGAAACTCCATAAATTTCATTCTGTTATAAAACAATCTCCTCAATCGTGGTATAATTGGATATCTTTATCTATTTTAAATAATGGTTTTGAAAATGAAATATTTTGTCCAAACTTATTCATACCAATATTTTAAAAATATTTTTTGATAATTCAAATATATTCTAATGGAATCTCTTTGGTTTTTCAAGTGATATACATTGTAATTAATTTTCAATGTTAATGCCATCCTAAATTAAAATGAGCATTATGGGTGAACATAAGTAAATTTGATGTTTGAAAATAGTTTTAAAAAATATGGAATAATTATTACAAAAAAATTCTAAAAAAATAATTGATAGGTTTGGCATTGATAATTGAATGAGTAGGAATATTTAATCAATTTTTTTTCATAGGTTAATTTATGATGATGATAAAAAATCAATTGATAATAAGATATTTAGATCTATGGTTGGTAGCTTGATTCATTCGATGGTATCTAGACTATATATGATCCCTTTAGTATATATGTGTGATATATTATACTATAATCCTAAATAAATTATTTTAATGGAAGTTAAAATAGTAATTAATTATGTGAAATGATATGTGGTTCTAGGGATATTTTATCATGTATATTCCTCCTCTGAAAAAAATATTTTTCTCGATTCTACATTTTTTTGTTACAGAAATTATTAAAAAAAGAACAACAAGTATGTGTGCCTTTCTTAGTAAATGTTTTGTTTCATGGAGTTCTAAGAAACAAAATTCTTAGGCTTTATCAATTTCTTAAGGTGAGTATATTTCTTCAACATCTTGTTATTCACAGTCTTTAAGGATTAAAAAAGCATTTTATAATTTTTGTTATAATTATTAGAAGACCACAATTTATCATGATAAAACATATATAATTTCAATCTCTAAAAGTCCATTACAACATTATAGTACTATATTCATTGATCTCAGATGTCACTTTCATAGAGTCCATGTTAAAAAATGTAATATTATTTCAGAATATGATTCTATAGAAGATCAATAAGATGATTTAAAAAAAACATAGATCTCCATAAGTTGGATAAAATTAGTTTTGAACATGTAATGATGAAAATATAACTATATAGTGTATGTATTTGTAGAGTTTGACAAAATTTATTTAAAAAACATTAAATCAATTCTATTTCTATTGTATACATATTTTATATGTTTTATGTTTTTTGGATCTCTTTAATGTGCTTAAATAATTGGTTGAAATTTAGTTCATTGAAAATATTGAAATGTATCCTTATATTCCTACAAAATGTATGATTTTTTAGGAATCCTAATTATGTGCTGGATGTAACCTTTAGGATTATATTCCTTCCCAATAATTATTTCAGGGGATCATTTCATGTTTGTTGTTAATATTACAATGGTTAGTTTCTTTTTGCGTAATTATTATGGGGGAGATTTCCATGTTAAATAATAATTAGAATGGTTAGATTATTTACCAGTAGTATTTATTTATCTTATGGATATGTTTAAATTTATATTTTTGGATATTTTAAATAGAGACTAGTTAAATATTTTTGACCCATTTCAAAAAGGGGGATAAATTTTCGATTTTACTTTTTTTTTCAGAATTAGAAAAAATGTTGAGAATGTTGTGTGTTTGCTTGATAAAATTTATTTTTTACAATTATAATATTATGAATTATAGATAGTTAAAGTCACATTGAGGTAAAATTTGACAAATTCCAAAAATAATGTTGAGTGAAGTTACCTTGAGAGAAAATCTAACAAATTCAGGAAGTGACTGAACGAAGAAAGATAAAGTGACCACATAAAAAAATAATGTTACAACATGTAGAAAAGTAAAGTGACCAAATAAATAAAAACTAAGTGGCCAAATGAAGAAGAAAAATATTCCATGAAAAGGAAAAATAATTTAACACATGAAAAAATTATGTGACTATAACAAAAAAATGAACTTACCACGAGAATTAAAATGATGTTACCACATTAACCGAAATGAAGTGGCCGCATGAACATAAATGAAGGGAGGTCAAGAAACAAAATGAGGTGTCCAATGTTTTTTGAACCTACTTTATAATGTTGAAAATTGGAAAAGTTTTTATTCTACCATATTACCAATAGTAAAATAATTACTCTATTATATTTTACATCATACCATGCTATATATTTATTATACTTCATTATCTCAAATTAAAGCATATTTTTTACGTTTTTACATTTATTTAATTATTACATAAATATTTATTAATTATATTTATTCTAATAAATTTTATTTTAAATTAATCTATCCAATATTAAATACTCATCATGTGGGTTAATGGACTACACTATTTTCTTTGGAAAATGTAAATTTCAAATTTAATGTGGTTAGAATTCAAATAGTTTTTATCACATACTTTATGAGTGTGTTCTAGAGAAATTAATGTTTTTTTGGGTTTTATTTTAATATTTCCTGTGAATTATAATTTTTTAATATTATAAATTAATTAAGTGTGCCATTTGGGTATGTTTTACATTCCCTTTCATTGAAGAAATCATATGCTTCTTTGGGAACAATGAACTGGGATAAGCTCTTTGATTTGAATTTTATATAAATATAATTACTCTATAGATGTAGTCCCATATATCTATATTGAGTTACATGAGGTTGAATATATTCTAAAATAGTACATGTTTTATAATCTTTGGTGATCAACTATTGCTCTCGACGGAAGTAGAATTGTTTGACCCTTTTTTGTTGGAGAGAACATTGTTTCCTCAACCATGAAATCCAAATTTATCTATCTAGTTATGAGGTTTTAATTCAATATATTCTTTTCTATGTTCACAATTTCATCGATTTATACTACCCATTAAATGGTTGGATAGTGGGTTGTGACACCCATACAAAATCTAGGCTTTATGTAGTACCTCTACGTGTGAAAAAGAAAGGGTAAATCATGTTTTTACATAACTAAAAAGGATGGGGATTTGGTTTTTCGATGGACTAGTAAAAATATATGTTTTTTCTACCACCACATTAAAAGTAAGATTATATGTTCTATCTCTAGGTTTGAAATAGTTATAGTGATCTAGTTAAACTACTAAGAGTGAAAATGGCTATTATCTTCAGTTGTGCCTCTAGGGGTTAAAAAGTCAGTAGTAAAAGGGCTACGATCTCCATCAAAAAGTTACATAATCTAATATAGTGGGTTCCATATGTATTAGTTCATGAGAGAGGGGAATATTATAGTTGTATCTTTTATATCTAAGCTACTAAAAAATATCAACGATTAATTATTATTTTTTGTTTTGACATAACTTTTATAAGTGGTTACAATTATTTGAAAAGGTTAATTCACCTCATCTTGTCCGTTACACTATTATAATTTGAATATAATGATAATTTATATACACTAATCCTTTATAATATAAACTAATATTTTATAACATTACACATATATCACTCCTCTCAATCCACACTCATCCAATCATTGAAAACAACTGACAAGGGACAATCTTAGATCAACCGTGCCATGAAACTCTAATCTATTTATGATATAAACTCGTAATATATAGGAAACAATTCATATTTGTACCAAAAAAATGAGAGTATTCATGCCTGTATTCATCCTATTGTATCCTCTATTACTCATTCCACACATAAGGAGCATCTAATCCTTTGTAAAAAACCATCATAATATCTAACACAAGAAAAATGACACTCACAAGACCCACTCATAATCCTAAAATAGGTTGACATCTTTTTTCATGCTCAAGAGTCCAATGACACCAAATCCCTAAAAAAAATCATGTTTCAAAATTATGATTAATCCATGATAAAAAACCTGGTCAAAATGAATATGATTTATGGTCCACAATCTTTCTCATTATCATTCATATTTCAAGTTCCATCACACTAAATTGTTACCAGTTTCTCAAGAAACTCACTATCACTTGGATGCCCAACTCATTACAATTGAGGCACTATAGTTCCCCAAATATCCCATCTATAAATTTAAACTGTTGTAATTTGAAAGTATCCAACAATAAAAATTCTATATTTCATATTTCACATTTAAAAAAAGGGTTGTCTCTATTAAACAAAATTATCAAGACCCCTTAGTAACGCCATTATAATCTTATAGAGAAATAATCTTCCACACCCCAATCATACCCCTTGGCACTATTTTACTTCTCAAACCAACTCATCTTTTTTTCTTACAAACACTAAAAACCATATTATTTATTAAACAACCCTTTACATCTAAGGGAATTCATTTTTTTAAAACATAAATTTTTAAATCCTCAGGATAAATATTAATTTATTTATATAAAACCAACCCCATTTGTTAAATCCACTTCAAAAAGGAATTTCCAAAAAAATCCCTCATATTATGTCAATACTAGAGAATATAAAACCATTTGTAAATCATTGTATTCATGTCTATTTAATATAAAACAAAGTTATAAAACCATTTCACATACACACACATGAATGGAATAACTTACACCCAACATTGTATTCCATATATCATTTTGAACTCCCTTTTAGAGTCATGTACCCTTTCCCACCCAGTCACCTCATTCTAAAGATGTCACAAAGTCAACTCATCAGTATGTCCCATATTTCATTCGATTATGTTTGAAACTAATAAACCAAATTTACATGAATACCATCCCTATAAGACCATTATCAACCAAATAAATACTCTTGATTTTACATAAACACCATCTAAAGAACCTACAGACTTATGTCTTAAAATTCAAAGTACATCCCATGCGTCAAATTTTAGACTCTATAATTTACCCATAGTTCAGAATTTCTAGATGAAACCACGTTATTAGGATAACCCCTATCATAGGTTACACTCATACTTCACGTCATATCAAATAGTAATAGGATACTATCATGATATTCATTTATTATATTAACACACCAATATCCTGAGTCACATTTGAAAGTCACAAGCCTCTACACCAAGATCATTTTTCCCATCTTACATTCGTTATAACCCATGGAGCATCATATATGTCCCCTCATATACACAACAAGGAAACTCACATTACGAAAAACCCTTTTTAGGGTACTTATATACATACATATATATCAAGAATATCATAATCGATAGATTACCCACTATGAGGTCCTATTATCACCAAGATTTCACATACTAAAATAGCCCCTCAAGGATTAAGATCACATCGGTACACATATATACAAAATAATCAAGATTTAATTAATAATATCAAGTAAATCATAACCATGGTTTGGTAATATTAAATTATATTGGAAAATTTTGTTGGAAAACACTTAATATGTTTCTATTGACCCATTATTTGATAGATATTCTATGATAAGAAAAATAGAATCCTGCTAGTAGCAATAATAAATACACTAGTTTTTTTAAATATAATGAAAATAAGAATCTATATTGGAAAAACCTTATATGCATTGGATTCCGCTTTATGCAACTAAACCTATTTTATCTTTTTTTAGAACCTGGGTCTAAATCACACACAATCATACACAAGAAAGGCGAATTGAATTACAAATTTTATATATACTAAATTATAACATCAAAAATAAGGAACATGAATCTTGAATGAAACATGGACCTCATCGAATATTGGTAATTTATTGGCATACTACTGAGTTTCCATTAAAAGATCGAGCTAGCCCCATCTCTATTCTACCATTTCCCAAACTATTGGACAACCAAAAGATAATGTTTTGAAACACAATTGAAACTTGACTTATATGGTTTAATCTATAGTATCATGACAATACTATTACATGACCTCAGTAATTCCTCCTCATTCAATAGAGGTTGTATAATAGTATCAAGGGACTAAAATTAAATAATGGGAAGACAATAACCACAAATTCATGTAATTAAATTATGGAAATAACAAAATAATATTCAAAATAAATAATTATAGTATTTATAATGAGTAAAAAAACAGGTTATAAAAAATGAAATGACTTCATACAATCATACATATCAACTAACCATGCATCACCTAAATAACATATAAAATATAAATAAAAGGGAATAAAAATTAAAGGAGGCTCTATCACCATCCTTGAGCTTCATCTTAAAACTCCATCTATGTTATCCATCTTGACCATACTACACCTATCCTCTTACCTACTTGAATCTATGAACATGAATTTTTCATGGGTACTAAAGTTATATCTCCACCTAAGTAATGTGTGGGTAAAAATATTCATCGAACAGAAATAATTTCCCTTCTATAATTTTTTAAATAATATCTATGAAAATATAATATTTTTAGAGAAATAAAATAAATTATAGAATAAAAATAAAATAATAGCCATTGTTCATTTGTTTTGAAGTTGTAAATTGAGGTTAAAGACACTTGATTCTGATAGTACCTAATTTCTCTAAGAAAGTAACATAGCAATACCAATGGTTTGGATAAGAATCCACCCATGACAATATCAGATATCAATATAGGTAAAAATTTCTTCCTCATAATGACATATCCACTCATTAAGGGACTAGATGCCTTCCTTGTAGGAATCCATAATATCATTAGGGGGGTTTAATACCCCTCTGAAGAAACAAATATCATATCATATTGGGAATAATGACCCACTTTGGAAACATATATCATATCATCATATGGGAATTATTACCCTCACTGATAACATATATCAAATCATCAAGAGAAATAATGAACCACCCAAGAAACAAATATCATATCCTCAGGGATAATAATGGTCATCCTTAGAAATATATACCATATCAACATGACTAAATATCACATCTCCCATGATTCATTTCTCAAATAACTAGTGGGAATGATGTCCCTACCTAGAAACATATATCATATCATTAGGCAGATAGCATCATGCACTGTATATGTGTATATATCATAATTAGGGTTGGGGGTGGGTAGGGGAGACCACCCTGTATAACCCTGTAAGTCATACACTCCGCTAATAATATCTCTCTCCCTCTCTCTCTGGGACTTCATATAGAATATATCACAAAAAGGGGTTAAATTCCTAGCTGAACCCAAAATAAATTCGTTGGTTATCCTCTCAAGTACATAATAAATTCTCATTATCATAATTCTGGATATAATGAAGAGTAATTTCTAGTTTCGTAGGTCTCATCATGTTATAGACACCCAAAATGGGTTCAATCATCAATTTTCCAACACTGAGGTTAAATCCCCACATGTTAAGGGCACAAAATACTTAAACTCTTTCAGGACCACCTTATATAATTACCAACCACACCAATAAGGTAATATCAAAATCACACAAAAGGAATGGAATAACACCCATCCCACTATCGAGGTCGATACAGGTTCTACCTATATCCAAACCTATATAAAATTAATTGTATGGTGTACTAACAATTATACAATCACATACTAGTACATTAGGGAATCTCACCTCACACCCACTCATCTTTATACGCATCTATCATCCACTATAGGATTCCATATATTCTCCCCATAAGATAACCATTAGAAATATATCACTCCACCTTAAATGAAGTAGTCTAAATGTGCCTACACAAGATCCATTATGTTCATTCACATTATTTGTACCTATCTATTGTATTTATATATTAGTATACTTACTTAGGGTAAAATATTTAGCCATCAATGTCATTGGAATAAAAATGGAATCCAATTTGTCATGAACCATCCCAAAGGGACCCATGCTGTGAAACTCAAAGCCTGCCTTCAATAGGTCAAGGGCTGGAAACAAGTGACGAGTAACCATATCACTAATGTGGTAGCCCTTAGACTAAAGTACCTACACACACAAATATCAATGCCCATATAATAATTCAATGTAAAAGAACTCATAAACCATGCATACATACATCTAAATACCACAAGAAGTGTACAGAAAATCAATGAAAAGTAAGAAGGACTAAATACAAGCCTACAAAAAGTAATCTGAAAACAAGTACAACCTGAAAGTGGATAAGGTGACAGTTTTCAAAAAGATAATAGGAACAAACCTTGGTTTTTTTTGGTCAATATGATCTTTCTGGTCCCAGTCCATATAAGACTACGTCATAGGGTCAATTGTCTTCATAAGACATGAAATGTGTGGGAAAATCCCATGCAGGAATGAGTATAAAAATACTCAGTAGGACACCCTCAAAACCCTTAAGCATATAACAATAAGAATAACAATCATATCTATATATATATATCTCTAAAGAATATATAAGAAAAATATCCAAATATACTTGACAAAGAAACACAATCTCAAGGTAAAGTCACAAAAATAATTCCAGCATAATAATGTTTCTTGGATGTTCAATATAGTGCTCATCTAAGAGAATCCAGTCCATGTTTTAGATATAACCGATGGTTCACATCTAATATGTACTACTCATAGGTTCCTTCTTAAAGAGGTATACACTAGATGTCGGAATAGAACAATATACAGATGAGGATCACTCCCGAGGACATGGGGTTTTTCAATAACTCGATATGTATTAACCCATCATGTAGGGTATCAGTTCCCACATAGTATTGGTTATGACGATAAAAATAAATTCAGATAGAGAAAGTGGATGATATAGGATCAAAATCTGAGCCATACAAAAATATTTCAACAACCCAATCCATGAATTCTTACTATATGTATCACTATACCATGTGAAGTACACAATTCCATACTAACACTCAGTGAATGGATCAAGATAACACACCCTAATAATAATTTTCCAAGATTAATAGGAAATGGGATCCAAGACTTCCTTCAAGGAGTATAAAATTGTTCCTTTATCAAACTAAAAATTCATTCTTCATCAGTTAACATAGGACTTCTGAAACTCTAAGCAGTCCTTGTCCACTGCTAGATGATCTACCATGTCTCTGTAGTGGCTTTCACCAACTCTAAAAATATATGGGCTGACTCTCCTAGGCCATTCCAACATTGGGGTGACCTAAAGGGTCTCCCATAAAAGGACTCTAATGTTAATGAAAAAATGGAGGAGTGGTTGGTTCTACTGTATGAAAAATTAACAAGTGGTAGGAAATCCTCCCAACTATGGACAAAGTCCAATATCTAAGCTTGTAGTATGTTTTCCAGAACCTAATTAGCATTCTTAGTCTATCTGTCTGTGTTGGGGTGATAATTCATGCCTAAACATAAATGAGTCCCAAAATCCCCCTTCAATCCTTTCCAAAAATGATATTTGAATATAAAATCACAGTCATAAATGATATTCAAGCCAACTCTGTGGATTCTGAATATCTTTTGTACATAGAAGAATCCCACGCTATCTACTAGAACTAGCTCTCGATAGCTAGGAAGTGGGCCGACTAGGTGGGTCAGTCTCAGATCACCAAATTTAGACCATGTACACAAGAAATACATTATAATACCATTATTAATTCCATGGATATCCCATACCACATCCCCTATGGAACCTCAAGGGGTTGATCTAAACCCATTGGAACATGGTGCTCTTCTCTAAATTGCTGAAATGTGAGGGTAAATCAGGTTAATCTAGGTTAGAACATTGTAGTAAGGCCATAATTATTCATCCCAAATTTTATTAAATAAATTAAATTATACCCTTATTACTTTAATCTTGAAATTGATTATTTTAATGGACCCTTGTCCCTGAAATGAACGATATAATATTTAAATCAAATATTGTTACTAAATGTCACATTCATTGTGTTTAATATATATTATGTGTCCATAAAGATACAAAATCAATTCATGAAAAAATATAATTACCTTTTTTGATATTAATGAAATTATTTTCCTGATAAATTTGCTTTATTTTTTTATTAATTATATAATTATCTAAATTTGTTATGAAACACTAATTCCATATTTCTCCATTTAATAAAAATTATGATAAATGATTTTAAAAATATTAAAAGTGATATATTTTGATTAAATTAATGTGTACTTAGAATTTTATTGATTCATATAAAATAATATGGATATATGGAATAATTATATTCAAATACCACTTTTCTATTATGTATTTAAAGTTAAATCATATGAATGGTGCTTAAAATTACATTATTGTTATTTAATAATAAATAAAATTTTATTAAATGGTATAAAATTCCTTTAAATATTAGATACATAAAAATTAAGGTTATATGGTTTTAAACAAAAAACATGGTCCATTTATGGGTTGTTTTTTATTTTATAGTAAAATTAGTAACCCTTAAATGGTAGAAAATTTTAATATTATAGTAATTGTGAAAAGGGTTAATGAGGGTTAAAACTAAAAGATAAGTGCAAAAATGTGATTAAAACTTGATGAAATTATATTTTATGAGCTTATTTAGAGTCATAGCCAAATTATATTTCAATATTATCATTATTTATCCACATGGACAACAGAATTAATTTATATTTATTTAATATTTTATTAAATTCTAAGAGTTCCCCTCCCATCAATTATAAAAGGGAACCCCTTATCTCTCTTATTCACAACACATTGTGACCTCTATATCATCTAATATATACCAATTTATATTATCCCCTTCCCTAGAACAATTCAAGAGGTTCTTGTATTATAAAAACACCAATCCTAGAGTCCTTTAGAAGAGATATAAAGGAGTTATTACAAATATGTGGTATCCACCTTAACCGAAAACATTATTTTTAATTATTACTTTTACTAATCTAAATATGTTATATTTTTTACAAAATATAAAATTAAGTATCTTAAATATACAGAAATGTTATTATGATTATGAAACCAAAATTATTTATCATCTTTTACTTCAAATGTGAGGTGAAATTATCACTCATGCGTATATACAACTAACCGTGTCCACATAGTGATAAAATTAATTTCTCATAACCATATTTTATTGATGGATATTATGATGGGTTTAATATTTATATTTTATATTTCTGATACAATTATAGATATGTAATTATAATATTATTTCTACCTTATTAACATCCAATATTTAGGGAAATGATTATGTCGCTTGGGCGTATGTGTGAGCTACCACCTCATTGAAACAATGTGATTTGTTTTTCATTTATATTTTTGAGTATGGAAATTATGATTTATTTGAAGAATATATATGATTTATATGAAATATTAATTACCATTTAATGGTGAATTAATTTTTGTCTTTCTATCATACCATCTGTCGAAAAATGAAAATAACATTAATTCCTAGATATAGCTTTCCATCTCCATGGCCGGTGTAATTATTTTTTAAAACAAAAATTTTATGAATGATTATAAACATGTAAATAATAGAAATTGATGATATTTATATCATGATTAATATTCTAGATATGATGTTATTTTTATAAAATTACATGTGAAAAACTACCAAAACAAAATATATAAGGAAAATGAAGCAATTATCAACAGGAAGAGTGATTGTAATACAAAATTTTCAATAAATGGGTTATAAAAGATTATAACTAAATCGTAAATTTTTTTACATATATGAATAAGGTTATAGAATAATATGTACAATTAAAATATATTTGTTATGCAAGATTCTCGAAAATGAATAAAAGAATCCATGCCAGTGGAAAGGGGATTTATGATTACAATCTAATTGTTTCTCATGAATAATTATGATTTCTTTTACAATCATGAAATATTATGATCTCTCTCTAAAGAAAGTTGTGATTTTTCTTCTCCTAGTATTTTTTATTTAAAATACATTTTATTATTTCATTATCTTCAATTTTTTGTACTCAAGAGACAAAAATATGTTTTTAATGAAAGTAGATTTCATTTCTAACTTCATTAAAAAAAAATATTTTTCTTCTATATCCATGTTTTCGAAAAAAATGTTTAAATATGGTTTCTAATATTATCCTATGATTTTTTAATGTCATTTATAACTATGTTTGGATTTTTACTAAATGTTTTTAAATGAATATTCTAGTTATTTTCCAAATAAGGTACTTTGTGTATTTTCTAAAAATGTATAGGATTAATGTTTTTTTAATATAGAAGTAATGAATGGCATTTCCAAATATCATGAACTCTCAATGAATTGAAGTTTCCTTTATAATTTTACATGATTATTTTCAATGAAAATGGTTTCTTTAATTTGTTAAATAATTTACGATTTAGAATGAGATATTTTTATATAGAAAGGATATCTAACTCAAGAATGTTTTAGTGATATTTTAATTGAATTTATATTCATAAAATACAACAACCATTGATATAACTTAAGATTTACTAGGAATATGATTTCAGGATTATATATTTATTAGTCCTCTTGATGATTTGTGTTTATTATTGCACAATTTTTATTACACTAATTCCTTTTCCCAGGGTTATGATATAATGAAATGTTTATGAAACCCATTTCTTTTCATGGGGTCTGATATGATGAATGTTTTATGATCTTACAACACTTATATATATTATTTTAATTATGTGATAGGTGGGAGCTGTGTCTTGTTTTAGTGCATTATGTAATGATGGATATCTAATGAGAAAATAAAGAATAGAATAAGGACTGAATCCTGTTAATTAAGGGACAATATCCACTATTCATGTCTTAGGATTAAACCATTACTACTACAAAAGTGTTGGGAGTTAAACCATGTCACATTTATGGTCCAATAAATGAGACTTGAATACTATGTAAATTATTTTTTATTCTCCTGTAAATCCCACAATCAGTTTTCATATTCCTACTTTTTTCTCTAATGTCTCGTTTCCTTGGATTCCTTTATGATTCATGTATTATAAAATTCCATGATTTTAGCTACAAATAATGATTTATGATATATGATATGCATGGTATGGTATTAAAATTTTAATATCTTGTTATTATACCATTTTTCTCAGTTTATACTTATATGATCATTGATATCTCCCTTGTTTACCCTTATTGAGCATGAGAGATCACCATTTATTATGTTTCCTTTTACAAGTTATGATGATAGATATTATATATGATAAGTCTAAAAAGGGTGATAGTTGTAAAGATATATTTGGGAGATGATAAATAACTACTATGAACCAGTTGTTTATGTTTCAATTTTTCCAAAGA
This sequence comes from Viscum album, assembly GCA_963277665.1. NCBI lineage: Eukaryota > Viridiplantae > Streptophyta > Magnoliopsida > Santalales > Viscaceae > Viscum > Viscum album. The sequence goes on from OY728126.1 coordinate 535,252,084, forward strand.
TATAAGACCTTTATGATTTTGGAATGGATCATTAAGTTATGTAAATTATATTAATCTATTTAGATATAATATATACATTTTAATAAAATTATTACGATCTCCCAAATTTCTCAATATATGAATCATAGTGAGATTAAAAATGTTTAAAGGATAGAATAAAAATATGTTTAGTCTCTCATGAGAAAATATCCACCTTGTTTTAGTGGGTTCTCTAATCCAATAGATGTTATGAAGGGGATTTTTACCACTGAAATGGTATTTTCTATTTTCTAGTGTTTGGAACATGAGAAATTTATATAGACAGTTAATTATTAGAAATGAAATTTAGATCAATAGTGGGCTCATATCAAGAATGTTAACCAACTTTAATAAATTGGCTATATTGATTTGGTTGGGATTATAAGCTTTATTCTCGATATAAATTTTCCTTATATTTTTCATTCAAAATATGGTGAGGTAGTTCTTTGATTTGAAATCAAAGGATTATGAATTCATTGTTACCTATTTGGAAAATTTTATAAGAATTTCAGGGTATGCTTCTAGTATTTTCATACAACCTAAAAGTAAGGTTGATCGATTCTTCAATGGATTAAAACTAAGTCATTAATTGGAGTTAACCATAACGGGATTAAGTATTTAATGACCCAAAATATTATCAATCCCCCTCCAACTCGCCTGGTTGAAGGGTAAATCCATCTCTATAGATGACATGATCTATCTTGACAAATCCATGATTGTCTCTAAAATGTCATAATCCATGAATGATTATAATTTGCCTATCGACCTTCAAAAAAAAGGATTATTAGAATAAAAAACATTGTGTAGATTGGAAACATGCTTGGAAGAAAACTGGTGACTATTCCATGGTCAACCTCTTTCAAGCCTTCAGATAAAGTTGGTCTTGGTTTAAAAAATCTCAAATTCTTTAATGATGGATTATAGGCCAGACTCACCTGAAACCATCTGCATAATAACTCTAATTCCCTTTGTTTCCTCAAAAATTGATTTCTTGATAAATTAATGAAATTATTATTAAATTATTTGTGCTCTTCCATTTTTCCATCTATTAAGAATGTATTTTACAACATTATGTATGTCATGACCCATACAAGTGGGATCTGCGCTGTGACTCCCCAAGCCAGCCTCCAATAGGCCAGGGGCTGGTGACTAGCACTGAGTAGGCATATCACTAACATGGAAGGCATTGCCTAAGTACCTGTACACAAACACACATCTCCAATCCCACAAATGATGAAATGTAAAACACTGAGGAAAAAATGCATCCATACAACTAAACCCAACCAACAGAGTACGACGAAAGGTAGAGTACTATAAGTTAATTGGGACAGGATACAGGCCCACCAAAAACAAACTAAGAAGAGTTTGAAAACTACAATGTCCAACCTGTAAGCACAAAAGGTACTGGGACTGCTTCTCAAAGTCATAGGAACATATTGGACTGTAGGGAAACTCATAAATCTCAGCCCTGTCCTGGTCCGCCCTAGACTCTGTCAAAAGGCTGATTGTTTGCACAAGACACCAGACATGGAAGAAAAGCCCGTGCAGGGGTGAGTATAACAATACTCAGTAGAGGACCCCAAAAACTACAAAGCAGTAGACAAAGTAAAGGTACAGTCAGCTATGCACATTATATGTCTAAAGAACATATAGAATACACCAGATAAACTCAAAACCTAGACCTGTATTCAAAGGACAAGTCACTCGACCGCATACCCCCGTTAGGGATTCTGTTCGAAGATTCCGTGATGCACTCACACTGGGAGAACACACTCCATGAGTCTTATAGCTCTGATGACGTCCATCCAAGAAGTTATGTTCGTCAGGAACCATCATGAGAAGTAGCTACACTCATTACGGGAGACACACTCCGGAGTGGGAAGGTTACGATAGATATAAAGCACTCATTACGGGAGACACACTCTTGAGATAGAAAGATCACGATACAAAGATAAGGATCACTGCCAGGGCCATGGCTCATACCACAACTCATCCAGATTCACCAGTTAGGTGATACACCAGCTAGGTAGAAGATCAATGCCAGGTATAGTTGGTCACGTCGATGCCTGACTCTACCTAGGGTCAGGAATGGATAGAGGATCTCGCTCCGGGCCTCTCGGAGGGATGCCGACTTTATCACATAAGGTCCGGCTGAAGGATCATACTCCTGTAGAAGGAAACGATGCCTGACCTTCATGGGAACGAGAAGAAGGGGAACTAAACCAAACAAAATATGTCTAGGATATGGTAATCAAGAGGACCATGCTCTTTTCCAAAAAGTACACGACGTGTAGAAAATATACACACCATGTTGTCTGACCCCGGGTACTGCCCGTATGACAACCCTGATTTTATTTCAAACTTAAGCATGATTTATTACATAAATATTCTATTGATACAACAAAGAATATCGGGAGGTTTAGTGTATTTGGGGCTTAGTATCTTTACATAAAAACTTAAAACATGAAATACAACATCTTTATTGAAAACTTCCTTTACATGACCACCACATTCCCTCGTACTTAGCATTGCATGGGATAACCTGAGGACATGCATAAGAAAAGGGTGAGCTATAAAGCCTAGTAAGGGAGTACACATGGAATAACATGAGGATTAAAATACATGTAGACAATTGGCATATCAATAGATCATAAAATAAACATGAACATAAAGGCATGATAAATCATGATAATCATAACATTGAAATGTGGCAACAACACTTAATATGGAATTAGCATGAGCCAAGGCTCATTGCACATGGAGCATGAGTAAATACTCATTGAACATGAAGCACGAGTAAACCCTAGTTGCACTTGAATTATCATGAGCCAAAACTCATTGCACATGACATATCATGATACTATACTTTACCCAATGCATTGGAGCACTATAAGGGAGCACCCTTCTTAAACATTTAATTTCATGCATAAGTGTGCCACATGGATCATAAAACAAGGATTCATAAAAAATAATCATTTATTCCACGATAAATGAATGTGGAATTAATACATGAAGCTTTTTAATCAATAATTAAAGGTGCATAAAGGTGGATACCCTTGATGGAGAAATGAGCATGGTATCCACTACACAATGTCATTGGCTTAGAAAATCGGTGCGATTTCGGCAGCGTAACGACGTGACATAAGAATTCATAAAAATGGTTGATGAGAGAGAAATGGGCTACTAATCATATTAACATGTAATGGACAGTAAGGAGGTCATATATATACATGTCCCAAAAATTGTAATAGAATTTATATTCATGATACAAAAGTATTGCTTGAATGTAAAATAGGAGAGAGAAGTTCCTTTTGGAATTTCGGCACAGTAACAGGTGTACATGGGAGGCATTTAATGAGAGAGAAAGTGGTCTCCCATCATTCAAACATAAAGAGGACAGTATGAGGGAGGTGAGAAACCATATTCCAACATTCATAATTAAAATTAAAATGGAAAAACAACTTAAATAAAATTGGACAAAAAGAGAAAGGAAGAAAAAACCTTTACTTGGAAGTGTGCTTCCAAAGGCTAGAGATAGGCTTGTGAGAGGATTTTTGGGAGCTTGGGGAACCTTGGGAGGATTCTAGAGAGAGTTTCACAGAGGTTGGACGAACTCCAAGGGATTTGGGTGAGGATGAAGTGGGATCATGGGTGGGTTTATATAGAAAAGGTGCGGGAATTCTTTATTTTTTAGGTTTGGGTCCCCTTACATTAAATTAATCCAAACCACAAACCATCCCATGGTTTTTGCCCATGATTTTTGGAAAAGGTAATAGGAAGACACTATTTTATAAGTCAAAATTCCGAACTTCTTAAAATATTAGGGTTTCTTATGTGGAGGTGAGTCACACTCCCATGGAAATTAATTTACAAAGGCAAGGTGTTGAATATGTCTTTAGGGGTCCATTAATGCTTTCAAAAGTAAGTCAAACAAACCCAAAATTAAATTATTTTAATGGTAAAACATATATTGGCCGAAAATAAATATTATAGTATTTTATTACATCACTATTGGGTCATTATGATGTCATAAAACACATTATATATTTAAACAATATTTACTTTTTACCCAAAAATTTGACTGTCTCATAAAATTATGAAAAATTCACCGTTGGATAATTTCGACGTCCTGATTCCAAAAATAAAATTTATTTTTTCTAAATATTTTAATTTTTACATTTAAAATAAAAACTGACATTTATCGAAAATTCACGGGTTTTGACAGAAATGGCTTTCAAACCTTAATAAAAAATTTTAATTGCATTCATAAAATTATAAGATCATTTATATTTAATTAATTTAATAATAATATTATTTTATGAAAATATTATTTAATTAAAAATCCTTTATTTTAATAAAATAGATTTGTTAATTATATAATAACTAAAAACACCATTTGTACTTTAAAAAGTAATTACAATGTATAAAAAATGACTAGAAATTATATTCATTATTATATACAAAAAAATAATGTACATGAACATAGTACTCCTTATTTGTTACATAACACCTTAAAACAGCCGCATAATACCTAAGCGTAAGGTGTGCGATGGTGATAGACTCTTGGGGTGGCTCGAATAACATCGCTCGAGTGGTAATTTCAATCAACTTTCACTTTTCCCGTAGATGGTCACGTTCGAGATTGGCATGATGAAGCTCAGATTGGGCTTGGTCAAGGGTGAGGCCCAAAGAAACCACCTCGTTTCTGAGCTCTGACAAATGGGCTTCGCATGGGGCAATAATACTGGATGAAACCATCGCTTCCTTTGTCTGAGTAAATTGGATTTTTTAAAGTCCTATATGTATACTAATCATGTGATCACTATTCAACGGCTATATTAGAAATGGTCAAAATTCTTAACATAATACCAAGGATGTTGAAATTTTATATAAAAATAAAGAGACATTTACTTAGATCAAGAGGTATTTCCATTCATGAAACTTTGGGTCGTTACAATATTCCCCCCTTAAGAAATTTCGCCCTCGAAATTTTTCTTTTCCCACACTAAAACAGATGTGGGTAACTCAGCTTGATAATTTACTTGGATTCCAAAGTTGCTTCTTCAAACTTGTGGTTTCTCTACAACACCTTGACGAAGGGCATTGTCTTATTTCATTGAACTTTTTCTCTATGATCTAAGATCTTCAATGTTTGCTCCTCATAAGAAATATCATATTCCAATTGTACCACCTCAAAAGAGAGTACATGTGAACGGTCCGGTATGTACTTTCTTAAGAGGGATACATGAAAGACGTCATATACTTTGGCCATGGAAGGTGGAAGTGCTAGTCGATAGGCCACATCCCCGACAGGATCAAGAATCTCGAAGGGGTCGATGTACCTTGGACTTAACTTCCCTTTCCTTCCAAACCCCATGACGTTCTTCCACAGAGATATGCGTAGAAACACCATGTCTCCAACTTTAATCTCAAGGTCTCATCGACGATTATCTGCATAACTCTTCTGTCGACTCTGGGATGCCTTGATATTCTGCTGAATGGTTCTTACCTTCTCCACCATTTCTTCGACCATTTTTGGTCCAAGAAGCTTACGTTCACCGACCTCATCCCAACATGACGGTGTTCTGCACCTTTTCCCATACAGGGCTTTATATGGTGCCATTTGGATGCTCGAGTGGAAACTATTGTTATAATAGAACTCAACTAGAGGAAGATGTTGATCCCATCCTCCTTTATAGTCCATTGAGCATGCTCTCAACATGTCCTCAAGTGTTTGGATTGTCCACTCAGATTGGACATCAGTTTGAGGATGATAGACCGTACTGAAGTTTAGTTCAGTATTCAGAGCATGTTGAAGACTCTTCCAAAACATAGAGGTGAATCTTGGATCTCGGTCAGACACAATAGATAGTGGTACTCCATGCAACCTTACCACTTCCCTGATATATATCTGTGCCAGTTGATCCAAAGAGAAATCCTCCCAAATAGTGATGAAGTGTGCAATCTTTGTAAGATGATCCACAAAAACCCAGATTTCATTGTTGACTTTGGATGTCCTTGGAATTCCGATGACAAAGTCCATGGTGATGTTTTCCCATTTCCATTCTAGTATGGGAAATGGTTGCATCATCCCCTTAGACTTCTGCCTCTCTGCCTTCAATTTCTGACACACTAGGAACTTTGATGTTTATTCAGCGATCTCCTTCTTCATATTATCCCACCAAAAGTTTTCTCAGAGATCTCGATACATCTTTGTGCTCCCTGGGTGAATAGAGAGATTTGAACTATGTGCATCGTCTAAAAGTTCCTTCTTCAGCTCCGGACTTGATGGAACACATAGTCTTTTCCAAAACCGCACAATTCCTTCTTTATTAACATTAAACTCCGAAGATTTCCCCTTTTTGATAGCTTCCACTTTTTCTTGAATTCTCACATCATCATTTTAAGCATCCTTTAACCTTTCCAAAAGTGATGGTTGGGCAATAATTTGTGAAAGGATTGATGATGTTCCATTATTTATGATTCCCACATCCATCTTCATCAAGTATAAGAATATTGGATCCTTCTCAATTCTCATCATTTATAGAATTGCTGGGTAATTTCTACTTAGGGAATCTTCCTCCTTGTTCGCTTTCCCAGGGTGTTAATGTATTGAACAGTCCTAATCCTTGATATGATCTATCCATATTCTCTGGCTCATATTAATCTCTTTATGTGTGAATATATATTTAAGACTCTTGTGGTCAGTATATATCTCACATTTCTCTCCATAGAGATAATGCCGCCAGATTTTCAAGGCAAAGATCACCGCCACCAACTCCAGATCATGCATTGGATAGTTTTGCCCATGGATTTTAAACTTCCTTGAGACATAGGATATCACTTTATTATTCTGCATCAGCACACAGCCTAAGACATTCTTCGAAGCATCACTGAATACCCCAAAAAGTTCCCCACTTGTGGGTAAAGTGAGCATGAGCGCAGTGATAAGCCTCCTTTTCAACTCCTTTAATCTTTCTTCGCATTAATCACTCCAAGAAAAATTTAATCCTTTTCGAGTTATCTTGGTAAGAGGGTTGGACAATCGTGAGAAATTCCTCACAAATCGTCGATAATATCCAGCTAACCCCAAGAATCTACGGATATCCGTTATCGATGTTTGCCTCAGCCATCCCTCAATTGCATCTTTTTTGGAGGGGTCCACAGATATCACATTTCTTGTGATGATATGGCCCACGAATGATACTTCCTTCAACCAAAACTCACAATTGTTGTAATTTGAATCAAGCTTCTCCTTGCGTAAACTCTCTAGTATAGTTTTTAAATGCTCCTCATAATCCTCCTTGCTTTTGGAGTATATTAGAATATCATCTATAAAGACTACCAAAAATTTGTCGAGGTAATCTCTAAAGACTATATTCATCAAGTTCATGAATATTTCTGGAGCAATGGTGAGTCCAAAAGGCATTACTATAAATTCATAGTGACCGTATCTTGTACGAAAAGCAGTCTTGGGGAAATCTTCCTTCTTCACCCTTACTTGATAACATCCCGACCACAAATCCACCTTGGAGAAGAATTGTGATCCACACAGCTGATCAAAAAAGTCATTGATTCTTGGGAGAGGATACTTGTTCTTTATCATGATTTTGTTAAGTTCACGATAATCGATGCAAAGCTGTATTGACCCATCCTTATTCTTGACGAAGAGGACTGGTGCACCCCATGGTGAAGCACTTGGGTGTATAAACCCTTTATCCAGATTCTCCTGTAGTTGTTTCTTCATCTCTTCAATCCCAACAACAACCATTCTATATGGAGTCTTGGATATTGGTAGCACCCCAGGTATAAGTTCAATTGAGAACTCAACATCTCTTCTTGGAGGAAGACCAGGCAGTTCCTCAGGAAACACTTCAGCGAATTTCCTCACAATAGGAATTTCGTCAAGGATGGTTTCTTCCATGGACTCAATCATCTAAGCTAGATATGCATGCTCATAAGGCAGTAATATCCATGCTTGAGATGATGGAGCTAAAAGAGATTCATCATCCTCCTTACAATTGTAAAGAATCGGGGGTCGATTCTCCATATAGAGTGTGATTTCCCTCTCCCGACAATTTATGTTGGCTCTATATAAATAAAGTCAATCCATGCCAAGAATTGCATCAAATTTCACTAGAGGGAGTATGAAGTGGTTCGCCGGGATATTAAATCCACAGAATATAATAGGGGATGAATTATATTCATGGGATGCAATGATTGCCCCATATTCCTTACTCACCGACATCTTTACTTCCATGATTTGTGGTGGTGCTGGGATTGTTCTACTAATCTTTTGAGATATGAAAGAATACATAGAACCTGAATCAAAAATTAAATTCTCTATTCTTGAATGAATAACTAGCGTACCTATCACCACTTCATTTTCAGGGTTCACTTTGGCAGAAGTGATGGCAAAAGCTCTTCCTTGCTACCTTGGAAGTTGTTGGTTATCTCCGAAAACCCTTGGATTAGGGCACTGATTTGATAAATGACCATGTTCTTTGCATTTGTAGCATTTAACAATGCGTTGAGGTTCGAAAGGAGAGTTCCTCTCCTCTGTCATAGCCGTGGGTCTTTCTTGCCGACAGTTAATATCTAGGTTCCCTTCTCTTCCACACCTGAAGCACTTTCTCGTCCCCTTAAGGCAATTTCCAGTGTGCTTCTTTCCTCACTTTTGGTAAGTGGGGTGCTGGATCTTCTTAGCACCATTGGATTTATCCATCGGACCACCAGCATTGAAGTCCACCTTACGATTTTTGTCCCCATGATACCCCTTTGATTCCCCAATCTCCATTTCAACCTTGAGGTCACATCAGACAATTTCCTCATAGCTGTTGAAGTCACAGATCGCTAATGATTTCCGCAAGCTAGGCTTCAAACCACCAAAGATGCGGTCAACCTTGCATTCGAGGGTAACAACAAAGCCGAAAGCCTATCGTGCAAGACTCGTAAAGTTTTCCTCATACGCTTTAATAGATTCTCCATCTTTTTTCTTGAGGGAAAGGAAGTCCCTTTCCATCTTAAGCCGGAGGGTGCACAGAAAATATTTGTCAAAAAACATCTTCTAGAAATCCTTCCATTCCAACGCCTCGATCACTTCCTTAGGCTTCGTATTTTTTTATCAAAGTCCACCATTGATCAGCTTCAGCCTCCATACGACAAGCCGCCATGAGAACCTTCTCTTGTTCAGAACATTGAAGGATGGAGAATATCTTTTCAATGGAGTTGATCCATTGTTCAGCGATCGTGGGATCAGATGATCCACTAAAAGTAGGAGGCCTTTGTCTCATGAAGCTCTCGATAGATACTTGTTCTTTCTTAGGGGGTGTTGAACGTTCCTCTTGACCCATGTTTCTATTCAAAACTTGAGTTAGCTGAGAGAGAACCGTGACAAAGTTCATGATTCCAACTCCCATTGGATTGGGCATCTCATTAGTACAATCATCACACTGATCTTCACAATGGTTGTTAGCCCAATTCCTCCTATTACTGGCCATTGGATGGAATAAAATTAAATTTAGGGGTAACACATAAAGGGTAATCCAAAGACAAAAGTTGATGACTTATAAACAAACTTTTATTTCCTTACTCAAGAGTCTATAGGCTTCAATCTAGGCTTTTCATGATCTACACTCTAACATATATTCATATGGGAATTTTTAATTCCCTTAATAAGGGTTCATACTAAGCTTTTGAATTTATCAAAACATATCCCCCGTGAGAGTCATAACTAAGAGTGCAACAAGGCCCCTTATCATGCACCAGTTCCCGTTCGAGTCTAGCTCAAAGCGGTGTTTTCGGGTTTTACCCCTTGGATACATCTGTTCCAGAGCCGCCTCTACCTGCTCATATCCAGACATGGATGTATTTGTTTGATAAACCACTTACTCAGTACTTACCAGAAATTAGGGATGTTTTTATTATACTTAGTCTTGTATCTAAGGCTTTACTAGGGTTTCCTAATCCCAAAAATAACTAAACCCATCCTCTGATACCAACTATGACAACCCTTCTTTTATTACAAACTTAAACATGATTTGTTACATAAAACTTCACATGATACAACAAAGAAGATCGAGAGTTTTAGTGTCTTTGGGTCTTAGGATCATTACATAAAAACTTAAAACATTAAATACAACATCTTTATTGAAAACATCCTTTACATGACAACTACATTCCCTCGTACTTAGCATTGCATTGGATAACCTGAGGACATGCATAAGAAAAGGGTGAGCTATAAAGCCCAGTAAGGGAGTACACATGGAATAACATGAGGATTAAAATACATGTTAGACAATAGACATATCAATAGATCATAAAAGAAACATGAACATAAAGGCATGATAAATCATGGTAATCATAACATTGAAATGTGGCAACAACACTTAACATGGAATTAGCATGAGCCGAGGCTCATTGCACATGGAGCATGAGTAAATCATCATTGCACAAGAAGCACGAGTAAACCCTCGTTTCACTTGAATTAGAATGAGTCAACACTCATTGCACATGACGTATCATGATACTATACTTTACCCAATGCATTGGAGCGCTATAAGGGCGCACCCTTATTAAACATTTCATTTCATGCATAAGTGTGCCACATGGATCAAAAAACAGGGATTCATAAAACATAATCATTTATTCCACGATAAAGGTATGTGGAATTCATACATGAAACTTTTTAATCAATAAGTAAAGGTGCATGAAGGTGGATACCCTTGATGGAAAAATGGGCATGGTATCCATTACACAATGGCATTGGCTTAGAAAATCGGTTCGATGTCGGCAGCGTAACGGCGTGACATAAGAATTCATAAAAATGGTTGATGACAGAGAAAGGGCTTCATCATCTTATTTACATGTAATGGAAAGTAAGGAGGTCATATAGACACATGTCCCAACAATTTTAATGTAATTTAGATTCATGATACAAAAGTATTGCTTGAATGTAAAAGAGGAGAGAGAAGTTCCTTTTGGAATTTCGGCATAGTAACAGGTGTACATGGGAGGAATTTAATGAGAGAGAAAGGGCTCTCCCATCTTTCAAACATAAAGAGGACAGTATGAGGTAGGTGAAAAACCATACCCCAACATTCGTAATTGAAACTAAAAGGGAAAAACAACTTAACGAATATTGGACAAAAAGACAAAGGAAGAAAAAACCCTTACTTGGAAGTATGCTTCCAAAGGCTAGAGAGAGGCTTGTGAGAGGCTTCTTGGGAGCTTGGGGCACCTTGGGAGGATCCTATAGAGATTTGGGCAGAGGTTGGACGAACTCCAAGGGCTTTGAGTGAGGAGGAAGTGGGATCGTGGGTGGGTTTATATAGAAAAGGTGAGGGAATTCTTTATTATTTAGGTTTGGGTCCCCTTACATTAAATTAATCCAAACCACAAACAATACCATGGTTTTTGCCCATGGTTTTTGTTAAATGGAAGAGGAAAACAATATTTTATAAGGCCAAAGTCCTAACTTCTTAAAATATTAGGGTTGCTTATGTGGAGGTGAGTCACACTCCTATGGACATTAATTTAAAAAGGCAAGGGTTTGAATATGTATTGAGGGGTCTATTAATGCTTTGAAAAGTAAGTAAAAAAAAACCCAAAATTACATTATTTTAATGCTAAAACATATATTGGCCGAAAATAAAGATTATAGTATTTTATTACATCACTATTGGGTCATTATGATGACATAAAACACATTATATATTTAAACGGTATTTAATTTTTACCCAAAAATTTGACTCTCATAAAATTATGAAAAATTCACCGTTGGATAATTTCGACATCCTGACTCCAAAAATGAAATTTATTTTATCTAAATAATTTTCTAAATATGTTAATTTTCACTTTTAAAATAAAAACAGACATTTATAAAAAATTCACGGGTTTTGATATAAATGGATTTCAAACCTTAATAAAAAATTTTAATCGCATTCATAAACATATAAGATCATTTATATTTAATTAATTTAATTATAATATTATTTTATTAAAATATTTTTTAATTCATAAATCCCTGAATTTAATTAAATATATTTCATAGTTAAATAATAACTAAAAACACCATTTGTACTTTAAAAACTATTTACAATGTATAAAAAAATGACTAGAAATTATATTCATTATTATATATAAAAAAATAATGTACATTAACATAGTACTACTTATTTGTTACATAACCCCTTAAAACTGCCGCATAAGACCTAAGGGTAAGGTGTGCGATGGTGACAGACTCTTGGGGTGGCTCGGATAACATCACTCGAGTGGTAATTTCAATCAACTTCCACTTTTCCCGTAGACGGTCACATTCGAGCTTGACATGATGAAGCTCAGCTTGGGTTTGGTCAAGGGCAAAGCCCAAACATGCCACCTCTTTTCTGAGCTCCGACAAATGGGCTTCGTATGGGGAAATTCTACTGGATGAGTCCATCGCTTCCTTTGTCTGAGTAAATTGGATTTGTTAAAGTCCTATATCTATACTAATCATTTGATCACTGTTCAATGGCTATATTAGCAACGGTCAAAATTCTTATCATAAAACCAAGGAAGTTGACATTTCATATAAACATAAAAAGGCATTTAATTAGATCAAGAGGGATTTCCATTCATTAAACTTCGGGTCGTTACAGCCCATGTACAATGGCCCGTGTCTTAGGCTGGTCATGTAGGAAAACATAGTACACGGCGTGTAGTACGATGTACACGCCATGTCCGAGTGACTGGGGTTGGCCCCGTCTCACCGGCCATGTGGCCGTACACGGCTATCAACCCATGTACTTTATCCCATGTCTATGTATCCCCTGGATACACACTGAGCTTCTAGTTTCCGCATCTTCCAATTTGTACACGTCGTGTCACCTGAGGCCATGTAGATCACCCTGTGTCTGTGTACTACCCAAAGTACACGCCGAGCTTCGGGGAAAGTCCAACACACCATGTGACCAGGGTCACACGCCGTTTTATTCCTCTTTGGCCCCGAAACTGTAGCCACCGCCACCAGTACTATACAGGTGTGCTTCAGAAGGACACTCCGTGTATTCTAGAAATTTCTTGAAATGCGGACCTCCATCGTCGCACCTCAGGTGATGATCCGTTCGTCGATCCAGCCGCCCGATCACTACAAAAACATCAGGTTTCTGACGCCCTGTCACCCCGATGCCGATTCTGGTGTTTTCGGACCACTGATCGGCTCCGAAAACGTGCTTTGATCTTCCCGCATGAAGAGCGCTTGAAGAACACCCTTTTTCCAATCTGATCCGATTTGTCCTCTGCCATCGTCGCCGCACCTCCACAAGGTCATTGCAGTGTCGAAACTTTTTTTTGGGATCGTTGCATCATGGAACAGAAGCACAATGATCCGTTGTTCATCACCCCGCGAAGAACGCGAAGAACGCGCGAGAAAAGAACAGGGGGAGGAAATCCAATAAACAAAATTGAGGAACGAACCTCCACCATCATTCGTCACGGCGTTGATCCGCTCAAGTTAATAGGTTTAAATAGAGCAAGGATCAACATAAATAAAAGCATGGATTATTTACCCAATACTATCCCAAAGAAAACCCTCCCGCAAGAATGTACGAATCCACGAATCAAATTGTTCGTGGTTGATCCACGTTCATCGTTTGAACTCAAAAATGGGGAAAAGAAATTGAAATAAAAAACCCATAATTTTAGGAAGGATTGTTCGTTGCTAAAAGATTTGGGCTTCCGTCGTCGTTGAGATCCTTCAACGTTATTGGCGTAGCGATTCGTAGCCTCGATCCGTCATTATTTTTCACCGAGAAATTTCTCCAATGCCCCGTGGATTCTGCAGAGGTTACTCCCAATCGTCGCCAACAATCAAACTTTCTTAACACTTTAAAAAGGGAGAAATTTTGGAATTTAATTATGCAGAAGTATTAATGACGCCAACTTTCCGTTATTAATATTAGAAACAGACGTCCTGTCGTTGCGCTGCAGCGGGAGTTTCCATAAAATAAAATAAAAAATTATAAATTTATTTTATTTTTATTTTATTAGAACGTCCAAAAATTAACTTTCTACTTCAACCCGTGCCGGTCAAGGTTAGCCCGTTCTTAGGTAAATTCGTCATTCTGGATGCAACGACGTGATTAGATTTTTAATTCGGGCATCTGTTTTGAAACTGCCACAACCATGCACAAGCGCCGACTCACTTAACTAAAAAAAAGTTCAAACCACCACTCCACGCTCACCAAAACTCAAAATGATGTGCCGTTTTCGCACCCGATCTCGTAATAATTCTATGTAATATTTAAAATAATAAACAAAAAAATCTGAGACGTTACATTCTCCCCACCTTGGGGCTTTTCATTCCCAAAAATCCAAAACAAGAGATACTTAAAAAGATGTGGGTACTGGGCACAAATCTGGGCCTCCCACTCCCATGTGCTCTCTTGAAGATTCCCTTGCTACCATCGGACGTGCACCAAGTGAATCAATCAGCCAAGAAGGATCCTCTACTACCGATCCTTGATCTCCACTGGGTACTCAGCAAAGGTCACTCCATACTCGATGTCCAGCTCGCCCCAGTCGATGACATGTGACAGATCGTGCACATACCTCTTCAGCTACGACACGTGGAAGACATCATGTACCCGATGCAACTGAGATGGAAGAGCTAGGCGGTATACCACCTCGCCAACTCTTCACCGAATCTGGAAGGGTCCGATGAACCTCGGAGATAGATTTCTACCCCGACCAAATCTTTTTAACCCCCATCGAGGTGAGACCTGAAGAAAGACGTGGTCTCCCTCTACGAACCCCAGAGGTCTCCGTCGTCTTTCCGCATAGGACTTATTAGAGCTATGTACAGTCTTCATCTGCTCTCAGATGATCTACACCTTCTCTTTGGTTGCTCACACTAACTCTGGACCCATGAGTACCGACTCTCCGGGGTTGTTCCAGCAAAACAGTGACCGACAGGGTCTCCCATACAAGGCCTCAAATAGTGCCATACCAATGGTGGAGTGGTTGCTGTTATTGTACGGAAACTCCACCAGTGGTAGGTGGTCCTCCCAGATGCGACCAAAGTCCAAGATATATGCTCACAACATATCCTCCAGAACCTGAATGGTCCTCTCTGTCTGACCATTAGTCTGGGGATGAAACGCTGTGCTCAAGGGCAGTTGTGTCCGAAAAGCCTCTTGCAATCCCTTCAACAACTGGGATGTGAAGAGGACATCTCGATCTGAGACTATAGTCGATGGAATGCCATGAAGCCGAACAATCTCTTGCACATAGAGGCGTCCCAAGCTCTCTACTGAAATCTTCTCCCTGATAGCTCAGAAGTGGGCCGACTTGGTGAGTCGGTCAACGATCACCCAGATGGAATAATTCCCTTTGGACGTCCGTGGTATGCCTATCACGAAGTACATCGATATTCTATCCCACTTCCACTCGGGAACTTCTTGGGGTGAGCTAATCCCGCTGGAAGCTGGTGCTCAGCCTTCACCTATTGGCATGTGAGGAATCGTGAAATGAAATCCGCTACTACCTTCTTCATGATTGACCACCAGAACTGTTGTCAGAGATCCTAGTACATCTTTGCCACTCCAAGATGTACCACCAAAGGGGATGTATGAAACTCCCTTAGGACCTCCTCCTAGAACACCACTTGTACAACAGTGCATCCTATGAAAAGATGTATGTTCTCTCCACCTTGTGAATATCCATCAGGAGCATGTCTGGTGGAAAACTGAGCACGTAAATCCACACAGTCGATATCCTCAAGATATGCCTCCCTAACTCGCTGTCAGAGTGGAGTGGTGACCACCATCGACTGTAGATAAGATGTATCCTCTCCATCCATGAAGGATAACTATATTGTGGCTAACTGGTCAGTTGCCTAACTCAATAGCTGTGAGATCGACTTTCTACTAAGGGAATCTTCCACCTTTTTCCCCTTTACAAGAGTATAGATGATCTCGAAATCATAGTCCTGGAGGAACTATAGATAATGCCTCTACCTTAGATTCAGATCCTTCTGTGAGAAGATGTTCCTGAGGCTCTTGTGGTCACAGTAGATGATAAACCACTCTCCCATGAGGTAGTGTCACCACATATTCAATGCCAAGAGTACCGCTGCAAACTCGAGATCATGGGTCCCATAGTTCTTCTCATGTTGCCTATATTGGCGTGAACCATACTCAATTACTGCATGCCGTTTCATCAGGACATAGCTGAGCCCAGTCCCTGATGCATCGCAGAAAACTACATACTCGACACCCTCCTCCGACAATATCAAGACTGGGGTGCTCATCAAACTTTGCCTCAACCGCTCGAAAGCCTGCTGGCACTTATTCTTCCACACGAAGGGAAGCCCCTTCCTGGGCAAGGCCGTCATCGGTGCTGATATCCGGGAGAAATAAGGAATGAATATCTGTTAATATCGTGCCAACCCAAGGAATCTCTGCACCTCCGTCACGCTCCAAGGTGGCTCCCATGCTAACAAAGCCTCCACCTTGGCTGGGTCCATAGCTACTCCATCGGCTGAGATGACTTTTCCCAGAAAGTGGACCTCTTGAATCTAGAACAGACATTTGAGAGCTTCCCATATAGCTGGTGCTCCCAAGGTATGTTCAGAACCATCCATAGGTGCCTCGCGTGCTCCTCCTCTAACGCAGAGTACACGAGGATGTCTTCGATGAAGACCACTACGAACCGGTCCAAGTACGGTTGGATGTTCTGGTTCATCAGTCCCATGAACTCTGTGGGGGAGTTATTCATGACAAAAGGCATCACCAAGAACTCATAGTGACCGTAGCAGCATCTGAACGCCGTATTCGGTATGTCCTCATCCCGCACTCGTAGTTGTTGATATTCTTATCGAAGGTCAGACTTATAAAACCACTGTGCCCCTCTTAGATGATCGAAGAGGTCATCGATTCTCGGCAGTGGATACTTGTTCTTCACCATCACCTGGTTCAGGCACTGGTAATCCACGAAGAGTTTCAAACTCCCGTCTGCCTTCTTGGAAAACAAGATTGGGGCCGCCCAGGTTGAGACGCTAGGTCTTACAAAACCCTTGCTCTAAAAATCTTCCAACTGCACCCTCAGCTCGCGAAGCTCTATGGGATCCATTCGATATGCCGATGAAGAAATAGGTGTTGTCCCGGGGTGTAAGTCGATGCAGAATTCAATTTCCTGGTGGGGAGGTAATCCTGGAACAACTTCGGGAAACACGTCCTCATACTCCGCCACTACTGCTTGGAACTGGGAGCTCACAACATCTACTACTCCAAGGGTTAGGCTAGCCAACTCATGAGTGATCAGCTGCACCCCCTATGCATGAGCCCATTTTATGCTACTTGGGTTTTATTTTCTCCGAAAAATGAAATCCTCATTCCATCACGGCGGACACACCACACTCTTCGCCTAAAACAGTCAATCTGGGCATGGACCGAAGATAACCAATCCATATCGAGAATGACGTCGTAAGGCCTCGACGCTACCACCAAGAGGTTCCAACCAAAACTATCGCCTTCAAGGGTAATATCACACTGTCTGCAAAGGTGTGTGATCTTCAAGTCTCCTCCCGTAGGTGTCTCCAATCATAAGGATCGAGTCAACGGTTCTACCGAAATCTCGAGGTTTTGTACAAGACATGTGGCTATAAGGGAATGACTGACACCTATGTCTATGAGTACAACAGCTAAGGTAAAAAAGACACAGATCATACTCGAATCATCCCTAGAGCGCTTGGGTCGTATGCCTCGACCGCATACAGTTGTCCCTGCCCCTTTCCCCCCAGCTCCCTGAGCCTGGTGCGGACCTCCTGGGGGTGGTGGTGGAAGTAAGTCGAAGCGTCTGCCACTAATCGCAGCTCTCCCTACTCCTCTACCACATCTGCCGCCTGGAAGGTCTGCCGGCTCTATTCTTTACCTCTGCCTTGGTGGTCCATCCACAACTTCCCTGTCAGCATCTCGACAGGTCGGGCAATCTCTATCGAGATATCCTCTACCACCTCATGCATAGCATCGCTTCTTCCAAGGTGGACTGCATCAAGCCTGAGATCCCTGGACTGTCGATCCCCTATCATGGGTCCTTATCTGGCGTATCTCACATCTAAATCCCTGCATCTGAAACCAACTCCTTGTCGCCGAAGTCTCTGCACCTATCTACCGGCTGCTGACTACCGGCAGCTATCTCTGCTCCGCCAAGAAGCATTCAACCACCAAATCTCGCTCGAGCACCCCAGAATAAGTCGATATGCATAGAGGCACGACACTAGCTCGGATGTCTCATCATATACCTCTCTCAAAGGTCCGAGTTCTGATGTATTGATCCCTGACCATATCCATCGATTACCTAGTGAGGTTTGTGAACCTCGATGAAAAGTCAGCTACTGTCATACTGCCATGCTAGAGCTGAAGAAGCTCATGGATGTGCACAGTTCTCAACGTAACCGGAGAGAACTCCTCCCTGAAGAGTCGCTCAAACTCTATCTACGAAAGAGTCTCCTCATCGTGAGTCTGCGTGGTAGACTCAACCATCGTCCCGCCGAACCCTGAAGAAGGCTCTCACCTAGGATCACCATCTGGTCTGCTGGTGTCCTCACTAGACGAAATACTCTGGTCACCACCTCAAGCCAGTCCGCAGCCGCCTGAGGGTCAGGCTCGCCTCAATACCTGAGGGGCCTCTATCTCTAAAACTCATGGAGCATGCTAAGCCTGAGCTCCTCGCAGGTCGGTACTGTAGGTATCACTGGATGCTCCACTGGTGGTGGCATAGTAGGTGCACCACCCGGTGGAAATGCCTGGGGAACTTTTCCCTGTATCTAAGCCTCATCACTAAGGGGCTTATCCTCATGATCGTGCTATAGAATCCTGGTGGGTATGTGTCACGGAGCCATCTTGTAAGGAAACAAGATGTACCATGGTCAAAGAGTATATCTGGATAGCTGAGACAAAGGACATTGAAACCACAAACCATTCCTATATGATGCATGTACCTTTTTATTTCCCCGCATCCAATGTTTTCGTGTACCGAGTCATAAAGTAGGTTATCAGAGCCCTGGTGTATGGATACGTCGGCCACCGCACCAACACTGGAGTCTCTGTTCTAAAAGCCAAACTCGAAACCCTTAACACTGTTGCCCCAAACCAAACTCACAGACTCTTCATACTAAGGTAGAACCAACCACCTATGATACCACTCTGTCTTGACCCATCCCGGTGGGGCCCACACTATGACTCCCCAAGCCCGCCACCAATAGGCCAGGGGTAGGTGACTAGAACCGAGTAGGCATATCACTAACATGGGAGGCATTGCCTAAGTACCTGTACACACGCACACATCCCCAGGCCCACAAATGCTGAAATGTAAAACACTAAGGAACAAAATGCATGCATATAACTAAACCCAACCAACAGAGTATGAAGAAAGGTAGAGTACTTAACGTAAACTGGGCCAGAATACAAGCCCACCAAAAACAAACAAACAAGAGTCTGAAAACTAAAAAGTCGAACCTGTAAGCACAAAAGGTACTGGGACTGATGCTCCTAGCCGTAGGAACACCTCGGCCTATAGGGAAACTCAGAATGCTCGGTCCTGTCCTGGTCCACCCTGGACTCTGTCAAAAGGTATCTCGTTTGCACAAGACACCAGATGTGTGGGAAAAGCCTGTGCAGGGGTGAGTATAACAATACTCAGTAGAGGACCCTGAAAACCACAAAGTAGTACAAAAAGTAAAGGTATAGTCATCTATACATATTATATGTCTACATAACATATAGAACAAACCAGATATTCTCAAAACCCAGACCTGTAGTCAAGGGAGAAGTCACACGACCACATACCCCCGTTAGGGATTCTCTTCAATGATTCTGTGATGCACTCGCTATGAGAGAACACACTCCATGAGTCTTAGAGCTCTGATGAAGTCTGTCCGAGAATTGTTGTTCGTCGGGAACCATCACGAGAAGTACCTACACTCATTACAAGAGACACACTCTTGAGTGGTAAAGATCATGATACACAGATTAGGATCACTGCTAGGGCCATGGAGGATACCGTGACTCATCCAGATTCACCAGTTAGGTGATACACCACCTAGGTAGAGGATCAACACCCGATAGAGTTCATCACGTCGATAACTGACTCTACCTAGGGCCAGGAATGGATAGAGGATCTCACTTTGGGCCTCTCATAGGGATGCCGACTCTATCATAGAAGGTCCATCTGAATGGATCATACTCATGTAGAAGGAAACGATGCATGACCTTCAGGGGAACAAGAAGAAGGGGCACTAACCCAAATGAAAGATTTCCATGATACAGTGATGAAGAGGACCATAATGTTTTCCAAAAAGGACACAACGTGTAGAAAATATACACACTGTATTGTCTGACCCCGGGTACTGCCCGTGTACAACGGCCCGTGTCTTAGGCTGGTCATGTAGGAAAACATAGTACACCGTGTGCAGTACGATGTACACGCCGTGTCCGAGTGACTGGGGTTAGCCCCGTGTCACCTTCCATGTCTCCGTACATGTCTATTAACACATGTAATTTATCCTGTGTTCGTGTATCCCCTGGATACACGCCGAGCTTCACGTTGCCGCCTCTGCCAAGCTGTACATGTCGTGTTGCCTAAAGGTGTGTAGATCATCCCGTGTCTGTGTACTACCCAAAGTACATGCCGAGCTTTGGGGGAAGTCCAACATGCTATGTGACCGGGGTCACACGCCATGTTATTACTCTCTGACCTCGAAACCCTAGCCGTTGTCTCCAGTACTATATGGCCTGTTTTTCGCAAGTACACGCCTTGTATTCTGGAAATTTCCGGAAGTGCAGACCTCCACCGTCGCGTATCCGGTGATGATCCGTTCATCGATCCGGCCGCCTGATCGCCCCAAAAACATCAGGTTTTGGTCGCCCCGTCACCATGAAGCCGCTTCTGGTGTTTTCGGACATCCTATTGGCTCAAAAAACATGGTTTGATCTTCCCGTATAAAGAGCGCTCGAAGAACACCCTTTTCTGATCTGGTCCGATTTGTCATCTGCCATCATCGTCTGACCTACACAAGGTCATTGCGGTGTCGAAACTCTTATTTAGGATCGTTGCATCCTGGAACGGATGTAGAATGATCCATTGTTTATCGCCCCGTTAATAACGCAGAGAATGCGCAAGAAAATAAAAGGGGGAGGAAATCGAATAAAAAATTACGGAACAAACCTCTACCGTCATTCGTCATGGTTTTTATCCGCTCTCGTTAATAGGTTTAAATGGAGAAGAGATAAACATAAATAAAATCATGGATTATTTCCCCAAAACTATCCAAAAGAAAACCCTCCCGCAAGAACGTATTAATCCGCAGATCAACTGGTTCGTGGTGGATCTGTGTTCGTCGTTTAAAATCAAAAATGGGGAAAATAAATTGAAATAACAAACCCCTACTTTTAGGAAGGATTGTTCGTTGAAGAAGGTTCTGCGCTGCCGTCATCATCAAGATCCTTCAACGTTGTTGGTGCAGTGATTCGTAGCCTCGATCCGTTGTTATTTGTTGCTGAGAAATTTATCCAATGCCCCGCGGATTCTGCAGAGGTTCCTTCTAATCTTCTCCAATGATCAACAATGCTTAACACATTAAAAAGGGAAACAAGTTGGCATTTAATTACACGGTAGTATTAATGATGCCAACTTGTCGTCATTAATTTAAGAAACAGACGTCCCATCGCTACGCTGCAGCAGGTGTTTCCATAAAATAAAATAAACATTTAGAAATTTATTTTATTTTTATTTTACTAAAATGTCCAAAATTTAACATTCTCCCTCAACCCGTGACGGCCGTGGTTAGGCACGTTATTAGGTAAAGTTGTCATTCCAGATGCAACGGCCCGCTCAGATTTTTAATTTAGGCATCCATTTGGAAACTGCCACAACCACGCACAAGCACCGACTCACTTGACTAAAAAAATGTTCAAACCACCACTCCGGGCTCGCCGGACCTCGGAATGATGTGCCGTCTTCACACCTGGTTTTTTAATAATTCCATATAATATTTAAAGTAATAAACTGAAAAATCTGAGACGTTACATTCTCCCCTCTTGGGGCTTTACGTCCCCGAAAATCCAAAACAAGGGATACCTAAAAAGATGTGGGTACTGGGCACGAATCTGGGTCTCCCACTCCCATGTGCTCTCCTAAATATTCATTTGATACAACCTGACACGCACCAAGGGAATTGATCGCCCACAAAGGATCCTCTCCTGAGGATTCTCAATCTGCACCGGGTACTCAGAAAAGGTCACTCCATCCTCGATGTCCATCTCACCCTAGTCGATGACGTGCGACAGATCGTGCACATACCTCCTCGGATGCAACACGTGAAGGACATAATGTACCTGATGTAATTGAGGTGGTAGAGCTAGGTGGTACACCACCTCGCCAATTCTGCACAGAATTTGGAAGGGTCCGATGAACCTCGGAGATAGCTTCTCGCCCCGACCAAATCTCGGTAACCCTCGTCGAGGTGAGACCCAAAGTAAGATGTGGTCTCCCTCTTCGAACTCTATAGGTCTCCATCATCTATCAGCATAGGACTTCTGCCGGCTCTGTGCAGTCTTCATCCACTCTCAAATGATCTACACCTTCTCTTTGGTATCTCGCACTAACTCTGGACCCATGAGTTCTGACTCTCCGGGGTCGTTCCAGCAAAGCGGTGACCGGCAGGGTCTCCGGTACAGGGCCTCGAATGGTGCCATACCAATGGTAGAGTGGTAGCTGTTATTGTATGAAAACTCCACCAGTGGTAGGGGGTCCTCCCAGCTGTGACCAAAGTCCAAGATAGAAGCTCGCAACATATCCTCCAGAACCTGAATGGTCCTCTACGTCTGACCATTAGTCTGGGGATGAAACGTTGTGCTAAAGCGTAGCTGAGTCCCAAAAGATTCTTACAATCTCATCCACAACCGATATGTGAAGTGGGCATCTTGATCCAAGACTATAGTCGAGGGGACGCCATGAATCCGAACTATCTCCTGCACGTAGAGGCATCCCAATCTCTCTACTAAACTCTGCTCCCTGATAGCTAGGAAGTGGGCCAACATGGTGAGTCGGTCAACGATCAACCAGATGGAATCCTGCCCTTTGGATGTTTGTGGTAAGCCTATCACGAAGTCCATCGATATTCCATCCCACTTCCACTTTGGAACTTCCAGGGGGTGAGCTAATCCCGCTGGAACCCGGTGCGCTGCCTTCACCTATTTCCATGTGAGCCATCGAGAAACGAAATCTGCTACTGCCTTCTTCATGCCTGACCACCAGAAATGTCTTCAGAGATCCTAGTACATCTTTGCCACTCCAGGATGTACTGCCAAAGGGGATATATGAAACTCCCTCACGACCTCCCCCTGGAACACCACTGGTACAACAGTGCGTCCTCTTAAAAGAAGTATGTGCTCCCCACCTTGTGAATATCCATCAGGAGCATGTCCTGTGGATAACTGAGCACATAAAGACACACAGTTGACATCCCCAAGCTGTTCCTCCCCAACTCGCTGTAAGAGTGGATTGGTGACAACCATCGACTGTAGATAAGCTGTACCCTCTCCATCCATTAAGGATAACTGTAACGTGGCTAACTGCTATGTCGCCTCACTCAAAAGTTGTGAGCTCGACTTTCTGCTAAGGGAATCTGCCACCTTGTTCCCCTTTCCAAGAGTATAGATGATCTCTAAATCATAGTCTTGGATGAAATCTAGCCAATGCCTCTGCCTCAGACTCAGATTCTTCTGTGAGATGATGTACTTGAGGCTCTTGTGGTCAGAGTAGATGATAAACCGCTCACCAATGAGGTAGTGTCTCCACATCTTCAATGCCAAGACTACCGCTACCAACTCGAGATCATGGGTCACATAGTTCTGCTCATGTAGCCAAAGCTAGCGTAAACCACAAGAAATCACTGCATGCCACTGCATCAGGACATTTCCAAGCCCGGTCCCTAATGCATCGCAGAAAACTGCATACTCCACACCCTCCTCCGGCAATCTCAAGACTGGGGCGCTCGTCAAACTCTACCTCAACTGCTCAAAAGCCTTCTGGCACTTCTCTATCCACATGAAGGGCTTCCCCTTCCTGGTCAAGGCCTTCATCGGTGCTGATATCCGGGATAAATCTGTAATGAATGTCCGGTAATATCTATCCAACCCAAGGAAGCTCCGCACCTCCGTCACGCTCCGAGGTGTCTCCCACGCTAACACAACCTCCACCTTGGCTGGGTCCACAGCTACTTCATCTGCTGAGTTGACATGTCCTAGAAAGCGGACCTCTTGAATCCAGAACTGGAACTTTGAGAGATTCCCATAAAGCTGGTGCTCCCGAAGTACGTCCAGAACCATCTGCAGTTGTCTCGAGTGCTCCTCCTCTAACGTCAAGTATATGATGATGTTGTCGATGAAGACCACTATGAACTGGTGCATGTGTGGGTGGAATTTCTGGTTCATCAGTCCTATGAACACTGCGGGGGTGTTCGTCGCACCAAAAGGCATCACCAAGTACTCATAGTGACAGTAGCACCATCTGAAAGCCGCCTTTGGTATATCCTCATCCCGCACATGTAGCTGGTGACAGCCTGATCGAAGGTCAGCCTTCGAGAACCACTGTGCCCCTCTTAGATGATCTAAGAGGTCATTGATTCTCAGCAGTGGATACTTTTTCTTCATCGTCACTTGGTTCAGGCACCGGTAATCCATGCACAGTATTAGAATCCCGTCTTCCTTCTTGGAAAACAAAATTGGGGCCGCCCAGGGTGAGATGTCGGGTCTTATGAAACCCTTGATATGAAAATCCTCCAAATGGACCCTCAGTTCGTGAAGCTCTGTGGAAGACATCTGATATGCCGATGAGGAAATCAGTGTCATCTCGGGGTGTAAGTTGATGTAGAAGACAATTTCTCGGCTGGGAGGTAATCCTGGAACATCTTCGGGAAATATGTCCTCATACTCTGCCACAACTGCTAGGAACTGGGTGCTCACAACATCTACTGCTCCGAGGGTAAGGCTAGCCAACTCATGAGGGATCCTCTGCTCCCTCCTATGCATGAGCCTATTTTGTGCTGTCTGGGGTTCCTTTTCTCTGACAAAGGAAAACATCGTTCCATCACGACGGACACACAACACTCTTTGCCTAAAAGAGTCAACCTGGGCATTGACTAAAGGTAACCAATCCATACTAAGAATGACGTCGTAAGGCCTCGACACTACCACCAAGAGGTTCCAACCAAAACTATCACCTCAAAGGGTAATATCACACTATCTGCAAAGGTGCGTGATCATCGAGTCTCCTCCTGTAGGTGTCTCCAAGCCTAAGGATCGAGTCAACAGTTCTACCAGAATCTTGAGGTTTTGTACAAGACATGTGGCTATAAGGGAATCACTGGAACCTGTGTCTATGAGTATGGAAGACAAGGTAGAAAAGACACAGATCATAACTCGAATCGTCCCTGAAGCCCCTGGGTCGTATGCCCCGACCGCATGCAGCTATCCCCGCCCCTGTCCCCCAACTCCATGAGCCTGGTGCGGATTTCCTTGGGGTGGTGGTGGAAGTAAGTCGAAGCATCTGCAACCACTCGAAACTCTCCCAGCTCCTCTTCCATGTCTGCAACCTGATGGGTCTACCTGCTCTATTCTCTGCCTCTGCCTTGGTGGTCTATCCACCGCTTCCCTATCAACAGCTCAACTGGTCGGGCAATCTCTAGCGGGAAGTCCCCTATCGTCGCATGTGTAACATCACTAATCCCTAGGCTAACTGGATCCATCCTGAGAGCCCTGGACTATCGATCCCCTATCCTGGGTCCTCCTCCGACATCTCTCACGTCTTGATCCAAGTGTCTCATGCTGGATCCCTACTACCGAGGTCTCCGCACCTGTCTGCCTACTGCTGACTGCCAGCAGCTGTCTCTGCTCCGCCAAGAAGCTTTCGACCACCAAAGCTCACTCGAGCACTCCAGCATAAGTCGATATGCATAGAGGCATGACACTAGCTCATATGTCTCATCATAGACCTTGATCAAAGGTCTGAGCTTTGAAGTACTGATCCCTGACCATATCCATCGAGTACAGGGCGAGGTTGGTGAACCTCGATGAATAGTCATCTATTGTCATACTGCCCTGCTGGAGCTGAAGAATATCCTGGATGCACACAGTTCTCAACATAATCGGAGAGAACTTCTCCCTGAAGAGTCGCTCAAACTCCGTCTACGAAAGAGTCTCCTGGTCGTGAGTCTGCGTGGTCAGAATCCACCGACGTCCTGCCGAACCCTGAATTAGGCTTGCTCTTAGGATCACCATCTGGTCTGCTGGTGTCCTCCCTAGACAAAAAACTCCGGTCACCGCCTCAAGCTAGTCCTCAGCTGCCTGAGGGTCAGGCTTGCCTCAAAACCTGAGGGGTATCTGTCTCTGGAACTCATGGAGCACGCTAAGCCTGCACTCCTCGCTGGTTGGTACTGTAGGTACCACTGGCTTCTCCACTGGTGGTGGCATTGCAGGTGCACCACCCAGTGGCAACGCCTGGGGAACTGGTCCCTATATCTAAGCCTCGTCACTGATGGGTCATCCTCATGATCGTGCTACCATATCATAGAGGGTATGCATTGTGGAGGCATCCTGTAATGAAAAAAGATGTACCATGGTCAAAGAATATATCTGGATAGCTGACACAAAGGACATGAAAACCACAAACCAATCCTATATGATGCATGTACCTTTTTATTTCCCCACAAACAGTGTTTTCGTGTACCAAGTTGGAAAGTAGGTTATCAGATTCCTAGTGTATGTATACGTCGACCGCCGCACCAACACTGGAGTCTCTGGCCTGAATGCTGAACTTGAAACCCTTATAACTATTGCACCAAACCAAACTCAAATACTCTTGGTCCTAAGGTAGAACCGACCTCCTCTGATACCACTCTGTCATGACCCATCCCATTGGGGCCCACGATGTTACTCCCAAAGTCCCTCTCCAATAAGCCAGGGGCTTGTGACTAGCACCGAGTAGGCATATCACTAACATAGGAGGAATTAACTAAGTACCTATACACACGGACACATCTCCAAGACCACAAATGCTGAAATGTAAAAAACTAAGGAACATAATGCATGCATACAACTAAACCCAACCAACAGAGTATGAAGAAAGGTAGAGTACTAAAATTAAACTATGCCAGAATACAAGCCCACCAAAAACAAACAAACAAGATTCTGAAAACTGAAAAGTCCAACCTATAAGCACAAAAGGTACTGGGACTGCTGCTCGTAGCCGTAGGAACACCTCAGCCTGTAGGGAAAATCAGAAAGCTCGGTCCTATCCTGGTCCACCCTAGACTCTTTTAAAAGGAAGCTTGTCTCCATAAGACACTAGACGTTCCGTAAAAGCCCGTGCAGGGGTGAGTATAACAATACTCAGTAGAGGACCCCGAAAACCACAAATTAGTACACAAAGTAAAGGTACAGTTATCTATGCACAGTATATGTCTACAGAACATATAGAACAAACCTGATATACTCAAACCCAGACCCTTAGTGAAGGGACAAGTCACAAAACCTCATACCCTCGTTAGGGATTCTGTTCAAAGATTCCGTGATGCACTCGCTCTGGGAGAACACACTCCACGAGCCTTATAGCTCTAATGACGTCCGTCAGAGAAGTGGTGTTCTTTAGGAACCATTACGAGAAGTACCTACCCTCATTACAGGAGACACACTCCTGAGTTGGAAAGTTTCAATAGGTAGAAAGCACTCATTACGGGAGACACACTCCTTAGTGGGAAAGATCACAATACACATATGAGGATCACTGTCGGGGGCCATGGCGTATACTGCGACTCATTCGGATTCACCAGTTATGTGATACACCAGCTAGGTAGAGGATCAACGCCTGATAGAGTTGGCCACGTCAATGCCTGACTCTACCTAGGTTCAGGAATGGATAGAAGATCATGCTCCGGGACTGTTGGAGGGATTTCGACTCTATCACAGAAGGTACGGCTGAAGGGATCATACTCTTGTAGAAGGAAATGATTCATGGCCTTTAGGGGAACGAGAAGAAGGGAAACTAACCCAAACGAAAGATTTCCAGGATACGGTGATCATGAGGACCCTGCTGTTTTCCAAAAGGTACACGGTGTGTAGAAAATATACATGCCGTGTTGTTTGACCTTGGGTACTGCCCGTGTACAACGGCCCGTGTCTTAGGCTGGTCATGTAGGAAAAATTAGTGCACGGCGTGTAGTACGATGTACACGACATGTCCGAGTGACTGAGGTTGGCCTCGTGTCACCGGCAGTGTGGTCGTACACGGCTATCAACCCGTGTAATTTATCCCATGTCCGTGTATTCCCTGGATACACGCTGAGCTTCTCGTTGCCACCTCTGCCAAGCTGTACCCGACGTGTCGCATGAAGACGTGTAGATCATCTCGGGTCCATGTACTACCCAAAGTACACACCGAGCTTCAAGGAAAGTCCAATATTCCATGTTATCGAGGTCATATGCCGTGTTATTCCTCTCTGATCCTGAAACCCTAGACATCGCCACCAGTACTACACGGCATGTTCTTCGAAAGTACACTCTGT
The DNA here is from genome assembly GCA_963277665.1 of Viscum album. Lineage (NCBI taxonomy): Eukaryota > Viridiplantae > Streptophyta > Magnoliopsida > Santalales > Viscaceae > Viscum > Viscum album. The sequence continues at coordinate 535,280,702 of OY728126.1, forward strand.
GTATTCTAGAAATTTCCAAAAACACGGACCTCCACTGTCGCGCCTCCAGTGATGATCCGTTCATCGATCTGGCTGCCCGATCGCCACAAAAACTTCAGGTTTTAGTCAACCCATCACCACGAAGCCACTTCTGGTATTTTCGGACCTCCGATCTGCTCCGAAAACATGCTTGATCTTCCCACATGAAGAGCACCCGAAGAATGCCATTTTCCCAATCCGGTCTGATTCGTTGTCCACCATTGTTGCCGCACCTCCACAAGGTCGTTATAGTGTCGAACCATAGATTTGGGATCGTTACGTAATGGACGGATTGGCAATGATCCGTTGTTCGTCACCCCATGAAGAACACAAAGAACGCGCGAGAAAAGAAAAGGGGGAGGAAATCCAATAAACAAAATTGAGGAATGAACCTCCGCCGACGTTTGTCACGACGTTGATCTGCTCCCGTTAATAGGTTTAAATGGAGTAGAGATCAACATAAAATAAAATCATGGATTATTTCCCCAAAACCAACCCAAAGAAAACCCTCTCGCAAGAACGTATGAATCCGCGGATCAACTTGTTCGTGGTTGTTCTGCTTTCGTCATTTAAACTCAAAAATGGGAAAAGAAATTGAAATAACAAACCCCTAATTTTAGGAAGGATAGTTCGTTGATGAAGGTGTCGTGCTTCCATCGTCGTCGATATCCTTCAACGTCGTTGTAGAAATGATTCGTATCCTTGATCTATCATTGTTTGTCACCAAGAAACTTCTCCAACGCCCCGCGGATTCTGTAGAGGTTCCTCCCAATCGTCACCAACGATCAACAATGCTTAACCCATTAAAAAGAGAAACATATTGGCATTTAATTACGTAGAATTATTAATGATGAAAATTTTCTGTCATTAATTTAGGAAACCGACGTCCCATCGCTGAGCTACAATCGGCGTTTCCATAAAATAAAAAATATATTTTAAAAAATATTTTATTTTTATTTTACTAAAACGTCTGAAAATTATCTTTCTCCCTCAACCTGCGCCGGTCAAGGATACACCCATTCTTAGGTAAAGTCATCGTTCCTGACGCAACTACGCACTCAGATTTTTAATCCGGCCATCCTTTGGGAAGCTGCCACAACCGCACACAAGCGCCAACTCACTTAACTAAAAAAAGTTCAAACCACCACTCCGGGTATGCTAGACCTTGGAATGATGTTCCATCTTCACACCCAGTCTCGTAATAATTCCATATAATTTTTAAAATAATAAATAGAAAAATCAGAGACGTTACAATGTATAAATCCTGATATATGGCATACAAAGAATCTTCCATGAACTTCTGGCTTGCCAAATGGGATGGTGCTCATCTAGTTTGAATAGTTTTCCCCATTCAACCATCTGATCCCACCAATAATACTATTAATGATATGTTAACCTCTCAGGGTTTTAACTTACCTATAAATATTAAGCATGTCATTGATAACTATCTCTTTTCCAACGCTGATGATTTTTTATTTTTGTGTACCTGCTCAGAATGGAATTCTTGACTCAAAATATTTTATGAGGATATTCTTAGTAATTCTAACAATAACGTTAGTTGGATAAACAAAATTGATAAATTATTGTTAAATCCCTCGAGATTCATACTTGTTTGGCATATTTAGAATAAAACAGTTACCACTAACACTTTCCTTCAAAATTATGGGATTCATCTTTTCATTAAATTTTGTCTTTGTAATCAACATCGTGAAGACATTAACAAACAATTTCTATCTTGTGCTACACCCACTATTCTTTGGAATTTAGTATTTGATCTTTTTGAGTGCATATTATTACTTCATTATTGAGCCAACTCTCAACTCTCATCCTAGCGGCATTATTGATGTTTTTTGGAAATATCTACCTCGGGCTGGATTAAAGTCAATGTTGATGGTTCTTCTAAAAAAACATGGGTCCCTCTGGTTGTGGACCAATCTATAGAAACCACTTTGAGGAAACTCTAGGGTGCTTATATGGCAACTATGGATTCTAAACATCCTTGGAAGAAAAAAATATGGGACTAATTTACTCTATTTATTGATCAAACAAACTTGGATGGAACAATATATGGATCAAAAGAGATTCGATGATGACTTTTCTAGCTCTTTGGAATGGCGTGGTTCACCTTTCATGGACACTTACTTCAGGTTGGATGAACTATCATCATTCACTTAGAGATATCAGCTATATTTTCACTCGTACCTTTCGTGAATCGAACAAGCATTCATATAGACTTGCTAGTATGGGAGTCAATCATGACATAACCTAGTTGAACAAACTCCCTATTGATTTGATTTATCTTTATGGTAGGAATTATAATAAAATTTCATCTTTTAGACTCATGTGATACTTTTCTTTAATAAATTTAGTGTTTTGGTGTTTGACCAAAACACCACTATAAAAAATCACTTGAATCGTGATAATATGATTGGTATAAATATAAGTTTTAAAGAAATATAATTGACACAGAAAAAGAAACAGATATCGTCAACTAGTAGGATCATAACCTATGAAGAACATTTATTTGAGTTTATGTTGGATATTGCAACACTGGGATTTTTCCTAGAACAAACCATTGTTAGGAGCCAACAATTTAAGCATGAGTGAAACCGTTTATGGTTGAATTTCAAGCTTGTCAATATCAGGACCCAAACCACATTCTGCACCCCACTACATGAAAATATCACCACCACACACCTTACTCATAGAGAGTTTGTTGGTGTATTAACGAAATATATATCAATACCCTAACAATATGATTATGTGTATTATTTTTTATAGAACAATGAATATATTTTCATCCTATTTTTGTTACTTTATTAAGGTTTTTTAGTTTGACACAATAAAAAAAATATAGTATATTTGTTAAATATTAGTATTAATTTATGAATTCATTTTGATGAATTAATGTATTTATAAAATAAATAATATTTTAGTAAAATATTATTATTAAATAATTTTAACTAAATATAAATGGTCGTATAATTTTTATCCAATCAAACGTAATTTTTATAAGGGTTCAAAAACTGTAATTATTAAAAAAACCCACCATTTATTTATTAATGTTGATTATTATTTTAAAAGGAAAGATAAATATTTATTATTTTTTGATAAATTGAATTTTTTTATTATAATGTTGAAATTATCCAATGGTGAATTTTTCATAATTTTATGATAGAATCAAATTTTCAGGTAAAAAATTAATACCGTATAAATATATAGTGTTCATTATGACATCATAACGACCCAAATGTGATGTAATAAATACAATAAATGTAATAAAATACCAGATATATGTCTTCCATTTAAAATAATGTGATTTTATTTTTATTTTATTTATTTTATTTAGCCATTATTAATCCTCCAAAATCATTAATTTGTTTTAAGATTTTAAAATTATATTTTAAGGATTTAGAAACATTTCCACATAATTAATGGTATTATTTTATTAATTTTGTCCCTTTTACAAATAAAATTACAAAAAAAACTCCAATTCTTATAAACCAAGGTCAAAAAACATGGTAAGTTTTTTTGGTTTTGGTAATTTTATTATATAGAGTTCAAAACCTATGTGTGAGAAATAATAATGAAATCCTCACTCATTTCATATATAAACCAACACATTATCTAATTTCAACCACTAAAAATACATTTAGGGTGTCTTTAATCTTTCCTCCCCACTCTATAGTCCTCTAAAGGGGGCCCTAATATCAAAATAATTTATTATCAACCATTTGGAGTCATGCTCCCAAGGTAACAGAATCCTCCAATTATCTTATTTAATAATGTTATTTGTTATCTTATACCCCCATTTCAAATTCCTATTGTTATGATATGTATTTACATGTCCCTATTACTGGTCATTTAATTTTAAAGTTATGTGATACCCCTTTTTCTCGCATCAACCCATTTTATGAAATATGTAGTGACGTCGTTATGCTGCCGAAATTTCACTGTGATTTTCTATGCCAAAACAATTGTGTAGTGAATACCATACCAATTTCCTATCATATGAGTTAAACATTGTACACATATAATTCATTTATTAGGGAATTACATGTATTGATTCCACACTCCTTAATAATTCAAAAAAAATATGATGATTAATGAATTCATGTTGTATGATCTATGTGGCAAACTTAAGATTGAGAATAAAATGAATGTGATGGATGCGGACCGAATTATATAGCGCTCCAATACATTGGTTATTTTTTCCACATGAGTTGGCATGCCGTGTAGGGAGTGAACGTAATACCTTTATGGTACTTTTCCATCTTTATTTCTATGAATATATTCTTGAACAATCTTAATGATGTAGTGTTTTAAGTTGTTTCCACATTTCACATGTTTCATTTATGATTATCATGCTATAATATTCCTCATTATTCATGTTTATGATTCCTAATCATCTTATGCCCCATTTATATTCCCATTGTATAACATTTGTTATTCTTTTCATTTTATTTCATGTTTGTTCACTTACTGTCCTTTATAGCTGACCTCTTTATTATATATGTCTGTTGGTTATTCTATGCAGTTTTAAGTGCGAGCATGTTGTAAATGTTTTTAATAAAAATATATTTTTTCATATTTTAAATTTTCCTGTAATATAACTAATTCAAAATTACACTACAATTTACAATCTTATGTGTTGTGTTTAGTTTAATATTATGTAATAAATCATGTATTAAACTGTAAAAAAGAGAAGGGTTGTTATAGTTGGTTTCAATGGAAAAGTATAGGTAATTTTTTTATTAAGATTAGAAAACGATAGTGAAAGAATTAGGAATACGAATAATTATAAGAAAACAACAATAAATATTGGGATATTTAGAGTACTTGGTTTATCAATAAAATAAATTTTGGTATTGTTAATACAGGTGGATGTTGTTCTAAAAAAGATGTACCTTGGGGAATAACTCCAACAAGGTGCATCAAGCATGATTAGGAGTAACATGGAACATGAAAATAGTCCTTACTGCACACTTTTTTTGATACTCCCAAGTTAAATTTTTTGGAAAAGTTTTAATCTCATTAAGAACCATTATTAAGGGAAAAAATTCCCATAAGAATATATGTTAAGAAATAGATCATGCATAACATAGATTTCATCTTACCAATTCATTAGTTGAGGAAATAAATTAAATTTATAATATATCCCTTTAATGTCATTAAATTCACTTTTAGGTGATTAATAGTTTTAAAATTCTCAACCCTAATTTTTCCTTTATTCTAGAAAATGGCTAGAAATTATAGGAATCATGTAAATAATGAGTGTCACGAGCGATGTGATGACTTCCCTAATGAGATTCCAAACCTAATGGGAGTGAGAATTAAAAATTATGTGATGATACACTATTGGATGAATAATGTTTTGTATATAAACCTAGATCATTATGATGAACCAACTCCCCTTAAAAAATAACAATATGAAATTGAGTCCTTTAAGTGACATAGGACTCAATCATTCAATGGATCATCTAATCCCTTAATCACGGAACAATGGATGAACTCGATTGAGAAAATCTTCTCCATCGTTTAATGTTTCAAATAAGAGAAAGTTCTACTGTATGTTTATCATATAGTGGTAGAAGAAGATCATTGGTAGTCATTGATCAAGCATACAAATCATGAGAATGATATTAAAGAGATTGGGTAGAAGGAATTCCAAAAAATGTTTTTAGATAAATATTTTCCTCGCACTATCCATCTTAAATTAGAAAGTGATTTCCATGAAATCAAGAAAAAATATGAGGAATCTATCAGGGCATAGGAGGATAATTTTATAATACTTTCACAATATGATTCCAGATTTGTCATACCCCCAAATTCTGGGTTTACTACTTCTTTGGTGGGCTAAAAACTTGTCTATTAAAAACCATTGTGATCCATGAATTTTATACCTATGAAAAATTGTCTGATCTTCCCTCAAAGTTGAAATGGAGATCGGTGAATCTAAAGGGTATCCTAGGGATAAGAAGTGGAAATAATAGTTTAATATTTGTAGTAAAATAGATAAATATAAGGGTTCTAAGTATATTTTATATCCTACTTGTCAATGGTGTGGAAAGAATAACCCCAAAAAATTTCTTATAGTGGGGAAGGAAATTCTTAAAGTGTTGGAAGGAAAGGTTCCCTAGTAGAAATTTGCAATAGGAGAGAACCACTAATGTGTTAGAAGATAATAATTATACTTTCAACCTTAAATTTATTTTTCATTGGTAAAACAACAAGAAACCATGCACTTTTCAAACCAATTCCTTAAGACAAGGGTTTTCAGAGGAAATCAAAATCCTCCAATGCATCAAGGGTGAGATTTTACCATTAATGGCATGCATATTATTTTCTTCTGGAGAAGATTATCTATATCATATGATTGAGCATGGGAAAAGAATCATCCTTTAATACATGATTATTATGAGACCATACACTAATGTGTTAGCATAGAAATTTCTTAGACTTCCGCATAGCTAAGAGGATAAACCTTGATTCATGATTATACGTTAGGGGTTTCCATTATCCAAGACCCTTTATAGAATCGATGTTTTGAAACACAAGGAGATGAAGAAACAAATAGAAGAGAATCCCAGTAAATGGCTCATATGTCAAAGTGCTTCAATAGGGGGTGCACTAGTGCTCTCCGTCATGAAGAAGGATTGGTCATTGCACCTTTGATTTGTTATCATGAGGTAAACAAGATCACAGTTATGAAAAAGTATCCTCTTCCATTGATTGATGACTTGTTTGATCAACTAAATGGATCAAAATACTTATACATGGTGGATCCCCGGTTAGGATATTACCATGTTAGGGTGAATATGGAGGATATCCCCAAGACTACTTTCCATACAAGTTATGGTCACTGTGACTTCATAGTTAATTGCATTCAGACTCACTAATTCTCTATCAATTTTCATGGAATAGATGAATATAGTCTTTATATATTACCTATTTTTTGTGGTAGTCTTTATAAATGATATTATAATATAAACCAAAACCAAGTAGGAGTATGAGGAGTATCTGGTCACTATACAAAAGGCCTTACAGAAGGAAAATATTTTTTATAAGTATATAAAGTGTGAGTTTTGGTCAAAGGGATTCTCATTATTGGGGTGTATCATCAAAAGAAATGAAATATATATGGGAAATTTAAAATTAGAAGCAATTGAAGGATGTATGAGGCTAATATACATGTCAAATACATGTAGTTTCTTTGGATTAGATAAGTATTATCATATATTTTTGAAAAAAAATTCGTGGCTGTGATTCCCTCTAAAGAGGATAACTCTGAAGGGAGTCATATTTTCATGGAATGATAAATGGGAAGAGATATTATAGGAGATAAAAAAAGTCTTATCACTACCCCTATGATCACACTAAAAAAAATTAGATAACATTTCATAGTATTTAATGATATATATAATAATATATTGAGCATTGTGATAATAAAATATGACAATTTCATTGCCTATGGTTAAATGTAGAAGAATGTTTATGAAAAGAACTACCCAATGGAGGATATGTTGATGGATTCCTTGATCTTTCATTTCAAAATATTGTGGAATTATTTATTTTTGGAGAAGTTTGAAATATATACATATTAAAAAAAACTCATGTATATATTTACATAGAAATAGATGAATATGTGCTAATGATTATGGTGAAAGATGATGAAGTACTATGACTTCTCAATCCACTACCATACTGGGAATGCAAATAAAGTGGATAATGATCAAAATAGAAATGATCTAGAAATTCTATCATTGATTTGAATTTAAAGGGATATGATCTCATTATATTTTAAAAGGATGGAAATATCAATCATAAAGGCTGGAAAATCATCAATCCTTTAGAAAATTATTTCTCAACCATCCCTTATGGAAAGAAAAAAGCATGCTTAGAGAAATCATGTGGGAATTTAGGGGAAAGTGAAAACTATAATAAAAAGAAAAATACTCGGAGTTAATTATTAATAAAGATGTAGTTTTGATATTTAGTTAAAGGATATGTGTTCCATAAAATTCTATGTTAAATAAGGAACTCTTCGATGATGCACATAGCTCAACCTTCTCCATCCACCCAGGAAGTAGAAAGATGCATCGAGATCTCTGTGAACACTATTGGTGGGTCAATATGAAGATGGATATTGTGGAATATATATAAAGATATCTTGTATGTCAACAACTGAAAGTGGAAATGAAAACATCCAAGGGGATTATGTAATAATTTCCCATAACTACATGGAAATGGGAAATCATCACGATGAACTTTGTCACTGGTCTTTTAAAGACATTAAGATTGAATAATTCTATATAGATTATGGTGGATAATATTATAGTGACTATGAAATTCAGTGTGATTCAAGTAGATTTCTCACTTGACCAACCATAAAGGATATACATTACAAAATAGGTGAGGCTATATGGGAAACCACTACTGATTGTGTCTGATCGAGATCTATGATTCACCTCTATGTTATATAAGTCTCCAACGTGCTCCAAACAATGAGCTAAACTTTAGTATGATGTATCTTCCTCAAACCGATACACAATATATCTAGAAACATGAAAAAATGTTGAGTTCGGTATCAATGGACTTTATAATTTATGGGATCAACTTCTTCCTCTGGTCGAGTTCTCTTATAAAAACTATTTCCACTTTAGAATCTAAATGACTTCTTATGAAGCCCTTTATGGGAAAAGGTGGAGAACACCATCATGTTGGGATGAAGTTGGGGTAAAAACAACTTGGCCATGAAATATTCTAGGAAATGGTGGAAAATACCATTAATAATCTTTACCATTGATAATATAGCTATTTAATAGTGATCATATGATTTGTATAAATATAGGGTTTTAAAAAATACAATTGACACAAAAAAATGAAGTGATGACCTCAACCAGAAGCATCGTTCCCAATGAATTTCATTTATAATAGTTATTAAGGGAGATAAAATCACATGGATTTTCCATTAAATATAAACATGATGATATCCAACAACTTAAGCATGAGCGAAGCCATTTATGAGGTAATTTCAAGCTAAACGAAATCACGGCCCAAATCAAGTTCATCGAACCACCCCATGAAAATCTCACTATCATACAACATAATCTAGGGAAATTTTATCATTTATTAAAAGGATATGTATCATGAAATTAGCTATATAATATGGTAAAATATTTTGTATTTAATAATGAATATATTTTCATCCTTATTTTGTTACATTATAAACTATTTTTATATTGATATAATTAAAAACAAATAATATTTGTAGGTAATTTTAAAATTCAATTAAGGAATTTATTTTGATGAATTAATGGATTTATTAAATCAAAAATATTTTAATAAAATATTATTATTAAATAATTTTTATTAAATATATTTTTTAATATAATTTTTATGATGTCAAATGTAATATTTATAACAATTCAAAAACTATTATTGCAAAAAGACTCAGGATTTCTCAACAAATGGAGATTCTTATTTTAAATGTCGAAATAAATATATTATTAAAATTATTTTGATAAAATTAATATTATATTTTGAATCAGAACATCAATATTATCCAATAGTGAATTTTTCAAATTATTTTTGACACAATCTTATTTTCATGAAAAAATTAAATATCGTATAAATATAGGGTGTGTATTATGAAATCAAATGGACCAAAAGTGATGTATTAAATACTATAATAGGAGTACATGACCCAACATATTTTTTACCATTAAAATAATTTTATTTTGTTGTTTATTTGATATACTTTATAAAGATATTTTTAAACCATTAAAATCATTAATCTATTTTAATGTTTTGAAATCATTTCTTTAAGTGTATGAAAAACTTCCACAGAAGATATGGTATTATTATTTTAAGTTAAATCTTTGGCCTTACAAAAATAATAAAAAAAACATCCATTTGGAGGAATACATTGTAAGTTTATTGGTTTTGGTTATTTTATTATATAGAGTCCAAAAACAATGTTTTATAAACAATAAAGAAATATGTGGCCATTTACTATATAAACCCACTCAATAACTCATTTATATCTACAAAAGAAATCATTTATCATGTCCTTACCCTTCCATCACCTCTCTATATTCCTCCAAAGGTTCCCCCAATCTCTTAAGAATCTCATACCTACCATTTAGAGTTACAATCTCAAGTTAATAGATCCTCCTATTATCCTCTTTAATAAAGTTTCTTTAATTTCTTTTGAATTTCATTTCAAATTACTAATGTTGGAACATGTATTAATATGTCCCTATTACTACCCATTTGATCTAAAAATTATGAGAGACCTCTTTATCTCTTATCGTCACATTTTATGAATTTTTAAGTAACATTTTTATACTACGAAAATTTCAACATTATTTTCCCTACAAAAATAGTTCTGTAGAGAATACCATATGAATTTATTATCAAGATTGTTCACCTTTATAGAATTATTATTCTAGGAAAGAGGAAATATATATATGTATGTATTCCACCTTCCTGATCGTGTAAAAAAATACTTTGATGAATGAATCCATGTTGTATGATCTATGTGGGATACTTAATAATGATAATCAAATGAATGTGATGGGTGAACCCACATTTATATAGTGCTCTATTGATGTAGGTAATGTTTAGACTCATGATATGTCATGTAGGGACATGGATTGAACTTTATTCCATTATAATAATTTATCTATCATGATGTCTTGGTAGTTTTTCTTGACCTATAATTATGATTTAGGGTTTTATGTTGTGGCGACATTTCCCATGTTGGATTTATGATTATAATGCTATATAATGTCTCATTGTTCATGTTTATGATTTCTATTCTTTTAATTCCCCATTAATTTGCCTATTGTATAACATATATTATTCAATTAATTTTATGCCATTTTTATTCCCTTATCGGGATTTATTGTTCACCCTTTTCTTATGTATATCCACAAGTTATCCTATATAGTTTTAAGTTCATCAATTGTAAAGATAATTTCAATAAAGTTTTTGTTTTTCATATTTTAAACTAGTATATAATTTACCTACTTTTCAAATACACTATACTTGTATATCTTCTAGGTTGTATTAAGTGTGATTATATATAATAAATCATGTATTAAGGTGTAATAAATAGTAGGGTTGTTATAAATTAGTTATGATGATATTGATCGATGAAAAATCTAGGTGCAGATGGAGATTAGAGTTGTCCATCAATATCATGTTTTTAACAACAAAATAAAATGTAATTCAATGTAAATTATTAAAACCATGGTTATAAGAAAACAATATTTCTTTTCTACTGATAATGTGGAAATAAATATGGGGGAAATTTCCTTAAGGGAACTAGTAAATGTTTCAATTGTGGAAATGAAGGTCATCATCAAATTAAATGACAAAGTAATGGGGTGATGTTTGAAAATGGTACAAATAAAAATAAATCACCAAAGAATAAACCACCCAAAAAATAATGTTCTAAATACAATGAGTATGATAATCATGTTAACCAGTTCCCAAATAAAAAGTTTAACGACATTGATTGAAGTTAACAACCTCTTAAGATAAGAGGAAAATGGAAAAGTCATGTGATCACTATTGTATACGAGTTTTATGATAATGATGTGGTGAAAGGCTCACATTTCATCAACTCTAGTATAGACAATGTTTTATTTTATAATCTATAAACCAAATATTTTTTATCTAATGATATTTTTAAGTGTATCACTATAATAAATAATAAATTAGATATTGAGTTAGTTGTAAAAATACCTAATTGTATTATGATAACATCCCAAGTCTTTTATTCATCTATGGTTGAAATATTTGGGAATGTGTTTCTTTAAAATATTATAATTATTCCACTAGTTGAATTTTACATTATTTTAGGAATGTTTTATCTTCGTTTATATAAATACCATACCAATTACTAAGTAAAGGAATATACATTTTATTTTTTTACCAACATATGATCATTTATCATTGTGATGAAATTATGATATTTTTAGGGAAATTCCATCCATTGTATGGGTTATGATTCTTATTAAAATTGGGAATTTATCTCAGATGGGTAGTTAGAAATGCAACATCACAGATATTATTATCGTATAATATTTTATTGATGTCCTTCAAAAATAAATTATTTGTAATATGTTGAATCATGAAATTGAGTTTTTGATAGAACTTATTGCTGGTGTTATAAGTATTTACAAGACACAATATAGAATAGCCTCGAATGAGTGTCAATAATTAAAGAAGAAACACCTGGGAAATCTTCAAAATGGATTCATTCTGCCATGTGCATCCCCGCGGGGTGACACAATTTTGTTTATTACTAAAAAATATATGTCAATGAGGAACTACATTGATTATCAGGAACATAATAAGAACAATATCAAGAAAAAGTATAATCTACCTAGTATTTATGACTTGTTTTATAAATTGTATGGAGATCAATACTTTTCCAAGATTAATCTTCATTCTGGAAATTAGTAATTGAGGGCCAATGAGGATATACCCCAGATAACATTCCATATAAGGTATGTACATAATGAATTTATAAAGATTCCATTTGGCATAAGTAATTCCACCACAATCTTCATAGACTAAATTAATAATGTCTTTAGAGATTACCTTGATCAGTTTTTTGTAGTCTTTATATATTATATTCTTTTTTATTCAAGGGGGAAGGAATATTATAAAGATAATTTGTGTTTTGTGTCGATGAACTTGATGAAGGAGTAGATTTATGAAAATTTTAACAAGTGTGAATTTTAGCTTCAGAATATTTCATTATTATGTCATATAATCTCAAGTTGGGGTAAATTAGTAAACCCTTCAAAGATAGAAGTTATTGAACATTGGTCTAGACCATCAAATGTGAATGATATTTATAGTTTTCTTCTTTTGAATGGATATTATTGGTGATTTGTGAATATTGTTTCAAGGAAATTGAATCCACATGACAAGTTAACTCGTAAGAGGGACAAGTTATATTGTATTGATGATTGATAGGGATGTTTTGAAGAATATAAGAGAAGTTTATTCATTACACCTATCCTTATACTACCTTGAAGTAGAGAGGGGGTTTTAATAATTAATTATTGGAAAAATAAGGGAATGAGACAAATCATCATATAGAATGAAATAGGTATATCTTATTCCTTATTTGAAATGAAAATCCATGAGAAAATTACCCAACTCATGATTTGGGGATTCCTATAGTAATTTTTGAATTGAATTTTTTTTGGAATTATCTCTATGGAGAATGGAGTTACATATATTCTAATAAAGATATTTTAAAGTGTATTTTCACTCAAAAATAGTTGAACACGTGCCAATTAAGATGGTTGGAGTTTATTAAAAATTACTAATGCTCGATACATCACCACATTGGGAACGAAAATGAGGTGGAAAATTATACGAGATTAAATAATCATGGAAGATTATCTATGATGTGGATCACAAAAGATAAAATATTTATGGAATAAAAATATTTATATTTAAATAGGTAATTAAGGAGAGAAATATTCTCTTTCTCAAAAGAGTGTTAGAAAATCTATTCAAGTTAATATTAAATAGGCATAAAAGGAAGACAGAAAGATAAAAAATGAGAGAAATGTTTTTTTGATTACAAACATGATTGTGATAGAATAATAAGGTTTATGAACCATGTATGTGTACCTTTTAAACCATATATAAAGGACCTATTTAATGAATATTACAGTTCTTCATTCTATTTTTATCCTAGAATTGTGAAGTTGTATAGAGTTTTGATAAGGTATTTTGGTAGGATTAAATAAAGAGAGATATTATAGAGCATGATTCTTGATGCCTGGTATGTCAGTAAGTTATGGTTTAGATAGAAAATTCAAAGGGGATGTTACAATCATTACTTATACTGTATTGAAAATTCCAAAACAAAGCCATGGATTTTTTTCATTATACTCTCCAAAAAATATCTGGGGAATAATTCTATATGGTTTGCAGTAAATATCCATATTAATTCATAAAACATTACTTTCATTAGAGAAGATTTATTTCATTACTAAATGTAACACCCCAAGATTTCATAGTAAGTTATTTATTCAATATAATTCAATAACTTGCACTACACGCAACACTGAGTTCAAGCGCACCACGACTTACCAAACTAGTCGTTCAATAGCGGTTATGTATAATATTAACTGTATTTTGAATTTTATATAATACTTATAATTTTAGAATCCATATTATGAGTTTCTTAGATATAATATAAGTAAAATTCCATTTTTCAGAAAAAAAGAATTTTTTTAAAATTCAATTATACCACCTTTTAATGGAAAACCATTTTTAAATACAATATTTGAAGCTTTTATATATTAAATTTTACAAAATAAACATCTTCTTTATAATCTGGACAAAAAAATTTAGTTTTGATAAATTTTTGTTGTTTTTCTCATAACTTTCATATTTGGGTGAATAGTGAAAAATACTAAAATTTAACCAAAAACAAATTTTTTAATCAAAATAATTTATAGTGTTCAACTATAAATTTGAATGGTTTGGGAGTATAATTAAATTATATTTTTACCATTTAATCGATTGTTTGTCATTGTAAGTAATTTCACTTTGAAATTGAAAAAAAAAACAACTATCAATCTTTTGGTAGTTACTATTCCTAAAAAATACGCCTTTTTTTGAAAACGGGAATTAATTTTAAATTAATAAATTCAATTTATATGTTTTGAATTTTGAAAATAGACTTTATTTTTGAATTTGGAGTATCTAAATAAGCTTAGTGTGGATTTTTGGCATGTTTCTAGAAACATTAATTTTTTGATGAATAGTGAAAAACACCGCGTTATTTGTTAAACCCGACTTTTTATTTTAATAATTAGTTATTTTATTTTAATTTATGTTACCTCAAAATAGATAAATAATACATATATATGTTCAATATAATTCATTGGAGTCATTTTATAATAAGTTTAGATATATAAAATTTTATTGATCTATTCACCGACTTTTACCCACCTTCTAAGAGTATTTAAAAATTTGAATAAAACATAATTTTACCACTTCTGTTAATTGAATTTAAAAAAAATCTGAGAGAAATGGTTGATATAAGTAAGTAAAATGTGGTTCATTAAGATGAAAATAATTTTTGTTGAATAGTAACCTTTTACTTTTATTTACCACGGTTAAAAGTAAATAGGGTAATTAAAGGTAAAAATGATATTATTATTACCCTAAATCATGTTCAAATTCTATGGGATTTGTGTAATTAGACCAAAGAGAACCTTATTAATAAAATATGATCCTTTAGGTCCACTTGGATTAGATTAGAACATTTATTATTATTTAATTCAAAGAAGTGTTAAAAGTGTTAAATTCAATGTTTAATAACTAAAAAATTTTTAATATAGGGTTATACACAAGATAAATTCAACAATAAATATTCATTAGAAATATAAAAATATTTCCTACATAATGGTATTTTATTTACAATTTTTAGACATTAAATAACTAAATTTATTTATGACACAATGATGATGCAGTAATTACTTAATTAATGAAATATTAAAATAATTTATATTATAAATATCCAAATAAATGTAATATGAGACTTTTTATGAATTACACTAATTTTTAGGGTTAATATGAAATGTTATGGTTGGTTATATGAATTTTTTTCTTTGTAATAATGTAGTTATGTATTTAGAAAAAATACCAAATACAGTCCAAATTGATATAAAAGAGTTTTAAAAAAAATATTATATTATTAATTGATATTCTTTTCCTAAAAATAAATTGTTCTGAAAAAATACTTATATAATGATATTTGTATCATTAATGAACCACTTGGAGTTCTATTGGAACTTTATAGTATGTTTATTAACAATATAATATAAAAATACAAAGAGACATGGTAAATGTCAAACTATTTAACTAAGAGTTAAATCTAAAAGATAAAGTTAATATAGTGACACAAACCTATCTAAAACCTATTGGTTGAGTTTTTTTCTACCCATATCTACCTTAGTGTTTAAATAATTCATTTTGGAGCCATTAGAAACCGAAAATTACTTTATTATAGAATAATATTTCTAGCTTTTCCTAAGGTGCCCCTCACCCCTCTTATAAAAGGGCACTCCCCCTTCTCTCTAATTCAAACCTAAAAAGCCATTTGGATCAGCCTATCCTAGCCCAAATACCCTCTCAAATGTCCTACTTTAATCATAGAGGCCTTTATTTAGTCAAAAAACCAACCTAAGGAGCCCTTTTGATCAAATCAAAAGGAAGAACCTGAAGAAGAGGTAAATATTTCATCACATCTTTCAGGTTCTTTTCTTCTTCTGCTTCCTCTTTCTTTGTTGTTTACATTTTAAAATCATAACTCCAGTAAATTCTATATACTATGATGTTATTATAAATATGGTACAACCATATTCATTATTCTATCCATTCTTTGAATTACAGGTCACCATACGTGCGTACGTACGGCATACTATCTCCACGTCGTGGTGTAATTGTTATTCAATAAATTATTATTTGGATGGGTATAATAATGATGTGTAATTTATTTAAATAATAAATATAATGCGATAATGATTCTTTATATATGATATACCATCCAATTATATATTATTTTAATATCAAAATAATGATATTTTCGCTCGTGCATACGTACGGATTACCGTCTCCATGAACGCGATGAGATTAATTCCCCATCGTAATCCATTCAAGACTAATTTTAATTAGATGATTAAAAATAATTTTTCAAGACATAATATCATTCTGAATATGAATAAGATACATCCTATCCATAACAAATATTACTTACGTAACCAAGAATATAAAGTAAAACAAATCAGTTAACACCGGAAACGATGATAATACTAAGATATTATTGACAAAGAAATGTTAAATGATCATATATGATATCATATTAATATATATGATTCTAGTATAATTTAATAACAATTATTTCACCATTATACATAAGGTTAACCTACCCTATACTATGGAAACTTAAAAGGTAAGTGTTAATTCTACAAGTTCTTCATTATTCAAGGTTGTTTATATATAAGTATCTACTGGGACATTTTTATCATCCACATCCTTGATTTCCAAAAAATGTATTCCAAAACTTTTTTAAAACTTACTAAACTATGTGTTGATGTAATTTATACCCTTATTTTACCTTATAAATTTTCGAAGGTATCATTCCATCATTTTCCAAACAAGTTAATTTATGACCTTTTGACCAAATTAAGGTATGAATGTTTTTTAACTTATACGGCGGGTGCGGCTATATTAAACCATTATAAAATCATAGAAGCATTCCTTACACGCTTATAATAATATTTTCAAAATAAATGTTTTATTTTATAGTTATGTAACTTTAAATGATTTCAAAAAAAGAATGAGATATTTCGCCCAAACTGTTTTTATTTCATATATATCAACATCCATTAATGGATTTTAATCTTGTTTGAAGTTGATTTATTATTATACAAATCTTCCATTTTTTATTGAAGGTTTTCTAATATGTTTGACTTTGGATGTGTTATTTTCTCTACCATTCATGGTTTATAGATAATGTATTGACATTTCGTAATCTATTTTTAATAATAATGTTTGTGTTATGTTTGAACAATTTAATATGAGGAATGCATTGGACATAGTAAGTGATGGCTGGAGCCCACTACGGCTCCCCAATGCGTCAATAAATTTCATGAGACAATATAGTTTCTTGGCACAAGGCCTTGAAAAAATCTTATTTGTAGTCTTGGCACAAGGCCTTGACTATCTGGTTATGAATGTATGACATTATACATTCCATCATTATGAAAGTGGCTATTGATATTTCATGTGATTATTCGACGAGTATAATATACATGTGAATAAGTAAATGGAATTGTTTGATTTTATCATTTCCATATTATAATGAAGTTCAAGTTTAAAAGGATTTTGTTTTATTCTTATACATTGCCTTAAATGTTAGTACTTATTTATGAAAGTTTCTGCTATATTATTATCCTTACCGAGCATCTGAGCTCACCCCTTTCTATGTTTTATTTTTCCCATGATGTGAAGATGTATATTATGAATGACCTATAGAGATAGTCTATGGGATCTCTGTGTAGTCTATGGAAACAATTTTATTGTCATTTTCCATTTTATGATGTAATTTAAACCTTATGAATGTACCTAGTACTTCCAAGGCTACTAAAATAATAGGACTTTTGAGACTTGATCTTCTATGATCATGTCAATGATACCTAATAATGCACTGACACTGGGCTTCTATACTCAGGGAGTTATAATTGGTATTAGACTAAGTTTAGTACAAACCTTGGAAACTATATTTAGATAAACTCTGATTAGAAAACATAACCCTAAGATAGACTTTGAGTATTAGTATAGAATAACTTCCTAAAATTTTGGTATTGTAGAGATTTTGTGAGTTTTCCAAGAAGTACACCCCTTTCAAGATATGAGACGGTAGAGGTAGCTCTGCAACATATGTACCTAGGGGTAAAACATGAAAACACCGCTTTGAGATAGACTTGAATGGGAACTGGTGCATGACAACGAGACTTTCAATGCTCTTGGTTACGACACTCCCGGGGATATGCTTAGGATAATTGTCATTTTCTTTAAAAACAATTATGAAGGGTTTATGAGTATATACTTACTCAAGGAAAACATTTTTTATGATTGTTGATTATAACCAAAAACTGCACTATTAATGTTATGTATTTTACAAGTTTTCAATTATGTATTTCAATTCATAAACAAATCTTGTTTATGCCATTGTTTAGAAATGGGTCTTAGTAGATGGAATGAGAACTCCAACAATACGCATGATCCAAAGAGAAAGACAGATCA
Source organism: Viscum album (assembly GCA_963277665.1). Classification (NCBI taxonomy): domain Eukaryota; kingdom Viridiplantae; phylum Streptophyta; class Magnoliopsida; order Santalales; family Viscaceae; genus Viscum; species Viscum album. The sequence continues at coordinate 535,299,578 of OY728126.1, forward strand.
TATGTTTCAGTGTGTTAAGACAACATTTAGAAAGGAAATAGTACCCTATGTATTACAATCATATGAATAAATAGTATCATGTGTTAATAAGATATGTAAATAATTTTCTAAGTCCTATGGCTTTGAATGGAATCCAGAGAAGAAAATGATGGTAGAGAGAAAGATGGATAAAGGGATTAGGGGAAAGAATGATTTCCCCATATGTGAAAACTGTGGAGAGAATCACCTTGGTAAATTCTTGAAGGGAATGGGAGTTTTTTAAAGGTGTCGAGGAAAAAGACACCAAGTACATGATTATGAGGGTGAGAAAAATGATTCAAATGAACAATGATTCACCTTCAAGGAGTTGGGACACTACGCGAATCAATGTCCAAATCAGCAGAGTATACCCCAAATGCTGATATTGGATAATAATAAAGTTATGATACTACCTAAGATAAAGAGGAATGTTCAAGAGTTCTTATGTTATTATTATTGTATTTTGACATTTTAGTATTGTATTAATGATTTACATGTTATAAGAATTATAGAGTATATAAGTATTGTACTACTGTATTATTTCATTAATGACTTGAGATTAGTAGAACCAAGAAAAGTTACTCAATGAAAAGTTAAACGTCATGGTAAATATATTGTTAATGGAAAGACAAAACATTAATATGGTTCTGATACTGAGATATTGATTTTGGAATAAGTGATGATTTATTTGGTTAAATTATATTGGATATTATTGAGTACCTTGGAACTGATTAATGGTCTGTTTATTTCATCATTGTGGGAGTATAAAAAAATTTTGAATATAAGGAATATATCTATTATTCTATAAAGAATAAGGGATAATGAATGTAATAAGTAAGGTTTTATGGTAATTCATGGTGCTGCCATCTTTTATGAGAATCCATGATGACAATATTCACATGTTATTACCTGGAAAAAAGAATATTCATTGTGTGTTACATTGTTATAAATTTTGGACTGTGACTTTGGAAAAAAGTATTTTGGATAAATCTAAATTTTGGAACGGATTAAGTTTGACATTGGATTCTATTGTTAAGGTAGAAGAATTTATTAATATTGTTTTTTGGTTTTTTTATAAAAGGGCAACCTGAAGGTCGCGCAGCAACCAGTCACGTCCGACAATGCCGTGAGACTTGAACCCACAACCGAATGTCGACAAGGGTGCATCACCTACCATTGGCCTACATGTTGTCCTATATTGTATAATGTTGTTTTTTTAAACGTTCTGATAGATGAATTATAAATTACTTTTTTTGGAACCATATACAATAAGGATAAAATGATTATTTTTATGTTCTATTGTCTTTTATAGTAAAAGATGAGTTTGTGGTAGAAATTAATTCAATAATGGAACTCTATTTGTCAAGTATATTTTTTCTCTTATTCTAGGAAGAAATTAATTCTTAAACTTTAGTTAAGGGATAATAAAAGCAAAAATATGATAACATAATACATTATGTAATGTTGAATCGATGATATTTTAAATCATAATATATTGATGGCTTTGAGGCCCTCAATTGTACACTTGTTTGTGATTGATGACCTCAATCACTCCCTATAAATATTTATGTTTTCCCTCCAATTATGTGTCTCTAATTTCCACCAATGTTGTAAGAACCCAGATATTCATTTTCATGTATGTGTTTCTTTTCCTAGTGTTTTTGAGAAAGGTGGGGTTTCTGAAAGATTTTGAAGTACACGCCGTGTACTCCATTGTCGTGCCAGGCCGTGTGCTGACCGTGTCTGGGCCACACACATGGTGTGTAGGGGTGATGTGGAGGCTGCTTAAAGAAGAGTATGGAAAAACTAAGTACATGTCGTGTACCCCAGATGTACACGCTATGTAATTTCTTTACTTTTTCATTAAACGCACATGGGTCGCGCCTAATCGCCATATCGACCTTCTTCTAGGTTTCATTCGGCTGAGAGCTCCCGTACGACCATGATTCTTCCTCAAGCTCCTGAGCCTCCATCTGATCTCTGTTTCAGCTGTCGTCGATCGAGTTTGGATCACCTCGGTAAGCTCTGTCTTCTTCCTTAACCTTGTTCTATGATTACTCCTCATTTTCAAGTTATCGTGGGTTGATCATTTTGGACATTTTCTCATATCTACAATATTTTAGAAGGAATCAATCATCGAGGTTCACATATATCGATCTACTAGCATCGAGGTATGAGGTCCGTGCCCTTCCATAGGAAGTATGTGAATATTTTGTGCAAATTCTACCAATACCCTTGAATGGGGTATTGTTTATTTCCTATTTTTTCCTTGTTGGTTTCCTACATTGCTTTATTTCTTGAGTAGAGGTAATTGCTTGTGAATAGGGTAAATTGTACTGTGCTCTGGATGGTTTTCCATGCTTGTTTTTTTGTTCGGTGGTTCACTAGTTTCCATGCCTAGTTTTAGGATAGTGGAACTGTTGTACTATTATGGTGTTATTTCTTAGAATGATAGCCAAGTAGTTCTTGAGGTTTACTTGGGACGATATGTGCGCTATGCATATTTGTTTTACACAGTGCAGTGAGAACCTAGTGTAGTGGACCATAGGGATAATGGACGTAAGGGCTTCTCTAGAGTGTCTTTAATTAACGATGCAAGACCATAGGGGGAATTAATGTTGAGTGCTTCCTCAGAGAGTTTGTAGTTCCTCGAAGCAGGCCACAGGGGGAATTGACGTTGAGTGCTTCCCCGGAGAGCCTTTTGTATGATATGAGACTATAGGGGGAACTAATGGTGAGTGCTTCCTTAGAGAGTCTATTCTTTAGCTGAACCAGAGGGGTGAGACTGTGTGTGCCTCCTAGAGGGTTTCTAGTACATATAGGTTAAACCTTAGGAGGTAGACTGTGAGAACTACCTAGAGGTTACATATTTGTTCTACTTGCTTGAGTGGATGTTTCTTGTTTGTAGACCATATGCTAGAAATTGTGGATTGTTACTGTTGTGCATTATCCTATTTTCTGCTTACTGTTTACCACTTATTGTAATTTACCTGCCATATAGTCATGGAGTGTTATTCATAGATCTTTGGGTGGTTCCATATTGGTACATTTTATCACACCATATTTGGGTCATGATTTTAGGCCCAAACAGATTATATTGTGGCAGGTATAGATAAGGTCAAGCACCCATCTACTTCAGGTTCTTGATTTCACTGAAGATGGAGAGCATGGGACCAAGCTGAGGCTTGTGATGCGGAGGAGTTCCTCATCTGTTTTTATTTTTTACTTTGGTTTAGTAATGTATTCAGCAATGTGACTTGTTTGGCTATTTTTTTAGACATATGTGTATCATGCATCATTTACATATATTTCTACCCCAGTTGTTTAATTATCAGTCTTTCATTGTTTACTCTTGTATGGGTGTCTACTACTTCATCTATTGTTGTTATTTATGTCTCTTCTACTGTGTACTCTGCCAATGAGTTCATAGTTTCCCCACTATCACACCCAAGGCCCTCATTGCTAGTCGGCAGCCTCTGGCGTTTGGGGAAATGTGCTTGAGGCCATGTGACCAATCGGGTATGGGGAACCTCTGAGTGGCTTTCGAAACCGGGATGTTACCAAGTGGTATTAGAGGGATTCTTTTCTCTTGATTTACTATTTGGAGCTTTTATCCAGGGATAGGATGGATTTGGTACTTGGTATTAAGCTGTGCTTGGGAGTAGCTAACTCGTGTATAGGGAAACACCATACTACCTCGTTTATTGTAGTTTCTAGTTTTTAGATTTTACGGTTGATATTATTTTATCTAGAGTAATCTACATTCCTTGTGTTTTTATAATTGTTGATATTTTGGTTCTATTTCTTTCGCAACACGATGAGATGAGGGTATGCTCTCTCATGCATCATATAGGCACTTGTTAGAAATCACATGCCACAAATTATTGCCATGCCATATAGAATGCATTAGCGATTGCATGTAGTTGTGACAAAGGTTGTGTAGATTATGAATGTTGTTGTGATAGATGCTTGATAGAATCTCTGCAGTTTGATAGAAAGGTTGTTTGTTTTGTACCTTGCTTAAATGAATGCCAATTTTTGGTCCTTGAGGTGTTATGGGCCCTCTTGAATCAGAAATTGGTGAATCATTATCTTGTGTTTCCTTATATATTACTGTATTGGATTCCATGCTTTGATTTGTGGGGATTATGGGCCCTCACAGATCGAAATTTTGTACCTTCATTCTCATTTTTCAGTGTTTTCTGGGCTTCGGTGCAGTTTCAGAGCTATTGCCCGGAAAAACACAGAATACACAGCGTGTAATTTATATCTACACGCCATGTAGTTTTAAACCATGTCATTGACTATGTGAGCAGAAACACGAGTTGTGAAGAATCTCCAGGAACACGCTGTGTACGGTAGGTACACGCCGTGTAGTAGTAAGTTGTGTACCTAGCCGTGTCACTAACAATATGGGTCGGGGAAGCTCATGTCATACACACCGTGTTTTGTATGAACACGCCTTGTATCCTTGTTCCAAGTACCCAGCCCTGTCACGAGCAACACAGGACAATGTTCTCTCCTCTTCTACGTGCTGTGTTTGTTCGGAACACGTCGTGTAAGGGTCAACAGTGTACTTGGTTGTGTCGCTGACAACACGGGTCAGAAAAGTCATCAAGTACACACTGTGTTTGTTCGGAACATTCCATGTAGTCTCAGACATGTGATCAGCCATGTAACTAACAACACGGGTTGTTAAAACCTTGTCCTCTACATGTCGTGTCCACAGTGAACACGCCGTGTAGTCCCAGATTAAGAAGACCATGTAGGTTAGCCATGCAAGGAGACTCGGGCATGTGAACAGAGTTAAGTACACGCCATGTAGAGTTTATACATGTAGTGTAGTCATGTTTTGTAGAACATGAGTTTTTCATTCCCCTATTTCCGTTTTGTAGTCGTTTGTTCTCAGTCCTTGTTTTCTTGATCTAATGTATGATTTTGATCTTTTAGAGCTATGCCTCCAAGACATCCTCCAGTTGTACGCCAGCTGTAGGATAGTTATCAGATGATAGATATGGCTGATCATGGACTTCATGCTGATCCTCCAGTTAGGCTAGCCGTGGAACCGACTGTTATACCAGTTACAGGAGTTGATGCGTAGTTCAGGGAAGGAATTATGAGGATGATGAAAAACTTCCAGGGAGCACCGCCTCCTGCCACATCTATGGCAGACTCGACACGGGTTTTCTAGCAGCAGCATCCTCCTACTTTCTCGGAAGAAGGAGGACCACATGCTATAGTGTCATGTCTGGAAGCCATGCTGACTATCTTTGAGCATCTGGAAACACCTCTAGAGATGTGGGTCAAGCTCGCTACCTATATACTAAGAGACTCCACCAAGAGGTGGTGGGATGTGATCTCACAGGCGGGTCATCAGCAGGTTATGTCTTGGGAGGAGCTCCAGCGCGTGTTTTATTACTACTTATACCCAGAGACCCTGAGGGTTGATCGATCCCAGTAGTTCATGAGTCTAGAACATGGTACTCTTTCTATCATGGAGTATTTCTCTCGTTTCACCAACCTGCAGTGTTTCACATCTCTCCGGGATGGAAGTGGGGTATTCTTAGCAAGGAAGTTTGAAGATGGTCTCAGGTAGGAGTTCCGATCGCAGGTGAATATCTTCCAATTGACTTCCATCACTTTCATCGTCAACCAGGCACTGATTGCGGAGCGTAATCTGAGAGACTCTAGAGCTGCGAGCCAGGGCGATTCTACTTCCAGAGCTACTATCCCTCCAGTTGACAGCAGGAAGAGCCGTAGGGAGTCTACGTGCGGTGATTTGAGAAGGCAAGATACATCTTCAGGTAGCCAGGTAGTATGATACCAGTTCGGAAAGGAAGGGCTCATGAGGGCACAATTCTAGAGAGACCCAGTGGAGTGCCGATCTTGCGGAAAGATGTGTCACCTTCAGCATTTCTGGCAGGTTCTCTCACCAGTAGCTGGTGACGAGGGTTCTTCCATGACTTGTCGTTTAGGAGAAGTACCACCAGTTTCTCACCAGTCGGGGAACTAGAGTTCTTCCGGCCGTTCAGGTCGAGGTGGAGGTCAAGGCCATGGTGGTCAATCACTAGTCTTTCAGCATCAGCAGGGAGGATCAGCTCAGAGTGGTTAGGTAAGGTCATAGGGCCGCGGGGCAGGCCAGAATTTTGCAGTGGAGTTGAACTATCAGGATCAGGATCCCAGACCTTCTAGAGTTCAATGTACGATCTTAGTAGCCTTAGTTTAATCTTTATCTCTTTTCAATACTAGTGCTATGCATAGATTTATCTCCATTTCTATTGTGGAAATCCTAAGGCTCTGAATCTTTTATTCTGGTGACTTTTTGACACTAGACACACATTTGGGGATGAGGAAATCTAGTGTGCATCAGTATAGAGAGTGCCCTCTCGAGGTTGTAGGGTATCATTTCTTATGGGATCTCTATGGCCATGACATGACAAGGTATGATTTCATTCTCAGTATGGACTGGTTGGTTCCCTTCCAGGAAGACGTCCACTGTTATCACCGCAGGGTGAGTTTTATCTCCCCAGAGGGTGAGTTCGTTCTTCATAGAGGCGAATGGGATGTTTGGGTGATTCAAGTAGGGCTCGAGCATCATGGGCTAGGAGGGGTGACGAACCAAATTTATAGTATTTATCTATATGATCAGAAGACTTCACAGTTGGACTTTCCTCTAATGGTGGATCGTTTCAGAGATGTCTTTCCAGAGGACTTTTCAGGTTTGCCTCTGGAGTGTGAGGTAGAATTCTCTATCGAGCTCCTTCCAGGAGCGGCACCAGTGTCCATTCCTCCATATAAGATGGCTACACCTGAGTTGCAGGAACTCAAGAAGCAGTTGGAGAACTTACAAGCAAATCGTTTCATCCGACCCAGTACTTCCCCTTGGGGTTCACCTGTCATGTTTGTGAAGAAGGCAGATGGTACTCTTAGGCTCTGTATGGATTATTGGAAGCAGAACCAGTTGATGGTGAAGAACCGATATCCCTTACCTAGGATTGATGATCTCTTTGATCAGCTTTGAGGAGCCAGCATGTTCTCAAAGATCGATTTGAGGTCCAGTTATCATCAGTTGTGCATCATTCCATCAGATATTCCTCTAATAGCCTTCAAAAGCAGGTATGGTCTCTACGAGTATACAGTTATGCCATTCGGTCTCACAAATGCGATATCTGTTTTCACGGAACTGATAAACCGAGTGTTCAATCCGTACTTGGATTCCTTCATCGTGGTCTTTGTGGATGATATATTGGTGTACTCTCACACTCGACACGACCAGGCTACCCACATTGAGATCATTCTGAGTACAGTGAGAGAGCGTCGACTTTATGCTATACTCTCGAAGTACCACTTCTAGATGGATCAGATTCACTTTTTAGGTCACGTAATCTCAGAGGCAGGAGTATCTGTGGGCCTAGATAAAGTAAGAGTTGTAGTTTCCTAGGAGCATCCGAAGAATGTTTTTGAGGTACAGAGTTTCCTAGGGCTGGTGGGATACTACAGACGCTTCATTCATGACTTTTCATGCCTTTCAGCACCATTGACAGGTCTGACCAAGAAGGGGGCGAAGTTCTTATGGTCAGATTATTGTGAGTCAGCCTTTCAATAGCAGAAGGGAAGGTCGACGTCAGCACCGATACTCGTCTTTCCAGAGCCAGGAAAGAGCTATACAGTCTATTATGATGCTTCAGGTATCGAGTTGGGTGTTTTACTTATGCTGGGATATGGAGTCGTTGTGTATGGGTCTCAGCAGTTGAGGACACATGATAGAAACTACACGATGCACGACCTGGAGTTGGTAGCTGTTGTTAATTCCTTATGTTTTTGGAGAAATTGCCTTCTGGGAGAGCACTTCGTGGGTTTCACCGACCACAAGAGTCCCAAGTACATCATCACCCAGCGTGATCTGAATCCGAGAAAGCACAAGTGGGTCGAGTATCTAGAGTCCTTCGATTTTGATCTTTCCTATACACATGGAATGGGAAACACAGTGGCAGATGCGCTAAGCAATAGAACTGAGATTCAGGCAGTTCAGGAGGCCAGTAGTGAGTGGTAGCTTATGTCTCTGTTCTCTAAGATGCATCTGGAGGTTCATGATAGATATGGACAGACTTTCTTATCTTCTGTAGCTGTTACCTCTACACTTCTTGATCAGGTACGAATGAGGTAGCTATCAGACTCAGAGGGCTTAGTCCTATGGGAGAGTGTGTCAGGAGAGGACCCTCTTCCTAGATTGACAGTGGGAGAGGATGAGATCTTGCATTTCTTGGGAAGCGTATGGGTTCTAGTAGACATACACGAGGAGCTGATGTGGGATTTTCATTCCCCTGTTTGGGCAGTTCATCCTAGAATCTGTAAGATGTATCAGGATCTTGATCTCTAGTATTGGTGGCCAGGTATGAAGAGAGATGTTTCGGGTTTCGTCTTGAAGTGTTTTTCTTATTAGCAGGTGAATGCGGAACATCAATGTCCAGGAGGCCTTTTATAGCAGTTACCAATTCTTGAGTGGAAGTCTAACGATGTCGCGATAGACTTCGTGACCAGATTTCCAAGGTCAGCTCAAGGGAACGATGCTATTTGGGTTGTCTTCGACAGGCTTATGAAGGTTTCTCACTTCTTACCGATCAAGGAGGCCTTTAGTGTTGATGATCTGGGACAACTATACATCCGAGAAATTGTGCGTCTGTAAGGAGTCCCCCAATCCATTGTTTCAAACAGGGATGCGTGCTTTACTTCTTGGTTCTGGCAGGGACTTCAGAAGGCTTTGGGTACACATGTACTTCTAAGTACAGCATACCATCTCCAGACAGATGGCCAGTCCGAGCGTACGATCCATGTGCTTGAGGATATTCTCCGAGATTTCATTCTATTCTTTGGAGGTTCTTGGGAGAAGCAAATCCCTCTGGTGGATTTTTCCTACAAAAACATTTTTCAGGAGATAATTCAGAAGGCACATTATGAGGATGTGTATGGTAGGCCATTCTAATAATGCTTATGCTGGCTGGAGGCAGGAGATGCATCATTACTGGGACCTCATCTTGTTCAAGAGACCTCAGAGAAGATAGAGTTGATTCGGAAGAGGATGGCTACAACACAGTCTTGACAGAAGTCTTAGGATGATCAGCGGAGGTGATCTCTAGAGTTCGAGGTTGGGGATCAGGTTTTCTTGCGTGTCGCACCTAGGTTGGAAAACAAAAGGATTTGGAGACATGGTAAAATTTCACCACCGTACGTCGGGCCGTTTGTGGTATTGGAGAGAGTTGGGCCGGTTTCCTATCGGTTGTAGTTACCTCAGAGGTACCAGGCCATGCTTGACGTCTTCCACGTCCCTCATCTCTGACGTTACATTTTAGAACCATCTGAGGTCTTTCAGCCCGAGGAGGTTTTGCTCGAAGCGGATGCATCGTTTGAGGAGCATCCTATCTGGATTTTTGATCACAGTACGAAGGTTCTCCGTGGGCGGTCTATTACTCTACTATGGGTGCTATGGAAGCACGATAGAGTACAGGATGAGACTTGGGAAAGAGAGTCCGATATACGATCGCAGTGGCCGGAGCTGTTTGGGGTTTCCCCTTCTCCACCTCGTTAGGGAAATTCGCGGATGAATTTCATTAAGGGGAGAAGTTTTTAAGAACCTGGATCTTCATTTTTAGGTATGTATTTCTTTTCCTGGTGTTTTTGAGAAAAGTGGGGTTTCTGAAAAAATTGAAGAACACGTCGTGTGCTTTCTGAGTTAATGCTTTGTACTCCCTTGTCACGCCAGGCCGTGTGCTGGCCATGTCCGGGCCACACACACGGTGTGTAGGGGTGATGTGGAGGCCGCTTAATGTGGAGTACAGAAAAACAGTTTACACGCTGTGTACCCTAGAAGTACAGGTCGTGTATTTTTTTCATTAAATGCACCGGGGTCACACCTAATCTCCAGAATGACCTACTTCTAGGTTTCATTAGGCCGAGAGCTCTCGTACGACCGCGATTCTTCCCCGAGCTCCTCAGCCTCCATATGATCTCCATTTCAACGACCTTTGATCACGTTGGGATCAACTCGGTAAGATCTCTCTTCTACTTTAGCCTTTTTCCCTGATTCCTACTCGTTTTCAATTTTCGAGGGTTGAGATTTTTCGATGTTTTCTTAGATCTTCGACATTATATGGGGAATCAATCATCGACGTTCACTTATATCGATCTCCTAGCATCGAGGTAGGTGTCTTGTGCCATTCCGTAGGATGTCTATGAATATTTTGTGCAAATTCCACAAATACCCTTGAACGGGTTATTGCATGTTTCCTGTTTTTCCCTCGTTGTTTTCCTACTTTTCTTGATTGCTTGAGTAGAGGTAATTTCTTGTGAATAGGGTAAATTATACTGTACTCTTGATGGTTTTCCATGCTTTTTTGGTTGTTCGGTGTTTTTCCAGTTTCCATGCCTAGTTGTAGGATAGTTGAACTGTTGTACTGTTATGTTGTTATGCCTTAAAATGATACCCAATTATTTCTTGAGGTTTACATTTTCCGATATGCGTGCTATGTATGTTTGTTTTACACAGGGATGTGAGAACCTAGTGTAGTGGACCATAGGGAGAATGGACCTACGGGCTTATCTAGAGTGTCTTTATTTTATGATGTGAGACCACTGAGGGAATTGATGTTGAGTTCTTCCTCAGAGAGTCCGTAGTTCCTCGACGCAGGCCATATGGGGAATTGACATTGAGTGCTTCCCTAGAGAGCCTTTAGTATGATACGAGACAATAGGGGGAATTGACGGTGAGTACTTCCTCAAAGAGCCCATTCTTTAGCTAAACCAGAGGGGTGAGACTGTGTGTGCCTCCCAGAGGGTTTCTAGTACTTGTAGGTTGAACCTTAGGAGGTAGACTATGAGACCTACCTAGAGGTTACCTTTTTGTTCTACTTTCTTGAGTGTCTGTTTCTTATTTTTAGATCATATGCTAGAAACTCTGGATTGTTACTGCTGTGCATTATCTTGTTTGCTTCTTACTGTTTACCGCTTACTGTACTTTACCTTCCATATATTCACTGACTATTAGGCCAATATATTTGGGTGGTTTCCTATTGGGACTTTGTCTCACACCCTGTTTGGGTCATGATTTTGGGTCCAAACAGATTATATTATTGCATGTATAGATAAGAGAAAGTGCCCTTATACGTCAAGTTCTTTATTGCACTGGAGCTTGAGAGTATGGGACCAAGCCGAGGCTTGCGATGCGGAGGAGTTGCTCATCTGTTTTTCTTTTGAACTTTGGTTTAGTAATGTATTCAGCATTGTGACTTATTTGGCTATTTTCCTAGACATATGTGTATCATGCATCATTTACATATATTTCTGCTCCAGTTGTTTAATTATCAGTCTTCTGTTGTTTACTCATGTATGGGTGTCTACTGCTTCCTCTATTGTTTTTATTTGTTTTCTCTTCCTCTGTGTACTCTTCCAATGAGGGAATAGTTTCCCCACTATCACACCCATGGCCCTCACTTCTAGTTGGCAGCCTCTGGCATTTGGGGAAATGCGCTTGAGGCCATGTGACCAACTGGGTACGGGGCGCCTCTGGGTGGCTTCCGGAACCGAGATGTTACAAAGTGGTATCAGAGGTATTATTTTTCTTGATTTAATATTTGGAGCCTTTAGCCAGGGATAAGACGGATTTGGTACTTGGTATTAAGCTGTGCTCGGGAGTAACTATCCTGTGTAGAGGGAAAAAGCCATACTACCTTGTTTATTGAAGTTTCTGGTTTTCAGATTTTACAGTTGATATGATTTCACCTAGAGTGATCTACATGCCTTGTGTGGTTATTATTGTTGATATTGTGGCTCTATTTCTGTCACATCCCGATGAGATGAGGGTAGGAAGTTTCATGCATCATATATTCACTTGTTAGAAATTGCATGCCATGAATTATTTCCATGCCATCTAGGATGTATTAGAGATTACATGTTGTTGGGCTAGACGTTGTGTAGATTATTCATGCTGTTGTGATAGATGCTTGATAGAATCTCTGTAGTTTGATAGAAATCTTGTTTGTTTTTTACCTTGCTTAAATGAATGCCATTTTTTGGTTCTTGAGGTGTTATGGCCCCTCTTGAATCGGAAATTGGTGAATCACTGTCTTGTGTTTCATTATATATGAATGTATTGTATGCCAAGCATTGATTCGTGGGGATTATGGGCCCTCACGGATCAAAATATGGCACCTCTGTGTTCTTTTTTCAGTGTTCTCTGGGCTTCAGTGCAGTTTCAGAGCTACTTCCCAGAAAAACCTAGAATACATGGTGTGTACTTTATATATACATGTTGTGTAGTTTTATACTGTTTCACTGACTATGTGATCAAGAAACACGGGTTGTAATGAATCTCCAGGAAGACGCCATGTACGGTAGGTACATGCCGTGTAGTATTAAGCTATGTACCCGGCCGTGTCACTAATAACACGGGTCGGGGAAGCTCGTGTCATACATGGAATGTTTTGTATGAACACGCCATGTATCCTTGTTCCCAGTACCCGGCCGTGTCACGAACAACACGAGACGATGTTCTCTCTTCCTCTACACGCCGTGTTTGTTCGGAACACATCGTGTACGGGTCAACCGTGTACCTGGATGTGTCGCCAACAACATGGGTCAGAAAAATCTTCAAGTACACGTCATGTTTGTTAGGAACATGTCGTGTAGTCTCAGCCGTGTGATCAGCCATGTAACTAACAACACGGGTTGTTGAAACATAGTCCACTACACGCCGTGTCCACAGTGAACTTGCTGTGTAGTCTCAGTTTAAGATGACCACGTGGGTTAGCCATGCATGGAGACTCGGGAAGGGGAACAGAGTTAAGTACATTCCGTGTAGTGTTTATACATGCTGTGTAGTCATGTTTTATAAAACATGAGTTTTTATTTCCTCTATTTCCATTTTTCACTCCTTTGTTCTATGTCCTTGTTTTCCTGATCTAAGGTATGCTTTTGATCTTTCAAATATATGACTCTGAGATGTCCTCTAGTTGTACGTTAGTTGCAGGATAGTGATTAGACTCTAGATATGGCTGATTAGGGACTTCCTGCCGATCCTCCAGTAAGGCCAGCCTTGGCGCCGGCTATTATATCAGTTGCAGGCACAGACACACAGTTCCGGGAAGGCTTTATGAGGATGATGCAGGCCTTTCAGAGAGCACCGCCTCCTGTCATGTCTATGGCAGACTCAACGTGTTTTTTCCTACAGTAGCATCCTCCTACTTTCTCAGGGGAAGGAGGACCACATGCTTCAGAGTCATGGCTAGAAGCCATAATGACTATCTTTGAGAATCCGGAAACACCTCCAGATAGGCGGGTCAAGATCTCTACCTATATGCTATGAGACTCCTCCAAGAGGTGGTGGGACATGATCTCACAGGTGGTTCATCAGCAGGTTATGTCTTCGGAGGAGTTCCAGCGCGTGTTTTACAACTACTTCTACCCGGAGACCCTAAGGGCCGATCGATCCTGGGAGTTCATGAGTCTAAAACAGGGTACTATTTCTGTCATGGATTATTCCTCTTGTTTCATCGAGTTATAGCGTTTCACACCCCTCCAGGATGGAAGTGGGGTGTTCTTAGCAAGGACGTTTGAAGATGGTCTCAGGCGGGAGATCCACTCGCAGGTGAATATATTTCAATTGACATCCATCACTTCCATATTCAACCAGGCACTGATTGCAGAGCACAATCTGAGAGACTTCGGAGCTGCGAGCCAGGGTGGCTCTGCTTCCAGAGCTACTGTCCGTCCAGTTGACAGTAGGAAGCACCATAGGGATTCTACGCGTGGTGATTAGAGAAAGTGAGATACATCTTCAGGTAGCCATGTAGTACGCTACCATTGCGAAATGGAAGGGCACACGATGCCGTAGTGCCAAAGATACCTAGTGGAGAGCTGATCATACAGAAAGATGGGTCACCTTCAACATTTCTGCTAGGTTTTCTCACTAGTAGCTGGTGACGGGGGTTCTTCCATGACTCCTCGTTGAGGAAAAGCACCACCAGTTTCTCACCAGTCGGGGAACTGGTGTTCTTCCGGCCATTCGGGCCAAGGGGGTGGTCGAGGCCATGGCGGTTAGTCAGCAGCCTTTCAGCATCAATAGGGAGGATCGCCAAAGAGTGGTCAGGAAGGGTCACAGGGCCACGAGACAGGCCAGACTTTTGCGGTGGAGCAGACCTATGAGGATCAGGATCCCGAACCTTCTATAGTTCGAGGTACGATCTTATTAGCCTCAGTTTTATCTTCATCTCTTTTTGATACTGGAGATACGCATAGCTTTATCTCCATTGCTGTTGTGTAGAGCATGAGGCTCTGTATCTTTTCTACTACCGACTTGATGACACTAGACACAACTTTGGGGATGAGGACATCTAGTGTACGTCAGTGAAGATAGTGCCCTCTTGAGGTTGCAAGGTATTGTTTCTTAAGGGATCTCTATACCCTAGAGATGAAACGATATGATGTAATTCTCAAGATGGACTGGTTGTTAACCTTCAAGGTAGTCGTTGACTGTTATCGATGCATGGTGAGTTTTATCTCACCAGAGGGTGAGTCTCTTCTTCATAGAGGCGAATGGGATGTTCGGGTGAGTCGAGCAGGAATCGAGCTTCATGGGCAAGGTGGGTTGATGACCCAGATTTCTAGAATTTATCTGGATGATTAGGGGTCTTCACAGTTGTACTTTCCTCTAGTGGTGGATCGTTTTAGAGATGTATTTCTAGGGTACTTTTCAGGTTTTCCTCCAGATCATGTGGTAGACTTCTCTATCGAGCTCATTCTAGGAGCGGCACTGGTGTCCACTCCTCCCTATAAGATGGCTACACCTGAGTTGCAGGAGCCAAAGAAGCAGTTAGAGGAGTTAGTGGAAAAGGGTTTCATCTGACCCAGTACCTCTCCTTGGGGTTCACCTATCCTGTTTGCGAAGAAGGCAGACGGTACTCTTAGGCTCTATGTGGATTATTTGAAGCAGAACCAGTTAACGGTCAAGAAACGATATCTCTTGACCAGGATTGATGATATCTTCGATCAGTTTCGAGGAGCCCGCATCTTCTCGAAGATCGATTTGAGGTCCGGTTATCATCAATTGCATGTCAGACCATCAGATATACCTCTAACAGCCTTCCAGAGCAGGTATGGTCTCTATGAGTATACGGTTATGTCGTTCGGTCTCACGAATGCGCCAGCAGTTTTCATGGATCTAATGAACAGATTGTTCCATCCTTACTTGGATTCCTTCATAGTGGTCTTTGTGGACGATATCTTGGTGTACTCTCACACTCGACACGACCATGCTACCCACCCTGAGATTGTTCTGAGTACAGTGAGAGAGCATCTACTTTATGCTATACTGTAGAAGTGCCACTTCTAGAAGCATCAGATTCACCTTTTGGGTCACTCCATCTCAGAGGAAATAGTATCTATGAACCCAGATAATGAAAGAGCTGTAGTTTCCTGGGAGCATCCAAATAATGATTTTGAGGTACGGAGTTTCCTAGGGCTGGTGGGATACTACAGATGCTTCATTCATGACTTTTCATGCCTAGCAGCACCATTGACTGGTCTGACCAAGAAGGGAGAAAAGTTCTTATGGTCAGATTCTTGTGAGTCATCCTTTCAGGAGCTGAAGGGAAGGTTAACATCAGCACCAACACTTGTCTTTCCAGAGCTAGGAAATAGCTATACAGTCTATTTTGATACTTTAGGTATCGGGTTGGGTGTTGTGCTTATGCAGGGAGATGGAGTCGTTGTGTTTGGATCTCGGCATTTGAGGCCACATGATAGGAACTACAGAACGCACAACCTGGAGTTGGCAGCTGTTGTTCATGCCTTATGCTGTTGGAGACATTACCTTCTGGGAGAGCACTTCACAGTTTTAACCGACCACATGAGTCTCAAGTACATCTTCACCCATCATGATCTGTATCTGAAACAGCGCAAGTGGGTCGAGTATCTGCAGTCCTTTGATTTCGATCTTGTCTATACACCGGGAAAGGGAAACGTAGTGGCATATGCGTTGAGCAGGAGAATTGAGGTACAGGCAGTTCAGGAGGCCAGCAGTGAGTGGCAGCTTATGGCTCTGTTCTCTAAGATGCATCTGGAGGTTCACAACAGACAGGGATAGACTTTCCTATCTTCTGTAGCTGTTACCTCCACACTTCTTGATCAGGTACGAATGAGGCATCTATCAGACTCAGAGGGATTAGTCCTGTGGGAGAGTTTTTCAGGAGAGGACCCTCTTCATGAATGGACAGTGGGTGAGGATGAGATCTTGCATTTCCCGGGACGCGTATGTGTGCCAGCAGACATACGCGATGAGCTGATGTGGGATTTTTGTTCCTCTGTTCGGGCAGTTCATCTTGGAATCTCTAAGATGTATTAGGATCTTCATCGCCAGTATTGGTGGCTAGGTATGAAGAGAGATGTTTCTTGTTTTGTCTTGAGGTGTTCTACTTGTTAGCAGGTGAAGGTGGAACATCAACGACCAGCATGCCTTTTACAACAGTTACCCATAACAGAGAGGAAGTGGAACGATGTCACGACAGACTTCGTGATTGGATTGCCGAGGTCACCTCGAGGGAAGGATACTGTTTGGGTTGTCGTCGATATTCTTATGAAGGTTTCTTACTTCTTACTGATCAATTAGACTTTTAGTGTTGATAATCTGTAATGGCTATACATCTGAGAAATTGTCCGTCTGCAAGGAGTCCCCCACTCCATTGTTTTAGATAGGTATGCACGATTTACTTCTCGGTTCTGGCAGGGACTCCATATAGCTTTGGGTACACAGGTACTTTTGAGTACATCATACCATCCCTAGACAGATGGCCAGTCCGAGCATACGATCCAAAATCTTGAGGATATGCTCTGAGATTTCATTCTAGAATTTGACAGTTCTTGGGAGAAGCATATACCTCTGGTGTAGTTTTCCTACAATAATAATTTTTAGGCGGCTATTAAGATTTCACCTTACGAGGCATTGTACGGTAGGCCATGCCGATCACCCTTATGCTGACTGGAGGCAGGAGAGGCATTTTTATTTAGACCTCGTCTTGTTCAGGAGACCTCATTGCAGATAGAGTTGTTTCAGAAGATGATGGATACAACACAGTCTCGATAGAAGTCTTATGTTGATCAGTGGAGACAACCTCTGGAGTTCGAGGTCGGGGATCAGGTTTTCATGTGTGTCGCACCCAGGTTGGGACACAAAAGGATTCAGAGATAGGGTAAAATTTCACCACAGTACATTGGGCCATTTTTGGTATTGGAGAGTGTTGGGCCGGTTTCCGATCGGTTGAATTTACCTCAGAGGTACCAGGCCATGCACGACATCTTCTACGTCTCTCAGCTCCAATGTTACTTTTCAGACCCATCTCATGACTTTCATCCCAAGCAGGTTGAGCTCGAAGTAGATGCATAGTTTGAGGAGTATCCTATCTGGATTGTCGATCGTAGTATGAAGGTTCTCCGTGGGAGGTCTGTTCATCTAGTACGGGTGATGTGGAAGCACGAGAGAGTACAGGATGAGACCTGGGAAAGGGAGGCCAATGTACGATCGCAGTGGCCGGAGCTGTTCGGGGTTTCTCCTTCTCAGCCTCATTAGGTAAATATGGGGACAAATTTCTTTAAGGGGAGAAGTTTTTAAGAACCCAAATCTTCATTTTCTGGTATTGTTTTATTTTACTAGTGTTTTTGAGAAAATTGGGGTTTCTGGAAAATTTTTAAGAACACGCCATGTACTTTCTGAGTACACGTCATGTAATCCCTTGCCGCGCCAAGCCGTGTGTTGGCCGTGTCCGGGCCACACACACGGTGTGTAGGGGTGATGTGGAGGCCGCTTAAAGTGGAGTACGAAAAAACAGAGTACACGCCGTGTACCCCATAAGTACAGGCCATGTATTTTTTTCATTAAATGCACAGGGGTTGCGCCTAATCGCCAGAATGATCTTCTTCTAGGTTTTGTTTGGTCGAGAGCTCCCGTACGACTGTAATTCTTCCCCAAGCTCCTGAGCCACCGTTTGATCTCCATTTCAGCCACATTCGATCATGTTGGGATCACCTCTGTAAGCTCTCTCTTTCCCTTTATCCTTGTATTTTCAAGTTATTATGGGTTGAGCGTGTTTGATGTTTTCTCAGATCGTTGATGTTCTAAGGGGAATCAATCATTGAGGTTCACTTATATCGATCTACTAGCATCGAGGTAGCTGGTTTGTGCCCTTCTGTAGGAAGTTTGTGAATATTTTTTGGAAATTCCACCAATACCCTTGAACGGGGTACTGCGTGTTTCCTGTTTTTTCCTCGTTGTTTTCCTGCTTTGCTTGATTGCTTGAGTAGAGGTAATTGCTTGTGAATAGGGTAAATTATACTGTACTCTGGATAGTTTTCCATGATTTTTTTCTTGTTCGGCGTTTTTTCATTTTCCATTCATAGTTGTAGGATAGTGGAACTATTGTACTGTTATGATGTTATGCCTTAGAGTGATAGCCAAGTAGTTCTTGAGGCTTACTTGGGCCGATACGCGTGCTATGCATGATTGTTTTACACAGGATTATGAGAACCTAGTGTAATGGACCATATGGAGAATGGATATAAGGGCTTCTCCAGAGTGTCTTTAATTTACGATGCCAGACCATAGGGGGAATTGACGTTGAGTGCTTCCTCAGAGAGTTTGTAGTTCCTCGACACGGTCCACAAGGGGAATTGACATTGAGATCTTCCCTAGAGAGCCTTTAGTATGATACGAGACTATAGGGGGAATTGACGGCGAATGCTTCCTCAGAGAGTCTATTCTTTAGATGAACCAGTGGGGTGAAACTGTGTGTGCCTCCCAGAGGGTTGCTAGTACTTGTAGGTTGAACCATAGGAGGCAGACTGTGAGAACTACTGAGAGATTACCTTTTTGTTATACTTGCTTGAGTGACTGTTTCTTATTTATAGATCATATGCTAGAAACTCTAGATTGTTACTGTTGTGCATTATCCTTTTTGTTGCTTACTATTTACCGGTTAATGTACTTTGCCTTCCATATATTTACTGACTGTTAGGCACCGTTTTTTGGGTGGTTGCCTATTGGGACTTTGTCTCACATCCTGTTTGGGTCATTCTTTTGGTCCCAAACAAATTATATTGTTGGAGGTATAGATAAGGTAAAGGGCCCTTCTACTTCATGATCTTGATTGCACTAGAGCTGGAGAGCATGGGACCAAGCCGAGTCTTGCGAGTCTGAGGAGTTTCTCATCTATTTTTCTTTTGTACTTTGGTTTAGTACTACATTCATCATTGTGACTTGTTTGGAATTTTTCCTAGACATATGTGTATCATGCATCATTTACATACATTTCTGCTCTAGTTGTTTAATTATCAATCTTATATTGTTTAATCTTGTATGGGTGTCTACTGCTTCCACTATTTTTGTTATTTGTTTTTTATTCTGTTGTGTACTCTTCCAATGAGGGCCTAGTTTCCCCACTATCACACCCAAGGCCCTCACTGCTAGTCGGCAACCCCTAAAGTTTGGGGAAATGCGCTTGAGGCCATGTGACCAACCCAGTACGGGGTGCCTCTAGGTGGCTTCTGGAACTGGGACGTTAAAAATGTACTCCTCACTGAGATAATAATTTGGTGGTGACTTTTTCATTTACCTTTCCCTCTTATTAAGACTAAATTATATTAACCCAATTTTGAATGTGGGTTCTTCAAAAAGGTATTTTTCGATTTTTAACATTTTATTTTAGAAGAACAATTTCAAATTGCAAGGAGACAATTTATTAAAGTAGTGGAGAATGTAACACCCCAAGATTTCATAGTACGTTATTTTATCAATGTAATTCAACCACTTGCAGTACACGCAACACTGAGTTTATGCACACCACGACTTACCAAACTATCCGTTAAAAAGCAGTTATGAATATTATTAACTGAATTTTAAATTTTATATAATCATTATAATTTTAAAATCCATATTATGAGTTTCTTAGATGTAATATAAGAACAAATTCATTTTTTTAGTTAAAAGAAGTATTTTTTTAAAATGCAATTTTACCGCCTTTTAATGGAAAACCCTTTTTAAATCCAATTTTGAAACTTTTATATATTAAATTTGACAAAATAAACATCTTCTATAGAATTGGGGCATAAAAATTTAGTTTTGATAAATTTTTTGTGTTTTTATGATAACTTTCATATTTGGGTGAATAGTGAAAAATACTAAATTTTAACTGAAATCAACTTTTTTAGTCAAAATAATTTATATTGTTCATATATACATTTGAATGGTTTAGAAGTATAGTTAAATTATATTTTTACCATTTAATCCAATGTTGGTCAATGGATGTAATTTCACTTTGAAATTGGATATAAACAAGTGTTAATATTTTGGTAGTTATTATTTCTAAAAAATAGGCTCTTTGGTTTTGACAACGGGAATTAATTTTAAATTAATAAATTAAATTTACATGTTTTGAATTTGGTAAAATAGAATACTTTTTTGAAATGGAATATTAAAATATGCTTAGGGTGAGTTTTTGGTATGTTTCTGAAAACATTCAATTTTTTATGAATAGTGAAAAACACTGTGTTATTGGTTAAACCGACTGTTTATTTAAATAAATAGTTATTTTGTTTTAATTTATTTTAGGTCAAATTATATATATAATAGATATATATGTTCATTATAATTTATTGGAGTCATTTTATAAAAAGTTTAGATATATAAAATTTTATCAAACTATTTACCGTCTTTTACCCACCTCCTAGGAGAATTTTTAAATTTGAATAAAACTTAATTTTTCCTCTTATATGAATGTAATTTCAAAAATAATATAAATATGTTTAATATCAGTAAGTAAAATGTGGTTCAATAAGATGAAAATATTTTTTGGTGAATTGTAAATTTTTTACTTTTATTTACCACGGTTAAAAGTAAATAGGTTAAGTAAGGGTAAAAATGATATTATTATTATACTAAAACATTTAATAATTCTATTAGTTAAGTTTAATTAGACCAAAAAAAACCTTAGGAATAAAATATTATCCATTAGTTCCACTTGGATTAGATTAGGACATTTATTATTATTTAATTCAAAGAAGAGTTAAAAGTGTTAAATTCAAAGTTTAATAACTAAAATTTTTTAATATAGGGTTATACATAAGATAAATTATACTATAATTATTAATTATAGAGATAAAAATATTTCCTACGTAATGGTATTTTATTTATAATTTTTATACATTTAATAATAATTTTTATTTATGACACAATGATGATGTTGTAGTTACCTAATTAATGAAATATTAAAATAATTGATATTACAATTATCCAAATAAATGAAATTTGAGACTTTTTATGAATTACACTAATTTTCGTGGTTAATAAGTCATGTTAGTGTCAGTTATATGAATTGTTTTCTAAGTAATAATGCTGTTATGAATTAAAAAAAACAGAATACCAAATAGTGTCAAAATTTACATAGAAGAGTTTTTAAAATAAATATTTTATTATTAATTGATATTCTATTCCTAAAAATATATCGTTTATCCAAAAGCCTTTTATAATGATATGTGTATAATTAATAAACCACTTGGGGTTCTCTTAGATGTTTATAGTATGTTTATTAACCATATAATATAAAAATACCAAGAGACATGGAAAATGTCAAACTATTTAACTAAGAATTAAATCTACAAGTTAAATTAATATAGTGACCCAAAGCTGTCTAAAACTGATTGGTTGAGTTTTTTTCGAACCATCCCCCCTTCGTATTTAAATAATTTATTTTTGAGTCACTAGAAACTGAAAATGGGTTTATTATAAAATAATATTTCTATCTTTTCCTAAGGTTCCCATCACCCCTCTTATAAAAGGGCACTCCGCCTTCTCTCTAATTCACAACTTCAGAGCCATTTGGCTCAGCCAAACACTACCCAAATAACCTCTCAATTGTACTCCCTTAATCCTAGAGGCATTTATTTTGTTATAAAGCCAACATAAAGATCCCTTTTGATTAAATGAAAAAGAAGAACCTGAAGAAGAGGTAAATATTTCATCACCTCTTTCAAGTTATTTTCTTCTTCCACTTTCTCTTTATTAGTTATTTCCATTCTCAAATAATAACTCAAGTATCTTATATATACTTTGATTTTATTATTAATATGGTACAACTATATTCATTATTTTATCCATACTTTTATTGATATGTCACGATACATGCGTACGTATGGCTTACCATCTCCACGTGGTGGTGTAATTGTTATTCAAAAAATTATTATTTGGATGGGTATAATAATGATTTGTAATTGATATAAATAATAAATATAACATGATAATTATTTTTTATATATGATATACCATCCAATTATATATTATTTTAATATCAAAAGAATTATATTGTCGCTCGTGCGTACGTACGGATTACCGTCTCCACGAACACAATGAGATTCATTCCCCATCGTAATCCATTGAAGACTAATTTTCATTAGATGATTAAAAATAATGATTAAAGACTTAATATTATTCTTAATATGAATAAGATACATCATATTCCTAAAAAAATTACTTACATAACAAATCATATAAAGTAAAATGAATCATTTAACACCCAAAATGACGATAATACTAAGATATTATTAACAAAGCAACGTTAAAAGATCATATATGATATCATATTAGAGTATATGATTCTAGTATAATTTAATAAAAATTATTTCACCATTATACATGAGTTTAACCTACCCTAAACCAAGGAAAATTACAGGTTAAGGGTTAATTCTACAACCTCTCCATTATTCAAGGTTGTTTATATGTAATTATCTACAAGGACCTATTTATCATCCACATCCGTGTTTTCCTAAAAATGTATTACAAAACATTTTGACTACTTACTAGACTATGGGTTAAAGTAATTTATACCCTTATTTGACTTTATAATTTTTTAAAGGAATCTTTTCGTCATTTTCCAAACAAGTTACTTTATGATCTTTTCGAAAAAATTAAGGTAAGAATGTTTATTTTAACCTATACGGTGGGTGCAGATATATAATGCCATTATAACATCTTAGAAGCTTCCCCTACAAGAGTATAAGAATATTTTAAAAATAAAGGTTTTTTATTTTATATTTATGTAACTTTAAATGATTTTAAAATAACGAGATATATCTCTCAAACAGTTTTGATTTCATCTATGTCAACATCCTTAAATGGATTTTAATATTGTTTGAAGTTGATTTATTATGATAAAAATCATCAATTTTGTATTGAAGGTTTTGTGATATGTTTGACTGTGGGTGGGTTTTTTTTATACCATTCACTGTTTATTGATAAAGTATTGACATTTCATATGCTAGTTTTAATACGAATGTTTACGTTATGTTTAAACCTTTTCCTATGAGAAATGCATTGGACTTAATAAGTGACAGGTGGATCACATTGTAGCTCCTTGATGCATCAGCAGGTCTCATGAGACAAACTAGTGTCTTGGAAAAAGGTCTTGAAAAAATCTTATTTGTAGTCTTGGCACACAACCTTGACTATGTGGTTATGAAAGTCTGGCATTATGCATTCCATCATTCTGAAAGTGGCTATTAATATTTCATGTGATTATTCGACTTTTAGAATATCCATGTGAATAAGTAAATTGAATTATTTTCTTTTATCTTTTCCATATTATGCTGATGTTTATGTTTAAAAGGCTCTTCTTTTAGTCTTATACATTGCCTTAAATGTTTGTGCTTATTTATGAATGTTTATGCTATATTTTTATCCTTACTGAGCATCTGAGATCACCCCTTTCTATGTTTTATTTTTCCATGGATGTGAAAAAGTATATTATGACTGAATTTCTAGGATAGTCTATAGGATTATAGTGTTTTCTATGGAAATTTTTTTTTGTTTTCTATTTTATGATGTAATGTTAACATTAAGAATGTGTCTAGTACTTACAATGCTACTAAACTAATCGGTCTTTCAAGACTTGATCTTTTGTAATCATGCAAATGATACATATTAATTCACTGACTATGGGCATCTGGGGTTGGGGGTTACACTAAATTATCTAGTTATACATTAAGGAAGTTGTAACATTTAATGGTGTACCACTATCAATTGTATATGGTTGGGATTCATGGTTTACCTAAATGTTTTGAAGATGCCTTTTGAAGGATCTGGATATAGAGTTAGGATTCACCACTGATTATCATCCTTAGATAGATTTTCAATCAGAGAGGAAATTCAAAACTCTAAAATATAGGTTTATAAATTTATTTATATATTTCTATAGTTTATGGGATCAACATATTCATTTTGTGTAATTTTCATATAAAAATATATTTCACTCCAGTATTCAGAGGGATCCATATGAATCCCTCAATATTCATAAGTGAAAAAATCCAACATTTTGTAATGAATTTATATAAATAAAGATATTATAAACTGATCTAGAAGAAGAAATTATAGATAACTTTAAATTCATTCAACAACATCTTAGAGAATCATAAAATAAAAAAAAAGTCAAGTTTACAATCATCAGAATGTTCTAGAGTTTGATGTTGGGGATATGGTATTCTTATGAATATCTTTATATAAGAGGGTGATGAAATTTTGAAATAAGGTAATGATAATCCATATGTATAGTGGTTCTTTCTAAATTATTCATTATATGAGGATTGTATCATATAATTTTTTCCTTTCACCATATATCTCTCAAGTTCATGATGTGTTCTTTGTACCTCTATTGAGGAAGTTCATACGTAATACTTAATTTGTACTGAATGTAGAGGTTATTCCACTAGATATAGATCCTTATTATGATGAACAATCGATGGTGATTTTAGATCTTAGAGTGAAATCCCTACTAAATATTAAAACTCACTTGGTTATTGTTTTTTTAGGAAACCAACAATGTTAGGAAGGTATGTGGGAACTTGAGGATATGATGAGGCAAAATTATTATTAGTTTATTATGTTAGAGTAAATTAATTTCAATGTAAAAATTATTTTATGGGGGTATAATGTAACCCCCCAAAATTTTAATAATTTTTTTGGTTTTCAAATAAATGTAACTTCTTTGATAGCATGTGTTACACACAACATAGAGTTTTGATAGACTATAAAATAATATTAAACTATTATTATCAAATAGATTATATATTAGAGTGTATGAATTATTCTAAGAAAATATGATTTTATTTGGTTTACACATGTATAAAATTAATTTATTTTTCATCAATTATTGATAATTGAAAATAAAAATAATTTTTAAATAAAGAATTTATTTCTCTAGAAAATAGTTTTTATGTGCGTAATGTATTTTTATCATAAAAAAACTAATTAAATATTAATGGGGATTTATTTTAAAGATATGTACATATTATATACTAATTAAAATTCATTAACATTCATCTAATATTTTTTTATTATGCATAGGATAATAAAACAATAATTTTTACGTATAATATTTTTCTTCGAAAAAGATGTTTTCCTCACATTTAGTGCAGATAAATTAAAATTAATTGCTTTCATTTATATGTATTTAATTATATAAAATTAATTATATATTTAAAATAAGGGGGTAAAATTTTGTAAATATAACCCTATTATTTTTTCTCAATATGAATATTAACCATTATAAAATTTATCACCTCAGTAAAAGATAAATTAGATTACCCTAGGTCAAAACTAAGTGGTGAGGCCATTTGTTTTCATACTATTTATTATTATATAAAGGTAATTATACCATTATCACCTTACTCGTGAAATTGTTTAGTTTAATGGTCACTGGTCTGTGAAAATGACCTACATAATAATAAAATCAAAGAATGTTACAAATATCACTCTGTTTTTTAAAAATCTATTATGTTCCAAAAAATGGAATCAAGAAATTTGTGAAAAATATTATATTTTATTTTGATCTAAATGAAATTATTTTCTTGATATAATGAATTTTTTATTTTTTAGTAATTTCAAAATGACCTTAATTTCTTATGAAACAATGATGTAATATTTCTTCATTTGACAAAAAAATATAAAAATTGATTTTAGTTCATTTTAATTTTGTATAATTTGAATGAGTTTTTGTGTTCCAATAATTTCATATATCTATATGAAATATTAGGTTGTTTTAAACGTATTATATTTTAATTCATCATTTTTTTTATTCTTTTAAACTTGAATTATAAGAATAGTGTTAAATAAGACATTAATGATATTTTATAATAAAAAAATAATTTATTAATTATAAATTTTTCTAAAAATATTAGATTTAGAGAAATTAGTGAAACATATTTTTTAAGAATACATTTTCCATTTATGGTGAATTTGTTATTTTATAATAACATTATTATACAATAAAGGGTAGAAATATTAATATTATTGTAATTATCAAAAGGATTGATGAAGGTTAAAACCAAAAGATAAGGGTAACAATTTGAACTAAACGCATCCTGATTTTATTTAATGAGATTACTTATACTCATAATAATATTAAATTTAGATTTTATAAAATTGGACTCATTTTGACATCAAAATTAATTTATATTAAATAAATATTTTAAGAAATACCAGGAGATACCCTCCTCTAAAATTTAAAAGAGCACTCACTCCTTTCTCATCTTCACACCACCTTGAGAATTCTAGATCGACTAAAAACTACCAATTTCTCTTTTAAACTTCTCTATCCAAATTATGGAGGTTATAGTCTTCTGAAAAATCTAACTATGGAGACCTTTATAAGAGATATAAAGGAGTAATTTCAAAGAAGATATAATGGTATTAAATTTTCTCTTTTTTAGTTATTTATTTACCTACTCTAAATATTTTATATTTATTCATAAAATAAATAATGTAATATAATCAATATAATTAATTTTCATTATTCATATGTAACCACCTTTATTCACCCACTTTCCATTAATATACTTAAATGTTATTATGATAAAGAAACCACATTTATTTTACTTGTATGGTAATGATGACAAACCTTATTAATATATATGATATAATAATTATCTATTAAAGATAATTAATGTTTATATTTCTTTAGTTCCTACCATCGAAAAATAAATACAATGTTAATGCATACGTATGACTTAAAATCTCCACAAATGTTTTAATTCATTTTCTATGTGTAACTTTTATAGATGACTGTAGACATGTAAATAAAAACTACATATGACATTTAGATCTTTACTAACGTTATAGAGATAATTTATCAATGAGAAAGTTAAATTATTGAAATTAACAAAAAAACATAAATTGAAAATGAAATAGTTATCACCAGGAAAAATGAATTTAATAGAGAATCATTGATAAATAGGCCATAAAAGGTTA
The DNA here is from genome assembly GCA_963277665.1 of Viscum album. Lineage (NCBI taxonomy): Eukaryota > Viridiplantae > Streptophyta > Magnoliopsida > Santalales > Viscaceae > Viscum > Viscum album. The sequence continues at coordinate 535,326,927 of OY728126.1, forward strand.
TATTTAAATTTTATATGGTTTGAAATATATGAGTATCAGTATAGAATAATATATATAAAAGCCTATATTTAGTATATTTCATGGTCAAAATAATATGAATGAAGTTAGATTAGAGGTAAGGGGGTTTATGATTTTGATCTCATTGTTTATCAGAATTTTTTTTGATTAAGTTTATAATGATGAAATATTATAATCTATCTCTGAAGATACACATTAATTTTTTTATCCTCTAGTTTTTTGGTGTAAAATACATATTTTCCCTTAATTTTCCTCAACTTTTTTACTCTAAACCTTAAAATACGTTTTCAAGTAAAATCCCTTTCATTTCTCTTTTTTTGAAAACCTCATTCTTCCATATCTTTTCTTCTTAAAATAAACTAATAGGATTTTAATTATTCTCCTTTGATTATATAAAATAATTTATTCCATGATGAAATGTTTATGAAAATCATTTCTTTTCATGGGTTTTGATACGATGAATGGTTTATGATCTTGTATCACACATGTGTATTCTTTTAATTATTTGACTTGAGGGACCTATATATCGCTAAACTGCATTGGGTAAATATTTATATCTCATGAGATAATCAATATTTGAATGGGGAGTAAACTCAATTATTTAAAATAAATTTACCAATATGATAGTATTGGGAGTAAGCCTTGACTACTATGATAATTTTGGGAGTGAACCATTCAACTTTTATAGTCTTGTAAAACATCCTTGACTACTAAGTAAATGATTTCATATGATTATGTGAATGCTAGAAAGTCATGTGTTATGACTATTGTATTCTATCATGGATTAAGTTCTTTCTTTCATATATGATTCATATCTTATAATCTGATAATATTTATGCAATTAATCGATATTTATTATCAATGATATATATGGTAGGTTTTTAGAATGTTAATTTTATCTTTTCATACCCCTTATACAATGTTATACATATATGATCATTAATATCTCCCTTGTTTACCCTTACTAGGAGAAAAATTTCACCATTTGTTATGTTTTATGTCCTTGGTTATGAAGATAAGTTTTATGTATATTATGTCCAATAAGAGTGATATTTATAAAGATCTAAGTGGGAGATGATATAAAACTATTAATAACTAGTTTATTATCTTTCCACGATTCGAAGGATACCAGACCAATATGATTTTGGCATGGATTGTTATGTTATGTAAAGAATATTCATCTATTTAGATGTAATATCTATATATGTAATATATGGATCACTATAATAAGATATATAAAATATAATGCATCATAGGATGTTACCATAATTCAAAAGACCCCTATTCATATATGATATATATAAACCCCACATATATATTTTTTTTCTAGACAAAAACAAAATACAAAACATTATCCTTTATACGTAATATTGTTTTATATAATGTGTAATATATTTTCATTTTCTAATATTTGATATGTTTAATCTTTTTATTGATATGTAATACATATATCTTATTGAGTAAGGTATATTCTTTAGAATAAACACACGCATAATATAATACACACATATAAGCTTTACACTTAAGAAAAACCATGTATGTAATATTTTTCCCAGATACATATAATATTAATCTACACATATTATTTTATTTTTTCTATATCAGGTTTTTTCCTTTAGACGAAATTATTATGTAATATAATTTTTCATACGTAAAAATTTATATTCACTATGTAACATATATTTATAATATATAACATATATTACACAGAAATATATTCAGGTAAAGTGATTTTTTAGGTCATGCGTAATATTTTTAACTTTACTCGAGAAACATAATTTTTTCGAGTTGGTAATATTTTATGAATAAAGTTTTATACTTCATTGATTTTTCAAAAAACAATTAAAATTTTTAAAATTAAAAATTCAATCCAAAATATCTTACCAATTATTAGATCTAATAGGGCCTCTTTAAGGATCTTATCTGGTAAAATGTTGTTTTAAACTAACTCTTTTCCATGGGTCAATTTTCTAGCCTAAATTCCAAACATATTCTAACACACCACACACCTTTAGGAGGTCCCAAAACAAGTGTTCAATACATGGTTTTACCCAAATTACCATTCCTAAACATGATATAACAAATTAAAACCACAAATAATTTAATTTATAGTTTTACATTAAAATTCATTTTTACTAAAAAATTTAAATTAGTTCATCTTTTTTGAAACATCTCAAAACAATTCCGCATTTAGGCAATCTAGGGATGTTACAATAATGTTAATCTTTTATTTATTCAATTAAATTATTACAACTTAAATTTAATGACCATGATTTAATTCTATTTGTAACACCCCAACCCCAAAATCTCAGATCTAGTGCATTATTATGTTATCTTGGATTGATTTTAAAGAATAAAATCCCAAAAGAATGAAAAATTTAGATGTTTTAGAAAACCATATTATGTACATTAGGCTTATTTTAAAAATAAATATGCTAATTAAAACATAATTATTTTTTTATAATAACATTATTCCCAATTATCAGATCCTTGAATATATTTCTTAGTACACTTTATAGATTTCTAAGGAAAGGAAACAAAATAAGGTTGAGCTAAAATACCTAGTTTGGGTAAGATTAAAGTGTAAGTTATGAGTAAGTATCGAATAAACAATATAGAAATGTAGATTACTAAAACACATTAAATTTAAGTAATGAATTGATATATTAAAATTAACAATGGATTTTTTAATTGTCCAATAATCACATTTAATATCAACAACAAATCTATTAATGCTAAAATGAATAAAGCTGAACATTTGAAAAATATCATCAAGGCCTCAGCCGAGTCATCCGAAATTAAATGTGTAAGGCATCAAAAAAATCCATATATTAAACAAAACAAGTAATTCCACAGCCAAAACCATACCTTCATTGTCTTATGATACATACTGATGCATCAAATATCTATAGTGGGTGTCGCCCATCACTTTCTAAGCCTAATGCATTCCTCAGATTAATAAATAATACAAATAAATCAATATGTTATAAGAAAAAATGACCATAAAACGTTTACTAAATTAAGGAAGATAGTATTATAAGAGATAATACTTAATAAAGAAAAAGATTCAATAATGGATGATGACATAAATGAAAATAAATTAAATGAGATAATTAAACTTTTATTGAATAAAAACTGTTATTTAACCAATATGAACAAAAACCCTTTCCTATAATAAATAGTTTTTATTTTAAAAAAAATTCTATACCAAAATACCCAAAAATATAACAATGGGTTTTCATTTAAGGAAATATAAAATATGGAAATAGAAGATGAAAATAAAATGATGTCCATGGTGGTGAAAAATTCAATGCACAGTATAGGTTTAGAATAGAACATTAATTTGGTCATTTGTTAAAAAATTTATTACAAAATAGATAAAAAGTCAATTTTTTGATTTTTTGAGATAAATTCATATTGTACATATAAATTTATTTATAAAATGTATATATACATATAATATTATTAGGAATATTTACATGGATAAAAATATTTGATAAGTAAATATTTAAAAAGCCAAGGTGTTCGAAACTACTTTTAAAATTTAAATAACAATCCCAATGAAATAATAACATTTAACAAAAAATTAAATTACTTGATAATAAATAAAATAATGTCATTATATGTCAAAGGGTTTGTATATACTCCTCATAAAATACGAATGGTGTATAATATCAAAATATGCCTCAATCAAATGAGATTGAGATGAAGTCATTTACCTTGAGTCTGAATCATCAGAAACAATATTTATCTTTCGGAAAAAAAGTAGGTTAATTATTAAAATTTTAGAGAAATTTTTTAAATTTTATTATTCCTTCCACATGACTTATTATCATGTTATAATATTTACTTAATTATTTATGTTTGTGTAGGATGTTTTGACGATATTAGATACATTAGTCCAAATTGACTTTGGTATGATGTCTAGAGTCAAAGTGTTCATTACTCCATCATAAAAAAATCCGGGATATAATAATAAATTTTATTCATAAATTTGTTTTTAAATGAATCCATTTCACATGGATATAAAAAATGAACTACATTATAATCAAACAGACGATATGTCGTACGTATGCATGAGAAACTTTTAATTTTCCAATAATAATTATGGAAAAAGGAAAGTATTATATTATAATTAAATAATTATAATAATATAATTAATATCATATTTATCTTTTAAATATACTTATATATATATCGTTATTGTGATGTTTAGAAGGAAAACTAATCACATAACTTCATGGAGAAGGTAGTTCACACATACGCACAAATGATGTTATCATTTTTCCATGTATGGAAAGGTAAGAAAGTAAATGATATATTATTTTTTAATAATAAAAAAGTAATTCATTATAATAATATATAAAATTTAATTCCATAATTACAAATATCCTTGAAAGATAGTGATGGAAAAAAAATATATCGATTCATGGGAAGTAGTTCGATGTACACATCAATGACAATTCATTTCCCATTTGATGGAATTATTGATGTACTTAAGTGATGATATTGACAAAATAAAATTTAAGTATATTTAAGATAGTATATTTATTACTTCATAATGTTTTAATATTATTTTTTGTAATTCGTTGAATAAATAAAATATAAATACTTAATTAAAAACGATATTTTTTTTTCAGGAACTCTCCTTTGACTAACAACTTAACACCTATAATGACGGTGTTCTATATAAAATAAATCCTCTAGAATGTGGGGAGGTATTCTAGAAAGATTTTTTATAAAAAATTTCGGATGTAAATAGGATTTTAAGTGTGTCGAATTAGGAGAAGAGGAGCCTTTTTTTGATCGGGGAGGGAAACTCTTAGAAATCTTCAAAATATAATATTAATATTAAATAATCATATAAAATAAATGAAATAAAAAATACTAATTCATAATATAGGATATAAATTCATAAAATAAAAAATGAGATATTTTTTTATTATTTTTTAGTCTCTATATTTTACATTGAAACCTTACTTAACCTTTTTAATTCATACTGTGATATCATGTAATTTAAAATTTGAGGTTTAATATAATTATAATAAAATATCAAATGACCAATAAATGATCCATTTATGAAATTTTAAGACTTATAACAATCATTTATCCAAATTTTATATTTTTATGAATTGTATATCATTTAATAAAATATTTTTTTAAATAACATTAATATAAATTTTGACACTATTAATATCTAGACTTTTTAAAAATATTATAATAACATGATATATTGAAAAACAATTTTAAATCATCACTAACATGTCAAAATTAATCATAAAATACATTTATAACATTAATTATATCAAATTATATTTATTTTAATATTTTTAATATCTTTTATTTGAATATTCAATTAATTAAACAATTATTTCTTCATCATTATGTCAACATTTAAGGTAATTATTTTATCACAAAAGTTTACTAATAAAATACCATGATGTAGATTAAAAATATATATTTCTAAATAATATTTTTATATTAACATATCACTTATCTAATCCCCAATTAAAAATTTTTCTCATGCTAAAAACAAAAGTATGACAAAATTTACATCACTCTGAATATAATACTATAAATGTTATATTCTCATGAAAAAGGCCATAAACTGTTTCATAATCAATAATTTAATTATTACGGATGAAAAAAACCCATAAAGTAATTAGGACAAGTGTTAAAGTAATTTTATAATATTTATAATATTATTTTCACCCTTAATTACTAGATTTACCTATAACCATCTGAATAATTTTTATTTGCTAAAGTTACTAATAATAATGTCCAAAAATAAAAGGAATTTATTTGATATATTTGGATATTTTTATTCCAAATATGGAATCCATTTTTCAAAATTTAATGCACACAATATACATATATTAATTGAAAATTAATCTAATTGACAAACCCAGAAAACATATTTTTAAAGTAAAAACATCAAAAATATTGAAATATTTCTATATCAATATTCAAGGATAAATTTTTTAAAATGAATCTAATTGGGTTAAATAATAAATTATTTATCTATTTATACATTAAAATCAATATAATATATAATCTTCCAATATAAATTAAACAAACCAAAAAGTAATGTTCAATTAAAATATAATATTTTTCACAATTCATAAAAAATGAATCTTATCAGTAAAATATAAAAAATTCTTACAAATTAAATTATTTTTTTAATATATCAAATCAAAATTTTATTTTTTATAATTTTATTTTTTATATATTTAAAAACCTAATTTAAAATAAGTGTGATATTATAAGGCAGAAAAACTAACTTTTAATAAAAATACATCTTTTATGTGTAAAATTGTATTTGTTTTTATATAATGTCATGAAAAAATATTGGATTAATTTTAAACATGATATTTAATATATTATATATTTATATTTCATTAATATAATTTAAATAGTGTTTGTTAATTTTATAGGTATAAAACACACATTTTCTCATTTACACAATTTTTATAAAATCATTTGATTTATATTAAATTGGTTTTTATATTTATTTATAACTAATTGTAACTCATAAATTAAATAAGATATTTTCATAAGTTTGTTAATTCAATTAATAAACTCCAACATAACAACTATTGCTACAATAATAATGTTTAATAGAATATTATGTTTTGTTTAAGCTCGGTGTTGCGTGCAACATAAGCTATGAAGGATATTAAATTTAAAAGGGGAAATTTTGTAAAATATTTAGGTCATACATAATGTTTTCATAAGAATCAAATTTATCATTTTCAAAAGGAAACACTATTGTCCTTTCATTAATATATCAATGTATATCATAAATCATTACATCCCTGATGGTACAGTTAATACCATTTCATTAATTAATCCCAAATTCAATTATTCAAAGATATGTTCACAATCCATTAACTTTGTGAATTTGTACCTATTACATGTAGACTTTGACAATAGGGTATCTAATTTGGATATGATTTCAAAAAACAACCTATGGTAACCAGACAAGATAATGAAACTAAAAATCTTAGTTATGTTCATAAGTGTGGAACATTATTTGACCATGTTCCTATTTGAAAAATCAACACATATTCTATCTCCAGAGATATTATATCCAAAAATAGAATCTTTTTAATGCTAAAATTCACTCTTAATGAATTTACTATATAACTCTTTATATTTTAATTTATTTATAAAAATATATAAATATTTTTCATACTCTTAATAGTATTTATATTATGTCAATATTTCATCAATAAACACCATAAAAATATAACAAGACAATCTTTGAATACTCCACTAATAATATCTATAAACATAGAAGGTTCATTTTTTAATCCAAAAGGATTTATTGTGAACTACTAATACATATACCTTCTATGAAAAATTATATTTATTATATAACCATTATTTAAAATTAATTTATGATTACTATAATGATGATCAATATTTGAGAAGTATTGTGCCCAAGAAATTGATCTAAAATTCATCAATGAAATGAAAGTGGTATTAGTATTAAAAAGTGATGATATTTAATTCGTTATAATTAATTCATAATGTGAGACACTAGGGAATATGAATCCCATATCACACAACCATTATTGTAATTCCATTAATTACACATGGTCCATTATATAGGTAGTATTTGATATGAGTTTTGTTTGAGAGACATGGTCAATGGAGAATTAAACATTAAAAGTTACTGGATATCAATAGAGCTCTTCCAAAAATACCTTATTATATTCTTTCACAATATTTACATCCTCTATTCACAGAATATTCTTCTCATTTATTTAATATAATTGATATTATGCTTCTCTAATAATTTTATAATGAAAATATACTTCGGTTTATTCCAAATAAGACAAAGGAAATCAAGTATCTCTTTTAAAAACAAAGGATTCTATACAAACACCACAAATTATAATCATCTTTCCTTTATAATAATATCTTATTGTATAACTCAAGAGGCATTCCATACCAATTTTTTTTCAAAGTAAAAAATTAGTATAAAATCTTGGTTTGGGTACAAAAACCTATATTCATTTTATTTAAGGTACCCCAATATATTTTTGTTTCATCAAGAATTATACAAGAAGTATTATATAACACTCTTTTAATAATATATCAAGGGATGATTCAATTATAATAGTAAACTTTAACTATAAAAAGAGTGAGTAGATCCAAAATCTCGTAATGTATTTTATAAGATTGATTTTATGATCAATGTACATTATATGAAATAATTTGGGGCATCAACCACAATCATTGTAATTTTATCACATTGGCTTTATATGCATGGTATATTTTGATTAAAATTACCTCGAAGCAAGAGGTATGGATTAAAATATTGACCTATATCCTTTTAGTTTAACTATTGTACATTAGGGGCTTATATCATTCCCTTATAGTCAATATATTGACAAGATTTGCCTCCACACATGAAGAAAACTCACAATCCCGAAAACATTCCCAAAGGTGTCTCTTTCCAATATTGTTGCATGATGGCCTTACCATATTTTCCTTTGATAAATTTATTTCTGCATAAAATTCAATAGCTTTGTTATTCTACCACTTTCCTTCAAAAATAAAATACATTTATAACTTTATATCTATATTAATAAAACTTTTCATTATCTCCTCATAAGATAAAAATGCTTGAGAGACCTATCCCATTGAATTCTATGTTTTAGTCCATCAATGACATGATAGATCTTTATTTTAGGATTGTGTACATAATTCAGTAAAATTATTCCTAACATTTTCACATTATCCTTATAGTCATCAATAATTTTCTCTTCTATTAATCTAAAATTAAAAAATTACCCTTCAATATCATCTATTTTATCTAAATGGAAATTCCATTTATGAAATGTCACCATAAAATTATTACATTCAATTATTTCTATTTATTAGTCCTTCTTAGTGTTTTGAACTGATGAAAAAAATTGATAAACATATCCCATTATAAAATATATATCAATGATAACCTTGTCCTATTCAGTACAGTCTAATGTGAGGAATTTCTTCTCCTATGGATTTATCTATTTTTCTACCCCTAATTGGTTTGTTATTCTATTTAATGTTGGAGGTTTCTACAACATGAAATGATATAAAATTGTTATAAAATATTTTGCGGTAAAAAAACTTTCCATACAAGAAAAATAATTTATTCAAACCAAATTCTACTACGGTAATATTGAGATAATTCTCTATCATACAAAGCAAGATTTAATGGTTTGTTTTTGAGGAAAATATGTGGACTGATTATAGGTGTTGAAAAACCAACCTCTCCTTCCATTAGACATAATTTTTAAAAATGGTAATATTAATAATTAGTTAATGAATAACATTGAATAATAAATCTTTGTTTATAATTATGATTAATTAATTTCTATAATATTTTATTTACTCTATAAACATTTATATAATATACTAATTATTTATAAAAAGTCGTGTTGTCTTATAATGTTATTCTAAATCTAGTTCCTATAGTAGCTACTATTATTTTTCTAATACCAATTACAAGATACCCTAATACATTACCCCAAATCAGGTGTTTATTTTATTATAATGGTACACAATAAAAAGTTCACAATATACGTGATATAATGGTTTATAAGCCTAGATACAGACATGATAAAAAAATTATATTTGAAATTCAAATTACAATATAATAATTCCAAATTTATTAAATTTTTTATCCTAAGTAAAATATATTAATATTAATAATCTCCTTGGTAAATAAGAACACAAATTAAAGGAGTGATCATAGATAAGTAGTAAAGGGTAACTTGTAATATAATCTGTCATAAAACAATTAAGGAATTCATAATATAGAAAAAATAAGAATGCAAATAGTTATATATAAATATTATCTTGAGGATAATATATCCATAGAGGTAATAAAAAAGTAAATGAATAATCACATGGATTAAAATAACTAATTTCATAGTAATTTAATCAATAATCAATCATATACTAATCATACCATAAAGTAATTGTGTGAAAATATCACAAATAAATGGACCAACACACACCAAGTATATAATCGAGTTCCACTCATCAGACCAATAGATACATTTAGGGGATATATAATTCTATTCCTTTCTAGTCACATAATAAGTCTAATTCATCAATCATATTAAAATAAGAAGTACAAATACAAATCATAATTTTCTATAATGATCCTTATATATAATCAAGTAAAATTAATCAATGTTTATCCATATTGATATAACGGATATAAGAATTTCTAATATCTCCCTAGTTATTTGAATAATATATATATCTACGTGAATATTCATCAATAAAACTAGAAACTATAGGTTAATGAAATGGAAATTTCTATATCACAATGATGATAATGGGAAAGTATGGTATGATACGTTCATCATAGAAACATAAAAATAAGAAATTTTCAGTGAAAACTACAGTTTTCAACAAAAATATATTATGGAATGATAGAAAAATCCCCTCCATTAATAAAAGTTTATGCAAAACATATTTTATATGAATTAGGGATATAAACAATCTTTAAAAAGATACATCCAGATTGGTATTCTTTTATGTCAAAGGTGAACATATAATGAAATTGATTTTAATTCACATGGGACCCAATCGAGACTCTAGAAACTAAAACCCCACTATGCACCTTTGAGAAATGTTTGATTCTTGGGAATAATACATTCATAATACAAAAACATTCTAATAAATAATGGATTTTAGATTGAAAACTTTTAGCCTTTAACCATTATTTTGTATTATAATAGCTTGTGAATGTGGTATAATTAGAAGTAAGAGTGATCTCTCATTTATATTACTATAAGGGATTTATGATAATAATGGGTAACAATATTTGATACAAAAATGAAAAGGAATTAGAAAGGATTACATGAAATAAAAGATGAATAGATATTAATAATCATTACCATGCTAAGAAGCTTCTTAGCATCAGATAAAGATCATCATAGGTTCATAAGAGCTACTAATGAGGAATATAAAGAGGGAAATGGAATGGAGTACCATGTTAAATTATTTTGGAGCATAGAAAAGTGAGAGGATAGGTGGGGATTTACAATTAATGTGGAAGAATTTATAATTATTATTTAGTAGGTAAAAGGGAACAATAAGATAGAGTAAATGAAATATCAAGGGTTTAACCATGATTTTAAAACATAGTTATTAAAATTTATTCCACGGGGTTGATGTTTTTTAATTTAATAATCAAAATAAAATTATAAATATTACCTTTTTTAGGTTAAAGAGTTTTATTGTGATAAGATTTTTTAATGGTTATTTTCAATTTTAGACTTTAAAAATTTCATTATAGTTTCATTAATTGATTTTAATACATTAACAGAAATTAATTTAATATATTTTTTTTAATTTTGGTATTATATTCACATATATTTGTTTTTCATCATTTTCACCTAATAATGAAGTCATAATATATATCGTATATGACTATCATAATTTTCTATTCACATTAACATATCTGCTATTTTAGATAGTTAAAAAAAATTTCCATTGGATATTTTTATTGAATTATTATAATTCTAAAGTCTATTTTATGAAAATAAATTATTATTTATGCCATATATAATTAGTATATAATTAGTATATAATTTAATATAATGTTTTTGGTGAAAAAAAAATCTATTTTTAATGTTTTTATACTCTAATATATGTTTTTAATTACATTATTATTCCTTAAGGAAAACATATAATTTTTAATTATAGATTGTAAAATTAATAAATTTGGATATACATTTTATTTTACACTTTAATGTCTTACATATAAATCTCATTACTATTAAAATAGTAATTTTCCTATTCCCACCATTCGATTCACAACAATTTGATTCTAGGGGACATATTTTTATTTAATTATATTCCCTTTATTCTTTCATAAAAAAATCATTTACCTCAATCCCTTTATTTCTATAATTTCAATTTCATTACTTATTTTTCCTCAAAATTGTAATATATTTTTTCTTTATAATTTTCTATGTATAATATGATTCTATAGATTTCAAAATCATGTTGATAACCTATATTATTCTATTTTTATAGCCATAGTTTCATTCATTGTAGTTAATGTAATTTTATAATTTTATGTAATACTATTATGAAAAAATAAAATAATGTGTATTATCTAATTGAAATTCTAGGAAAGTGTGTATTCACTATAGCAGAATATCAGGTCTTTCAATGATGGTCGCTGATCTAGTGGAAATTTTCAAACCAAGTTACTAAACAACTATATCATTTCCATTATGTACTGGTTTTTTATGTCTCATTAACAGATATCCTAGCTTTTGAGGATCCAATAAAACTATGTTGGGGTCTACTGATCTTTCTCAAAGTCATAAAGAGGCTCTTTGTGATGGGTTTATTTATAATGTATGAATATTTTGATTTTTTGTGATTTCGATGGGACACCATGGCATTGTTGTCTCTTCCCTTTGCCTCATTCAATTACCCTAGTCCTTAATTATTAACTGTAGATATGTTTTAGTTAAGCCTTATATGATTTTGATTCTTATATTTGATGTTCACTGTTAGAGGTGTTTCATCCTTTTTTGTGGTTCTTTAAAATGACATCATTTTTCCCTCCACTAGTATATGGTCACGTTATATTATTTTATTAGATGATAATTTTTAAAAGTCTTGTGTTTTAGAGGTATCAAGGATTATTTTTTAATTATGTGGAGGTTTAATTCATTATTTACGGTTTCAATTTCATTATATTGATGATCTAATCCCCACAAGTTCATCACCACTGACTAGTCAGGGATCATTGACATTAAATACCTTAGACCTTTCATTGTTCATTTAGTAGCAGTTAATCCTTTCTAGAGCATCCTTGTTTGGCGTAGTTGAGTTTGGTAGTGTATTTATTCACTTTTATCAAACCCATTGGGTTCTATTTTCCTTACATGGAAGAGATAAAAATTTATATTAATTGGTTAACCAAATATTTCTTGATATATCTATCCAGGATTCGATATTGAATAATTTATGGAAGGATCTATAAGTTATAACTGCATAAAGTGGTCCTCTATAGTTTGTGATGTGAGTGACACTTCTTGGCACTAAGACTACTCTTTTTTAGGTTTTCAATATGGGACACATCGAATTGGGATTTTTTCTTATTTTATATAATTTTTTTTCTTTTATTGTTCAATGAATTTTAGTTTTCAAACTCTTCTTGTTAAAGATGTTCCAGAACAAGATATAGTGGTCTTTGTGATCGATGATTTAACATTTTCTAGAGTTTAGTGGGTGTTTTTGGGTAAAGAAATTGTTTTATTATTTTTAAACCTTCCATAAATTGACCATATACATATATAAGGTGATAGAAGATAATGCTATAAAATATATTAGAAACTTTTGTGTATTTTTGGAATTTTTATGGGGTGTGTCTATGTGGATTTTATTTATTATATTTTTAATATTGAAGTAGGATTTTTGAAGTGTGTTGTGATAAAAATGTATGGAAACTATGGGGGTTCAATTGTATTAATACATTATGAGACTATATAATCATAGTGGTTGAGCTTTGATTGATCATATATTGTTGAGGTAGGTTTCCCATGGACAGTGTATGCAAGTATATTTTTTCGAATGGTTATATTGTGGTTAGAGTAAGCTAATATGGTTATTGTGTTTTTTATTCCTATTGTGTTGTGTATCATTTCTATGTACTATGGTTGTGGCTATAGTTCAACATACATTATGACTCATATGGTTCTTTTGTTTAATCAAAAAAAGTTTCCACAATTTTTCAAAAGATTTATGATGTTTTCCCTACATGAATTTGGTATTATATAATATTTATGTGGTACGATTGATATTGATGATGATACAGATGCGGTATTTGGTATTCCTATCACATATAAATTTATTATTAAAGGCATATGATTATAAATTTATTGTTGTTTTTATAAATAAATATTCCTAGTAATGGTGATAAATAAGTATCGTTCTGGTAGCTATTATTGTTAATGGCATGGATAATGGGTTGTGGTGATTAATGTGATGGTGGTGGATTTTTTGTTTTAGTGATGTAGGTAAGGTGGTTAATGACATATGGTTGAGTATTTCTTATGGTGAATCATCATTTATTCATAAATAAATGGTAAATTTTCCTATAAATCATTCATTTGGGTTAAACTATTCGTCATGACTTCATACTCAAGAGCTTAAAATAAGAACTTACGGGGTATAATTATATAATCATCCCATTAATCTCAATTATTTATCATATTTACCAAATCATGATGATTATGGTGTTGGGTGACATTAGTTCGTGAACAATACAATCTAGCTCGAAGCATGGGTTTCCTTGTATATGGATAAATATTATATAAAAACATGTTTTTACAGTTTGGTGTATTTAAATTTCTCATTCATATGTTAAAATGTGATATTGAGGGTTTTTATAATGGTTCAGGGTTCATATAGATATTTTTTCTTATAAAACTGGAAATAACTCCCATTAATGTGATTTATACTCCTTGGTACTAGTTGACACTTGATGTCCAATTAGTAGCATGTTTCAAGGAGTCACTATCAATAAATGTTTCAACTCTAGATGAATCTTAACACGGTGAAGATATGAAAATTTTCTCCTTAAATAATACTTATTTAATGATTAAATATGTTAAATATATTTTACATTATTAATTACATGTATTGAAATTTCTTGCTTCCCTGAACAAAATCATGAATCTTTCGAAAGAATATGATATAAAACTATATATTTATTTAAAATAATATAATAAATCTGAATTATTAAAACTTATCATGACTGAATTATGTAAATGTGGAAGAAAAGTACATCATATCATAAATGCTAAGATAAAATATTCTTATGGTGGGTAACGTAAAAAAATTAACCCATTACGAATAGTATTCAAGAGAAAAAACACCACTTATATTTGACTAGACCTATTCACAAGTTAGGTCAAGAAAAATGAGTAAATATTATTGAAGTTATTAGTGATTTTTTTGATGTTTTATAAGAATTTACTGAAGGGGAACATGTTATTTTGATGTTTGGTATCCATTTTTAAGGTAAATGTAAACAAAATATTGTGATTATTAAAATTTTTACTTATTTATATAAGTACATGATTTAAATGATTTATTCCTATATTAAAATATGGTTATTAATATTTATATATTTATATTTAACAATTAAATTTCAGATATGGAAAAATATATTTTCAAAATTTGGATATTAATTTGAGAATCAATATGAAATAAATATATATGTGTAATGTTTTTGGAAATTTTAAAATATATTTTTCTTATGAATACAGAAACAATTTATTTATATATTTTGTTGGTTTGAATGAATTATTATGAAAAA
Source organism: Viscum album (assembly GCA_963277665.1). NCBI lineage: Eukaryota > Viridiplantae > Streptophyta > Magnoliopsida > Santalales > Viscaceae > Viscum > Viscum album. Next base: position 535,342,300 of record OY728126.1, read on the forward strand.
ATATATGATAATTAAAATTATACTTTTATGATCCTAAAATATGTTTCCTATGTTATATAATTTATTTAAAAATATTAAATTCAATGCCCGATAAAAAAATTATTCAATAAATAAAAAACATAATTAAACATTTTTCAAAATATTTTAACACGAATACATTATTAATTCCAAGGTAGTATTTCTTATAAATGGGAAATTTAAATTTTTAGAGTCTTTATAGTAAAAAAATCAATGTAAAAAAATACCATGGTAAATAATCAAATACGCTCACTATAAGACCATTTATGAATATTTTAAATGTAAATATTTTAAAACCAAGATTATAATGGTTGCAACATAAAATGTATAATAAGTACCAAATTCTCACTCTAAATAGCCAACTCTCTACCCATATATCATCACTCTAAGGCTCTAAATCCATTTTACACTTTTTTTACTTCGAAATATCTCATTTATAAGATTCTATAGTTTTAATCTTCTCTTTTTAAAATCTAGTTTAAGATACGAAATGTAATATTTATCATCTAAATTTTTTCCATTTTAATTATTTTTAAAACATTCTTAATTTTTATAATTTCCCCTCATAATTTTGGTTATGTACATTATATTTCTACTATTTTCAATCTCAATGTTGTGGTTCTAAAATATACGATGTATTGAGTTTTTTAAATAAAATATTGATAAAAATCTAGAAAGGTGAATTCAGTTATGTATATTAAACATTTTACTATGAAAATAATGATTACTATTGATGTCTGTGGATATTTAAATCTTTAGACTAAAAAAATTAAAAAAAATTAGGGGATCATACATCTATAGATTATATTATTATCAATTTTATTTTATGTATAAATACATGTCCTTGATATTTGATTAATTTTCATGATATGTCTTTCGAATACAATTCATGTGAATAATTAAAATTTATAAACTTCTAGGTGAATATATTCATTCCAAATTAATTTTTCTGCAAATAACATACTAATTAAACATGAACATACTCATCTTATAACATTCCATGATTAAGGATCCCATCACCAAACACCTACATCCATTAATTATGGTTTGGTTCAGATGTTTCATCACATGTTCTATAAATTTAATGTTAGTCACTCATATATTTATTTAATTTAAAGCATTATATTTTGTTATACACTTTTAATGTGGTTAGTTTTCTTGAATGGAATCCCTGTTATACATGTTCTTACTAATTAACCATGTTATACATTATTTTGAATGTTTGAATTTATCACACAGTGATTATGTATCCATTCTAAAATTAATTATATAAAAATATTATTGATAATTATTCATATAATTTAGGATTATCTATTGAAAATATAAATGTCATATCATGTAATTTTCCATGACACTCTTAAATCATTCATATATAACAAACTTACTAGTATGACTTATATCACCCTTACTTATTCGTGTAAATCTCCAAGAAACCAGTGATGTAATAAATTATATATTTTTTTGGGATATTGTGAAAATTTAAAATAATATCTAAATAAATTATGATTTTGTATTTTATCATCTATGATGTATCACCCAAATATCATAATAATTTATGAATTTGTACAAAAATATTATATGATTAATCTTTAACCAAGGATGTTAGTTCAAACAAACTATAATTATAATTAGTGAGATACTTCATAGATTGTTAAAAAAACAATAACATTTTAAATTTAATATTTATTTTAGTCATATATGCATTTATTTTATCAAATGATGTAGAACATTATTCGTTAACTAAAGAAAGATGAAAATTAGCATCCAAAAAATATTAATAAGAGATTATGGAGTTACCTTATCAATTAATTAAAATTTTTTCTCTGCAATATTATAAAAAATAAGTAATCTTAAAACTATCATCACTATCCAAATCCAAGGTTGAAGATGAATCTTCACTAATAATCCTGGTAGGTATAACATTGAAGACATTAATTCCTTCATGGTTAGTGGATCTTTTGGACAATATTTCCTTCTATTTTACTCTCTAATAAATAAAACTTATTGTCTATTACTCTTATAATGATATTAAATAATATATATAATCTTTATTTTCATCCCTCCTTTTGGATTTATCATGTATATCTTCTCTATCACTCTTGTTGTCATGTTAAGAAATCATTTAAAAAATATCCATATATTCCATTCAGCCTGAGAAAATAATCATAACCTAATATCTAAATTAATATCATCTAAAAAATTATTATTGAAATTATTTTATGTAGTAGTATTTGATTTAGTGGATCCAAAATCAGTTTTATAAAAATCAACTACATTGCTTAGTTTTTATTATTAAGTGTATCAGTCCAAGAGTTACTCATTTTTAATTAATATTCTGATATTTTTTAAAGGATGGGGATGAAGCCTCTATTTATTATTTAAATCAAAGACCTCTTTTACTGGGTAGAGGGTGACCCATTACATAGCTCGAAGGCCCAAGGTCAAGTGGCCTGAATACAAGGCTTGAGAGCCCATATTTGGGCCAAAGGATCCCTCAGTGAACAGTACTGCTACAGTACCTCTGCAACTACAGTACCTACTACAGTACATCTGCTGCTACACTTCCTGCTACAGTCCCTCCACCGCTACAGTGTCATCGCTGCTATAGTGCTGCTATAGTGCCCTACTACAGTACTGCTATAGTACCTAGGAAATTCTCCCCTTCCTGGATTTCATTAATATTCTGATGATATCATCGAAACATATATTTTTTAGATGTTTCATGTTATAAATAGTCATCCTAAAAGATTAAAATTTCCTTAGAAGAATATTTATGACCTTTTATACTAATGAATTTTTCAAGATCACTTTTTCATCATGAAACTAAAAATCATTCATAATTATCATCATCTATTGATGTGTTTTTACACTGAGTCACCAAACATCTCACTTCTAATCTCCAATAGTTTTTAATTTCAAAAATGTGTTATATCTAATTTTATTTAAAATCCATTATCTCTCTCACAAGATGATGTTTTTCTATATTTTTTCATGCCAAACAAAAAAAATAGTTTGGGATTTGTAATTTTGTTGATACTCTACTATATCATCCCTAGTAAAATATAAATATTCATCATAAATAATATTGAAATCACCATCCATCATCTTGTAACTACACAAAATAGTATCAGTTTTAAAAAATATTCATCCATCTATCATATAAATATAATTATCTCCATAAAAATTATAATATACTATGATTTAAATTTTATAAAGTTGTAATATGTAAAGCTACAATATGAGAAGATTCTTTTATGTTCTCTATATCTGTAAAAGGAAGAAAATAATCTATAAAATACAAGATGTTGAAATATTATGGATGATTAAATGTGGGGGGTGGTGGGGTAAATTTAATTTTTTTTAAAAATATAATTTTTTTCTATATTAAATAATGTACGGTTTGGAAAATGTAATTTTTGAACTATTATAATATCATTAACAGCTAAATGTATTGGAATAAAAATAATTCAGAAGATAAAAGTTAATTAAATATTAATGTTAGTTTGATATGAATTTATATACCAACAAATAATGTAAACAATGCATTGAAGATCTTGAAAAAAATCTTTATACCTCTAAAATTATTGTTAAATAAAATAACCATTCAAATACCTATAAATTTTTACTTTTGATCCAATGTGGTATAATAATCAACATTTAATCTCAAACAATATACCTATCTCAAAACTGGAATCCACCTTAATTAAATGGCCAATAATGCAGGTCATATCCCTAAATTAATTTGATATACTATCACCGAAAGAAAAATTTCTTGTCTATAAAATTTCATTGATATATTTTAACACATGTTATATCCATATAAATATTCAAACAGATTTTGTAAAATAGAGGATCAAACCTCTGTGAACCACATCTATCAGATGATCAAAATAATTCAACCCATTATCCCAAAGTATTATTTAAATAAAATTGTTTCGAAACAATAGTTTATATCAAAAAAATTTATTTATCATATTCTATAAAAGATGAAATATTTCAAATAGAAACTTAGTGATTTTTTATTGAAATTAAAACAATTAAAAACCCTTACATCACCCTGAAAACACAAAAAAGATTAAGTAAAACACTTTGTCAGTGTGTAGGAATCAAATGTAGATAAATCCTCTTACGATTAAGTCTCCACAGTTTCTTATATATAGATAAAAAATGTAACAAACTTTTGGGGATATTTAAATTTCTAGTTATCACTAGCTTTCATCACAACCTCTTCGAAGGAAACATGCATCCTTTTTTCTATACATAGTATTCAAGTACCTTCATCACAATATTTTGGGAGTTCATGGTTTGGAATCATAAAAACTATAACTCTATATTCCTAAAATAAAACTATATATACATAATTTATAAACACTAAAGTGAAACTTCAGTATAAAATTATATGTAATCTGATTTTAACAAAGATATGGAAAACATAATTTTATTAGTTAATATTTAATAATATAGCAATTCATTATTTACATTACTAATTATTTATCATTAGTTATTAATTATTGTTTAGTTGGTAGTAAATATATCAATTATTTGTAATTATATTAATAAAGAGTGATTATATTTATAATTATTTAGGATTAATTATTAATTTTCACTTTTATATTATCAAAGTTTTACAAACCCTAAATTATATTACTAATTAGTAATTATCATTTGTTTCTTATATTCTCAAAAAAAAATCTGTCCATAATTATTAATCATATTATTTATGCTTACTTATATTATTAATTCTTAATAATATAATTATTTATTATTAAACATATTAATTATATAGTTAAATATTTTTATTTATATTATTAATTATGTTTGTGTTATTAATAATATATATTTTTTTCTAATACTATAAATGTGAATGTTGAATCTCACAAGAAAAATCCACATATTTATTTATAAAAGGTTCCAGGAATGGATGGTTGTAGTTATATTTTGGAATTAATTTAATTCTAGTAATTCTATATAAAGGTATATATGTGAGGCATCTTTTTTGATTGACCATAATATCACCTTATGGTAAAATACGTTGTCTCTTAAATCAGTATAGAAAATTCATTTTTTAAAAAAATATTGATTCAAATTGATTGCTAAAACTTCGATAACAATTTAAATTATCTTAGGATCAAATTATAGTTTTTATCACTACAAGAATAAATAGAAACCCATTTACCCAATAATATCAGGCTTAAAACATGAAATCATATAAATAGTAAATTGATGAAATTTTCTACCTATCACTATAGAGTTGTTGTTTATGTTTTATTAATCTAACAAACTTTATTAAAGTTAATTTAGGTAAATATAAAGATTCTTCCCATAATGGTCAAACCACATGATGAATATTAATCACCCATCACATGGGTCGAATACCCCACTCACCTTTTCTTTTATGTGACTCTCATGTAAAAAGATAAAAATGATCTGAGCTATAGGTATAAATGAATTTGTATTATTATTTGTAATTAACAAAGACCAAAATTATAGACTGCAGTGTCCTATATAAAATAGATTTGGGGAATTCACTGAGCGCATGTATATTCCAATACTTTTTATGACACATCAATAATGATATGTACACTCATAAATTAATCAATTCAATACACTGATACTCCATGAGTTTCACCATATTAAAAGTTCATATATAATGATCACCAAGTGAATGCGATAATTATATGTTAACCTTTAATTTCCCAATAAATTTCATAGGTAGTGGAAATCCATTTTATATCCATTTATCAAAAATAATTATTTTCCCAATATTAAGGCTACAAGATAGGATATCATATCATATGAAATCTCATATATTCAAAATTTATTTTTCAAACATATATCATGTGCAAGAGGTTTTATGTCAAAAATCCATCAGTATGTGTTGTGAATATAGAACCACATCCTACATCAGAGGTTGGTGGATTGTGATGTGATGGCTAGGTACTGTGGGTAATGAGATTAACCTAAATGGGATGGTTTTCTAATGAGATGATGATTTTTGGTCCCCATCTCATGTGAGATATTATGGTTTGGTACTTGATTTAAGACTTAATGTGAGATTATTACTTGAGTGAAAATGGTCTAATCATGTTTGGGGATGTATATGTGGTATGAGAAGACTTATTCAACCAATTATGGAAAGAATAGGTTAGGTAAGGTGTCATGGTGGACTGGGTTTCACATGATTACATAACATGTAATCTTGGGAATTGTTTATTTTTAAAGCATAAACCCCATAAAAATATGGTATATTAATGAAACCATTTTGGGGATTCCTTCTGAGATTTATTTCTCACGCAAGGAATGGAAAAACTAGTGCATGTTTAGCTCATAATGTTCAAAATTTTTGTGAAAGGGTTCATTGGAGATATAACTTGAGTAGATAAATGTAAATTTAATAGTATAGTCTAGGGATGGACATTAGTATTATTGTTGAGTATTTCCTATATTTTTATTTTGTTTAGTTTTTTATTTTTTATTACTGTGGTAGACCCTTAGAATATATGTTTTTCATATCTATCAAAATTCTTTAAAATAAATTTCTATGGGTAGGATGTGATGTGGGTGGATAATTTCTTAACATACTACTATATTAAGGTTTTAATATTTGTGTTTATATAGTCTACTTTTTATGGTTAGTTAAACATTATAAATCTATGTTTTTTCACTTATTTTGATTTTTATTTTGTTATTTATAGGTTAATTTACATGATAAGTCAAGGAGTATATTATCCCAATGTGATGTAATTGATTCTCTCCACTAGTGAGAAACAACTAGAATATTGGAATCTATGTTTGAGGTAATGTGGTTTAGCATTCTCAGACAAAAAAGTGTATTTTTAGGTTTTGGCATTATAAAATAGTGTCAAAGCATTTTCTTACCATCTATGTATTAAGAGACATGATATTCAGTTATTTTATTTTTTTGAATAATGGAAAATATACTAGAGTAGTTTTTTTCAGAAACTTTTACTGGTATAAAATCTATATTATAGGCATATGGGAATATTGTTGTTACGTTGTGTTGTAATGATTTAGATTTATTTTATTGTATAATGTTCTAATACTAATTTTATATTTATGATTTTTATTTTGGATTTGGGTTTCATGGTTTTTTGAGTTATTTCTTCATATCAATAATGAAGTTTTATTTAGAAATGTGCATGATTTATAGTCTATGTGAAATGGTTTTCAAATTTTAAATGAATTAAAAAATAAATTTTTTAAATTTTTTTATATCTATATTGGATAAATTGGGTTTAAATATTTAAAATACCCCAACTACCTTTTTTTATATTTTCCCAAATAACATAATAACGATATTTTAATTATTTAAATTTTATTTGAAATTTTTACGGTTTATCTTGGTATTAAAATGTAACTGTTTTATTTGTTTGTTTGATGGCTAGTATTTAGTGTGTTGATTCAAGTATTAGTTGTTAGGTATGGGTAGTATATGTGATATGATACTAGGATGTGGCTTATTTTTCCTGAGTGGTTCTGGATGATGATAGACCCTTAAATAGGTTATTTTATAAGGTAATATTACCATGGAAAAGTGGTGTGGCTCTTCCAAGAGTGACATATGGGTCTTCGGAATAGATTTATGTATGGTTAATGGTTGATTGGTGTGAGATACTGTGGTGGGCATGAATTCTCTATTTTTCTCGTTAGTGATGTGGTATATTGGGTTATTATCGTTGATTGGGTGGGTTTATTGTGTAGTAATTCCCTGTAATGAAATGATATGACTCGATGTAATATTTTAGGGTTAATAGTAGGGCGAGGTTTAATGGTTTTTTACCATTGGATGATTATTTAGAGTTGGTTAGTAAGTGGGATTGTACATTCTCAAGGGCCTGAAAGGGTATATGTAACACCCCGAGATTTTATGAAAAATATTCTTTTTAATTTCATTAATATCTTATGTTGTACGCTACACCAAAAGGAGCTTGCACAACATGCATCCCTAACATGCCTTGCATTACACGCAATCGTGACCTTCCTCGATAGCGTGTGTAGTACGCAATACCGAGTTTCACTAAACGAGATATTATTATAATATTATTATGAACTAGCCATTATGAATAGTAATACCCACTTTTTGAAATTTTATAAATTTTATCTTTCAAAATGGACATCATTTTTGGATTTGGAATATCGAAATTAGCTTAGGGTGAAATTTTGGTACTTTTCGGATAACTTTCATATTCTGATGAATAGTGAAAATTAATAAATTTTATTTAAAAACAACTTTTTTAATCGAAATATTTAATAGTGATAAATTATTAATTTTAGTGGTTTTAAAGTATATTTAGAATATATTTTTACAATTTAATACAATGTTGGTCATTGGATGTAATTTCACATTGAAACCAGACCTAAACAAGTGTCAATCTTTTGGTAATTATTATCTCTTAAGAACATGCTATTTTTTTGACGATGGGAATTAATTTTTAAATTAATTAATGAAACTGATATGTTTTGAATTTGGTAAAATAGACATCATTTTTTAATTCATAATTTCAAATATATCTTAGGCCTAAATTTTGGTATTTTTCTGGAAACTTTCATTTTTTGAGGAATAGTGAAACCACTAAGTGTAGTTAAAAAACTGAATTTTTCATAAAACTTAATTTTAAAACTTCTGTGAGTGGAATTTAGAAAATCCAAGATACGTGGTTAATATCAAGGACTAAAATGTGGTTAAATGAGATGAAAATAATTTTTTGGTGAATAGTAACTTTTTACTTTTTTTTACCACGGTTAAAAGTAAATAGGGTAATTAAGGGTAAAAATGATATTATTATTACCCTAAAACATGTCCTAATTATATTGGATAAGTTTAATTCAGCCAAAAAAACATTAGGAATAATATAAGACCATTTAGGCCCACATGGAATTGATTAGGACATTTATTATTAATTTATTTAAAGAAGGGTTAAAATAGTTAAAATCAAAGTTTAATAACTAAAATAATTTTTAATATAGGGTTATACATAAGATAAATTCGTATATAAATAATAATTAGAAAGATAAAAATATTTCCTACATTATGGTATTTTATTTGTAATTTTTTGACTTAAAATAATTTAATTTATTTATGACACAATGATGATGCAGTAATTATCTTATTAATGAAATATTGGCATAATTGATGTTATAAATACCCAAATCAATGTAATTTGAGACTTTTTATGAATTAAAATATATTTATATGTTAATATGACATGTTAGTATTGATTTAATTAACTTTTCTAGAACTAATCGTTTTGTTATGATTTTCAAAAAAATCAATTGCCAAATAGTGTCAAAATTGACATAAAATAGTTTTTAAAACAAATTTTATATTATTAATTGTTATTATATTAATAAATATCTATGGTTCGGCCAAGATAATTATATCATGATAGGTGTATCATTAATGGACTACTTGGGGTCGCTTGGATATATATGGTAAGTTTATTACTATATAATATAAAAATACAAAGCGACATGGTAAATGTCAATCTAATTAACTAAGAGTTAAAACTAAAAGTTCAGGTTAATATAATGACATAAACTTTTCTAAATTCTATTGGATGAGATTATTTAGACCCATCCCCACCTTAGATTCTAAATAAATCAATTTGGAGCTATTAAAGCCCAAATATGACTTTATAATAAAATAATATGTTTTGTAATTCCAAAGGTGCCCCTCTCCTCCCTTCTAAAAGGGAGACTCCTCCATCTCTTCCTCACACCACTTTGAGCCTCCAATCTCTGCCAACCCCTGCCAATTTCTCTTCTCCACTTCCCTAGAAATATTGTAGATGTCCTGGTCTTCTTCAATGTCCAATTTTAGTGCCCTAAGAGGTGGTCTCAAAGGGGCGCTTCAAAGAAGAGGTAATGTCCATTACCGATTCTTTCAACTTTATTTATTCTTCCACATCTTATTCTTATGTTGTTTCATTATGAAGTAATAACATCAGTATCACTCATATACTGATATGTTATTATATGTATGAAACAATACTATTTCACAATCTATCCATCCTATGGAAAATGAAATCGCTGCGCATGCGTACGTACGGAATACCATCTCCACGCCATGGTGTAAACTATTTTCCACCACCACCGTACTTGGATGGGTATAATGGTGTAAATAATAACTATATATGATTATTTTAAATTGATATTTATTCTGTAATAGTATACATACACTCCAATAAAATTCCACAATCATGGGAACGATATCATCCCTCGTGCGTAAGTATGGAATACCGTCTCCACGACGTGATGATAGTCATTCTCAACGATTAACCATTCATAAATGATTATAAAGTATATATAATAAGTATTCATGAAATATATGACATAATAATGATATTTTATTTATGTATATATATATATGTATGTCATCCAATTAATTCCATTCAATTCAACGAGGAAACGAAAACAACGTTCATGCATAATTACGGTCTACCGTCTCTATGAACAGTGTATTTCTTTCCATTTATCGATATATTATATATATATGTATATTCTGAATATATATTATATATAAATCATGTTTTATATTTTGGAATTAAGTAATCATGATCTAAGTTATCATATGAATAATTAAAAGTCAAAACACGGACGACAAATGAAACGATTTTACCTAAAACACTCTTTAACATGGAATTTATAAAAGAACGGGTAATATAAAGTCATAAGTGAACCATATATGATATCATAACAATGAATATGATTCTGTAATAATTCAACTAAATTATTTAAGTCATTATACAAGAGGTTCGGATACATTCAAAGCATATTGGACCCAAGGTAAGGGATAAATATTCCAATCTCATTCTTATCCGAGATTATTTATTCGTAAGTATTTACTGGGGTTATTGTTATTATCCATGTAAATGTTTTATAAAAATGTTTTAATGTATTTTTAATGTCCTTTTTACCCAATTTTGACTTTTACTACATGGTATGTAATGAATCTTTCTTTGGTTTACGTTATGAGGTACTTTTTTTTTACTTTTCTGGCAAAAGTATGAGAAGAATGTTTTTTAACTTATACGACACGAACAGATTTTTACGGTTTTATAAAGCCTTATTTTAATGAAGCTTCCACCAAAATATTTCATGACTATTTTCAAAAAAAATCCTTTTCTTTTAAAATTTCATGACATTTTGTGAAAATAAAATGATTTTGAAGAAAAAAGGATATTTTCCTCAAAAATTAATTTCAAGTGTTGTATCAAAACCATTTTCCATCTCAGATGACATTATTTCTTATGTGTATATTTCAAGTATAATGTCTATATGATTTACATGGTTTCACTTTTATGATATCCATTTCTTTTATATGGATTATGTGATTGTGGGATGATGTTTATGAAACCCATTTTATTCGTTGGGTTATTATGAATGATTTATGTTTATTTTTGTCGCACAAGTAAGAATGATTTCATTATGAGATGGGTGGGACCTATATCTCCCTCTAATGCATTGGGTAAAGATTTATATCTCATGAGATAGACATGGCTGGAATGGTAATTTAATCCGGTTTAGCATTACAGGATTGGAACGAGGAGTGAACTCGATTCAGAAAAGGACTTTGTTCACTAAGATGGTCTTGGAAGCAATGCCTTGGCTACTATGAAAATCATTACATGTGCTTAATGGATGCCGCAATTACATGTTTTATTCCCATGTTATGTTATCATGATCTATGTTCCAATATGATCTATGCCTTATGTACTTCCATGTTTTAAGTCGTCGCTCTATATTTTGATGTTTAAACATTATGTTCATGTTTTTAAGTTCAAATGTATATGGTATGTTTTATTTTATCCATGCTTACCCTTACTGAGCATTTAAGCTCACCCTTGTTATGTTTTATTTTCCCCCAGGAGTAAAAAAAGGTTTTAGGTAAGGAAACAAAAAGTGGAAGATCTTTATGAGAGATGTTGAAGATCTTTCACCACGATTAGAAGATTACGTTTCATGTTTCCAAAGACACTAAACTATTACTGTCCTTGTGTATCTGTTTTTGTTATGTATTATGTATTTCGAAAAAGTAATGTAATATCTATGTACGTCAAGATTCAGTTCTCTACAGTTGTTATCAGAGGAAAGGTTTAGTCAACCTTTGGAAACAAGGATGCGAGAACTTTAGTGAGATCTCTAGAGATATTTCTAAGGTATGTATAGGGATGTCCCTACGGTTAAGTATAAGTATATGTTATAGTCCTAGAATTACAGTAACGATCTTAGAATTAAACCTAAGATGTTAGAAATTGAAGGTACTCCCCCTTTATTATGGTGTTTTACCTAGCATGATTTCTGCCTCTCACACTATTCATTTTGGGTTTTAGATGATGGCTGGAACCCGAAGGAACCATGTTGATCAATGCAATGGACAATGCAATGATTTTCCTCCTGAACAAACAAATGTTATGGGAGATGGAGTGAAAAATATTATTGCTATACTTACACAATCTATGAATCATTCTGGACTTCCAAATGAGCAGAGAAGGGAACAATATTCTATTGAGTCCTTCATGAGGAAACGTCCACCTTCATTCAGTGGTTATTCTGATCCAATTGTAGCTGAACAATGGATCAGTACAATTGAGAAGATATTTTCAGTTCTTCAATGTTCTGAACATGATAAAGTCATCTTATCAGTATATCGTTTGGAAGGTGAAGCTGATCAATGGTGGAATCTTATCAAGAATACGTGGCCAAGAGATGAAATTGAGTCCATGGAATGGGACGAGTTGAAGAACTTATTTTTCAATAAGTACTTCCCTCGTATTCATTGAAAAAAGATGGAGAAGGAGTTTCTTGAACTAAGGTAAAAGGATGATGAATCTGTTGGTGTATACGAAGCGAATTTTACAAGGCTTTCAAGGTATGCATCTGCCTTTATCATCCAACCTGAAAGTAAAGTTTATCGATTCTTTAGTGGCTTAAAACCAAATGTTCGAAGGACATTAGCTATAAGAGACTTCAGTAGCTATGAAGAAATTGTGCGTTATGCTATCAAGGTAGAAATGGAAGTTGGTGTTACTTATCCATCTTATAGTTTTGACAAGAAATGAAATATGGAGTTCAAGGAGAAATCTCAGAGTAATGGTGAAACGAAGATGAATGTTTACTTATTCTCAATGCGTGGAAAGAATCATGGTGATGATTTTCTTAAAGGGACTAGAAAATGTTTTAAGTGTGGAAAAGAAGGTCATCGAGCAGCTGAGTGTCGAAGTAATGGAAAAAGGGTTTCTAATGATGTGAATAAAGAAAAGACTGCAGAGAACACACCACCAACACTTTAATGCTTCAAGTGCAAGGAAATGGGGCATTATGCTAATAAATGCCATAATCCAAGGGTTAGTGATGATCGACATAAGCAACCACTTAAGGAAAAGGAGAAAGGGAAGTCACATGCGATCACTATTGGAGATTTTTAATATGACAATGATGTGGTGGAATGATTAAGTGTTTATATAATGGGATTCCAAAATAATGTTGTATATAGTATCGGGGAATATTGGAATATTTATGTATTGGTCTATTGTGGTTTTCAATAATTTTATGGTACCGGTAACCATGGAAAGTGATTGAGATATTTTTGGAAAAAAGATTATATGCGCATAATGAATGGATAAGGATAAAATGAAATGTTTGACAGTATTCATGTGCTCATTACTGATATAAGGAAATAGTTATATCATGGTTGGAGGTTGTGGTATGTGAAAAGAGTTAACTTTTGACAGCACTCATGTTTTCACTAAGATTCAATGGGTATTCATTTTTCAAGGGAATACAAGATTAAGGCCTTAGAATGTTTGGAATGTTACCAAAAAGACATATCTCATGATATATGGGGATCAATGATGGTATTAACATGCTTGTTATATGAACGCTTTGGTAATCGTTTTCACTATAATATGAGATTGGACAACAGTATTTTGGATAAGCCTAAATATTGGAATGGATTATGTTGGAAATAAGTTAGTATTGTTCAAGGATAGAAGTTTTTTCGATATTATTGATGGGATGTTATAGTAATGTAGTTTTAGAAAAAGGACAACCTGCAGGATGGGCGACATCCCATCGCATTGGACAAGGCTGTGGCAATCGAACCCACAACCGAAGTGCTTCTGGCCTTTATCGCCTACCACTAGCCTACAAGAAGTCCCTGTTTAGTAGAAACTAGTTTTATTATATTAAGCAGTATGATATATGAAGTATAAGTCCATTTTAGGAACCATATATGATCAATCTCACTATAGATGGACTTGTGTATTTTTTTGATAACTTTTCTAACCTTTTGTTTGAGACAGATGGAATGACCCATCATTCTATCACATGATATTCTAATACATCACGAATGACAAATTCAACTTCATTTCTTTAAAAGATGAAGTGGAAATTTTCCAAAGAATGACCAATGGTGAGACTGTACCAAAATCACGAAAGTATTTCTTCTAATTCCAATTTCTTTAACTTTAGGGAAATGATCTTAAAAACCAAAAATGTTGTCCTAGTGCTCTTATATCCGATGAATCAGATGGTACCTTAGATTGTCACAAATTTATGGCTTTGTTATTGTTGGATTTTTCATAGCCATGTTCTCTACCACTCTCCCTCAGAACTTGATGGTTAGATTTTTCTTCCATATCCATATTTTCACCTATGTTCTCCTATGTGGAAACGCAGTGATGAGTTAATTTGGTTAACTGTTACATTGCAAAAATTAGTTTTTAAAGCCAAGTTTTGGTATTCCTTTTTACGATGTGGGTTTCTATTAAAGAAACTTTCTGGTAGTAAACTATTTATAACCCCGAACAATTTCGAGGGTGAAATACATTTTAAGGGGGGTAGAATGTAACACCCTGAGAATTTATGAAAAATATTATTTTTAATTACATTAATGTCTTGTGTTGTTTGCTAAACCAAAAGGAGCATGCACAACACACATCGATGACTTTCCTTGCATTACACGTAATCACGACCTTCCTCGATAGCGTGTGTAGTACGCAATACCGAGTTTCACTAAACGATATATTAATGTAATATTATTATGAACTAGTCGTTATGAATAGTAATACCCTATTTTTGAAATTTTATAAATTTTATTTTTTAAAATGGTCCTCATTTTTGGATTCAAAATATCGAAATTATCTTAGGGTGAAATTTTGGTACTTTTCAGATAAATTTCATATTCCTATGAATAGTGAAAATTACTAAATTTTAATTAAAAACAACTATTTAAATCCAAATAATTAATAGTGATAAATTATTAATTTTAGTGGTTTTAAAATATATTTAGAATATATTTTTACAATTTAATACAATTTTGGTCATTGGATGTAATTTCACATTTAAACCTGACATAAACAAGTGTCAATCTTTTGATAGTTATTATCACTTAAGAACACGCTATTTGTTTTGACGACGGGAGTTAATTATTAAATTATTTAATGAAACTGATATGTTTTTAATTTGGTAAAATAGACATCATTTTTGAATTTATAATATCAAATATAGCTTTGGCATAATTTTTGGTATTTTTCTAGAAAATTTCATTTTTTTGATGAATAGTGAAACCACTAAGTGGTAGTTAAAAAACTGAATTTTTCATAAAACTTAATTTTACCGCTTCTGTGAGGGGAATTTAAAAAATCTGAGAGACACGGTTAATATCAAGGACTAAAATGTTGTTCAATGAGATGAAAATAATTTTTGGTGAATAGTAACCTTTTAATTTTTTTACCACGGATAAAAGTAAATAGGGTAATTAAGGGTAAAAATGATATTTTTATTACCCTAACACATGTCTTAATTCTATTAGATAAGTGTAATTCGGCCAAAAAAACCTTAGGAATAAATTATGACCATTTAGGCCCACTTGGATTAGATTATGACAATTATTATTAATTTATTTAAAGAAGGGTCAAAATAGTTAAAATCAAAGTTTAATAACTAAATCAATTTTAATATAAGGTTAAACATAAGATAAATTAGACTATAAATATTAATTAGAAATCTAAAAAAATTTCATACTCAATGGTATTTTATTTGTAATTTTTAGACTTAAAATAATTTAATTTATTTCTAACACAATAATGATTCAGTAATTATCTTATTAATGAAATATTGACATAATTGATGTTATAAATACCCAAATAAATGTAATTTGATACTTTTTATGAATTCAAATAAATTTAAATTTTAATATGACATGTTAGTATTGATATAATTAACTTTTTGCTAACTAATCATTCTGTTATAATTTTCACGAAAATCAATTACCAAATAGTGTCAAAATTGAAATAAAATAGTTTTTAAAACAAATATTATATAATTAATTATTATTATATTCCTAAAAACCTAAGGATCGGAAAAGATACTTATATAATGATATGTGTATCATTAATGGACAACTTGGGGTTCTCTTGGATGTATATGGTATGTTTAGTAACTATATAATATAAAAATACAAAGTGACATGGTAAATGTCAATCTAATTAACTAAGAGTTAAAACTAATAGTTAAGGTTAATATAATGACCTAAAATTGTCGAAATTCTATTGGATTAGATGATTTCGACCCATCCCTACCTTTTATTCGAAATAAATCAATTTTGAGCTATAGAAAACTGAATATGACTTTATAATAAAATAATATTTTTTGTTATTCCAAAGGTGCCCCTCTCCTCCCTTATAAAAGGGCACATCCTCCCTCTCTTACTCACACCACTTTGAGCCTTCAATGTCTACCAACCCCTGACAATTTCTCTTCTACACTTCCCTAAATATATCCTAGAGGTCATGTTCTTCTTAAAAGACCAATTTTAGTGCCCTAAGAGGAGGTCTCAAAGAGGCGCTTCAAATAAGAGGTAATGTCCATTACCGATTCTTTCAACTTTATTTCTTCTTCCACTTCTTCTTATTATGCTGTTTAATTATGAAGTAATAACATCAGTATCACTCATATACTGATATGTCATTATAAGTATGAAACAACCCTATTTCACCATCTATCCATCCTACGGAAAACAAAATCACCGCTCGTGCGTACGTACGGAATACCGTCTCCACGCGGTGGTGTAATCTATTTTCCACCACCACCTTACTTGGATGGGTATAATGGTGTAAATAATAACTATATATGATTATTGTAAATTGATATTGATTATGTAATAATATTCATACACTCCAATAAAATTTCACGATCATGGGAATGATATCATCGCTCGTGCGTACGTACGAAATACCGTCTCCACAACACGATGAGATTCATTCTCGATGATTAACCATTCATAAATGATTATAAAGTATATATAATAAGTAATCATGAAATATATGACATAATAATGATAATATATTTATTTATATATATTTTTTCCATCCAATTAATTCCATTCAATTCAATGAGGAAACGAAAACAACGTTCATGCGTACGTACGGCCTACCGTCTCCATGAACGGTTTATTTCTTTCAATTTATTGATATATTATATATATGTATGTTCTGAATATATATTATATATAAATCATGTTTTATATTCTTGAATTAATTAATCATGATCTACATAATCATTTGAATAATTACAAGTCAAAACACGGACGACAAATGAAACGATTTTACCCAAAATGCTCTTTAACATGGAATTTTCAAAAGAACGGGTAATATAAAGTCATAAGTGAACCATATATGATATCATAACAATGAATATGATTCTATAATAACTCAATGACATTATTTAAATCATTATAAAGTAGGTTCGGATACGTACGAAGCATATCGGACCTAAGGTAAGGGATAAATATTCCAATCTCATTCTTATCCGAGATTGTTTATTCGTAAGTATTTACTAGGGTTATTGTTATTATCCATGTACATGTTTCATAAAAATGTTTTCATATATTTTTAAATTACTTTTTCCCCATTTTTTACATTTACTACATGGTATGTAAGGAATCTTTCTTTTTTTTACGTTACGAGGTACTTTTTTGACTTTTCCGGAAAAAGTACGAGAAGAATGTTTTTTAACTTATACGGCATGAACATATTTTTAAAGTTTTATAAAGCCTTATTTTCATGAAGCTTCCTCCAAAATATTTCATGACTATTTTCAAAAAAAATCCTTTTCTTTTAAAATTGCATGACATTTTTTGAAAAGAAAATGATTTTGAAGAAAAAAGGATATTTTCCTCAAAAATTCATTTCAAGTGTTGTATCAAAACCATTTTCCATCTCAGATGACATTATTTCATATGTGTATGTTTCAAGTATAATGTCTCTATGATTTACATGGTTTCACTTTTATGATATCCATTTCTTTTATATGGATTTTGTGATTATGGGATGATGTTTATGTAACCCATTTTATTCGTTAGGTTATTATGAATGATTTATGTTTATTTTTGTGGCACAAGTAAGAATGATTTCTTTATGAGATGGGTGGGACCTATATCTCCCTCCAATGCATTGGTTAAAGATTTATATCTAATGAGATAGACATGGCTGGAATGGTAAGTTAATCGGGTTCAGTATTACAAGACTGGAACGAGTAGTGAACTCGATTCAGAAAGGGACTTTGTCCACTAAGATGGTCTTGGCAGCAATGCCTTGGCTACTATGAAAATCATTAAATGTGATTAATGGATTCCATAATTACATGTTTTATTCCCATGTTATGTTATCAAGATTTATGTTCCATTATGATATATGCCTTATGTACTTCCATGTTTTAAGTTGTTGCTCAAGATTATTATGTTTAAACATTATGTTCGTGTTTTTAAGTTCAAATGTATATGGTATGTTTTATTTTATCCATGGTTACCCTTACTGAGAATTTGAGCTCACACTTTTTATGTTTTATTTTCCCCCAGGATTAAAAGAAAGGTTTTAGGTAAGGAAACAAGAAGTGGAAGATCTATATGGGAGATGTTGAAGATCTTTCACCATGATTAGAAGATTAGGTTCCAAGTTTCCAAAGACAATAAACTATTACGGTCCTTGTGTGTCTGTTTTTTGTTATGTATTATCTATTCCGCAAAAGTAATGTAATATCTATGTACATCAAGCTTCAGGACTCTACATTATATGAGTTACCAATTTCTTATTTTAATTGAGGAAATTGGGTGGGTTTATATGGTTCTAGGTGTATGGGGGTCATGTGGCTTAGATTTAGGGGAACACTGGTAGATTCTTCAAATGTGACAATGATGCTTGAGAAATGTGGGGTCATGAATTTTGAATTGATTAATAGTTTCCTTGGTCATGTTAGGGATGAATGCACAAGTTTTGAATTTAGATGGATGTGTTGAAATTATGGGAATGGGTAGGGGAAAGGTTTAACTTGTAGTTTTTTAGAAAAAAAACATTTATTGGAATGTGAAACGGGTAGTGTTAATCCCCTATAGTGTGAAATACCTTGTAAGATATTACATTATTAGGAAGTGGAATGATGTGGAATACTCAAAAAGGAATTTTTAAAAATTCCACTATGATATTGATTATAAGGCATAAAAACCCATGATACGTTAGACGGTTCATTGATTTTTGACCATCATATGAGTATTTTGATGTCAAGAAGTGATGTTCAATATAAATATTCTCATGGAATATCCTGTGGTGTTGAGGAATATCACAAATTGGTAGTTCTAAGTTAAAATACCTAGGGAGAACACCTGTTGTGAATATACAAATATCATAGAATAAAGATTATGGTGGAATAAAAATGGATAAAATTGGATGGTTTAGTAATGACCTGGCCAAATGATTTGATAGTTACAGAGACCTTCATTGTAGTTTGTGTGTTACACCATGGTCAAGAAGATTTATTCTATAAACTAAGTGAATCATATCCAAAGGTATTAATATGGGTTTTTTGTTGTTGGTGGTGGGTAGTGGTTGACCAATTGTAGTGAATTCAATTCTGAATATCCAACCACATGAGACATAGATACATGGATCATGGGTCTAGTTTATGTTCTTTCAATGAGAAAGGATCATGTGAAATTATAATTTTTTTTATTGTCTAGTAAGAATGATAATAGGGGAAAAAAGTTATGGATATTCCAATGATGGGGAAAACCTAGTGGGTTTCTCTAGAAATAGACCCCGTATGGAATCAATCTCAATGTATATTAATAAACCAGTTGGTTTTTCATTTAGGATTCAATATAACGAGTCATTTATGGATCTTGGGGTATTCAAAATATTAATAATTTCTATATTTCTGGGAGACATAATCTTTTTTGAATGATGATGTGTTTTTACATTGAATTATCATGCTAGGTGTATCCTGAGTGTTGTTCATGTTGTTACTCTGTCGAGAGTATGATGTAGAAATTAGTGTTCCTGTAGTTGATCACGGTACTAATCTTGAGTTGGGATTGGGCTCACAATATAAGAATTTAATATTTCTCAATGGAATGAAGAGTAACTAGTGCATAATTTTTTGGTACTATGTTGTAATAAATATTCTATTTGGGGTTTATGTGTGACAATAATATCACTCTTATCTAGGAATTATAGTCCAAACAGGGGTTGATACCATGGTTTTCCTCAATGGTATTGAGTGAAGTTAATTAAAGAGAGATTTGAATGGTGGTTTTATATGAAATTGGGAATCGTAAATGGGAATTCATGTTAAATGTCTCATTCTATATATTTTTGTTTCTTTTGAAGACTATACTAGTAGTTTTGAGTAATGTTAGTGAGTCATGATCAGGTTAAGGGTTTATTTAAAGGAATCCAATCCAGAACCATAAATGAGAAATGGAATCAGGTCTTGATGGATTGATCAAGTGATGAGGATTTTATTTATTTAATATTAGGGATGTAAGGCCTCATAACGAGGTACTTTTAAGTACCCATGAATTAATAGGATAATATTTTAGAGGTAAATTCAAATTTTTAGCTCTACAACATTCATCGTTTTTAAAACTAGCACCAAAAGTAAATTGATGAGAGTAGGGAAACAATTATGGGTGTTTTTATGAATTATATAGGGTATTATTTTATATATATGAGATCATGGAAGTTTTATTTTAGTGGTGGATTCATCTGTATTAGCAGTAGATCGATATGATATGTGACAATTCCTCCTTGGGTACCAAGTGAGTTATTCCAAGTCTGAGAACCCTTAGAGATCCACCAAGTACAAAGTGAATCATGGCAGCATTTTTGAATATGGATTAGAAAATAATATTTACAGAAATCTCCCATTATACTTGGGATAAGTGAAAATTAGGAGAGGTAATTTTATTTGGCCCTCACCCCTCATTTATCTCCCATGGATCCCCTATAAATATTGGTTGATTGAGGCTTGTGTAACAATATTTAATTTAGGTGAACTCCCATTTATCTAATATTATAATTCATACTGATATCCTTTCTAATTTATAGTACATACATTTAGGGTTTAGGAAAATTCTACTAGATCATGGTGGAATCATCTATGAATGATGGTAATTCATAATGTTATAGATAGAGGGTGTTCAATGACTCAAAATACTTATTGTATCTCAATATTTTATTAGTGGTATGCATCCTAATGATATTTTTTGGATTTTAAGATCTACATGGAATAGATGATTTATTAGGTGTTAGATCATATGGATTTTTATTTTAATATTTTTGATGATGGGGAAATATCCTTGCGACATTGTGGGTTATAGTTTTGGTGTCTTAGTAGTTCTAAATTATATTTCTTCATTCATGCCTATGGAATTATTTTTTGAATAATTTATAATTTCTTATGATTAATTACTAACGGTTTTGATATCATATAAAGGGCTAGGATAATGAGTATTCTTAGTATATGATTGGAAAATCCTGGCATGAAGATGGTAACTTCTTTATACAAGTATATGTTTCATTTCATATTTCTCCACATGGAATTATTTGTATGTGGTGTGAATGAACTTGTGATGGGTAATGGGATGGATGTTTCATGAAAGTTGTATGGTGTGTCATGAAGATTGTGGTAGGCAATTGTATATCCTCTCTAGTTTTAATTCACAATACAACACAAGGTTTGGTGTTTCTTGAGTAGATCAATGATAATTTCACCAGGGGGAATGGCATTTAGATGGGCTAAGAAGACCCCACAATGGATAGAAATAATATATTTAGTGATCAATAGATTATTTTGAGTCCTTGAGATATGTTTTATAGTCCCTCATTTATGAGTTCCTTGGAAAGAAGTTTCAGAAAGTTTAAATTCATACGAATTGTTTGGGATGAGAGTAGGATGTTCCTAATTGACCATGGAACATATTTTGAGAGGTAGAGTGATTGTGATTTGTTTATTTGGGTTAAAGTGTTTCCTAAAATATAAGAAATAGTTTTTTTTGTTCTTAGGCCTAAGGGGGATGTCATGTAATGTGTGGTTGGTGTATAGTTAATTGGTTTTTATAGTATTATAGTTATGGAAGTTAATGTGGATGTTATGTTTGGGTTTCCAGGATACTAGGTCATGATGTGGGATTTCTATGTTTTGTATTGGGTATCCTTTCAATAGTCATGGCTAATGGTGAATAATTATGTAACAACATCCTTAGATCCCTTTTAGGAACATATCATGGGAAGTGTTTAAAGTGTCTATAAAGTCCAAGTATGCCATAGAGAGATATTGTGAGTGCAAGTGTTTCACATGGGTAAGTAAATATGGGTTCCTAGTGACCTTAGAGTTCATTTATTCCTAGAGGGATGTTTTCAAAGGGTTTAACTGAATGTGATAAGTCATCTCATGTATAACTAGAATATGGAAAAATGAATTTCAAATGTTCATAGGATGTTGTATAGACACATGAATACTTGTAAAAATAGAGTATATTGTGACAAGGAAGGTTGATTAGTCTTATAATATATTTTGATATCATACATACTAGAATAATATGTCTGGATTGGTTAATACTCATAGGCTAATCATTAGACTATGTTTTTTTTATTTTTATTGTGTGTGTTACATATTTTTGATCTGACACCTCATTATGGGAATTGACATGAGGCCTCACCCAGAGTGAGAGGGTGTTGTAATAGACCATCCTGAGTGAGGCATCGCCAAAAAATGATGTGTTTATAAGGCGTACCCCTACGGTAGAGGGTGTTGGAGAAGGCTACTCTGAGTTAGATGATGTTTATGAATGATGTGGTAATGGGACCTCACAATGAGTGAGCGGGCGGGGGTATGTTGTATGGTATGAAACATGGTATGTGATGTGATTATGTAAATAAATACCTAGAGAGATTATGGGAGGATTCAATATAGTGGAATGCTATTTTCATATTGAGGATACACTGAGTTAAATGGTTGGGCATTGGGATGATAATGTGTGACCTCGCTTGGGTGGGAGGTTGTAGTCTAGGACTCCATGTGGGACTCTATATGACTATATTCCTTGATTTATAAGGTAATTAATGTGTTATATTATGGTTACATGGAATGATATGACTTATTCCATTGGCTTTGGCTCAAACAAGTGAGGCGAGGTGTTGTGGTATACTGGTTTTTGCAAGATGACCTTATGTGTATGATTACGTGTTTGCTTATTTTCAGCACATATACTATCATGATCTAACCTAGTAGATACATCTTGGATGGATGTAAGATGAGTGTGACAGCCCAAGACTTCCTCAAATAGTGAAGTGTACATGATCAATGTTGGCATAACACATAAGGGAGTACATAGCGAAAAGTACAAGTATACACGTACACATCCAACTCAATGTTATAATGCATAACCAATATAAATACTAAAACGTCTAGAGTGTAAACCAAGAATTGAACAACCTCTAGGGAAGAATCAAAGTTCAGTATCATAGTATAAAAATTATAAAGTGGAAAAATAAATTCCCAACCAGAAATAAGGTCTTAACATGAATACAACTGAAAAAAGTGGAATGCCTGAATAGATCCTCTATCATAACCTCTACGTCCAAAAACTAATCATCATAAAAAACACTATGTATAGGAATGATCCTACCAAATATATTTCATCAATATCACCATGAATTTTCCCATCATATACATATGAAACAGCTAATGCAGCATACCCATGTAGGGGCGAGTATATACATTCCTAGTATGACACCCTGAAAACCTCAAAGGGAGGAAAAGAAATAAAAAAATCCAGTAATCCCAATCCATATCAAATGAGGGTAAATATTAAACCCATATTTATTCGTAATAAATCCCAAATGAGATAAAAATGAATATCATACACTATTTCCCCTCTAGGAATGATGATTTAGCCTACTGCTCCCTATGACTTATCTTTGATGACCATAACCATGCACAACCACACAAAAATCCATATGTAGGGATAAAACCTCACCATTATGCTCCATAACTGAGGGGGAACTACCTCATATGAGGTACCCACTACCTATTGGAGATTGAATATGGAGGGTACCACTATATAGGTAGAGGACTTGAACCCTCTATTGTATGGGGAGGGGGTATCAATTGTATCTATGTAAAAGAGTGTGGGTGCCCACACATAGGTAACATATTAGGGTACCGACCTCAGTGCCTCTTTAATGATCAATCCCAATAAATACTATGATCTATGTGTTAAAGGAAATCATCCAGATCATAAGACCTCACAATTTATATTTGATTCTAAAACAAAGGATATCAGCATGTTCTATGTTAAAAAATGACCTGGATACACTTTTCATAGAACCAAGTCTGATTCCTATGGGGGATAAAAAAAATTATGTTTCAAAGGGAAGTATACATTATTTATATAGTAAATAAGATGTGTCATGGATCTAAATTACCATGTATTACATCATGTTTCCAATTTCAATGGTTGTCTCCATGTCTCTGCCTATGTCTAGACACACTGGACGTGTTTGAGTACATGATCATGCCTATGTAATTGTCCATGTGTGTGACTATGCACTCTGGGGGTAAATGTTGATCCACCAGTACTAGGTCACATGGAATATGGTATTTAATTCTGCCCAAATCCCTAGATTCCACATTAAGGGGCTACACATCATGTGTTCTTCTATAGTACAAGCCCTGTATGTCGATATTATTTTCGAAATTGAATAACTCTTTATGAATCTCTCCCACACCTCCACTACCATAATTTCCAACTAGAATAATTCTAGGGAAAATAGATATAGTATGATGATCCCCTATCCATTTTTGAAGTTTATATTTTGGCCACTTGAACTGTGTACATTTCATGCAGGTCATGCAGTACTTTTGCATCACCTCTTAAACGGATGAAGACAAAAAATCTAGCCTTTAATAAAAGTATCCCACACCCATACCCCACATAACATAATTATATATTCATATATCACTAATCATAATGTTGTTAAATCACCCACCATGAATTTGGGGGTTTGATCATGCTAGAATCATGCCCGATAATGTTGAACCCCAACCCCATGGGACACTAGTGAAGAACGTGAAGAATTGTGGGGGAAGAGAGTAAGAAATAAATGGTAACAATAATTTGATGGTGATATCCCATAAAATGATTATAAATAGTGATACCAAGAGTTATTAACAAGTAAAAAATTTATAAATAATTAGGATCAAGAGTATTTTTCAAATTTGGGTTCAAGCAATGAACAACAATCATCGGGGAAAAATCAAATAATAATAAATTATTATTAAATAAGTCCAATGGGGAAATCCATGAAATAACATGTCTACCTCAATTTTCTATTGATCTTTACTGATGAGCGTGTTCACTCATGGAGAAGATGATGATTTTGATGTGTTGGTCCATCTTATGATCCACCTTGATAGTTCATTGTTGATCCATTCTCTTGATCCTACCATGACAATAATGATCCTCCACCTCTCTATTCTACTAGGGATATGTCTTTTAGACATGGGATTTTACATAATGAAAAATATTTATAGGGAGTTAGGTATTTAGGTCTTAAAATAAAATAAATAAATTTAAATATTTATTTTTAGTAAAATCCCCTCCAACATTCACCTATAACTAAAAACTTAAAACATAAAAACATTATGTCATGACTAGGGTAAACCCCACATTATGGAAAAAATTATGATATCAAATTTCCCATTTAAGGTACCAAATAACAGGAAAACGATTATTCAAAAATTATGCATGAACATGATTTAAAAATAATAATTTGTTTAATATATTATTCCTGGGGTCCTGTGTTAAAAAAAAGATTCCAAATCTGAGAAAAATTCTATATATATATAAAAATATATTAAAAGGACTAAACCAAATAAACTATTTTCAGTACATTATTCCTTACATAAATGGATTTTCACCCTAAAATAGAATAATATATAAAAAAGGTTGAGGTATTGATCCCACATCTAGCTCTTAAACTCATAGGAGATCTCTTGCACACTCTTTTACTTCTAAAGAACTCCAACCAATGGGATGGTCCATTGAGGTAGGATCTTGTCCTTCCAGTCCAAGATCTCAACCAGATGCATTGAAAAATCTTCTCTATCGATGATGTCTGGCTCACCCTAGTCAATAAAGTTTTATGGATCATGCATTTATAACCTTAGCTACAATATGTGGATGACTTCATGACAAATTTTCCACTACAATGGTTATTAAAAGTTGTTAGGAACCTCACCAACCTAATAAAGGATCTTCAATGGCCCAATCACTACAAGAAAACTGTCGTTTCACGGTGGTTTTTAAAACCACCGCGAAAAGCGTTTCGGGTTGGCATTTCGCGGCGGTTTTAAAAACCGCCGTGAAAAAATCACTGCTAAACGGCAATTTTTTTTTAATTTTATTCGATGATTAGCGGCGGGTTTTTAAAAAACCGCCACGAAATGAAATGAAAAAAAATAAAAAAACACGAGAAACCCCGAAATCACTAAAATGACCATAACTTTTGATCTGGGCGTCCGTTGAAGCGCCACGACTAGTCAAATCGAAGCTCATGAAGAGATCTAGAGGCACATATAATCAAAACCATGATTATTTATATTTATTTATTATTGATTATTTATATTTATTTATTATTTATTTTTTATATTTATTTATTATTTATTATTTATATTTATTTATTATTTATTATTTATTATTTATTATTTATTATTTATTATTTATTATTTATTATTTATTATTTATTTATTTAATATTCAATATTTATTATTTAATATTTTTTATTTATTATTTATTATTCATTATTGATTATTTATTATTGATTATTGATTATTGATTATTTTTTATTTTTTATTTTTTATTTTTTATTGTTTATTGTTTATTTTTTATTTATTACTCATTATTGATTATTGATTATTGATTATTTATTTTATATTATATATTATATATTATATATTATTTATTATTTATTATTTATTATTTATTATTTATCTTTATTTGTTATTTATTAGTTATTAGTTATTATTTATTATATATATTTACTTATTATCTATTATTGATTATTTATATTTATTGATTATTGATTATTTATATTTATTTATTATTTATTATTTATTATTTATTATTTATTATTTATTATTATTTATTTATTTATTTAATATTTAATATTTATTGTTTATTATTTATTATATATTATTCATTATTGATTATTGATTATTGATTATTGATTATTGATTATTGATTATTGATTATTGATTATTGATTATTGATTATTTCTTATTTATTATTAATTATTAATTATTAATTATTTATTATTTATGATTTATGATTTATCATGATTTATTATTTTTTATTTTTTATTTTTTATTTATTATTGACTATTTATTATTTATTATTTATTATTTATTATTTATTATTTATTATCTATATTTGTTTATTATTTATATTTATTTATTATTTATTATTTATATTTATTTATTATTGATTATTGATTATTTATTATGTATTATGTATTATTTATTATTTATTATTTATGATTTATATTTATTTATTATTTATATTTATTTATTATTTATATTTATTTATTATTTATATTTATTTATTATTTATTATTTATTATTTATATTTATTTATTATTTATATTTATTTATTATTTATTATTTATTATTTATTGTTTATTATTTATATTTATTTATTATTTATTATTAATATTTATTTATTATTTATTATTAATATTTATTTATTATTTATTATCTATTATTTATTTATTATTTATTATTCATTATTTATTAGTTATTATTTATTATTTATTATTTATTATTTATTATTTATTATTTATTTATTATTTTTTATTTTTTATTTTTTATTATTTATTATTTATTATTGGTTATTCATTATTTATTATTTATTATTTTTATTTATTATTTATTATTTTTTGTTTATTATTTATTATTTATTATTTATTATTTATTATTTATTATTTATTATTTATGATTTATCATTATTTATTATTTATTATTTATTATTTATATTTATTTATTATTTATATTTATTTATTATTTATTATTTATTATTTATTTATTATTTATTATTTATATTTATTTAATATTTATTATTTATATTAATTTTTTATTTATTTTTTATTATTTATATTTATTTATTATTTATTATTTATATTTATTTATTATTTATTATTTATTATTTATATTTGTTATTATTTATTATTTATTATTTATTATTTATTATTTATTATTTATTATTTATTATTTATTATTTATTTAATATTTAAAATTTATTATTTAATATTTATGATTTATTATTGATTATTGATTATTGATTGTTGATTATTGATTATTGATTATTGATTATTGATTATTTATTATTTATTATTTATTATTTATTATTTATTATTTATTATTTATATCTATTATCTATTATTTATTATTTATTATTTATATAAGTTATGTATTTATTATTTATTATTAATTATTAATTATTAATTATTTATTATTCCTTATTTATTATTTATTATTATTGAGTTTATAACTATTATTTATGTATTATTTGTTTTTTCAATTATTATATATTAGTATATTAAATTCTGTTTATTAACCACACGGCGAGCTTGCTGGAGTGGTAAAGTCTTTGGAAAATATGCAAGAGGTTAGGAGTTCAAATCTCACCAAACGCAGAATTTCTTTATATTGCATGGGCATGCATGGGCCTGCATGTGCATGTGCATGAGATGTGCATGCATGGATAAATAAACTAAATAAAATAATATGAAATAAATAAATAAATAAATAAATAAATAAATAAATAAATAAATAAATAAATAAATAAATATGAAGTAAATATATATATATATATATAAATAAAAAAAATAACAAAAAATAACAAAAAAATAAAATAAAAATAAAAAAACCGCCGCTAAACGTTCTGCGACGGTTTTGAAAACCGCCGCGAATAGTTTCCCGACACACGGTTTAGCGGTGGTTTTTGAAAACCGTCGCCAATCGATTTAGCGGCGGTTCAAACCGCCATGAAACGAAAAAAAACCCGCTGCTAAATGCCTTTTTGCAGTAATTAACCTTAGGGATGGTTTTTTCCTGCATTAAATCTCTACATTCCTTGCAATGTGGAAACTATAAGGAAAATAAGGTGTCCCTACTAAAAATCCAATGGCGTACAATATTGGACTTCATAATATTTCATCTGTGTTTGAGTTTTCCTCATTTGATCATGGATCACATGATCCTTCTTCATCATTTCATGTAACATCTCTTTCCCAAAATGAGATGTATCAAAAATATCAGTTCGGTATAAGGGTGACCTATAGGGTATCCCATATAGTTCCGTGAATGCTTCAATTATAATAGTGGAATAATATAGATTATTATAAGAAAAATCTACCAATGGAATGTGATCCTCTTAGCTTCAGTTAAATTCCAACACACATGCTTTCATCATATTCTCTAAGACATGGATGGTATGCTCAGTCTACTCATCCTTGTAGGGGTGGAATGCTATTCTCATCCAAAAATAGGACCCAAAATAATCATACAAACCTCTCCAAAACCATGACATGATTAAAGAATCGTGGTTTCATAAGATCATCAGGGGTACACCATGATGTTTGATGATCTCATGCACATAAAACCATACTAAACTCTCATCCTAACTCTACTCTCGGAATGAAAGATAATGTTCGGAATCGGTAAGTTAGTCAAAAATAACCTCGATGGTTTCATGACCAACCGCTTTCCATGGAATCCCCATAAAAAATACATCTATATTCCACCCATATACATTTTTGGATCCCAAGAGATTGTGTAAAACCCAATAGAACCAAATGTTCATCCATTACCTACGGACACTGGTGGTATTGAGAATAGACCTTTGAAATTCACTACCTAATTCCATCCCAAAAAAATTATAATGGGATTTACTTATACATATTATTCACACCCAGATATACATCCAAGGTGGGTGTATGGAACTCCCTGAACACCTCATCATGAAACGTGACTAGAATGATCATCCATCCAAGGAAAAGGATGACTTTATCCCCTCTATCTAAAAATATATCTTACAATTATTCTGAACATATATAGTCATGAAGAACCACATAGTTGATATCTCAAAACTATGTCTCTATCTGATACGCTAATGATGTAGTTGAGTTACTCTCATCAACTGAAGAAAATATTCATCCCTCTCCTCCACTAGGGTCAGCTGTAATGAAGTCAACTACTCAAAAAACTCCTCCACCACGTGAGAACCTGAATTTCATTTAATTGAATATTAAATAAGGTTTTCATTTACTAGAATATAAAATATCTCCAAATCATACTTGAAAAATAATTCCAAAGAATTCTGATGCCTCTAGCTATGATCTCTTAGAGGGAATATACACTTCTGTATTTGGGGTTTCAACATCATTAACTCATAATTGATCATAGTTTTTCCCTATATAGACCAACAACCTAGTCTATTTATAGAGGCATTTAAACACCATTCTCTCAATGCACTCCTTTGGTAGCCTAAAAATAAGAGCATTGGTCCACATCACACTTAGATCTTTGAAGAAAATATGACACCACTTAGTCAAAGTGAATAGTTTTCCATTCCTTGTTAATGTATTAAAAGTGGATTCGGATTATTCTGCAATGAACCTATGGAAGTACCTTATGAAATTGAGGTAACTCTCCACCCTAACAGACTGTTGGATGGTTCCAAAGAAAGAACTACATCAATATTCACTAGATCCATAGCTAAATAGTTCCCATAGACAGTACTTCCCAAAAAGAGGACCTAAGATATCGAAATCCAATACTTTAAGAGGTTAACATAAATTTGGAACTCCTACTGTAAGTACAGAGCCGTATTGAAGTTCTCTACAAGCTCTTCATCTGACGAAGAGTTTATGAGAATGTCATCAATGAAGACAATGATGAATTTGTCTATGTGTGGATGCAATATTTGGTTCATAATATATGTGAACACTATATGGGGATTTATCTCACTAATGGAAATCACTGGGTGCTCAAAGTGTTCATAGTGATATCAAAGTACCATATTCATAATATCATGCTTTTGAACCATCAATCGATGAATGCCAAACCTGATATCAATATTTGAGAACCAACTAGCCAATTTAAGATGGAAAAAAGGTCATCCATCATTGGAAATGGGTACTTTTTCTTAATCATCTTTAGTTTTGGGAAATAGTACTCAATGAAAATAATCAAACTATAGTTCTTAATTTCATGAAAAAAAACTGGATCCAACCAGGGGGACACACTGGGTCTGATAAAAACTTTATCTCAATTGTATTTTAACTTCACCCTCATCTCATTGAGATTATTATGGGATATATAATATGTTGAATAAGATAACAATGTGGTATTGGGGAGGAAACCTATGTAGAATTCAATATCCCACCTTAGAGATATTCCAAAGACATCTTCAATAAAGACATCCGTATAACCATCATATACCACTAGAGGCAAGATGTATGATGATCCCACTAAAATGAGGACAATATTTCCAAAAAATTAGTTATTAGTAGTAGCCTCACACTCATGAACTGCACTATCCCAGCAAAAAGATTCTTCTTTTCCAATATAGTGAATAACCCCTCATCTGTATAATGGAATGTGACTCTCATGTGATAAAGAATATCTGATAACGAACTAACAAAAAATATTTTCTACACAAGATATTGTTGAACGGTTTCATTGAAATAAACAATAGGTCCCACGAGAATCTCTCCCCACTGAGAACTTAATCTCACTAATGATATATGTGAGATATAGATAAAACCCTCCTTGTTGGAAACACTATCAATAATTTCTA
This sequence comes from Viscum album, assembly GCA_963277665.1. Lineage (NCBI taxonomy): Eukaryota > Viridiplantae > Streptophyta > Magnoliopsida > Santalales > Viscaceae > Viscum > Viscum album. Next base: position 535,374,536 of record OY728126.1, read on the forward strand.
TGAAAAATACTCAACTGAATGATATACCTCTCACATAAGGGGAATGATGATAAAAGAATGAATCATGCCTATTCCTACATGTTCAAGAGAAATATTAGAAAAATAAAATTATCATACCTCAAATCACTACTTAAGTAGAATAATAATATCCCTCCACAACCTATAACTATCCACAGCCTCGATCTCCGTCTCTCTAATCCTAGTGTGGGCCACATGGTGGTTGTGGGGGGAGTAGCATATAGCATCTTACTTCACAAGAACCACCTCCCTCTTGATTTACCCCACCCCTTCTATCCTCACTACCCCCTAGGGACTACCCTAACCATACTTGGGATATCCCTAGTTATAATTCTACCATTTTCATTGTGGTCCATCCACAACCTATCTACCTTCCTAAGAACGTTGGGTTACGAAATGTTGAGTCTTGTGGCCTCACTCATCCCATGAATAGAATCACACCACTCTTAGCTAACTATATCATCCACATAAACCATGCACGACCAATCCTTGAATTAGAGTCCAAATAGGGGTAGGTTTTTTACCTAAAAAACCTTGAAAACTAACACCTGCTAGATGATGCCAAAAAATTAGCCCAATATTGACCGTTGATGGATCCCCCACCCATCTTCCATGTAAAAATAATCTATCTATAACAAATTGATAATCTAACACCCCTGAATAAGTGGTAATTCATAAAGAGACCATGAATGCAAAGATATATCTATGAATTCCCTGATCAAACATCATCAATCAAAAGTATCTATATTGAACCATATCAATAAACTAACATGTTAGGCTGATAAGCCTCATAAAGTACTCAATAAATAATATTTCACCTCATTCTAGCTCAAAAAGCTCCTAAATATGCACAGAGTGCATGCTCTAACGGATGTCAAAAGCATGGAAAAATTATTGGAAGTCTAACAATGAGTGTGTTATCCATCATTGGCCTATATGATAAGACTCCACCAATGCCATGATAATCTATAAAAAAAGGCTTAATAGAAGGAAAACCATTTGATATACTGGGGTCTGAACAAGCTTGATGACTTAGACCACCACCTCAAGACAATCCTCTATAGACCGAGGTTTTGACTAACTATGAAACCTAAGTTGCCTATGTTGAAGGAACTTATTTAACGTGTTAAGAATGAATGCATCATCATTATGAATTACTGGAGCAATTGGCTTTCCAACACACAGTGATCCTCTTCTTCAACTATAGGGGGGATATTAATAGGACTGAGTAATTGAATTCAAGCCTCCTCACTCAACCGATCTTCATCTTGATCCTGTATCAATATCGCTACTGTTAGTGATCATGGAAGAATCCTGCGAGATAAAAAGACATAGAACAATTAGATTATAATATATGGGGAGATGACACAAAAAGTACATGAAATTCAAAAGAATCAGCCTAATATAATCTATGTACTAGTTGTTTTCTTCATCCAACATGTCAGTCCTCCTTATTAAAATATTGGTAACCAAAGTCTAAGGGAATGGATACATCAACTCCACAACAATATTCTGTTCCTTAGCCTAAAATTGATACATGTAAAAATATGACATAATTTCCAATTTTTTTGAATAAAAAAGCTCACATCAAGTCCAAATCCAAACTCTAACGAGAGGACATAACACCTTTAATACCACTCTATCATGACATGACCCATTAGGGGACACCTTACTAGGGGTAAGCCGAGTGTGACACACCAATACCACCTCCAATAAGATAAGGGCTGGAGACAAGTGCGTAATAGTATTATCACATACAAGAGGCCTTATCCAAAATCTCTTTAATAGACCCACACAACCAGATCTAGGAAAAAAAATTTACAGACAATATAAAATATTGCTAGATCTAGAGTGTAAACCATGCATGAAACAACCTCTAGGAAATCAAAAAGTATAGGAAAATATTTACAAAAAGTATAAAGTGGGGAATACAATCCTAACTTGAAATGAGGTCTCACTATAACAACAAACTGAAAAAATGTAAAGATAGAAGAGAGCCTAATTCATTATATCTAAGTCCAAACACTAAACCTGGCCTCATCCACATGGTACAACTATTTTCCTTTAAAACCTGGATAGAAAATAGCATTTATAATCTACATATCATCATCATAAGAAAAAAAATATAAAAAACCCTTGAAGGGGTGATTATATGAATATTGGGTAGAATTCATTGAAAACCACCTAAGGAGTAATATATGTAAGAAAAACCAATAAACTCAACCCATAATGAAATGTGTAAAGATAAACACAATAGATATTCTCAAAAACCAAATGATATAAAAATGGGATATGCATCTTGACACCCCAACTAATAATTATGAGATAGCTTAGAGATCCCAGCGGTCTATCTATGAATCCTAGAACTGCACATCACCACACAAGAATCAATGTTGAGGACCCAGACCTCACCAATGTTCTCTAAAGCTAATGGGGAACAATCACCCATGGAAGAGCTTCTCCATACCAGAGTTTGATGATAGGGGATATCACTCAATAGGTAGAGGACCCAAAACCTCTATAATATGTAGTGGGGATACCAACCATTTCGATGTAAATAGTATAGGGTACCTTCACCTTAGTGTGATTGGGGTACCGAACCCAGTGCTTCTCTATTAATAAAAACTGATCATTCCCCTCAAATAATAGTTGGTAAAAATCCTCCCACCCATAACACCTAGATATATACCTCTAATTCAAAAAAAAGTGCACCATTGTATTCAATATAAAAAAATTTCTCAAGATAGGCTACTCACTAGCATAAATCTGTGTATTAATAAAGGAGATACACACGGATGAAGTCTCAAAGGAATGTACATGGTGTGAATTTGGTATACATGCTGTGTCTTGGAATCCTTGTGTATTTTGATGACTTCCATCACATGTCTGTGTACTGTGTTCATTCCAACATACCTATCCATTTATGTGTATATGGTCATGATAGGGTACTCTAGTCATGCATGTATACCTAGTTGTGTTTCAACCCATGTACCCTTGGGGTATACATCAAACCGAAAACACCATGTCACACAACATGTGGATATTCCACTTAGCATGTGATATAATATTCCACCTGAATCCTTATCCACTATAGATTGGGTCAACACAGCTTGTGTTATTCCGAAGTACACGTCATATATGTCAACATTTTCTAGAGACCAAATAACTCTTCATGTTTCTTTATAATTCATATTTAATTACTATTTCGTACTTGAATCATTCCATGGACTGTGGATATAGGGATGTCTTTGATTGATCCATCATTGGTAGATACATTTTAGACACCCAAACCATGTGTTGTTTGTAACAACCCGATATTTTATGATAAGTATTAATTTTAATTTATTTGATGTCATGTGTTTTAATTCAACAACAAGATTATCTTGTGCTATATGCAACACCATATTAGCTTGCAGTATACGCAACACCATTCTTAGATTTTGTTACACATGATTTCAAGTTCGTTTGATAATAGCCATTCTATGCAACATTGAGTGTATATATATCTATATATATTCAAAGTATAAATGAAATATGGTTGGATTCTATTATATTAAACAACAAAGGAGTCTTGCACAACATGCAACCTTAACTTGGCTTTCATTACACGCAATCGCGACCTTCCTCGATAGTGTGTGTTGTATGCAATACCGGGTTTTACTAAACAACGGTATATTATTATAATATTATTATGAACTAGCCGTTATGAATAGTATTAACTAATTTTTTAATTTTATAACATTATTATTCATCTTAAAAATTTTCTAGAACATGGTATAAGAACAAAATAAATTTTTCGTGTAAAATAAGTATTTTTTTAAAAATGCAGTTTTGCCGCCTTTTGATGGCGCACCCACTTTAAATATAGTTGTTGAAATGTTTATAAGATTAATATAACAAAATAAAATTCTTCTTTTGAATCAGTATATAAAAATTTACATTGGATAATGTTATGATAATTTTCTGATAACTTTCATATTTTAATGAATAGTAAAAACACGCTATATTTTAATTAAAAACAACTTTTTTCATCGTAATAACTTATGTTGTTAAATTATAATATTGAATGGTTTTAAAGTATAAATAGAATATATTTTTACCATTTAATATAATTTATGTCATTATCATTGATTTTACATTGAATTCATTGGTTAAATCAATTCAATCTTTTGCAATGTTTTAATCAAAAACCTGTTTTCATTCGACAACGGGATTAATTTTAATTTAATTTCTGCAACTTCTGTGTATTGAATTTGAAAAAATGGATTCCATATTTGGAATAAGTGGGTTCAAATTATGTTAATAGGCTACTTTTTATTTTTGGAAATTATGAATAATACCTACGGTAAATTTTATTTAACATAGTTAAAGGTAAATCGGGTAATTAAGGGTAAATATAATATTATATAATTACACTAACACATGAAAAAATTCTATTGGATGACTCAAAGTATACCCATATCACTTAAGGGTCATATTAGATTCATTTTATGGACTTTTGACCTTGAAAATAATTTAATTATTATTAAAACCAAAGAAAGTGACAACATGTCACTCTCTTAAATCTTATAAGTATAATAATTTTATTTTGTGATAAACATCATAAAACATAAAACATGAATAGTCTCCCGAACTTTAATAAAATTATCTACATCATGATAATTTATTTATAATTTTTAGGGATTAAATAATTGTCATTAATGGTGACACATTAATGATGTAGAAATTATTTATTAAGTGAAAAATCAGTTATATAGTTTTTATTGAAATAATAATAATCATTAAAAGGCCCAAAAACCTGACCAAACTTATTGGTAGTGTATATCTACACCTTAATCATCCAATTACCTAATATATAACCGTTTGGAGTCTTATAAAGTGATTATGACACTTATATTATTTTATTTTAAGTGATGCCAAAGTTGTCACCCTCATAATTTAATAAATATAACAATTTAAATATTGTGATTTTATGATGATAAATTAGATTAAAAGTGCTATTGTGAAAGTTAATAGATTTATATGCATCATAGGATTTTAATATTAATTTTTATTCAAAGAAATAAGTATATTAAATAATTATACATAAATGTTGTAGTAATTATTTTATTAAGAGATAAACCAAATAAATGGTTTTAAAAATAATAAAATAAATATTATATGAACTGTTTAATGTTCTCCACTACTTTTTTAGATAAATATGACCTTTTATGAATCTATTAAAGATTTTAGTTCGAACATATCATCTGTATATATTTTATTTAAATTAAAATAAATGAATAGTTTCAAAATTGACACTATTGTTATTTTATAAAAATAAAATAATATAAAATTGTTTAAAATTCAAAAAAATATAAAAAAATTATAAATTTAAATTTATATGGTCCAAAATGTTATAAAGTATCAAATTATGGAAAATTCAAAACAGATAAGTAATTATTTGTTATAATTTAAAATTTAGAATGTTATTACCACAAATAAAAGTAAATTGATTAAGTAAGGATAAATCAAGTTGATAATGTTTAAAATAATTTCATAACATGTATAAATTTTATTGGTTGATGAAATTACAACCCTATATCATATAATATTTGAATGTGAGTCATTTTTGGAGGTTTTTAAAAGTGGTTTGATTTATTATAAATTAATATTTTTAAGATTTCCAAAGGCATCCATCCCCTCCCTTATAAAAGGGCACCTCCTCCCTCTCTTCCTCACACCAATTTGTGCCTTCAAGCTCGGCCAACCCCTGCCAAATTATATTCTCCACTTCCCTAGAAACATCCTATTGGTCCTTGTATTTTTAAAATACCAACTGTAGTGCCCTAAGAGGAGGTCTCAAAGAGGCACTTCAAAGAAGAGGTAATGTTCGTTACCGATTCTTTCAAATTTATTTCTTCTTCTACTTATTATTCTTTAGTTGTTTCATTATTAATTAATAACATAAGTATCACTCATATACTGATATGTTATTATAAGTATGAAACAATCCTATTTCACCATTTATCCATCCTACGGAAAACGAAATCACCGCACGTGCGTACGTACGGAATACCGTCTCCACGCCGTGGTGTAATCTATTTTCCACCACAACCTTATTTGGATTGGTATAATGGTGTAAATAATGACTATATATGATTATTTTAAATTTATATTGATTCTTAAATATTATACATACACTTAAATACAATTCCACGATCATTGGAATGATATCATCGCTCGTGCGTAAGTACGGACTACCGTCTCCACGACGCGATGTGATTCATTCTCAATGATTAACCATTCATGAATGATTATAAAGTATATATAATAAGTAATCATGAAATATATGACATAATAATGATACTGGATTTATGTATATATATAGATGTATGTCATCTACTTAATTCCATTCAATTCAATAAGGAAACGAAAACAACGTTCATGCGTACGTACGGCCTACCGTCTCCATGAACGGTGTATTTCTTTCCCTTTATCGATCTATTATATATATTTATATTCTGAATATATATTATATAAATTTTTTTTACATTTTGGATTTAGGTAACCACGATCTAAGTAATCATATGAATAATTACAAGTTAAAACACGAATGACAAGTGAAAAGATTTTACCCAAAATGCTACTTTAACATTAATTGACAAAAGAATGGGTAATATAAAGTAATAATTGAACCATATATGATATCATAACAATGAATATGATTCTGTAATAAGTAAATGACATTATTTAAATCATTATACAGGAGGTTTGGATCCATACAAAACATATCGGACCTAAGGTAAGGGATAATTATTCAAATCTCATTTTTATCTGAGATTGCTTATTCGTAAGTATTTTCTGGGGTTATTGCTATCATCCATGTCCATGTTTTATAAAATTGTTTTGATTTATATTTAAATTCCTTTTTAACCATTTTTACTTTTACCCCATGGTATAGAAGGAATCTTTCTTTTATTTACCCTACAAGGTACTTTTTGATTTTTCCGGTAAAAGTACGAGAAGAATGTTTTTTTAACTTATACTGCATGAAATTATTTTTACGTTTTTATAAAGCCTTATTTTCATGAAGCTTCCTCCAAAATATTTCATGAATATTTTCAAAAATATATATTTCTTTTAAAATTTCATGACTTTTTGTGAAAAGAAGTTGATTTTGAAGAATAAATGATATTTTCTTCAAGAATTCATTTCAAGTATTTTATCAAGACCATTTTTCCATCTAAGATGGCATTATTTGACATGTGTATGTTTCAAGTATAATGTCTCTATGATTTACATGGTTTCACTTTTCTTATTATGAAATGATATCCATTTATTTTATATGGATTATTTGATGATGGGATGATGTTTTTGAAACCCATTTCATTTGTTGGGTTATTATGAATGATGTATGTTTATTTTGTGGCACAAGTAAGAATGATTTCGTTATGAGATAGGTGGGACCTATATCTCCATCCAATGCATTGGGTAAAGATTTATATCTCATGAGATAGACATGGATGGAATAGTAAGTTTATCCGGTTCAGTGTTACAGGACTGAAACGAGGAGTGAACTCGATTGAGAAAGGGGCTTGTCCACTAAGATGGTATTGACAGCAATGCGTTGGATAAAATTGAAATCATAACATGTGCTGAATGGTTTCCACAATTACATGTTTTATTCCCATTATATTTTATCACGGTTGATGTTCTATTATGATATATTCCTTACTTACTTCCACGATTTATGTCTTTGCTCAAGATTTTGATGTTTAAATTTCATGTTCAAGTTTTTGATTCCAAATGTTTCTGGATTGTTTTATGTTATCTATGTTTTCCCTTACTGATAATTTGAGCTAACCCTTTTTATTTTTTATTTTCCCCAGGAAATAAAGAAAGGTTTTAGGTAATGAAACAAAAAGCGGAAGATCGTTATGGGAGTTGTTGAAGATATTTCAACATGATTAGAAGTTTATATTCCGAGTTTCCAAAGACACTAAACTATTACTGTCCTTGTGTGTCTTTTTTTGTTATGTATTAAGTATTCCGAAAAAGTAATGTAATGTACATGTATGTCATGCTTTGGGTTTCTACAGTTGGTATCAGAGGAATGGTTTAGTCAACCTTTGAAAACTAGGATGTGAAAACGTTAGTGAGATCCCTAGAGATATTTCAAAGGTATGTCTAGGAATATCCCTAAGGATAAGTATATGTATAAGATATAGTCCTTGAACTATGGTAAAGATCATATAATTTAACATAAGATGTTAGAAATTGAGGGTAATCCCCCTTAACTATGTTTTTTTCCCAAGCATGATTTTTGCCTCTGACACTATTCTTTTTGGGTTTTAGAAAATGGCTGGAAACAGGAAGATTCATGATAATGGAGGATATGACGGACAATGGAATGATATTCTTCATGAGCAACCAAATGAAACGGGATTTGGAAGTCCAAACATCGTTATTATTCCTAATCAGTAATCTCATAATATGATCAATAATATCAACTTTGGTAAGTTTCTCGACACAGATAATACGAGAAAGATGGAGTTTCATGATGATCCTAGAGGAAAGAAAGTTCAATTTCCCTCATGTAAATCATGTGGGAATAGTCATCATTGAGATTGTTTCAAAGGAACTGGAAGATGCTTTGGGTGTGGAAAAGAAGGACACAAAGCCAGTAAGTGCAAAGGAAAAGGTTCAGTTAACACCATAGACAAGGAAAATGGTATTGCTACGACATTAACAATGATTAGCTGATTTAAATTTGGAATGTATGGGCATTATGCAAACCAATCCTCTAAGGGAAAATCTCATGAAGAGAACCAGCATGGTCATACGGGTAGTATTTATGTGGATGATGATGAAGAGAGTACAAATGAAATATGAGATGAAATAAATGATGAAGCTCAGCTAGTGGTTTATGAAGTTAGTGGAATGATTGTATGTTTATAAAGAATAATGTATGGTACTATGGAATAAAGAATCATCTAAGGATTGTTACACTATTGTTTTTCCTAAAGTATATGAAAGTATATGTTGAATTGTACTGGTAACCATGGAAGGTTATTCAGATATTTTTGGAAAGTAGATGATATGCGCATAATGAAGGGATAAGAAGATAATGAGATGTTTGATTGTAATCATGAGCTCATGAATGATATAAGGACTAAGTGATATTATGGTTTGATTATATAGATTTTTTTTGGGATTTTGGTGTGTCGAAAGAGTTACATTTTGACAGTATTAATGTTTTCACTAAGGTTCTATGGTCATTTATGTTTCAAGAGAATATATTACTAAGGTATTCATGTGTTTGGAATGCAACCAATATGATATATCTTATGATATATGTGGGATAAATGCTTGTATTCACATTCTTGGTGGATAACCTTTCTAGTAATTGTTTTCTTTATACTATGATCTTGGACCGAAGTATTTTAGATAAGCCTAATGATTGGAATGGATTATGTTGGACATAAGTTAGTATTGTTGAAGGATATAACTTTTTTGAGATATTATTGATGGGATGTTATAATAATGTAGTTTTAGAAAAAGGACAACCTGCAGGACGGGCGACAGCCCATCGCGTCAGACAAGGCTGTGGAAATCGAACCCACAACTGAAGTGTGACAGGCCTTTATCGCCTACCACTGGCCTATAGGAAGTCCCTGGTTAGTAGAAACTAGTTTTATTTTATTAAGCAGTATGATATATGAAGTATAAGTTCATTTTTGGAACCATATATGATTAATCTAACCATAAGATGGACTTATAACATTTGCTAACCTTTTGTTTGAAACAGATAGAATGACCAATCATTCTATCACATGATCTGATAACACTTCACGAATAACAAATTCAACTTCATTTCTTTAAGAGATGAAGCAGAAATTGTTTAAAGAACAAAGAATAGTGAGATTGTACCAAAATCAAGAAAGTATTTCTTCTAATTCAAATTCTTCAACTTTTGGGAAATGATCTTGAAAACAAAAAATGTTGTCCTAGTGCCCTTATATCCGATGAATCATATGGTACCTTAGATCATCAAAAATATATGTCTTTGTGATTGTTGGCTTTTTCATAGTCGTGTTCTCTACCACTCTCCATCAGAACATGATGGTTAGATTTCTCTTCCATATCTATATTTTCACCTATGTTCTCCTACGTGGAAACCTAGTGATGAGTTAATTTAGTTAACCGTTACATTTCATACTTTATATTTGAAAGTTATGTTTTGGTTTTTCATTTTATGATGTGGGTTTTAATTAAAGAAACTTTCAAGTAGAAAACCATGCATAACCCTGAAGAATTTCAAGGGTGATATTCATTTTAAGGGGGGTAGAATGTAACAACCTGATATTTTGTGATAAGTATTCTTTTTAATTAATTTGATGTCATGTGTTTTATGCTTCAACAAGATTATCTTGTGCTATATGCAACACCGTATTAGCTTATAGTATACACAACACTATTCTTAGATTGTGTTGCACACAATTTTAAGTTCGTTTGATAATAGTCATTCTACGCAACATTGAGTGTATATATATATATTCAATGTATAAATGAAATATGTTTGGATTCTATTATATAAAACAACAAAGGAGTCTTGCACAACACGCAACCCAAACATGGCTTTCATTACACACAATCGCGACCTTCCTCGATAGCGTGTGTTGTACGCAATGCCGAGTTTTACTAAAGAACGGTATATTATTATAATATTATTATGAACTACCAGTTACGAATAGTATTAACTAAAAATTTAATTTTATAACATTATTATTCATCATACACATTTTCTAGAACATGGTATAAGAACAAAATAAAATTTTCGGGTAAAATAAGTATTTTTCAAAAAATGCAGTTTTGTCGCCTTTTGATGGAGCACACACTTTAAATATATTTGTTGACATGTTTATAAGTTAAATTTGGAAAAATAAAATTCTTCTCTTGAATCAGGATATAAAATTTTACATTGGATAATGTTCTGATATTTTTCTGATAACTTTCATATTTTAATGAATAGTAAAAACACGCTATATTTTAATTAAAAACAACTTTTTTCATCGTAATAACGTATGTGGTTAAATTATAATTTTGAATGGTTTTAATGTATAAATATAATATTTTTTTACCATTTAATATAATTTATGTCATTATCATTGATTTTACATTGAATTCTTAGGTTAAATCAATTCAATCTTTTGCAGTGTTTTAATCAAAAACCCATTTTCATTCGACAAAGAGATTAATTTTAATTTAATTTCTGCAACTTCTGTGTATTGAATTTGAAAAAATGGATTCCATATTTGTAATCAGTGGGTCCAAATTATGTTAATAGGCTACTTTTTATTTTTGTGAATTATGAATAATAACTGCGGTAAATTTTATTTACCATAGTTAAAGGTAAATCATGTAATTAAGGGTAAATATAATATTATAAAATTACCCTAACAAATGAAAGAATTTTATTGGATCACTAAAGGTATACCCATATCACCTAAGGGTCATATTAGATTCATTTTATGGACTTTTTACCAAGAAAATAATTTAATTATTATTAAAACCAAAGAAAGTGACAACATGTCACTCTCTTAAATCTTATAAGTATAATAATTTTAATTTAGTGATATACATAATAAAACATCAAACATGAATATTATCCAGAACGATAATAAAATTATCTATATCATTATAATTTATTTATAATATTTAGATATTAAATAAATGTCATTAATGGTGATACATTAATGATGCAGAAATTATTTATTAAGAGAAAAATCAGTAATATAGTTTTTATTGAAATAATAATACCCATTAAAAGGCCCAAAAACCTGACCAAAACTTATTGGTAGTGTATATCTACACGTTAGTCATCCAATTACATAATATATAACCGTTTTGAGAATTATAAAAGTGATTATGAAACACATATTATTTTATTTTAAATGATGCCAAATTTGTCACCTTCATAATTTAATAAATATAACAATTTAAATATTGTTATTTTAAGACGATAAATTCGATTAAAAGTATTATTGTGAAAGGTAATAGATTTATCTTCATAATAGGATTTTATTTTTAATTTTTATTCAAAAAATAAGTACATTAAATAATTATACAAAACTGTTGTATTAATTATTTTATTAAGAGATAAACCAAATAAATGGTTTTAAAAATACTAAAATAAATATTATATGAACTATTTAATGTTCTCCACTAATTTTATAGAAAAATATGACTTTTTAGGAATCTATTAAAGCTTATAGTTTGAACACATCATCTGTATATATTTTATCTAAATTCAAATAAATAAATAGTGTCAAAATTGACACTATTGTTATTTTATAAAAATAACATATTATAAAATTGTTTAAAAATCACAAAAATATATAAAAATTATAAATTTAAATTTATAGGGTCTAAAATGTTATAATGTGTCCAATTATTGAAAATTCACAACAAATAAGTAATTATTTTTTATAATTTAAAATTTAGAATTTTATTACCCCAAATAAAATTAAATTGATTAAGGATAAATCAACTTGATAATGTTTAAAATAATTTCCTAAAATGTCTAAATTTTATTGGTTGATGAGATTACAACCCTATATCATCTAATATTCTAATATAAGTCGTTTTTGGAGGTTTTTAAGTGGGGTAAGATTTATTATAAATTAATATTTTTGTGATTTCCAAAGGTGCCCCTCCCCTCTCTTATAAAAGGGCACCTCCTCCCTCCCTTAATCACACCAATTTGAGCCTTCAAGCTCGGAAAAACCCTGCCAAATTCTCTTCTCCACTTCCCTAGAAACATCCTAGATGTCCTTGTCTTCTTCAATGAACAATTCTAGTGCCCTAAGAGGAGGTCTCAAAGAGGCGCTTCAAAGAATAGGTAATGTTCGTTACCGATTCTTTCAACTTTATTTCTTCTTCCACTTCTTCTTCATTAGTTGTTTCATTAGAAGTAATAAAATAAGTATCAATAATATACTGATATGTTATTATAAGTATGAAACAACCCTATTTCACCATTTATCCATCCTACGGAAAACGAAATCACCGCGCGTGCGTACGTACGGAATACCGTCTCCACGCCGTGGTGTAATCTATTTTCCACCAAAAATTTACATGGATGGGTATAATGGTGTACTTAATGACTATATATGAATATTTTAAAGTTATATTTATTCTTAAATATTATACATACACTTAAATACAATTCCACGATCATAGGAATGATATCATCGCTCGTGCGTACGTACGGACTACCGTCTCCACGACGTGATTTGATTCATTCTCAATGATTAACCATTCATGAATGATTATAAAGTATATATAATAAGTAATCATGAAATATATGACATAATAATGATACTGGATTTATGTATATATATATATATGTATGTCATCTACTTAATTCCATTCAATTCAATAAGAAAACGAAAACATCGTTCATGCGTACGTACGGCCTACCGTCTCAATGAACGGTGTATTTATTTCCATTTATAGATATATTATATATTTTTATATTCTGAATATATATTATATATAAAAAATGTTTTACATTATGGATGTAAGTAACCATTATCTAAGTAATCATATGAATAATTACAAGATAAAACACGAATGACAAATGAAATGATTTTACCCAAAACGCTACTTTAACATTATTTTACAAAAGAATGGGTAATATAATGTAATAATTTAACCATATTTGATATCATAACAACTAATATGATTCTGTAATAAGTCAATGACATTATTTAAATCATTATACAGGAGGTTCAGATCCATACGAATCATATCGGACCTAAAGTAAGGGATAATTTGGCAAATCTCATTTTTATCTGAGATTGCTTATTCATAATTATTTACTGGGGTTATTGCTATAATCCATGTCCATGTTTTATAAAAGTTCTTTCATGTATATTTAAAGTCCTTTTTACCCATTTTTACATTTACCCCATGGTATAGAAGGAATATTTCTTTTATTTACCATACAAGGTACTTTTTGACTTTTCCGGCAAAAGTACGAGAAGAATGTTTTTTTAACTTATACGGCATGAAAGGATTTTTACGTTTTTATAAAGCCTTATTTTAATGAAGCTTCATCCAAAATATTTCATGACTATTTTCAACAAAATATATTCATTTTAAAATTTCACGAATTTTTGTGAAAAGAAATTGATTTTGAAGAAGAAAGGATATTTTCTTCAAGAATTCATTTCAAGTGTTTTATCAAAACCATTTTTTCATCTAAGATGACATTATTTCATATGTGTATGTTTCAAGTATAATGTCTCTATGATTTAAATGGTTTCACTTTTCTTATTATGAAATGATATCCATTTATTTTATATGGATTATGTGATGATGGGATGATGTTTTTGAAACCCATTTCATTTGTTGGGTTATTATGAATGATGTATGTTTATTTTGTGGCACAAGTAAGAATGATTTCATTATGAGATGGGTGAGACCTATATATCCCTCTAATGCATTGGGTAAAGATTTATATCTCATGAGATAGACATGGATGGAACAGTAAGTTAATCCGGTTCAGTGTTACAGGACAGAAACGAGGAGTGAACTCGATTCAGAAAGGGACTTGTCCACTAAGATGGTCTTGGCAGCAATGCCTGGGCTATTATGGAAATCATAACATGTGTTGAATGGTTTCCACAATTACATGTTTTATTCCTATTATATTTTATCACGGATGATGTTCTATTATGATATATTCCTTACGTACTTCCACAATTTATGTCTTTGCTCAAGATTTTGATGTTTACATTTCATGTTCAAGTTTTTGCTTCCAAATATTTATGGATTTTTTTATGTTATCTATGTATTCCCTTATTGAGAATTTGAGAACACCCTTTTTATGTTTTATTTTCCCCAGGAATTAACAAAAGGTTTTAGTTAATGAAACAAAAAGGGGAAGATCGTTATGGGAGTTGTTGAAGATATTTCAGCATGATTAGAAGTTTTTATTCCGAGATTCCAAAGACACTAAAATATTACGGTCCTTGTGTGTATTTTTTTTGTTATGTATTAAGTATTCCATAAAAGTAATGTAATGTCCATGTACGTCAAGCTTTGGGTCTCTACATTGTTTTTCCCTGTTGCTCTGTACGACCACATCGCCACTCCCATGGAAAAATACCTATGATCGGGCCTCTAATCCATGTTTCCAACACAGACATACCAAATTTCATCATGATATAATCTCAAAATTTTTATCTGTGACTCATTCTTGAATCTTCATTGAATCTAGTAGTTTGATGATGCTCGAATCCAACATGACAATATCAAACAACAACCCCCTAGGACAACAATGAATATTATAAAGAATTTGGGGGGGGGTGGAGAAAAAGAGAAATGTTAGTACCATAATTATCTGGTTTAATCCCATCCAACTATTTCACAAAGTGGATCCATGGGTGAACAATAGGTTTAAAAATTTAAAATAAACTAGATTTATAGTATTTTTCAAATCATGTCTCATGCGAAGATCTATAGTCACTAAGGATTAGTAGATAATAATCCATGCCTATCTAATGAATCAAGGTTTGAAATCCCTGAAATAAAGTTCCCTACATCAATTTTTTTATCATTATTGAATAATACTTGAGAGAGTGAATAAGAGGATGTCCTTACTATGTTCATCCATATAATGATAATCCTTGACCTTTCATCATCAATCCATGATCCTGATCTACCAATGAAAAAAACTCCTCCACCACTCTAATCACCCATGGTTAAGTGGATAAAGATTTTGATTTTATGTAACAAAAAAAACATAGAGAGAAATAGGGTTTTAGGTCATAAATTAAAATAAATAAATACAATTTTTTGTTTTATTTAATATACATGACAATAGTTTCCTCTAACCAAGCACCTAATGCCGATTTTTTTGATTCATGCCTAGAAAAAAACCTACATTCCAGAAAAAACCAATGTCATAGATTTCCCATATGAGGTCCCCAGAAATGAAAAACCATTATTGAAAATGAAATATATATTAATATTTTTAATATATTAATCTTGGGGTCTTACGACACCCAAAGTATGTACAGACTCTGAGGAAAAATCCATAGATATATATAAGGCCATTCAAAGGACTATACCAAAAAAAAACAGAATTTATTACATAACCTCAATAGATATTGTTTTAAATCATAGAACCCACCATAGTAGTTCCCTATTTATAATTATATCAACAATTTTGATAGGAAATTTTATGTTTATGAAAATACCTTTATTTCACTTTCAGTTTAGATGTTCATATATGAGGACCTAAAATTAAAACATTAGATAATATTGCATTTTTAGTCATGAATTTTCATTATTGAATTTAAAAGATATTTATGGTTTGTAGTTTTAGAAAATTATGTCATAAATCATATATATAAAACCCATATATTTCAATTTGGTCATGTCTACTCGGTATCTATTTATCGAAATATATAATTTTTAAAAATAAAGATATTTATTTTTGTGGAAAATATTTATGACTTTCGACATGAATTTTTAATAATTTGTACTCACCATTAAACCTATAAAAATAATATGAAAACATGAGAAGAGAACAATTATATTAGTAAGTGAAAACAAATTAACAAATATATTATTCTAGTGAAAAGCATGTAAACACGTAAAATGTTTACCTTTTTTACTGCTCTCTTTGAGCCTATGAAATAAATCATACCCACCTAAATGAAGTAATTTTATTTATAAATTAAATTATTTAAACCCAATATAAACCAAATATAAAATCCTCTTTTAAACATGGAGAATTATATTAATAACCCATTTATGATATAACTAGAGCCCAATTATACTCACAGGAGAATCCTCCCGAGTTATCTTTCAAAATATTACCATTAAAGTTACAAACAATTACCTAGTACACACACATACACACAGACACACATATAGATATCAATATCAAACATAATATGATTTTTATTAGGTTCACTTATCATATAATATATATTATGCTCACATGTTCAAATAAGTTGTATTAGGCTCACCTGTTTTTATAAGTTGTTTTGGGCTCACCCATCATATATGTTGTATTAGGATCATCAATTAATATGAGATACATCGGGCTCACCCATTCATAATATATAATGATAAATTATAACGTCATAAATAAAAAATTTAAAAATTTATCATTTTTTGTATTAAAATCATTGAAAAAATCTTTTAAGCCCATAAGAAAAACACTGTGCTATTTTAAAAATAAAATTTGTAGTGATATGCCTTTTCAATTTAAAATCCCTTTAAAATGAAATTTTTTTAAAAAACTATTCAAATGATTTCATTTAAAAATAACCATGGAAAAATTAAAAGGAATATGAAAAGAAATGGAGTTTCATGATAGTGGGAAATTATGTTCATGTTGTATATCTTAAAACATTCCTCTACACTTTAGTAAAAATATTTAAAAATGGATAGTATGAAAAAATTTAAAATGATTCCCTGCTAAAAATTTATAAAAAAAGTAAAAATATGGTCTAAAAATAACTATATATACAATTTATTAGTAAATATTAATTTTCATGAATTGTTGAAAATAATATGGACATGAAAAGAAATATATTTATTACTATGTTATATTTAATTTCTTAATTAATTAAGATCTGGTTGAATGTTTTGACCATATTTGGATTAAAAATCCAAAATGGATTTGGTAGGTTGAACATGGTTTAATAAATAATTATTTAATGATACGTAATATAATAATAATGAAATAATTATCAATTATATACATTAATTATACATTCAAATCCAATCATGAATGATGTTTATGAAAAATGATTTTGGTTACAATGTTGAAGCAGTAGTCCAAACATATGCATGTGCAATGCTTCCATTTTTTAATGATCATTGTGGAATGTAGGTAGTTCTTTTTTCAATATATAATGATTATAATATCATTAATATCATATTATCTCATTAAATAAACTTATATATACAATCCATATGATTTATGGATGAGAAAAAACTAATCGCTTCAGGGATGTGGTAATCCAAACATATGCTTGAATGTCATTATTATTTTTGGATGAATAGAATGGTAATATAATTAATGATAGATTAAATTAAAAAAATTATAATTATGACAGGAATATAATATATATATATATAATCTCTCATTATAACCATCTATGAGAGGACGTGATGAAAAATACATTACATCAATTCGTGAGGTGGTAGTCTACCAGACACACAAATGAAAGTTTTTTTCCCATTTGATGGAAGATGATATGGAAATAGATTAATCCATTAGAATAATAAGATATCAGTGTCTAGAATAAATTAGTATTTTTATTTTATCATGGTTGAATAATATTATAATGATTTATAAGAGGAAATAAACTAAAACACTTGGTTAGGAACTATACCTCTTCTTCAAACAACTTCTATAGGTTCACACCATAATCATTCCTAGGGTTATTTTATAATAAATGTAGGGAATACATGAATATTTTTTGGAATTATGTTATATATTATTTCAATTATTTTTTGAGATAGAGTGATAAAATTGTGTTAGGAAGAGAGGACAATAGGTTTCCTTTCATATGAGAGTGGCCACAAAAAGAATTATTAAAAATATTGAATTAATATAAATTAATTTTCTATAAAAATGTATCAAAATTGATAAAATTATAATATATTATGATTATAAGTCTACATACTTTCATACAATATTTTTTTTAAAAGTTTAGATATTTTTTCACCCTTATATCATTATTTTAACCCCCATTAACCCTTTTGAAAATTATCACAATATTATGGTTTTTTACTATTTAGGGTTAATGAAAGGTACTATAAAAGAAAAAGTGTCCCATAAATAGTCCATTTTTTTGATATTATGAACTATTTCCCATTAAAATATATGAATGTAACATTGTTATGAATTTTAAATCATTTAATAAATAATTCATCATCATAATATATCATTAATATAAATTTTAGACCTATTTCATTAATTTTACTTTAATGAAATGAATAGTGTAATTTAACTATAATCATAAGAATAAGAAATCTTTTATATTTTATATTGTTATTTAAAACCTTTGGGGCACTAAAAATTTGTCATGACCTGACCCACAGTTATCCGACCCACATCTACCCCAAACCCACCTCTAATATTTCATGGGATGAAGATTAACGCCAAAAAGAAATATCACACACATGGTAGGAATTACAAAAAAGTACCTATATTCACACACACACATATCTTAGGCCTAAACAATGATAAAATTTGAAACAACTGATAATAATTAATGGATAAAACAATAATATCACAATCATACTATGTCATTAATTACTAAAATGTTTAAAGAGGGGTGAAATACAAGCCCACTCGAAAGGGGAAAATAAATCCTGAGAAGCTCAGAAGGAGGGGACTTCTATCAAATTCAATAATGGTATACACCATGGTCTATCTAGAACAACATGGTTTGACACACTCATAGTCATCCAAGGACTCTGTAAAATATCATTTATCTGTATAAGAAATTACATGTGTGGGAAGAACCCCTGAAGGGGTGAGTATAATAATACCCAGTAAGACACCCCATAATCACTCATCATAATAAATCTAGAGTAGTAAACTCATCATAATATATTTAAATGATAATGTGACACATATAATAAAATATAAATAGATACTCATAAAAGACTCTGAGTCTCAGGCGTCTCAACCACTATCTGCGATACTTCTTTGGTGAGGTTTCAAGGTCAATCTCATCCATGAGATATCAGTTAATGATCCCTGGTATACCTAATGGAAATAATATAATAGATATCACTCTACCAATAAAAACTAAGTTAATATCAAATCAATACCATCCCATATGGAATAAGTCTGATAGAATAATCTCTTTGGGTCTATCCAAGAAAAATAACATAGGAAACTGAGAGGGTTCATCATAGATACACACTCCATTGAACTAATTCCCCATAAAAAATATTTGATCTTCATACAAAAATACGTGGTAAACACCTAGGGTACATTGTTTGGACACCATACCCAACTAGAGACATCCTCCTAGATTGGGGATCTATGATTGTGTAAATATGAGTCATGCTAATTCCAAAAAAACTGGTATATGGAAACATGATGGACATGAGGATAACTTTGAGCCTCTTGGAGGGATACATGCACCAATACTATGAGATGTATTTCAAAACATATTGAGACAAATAACTCTAGAATATGTGATATTTCCCACACTGCACTTGTTTTCATGATGCTTTAGTGGGGTCACCTTCTATGATGGGAATATATGGCCACAGTAAAACCTCATTGGCATGGACCAAGGGAACAAAGTCAACTAATACATGTCTTGGGAATCTCAAACAATATCACAAAAATATAACTTGAAAAGAAAGAAGAAACTAACATGTCCTTAAGCAT
This sequence comes from Viscum album, assembly GCA_963277665.1. Taxonomy (NCBI): domain Eukaryota; kingdom Viridiplantae; phylum Streptophyta; class Magnoliopsida; order Santalales; family Viscaceae; genus Viscum; species Viscum album. The sequence continues at coordinate 535,394,976 of OY728126.1, forward strand.
AAATGGTCTATCATTGGGGATACTAGGTGGGTTTCACTAATCAAGACACTGCTTGTGTCTCGCACTCAAACAAAATGAAATTTTTGCACAATAAGAAGAATTTACATGAGGTACATGACATGTAGGTTTCTGATATGGAACTCGATGTGCAGCTCACCCATGCCTGTGTACTTTTCTAAGTATATGACATGTAGCTTGACACACACAGAATATGGGGATATAAGATCTCATGGGTGTGTACTCCCTGTACATGCCAACCCATCATCAAAGACATGCACCATGTGCAACATAGCCCACACAGTTTGTAACACCACATGACCTCCTGGGAGTCTACTCCCTTTACATGCCAAGGTCGTCATATAAGGGTCACATTGTTTGTATCTTGAGTCATGAGACTTGTGAAGCTTATCTCTTCACCCAAACTCTAGAACCACATATAACAAGACTACACAGTGTGTGTTTATAGGACTAAAAACTATGTAGTAATGTTTAATAATAGAATATATGGGATTTTTCATGAATATCACATCACTCCACAGACACATTGATGACACTTTTGAATGCATCATTCCTTGCTTGTATCACGTTGACTGAACATCCTTCACCATCATTGGACAGATTTTGTCCTTATCTGGTTATTGGGAACACCTCCATCACACCTTTTTGGTACCTCATACCCAAACCATTGTCGTAGTCTCTTGGTACATCTTCGTAGCTCAATTTCATCACCAATACAAACCCAGATATAGGTAGTAATTTGATTTACCAAGATACATGTGTATACTGATTGATTTCTAGGAATTCTTCAAACTACATTCCAAATAAACATCCCACAATGGATAATGAATGAGGAGTGAAGTGAAAAAAATAAAAAACATTAGGAACAGTCCTTGGAAAATATTTTTTTGGCCTCGATTAGTTTCCTTTGGAATGAATAATGAAGAGATATAACATAATTAAAAAATAAATCCATAAACGGAGAGAAATAGTAGCACATATGATTTTAGATATATTTTATATTTTTAAAAAATTTATTTTGGGATCACTGGGAGATAGAATACAACTCCGTCTTAGCACTTGGATCATGAAATATCCAAAACAAATACCAAGTCTTACATGAAAAAATTGCGACATTACATTATTTCCTCCGTCAACGGTTCTTTACCCAAATAGCATGAGATATAGAAAAAGGTTAGGATATTGATCTCTTGAATTCGTCTCCCATTCCCATGAGATCTCGTGATGGTTTCATGTTATTTCAAAAAAATATAAACCCAAGGAAAACATGTTCCAATGAAGGGGTTTTCACTTCTAGTTATTAAGACCACCAAATTATTTAAAAATAAGAACACACTCTCATGGAACATCATACCCAAGTCAATATCATACCATGATTCATGCACATACCCCATCATCTGTGATATGTGGAGAGCACCCAAAAAATCAAAACAATGATTCTCCTAAGGTTAAATAGTTCACCACATCACTATCCATACATATCAGTTAGAAAAGAAAAAAAACCCAAAAACCCTTATCGTTATCCTACCACCAGGGTTAATACAATGTATCTCTCTAACTACAAACACCTCATTCATCAGTCTACTAAGTACTCATGATTTTTTTATATAGTCTTTATCCTCCCTAGGATGATAAATTCCCTTTACAACAATAACTAGAACTTAAACTAGGACCCAATCACTTTCACACTCTGGCTCTGACTAGTATAATATTGACTTAAATGGTCTCTCACACATGGCCTCATAAAAGTACTACTCCAATGATGGAGTGATAATAATCATGATATGAAAACTCCATCTATGGTAAATGATATTCCCATGTAGGGATTAAAACTGACATGAAAATAAGAATCATGTTCACCATAACCTAAAAAATCCACTTTACATAGCTAGTTTGATGGGGTAAAACACTATAACCAATTGAAACAGAGTCCCTAAAGGCTTCTTACATTCTCTCCCTAATAATTACATGAAGTGAACATCACAGTATACAATGATCTTCTAGGGAATCCCACTATAAAAAAACTGGTTTTAGCGGCAGTTTTTTGGCGGCGGTTCACAAAACCGCCACTAAACATTTTCGGTGAAGGTTTCGCGGCGGTTTTTAATAAACCGCCGGGAAACCCAAATTTTTTCAGAAACACCTTGACCCTTTCCCACTCCCTGACCGCGTTCCCCAAACCCTCCCCGATCCACCTCGGCCTCGGCGACCACTGCGCCCCCCGCACCCTCCGGTGACCCCCGCACTCCCCGTGCCCTCCAGCGAAGCCCTCCGGCGAAACTCGCACTCCCCGCGCCCTCCGGCGAAGCCCTCCGGCGAAACCCGCACCCCCTGTGCCCCCCCTCGACCACCGGTGACCCCTCGAATATATATTATTGTTTTTAGTTTAATTATTAACCATTGGTCTAGTTTCCCTGTATATTCATCATGCTTAATTAGGTACTGCATATTTGTTTTTTTTGTCTCATTCCACGGAAACATGGACCTCTGATTTATTGAGTGGTTATTTTATATTTTTGTGTGGAAGTCTTAAGTCTTAATTTTATTTATTTTGAAAACCAATTCCCATGAGTTCCTATATTATTCCTTAGAACTAGTATCTAGACTAATGATATTAAGAGTGTGCCTTGGGTATGTCATGGCCCAACTCTAGTGCCCAGGTCATTGGTGACCCAAAGTTGGTTCAAGAAAAAAATAGTATTACAGCCTAGGTAATTAAGAGATATTATGTACCAAGATCCCATTTTATATTTGTATAGTAATTATAGATTATATATATAGATGTAATAAAATGATAGGAAGGTGTGGGGGGGATCCCCATGAGATCTTTCTCATTCACTTGGGATATACTTCTTTATACCCCCCCTGATTTTTCCATTATATGTTTTTATTATTTTATTTTCATAAAAAGTTGAATTTATAGATTTCTATGAAGTTTTATATGGTTGATAATATTGATGTGATGATTTTGGGTGAGGTCTTAGACATTATTTAAGATTCAAACTTTAGTGTGGGATCCTTATTTGGTTAGACTAGGATGACATAAATCTAGATTAACCATTGGTACGTCTTCTCATTTTTTAGGGATTATAGAAATGGTTGGGTAGTTGGTCTACTCAAGGGTAAGAATTACTCATGGTTGAAATCATTTTATAAGGGATCCCTTAGTCTTTTTTAAAAATAGAAGGGTTTTTGTGGTGTTTTTTTATAAAAATGGAAATGTTTATATATTTGGAAACAGTTAATGGAAAATATTGATTATTTATTTAATTTTTAATATCTATATTTTGTTTTAGGAAAATTACATGGGTTTAGGTAATGTTTTATAAAATGAATTTAATGTTTTGGGTTTATCATTTATATGGGGTACGTGATATTTTTGAGGGATATCCTACTTTTTCCCTTTAATATCCAATATATTCCCATATTGTTCAACATTTAGATTATATGCAACACAAAAATGTAAATAAAATACCTCCTTATTTACATGTTGTGAATCATAGTCTCTTATGTGGAGCTATAAAGGAGGTGTAGCTATCTGGTGGTTGGTTGGATCTTGGATTTTTTAGGGGAAACATGGAGGTTCTATTTGGGTGATTTATTAGATAGATAAATATTTAGTTGGGAGATCTTTAATCCAATGGATTTATTAATCTAAGTGTGTCTACATAGGGTTATCCATTTCTTTTTACCAATATTGCAAGAGTGAGTTATTGATTTTATATTATCTATTATAAATTAAATCATGTTACTCTTAATAATTGGTATCCTTTTCTATGAATTTATGATTTATTCAATCAGTTTAGAGATTCTTTATGGATTTTGAAGATTGTTCATTGATTAGGTTATCAGTGGTTAAAGGTTTGAGCTAAATGTGTGTCCAAGATAGAATTTCAAACACTATATAGTAATTTTGTGTTTTTGGTAATTCTATTTAGGGTAATGGAGAAACCATATGTATTTATAACTTTGATAAACCATTTTTTATCCTTTTTTTCATTCGGGACTATATTTATCAATGATATATAGGTATGATCATGATCCTATGAGGAGCAAGAAGAATAGTTGGTTATGTTCTTAGACACATTGAGATATCATCATTTATATGCCAATATATTGAAATATTATTTCTATAATCAATAGGTGACATTTTTTGGTCGTGAGTTCTCTAAATCTAGGATATTAGGGGATATTGAGAAAGTAGAATCTATAATTTCTTAATATATTCATACTAATATTGTTGAGATTCATGTTTTCATTGGTCATGTGGTTTCTTATTCTTGAATTATCTTGGAGTTTTCTCACATATTCATTAAAAATATAGTATTGACTTGGAATGGAGTGAATTTTTAGTGGGATGATAAATAAAAAGATTCATTTTATGAGCAAAAAAATATATTGACATCTACACCTATTCTTATTTGACCAAAGCCAAGGATGCATTAGAAGGTCAATAATGAGGCCTCCAATGTGATGTTAAGATTTATGTTGATATGGAAGAATGAGTTTAATAAATGGGTCTTGAAACTTATAATAAAGGTCATGTCATTATAGAAACCTTGATCATCACTCTATCTTTATTTTTTTATTTAAAGAAGGTATGATTTCATATTATGTGTATTGGGTTTTCAATGAATGGTTTCATAGTATGGATTTCATACCTAGGTATATTCTTAGTGAGAATTCTCTATTGTATTTTCATGGGTGTAATTTTTTTATTGACCCCGACACCCCCCACGCCCCACGTGGCCTCCGGCGACCCCCACACCCCCCGGCGCCCCCCGCGACCCCTTTCGACTTTGGTAATTTTCAGTTCTTCCTTGATTCTTTGATTGCTTCTCATAAATGACGGATAAGTCATGCATAGTAATTGTGGATTATTTATTTTTGTGGTTTATATATTTCTCCTACATTTATTCATGTATTCATTACTAAAAGTGAGAATATCCATTAACAATTTGAGTAATTTCTTGGAATTTATATTGAGCAGTTGGTTCCTTTGGGATATCACTTAATATTATTTACACCTCAACTCTTTCCAAGAATATAGATATGTTCAATAGATTAAATCCCATCCTATAGAACAATTTCAATTCCAATGGTTTATTTTACAAAAATCCATGTGACTTATCTCCCGTGTAAATTTGGTCCATAACGACATGTCTTATCATGGATAATGAATTAATTAGGGGCTTCATGTTCTGTAAACATATCCCATTGGAAACAATAAAAAATAGTTGGGTAGATAGTGTTATGATAAGTGTGTAACCCGATATTCTTATTTCTCCTCAATGAGGTGTTGACGCTGTCTCTTATGGACCAGACTTGTTCGGTTGGTCTGAAGTGGTAAATGTGATCAATGAACCATCTTTATTATATTATGCATACTTTATGATCAATGGTTCATCTTTATTATATTATGTTTCTGTAATCTTACACTATTGTATATTTTGTGTAGGCACATTGTGATATACATGGATAAAATCTGGATCACTTTACCGAGGAACACACCTCAATATGTTAAGGGTTTGAATGAGTTTTAAGATTTTTCAATTTCTAATCGATCCGTTGAATGGAGAATAAGATGTCCATGTCCTAAATGTAAATTTAGAACATGGTTGAAGAGAGATGAAGTTTATGAACATTTAATTCTGAAGCAATTCCCTGATCAATATTTTTGTTGGATTTGGCATGGAGAATCAAACAATACAGAAAGATTTAGGACTGATGTTAATCCACAGAATGAGGTCCCAAGTTTGTCGCCAATGTAAAATGAAATGAAAAAACTCATAAATGATGCATTCCGCACTGCAAGACACCACTATGAGCATCAAAACATATCAGAACAACCAGAAGAGGGTGGTACAAATTGCAATGTGACAAGTGATGTTTTTGAGACTGTAACACAAGAAGATCAAGATTGTAACATATCATTGGATCATCCTCTTGATTTTGTGGATCCATAAGGCAAAACTTCAGTGAGGAAAATGTGTTTCATGATTTATTTGACGATGGAAATCAAGAGTTGTATAGTGGGTGTTTGAAATATTCAAAGCTTTCATTTCTGCTGAAGTTGTACCATATCAAATGTCTATGTGGAATTACAAATAAGGCAATGTCCATGTTATTGGAATTGATTCGTGATGCATTTCCTCAAGCAAAAATCCCAGAATTGTTTTATGAGATGAAAAAAAGTTGTAAACAAGCTTGGTCTGAATTATACAAAAATACATGTGTGTCCCAATGATTGTATGCTTTACTGGGGAGAGGATTCAAGTAGACAGAATTGTAAGAAATGTTCTTCTTCTAGATGGCAGTCAAAAGGTGATGTTGGAAGTATGACTGAACATAATTTCATGGAGAAGAAGAAAAGGAACACACCTGCAAAAGTTTTGCGTTACTTTCCTTTGAAGCCTCGATTGCAAAGATTATTCAGGTCATCAAAAACCGCCGAACACATGAAGTGGAATTCTGTAGATAATAACAATGATGGGTTAATGAGACATCCATGAGATTCCCAATCATGGAAGAAATTTGATTCATTACATCCAGATTTATCAGCTGATCCTAGGAATGTTCGATTGGGATTGGCTGCTGATGGATTCAACCCATTTGGGACTTTGAGTACGAGTTATAGCATTTGGCCAGTTGTTTTCATCCCTTATGATCTGCCTCCATGGATGTGTGTGGAACAAACATCTTTTATCATTTTGATGATTATTCCTAGAAAACAAATGCCTGGAAATGATATTGATGTATACCTGCAGCCTTTGATTGAAGAATTGCAAGAGTTATGGAGAAACAGTGTTGAGACATTTGATGTTTCTTCTAAAACAATGTTCAAAATGCATGCTGCTTTAATGTGGACCATTAGTGACTTCCCTGGGCTTGGGAATTTATCTGGTTGGAACAATTATACGGGTTTGGCTTGTCCTGTTTGTAACTTTGATTTTGACCCCAAATGGCTACCTCACAGTGGAAAATGGTGCTTCTTGTGTCATCGAATATTTCTTGATGCATCTCATAGATTTCGGTTGAACAAATCAAAATTTAATGGTTCCATTGATCGTAGACCACCTCCAAAGTTTTTAACCAGTTCTGAAATATTGACACAGCTTGAAAATGTTAAAACAAAATTTGGGAAGGTTCATCATTTGAATGATAGCAGAAAACAAGTGCGAAGTGCATCGTCAAGTGAAATCAGAACGCAACAATGGAAGAAAAAAAGTATATTTTTCAAACTTCCGTATTGGTAATTTAATTCTTTGCACCACAATCTTGATGTGATGCATATTGAGAAGTATGTATGTGATAATTTGATTTTCACATTACTTAATGAGCATGGAAAGTTGAAGGATCATCTCAATGCTCGCAAAGAATTACAAGTAATGAACATAAAACGTGATCTCTGGCCAGATGAGAATGAAAAGTATGCTCCTGCCATTTTTTCAATGAAAAATACGGATAAAGATGCATTCCTTCGAATTTTAAAGAATGTGAAAGTATCTAATGGGTATTCGAGTAACATCTCGAGGTGTGTTGATTTGAATAATCGTAAGTTATATTGATTGAAAAGTCACGATTCACATGTTTTGTTACAACAGTTACTACCATTGGCATTGCATACATTATTACCTGAAAAAGTTACTTCTGTTGTACTGCAATTCTGCACATTTTTCAGGAAATTATGTGAGAAAACTCTACATCCTTTACAGCTTGACAACCTACAGGAGAGGTTTGTATAGACCCTTTGTGCAATGGAGATGAACTTTCCTCCATCGTTTTTTAGTCATGATGCATTTAACTATGCATTTGGTTGACGAAGCTAAATTAGGAGGCCCCGTTCATTATCGATGGATGTATCCAATTGAGAGGTGTTTTATTTATATGTTTCTAGTTAATTAAACAATATTTGGAATTTAAATAAATGCATAATATTATTATTATTTTTCACAGATATATTGGGCACTTAAAAGCATACGTGAGAAATAAAGCTCAACCAGAAGGCTCTATTACTGAAGGCTATTTGGTCGAGGAGTGTCTCACCTTTTGTTCCAGATATTTGGATGATATTGAGACAAGATTTAATCGAGTTGGACGTGTTGACGACACATCAACTCAATCTCAAATGCATCAGAAATTAGAAAATTTTCCTGCTATTGGCCGATCAGTTGGGAGGACCTCATACGCGACACTGACAGAATTGGAGTTATTACAGGCACATAGATATGTGATACTGAATAGTGAAATTGCAGATCCATTTATTGAAGAGTTGAGGATACAAACAAAGAGACGAATGAGAGGCCGAACACGAAATGAAAAAGATATAACGAAATCTGTGAATAAAGAGCTGGTAGAATAGTTTGCACGACGTGTAATTTTATAAATATCGCAATAAATAATCATATTAGTTTGACACATACAATTTGAAAATCTATTAAATTATATTTTTATTCTTCAGATCATGAATACTGATACTCGAGCAGACTTTTCAGAAGATTTGAAGTTTCTTGCTAGAGGTCCTATAAAACAAGTTAGAAAGTTCGATGCTTATAATGTTAATGGTTTTAGATTTCGTACAGTCGATCGAGAAATGGGTTTGAAAACACAGAATAGTGGTATATTCACATTTACTGAAGTGGAATACTATGGAAAGTTGCATGATATTATTGAATTAAACTACCACGGGCATTTTTTTGTTTTTTTATTCAAATGAAAATGGGTCGATATTATCAGAGGTGTTAAAAGAGATTCCTTGCAATTTACTTCTGTAAACTTCTCTCGCGTGATGGATGTTGGTGATCGTGAACTGCATGATCCATATATCTCAGCATCACAGGAAAAAATGGTATATTATGTGAATGATGTTGTGGATGAAGGGTGGAGTGTAGTTACTCACGTAATACAAAGAGATTTGTATGATATGGGTGATAAAGTGGAATATTTGACCTCTTCAATTGAATTTCATCAACAACAGGAAGTAGAATTATTTGTCCATCATGATATTGAAAATATTAGTCTAGAAAGGATGAATGAAGTGGATGAAGCAATGGAGCAGGAAACCGACATGATTGAAGGGGAAAATGATTGTATGTACAATTATGTATTCATTCAGCAACCACTTGTTTCATTTCTGTAGTCATTTATTATCATTGTTATATATTTTTTGTTTGTTAGTACTGGGCATATATTATCATTTTTAATTTTTTTTCTGCATAAATTTTTTGAAATATATATTCTGAACTTAATTTTATTTGATTAAATGACAGGAATGCCAAGGAAGAAGCTGTACACCATTTCATCTACTTCTGCGACAGATGACGATCCGTCTGTCCCCACGGAATCTGAGGCAGCAGCTGCCTACATCCCTGCATCATCTCCCCCTGCACCATCTCTGACACCGTCAGTGGATGTCTCATTAGAGGATGAGTCATCGCCTCCCCCTACAGGAGCCTCAGCAGCGGGGTAGCGACACGCCCCTTCCAGTTCATCACGGATATTCTGGAGGGTCACAGTCATAGGTACAAATTTTAATTAAATTAATTTATTTCATTTTGTTTATAGTAATTGTTTACTAATTGCAGATGAAAAAAATGCAACCATGAAAAAACACTTAAAAAGTTCTGATGTTTGGAACATGAATGGCGAGAAGATAGTGGTGTCATTTGATTCTTATGGGGTCCCGACGGATGACGCCGTAGGTTTACTTGGTTAGATTATAGGTCAGCTGGCAGCAGAGCCCATTTCCCTGCCTATTTCATATGATGATTGGAGGCATATTCCTCCAAACTGGAAAAATGAAGTTTTTGATTCTCAGATAAAGGTAATTTTATTACTTTATGGTTTAATTGAATGTCATGTTACTAATATATTCAAAATGAATTTCTGTATACAAATGTTCTTCCACTTTACCGTTGTTGATGTGATAGCACGGAAGTGGACATTGAAAAATCTTGGAAAAAAATGGAAAGATTTCAAATGGAGGTTGTGGTGTGATGCCAATGATACTTCATTGACCGTGCATCAGATGTATGAGAAGCTACCCAGTGGGGTACCGAAAGAACAGTGGAAAGTTTTTGTCGATAGCCATCATGATGAGAAGCGGATGGTATTGAAATATATATTATTATATTATCCTAATTTTACATTTATACATGTATATGAAGAGGAGATAGACATTGAATACATTACTGTTAAATTGAATTTTATTTATTTCAGGATCTCTCAAGGCAGAATGCATCACACTGGGCAAAACAAGTCATCCCGCACACTGCGGGCTCAAAAATATTTTCTAGAAGCCGAATGTCATTGGTAATATTTTAATTAGTTTCAATATTTATAAGGCAATATTATCTATTTAAAATATTTAATTGTTGATTTATCTTTGTTTAATGCAGTCACAGAGTTTAGGGCATGAAGCATCCCGAACAGAACTGTGGCTAGATGTTCATAAAAAAACAGATGGAAGTTTTGTTAATGAACCTGCCAGAGAAGTTGGGGTATGAAGTCAATTATTTATTATAATAACTTATTATCAGTTTTTACTGTGTTAATATATATTGATATTTGATATATAGGTAAAAATTAAAGAAATATGGGATTTCAATCCTGAGCAATCCTACTCAGTCTCCCAGGATGACCCGGTTGGTAATGTCCTTGGGAAGGAGCATCCTGGTAGAGTGCGCGGGATGGGTTTTGGACCCGTACCATCTGAGGTATTTGGCAGGCCATCAGGGATTTCAACTACATCTACTCCTGGTTCTGGTCATTTCATACCTGAAGATACTCAGAGGGAGATGTCTTCTCTACGAATCACAGTTCACCAGCAGGGGGATCAGATATCTGCTTTGCAGAAAGAGTTGCTTGAAATATGTTAGCATATGAGCAGATATGCCCCCGGTTGTAGTGCATCGGCTAGTGGTGAGCAGGTAAATCACAAAAAAAATCAAAATCATTTAGTTTGCACACTTTTATTGGTTTTAAGTTTAATTATAAATATGCAACAATATTTAATTTTCAATATAATGTTCTTATAGGTGGCAGTAGGTAGTGGAGATGAAGGTGGATAGGGTGACGATGCATCATTGGATGATGAGTAGTAGTGTTGTTGATGTGTTGAACAAGAATGAGAACGGTTGGTTTGTATATGTAACATGTATATGGCACATAGTTGCCACTAAACATTTCCATGTCCTAACATTTTTTTTATTTCTCATGTTTACTTCTATGCATTTTATTTATTTATGATGTTTCATTTTATGTCTTGATTTCTCGAGTGTGGTATACATCATTCCATTTAGGCCTGTGTTTGAATTGGTACCACATCCAATGAGAATACCATATATGTAACCCATATTCATACCATTTCTACTATATAGCAGCATTCGGGTAGCCCCATTGTGTAAGCTCGATTCATACCATAACTGATTCATAGAAGTACCTAGGCAGTCCAACTGTGTAAGTCCCATTCATATCATTGTTGCTCCATAGCAGCACCTGGGTATCCTAGATGTGTAAGCCCAATTCATACCATCACTATCAAGGCCCAATGAGCCACAACACATTACACAGGCATGAAGAAAATCCCACCTGACAGGCTAATCTTAGACTATACAACCAACATACCAATTATGCCGATAAAGAACTCACGCTCTTACTGACATGGAAAGAGTGTATCTTGGAAGCCTCCCACAATACCTAAATTTAACCGTTATCAGTATAACATGAATCTAATCATGTATACACTCTATTAGACCACCTAATATGCATCATTACAATAAAATCCAAATAATCATAGTTTAACTTAACTTATCCCCCAAATAACCATGTCAATTATTCATGTTAGACTTAACAAAACACAAGCACTACCCATGCTTTTAAATTCACAATACCAAATACAATGATATTACTAACTGAATACCAAACCACAATCCACCTATATACCATCACTATAGAACAATGTTTCTAAAATTACTTTCATTTTTTTAATGAACTCATAGACCTAGGATAAGTCCTCTCATGGATTACATACATAGAAGAAAACCCTCATCAGGTGGAAATGAGAATCGCTATTTCACTTTATTAGAACACTCCAATCACCAATATCCCAAGATACATCTCAATATTACTAGTCTCTCTCAACCCTAGTTCACATGTCACATCCTATATAGGATACAACTCATGGAGAAGCATCTATGAACCCATCTCAAATATCACGAGGAAAATCATAGGCCAATATACCCACTCGAGGGTTCTCATGCATATCACAAATCCCATACCCAATCCAACTATGAAATCTAGGTTACTAATACTAACTAGAAATCGACACACCATACTTCCCCTGAAGGATAAAGATCACATACATGCACTTATATATTAATGACATTATCTTATGATAATAACTATTGTGAAAAATCAATATCATTTGGTTTGGTTAAGTATAATTCCACCAATAAGGTATTTAGGAAAACATTAGATAAGTTGTTGAAAATTTAAAAAACTCAAACCTATTTTTTTTAACGAAGTCAATAACAACTATATCATGATGCATCCCATCCAACCTGCAACATGATGACTATCTTGGGATGTATAAATGAAACTCTTTTCTCATATCCAATGACATAACTCAAATCCTCAATAGAAATCATGTATAACCTACAAGATCATAAACCATACTCTCTCAAGCACCATGCACGGTTAGCGTGTTGTCCAACCTAAAACACACGCCAATTCACAAGTTACCCATTTTATATAGTAGGCATTAACAACCAACCCAAAACACACAACAAACCATACCATAACATACATTCTATAACTACTCAAACATCCATCTTTGGAACAAATTCTATACCCATATAAACATAATTTGTTCTATCCCATAACACAAATCCATTGTTAAAAAAACTCAACCCATATTACAATCCACCCATGAATGTTATATCGGCCAACTTAGAGCATAACCAATTACATATCATTACACATCTCCATGGTTAGCATGATCACATAAATTGTATCAAAATTCATAACCTTTTATTATATAGAGTATTAGTATCCATATAATATAAATCAAACCTTCTTAAAACACATAAGAAATTAAAGAAGCTAAAAACACATATACATCTTGGGGGTCACATGGATTGGTTACTCACCAAATTGTGATACATACCTTTCCTTAGGTTGGACTCCATAACATGCACCATTTTCTCATATCCTATGTTTCAATGAATACTACCATGTTATTTGTTTGTATGGTGTCTCCTATTCAACATTCTGGTTTGATTTGTTTTTCAGGGCAGTAGTGTGGTAGGAGCAGAATTATTTTTTTTCCAGGTCAACATTTAGCGGCGGTTTTAAACGCCGCTAATGCCTTACTGGTCAGCATTTAGAGGTGGTTATAACCGCCACTAATGCCTTATTGGTTAGTATTTAGCGGCGGTTATAACCGCCGCTAAATGTATTATGTTTAAATTTAGCGGAGGTTTTCACCTCCGCGACATAGGCACATCAAAGTCCAGAATATAGCGGCGGTTAAAACCTCCGCGAAAAAATGTGTCATCTACGCATAAAACCGCAGCTAAATGGTCAAAAACCGTCGCGAAAAGAGGCATCTACGACGCTTTTCTTAAATCGCTGCGAAATAGTAAAAACCGCCGCTAATAGATTTCCGACGCCCAATTTCGTGGCGGTTTTTGTAAACCGCCGCCACACCCTATAGCGGCGGTTTAAACCGCCTCCATATGAAAAAGAACCGCCGCTAGGGGCCGGTTTTGTTATAGTGTTCGATGAAGCCTAACTACCACTTCCATGCACTGGTGTCTGAAAATCTCAATAAAAATATCTCGGTCATCATCAAAAGATATATGAGACAACAAGATATTATCTTTAAATCTTTCTAAACCTTTCTCGGTTCCCAACTACTTCCAAGAGATCTTTATACAACCTCACATCCACTAGATTTACTACTATTGGAAAACAAAATCCTTATCACCAATTTTCACATAATGACCATAACCACCATGTATCACTATAAAATGTATAATGTGTCCTCCCATCATGGAATCCATTAGGAACATATCCATTAGATATCTAGTCATAAAAAATCTCTCAACCAATTTCCATTATTTTTAACAATGGATATTTGAACAATGTAAAGGGGTGACAACTATCAACTTGGGGGTAAACCAAACCATCCTCAAATTTCTCACATATTTCAACTAAACCACCAAACATACATAGATTTAATCAAACAAAACTACAATGTGATGATCTAAAAATTGATTAGGATCTAGTTCATAAGTCTCAGGATTCTTTTGTTCCATAAAACTAATCAAAGGGTATAAATATGAGATTAAAACATCTATAGTTGATTCAGAATAAAAGTATTTCTATATCTTTCTCTAAAACCAAAGTAGGTGATAACCTATGTTGAGGTCAAAATTTGAGGAAAACTTAGGTTAAAACCACTCGTTGAATAATCCATTGATTCCCATGAGTCGATACCATCCCTCATGTCATCTGGTCCAAGTGGCACCAATCCAAACCCAAACTGTAGCACTCTTATTCCTCCTAAGATAATCGATATAGGGTTTACTCAGAAAACACAATTGGTCTTACGAAGCCCCAACATCTCAAAATCCTCTAACTACACCTCCAGCTCTCATAGATACACGGGGTAATTCCATATTATAGTGAATATATTAGTACGTCCCCAATGTAAGTAAATGTAGAAAAGAAACACTATATGTGAAGGTAGACCCAAAACCTCATCAAGATGCACTACAACAAAACCGGCCCCTAGCGGCGGTTTTTTTTTCATTTGGCGGCGGTTTAAACCGCCGCTACAGGGTGTGGCGGCGGTTTACAAAAACCGCCGCGAAATTGGGTGTCTAAAATCTATTAGCGGCGGTTTTTACTATTTCGCGGCGGTTTAAGAAAAGCGTCGTAGATGCCTCTTTTCACGACAGTTTTTGACCATTTAGCGGCGGTTTTATGCGTAGATGACACTTTTTTTTCGATGCGGTTTTAACCGCCACTATATTCTGTCCTTTGATGCGCCTATGTTGCGGTGGTGAAAACCTCTGCTAAATTTAAACATAATACATTTAGCGGCGGTTATAACTGCCGATAAATACTAACCAATAAGGCATTAGCGGCGGTTATAACCGCCGCTAAATGATGACCAGTAAGGCATTAGTGGCGGTTAAAACCGCCGCTAAATTTTTACCTGGAAAAAAAATAATTCTACTCCTACCACACCGCTGCCCTGAAAAACAAATCAAACCAGATTATTGAACAGGAGACACCATACATACAAATAACATGGTAGTATTCCTTGAAAAATAGGATATGAGAAAATGTTTCATGTTATGGAGTCCAACCTAAGGAAAGGTATGTATCAGAATTCGGTGAGTAACCAATCCGTGTGACCCCCAAGATGTATATGTGTTTTTAGCTTCTTTAATTTCTTATGTGTTTTAAGAAGGGTTTATTTATATTATATGGATACTAATACTCTATATAATAAATTTTTATGAATTTTGATACAATTTATGTGATCATGCTAACCATGGTGATGTGTAATGATATGTAATTGGTTATGCTCTAAGTTGGCCGATATAACATTCATGGGTGGATTGTGATATGGGTTGATTTTTTTTAACAATGTATTTGTGTTATGGGATAGAACAAATTATGTTTATATGGGTATAGAATTTGTTCCAAATATGGATGTTTGAGTAGTTATAGAATGTATGTTATGGTATTGTTTGTTGTGTGTTTTGGGTTGGTTGTTAATGCCTACTATAGAAAATGGGTAACTTGTGAATTGGCGTGTGTTTTAGGTTGGACAACACGCTAACCGTGCAAGGTGCTTAAGAGAGTATGGTTTATGATCTTGTAGGTTATACATGATTTCTATTGAGGATTTGAGTTATGTCATTGGATATGAGATAAGAGTTTCATGTATACATCCCAAGATGGTCATCATGTTGCAGGTTGGATGGGATGCATCATGATATAGTTGTTATTGACTTCGTTAAAGAAAATAGGTGTGAGTTTTTTAAAATTTCAACAACTTATCTAATGTTTTCCTAAATACCTTATTAGTGGAATTATACTTAACCAAACCAAATGATATTGATTTTTCACAATAGTTATTATCATAAGATAATGTCATTAATATATATGTGCATGTATGTGATCTTTATCCTAAGGGGAAGTATGGTGTGTCGATTTCTAGTTAGGATTCATAACCTAGATTTCATAGTTAGATTGGGTATGGGATTTGTGATATGCATGAGAACCCTCGAGTGGGTATATTGGCCTATGATTTTCCTCGTGATATTTGAGATGAGTTCATAGATGCTTCTTCATGAGTTGTATCCTATATAGGATGTGACATGTGAACTAGGGTTGAGAGAGACTAGTAATATTGAGATGTATCTTGGGATATTGGTGATTGGAGTGTTCTAATCAAGTGAAATAGCGATTCTCATTTCCACCTGATGAGGGTTTTCTTCTATATATGTAATCCAAGAGAGGACTTATCCTAGGTCTATGAGTTCATTAAAAAAATGAAAGTAAGTTTAGACACTTTGTTCTATAGTGATGGTATATAGGTGGATTGTGGTTTGGTATTCAGTTAGTAATATCATTGTATTTGGTATTGTGAATGTAAAAGCATGGGTAGTGCTTGTGTTTTGTTAAGTCTAACATGAATAATTGACATGGTTATTTGGGGGATAAGTTAAGTTAAACTATGATTATTTGGATGTTATTGTAATGATGCATATTAGGTGTTCTAATAGAGTGTATACATGCTTAGATTCATGTTATACTGATAACTGTTAATGTTAGGTATTGTGGGAGGCTTCCAAGATACACTCTTTCCATGTCAGTAAGAGCGTGAGTTCTTTATCAGCATAATTGGTATGTTGGTTTTATAGTCTAAGATTTGCCTGTCATGTGGGAATTTATTCATGCCAATGTAATGTGTTGTGGCTCATTGGGCATTGATAGTGATGGTATGAATTGGGCTTACACAGCTAGGATACCCAGGTGCTGCTATGGAGCAACAATGATATGAATGGGACTTACACAGTTGGACTGCCTAGGTACTTCTATGAATCAGTTATGGTATGAATCGAGCTTACACAATGGGGCTACCTGAATGCTGCTATATAGTAGAAATGGTATGAATATGGGTTACATATATGGTATTCTCATTGGATGTGGTACCAATTCAAACACATGCCTAAATGGAATGATGTATACCACACTCGAGAAATCAAGACATAAAATGAAACATCATAAATAAATAAAATGCATAGAAGTAAACATGAGAAATCAAAAAAATGTTAGGACATGAAAATATTTGGTGGAAACTATGTGCCATATACATGTTACATATACAAACCAACCATTCTCATACTTGTTCAACACATCAACAACACTACTACTCATCATCTGGTGCTGCATCGTCACCCTCTCCACCTTCATCTCCACTACCTGCTTCCACCTATAAGAACATTATATTGAAAATTAAATATTTTTGCATATTTATAATTAAACTTAAAACCAATAAAAGTGTGAAAAATAAATGGTTTTGATTTTTTTTGTGATTTACCTGCTCACCACTAGCCGATGCGCTACCACCGGGGCATATCTGCTCATATGCTGACGTATTTCAAGCAACTCTTTCTGCAAAGCAGATATCTGATCCCCCTGCTGGTGAACTGTGTTTCGTAGAGAAGACATTTCCCTCTGAGTATCTTCAGGTATGAAATGATCAGAACCAGGAGTAGATGTAGCTGAAATCCCTGATGGCCATCCAAATACCTCAGATGGTACGGGTCCGAAACCCATCCCGCGCACTCTACCAGGATGCTCCTTCCCAAGGACTTTACCACCCGGGTCATCCTGGGAGACTGAGTAGGATTGCTCAGGATTGACATCCCATATTTCTTTAATTTTTACCTATAAATCAAATATCAATATATATTAACACAGTAAAAACTGATAATAATTTATTATAATAAATAATTAACTTCATACCGCAACTTCTCTGGCAGGTTCATTAACAAAACTTCCATCTGTTTTTTTATGAACGTCCAGCCACAGTTCTGTTCGGGATGCTTCATGCCCTAAACTCTGTGACTCCATTAAACAAAGATAAATCAACAATTAAATATGTTAAATAGATAATATTGTCTTATAAATATTTAAACTAATTAAAATATTACCAATGACATTCGGCTTCTAGAAAAGCTTTTTGAGCCCGCAGTGTGCGGGATGACTTGTTTTGGCCGGTTTGATGCATTCTGTCTTGAGAGATCCTGAAATAAATAAAATTCAATTTAACAGTAATGTATTCAATGTCTATATCCTCTTCATGTACATGTATAAATGTAAATTGAGGATAATATAATAATATATATTTCAATACCATCTGCTTCTCATCATGATGGCTATCGACAAAAACTTTCCACTGTTCTTTCGGTACCCCACTGGGTAGCTTCTCATACATCTGTTGCACGGTCAATGAAGTATCATTGGAATCACACCACAACCTCCATATGAAATCTTTCCATTTTTTCCAAGATTTTTCAATGTCCACTTCCGTGCTATCACATCAGCAACGGTAAAGTGGAAGAACATCTGTATACAGAAATTCATTTGGAATATATTAGTAACATGACATTCAATTAAACCATAAAGTAATAAAATTACCTTTATCTGAGAATCAAAAACATCATTTTTCCAGTTTGGAGGCATATTCCTCCAATCATCATATGAAATAGGTAGGGAAATGGGCTCCGCTGCCAGCTGACCTATAATCTGACCAAGTAAACCTGCGGCGTCATCCGTTGGGACCCCATAAGAATCAAATGGCACCACTATCTTCTCGCCATTCATGTTCCAAACATCAGAACTTTTTAAGCGTTTTTCCACGGTTGCATTTTTTTCATCTGCAATTAGCAAACAATTACTATAAACAAAATGCATTAAATTAATTTAATTAAAATTTGTACCTATGACTGTGACCCTCCAGAATGTCCGTGATGAACTGGAAGGGGCGTGTCGCTGCCCCGCTGCTGAGGCTCCTGTAGGGGGAGGCGATGACTCATCCTCTGATGAGACATCCACTGACGGTGTCCGAGATGGTGCAGGGGGAGATGATGCAGGCATGTAGGCAGCAGCTGCCTCAGATTCCATGGGGACAGACGGATCGTCATCTGTCGCAGAAGTATATGAAATGGTGTACCGCTTCTTCCTTGGAATTTCTGTCATTCAATCAAATAAAATTAAGTTCAGAATATATATTTCAAAAAATTTATGCAGAAAAAAATTAAAAATGATAATAGATGCCCAGTAATAACAAACAAAATATATATAACTATGATAATGAATGACTACAGAAATGAAACAAGTGGTTGCTGAATGAATACATAATTGTACATACAATCATTTTCCCCTTCAATGATGTCGGTTTCCTAATCCATTTATTCATCCACTTCATTCATCCTTGCTAGACTAATATTTTCAATATCATGATGGACAAATAATTCTGCTTCCTGTTGTTGATGAAATTCAATTGAAGAGGTCAAATCTTCCACTTCATCACCCATATCATACAAATCTCTTTGTATTACATGAGTAACTACACTCCACCCTTCATCCACAACATCATTCACATAATATACCATTTTTTCATGCGATGCTAAGATATATGGATCATGCAGTTCACGATCACCAACATCCATCAAGCGAGAGAAGTTTACAGAAGTAAATTGCAAGGAATCTCTTTTAACACCTCTGATAATATCGACCCATTTGCATTTGAATAAAACAACAGGAAAATGCTCGTGGTAGTTTAATTCAATAATATCATGCAACTTTCCATAGTATTCCACTTCAGCAAATGTAAATATACCACTATTCTGTGTTTTCAAACCCATTTCTCGATCTACTGTACGAAATCTAAAACCATTCACATTATAAGCGTCGAACTTTCTAACTTGTTTTATAGGACCTCTAGCAAGAAACTTCAAATCTTCTGACAAGTCTTCTCGAGTATCAGTATTCATGATCTGAAGAATAAAAATATAATTTAATATATTTGCAAATTGTATGTGTCAGACTAATTTTCGTATTTATTGCAATATTTATAAACTTAAACGTCGGGCAAACCATTCTACCAGCTCTTTATTAACAGCTTTCGTTATATCTTTTTCATTTCGTGTTCGGCCTCTCATTCGTATCTTTGTTTGTATCCTCAACTCTTAAATAAATGGATCTGCAATTTCACTATTCAGTATCACATATCTATGTGCCTGTAATAACTCCAATTCTGTCAGTGTCGCGTATGAGGTCCTCCCAACTGATCGGCCAATAGCAGGAAGTATTTTTTATTTCTGATGCATTTGAGATTGAGTTGATGTGTCTTCAACACGTCCAACTTGATTAAATCTTGTCTCAATATCATCCAAATATCTGGAACAAAAGGTGAGACACTCCTCGGCCAAATAGCCTTCAGCAATAGAGCCTTCTTGTTGAGCTTTATTTCTCACGTATACTTTCAAATGCCCAAGATATCTGTGAAAAATAATAATAATATTATGCATTTATTTAAATTCCAAATATTTTTTACTTAACTGGAAACATATAAATAAAAGACCTCTCAATTGGATACATCCGTCGATAATGAACGGGGCCTCCTAATTTAGCTTCGTCAACCAAATGCACAGTTAAATGCATCATGACAGTAAAAAACGATGGAGGAAAGATCATCTCCATTGCACAAAGGTTCAATACAAATCTCTCCTGTAGGTTGTCAAGCTGTAAAGGATGTAGAGTTTTCTCACATAATTGCCTGAAAAATGTGCAGAATTGCAGTACAACAACAGTAACTTTTTCAGGTAATAATGTATGTAATGCCAATGGTAGTAACTGTTGTAACAAAACATGTGAATCATGACTTTTCAATCCATATAACTTACGATTATTCAAATCAACACACCTCGAGATGTTACTCGAATACCCACTAGATACTTTCACATTCTTTAAAATTTGAATGAACACATCTTTATCCCTATTTTTCATTGAAAAAATGGCAGGAGCATACTTTTCATTCTCATCTGGCCAGAGATCACGTTTTATGTTCATTACTTGTAAGTCTTTGCGAGCATTGAGATGATCCTTCGACTTTCCATGATCATTAAGTAATGTGAAAATCAAATTATCACATACATTCTTCTCAATATGCATCACATCAAGATTGTGGCGCAAAGAATTAAATTCCCAATACAGAAGTTTGAAGAATATACTTTTTTTCTTCCATTGTTGCGTTCTGATTTCACTTGACGATGCACTTCGCACTCATTTTCCACTATCAGTCAAATGATGAACCTTCCCAAATTTTTTTTAACATTTTCAAGCTGTGTCAATATTTCAGAACTGGTTAACAAATTTGGAGGTGGTCTACGATCAATGGAACCATTAAATTTTGATTTGTTCAACCGAAATCTATGAGATGCATCGAGAAATCTTCGATGACACAAGAAGCACCATTTTCTACTGTGAGGTAGCCGTTTGGGATCGAAATCAATGTACAAATAGGACAAGCCAAACCCGTATAAGTGTTCCAACCAGATAAATTCCCAAGCCCAGGGAAGTCACTAATGGTCCACATTAAAGCAGCATGCATTTTGAACATTGTTTTAGAAGAAACATCAAATGTCTCAACACCGTTGCTCCATAACTCCTGCAATTCTTCAATCAAAGGCTGCAGGTATACATCAATATCATTTCCAGGAATTTGGTTTCCAGGAATAATCATCGAAATGATAAAAGATGTTTGTTGCATACACATCCACGGAGGCAGATTATAAGGGATCAAAACAACTGGCCAAATGCTATAACTCGTACTCAAAGTCCCAAATGGGTTGAATCAATCGGCAACCAATCCCAATCGAACATTCCTAGGATCAGCTGAGAAATCTGGATGTAATGAATCAAATGTCTTCCACGATTGGGAATCTCGTGGATGTCTCATTAACCCATCATTGTTATTATATACAGAATTCCACTTCATGTGTTCGGCGGTTTTTGATGACCTGAATAATCTTTGCAATCGAGGCTTCAAAGGAAAGTAACGCAAAACTTTTGCAGGTGTGTTCCTTTTCTTCTTCTCCAGGAAATTATGTTCAGTCATACTTCCAACATCACCTTTTGACTGCCATCTAGAAGAAGAACATTTCTTACAATTATGTCTACTTGAATCCTCTCCCCAGTAAAGCATACAATCATTGGGACACACATGTATTTTTGTATAATTCAGACCAAGCTTGTTTACAACTTTTTTCATCTCATAAAACGATTCTGGGATTTTTGCTTCAGGAAACGCATCACGAATCAATTCCAATAACATGGACATTGCCTTATTTGTAATTCCACATAGACATTTGATATGGTACAACTTCAGCAGAAATGAAAGCTTTGAATATTTTAATCACCCACTATACAACTCTTGATTTCCATCATCAAATAAATCATGAAACACATTTTCCTCACTGAAGTTTTCCCTTACATTTGGCTCCACAGAATCAAGAAGAGGATCCAATGATATGTTACAATCTTGATCTTCTTGTGTTACAGTCTCAAAAACATCACTTGTCACGTTGCAATTTGTACCACCCTTTTCTGGTTGTTCTGATATGTTTTAATGCTCATAGTGGTGTCTTGCAGTGCCGAATGCATCATTTATGAGGTTTTGCATTTCATTTTCCATTGGCGACAAACATGGGACCTCATTCTGTGGATTAACATCAGTCCTCAATCTTTCTGTATTGTTTGATTCTCCATGCCAAATCCAACACAAATATTGATCAGGGAATTGCTTCAGAATTAAATGTTCATAAACTTCATCTCTCTTCAACCATGTTCTAAATTTACATTTAGGACATGGACATCTTATTCTCCCTTCAACGGATCGATTAGAAATTTAAAAATCTAAAAACTCATTCAAACCCTTAACATATTGAGGTGTGTTCCTCGGTAATGTGATCCAGCTTTTATCCATGTATATCACAATGTGCCTACACAAAATATACGATAGTGTAAGATTACAGAAATATAATATAATAAAGATGAACCATTGATCATAAAGTATGCATAATATAATCAATATGGTTCATTGATCACATTTACCACTTCAGACCAACCGAACAAGTCTGCTCCATAAGAGACAGCGTCAACACCTCATTGAGGAGAAATAAGAATATCGGGTTACACACTTATCATAACACTATCTACCCAACTATTTTTTATGGTTTCCAATGGGATATGTTTACAGAACATGAAGCACCTAATTAATTCATTATCCATGATAAGACATGTCGTTATGGACCTAATTTACACGGGAGAGAAGTCACATGGATTTTTGTAAAATAAACCATTGGAATTGAAATTTTTCTATAGGATGTGATTTAATCTACTGAACATATCTATATTCTTGGAAAGAGTTGAGGTGTAAATAATATTAAGTGATATCCCAAAGGAACCAACTGCTCAATATAAATTCCAAGAAATTACTCAAATTGTGGATGGATATTCTCACTTTTAGTAATGAATACATGATTAAATGTAGGAGAAATATATAAACCACAAAAATAAATAAACCACAATTAATATGCATGACTTATCCGTCGTTTATGAGAAGAAATCAAAGAATCAAGGAAGAACTAAAAATTACCAAAGTCGAAAGGGGTCGCGGGGGGCGCCGGGGGGTGCGGGGGTCGCCGGAGGCCACGGGGGGCGTGGGGGGTGTCGGGGTCAATAAAACAATTACACCCATGAAAATACAATAGAGAATTCTCACTAAGCATATACCTAGGTATGAAATCCATACTATAAAACCATTCATGGAAAACCCAATACACATTATATGAAATCATACCTTCTTTAAATAACAAAATAAAGATAAAGTGATGGTCAAGGTTTCTATAATGACATGACCTCTATTATAAGTTTCAAGACCCATTTACTAAAACTCATTCCTCCATATCAACATAAATCTTAACATCACATTGGAGGCCTCATTATTGATCTTATAATGCATCCTTGGCTTTGGTCAAATAAGAATAGGTGTAGATGTCAATATATTTTTTAGCTCATAAAATGAATATTTTTATTTATCATCCCACTAAAAATTCACTCCATTCCAAGTCAATACTATATTTTTAATGAATATGTGAGAAAACTCCAAGATAATGCAAGAATAAGAAACCACATGACCAATGAAAATATGAATCTCAACAATATTAGTATGAATCTATTAAGAAATTATAGATTCTACTTTCTCAATATCCTCTAATATCCTAGATTTAGAGAACTCACGACCAAAAAATGTCACCTATTGATTATAGAAATAACATTTCAATATATTGGCATATAAATGATGATATCTCAATGTGTCTAAGAACATAACCAACTATTATTCATGCTCCTCATAGAGTCATGATCATACCGATATATCATTGATAAATATAGTCCCGAATGAAAAAAAGGATAAAAAATGGTTTATCAAAGTTATAAATACATATGGTTTCTCCATTACCATAAATAGAATTACCAAAAACACAAAATTACTATATAGTGTTTGAAATTCTATCTTGGACACACCTTTAGCTCAAACCTTTAATCGCTGATAACCTAATCGATGAACAATCTTCAAAATCCATAAAGAATCTCTAAACTGATTGAATAAATCAAAAATTCATAGAAAAGGATACCAATTATTAAGAGTAACATGATTTAATTTATAATAGATAATATAAAATCAATAACTCACCCTTGCAATATTGGTAAAAAGAAATGGATAACCCTATGTAGACACACTCAGATTAATAAATCCATTGGATTAAAGATCTCCCAACTAAATATTTATCTATTTAATAAATCACTCAAATAGAACCTCCATGTTTCCCCTAAAAAATCCAAGATCCAACCAACCACCGGATAGCTACACCTCCTTTATAGCTCAACATATGAGACTATGATTCACAACATGTAAAGAAGGAGGTATTTTATTTACATTTTTATGTTGTATATAATCTAAATATTGACCAATATGGGAATATAGGGGATATTAAAGGAAAGAAGTAGGATATCCCTAAAAAATATCATGTACCCCATATAAATGATAAACCAAAAACAATAAATTCATTTTATAAAAAATTACCTAAACCCATGGCATTTTCCTAAAACAAAATATAGATATTAGAAATTAAATAAATAATTAATATTTTCCATTAACTGTTTCCAAATATATAAACATTTCCATTTTTATAAAAAAACACCATAAAAACACTTCTATTTTTAAAAAAGACTAAGGGATCCCTTATAAAATGATTTCAACCATGAGTACTTCTTACCCTTGAGTAGACCAACTACCCAACCATTTCTATAAACCCTACCAAATGAGATGACGCACCAATGGTTAATCTAGATTTATGTCATCCTAGTCTAACCAAATAAGGATCCCACACTAAAGTTTGAATCTTAAATAATGTCTAATACCTCACCCAAAATCATCACATCAATATTATCAACCATATAAAACTTCATAGAAATCTATAAATTCAACTTTTTATGAAAATAAAATAATAAAAACATATAATGGAAAAATCAGGGGGGTATAAAGAAGTATATCCCAGGTGAATGAGAAAGATCTCATGGGGATCCCCCAACACCTTCCTATCATTTTATTACATCTATATATATAATCTATAATTACTATACAAATATCAAATGGGATCTTGGTACATAATATCTCTTAATTACCTAGGCTGTAATACTATTTTATTCTTGAACCAACTTTGGGTCACCAATGACCTGGTTACTAGAGTTGGCCCATGACATACCCAAGGCACACTCTTAATATCATTAGTCTAGATACTAGTTCTAAGGAATCATATAGGAACTCATGGGAATTGGTTTTCAAAATAAATAAAATTATGACTTAAGACTTCCACACAAAAATATAAAATAACCACTCAATAAATCAAGGGTCCATGTTTCCGTGGAATGAGACAAAAAAACAAATATCCAGTACCTAATTAAGCATGATTAATATACAGGGAAACTAGATCAATGGTTATGAATTAAACTAACAACAATAATATATATTCGAGGGGTCACCGGTGGTCGAGGGGGGCACAGGGGGGTGCGGGTTTCGCCGGAGGGCTTCGCCGGTGGGCGCGGGGAGTGCGGGTTTCGCCAGAGGGATTCGACGGAGGGCGTGGGGAGTGTGGGGGTCGCCGGAGGGTGTGGGGGGCGCAGTGGTCGCCGAGGCCAGGGGGGATCGGGGAGGGTTTCGGGAACACGGTCGGGGAGGGGGAAAGGGTCGCGGTGTTTCTGAAAAAATTTGGGTTTCGCGGCGGTTTATTAAAAACCGCCGCGAAACCTTCACGGAAAATGTTTAGCGGCGGTTTTGTGAACCGTCGCCACAAAACCGCCGCTAAACCCAGTTTTTTTTGTAGTGATGGATGCTCTCATACACCTCAACCATTATAGGAAAATGTGAGTTCAATGGATCCACTTCAACAAAGGTAATATTAGATAACTAATAAAGAAGATGATATACCATCATGTAAAAGTTCTTGTCATACTATTCCTGGGATAACTCCTTATCAATGGAGTAAAACTCCATACAAACATGAAAAAAGAAAAACCACACTCACTAGTGGAAACAAATAACCATGTATAGTTGGGATCTGGACCTTACTGAGGAAAATATAATAGGGCATTGATGATAGTCTGATGATATTCTAAATGAGGATCTACCTCCTTCTGGAGTATGGCCACACTATCATTAGAATCATACAATAACTGATCCTATCTTCCAAAGCTTCAAAAACAAGGTCAGAGAAAGAAGGTTACACTTGTATATCTAGGTCTCAAAATGGGAAAAACTCAGAGATAATTTTCTCAATACTTTGTGTAAAAACTGCAACTGGGGATTGGAAGACACATGGAACACCTCAAACTGCACTCAAAGCCTATCCAAGATCTTACAACTCAAAAATCATCCTTCCTTGTCCCTCCTATTTACCAAAACTAGTTCTTTCTATGAAACCATTTGAAAATAAAAAACCTTAAATGTATAAGTTGTAGGAACTCATTCACCATACATACACAATATCAACTTCGGCTGACACTAACTCTCCAACATGTTTTTGTATTAAATACCAATAATGCATCTTAGTTGAGTAATTTCCCCTCTTTCTTTCATGTCAAAATTTAAGCCAAACATCACCCAAATAGGGCTCTACCAACACCATTCGTCTCCTTGGAAAATAAATTTAAAAATGGAAAAAAGAGTGGATCATACCATTGTCTAATTGTAATATAACAAGATTATAAAGAACACATATCATACCTTGAAACACGCATGGACCCTTTGGGAAAAGAATCTACAATTAATCTAGCAATCCAAGATTCTAACGAATTGCCTCCTAATTCGGAAGGGTTCCACCTAGGAGTGGTGGTGGTAGAATGAACGAAAATATTATTTCACCACCTACTACTCCCTCGACTACTGTATCACGTCTACTACCATGCAGAACACTTTAATCCAACTACTACCTCTACCTAGCCAGTTTGTCATATAAATCTTTGATAGTGGCATAATAATAGGGATATCACAAAATAGAGTTCCTCTCCCATCATAATCAAAGAAATTTCTCCACCTCAATGAAATAATCTATCCCTAAGATATATGATTAAAACTCATTTTTCCGGGCTGTGTGGTATGCCTACTATGGGTAATTTCTACTGACCCTGTATCCTAGGATGTCCCTGCCTCATAAACATTCAAAACACACTTGAACCCTATTCAACATCTTCCAACTCGAATAGATTCATCCATTATTCATTTTGCCTAGAATCATCAACATGAACCCTCAAAGGTTGGTCTACGTGCTAATCAGTAGGTGGAATCTCTATAATCTAATCAGCTAAAAGAAACCCCACATTGTGACCAATACCCTATATAGAGACCTCATCATACCTAAATCTCAGCCTTATTATTGAATCCTCACTAGGGGTCATTATAAATTCATCCTGGAAGAAGAAATTAAACTGAATGGTAAATTATTATATCTGGTGAGATGACTTGAGAATGACATGGAAATCAAAACCAATTCATATATGATGTTTGTACCATTGTTTTCTAGGAAATAAGTTCCTGAATGTATCAATTCAAAATTAAGGTTATTAGGGTCTTAGTGAGTTGATATTTCACCTACCACACTATCACTGGACACCTCAGTCTGAGAGAAAAAATACTTTAAAACGGTTTCCGTAGTTCCCAAAAAACCTCATAGATAGAAAAATAGAACTTCAAACTCATGTGTTAAATCCAGGTGATTTCATAACACTTTAGTCTAGGCACTCCATTGATACCATTATGTCACACGACAACCCATAGAGGTCTGAGAAAAAACTACCCTAATCCCATCTCCAATATGCGAAGGAGTGGTGAGTAGCACTAAGATGGAATATCATACACCTGGGAGGCTTAATCATAAAGTACCTTTATGTACTCACCCATATCTAATCTCAAACAATAATGAAATGTCAAACAACTAATAACAATTCATGAATAGATTTATAATCCCTCATTCAAAGTATGTCATAAATTAAAAGAAATCATAAAAATGGGGAAAACTGATTCCCAACTAGAACTAGAAAACAATGTCCATACTTATCAGAAGAAGGGGAATTATCTCAAATGGAACATTGATATACAAATCAGTTTATATAGCATCACTTATCTTCACACTCTTTTAGTCCTTCAAGGAATTTGTAAAAGATATTTCATTTGAACAAGACACAACATGTGTGGGAAGATCCCATGTGTGGATGAGTATAATAATTCCCCATATTAGACACTAAAATCACTAATAATAATAAATCAAGTATAGTCATATCATAATAATATATGTCAATAATAATGTGAGACATACAATAAAACATACAGATATACTAAAAAAACCCAAAGTATCAATGATCTCAACCACTAACAACCATAGTTCCACTTTGAGTTTTCAATGCAATGGTAATCTATGAGGTCTAAATCCACAAGCCCAACCATACATGGGGGAACTCATTCAAGATATATCACTCTATCAGGAATTGAAAAGCTGATGAAGCATCCCTTCCATCCCAGATATAAGAAATCAAAGAGAACATTCTCTCTGGGTCTATCCAAGAAGAGTCGTAATAGAAACTGGTAGGGTTATTCCGAGATACTCATTCCATCAGCCTAACACCCCATTAGATATATTAGGACTTAACCCCCAATATTGTTGTTTTTTTACAATAGGGTCAGGAATCCCCTAGTGATCCTTAGAAATTGACCCCTATGTAACGCCCTGACCCCAGTTACCCAGAGTCGGTGCATTATTACGTAGCATTGGCATTATCACAAAAGATCAAGTCTTGAAAGACCGATTAGTTTAGTAGCCTTGTAAACACTAGATACATTCATAAAAGTTACATTACATCATAAAGTGAAAAACTAAAATAACATGGTATCCATAGACCACACTCATATCCCCTTCTGACTATCCCTGCAGGTCGTTCATAAAATACTTCTTCACATCCTGAAAAAATTAAAACCTTGAAAGGGGTGAGCTCAGATGCTCAGTAAGGATAACGATATAGCGGAAGCTTTCATAAATAAACATTTACATTTAAGGAAATGTATAACTAAAAAAAGTCATTTAAACTTGAAATTTAGCATAATATGGAAAAATTAAAATGATATAATGCCATTTACTTCCACACATGGATATTCTACTAGTCGAAAAATCACATGCAATATCAATAACCACTTTCATAATGATGGAATGCATAATTCCAGACTTTCATAACCATGTAGCTAAGGCCTCGTGCCAAGACTACAAATAATATTTTGTCAAGGCCTCATGCCAAGACTACAAATAATATTTTGTCAAGGCCTCGTGCAAAGACACTAGTTTGTCTCATGAGACCTACCGATGCATCAAGGAGCTATAGTGGGCTCCACCCGTCACTTATTAAGTCCAATGCCTTCCTTATATGAACAGGTTTAAACATATCATAAACCATAACATAATCGTATCACATAAAACATGCATAAAGGAAACATAACGTTTCCACATTTCAACCACAAGATATCAATACAACACATTGATATAAAAAACACTTTCAGAATCATTTTCAATACCAAAATAAAAGAAAATTAAAACTTTGTATTTATTTTTCATTTAAAAAAAGTTATGGCTTGTAGAGGAAGTCGAAACTCAAATAATGGTCACGGCGGCGGAGAAGTCGTTGTCACCGCATACGTAAGACAAAAAAATTCATTTTTGTCTTTTAGTAAAACACTTCGTATAAAAATATTCCTTTTGAATAAATGTAAAAGTCAAAGGGGTTTATACACCGTATAAAAGAAAGTTGTCTATAAAACAAAATATGCCTCAATGAAAGGAGATTGAGATGGAGTCCCTTACAAATAATTTTTTTTAAATAAAATGGATATATTATGTGTATTCACTATAAGTACACATAAAAAAAGTACAAATACAAGATAGGACATAATAATATCATGACATAATTTGAAAGTAGGAGGTTAACCCAAAGAATAGAAATTGGGTTAAGAAGTTCCCTTACCTCGTGTCCGATTTGACTCGATCATTCTTTAACTTCCTGAATAATAAATTAGAGTTAATTTCTACTTGCTTAAGAAACATTTTCAAGTTCATTATTCCTTTTATATCACTTATTACCATGTTATTAAGATTATGTAATTATTTAAGTTAATAACGGTTGTTTTGACGATCTTTGGTGCTTGAGTTAAAAATAAACTTTTTATAATTACAAGTTGTTCATGTGGAAAAATATCCATTATATCTAGAATTATATTCATGACTTAGATATCATATATATCATATATATCCAGTATATACATGCATTTATAATATTACCCAACATTTAGAGGTAAGAAATGAAATGCACCATTCATGGAGAGGGTAAGCCCTACGTACGCATGAATGCTACATTCATTTCTATTTCTTATTTAATGGAATGAAATTATAATGATATAAAGGTATATTATAATTCTAGTATAATATCATATATAATATCATTTACTTCATCCCTTATGCGTCCCACATATGGCCTTAACGACTAAAATCACTTTGAGGGGGTGGTAGTCCGCACTTCCTAAAATGAAATTATAGCGTTTACCCATAATGGAAATCATAAAGGTATGCCATAAATGAGAAATACCAAAGAATAAGGAAAACATAAACATAATATATATCATATATAAATATAGTGACATCTTAATGGAAACCATTCAAGGTGTTAAAAGAATATTGAACAATCATGGTTTCGTGAGGCAGAAATTCGCCAACCACAGAAACAGTATGTTCTTTAACCATTAGATGAAGGTGTGTGTAAGTGTAAATCAAATAATTATCATAAAAACATCCTAGTATATTTAAAATAATGGTGTTGTTATAAAAAAAATAAATAAAAATAGTTTAAGGGGTTGGAGAAGCAAAATAAAACAAAATAACAGAGGAGAAGACATTACATTAAAATCGGGTAACTCTTTTTGATTTGAGCCAAAGGCTTCCGTTGGAAGAATTGTGACCAAATTGAGGCTTCTAGGAGTAATAGAGGGATGTTTAGAGAGTATTTGGGCAGAGGTTGGCCAAGAAAAATGGCTTTGATGGTGTGAATAAGGTGGTAGAGGTGGGGGCCTTTTATAAGAGGAGAGGAGGGGCACTCTTGGAAAGTAATGAAATGTTACATTATTATAAAATGATTTTCAGATTTCAAAGGTCCCACAAATATATATTTCTAGGATAAGGTGATAAGGGTTCGAAATATACCCATCCAATAGGTTTTTGACAAGTGTATGTCTTAGAGTTTACATAATATTTTCATTTTATTTAAATCGTTAATTAATGAGGTAATCGCTGCATCATCATGGTGTCAAATTTTTTTTAATTTATTTAATGTCTAAAAATTATATAAAATATATTGTGATGTAGGAAATATTTTTATCTTTCCAATGAATATTTATAGTCAAAAAGTTAACTTATATAACCCCATGTAATAATTGTTTTAGTAAAACAACACATGTTTGTGACAATCAATACCACAAAAACTGTTTTTCGCAGCGCCCCCCTTTATCAGCGCTTTTTTTAAAAGCGCTGATAAAGGGTCGGCTTCAACAAAAAAATATTCATATATTAATATATAAATATAGTTATATTGATATATAAATATAATATATAAATTTTAAATATATTTTTGATAAGTATAAATGTACATTTACACTTATTATACTTAATATATAAGATATTTTCTGATAATGGCTTCTTAAAAAATTAAAAAAATATTTTTAATCAATAATTTGCTAATAATTATGGATTAATAGTCATTTAATTACAATTTGAATACTAAAAAAATTAAAAAAATTAAAAAAATTAAAAAAAGATCCAAAATATGTTGATAACGCAACTCAAACTTCAAACGGACATAACTTTTGATCCGGGTGTCCGTTTGAGCTCTACCACATATAAAATCAAATCCTGTGTCGAGCTCTACGTCTCTGTGACACGGGGAAACCCCAGTCAAGGGATTTTCAAGGCCAAAAGCGGCCTAGAAGGCCTCCAAAACTGAGTTTTTTGTCGGGATAACCTGATTTTTTAACATTTTGTGGATTTTCAGCCTCGTTTAAGGGGGTATTATTGGATTTTTTGGTGGGGTCTGAATTTATTCCAAGATATTACATTCATATTGATATTATGTCTTTTAAATTTTATCGTTTTTTTATAATGTACTGCTATTTATAATCAAATATATAACTATAAGTACATATTTTTTATATATTCACAACTAAAAATTTAATTACAAATATAAATAATAAAATATATTTACATATAAAATATATTAGCTTTATCTTAATAATAACTAACATCCATTTTATTTAAAATACAAATATATGAATATTTATATACCTATATATTAATATAACTATATATATATATTAATCTAACTATATATATATATTAATCTAACTACATATATATATATATATATATATATATTAATCTAACAATATATATATTAATCTAATAACTATATATATATATTAATATAACTACATATATATATATATATTAGTGTTACTATAAATATATATATTAATATCACTATATATATATATATTAATATCACTATATATATATTAATATAACTGTATATATATTAATATAACTATATATATATTAATATAACTATATATTTATATTCATATAACTATATATATGTTAATATAACTATATATATGTTAATATAACTATATATAAATATTAATATAAATATATATTACTATACAAATAAATATAACAAAATATATATATATATATATATAGATATATAATAATATAAATATATATATATATATATTAACATAACTATATATATATATATTAGTATATATATATATTATAAAATAACTATATATATATTATAATATAACTATATATATAGTATAATATAACTATATATATATTAATATAAATATATATTACTATACGAATAAATATAACTATATATATATATATAGATATCATGAACTGAAAGACAAATCAAAATAGAGTTGTGGTAAAGGCATAGACGCGCAGGGGGGAGGTCTCGAGTTCAAATCCTAGGGGAGGCAGGGGCGCGCACGCATGGGGGAATATAGCAGCAATCACTGTTAAAGGGTGAAGGGGGTGCGTGGGGTGCGTGGGGTGTGTGGGGTGTTGTACAGGGGTAGAAAAGCGCTGTAAAAGGGGGGGCTCAAGCGCTATAAAAGCCCCCCCCCGATTGGCAGTATTTTTTAATTTCTTTTTAATTTTTTTACATTTTTTACATTTTTTTAAACTTTTTTCAGTGATTTTTTAAAAGCACAGATAAAAGGGTCCTTTATCAGCGCTAAAACGAAAGCGCTGATAAAGGAAGCACTGATAAAATGGGTCTTTATCAGCGCTTTTCGGAGCGCTGATAAAGGGGACCCCCCATTTATTTTCACCGGCTTTATAACCACTTTTTCTATAGCTGATAAAGGCCATTTTTACCGCTGATAAAGGCCGTATTTGTTGTAGTGAATTTTATTTTTACATTAAATAAAAAGTTATTAATGTCATTTTCTTACCCAAGTGGCTCCATGGGGTCCCCAAGTTGACCCATGGATTGTCTTGGTCGGCCATGACTCATAAAATAGGGGTAGGATAAGTGTTATGATATTTTCATATTTTTATAATATCATTTTTACCTTAAATTTCACTAATTACCTTTAATCGCGATTAATAGAGCTTAAAAGTTACTATTCACCAAAAATTATTTTAATCCCATTGAACCAAATTTTACTTCCTAATGAAAACCATGTATGTAGGATTTTTGAAATTCAATACACAAAAGTGGGAATGTTTCATTTACACGAAAAATTAGTTTTTAAACTACCAATGAGTGATTTCACTATTCATCAAAAATCAAAGTTTTTCAGAACAACACCAAAAATTAAACCTAAGCTATATTTGATATTCCTAATTCAAAAATGATGTCTATTTTAAAAAATTAAAAACATATAAGTTGAATTAATTAATTTAATAATTAATTCTCGCTGTCACAACAAATAGCGTGTTATTAAGAAAGAATATCAATCAAAAGATTGACAATTGTTTATGTCCAATTTCAAAGTGAAATTTATTCTAATGACCACCATTGGAAAAAATGTTAAAAATATATTCTAATTACACTTTATAACCACTAAATTGTATAATTTTTCACTATAAATTATTCTGATTAAAAAAGTTGTTTTTAAGTATTTTTCACTATTCATCAAAAATTGGAAGTTCTCAGAAAAATACCAAAAATTCAACATAGTCTAATTTTGATATTTCGAATCCAAAAATAAGGTCAATTTTGAAATATAAAATATATATAACTTCAAAAAGTGGGTATTAATATCCATAACTGCTACTTTTATTGGTCGCAGTGTGTTAGAACCTGAGGTTGCGTACAACACACGCTGCTCTATTATTCAAAGAAAAGCGTACCATGGAAGCTTGGGGTGTCACATTCTCCCCTACTTCAATAAATTGCGTTCTTGCAATTTAAAATTTTTCTTTGAAAATAAAAGGTTGAAAATAGAAAATACCTTTGTGGAAAACCCACATCGGAAATAAGGTTAATAAAAATATAATTTTAAAAGAAAGAAAAATAAGTACAAAGGTCACCCGAGTTATCCCATACTAGGATTCTATGAAAATATGGATATGGGGGAAAAACAAACCATCAAGGTCTGATGGAGAGTTGTAGAAAATAGGATTAAGAGAATGTTAACCACAAGAAAATCACAAACTTGTGATTGGTTAAATGGTCATTGAATCCACAGTTGTAAGAGTTAACCGAAAACGATTTTGTTTTATGTTACCTTTCATAAAGTTGAAGAATTTATTTAGGAGATTTACTATGAACGTAAGGAAATATACTTACGTTTCATGTAGACTTTCACTCTTTAATAAATTTTTACCACAAACCCATCTTTCACTCCCAAAGGTAATAGAACTCAAAAAATTTATGTTTATCATAATTGTATCACATACCATTTAGATTAGGAAAAATATTTTGTAATAACCAGGGACTTCCTGTAGGCTAGTGGTAGGTAATAAAGGCCTGTCGCACTATGGTTGTGGGTTCAATTCCTACAGCTTTGTCCGATGCGATGGGTTATCCCCCAACCTGTAGGTTGTCTTTTTCCTAAATCTATAGTATTATAATATTCCAAAAATAATCTTCATTAATGTTTTAACCTTAAACAATACTATCCAATGTTCATCTTAATCCAAGCCATCCTTTATAGTTATCCAAAATACCTCAGTCCAGACTTTCTCTAAAAGGTCTCTAAATTCCAAAATCAATTGTATCATCAGATTTCTCAAACAAAGTAAAGTCTCTCTTATTGTCACATACAAAAATATGATTACCTTCATCATATTAAAACCTTAATGAAAACAACAAGTACTGCAGTATAATCCTTATATATATCACATTATTCTTATAACCAGAATATAATCTTTGAGTCCAAAAGAACCAATACATTAATTATTCCACTTAAACTGTAGTAACAACATAAGATTATCCTTGATCCCTTATCCTTTTCTGAGGTAAGATTCCCTGACGCTTAGGACATTAATTTGCATAATTCCCCCATTTCCCTACAATTTTAGCATTCAACATTGATAGCCTTTTTCTTTCCCTTGCAATCACAAGCCTGGTGACCTTTTTCTTCACATTTATAACAAACTCCCATTCCTTTTAGGCAAGTACCGGGGTGATTCTTCCCACAATTATCGCATGATGGAAAATACTTCCTTCCCTTTTTCCATTTATCTATCTCTTGTTCCACCATTCTCTTCTTCTCTTGCTTTACTTTGTTGTCATAAGATTTAGAGAATTCCTTTTCTGTCTTGATAGCACACAAGACTATATCTTCATATGTTGAGAAAGATTGTGATACTAAAGCTCAATGGAGAAATGGTTTTAAGCCATCAAAGAAACGATCAATCTTACTTATTGGGTAACATATATAATCTGTAGCATGTCTTGCTAACCTTGTAAAGTTTGCCTCATACTTTGCGACATTCTCATACTCCTTTTGCCTCAAACTTAGAAATTGCCTTTCCATATCTGCACGATGGTCATGTGGAAGTTATTTTTCTAAGAAAATTTCCTTAAACTCCCTCCATTCCATACTTGATACTTCTTCAACTTCCTTTGTGTTTTGAATCAGCGACCACCATTGATCGGCATCTCCAGTGAGGCAGTAAACTGACATGACAACATTCTCCCTTTCGCTACTCCCCAAGGTGTGGAATATTTTCTCTGATAAGTTTATCCATTGCTCAGCTACAAATGGATTTTTACCCCCATTAAATATTGGCGGTTGTTGCCTCATGAAGCGGTCTAACATTGATCCTTCACATTGCGGAACAGGGTGCTCCATACAAGTAAGGTTACTATTCATAACCAGAGTAAGTTGTCCCAGTATGGTGATAAGTTGATCAGCACTAGTTATATCACCAACTCCATTATAATTATCTTAAGCAGGAGAGAAATCGCTAAATGGAGTGTGTGCAGTGATACGGTTTCCATTCCTCCCACTAGGTGCTATTTCTAAACAATGGCATAAACTAGGTTAGTTTAGGAATCAAAATACATAATTACAAACTTGAAAAACACTTAACATAAATTTAACTATTTAGGGATATAATCCATAATCATAAAAATGTTTTCTTTGAGGTAGTATATACTCATAACCCTTCATAGTGGTTTGTAAAGAAAATGAGAATTATCCTAATCATATCCCCCGGGAGTGTCGTAACCAGGAGTGCAGCAATGCCCATTGTTGTGCACCAGTTCCCATTCGAGTCTAGCTCAAAGAGGTGTTTTTGGGTTTTACCCCTAGGTACATCTGTGCCAAAGCCTCCTCTACCTACTTGTATCCAGACAGGGATGTATTGCTCGGAAAACTCACAAAATCTCTATAATACCAAAATTATAGGAAGTTCTTCTATACTAATCCTCAAATTTTATCTTAGGTCTATGTGCTCTAATCAGAGTTTATCTAAAAATAACTTTCGAGGTTAGTAATAACTGCCTCTGATACCAACTATAACAC
Source organism: Viscum album (assembly GCA_963277665.1). Taxonomy (NCBI): domain Eukaryota; kingdom Viridiplantae; phylum Streptophyta; class Magnoliopsida; order Santalales; family Viscaceae; genus Viscum; species Viscum album. Next base: position 535,432,780 of record OY728126.1, read on the forward strand.
CCCGACCCCAGTTACCCAGAGTCGGTGCATTATTACGTAGCATTGGCATGATCACAAAAGATCAAGTCTCGAATGGCCGATTAGTTTAGTAGCCTTGGAAACACTAGATACATTCATAAAAGTTACAATACATCATAAAGTGAAAAAATACAATAACATGGTCTCCATAGACCACACTCATATCCCCTTCTGACTATCCCTGTAGGTCATTCATAAAATACTTCTTCACATCTTGGAAAAATTAAAACATTGAAAGGGGTGAGCTCAGATGCTCAGTAAGATTAATGATATAGCGGAAGCTTTCAAAAATAAACATAAACATTTAAGGAAATGTATAACTAAAACAAAAGTCTTTTAAACATGAAAATTATCATAATATGGCAAAAGTAAAATGAGATAATGCCATTTACTTACTCACATGGATATTCTACTAGTAAAATAATCACATGCAATATCAATAACCACTTTCATAATGATGGAATGCATAATGCCAGACTATCATAACCACGTAGCTAAGGCCTCATGCCAAGACTACAAATAATATTTTGCCAAGGAGTCATGCCAAGACACTAGTTTGTCTCATTAGACCTGCCGATGCATCGAGGAGCTATAGCGGGCTCCACCCGTCACATATTAAGTCCAATTCATTCCTCATATGAATAGGTTTAAACATATCACAAACCATAACATAATTGTATCACATAATACATGCATAAAGGAAAGATAACATTTCCAAATTTCAATCACAATATATCAATACAACACATTGATATAAAAAAACACTTTCAAAACCATTTTCAATACCACAATAAAATAAAATTAAAACTTTGTCTTTATTTTTCATTTTAAAAAAAGTTATGGCTTCTAGAGGAAGTCGAAACTCAAATAATGGACACAGCAGCAGAGAAGTCGTTGTCGCTGCGTATGTAAGAAAAAAATAGCATTACTTATTTTGTTTAGTAAAACACTTCGTATGAAAAGATTCCTTTTGAATAAACATAAAATTCAAAGGGGTTTATACACCGTATAAAAGAAAGTTGTGTATAAAACAAAATATGCCTCAATGAAAGGAGATTGAGACGGAGTCCCTTACAAAGAATTTTTTTAAATAAAATAGATCCATTATGTGTATTCACTCTAATTAAACATAAATAAACTACAAGTACAAGATTGTACATAATAATATCATGACATAATTTGAAAGTAGGAGGCCAACCCATAGAATAGAAATTGGGTTAAGAAGTTCTCTTACCTCGTGTCCGATTTCACTCCATCGTTATTTAACCACATGAATGATAAACTAGAGATAATTTCTACTTTCCTAAGAACCTTTTTCAAGTTCATTATTTCTTTTATATCACTTATTATCATGTTATTAATATTATGTAATTATTTAACTTAATAACGGTTTTTTTGTCAATCTTTGGTACTTGAGTTAAAAATAAACTTCTTATAATTACAAGTTGTTCATGTGGTAAAATATCCATTATATCCAGAATTATATTCATGACATAGATATCATATATATATTATATATCCAGTATATACATGAATTTATAATATTAGATAACATTTAGAGGTAAGAAATGAAATGCACCGTTCATGGAGACAGTAAGCCGTACGTATGCATGAACGCTACTTTCATTTCTATTTATTATTTAATGGAATGAAATCATAATTATATAATGGTATATTATAATATCATTATAATATCATATATAATATAATTTAATCCATCCCTTATGCATCCCACATATGGCATTAACGATTCAAATCACTTTGAGGGGGGGTGGTAGTCCGCAGTTCCTAAAATGAAATTATCGCGTTTACCCATAATGGAAATCATAAAGGTATGCCATAAATGAGAAATACAGAACCATAAGGAAAACATAAACATAATATATATCATATACAAATATAGTTACATCTTAATGTCCACCCTGAGATGTGTTAAAAGAAGATTGAACAATCATCGTTTCGTGAGGCAGAAATTCGCCAGCCACAGAAACATTATGTTCTTTAACCATTAGACGAAGGTGTGTGTAAGTTTAAATCAAATAATTATCATAAAAACATCCTAGTGTACTGAATATATTGGTGTTGTTACAAAATAATGGAATAAAAAGAGTTTAATGGGTTGGATAATCAAAATAAAACAAAATAACATAAGAGAAGACATTACCTTAAAATTGGGTAACTCTTTTTGATTTGAGCCAAAGGCTTCCTTGGGAAGAATTATACCCAAAGTGATGCTTCTAGGATTACGAGAGAGAAGTTTAGAGAGTATTTGGGTAGATCTTGGCCGAGCCAAATGGCTTTGAAGGTGTGAATAAGGTGGTAGAGGTGGGGGCCTTTTATAAGAGGAGAGGAGGGGCACTATTGGAAAGTAATGAAATGTTACATTATTACGAAGTACTTTTCAGATTTCAAAGGTCCCACAATTAAATATTTCTAGGATAAGGTGATAAAAGTTATAAATCTATGAATCCAATAGGTGTTTGACAAGTTTATGTCTTAGATTTTACCGTATCTTTTCATTTTATTTAAATCGTGAATTAATTAGGTAATCGCTGCATCATCATGGTGTTATAAACATTTTAATTTATTTAATGTCTAAAAATTATATAAAAAATATCATGATTTAGGAAATAATTTTATCTTTACAATGAATATTTATAGTCGAAAATTTAACTTATATAACCCAATGTAATAATTGTTTTAGTAAAACAACACATGTTTTTGACAATTTTATTTTTACTTTAAATAAAATGTTATTAATGTCATTGTCTTACCCAAGTGGCTCCATGGGGTCCCCAAGATGACCCATGTATTGTCTTGTTCGGCCATGACTCATCCAATAAGCGTAGGACAAGTGTCAAGATATTTTCATATTTTTTTAATATCATTTTTACCTTAAATTTCACTAATTACCTTTAATCGCGATTAATAAAACTTAAAAGTTACTATTCACCAAAAATTATTTTAATCCCATTGAACCAAATTTTACTTCCTAATGACAACCGTGTATGTCGGATTTTTTAAATTCAATACACAGAAGTGGTAATGTTTCATTTGCACAAAAAATTAGTTTTTAAACTACCACTTAGTGATTTCACTATTCCTAAATAATCGAAGTTTTTCAGAACAACATCAAAAATTAACCCTAAGATATACTTGATATTCCAAATTCAAAAATGATGTCTATGTTACAAAATTAAAAACATATAAGTTGAATTAATTAATTTATTAATTAATTCCCGCTATCACAACAAATAGCGTGTTATTTAGAAAGAATATCAATCAAAAGATTGACAATTGTATATGTCCAATTTCAAAGTGTAATTAATTCTAATGACCAACATTGGATAAAATGTTAAAAATATATTATAATTACACTTTAGAACCACTCAATTTTATAATTTATCACTCTAAATTATTTTGATTAAAAAAGTTGTTTTTAAGTATTTCTCACTATTCATCAAAAATTGGAAGTTCTCAAAAAAATACCAAAAATTCAACATAGGCTAATTTTGATATTCCGAATCCAAAAAGGAAGTCCATTTTGAAATATAAAATTTATATAATTTCAAAAAGTGGGTATTACTATTCATAACTACTACTTTTATTGGTCGCGGTGTGTTAGAACCCGAGGTTGCGTACAACACACACTGCTCTATTATTCAAGGAGGAGCGTACCATGGAAGCTTGGGGTGTCACACCTATCTATATATAGATATTTGATCATTGTAATGGGATATTTTTCTAACCATCTATTTATCCTGGATGAACCATCTTAGTTTTCTTTGTGCTTCTTCTTGGCTAGACCCGATGAGCATGTTCACATGGATTTATTCCATCTAGGATGGGGGGTGTGGGCTATTAAATTCATGATAGAGTAATTTATCTCGAGTGGGTTCCACTAGGTATGGAAGGGATTATAGGGTGATACCACCTAGATGAGTGTTTGGATCTAGGGGTTTTAATGCTGAAAAATCATGTTTGGATATTTTTGGAATCCTTGGGTTTTAATACTCACAAACCATGTTTGGATATTGTTGGACTTCTCAGGTTTTCTTTCTAACAAATCATGTTTTACACTATTATAAATCATGTTTTAAACTCTCACAAGATTATGTTCAAAATATCAAAAAATATTTTTTAAACCTCTGAACAATGTTTAATCAAGTTTTATTTTGTTTTGGAATGATTATTTTTAATAGTAATCCATTCTGTGAAGATTGATTCTTAGGAAAACTTAAAAATATTTGACTATGTCTGTTATATAGTAGTCTTGCAACTACTTCCAGATTTTAAAAAAACCAGTGACACCGTAAGCTTGCTATCAGTTCCAGACATTGGAAAAGGATACGACAACTTTTCCATGATACTGTTACCGAGACATTGTAACCATACACTATTCAGATTGTTTCCAAATGACTAGACACCATTTCACGAGACACTATTTCCTAGAAACCGTAACCATGCTAATAGTTCCATAATTACCAAAGGACAAGGAACCAAAACATGTCTACCATTTTCATATATCACCATAATTATCTCACCGTGACTATGGAACCATGAATGTCTCACTGAAAATGTGACACCATTCCATACTTAACCAATTTTCTATCTTTTCTAATTAAATTTAAAATTTGCTTATAACGGTAATATATTAGTCATTAAATAACAGTGATATACTTAATGATCTTTTTTCTGTCCTGTCAGCAGACATGACGAGGTTCGAGGTGTGAAGATCAGCCACCATGACCGCTCCAATAGAAGCACATGAAATAAAAACTAAGTGTGGAACTCAAGATAAAAGAAGAAGTAGTGTAATGCCTGCCAAAGTGGAAGAACAACCATATATAAAATAACCCATAAAAGGTAGTTATATTAATTTCTATTGGCTATAAGAATAGAAGAACCCATTGTGAACCATCTTGAAGGTATCCTTGTAGTAAGTCAAATGAGAAGAAGAACATATCACTGCACTAGAAACTAGAACACCCATCTCATGACACTCTATTTTAAGAAGAGGATAGGAACATTGCATCTGGGGTATCCAAAAAAGACCCGAGTTGCATTTCACAACACACATATCCTTCTAAACTATATCTCGTCACATTTTTCTTTTTTGTGTACTGTTTTTTACTTTTTGAGTAGTGTGTGTATCTTTATTCAAATCACATAATTTATCCTGCACCAAACAGGGGGATACAAGATATCCCCACTCAAATATCCTTTTACACCATGTTTCTCCCACATGTAAGTATGGAAGAGGTCTTGTGTGACCTGGATGTTAGTTTTCCCATGTAGAACAGTGGGAGTGGTCTAGTGGCATGAAACATCTTGGGTACTATTGTAACCTTGATCCAGGGTGTGGATAAAAGATTTATATATATTTTTTGGTGGAAAGTGATCACCAAGTAGTGTGGATTAGGTATCAACTTGATACTAAACCACTTGTTTTATCTACTATGTGTATAAATTTAGCCTTTCGCTATTTTAAATCATATTTTAGAAAATGAAAGTTTACTTGGACAGTTAGTTTTGGATAGTAGTTACAATTTTTTTCCTTATTATATTAGTTTCAAATGTTTTATATATATCTCATATTGTTATAATAGAAAATTAATCAATATTCTAAGTAACTATTTGAACAGTCATGCTATTATAATTTTACTACTTTAGTTAACTGGAAAGTTTTATTTTTTAATTAGGGGAATATTTTAAATAAACTTCTTAACAGAAATTTTTATATGAAATAAATACACCCCTTCTTGAGTGTCCTTCTTCAACAAACATTTTCTATCAATTATTGTTTTTAAACTGCAATTTTTAGATGTTTCAATGATTTTTCAAGACATTTTCAACTGTGATTTTATTTGCGTTTTAATTTATCTTTATATTTCAATTAGTTCTAAATTTATATGTTCTATAAATGCCTACTTTTTTTATCATGGATAATATATTGGATGGTTCTACTACCAAATCACCTTCATTATTTAATAGAACAAATTATGCACAATGGAAAATTAAAATGAAAATGCACCTTAAAATTATGGGTTTTGAGATTTCGTCTTCAATTATAGAAGAATATAAGATTCCTAATAATAATAAGAATACTTGGGATGACCCAAATAATACTGATTATATCAATAATTGAATATCCCGGAATTCCTTATACTATTCTTTATGAGATAATATGTTTAATAGAAATTTTTCATATAAAATATCCCATGAAATTTGGGACACTTTATCTGTTTCACCTAACAAAAACAGTATTATTAATAAAACGTGACATAACACATATCATATTTGATATGATGATTTTTTAATGAATCCCAATTCCCCTATTTATGACAGTTATCTCAGGTTTAATGAAAACTTCACAACTATGATCTCTCTGGGAAGGGATGTTACATCCAAGGAGAAAATCATGAGAATACTAAGATGTTTACCAAATAGATGGAGAGAGACTTATTTATCAATTATTGAAACTTTTAATATTAGTAAGATTACATTCAATGAGACGATAGGTAAATTAATGATGTATGAGGAATAATTAAAAGTCCGAAAAGAAGAAGAAGACAAAACAAAGAAAAAGTCAGTGGATCTTAAAATAGCTACTTCCAAAACTAAGGAAAAGGATATGATACATACTCATTATTACTATAAAACTAATAAAGATTCGCCATCTTGTACTTTTGAGGAAATGACACAATTATCTAGAAGTTTTAAGAAGTATTATAGAAGTAATAAATTCGTTAGGTAGCCTAACTACAAAGATAAATATTACAATAGGGGAAACTAGAAAAATGATTAGAAGAAAGGTGATACTTGTAGTGAAATATTCTATTATGAATGTAAGATAAAGGGACATTTAAAGGGTGACTATCCCAAGATATAGTATAAGAAAAAGTTTGATTATAAGGATGGAACGTATAAAAAAGAAATGAAATCAATGTGGAGTGATTCTGAGGATAGGTCAACTGATTCAGAGTATTCACATGATGGAAAGTCAAAAAAATCCAATATGTGTTTTATGAAAAAAACAAATGAGGATACCCTTGAGTCTACTATACAAAATTCCCATTATTTTAGAGATGAATGTGATTTTGAAAATATTATTAATGGAGAAATGTTCAAATACTGAAAAATAAGAGAAGATACTTATAACGAACAAATCGATAAATAAAATTATTTAAAGAAACATCATGATCTCACTTCTACTATTTAATCTAATCTTACTACTGAAAAGGAAAAGTATGCTCAATTACTAAAAGAAAAAATTAAACATAAATTATTAAACGAGAGATTGAAAAAGAGAATAGAAAATTTTACTTATGGAAAGAATGTTATAACAAAAATTCTTCTCAAACATGAATCTCATTGATACACTACTCGAATAAGATATCTACATAGAAAATAAAAATTCTCAGTAAAATCCTGAAAAACTATTTTGTTCTTAAAACTGATAAATTTTATACAAGTTCTAGTTTTGGGAACATGTTTACTACTTCTAGTTTCTTGAGACCTAATATAGTTTATTTTTAAATTTCTTTACAAATTTATTATTGAAAACTCTTGAATCAAGTATGGGTTCCCAAATCACTTATTACTAATGTTTCTGGACCCAAGAAAATCGAGGTACCAAAATATTTTTTTGTTTGATACTTATGTTGGAAAGCTATTTAATGAGATCCAATAAAAGTATACATTACTTGGATAGTGGATGTTCAAGACATATGAGAGGAGATTATTCTTGTTTTAAGAACCCAATAAAGATTGATGGTGGATATAGAACCTTTGGTTACAATGTTAAAGGAAAAATAATTATCCTAGGAAAGATTGGTAACTCTCACTGAGTTTTAATATATAATGTTCTTTTTTTATTAGAGTAAAATAAAATCTACTTAGCATTTCACAATTATGTTATGGTGGTTTTCATCTTACGTTTGAAAATAATTCTTACAATGTTTTTTAATTCTAATAATGAATTTGTTTTTTCTACTTTAAGAAAAGAAAATTTTTATGTTGTTAACTTAGATTCTATAGTTTTTCAAAATGTTTCATGCTTAAGTTCATTTCACAAATCATCTTGTATATGGAGAAGAATATTATGACACTAAAATTTCACTCCCTTAGAAATCTTAATGGAAAGGGATTAGTCATGGATCTACCCAAACTTTAGTTTACAAATGAAAAAAATCTATAATCTTTTTCAAAAGGGAAAATAGTACAAAATCTATTTAAAACCAAAGAATGATGTTTCAACTTCTCGACCACTCAAGTTGGTTCACATAGATTTGTTTGGACCTTCTAGAGTTTAATGTCTTAATGGGAAGCACCATATTTAAATTCATGTAAATGACTACTCTATATTTACATGGAACTTCTTCTTATCTCACAAAAGTGAAGGTTTTATTCATTTTAACAATTATTCTAGGACTGTTGAAAATCTTAGTGGTCTTAGAATTAAATCCCCAAGAAATGACAATGGCTGTGAGTTTGAAAATGAAGAGTTTGAATAATATTTCTCATAAAATGGCTATATTCATAACGTATCTTCCCCTAGGACACCTCAAAAAATGGTGCTGTAGAAAAATAAATAGATCCTTACAAGAAATAACTAGAACAATACTTATTGAATATGAGCTACCAATCTAGTTTTGGGAATAATCTGCGAATTCACTACTCTATACAGTCAATAGAGTCTTGATTAGACCCATCCTTAAAATAACCCCTTATGAGTTGTGGAACAATAAAAACCCCAAGGTTATCTAATTCATAATTTTGGTTGAAAATTCTATGTTCTTAACACTAAGGATAATCTGGAAAAATTTTCCTCCTAGAGTGATGAAATATTTTTCCTAGATTATTCAATTTCTACCTAGCCAATAGAGTCTTCAATAATAGAACCAAATGTTTGGAAGAATCTATACATGTAAAAATTAATGAAATAGATCCACATGAACCTAAGACCTCCCAAGAATATATTGAGGATGATATGTAAAATCTATAGATGAATGTGAAATCCATTGACCCAATTATCAAGAAATCTATAAAATCTTCTACATCTAAAAATTATCCCGATTTGAGACGTGGTGAACCCAAACCTGCTGAAGAAACTGAAATTACTAGTCCTTTTTCTAGATTAGTTGGAACCCTTATGAACCATCATTTTGATGTTGTTGTTGGATATTTAGATGAAAGAACACATACTAGGCCTTATATAAGAAATTAGTTCGAACATCATTATTTTTTGTCAGAACATGAGCCTATGAACTAGAATGATGAAATCAATGATGAATTTTGGGTGTGTCTATGCAAGAAGAATAAAATCAGTTTGAAAGAAATAAATTTTGGAAAATTGTTGATAGACCTAAAGACATCTTGACCATATGCACTAAATGGGTGTTTAAAAATAAATTAGATGAATATAGGACCATAGAAAGAAACAAATCTTCAGTGTTTACTAAAGGTAGTAGTCATGAAGAGGGGATTAACTATGAAGAAACATTGACACCAGTTTCTTGAAATGAATCCATCATAATCTTTCTTATATATAAAAAATATATAAATTTCAATCTTTATCAAATATATGTAAAGATTGTATTAATAAAAGTGTATATATTTGAGGATGATTTTCTTAAACAACCTGTTAGTTTTACAAACCCTCATTTTCCAAATATTGTTTTAAAATTAACAAAATATTTTTATAGTTTAAAACATTATCTAAGTGCTTGGTATGATATACTAAGTATTTTCCTTATTTTTAAAGGTTTTATAAAATGTATAAAATAACCTACTATATTTATGAAAATAACTTATAAATATGTTTTACTGGATTAAATCATTGTTAATGATATTATTTTTGGATCTTAAAAAAATTATTTATGTGTTGACTTTTCATTGATTTTGAAAAATGAATTTGAAATGAGTTTGATGGGAGAAATAAAATTCTTTCTTAGATTTTAAATCTTCCAAAATATGTATGGTATTATTTCAAATCAAATTAAATATAATAATTATCATCAAATTTTTTTTGGTTTAGATAGTACTAAAAGTAGTGATTATCGAATGAGTACCCCAATAAGTTGGATCTTGATGAGTATGGTAAATATATTAATCCAACAACTTATAAATGAATTATTGTGAGTTTTATCTACATAACTTCTAATAGGAATGATATTATGTTTATTTTGTGCATGTGTGCTCATTTTCAAGAAAATACAAAAGAGTCACATCTTCTTGTTATTGAATGGATTTTCACATTCCATAAAGATACTACCAACTTAAGACTAATCTATCCTAGAGGAAAATCATTTGAATTAGTTAGATATTCTGATTCTTATTATGGTGATTACAAGTTAGGTAGAAAAAAAACTCTTGAATATGTCACTTTTTAAGCAATTCAATAGTTTCATGGTGTAGTAAAAAGAATTTTTTTTATTATCTTCTGTTGTAGCTGAATACACAGTTACTGGTGGTTTTGGTGCTCATATCTTGTGGATTAAACACACTTTACAAGACCATGGATATCAATTCATGAATTTCCATATAAATTGTAATAACACAAGTGAAATTAACATATCAATGAATCCTATTCCTCATTCAAGAACAAAGTATGTTGATGAAATGCATAACTTTTTAAGAGATCGTTATCAAGAAGGTGATATCGCTTTAGAATTCATTGGTACTGAATATCCACTCTCTGACATTTTTACTAAGACATTATATTCTAAATAGATTAATTACATCATACATGAGTTAGGAATGATTAAAATTGATTGAAAAAATTTACTGTCTCAAGATTACTTTCTCGGTTTGTTATATCGGGATTGGTTTCTTAGTTTACTGCATCACAGCTTGTCGTATTATGTTTGTTGTCAAATTTGTTGTAGTCACACCATTTTGAGTCCCACTGTAATACTGACATCGTAAATTCATGCACTCGTATCACTTTATTATAAAAAGTTTCTTTTTAAATATTTTTTATTGTGTGTTTTATTTATTTTTATCGTGTTTCTTTGTTAGTGACAATTGAACTCCCTAAATGATAATTACCTATCACTTCACTTTTCTGAAGCTCACATATCTTGAAACTGAAACCTTTTGTCTCTCTCAAACCACTATCCCTTATTCTCATCCTTATTGATCCTGTGTTGAATACCCAAGATGAAGCGTCCATCCTTGTTAACTCCTGAGAAGCACATGTCTTAGAAGAAATAAAAGAAGGATCCTATTGTAATGCCCGAAAAGCTACTGAAACTAGGTCTTGAGGATAAAAATCCATGCCAAGAATTTAATATGTCTAATTTAATGACCCAAAAATTCTGTGAAAAGTTTTTGCTTAAATTATGTGGAATTTTACAAGTCCGTGAAAATTTACAGCGCTTGATTCCGAGGCCTAGTTTGCCCGAAATCAATTTCTGAAGTTTCGATTGGGTACGTTAAGAAAACGTGAGACTAAGATTTTATAACTTTTGAACCGATGCGTGGAATTGAAATCTGAGGGAACCGTTGAACTCACAAATCCAATATTCTCTTAAGGATACTTTTACCTCGATCATAGTTGGTTGGGAATGAAAGTTAGTTTTTGGGGTTTTTAAATAAATTAAATAAAAATAAGGTAATAACTTATTTTTATATTGTGGTGGTTAAAACATCCAAGAAGAGGTTAGAGGTGGGGGCCACCACACCATAACCTCCCATGAAAGGTTATGGTTGTGGGGCCTACACACACATTACCTCCCTTGGGAGGATATCCTTAGTGGGTCCCACACGATCTTTAAACCCCCATGAACCCCCCATTTATGTGGGATGAAAATCTCCACCTACCCCACTATTTAATTTTTCCAACTCTCTCAAACTAATTAATTGAATTTATTCACTTAATTAATTAAAAACCTATTTGAATTATTTTGAATTCTTTGGACAACAAATTAAATAATAGGTTAACATAACCCATTATTTTTGGTGAGCAATTCTTTGGTGGAGCTTTGAGAGAGAACTTGGAGAACCCTTGGAGAATAAACTCTCAATGAAGAACGCGAAGAACGCCTCTTCATCATCTTCCAAAGAAAGAAAAACTCTTTATTCGATCTTCGACCAAGCCAAAAGAGAAGGAGCGAACCATGAAGAATGTCAATGACGCTTATTCCTCGGTCTCCCACCCTGATGCTTCCAGATGCCAATGAATCTAAGTCCACTATTCCTCTCCTTTCACCGTCAACGATCGACAAGCGAGGTAGGGGTCATTTTGATTGAATTTGATCTTTGTTCTACGTAGTTCTTGAGCAACGATAATAACCATTTTCTATCACCCTAACGTGAAGTGCGCGATCCCAATAAACACTACCTGACAACCCTCAGTGGTTTCTAATTCTGGGAAGGCGGGGAGGGCGCAACAGCGCCGCTGGAGGAATAGACCGTGGCCAACGGGCCGCGGTGGTACACGCCGTGACCAGCAATGAGCCAACAACTGAAGAAGCTAGCGATGCTAGGGCCGCCAGGCTACCGGAGGTGTGCGGCTCCATCTCACCGGGTAGAGAACCATACTGCGGCCTGTCAAGCCGTGGCAGTGCCGGAGGGGTGAGGTGTCGTCGGACTGCACTAGAAGAAAGATCTGTGGCCACGAATGCCACGGTGGTCGGACGGGGAGGGAGCGGTGCCGTCGCACCATGACGGAGAATTATTGTGGCCAAGTGTCGTGACAGACGGAGGGGGGCAGCCAGCTGAGCCAGCTGCCGGCGGGCGCGCTACAGGGGGTACCCGAAGGGTCCCGTGGTTACTAGGCAGGTGCCATGCACCGACCATTGCAAAAGACTGGGGGGGTGTAAACTCCCCCCATTGAATTCTAGGGAAGGCCCCGCAAGGCACCGCATCTAGTTGGCACTCTGCAAGCCAGGAAGGCTGGCAGGGCAGGGCCTTCGTGCCCCCCCTCAGGTCGGGTCACCAATGCAGGCCATGCGGGCTGCACCACCCACGGGCTAGGCCGCCGGTGCTGGGCCGGGCCGGTCTCAGCGGGCCGGGTCGGACCTGAACACCGGGTCGAACCCTGGTCTGCATTTGGACCTTGATCGGGTGGGCCCACACCGGGTCGGGCTGGGTTGGTCCGACCAGGCTGGACCGGACCCGGACCCATGTTTGACCCAATTGACCATTTCACCCATAATATGGGATACGAGTGTCCGATCGATGAACCATCTATGGAGACTGAATTCTTAGAGTGAGACGGTTCTTTTGGAATATCCCACATGAGGATTAGATAAAGTTGGGATATGGTCGGGTAGGTTTGAACCTAAAAACCAAACGGGCCCCTAGGACGGAAATGCCAATAACTCATAGACCTGGCGTCCGATTGATGCACCGTCAGCTGCATTGAGACCCCTATGATGAGTTAGACCTTTGAGATACTTCTACATGGGACTTCGTGACAGTTGTATTATCGAACAGTATCTTTTGGAGCTGATCCTCTTGGAGACGAGCGAGCGGAGTACGGACACCCAATAGCTAGCTGAGACCTGACGACTGTTGACCTATCGACTTGGAGTGTTTCGACAAGACCTGTGGGAGGTGCCTATGTGTGAAGTGAAAGACCCACAGTGGGGAGTTCTTCTGTGTGACGCCGTAGACCCATGGTAAATGACAGGAGGATTACCTTAGCAGGCTACAAGGGGGAGTTCCTCTGTGTGACGCGGCAGACCCACAATGGGGAGTGCCTCTGTGTGATGCTGAAGACCCACGGTACTCGACCGGAGGAGTACCACAGCAGCCCAAGATAGTGGGAAGCACCTCTCTGTGACGCGACAGGCCCACAGTACTCTATATCCGAGGAATACACTAACAACCGAGATTTCAACAGTTTTATTGGGAGTGTTACATGTTACCAACCCTAGAATAAAATACTGGTTTTGAGCTGAGTCAATGACGTTAGTGTTTTTATCATGATTGATATGGGTTCATAGATACCTTAGGTATATGTATGGGCATATACCTAAGTAATTTTTATCTGTTGATTTCATACTTTTTGGTTTATCCTTGTTGGATTTTGTAAGACCTCAAGGGTATTGGGGTCCCTATTGAGTATCGTTATACTCACCCCTGCACGGGCTATACCCACACCCCGTTGTGTTGGTTGCAGATGAAGGGACAACGCTGACTAATGCGGAGAGTAGCATGACTGGACTGTACTTGGAGGTGGATCACTCAACGTGAAGGTACACGGATCGAATAGACAGACATTGAGTGCTGAGGATGCCATCTGTACCTACCCATCAGGTAGGAACCCCCAGAGGATGACCCAGTAACTTTTTTACATTTATTTAGTTGTACTTGCTTTTAGTTATACATGTAGGTTACTATTGGGGTTATATTTTTGGCCTCATTTAATTTACAACACTCTCTTTTGTATAAAGTTTTACTTAGTGTTTTACTTCCAGTTGCATAATATGTTGTGTGTGTTTCAGTTTATAAAATGCAATGAATTCCCAGTTTAGGGATTTACGCCTTTGGTTCTAGTTTCTATCCTCTATCCTATGGAAGGCGGGCTTGGGGTATTTACGATATGGGCCCCTGGGGATGGGTCGTGACAAATTGGTTTCAAAGGAGTCGGTTCTACTACAGAACATAGAAATCTGATATTTCGTTTCTATGAAGAAATAGTATTAAGGGTAATAAGTGTAGTTTTCTATTCATGGAGTCCAGTGTTGGTGTGGGTGGCCAACGTATCCATACACCAGGATCCTGACTACTGATTTTTGACTCAGCGCACGAAAACAATGATTTCATGTGTGTTTTGAAAAGTTTTTCTTTAAGGCAGATCAACCAGGTCAACTCACTATGTATAATTGTTTGACAGTTTCACATATATTTCTTTTAGGATGCCTCCCTATAGAGCCCCGAGAGTCGTACACTCTGACAGCCCACCGAGCGATGAGGGCTTAGTGTAGGGCCCTTTACCAGAGGTGGCACCAGCGTTACCACTTCCCGTTGAGCTACCGATGACACCAACCTCAACAGAAGATGATGCACTCCACTTGAGCATGTTTCATGAGTTCCGTCACCAGAGACCTCCTAGGTTCTGGGGAGAGACGGACCCACAGGCGGCTGAGGATTGGCTGGAGGGTGCAGTGAGAGTTTTCAGGCTGGTAGGGAGACCAGAAAATTTTATGGTGATCCTTGCTGCGATTCTCCTTCATGAAATAGTAGGAATATGGTAGAGCATGATGATCCAGGTCCACGATGAGGAGACACTAATCTGGACAGATTTTGAGAGCCTGTTCGGGGCAGATTTTGTGCCAGCCACCCTTCGTGCGGTGCAGATACATGAGCTAAATCATCTACAGCTGGGCATCATGACACTAGCATAGTACTCAGCGAGGTTCACTGACCTCTCGCACTACTCCACATATATGGTATGGGACACATTCTTCACGGCCATGACCTTTGAACAGGGGCTAATTTTAGAGATCAGGGCATCAATGATATCCCACAACATCCAGACATAGGCGGGGGTGTTAGAGAGAGCCCTCCTCGTAGAGAGTTTCCTTACTAACCAGTCTCTGATAGAATGACCCACTACTAGTTGATATGCATCTGAGTCTTCTATAGCTGGCAGTAGACAAATGATGCAGAAGTCCAAGAGGACTAGACCCATGGGTGGATGACTGCATGACTCAGGATCAGTTTTTCAGGGCACCCAGGGCAGTGAAATTTAGGCCAGGAGAGGACAGTGTTACTAATGCGGTGGGCCGAGCCACATGGTTCATGACTGTCTGACACTCCATTCATATGATCAGAAAATAGTTGAGGGACCTCCCAGGCAGAGTCAGAGGTTCGATCGAGGCGGTCCACAGGGAGCAGATGGACGTGGATGAAGAGCTGGTCGTGCAGCTGGCGGTGGACCACGTTACGAGATGCTACCACCACCACCACCAGGAGGTCCACCCCGACCGCATGGAGCATGTGGACAGGGAATATCTTAGCTTCAGGAAGTTGAGGCATACGGCCATGGCACTCCGGAGATGATTCGAGATCAAATCATTTTCTACTCTACCTTAGCTGTAGTTCTTATAGACACAGGTCCCAGTCACTCTTTCATTTCCACAACCCCCGTTCGGATCTCAGAGATTCCGACAGAGCTGTTGGCTCAATCCTTATGGCTAGAGACTCCTACGGGAGCAGACTCAATGATTACGAACTTGTTCCGACAGTGCGAGCATACTCTAGGAGGCGAAAGGTTCGGCTAAGATCTCCTCGTAGTGGCGTCAAGGCCTTACGACTTCATCTTGGGTATGGAATGGTTTTCTACATTCCATGCTCAGATCGACTGTATTAGCTGAAAAGTGTTGTGTGTTCGCATAGATGAGACTAGGTTTACCTTCGCTGCTGAGAAGGGAACATGTGCAACACAGTATAGAGTTACTCGGAGGGGGGTGCAGCTGATCACTCACCAGTCGGCTTGCCTTTCCCTCAGAGCAGTTGATGTGGAGAGTCCGACTTATCCTGTAGTGGTGGACCAGTATGCAGATGTTTTCTATGAAGATGTTCCAAGACTACCTCCTTATAGAGTGGTGGACTTATACATTGTCCTGTACCCCAGGATGACCCCGATATCTACTCCAGCATAACGGTTCCCTCCCACTGAGCTTTGCGAGCTGTGGGTATAGAGAGAGGACTTGTAGGGAACACGACTCATCTGGCCCAGTGTTTCTCCATGAGTAGCCCTGATTCGTTTGTTCAAGAAGGCATATGGGAGCTTGAGGCTATGTGTCGACTACCATCTCCTGAACCAGGTGACCACGAAGAACAGGTACACACTCTCAAGGATTGACATCGACTTTAATCAGCTCAAGAGAGGATGGTGGTTCTCAATGATAGACCATAGATCATGTTATCACCAGCTCAGGGTTAGAGATGAGGATGTAAAGAAGAAAACCTTCATATGTCGGTACATCCACTATCAGTTCTTGGTTATGACCTTCGGCGTAACCAACGCTCCAGCAGTGTTCATGTGTCTCATGAACAAGATCTCTCATCCATACCTCGATCACTTTTTCATGGTCTTCATCGACGACATTCTGATATACTTGACTACTGAGGAGGAGCATTCCAACCATTTTTAGGTAGTACTAGACACACTCCAAGAGCACCAGCTTTACAGTAAGCTTTCGAAGTACCAGTTTTGGATTTGAGAGGTTCACTTCTTGGGACATGTCATCTCAGAGGCTGGATTTGCAGTAGATCCAGTGAATATTGAAGCGGTACTTTCTTGGGAGACATCCAGGAGTGTGACGGAGGTACGAAGGTTCCTATGCCTGGTTGGATACTACCAGAGATTCGTTTCAGACTTCACCAGAGTTACAGTACCACTATCAGCCTTGATGATGAAGGGGAAACCCTTCGTGTGGTCGGAGAGATGCCAGCAGAGCTTCCAAGAGATGAGGAAGAGGCTTACTAGTGACCCCATATTGAGTATTATAGAGGATGGTGTAGGGTACGTAGTCTACTAAGACACATCAGGGACTGGACTCGGGTGTGTCCTGATGCAGGAGCGATCTATGATTGCGTATGGTTCTCTTATACTGAAACAGCATGAGCAGAACTATGCTAACCATGACATGGAGTTAGCAGTAGTGTTCTTCACCTTGAATTTGTCGAGGCACTATCTGATGGGTGAGCATTTCAAAATCTAATATAATCACAAGAGTATTAGCTATATCTTCTCCTAGAAGGACTTGAACCTGAGAAAGATGTGTTGGCTTGAGTTCCTCCAGGACTATGACTTCGAGATAGTGAATACTCCGGGGAAGGGGAACGTTGTTGTGGATGCAATCAGTATAAGATCTGGTATACACCAGCCAGGTGAGGTGACTAATTATCTAGCTTCCTTACAGAAATCTTTTATGGATAGAGATGGAGAAGCCTATCTATAGTCTCTTACAGTCACTCCTCCACTTCTTCAGCGAGTCAGGCAGGTGCAACGTGGGGACACTAACTGCGAGACCCAACATGCTCAGATATCCACAGGGTAGGAACCTGATGGATTTTCTAAAGGTGGGGAGCACGAAATGCACTACAGAGGACGTACCGTGGTACCTATAGCACTTCAGGAGGAAGTGTTGAGGGAGTTCCACACTTCCCCTCTAGCGGTATATCCAAGAGTGGCGATGATGTACCAGGACATTCCACGACAACACTGGTGGCCAGGTATAAAGAAGGCAGTAGCTGAGTTTGTCTCGTGGTGCCTCACTTGTCAGCAAGTGAAGGCGGAGCACCAGGTACCAGTGGGAATGGTACAACCTTTAGAGGTCCCAGAGTAGAGGTGGGATGGGATATCCATGGACTTCGTGATGGGTCTTCCACGTACTTCCAGGGGACACGATTCGATATGGGTGATCGTTGACCGACTCACCAAGTCGGTCCACTTCCTACCGATCAGAGACAAGGTCTCAGTAGAGAGCTTGGGACTCCCCTATGTACAATAGATTGTGAATTTTCATGGAGTAAATTATTCTATTATCTCTGACCATAACACACGGTTTACTTCCCGGCTTTAGAAGAGTTTGTAGGATACTTTTGGGACGCAGCTACGTCTGAGCACCGCCTTCCATCCTCAGACAGATGGTCATACTGAGTGGACCATTCAGACCCTCGAGGACATGCTGTATGCATTTTTCCTCGACTTCGGTCGTAGCTGGGATGATAACATACCTTTGGTCGAGTTTTCATACAACAGTTGTTATCACTCCACCATCAGTATGGAACCTTTTGAGGCCTTGTATAGTCGACCTTCCAGATCGCCACGGTGCTAGACAGACCTAGAGGAGTCAGCACTAGTGGGACCCAAAATGGTGCAGGCTACCACAGAGAAGGTGCAGATCATCTAGGAGTGGATGAAGACTACACAGAGCAGGAAGAAGTCGTATGCTGACAGGAGACGGAGAACTCTAGAGTTCGAGGATGGCGACCAAATTTTTCTACGGGTCTCACCTCAACGAGGTCTATGAAGATTTGACCGAGGTAGCAAGTTATCTCCATGATTCATCATATCTTCAGAGGTCCTCAGCAGATTAGGTGAGGTGGCTTACCACTTAGCTCTTCCACCTCAGTTGCACCTGGTGCGCGACGTCTTCCACGTATCCCAGCTGTGGAGATACTTGCACGACCCGTCCCACATCATTGACCATGGAGAGTACGACATTGATGATGAGGTGAATTTCATGGAGGTTCCAGTAGAGATTGAGGATTGATAGGAGTGGGTCAAACATGGACGGTCGAATCCTCTAGTGCACGATCGCTGGTAGCACGAGAACCTCCAGGAGAGCACATGGGAGTGACAGGCTCAGATGCATGCTCAGTACCCCCATTTGTTTCCTTAGTTCGAGTTGTAGCTTATGGGGACGTAAATCCCTGAGGTGGGGGGAAAATAAAGACCTTGGAAATTATGTGGAATTTTTTTATTACATTTTGGGGAATTTTACGAGTCGGTGAAAATTTACGGCGCATGATTCTGAGGCCCGATGTTCCCGAAATCAATTTCTGAAGTTTTGTTCGGGTACTTTTAGTAAATGTGTGAGTGAGATTTTATAACTTTTGAACCAGTGCTCGACATTGAAATCTGAGGGCACCATTGAACTTGTTCCACTGATATTCAATTAAGGAAAATTTCATCTCGTCAATAGTTAGTTGGGAATGGAAGTTAGTTTTGGTGGTTTTTAAATAAATTAGATAAAAATAAGGTGATAACTTTTTTTTGTGGTGGTTAAAACCTCCAAGAGGAGGTTAGAGGTGGGGGACACCACACCATAACCTCCCATGAGAGATTATGGTGGTGGGTCTCACCCGCACATAACCTCCCTTGGGAGAATATCCTTGGTGGGGCCCACACGGGCTTCAAACCCCCATTAACAGCCATTAATGTGGGATGAAACTCTCCAACTACCGCACTATTTAATTTTTCAATCCATCTCAAATTAATTAATTGAATTTAATCACTTAATTAATTAAAAACCTATTTGAATTTTTTTTAATTCTTTGGCCAAAAAATTAAATAATGGGTTAAAATATCCATTTATTTTTGGTTGGAAATTCTTTGGTGGAGTGTTGAGAGAGATCTTGGAGAACCCTTGGAGATTTTTCTCTCAACAAAGAATGCGAAGAATGCCTCTTCATCGTCCACCAAAGAACAATGAAATCTTTCTTAGATCTTTAACCACACCAAAAGAGAAGGAGCCGACTGAGAAGAATGCCGACGATGCTTCTTCCTCGATCTCCCACCCCGGATGCTTCCCAACACCAACGAATCGATGCCCGCCATTCCTCTCCATCCATCGTCAATGATCGACAAGCGAGGTAGGGAACATTTTTATTGATTTCGATCTTTTTTCTAACACAGAGGGTGCGTTCCAAACAAACAGAGCCCAACAACCCTCCGTTGGTTCTTCTTTTTTGATTACGGTGGTGGCTCAACGGCGCCGCCGGAGGAACGGGCTGCGGCGGGACACAGGACGAACGACAACGATATGACCATGGAAGAATCTGGCGACGCCAGGGCTGCCAGGCCACTAGAGGGGCGTGACGCCATCATGCAGTGTGAATAACCAGGCTGTGACCTGGCAGGGTGAAGCTATGCCAGCGCACCGTGCCGGACGAAAGTGGCGTAACCATGAAGGCCGTGGCGGTCCGACGAGCTAAGTGTGGTGTCGTCGCGCCACTTCGGAGAAGTACCACGGCGGACAGAGGAGGAAGGCCGATTGAGCCGGCCGCTGGTGGGTGCGCTATAGGCAGGCCCCTAAGTGTCCCGTGGTTACCGGGATGACGCCACGCACCGACGATTGCAGAAGACGGTGGGGGGGGGGGGGTGGTGTAACCCCCCCCCCCTTGATTGTTAGGGCAGGCCCCGCAGGGCACCACCTCTAGCTGGCACCCCCGCTGGCTAGACAGACCGGCTGGGCAGGGCCTCTACACCCCCCCTCGGGCCAGGCCACCAGCACGGGCCATGTGGTCCGTGCCACCAACGGGTTGATCCAACGCGCTTGGTCGGGACATAGTGCTGTGCCGGGATGCCGCGTCGGGTCGGGCCGTCGCCGCTGGGGCGGGCTGGTCTCGGCGGTCCGGGGCAGACCCGCGGACCGGGTCAGACCCTGGTCCTGATCTGAACCCGGATCGGGTCGGCCCTGATTGGGTCTGGCAGAGATGGTCTGGCAGAGATGGTCTGACCGGACCCGGACCCGGGTTTGACCCAATTCTTCTTTTCACCTATAACTTGGGCTACGGGTGTCCGATCGACGAACCATCTACGAAGATCGAAGGAATAGAGTGAGACAGTTATTTTGGCATATCCCACATGAATATTGGACACAGTTGGGGTATGGTCAGTGTCACGAACCGTCCTCGGGGCCCGTGTCGTGACTATCCCAAGCCCACCTTCCATAGGCCAGGGGATGGCAACTAGCAACAAGATGTAATTACTGATAAAAGGGAAGGAATTTCCTTTGTAAAGTAAACAAACACCACAGAGCAAGCAAGCAGTAGAAGTAAACACTAAGTAAAAACTGGGTACAAAGTATGTACGGGATAAGTAAGTGGGCCAGAATACAAACCCATACTAAAAGTAAAGTACAACTGAAAAAAGGAATACAACAACTGAAAATTAAAGCCACAGCCTCGAGCTGTCCACTGGAAGACCCACCTGAAGGGTGAGTATATATTGCCTCCATAGCTCCTCGGGTCTAGCCATCTGCTCCGTGTACGTCCCGCCCAATGGTCCACCTCCAGGTACTGACCTGCTCCACAAGACTCAACCACGATCAGTGCAGTCCGTCGTCTGCAACCAATACAACGTAGTGCGGGCATAACACGTGCAGGGGTGAGTATAAGCTACTCATTAGGGACCCCGAGAATCCCGAAGGTCTCCCAGAATCCACAAAGGATAATCCAAAAAGGAAAGATACAATCACAAAGTAACATCCGACACTACTTATGTATATTCCCATACATATACCTAAGTCATCAATTCCAGTTTGGCTCCAACATCGAAGCCCAAGTACAACCCAGTCCACAGAGGAGATCACAACCCAATCTACACAGGAAAGCATAACGTAATCCACACAGGATATCAAGTCAATCTTATCGAAGATAAGGATTGAAAGTCAAGATTCGGCTCACACAAGTATATATCTTTGTAAGACGATAGAGATGATCAGATGTAGCCATTGACTCATCTAAGTCGTCAGACCCACACAGGATAGATAGGCAACTAACCCCCGCAATGACCCACACAAGATCGATAGGTAACTAACCCCCGCAATGTCCCACACAGGATTGGACCCACACAGGATCTGTAGGCGCTGGCCCACACAGGACTGCTGAGCGGTTACTCACACAGGATCTGATCCACACAGGATCAGTAGCACTGATCCACGTAGGATGGATGAGTGTTGTAGTCGTCGCCGTTGAATCGATGGAGGATTTCTGTACAGTCATCATCATCGTCGCAGTCACAACCAGCTCTAGGGTTCCCGCACACAGCAAGCTCGTTCGGGAGGATCCGCTCCACGAGCCAAGGGGCTGATAAATCAGCAGACACATAGTCCGGAGTTGATGTATCCAAAAGTTATGTATTGTCAATAGGAACTCAACGCAATAGACAGCGCGTCGATCAGACGCCCGGTCTGAGAGTTATTGGTTTTTTCGTCTCAGGGCCCCGGTTGGTTTTTAAGTCAAAACCAACCCGACCATACTCCATCTACATTCAAAAGTCGAGCGGAGTAAGCCAAAAGGTCCGTCTCACTTAGAGGAATCCATCAAAGTCGACGTCACGTCAATCGGACGTTCGTAGCTAAAGTTATAAGCCTTTTCGTTCCGAGGGCCCGGTTGGTTTGGTGCTCAAACCACCCCAGACGAATCCAAACTACTCCGAAACCTTGAGTGTAATATATCGAAACGACCGTTTCGATCCAAGGATCGCATCACCGCTGACGGTGCGTCGATCAGAGGTCCGCAACCCATGTTATGAGAAAAAGACCGAAAGAGGTCTGAAAGTGGGGGTTTCGGGCCCGAACTAACCCGGCCTGAGACCCCTTGGGTCGGCCCGAACCGGGGCACCCCGATCCGGGTCCGTGTCCAGCCCGCATGGGCACGGTCCGGCCCGTCGCGCTAGCGCGGCCTGGTCGCCAGGTGGCTAGACTGTTTCGGACGAGCGGATGGGGGGGGGGGGGGGGGGGCTCCTGCCCCCCTATTTCGTAACCGGGGCCCCCCATGTGGGGGGCCGCTCTTGTTCGGCCAGCCAGGGGTTACGAACCCCCAGCTCTTCCTCTGACTGGGCGGTCCGCTCCGGCCGACCCTCTGATGCACCACGGGACCGGCACTGGCCGGTCCCCCTGCTCCGATGCCGGCGGCCTGCACCCAGTCGCCGGTCCCAGCTCCGCCGCGGCCTATGGCCGCGGCCTTGGTCTGCCCGGCGGGGCGCGCTGGCACCGCGCCCCTCCACCACGGCCCTGCTTAGGCCGCGGTGCCTTCGGGGTTCTCCAGCACGGCGTGACAGCACCACAACCTTGTTCGATTCAACGGTGCGGCGCGATAGAGCCGCACATTCCTTGCCGCATGATCCCGCACGGTGCGACGACACTGCGCCATCCCCATTCCAATCCCCCACATGGTAGACAAGAGAAAAAGGGGAGGAGGGTCTGCCATGTTTGTGTAGTCCGACCCCCTCCCGTTAACTGATAGCAAGCGGTTCAATTGAACGAGGAAGAATGACGGAATAATTCACGAATAGAAACACACAAATCCCCTACCTCGTCGAATTCGTTGAGCGAGGGTTCGTCGCAGAAATAACCGTCCCGGAAGAAGGCGTTGCGGAAGGAGAATCGCCGGGTCGTAGAGAAAAGATTCTTCGGCGTCGCATCGTCGATCTCTGAGGATCTAGCGTTCTTTTCGACCTTCATCGAAGGTCGGCGTTCTTCGCGAAGAAGAGGAAGATCTTCAAGCCCCTTAGCTTTTCCCCAACATCCTCTCAACGCAACAAGTTCCAACCAAAATAAAATAAGTGCTTCACTTATTTTATTATCATGAATTAAGTATTTGAATTTCAAACATTCAAACTAAACTCACTTATTTAATTATCATAAGTTATCTTATTAAGTGGTTAGTTGAAGGAGTGAGGGAATATGAAGGGGTGGGGTTCCTGTGGGCCCCACTGACCTCATAACCTATCTAAGATAGTTTCCCAACTTCCACATAACAGTTAACCACTTAGTGAAAACAAAATAAAATTGAAGCTCAATTTTATTTCACCTTCCACAATTTTTAACAACTTCTACCTTGTAAACGCAACTCCAGAAAAGGGGTTCCTAATCAATTACCGGTGCTACGAATTCATCGGTGCCCTCGAAATTTGATTCAGAGCACTGGTTCAAAAGTAAGGAAAACCCACTCGTTCATTCACTGAACGTACCCAAGCTAAACTTTGGATAGAAATTTAGGGCACATCGGGCCTCAGAATCAAGTACCGTCAGAAACCGCGTTCTTGTAAAATCCCAAAGAAAAATAAGAAAAAATTTCCCTTGAATTTTACGGGTCTTTACATCACTCCCACCTCAGGGATTTACATCCTCGTAAAGATACATCATAATCTAGGGAATCAAATGTGGGTACTGAGCATGCATCTGAGCCTCCTGCTCCCAAGTGCTCTCTTGGAGGTTACTGTGCTGCCATCTGATGCGCACTAGAGGAATCGATCATCCACGTAGGAATCGCCCTATCGATCCTCGATCTCCACAGGGAATTTCACAAAAGTCTCCCCATCATCAACGTCCAGGTCCCCATGGTCAATGATATGTGTCAGGTCGTGCACAGATCTCCTCAGCTGGGATACGTGGAAGATGTCGTGCACCCGATGCAACTGAGGTGGTATAGATAGGCGATAAGCCACCTCACCAATCTAGCTGAGGACCTGGAATGGTCTGATAAAGCACAGAGACAACTTTCCACCTCGGCCAAATATCTGTAATCCACGTCGATGTGAGACCCTCAAGAATAAGTGGTCGCCATCGTCGAACTCTAGTGGCCTCCACCTCCTATCAGCATAAGACTTATGCTGGCTCTGAGCTGTCCTCATCCGCTCCTTGATGACCTAGAACTTCTCTGTTGTGGCCTAGACCATCTCTGGTCCCACAAGTTCTGACTCCCCATGGTCTATCCAGTACAGAGGAGATCTGCAAGGTCGGTCGTACAATGCCTCGTATGGTGCCATCACGATGGTGGAGTGGTAGTTTTTGTTGTACGTGAACTCCACCAGGGGTAGGTGGTCCACCCAGCTACGACCAAAGTTGAGGACACATGTGTGGAGCATGTCCTCGAGAGTCTGAATGGTCCTCTCTGTCTGACCATCTGTCTGAGGGTGAAAGGCGGTGCTCAGACGTAGCTGCATCCCAAACGCCTCCTACATTCCCTTCCAAATCCAGGAAGTAAAGAGATCATCTCGATCAGAGACGACAGATGATGGAACACCATGAAGCTATACAATCTCCTGAACGTAGAGACACCCCAAGCTCTCCACTGAGCCCTGCTCTCTAATGGGTAAGAAGTGGGCCGACATGGTGAGTCGGTCGACAATCCCCCAAATGGAGTTGTGACCTATGGAAGCGTGTGGAAGTCCGGTCACGAAGTCCATAGATATCTCGTCCCACTTCCACTCCGGGACCTCCAAGGGTTGTACCAAGCCTGCTGGCACCTGGTGCTCTACCATCACCTGTTGGCAGGTGAGGCATCGAGAAATGAACTCTGCCACAACTTTCTTCATGCCCGGCCACCCGTGCTATCGTCTGAGATCCTGGTACATCTTCGCCACTCCAGGATGTACCGCAAAAGGGGATGTATGAAACTCTCTCAGCACCTCCTCCTGTAAAGCAACTAGTACCAGGGTACGTCCTCTGAAAAGGACGTCGTGCTCTCCTCCTAAAGAGAAACCATCAGGTGCCTGTCCTGAGGATATCTGCGCACACCGCGTCTCACAGTCAGCGTCCCCACACTATGCCTCTCTGACCCGCTGTAGTAGTGAAGGAGTGACTGAAGAAAGGCTGCTCCATCACTATCCAAGAAGGATATCTGCAAAGCGGCTAGCTTCTCTGTCGCCTCCCCAAGTAGCTGAATGCCCGTCCTCGTGCTGAGATCATCTGCTACCATGTTCCCCTTTCCAGGTGTATAGACTATCTCAAAGTCATAGTCCTGGAGGAACTCGAGCCAACGCTGCTGTCTCAGGTTCAGGTCCTTCTGCGAGAAGATGTACCTGATACTCTGATGGTCAGAATAGACTGTAAATTGCTCGCCCATCAGATAGTATTGCCACATATTCAGAGAGAAGACCACTACTGCTAACTCCAGGTCATGGGTAGCGTAGTTCTGCTAATGCTGCCTCAACTATCGTGATCCATAGGCGATCACGGACCTCTCCTGCATTAGGACACATCCAAGTCCGGTCCCTGATGCATCGCAGTAAAATACGTACCCAACTCCCTCCTCCGGTAACCTCAAGATAGGCGTGATGGTCAATCTCTGTCTCATCTCCTGGAAGCTCAACTGACATCTATCTGACCACATGAATGGTTGCCCCTTCTTCCTTAACGTTCTGCAAAACTACATAGATTTCTCCATTGCCGAAAAGAGAAATCTAGTCTCATCCCCTGGATGAACCACATTCCTTGCCTAATACAGTCAATCCTATCATGATCTGTTAATTCATGACATGGATGACATCGTAAGTCCTCGACACTGCTAAAAAGAGATCCAACCATTACTCTCGCCTCCAAGGGTTGAGTCACACTGTCGGCATCAGTGTGTGGTCAATGGGTCTCCTCCAGTAAGAAACTTGCAAGTGAGGGTCAAGTCAACAATTTTTTTAACCGTCACCTCTTAGTATTAACATTAAAAAGTAAAGAAAGGAAACGTCACTATTGAAAGCATCTTTTATTACTTCAACACAATGTACAAGGACACAAGGCAACACAAACAACGAAGCTAGAGGCATTATTGGCAAAGGCCTTTATGCCTGGAGCTAGTCCCGCACTTGTCCACCCACTTCCGGTGCTCCATGATCGTTAGATTTAGCTGCTTGAAGCCATGCTCTCCCCTGAGGTTGGGGTGGACCTCCTGTTGGTGGTGGTGGTAGAGCCTCAAAACGCCATCCACCACCTGCCGCTCGACCAGCTCCTCAGCCTCGTCCACCTGCTGCCTGCAGACTGCCATGGTCGAACCTCTCCCTCTGCCTGGGTGGTTCCTCAACCATCTATTGCTCCTCTGCATGGCGGGTCAGGTATTCACGAGACATCTGGCCCTGACCTCCACATGCATAGCAATGACTTCAACTCATAAGTCTGGCTCTGCTGCGTGTGCCCCACATCTCTGAGCCAGTATCCTGTGGTCGTCCGCCCGATGGCCTGGTCCGCTTGGACCTCTACGACTTCTGTCTACTGTCGATTGGAGAAGACTCCACTACGTGCCGCCCTGAGGTAGGTCTCGCTGCAGGTGTAGGCTCATCAAGAATGCTCTCAATGAAAAGGGCTCGCTCTAGTACTTCTGCCTGTGTCGGAATGCTGAGGGAGATCAGCGATGCCCTCATCTCATGCCTTAGTCCCTATTAGAAGGTCCGGGCCCAGAAGAATGGGTCCCGTACCATGTCCTTCAAATAACACGAGAGGTCGGTAAATCTCGATGAGTACTGGGCGACCGTCAAGCTGCCCTACCGCAGCTGTAGAAGCTCCTAGATGCACACCGCACGATGGGTGGCTGGGATGAACTCCGAGAAGAAGAGGATCTCAAAGTCTGTCCAGAGGATAGATGCCTCATCATGCACCTGGAGCATCAAGCTCCACCATCTGCCTGCTACCGCGTGCAGGAGGCTTGCTGTGAGGATCACCATGAGGTATGCTGGTGTCCTCACTCACCTGAAAACTCGTACAACAACCTCCAGCCAATCCTCGACTGCCTGAGGGTCCGTCTCCCCTAGATCCTAGGTGGTCACTGACGATGAAACTCGTACAGTGCACTAAGGTGACGTGCATCGTCAGGGGATGGGGCTTGTAGCATCAGTGACTCGGTGGGTAGAGGTACCACCGGTTCCTCTGCTATCAAAAGGAAATATACTGAGGCCTCGTCGCTCGGTGGGCTGTCATCATGTACAATGCTCGGAACCCTATCTAGATACCATCGTGGGGACATCCTGTAAAGAAAAAGGTGCTCCATGTTCAAACAGTATACCTGGTGAGCTGACATAAAGTAATCACAAAGAAAACTTGAAACACACATGCAATCAATGTTTTTGTGCATTAAGTAGGAAATCAGAAGTCAGGGTCTTGGTGTATGGATACGTCGACCGCCACACCAACACTGGACTCCCTGGACTGATAACCACACCCAATACCCTTAACATTATTGCTTCACATAGAAGAAAGATCAGATTCCAAAGTTCTACGGTAGAACCGAACTCCTATGATACCAATTTGTCACGACTCGTCCTCGGGGCCCATGCTGTGACAACCCCAAGCCCGCCTTCCATAGCCCAGGGGCTGGTGACTAGAACCAAGGCGTAATTCCCAATAAAATGGAAGGCATTGCCTTTGTAAAGTAAACAAACACCACAGAGTAATCAAGCAGTAGAAGTAAACACTAAGTCAAAACTGGGTACAAT
Organism: Viscum album; assembly: GCA_963277665.1. Classification (NCBI taxonomy): domain Eukaryota; kingdom Viridiplantae; phylum Streptophyta; class Magnoliopsida; order Santalales; family Viscaceae; genus Viscum; species Viscum album. Next base: position 535,461,476 of record OY728126.1, read on the forward strand.
GTAAGTGCGGGAAATGTAAGTGGGCCTGAATACAAACCCAAACTGAAAGTAAAGTACATCTACAAAAGGGAATATAGAAACTGAAAAGTAAAGCCGCAGCCTCGAGCCGTCCACTGGAAGTCCTACCTGAAGGGTGATTATAGATAGCCTCCACAACTCCTCGGGTCCAGCCGTCCGCTCCGTGTACGTCCCGCCCGATGGTCCACCTCCAGGTACTGACCTTCTCTGCGAGCCTCAAATCCGATCAGCGATGTCTGTCGCCTGCAACCAACACAATTTAGTGCGGGCATAGCCCATGCAGGGGTGAGTATAAGATACTCAGTAGGGACCCCGAGACCCCCCCGAAGGTCTCCCAGAATCCACAAAGGATAGTCCACAAAGTTGAGATACAATCACAAAGTAACATCCGACACTACTTAGGTATATGCCCATACATATACCTAAGTCATCAATTCCAGTTCGGCTCCAACATCCGAGCCCAAGTACAACCCAGTCCACACAAGAGATCACAACCCAATCCACACAGGAAAGCATAACGTAATCCACACAGGATATCAAGTCAATCTTATCGAAGATAAGGATTGAAAGTCAAGATTCAACTCACTCATGTATACTTTTTCGTAAGACGATAGAGAAGATCAGATATAGCCACTGATTCATCTAAGCAGTCAGACCCACATGGGATCGATAGGTAACTAAACCCTGTAATGACCTACACATGATACATAGGTAACTAACCCCCGCAATGACCCACACAGGATCGGACCCACACAGGATCTGTAGGCGCTTCCCACACAGGACCACTAAGCACTGACCCACACAGGATCTGACTCACACAAGATCAGTAGCACAAATCCACGTAGGATCGCGGAGTGCTGTAGTCATCTCCGTCGAATCCACGAAGGATTTCTGTATAGTCATCAATGTCGTCGCAGTCGCATCGAGCTCTAGGGTTCCCGCACACAGCAAGCTCGTTCAGGAGGATCTGCTCCACGAGCCGAGGGGATGATACATCAACTGACACATAGTTTAGAGTTGATGTATCCAAAAGTTCCCTATCGTCAATAAGAACTCAACGCGACATACGGCGCGTCGATCCGACGCCCGGTCTGAGGGTTATTGGCTTTTTCGTCCCAGTGGCCCGGTTGGGTTTTAAGTCAAAACCAACCCGAACATTCTCCAACTATGTCCAAATCTCGAGCGGAGTAAGCCAAAAGGTCCGTCTCTCTTAGAGGAATCCATCAAAGTCGACGGCACGTCAATCGAACGTCCGGAGCTCAAGTTATAAGCGTTTCTGCTCCGAGGGCCCGATTGGTTTCTTGCTCGAACCAACCCGGCCGAACCCAATGTACTCTGAATCCTTCAGTGTAATATATCGAAACGACCTTTTAGATCTAAGGATCACATCTCCGCTAACGGTGCATCTATCGGAGGTCCGCAGCCCTTGTTATGGGAAAAAGACCGAAAGAGGTCCAGAAGTGGGGGTTTCGGGCCCGGACCGACCCGGCCCGAGACCCCCTGGGTCGGCCCGAACCGGGTCGCCCGACCCAGTTCCGGGTCCGTCCCGCATGGGCGCGGCCTGGCCCGGCTGGCGTGGCCCGGTCGCCAGGTGGCTCGGCAGTTTCGGCCGAGCGGATGGGGGGTGGGGGGGCGCATGCCCCCTGTTTCGTAACAGAGGACCCCATGTGGGGGGCTGCTCTTGTCCGGCCAGCCGGGGGTTACGAACCCGCGGCTCTTCCTCTGACCGGCAGGCCCGTTCCGGCCGGCCCGCTGCTGCGCCACGGGACCAGCACTGGCCGGTCCCCCTGCTCCGATGCCAGCGGCCTAGAACCGGCCGCGGCCTTGGTCCGCCTGGCTCGGCGCGATGGCACCACGCCCCTCCACTGCGGCCCCGCTCCGGCCGCGGTGCCTTCGGGGTTCTCTGGCCCAGTGCGACGGCCCCACAACCTTGTTCAATTCAACGGCGTGGCGCGACGGCGCCACACATTCCTTGCCGCATGATTCCGCACGGTGCGAAGACACCGCACCATCCCCGTTCCAATCCACCACAAGGCAGACAAGAGAAAAATGGGAGGAGGGTCAGCTGTGTTTTTGCGGTCCGACCCCCTCCCGTTTACTGATAGCAAGAAGTCCAATTGAATGAGAAAAGATGATGGAGGAATTCATGAATAGAAACAGATAAATCCCATACCTCTTTGAATTCATTGAGCGAGGGTTCATCGCGGAAATAACTGTAGCGGAAGAAGGCGTCGCGGAAGGAGAATCGTCGTGTCACGGAGAAATGATTCGTTGGCGTCACATCGTCGATCTCCGAGGATCCGGAATTCTTTTCGACCTTCATCCGAGGTCAGTGTTCTTCGTGTTCTTCACGTTCTACGCGGAGAAAAAAAAGATCTTCAAGCCCCTTAGCTTTTCATCAAAATCCTCTCAACGCAACAAGTTCCAACCAAAATAAAATAAGTGCTTCACTTATTTTATTATCATGACTTAAGTATTTGAATTTCAAACATTCAATATAAACTCACTTATTTAATTAACATAAGTTATCTAATTAAATGGTGAGTTGAAGGAGTTAGGGAATATGAAGCGGTGGGGTTCGCGTGGGCCCCACTACCGTCATAACCTATCTAAGATAGTTTCCCAACTTCCACATAACGGTTAACCAGTTAGTGAAAATAAAATAAAATTGAAGCTAAATTTTATTTTAACTTCCACAATTTTTAACAACTTCTCCCCCGTAAAAGAAATTCCAGAAAAGGGGTTCCTAAGAAAATACCGGCACTGAAAATTCATCGGTGCCCTCAGAATTCGATTCCGAGCACCAGTTCAAAAGTTAGGAAAACCCGCTCGTTCGTTCACTGATCGTACCCGAGCTAAACTATGGATAGAAATTCCGGGCACACCGGGCCTCAGAATCAAGTGCCGTCAGAAACCGCGTACTTGTAAAATCCCAAAGAAAATTAAGAAAAAATTTCCCTCGAATTTTATGGGTCTTTACAGCCGGGTTGGTTGGAACCTAAAAACCAACTGGGCCTCAGGGACGGAAATGTTAATAATTCACAGATCGGGCATCCGATTGACGCGTCGTCTATTACATTGAGACCCCTATGATGAGGCAGACCTTTGAGATACTTCTACTTGGGACTTTGTCACAGTTGAAGTATCGACCAGTAGCTTGTGGAGTGGATCCTCCCAGAGATGCGTGAGCGGAGTATGAAGACCTAGTAGCTGGCTGAGCCCTAATGACTGCTGACCTATCGACTCAGAGTGTTTCGACTAGCCCTGTGAGAAGATACTCTATGTGACGCAGTAGACCCATAGTGGGGAGCACCTCTATGTAACACGGCATACCCACGATACTAGACATGAGGAGTACCATAGTAGGCTACGAGGGGGAGCACCTCTGTGTGACATGGAAGACCCACAGTGGGGAGCACCTCTCTGTGACGCTGTAGACCCATGGTACTCGAAAGGAGAGTACCACAACATTCCATGATATTGGGAAGCACCTCTATGTGACGCGACATGCCCATATTACTCTATTAAGTTGGAGTATAGCAGCAACTGATGTTTCGATAGTTTGTTTGGGAGTGTTACATGTTACCACCCCTAGAATAAAATCCTAGTTTTGAGGTGAGACAATGATGTTACTGTTTTCCTCATGATTGGGATGAGTTACTATATAAATTTTTTATATGTTTGGGCATATACCTAAGTAATTGTTATCCGTTTATTTCATAGTTTGTGTTTTATCCTTGTTGGATTTTGTGAGACCTTTAGGGTCTCGGGGTCCCTACTGAGTATCGTTATACTCACCCCTACATAGGCTATACCCGCAACTCATTATGTTGGTTGCTGATGACGGACATCGCTGACTGAGGCGGAGAGTAGCAGGATTGAACGATACCCGAAGGTGTATCACTCGGCGTGACGGAACACGGAGCAGACGAATGAACGTGGTGTGATGAGGATGCCATATGTACCTATCCATTAGGTAAGAACCCCTAGAGGATGTCCCAGTAGCTGTTTTACTTTTCTTCAATTATACTTGCTTTTATTTGTACCTGTACTTTACTATTGGGCTTGTATTTCCGGCCCCGTTTACATTATAGTACTCTCTTTTGAATACAGTTTTACATAGTGTTTTACTTCTAGTTGTATACTCTGTTGTGTGTGTTTCAGTTTATAAAGGCAATTACTTCATAGTTTAGGTATTTACGCCTTTGGTTCTAGTCTCCAGCCCTTGGCCTATCGAAGGCGAGCTTGGGGTAGTCAAGATACGGTCCCCGGGGGATGGGTCGTGACATGTAAAGTGTCTCTTTTCTAATATGTCTATTATTCTAATAGTTCTTATAGAACTAGGTTGGTTGGATTGGTTATCCAATTTTAAGAGACCCATTTATCAAAATCTTTTCTTTGAGTTTTATCAGTATGTCCAGTTTACATTCACTCAGAGGATGATTTTGTTGTAAGTAGATGGGTAAATGTTTCAAGATGCACTTTTTCTTCATGGTATGGGCCGCCTGTCTAGGAATACCTCATGAATGGATTGCTGAGGACTACCAGAGAGGTCCTCCTTCACCTAGTGATGTGTTTATCCTAGAACAGTCTCTAAGAAGTGTGAATAGAAATAAGAAGAAAATAATGCCTATTATTATGAATCTTGATGGATAGTAAAGGTTTTCGTTCATGTTCTTTCAATATCTCATTTTCCTAAGGAAATGGGATTATTCCACTATTAACTATCACGATGTATTTTTTATTTATCTTATGAATAATGGACAAGAAATCAACTTGTGAAAATATATTCTACTTTAGATGTGTGATATGCTAAAAACTATATCAAATTCCCCTCTATTTTCTATTAAAGTTTCATTTATGATATTCTTCTAGAAAAAGGAGTGGTTGTCCATAATGAATAAGTGTTTGAGGGATATGATTTATGTATCTCTAAGGATACATTCTGGAGAATGAAAACATGGTGGAATCCATGTCAAATATAATGGGTTGAGGACAATGGTAGGTGGTATGAGAATTTTATTCCAGTTGAAAATACCTAAAGACCTAAAAATATATCTAATCCTAGATTACAAGATGATGAAATTGTGGATTATTCAGATTAAGAAACAAATGATGATGTTGGTGATGGTTTTTTGGGATTTTCTCCAAAGATATCACCTCTATCTAAAGGTGATGTTGATGCGAGTAGATGGGTTGAATATGTGGATAAAGGAAGTGCTAGTGTAGAGGAATATACTACTGTTGAGTAGGAGACTGATGTTGATCAAGATCCTTCTACTGAGGAAGAGCCTGATGTTGTTGGACAGTCTTAAGAACAGGTTTAAACTAAATTAATCTTATCTACTGAGGGAAGGATTGTACATGCCCTGGAGATAGATGATGGTGATACTAAAAATGTTGAATGTATGGGAGTGGGTAAAGAGATTGAGTCTCTTAGTCCTAGAAGAGATGCACTAGTTGAGGGGGAACAACACTCCTGCATAGAATGTTTCCAACTTCCAAATCATGTTGATCCATGTTCTGTAGATACCTAGTATATGTTTTTCTATTTATTTTGATGTGGATGATACACAAGCGGACTTAGTATAAGGGCTAGATCATTCAACTGTGTTTTAGTTGAATCCAATATCTACTAAATAGGTAAACTCTTCTAAAGAATCTGGGCCTATTTTCGTTCTTATTTATCAACATTCTCAAGAATCAATTAATTTTTTAAGTCATAGTGTTCTAAAAGTTTTTGGTGATAAATTTTTGTCTAAATTTGAGAAAATACTAAAGTATCAACCTAAATTTTGAAAAATCATAGTGAAAGTGATGTTGTACTACTAAAAGAGAATATTATATAGCCTATTCAACCAAAGATGCTTTAGGAAATTTAGAAAGTTCACATTGAGAACAAGAAACTGAGTGATGAGGTGAAATATCTAAAATCTATGGTTGATGATATGAAAAATTCCATAAAGACTGTTTATCCTTCTGTTTCTCATCTTAGTGAGGATGATGATGACAAGATATCAAAGAATGTTTAATCTCTGATTCAACCAAACTTGATTTCTATGTATGAAAAGGTGGTTGAGAATAGCCACAAGATAACCAATGAGAGGTGGGGGATTATCTCTGCACTCAATAAGTTGGGCGATCAACATTGAGGTTGTTTACAAACTTTTATAAATTTGCTTAAGACTCTAAAATTAGATATTTTAGATTCATATTCCTTTGGACAGACATCTCAGTCTATGGAAAATGACTTGATCGGATCATTTTTTTCGAGAAGAGCTGAAGTAAATGATGAGTGTTATTGATAAGGAATGTATCTTTTCTATCATCAAGAACAGTGAACATGTTCTTGATTTGGTGAGGTTCCAATCAAATATTTCCACATATGCTCAGGAATAAATCTCGATGAAAGTGGACATCTACTTTAAGATAATTTATTCTAAGCATGATTTGACCAATCACTTCAAGTATCATGTGAATAATTTAAATATACCTCCAGTAAATCTAGCTTTCAAAGATCAAGTGGTGAAGATCAGGGAATTCAAAACCACTCTAGATAAGTTTTTGTAAAACTAGGATGAATTTGAGAAGTCCATAAAATATGGTGGATAGATCATTCAGAACATTATAAACCCCTTGAAACCATATCTCCATGTTAAGAGTACCGCCATTGTGGCTCCTAAAACTGCTTTTTTGAGGCCTGATCCACCTTCTTCTGCCTACAATTTTTCCTCCATCTCTTTCTCTCTAATGACTATGTCTATGGCTCAGGCTTTGATCCAGATATGACATATCATTATAAAGCTACGATTTACTAGTTCTTCCACCAGACCTACCCCTTCACCTTCTATCATTGAAGGAGTGCCACTACCTTCCCAAACCACTTATTATAAGACCTCCACTTTGGCACCTCTTACTTCTCCATCGAATGTCTCTAAAAAAGGAAAATCCATGTCTTCTGACTTTACTGAGAAGTGAATACTGATTTTGATAGGGATATTCAATATTTTTTTTCTTTATTGTAGTGTAATTTATCCTTTTATTGAATAGAATGTGTCCTACTATTATTTTCTTTTATGTCTTTGTTTTTTATCTTTATTTCTCCTATATGTTTGATAATCCCAAAGGGTATGAAATAATAAGAAGGCATTATAAGGGGAGAAACCTAAAAGGAACTAGAATTATATGAGGGATACCTATAAGGAAACCATAAGAACTTACAAAAGAAATATCCTTTATGATATTTATTACGTATATTCTTTAATATCATGATATGATAACTGTAACACCCTGAGATTTTATGAAATATAATCTTTTTAATTTCATTAATGTCTTGTGTTGTACGTTACACTAAAAGTAGCTTGAAAAACACGTATCCCTGACTTGCCTTGCATTACACGCAATCGCGACCTTCCTCGATAGTGTGTGTAGTACAAAATACCAAGTTTCACTAAACGAGATATTATTATAATGTTATTATGAACTAGCCGTTATGAATAGTAATACCCAATTTTTTAAATTTTATAAATTTTTTCTTTCAAAATGGACTTCATTTTTTGATTCGGAATATCGAAATTAGCTTAGGGTGAAATTTTGGTACTTTTCGGATAACATTCAAATTCTGATGAATAGTGAAAATTACTAAATTTTAATTAAAAACAACTTTTTAAATCGAAATAATTAATAGTGATAAATTATTATTTTGAGTTGTTTTAAAGTATATTTAGAATATATTTTTACAATTTAATACAATGTTGGTCATTGGATGTAATTTCACATTTAAACCAGACATAAACAAGTGTCAATCTTTTGATATTTATTATCTCTTAAAAACACGCTATTTGTTTTGACGACGTGAATTAATTTTTAAATTAGTTAATTTAACTGATATGTCTTGAATTTGGTAAAATAGACATCATTTTTGAATTCATAATATCAAATATAGCTTAGGCCTAATTTTTGGTATTTTTCTGGAAACTTTCATTTTTTGATGAATAGTGAAACAACTAAGTGGTAGTTAAAAAACTGAATTTTTCATAAAACATAATTTTACCGCTTCTATGAGTGGAATTTTGAGAATCCGAGGGACACGGTTAATATCAAGGACTAAAATTTGGTTCAATGAGATGAAAATAATTTTTTGTGAATAGTAATTTTTTACTTTTTTTACCACTGTTAAAAGTAAATAGGGCAATTAAGGGTAAAAGTGTTATTATTATTACCCGAACATATGTCTTAATTCTATTGGATAAGTGTAATTCGACCAAAAGCAACCTTAGGAATAAAATATGAACATTTAGGCCCACTTTGATTATATTATGACATTTATTATTAATTTATTTAAAGAAGGGTTAAAATAGTTAAAATCAAGGTTTAATAACAAAATTAGTTTTAATATATGGTTATACATAAGATAAATTCGACTATAAATATGAATTATAAAGATAAGAAAATTTTCTACATAATGGTATTTTATTTTTAATTTTTAGACTTAAAATAATTTAATTTATTTACGACACAATGATGATGCAATAATTGTCTTATTAAGGAAATATTGACATAAATGATGTTATAAATACCCAAAAGAATGTAATTTGAGACTTTTTATAAATTCCAATAATTTTATATGTTAATATGACATGTTAGTATTGATTTTATTAACTTCATTTGAACTAATAATTCTGTTATGATTTTCACAAAAATCAATTACCAAATAGTGTCAAAATTGACATAAAATAGTTTTTAAAACGAATATTATATTATTAATTGTTATTATATTCCTAAAAATATACGGATCAGCCAAGCTACTTATATCATGATAGGTGTATCATTATTGGAATAGCTGGGGGTCACTTGGATGTATATGATATGTTTATTTACTATATAATATAAAAATACAAAGTGACATGGTAAATGTCAATCTAATTAACTAAGATTTAAAACTAATATATAAGGTTAATATAATGACCTAAACTTGTCTAAATTATATTGTATGAAAGGCTTTTGACCCATCCCCACATTATCTTCGAAATATATCAATTTTGAGATATTAAAAACCGAATATGACTTTATAAGAAAATAATATTTTTAGTTATTCCAAAGGTGCCCCTCTCCTCCCTTATAAAAGGGCACCTCCTCCCTCTCTTCCTCACACCACTATGAGCCTTTAATCTCAGCCAACCCCTGAAAAATTATCTTCTCCGCTTTTATATAAACATCCTAGAGGTCCTGGTCTTCTTCAATGACCAATTTCATTACCCTAAGAGGAGGTCTCAAAGAGGCGCTTCAAAGAAGAGGTAATGTCCGTTACCGATTCTTTCAACTTTATTTCTTCTTCCAATTCTTCTTTTTTAGTTTTTTCATTATGAGGTAATAACACCAGTATCAATAATATACTGATATGTTATTATAATAATGAAACAACCATATTTCACCATCTATCCATCCTACGGAAAACGAAATCACCGCACGTGCGTACGTACAGAATAACGTCTCCACGCCGTGATGTAATCTATTTTCCACCACCATCTTACTTGGATGGGTATAATGGTGAAAGTAATGAATATATATGATTACTGTAAAGTGATATTTATTTGGTAATTTTATACATACACTTTAATACAATTCCACAATCTTGGGAATGATATCATGGCTCGTGCGTACGTACGGACTACCGTTTCCACGACGCAATGAGATTCACTCTCCATGTTAACCATTCAAGAATGATTATAAAGTATATATAATAAGTAATCATGAAATATATGACATAATAATGCTACTGTATTTATGTATATATATATATTTATTTCATCTACCTAATTCCATTCAATTAAATAAGGAAATGAAAACAGCGTTCATGCGTACGTACGACCTACCGTCTCCATGAACGGTGTATTTCTTTCCATTTATCGATCTATTATATATATGTATATTCTGAATATATATTATATATAAATCATCTTTTACATTCAGGATTTAAGTAATCATGATCTAAGAAATCATATGAATAATTACAAGTTAAAACACGAACGACAAATGAAACGATTTTACCCAAAACGCTACTTTAACATGAATTTACAAAATAACGGGTAATATAAAGTCATAAGTGAACCATATATGATATAATAACAATGAATATGATTCTGTAATAAGTCAATTAAATTATTTAAATCATTATACAGGAGGTTTGGATACATACGAAGCATATCAGACCTAAGGTAAGGGATAATTTTTCAAATCTCATTTTTATCCGAGATTGCTTATTCGTAAGTATTTACTAGGGTTATTGTTTTCATCCATGTACATGTTTTATAAAAGTGTATTCATGTATGTTTATTGTCCTTTTTACCCATTTTGACTTTTACTGCATGGTATGGAATGAATATTTCTTTTATTTACCCTACAAGGTACTTTTTAACTTTTCCGACAAAAGTACGAGGAGAATGTTTTTTTAACATATACGACATGAAATAATTTTTAATGTTTTATAAAGACTTATTTTCATGAAGCTTCCTCCAAAATATTTCATGAATACCCTCAACAAAATCCTTTTCTTTTAAAATTGCATGACATTTTGTGAAAATAGAATTATTTTTAAGAAGAAAGGATATTTTCCTCAAGAATTCATTTCTAGTGTTTTATCAAAACCATTTTTCATCTAAGATGACATTATTTCATATGTGTATGTTTCAAGTATCTGGTCTCTATGATTTACATGGTTTCACTTTTATTATTATAAAATGATATCCATTACTTTTTTATGGATTATGTGATGATGGGATGATGTTTATTAAACCCATTTTATTCATTGGGTTATTTTGAATGATGTATGTTTATTATGTGGCACACAAGTAAGAATGATTTCATTATGAGATAGGTGGGACCTATATCTCCCTCCAATGCATTGGGTAAATATTTATATCTCATGAGATAGACATGGCTGGAATGGTAAGTTAATCCAGTTCAGTGTTACAGGACTGAAACGAAGAGTGAACTCGATTCAGAAAGGGACTTTGTCCACTAAGATGGTCTTGGCAGCAATGCCTTGGCTACTATGGAAATCATAAAAAGTGCTGAATGGTTGCCACAATTACATGTTTTATTCCCATGCTATTTTATCATGATTTATGTTCCATTATGATATATTCCTTATGTACTTTCATGTTTTATGTCATTGCTCAAGATTTTGATGTTTAAACATTACGTTCATATTTTTATGTTCAAATGTATATGGTATGTTTTATTTTATCCATGCTTACCCTTACTGAGAATTTGAGCTCCCCCTTTTTATGTTTTATTTTCCCCCAGGATTAAAAGAAAGGTTTTAGGTAAGGAAACAAAAATTGGAAGATCTTTATGGGAGATGTTGAAAATCTTTCACCACGATTAGAAGATTACGTTCCAAGTTTCCAAAGACACTAAACTATTACGGTCCTTGTGTGTCTGTTTTTGTTATGTATTTAGTATTATGCAAAACTAATGTAATGTCCATGTACGTCAAGCTCCGGGTCTCTACAGTTGGTATCAGAGGAAAGGTTTAGTTAACCTTTAGAAACTAGGATGCGAAAATGCTAGTGAGATCCCTAGAGATATTTCTAAGGTATGTATAGGTATGTCCCTAAGGATAAGTATAAGTATAGGATATTGTTCTAGAACTACGGTAACAATATTATAATTTAACCTAGGATGATAGATATTGAAGTTACTCCCCCTTTATTATGATTTTTGCCTCTCACAATATTCTTTTTGGGTTTTAGAAAATGGTTGGAAACAAGATGATTCACGATAATAGAGGATATGACGGACAATGGAATGATATTCTTCATGAGAAACCAAATGAAATGTGATTTGGAAGTCCAAACATCATTATTATGCCGAATCAGAAATCTCATAATATGATCAATAAACTAAAATTTGGTATGTTTCCTAACTCTACTAATAAGGGAAAGATGGAGTTTCATGATGATCATAGAGGAAATAAAGTTCAATTTCCCCTATGTAAATCAGGTGGGAAGAGGCATCAAGGAGATTGTTTCAAAGGAACTGGAAGATGCTTTGGGGGTAGAAATGAAGGACACAAAGCCAGTAAGTGCAAAGGAAAAGGATCAGTTAACACCATGGACAAGGATAATGGTATTTCTACGACATCAGCAATGATTAGATGTTTTAAATGTGGAATGTATGGGCATTATGCAAACCAATTCCCTAAGGGAAAATCTCATGAAGAGAATTAGCATGGTCATACGGGTAGTATTTATGTGGATGATGATGAAGAGACTACAAATGAAATATGAGATGAAATAAATGATGAAGCTAAGAAAGTAGTTTAAGAAGTTAGTGGAATGATTGTATGTTTATAAAGAATAATGTATGGTACTATGGAATAAAGAATCATCTAAGGATTGTTACACTATTGTTTTTCCTAATGTATATGAATGTATATGTTGAATGGTACCGGTAACCATGGAAGGTTATTCGGATATTTTTGGAAAGTAGTTGATATGCGCATAATGAAGGGATAAGAAGATAATGAGATGTTTGATTGTATTCATGAGCTCATTAATGATATAAGGACTAAGTGATATTATGGTTTGATTATATAGAAATTTTGGGATTTTGGTATGTGGAAAGAGTTAACTTTTGACAGCATTCATGTTTTCACTATGGTTAAATGGGTATTAATTTTTCAAGAGAATACATGATTAAGGTATTCACATGTTTGTAATTTAACCAACAAGATATATCATATGATATATAGGGGATAAATAATGGCCTTCATGTGATTGTTATGTGACATTTCAAGTAATCATTTTCTTTATACTATGAGCTTGGACCAAAGTATTTTAGATAAGCCTAAAGATTGGAATGGATTATGTTGGAAAAAATTTAGTATTGTTTAAGGATAGAACTTTTTTCGATATTATTGCTGGGATGTTATAGTAATGTAGTTTTAGAAAAAGGACAACATGCAGGACTGGCGATAGCCCATCACGTCAGACAAGGCTGTGAGAATCGAACCCACAACCGAAGTGCGACTGGTCTTTATCGCCTACCACTAGCCTACAGGAAGTCCCTGGTTAGTAGAACTAGTTTTATTTTATTAACCAGTATGATATATTAAGTATAAGTTCATTTTTGGAATCGTATATGATTAACCTCACCATAGATGGACTTATGTATATTTGATAACTTTTTCTAACGTTTTGTTTGAAACAGATGGAATGACCCATCATTCTATCACATGATCTGTTAACACTTCACGAATAACAAATTCAACTTCATTTATTTAAGAGATGAAGTGTAAATTTTTCAAAGCACGAACAATAGTGAGATTGTAACAAAATCAAACAAGTATTTCTTCTAATTCAAAATTTTCAACTTTAGGGAAATGATATTGAAAAAAAAAATGTTGTCCTAGAGATCTTTTATCCGATGAATCAGATGGTACCTTAGATCATCACAAAATTATAGCTTTGGTATTGATGGATTTTTCATTGACATGTTCTCTACCACTCTCCATCAAAACTTAATGGTTACATTTTTCTTCCATATCCATATTTTCACCTATGTTCTCCTCCGTGGAAACCTGGTGATGAGTTAATTTGGGTAACCTTTATGTTTCATACTTTAGTTTTTAATGCCAAGATTTGTTATTTCTTTTTACGATGTGGGTTTCTATTAAAGAAACTTTCGAGTAGTAAACCATTTATAACCCCGACGAATTTCGAGGGCGAAATTCATTTTAAGGGGTTTAGAATGTAACACCCCAAGATTTTATGAAAAATATTGTTTTTAATTTCATTAATGCCTTGTTTTGTACGTTACACCAAAAGGATCTTGCACAACACACATCCCTGACTTGCCTTGCATTACATGCAATCACGACCTTCGTCGATAGCGTGTGTAGTACACAATACAAAGTTTCACTAAACGAGATATTATTATAATATTATTATGAACTAGCCGTTATGAATAGTAATACCAAATTTTTGAAATTTTATAAATTTTATCATTCAAAATGGACTTCATTTTTGGATTCAGAATATCGAAATTAGCTTAGGGTGAAATTTTGGTACTTTTTGGATAACTTTCATATTCTGATGAATAGTAAAAATTAATAAATTTTAATTAAAAACAACTATTTTAATCGAAATAATTAATAGTGATATATTATTAATTTTAGTGGTTTTAAAGTATATTTAGAATATATTTTTAAAATTTAATACAATGTTGGTCATTGGATGTAATTTCACATTTAAACCAGACATAAACAAGTGTCAATCTTTTGATAGTTATTATCTCTTAAAAACATGCTATTTGTTTTGACGACATGAATTAATTTTTAAATTAGTTAATTTAACTGATATGTATTGAATTTGGTAAAATAGAAATTATTTTTGAATTCATAATATAAAATATAGGTTAGGGCTAATTTTTGGTATTTTTTTTGGAAACTTTCATTTTTTGATGAATAGTGAAACCACTAAGTGGTGGTTAAAAAAATGAATTTTTCATAAAACTTAATTTTACCGCTTCTGTGAGTGGAATTTCGAAAATCCGAGAGACATGGTTAATATCAAGGACTAAAATGTGGTTCAATGAGATGAAAATAACTTTTGGTGAATATCAACTTTTTACTTTTTTTATCACGGTTAAAAGTAAATAGGGCAATTAAGGGTAAAAGTGTTGTTATTATTACCCTAAAACATGTACTAATTCTATTGGATAAGTGTAATTCGACCAAAAACAACCTTAGGAATAAAATATGACCATTTAGGCCCACTTGGATTAGATTATGACATTTATTATTAATTTATATAAAGAAGGGTTAAAATAATTAAAATCAAGGTTTAATAACTAAATCATATTTAATATAGGGTTATACATAAGATAAATTCTACTATAAATATTTATTAGAAAGATAAAAATGTTTCCTACATAATGGAATTTTATTTGTAATTTTTAGACTTAAAATAATTTAATATATTTATGACACAATGATGATGCAATAATTCACTTATTAATGAAATATTGACAAAATTGATGTTATAAATACCCAAATAAATGTAATTTGAGACTTTTTATGAATTACAATAATATTATATGTTAATATGGAATGTTATTATTGATTTAATTAACTTTTTTCGAACTAATAATTTTGTTATGATTTTCAGAAAAATCAACTACCAAATAGTGTAAAAATTGATATAAAATAGTTTTTAAAACAAATATTATATTATTAATTGTAATTATATTCTTAAAAATCTAAGGCTCGGCCAAGATACTTATATCATGATAGGTGAATCATTAATGTACCACTTGGGGGTATCTTGGATGTATATGGGAAGTTTATTAACTATATAATATAAAAATACAAAGTGACATGGTAAATGTAAATCTAATTAACTAAGAGTTAAAACTAAACGATAAGGTTAATATAATGACCTAAACTTGTCTAAATTATATTGGATGAGAGGATTTCGACCCATCCCCACCATAGCTTCAAAATATATCAATTTGGAGCTATTAAAACCCGAATATGACTTTATAAGAAAAAAAAATTTTAGTTATTCCAAAGGTTCCCCTCTCCTCCCTTATAAAAGGGCACCTCCTCCCTCTCTTCATCACACCACTTTGAGCCTTCAAGCTCGGCCGAACCCTGCCAAATTATCTTCTCCACTTCCCTAGAAACATCCTAGAGGTCCTGGTCTTCTTAAAAGACCAATTTATTTCCCTAATAGGAGGTCTCAATGAGGCGCTTCAAAGAAGAGGTAATGTCTGTTACCGATTCTTTCAACTTTATTTCTTCTTCCACTTCTTCTTTTTTAGTTGTTTCATTATGAGGTAATATCATCAGTATCACTAATATACTGATATGTTATTATAATTATGAAACAACCATATTTCACCATCTATACATCCGACAGAAAACAAAATCACCGCGCGTTCGTACGTACGGAATACCGTCTCCACGCCGTGGTGTAATCTATTTTCCACCACCACCTTACTTGGATGGGTATAATGGTGAAATTAATGAATATATATGATTATTGTAAAGTGATATTGATTTGGTAATATTATACATACACTTTAAAGTAATTCCACGATCTTGGGAATGATATCATCGCTCGTGCGTACGTACGGACTACCGTCTCCACGACACGATGAGATTCACTCTCCATGTTAATCATTCAAGAATGATTATAAATTATATATAATAAGTAATCATGAAATATATGAAATAATAATTCTACTGGATTTATGTATATATTTATTTATGTCATCTACTTAATTCCATTCAATTCAATAAGGAAACGAAAACAGCGTTCATGCGTACGTAGGGCCTACCGTCTCCATGAACGGTGTATTTCATTCCATTTATCGATCTATTATATATATGTATATTCTGAATATATATTATATATAAATCATCTTTTATATTTTGGATTTAAGTAATCATGATCTATGAAATCATATGGATAATTACAAGTTAAAACACGAATGACAAATGAAATGATTTTACCCAAAACACTACTTTAACGTGAATTTACAAAAGAACGGGTAATATAAAGTCATAAGTGAAACATATATGATATAATAAAAATGAATATGATTCTGTAATATGTAAATGAAATTATTTAAATAATTATACAGGAGTTTTGGATACGTACGAAGCATATCGTACCTAAGGTAAGGGATAATTTTTCAAATCTCATTTTTATCTGAGATTGCTTATTCGTAAGTATTTACTGGGGTTATTGCTGTCATCCATGTACATGTTTTATAAAAGTGTATTCATGTATGTTTAAATTCATTTTACCCATTTTTACTTTTACCCCATGGTATGGAATGAATCTTTCTTTTATTTACCCTACAAGGTACTTTTTGACTTTTCCGACAAAAGTATGAGGAGAATGTTTTTTTAACATATACAACCTGAAAGAATTTTTACGATTTTATAAAGCCTTATTTTCATGAAGATTCCTCTAAAATATTTAATGACTAATTATAAAAAAAACTTTTCTTTTAAAATTTCATGACATTTTGTGAAAAGAGAATTATTTTGAAGAAAAATGGATATTTTCCTCAGGAATTCATTTCAAGTGTTTTATCAAAACCATTTTTCATCGAAGATGACATTATTTCATATGTGTATGTTTCAAGTTTCATGTCCCTATGATTTACATGGTTTCACTTTTATTATTATGAAACGATATCCATTACTTTTATATGGGTTATTTGATGATGGGATGATGTTTATGAAACCCATTTTATTCGTTGGGTTATTATGAATGATGTATGTTTATTTTGTGGCACACAAGTAAGAATGATTTCATTATGAGATGGGTGGGACCTATATCTCCCTATAATGCATTGGTTAAAGATTTATATCTCATGAGATAGACATGGCTGTAATGGTAAGTTAATCCGGTTCAGTGTTACAGGACTGAAACGAGGAGTGAACTCGATTCAGAAAGGGACTTTGTCCACTAAGATGGTCTTGGTAGCAATGCCTTGGATACTATGGAAATCATAAAAAGTGCTTAATGGTTTCCAAAATTACATGTTTTATTCCCATGCTATTTTATCATGATTTATGTTCCATTATAATCTATGCCTTATGCACTACCATGTTTTATGTCGTTGCTCAGGATTTTGATGTTTAAACATTACGTTCATGTTTTTAAGTTCAAATGTATATGGTATGTTTTATTTTATCCATGCTTATACTTACGGAGCATTTGAGCTCACCCTTTTTATGTTTTATTTTCCCCCAGGATTAAAAGAAATGTTTTAGGTAAGAAAACAAAAAGTGGAAGATCTTTATGGGAGATGTTGAAGATCTTTCACAACGATTAGAAGATTACATTCCTAGTTTCCAAAGACACTAACCTATTACGGTCCTTGTGTGTCTGTTTTTGTTATGTATTTAGTATTCCGGAAAAGTAATGTAATGTCCATGTACGTCAAGCTCAGGGTCTCAACAATAACTAATATAGTAATTTCCTTCTAAAATATGTTTCTAGTAAATGACATGATTTGTGATCATCAAAAAGAGGGAGATTGTTGGAATCCCCAAATTTTAATGCTCATAAATATTAATTGGATATTAGTGGACTCCTCATGTTTTAATAATCAAAAATCATGTTTGGAGATTTTTGGACTCCACATGTTTTAATGCCCACAAATCATGTTTTACACTCTTATAACTCATGTTTCTAAACTATCACAATATCAGTTTTGAAATCTCAAAAATTATATTTTAATTTTTGAACCATGTTTAATCTAGTTTTATTGTGTTTTAGTATGATTTTGTTTAATATTAATCCATTCTGTGAAGATTTCTTCTTATGACAACTTACAGGTATTTGATTAAGTCTATGAAATCGATGCTTTCTATTGCTTCCAGATTTTCACAAATTATGTTACACCATAATCCTGATTCTGGTTCAAGATTTTCAAAAAGGACCTCAAACCATTTTCATGCTATAGTTTACAAGACACCATAACCAAACACTATTTAGAATGTTGAAAAAGGACTAGACACTGTTACCTGTGATTCACTTTTCCTCACACCGTAACGGTGCTACCAGTTCCAAAGCTCACAAACGACCAGTCACCGTAACATTGTTACCAGTTCCAGATCTCACTATGACAATCTCACCATGACTGTGGCACCATGACTTTCTCACTGCAACTTTTACACCATTCAATACGTAACCATTTTTTCTCTCTTTTCTAATCAAATTTAAAATTTGTCTCTAATAGTCATATATGAGTCATTTAGTAACACTAATAAAATTATTGATATTTTGTATTTCGATCAGAAGACAATACGAGGTACGAGGTGTGGACATCATGCACCTTATCGGCTCCAACACAAGTGCCTGAAATAAAAACAAACCATGGAACTAGAGAAAGAAAGTAGCAGTGGAATGCATGAAAAAAGAGAAGAAAAACAATACATGCAAGAACCCATTGAACGAAGAACTATTAATTTATATTAGTTAAAAAGAAGAAGAACCTGTTGTGAACCATCATGAAATAAACCTTGTAGTAAATCAAAGGAGATAAAAAAACTAACTACATTGAAAACTAGTACACTCGAGTCATGACACACTATTTTCAGAAGTGGAATTGAATATTGCATATGCTACATCCAAAAGGACCATATCTACATTTCACGACAAAAAATTCATTCTAAACTCTATCTCATTACATTTTTCTCTATTGTGTACTTTTTATTAATCTTTGAGTTGTGTGTGTATATTTATTTAATGAACACACTGTCTCCTTCACGGAACTGGAGGGTACAATATATCCTCACTCAAATATCTTTTTTACACCTTGCTTCACCCACATGTAACTATGGAAGAAGTTTTGTATGACATGGCTCTTTTTCTTCCCACATAGAATAGTGGTAGAGGTCTTGTGACCTAGATAGTCTTGTGTACTGTTGTTAACCCTGATCCGGGGTATGGATCAAAGCTTTATATATATTGCATTGTGAAAGGTGATAACCAAGTGGAATGGATTGGGTCTTGTATTGTGAGAAAATCACTATTTTTATCCACCGTGTCATTCATTTTAGTATTTTTATGTTTTAACTCATATTTCAGAGAAATAAATTTTACAATGATAGAAAGTCTTAGATATTAGTTATAACTATTTTACCTTATTAGAGTAGTTTGAAAAGTTGTATAAATATCCATATTATTATAACTGAGAATTAATCAATATTATGAGGAACTTTTGAATAAATAAGCTATTATAATTTTACTACTTTTGTTAACTGTATTGTTTCATTTTTAATTGGGGGAACATTTAAATAATCATTTTAACATAAATTTTTATAGGAACTCCATTCACCCCCATATTGAGTGTTCTACTCCGACCAACAATGAGTATTAACTTGAAACATTTCATGGGATCTATGGACTGAATTTGTTGACACGTTTGAGACTACGAGTTTTACTGAGTACATGAAGATGATTTATTTTATGTCAGACATTATGATTTAAATATCATATAATGATCTGAGTACTCTTTATTATCCATGCTTATTGATTTTGGAGTTCCCTACATGTTATTTTCATACTCACCCCTACACGGGATCTGCATGCACATGTTGTGTCTTATATGGAAAATATATCTTCTACATAGTCCTTAGAAGACTATGATCAGTTGGATATTAGTTGTTCTAGAGAGACAAAAGTGTATACTAGAGTTTCACTTGACAAAAGTCCTCTCTTTCTATGTAGCTCATACATTGTTTTACAGTTTTTGGTGTCCATGTATTTGGTCACCTTTTCTGATTTTTAATACTTTATTTCATACTCGAATTATGGGATTGCAGATTTATGCATTCATTGTTATAAGTTGTTTTATATTTCACCATGGTATGTGCATGGATATGTGTGCGAGTGTATAGGTATATTAGGATAATTCCTCTAGTGTGTGTGATATGCCTTCTTGGAGTAAGTCTCCATCCCCTGGCTTATTGGACATGTGATTGGGGTAGTTGCGCCTCTGAACATGGTTGCTCGGTTCATGACATACTCACCTAGAAAATAATTATTTAAGATTTTTTAAAATCATGTGATTGATTTTTCTACTATGTTCACAAACACTATCTCTGTGTCATGTAAGCATATAAGGTAATAATTTTATAAAAAATTGTAAATATATTATCATAATAAAATTAAATTTTTACACAGCAAATAACCTTCAATATTAATTTACATCTTAATTTTATCCATATGTGAATATATAATAGAAATTTAAAATCAAGAGTGTGAATTTTTGTATTTCCTGTTAATTAAAATATTTTAAAGGTTGAAATAAAAGGAAAATGGATAAGATGTCATATTATCAAATTATGGATGGTTATGTAAGAAATAAAATATTGTAAATAAATAAACTAATGTTTTTGAATGAATTTTATGCCATATCACATTAGTTTTAAACATAATTAAAAAAATTTATCTTCTCCTTAGAAAACATAGTTTACTATGGTTACTATTTATAGCGACCAAATATTATGTAGGAATATTTATCAAATTTGGACATCATGATAAAAAATACGGAAACTAGTGTTCACGATCCAATTTATATAAGAGAGAGAAATTTATTAAAAAATAAACTCACAAAAAGTAACAAAAATAGTTTTTTTAGAAAAAATACTTTTATGTATAATTTTATTTATACAAAATTAATGTATAATTTTTATTCCAAAAATTATTATATTTTTTAATAAAAAACAAGTAATTAGATTTTAAAACTACTCAAAAATATAATTTTACTTTTTAAATCCATAAAAAAAATAGTTCTCAATAAAAATGTATATTTTTCACTATTCACTAAAAATAAATCTTTTTTTAAAAATACCACAATTTTACCTTAATTAAACGTTGAAAAATTGATTTCAAAAATAATGTTCATTTCCTGAAATTCGAATTTTAAAATTTATGGAATAATATTTAAAATAAAAAATTATAATACATGGAAATGAATTTAATAAGAATTAAACTATTCCCTTTTTATTAAAAATATTTCCTATAATTAATATAAATATATTAATTATAATTATTTAATATTAAGTAAATATATAGACATTTAAAAAGTAGATTATTTTTTATAGTGTAAAGAATATACGACAACAAGTTTATCTGAACAATGATATGAAATTAAAATGTTGTTTATTAATGTAACACTTATCACTTTACTATGAAATTGGTAGGTATGAATATGATTAACCACATTATGAAATATGAAAATTGGTTCTACAACATAATTTTTTTGATTAATTCTTAGGAAACAAGATCTAAATATTTATTAATGGTATTTTATTCTTTAAAAATATACATTCCTAAAAAATGTTCTTATTGTTTTTTTGAATAAATATTATAAAATATTTCAAGAAATTTTCAAAAAAATATATATATTAAATGAACCTCCTTTTTTAAACCATAATATTAAAATTATATATGAGTTAAATTTTGGGATTTTTCTTAAATGATTTAGTTTTTAATGAATTTTGAAAAATAAAAGTTTTTCAAATATTCTTATTTATTTTCATTAAATCAAGTAATTTAAAAGATCCATTATATTTTTGATAAGTTATTTTGGTGAAATATAGTCACTATTATTTATAATAATATAATTGGAATTTAAAAAATTATTGATTTTATATACTTTAATTTCTATTGTTAGAAACACATTTTTTCAAACAATTGTTTTTTCGTTGCATTTTTAATTTTTATCATAAAATAAATTATCCCAATTTATTTAATGTAATATCGAGAAATGTATTCCAGAATAAAATTTTCGAAGATAAATTAATTTATGTATTTTTTTGTTCAATATGATCAATAACCATGTTAAAATTTATCAAATTAGTATAGGATAAATCAGTTAATTTAGGATAAAAATAATGTGATAAGACATTAAAAATAAAACTAAAACTTTCATTAATGAAATTTGATTTATTTTTTATCCATAAAAATAAAAACTCTTAATATATGACATTTTGTTTCCATTTGGCTATGATTTTGACCTTTATATTATTTTATGTAAAGAAAAGTAGAAAATATCATTCTATTTGTTTCATTGAATCAAATTTTTTCAAAAAAGAATATAAAGAAACTATTTTAGATTATAAATAATTATTTTAAATATAAAATTTTTTTCATGGTAATTTATTTATAGTTTTTACTGACAAAATGACTACCTTAAATACTAATGCATTGCTGACACAATATTTATTGACTTGATAAAAAATAAATGATTTTTAAACATATTAAAAGTTTTAAAATATTATGGAATTTTTAAGTTCCATAATTTTTTATAGATTAATATATTATATTATGGTTATATGAAAGTATTATATTGTAATGTATTATTTTTCCTGAGGTTTTAAGGAAAAATTAAACGAATAGTTCAAAATTGACATCAATGATATTTTATAATAAATAATTCATTAATAAATGATTTAAAATTTATAAAAATATTATATTCAGACAAATTAATGAGAAATATTTTCAAACCCCAATCATCAAGCATTTATGGGTCTTTCTTCCATGTATGGTAATATTCTTGATTCTAAAAGTGTTTAAAATTTAAATATTTTGGTAATTTTCAAAAGGGTCAAATAGGGGATAAAACTAAATGATATGGGTGAATACATATCCCAAAACATTTCCAATTTTTTTTTGTATGAGGAGATATATACTCATACTAATATTATATTTTAATTATATCACCTTTTATGCATTAGAAAATTGAAAATAGTTTATATTAATTTAGTACTTTTAGAAATTATAGGAATACCTCCCACCTCACATGTAAAAATACACCCATTCTATCTTTTCCTTACTTCAATTTGAGTTTCCTATCTTAATAAAAACCATAAAAATTCAATTATCAAAGTTCTTATAAATATTTTTCAGATTATTTTCTCCCCAAAATACCATCCTTAGGTCCCTTTAAAGGATATCTAAAGAAGATCTTTCAAAAATATGTTATCATCATCACTGAAAACTATCATATTTATTAACCAATTACAAACCTCAATTTTTCCTAAAAATTAATATATAGTTACAGTAGAATATAAATTAATTTAATATTTTATTATGTTTTTGTAATAATATTTATTCATTTTTTTCTCCATAAAATTGGTTACAAAACCATCACTCCTATATATAATGGACTACCACCTCCAAAACCGATATAATTTGTTTTCAATTACCACCTCACATGGCTTGTCATAATAACTGAACTAATATATATATATATATATATATATGATATATATGATATAGTTATTCTTTTATAATTATAATATCAAATATAAGTTTATTATTTCTAATCCTTTGGAAAATGATAACAATGTTCATCCATACATGTTGACTGCCACCTCTTTAAAGTGACATGGTACATCTTTCTATTATGATTAACATTAAAAGTAATAATGATATATTTAATGAATATATTTGATTTCTATGATATAATTTTTATAAATAAATAGTTAATTATTATTATTTTTTTCATCTATCAAAATAATAAAATAGTGTTCATGCTTACAAATGGCCAACCATCCCCATGAACAGTGTAATTCATTGTCTTGTCTATATAATATATGGTTGCCTCAATATATTTATATATATAGACTTGATATATATGATATTAGTATAATATATGATATTATTCATATTATGGAACCATTATCAATCAATAAGAAACAAAACTTCCAAACCAACATATAAATGAAAAGCAAAGCATTTATCACTTGGAATAATGATTTTAATAAATAATTGTAAATAAATATGTGATAAAAGGTTATAAGTAAATAAAATATGGTATGATATATATGATTATATATTTTGAATTTATTTATTATAAATATACATTTAGTATACAATATTTTTAAAGAATTATAAGGCAAATCAAACTTTAGGTAAGAGTTTCTTGTCTCACTCTTCTTTACATGAGACATATTTTATATTCCCCACTAATTAATTTTTTATAGTGTATATACCTACCATATAAAAATTTATATCATGAATCTCTTTTTATTCATATTATTTAATATTTCTTTTGAAGATACCTATTCCATGAAGGTTATGATTTAAATGTTACCATAGTGGTAAGATTTTATTTCATAAACTTGTTATTATTCCAGATCGGTTACACTTAAGTCTCCACTTTAAAAATTATGTGATCTTTTGATATTAAATACATTAAATTTTATTCTCCTTCATTTATTTATAGATAATAAAATTTTTTCATTCCATTTTCCCCTCGTTAAGTACTCCAGAGTCAAAAAAAACATTTTTAAAAAAAATTACATTATTTCCCTCTTCGATCGAAAATAAATTTTCTTACATATCCAAATATTCTAAAAAATTCAATAAGGTTTTAGATATTAACCTATTGTTGTTGATATTAATTTTTACCCATGTTTTTTAAATTTTTTGAAAAGGACTTTTCTTGTGATTTTCTAAATGTTGTACTTTATTCATTTTAGAAAACATATCGAAGGAATGTATTTTATACTTATATAGATGAAGTTTCATTTATTGTAATCCTGACCAGTCAACAATTTGAATATTTAATTATAATTTTATGTGTTTCTTTTTTAATAAAATATTATCCTTAATATTTTTGAAACTTTTATAATTTAATTTAGTGATTTTAATGTTCAAATGTATTTCCCTCAAGAAGTATTGCATTTATTCTTTTCAAATATTTTAATCTATTTCAAAAACATTTTTTGATATTATGATTTAATAATTATATAATTTAAATATAAAATCCACCACATATTTATGGATTGTTTATGATTAGTTTGAATTTTGAAAGTATTAATATTTTATATGTTATTACTTCCAATATGGATGAGTATTGATTTTTAATGCATGTTGATTGTGTTATATTATTCAATAATATGATGGATGCACTATAATTAGATTTTTGATAGCTGGGGATTAGAATTACATGTACCCTAGTTTCATCGTTAGGTATCACGAGACAAAATAGATTGATAATTTGGATGAGAACTAACCCATTTATGTAGATGTACTACGACAAGGCCTTGACCAAAATTTTATAAGTCTCAGCATGAGGCCTCAATTATATGTTTAATATTACCAACATTATGAATTAAATAATTTATAAACTATTTATTTTTGTCCATGTGAATATTTTAATAGTTTCTTTATATCTGTGTATGCATCATGTTTATGTGATTATTTTTATGGAATCATTTGATCCTTATTTATTCCTACCTTATTATTCATGCCTTATTTATGTTATGATAGCTTCCAATTTATTAACACACTTATTAAGAATTTAATATCACTAATTTCTAATTTTTAATTTCTATTGGATTCTATGAATTATACTATGATTGATATACCAGGATATTTTAGAGAGAATAATGAATCTCCCAAAGAAAATTTGTTGGTCTATTTAATATTTTCAAAAGAATGTTAGATTAAAGTACAAAATTATCTTACCAAGAAAACTAAATTATTAATTACATTGATATGAAATTAGTTGTATCTTGTTATAATGTAATAATTTATCCAATAAGTCTAGGATACTAGAGTTGGAGACGTAAGTTTTGGAATTAGAGGATGTTTTTTAGAAATAAAGGAAACTAGATTTAGGAAAATTTAGGATAGGGAACATAAACCAATTTTTAAACCTGAGGGTAATTTTATATATTATATAACATACTTATGGTTTAGTATGGATGTTATTATATGTTTTTCTTAGAAAATACTCCATTTTTAGACAAGGCTAGTGGATGTGGTTTTGGAAAATGTGCATCTAGGGGTAGTAACCCCAAAAACAGTTGGTTTAGTATTTCTAATCCTTATTTTTAATCCATAGTGAACATTCCCTAACTAAAAACCCAGATTGATGATCCCATGGGATAATACAGGGTTAATTCACATTTTGGATTTTCATCATTCTAATGGAATTGAATAGATGATTACCAAAGATAACTATAGTTAAACATAAGGTTCCATATAGTTAAAAAGATGGTGTAATGATTTAGAGGTCACTAGAATTATATTTAATGACATCCCACTATAATTTTTTTCACATAATATAATTTTTGGTTTCAGTTCATGTATGGAACTATACTGCAATATGTTAACATTTAATGTTATGGACAATGTGGTGATTATGGAAAACTAAATGGGTTGATTACTTGAGTGGATGATATTTTGATCATTTCTAATCAGTTATGTAACACCCAAATACTTTATGAGATATATTAATTGTAATTTATTTGATGTCGTGTGTTGTAAAATACAACAATATTATATTATGTTATATGCAACAACGTATTAGCTTTCAGTATACGCAATACTATAGTTGGATTTTCTTACACAGAATTTCATGTTCTTCTGAT
This sequence comes from Viscum album, assembly GCA_963277665.1. Classification (NCBI taxonomy): domain Eukaryota; kingdom Viridiplantae; phylum Streptophyta; class Magnoliopsida; order Santalales; family Viscaceae; genus Viscum; species Viscum album. Next base: position 535,488,417 of record OY728126.1, read on the forward strand.
AGAATTCAGTTTACGCAACACAGAGTATAGATTTTTTTAAATTTATAAGATATCTATGATTGGATTATGTTATATGAAACACCAATGGAATCTTGTAAAAAACACAAAATTGACTTGGTTTTCATTATATTCAAGAGAGATCATCTTTGATATCTTGAATTGTAAATAATAAATAATTTCACTAAAAATGACATATTATTAAAATATTATTATTTAATGGGATGAAAACCAGTCATTAGGAATAGTATTATCCACATTTTGAAATTTATATAACATTAACATTCATATTATATATTTTTTAGACATGATATAAGTACAAATTTATTTTTTAGATAATAAAATTATTTTTCAAAAAATGAAGATTTCCCCCATTTGATGGTGCACCCATTTTAAATAATGTTTTAACACTATTATATATTTTATTTGACGAAATAAAAGTCTTCTTTTTAAGAGGGGCAAAAATTTTACTTTGGTTGGTTTTTGGTATTTTTCTGAAACAATTAATATTTTAATGAAGAGTGAAAATTTATACGTTTTAATTCAAAACTGTGTTTCATCATATTTATTAATATAAAAATTTTATTGGTGGAATAAAGTCATCCCATATCACCTAATGGGTAGATTTGATTCATTTAATGGACTTTTTCCTTTGAAAATGTTGTAATTATTATTAAATGAAAAGAATGAGACAACATGTCACTATCTTCTCTATTATATGTATAATAATTTTAATGTATTTATAAAAACGATGAAACATATAATATAAATATTCCCCAAAAATCTATAAGAATTATCTACATAGTGGTAATTGTTTTTATTTTTAGAGGTTAAATAATTTCTCTAAATATTGACACAATAGTTGTCATGCCCCGACCATAGAAGCGCTATAGCCGGTGCAATAATAAACATGGTGTGTAATATTATTTATAAAAATATGTACTGAATAATTATACATCATGTTCCATACAGAGGATATTTACAGTTTAGGTAATGGAAAACCAGATAAAAAAGAATATATTTCTTCATCCCTGAATAAAAAAGACTCTACGAAGCGGCCACCAATCAGTGTAACTGAAATATACTAAACCTATTAAAATAAAATTAAAATATAGGGTGAGCATAATAATTCCTAGTAATGGGTGTTTAAAAAAATAATATTCCAAATAAAACCATAAAAACATCACTTTTTAAAAAAAATCAAAAAACCATTTTCTTGAAAGAAAAACACATTGTTAGCAGTTTTCCAAGATAACTAGTAAACAATTTAGGGAAAAATAAAAGGGATATGTATGTAACTCATTGATATAATATGCATACTTATACATAAGGTATGGTGTGAAGCATATAAATCAAGAATTAATCAAAAAATAATTAGCGTGACAAGCAATTGTAAAAGTACATAATTTAAAAATTAATGTAATTTTTTATTAGAGTTTCCCATATAATGATTACAATAATTTCTTTCCTTACTAACTACAGATAATAAATTAGCAAATACATTTCTTGCATTTGAATTAATGTTCAGATGATTAGTGCTGAATAAATATCATGCCATGTGAATTTACTTCTTCTAATACTCATTAGTACTGGCTCTTGACCAAGTATATTCTACTAGATGAATGTTCACTAGGATAATTAAATATTATTAACATAATGAGCGAATGTATAATGATATACTGTTTCAAAGCCTCATGCCAAGACCATGAACTCTCTGTCAAGGCCTCATGCTAGGACCATTACTTTTCCAAGCCCTTGTTCCATGACCAGATTTGTCTCATGAGAGCTACCGATGCATCGAAAGGCTATAGAGGGCCTCACCCATCACATCATAAGTCCAATAAAATTCTCATATGTCTAGTTAAGGTCATATATTCAATGTGTCCCATACCAAATTGAGTATTTAATTTCTCATTTCATATTATTCAAGGTGTCATATAACACTTTGAAAAAAGTGGTTTCTTTTTATGAATTATCAGGATATATCAGTTAATATTTAGTTAAAAATTTTCTCGATGACATTCATGAACTAGTAATCATTTTTTTCACGTGTGATATGGATTAAAACACATAAGTAATGAATGGACAGGGTTGTAACAAAAAATGATAGTTTCTCAATATTATAATCCTTGATTCATGGAAATGGATACATAATAGAATTTAATTCCATTTAATACACTAATAAATATGATGGTGAACATATAAATAAATAAAATCCTATATTTGATTAATATAACTGTCAATTACTGTTGCAGGTTCATCATGCAATAAAAAATTAAGTGGGCATAACATGATAACATTATTCTTAACATTATTTTTTCCTCTAAAATATTTTTATTTATTATTTCATACTTATAAACAAATATTGGTTCGAAAAATCAAGATTAACACTTACTAAATGATTACAAGTATTAATTCCATCAAATCATTAATTAATTAATTTTTTATCCCTCACTTGAAATTAGGGTTTTTAAATATTATAAATATAAATATATATATATATCCATATCCACAATGTGTATGTATGAATTTTACATAACCAAAACAAGGTTTAATGATCCCTTACAATTAATGAATACTTTATATCATTATTTGATCACCAATATCACTATATTAAAAACCAAGACTCATGTTAGGTTTCAAATACATAACCGTATGGACATACATTCAAAAAAACTAATGTTTTTCATAATAAACAAAAGTCCATTTGAACCCAAAACATTTTTCACATCCAAGCCATTATTAGATGATTAAAAATAATCATTAATAACATAAAATAGATTTGGATTTAATTATATGTTTATATCATAATTTACACTAAGTGTATATTCGGTTTTTCATTATCAAAAACCATGTTAAATGAATCATTATATATTTATTGACCATAGTAATATTAATACACACGAACTATCAACCATTTAAAACCCAAATTCACTATATATATATACATATATATATAAACCGTACGTACATATAAATAAGTGAATGAGTTTTTCATTACAAGAACACAACAAAACAAGTAATAATCACATCAGTTAAACATTGATAAAAAATATTTGGAAAACCAGAATAAGTTTAAGATGGAAATATATATATATATGTATGATTATATACATATCTGTATATACAATGTGTGTATATATGGTTGTGCAGAAGAAGGAAAAAGGATAAAAAAATCCCTCACTTAGATTCTGATGCTTAGATACACTAAGAAAAGAATCATATGAAGGGTATGTAATACCCTCATCAATACGTATATCAGATTCTAGAAGATGAAAAATCACAAAAATAAAACACCAGAAGGTAGCACAGAACTCAACCATAGATTGATAGAGGAAAAAATGGGTCTGCTAGTGTGTATTGTTATATACACTCAATGAATCTTACCCGAGAATCGTTAATTAATAAAATTTAAAAGAATATTAATAATGAAATCAGTGGAGGAAAAACATGATGCAAAAACCAAATGTTGATGTGAAACAGGGAAAATGATGAGTGGATCATATTTAATTTGAGATTGAAAACCAATAACGACAAACATATGAGTTAAATCTAATCATACACCTACCTGTAGGATCAGATAAACTCAGATTAGAAGGTCAGAGACCTAACCAAATCAACACATCTAACTCAGACTTCTTAGTGGTCGAACCATTGCACTGCCGATCTCGGCTTCCTCTCCAACTCTTCTCCCAACCAGGATTGCCATTAACATCCACCTCCCTTAGACGAAGTTCCATTTTAGCCTCACAAACCATGCTCAGATTTTCCTATTCGAGATGAACTACCATGACCTCTCTCTACATAGGCCAGATGCGACCTGCACCCATCTCTCGAAGCGTGGACCCCATGATGAAACACTACACTCGAGGAGAATTACCCCCTTTGTGGCCTGACACCCACCCTCTTCACATATTTTCTATTTTTTGTCATTTGTAATTAATTTTATTATTATTATACCTTTATCATTATTTATTTAATCATATATCATATTATCAATAACTTTAGAATTTCAAAACATTAATAAAACTAATAAACTATTAAAATTATTTTATCAATACTTTTAAAAGAGTAATAGTTTTTATTATTAAATTAATTTATAATATGTATATATATTCCTTATTATAAACATAAAATATTATAAATTAAATTAATAATTTAAAATTTTATTATAATGATAATCAATATAATAATTATTATGAGTTCTACAAAATATTTAAAAATTTAAAAATTTATAAATGTTCATATTGATATAAAACATTAATATCACCAAAATTTATAATCTAATAATTATTAAATTATATATATATGTACATATCCTATTTTATAAAATATATAAAACCCATATAATTATTCATATAATAGATTAAATATTTGTTCGCATAAATTAAAATAATGCAATTTTAAAAAATAATATCATTAAAATACTATAAATAATTTACAATTTCATGCATGACCTCAATCTAAAATTATAGTTTTAAAATAGTATTAGTTTTATATGATAATTTCATATAATTCAAATCTAGTATACATACATATATATATATATATATATATATATATCACATTTTGGAAATCAAACAACAAAATATATATATTCATATATCCGTATAATTATTATTTAAAATATTTTATTAAATAACAATTCTTTACGAGAAAATTATGTTTAATAAAAATAGTTATTTTTAAATAATGTGTAAACAAATTGAGAAAATATTTACTTTGATAACTGTACCTATAATAAAACAATATGAATTTTCAATTATTATTTTACCGAAAAATGTATTATGAAAGTTTAAATTATAAATATAGTCATTTAATAAAATAGTAATGGTCACAAAAAGAAAACAACGGTCATCTTAAGACACCAATAGCTATAAAAATAAATGTCCTATGTATTTGCAATAGTCATGAAGACCCTTATAAATACATGTTTATGGTATTTCTTACCTCTAAGTTGTTTTGGTTTACAAAGATGGTTCTCTACATCCCTCTGCTGCTTAGTCCTTGTTCCCTTATCCAGGAAATTACATTCATTAATACGGTCAATACAAGGGATGGGGGCTACCTACATAGTCTGATCATGGTCCTAGGGGGTCTCTTAGTAGTGCTCTATATATTTTCCATTAGTTTCCTCAGATATCTATGTTATTCAGGCATTATTGAAATGTAATCATTTGAGAGTTTTATTAATAAAATATGTCTTTTTTTATTTTTAAAATCATTGAATGAATAAAAAAACAATAAATTTTATTATTACACATGAAAAAGGATTGGAGTGTCACATTATATCCCTCTTCAAAGAATTTCCCCCACGTAATTCTAAAACATTCACACACTTCTACAAGAAAAGCGTTCAGTTATTACTACCGATGTCCAATCATAATGTCTTCCATCGTGGACAATATGTTGACATCATTAAGTGGATTCCCAGATTAGTTGCTAGTTTCTAAGCCTCTTTTACCCATATACACCATGAGTAGTTTTGCTCAACCCTATGCATAAAGAATTCAGGATTCTAAAGGGAGGCTTGAGAGGTGTCGAGATCAGTCATTTATGAATGGAATCTCTCCTAATTGATCTGTCGAACCACATCATTCTTGAGAGTGTTTATGTCATAGAGCTTCCCATATATACTAAAACATAATACTTCGAATAGATAGGTGGCTCAAAGGTAACCCTCTGTTGCAGCTTCTCGAATCTTTCTCAAAGCTAGGTAGTTCTCAGAAAAAGTGAAACATAGGAAGAGTCATTTATGGTACATCCCTCTCTGTCTATAAAATGGAAATTGTGGAGTTTTCATGCAGTGGTAAACATTATGGTCTCCTTGACAGGTACAGATGAAACTTGGGCTAAGGGACACATTATAATGTAATTTTCAAGATAAAAATGGTTTGTGAAAGGAAGGTATGATTTCAAACATGACATTATCATTATAATTTCTAGTATCTTAGTTGGTAGAGACAAAAGGTTGGTTGGTGACCTCTTGTATTCCAACTAAATTTTTTAAGAAAAATGTTCTCAGTAAAACATAACCATATTAAAATAGAGAGGTTATTTTCAAATACATATTAATGTACCAAAAGATAAAAATATAATATTATCCATTTAACTAAAAGTTAATGAATCTCTGGGTGTTACATATTCAATTGTTACCTCTTAAAAACTCACCGGTATAGAAATCACGACTTTCACCATGATGTCCCTTCATGGGTTTCTCTTGTGTTGACGATTTCCCCTGTTTGTTGTCAAGAGGATCCCTAAAGAAGTTCCAATCTTTTCGATCTATTTGGTCCATATGCATCACAGGAAATATGGATCAATCGTATATGGACATCTAATGTTCCAATGGATAATATCATAAAGTGTATGAAGTTGGGAGACATCAGCATAACCTTGATGTAAATAAAAGAAATGGTCATATTCATCCTTAAGAATTTCAAATTCCATAACTCGACCAGAAAGACAATAGGTTATGATCTGACAATGATTCACTGCTCAGAGGACACCCTCCTTTTCAACCTCATGGAATTCCTCTATGGATGAAAAATTTTCTTCTAGAATAAATCATTTAAACAGACCCTCAAATTACTTTCCATTACGTGAATATATCAAAAAGTGAGCGTGCATTATAAGGAAATAGTTGAAGCATGATCCTTAGTGGAGTTGAAGTACACGAGGAGAGTTTGATACATAGTAGAGATGTTTACATGATAGACGAATGTTTTCAAAAGTCTCATATCCTACTAATCATAAATTGGAAACTAAAATCTCTAGTATTTTTGTTGGAAGAGACAGGAGACTGCTTTCTTCATCCATTAAAATTTTCAAAAAATAATTCTAATTTTTAAGAAAAAATTAATTTTTTTTCATTTTTATAACTTTCTAGAGTTGGCTAAACTGACCTATAATACCAAATATCACACCCCAACCCCAGAAGCCCTAGTGCCAATGCAATAATAAACATGGTGTTTAATTTTTTTATAAAAATAAATGATGAAGAATTACACATAATGTTCGATATAGAGGATATTTACAGTTTAGGTTATGGAAAACCAGATAAAGAAGAATACATTACTTCAAAACTGAATCGAAAATACTCTACAAAATAGCCCCCAATCAGTGCAACCCAAATCTAATAAACCTGTAAAAATTAAATTAAATCATACAGTGAGCATAAGATTGCCTATTTAGGGATTTTAAATAAAACAATTTTCCTGATAAAATATTTAAAATAACATAAATTATAAAAAATAATCCTAAAAACATATTCTTGAAATAAAAACCCAACACTAACAGTTTTCCAAAATTACCAGTAAACAATTTACGAAAAAATAAAAGGTCTATATATGTAACTCATTCCAATCATATGCATACTTATACAATTTTTATGGTGTGCATCATATATATAAATAATTAATAAAACTATACTAATTGTGAAATGAAAGAGTGCAAGTAATTAATTTACAAATAAAAGTAATATATGAATTGAGATGTTCATAAAATGGTAACATTAATTTCTTTCTTTACGAACCATGAATCACAAATTATCAGCTAAATTCCTAGATTTTGTACTAAAGTTCAGAAGATGAGCACTAAATAAACATCATATCTTGTGCGTTTACTTCTTTCAATACTCATAAGTAAGAGGACATAACTAAGAATATATTACTAACCAAATATCCACTTCGTTAATTAAATATTATTAACATAACAAGGGAATTTGTAATGCTAGACTATTTCAAGGAATTGTTCCAATACCATGAACTCTTTGTTATGGCCTTGTGCTAGGACCATCACTTTTCCAAGGCTTCGTACCATGACCTGATTTATCTCATGAGACCTACCAATTCATCAAGAGGCTTTAGCAAGCCTTAACCATCACACAATAAGTCAAATACATTGCCTATTTGTCCAGTTAAGGTCATATATTCAAAGTGTCCCATACTAATTTGAAAATTTAATTTCTCATTTCATATTATTCAAGGTGTGACATAACACATTGAATAATTTAGTTTCTTTTTATGAATTATCATGATATGTCAGTTAATATGTAGATAAAAATTTTCTCAATGTCATGGATGAACTGTTAATCATTCTTTTCACGTGTGATAATGATTAAAACTCATAATAAATGGTTCGATGAGGTAGTAACATAAAATGATAATTTCATAATTTTAAATTCCTTGATTCATGGAAATAGATACATAATAGAAATACATACCATTTAATACACTGACAAATGTGTCGGTGAATATGGAAATAGATAAAATCAAAACATTGATTAAAATAACAGTCAATTATTGTTGTAGTTTCATCATGAAATTAAAAATTATGTGAGCATTACCTGATAACATGATTCTACACATCCTTTTTTTTCCTATAATATATTTTTATGTATTATTTAGTACTTATAAACACATATAGGTTAGAAAACTCAAGATTATTACTTACTAAAATCTTACATGTATTAATTGTATTGAAATATTAATTAATTCCTATTATCCCCACTTGAAATTAGGGCGTGGAAATCATATATATATATATATATATTCATATCCACATTGTGTATGTTTGAGTGTTATATAATGGAAACAAGGATTAATTATCCCTTAAAATTAATGAAAACATCATAACATTATTTGATCACCAATATCACCAGATTGAAAACCATGACTCAAGTTAGGAATAAAATACATAACTGTATGGACATACATATATAAAAACTAGTGTTTTTTATAATAAACACAAATACATTCGAACCTAATAAAATATCCACATCCAAGTCTTTATTAAAACATTGAAAATCACCTTAAATAACATAAAACTGATTTGGATTGAATTATATGTCTATATGTGAATATACAATATGTGTATATTTGGTTTTTCGTAATTAAAAACAATGTTAAATGAAACCATATATTTTTATTAACCATAAATACATTAATACACACAAACATTAAACCATTTAAAAACTAGAGTCAACTTATATATATATATTAACCATATATAAATATAAATAATTGAGTGGGTTTTTTATTTAAATAAGACAACCAAACAATTACTACTCGGTTCAATTAAACATTGATAAACATTATTTTGAAATTAAGAATAGGTTTAAGATGGAAAAGTATTTATATATATATATAGTATTACATACATATTCGTATATACAAAGTTTGTATATATGGTTTTTGACAAGAAATAAAAAACATAAGAAAATCCATTACCTATATTCTGATGCCTAGATAAACTAAGGAAGGAAGCAGAAGAAGGGTATGCAATACCCTCATCCATAAGTATAATGAAATCTAGAGGATGAAAAACATAAAATCAAAGCACCACAAGGTAGTGCAGAACACACCCATAAATTGATAGTGGAAAAAATGGTTTTGCTGCTATGTATAGATATATATAGTCAAGGAATCTTACCCGAGAATCTTTGTGGAATCAGTAGTGACTAAAAAAGAAAAAAATCCTATGTGTGATTTGATTGATTCTAACAATTGATGAAACCAAAAGTCCAAATCATTTTATGATAAAATTAACAAAATAAATATATCTATATTTCATAATCGGATGAAAAACAAATGGTATTTGACAAATGTATCATAGTAATGTTAATTAAAAAACCTTAAACAGAAGATAGGCAATGAAATCATTGGTAGAAAAACAAGATGCAAACACCAAATGTTTATGGAAAACTTGGAAAATGACGTGTGGATCGAACATAATTTATTATGGATAAATAATAATGACAAACATTGGAGTTATATCAAATTGGACACCTACCTATAGGATGTCGTAAACTCGAACCATATGGTCAGAGTCCTAACCACAACTGCATATCCAACATGGACTTCCCAGTGGTCGAACCATCGCATCGCCGATGTCAGCATTGTCTCCATATCTTCTCCCTACCAGGCTTCTCATCGACCTCCACCTCCCTTGGTCGAAGCTCTATTTTAGCCTCGTGAACCTCATTCGACTTCTCCTATTCATGAAGAACTACCTCGACCTCACTTATCTATGTCCAAACGCGACCTGCACCCATCTTCTGAAGCGTGGACCCCTTGTTGAAACCCTGTAGTCGAGGATGGTTTTCCTCCTTTTCCGTGTGACCCCGCTCTGCCTAGGTTTTCCTTTTTTGTCATTTTCAATTTATTTCATTATTATTATACCTTTATCTTTATTTATTTAATCATATATCATATTATTAATAATTTTAAAATGGAAAAAGTTTAATAAAACTAATAATATTTTAAAATTCTTTTTTTAATTATTTTTAAAAAGTAAATTTTTTATTATTCAATTAAATTATAATATATATATATATATTCCATATTATAAACATAAAATATTATAAATTAAAATTATAATTTGAAAATGTGTTATCAAGAAAATAAAACTAATAATTTTCATAATTTGTACAAAATATTTGAAATTTTGAAACCATAAAAATGTTATTAATGTTATAAAAAATTAATAAAATAAATATTTATAATATAATAATTATTAATATATATATATATATATCGTATTTTTGAAAATATATACAACCCGATAAAATTTTTCATGTAATTGATTGAATATTTTTCCTCATAATCGAAAATAGTGCATTTTTACAAAATAATATCATTAATATACATTAAAATAACATTCGATGACACTTGTAACCACAATACAAATTTTTTATTTTGTAATAGTATTAGTTTAATATCATAATTTCATATAAATCAAATATATTATATATATATATATATATATCGTATTTTGGAAATCAAACAACAAATTAGCTATATTAATTTTTTAGTATAATTATAATTTAAATATTATATTCAATAACAATTTGATAAGAATAAATTTTGTTTAAAAAATATCTATTTTTATATAGTCTTTAGACAATGTGAGATAATATTTACTTTGAAAATTGTACTTATAATAAAACAATATTAATTTTCAATTATTATTTTAAAGAAAGCCATTTTAAAAATATTTAAATTATAAATATATCCATTTAATAAAACACTAACAATCACAAAAAAGAAAACAATAGTTGTCCTAAGATACTAAAAACTATAAAAATAATGGTCATATGTATTTCCAATGGTCAAGAAGAACCGTATGAATACATGTTTATGGTATTTCATACCTCTAAGTCGGTATGGTTTACAAAGATGTTTCTCTACATCATTCTATTTTTTAGTACATGTGCCCTTATCCTAGCGATTACATTCTTCACAATGGTTGGCCCAAGGGATGATGGATACCTTCTTGGTCTCATCGTGGTGTAAGGGGGTCTCCTAGTGGCGGTTATCGGATAGGCCATTATTTTCCTAGGATAACTATGGTCTTCGAGCCTTATTGAAATGTAACTGTTTCATTGTTTTATTAATCAAATATGTATTTTTTTATTGAAAATCATTGTTTGAATGAAAATAATAATAAAATGTTATTATTAAATAAGAAAAAGGTTCGAGGATTCACAATAGTGATATAATAGTTATTTTATTAAGAGAAATACCAAATAAATGATATTATAAATAAGAAAATAAATATAAATTGAGGGAAATAATGGAATACACATTTTTTTATCAATGAATGTGACTATTTGGTGATTATTTAAAGAATGTTTTCCAACTTATCATGCTTTTATTATATTTTTATAACGTCAATAAATAAATACTCTAAACATTGACACTATTAATATTTTAAAATACAAAATAGTTTATTAAATGTTATAAAATTCCTAAACATCTAATATTCATCCAAATTTTTACGATAATTCCAAATACATAATAAAATATATGATTTTGGGACCATTAGAAATTGAAAATAAATAAAATATCATGGTAAGATTAAAAAGGGTAAATTAAGGGTTAAACCAAGACAATAAAGATTAAATAAATATACCAAACTTTTCAAATAATTATTTGAAAAGTATAATTCTAACCAAAATAATATTAGATTATAAATATATGAGTTTGGGACCATTAGAAACTGAAAATAAATTTATAATAAATTAATATTTCAATACTTTCCTAAGGTGCCCCTCCTCCTTCTTATAAAAGGACACAACATCTACAGAATTACACACACCTTTTAAGCCCTTTGGATCGTCCAATGTCTGCTCAAATGAGCACCCAAAATCCCTATGTTCATCGTAGAGGCAACACTTTGGCATAAAGCTCACTTCGAGAGTCTTTTTGTTGAAATTAAAATGAGATTCTTGAAAAAGAGGTAATTGTTTTATCACCTCTTTCGAAATTATTTTATTCTTCTACTTTATCTTTATACTTTATTCCATAATAAAGTAATAAATATAGTATCTTATACAAGATAAGATGTTATTATAATTATGTTACAACCTTATACCTCATTTTATCTATCCAATAAAAAACAGCATCACCATGTCTATATACATATGTCATACCATCTTCACATCAGGGAGTAATTTTTTATTCGACAATACATAAATTGGATGGTTATAATGATGATTATAATGGATTTAAATAATTAATATAAAATGATAATTATTTTTTATAATTAATATACCATCAAATTTTATACCATTTAACCATTAAGTGAATGATATCGCCCCTCGTGTGTACGTATGGCTTACCATCTCGCCAACGTGATGAGATTAATTCCCCACATTAACAATTCAAGAATGATTATAATGATTTTATAATAAATAGGTATAAAATATATGACCTAATTATTATACTATATTTATATATGTATATATATATATATATATCATTAAATTTATTCCATCAATTCAATAAGGAAACAGAAACAACGTTCATTCATACGTATGACCTACCGTCTCTATGAACAATGTATTACATTTCATTTACATATCGATTACATATATCTATATATTGAATATATATGATATGTAAATAATATCTTAAATTATGAACGTATTTATTTCACAATATATGTAATAATATCAAGAATAAAAAATCAACACATGTACGATAATTAAAATTATTATGACCCAGAACATTTCATTAACATGGAATTGATAAATGAACGAGTAATATAAATCCATTAGTGAATCAGATATGATATAATAAATATTATTATGGTTATATTATAAGTTAGTAATATGTTTAAACCTACTATAAAGGAGTTTTGGATACATACAAAAAATATCAGACATAAGGTAAAGGATAATTTTACAATATCATTTTTATTTGAGATTTTTTATTCGTAAGTATTTACTAGGGTATATATATCATTCACGTACATGATTAATAAATAAATATAATTATTTATATCATTATAATAATTTTTTTAAAATGAATTTTAAACAATTGGTAAATTTATATTAAATGGTATCGAATTAATATTTCTTTCATTTTCTATACGATGTACTTTTGGAATTTTCCAGCAAGAGTATGAGAAGAATGTTTTTTAACGTATAAGGCAATAATTATTTTTTACATCTTCATAAATATTTATTTCCATAATTATTGTTTTAGATAATTTTAATTTTATTTTCAACTAAATTATTATATTTTAAAATTGCGTGGTATTCAGAGAAAAGAAAACATTCTTGATGAAGAAAGGATATTTTCCTCAAGAATTAATTTCAAGTGTTTTATCAAAATTATTTTTATTCTAAGATGATTATCTTTAAATAATGTTATGTTTATATCCATATTATTACTATGATTTTATTTTTTTTAATGATAGAGTGAGATTTTATATTGAGTATGTTATGATGGAATGATGTTTAAGAATCCCATTCTATTTCTTGGGTTATGCTATGATGAATGATTTGTGTTTTTGTGGTATATGTAAGAATGGATTAATTATAAGATTGGTGGGAACAATATCTCCCTCTGATGCATTGAGTTATGATTTATACGTCATTAGATATACATTACCGGAAAAAAAATTAAATTTGTTTTAGTAATATAGGGTTGGAACGACCATTAAATTCGGTTCTGTAATACTTGGCAGGAATGGAAAGTATACCCAGTTCAATAATGAAGACTTTACACTATGATGGTCTTGGAAATAGTTCCTTGGCTACTATGGAAAAAATATTATGTGCTTATTTATTTTCCATAATTATATGTTTTATTCCAATGTTATTTTATCATGGTTAATGTTTCTTTATGATCTATACCTTATGTACTGGCAAGATTTATTTCATGACTCAAGATTTGGTTATTTAAACATTATGTTCATGTTTTTTACATTCTTAGGTTTATGGTTAGTTTTATGTTCTCAATTTTTAACTTTACTGATCATTTGAGCTCACCCTTTATATGTTTTATTTTCCCCAAGATATAAAGAAAGGTTTTAGGTAAGAAATAAAAAGGGGAAGATCTTTATGGGAGATGTTGAAGATCTTTCAACAAGTTAGAAGATTATGTACCATGTTTCCAAAGACACTAAACTAATACATTCATTGGGAGTATACTTGTTTAATTTATTTATATTTCAAAAAAGAAATTTAATTTCCATGAACGTCATGCTTGGGTCGCTATAGTTGGTATCAGAGTAATGGTTTAGTCATCCTTTGGAAACTAGGATATGAAACGTTAGTGAAATCCCTGGGGATATTTATAAGGGCATGTATAGATATTTAATAAGGATAAGTCATGTATTGGTTACAATCCTAGAAATTTTTGATAATCATGACTATCCTAGATTTAAACAGAATATATCATAGATTGAAATATTATAAGTTATTTACCTTAATTACGTGCTTCTAATATCTGATATGTATTTTTAACACTCCGCTTTATAGTATTAGTTAATATCCCGAAAAATATAGAACATAGTGGAAAAATTAATATTTCATATGTTAAAAGTATGGACATTATGAAGGCATATTTATTAGGTGGAAATATCATGACGAGAATCATGATAGTGGTACAAGTATTGGTCATACTATGATGATAAAGATATTGTAAATGACTTGTGAAAGGTTTTTGATGTTCTCCTAGTATTGTTTAAATTAAACCTAAGATTCTTGAGGTTGAGAAACTATAAATATGATTCATATTTCAGGAAAGACAAAGATAACAGATCTTGAGTAATGGTTTATGAATAAAGTTAGATTATTTTGGTGAACATGTTTCAGAATTTAAAGATTATGTTATATGAATCATCAAATATATAATTGTTTTCAGTATATTTTTTTAATTAAATATTGGAAAGGATATATTTAATAGTTCTAAAGAGACAAAAGAGTGAGTTAAGGGTAAGGTGATATACCTGGAGAACACATGATTAATATAAATATAACACATAACACATCCTTTACATTAATATAACTATGTTTGGATAACGATATGTTGGATTTGAATAAGTTAAATGGATGCTTCTTGTTTCTTGGGTATAAATTATGGAGTTGTTGACAAGAGTATTATGCGATCATGGATCAAGTATACAACTTTTTTGGATTTATGTAATAATCCATTCTGTTTTTAATAAAGAAACATTCATGTTTTCAATAAGGATATATGATAATTCTGGTTGTTACTATGACTCAAGAAAATAAATGATGAAGGTTTTTAAATTTTTTTAATGTGACCAACAAGAGATATCTTATGGTATATGTGGGATAAATCAAGGTATTCACATGATTGTTATATGAACATTATTGTAATTTTTTTATTGTGATTTAGGACATAAGTATTTTGGATAAGGCTAAAGGTTGTGGTGGATTATGATGGACATCAAATATTATTTTTAAGGACATATTTTTTAATATTATTTTTGTAATGTTATAGTTTTATAAAATGTACAACCTATAGGATGGGCGAAAACCCATCACGTCAGACAAGGATGCGAGAATTGAACCCACAACGGAAGTACAACATGCGTTTATCACCTACCACTAGAATAAAAGAAGTCTCCAATTAGAATAAATTAGTTTTATTTTATTTATTCTACATGATATGTGAAGTATTTTTCCATTTTTGGAACAATATACGATTAATATCACCATAGACTGACTTATGTATATTTGATAACTTTCACAAACATTTTTGTGAAAAGATATTTGGAATGAACTATCATTCTATTTATGGATCATAGTATCCTCTAACAATTTTGGAATGAAAAAAAATTAAATTCATTTCATTGAATAATAGATGATGTAGAAATTGTTCAAGGCAAGACCAATGATGGGATTGTACTGAAATCATGTATGTATATCTTATCTTCCTCTTCATATTTAAGAAAATGATATTGAAAACCAAAAATGATATCTTAGTACCTTCTTTTCTGATGAATCATATAGTCCCTTAAATCTTCACAAATTTATGGATTTATGGTTTTTAACTTTCTCCAAACCATGTTCTCTATCACTATACATTAGAACATGATGGTTAGATTATTTTCTTCCATATCCATGTTTTCACTTCCCACCAATGTTCCCCTATGAGGAAACCCAATTATGAGTTAATTCGGGTAATCATTTATTGCTGACATTCATTTCTAAAATGAAGTTTCAGTATTCCTTTTTATGATGTGTTTTTCAATGAAGGAAACATTCTAGTAGTAAACCTTTTATAACCCTGATGAACTTCAAGGGTAAAATTTATTTTAAGGTGGGTATAATGTTACAGCCTGAGATTTTATGAGATAGAATCCTTTTAATTTCATTGATGTCTTGTGTTTTATGCTACCAAAATATTATCTTAAACTATATGCAACACTGTACAAGCTTGTTGTATATGCAACACTATATTTGGCCTGTGTTACACACAATTTAATGTTCTTTTTATAGAATTCATTTCATGCAGCCTTGACTATTGATTTAGCTCAATGTATAAAAGAACTATGTTTATATTACATTATACGCAACAACAAATAAATATTTCCCTAGACACAACACTAACTTGGATTATATTACACTCATGAGAGACCTTCCTCGATATCTTGCACTGTACACAATACCGAGTTTCACTAAACAATGATATATTATTAAAATATTATTATTTAATGGAATATAAACCAGATTCTATGAATTATATTAACATTATTTTTAATTTTATTTGACATTAATATTTATCTTATGTATTTTCAATACATGATATAAGAAGAAATTCATTTTTCGGAAAGAAGTATTTCTAAAAAATGCAGTTTTTACACCTTTTGATGGAACATCCATTTTAAATATATTTTTAACACTTTTATATATTTTATATGATGAAATAAACTTATTATTTTGAATATGGACATAAAAATTTACTTTGGTTTATTTTTTGGTATTTTTATGATAAAAATAATTTTTAATGAATTGTGACAAATACTCCATTTTAATAAAAAACTACCATTTAATCTAATCTATTTATTTAGTCATATTATGTTTTTAATTATATTTAAGGTTTAATGGGCTGATTTTTATATCAATTAATCCAATTTTGTCCATTTTATGAAGTTTTACATTATAATTGGATGTAAAGACATGCCAATAATTTGATTGATTTATTTATTAAAAACGCTCTTTCTGGTTTTTTCAACAAGAAATAATTATAAATTAACTGCGGAAAATATTTTGTTTCGAATTTTAAAAAATGGATTTAATATATTTAATTAGTGGTTACAAATTATGTTAATAGTTTAATTTTATTTTTTGGATATTATAAATAGTAACTATAGTAATTTTTATTTACCATGGTTAATTTTAAATTACGTAAATTAGGGTAACCAACCATATGATAATGATAATAAAATTACCCTAACACCTACCAATATCCTATTTGATGAGTAAAAGTTAACCCATATCACCTATAGTTTAGAATTTATTCATTTAATGGAGTTTATTTCATGAAGATGGTGTAATTATTATTCCAACAAAAGAAAGTTACAACATGTCACTCTCTTATCTATTATACGTATAATAATTTCAATTTAGTGATAAAATTTATGAAACATATAATATAAATAGTCTTCAAAAATATAATGAAATTATCTATGTTATGGTAATTATTTTGAATTTTTAGAGGCTAAATAATTACCATAAATATTTACACAATAATGATAGAGTAATTATTTTATTGAGAGAAATATCAAATAAATAATTTTATAAATACATAAATAAATATGAATTGAACGAATATATGGAAATTAAAATTTTTATAGATGAGTGTGACATGTTGTCTCTGATTTAAATTTTTTTTCTAACCTATCAAACTGTTATTATATTTTTTGAAAGTCAACAAATAAATCGTGTCAAGATTTATAGTATAAATATTTTGAAATAAAAATTATTTTATTAAATGTTATAAAATTCTTAAAAAATATAATATTCATACAAATGTTTTGGATAAGTCACAATATAATATAAATTTAACTTTTGTGGTTTTTGTGACATGTTATGGTAATTTAATTAACCCACAAAGTGTAAATAATAAAATATCATTGTAAGATTAGAAGGGGTAAAATAAATGTTAAACAAAAATGATAAAGATTAAATGAATATTCAAAACATCATCAAAAATTATTGGTTGATTTTATTACAAAAAAAATCACCGTACCTTATAAATAAATGAAATTAGAGTATTAGAAACTGAATATAAATTTATAAGAAATTAATATTTCAAAACATTCCAAAAGTGCTCCTCCTCCATCTTATAAAAGGTCACCACCTCTACCCAATTAATCAAACATTTAATGTTCTTTGGATCATCAAAAATCTGCTCAAATGGGTTCCAAAAATTTTTCCATTCCCCCTAGAGGACACACTTTTGGATTAAATCCATCTTTGGAAGGCCTTTTGTGAAAATCAAAAAGAGATACTCGGAAAAGAGGTAATTATGTTATCACCTCTTTAAAAATTCTTTTCTTATTATACTTCCTATTCTTATGTTGTTTTCAAACTAAAGTAATAAATCAAGTTACCTATAATTTATGATATGTTATTATAATCATTTTACAACCTTTTTCCTCCTTTTATCCATCCTATGAATCACAACATCACCATGTGTTCGTAAGTTGGACGTAGAGTCTCCACGTTGTGGTGTATTTTGTTATTCAATAATATGTAATTTGGATGGGTATATTGATGAGAATAATGGATATAAATAAAGAAAACTAACATTATAATTATTCTTTATAATTAATATATCATCCAATTCTACTCTATTTAACCACTATGTGAATGATATCGCCGCTCGTGTGTACATACAACATACCGTCTCAACAACGCGATGAGATTCATTCTCCAAGTTAACCATTAAAGAATGATTAAAACGTATACATGATAAATAAATATGAAATATATGACATAATAATAATACTGGATAAGTATATATATATATATATTTCATTTAATTTCTTTCATTCAATTCAATATGGAAACAGAAACATCGTTTATGCATAGGTATGACCTACCATCTCTAAGAAAGGTGTAATTCATTTTACCTATCTATCTCTTATATATATATATTGAATATATAATATATAAAAATCATGTTTTACATTATTAAATTCATTAAATAACCTTCTACGTAATAATATCAAGACTAACAAGTCAAAACTCGTACGATAAATAAAATGATTATCAACCAAAACGTTATTTTAACATGGAATTAATAATTGAAGTGGTAATATAATGTTAGAAGTGAATCATATATCATATTATATATATTATTATGGTTTTTTAAAAGTTAAGGATATGTTTAAATCCTCAATACAAGAGGTTTAAAGACTTAAGAATCATATCAAACATAAGGTAAGGTATAATTTTTTAATCTCATTTTTATCTGAGATTGTTTATACGTCAGTATCTACTGGTGTATATTTATCATTCACATCTATGTTTCCTAAATATATAATATTATTTATATTATTATAATAACTTTTTTAAATTTAATTTCACCCATTTGTTAAATTTTTATAAAATGGTAATCAATTAATCTTTCTTTTGTTTTCTATTTGAGGTACTTTTTGAATTTTTTGGCAAGAGTACGAGATGAATGTTTTTTTAACTTATACAACATGAACATATTTTTACATTTTTATAATTCCTTATTTACATGAATATTCTTCTACACAATTTCAAGTTTATTTTCATCTATATTATTTTATGTTACAAATATGAGGCATTTTGAGAATAGAAAACATTTTTGATGTAGAAAGTATTTTCCACATGAATTTAGTTCAAGTGTTTTATAAAAACCATTTTCTAGCTAAGATGATGATTTTTTAATATGTTTATGTTTCAATACCTATTATCACTTTTATTTTAATGTGTTAGTGATAGAATGATATTTTATATGGATTTTTATGGTGGATATATGTTTAAGAATCCCATTTTATTTCATGCGTTATGGTAGGATGAATGTATTATTTTTTTGTGGAATATGTAAGAATGATTTTGTTATAAGATTGATGGGACCTATATATCCCTAAAATGCATTGGGTAGATATTTTTATCTCATGATATTGACATTACTAGAACTACATGAAAATATGGTATAGTAATACAAGGATGGAACGACATATAAATCATGTTAAAAAATACATGGATGGAACAGAAAGTGAACCCAGTTTAGTAATTGACCAGTTCCATTATGATGGTCTTGGAAGTAATTCCTTACCTATTATAGAATTCGTATTATATTCTTATTTTTTTGCACAATTCCATGCTTTAAACCATTGCTATTTTATCATGGTTAATTTTCCTTTATGATCTATGCCTTACGTGATTCCAAGTTTTATTTCATGACTCATGATTTTGATGTATAAACATTATTTTCATGTTTTGACATTCATGTATTTATGGTTTGTTTTATGTTCTAAATTTTTTCCATTATTTAGAATTCGAGCTCACCCTTTTTATGGTTTCTTTTCCCTAGGATATAATGAATGTTTGTTGGTTGGAAAACAAAATGGGATGATATTTATGGGAAATTTTGAAGATCATTCACCTTATTATAAGATTATGTTCCAAGTTTCCAAATACAATAAACTAATATGGTATTTGGGCATATATATTTGTAATTTATTATTTATTGCACAAAATAAATGTAATATCCATGTAATTCTTGCTTGTGTTGATAGAAGTTATCAAAATATATGAATGAAATATTTCACCTTAAATATTTCTTAGAGTCACCAAAGGAGAGAATGCTAGTGTTTTCTTAGAGATTGGGTAGTGGAGTGTATGAAGGAAAGAAGGCTCAATTTCCTTTATGTCATAAATGGGGAAAAGAATCTATATGGAATGTATAAATTTAATTGGAAGAAATTTTCTATGTGAAAATTTATATTAAAGATAAATAAGGTATCGAGGAGTTCAATGTGTCTTGTGTGGGGAACATTGGAATTATATGTGTCAATTCCCTATTCTAAATTTTAATTACATGAACACGGAATGACCTATGCTATGGAAATAATTTAAGTATAAGGATTAAAGTTTTCATTTATTGTAATTATAGAATTCTGTTTCAGATGTATTATACCAATAATATTATAGATATAATAATCATGAAACATCGAATGATTCTTCCACATTAGTGTTTCATTAAGGATTTAAAAACATAATTTGGATGGTAATGATGAGAAATAAATGGGATTTTGTGGTAAGGTAATGATTAGAATTAATGTAGTATATGGGATAGTATTTTTAACCATTATTTTGGGTTGTGATTTTATGAGAAGGTTATTTATGTTATCCTTGGAGAAATTTATTTAATTAATTAATTTATTTATTTTTGAATCCACATTAAAAATGCACAATTCAAAAAATCCCAAAACCAAATTCAAAATTTAAAATTAAAATGACAGTATCCCACCTTGAGCCATGCTCCTTGCACGATGCGAGGCCACACACCACCCATTCCATCGTCATCACCACTCTATTGATGTTTATACCATCATCTCTAGAAGAATAACACCACTCTAGTAACACAAAAACATCACCGAAGTCTCATACACCGTGAGACACCATCACCATAAAAACAAACCAGTAGAAATCGTCACACCGCCATCGTCATCTCCAAACCCTCCAATAGAATAAAAATGCCCACTAATGTCGAGAAAACTTGGAGAATGGCCCCAAAAGTCATGCCTGATGAAACACCCTACTGTTTTCACAAAAACATCCCAAACCCTCTTCTAAAGCCATCAGAGCCACCCGACCTAGGAAAGAGCAATTTTTCTAGAAGACCAAGTAGAGCATGAACAGCCGAGACCCCCGTAGTGGGCTATGAGAGATCCAACACCATCGACCCCTAATAAAACATTATTGTCACACCTGAACCAGCAAAACAGAGCCCCACTACAATTAAAATCGCAATAAAAAATCATAACAGATGTCATCTTCGACAGGAAAGAACAGAAGAACACGCTATCATTAGACCATCCGGTTTAATTGGGAACCAATTTATCAGATGTTGGGAAAAAACCAACGAAACAAACTCAGTTGTGGCATATTCCAAATGAGTCCTAGCAGCAGCGAGGTAAGGGGCGAAGAAGTTGGCAAAAATAAGAGTAACTGAGAATGTAAATTAAACATTATGAGAACTCCTTTTAGGGTAATGAATTATTCAATATTTAATTTATTGGGGATTATATTTGATGTAGGGTTATTTATTTTTTAGAATAATATAAATGTTACCATTGGTGTTATTGTGGTAAATTTGAATTAATATGCATTATTTTGTCATATGAAGGTTTATACAATTGAGATATTATTGAAACTTGTGTCTACCAATTTAGTTTTGGTCAATATTTAAAGATATGAGTAATATCTTTTTATCCTATTCTGGATTATGGGATCTATTATATGTAGATTTTTTTTATTTAGGTATGCCAAATTCATCATGAATACTCATCGTTTGGAAACAAAGATGAGATTGTGGTAAAAACAATCAAGAGGATGATATTATAATTTTAAAGTAAGTATATTTAATTATGATATTATTCCAAATGATAAATTAATCCCGCAAATTTTGGAAAATATTATTGAAATAAAAATGTTATCTGTATACCATAATTTATAATCAATTGATGATGTCTTTTCCCCTTACTAATTTAGGGTTTTGTGGTCATTATATTTATCCAAACAATGTGATATAATATTATCTATTATTCATTTTATATTATTCATCTCTTTTAGGCCTATATTTTAATATCCCACCAATTTTATTTGTATTGGGGAACCCAAATATGAGATATTTTAAGTTACCATTATGGTTTTCAATTTTCCATTTTAAAAGAAGTTTTATTATCCTTATATAAGATGTGGGTTTCCAATAATGGTTGAAAAAATTATGACTGAGGTAAACTTAGGAGGGTTAAATTGATTTAAGTTGTTTATAATGTAATATCCAGGTATTTGAAAAAAATACTACATTCAAAACCATATGTGATAAAAAAAGTACGAGTTGAAGAGAACCAGGATATACTATTAAAATATTTTTTATTAATGTAACAGTTATAACCTAATAATTATATTAAAGGTATGAATATGATTAAAAAAAGTATAAAATATATATAATGTTATTACATAATAAATTTTTTTGATTAATGTTTTGGAAATAAGAACAAAATTTTTAGTAATATCATTTTTTTAAAAAAATTTGTCTTCTTCAAAAATGTTTTTTATTTATTTTTTTGAGAAAATTTTAAAATTAATATATATATATCTTTTAGAAATTTTTTTGGTAAAATTAAATTTACTTCTTAACTAATAATATCAAAATAATATTTGGCTCAAAATTTGGTATTTTAAATAAATTATTTATTTTTTTCCGGAATAGTAAAAAATACCAATTTTTCAAATACTGCCATATATTTTTATTGAATTAACTAATTTAAAAGAATCGTTTTATTTTTTATTTATTCATAGAGATAGTTATGGTCTATTTTATCTAAAATAATTTAATTTAAATGAAATTCTTCAGGTCATGAGACCCTCCCCCCTAGGGTTTCTTCTTCTCATTTGCATCAGCCTAGAATTTCCTCATCTCTCTATCATTGTTTCGTCCTTTTTGGGTTGATTCCATAGAGGGTGTTTCATAGAACTTTTCATCAATAAGATATGGGTATTTCATGGATCTATCTATAATTTCACACTTCTATATGAGTGTTTTTATTCATCACTATCAGGGGTCTCCATCTTCACCAATCACTCTGATCTAGTATTCAATTTCTCCATTTTCTTGATGATGATGGTTGCAGAACTTGTTGGTCAACGTTTGTTCTCAGATCTTCTATTAATTATATCCATTTAGACACTTTAGATATTTTTTTTTCTAGATTGAATTATCTTCATCTCCTCTATCGTTGTTTCGAACTCTGATGATGAAAATGATGGGTGGAAGATATCGGCTTCAGCTTGCACAAGGGAAGTGTTTTTGTCATGGCCATAGATTACTGAGTGATGGAGAGATATATATATGGGAATAAGTGGGTTCTCACAAGGAAATATGGGTTTGGGATCTTTCTTTATTTGATATACAAGGTTAGCAGTGATCTGGTGTCCATTGGGTATTAATGGCATGAGTGGCAGTAGTGGAGTGAATCTCTATTAGTTGTCTTCGCTAGTACTTCTAAACATGTATTTTGTTATATTCTATGGATATAAATTACAATATAGGTTTTGAAAGATCTATGAGAAATATATTATACCTTATTAAATTTTCCAGACATTGCTTCACTAATAGTGGATGTTGGGTGGGCGACCTCAGAAGAGGGATGGTTGATTACACCCATCATTAGCCATATGTTTCTTTCTAATTAGGTTAATGGGACATTTCATGATCTTCTGCACGGTTATTTTTTGTCTAGATTTTTAACACATACGGTTGATAGTTTTTTGATACATACCATACAAGATAATGAAGTTGACTCAAAAGAGATATAGTTGTGATGGCACCTATCATCTGGTTGACCTTCCACATGTCAGTGTGGGTTGGAGGGGTGTTGTACCGTGTTGTGTTGGACCAACACGATACAGATTCTTAGAATAGTGGAAATAAAATTTCCATTGACTGATATCTATTTTCATGGTCTGAATGTGTGGTTGGGGGTTTCTGCCTTTTTCTGTTGTTTTTATTGATGTCTTTATACATTTTGGCAACCAACTCCTTGTTTTGTCCTTCATTGTATGCTTTTTATGACACTTGTGCCCTTATCATGTAATGGGTTACCTCTTCTAACAATCCTAAAATTGGGTTCCTCATTATTATATATAAAATGAAATTTGATTTACCCTCCTCATTTTTTAAAAAATAATTTTTATAATTTTTTTAATATGTCACTTTTTATGCAAAGAAACATAATTTTTCTAATTTTTTTTAGAATTTTTCATTTTATTGTTGATTAAATTCAAAAAAATATTTTAATTGAATGTTGAAAAATATATTTCATATTTGGAACTTGGATCATCTAATTTTAAAAATATTCCCCCTTTATTTTCTTAAATATGGGTAGTAACCATGAAAAACATTTGTCTCCTTGGCAATGGGTAAATTAGGTAATTGTGTTTAGAAATATTGAGATATGGCCTTACCAATCACCCCAACATATTCAAGAATTTAATAAAGTGAGTCTATTTCATCTATAATCATATAAGACTCTAATATATGACATTTTTTAATTTTATATGATTTCTACCATTATATTATTTTGTGTAGAGAAAGGTCAAAATGTCATTCTCTTTGTTTTATTAATTCTATATTTTTGACGTAAGGCTAAAAAAAGGTTGGATTAGGTTATAAATTTTTAATTAAAAAATATATAAATTTTCTATAAAGTAAATTTATTTGTAATTTTTCGTGATGAAATAATTGACATAAATTCGTACACAATGCTGACACAATATTTATTTAATTTTTATAAAAATACCATAAGTGATTTCTAAAGATTCTAAAAGTCATATTATTTGAATGAAAAATTATTTTCAATTAATTTAATAGGTTAATATATCATATTAGGTATATTTAAATGTAATATATTTTAATTTACACTATTTCTTGATGTTTTTAAGGTCAAATTAAATTAATAGTTCCAAAATCGATCGTTATGATATTTCATAATAAATAATAATTTATTTAACTGTTTTAAAAATCATATGATATTATATTCATCCAAATTATTATGATATTGGTGAAAACATAAAAAATTTCCATTTATTTGTATATATTCTATTTATATAATACTTTATGAAACCGAAAGGTTAGAAAATTGTAATATTACTGTAATTGTCAAATGGATTTGCTTGGGGTTAAAACTGAAGATGAAGATGAAAACATAGTAAAAACATGTCAAATATTTATTTGATGATAGTATTTATGATTCATATTCAATTTATATTATAATTATATCAATTTAGATCCATTTGGAAATGAAAAAAATTTATATTCATTTAATTCTTTATTAAATGCCAAGCATACCCTTATCGTTACGTATAAAAGGGAACACATTCTCTCTTATCTTTACATCTAATTGATCATCCTAGCATGATGAAACTAGTCCCAATTAGCTTCTAAAAATTTTCATCCATGTTATTGTTGTTTTTTATTCCCAATAATCCAACACTATATCCCTCACTAGGATATCTAAAAGAGATCATTCAAGGAACATATAATAATCTTCCCCAAGGGATTTCAATTTTTTGCTTATTTTCCACCTTCAATTATGTCTTAAACATTAAAATATAATAATACTTTTATATGCCATATAACTAGGTGTTAATAAGTTTATTTTATAATATTCATCAATCTTCTTCTCTTACAATTCAGAAACAAAATCGTTGCTCGTTTGTGTGGAGGACTACCACCTCACGAAAAAATTTAAATTTATTTCCATTACCACCTCACATAGAATGTAGTTAATAATATAAATAATAAATATATATGATATTTAGGACATAATTATTCTTCTAAAATTATAATTTCATATTTACCATATTCCATTCCAATCCTTTGGAATACGATAAATTAGTCATGGAAAAACCTATGCCAATGTATGACCGACAATCTCTATGAACAATGTAATTCAATTTTCTAAATATATATTATATAGAAGAATATATATATATATATATTGAATATATATGATAATTATATATAGGATAAATTTTTGGAGATCATTTAACCATGATTAACGAATAAGGACCAAAACCATACTGAAAAACAATGTAGCTATCACCTGAAATAATGATTTTAATAATGAATTGTTAATTAATGTGTGTTAAACGGATATAAGTAAGCCATATATAGTATGATATATATATATATGATTTTTTTTCAATAATATATAAATAATAAGTATATATTTATTATATAAGAGGTTTGAACATATATAATTCCATTCAAACATGAGGTAAGGGTTTCTTGTCTCTCTTTTACCATTGTAATAACTATGCCATATTCACTAGTTATTTATATTATGTAGTATATAAAAATCCCAATTATATGTTATATAATTTATATTTTTATATTCCTGTAATTTAATGTTTCTTATGAAGTTACTACATTTGTGAAGGTTATGATCTAAAAGTGAGCACACTAATAAGGGTTTATTTTACAATTTCATTAATATTCATTATCATTTATATTTTACTATATATTAAAGAATTATTTGATCATTAAATCTTAAACCCAATATATTAGCTTCTTATTATTTTTATTTCTATAGAATAAATGTTTTTCTTTAATTTTTATCCCTTTATTTACTCAAGATATGAAAAGAATTTTTTTAAGGAAAATATACTTTATTTCTCTGTTGGATTGAAAATACATCTTCTAATATATCAAATTTTTATAAAAATGGTTTCAATAATATTTTTAATACTTTAAATTGTTTTTTTAAATTCTTTTCATCAATGATAGTTTCATTAAAAATGGTTTAAAAGTATTACTCTATTAATTTTATGAACGAGGTAATTTTTTACTTTTTATAAAAGGTTGAAATTACTATTTTTTAACTTATATGGAATGAAGAGAATTTCCCACCATATGGAAAAATAAATTATTTGAATATTACTACAATAGTTTACTATGTTTTTTTAAAAACACTACAATATTTTTTCAATTGTAATCTTTATGTTATTTATTACCATTTCAATAGTAATTTCATCAAGAAGTTTTCTAGTGATATTTTTAAAGTGGTATCATTTATTTCAACATAATTTGTTGAATATTATAAGTGATTTATTATATAATACAATGATACCATCAAACATATTTTTATGTATTTTTTATGATCACCTTGACTAGATAAAGTATTTATATTTTTTATTATTGTTCTTCGAAAATTAGTAGTTTTTGACTTTTTATGAATGTTGACTCTATTGTATTGTTCATTTAAATGATGAATTCATTGAATCTATTAAGTGATATGTGGGGTTCGAAATTATATATCCCCTTGGTTCATACCTGGGTCATATGATTCAAAATATATTTGGTATTTAGCTAAGGCCTTACACATTTATCTAGGTGTCTCAGTATGAATCCTTTATAGAATTTATAGATGTATGGGAATAAGTCCTCTGTAGTAGTTTTAAGATGTCTAAAATTATACATTCCTTCATTATAAAATATGTTTTTATTTACATGTTACTATTTAAATAGTTTTTATATCTATGGATAAATTGGAATCCCCTGTGATTATTTTTATAGCAGTATTTGATCATAATTTATTACTTCTATATTACCAATGTACACACACCCTTTCTAAGGATCTGAGATAACCGTTTTTATTTTCCCCAAGATGACAGGATGTGTAATACAATTGATATTCATGGATATTATAATGATAATAATGATGTTCTAAAATAATTTTTGTACTATATGATTTCAAATGTATGTGAGATTCATGTATGTATCTAGTTTTCCAGGAATAATATATTTTTTGATCTTTTGGATGTGATACCTTTTATATAGTGATAATTTAATAAAGTAACCAGGGAATATTGTCTACTAGAGTTGGGGTCAGAATAAAAAATAAGGCATGAAAATTATTATTATCTTTACTCAGGTTTCTAGACTCTCATCCCTTTTCAAAATTGCATCCTTGAAAATTAATTTACTACTTAAACATGGGGGGATATTTTTACTACATAGTATTTTCTAATTCCGATATTATTTCTTCAACCACATGGTTTTTCTAATTTAACTTCAATTTATTAATTTATTTATTCCACAACACATTCTCTCTAACACCCCAATCCTTTTCAATACATTATCTTTTTAAATAAATTCAATATTTTATGTTGGTCACAACACCGACTTGGCTTGCATTATTTAAAAGTTATATTTTTAACTTGTCCAATAAATATAATAATAAAATTGTAATAAATAATTTTTAAATTTTATTTAAAATTTATTCTCATATATAAAATATATTTATAATGAGACGTATAAGTTTATGTAAAAAGGTTATATGTTTAGAAATACTATTATCTTAATGGAACAAATTTTTATAACCTTTTTTGAACAATAATAAAATTAATTTTAAACACTCATAGAAATTTAATTTGGTAAAATAGATATCACTTTTGAATTTATAAAATAATAATTAGTTTAGGGTGAATTTTTGGTATTTTTCTAAAAAGATTTGATTTTTGATAAATAGTGAAATTACTGCATTTTTGTTTAAAAACCAATATTTTTATTTTAAAAAATATTTTATTATAATTTTATCTAACGTCTTTATAGAAAAATAATACACATATTAACCCAATTAAGGTCATAGGAATATTTTTTATAATATAATTATATATAAAAATTTATTGAATGGTTGAATGTCTCTTTTACCCTTTTTCTAGCCACATTTTGGATATGAGCAATAAACATAATTTTGCCTCTTATGTGAACCGAATTTCAAAAAATAGATATATAGAGTTTTAATGAGTATGAATAATGTGATCTAATAGGATCAAAATATTTTTTGGCAAATAATAATTTTTGAATTTTATTTACCACAGTTAAATGTATATAAGGTAATTAATGGTAAAAATAATATTATAATAATATAAAAATACCATAACAGTATTTTTAATTAAATTGGATAGGTGTTTTTCGACCCAAATCACCATTAGGTAAAATATTTTATCTTTTTAATACACTTGTGTTACATTAGAACAATTATTATATTTTATTTTAGGAAGAGTTAAAAAATTCACATTCAAATTTTAATAAATATATCATTTTTAATACGTGGATATATAAGTTCTATGGTTGAATAAAAATACTATTTAGAAATATAAATTTTTTTATACATAATTGAAATTTATTTACTATTTTAGGATATAAATAACTAAATTAAATTATGACACAATGATGATGCCGCACATGATTTATTAAAGAATGAATCATTTAAATGATATTAATAGTATAAAAATAAATATCAATGTACATAATTAATGAAATAAAATAATTTTATACAAAAAATTTACATTTTAGGGAAATGTTGTAATTATTCGTTATAATTTATGAGGTTGGTTTGATATTAGTAAAAATGAAAATGTTGAGTAGTATCAAAATTAACAAAAATGATGCATTAAAATAAATAATATTTTACTAAATGTTATAAAATTCAAAAAATATATAAATTTATACCAAATAACTTGTATAGTGTTAAATATTTCATAAAGATTTCGATTGGGGTTTTTTAATATTTTATAGAAACTATATTACCTGTATTGTGTTAGAGGTCAAGTAGACACGGTAAGAGTTAAACTATTTAACTTAATGTTAAACCCAAAAGATAAGGTTACTTTTGTGAATTAAACGACTCTAAAAATAATGGGTTGAGATGATTTTGACCCATACTTATCTTATTCTCTAAATAACTCATTTTAAAGATTTTTTAATTTTGATAATCACTTTATAATAAATTTGAATTTTTGGAGTTTTCCAAAGTTCCCCTCACCTCTCTTATAAATGGGAACCTATCATTATATTTTATTTACACCACTAATGTCATTTTACTCCGAAAAACATTACCCATTTTATCTCCCAACTAAATATCTTAATTATAGAGTTTATACATTAGGATGAAAGCCAACCTATGAAGTCCTTTTGTGCGAATCAAAAGGAGAGACTCGGAGAAGTGGTCATTGTTTCACACACCATTTCTATGTTTTTTTATTATAATTCATTTTCCTATGTATTTTACATAAAAAATTTATTAAATATAGCATCTAATATATCCTTATTTGTTATTTATTATTATGGGAAATTCATGTTTCTCCTTTTATCCATCATATGAAAAATAATTTTACCATGTGTACATTCGTACGACACACTGTCTCTACACCGTTGTGTAAACTATTTTCACCTATCCTTTATTTAGAGGGGTATAATGGTGAATATAATGGTTATAAATAATAAATACTACATGATAATGATTCTATATAATTAATATATCATCCAATTCCATAAAATTTAACCATTAAAGGAATGATATCATTATCTCTGTGTATGTACGACTTACCATCACCACAACACGATGAGATTCACCCTCCATTAAAAAGATATCATAATGATTTAAAAAATTTATATATTGAATATATATTCAAAATAAATCATGATACAAATTCTAAAATCAGATAAATCATGATCTAGGTATTTGTGATCAAGAATAATGAGTCCAAACAAGTACGATAAACAAGATGATTATTACCGGAAACATTGTTTTAATAGGGAATTGTTAATAAATGAGTAATATTAAGACCTAAAAGAATCGTATATGATATCATAAATTTATTATGACTCTATTTGAAGTTAATAATATGTTTAAAAACATTATACATGAGTTTTGGACACAAATAGAGAGTTTCTGTCTTAAGGTAAGGGAATTCTGTCTCACTTTTAATTTTCATGATATATCGGCCATGTTCAACACTTGTTTCTTGTGTATGGTTTATGTACTACCCCTATTATATTGGTTATCATGAATAAATTTATCTAATGATATTTAAATATTTTTTTGAAGATATTGGACTTATTATTTATATTTTTAATGTGGTATGGGATGCTTTGAATGTTTAAAGAATTAATCCTTTCTCTATTTTAATATTCTTGATATTATCATACACAGTTATGTATATGTATATAAAGGATTATAAAGAATATTTTTTCTATTCTGAATTTCATTAAAAAAATAAAATGGAACATTCTTAAGGTGTAATGTAAGGGAGTATTTAACTAAAATGTCCCTTTAAATATATTGAAGAATTATTCTTCTAAATCATTCTCATTAATGCCCTTACATTAAAAATGGGTTGAGGATTTATTTATATAGACATGAATGTTTTAAAATGTCAATTAATTTCAAATTTTTTGATGTTTTATGGTAATATATCATTCAAAAATATCTTATTTAACGTCATCCATTATAACTTTGTGACTTTTATAAAAATGATTTCAATGAAAAAGGGGTATTTGTATAAAGGCATTTTTAATTATTTTAATAGAGTATTTTAATCTAAGTTAATATCCTTTGATGGGTAATATGCTTAATTTATGTTGATCTCTTATGACATTATTTAATATATTTTATTGAATGGTTTATGATCAGTTTGATTTTGGATGTGTTATTAAAATACTATTCTAGGTTTAGGGTTAACCTATTAATATTTTGTATAGTAGTTTTTAATACAGATGATTATGTTTTCTATTTACCATTTTCATATGTAGAGTGTATTGGACATATTAAGTGATGGGCAGGGCCCGCAATATCCCCTAAATGAATCAATATGTTTAATGAAATAAAATAAATATTTCTTTGGCTAATTATTTACAAATTTTTTAGAATCCTGAAATGAAGCCTTAAAGTATTATATTCCAGGCATAAAGCTTTAACGAGATTAGATTCTCGACACGAAGCCTCAATAGTATGTCTCAAATGTCCATCATTTTGAATTCCTTCATTATTATGTTAGTAATTGATATTATATGTTATTATTTTACTTTTAGAATATCCATGTGAATGTTTAAATTGAATTATTTGATTTAATATTTCCATATTATGTTCATGTTTTTGTTAAAAAGATTGTGTTTTAGTTTTACACTTTACATAAAGCATATGGTTATTTATGAAGGCTTCTACTATATTGTCTAACATTACTGATCATATTACCTCACCCCGTTCTAATGTATTATTTTCCTATGATGAAAAATAGTGTATTATGATATATAAAAAGGGTTAAGCTATGGGAATAAAAGAGTTCTCAAAGGATTATGTATGTTATATTTTATGTTTTGAATTATAATATAATGTTCATATATATAATATACTTTCATAGACTTCTATGTCGATCAGTCCTTCAGGATATGATTCTATATAATCATGCCAATGTATTAAAACAATGATTTGTCTTCGTGCATCTGGGGTTAGGTAATTACAGTAGGTATCAAAGGAAGTTTTGCAACAACCTTGGATATTAGATTTAGAAAACATAGATTAGGGATCATAACCCTAATATAGACGTTGAGGATAAGAATATCTGAACATCCTAATATTTTGGTAATGTTGACATTTTTTAGGTGTTTCTAGACAATACATCCTTATTAGGATTCTTTAAGTGGACGTGGTTCTGGAAGACATGTACCTAGATGTAATAACTCAAACAAGGTATTCCAGGCTTGACATAGTGTAACCTGGAAAAAAAATGGGCATTATTGAAAATTTGGATGGACAATTCTAAGGGATATGAAAAAGATAATTTAAATTTTATTTACCTACCATTATGAAGGATTTAAATGTAATATTTCCCCCAATGTAATCTAAGTATATGATTCCAGGATTTACAATGCATAAATTTTGGTATGTTCTATTCCATATATAGAGTTATACAAATTACAAAAAATTATAAGATAATACATTATATTCAATCTTATATAAATGGTTCCTATAAGAAGGAATGAGAGCTCCACCAATTCACGTGATCCAAAGATTAATAATGATCATATCTTTCATGGACTTAATCCAAAATTTGAAAAGGAAATAGTCTCCCATGTATTCTCATCATATGAGGTAACAATATCTTGTATTATTAAGACATGTAAACAAATCACCGAGTCCAATTTCATTAAAGGAAATCAAGATAACAAGAGAATTAGAGAGAAAAAAATGGATAAAGGGAAGATTGAAAAAAAGGATTTTACCCATATGTGATGACTAGGGAAAGAATCACACTTTTACATGCATGAAGGTACTAAGAGTTTGATAAAAGTGTAGAGAAAATGACACCATCTTCATGATTATAAGTGTAAGAAAAAAATGTAAAATTTATAATTCTTCAACTACATGCAGATGAGACACTATGAGAATTAGTGATCCAATCATGAAAAGAATATACCCTAGAAAAAGGTGTCCAACTTATATGCATTATGTTATGTAACATTCCTTATATATTTTTGGACTATGAGTTTGGATAGAAGTATTTTAGATAAGTCAAATGGTTGGAATGGATTATGTTGAACATGGAATATTATTTTTTTTGGGTTAAAAAATTTCATAATATTATTTTTGTAATGTTATAATAATATTTTTTTGAAAATGACAAATCATAGATCAGGCGACAACCCGTCGCATCTGAAATGGCTTCCAGACTTGAACACACAACTGAATGAAGACAAGTGTGCATCACCTACCACAGGCCTACATGATGTACTGGTTTTTATTTCATTATTTTATTTAAATGGTATAAAATATGAAGTATATGTTCAGTTTTAGAACCCTATATGATTAATATAAATAGAATACTTTTTATTTTCACTATCTTTTGGAGAGAAATATTGGGTTGTGGTCAAAATTATTTAAAGGATAGAACTGTACTTTTCAAGTAAGTATGCTTCCTTATGTTCATATTCTATGAAGTAAATTAATTCTTAAAATAATTGGAAATGATATTAAAACCAAAAAAATTCATAGTAATTTCTTTTCCTATGAGTAAAATGGTCCCTTAGATCATTATTGACCTCTAGTTTTGTGACTGTTAACTTATTCCTGACCATGTTCTCTATCACTATCCATCATAAATTCATGGGTAGATTTACCTACCAGATATATGTTTTAATATATATATATATATCACTTATATGTAATATATATGGTAACCTTCATACTTCACTTTCTTTATTCTAAAATAGATATCTCATTATACCTTTTTACAAAGTGGGTTTTCCATAAAGGTATTTTATAATATCAGCCTTTATTATCAAAGTTAAATTTCAAATTGCTTAGACACAATACATTATTGGATCGAAGAATGTAACACCCCAAGATTTAAAAATACATTATATTTATAATGAAATTCAATAGATTTTGTTGCACACAACACCAACTTGGCGTGTGTTACATGCGAGAATGAGTTTTTATAGAACAAAAAATTAGTATTATAATTTTTTTATTTATATATTTATAACTTATCCATTAAATATAAAAATATTAATAGAAATAAATAATTCATAAATTTTATTCATAAATTTTTCACATTATTAAAACATATTTATAATTAAATTTATATTTTTCGGTAAAATATTTATATGTTTAGAAATGTTATTTTTTTAAAGGAACTAATTTTTGTAGCCTTTTGTGAACAATAAAAAAATTAATTTTACACACTCATAGAAAATTTATTTGTTAATATAGATATAATTTTTGAATTCATAAACTCAAAATTAGTTTAGGTTGAATTTATGGTATTTTTATGAAAAGTTTAAATTTTTGATGAATAATGAAATTACTACATTTTTTTTTCAGAAACTGACATTTTCATTTATATAATTATTTTATTTTAAATTTATTTTAAAGTCAATATAGATAAATAACACACACACTAATTTAATTTTGGTCAATGGAACAATTTTTATAATATAATTAGATATAAAAATATATTGAACTTATGAACGTCGCATTTACACACATTCTAGCCACAATTGAATTTCAAAATATGGGCATACAAGGTTATAATCAGTATGGAAATTTTTTTCTAATAGGATAAAAATAATATTTAGTGAATAGAAAATTTGGAATTTTTTACCACGATTAAAGATAAATAAGGTAATTAAAGGTAAAAAGAATATTATAATAACATAAAATTTCCATAAAACGTGTAATCATTTCATTGGATAAGTTTTTCTCTACCCATATAAACATTAGGTCGATAATATGATCCTTTTTGTGCATCTTCTGTTACATTAGGACATTAATTATATTTTATATGAAGAATATTTTAAAATGAAATATTCAAATTTTAATAACTATATAATTTTTAATATGAGATTATATAAGTGATATGGTAGAATATAAATATTATTTAGAAATATAAATTTTTTATCTACGTAATGGTAATTTATTTAATACTTTAGGAAATAAATAATTAAATTAAATAATGATATAATGATGATGTAGTACATGATTAATTAAAAGAAGAATCAATTGAATGATATTAATAATATTTAAATTAATATAATTTGACATGATTAATAATATCGAATAATTTTATAGATTAAATACACATTTTAGTGACTTGTTTGAAGTATTGGATTGAAGCTATCATGTTGTTTTTGTATTTTTAAAAATGAGTATATTGAATAGTATCAAAATTGATAGAATTGATATTTTATAATAAGTAATATTTTATTACATGTTTTAAAATTAATAAAAATAATATTTATGGTCTAAGAAAATAAATATCATCATGGGTTCGTATGTACAACATACCATCTCCACGCTGTGGTTTAAACTATTTTTTATCTATACATTACTTCCATGGGTATAATGGTTAATGTAATAGGTGTAAAAAATTAATGTGACATGATAAAGATTTTTTATAATAAATATACCATCCAATTCCATACCATGTAATGTTTAATGTTATGATACAATCGCTCGTTCATACGTACGACTTACCTTCCCCATGATCCGATGAGATCCACCCTTGATTACAACCGTTTTAGAATGATTATAGAAACATATATACTAAATATATATGATACATAAATCATGTTTTATATTCGTAAATTTACTAAATCATGATCTAAGTAATATGATCTAGAATAAAGAGAAAAACACACACGATAAACAAAGCAATTATTACCCGAAATGTTTCTTTAACATGGAATTGTTCATAAATAAGTTATATAAAGCCATAGACGAAGCATATATGGTATAATAAATATTATTTTGATTTAATTAAAATTTAATAATATTTTTTAAAAAATTAAATAAGATATTTGAACACATACAAAGTGTATTAGAGAATATGTAAGGGAATTCTGTATCACTTTTAATTTTTGTGAGATATAATCCATGTTCACCGACTATTTCTAATGCGTGGTGTATGTACTACCTATATTATATTTGATATCATGAATTCATTTATCTTCATTGTATTTAATGATTCATTTGATGATATTGGACTTATTATTTAGATGTTCATTGTGGTATGGGATTCCATTAATGTTTATGGAATTAATCCTTTCTCCATTTCAATAATCTTGATATTAAAATACATATTTTTGTATTTGTATTTAATGTATTATAAAAAAAATTTTATGTATATTTTTATGTTCATTCATATTTTTTTAAAAGGAAAAATCTTAAGGTTTTATGTAATTTACTATAACTAAAGTGTTTCTTTAAATGTTCTAAATATTTATTCTTCTAAATCTATCTCATTAATGTATATGCATTTAAAATGGTTTTGAGGATTTATTTATATATATTTTAATTTTTTAAAATGCTAATTCCTTTCAAAATTATCAAAGTGGAATTGAACACTTTGATTCAAAAATATCTTCTTAAATGTCTTCCTTTATAAGTGCAAAACTTTTTCTTAAATGATTTCAATGAAAATGGGTATTTTTCTCAGGATATTTTTAATGATTTTAATAGAATATTTTCATCTTGGAAAACATCCTTTATTAGATCTTATTCATAATTGAGGTTGATCTCATATGATATCATTTAACACATTTTATTAAATGGTTTATAATCAGTTTGATTATGAATGTTCTATCTAGAAAACATTCTTCATTTATTGTTAAATAACTCATATTTTGTATACTAGTTTTAATTAGAATTACTATGTTGTTATATTTAACTATTTCCATATAAGGAATGTATTAAAAATGTAAGTGAACGGAGGGGCCCACAATAGCCCCTTGATTCATCAGTAGGTTTAATAAAACAAAATATATATGGTTTTTGGTCGAAGACTTACCCATTTATTCGATTCTTGGAATACATCTTTGAAAGTATTAGATTCTTGCATGAAGCCTTGAAAATGTTAGATTCTTATAATGAAGCCTAGATAGTATACTTCACATGTCCAACATTATTCATTACCTTATTATGATATTCCTTATTGATTTTAAATATGACTATTCAACTAGTATAATATCCATGTGAATGTTTAAATGAAATTATTTGATTTATTTATTTTATATTATGTTCAAGTTTATTTTTAAAAGGATTGTGTTTTAGTTTTACACTTTTCTTAATATTAATATTGTTTTATTAGAGATTATACTATATTGTTTAACCTTAATAAGCATCATATGTTACCCATTTTCCTTGTTTTATTTTCCTAGGATGCCAAGAAGTGTATTATGATTTATATGTAGGGTTATGTTAGGAGAATAATGCAGTTATCAAAGGATTATCTATGTTGTATTTTATGTTTTGAATTATAATATAAAGTTCATGTGTGTAATATATTTTACAAGACTGATAAACTGATCAATCCTCTGGGATTTTATTCCTTGTAATCATGTCCATGTACTAAAATAATGCACCAGCTCCGGGCTTCTTGGGTTGGGGCATTACATTCATAGATTCATCGTTAGATACAATAGAGAGAGGAACTCCATGTAGCTTGACTATATACTTGAGGCACAACCAAGAACACTGATTTAAACACATTGTATGTCGAATGGAAAAGAAACACGAATATTTAGTTAGTTGATTAATAATAATCCAAATTTCATTAATACATGTTGATATATTTTGTAATCCCAACAATAAATATGTTGATATATTTTCCCATTTCCTATCCATCATTGGAAAAAGTTAAAGTACCCCCTTTCTTAATTTTAATTATTATTTAACTTGTTTACTAGTAAAACAAATTATTATATAGTTAGAAATATATATTTTCATTCCATCCCACTACGAATAATCTCAAATTCCTATATACATCTTAGCACTACTAGGATGAATGGAAAATGAGGACCTATGAGCTTCGATCAACAATTCTCTATTCAATTGAAAATAAAAAAGGTGTATGTGATATCTTTCAAAATATTATTAAACATTATTTTTCATCATTAAAAATGGAATATGAACCTTCATGCCAAGTTATTCATTTTCCTATTAAATAGATATGATCTTTTAAAATAATTTTTCAAATAAATGATTGTACTGACACCTGAAACAGAATATATAAAGTTCCCAAAATAAAACATTATTGGCCAAAACACATCAAATCAATAAAAAAAAGATAATTTTGAAAATATAAAATGGTTAAGGTAGAATTATATTTCTATATTAAATAATAACATTTTTTTTTATTCTAGTATGGTAATTAATCACATTGTTATAATATTTACTTTGTTGAAACCATATTTTATTCCATGTGTTCAAATGTTTTTGGTTGAATATGTACCTTAAACTTTTATTATTAGAATATATTTCAGATTTTACTACATATCAATTAATTCACCAGATTATTAAAGAAAAACCAAATCAGCTAATTCCATATCATGTGTATTATAGTTTAACTTATCAGTTTGTGGTATACATGAAGCATATGCAATTACATGATCATTCTGCATCAGAACACAAATAAGTCCTCTAAATAAAGAATAACTAAAGTTTAAAAATTCACCATTTCTTATGGAATGGTCCAAAATTTGATTATTCAATGGTCATATTTTCTATTTAGGGAAACAATTATCACACACTTTAATCTAGATGAATATATTTATTTTTCGAGTTAACATAATCAATAAACTAGATAACGAGTCAATGTTTTCAGTGAACCAATGGCAGTAACCCACTAATCTAATAAAACCATGAATCTTAATGAAATTTTTATGTATTTTCCATTTTATAAAATATTTAGTTTTAGCAGGGCCAATAATTTCTCTATCATTAAAAACAATATTCTTGAGGATATTAATCCATTGTAAAAAAATTTCACACTTACTAAATTTTACATATAACTTATTTTCATTTAATTTTTATAAAATAATACTTTGGTGTATTTTATGACCATCATGAATTTTAGAATATAAAAATATATCATCAATAAAAATACAATAAACATACTTAAATAGTCATGGAAATCTCTATTAATAAGATCCATGAATATAATTGGTTCTTTAGACAAAGAAAATGCAATAACTAAAGAATTATAATTTCCTTATCTAGTCTGAGATAAATTTATTGGAATATATTTCAATTTTACCTTCAACTAATGGTACCATGAAATTATATTGATCTAGAGAAAATATTATGGTCCCTGGATTTGATCAAAAAATCATTGATATGGGGTTAATGGTACTTATTCTTAAAAGTGCTGGTATTCAAAGATTGTAATCAATGACAATTATCATTGAAACATACTTATTTTTAACAAATAAAATAGAATCATCCCATTTTTATGTTATAGGATTAATAAACCATTTATTTATAAACTCTTGTAACATCTTTTTCGATTCTAAGGGTTATACTTGTGCTATACTATAAGGGGATTTTAAAATAGGGTTTCCATCATACACTAAGTAAATAGAAAACTCAACCTCTTGATCAAGTATAACACTATAAAAATCATCATGAAATAAACCAATATATTCATTAACTTTAAGAAAGTTTTTAATTTAAATATATTAGCTCTTTTTAATAAAATCTATTAGGAGTATTCCACTATTATCTCTAATCAATTTTTTATCATTTTATATCTTTACAAAGGAATGAAATCATTAAATTAAAATTTATTATTACATTAATCTTCCAATGAATGATAAAATTAAGACCAATCCATTCCCAAAACAATACCAAACTCTACTATGGAAATTTCTACAATATATTTCTCGAAATAACATCACATGTATAATAATTGGAATATTCTAATAAATCATGGATACTTTAGTATTTCCACCAAATAATCTATATTCTTTTCATGAGGTGATAATGCATTTTATTAGAAAAATTCATAAAAAATAAGTAATGTGAATATATATATTCAAATAGTTCATCTACATAGTTTAAATAAATAACTAACATACCTTCAACCACTTCATTAGA
This sequence comes from Viscum album, assembly GCA_963277665.1. Classification (NCBI taxonomy): domain Eukaryota; kingdom Viridiplantae; phylum Streptophyta; class Magnoliopsida; order Santalales; family Viscaceae; genus Viscum; species Viscum album. The sequence goes on from OY728126.1 coordinate 535,529,664, forward strand.
TATCCCAACTTCAATCGTAGTAGTTGAAAATGAATTTTAAAGGCCTTTCATATTTTGATCTTTCTGACTTAAACCCTATACAACTAACATCAAACACACATTAGAATCATTCTATTCAACAACAAACTTACATTTGATTTGTTATTAGTTACCCCATTCATGGATTTCCATTCCATTTTTCTTTATAGTCACAATACCTATGTCCAAACATACCATACTATTAATAATATAAAAATCAATTAAAACATTATTTGAATTGTTTTTACCACACTTCAAAATTTTTAGGGTATTATATCCAAATTTATTGGTCGACTGTTTCTCTATTTTTTCATCCTTTACTGCTTCTTAGTCTTTTCATCCATAGGAAAATAATTTTTAGAAAACTACATCTCAGCTTTCATGGCTAATTGTGAAACATTATCAGGAGTTTAAAATTCTATTGAGGTAAAAATATATACATAAACAAGGTTTAAAACACTAATAAAATAAATTAATTTTACTATCATGGTCCAAGAATACTATTCTGTGCGTATATGGCCAATATTGATTTTTCTAATATCTGACTACTAAATTTTCATCTTTTCCCCCAATTTCATTAATTATTTCTCCATCCTAAGTTCACATAATATATAAGAATATTTATTAAGGGAAAAAACGTAACTATATAACATTCCATGGAATCAAGAACATATATATCTTCATAATTCTTAACTAATGTCCACAATTTACCAGCTCCACCTTGATGATGATAAACGGGAAGAACTATCTTTTAATGTTCTGAACATCCCATGAATTCAAATTTCATTTCCAAATCATTGATCCATCCTTCAGATATCACTGGATCTAATGTTCTACCTATGGCACGAGTGTCACAACCATTACCTATAATGATACCAAAATGATACAAGAGATATAAAAACCCTAAAGTTCCTCCCACAATGGGAATCAGGTAGGTGACTTGCACTGAGGGTATAATAATATCATGAAATAGGAGGCCTTACCCTCTCTAACAAAATCAGATAAGGAGATAATATGAATTATCCACAAGTAGGACCATGAAAAAATAAAAAAGGAAACCGAAACCATTAAAAAATAGATGTATAAATTAAACATGTACAAATAAATTATAAAAAATTAAATACCCAATAGAAAAGATAATGAAGATATATAGAAATTATCTAAATATAAGTGATAGTATTGTCCGTCATAGTTCATAGAGTACCCATGATTCCTGAAAATATGTTTATATACATATTGTGAGCATACAACTGTTCTAAATAATAATCCATTGTCTCTTAGTCATGTGTGAAAGTATAATAATGATGCACCCATGATAAAATAGAAGAAACAGTAATAAAAAAAGAGGTTAACTATCCCTCCCAACCTCACAAAGTGGTTATATAAAAATAAAGCATGACAAGAAATATAATATAACATGAGTCACATCAATGAAAGTTACCCCATACTAATTTCATGATTGTATGATTATCTCGCACCATAATGGTTCATTTTATTTTTCTCCTATCACTTCTGAATAACACACCATCCCACAAGAATGGTCACACCCCATCTCACCCGCAGTCACCTTGGCTCATCTCCCCACAAGCATGGTCACATCACATCTCACCTAGAAACACCTTTTATAGAACACATTATCAAAAATAATAAGAGAATCAGGGTACCTAGAAAATGAAGGGAATCAATATTATATCCTCCTAAAACCTTGTAAAACAACCATCATATTCCACATCATTGCATCTCATCCCACCCATAGACACTTGGGATACATCACATCTTTCCTGAAGACACCCCGGCTCACCACCCCATAGGAATGACCGCATAAAATCTCACATGAAGACACCTAGGATATCACAACAAGTATCCATTGAACTATCAGACCTTTAACCATCACAGCCAGTGTAATAACTACCTCTCCTATAAGAGGGATAGGGAAAGAAAAGCTACCCAATCTTCTTCTCTCCTCATCAAATGTAAGAAGAACACCCCCTCTTGATTGTGAAAGAGTTAGAATATAGTTCTTAACGTTGGTGGGTCTATATAAAAGTCACAAATCATATACAAGTATGTACATATATACAAACACACAGGTCCATCCTATTGGTTCTAAACTAAACAAGATCCAACTCACAATATTCCTACTTTCACTCCCACCTCAAAATGCATAACACAACACAAGCCACAAGACACATTTCACATTGCCAAATTATTCCAATAGTTAAGAAAATCATTTCACTATTATGAATCATAAAAATTTAAACCCACATACTTTCATTTATTTTTTCATTATCCACATCCATCCCATTAACCAAACCAATCCCCAACCATGTTAAATGTTTTTATCCATTTAATTGCTCCATCATAATAGGGGAATCAATCATAAAGAAACCACACATCAAAATCATATCATTATCCCCATAACACCATATCCTTACTATCAAAAAATCTAGGCCAAATAACCACCACCTCACCACCCCAAAAAGCATGGCTAAATAACCACCACCTCATTTCCCCTAAATCATGGCCAAACAACCACCACCTCACTGCCCTAAAATCATGGAAACATCTCACCCATCAACCCCATATTTTATCACAAACACATATTTTCATACAAAAAACATGAAAACACATCACAACACATAATTTTTTTGTTATTGATTTGTAAAATAGGATTTTATTACATTAAAAAAAATTATTGGGGTTCTTATCACAAATGTCGTGATCCTACGGTAACCATTTCATTAGAAAAATAAAAGTTGTTAGTTAATTTTCTTTTTTAGGGTGATATCACTACAATCGTGCTACAGGGGTTCTACAACACATGTATATAAATGAAAACAATGACCCTAAAATCCATAATTTTCAGTAGGGGATAAAGGCTATACAATTGAAAATATAAAAATAATGACAAATCCATAAAATCATGTGAATAATTCTGCATTTCCCTTTTCAATTTTCATTAACAAATTCTTTATATTTGATTAAGCTAGTACATCCATAACCTATAGATAGAAAAAATATACTACTCTCACCTAATACACAATAAAGGTAAATAATGGATTCCCTACATGAATGAAGATTTATCACCTTGATGTACATCACAGGGTCAAAAAGACACAGCCATAAACCACAACCACACATGGGAAACAATGGATCAACATAATCCACCCCCAAAAAACATAAAAACAACCCAAATAAAAATCCCAAAAAAACTTCCCCAAAGTGAATACTAAAGAGAATTATTAATTAAAACCATTAGGAAATAAGAAAAACTCACCATAGATTAGCAATGGGGATCCACTAAAATCAATGACCCAAAGTGGGAGGATGGGGTAGAAGATCCTCTAAGGGATCCTTGGTATCATCCAAAAATAGGGAGAAGGAGGCGTGATAGAGTGAATGAAATTTCAACTATTAAAATAAATTAAAAATTGGAATCTTCTCTATTTGACACTGTGTAACAATTACACAACATGTAATCCTCTAGTTTTTAAAAATTTACAAATTTCACTGAAGAAAAAGATTAATCGTCCTTTATTCAATATGTGTTTTTAATTAAACATAAATGATGTGTAATATTTCTCATTGATTATCACATAAAATATTTACAATCCATGTACCAGCCGTATATATAGGCATTTGACCACTATGTCATGTCTTGTAAGCAATTCATGTGTATTCCCTGCAATAGCTATGCTACACCTCTCTCCTCCTTAAAAAACACTCAGAACCTCCCTTAAAGACATACAACCAAAAAATAATAAAATTAATGGACCGATAATGGCTCGTACATTATATTAGATACCTCTCAAATTTTTCTCACCCTTGAGAATCCAATACCAATCTTAGAAGGAAAGGTGTCCAAACAACCACCCAACAAGATAACTCACAAGGATCTCATCATACCTCAAATTCTACCACCATCCAATCATTCCCAACAATGTGGCCACAAATCCTCTTCCACAACCCCATCAACACACATCCATCCAACTTCCACACATCGTAAACTGATAATCATCACATACAACAAACCAGACAACCACAAACATAAAAATCAGGGAATTCCTTTCCCCATGTCAAGATACTATATGCTCTAGGGGGAATAAATTTACTGAATGGGTTTAATTAAATCATAGTTAATATGTCTCAGTTAATAATTACATAATCCAAATTACATATGTCAGGAATTATATCATACATCATACATCAAGGGAAAAAATAATATGAGAAAATGAAATAAGGTCTAAAATATCTCATCACAAGAAAAATAGATCAAGGAAAAACTAAAAACAAATCTTGTTTAATGGTCATGTATATGCATCTCTCACCCCAAAGTACTCTAATCTATGCCACCACTCATCTATAACACACAAACCAAAGGAATATCACATCCACGACATTCCTTACCTTCATGATCATAGATCTATACTAGTCACTCCATGAGTCTCTCATCATCCTATATACTCATACTCTCAAGAAAATTTCATGGGGGTCATTATGAATATATCAATTACGATAAGAGACATGAAAGGGTCATGGATCCTCTACATCAATAAAAGAATTTATAACTTATGCACTACTTTATTAACATACCCAACAACTAGAAAGACACTATAAACCTAAGATAAAGATTACCACCATTACCAAATATATTCTTACCATGTTGAGGGGATTACATTATGAATATGTGGTCCCCAACCATGAAATCTAAGGGCCTCCTACTATGATCAGAATAAAACTTATTCTGGTTCTGCACTGCTTTAATCTTCTCATGAATAAGATGAACCTTCTCTATCATTCTTCACACTATATAGGGAACATGAACTACTACCTCCCCAACATTCATTCAACAGAACATGGAATGATAATGTCTATTTTAAAACACCTCAAATGGGGCCATACCTATGGAAGGATTATAGTTTCTGTTATAAGAAAACACAACCAAGGGTAAGTGTTGTACCCAAGAACCACCAAGGTACAACATCTACACCCACTATATATCCCCTAATGTTTTTATAGTCTATTCCATTTTTCCATCTATATAATGGTGGAAAGTAGTGATGAGGCGTAAATGAGTTCCAAATGAATACTAAAATACCATCCAAACTAAAGAGTTAAAATGTGCATGTTAATTTGAGACAATAGATATCATAACTCTATGCAACTACTCCACCTCATATATAATCTTATTATCCAATGAATACACTACAAAACTCCTATATTTATAAGAAGTGGGTTGATTTCATCAACTTATCCATGATCACCTAATTATCATAACAACCTTCTTGAGATCTGCATAACCATGTAATGAAAACCATTGATATGACATCCCATTTAAACTGATGAACATCCAAACGATTCAAAAAACATCCAAAAACATGATGATCAACCTTATTCTAATGGAAAACCAATGAATTTTCCACAAATTGTACAACTTATTATTTTATCCATGGCCACCAAAACGATATCCATAAACTACAAACTCTTCCACTTATCATTTTATCCATTGTCAATAAAATTATCCAAGGGGTTTCAAGTTGAGAAAAATCGGGCACAACCCTTTAAAAATGGACTACATGATAAAGAAAAATGTGAACCTCTACTATGTTCATAAGTGTTTCCCAATAAAGAACTTCTTCGAACATCAATGGGTAAACTACCACACCCTAATGAGACACTACATTCTTAAGGAAATGCTCCCCTCATGTAAAAAACATACACTTGGAAAAATTTCAATGGATCTTGTGGCATCAAACAACCTAAAAGATAGTTTTGACATGATCAACATGATCACCCTATGGCATTGTGTAGATCAATATATCATCAATGAATATGATGAAGAACCATTCCCAGAACTCCTGAAACATTTTTTTTCATAATAACCATAAATATAGTTGGTGCATTTATAATACCGAATGGAATTAAAAAAAATCGAAGTGATTATAATTGAATATGAAAGAAGTATTTTGGATATATACCTGCTTCAATCTCAACTAGTGGTTTCCATATCACATATCAATATTGAAAAATATTCCCCTATTTACTAGTAATAAATATCTTCTATCCTTGAAAGAGGAAAACATTTCTTGTCTATCACTAGATTCATCCTTTAGTTGTCTACGAACAGCCTCACACTTAAATCCTTTATTTGAACAACACTAGAGCAACTCATGGTAACACACTGTTCTAGATAAAACCCTTCTAAATCAGGTCAAATATCTGAATATTCTACTTCCATAACATAGAAGGTTCCATCCAATAAGAGGCCATATAAATCAGATAATCACATGGTTGAAATTCTATGTTGAACATGACATCATGTTGAGGGGGTAGCATCACATCATCCTTTGATAGAATATCCAGATACTACTAAATGACCTTGGGGACCTATTTGTCCTAGTATCTACTAATTCTATCATGAAATCATCCATGAATGAAATAAGGGGCACTATATGTCAATTTATCACCCGACCACACTGTTTTCCAACATAAACCAAATGCTGGTTATCCACATCTGAGAACATGAATCTCTTATAGAAGTAGTAAATATCTACTGGTATGGAATAAAAATAGTCAATGTAGAGGATAACATTGTTTGGATGAATCTTTAGTAGGAAAAGATCCCATGGGACTGACGTGGCCCAATCATCTGTCTATACACTTGGAACACATCAAATAAGATATTCTATCCTTTGTCCTATGAATTCAATACTAGGGGAATGAGAATCCTCTCAATGTATAGACCTCGATAATTGACAAGAGTGGGTTCGAAAAAGGTTTACAGTTATTCTAAATCAAAAATTTCACAACCAAAGGTAATAAACAAACCAACCATTCCACTAATAATCTCTGGTCAATATTGAACTACTCCCTTCCCTGTGTGCAACTAAACACACCCACCTCCTTTACTTATCTTCTAAAAGCCACCTATAATACGATGCTTGGGTCAGGGTCCCTAAACAAGGGGAACATCATGAGGTCGAACTATACCTACAACATATATTCTCATTAGAGCATAATCTTATTTCCCCTACCATTATAATACACAAACATGAAACTATGGCTAAGGTTTCCACTAAACATATCCACATCTACCAATTGGAGAGTAGGAAATCACATGGAAATGATGTTTGAAATGGCTACGAACCCCAAAACCAAAACAAACAAGAAAAAATCCTATAGAAATTTTAAAGAAACCACTGGCCCCAAAAGTCTAGAAAGGAAGATACTGAGGTCAAATCCCTGTTAGATGAAACTTCAATGGTGTTGAATACTAAAACATTTCACTAAAAACTCTTCTCCATGATTTACCATACTTGTTCCCCCCTCGTAGGAAACATCCCCACAATTTCATATTCTCGATCACTTACACTATCATATGGACCTCTAGATTTTTAGAAACAAAAAATAAGTAACTAAATACATGATAGAAGGACTGAGTGCCTACTCATGTTTTCCCACATGAAAATACTCATTTGAAAAATGAACTGGGAAAAATGTATGTGGTTTTTAAAATTTATTCCCAAAAAAACTCACTGACAAACTCTCCTACTAAAGATAAAAAATATATTGTTTCATAACTGCCTTCACAGTCGATGACATGAACTCTGGCTTAAACTCTTTATGAAAGTCGACCCATGAAGCATCATCCAAATCACACATTCCTAGATATATCATCGACCATTTACAAACATCTCCCTACATCTTACTAACAACCAAAGGGATCCAATATCCCACCAGGGCTTCAATAAAAAAAGTTATCTCGATCTCATCCAACTAACTATTTATAGCCACATCTAAAGCACTACCCTCATATATCCCAAAATGATGCCTTTAAAAAGATTAAAAAACCCCCCTACCATGAATCCTACTATTCTTCTAGATCAACCCTACAGTGATACACTCGTTCACCCTGCTGAACATTAACTACTCAAACCATTTAAGGATGAAAAAAAAGTAAAAACAACAAAACAATACAAGAATTTCATAAATTTAGAAGTATAAAATTTTATTTAGATTCATTTTAATTCACATTATTTATTTTAGACTTCCAAAAACAACCCAAATCAAATAATAACACAAGTCATCCTGATTCATGTAATTATCTAGGGTCTCTATCCTACAAATAGGTATACCTCACTTGGTTGTTCAATAAGCCCATAGCCCATGAACTGGATTTTGAGGGGCCCTAAAATATCGATTCGTAGCCTGTCTCCTTGGATGTGTTATTCACCATGTCCAACTAGCATGGTTTACATACCAACCCATGAAATCCTTATAATTACTATATCTAAACTCTGTCATATCTCTCAAATATCCCTTTTATAACACCATATCCTGACCTCCTCACTCTAAATTAACCTCCATGAGGGGAGAGAGATAATGACCCCCAAGTTTCACATCTTCACCCTAGGTTGTTGAATAGAAACAAGGGTATAAAAATATACTGAAATGGGAGGAATTATGATCTATAAAAAAATAATTGTGAGTTAAGATAAATCATGGATACAAAATTCGAAGATATGATATAAAAAGAAACCAAAACCATCTTAGAATGAATGTATAAATAAAACAAGCATAAATAAAACACTCCAAGAGTAAATACAAAAAATCAAAGCTAAAGTAGTGATATAGTAGCTATCCAATGATCCTAGGTAGTAATGTCCAGCACAGTCCACATAGTCCTAGAAACATGGAAATTGGTTTCCATACGTAGGGTGAAAATGCATGTATAATTAGTAAGAACCAAATTATCTCATGCACTTGTGATGGAATCCTACTAATTCACCCATCAGAAAACAAAAAAAAGAAATTCAACTAAAAACGTAAACTATCCATCCCAACCTGACTAAGGAATTCTCACCCAAAAATTCATGCCACCTAATAAAATATAAAATGAGTCACATCAAAGAAGGATACCCTGCACCTTTCCCCCTAGTTTTCCTCTATCACAACCTAGTGTTGTACGTATTGGAACTCCCATCTCTTATAAATACCACACATCCCTCAATATTGGCCACATCACATCACACCCGTAGACACCTAGTCTAACCACCCCATATGTACGACCACACCACATAATTCTTGAGAACACATTGGCCACAACATATCCACAACCATGGCCAGATCAGTAGGGTATCATTATCAAGAAGGGTTCAGCATCATAAACACATCTTACCACGAATAAACTCAACCAAATGTCACCTAATTACTTCTCATTCCAACAATCGAAACCTTGGCTATGTCGCATGTTTCCCGAAGAAACCTAGGCTCACCATACCATATGAACGACCAAATAAAATCTCAATTGAAGACACTTGGGCTATCACAAACACAATTTAGAACACTATCGGTCCTCCGACCATCACATCTATTAAAATACCTACCTCTCGTAGAAGAGAGAGTGAAAAATTTTGGGAATGTATCCATCTATCCTCCTCACTGGATTTCAGAAAAAACACTCCCCGTGTAACTATGTGGGTGTTGAAACCTAGTTCATGGAATGGGTGCAGATTTTATAAATATGAAAAATAGTATACAACTATTTACATTTATCCACACACACAATCCCAACATTTGGGTTCACAACCAAACATTAAAAAACTCACAATATCCCAACTTTTTATTATTTCTATACATGTATAACACACAACAAAAGACACAAGACATAGTTCACATTGCCAATAGATTCCCAGTATCTTTCAAATTCCTTTCATTATAAATAATCATCAATATTTAACACCATATACCCTCATTTATTTATTCATTAGAAATATCTATCTCATTATCCAAACAAATCCCCATCAATTTAAAACAATATTATTCCATTAATTATAACATGACTACACTAATTTTGACCATAATGAAACCACACATCGCATATATCTCATCATATCCATCACACCATCACCTATCATCCCCAAAATCTGGTCCAAACAAAAAACACCGTTCCACCCCAATATCACTATGAACCAACCAACACCTCACCACCACAAAATCATTTCCAAACAACACCCACATCACCGCCCCAAAATCATGTCAACATCTCTCCCATCATCCTGACTTCACATTGCAAACCCATATCACCATCCCCAAACATGTCCACCCATCACAACAAATCATGATCATATTACTAATTTTCAAGAGGGGGTTTTATCACATTTTATTTTATTTTAGGGGAATTTTAACAGAATCCATGATCATGGGGAATCCATTTAATTAGTCAAAAAATAATTGGTTATTACCTTTTCTCTTTTAGGTTGATATAAAAACAGCATAATAAGAGATCCACAACACAAGTCAATCAATGAAAGTAATGTCCCAAATCAAAATAATTTTCTGTCGGGCATAATGCTCATCTAATTAACAATATCCTAATAATAACAAGGATATAAAAGTATAAAAATCATTCCAATTTTCCCTTATAATTTAGTTTACAAATTTTTTATCCATGATTAATCTAGTAAAACTAAAACCTATAGATGAAAAAGATTAAATCCTTACTACATGATACATAATAATGTAAAACGAGGGATGATCAAACTCAATTAATACTTTCTGACTCTCTAAGAAATATGTAGAAGAATAAATTCTCCCATTCCACAACTTTACATGGGAAACCAAGGATCCACCTACCCCACACCCAAATATCACCAAAACAAATCCCAACTCACACCCCAAACCAAAACAACATTACTATCATGAATCCCCATATCGAGAATGAAATTAAACCATTGGGAAATAAAAATAACTGACCAAAAATTTCTAATAGGGATCAACCAGACCTAAAAAACCAATGTAGGAGGAAGGGGATCAAATATCATCTTAGGGAATGTAGGGATCATCGAAAAATGAGAGAGAAGGAGGTAAGGCAGAATGAATGAAATTTACACTATGAAATGAAAATAAAACCTAGAAAACCACTGGTTTTATATCGTGTAACAATTACATGGAATGCAATCCTCAGGTATCCTAAAATTTCCATCTATAAAAATAAAATAATTTCCATGGATATAGTTAATAAATGTTATGATTTCCAATTACAAGATGTTTAATCCAAGTCACCACTTCCTCATTAGCAGATTTATAACCCATGAAATAGAAAGCTGCACAATCCATGAACCACCATTTCATGTCATGTAAATAATATATGTTTTTTATGACATACAACAACTTTTCTGCACCTCCATCCTCTATAAAAAACACCCCAAAACTCACCCAAATACATCCAACCACCAAAAAAGGAAACATAATGGGCCGAGTAGGAATGTTTTGTTACACTAAGTGTACTATTCTATAAAATATAAATGTATTAATATATTCATTTTTATTAAATATGATTTTTATCTCATGTGGATGCCTCCACAATTTATTTCATATATCAACTGATCCATAGCTACAAAAAACTTCTTAGTATCCATTTGAACAATTCTAGTATAGTGATTTGGAAGGATATTTTCTTCTTGATACAATCACACACAATCTTCAATGATTCCTCAATAAAAATCACTCTAAATTGAAATAGATTATATGAAGAAATATCATAACATTCTAATTCAATATTGTTTCAACTTAAACATAAATTAGAATATATCAATTGTATTTTATTAACATTATCTCAACCTCTAATGTTATCTAAACCTTTCCTATGATACCAACTATAAGTAACCAACCACTAAACATTATATAATCTTGAATTATAAGTCAAGAATTCAATTTACTACATTTTTATGATGTTTATATTTTAGAGTTCAACTCTTATATAAAAAACAAAAAATTTATAAATAAATCACTTGTACTCCGTATCTATTTTCAAACAAAAATATATTTTTTAAAAAGAAGCACATTTTTTTCATAAAAAATATTCAAAATATTCACCATTAATTCTCCATTTTTATTACTCATCCTTATACCCTATATGAAAAGTAAAATGTGGGATGAGTATAAGAATTAGTACGAGACATAAAAGTAAGAAATATATTACCCTAGTAAAAAAACGAAAACTCACCATTTTTTTTTCTTCTCTTTATAAATATTCTTTGATCATATGAAATAATAATGTCTTAATGTAATTTTCTATCAAATAAGAGATTTAAAATTTATATAAATAAAACAGAAACACTTTTAGGGAGCTTAGTGAATTACTTTCATAACAATTGTTTGAAATAGAAAGATCATAGTTAAATTCGTAGGTGAAACCACCCTAGTTAACTTCCAAATTCTTTCATTTAATTACATGGAACATTAAACAAATAATTATAGGGATATATCAGGTTCACTTATTGTATAAGATATATCAAGATCACCATTTGTATAATAATTTTTCGGCTCACACATTCATATTATTTTTATCATGAACACTTATTCATATATGTTATTTGGGATAACACATCATATAAGGTGTATCAGGATCACTCATTTATATATGTTATATTAGGATCAATCGTTCATAATATAAAATTATAATGTAATATATTAAAATTATAAAATTTTATTATTTCTCACTTCCTTGTTAAAACCTTTCAAAACTCTTTTGAACCCCTAGGAAAAACACATACCATTTTTGTTTAAAAATAAAGAGAAATACCACCTTCCACCTTGAAAACACATTAAAATAAAAAATTCACAAAAATAAATTGGTGAATATTTCCTTTAAAAATAACATGGGAATCAAAGAAAATGAGTTGGAAGGGAATATCTAAAAGTTTATTTTGAATGAATGACCTTTATTTTGGGGATGAATCATCATTCATGTTCATTATCTTTCAGAATAAAAATATTATGTTAATTATTTCATTTCAGAAGAAAAATTTTCATGTTTATTATTCCTTTAATTTTATTTATTTCCATGCTATATTCAATTACATAACAATTTAAGTTCACGTCATTATTTTTGAAGAAATTTGGATCACAAGTAAAAATTGACATCGATGGGTTTAATATGGTAAAATAGATCATTATTTCCATTTTTCAATGATTACGATTGAAATAATGTAAATATTATTTTACATATAAAAAATAATTATTATATCATAAATAAAATATTATATATTTAAATGAACTTATATATTGTTAAGAAAGATACCTCAAGAAAATATTTCATTACTATTGGGCTGATTGTATTTCTTGACAAATAGGGTTTACTAATATGTTTTGGAGTTGAAAAGATATTATTGAAACTGTACACTCACACTAATACAATAAAAAAGAACGAATGCTCTGGAGGTTATACAGAAAGAAGAGTATATATGGTTGCACCATTTCCCAATGTTTCCAAATTTCTGGTCTCCAAAATTAGGGTGATGGAAAAAGTTTTTTTTAACATGAATTAAGTTAATTTAAAAGTAAAAATATTTCACATAAGGGAGATGGTAATTTGAATGTTGCGTCGAATTCAAGATTCATGATCGCCGCATAAAAATATGGCTAAGGAAAAATGTGCATATAATATGAGAACTTCTATGAATGACATATTTTTTGGGACATTGTAGTTTCACATGGTAGTAGGAGAAAAAAATAATATAAGCCAGATATGAGGTTAAATTATAAAGTTAAATGCTTTAATGATGTTGTTTGAAAGGAGATAGTTCTACAATAAAACATATTTCTTACGAGCAAAGTGTACTACACATAAGAAAGTTTTTCAAAAGAACGGTCCTCTTTTAAAATTAGAAGGTACCCCTCTATTCTAGGCAACTCAACCCTTATTTAATATAACAGCTCTGAATTGTGTAAGAGTATCCCAAAAGTCATAAAAGAGGAATTCAAGGAGATTTTTCTAAACCGACAACTCAAATGTTCATTGCAAAAAAGAAAATAACTTTTGTCTAAGTGTCCATGGATTGTGCAAGGAAATTATATTATTTTTGGGCAAGATGAAGTTCCCTGAAAAAGAAAAGGTTGCATGAATGTTTGGAGATTTTTGAATAAGAACAGCCATTGAACTCAAGTTGGTAGATTATCACACAAGACATCCAAATGTTGTATTAAATAAAATGTTGGGTGAGCTTTAGGAAGGTAGTGAGAATCTCTAAAGTGTTCAGATTAAACTTCGTTGTGAATTTATTGTCATGTGGTATTCATCAAGTGTATGAAAATTTATCTTAAATAGTGCATCTAATTACAGTTGAGGATTCATTAATTATTAATAATAATGGGACCTATATATCCATAAAATATGTGTGGACCCATTCCAAAGTAAAGAGAAAACGATAATGTAGAAGGTAGTCATTTCCACTAGTAGTGATCCATAGAAGGAGATATTGAGGGAGTGACCCATGAGAGTGAAATGTTAAATCCCAAAACCTTATATAAGTAGTAAGCCTAGGAATATATGTGATCAAATCTAAAAAATGATATGAAAGTGAGAAATTGGAAATTTGTTACACATACACATTGACAATATATTCAATGTGGACATAGAAATATGAAAGTGAACCAAGTAAAAATTTTTGTGTCCTTGTCATTGTTTTATTTATTTACACTCAATGCATCTTTATCTGATAATGGTAGAATAAAAATGAGCAATATTAACACTAAAGAGATAACAAAGTGACACATATAATAAAGAGGTCAAGACCTAGTAGGGAAGGAATAATTTAAAAAAATGTTCATAACCTAATTCACTTCCCCTATCAGAGTACATCGGTACCTTTTGTACTTAACATATATACTAGCTGTGTGGTTTAGTGACGAAAAACAAATCACATCACTTCATAGAGGTGGTAATCCATGCATACGAATGAATGAAGTTATAATTTTACAATGAATAGAAAGGTAAGTGAATATACGATTTATTAACAATCTATAATTAAATTTTTTCTAGAAATATAATATATGTATATATATTGTATCATTACACCCAATCGTGAGATATGGTGATGAAAAAAACATTACATAAGTTCGTGAGGTGGTAGTCTGGAGTCCATATAAATGCCAATTTTGTTTCCCATTTGATGGAATATGGGATGGATATAGATTATTAAATTAACATAATAACATATATGTTTCTATAAGATAATTATATTATTATTTTATCATATTTAGGATGATTTTATAGAGGTAGAATAAGATAAAAAATTAAAACACTCTGTTAAGAACTATACCTCATATTCGGACAACCTTTTTAGGATTACTTCGAAAGTCTTACAAGGTTAGTATTCTAATTAGTAAATAGGGAATATAGAAAGTGGTATTGGAAGTATTGTCGGTATTTTCAATAGGTATTGGCTGATATAGTGCCCTCAAAAGGCTTGATAAAGAGGGTGTTGAGGTTCCTTTTTATAAGTGATGGGAGGGGCATGATTGGAAAAATAATTAACCTATAAAATTAGTATAAATTAATATTCATTTAAAAATGGATCCAAATTTATAAAATTTGAATATATTTTGATTCATAGACAAAATAATTTTAGCCTATAAAATTTATTAAAGCTGAGGTGTAATTTTCACTCTTATCTCCGTGTTTTAACCCCTGATAACCCTTTTGAGAATTCCAGTGATATGAAGGTTTTTTTCTCATTAAAGTTAAAGAAGGTTGGTATAAAATTATACCTTTCTAATAAAAAGAACAAGAATTATTTTATTAACCATATCCCATTCAATTGGATGAAAAAAATATTTGAATAATTTTTAAATTATTTAATAAGTTATTATTTTTATAAAATATCCTAAATTTCTTTTTGGAGGTATTCATTTAATTTGAATTTAAGGACATAAATATAGTAATATAATTTAAATATAAACCTTTAAAAAAATATGAAATATGTTATATTGATCTATAATTTTTTTGGGACACTAAAACACAAAAAAATATTACTTTTAGAGTTTGTAATATCATTAACTCAATTTTTCTACTACATTCGCAAACATTGTGTTGGTGTAACATAATAATTCAAGGAAATTATTTAAGAACTAAATATTATAAATAAATTATCATAAAAAAATTAATTTAATTATGCTCAAAATAAATTTAAATATTCAATTAGTAATTATGTTTTCCCTAGGTAAACAGGTACTACTACTTTATAAGGAGGGGTGTGACATTTTTTATTTTTCTTTACATAAAAAATCATAAAGGTAAAAATAATTGTTAAATGTAAAAAAGAAAAATTTTATAGGTATGTATTGTTATATATTAAATAGAATACTTAAATTAAGTAAATTAATGTGTTTGAATTTATTTTCAGCCTTATGACATTAGTTTAAACCCTAATTGACCCATTAAACAATTACTGTTGCAACCAAAATTTATTATGGTTACTATACATATTTATCAAATATTCTGATTAAAGTAATAATATTTTTGGAACTCATGAATCCAAATATGTAATTAATTTTTCATTATACAATTTATTAAAGTGGAAAAAACCATTTAAAATTAAACTTGTAAAATGAGATGAAAAACATATTTTTTAGAAGAATATCTTTTTTTTCTAAAAAGATGAATGTATACCAAAAAAATATAATATTGAATCAAAAAACATTATTTGACTTTTTATTAAAGAAAGTAATAAATAGAATTTTTAAACTAATCTAGAATAGAATGTGACTTTATAATTAATAAAAACCAAAAGAAATTTTTAATTGAAATTCTGTATTTCCCACTATTTAAGAAAAAATATATATTTTCAAAAAAAATTAAAAAATTTAACCCTTTGGTAACTTTGATATTTTGACTTAAAAATTGATTTTATATTTTCACATTCATATTATGATATTTAGAAATTAAAATTTTAAATAAAAAATTATAATTCATGAAAACAAATTTAATAAGAATAAACCATTTCATTTGTAATTCCAAATTATTATTATTATTATTATTATAAATAAAACTATGTAAAATATTATTGTTAAATATTACGAGGGAATAAAATTGATAATTAACATTACTTGGGATGTAATATCATAGGATTTCTCAAAGAATAATTATTATAGAGATTGACGAGACTAGTCTAGTGAGTGTCCAACGTTTTATAGTTGAGTCTCCCATATATTTTTGTTTTGCATAATTTTGTATTTGATTAGACCATGGGTAACCCTTATTGTGTATGTGTTTTTCGAAAACATGTATCTTTTTTATAGCATAATAATATTGTATACCAATAATGGATTTTTTTTCACTATAAATCCTTATGCATACTTAGATGTTCATATTGAGCCAATGATTTACATGATTTTATTTGCGATGATACTGTAGTATTCACAAATTAGTTGTAGACTTACTAGTATTCAGAAGCCTATGACATATGTGGTGGTATTGTAGAGGTCATGTGACGCCCACTGATTTGGCCAATTGGAGGCTTCCAAGATCAGGGTGTTATATACACGCATAAAACCATACAAAATAAAAAATACTCATAATAATTAATCTTGGATTGATATATAGCCAACCCCACAATCTTAGACTAGGAATAGGTTTTGAGGATAGTGATTTTTCTAACGAAAATTTCCTTTAACAGAGGTAAATTTTTATAAGAGGGGCCTCCAAATTATAAAAATTGTAGTACAAAAATTTTATATACTATAACCAACCTTTAATTTCAAACTCACAAAAGAATATATGAAATGTTCAATGTTTATTGAAATGAAATAAATTATAATATATATAATGTATTTCCTTAAATACATGCATCAGAATATATAGAATTAGTTTTAAACTTTGAACTAAATCATATATACATTCACATATAATCATTATATTCATGAATAAAGTAGAAAAATATAATTAATTGATTAATTTATATATTTAAACAAGAGATAAATTATATAAAGAATTTATAAATCAATCAATTTAAAACAATTCATAAATAATCCATGATATATAAAAAATTCAATATAAAATAAATATAAACACTTTTTATTTATTTTCAATTTGAACACATTCATATTGAAATTTATATTCATTTTACATAATAAAATGTTATATTAAATTTATACATTATATATAATTTTTTCATATATTATGTATTATACTAAGTATAAAATATTTAATACTATTTAAACGTTTCTCAAATTAATTTTCAAAACTTATTTTTAGAAAGGTTAAATAATATCCTAATAAGAAATTTTCATTTAAAAAAATTCTATATAATTAATTTGAATAATCTATATTAAAAAACTTAAACTCACAAATCATTCCTTATTTTTTAATTTACAAAAACATTATATATTACTGTTAAAAATTTCAAATAATATTTTTCTATTCAAATTATAATTTTTGGAAAATAAATTCAAATTTATTTATTATTAATATTAAATATTACAGAATATTTTTTATTAAATTATTCACAATCATTTAAAAAAGTTTATAAATAATTTATCAATGTATAATTTATAATAATTTTACAAATTTAATATACATCCAAAAATAAGATTTACTATAATTCATAAATGTTTTATAAATTATAAAATTCAATTATTAAGTGAAATTTATAATCAGGTAAATCATATTTTATGATTTTTCTCATCTCATAATATATTCCATGATTTATTATCTACCAAATTATATGATAAAAAAATCTTATCTGGGATATCAATCCTCAAATATCGTGTTTCATATATTTTTTTCTCTTCTATTATAAGCATGATACAATATTGATTTTTGAAACATATTTCATTTATATCATTTTCTATGACACCCTTATATCGCATAATTTTATATAGAGTAAATCAAAGTATTTCAAATACTTTCCCACAACAAATATCCTATATCTGATACCATGGATATATTGTTGCTTATAATATCACATATTGTATAACTATCCATAGAACAAAATTCATTATATTTGATGATATGTAGTATGATACACATGTGATGATTTATTCATTTTTTCTAACATAATTTCATGAATTAGTAAGTGTTTTGAAGCTGTGATACCACTAATGCAATAAATGGGATCAAAAAATACATGTTCAACATACTAGAATACATTTAAAACCTAAAATCATGATATTACCATAGTTTCAGAAATTTAGTCATGTATATGCATAAAATTAATATAGTTTTTAATTTTTATCATAAAAGGAAAATCCTATAAGTTCATTCATAATGGTTATTGAGGATAACTTATGAAAAACTAAAGGAATCTTTCTTCTGAGGTGTGTCTGAAGGTTGAAACAGAATTACCTAATTCTTGAATGTAATTATCCACATCCTCCATTTTTTAAAAACCATCACAGGAAAATTCATGAGGATAAAGAGAGATTTATGATAAAAGGATAATTAGTATGAATCAAGGGAAAGCTAGAATAAACACCTTCTTGATGGAATGACACCCTTATATTGAACATAGGGAGGTTCCTTATGCTTATGTTACATTTACTCATAAAAAATGACACATATAAGGGAATCCATTTGATTGTAACTCTTTGTAACCCGTATCTATCCCAACATTCCCTTGTGATTCATCTTATGAGACCCAGATGATGACATTATGTGGAAGAGGCTTGAATATTAATTGTTAGCATTTTGATTCCATGGTCAATTATAGGGGAATATAAATAGTAATATATGGATTATTTTTATTGTGATATGTTGTTGTCATACATTATTAAATGTTTAGGTAATAACATGATATTATATTTCATTCAATACGACATATTGTATTCCATGGATTATAATATTTGTTGGCTATATGCACGTTATACCCTACAATATACACATATCATATATTATGAAGTGGAAGAAAACATCTCACGGTATAGATTGTATTTAACGAATATATCTATATAATATAAATTTTAAAGAGATAGATGAAAAATAAATCCCATAAAAATCATCATCTCAACCAATAACATTCTTTAAACACACATGCACCTTAAATTTCAAGCATAAAATAATCTATCTTCACATTTTATCTCCCCCACAACATCACATATCTTCCTTCCAAACACAATAACAAAAAACTACAAAAAATATACAATAGTTAACCACACATCACTCAAGGAATATGGATAAATATTAAAAACCATAGATCGATTCATATATAATGCATTGAAAAATCATATCATATGGACTAGATATCAATAATCATGTCAACTTTATAGTTATATATCTTCTAATAATCATTTACCCACATCACACTATAATTAATTAATACAATTAATTATCTTCAATATAAATACAATCCATAACTAATTTTTCTGTGTACACATATATCATAAATTTCACACCAGATATCCAATTCCTTTTGAGTTATAAATAATATGAATAATAAATGGATGAAAATTGATAATATCCTCATAAATAGGAAACCTTACATAAATACTGAACTTTTATTTGATCATATCAAAATAGCTAAATAAACAAGACCATCTTAAAATAAATGATATCATTAGACCACCTTGATGAACAACATTTTGTAACATAAAAAGAGCTCTAAAGAAAAACATGGAAAATAAAAAATTAATTCATCTTCTCCATCACAGATATTTTAATTCAATAGCATCTATTGTTTTCCAAGATTACTAATTTCACTTCATTATATTTATTATCAACATTAAGTATAATTCTTTTATCTTTTATAGTATGTCACGAACATAATCACTATTAATAAAAAAATTAATGTTCTTTTTCATTCTATATTTTTCTTATCATATACTTTAACATAAAAATCAACATTTTAATTAATTAATTGAATATTAATACTGCATATAAATTATAATATTTCATCAACTTTCACTTTTATAATACAAGCCTATAACAATGGTTTAAATCCATTTGTATTTGCTAGAGAAACATTAGTAAACCTATAGGATTGGTTCTTTGGACTGTTGGCTATTGTGTCATCGGGAAAGTCAAATACTAATTGTTCTTAGTGAACTATTGGTATAGGGTGATATGAAATTCACCTTATCCAACGGTTCACTATATATAGTAGGTATGAGACCCCCTAATTTCCTCAATAATAAGAAGCCCCACCATACCCACAGAAAGAAGAACCTACAACAAAAAACCTAAAAACAAAACCGGTATCCAACATAAAGCTGAAAATCTATCCAAACATAACCTGAAAACCAATAGAATATGCAATGAAATAATCAAAACATGAAATATTCATTTTTAAAATCAAATATATTCATTCATGACAAATAATAGAACATAAAATGTAATAAATATTAGTAAAAAAATGAAAATAATCAATCTATCCATCATCACTGTCACTATCATCTCCATCATCCGTGTCCTCAGCCTCATCCATGACCTCATCCTCATCCTCACCCTTAGCCTCATTGTCATCCTCTTCCTCAGACTTTTCCTCACCAGTATATTGTACCACTTACTGACTATCATACTCACTATCTTCATTTCCAAAAATGTCATCATCTCAACCATCCCTAGTGATACTATATGGTTCCCTATATAATTTAGTATTCGTCAAAATATATGAATCAGAAGCTATGAAAATCTCCTGTAGAAGTAATGGCCCTAAAACTTCCATAAATTTCATAAATTCAGTGTTTTCCATTTGATTTTGTTCTTCCACCTATATAGCACTTTTTAGGCCATTTCTGCCTTATCGTTAGACTATTCTTCCCGTGCATTATATTTTTACAAATCATTGCTACTCGAAATGGCATGTGAAGTGGGTGTAAAGACCCGGAAATTTCAAGGAAATTTTTTTCTTAATTTATTTGGAATTTTTTGAGTGAACGGTTTTAGAAGGCACCTGATTCTGAGGCTCGGTGTGCCCGGAATAATTTTCTAAAGTTTTGTTAAGCTTAAATTAACGTGCGTAAGCAGTTTTCCTGAAAAAGTGGAGTAACTCTTGAACGGTTGCTCGGATCAAAAATATGAGGGCACCGTTGCGCTCAGGATAGCGGGATTACCCTAGGCACGACTTATGTTTAGTCGGCTCGGGCCTCCTATGAGAAATCCCAAAATTGGCTTAACCATAAATAAAATAATTAAATAAAATATTTTATTTTTCAAATGCTTATAACTCACAAACGGTAGCTCGGATTAAAAATCCGAGACCACTGTGAACTCGTGATGGCATGTTTTATTTAAGCAGATACTAACTTTTTCCGGCATGGGCCACCAAAAAAAGTTAGTTTTTGGCCGCAAATAAAATAACTAAGTGAAAATTATTTTATTGTAAAATTCATAACATCTAAACGGTAACTCGGATTGAAAATCCGAGAGTATCGATGGGTTCGTTGGGGCGTGTTTTACTTGGGCAGAGCTGAACCTCGACCGGCACGGGTCGAGGGTGACTGATAATAATTTTCCAAACTTTTTTTCGGGTACGTTTAGTAAACGTACGTGCAAGTTTTTCTATCTATTGAACCGGTGCTTGGAATTGAAATCTGAGGGCACCGATGAACTTGCAGTGCCGATAATTGGTTAAGGGGATCTTTACCATAGTTTCGTTTTAAACAGGTTGAGTTTTATTAATTTTGGAGTTTAGTTAAGAAAAGTTAAATAAATTTGTTAAAACAAATTTATATCTAAGGAAGTTAAATCCTCCCATGTGTGAATATATGAGAGTTAGGGCCCACACGAGCCCCAACCACTCATCTTCCCATAACTCTCAACAACCCCCCTTTAACACCCCTTCAATTTAATGTGCCGGCCCTCTTTATTAATGAACTAAACATCTTTTAATTATTTGGCACGTTTTCGAAATTCTCTTAAAATATTTATGTCAGCTCTCTAATAAATGGTTATACTTTATTATTATGGGTGTTGGCATAATATCTAGTGGGGAGAGTCTTAAGAGAGGGGATTTGGGAGGATTGAGAGGACTTATTTCCCTCATCGAAGAACACAAAGAACGCTGGCGGCAACCTCGACTTCTTCCTTCTCGACGTTGACGAAGCAACGTCGTCATCCCGCGACAATGTCAACGGAACAAAGATAGAATCTCCTACCTTTGTCAAGCGATCAACCTTCTTGAAATGAGGTAGGGGTATAATTTTGAAGTATGATAAATATACTTATGTTAATTCCTCTTGTTCTTGAATCTCAACGACGGTGGCCAAACAAATATGGTCATCGATCCGCACATAGACCGTGAACCTTTCTGTTTCGTTTCTCATGCATTATGCATCTCCAAATAATTAAGCGTGCTAAAAACTCAATTTTATGTTGATCATACGGATGCGGAGATCTCGACCTGAGGATCACAAATCTGCGATTGTCACAATTTTCGGGTTTTGAATGAAGATACAGCGACCCACAAAAGGGGTGATGCGGCAGTGTCATTTCAGCGTGTGTTCAAGGCATGACATTGGGCGGAAGAGGACACCACATGAAGGGCTGGCTGATAGGGTTTGGAGGTTTGGGTTGGAGGAACTAAAACGTGAAGGAATTGGTAGATTGGAGAGAGAAAGTTTAAGTTGATGATATAATAATAAAAAGAAAGGAATTAATTGATGGTGTATGTTTCCCGAGCCCAAGAAGGGCTCCAAAAAACGTGGATTGATTTGGAGTTAGGAATAGTAAATAAATAAGTAATTAATAATAATAAAAAAATATTGTTGTTATTAATTTTGATGATAAAACAAATGTTTGTCTGCAACTTCCCCGTACGACCTCAATTTTACGAACCGTCTATGGTTGTGCAACCCTGATTTCGAGACGAACATTCTGAGTCCAATATTGAATGTCTTTTTCGGGTTTTTGGATCGGGTACCCGAAGCGCTCGGGAAATAATAAATTTAATATTATTATTAAATCTTTGACCCGCCATAGCTCATGCATGAGACGTCCGATTGGCTTGCCGTCAGTGGCGATGTAATACTGGCATCAATAGGGTCGATTCAAATCTAATGTTGAATACTAAATTATGATTCATGGCTCGGGCCCTCGAAACACTGAATAATAATATTATTATTATTACGGGATCTTGTTACGGACATATCTCTCTCATACAGTGTCGGAATGTCGAACCGTCTATGAGGTTGAAACCCTAGAATTGAGACGGATGTTTTAATACAAATGTTGAATATTTAAGTCGAGGTCGAGGCGTGAGCCCCATGAGGCCCGGTTCGCGCGTGCTGCGGTGAAATGAAAATTTTTCACCGGCTATCCGTTTTGGACCAATGGGTAGTATATCTCGTGTGTTTTTCTGTATGGATCGCAATGGTGTGACCGGTTTAATTAACCAGTGTCATTTCAAGTACGACCGAGTTGGTTCGAACCTGAAACCAACCGGGCCCTCGGAGCGGAAACGCTTATATCTTGAGCTCCGGACGTCCGATTGATGTACCGTCAACTTTGTTGGATTCCTCTTGATGAGAAAAAAGTTTTGGCATATTTCTCCTGATTTTTGGTTGCAATTGGATAGTGGCCAGGTTGGATTGTACTCGAAATCCAATCGGGCCCCTGGAACGGAAAAGCTAATAACTTTTAGACAGGACGTCCGTTTGACGAACCGTCAGCGGCGTTGGTGATCACGACGAGAAACAGTCCATTTCAGTATAAACTATGAGAGTTCAGGGTACTGTTGATATATGGTCGGGTAGGTTCGTACATGGAACCAAACAGACCCCTGGACAGAAAGGCAAATAACTCACAGACCGGGCGTTTGATTGACACGTTGTTTGTTGCATTGAGACCCCTATTATGAGGCGGTTCTTCCAGATACTTTTTCGATGGAAATTGAAATACTTGGAGTATAGACATGTAGCTTGTGGAGCAAACTCTCCCGGAGACGATTGTACCGAGTACGGAGATCGTGTAGCTAGATGAGACCTGATGACTACTTGTCCGATTATATTTGGAGTGACTTGCATAGCCTAGTGGGGAGCAATACATTGTGAGGTGGCAGACCCATGGAGGAGGATCACTACTTTGTGAGGTGGCAGACCCACATACTCGACAGGAGGAGTACCTCTGTAGGCTATGAGGGGGAGCACTACTGTGTGAGGTGGCTGTCCCATGGGAGAGGAGCACTACTTTGTGAGGTGGCAGACCCGTGATACTCGATAGGAGGAGTACCTCAACAGTCTTAGGATAGTGAGCAGTATCTCAGAGTCATGACAAGATCACTGTACTCATCAGATACAGAGCTCTTCAGCAGTTATAGTTTTGATATTGAAAATCCTGGTTTGAGATGACTCTATGACCTTTGTGTTTACCTCATGATTGAGATGGGTCACTTGATAACTTAGGTATATGTATAGGCATGTACCTGGGTAGTGGTTATCCGTTCATTCAATGACCTTTGTGTTTACCTCATGATTGAGATGGGTCACTTGATAACTTAGGTATATGTATGGGCATATACCTGGGTAGTGGTTATCAGTTGATTTCTTGACCTTTGTGTTTACCTCATGATTGAGATGAGTTATTTGATAAATTAGGTATAAGTATGGGCTTATACCTAAGAAGGGTTATATGTTGTGATTTAGATTTGTGGTTATCCTTGTTGTATTTAGAGAGGACTTGAGGGTTTTGGGGTCCCTACTGAGTATCGTTATACTCACCCCTGCATGGGCTATGCCCGCACCTCATTGTGTTGGTTACAGACGACGGGCAGCGCTGATAGAGGCTGAGTGTTTGAGGACTAGATGTTACCCGGAGGTGGATCTCACGATGAGTCAGTATCCGGAGGTGGAATTCACGACGAGAAGACACTCGGAGGAGGTTGATGGGTGAGAGCATTGTGGAGGCTATCTGT
This sequence comes from Viscum album, assembly GCA_963277665.1. Lineage (NCBI taxonomy): Eukaryota > Viridiplantae > Streptophyta > Magnoliopsida > Santalales > Viscaceae > Viscum > Viscum album. Next base: position 535,555,307 of record OY728126.1, read on the forward strand.
ACCTACGCTTCAGGTAGGATCTGTGGTGGATGATCCAGGAGCTGTTCTATCTGTACCTACCCTTTAGGTAGGATCCGAGGTGGACGACCCAGGAGCTGTTTCTATTCTTCCTGCTGTTTGTCTTTTTTGTTTTACTTCCATTCAGTTGTAGCTGTACTTTTCAGTTGGTTTTTTATTCTGGCCCTTTTCCTTTTCAGTACATCTTTTGTACTTAGTGTGTACTTCTGCTTGTACTCTGTGGTGTTTTGTTTAATTTTATAAAGGCAATGCCTTCCCAGTTATCAGGATTTACGCCTTTGGTGCTCGTCGCCAGCCCCTGGCCTATGGATGGAGGGCTTCGGGTAGTCACGGCACGAGCCTCGAGGATGTGTCGTGACAGTGGGACAATACCCCTTCCAAAAATAAACATTCTAGTCATACAACAAACTCTTCCACAGTTCTCATCTCCCAAAACATGACATGAGTGATCGTTTGGCCAAACATTTTCAGCTTCCTCAATATCATGATCCTCCAAATAAGACTATTAAAAATATTGATATAGTATTAAGTTAAAAATATATTTTAAAATTTTTTAATAAAAAAATAAAAACCCACAATCTTTTGCATTTTCGTTTCGTTAACCGCACTTCCATATTTTTTCTTTCTACTAGAGAAAAACAGTTTTGGTTGAGGCATAGATCCTTAAATATTTAAAAACTCCCAATAAAATTACATTGAATATATGATACCATAATTGAAAATAGGTTACTAATTGTGAATTTTATAACTTAAATCAAATGTAAATTAATTCTAAATGAACATAAAATGAAAAACATATGGTAGATGAATTATAACCGAGAATGAATGAATGGGTTATCAATAAATATATCATATATATAAGTGAATAGTTCATCATAATAATCAATAATAATTTTTTTATTGAGATGACTATAATTGTTTACAATATGAACAATTATTACTGTAACATAAAGTCATATGAATTAATGGGTTATCAACACTATAATTATGACAAAAAAGAATACCTTTTCACTTTTTTTTCTAATCATTATATAAATTCACATTATATTGAATCAATTTTTTTATTCTAGTATATTTTTATTCTAATCATGTTTGTTCATGAAATATTCATTCATGTTTACTATGTTTGATTTAGTCTAATTTTATTCATTTAAATTTGGTTATTTTTAGTTTTCTTTAGTTTAGTTGTGGGTGGTTTAGGCCAGTTCAATTCAATAATTATCTGGTTAAGCCTATTTTTTAGTTTGGCTTGGGTTTTCTGAGGTCTATTCTATTTTTATTGATTAATTTAATTATATTTTAGTTATATTTTGTTTGAATAAATTTAATTTATATTTATTTGGTTTAATTAATTTTTGTTTGGTTATATCCAGTTTCATTTCCTTCGAAATAGGATTGTTCAAACCTATGAGCTTTAACTGAATTTAATTTATTTTAGACCATTTTGGTTCAATTCATGTTATCGAAATGGAATATAGTTTTATTATTATTGGTTTTCTTTATTATTTGGTCACATTAGTTTATTTTATGATTGTTCAATTCAGTTTAAATATGGTTGAGTCTATTTAGGAAAAGTTAGATCCATTTTGTTAAATTCAATCCATCTTCATATGGTTAGATTTGAGTTATTCCAATTTTATTCTATACAATAAAAAAATTAATATTTTTTATACTATTTGATTAAAATATATATAATTTTTTTCAATGTGGTTTGTTTCGATAATATTTGGTTATACTGTGTTTAACCTGGTTCTTATATTTTTAATACCCAAGTATTCTATTATCGTCAATTTCATTTGCTTTACCTCAAATTGAATTTATATATATATATATTTAGTCATGTTTATTTATTCTTGGTCTATATTAGTTTATTTCAGTTCTATTTTATTCGATTTGATTCAATTCAACATTATTCATGTCCAGTTGATTTTGATTGATTCCTTTATGTGTCATTCAGTTGTATCATTGTTAAGTAAGGTAAAATATTTTTTTTAAAAAAATTTATTTAATTTAGAAAGGTTTTATTGAATTTTTTGTTTCAATTCAATTCATTTTATTGTGGTTTGGTTTGTTTTTTATTATTTTAGGTCAGTTTAGTCTTAATTTTTTATTATTTTATATGAACCAATTACATTTTTCTCTCATTGGTTTAATTTATTTTGATTCACTTTGATTTAGTTTTGATGAATTTATTTTTATGTGATGGGTTATTTTTCCATAATTTATTTTAATTTGGAATTGTTCAAGTTGAATATGGTGTAGATAGTTTATTTTTGTTTGAATTAGTTCAGTTTGGTTTTCATTGAGTATGTTTAGTAGATATGGTATTTTCAAAAATATTATCTTTTGGTCTAGATATCTTGGTTTGATTTAGGTCAAGTAATACCATGTCATTTTTGACTATTAATTTTTATTTATTTAATTAATTTTAGTTCAATTATATTTAGTTTGGGTCAGGTTAAGATGAGTTTGTTAGTTTTGGCTCGGTTCATTAAGGGTTAGTTTGGTCTAGGATATTTCTATTTGATTACTTTTGGTTTGGGTTTTTTCATATCGTCATCAACATCATACTAAATAAAAATAATAAACAAGTGTCGTACATACTTCCTCTCATTGTCCTATATCATAGTCTTCCACAAGGTGTGGAGGTATTTTATATCATCCTTGTTATTTTTATTTTTTTCCTATTGATTACTAATTTTTTTCATAATATATGAACTAATTATTAATGAAAATGAATGTAATTTTAATTTAAAATAATCAAAATTGATTATTACCTTGAACTTGATACTTATTAAATAACTAATAATTTCTCAATAAAATTCTAGAAAATTGTTATCCATGATAGGCTTAGCCTCTAAATAGATGGTAACTCAAACACTCAAGCCACTACAGAACTCCTTATAGAACCTACAACTCACTTGATTCCATGACCTATGTTGGACTTGGAGCCTGAATATCAGGAAAATGTTAAACAAATATGAACCCAAAATATTAATTCCTTTAAATACAATAATAATGTAATATTAAATGCAATGAATTGTTTTACCCATCTTTTTTCCAAGAATATTCCTTTACTTCATTTGGAAAGTGTCTCTAGGAAAGTGGATGAACGAGAATAATGTCGGAGTATTTGGAAGGCATCACAAAGAATACTACAGTCTCATCTTGATTCTACAACCATGTGGCTGTCTTCATTGTACTCCACCATTAGCTACATGTTTCAGTTCCACACCACGCACATGTGTGTATGCCTGTGCCTCTTTTTTGAAGATCGAACTATTAAATAAGAAAAAAATATATTATACCAATAAATATTATATTGAGATTAAATTATAGTAATTTTTTACTTGGGTTATATAAATGTACTTGAGGAGACCTGATCATTGGGCATCACTGTATCCCCATGCACTAAAGGAACATCAACCATTATAGATGTAGTGGCTCCCAATGTATTTTTCAGATGTTCTGAATGTTTTAGAGAAGGAATTGAGGAAAAAGGAAGGTAGGACATCAGAGAGAAGAAAGTATAAGGAAAATAAGATATAATATATGGCTTTGAAAATGAATAATATGGATGAGGAGTAGTAAACATCGTCTAATATGGGAATGATTGGTGAGGAGGCTCAAATGAAAATGCTAGTGAAAACATGGGTGGATAAAAATGTCATGGTGTCTATAATGACATTTTGGTATCAGAAGGTGTAGTTGATGGTATGTTAGGAGGAGGGATGGGGTTTGATTGGGTATGTTGAATAGAGCACATAGTTGTAGTACCACCCCCTCATATCTCCAACTTAGGGTCTTGAACCACTAGGCTGGCCAGTGAATAACTGTCACCTTGGTGGGGGATCCTGATTATAAGTAAAAAACCAAACTAATCACATGAAATTATATGTTATTTATAATTTTTTGTATAATAAACTAATCACAACAGACACTGCAATAGGGATATCCATCCCAATTATTTGGCAATTATTGTCGTTCAACCCTTTTCACTATATTTATTCATTTTTTATTATTTGGAACAATTGAAAACTTATATGGAATTAATTTGAAATCCATAAATATTGTGTATCCTAAAAGTGAAACAATATGACACAATAATTAATTAAATAATAGCATTTGTGAAACCAAATATAGTATACATAGTAGTATAAATAATGTTTTATATATATTGGATGAAATATCAAAACATAAGACATTTCATAGAAAAATATATGTTCAAATTATCATGATTAATATTAGTATGATATATTTTTCTCTTATTTTGAATTCTATCCAATTAAAATTTGGGTGGGACCTTTTTTTCATTCTAGTCAACTGATTTGGTCATTTTTCCATTTTTTGTCTTAGGTAAATCGGTTCATTTTTTGTCAATTGATTAGATTATTTGTCTATTTATTTTTATTTTTTTATTATTTAAATTGGCTTTTACTATCCTATCAATTTTTTAAATATGTCCAATTCAATTAACCTTCTTTTTTGTTACAATTTAATTATTTTAGATGTTTTTCGTTTGATAGGTTTGAATATAGTTGAATTTAAAATTAGAAAATGGAACATAAACAAAGCAACTATTAAATATGGAAAATTCTTGTGAAGATCAAGTTAGTTAGAAAATATTTTTAATCAATAGTAAATCAATTTTTATAGAAGTAACCTCAACAACAAAATTTGAGATAGAAAAAAATATCTGAGAACCCATTTGGATGATTCTATATATTTCATACCACAACTTTAGATTCACTATAAACAGTGAAAATTGATTTATTTGAGTCATCATAAGTAACTAATGGATTAGGGCCAATGAGGGTAGGGGTGGTGTCAATGAATTCATGACCATATTAAATATTTTTTCTTAGGGTTAATTTAATAATGACACCAAATTGAGGTAGAAGATGATATTTGACATAAAAACATTATTTCTCCTTTGATTCAAATAAATATGTATCATCATTAGCAAGAGTGTGATTCATGTGAATAAATAGAAATCCACAATCATCAATAAATGATATATGCCTCATCATCTGATCCAACCACTGAAAGTTCATCATAGTGACTCGACCATGAGTGTAATAATAAAATTTTATTATTTTCTAAATAAATCCAAAATAAGATACATTTCCAAATTGGGGTCAACTATTTGATGCCCAGGAATAATAGTCTATTGTGGAATTTATTATTACACCATCAAGCTGTGTTCCCATGTTCTTATCTTGTTCTATGACAATAAAACTATAACCATCATTTACAATTTATTAGCATTCAGAAACTATAGAATTGGGATCAAAATCGAATATTATCATTTCCTCAGAGGCAAAACCAGTAAGAAAATATAATACTAAAAATAGAAATAAATATAAATATTAATTAAATATTTATATCATTAATTTACTATAGTAATATTTCTATATTCAATTTCGTCTATGAAGAATACTATTATATATATAAAGTCTCTATCCTTCTTAAAAATAAATACTGATTCTATCTATTTATCATTTTTTACATTCCGATCCAAAAAATATAAATAGTTTAATTTTTATGTAAAATTACATGATATGACATAATATATATATGTTCAATTTACATACATTATGTTGTCATAAAAAATCATAGATAAACAAAACTGTGAGATATTCCATATTTTTCTCTTCAAGGATTAATGTGGTCAATGTATAGGATCTGAGAATTACCCCTATTTTGGGAAGTGATGAAAAACTGGGTTCAATTTTCTAATATTGTTCTTCTTCATTTCTCATTCATCTGTTCTGTCTTGTAGGCGGATCAAAAAAAATACATTGAACAGAAATACATACATTCTTGAGCCAATTTACCTTTGATAATATAACCTTTTAAATTATTTCTATTATGGACATAAGGCTTCAATGTGAACATGTTTCTTTCAGTTGGATACACCCCACATAGATTGATAGGTTCTATGAGAAGTATTTTTATTTAAATATGGATAATTAGATATAGCATGTATGTGAAAATAATGGAGGAAATATTTTCTCTAACTCAAAAAAATAAATGCTTCCTCTACTAATATTTTTTTCATTAAATACTTCGACAACTTCTTAGAAAAAATATATTGAATGAAATGCCACAGACGAATAACTAACACCCTCAAATTATTATATAGAAGATGATGGATTGGTAGTGGAATCAACTCATGAAGATGGATGTGATAATCATGAGACTTAAAATATTTCATTTTTAACTCTCTTTTTGGGACCCGTTTTGATATATTTCTGGAATATACATTCGGGATATTAATATTCTCTAGTAATTCAAAACATTGATTTTTTTCAACATGTTTCATCACATATTAAGCACATTGATCTTTCCATTTGTTTCAATAATATACAAATGATGCAATTGTAGTATGATGAATCAATAAACCAATTCAATACGATATCATAAATAATATTTCATCTTTGCCTTTATATTTATAATAATTCAAATAAACATTCCACATTTATTATTTTTAAATTTCATTACATATAAGAAACGATATTACAAAATGGAGGACCAATTAGGAAATAAAAATAAGATACTCTTATTATTCGAATTGTAACAGGTTTTAATGGAAGCATTCTTCCTCTTTCTTGATTTCATGTGACCCTTTCATAATGAAAAATACAATCTAGTAATTCATTAATCACATCAGTTATATATATATATATATGTATGTTATGGTGTATTTTTGGTCTCCATGGTATTGTCAAATATTCAGCTACTATTCCTATATGGATGGTATAGTAGAAGGAATCATCGATGTCTGATAAAACAAAAAATATAGTGATATTTCATTCTTCAAGATTATTTATTCTTCATAGAAATATTACTTGAGAGGTTTCCCTTCATTACACATATAGTCATCATTGCATAAGCAAGAAAATAATTGATCACCCGTATAATCTCAACACACAAATAAATATGTCTTTTGAACATAAATAATATTTGAAAATACCGTCATCAACTCTTATATCAATTGTTTCAGGTATAAATATATAATATTGCAAAGATGAAAAGGTATATATATGAATATACTTGTGAAAGTGAATGGTTTTTTCATACACATCAATGGAGGAATGTTATAAATGTATATGAAAACTGTCCATGTGATGTCTGAAGTATGAATCTATCCAAATAGATTAAAACCATTAAATTAAAGACCAAACCTCACATTATGCATTTTATTTATGAAATGAGGATATCGAGAATCAAATCATGACCAGGAAAATCCATCTTCAAGGTGAACAAAATAATTATTATTCTTATTACTCTCGGTATCTATCCATCACATTTTTATTGATATTTCATCAGTACTGAAAGGATTCTAGAGTCTATGGAACAATGGAATATGCCACATTAATTTTTATTCTCACGGTATGGTGTTTCATAATCTTTTGGATTCCATTGGGACATCCCATAGTTTATACAGTCATTCTATTTAATAGTTTCTTCCTTGAATAAGATACAATATTTTAGTCAAGCATGAATTTTTTTTATTTAATATATGATCCTCAACTAACTACAATTTCATATAGGTTTTTGACGGAATATTTGCATCATCTAGAAAAAATTAACTCAAAAAGGAATGCATTTAATTGACCAAATTATTATCAATCACATACATTATTTTCCCATGAAACAAAAATATTAAAAAATAAAGCTTCTAGATTTTACCACATTGCGGATATACTGGAGTCTAGATAGAATCATTCAATTTTTCCACCATTTTAACATCATAATTTTAATAAAATTCTAAATTTGTGCTCATTTCGATGTCTTCTTAGGTCGACAACCATTATTTATAATGATGACAAGTACATGGAATCCAATCATCTAACAAATTCTCCAATCCAGTACTCTCATTTGGTTTTTGAGAATTTAGATATTTCATTTTCTCCCCATTTTGATACCACACATAGTAGTTTTTTAACAACCATATTTGGTTATATGGTATCTATCTTCATAACGGCTCAACCATGGTATTTCAACACAATTATAACATGGGCGGTGTATGTGACCACTATATAAATCATTGTCAAATGAAAAATATAAAAAGATCTATAAATATTTTTGAAAATAACTTGAGATATGATCTTTTTCATACATCCAACATCAATCAATTCTATTTAAAAAATTTTCATGTGTCATTTCAAAAATGAAATTAAATAAGATATAAGTTTAATAAAAAATACATTTACGGAAATGGGAAATATTCCCTTTATATGAAACCATAACTGATACACTAGTTTATATAAGAATCCTAATATAAAAGACAATAAATAAAAAATATATAAAAAGTAATATAAAAAAACCATAATATTGAATTCAATTATATCAATGAGTAATAAAAATAACAAATACAACATAAAATTGTTTTTGTAATTGATTTTGTATTCCATAATTCTATTCATTTTCTTCAAATGTTAAACTTATTCAACAAATTCATGTATAAAACATTACAACTTCCAGGTAACAATATTCTATTTTATTCATGTTGGTTTTGGTCAATTATTTTTTATTGATGGTTAGTTTAATTTTGTTCAATTTAGTTTAGTTTGGATTGGCTTTTTAATTTGGATTGTGTCGGTGCATTCTTATTAGTATTTTATTAAATATTATTCAAGTCAATTAATTTTTTGTTCATTACTATAAAATTTATTTTAGTTAGGATAATTTAACTTCACTTATTTTAATTTTAGTTTAGTTTGATTTAGTTTAGTGTAGTTCAGGTCTTCCCACCTCAACTTGGGCCAAACCAAGTCATTTCAGTTTAATTTAGATGGTTCAGTCAAGTCGGTTCAACTAAGATATAAATATGATTTGTTAGTTCATTTAGGTTTTAGTGTGTGAATGGTTAATAGTTTGAGTTAATTTATTTTACATAATAGTTTGGTCGGTTTAATACAATTTATTTTTCTTAGGGTCTAATCCATTCATTTAAATTTATTTTATTTAGTAGCTCCTCATAACAAAAAATTAGATGTGAGATTATGTAAAACATAATGGATGTAATGGAAAATCATTATATAAGTAAATATCTCTCTAGGATAATTACGGGTAAATATTTATCTGTATGTCTAAATTTATATATATCATTATATTTCTTAATTAGTGATATTTATAATCAATGGTGAACCACATATAATGATATTTTTTTACTATAAGGAATTAAAATTGTATAATCGGTGATCAATGACTTCATAGTAGGAACTTTTGTTGGTAAACATATAATAAATAAGGTGTATATGATAAATATTTAATACTCCATTGATGATGATATTTTTTATATGGTGAGTTTTTTAAGGCATAAATCATGGAAAACGTCATTTTTTGTTTATTTTTATTTTAATCATTTTTTATTATATTTATTTTAAATTACATTAATGGGTCTCATATTGTTTTATATTAGATTTTATTTGAGTTTTAATCTGTATATAGAAGAGTATTATGATAATCTAGGCTATATTATAGGATTTTATAAGACTAACCCTGTATAGATATTCATTAACTATTAAGGATTATCCAATAATTTGAGTAAGATTTCCATATTTTCATACACTCTAATAGTTAAAAATATTCCAGGAAGTTTTGTATTAAGACACTCCCCAACATTAGAGGCTCATACAATTACCAATAGATTACACCTTACAATAGATTTTTCTAATAGATAAGGATGATTTAATATTCTAACAAGATTTAACCTATTTATATATAATTATATTTATCCAAAAGGGTTATTTTATTTAAAACACTTGTAACATAAATGAATTTCACATCACCTCCTCAAGTTATATTTAATTTGTAAATATTTATCAAAATATTTATCAAGCTAGTGTAGATGATGATGAGGTGTATGGAGTCTCTAATTGTCAGAGGATTGGGACAAAACACAAAATTGGTGGATGACTCCCTTATATCCTAACTATGAATCATCACATATTAGAATTATATTTTCTCTCAATCATTTCAAAATAAAATCTAAAAATGTAATAACATGTATGAAAAATAATTTTATCAATATTTATCTGGTATAATTGAGAAATACATATTAAATAATTATTCAAACAATCATATAGCATGTACATATCATTAAATACATTGGGAATTACTATATAAAGATCTTAGCAATAGATTATATGTAATAGTGACACTTAGGAACGCACAACACTAACTTACTTGGAAAAACTCAATGGTATAGTTCTTTTATTTCAATTAACTCTTGAAAGGCACGTCACCCGTAGATGATATAAATTATTTGGAACATGATAATTTCATAATAAAAAATAATTAATTAAAAACCTCTATGGATGAGATACTGCAGTGGGTGGGAAATATAACTATTCACTGTAGATAAAAATCCAAACTAAATCTAGGCATAAGATATAAACCATTTTCAACAACCCCAATTTGAAGTGGAACAAACCCAATTACTTCAACCAAGGATGGATTTCTTGGTGGGAAGATGATGAGAAGTCGTCGGTTGGGAAGAAGAGAACAAATAGGGTAGGGTAAATGTAGATCAAATCTAGAATGGTGAGGGAGGGAAAGTCACACAACATTTACAGAAAAAATATCCCAATGGATTTTTAAAACCATTGTGAAATCCTTATTTTAATAACACTATCCCTACGGTTATAGTAAACTATTGAAACCCCCTATACCAACATGTTTTTAAACTCTTAGTATAGGGGAGTTGGTATTTGTAATATTTCCAGTCATTTCTATTTATATCACTATTGTTTTCATATTACCAGATATGTTGATTTATTTAATCATTACCAATATATTATCATGGTTTAACCATAAATATAATATTAACGAGAGTAAGAGTTTGTGAACAATAATGTTCATTCAAATTTTATTTGATTTAATACGTGAAATACTTTAGAACACAATACTAATAGTGGTCAGTGGATACCTATATCTTTCAACCAATACTTTCATATAAAAAAATAAAGATAAAAAATTTGAAAGAATACTTCGACGCCTAGAAAAAACTTCCCAATAAATTTTAACATCATTATAATCCAAGATGAAAATTAACATTATTATATTCCTAATAGAAATATAATTAATAGAATGATGACGAGGAAAATTATGAAATATTTTCCTTTAACTCACATATCTATAATATGAATTCATGGATAACCTGTATTATTATTTTACCATTTATTACTCAGTAATAAAATTTTTCATTAATATATAGTTTTATTACAAAACTATATAATTATGTACCTAATTAGGTGTCACCCATTACCTCTAATTATTTGAATTCTAGGGTTCTCATTAATGGTTATTTAATCATGTATATTTCAATGAATACTAATAGTCCTCTCCAATACTCTACAAGCGACAAAATTTCGATAACATAATTCCACTAACATATCACCATTGCAGATGTTGAAACTGAATATGACCCTCAGTGTCTGAATCTAAAAGTCTATGAATCGGTAAAATATATTGAGATAATGAGTAACATATATTAGAGGCATTGGCCTCTATAAAACATAGAGAAATATTATTTTATAGAATGAAAACCACTAAAAAAATCAATAGGGAATATAATATCTAATTATACCATAAGAAATTTATAGTCCATGGATTATATAAAACTTATACAAATAAAAAAAATAAAACTATGGAATTGAAATATCTAAATACCAATATTAAAATTATACCCCAACAACCTATATATCTTATAAATTCTTGAAGGTTTCCCCAACACCGAAATTTTATTATCCACCTCAATTGTTAAGATAATACAACCCAACAATTCTAAAACACGATTTGGTAACCAAACAAATAATACATATGGTGGGCATGCCCACATGTTTAGTAATTCATCCCCTATAAAAGAAAAATAATGTCAATATTATCCGAGTATAATATTCAAATCAATAAAATAATAATACATAGTTTCACCCCATAATAAAAAATACATAGAAGTAAACTTCGTTAAACATCAACCATTTAATCATCTTATCCTCAGTTATATTTTACTTCAATATAATCTAATATAAAAATTAATATTATTGAATCAACATATATAAATTATAATTTATATTATTCACAATATCACTACAATAAACATTTATAATATATATATAACAAATTCTATCAAAATATAAATATTCCATAGAAAATAACATCCACCAACCAGTACCCCTTATTCCTCAAACAAAAAATGTCACGCGACTATCCTACTATTATAATCTTACAATATCCTTTTTCTTTGAATGAGTTTTGTTCATATTAATTTTAATTTTTTCCATGAATGAATAGAATAGATATCCAATCCAAACCAAATGCGGTGGTGAGTTAGAGTATAAAATTAGTTCTTGTCATATCAAAAAATGAAATCATGAAACCTACCTCCAATTGTTTATTAGCTATTGACCAGCATTGAGGTATCCAAATAAAAGATACAAGGAATTAATGATAAATATAACTCACAACATGTTATCACAAAACACCATTCACCATAATATAATAAATTATAAAACACTTCTTATGACATATTCATATATATCAAATAAATTCATAACACAATGTGTGATAGTAAAATGAGACTCCAAGAATAAGTATCACACCTAGATCTAACGTTAGCTTTATAGTGTATTATACGAAGTCAGCTGTTATAAATAAAAATAAACTCTATAAGAATCCAAATTTGCAATCCAACTCTATATTCTAGTTTAACAACCCAATATTTTAAAATAAAACTATGCTCAATATCATATACAACACACAACACCGATCATAAACAGACCAGGATATATTATTCTTTAATTACAACTATTTAAACATAACCGTTAAATTGGCGGGTATGAAAAATATTAATCACATGAAGATATATATAGATATATTCTTTATTATATTAAAAATTATTTATCAATTCTTAATAAATAATTATTCAATTTTTTTGTAACATTTAACTATTACCCAAAATTCGTTAAAAATATTTTTATAGAATATTGTGAAAGAATATAATAATTAATTTCTAGAACATTTATAAAAAATTATTTGTGTTAAATAATATAATTCTTAAAACTAAACTACAAATATTAACTTATGTTTAAATTTTGGGATTCTAATGAAATGATTAATTTTTTAGTGAATAGTGAAAAATATTGATATTTCAAATACTTTCATTAAATCAAGAAATTGAACATTCCCATTATATTGTGGATTTGGTACTAAAATTACGTATAAATCATTTTAATTATAATAATCTAAATTTAATATTTTTTGGATTTTGATAAAAGTTAATATTTATTCTTAAAATCATATTTTTCTAAAAATAGTTTGTCTTTGTATTTTTCAAATTTATATTAAAATTAATTTAAACTAAATTTAGAAAATGGGTCATGTAAAATTGAAACAATATTTAAAATCATGATTTTATAAATAGAATTCTTTTATTTTTATACATTATTATTAGTAATATTGGTAAAATTCATCATCTCATTAAAAGGGTAAATCAGCTAATTAAGGTTGAAAATAATGTGATAAAGAATTAAATATAATATCAACAAATTATTTAATTTCATTGTATGAGTAAATTTAGTTCATATTAATTATTTAGTCAAATATATAACATTTTTTCAATTTTCTTATGATTTTTATCTTTATAATATTTATGTGATAGATTAAGAAAAAAATTCACTTTTCTTCTTTTAATATCTATAATATTTTCTTACAATAAAAAAAATTATATTCAGTTATAGATGGATATATGAAAATTTATTTATTTTTTATCATAGAATATTATTTTTAATTTTTTGTGATGAAATAATTACCTCAAATGATTATGCAGCACTGACATAGTGCTTGTACAAGTTGTAAAAAATAAAATAAAAGATTTAAAAATAATAATTTTTTGGGTGACTTATAGTATCACAAAAATTTTATATGAAAAAATATAAAATATTAGAGATGTCTAAAATGATACTATTATAATTTATTTTCATTCATGTTTTATTCAAATTAAAGTTAAATTCATAGTTAATAAATGGACATTAATTTAATTTCACAATAAATAGTGTTTTATTAAATGATTTAAAACTAATAAAAATTAATATTTGGGCAATGATAATTAAATATGGTTTAAAATATAATCCATAACCCATTTATGATTCTTTTTTACTCTAATTGTAATAGTATTTACCCTTAAATTGTATAAAAATAAATTTTCCTGTCATTGTCAAAAGGGTTAACAAGGGATAAATATAAATGATAAGGGTGAAAACATCACCAAAATATATTTAAATTTTATTAGAAGAATTTAATTTTACTAATACTAATTATATCTTTTTTTAAGAATTTGAACATGAAAAAACATTTATATTAATTTAATAGTTTATCAAATCCCAAGAATGCCCCTCCCCTAACTGATAAAAAAGAAACCCCTTATTTCTCTAACATACACCACATTGATCATAATATAATTGAAAATACAGAAAAAAAAATATCTTCTAAACATCCTTATTTAAATTATAGAGGTTAAGGAATTCTTAAAAACCCACTCTAGGTCGCAAAAGAGGCGATATAAAGAAAGTATATTGAAGAAGTGCTAATCGTCGTTACCGACTCTTTCAAATTTATTTCTACATTGACTTATTATAAATCTTTTTTACACATACTAAAATAATTAATCATTTTTAAATAAATATAATGATATGTTAATATGATTATGGTATATCCATTTTATACCTTCTTTCTGTGTTATGAATATCGAAAACATCATTTGTGCGCATACACGACATACCATCTCCACGTAGTAGTGCAATCCATTTTCCATAACCATTTTACCATTATTCTTATAAATATTGAATTAATGAAAATATATAATATTAATTAAATTATTAATCTTAGGAAATTATAATATCATATATACATTCTTACAATCCAATCTATTAGAAAATGATAATGTCGCACGTGTATACATGTGGACTACCACATCCACGTAGCCAAATGATCTATTTTAAGTTATTCTTTACATGGATGGTAATGAGGATGAATTAAATTAATATATATGACATATATATATGATACAAAAATTAATCAATATGGTTATTTATTATTTACCTTTCACCCATTCTATTTTTCAAAAAGTGAAAACAACTTTCTTGCATACGTATGACCTACCATCTCTATGAATGATGTAATTCATTTTATTATATCTATCTTTTATAGAAGAATAATATATATATATTTTGTATATATGTTATGTTTATATTAATAAAAAAATTATATATATCATGGAACCCTGATCAAATTACAAGGACAAAAACTACCAAACCCAGTAATACAAGAAAGGTAAAGATATTATCAGTCATAATAATGATTTTAATAATGATTTTTTACAAACAGGTGATATAAGGATATAAGTAAATGATATATGGTATTATATATAAGAGTATAATAATATTTTATTGGTATATTAAATCTATATGTGATATACTAGAGGGTCAAACACATAAGAAGAAATTTGAACATGAGGTAATGGATTTTCTCTCAATTTCTCATCATTAAAGAATATTTTAATGTTATGCATATTATTTATCTTATATAGTGTATATATTGAATTTATTCATTTAATATTTAGAATTATTAATACTTCAGGGTGTTTTCTGTTAATATTCATGGTTATTATTCCATGGGTTTTTTATTCGGATATTATAAAAAATGTAAGTTGGTTCTCAACTCAATTTTTAGTTGGGTCATACATATACTTCATTGACGATTTTATTCAATTATTTTGTGTGAAATTACCTCTGATTATATAAATTTAATTTTTTGTTGTTTTTTACATATAATCACTTCATTGATTGAAATCTCACCCAAATTATATGAACTTTATAAGGGATTTTTCATGTCACTTTTGTTTTTCTGATACATATGCCATATTCACTGCTTTATTCATTTCAGTGGTGTATATAATACAACATTGATAATATATAAAATGATTCTATTTGTATTAATAGAATTTAATGATTAATTTTTTGTTATTTATTTCATGTGGGTTATGATTTTAAAATCATCATTACGGCAAGGGTTTATTTTACAATCTCATCAATATATGTGAATGTTTATGTATAAGTGTCCATTCAGATAATAATTTTACCTTTATCTATTAAACATATTATATTTTCTCCTCCTATGTTTATTTTTAGAAATTACACATACCTTTTTAATTTTCCTCTATTTATGTACAAAATAAAATGGAGAAATTATTTAAATGAAAATCAACTTTTTTTTCTACACGGTCATGAATATTCTTCTTCAAAGACCATATTATCATTAAAATGTTTTATGAGTCATTTTAATATTCTATAGTGATTTATTAAAAAAAATTAACCATGTTTTACTTTTTATAATATGGTTACGTATGAATCATCTAATCATTTTTTAAATGAGGTAATTTTTTACCTTTTTACAAAAGTGTGAATATAATTATTTTTAACGTATAAGAAAAATATAATTTTCACTATCATTTTTTCTTGATAATTAGAATATTATTTTACAAGTTTTAATGTTTCATTTCAAATTAAATTTCTTTCCTAATATTATGATTTTTTAAAATTTATTTTTAAAGTGAATATGTATTTAACTCAAGAATGTTTTAATGATATTTTTATGGAATTTATATTCATGAACATTAATAACACTTTATATTACATATGTCCAATTGAGGATATGTTGTAATGATAATTTTATTATTCTTTTTCTTGATTGATTATGATTATTTTGATTGGGGAATGTTTTGACATTCTATATTATATTTTATTTTATAGATAATCTACGATTATTATGAAATATTGACTATGATATATTATTTATTTATATGAGGGATGCATTATAATCAGTAACTGATGGGATGTTCCCATTAATAACTCCTAGATATTTTAAAATAAAAACATTTTATTTGATAGCATATGCGATACCCAACACCATGCTTTAGAAATCAATATAACTCATCAAGGCTATACGAGAATATATATTTCTAAACAAAGTAAATTTATAAAATAGAATTAATAATAGAAAATAATAATATTATATTTCATTACACACATCAAAATGTTTATATTTCATTACACACAATATTATGTTTAGCTTGTGTTCCATGCAACTGTGAGTTTACATTGTGTCACACACAAACACAAATTTTAAACAAAATGGGACATATAAATAAAATATTATTATTTAATATAATCTTTATAACCTAAACATTAAATTGGAATTTATTAATAGAAATAACTAAATTATGAAATTGGTGAGTATCTATTGACTATAAATAAAAAATATTTGAAAAACTGTATTTTTCTAATAGGTGTTTTAATCATGATTTACACTCATAATTTACAATCAATTTTTACTAATTTCATAAAATTTATTTGAAAAATAAACTTCATTTTTATGTTCATAATATCAAAATTATCCTAAAGTGAATTTTTGGGATATTTTTGACAAGTTTCATATTTTTATTGAATAGTGAAAAATACTGAATTTTAATTGAAAATGTTCTTTTGATTAGTATTATTCATCATGTTAAATTATATTTTAAATTGGTTTTAAATTAAAAACAATTTTTTATATATCACTTAATACAATCTAGTTAATTATTATATTGAATTTTTTTTATAAAAACCTTCTAAACTTTTGATCATTTTCTCATTAAAAACCCACCTTTTCATGTCATCTTAGTGATAAATTTTAAATGAAAGGTTTCAACATCTATTAATTGAATTTATAAAAATTAAACCCATATTTTTAATCATTTTAATTAATAATTTAACATTAACATAGAATTACGTTTTTACCAAAATGGAAAGATAAATGAATAAAAATTACTTACTGTCTTTAAGGATAAAATTTGATTTAATGGGGGTGAAACTAATAAGATTGTGTTGAAAATGAACCACCAACTTATGAAACACCCATTTTATAGAAATAGTTCGACATGAAAAAATATAGGATAGATAATGGACCAATTGGGAAGATTTTTTCATTATAAAAACTTGGTTATTATTGAATCTATTCTGAAAATTACAATTATGCCACCCACCTCACTTATAAAATGCCACTTGATCTACTATCTTTTTCAAACCATATAGCATATTTTTTCCAAAAAAAACATAGAAAATAAATTCTTATGTAACCTCCCCTAACAAAATAAACCATATAATTGGAATAAATCAATCATATGAAGGATTAGTTTTAAACAGAAGGATGATACCCGAAGAAGAGTTAATATTCATCGATGAGTGTCTTCATTTTATTTCTTTATCTGTCTCTATAAATTACTATTCAAAAATATGATACAATAATATCAGTATAGTCCATATATTATGATGATTTATAATAATTTTATGACAAAAAACCATTTACACTTTCATCAAATGGGTTATGAAATCATCCTTTATGTATACGATTAAATACCATCTCATGAAAAGATGTCATTTATTCTTCCAGTATCTCCATCCACGGTCAGTTATAAGGATGGATATAACGTATATATATGATATTTATAACATATTTAAACAAATTTAGCCATTATATCATATGAATATTTTTTATTTCCTTTCCTTTGGGATTTGATAATGTAACTCGTGTGTATAGCAGACTACAACATCATGAAGCAATATGATTCGTCATTCAGTAATGATTTTCATGAAATATAATAAGGAGAAAGTTAATGACCATATATTATATAAATAAAATAATTATGTTATTTATCAAATATTTCTCAGTCTTTTAAGATAATTTATATCGTTTTATTTATCACATTTTTACTCACAAAAATATGATAACATTGTTTGTGTACGAGTGGACTACAACCTTCACGAAGTGATGTGACTCTCTTTTCATCACCACACTAAATGAATGATATTTATATATTTATATTTAATGAAATAATATGGTATATGTGATATTAATTCTTTTTTTAAAGATAAATTGTTACTTACCCCTTTCCATAATTATCATTGAAAAATTGAAATGTCACTCATGTGTATGTATAACCTATAGTCTCCATGATCATAACATAAATAATTTTTCGTATTAATATTTCATGGAATGTTTTAAAATTATAATGGATGTTAAAATAATATAATCACATCATGAGTATTATTATTTATGTGCAAGATCTATATAATATTTTTAATTACATGATCTTTCATGACCTAAGACACATGAGAAAATAAGGTAATTATCACCCGAGACTATGAAAAATAATGAATAATTATTTAAAAAATGGGTGATAAGATGTTATATAATGATAATGCATTTTATTTTAAATAATGATATAATTATTTTATATCATAATAACATGTTTTAGACCACTATAATTGAGTTTAAATAATGTTCAACTAAATGAAGAATGAGTTAAGGGATTTCATAACTTAATTTCCATTAAGAGGGTTAAACTTATACTTCACTGATTGTTTCATTATAAGAGTATGTGTATAATGATATTTGATTAAATTATTTTTTATTTACAATTGTTCTATTTAAATTTATTATTTAATAACATAATCAATTAATTTATTAATTATCACATCAATATTTTAATCATTGTAAATGTTTATTTCACTATATCATTTTAACAATGATTCTCTATTCATGAATTTCACACAAAATAAATTATTTGAAAATTTACTAATAAAAACATTTCATTTTATCTTATTAT
Source organism: Viscum album (assembly GCA_963277665.1). Lineage (NCBI taxonomy): Eukaryota > Viridiplantae > Streptophyta > Magnoliopsida > Santalales > Viscaceae > Viscum > Viscum album. The sequence continues at coordinate 535,575,036 of OY728126.1, forward strand.
ATTTATTAATTATATTTTCATGTAATTTTATCATTTTCTACAACTTGGTAATTAAATTAATTAGAAAAAATGTTTTTTGGAAAGTCGCCATTATTTATCTCTTCAATCAGAAATATGATTTCTTCAGAAACCATGTTTTATAATATTTTATAAAATTTAAAAAATGATGAATTAAATGAATTTTACCCAGTTTTAATCTCTTAAAAACGTTTTCAATGGAATATGATGCAATTTTTAAAAAAAAATCTCATTTTGATTTTACGAAGGATATGAAAAGAATCTTTTTATCACATTTTAAAAAAAAAATTTTCTTACATTTTAAAAATGAAAAAGGAATATTTTTCTAACTTTTATGACATATAAAAAATTACCCACTATCATGACGGTCATTTAATTTAATCTTACATTTTCAAGTTTAACGGGATCTCTTTATGAAATTTTTTTAGAAGTGTTTTGAAAAATAATTTATATTAAAAAAATAGTGATTTTCAAAATGAAAAGTTTATTTTTACTAATTTTTTTAAATTTTTTATTATTATTTATATTCATAAAAAACATAGAACATTTATGTGAATTCAGATCCACTATGTACGTGTTGTATTTATATAATGCTCATTCTTTTTTTGGGTGGTTTACAATCAGTTTGACCACAAATGTACTATTTGGATTCCATTCAACATATTACTTGGGATGGTATATGGTTATGGTTATTGATCAGGGGAAGTCTTTGTATTTAATATTCTAGGTTTTTAATATAAATGTTTATGTTTTATATGTTTCACCCCTTCAATGAAAATGAAATAGACTAAGTATGTGATTGTTGGGGCCCAGACATTATATAGCCCCTCGATGCATCAATGGGTCTCATGAGACAAATGAGTTGAAAAAATAAGATGGGTTTATACTAAAATATTTAAAATACCTTAAGGATTGATCTTGATAGCAACTTTATTGATGATAGGTCTGCAATGTTTATACATTTGAAATTATTAATTCAATCATCATAATATTTTTTATTGATATTATATGTGATTATTTGATTAGTTAGAATATACATTGCTACTTTCTCAAGATAATTTGATTATTTATATATAATTACTTGATCATTGTTTATTCCAGCCATATTATTCTCATTTTATTGATTAAATTAATGCATTACAGTTAGATACCTTTCCATTTTTATTATGCATAATAATTCACGATAGCATCCATTGTACTTAACCATTGCAGAGCATTTGACCTCACCCTTATTTTGTTTACTTTCACAGGGAGCCCATGAAGTGTACTATGTATAACATTTACAGATATTATAGAAATAGTAATGTTATTATTGAAAAACATTTATATCATAATTTTTGTTTTTAAATTTAATGTATGACTCTGGTATGTATCTAATTTACAAAGACTCCAAAATTAGTTGGCCATTTTGGATGTGATTCCTTGTATATCATGCCAATATAATAAAGAAGACACTATCTTCATGTTATTGGGGTCAACATCATTATAGTTTGTATTATGGGAAGTATAGTAGAAACCATGGGAATATATTTAGGAGAACATTTTTTAGGTAACATAAACATACAATAAATTTTGAGGATAAGTATGTAATAACTTATGATAGTTTTGATATGTAATTTATAATGTGAATTTTCTTGTCAAATAAATAAATTTCGGGATACTAAATGTGGATGTTATCCTAGAATAGTGGAACCTAGGGGTAATAACATCGAAAAAGGTGCACTGGGCTAGACCTGATCACTACCAAGTGTATGAAATGGGCCTTACTATGAACATGATTTGACAATATATTGAGATATTCTTAGTATAATAATTATTTTCTTCACAAACCATTATATTAAATTTTAAAATAAATATATCCCCAAATAATCCAATGTTCATGATTCTATAATTAGAAATCCATAAATTTAAATTTATTTCAAGTGAAACATAATATTTGGAATTATACATTATGATTGAAAACAAATAATTTTATGATATAATCTAGTATATGAAATTGTAAATTAATTTAAACTGTAAGGAAGAAGGGTATCAATACTCATGAACAATGTAGATATTTCCCTATTATAGAATCCAATACAACTTGTATTAGATCTAAAACATTTATGGATATATTAAGGAAGCCAAATCTGGTTATGAAAAATATCATTACCTCGATAGAGAAACATATTCTACAATGAGAGTCTCTTATTTTGGATCACATTATAAGAAAGAGGCCCCATTGAATTATTTAAACTAATGATCCCAAGTAAACTAACAAATATATTAAGTCTTGGGAAAATATTTTCGTAGCATGAATTTTTGTTGAAGAGGAAAAAGTTACACTTAAAGTGTATTGTCTAAAAGGGGATGTTTTTTATTGGTGGACTTCGATCAAGAATACTTGGGTGGAATAAGATATAATCCTCATGGAATAGAAATCATTTGAGGATACATGTTTGAGAAATATTTCCCTCGTCATAAAAAACATAGATGAATAGAAATTTCCTTTGATTAAATAAAAAATAATAATGTGTGTATATTATGAAGATACCTTTACAAGGTTATCTAGGTATGCTACTGAATACATATACAACATTAAGAAAAATATTAACTATTTTTAAGGGTGAAATATAAGTCTATAGTGTTCTCTAGTCTCTAAAAATATTTATTTAGATGATGAAATAATTCAATGTGATATCAAGATATAAGTGTTTCAACTATATGGAAATGTGGTGATATGAAAATAAATTCCCCAAACATCAAGGGAATACAACTTTGAAAAAGCCAATGGGTCAAGGTCAAGAGTATAATATAGATAAAACCAAAGACGAATGATTAATTTTTTTTGTACTTGTATCTAAGAAAAAAATGTAAAATTATTTAATTGATAATATTGTTTTAATAATTATTATGTAATATATAAGGATTATATTTCTGTTCTATATCAATAAGTAGTTTAGAACATATGTTGAATGGATATAATTACCAAAAAAGATGATTCAGTGGAATGTTGAATTAATTTTAAAAGAATGAATAAATGAATGAAAAAATTTAATACATTACTAATGCCAAGATAATGATTTTTGGGATGAAGAGACGATTAATATGGATAAAGTAAATTGGATTTTGCTGGCTATTTGGGATTTGATTAATGCTTTATTGAAAACATGGTTTATGATATCAATATCATTAGATTTAAGGAATATATCCAATAATATGGGTTCTAATTAAAGAACAAGAAATAATACATGATTTCGATGTGGTTGTATATTAATTCATTTTATTACCATGTTTTAAAATAATTCATTGTGAAGGTATTAAAATATTTGTCATATGTTCAATAAGAGGTTTTTTATATTTTTGAGAGATTACTGATAAATTAATTTTGAAAATTTAGAGACCTTATTTCTAATTATTTGGATCATAATCTTTTGGAAGGGTTATAAGGTTATCCATTTATAAAATGGTTTATGTTTATATTTGGATGACATTTTATTGATTAATGTAGTACTTCACCATATGAGGGTTTATTCATATTGGATAACTTGTTCTAACCGTATTGGTTTTAGAAAATATTTAGAGATATAAGTAAATAGTTTTTACAATTTTATAGATTTAAAAATCCATTAAAATTAAATTTTAGTTCTTTAATAATTAAACATACATTTTTAGATATTTTTTTATTTGAGTAAGTGATGCAGTAGAAATTGATCAAATCCAAACAAAAGGAAAAAAATATTTTTATAAAATAAAAATCTATCAATTATGTATATTTATTTATATTCATAGAATGTAAAATAATTCCTCAACATTAAGAAAAAGATATATAAACCATGTTTTTTCCTAATACATTTATTTATGTTGAACCAATGATATATTAGATAATCTGATATTTATAGTTTTAAGGCCCTTAACATTACATTGATCATTCACTTGTGATAAATTACCACTATAACTCTCTAATATTATTTATCATTTTTTTCTACATCCAAATATTATCTTACCACTAATGTTCTTCTATATAGAATCATAGTTATGTGTTATTTCATGTGACCTTTTCAATTCATTTTCTCTATTATTGAAGTAACGACCTAGTTATTTATAGAATAATACCTTTTCATTTAAACTAAAAATTATGAATAGGGTATTAATTTTGCATTAAAGGGGATTCTTTTTCTGTTATCATACTCGATAATCAACTACAGGTTTCTCTGAAATCTTATGTTTCACACAACATTGAGTTATACCAAAATATAATTCAATAATAATAATATTATTTTATATTGAAGTTAATTCCTTTCCATTGGAATAAAAATATTTAATAGTATCAATTGAATTTTGAAAATATGGTTTAAACGTATTTAAATAATGATATATTGGTTACCAAAATTATAAGAAATTAAAATAAAAACCAGTTGAATATAAATGATTTATTTTTATGATATTATATTTAAAAGAGAATAATTGTGTTTATAAAATATTATCAAACTTTATGGATATTTATTTTATTAAAAATATATGTTATATATTCAATTTAATGTTTCAAATTCATCTTATATGATTTCTAGATATGACATAAGAACAAATTCATTTTTTTGGATAAAACAAGTAACCATCTAAAAATGTAATTTTATATCATTTTGATGAATAACCCCACTTAAATATAGTTTTTTTCACTTTTATTTGTACTATTTAACAAAATTAACATCTTATTTTTAATCAGTACATAAAAATCTACTTTGGATAATATTTTGTTATTTCTCTAATAAAATTAATTTTTTATGTATAATTGAAAATACAACATTTTAAATCAAAACATCATTTTCAACTAATTTATTTAAATATTTATATTGTCAATTTAATTTTTTTTTAAGTGTAATTGGATTAATTTGTTATCATTCAATTCAATTTTTGGTCTTTATATGTAATTTCACTTTTAGATTGTATATAAACACATGTCAATCTTATGGTATATTTTACTTCTTCAAAAACCTTCTTTTTGTTTTGACAACATGAATTAATTTTAAATTGTTTTCTAAAATTTTTGTGTTTTGAATTTGGAAAAATTGATTCCAGATTTTTAATCAGAATCTCCAAATTATGTGTATAGGTTCCTTTATTTTTCGACATTATGAATAGTAGCTTTAGTAATTATTTTTATTTACCATGGTTAAATGGAAAATCTAGTAAATAAGGGTAACAGATAATATTCAAATAATATTAAACTACCCAAAAAAGTTTATTTATCCTATTGGATGAGATATATCTAACCCGGGAAATCATTGGTATGATTTTGGGACCCCATAGAGCCACTTGGGTTTGATAATGACATGTTATAAGAATTAATTTAAAGTAAAGAGAAATATAAATTAAACAAGAATCTTTTACTAAATAACATTTAATATGGGGTTATATTAGTGATAGATTCAACTGTAAGTAGTCAATATAATGAAAAAAACTTCCCACATCATGGCATTTTATTTATAATCTATTTATATTAAATAATTAAATACAATTATGACAGAATGATGATGCAATGATTTCTTCATTAATATAGGATTCAAATAAATGATTCTTTAAATATTAAAATAAATTTATTTTGAATATTTTTATTCCATACATGAATTTTATGGATGATATTGACATGTTATATTTGATTTAATTCCTTTTTTTAAGAAATCACATTTATATGAATTTGTAAAAAAGACATGTATGAATAGTGTCAAAATTGACATAATTCATAACATAAAATAAAATATTATGCATTAAATGATTTTATATTCCTAAAAATCTAATATCATTCAAAATGGTTAAGATAAGTCCAAATATTTCGTAAATGTAATTTTTGTGGGTATTTTGATATGATTTGGAAAATAAATTAACCCACAATGTGTGAATAACATGATATCACTATAAGATTAAACAGGGTAAAATAATTGTTAAAACAAAAAGATAAGGGTAAAAAAAATATTCAAAACATGTCTAAATGTTATTGGATGATGGGTATTTGAACCAATATCATGTTATATTCTGATTAAATTAGTTTTGGGCCTTTTTTAATTAAAATTTAATTTATAACAAACAAATATTTGAAGACATTTCTAATTTTACCCTCCCCCTATTATAAATGGAAACCACCTCTACCCACATTACACAGACCTCTTATGCCACTTTTCTCGTCAAACTTATGCTCACATAAGTTCCCACCATCTATAATTTTTTCCTAGATTCCTTACATTGGTAATAACGAAATTCAAGAATACCTTTCCACCCAATTAAAAGAAGTTACCTGATTTTGAGGTAATGTCTTCTCTCAAGTTCTTTTATTTTATTTTCCTTCCACTGTCCCTATTCTATTTTTAGTATTTTATTAAATAAAAAATATTATCCTCAATATACTAGGTTTTTTTTCTTACAAGGATATGTTCTGCACTTACACACACCTCCATCTAATGGATACGATCATCCTAAATTTGTGTATGGGGAACTATTGTCTCATGAACCGATGATTGTTCAATTTTCCACTACCACCTCTCATGGTGTACATTTTTATGGAACTGTATTTATATATGATATATATTATATTTATATTTTTTTCTATTCTTCTATATTATTTTTATTTATATAATACTTTTAGTCATTCCATAATGTGTAAATACGATAATTTCATTTGAGGAAGTGTGGACTGCCACCCCCTTAAAGTGATATGACTTGTCCATGCCAAACAAGGAACGTATATAATATGGAGTTAATTAACTTATTCAAAATATATAACATATATACTATACTATAATTTTAACATACAAATTTATCATTATGTTTTTATTCCCTTAATTTGAAAACAAAATGAATGTAGCGTTTATGCGCACGTACGGCCTACCGTCTCCATGAATGGTGAATTTCATTTCTTATCTAAAAATGTTATAGAATATTATAAATACATATATACTGGATATATATTATATATAAATAATCAATAATATTAGGTAGGTGGCCTAATTTTGACAACATGAACAATTTACATCAAACAAGTTCATTTTCGACTCAAGTACCGAATATCGACCAAATAACCGATATGAACTTAAATAATTATGTAATTTTTAAAACATCATAATAAGTAATATAAAATAAATAATAAAATTTAACAAGGTTATAAAGCATGTATTTATTTACCTATGTTTATTATTGAAAATTATAAAGAATTAAAGAGACATGTTTGACTCAAGTTAAGGGAACCTTTCACCCTCCTCTTTTAGTGAACAACTTCTTTTATGTTAAGCCTTATAATTTCCTTTTTATTATGTTGGGGAATGTTATTATATATCCTTATTTAAATCCATTTTATTTCCAAATTATTATAGGAATTTTCATTCTCATCAACTCATTTTATGAAATTTTAAGTGACGTCATTAGGTTACAGAATTTTCATATGGAAATTTCTAAACTCAATTTCCTCCCATTTGGTTTTACACATACTTCGTTGATTATATTATACCATGATTATGTGTTGAATAATTTTTTATTTGTAAATGTTATAATTTCCAATAACATTCGTGTGGATATTATGTTTCTAAGCATAATAACCCCATTGAAAAATTGTTACATCAATTATACGAACATTGTAAGTGAAATCTTAACTCTACCTCATTTAATTGAGTTAAATATCCATGTCTTTGGTTTAAAAATATCCATATTATAATTGGTGTATTTATATTTATCACACACAATTATGTCAAATATTTATCTCTAATCTAAGGATACGATATTTTTAAGGGATTTCATCTCAATTAAATTTCATTGAGGCATATTTTGATTTATACCTGACATTATCTTAAATGGTAGATAATCAACTGATTTGAATTTTAATTTTATTCACTGATTTTAAAAAGGTGTATTTTCATTATAAACTGTTTTACTAAATTAAAATTTCTTTTTGATGTACGTGGTGACAATGACCATTCTTCCACTGTGAGCATTATATGATATTCGAAATTCTCTATAAGCCCTAATGTTTTTAAAAAGAAATGTAAATACCATATTTCTTTTTAGTGTCTTTCGGTATTGAAAATGGTTTTGGGAATGGATTGATTATGTCAATATCTTGAATAGATATGTTATTATTATAATTTGGAAATGTTTTCTTTCTTTTATGATTGTTTTATGTGTTATGATTATGTTATGGTTCTTGGGAATTGTTTACGTATATGGGTGAATCTGTGATAAACCGTGGGAGGGGGAGCCCAAGATATCTCTCTAATGCATTGGGTAATGTGACAGAGGTAAATGATAATGTTTATTTTAAGAGATTTATGGAATATAATGTGATGGGTATTCCAAATGTAACCATAAAACCTACAACCTATGTAGCTATTAAATCTAAAGTGTACGTATTTATGGATGCCACAAGTTACCTTTATGATTAATGATTTCTATTTGTTATTCAAAAATATTATGATTTCATTAGGTATATTAAATAGCTTATGTTTTATGATTAACAATTATGATTTAATTGATTTGTATATATTAATGTACTAATGTTTTCTTTCCTTATTTTATATGCCTTACTGAGATGTTTAAGCTCATCCCAAGTTATTATAATATTTTTCCCACGGTATAAGAAAGCGCAAGAGAAAGGAATAATTCAAGAATGTTTTTATCAAGAAAATAATTATTGTTTTATTTATGGAATTTTATTATTGTGAAAAAATCAGATAGAGTAGATGTTTCTAGTTTATTATATTTGAGATGTAATAGTTATGGAATAAATCTCTAAAACTCAAAACCTAAAATGATCCTCAATGTGATTTCTTGAATTAACTCAATATTATGTAATGTTTAAGGCTCAGGCCTTATAGTTGGTATCAAAGAAAAGGTTTAGACTATTTTGGATATTATGATGTTTTCCTAAGGGGTAGGGATATGATAATTGGTTTATAATATTATGGTATATTATAAGTTCAATTGATTATAACCCCCTTTTAAGGGTTATCTTATTTCAAGGTGATTAACTATATTTTTAGATACATTCACCTTTGAAGAAATTATAGTTTATCAGTTTTTTGGAAGGAAAATGCGATTTATGAAATAAAGTTTGAGGTTAAAACATTTTATGGTTATTTTTAGGGATATATATATTTTATTAATGTTATTCGAATTATAAAGTGTTTGAAAAAAGGACAACATGCAGACCGTGTGAAAACTCGTCACGTCATACAATGCTATGGGAATAGAACCCACAACCAATATGTGACTAGGATTTATTTCACACCACTATCCTACATGATGTCCCTAGTTAGTAAGACTTATTCTATAGATTTAAATTATTTTTGGATAAATAATAAGTTGATTTTAGGAGCTTATATTTTATGCAATTGATATCGTTATTATAGGAAACAGATTTGGTGATTAAGTGATAAATGTTATTTTAGAAGAAGTTCAATTTGTTAAATTTATATAATTAAGGAAAATAAAATACTATGGGACTTAATTGAGGATTTAATATTGAATTATATTTTTGGAATAATCTATTATTTTAACTCTGCACTTATGCAGAATTGGAGTATTTAAGGAGATGCTTAACCTATAATGGAAAAAATCTGATTAGGTTAATTACTTTTTGTATGAGACATTAAGAGTGGATGATCTTATTTTGAGATAAATGATACATTTTATCTTGGAAAACTAGGGGATCAAATCCTTCTATGTTTTGTGTTTCAATATTAGTTAGATTGTTTTGAGGAATTTTATTAACTTTTGTTTGTTGAATGTCCTATACATAACTTGGGTATTACTGTTGAATTTTGGAGATTAAAACTAATCCTTATCCTTATAAAGTATTATTATTTCTGGGGGATTTTTTAATCTTGTACAAACCATATTTGTTTTGGTTAATTTCAAAATATGGGGAAATAAATAATTCATATTTTGGGAATTATGCGATTCTTTTGAGAAAAGATGAGTGTGTGGTAGAAATTCATTAAAGATTGAAACTCTATTTTTCATGTAAGTATATTTACTTATGTTCGGATTATATGTATTAAAATAATTCTTCAACGTTATTAAATGTATCTTAAAACCAAAATGTATTCTGTTAACTTTTCCTACTATAAAAGTAATGATTTTTAACCCATTATAAGTTTGTCGTATTTTGGTTGATAACTTTCTCTTGATCAAGTTTTCTATCTCTCTCCATCAGAACATGACACATATTTTTTCTTCCATATACATTTTTTTCTATATGGAACCTCAGTATGTGTTATCTTGGGTGACCATTGTACTTATCATTATTTTTTTGAAAGTAATAGTTTTATTGGATCTTTTTTCAATGTGAGATTTTCATTGAAGTTTCCAAGCCCACTTTTGAAATTCCAAGGACACAACTTCCAAATAAGGGAATTAATATAATGACCCAGGTATTTATAAAATAATATATTTTCATAAAAAATAATATTTATGAAAAAGATTTTAGTTTTAAGTTAAAGGGAACACTTTTTCCGATAGCATAATCGACATACAACAATTTGTTTTTCTAAAATATGACATTGCACACAACATTGAGTTATAACGAAACATAATACCAGAATAATAATATTATTTTAAATGGTAGTTATCACCTAGTTGCTGGAATGAAAGGATTTAATATTATCAAATACATTTCGAAATATCATTTACACATGTTTAAATAATAATTCAATGGTTACCAAATTTATTAGAAATGGAAATAAAAAATAATTGAATATAAAGGATGTGTTTCTAGGAAAACCTATTTAAAAGAGAAAAATTGTGTTCATAAAAGAAAATCACTCATTATGGATTTTTATTTAATGAAAAATAGAAGATATATATTAAATGTAATATTTTAAATTCATCTTATATGTTTCCTATATATGCTATAGAAACAAATTAAAATTTTCAAATAAAATAAGTATTTTTCTAAAAATGCTATTTTACCACCTTTTAATAGAGAACCCTTTTTAAATGTAGTTTTTTTCACTTTAATATGTTCTATTTAAAAAAAATTAATCTTTTTTCTTTAGACTAGGAACATCAGAATTTAGTTTGGATTAAATTTTGGTATTTTTCTGATAAAATTCATATTTTTATAAATAGTGGAAATACTACATTTTAATTCAAAACATTATTTTTGTCTAATTTATTTATATAGGTATATTTTAATTTTAATTGATTTAAAATTGTAATTGGATTAGGTTTTTTTTTCTTTAATCCAGTATTTGTCATTTGAGGTAATTTCACATTTTTTTTGGACACTATGAATAGTAACTTCCATAATTATTTTTATTTACCATGGTTAAATGGTAAATCTGCTAAATAAGGTAATAAATAATATAATAATAATAATAGACTACCATAACACATGTTTTAATCTTATTTTATGATATATTTATGACCATGGTCATCCATGGGTATATTTTGGGACCCCATGGAGCCACTTGGGTGTGATAATGACATGTTATAAGAATTAATTTAAAGTAAAGAGAAATATAACATAAACATGTATATTTTACTACAATAATTTTAATATGGGGTTATATAATTGATATCTTAGACTATTTAAGAATAATAAAAAGACTTACTATAACATTTTATTGTATTTATAATTTTTAGACTTCAAATAAATAAATTTAATTGTGACAAAATGATAATGCTGTGATTGCTTCATTAATAAAGGATTAAAATAAATGATAATATAAATATTATAATAAATTTAATTTTAAAATTTTAGTACCATAAGAGAATTATCTAGATTATATTGACATACTACATTTTATTTAATTCCATTTTTAACTAATCAAGTTTTTATGAATGTTTAAAAATGTCATGTACGAAGTGTGTCCAAAATTGACCAAAATCATAACTTAAAATATAAAATACTCTATAAAATGATATTAAATTCCTAAAAACCAAAAATTCATCCAAATGGTTTATATATGTCCAAATATATTATAAATGTCTTTTTTGGGTAATTTTACAGTCTATGGTAATTACATTAACCCACAATGTATAAATTACATGATATCACTATACGATTAAAAAATAGAAAAATAAGGGTTAAACAAAAATTATAAGGATAAAGAACTATTCAAAACTGGTCCAAAAATTATTTTATGATTTTTATTTGAACAAAAATCATAATATATTTTAATTTAATTAGTTTTTACAATTGTTAATCAAAATTTAATTTTTTATAAAGTAGTATTTTAATATTTTCTTCAAGTGCCCCTCCTCTCTCTTATAAAAGGCCACCACCTCTACCCAAATAAATCACACCTCTAAAGCCCGCTGGCTTATCCAAATTATGATAAAATAAGCTCCCAATATCTCACCTGTCACGACCCATCCTTGGGGCCCGTGTTGTGACTACCCCAAGCCCGCCTTCCATAGGCCAGGGGCTGGTGGCTAGCACAAAAGGCGTAAATCCCAATAAAAAGGGAAGGAATTGCCTTTATAGAGTAAACAAAACAACATAGTACATAATTGAAGTAAGCACTAAGTAGACTGAGTACAAAAGTAAGTGTTGGAAATTAAATGGGCTAGTATAAAAACCCAACTTAAAGTACAATACAACTAAAAGCTAATACAATTGTAGTAAAGTAAAACAACAACCACTGAGTCATCCTCTGGGAATCCCACCTGAAGCGTGGGTACAGATATCCTCCTCAACACCTCAATTCCGACCATCTGCTCCGTGTACGTCTCGCCAAGTGGTCCACCTTTGGGTAACATTCATATCCAGAAGTCTCCACCTCGATCAGTGTTGTCCGTCATCTGCATCAAACACAACGTAGTGCCGACATAGCCCGTGCGGGGGTTAGTATACAATACTCAGTAGGGACCTCGAGACCCCCGAAGGTCTCCTAGAATCCACGAAGGATAAACCACGAAAGAAGGATACATACATGAAGTATCAACCAACCCAACATAGGTATATACACCCACATATACCTAATTTATCAACCACAGTACGACTCCAACTCTCGATCCCAAGTACAACCTAGTCCACACAAGAAATAAGTCAATCACATCGATGAAAATAATTTGAAAGTCAAGACACAACTCACACAGGTACATAAATTTTTTTTATAGTGATAGAGATGATCAGATGTAGTCACTGATTTATCTAAGATGTCATACCCACACAGGATATAAGGCCAAATAAGTTGTCGGACCCACACTGGATACAAGACCAGCTACTCTATCGGGCCCACACAGGATACAAGTACATAGGTCAAGCTTCCAGACCCACAAAGGATACAAGAATAGTAGTCATCACCATCGAACCCACGAAGGATTCATGTATGATTGTCATCGCTGTTGAACACACAGAGGATTCCAGTACGGTATTTGTCGCTGTTGAACCCAGAGAAGATTCGAGTATAGCAGTCGATGCATTCGCAACCAGCTATAGGGTTCCTGCACACAGCACGCTCGATTCTGGGAGGGTCCACTCCTCGAGCTAAGGGGGGTCGATACATCAACTATCATGAATTCCACAGTTGATATATCCTGATGTTTCGTCTCGTCAAAAGGAACCCAACGCGATAGACGACACGTCAATCAGATGTACGGTCTGAGAGATATTGACTTTTCCGTTCCAGGGGCCCAGTTGGAAATACACTCGTTCCAAACCCGACAATTTTACAAAGTCATCCAAAACTCACTTAGAGTATCTCAATAGAATCTCCAGGTTTCAAGGGACCTAGTGCTGTAGAGGGAGCATCGATTAGACACGCCGTCTTCAACATATCCAACTTTAAGCAGAAATGGGCCCGACCAGTTAAGCCCTGTGGGCCGAGAGGTTGGGTCAACCCTGTCATGGAGGGTCCGACCCAGCAGTGGGTCAGACCGGCTGGTGAATCGAGTGGCCTGGCCCAAGGGAGCGCGGCCCGGACTGGCACGGTGCGGCGTGGCCCGGTGCAGCATGGGCCGGCCCTATAGGGCGCAGTCCGGATAGCCGTGGCTCAGCCTGAAGGCAGAGGGGTCCAAGGGGGGGGGGGGGGGGGGCGCTTTCCCGAATTGGCAGAGCCCAGCGGCACCACCATCCCAAACCGGCTGGCTGATGCTGGCCGGCCTTTCCGGCATAGGCGGATGGATCAGAAAGATCTAGAGATTCTCTAGCGCGGCGCCCTCTTGGCACCGTTGTTCTTCTCAGCCCGGCCGGCCGGCTGCCAGCCGGTTCACACATCGAGTGGCCCGCGGAACGCGGGCTGCGGTCTTCAACAGCGCGGTGCCCCTTGTGGCACCCCAGTCCACCTTCAGCCCGGCCGGCTTTAGCCGAACATTTCTCCTTTGGCCGAGCGGCTCTCGATTGTGGGCCGTGGTTCCTCCTAACGTGGCCGGTGCACAGCCGCCACCTTCGATCGTTGTCGCTTCTTGATTTCAAACCAAAAATCAAGAACAATGGAGGGTCATCAGTCCATGTTCATTCGGCCCATGCCCTCCGTGTTAGGCGGTAACATATGGCCAAGATTATTCCAAATAGGCATCACAATCAAAATAAATTTTTCACTTATAATTTATATAAAAACACTACCTCGCAAAAGATGCCGCATGTCGTCAAGCCGCGGAAGACGAGCGTCATGATAGAACGGTGTCGTCCCATCAACAATGGTGGAATGGGCATTGTCTAAGGTGACATAGACTCCTTGACTTCAAGGTGTGTCTGAGGAAGATGCGTCATTGGAAGAAGTCCTTCACGTTCTTCATCAGGGATGTTCTTCGCTGAAGAATGGTGTTCTTCGTTGAAGAAGGATCTCCTCTCTTTAAATTATTCAGAGCCTTTCCCCAAAAGTATTTTCCAATGTAAAAAGAAATAAGGATCTGCAATTAATAGAATTTCCAGGCAATTCATATTAATTCAAAATAGGGGTCAATTAATTAACGCTGATATTTATTAGATAGGTTGGCACATTTAATGGGCAGGAGGTAGAGAGGCTCCACCATTATTCAGGAGCTGTCAAAATAAACAGCACTAAATTAATGGGGAGATGAGGGGAGGTGGATGGTTTTAAGTTCTTTTGGGTCCCACCACACTAAATCTTCTTCCGGGAGGTTATTTGGGGAGTGGGACCACCCTTAACATCCTCTTGTAGGTTATAACTACCAAAAATAAATAAAATTGTGTACAAAAAGTTTATTTAATTTATTCAAAATTCTCAATAATTAACATTCAACTCGCGTAAAATAAAAATGCGTTGAATGTCCCCTTAGCCGAATACCAGCGTTGTGAGTTAATCGGTGTCCTCAGATTTCAATATCTAGCACTGTTTCAGAGGATAGAAAAACCTGCTCCTACGTTTACTGAACGTACCAGAACAAAACTTCAAAAATTGATTTCGGGCACACCAGGCCTCAGAATCAAGTGCCGTCAGAAAATGTAGACTCATAAAATTCCAAATTATTTAAGAAGTAAAAAATTTCCTTGAAATTTCTGGGTCTTTACATTACCCCCACCTCAGGTCTATATGTGCCCATAAAGATACAACACACACTAGGGAAACAAATGGGTGTACTGAGCACGTATATGAGTGTCCTGCTTCCAAGTGCTCTCCGGGAGGATTCCATGCTGCCAGCAAATGCGCACTAGAGAAATCGACCATCCACGTAGGACCCGCTCTTGTCAATCTTTGATCTCCACTAGGACCTCCTTGAATGTCACCCCATCATAAATATCAAACTCCCCAAGATTGATGATGTGGGTCGGGTCGTGCACGTATCTCCTCAGCTAAGATACGTGGAAGACATCGTACACCCGATGCAACTGAGGTGGAAGGGCCAGGTGGTAAGCCACCTCACCTACTCTACTGAGGACCTGGAAAGGTCTGATGAATCGTGGAGATAACTTGCCACCCCGGCCAAATCTCCGTAAACCTCATCACGGTGAGACCCGTAGGAAAACGTGGTTGCTATCCTCGAACTCTAGTGGTCTCCGCCTCCTATCAGCATAGGACTTCTGTCTGCTCTATGCAGTCTTCATCCACTCATGGATGATCTGCATCTTCTCCGTCGTAGCCTGAACCATCTCTAGTCCTATGAGTGCTGACTCCCTAGGGTCAGTATAGCACAGAGGAAATATGAAAGGTCGGTCATACAATGCCTCATATGGTTCCATTCTGATGGTGGAGTAGTTGCTGTTTTTGTAAGAAAACTCCACCAAGGGTAAGTGATCCTCCCAGTTATGACCAAAGTCGAGGACACATGCATGGAGCATGTCCTCAATAGTTTGAATTGTCATCTCAGTCTATCCATCCGTCTGAGGATGGAAGGCGGTGCTCAGATGTAGCTGCATCCCAAATGCCTCCAGCAACCCCTTCCAGTGCCGAGAAGTAAAGCATGTGTCCTAATGGGAGATGATCATCGATGGAACACCATAAATTTGTATGATCTTCTGTATTTAGAGGCGTCCCAAGCTCCCTACTAAGCTCTTATCTATGATCGGTAGTAAGTGGGCCGACTTGGTTAGTCAGTCTACGATCACCCAGATAGAGTCGTGTTTTATGGATGTACGTAGAAGAACCATCACGAAATCCATGGTGATCCCATCCCACTTCTACTCTGGGACCTCTAAGGGTTGTAGCAAGCCTACCGGTACCTGGTGCTCCGCCTTCACTTGCTGACAAGTGAGGCATCGTGAAATGAACTCTGCTATAACCTTCTTCATACACGGCCACCAATGCTGTTGTCTGAGCTTCTGATACATCTTTTCCACTCTTGGATGTACCGCTAGATTGCAAGTGTGGAAATCCCTCAGAACCTCCACATGTAGTGAAACAGGTACCATCATACATCTGCTGAATATGACGACGTGCTCTCCTCCTTCAGAAAATCCATTGGGTGCCAGCCCAGAGGATATTTGAGCACGTCATGTCTCACAGTCAGCGTCTCCTCGTTTTTCCTCTATAACTCGCTGATGAAGTGGAGGAGTGACTATGAGAGACTGAAGAAAGGCTGCTCCATCTATATCCACCAAAGATATCTACAACACAGCTAGCTTCTCCGTCGCCTCTCCTAGCAGCAGAATGCCTGATCTGTTGCTGAGAGAATCAGCTACAACATTCCCCTTCCCAAGAGTATATACTATCTCAAATTCATAGTCTTGGAGGAACTCGAGCCATGGTTACTGTCTCATGTTCAGGTCCTTATGCGCAAAGATGTACCTGAGGCTCTGGTGGTCAGAGTAGACTGTATAGCGCTCTCCCATTAGATAGTGCCACCACATCTTCAAGGTGAAGACCACGGATGATAACTCCTAGTCACGGGTAGCGTAGATCTGCTCATGGTGTCTCAACTGCCATGAACCATAAGCGATCACTGCTCGCTCCTAGATCAGGACACACCCGGGTCTGGTCCCTGATGCGTCGTAGCAAACTACATACCCAACACCCTCCTCTAGTAGCCTCAAGATGGGCGCATTGGTCAATCTCTATCTCAGCTATTGAAAGCTCTACTTGCATCTATATGACCACACGAAGTGTTTACCGTTCTTCATAAATGTTGAAAGCGGTGCTGCAACTCTAGAGAAGTCTGGAAGAAACCTCCAATAGTATCTAACCAGGCCCAGGAAACTCCAAACCTCCATCACAATCCTGGGTGGCTCCCAAGAAAGCACTGCCTCAATCTTTAATGGATCCACTACTACCCTCGCCTCCGAGATAACGTGTCCCAAGATGTGAGAATCTCGATTCCAGAATGGTCACTTCGAGAGCTTACCATAAGGCTGGTGATCTCGGAGTATATCTAGTACAACCTGCAAGTGGTAGGCGTGCTCCTCCTCAGTAGTTGAGTAAATCAATATGTCGTCGATGAAGACTACGGCCAAACGATCAAGGTAAGGCTAGAAGATCCTGTTCATTTGACTCATGAACACTTCTGGAGCATTGGTTATGCCAAAGGGCATTACTAAGAACTCATAGTAGCCATACCAACACCTGAAGGCCATCTTCTGCACATCCTCATCTTGAACTCTGAGCTGGTGATATCTTGACCTGAGGTATATCATCGAGAACCATTATTCCCCCTTGAGCTGATCGAAGAGGTATTCAATCCTCAGAAGTGGGTACTTTTTTCTTTATGGTCACCTAATTCAGGCGACAATATTCAACACACAGTCGCAAGCTCCCATCCTCCTTCTTGGAGAACAAAATCGGAGAAGCCTAGTGTGAAACACTAGGCCAGATGAATCCCTTTCCCTCCAAGTCATCCAGCTGTACCCGCATCTCACGAATCTCATAGGGATACATCTAATATGATGGATTAGATATCGGTGTTGTCTTAGGGTACATGTCAATGTAGAAGTCTACCTCTCTGCGACAAGGTAGTCCTGGAATGTCGTCAGGAAAAACGACCGCATACTGATCCACCACAACAGGAAAACCTGGACTCCACACATCAAATGCTCCAAGGATGATACTAGACAACTGATGTGTGATCATCTTCCCTCTCCTCTGCGTATGTCCATCTGGCGCTGCAAAGGCTCCCTTCTCACCGGTGAAGGTGAACCTGCTCCCATTCGTGCGGACAAACCACAAATTGTGCCTAATATAGTCGATCTGATCATGGACTGTAGATAACTAGTCCATACCCTAGATGAAGTCGTATGGCCTCAACGCCGCTACAACAAGATCTCAACTGATGCTCTCACCTCATAGAGTACGCTCACACTGTCGGAACTAGTGCATAATCGTCAAGTCTGCTCTGGTAGGAGTCTCTAGCCATAAGGATCGAGCCAATGCCTCCGTCAGAATATCCGAGCTCTGAACAAGGGCAGCGGCAATAAAATAATGACTTGCACCTGTGTCTATATGAACTACAGCAAGAGTGGAGTAGACACAAATAGTACACCAAATCATCTCAGGTGTGTCGTGGTCATAGGCCTTGACTTCCTGGAGTTGCGCCCGCCTCTGTCCACCAGCTCCCTATGGTCGGGGTGGACCTCCTGGTGGCAGTGTTGGTAGTGCCTCAAAATGTCATTAGCCACACGCTGCTTGGCTAGCTCCACTACCTCGTCCACCTACTCCCGGCGGACCACCATTGTCAAACCTCGGCCTCTGCCTGGGAGGTCCCTCTACTTTCTGTTGCTCGTCTACATGACGGGTTAGACTGTCATGAGCCATGTGGCTATGCCCTCCACATGCATAGCACTACCTACTCCTCATAAGGTTGGATCTGTTTTGGGTTCCCCGACAAACTGAACCTGCACCCTGAGGTTGCCCTCTTGATGGGCTGGTCCACTTGGACCTCTGTGACATCTGTCTACTGCTGGCTACAGAAGACTCTGCTACGTGTCACCCTATGGTGGGTATCATTGCTGGTGACTACTAAGCAAGAAATATCTCCACTAGAAGGGATCGTTCCAGCACCCCTGCTTGTGTCGGGATGCTGAGAGGAATCTTTAAAGTTGTGATCTCATGTCTTAGTCCCTGATCGAAGGTCCGATCCCTAAAGAACATGTCCCGTACCATATCTGTGGAGTATCATGAGAGTTCAATAAACCTCGCTGAGTACTAATCTACTATCATGCTGCCCTACTACAGATGTAGTAACTCCTGAATCCCCACCGCATAAAGGGTGGCTGGAACAAACTCTGAGCGGAAGAGACTCTCGAAATCTGTCCAATGTGGAGATGCCTCGTCGTGAACCTGGAGCATTAAGATCCACTATCTACCTACTGCTGCGTGCAGGATACTCGTGGCAAGGATCGCCATAAGATCAGCTGATGTCCCTACTAACATGAAGACTCTGACGATAGCCAATATCCAATTCTCGGCTGCCTGAGGGTCTGTCTCTCCGCCGAACCTGGGCGGCCTCTGTCGCTGAAACTCATGCAACGCACTCAGGCGACGTTCACTCTTTGCTGCTGGGGATGGTAGTATCGGTGGCTCAGCAGGTAGTGGTACCACTAGTGCCTCTGCTGTGATGGGGATCTGCACCAATGCCTCGGTTCATGGTGGGATGCCATGTCGTACGCAACTCGGAACCCTAGTTGGCTGCCTTCGTGAGGCCATCCTAAAAAGAAATCGGTGCACCACGGTCAAAACAGTATACCTGGTGGGCTGACACATAGTAATCACAAATAAAACTTTTGAAACACACATGCAATCATTGTTTTTGTGCACTGAGTCAGAAATCAGGGGTCAGTGTCCTTGTGTATGGATACGTCGGCCGCCACACAAAAACTGGACTCCCTAGACTAAAAACCACAGTCAATACTCTTAACACTATTGCTTGACATAAAGGGATAATCAAAGTCCTTAGTTCTGCGGTAGAACTGAATCCTCTGATACCAATTTGTCACGACCCATCCTCGGGGCTCGTTCCGTGACTACCCCAAGCCCTCCTTCCATAGGCCAGGTGCTGGAGACTTGCACCAAAGGCGTAAATCCCGATAAAAAGGGAAGTAATTGACTTTATAATGTAGACAACAAACAGAGTAAATAACTGAAGTAAGCACTATGTAAACTGAGTACGAATGTAGGTGCTGAAAAGTAAATGGGCAAGTATAAAAACCCAAATGAAAGTAAAATACAACTGAAAGCTAATACAACTGCAGTAAAGTAAAACAGAAACCACTAAGTCATCCTCCGAGAATCCCACCTGAAGGGTGGGTACAGATGGCCTCCTCAGCACCTCAGGTCCGACCGTCCACTCCATGTACGTCTCTTCAAGTGGTCTACCTCTGGGTACCGTCTAGCTCCAAAAGTCTACAAATCGATCAGTGTTGTCCATCTTTTGCATCCAACACAATGTAGTGCGGGCATTTCCCATGCTGGAGTGAGTATACGATACTCAGTAGGGACCCCAAGACCCCCGAAGTTCTACCAGAATCCTTGAAGGATAAACCACGAAAGATAGATACAAACACGAAGTATCAAACAACACTACTTAGGTATATTACCATACATATACCTAATTTATCAACTATAGTATGACTCCAACTCTCGAGCCCAAGTACAACCTAGTTCACATAGGAAAGAAGTCAATCACGTCGATGAGAATGATTTGAAATCCAAGACTCAGCTCACAGAGGTACACAAAATTCATATAGAGATAGAGATGATCAGATGTAGTCACTGATTCATCTAAACTGTCAAACCCACATAGGATACAAGACCAGATAAGCTATCAGACCCACACAGGATACAAGACCAGCTACTCTTCTGGACCCACAGAAGATTCATGTACAGAGGTCAAACTGCCGGACACACATAGGACACAAGAACAATATTCATCGTCGTCGAACCCATGGAAGATTCCAGTACGGTAGTGGTCACTGTCGAACCCATAGAGGATTCCAGTATGGTAGTCTTTGCTGTCGAACCCACAGAGGATTCCAGTACATTAGTCGACGTAGTCGAATCCAGCTCTTGGTTTCCAGCACACAGCATGCTCGATTCCGGGAGGGTCCGCTCCTCGAGCTAAGGGGGGTCAATACATCAACATTCACGATGTCTAAAGCTTATGTAGCCTGAAGTTGTATCTCATAAAAAGTAACCCAACGCGACAGACGACACATCAATAAGACGCCCGATCTGAGATATATTGACTTTTCCATTCCAGGGGCCCGGTTGGAAATACGCCCATTCCAAACCCGGTCATTTTCCAAAGTCAAACAAAACTCACTTAGAGTATCACAAAAGTTCCACCATGTTGAAAGAGTCTCAGTGCCATAGATGGTGTGTCGATCAGACACGTGGTCTTCAAGATATCCACCTTTAAGTAGAAACAGGCCTGACCCATTCAGCCAAGTGGGCCGATGGGTCAGGTCAACCCTGTCTTGCCGGGTCCGACCTGGCAGAGAGTCAGAACGGGCTGGTGAATCATGCGGCTCGGCCCAAGGGGGCGCGGCCCCGTGTGGTGGGGCGCGGCCTTGCCCGACAAGGGGTTGTGCGGCCCGGTACGGATGGTCGCGGCATGGTCGGCTGGCCGAGAGGGTCGGGCCCAAGGCCGAGCAGTCTGAGGGGGGGGGGGGGCTTTCCCGAACTAGCAGCACCAAGATGCGCTACCCTCCAAAACCGGCAGCCAAAGCTGGTTGGCCTTCCCTGCACAAGCGGCCTCCTCGGGTGGGCTGTTGTTCCTCCAGCGCGGTGCCCTCCTGGAACCACTGTTCTTCTCAGCCCCGTTAGACACCTGCCGGGCAGTTCGCCCGTCGAGCGGCCCGTAGAGCACGGGCCGCGGTCATCCGAAGTGTGGCGCCCCTTGTGGCACCACGGTCCTCCTTTGGCCCTGCTTGATTTAGATGGATGGTTTCCCTTCAACAGAGCGGCCCGCTGTTGCGGGCCGCAGTTCTTCCGCACGTGGCCAGCGCGCGACTGTCGCTATCAATCATCATCGCTTCCCGATTGCTAACCAAAAATAATGAACAACGTTGGGTCGTCGGGCCGTGTTATTTCGGCCTGTGCTCTCCACGTTAGGTGGAAAAAAATGGCCAAGATTATTCCAAAGAAGCATCAAAATCACGATAAATTAATCACTTATAATTTATACAAAACCCCTACGTCACAAAAGACATCACACGTCGTCGAGCCATGAAAGATGAGCATCGCGGTAGAATGACTTCGTCCCATCAACAGTGGTGGAAGGGTCATTGTCATAGGCTACGTAGACTCCATGACTTCAAGGTGCATCTGAGGAAGAAGCATCGTAGAAAGAAGTCCTTCGCGTTCGTTGTCCGAGATTTTCTTCACTGAAGAACGATGTTCTTTGTCGAGGAAGGATCTCCTCTCTTTTAAATCTCCAGAGCCTTTCCCCCAAAAGTTTTTGCAACAAAAAAATAAACAAGGCTCTCCAATTAATAAAATTTTGATGAAATTCACATTAATTTAAAAGAGGTGTCAATTAATTAATGAAGATATTAATTAGATAGGTTGGCACATTTAATGGGTGGGAGGTGGAGATGCTCCACCATTAATGGGGATTTGTCAAAATAAACAGCTAGAAATTAATGCGGAGTTTAGGGGAGGTGGAAGGTTTATTTTTCGTGTGGGTCCCACCACACTAAATCCACTCAGGGGAGGTTATGTGGGGTGTGGGCCCACCCTTTACGTTCTCTTTTAGGTTATAACTACCAAAAATAAATAAAATTGTGTACAACAATTTTATTTAATTTATTCAAAATCCCCAATAATTAACATTCAACCCGCATAAAACGCAACTGTGGTGAAGGTCCCCTTAGGCAAATATCGGTGTTGCGAGTTCATCAATGTCCTCAGATTTCAATTCCGAGCACCGGTTCAAAGGATAGAAAAACCCGCTTGTACGTTTACTGAACGTACCCAAACAAAACTTAAAAAATTGATTCCTGGCACACTGGGCCTCAGAATCAAGTGCCGTCCAAAATTGCAGACTCATAAAATTCCAATGTATTTAAGAAAAAAGTTCCTTGAAATTTACTTTTCTTTACATCAACTATAATCATATATTCCATAACATGGGAATAATTCAATTCAATAATTATTTTTGACTCAATCAAAATAAGTCACCTGATTTAGAGATAACATCTTCTCTCAAGATCCTTTCTTTTTTATTACTTCTCCATGACCTATGCTCTTATTCTTATATGATTACATAAAAAAACAGTATCCTCAATATACTATGATATTTTATGTGAATTATTCTAACTACAGATACACAAGCCTCCATTTAATGGATACGAACATACTATTTCTGTGTACAATGAACTACAGTCACACAAAACGATGATTGTTCAATGTTCTCCTACCACCTCTCGGGGTAGAAATTATAATGGAAATGTATTTATATATGATAAATATTATATTTATATTTTCTCTATGATTTTTTATTTTTTATTTGCCTTATACCTTTTTACTTTCTATAATGTGTAAATACAATAATTTCATTTGAAGAAGTATGGATTACGACCCCCTCAATGTGACATGACTCGTTAATTCCATACATGGATTGTATAATGGATGGAATTAATTAAATTATTTAAAATATATAATATATATAATATTATATAATTAAAACTTACCTATTTATCATTTAGTTTTCATTCCTTTAATATGATAAAGAAATGAAAGTAGCACCCATGCATACTTACGACTAACCGTCTCTATAAAATGTGCATTTCATTTCAAATCACAAAATTTTATTGAATATTATAAATAAATATATACTGGTATATGTTATATTTAAATTTTGAATTATTTTCTAGAGATGATTTACTTTTGACCCCATGGTAAATTTACATCAAACAAGCTCATTTTCTACTCGAGTTCCGAATATCGTCAAAACAACTGAGATGAACATAAATAATTATGTAATTTTTATAAGATGGTAATAAAAAATATTAAAAAAATAAACATGAAAAAGTTTCTAAACCAAGATGAAATTAACCTATGTCTATTATTCATTAATATAAATAACAAACAAGACAAGTTAGACTCAAGGTAATGGAACCATTCACACTACTCTTTTAGTCGAAGACATTTTTTATGATATATATTTTAATTTCCATTTTATTATGTTGGGGTATGTTATTATATATCGTTATTTATATCCATATTATATCAAAATGATCAGAGACCCATTTTTCTATCATCAAATCATTTTCTACATTTTTATATGATGTTGTTAGGCAGCCAAATTTTCATAAGGGAATCTCTAAAATCAATTTCCTATCATTGAGTTTTCTGCATACTTAGTTAATTATATTATGCCAATATTATGTGTGGAATCACTGTTTATTTATTAATTTCATAATTTACACTTCCCTTTTTGTGGATATACTATTCCTACATATACTCACCCCATTGATAAATTTTTACATCAATTATAAGAACTTTGTAAGTGAAATATTAAGTCAATCTCATTTCATTGAGTTAGATATCCATTTCATTGGATTTGTTTTTCCTAAAATATGTGTGAATGAACTATGATTTTTTATAATAAATATCCACTTAAATTCAGTGTATTTATATTTTTCATAGATAATTATGTATTTGATTTATAAATAATCTAAGGATATGATCTTTGTTAGGGACTTTATCTCAATCTCCTTTCATTGAGAAATATTTTAATATATACATGTCTTTATCTTATACCGTATGTAATCAACCCATTTGTATTTTAATTTCCCTCAACATTTTTCAAAAGGAATATTCTCTTTATGAAAAATTTTACAAAATTAAAAAAGGAATGTTTCTTTTTATCGTATGTGGAGACAACGACCTTTCCACAGAGACAAGCATTTTTAGGTATTTGGAATCCTCTAGAAGTCGTAATGTTTTATTAAAAAAATGTAAATACCATATTCCATTTTAGGGTATTTTGGTATTGAAAATGGTTTTGATAATGGATTTATTATTTTAATATCTTGAATAGTTATTTTTGGATTGGAAAGTGGAAATGATGTCTTTCCATTATGCATGTTTTTTGATTTATGATTATGTTATGGTTCATGGACATTTTTACGTATACGGGTGGTTACATGATAAACTGACGGTGGGGGAGCCCAAGATAGCTCTCCAATGAATTGGGTAATGTGATAGTGGTAAATGATAAAGTTACTCCTAAGATATTTATGGAATATACTATGATGGGTATTCTAAACATAACCATGATGGTTATTACCTACATAGTTGTGAAAGCTAAAATAGAAGTATGTTATGGATGACAAAAGTTCCCATAATGATTTATGATTTATATTTGTTATTCATAAATCATTTGATTTCATGAGGTATGTTAAAAGGGTTATGATTTATGATTGGGAAGTATGATTTCAATGATTTGTATGTATTCATGTACTAGTGTTTTCATTCCTTATATTATATCTATTACTGAGATTTTTATGCTCTTCCGATGTTTTTGGAATTTTTTTCACAGGTTATAAGAAAGGGTAAGATAAGGGAATAATTCATGATTATTTCTATCAAGATAGTAATTCTTGTTTTATTTATGGATTTTCATAACTATGAAAATGTTTGTAAAGAGTATAATTGTTTATTTGTAATATTTGACATGTAATAGTTATGGATTAATTCTATAAAACTCTAACCCTAAAAAGATCCTCAAGGTGAATTCTTGACTTAACTCATGATTATGTAATGTTTATGGATTGGGATTATAATTAATAAAAATTTTTATTAACTAATATAATATATAGGCTTTTCAACAACGGTAACTCAAAATTTCAAACACTTGATTGCCAAGGCCATGTTTAAATTGTGAGAATGTAATTAATTCAAGTTGGGGAGAATGTAACACCATGAGAATTTAAAATAATGAAAATGTATTTAGTTGGATATTCTACATGAAACACCAAACATTGAAGAAAATATATCACCATGTAACTTAAGGAAATATTTATTTTTATATGAATTCAATATATTCAATAGATTATATTACACGCAAAACTGAGTTTATCTTGCATCATAGGAACTATTAGGTTTAGCATGCGTTATGAACAAAACTAATTTTAGCTTGAATTACATGCCATACTGCCTTTAGAAATAATCACACACAACACCAAGTTTTAATGAAATGTTAAATATTGTTAAAAAATTTATTATTTAATATAATATTCATAAACTAGTTAATAATCGGTCGGTGTAAATAATAATAAATAAATTATGAAAATTATGGTTATCAATTAATCAGAAAAAAATAAATGTTTTCAGAAAGATAAAATGAATTTCTAAAAGTTGGTTTAATCAAACATTGCAATAATAATTTAAAATAATTTTTTTACCATAAGGTAATTTATATTAAAAAATAAAATTCATTTTTGAGTTTATAATTTAAAAATTATCTCATGTTAAATATTTTCGACATTTCATAGAAGTTTCAATTTTTTGTGGATAGTGAAAAATATAGAATTCTAACTGAAAAATAATTTTTTGTTTAAATAATATATCAAGATAAGTTTTACATTAAATTTTTTATGAAATAAATTTAGTACAATTATATATAAGTTAATAAAAATAATGTCATTTGAGTCATTTTTATATTTAATTTTTAGATAAAAACTTCGTAATCTTTCGAACATTTTCTCTCTAAAAACATTATTTCTCATTCCATCTACAAGATTTATTTTATATTATATATTAAAACATATGTGAATTGAATTTTTAAAAATTGATTTCATATTGGGAATAAATATATTTTATAATTTCTAGTAACATTAACTTAATTTTTACCCAACTGAATAGTGAAAACATCAAAATTTAATTACTATGATCAGGGTAAAATGGATTTACCATGAGATTAAATTAATAAGAATAGTGTAAAAAATAACCCACCCAACTTTAAAAAACCCATTGTATGAAATATGTCATCCTTAACTATTTTAGGATCAATAATGTCTCAATTTTGAAAATATTGACATGGTAAAAACATGGTTTTGATTGAAACTTTTCAAAACATTACAATTATGCCACTCACCTCACTTATAAAAGGAAACATCCAATCCTCTATTTTCTCTCCTTCAAACATATTTGGTTCATCCAATAATATAATAAATAGATTTCCAAATTACCTCCCCTCATCCTAAAAAACTTATTATGGACATGAAACTATTCTTGGAAGGCTTTAGTGAATACCAAATAAGGAAGGCCGAAGAAGAGGTAATGTTCTTCCATGAGTGTTATTATTTAACTTCATTATCCACCTCTATAAATTCATTTTAAGAAAAGTAGATATAATAACCTCAGTAAATTTTATTCAACCATTCCCACTTCTATAAAATTGGTTTTGAAATAATTTTTCAAGTGCATGGAGGACTACCGCCTTGCAAAACTGATGTCATTCGTTCTTCCATTTACAACTTACACAGCTGGTTATGATGATAAATGTAACGCATATATATGATATTTATGACATATTTATATATATGTAAAATTATATCATATAATTTTTTTTAATTTCCATTGAAAAGGGATATAATAACTTCGCTCATGTTTACAAAGGACTACTGCCTCTTGAAGCTATGTGATCCATCATTCGCTATTTCTTTCAATTAAAAGTAATGAGGTTAATTTTTAAGATTATATTTTAAAAACATTAAATTTTTAATATATTAATGAAAATTTTATGATTCAATTAAGATAATATAAATCATATTTTTCTAACCCTTTCACTCACTAAAAGATGATAACATCATCGTTCATGTATCTGTGGACAACAACCAGCAAAAACAAATGTTACTCTCATATCATCAACACACCACATCGATCATATATATAATTATATTTAAAGAATAAATATTTTATATATGATATTACTACCATTATAGAATGATAAATATTAATTACCCCTATCCATAACTATCATTAAAAAATGGAAAAGTTACCCTTGTGTATATATGACCTACCATATATATACACTACCAAAAAATAGACCACTAACAGGGAAAAAATGGAATTTATCATTTCTATAGAAGCAATGATAACAAGAGTGAGATTAAAATACATTGACTTTGATCAATTCAAAAAAAGCATTGATAAATGGATCCTTTATCAATCCATAAAAAGCACAGATAAATTGAAATATTATTCATGATTGTTTTAGCACTGATAAATGATCCATTTATCAGTAGTTTTATTTGGCAATGATAAAGAGTATGTTCGTTATAAATTTTAAAAGTTCGGATAGAAGATGAATTTATCACTGATTTTAAAAGAACTGATAAACGATAAATATATTAGCGCTTTCAAAAGGACTGATAGAGTATACATTTATCAGTGCTGCAAAATGGTCATGATTTTGGGTACTATAACAACATAATGAAGAACTAAAAACACCACCAGATATGAAAAAAATTAATTAAAAATATATAATTTAAATATGCTGAAATTTAAAACAAAAAATAAAGAAAAAAATATATATTATAGATATTTCAAACATTGGATTATAAAATTAAATAAGTACAAATTATTATATACATTCAAAAAATCAATGTTCTACGGCCATTTGATGCTAAGAAAAACTAATATTATTTCTGAACAATGAATTCATGCTTGATAAAAAGATCACCTGTATAGAAAAAAAATTCTGTTAGTAATAATATAATGAAATAAATTAACATAAAGTGTTAATTTTAAACTAAACATTTAGTCATACCAGTAACATTGTTTATTCTATTGAGTTGTAATTGATTCTTACACATCACACCATTTCTTGTTAATATTAAAAGATTATATATATATATATATATAAATTAATTTAATATGTTTTATAAAAAGTTACATGGTAGAATACTAGTTGTTTTGTGAGTGATATTTTTTGAACAAAAATGTAGATTTTATACTATTGATGGACCATTTGAGTTATAAGGAACATCATGTATCAGATTGAGGTGGAGCTGATTTGGGAACATAAAAAATGAACTATGGTTCGTTTTTGTAATGTATTACAAAAATATGAATGTATTTTCTCAGTTTTGAATAGGACTATTGTCCATTTTTCATAAATTGATGCCAATTTGAAATGAAAAGATTCACTTCAAGTCATACCAATCACACCGTGAATGAAATTGAAATAAGAAAATTCCTACACGTTTCAAATTACTTATAAATAATTTTACTATTGTATCAACAGAATAAAAATATTTTTGATCAGTTTTGAGTAGGCTAGTTGTCCATTTTACTAAAATTAATGTCAATGTTAAATGAAAAGACACACATGGAGTCATACCCGTCACACTGCGCATCAGATTGAGTTGAATCCAATTCATAGATGTCTAGAATGACTTAAAAATCATTTTCCAAAAGTATCAAAACAAATGGAATGTGTTTTCTCAGTTTATATTCTTTCACTTTTTTTTACTAAAATGTCATTTTAAGTGAGAAACACACACTTTGAGTCATACTAATCACATCATGGGTCAGTATTTTGTGAGACTAATTAATCCATGTCACAAAATACATATGAATCTTTTTACGAAATTATCAAGAAAATAATAACATTTTTGACTTATTTTCAATGAGTGATATTTTTTTATATCTAAAATATTGATTTTAAACGAATAACAGACACACTAAGTCAAACTAGCGACATAGTGTATCAGATTGAGGTGATTCTAATTCCTTCACGTCGAAAATGACTCAATGATCATTTCTATAAATTGTAAAAAAATATGAATGTGTTTTCTCAGTTTTGATTAGGTTAGTTGTCCATTTTACTAAATATTCTGTCACTTTTAAATTAAAAGATGCACTTGAAGTCATATCGGTCACACCATGTGTCGGTTTGAGATGCATATATTTCTAAAACAACTCAAATTAATTCTATACCATTTTTCTAATGAATCAAAATAATTTGAATGTGTTTGACCAGTTTTGAGTAGGCCAGTTGTCCCTTTTTTCTAAAATTGATGACAATTTTAAATAAAAATACGCACTTGAAGTCATACTTGTCACACCATGAATCAAATTTATCGGTGACCAATTCTTACATGTCATAAACGACTTACGGAGGATTTTCCTAAGGTTCAAAAACAATTTCAATATGAGTGTCATGTTTTGAGTGGGACAATTATCCATTTAACTAAAATTGAAGTTAATTTTAAATTAAAAGATGCACTTCGAGTCAAACTAGTCACACTGTACGCCTGATTGAGGTGTATCCAATTCCCACACTTCTCAAAATGACATATAGATCATTTTTATAATGTATCAAAACAATTTAAATGTTTTTGATCAGTTTTGAGTACATTACAATGTTTTTAAATAAACTTTTATTTTAAACCAGAGACAAGCACTTTATCTTATACCAATCACAACATGTATCGATTTGACATGAGACCAATTCTAATAAATCAAAAATAAAATTTTAATTTTTTTATTTATTTTTTATGAATTTTTTAGGACATATGATTATTTTTCAGTGAGTGATAGGTTTTGAACAGAAATGACAATTTTTAGCTGATTTTGGACACTTTGACTCATAACTGGCACATCATGTATTTGATTTATGTGTAGATCATTATTCAACAGAAAAAATTAATTTTGGGTCATTTATATAATGTATTAAAGAAATATACATTCGTTTTCTCAATTTTGAGTAGTTTAGTTATTCATTTTGCTAAAACTAAAGTCAATATAAAATAAAAAGATGTACTAGAGGTCATAATGATTCCCACATGCATCAAATTTTGGTAAGGCCAATTAACACATGTCTAAAATTACTAATGTATATTTTTACTAAAGTATTAAAACAATATGAATATGTTTTCTATGATTCTAGTACGTCAAGTTTCATTTTAACTAAAATTCAATTTTAAATTGGAACCATGCACTTTGACTCATACATATAACATCGTGTATCATTTTAACGTGAGACCAATCCATTCACCTCAAAATTTAATGATGAATCATTTTCATAAATTATCATGAAAATATTATCATGTTTGATTATTTTTTTAGTGAATGATAGTTTTTGATCTAACATAACTATTTGAAATTGATAACACACACTTTTAGTTATACCGATAACATCGTGTATCATATTATGGTGAGACTGATTAATATACATAAAAAATTACTTATGTATCGTGTTTATAATGTATCAAAAAAATTTACCGTGTTTCCTTTTTTAATGCATGTTGTCCATTTTACTAATGTTGATGTAAATTTTATATAAAAACATGCAATTGATGTTATAATGGCACCATGTGTCGGATTGATGTGCAGCTGATTATTACATGTCTCAAATGACATATGGATAATTTTATGAATGTTTCAAAACAATATTAACATGTTTTCTCAGTTTTGATTATGTCACTTGTCTTTATTTTACTAAAATGAAATTTTAAACTCGAAACACACACTTTGACTCATTCCAATCACATCATGTGTCATTTTATCATGAGAATAATTTTTAAATGTCACAAATAAATTACAAATCATATTCTTAAATTATCAAGAAAATCCAAGCATATTTTTTTCAGTTTTCAATGAGTGACAATTTTTTATCTAAAATTTTGATTTCAAATAGATAACAGACACTTTTAGGCATACATGGACCGTTTTTTATCAGAATGAGGTTTGGTTTTTTCCTAAACATCAAAAATTACTTATGAATCATTTTCCTAAATTATAAAAACAATGTATATATGGTTGCTCAATTTTGAGTATTTCAGTTGTCTTTTTTATGAAAATTAATATCAATTTTCATTGTCATTTCATCCATGTGATCCCCATCATCATTTACACTAGTATTTATATGAAATGATCTATAAAACGTAATATCATCCAAATCAGTGTCCAAATTTAGTTTCTTCCCATATTTAGTCCAACATTTATTGGTCTAATCTATTTCATGACAAGTCAAATGTTCTTTATACTCTCTTGAACGAATCTATCTTGAGTAGAAACAAACTAAACACAAACAAGGGATTTGAGAAGTATCATATGCATTCTCTATTAAAAACTTGATGATCTCTTTACTTCCATATACACACTATTTTGTCAAGTAATTATCTTTTATCCATTTTCGATTCATATCCAACTAATTTGGTTAATAAAATAATTTTTTTAAATTCAATAGATAAATACAAAAAATATATTCTTTACAAAATGTGAATGTTATAGACAATTATAATAAAGGAAACCCAACATTTGATTTATTCAAATAGTTTTAGTGTTCATTGAAGAAAATGAGTAATTGAATTTAAGAAAAAAATTACACCACTATGGAAGGTGTTATCTTCTGAATTCATTTAAATTTGATAGTTATAGAAAACATTCATCCTCATCAACTCATCTCTCAGATATTTATCATTGTATTTTGTTGTTTGAAACACATCATCATTCTGCGGTGCACATTCACCTATGTTACTTGAAATACTCAAAGAAGTAGTCATCTAGGGGATGACTAACACTTAGTGTATATCAAAAAAAAATAAAAAGGATTAAGGATGAGTCTCAAGTAACAAATTTAAATTATAATTGTTCTGAAGATGAACTTGATGAGGATTAAAGTTGACTATAAATGAGATGGGGGATGATTCCCAAGAAAAAAAAATACAATAATAACTATTTTTTGACACACATCAAGCCTTTCATGAATTCCCTAAACAAATGAAAATATAAAATAGGAAATTAATGAGTAATAAAAAATCCAAATATGATAAAAAATAATAATAAACTCTCATTCAATCACCTAGATGATATAAACTTGTATTGATAAAACATTTTAATAAATAATGAGTTATTTAATATACATTTTTGGTAATCAATTTTTCCTAGGGGGAACCAATACTTATAGGCCTAAAATGCTGAATAACAAAAAATAATTTCTAATATATATAATTGGATAACCTCTATTATATTTCATGGAACAAGTTATATTAAAACCTATAGAATTATTACTTTTAATATTA
Source organism: Viscum album (assembly GCA_963277665.1). Lineage (NCBI taxonomy): Eukaryota > Viridiplantae > Streptophyta > Magnoliopsida > Santalales > Viscaceae > Viscum > Viscum album. Next base: position 535,608,391 of record OY728126.1, read on the forward strand.
ATGGTATATCAAATATTGGAAAATTTCTCATAACACTTTGGATGTCATATCACCACACTAAACCATACCAAGGATACTAGGGAGGTTATCACATCAGATCTTCCCATCTAATGAAAGAGAGTCCATATAATATACACTGACCCATGTCCTTGAAATTCTAGTAAGGTTCATATAGATGTTGGGATAAATAAATGATACACATAACAAAGATATTGTACAAATAAGGGAAATAAACACACCAAACCTTACAACATCTATCCCATACACACTAGCCTTACCAAGATGGAAGGACTCCCATGAGGTCACATTTTCGACGTGTAATCCATTAATTTACTTATAAATCTAAGTAAAATAAAGAAATTAACAGACCTATAAAACATATCTCATCATATAATTTATGTACTACAAAAATATGAAAATGACTAGTCAATTGAATATTCTAGGAAGTATTCACATAGGTTACCCAATATTCTTCATATAAATTCATAGGAAACATATATATAGAATATGTAGAATGGAATGGGACATCTATTTTTGGATAATTACACTATTTATCCAATGAATATAAATAATGATTCATCTACACTTCCACATAAATAAATTAGTATCTCACAAATGAACTACATTAAATCACATCTTCAATTGAGAAGGAAAGAGGTGCTCATATAGTCTAGGGTTTAAGTTGGAATGGATCACAGTATAGGTTCTTCCTAATCAATAAAAATACAAGCATCAAAATGGAAGATATTTACATCCTAATATCCAAAATGGATAACTCACCACACACAAATTTTCAAAACATCATCAACCACAGCCCAAACCCTTGACTTTTTATGCCCCAAAGTTTTATAATATAATGTATAGAATAACTTAAGTTCTAAAAAAATTAGGAAAATTATTATGGTTAATGCTTGGATTTTTTCAACCATTAAACCATTCGAGCCTTGAATTTCATCCTTGGATTTGTTTGATCCTTGATTTGAGTGTCGATTTCCCGAGGAGGAGTTCCAGCATTTGGTGGATTATGTATGAAATATTTTCATATCCAATGGGTTCGTGACTGGTAAGGGGTTTTTTAACTATAACACGAAAAGTTTATCTACGCTTCAAAAAAATATTAATTAATGATACGTTTTATTAGTAATTATGTAATAGGAACTGAGAAATAATCCTTATCAAAACATATTACTTAAGTAATGATAAATTATTTAAAATTGTAACTATAACTAATTTTTAAAAATATATATATATTTATATATATATAATATAGATATAGTGCTAAGATTGGAATTGGTTATATATTATAGTAACGGTGAAACTGGAAGTGGGAACTCACTGCTTTTGAGATGTGAATGGAAAAACTCATTGGTGATATAAATCTTATTATTTCATGGAGTCTTTTAATCTAGATAGGGAAATATCTTTTATGTAATATGTCAACGAATATATCATAGGATGAGAATCCTACATCATGAACTGCAAGGGAATATCATTTGTTGAAGCACATGCTTGATCATTGAGATATTTTAATGATTTGAGTGGTTTCCCCATTATAAATCGATTAGAAGATAGTGAAATCTCAATAGTTTCTGATGTTTAAGAAATTTAACAATTGATGGATATGTACACGAATTCATTGCTTGAATGTGTTTCTTATGAAAAAGGTATGGAGCCTTGGTTATATATGATATAAATAAAAATACCTTTCATTAATGGAATATCACCAAATTAGGTCTTATTTTAATTGGAAAATGGTATTTTCACATTTTTCATAAAGTTAGGATGATATCCACTTTGTATAGATGACATGGAATCTCAACAAGAAATCTGGAATATTGTGGCTGCAAGAATGGGATGCTAATTTCAATCCTTACAAATAAAAATACAAAAATTATCAAGAATGTAATTGAATTAAGTGGTTTCCCTAGGTGTAATTGCATCTAAAAATCCTTAATCACCTGCCCACAAAAGTTAAAATCCTATCAAAATTGATCAGTAAACCCTCATTGGGGATCTAGGTATCTATGTGAGGGTTCTTATAGAAATTATATAAGAGTCTCCTCTACTGAAAAAATATCCCTTATTGAAAATGATCATAAATTGGATGTCAGGATTGAATATGAGAACCTAACATCTTTCTGTGAGCATTAAAAAATGGTGGGACATGAAATAAAAAATTATAGAGTAGTTCAGTACATGGTAACACTAATCCATAGTGCCACAACCTGGAAGGAATTTATATAAGGTAATAAAGGTAAATCTATGGAACATATGAGTAGCTACAAGCCCTTACCCATCTATATGAGTAGCCTGGGGATGATAAGATGAAATGTGAATCTGATAGTTAGGGCTCTAAAAAGGATAGTGGTGATATTTAATATCTATTTTTCTATTCATAAATTATCTCAATTGTCTCTTATCTTCAATTTTAGGACTACCATATTGAGCTTATTTACACTGATATAAATGAAACACTCTAGGAGACTATTGGAAAATATTATACAGAACAGAATATAGAAATAAAGATGGAGTCTGGTTTGACTTAGGTGTAGCAGGTCTCAGTCATTTAGCAGACTATCAGATGGTATTGATGTTTATGGACAGGGGGTGAATGTAATTTCAAAATCACAGGTGTGGAAGATACCCAAAACCATGGAAAGAGAAACACCTATTAATATTAAATACTATAGGTAATCAGATCCTCACACATGGGTCGCTAATGATATGTATTTTCTAGAGTCATAGACTTATAATAGAAAATTTGGTATACCCAATAAAAGGGTGGCCTAATGAAAAGGGGGCCAACACCCCCAAGACAAGGTCAAAATGAGGATCATGTTTTGAAACTACCAAGGAATAGCCAACATTGGCACCAAAACATCCTTAAAACTATATTCAGGAATATATAAACCTGATGTTATTGGTGTTGCATACCCCAAAAATAAATTCTCAAGTAGGAATTTTTTTTACTATTAGTGGATATTATTTGTGGGAAAATCCCAGGTCTCTACAATTCATGATCGCCTTTGGTTCTTTTTCCAATGTTTTGGTGACATCCCCTCCATAATTAACATGGAAGACCAATCCATCATATGTTTCTTCTAGAAATATAACATGAAAATATTTTTCAATATTCTTTATGTCTTTAATAAATACTTTGGTAGATCCTCACAGACTCAATGCGGCGATCAGTGATGGGTTGGCTCCATGTAGGGTGGCGTCTGAAGTGGCACTTAATCACATTATCAACGACGTGTTTACTCCGATGGCATTCGATGAGTTCGATGAGAAGGACGGTGGAGGGTTATTCCCACACGGATCTGAGTTGATGATGGGTGAAAGGTTGGCCCCGAACAGGGTGGCGTCCAAAGCGGTTGTGAACCACATTTCTACGGAGAAGACCGATGACATGTTTGCTCTGAAGCCGTCCAACGATGTAGGGTGTGTGGTTGGTGGAATGTTCAAAGAGAAGAATGGTGGGTGGTTAGCCCCGCATAGATCTTAGAGGGTGACATCCGAAGAGGTTGATGTTTCTTCTTCTGATACTGGTGAGAAGCTGGTTGTGTGGGATGTTTTTAGGCAGACAATGAGAAATAGTGAACGCGTGAACTTACAGGCGATTGGTGAAAAAAATATTGATGTGCATGTACAGAAGGATTTTCCTAGACCTGGGATGGATGGTGGGCCGTCTGGTGAACCTAATGAGGGGTCCTCTTTCAACCGTTCATTCCTCCAGTTCAATGGTACATTGTATCCATTCATTAGAAGAAAAGGAAGTGTTTCTGACATTAATGCAGACCCCCGTACTGTTTCAGAGAGACTCCAAATGGGAGAACATTCAATCATCGCTAGGTTGTTTTTACATATAGTCTCTTGAACCTTGAAAATTGATGACCTCAAGAACCATGTTTCAGCTTATAGGGCATTTTCCTCTTGGAAATGTGTCTCGTTGGGAAAATGATTCTTTCATATTCTCTTTCCCACAAACAACCTCAAAATTAGAGCTTGGGGATTTGGTTCCATTGCGCTGAAACCCATAATTATTGACCATGATGAATGGAACAAAAAATTCAATCCATTTGAAGTTGTAAACTCCACAACTCAAGTTTGGGTAAGAGTTTATGGCTTAAATTGGATTTTGTGGCACCCTAAAATTTTATATGACATTGAGATGTATATTGGCATTCCAATTAAAATAGACAAGGAAACGAAATTTGATCACTTTGGAAACTTTTCCTGATTCTTGGTCGAGATTGAACTAAGTTCAACTATAGTAGATAAGGTTATGCTGGCAACTGGGGATGAAATTATTGAGTGGAAGATCATTTTTGAAAAAATGCCAAAATTGTGCAAGGAATGTATTGTGATCGGTCATGATCAATCTACATGTAGATGCTCCACAGTTTTCAATTTCTGCGCATTGATAGGACATGATGAAAGTATCTATTTTAAGAAACATAAAAACACACAAGCTCAGAAGGATACTGAGAAACAAAGGTTGGAAGGAGTGAATGATTCTGTACTTGAGGTTTCTATAACTGTACATGTGAACAAATACATAATTGATGAGAAGGGGGAGGTCCATTGAATTATTGGGCTTCAATATGCTCTGCAGAAATGAATGCTTTCTAAGAGAATGTTGCATCAAGTAGTGCTAATGACTTGGAAACAAATATAATGGTAGAATATAAGTTTAAAAAGGAGGTAGATCAATAGCTTTCTCATAAAGTGTTGGCTACTTCAGGTAACTGAAAGGGTCAACAAATTTTAAAATCTGACTCTCCTGTCATTTTCAAAAATAACCATGACTCCTCAAAACTGTCTATGGATGATGAAGGATTTCAACTTGTTTCCTATAAAAAGACAAATCCTTTGGTTTCTCCCCTAATGGTGACTGAGAAAGATCATACATGTAATCTTCCCCTCCCTGAAAAAAATATTAATTGTGTTAATAAGTTGCAGGTATTTATCCTGGGCTCGCCTGATTAATTGATGCTACAACAGGAAGCTAAAGAGGAGATGAATCTTTGTGTAAGAGGAGTCTCTCCTGGAAAAGAGAACTAGTAGGAAGATAGTTCTGATGATAGCACTAATTCTAAAACAATACTGGAAAGGCTTAAATCGCTACCCACAAGCAGGGGGAGATCGAGTGGTCGGGGGCACGATTGTGGAAGAGTGGGATGGTTTTCTATTCAAGAAGAGAAAAGAAAACTCACTGAAAGAATGATGAAAAAGATAGGTAGGTAACTGTTTAATGTGGGGTTTCCCCATTTGATTCGAGTAATCTTTTTGGTTTACTTTTATTTAATTGTTTTTAATAAAATAACCACAACATTCTTGCCTTCAAAAAATAACTACATTGATAAAAGATCTCTCCGGAATCAGAGAAATGTCATTTCTAGTTCCGTCATCGAGTCATGGGTAATTATTAGAGTTTTTTATTCCCCTCTTCATGATAATGATAAAATTGGATATACCTACATCTCGGCCTCTATCATAGAGTTCTATACATGTGTTTAAGATTCTAAATTAACCCAAGTCAATCATAATGGATCCAAATGCACCAGGTATAGAAGACACCTAAATAACATGAGGGATTACATGATTAATATAGAATTTGTGAATGATTCCTTGATGGGAAATTGGAGATCTATCTCATGTGTTACCCTTGAAAAGTAAAACTATGATCATCACCCCATTCTGCTGATCCTTATTGAAAATGAAGGAAAAGCACACATCCTTATTAGGTTCAACAATGTAGGGGCTGACCTTCCTAAATGCCACAAAATTATTCAACACACATGGGCTAGATCTGAATGGAATGTCATCCCAATCACCTATATATGAAAACTGAATAAAATGAAATCTATTTTTAATGATTTGAGAATAAAATATTTTAGCCACCTTGATGATGAAATTAATGCTTCAATGGTGTCTCTCCACTCTATTCAAGTTGACATCACTAAAATTAATTTTCATAGTGGTGTCACATAAGAGGATGTGATGGTGTTAGCGATTAAAGACCTCGTAATTCTCAAAGACAAAATCCTTATAGGTGTTTTCATGGAGAAGTGGCTCAATTATGGGGATGTGAATAAAAAATCAATGCTATTAACAGGGAATATGGGCCAAAAAACTCTTTCTATATTGAAAAATGGTAATCATATTCTAAATGAAAAGTTTTCTCTTATGGATCACATTGTTTCCTTTTATATGAATGACGTCGATGGATCTCTAATGAATGAGGACCTTAAGGGATGTATCATTCCAAATATTGTCACCAAGGATAATAACTTTCTTTGTTTACTTTAACTCATATTGAGTTCAAAATCAGAGAAGTTGTCATTGGTCTAAACATGGGAAGCTCACTTGGTCTTGATAGTTTCACCAACCATTTCATCCATAATTTTTAGGACGTTATCCAAATCAGTGTTTTCAAATTGTTTAATCATTTTTTCATGGGTGGATCCCTCACCCAAGGCAATAATACCCAATTTATCTCCCTCATTCCAATCAAGGATAATACTTGTGACAATATCCAATTCAAAAAATTTTTTCTAGCTAACACAATTTACAAAATTATTACAATGATCCTGGACAATAGACTCAAGAAAACCTCAAGCTAGTTCAATTTTTGGAATCAATTTGGCTTTGTTCATGGAAGAATGATCCATGAATATTTTATCTATTTTCTGGAATGTATGAATCTTCTAAAGAATTCAACTAGGTGAGACCACATTATTCTTAAGCATGACATCAAGAAACAATTTTATATGATGGATTGGTGATTTATATGAAATTTTATTACATGTTTTGGCCTCAACAATATTTTAATCAGCTAGATCAAAGATATAATAAGGTTTAAACATATTTCTATCATAAAAATGGATCCATATAGGGCTATTTTAGGTGCTCAAGAGGGGTGAGACAAGAAGCCCCCCTCTATACTATCATTTTTTTATTGATGAAAGCTATGTCAGCTAGATTTTAGTCCACATGGTGAAACATTATTAAAGAAAACTATTAGGGATGCATTAGGTATTTATACCCCATCCCATCAATTTTTGGGTAATGACATTATCATCTTTACTCATGGGGATAAGAGGAACATAAAGAACATCATGGTGTATTGATGTGAGCATTTTTGTCGTGAAACCCTCAATCAATATTTTCTCTTTTTATGTAGCACAGTGGTGACCACAGGGCTGTCTCTCGAGGAGGTTGCAGTTCGAGTTGTAAAACTGTCACTTTTGTTGTTTTGTTTGTTTTTAATGAAATGAAAATGGGGGTTTGATTAACAATTTGAAAATAAAATTTTAATTAAATTCTAAACGTAAATAATTTTAAAGGAAAGATAATGTGGGTTTGAAATCAAGAATAAAAATAGCAGTCGCAGACAAGCTTCACCCTCTCGGACACTCCCCTCTTCCTTGTATATAAAAAATATCTCTTATTTTAAATTCCTAAATGTACCCCCAAGGACCCCCAGGTTTACACTCAAATTTGAAAAGACACCATATTTAAGACTTCAATATGACTTTTGTCCCGCCTATAGAAGTGATTCAATTACTTAAATACCTCCAAGTAATTGAACCTAATTGAATTCGCTATGCCCAATGACAAAACCTCACCAAAGAATTTTAAATAGCGAAGTCAATTGTTCTACTTTATAGATGGAACAATGGTCAAATCAAATTTGTTGAAAATATATTTAAGAAAGAAAACAACCAGATTCATTCAAAAATATAGGTTCAAGAGAAATTCATAAAAAGAGATTACACATTAAAATCCAAACTCGGAAGAGAGTGTCCGTCGGGTGTCGTCGTCCGCAACCACTTGCCGCTTAGCCTTCCATCACTTGAGAAGCCTTCATCTTTTCTATTGAATATTCAAAGAATTTAATCTTCTTAAGGATCAAAATCTCCACCTTCCCCTTCTCTCTCTCAAGCCAACTCCCTTTTGTGAGGGATGGTGTGGTGAAAAATAGAATATCTTGAGAGGTAGGAGCTCCCCTCCTTTTATAGGCAGATTTTATCTTCACAGAGTTGTCGCGTTTTAGACCCATTAAATGGCCGATTCACGCGTGGACCTCTGCATCCATATTGTTCATCAATGTCTTGGCCGTCCACCCTCAAAATTTCAGATTAATTGGACGCGTATTGAAGGATTTATGGGTTTTCTATTAAAAATATATTTCTCTGGATGAAGCTTCCTGGAAGATTCATTCAACATTCTACCACTAAACGGCCATCATAAAGGCTTCCAAACGGATTGAAATTTATTGAGGAGACGCGCCTTGGAGTCCTCTGTCATATCCAGGTAGAATCGCATCATTTTGAGTAGTGTTGGCCGAAATTTGCTTCCATAAATATGGTGGAGTCAATGCAGTCCGCCCGGAAAAAATTGTCAACTTCATTGATTTGTTTGGCCACCATTAATATCGATTCAACCCCTGGTCCTGAAGAAAAAGTTGAAGAAAATAAAATAAGGGTTCAAACAAAATTCGAATCACAAAATTTGGAAATATATTTTATAAGAAATGACTAAAATACCCCTGTGATAAAAAGCTTTTAAAAATCCAGAATTATGAAATTTAAACTTTTTATCCCAAAACACACTATAAATCCAAAATTGTTACAAATAAGATCAAATTGTTAAATTTGTGAGGTTTAAATCATTTAAATAGACATTAAAAATATTGGAAATATTATCTCTATCAATTCCCACACACTTGGCTCTTGGACTCCTGGACAAGTGAGCACGGTATCAAGAAAAATAAAACACATACCAATGGAGTTTACCAATTTTAACACAATGAATTAAAAAGATATCATGCCTCATTAAAGAACAATATTTAAAATTCTAAATTCAAATCATTCAATCCATTTCCACTTATTTTTTTCTTCTCATGGAAAAACACACTTACCTCACATTCATGTTTTTCTCTCAGCACACAATATAGATTTGCAACAAGGATTTTCTCATCCAACTCATGCAAGAATTACCATAGGCTTGATAAATTTCTATATCTCCACCTGATGTGAACCAAGAACATGTGATTATCATGAGGACTTTACAAGGGTTTTCTGTGGCTTGGGGTTGGCAGGTTTTAAATGTGAAAAATTCTGTGGCTGAATAAGGAGGGTTTGGCTCTTTTTGAATTAGAAATGCATGATTCTAATTTTTGCTCAAGTATGGTCTCCTCCATATTCTCATAAAATAATCAGCTCTGATCTTCTGTTTTCCACCCCATTCCATCAATATTTCAGCAGAATGTATGAATTTTTCTTAAAGCTCTAGATAGGCACAGCTTATTTCCATTGCGAGCTCCAGATAGGCACAACTCCATTTCATTTGAGAGCTCCAGATAGGCACAGCTCCATTTCATTTGAGAGCTCCAGATAGGCACAGCTCCCAGAAAAATATATTCCAGCATCACAAATACGCCTTCAATGTTTAAATGTTCTCCCAAATCAACACCAAATGAGGTAGCACATCATGAGTCATCTTCCCCTTCACACTTAAGTTCAACTAGATCATGCATTTATACTTCCAGAGCAGGTTGGAAAGGGAAATTTGGCTTGTAATGTGGCTAACCTAACAGGCTATACATGGCTACTAAGGGCTCATGAAGGATAAAATGTTCAAGGAAGGCCAAAATAAAAAGGATAATCATGAAAAGGAGGCTCCAATATTCAAACAAATGCCTCAATCATTCTAATCACACGTATCTCAGCCCTCAAGTTTTGATAGAAATAAATCAAGTTCTGGTTTAAACAAACACGAATTGGTTCTCTCAAGAAAGAGGTAAATGTGAAGAAAATTTAAAAATGGGTCCAGAGGCCTCACAGGAATGAGAATTTCAATCACAATGCCAGTGATATGTGCCATGATATTTAAAAATCTGTGGTCATTTTAAGAATTTTCCAAATTTTTGAACTTAAAGCAATGTCGTATTCAGCATTCATTTATCTTTAGTTTCAAAGGATAAGTTTGTTCACTCTATGGCATAAGTTTCAAATGAAATTCAAGAAAAAACCCGTTTTTTTTTTGAAAAAGAAACACGAAGAACGAAGAAAAAAAAATGGAAAGAAATTTTGACAACAAAAAATTTCAAAAACAAAGTTCGTAAAAAAAAATCTACTCTACCCAGCATTGTGTCCCCCCCACACTTATTCTATGCAATGTCCTCATTGTGTAGTTTTTTTAGCATGAAATTCAGGAAATTAAAGAAAAAGCAAAAATAAATGATAAGGAAAGACACAACCTGGAATCAATTATATTCTGTGTCATGAAGTTGAATTTCCTCCCCTGGAGGATCATGAAAATTTTCTCGAAATAGCTTCAACCGATGCCCATTGACAGTGAATGATGTCTCTTTGTCTGGATCTTTAATCTGTATTGCACCAAAAGGAAAAACATGAGTAACAATGAATGGGCCAGACCATTTGGAACGAAATTTACCTGGGAAGAGTTTCAATCTGGCATCAAATAGCAGAACTTTGTCTCCCTCCTTGAAGTTTTTGTTGAGAATCCTCCCATCATGAAAGGCTTTTCTTCTCTCTTTGTATAACTTGGAGCTTTCGTATGCATTATTTCTGATCTCCTCCAACTCCTGCAAACAATATTTTCTTTCTTTCCCAGCAGAATATAGGTTCATGTTACATGTTTTTACAGCCCAAAAGGATTTGTGTTTTAACTCAACTGGTAGATGACAAGCCTTTCCATAGACCAATCTAAATGGTGACATCCCAATGGGGGTTTTGAAAGCTGTTCTATGGGCCCAAAGAGCATCATCAAGTCTCAAACTCCAATCCTTTCTATTTGGGTTCACTGTTTTTTCTAGGATTTGTTTGATCTCCCTATTAGACAACTCAGCCATTCCATTTGTTTGAGGATGATAGGGCGTAGAGACCCTATGATTAACACCGTATTTCTTCAAAAGTGATTCCAAAGTCCTATTACAAAAATGGGCACCTTGATCTGTAATTAGAAACTTTGGAAATCCAAACCTTGAAAACAAATTTCCTTTCAAAAATTTAGACACAATCTTTGCATCATCAGTTCGGGTGGGGATAGCCTCTACCCACTTGGAAACATAATCAACAGCCAACAAGATGTATAGATATCCAAATGAATTAGGAAAAGGCCCCATGAAATCCATTCCCCATACATCAAAAACATCACAAAACAAAAGTGTGTTTTGTGGCATCTCATTCCGCTTGGAAATGTTTCCTTGGAATTGACAATTTTTACAGGTTTTGCAGAATTCGAAAGAATCTCTAAAAATGGTGGGCCAATACAATCTAGAATCAAGAACTTTTCTTGCTGTTCTTTGTGGTCCAAAGTGTCCTCCACAGTTTAATGTGTGGCAGAAATGTAGGATGGATTGAAATTCAGAATTCGGAATGCATCTTCGTATCATTTGATCACTACCAATGTGCCATAAATAAGGATCATCCCAAATGTATTTCTTTGAATCGCTCTGAAGTTTATCAATTTGATTTTTAGAAAACCAATGGGGGTGTTCATCAGAAGCCAAATAGTTTACAAGATTATCAAACCATGGTATTTCACTTTGAGCAGCAAATAAATCCTCATCTGGAAAGGTTTCCTTAATTGGGGGAAACAACTGAAATTTCTTATTCCCAATAGATGGTATCCTGCTCAAATGATCAGCAACAAGGTTCTCACATCCTTTCTTATCTTTTATTTCAACATCAAACTCCTGTAAAAGCAAAATCCATCTCAGAAGTCTTGGTTTTGCATCATGTTTCTTCATCATGAATCTGATTGCAGAATGATCAGTAAAAACAATCACCTTGGAGCCCAGCAGATAACTTCTAAATTTTTCTAGAGTAAAGACAACAGCCAGCAGTTCTTTCTCAGTTGTTGTGTAGTTTGATTGGGCTTGATCAAGAGTTCGGGAGGCATAGGCAATCACATGAGATTTCTTTTCTATCCTTTGACTCAATACTGCCCCAATAGAAAAATCAGATGCATCTGTCATTATTTCAAAGGGAATGTCCCATATAGGAGGTTGAACAATGGGAGGGGTTATCAATCTTTGTTTTAGATCATGAAACGAATTTATGCAATTCTCATCAAAGACAAATGGGACATCTTTTTGGAGTAATCTGGACAATGGAAGTGCAATTGTACTGAAATCTTTAATGAATCTCCTATAAAATCCAGCATGCCCGAGGAAGGATCTCACATCTCTGACAGTTTTTGGGTATGGTAATGAAGAAATGACCTCAACTTTGGATTGATCAACTTGAATTCCATCACGGGACACAACATGTCCAAGAACGATCCCTTTAGAAACCATAAAATGGCATTTTTCGTAATTTAGAACAAGGTTCTTTTCAATGCATGTTTTCAGGACACGTTCCAAGCTTTTCAAACAACTTTCAAAAGATGATCCATACACAGTGAAGTCGTCCATAAAAACTTCCATGCAAGTTTCCAAAAATTCAGAGAAGATGCTTATCATAGACCTTTGAAAAGTTCCTGGGGCATTACATAAACCGAAGGGCATCCTTCTGTAAGCAAAAGTTCCAAATGGGCATGTGAAAGTGGTTTTCTCTTGATCCTCAGGTAAAATGTGAATCTGAAAATATCCATAGAATCCATCCAGAAAACAGTAGTGGGTTTTTCCAGCTAGTCTTTCAAGGACTTGATCAAGGAATGGTAATGGGAAGTGGTCTTTCCTTGTAACCAAATTGAGTTTCCTGTAATCAATGCACATTCTCCATTTATTTGGAAGCCTTATGGGGACAAGATCACCAAATTCATTCCTTGAGATTGTAAATCCACTTTTTTTAGGAACAACATGGATTGGACATACCCATTGGCTATCAGATATGGGAAAAATAATTCCAGCAGCCAACAAGGTGGTGACTTCTTTATTCACAACTTCCAAAAGTGTTGGGTTTAGTCTTCTTTGAAATTGTCTTACCGGTCTAGTGTTCTCCTCTAGTAAAATTCTGTGCATGCAAACTGAGGGGCTGATTCCTGTTAGATTAGAGAGAGTCCATCCTATGGCTTCCTTGTGGGACTTGAGAACTTCCAACAATTGGTTTTCCTGGACTTCTGACAATTCTTTTGATATTATTATAGGGAATTGTTCCTTATGACCTAGGAAGGCATACTTGAGGTTATCTGGAAGGGGTTTCAATTCTACCATAGGTGGGTTGGTTTCATTGATAACTGGGAACTCTTCAGAAGTTTGATTGTTTGGTGAAGCTCCATGTTCATCATAGTTATCTCTTTCTATGATATCATGACTTGTTTCATGTGAAAAATTGGAAACCTCTCCTGGAATACCACTAACAGATTCAATGGTTTCTAGAAATTCATCTTCATCATTTCTCAGATATCCAGTCTCAAAATCCCAAGACTCTTCATAGTCTCCAATTTCATCCTCATTTTTCTCTGATTTGGTATCATACAAATATCCCTCTTTTTCTACATCAGTTGGTATTTCATCACAGAAAAAATTAGGTAACATGCCAGAGGAAAACCAATCAATCATGTTTACATGGGGAGTTGAATGATCCTCAACTGGGTGTTTCATTGAATGAAAAATGTTGAAATGAACAACATCTCCTCCAAATTCTAGTGAAAGTGTTCCCTTGTGAACATTGATGATCGCTTTTGCCGTTTTTAGAAATGGCCTCCCTAGGATGAGGGGAGCATGTGTGCTGAACCGATCATCTTCCATATCCAAAACATAGAAGTCAACAGGAAAAATCATGTCTCTCACTTGAATGAGAACATCCTCTATAACTCCAGCAGGTTTGGTGGTACTTCGGTTTGCGAGTTGAATGATAATTCCAGAGGGTTTTAAGTCTCCAACCTGAAGAGATGAGTAGACAGAATGTGGCATGACATTGATGGAGGCCCTTAGATCAAGCATCACATCTTTGAATTCACATTTCCCAATGGTACAGGGAATGGTAAATGTCCCAGGGTCTTTACACTTGACCGGAAGGGCATGTTGGATCAACGATGAGACATTCCTTCCTAAGTTTACTTTTTCCCCCCCTTTGAACTTCCTCTTGTTGGTACACATATCTTTCAGAAACTTAGCATACCTCGGGATTTGTTTCACAGCATCGAGCAATGGAATATTGACTTGGACTTTCTTGAATGTTTCCAAAACCTCCTTATCCAATTCTTTTTCAGCACTTGACTTTGGTGGTGGTTCACACCTTGGATAAGGCAATGGAGGTTTGAATGTTTCTGGGGTATTCTGAGTATGTTTCGGAGGAACATAAGGGCCAGACATCCTCTTCCAATCATTCTTTGTTCTTTCAAACAAGATTTCTTCTCTTGACTTTGAGTTTCTATCAACTTCAGATTTTTCATCATTTTTATCAAGGGTAGGATTTTCATTAACAGTATCAGAAGAAGCCTTGATGTTCTCAATCTGAGGATTTTTCAATTCTGTTCCACTCCTAAGTTCAATTGTACTCACATTTTTCTTCCCATTATTCCTCGGATTTACTTGTGGCTGTGAGGGTAAACCACCACTCATTTGATTTGTTATGCTATTAATACCAGAGGCAAGTTGACCCATTTGAGTCATCAAGGTATTCATTTTGTTATCTTGCTGTTTTGTGTATTCTTTTAGTTCCCTCATTTCCTCTTGTTGTTTCCGCATTGCTTCTTCAAGGTTCCTATCCGAGTTTTGAGTGGGAGGGGTAGGGTGAAAATTGCTTCCAGAATGAGCATTGGCTTGCTCATTGAAATATCTTGGTTGATAATTACTTGATTGTCCTTGGAAAAACCCTCTTGGTTGTTCAGGTTGACGAAATATTTCATTTGAGTTGTTGTTCCATCCTTGATTGAAATTTTGGTTGTTTTGAAATGGTCATTGCTGGTTTGGTTGAAATGGTCTTCCAGGGAAAACTGCATTGCAGTTCTCATGAGGCTCTTTCATTTGCGGGCATTGGTCACTAAAATGTTCATTCGAAGAACAAATCCCACAATGTACATGTAGTTGGAAAGACGCTTCAGGTTTGGGTTGGGTTGGTGGGGTGCTAGACAACATTATTGACCTTACCATGGTGGTGAGATCAGATAGTTGACTTGCAATTGTGTTGTTTTCGGGACTAGTAGTAGGGAATTCTTGTGCAGCTTTGACATGAAGAAGGCCTCTGGTTCCAAATTGTTGGGCATTCTGGGCCATGTTTGCAATTAAAATCCTAGCAGCAGCTGGTGTCTTATCAACTAAAGCTCCTCCTGCAGCAGCATCGATCATAATTCTATCAGTGAGACACAATCCTTCATAAAAGTATAGAATGAGAAGCTGGTCACTGATTTGATGATGAGGGCAACTAAAACAAAGACGTTTGAACCTTTCCCAGTATTCGCGAAGCGTTTCTCCTTGTGTTTGCCTAATTCCACAAATCTCCTTTCGAATGGAGGCAGTTCTAGACGCAGAGAAAATTTTTTCAAGGAAAATCTTTTTTAATTCATTCCAATTTCTAATCAAGGTTGAGTGAGAATAGAAAAACCATTCCTTAGCAACTCCATCCAGAGAAAAAGGAAATGACCTAAGCTTCATTTGATCGGCATCAACTCCATGAGGTTTCATATTGACACACAGATAACTAAATTCTTGGAGGTGTTTGTGTGGGTCTTCACCGGGAAACCCATTGAATTTGGGAAGCTGGTGGATGAAACCGGACTTGATTTCAAATCCAGTAGGGGCATCAGGGTACTCAACAGGATTCTCATGATTTTCATCATAGGACAAAGCCAGTTCTTTCAAAGTTCTATTTTCAGCCATTTGGATTTCAGTTTCAACTAAGTCCCTCCTAGGTGTATTGGTGGAAGATTCACAACTTGAAACTTGTGGATTATTACCTCTAAACCTAATGTGAAAAGTTCTATCAATTTCTGAATCTAAAGGTAACAAGTTCGGTTCAGAAGTTCGGGTCATGCAAGAGAAAGGAAAATATATATATATATATATAACTAAAATAAAATTAACTCTAGAAACCTCCCCGGCAACGGCGCCAGTTGATGTGAGCGTTTTTGTCGTGAAACCCTCAATCAATATTTTTCCTTTTTATGTAGCACAGTGGTGACCATAGGGCTGTCTCTCGAGGAGGTTGCAGTTCGAGTTGTAAAACTGTCACTTTTGTTGTTTTGTTTGTTTTTAATGAAATGAAAATGGGGGTTTGATTAACAATTTGAAAATAAAATTTTAATTAAATTCTAAACGTAAATAATTTTAAAGGAAAGATAATGTGGGTTTGAAATCAAGATTAAAAATAGCAGTCGCAGACAAGCTTCACCCTCTCGGACACTCCCCTCTTCCTTGTATATAAAAAATATCTCTTATTTTAAATTCCTAAATATACCCCCAAGGACCCCCAGGTTTACACTCAAATTTGAAAAGACACCATATTTAAGACTTCAATATGACTTTTTTCCCGCCTATAGAAGTGATTCAATTACTTAAATACCTCCAAGTAATTGAACCTAATTGAATTCGCTATGCTCAATGACAAAACCTCACCAAAGAATTTTAAATAGCGAAGTCAATTGTTCTACTTTATAGATGGAACAATGGTCAAATCAAATTTGTTGAAAATATATTTAAGAAAGAAAACAACCAGATTCATTCAAAAATATATGTTCAAGAGAAATTCATAAAAAGAGATTACACATTAAAATCCAAACTTGGAAGAGAGTGTCCGTCGGGTGTCGCCGTCCGCAACCACTTGCCGCTTAGCCTTCCATCACTTGAGAAGCCTTCATCTTTTCTATTGAATATTCAAAGAATTTCATCTTCTTAAGGATCAAAATCTCCACCTTCCCCTTCTCTCTCTCAAGCCAACTCCCTTTTGTGAGGGATGGTGTGGTGAAATATAGAATATCTTGAGAGGTAGGAGCTCCCCTCCTTTTAACGGCAGATTTTATCTTCACAGAGTTGTCGCGTTTTAGACCAATTAAATGGCCGATTCACGCGTGGACCTCTTCATCCATATTGTTCATCAATTTCTTGGCCGTCCACCCTCAACATTTCAGATTAATTGGACGCGTATTGAAGGATTTATGGGTTTTCTATTAAAAATAGATTTCTCTGGATGAAGCTTCCTGGAAGATTCCTTCAACATTCTACCACTAAACGGCCATCATAAAGGCTTCCAAACGGATTGAAATTTATTGAGGAGACGCGCCGTGGAGTACTCTGTCATATCCAGGTAGAATCGCATCATTTGGAGTAGTGTAGGCCGAAATTTGCTTCCATAAATATGGTGGAGTCAATGCAGTCCGCCCGGAAAAAATTGTCAACTTCATTGATTTTTTTGGCCACCATTAATATCGATTCAACCCCTGGTCCTGAAGACAAAGTTGAAGAAAATAAAATAAGGGTTCAAAAAAAATTCGAATCACAAAATTTGGAAATATATTTTATAAGAAATGACCAAAATACCCCTGTGATAAAAAGCTGTTAAAAATCCAGAATTATGAAATTTAAACTTTTTATCCCAAAACACACTATAAATCCAAAATTGTTACAAATAAGATCAAATTGTTAAATTTGTGATGTTTAAATCATTTAAATAGACATTAAAAATATTGGAAATATTATCTCTATCATGTATCTTTCTCATTATGAGAGTGTCTTAGACAAACAAATTAGTTGGGGAAAGTCTTCCATATACTTTGGTAAGAATATTCCAACCTATAGAAATTTTATCATGATCAAATAATTGGGATTAAAGAGGGATATTTACATTTTACATATCTTGGAGTGAAAATGGATTTGGGATATCCATGTGCTTCTTATATTATCAATATTAAGTTTACGATTAGATGATCTCTGGCCTCCATGAATGGAAAATCCCATTTAGTGGCCAGAAAGGAAGGCCTTGTTAAGAAATTATTCATCTTAAATATGGTTTAATCCTTTATAGTTTAGTCATTTCCGACCTCAGTCATCAAATACATTAACTATTGGATGAGAAACTTCATATAAAGTGGAATTATTTTAGAGAGAATGATTATTACAATCCCATGGAAGAAATGTCGTATTCACTATTATATTAGTGTCCTTTGGATTAAGAATTTAGCAGAATTAAATCAATCTATATAGGATCAAATCATATGAAAGATTAAAAACACAAAATTAGAAGCCTAGGCTTTTCTCAGATTCTGTAAAGACCCGTAAATTTCAAGGAAATTTTTTTCTTAATTTTCATTGGAATTTTACAAGGACGCAGCTTTTGACGGCACCTGATTCTGAGGCCCGGTGTGCCCGGAATCACATTTCGATGTTTGGCTCGGGTACGTTCAGTGAACAGAGGAGCATGTTTTTCTAACTTTTGAACCGGTGCCCGGAATCGAATTCTGAGGGCACCGATAGAATCACAACACCGGTTTTTTCTTAGAAACGCCTCTTCCAGAGTTGCGTTTTCTCGGTTGTGGTTTTTAATTTTTTTGGGTTTTAAGTTATGACAAAAAATAAAGTTATGCGACAATTCTATTTTTATTTCACTTAAAGATGCTTAAAGGCCACTTTAAGCTGTTTAAGCTCATTTGAAACGGATAGTGTGCAATCCAAAATATCCTACCCACTTCGTAGGATATTTGTGGGGTGGGGCCCGCACGAGCCCCACCGTTTCATTCCGCTAAGTAACGCACCCATGAAAACCCCTATTAAATGAATGTCAACTAACACGTTTTCTTAAATTCTTAACGCACCATTTAATTGGACGGTTAACTTCGTTAAAATTAATTCTATGAATTAATTTAATCGTTTCTTAACCTGTTTACAAACTGTTGGCGTAATAATAAAATAAGACGAACGCATTGCTTGTTGAGATTGTTCATTGAGAGGTTTTGACAGAATTCTGTGCCTTCTTTTCCCTCCACAAAGAACGCGAAAAACGCAAAGAATGTGAAGAACGCCGATACCCTCGGATATTGACGACGCTTCTTCCAAGACGTTCTTCCCCACAACAAATCTCCGATCATCAACTTCTTGAGGTAGGAGATTTCAGGTTTCTTTCTAATCTTCTTTGTGGATTTTAGCAACACATGGATTTAATCGATATAATTAAACCTGTTTGTTTTGATCCTCGGAGTTTGTCGACGCGACGCTGAGTACCGCGATGACGTGATTCCCTTCTGCGATGTGACGACCCTCTCTTTCCACGATGATCAATTCCACGAAGAACGCCCGTGCGACAACTTGACGAGGTAGGGGTTGTTTTGAAATGTTAATACTCCATGTTGTTTTCCTCCAAGGCATGAACACGGACCAACAAAATTAAGAAGTTGGTCCGCGGATTATTTTTGCGGGTCAGGGTTTATCAATTGCTGGAAATTATGGTTTTGTTTCAAACCGCTAACGCGGTGGGTGAGGACCAACGAACAATTCCAAACCCACCGCCCCTTTCGTTCTTGGTGTGCGAAGCGGCGAACGTCGACCAAGCAAGACCACGGGGAGTTTGGAAAATCGCGGCGAAGGAGCGCGGCGCCGTCGCGCCACACCGGAAAAACAACAAAGACGCGCACGTTCATTTTTGACGTGCGGATTGACGGGCAACAAAAAAACGTGTCCGCAAGGGCGATTTGAGGGCCTTGCAGTGAAGGTCGGGACCCGTGATGAACCTCGGCGCAGACAGAAATGAAAACGGACCACCGGAGCAACTCCGGTGGCCCGCGGAAGCTTCCGCCGGCGCGCCTCACTGGCACGACGGCGCCGGCGGCTGGAGGCGGCAGCTGGCAGCCGCGGTAGCGAGGTGGTTCCACAGCCACACGGAACCATGGTTCAGGGACGCGGTGGCCCTGCCACGTCCAGGTGATTCGTGGTGGCCCCCGCAGGGGCCGCGATGTTGACACGTGAGGGCAGAGCGCCCCCCGCGTTGCTCGGCCGCTCGGCCGAGCCGAGCAGGACCGGCCGGCCGGGCCGAACCGGGTCGGGTCAACCCGATTCGAGCCAACATAGGGGGGTCGGTCCAGGTCGGTCCAGGCCCAGACCCCCCGTTTCCGGACCTTTTCGGTCTTTTGCTCATATCATGAGCTACAGATCTCCGATGGATGTGCCGTCAGTGGAAACGCGATCCTTGGATCGAGACGGTCGTTTCGGTATATTGCACTTAAGGTTTCAGAATACTTTGGGTTCAGCCGGATTGGTTCGTCCACGAAACCAACCAGGCCCTCAGATCAGAAACGCTCACATCTTGAGCTCTGGACGTCCGATTGACTTGTCGTCGACTTTGGTGGATTCCTCTTAGTGAGGCGGATATTTTGGCTCACTATGTCCAAGGTTTGGACGTAGGTGGAGTATGGTCAGGTTGGTTTTTCCTTAAAAACCAACCAGGCCCCTGGGACGAAAAGACAATATCTCTCAGACCGGGCGCCCGATTGACGCGCTGTCTGTTGCGTTGAGTTCTTGTTAATGATACAGAACTTTTGGATACATCAAATTCGGACTTCGTGTCAGTAGATGTATCAGCCTCTCGGCTCGTGGAGCGGACCCTCCCGAACGAGCTTGCTGTGTGCGGGAACCCTAGTGCTGGTCTTATATCCTATGTGGGTCCCAGCTTAAATGATTCAGTGCTGGTCTTGTATTCTATGTGGGTCCCATCATAGATGAATCAATGAAGAGTGCTGGTCTTGTATCCTATGTGGGTCTCAGCTGTGCTGGTCTTGTATCCTATGTGGGTCCCAGCTTAGATGATTCAGTGCTGGTCTTGTATCCTATGTGGGTCCCAGCATATATGAATCAATGAAGAGTGTTGGTCTTGTATTCTATGTGGGTCCCAGCTGTGCCGGTCTTGTATCCTATGTGGGTCCCAGCTTAGATGATTCAGTGCTGTTCTTGTATCATATGTGGGTCCTAGCATAGATGAATCAATGAAGAGTGCTGGTCTTGTATCCTATGTGGGTCCCAGTTGTGCTGGCATTGTATCCTATGTGGGTCCCAGCTTAGATGATTCAGTGCTGGTCTTGTATCCTATGTGGGTCCCCTCATAGATGAATGAATGAAGATAGCTGGTCTTGTATCCTATGTGGGTCCCAGCTTAGATGATTCGGTATCTAAATCTGATCATCCCTTTCACCTTTTCGACGATGTATACCTGTGTGAGCTGAAATCTTGTTTACTCTCCTTTGTGGATTGTGTGGATTTACGTTTTGCTATCCTTTGTGGATTGTGTTGTGCTATCTTGTGTGGATTACGTTTTTCTTTCCTTTGTGGATTGTGTTGTGCTATCCTGTGTGGATTTACGTTTGCTCTCCTATGTGGATTGTGTTGTGATATCCTGTGTGGATTTACGTTTTGCTTTCCTGTGTGGACTGGGTTGTATTTGAGCTCGGATGTTGGGGCCGAGCGAGAATTGATGACTTAGGTATATGTATGGGCATATACCTAAGCAGTGTCAGATGTTACTTCGTGATTGTATCTTTCCTTTGTGGTTATCCTTTGTGGATTCTGGGAGACCTTCGGGGGTCTCGGGGTCCTTACTGAGTAGCTTATACTCACCCCTGCACGAGCTATGCCCGCACTACGTTGTGTTGGTTGCAGACGACGGACAGCGCTGATCGTGGTGGAGGTTTGCGGAGCAGGACAGTACCTGGTGGTGGACCACTGGTCGGGGTGTACTCAGAGCGGTAGGCTGGACCCGAGGAGCAGTGGAGGCTTTCTGTACTCTCCCTTCAGGTGGGACTTCCAGAGGACAGATCGACACTGCGGCTTTTCCTTTCAGTTGCTATTTTTCCCCTTTCAGTTGTACTTTACAGTTGGGCTTATATTTCCGGCCCCCTTTACTTTCAGCACAGCTTGTTCCAGTTTTTACTTAGTGTGTACATTTCCTCTTGCTTACTCTGTGGTGCTTGTTTAATTTACAAAGGCAATGCCTTCCCTTTACCGGGATTTACGCCTTGGTGCTAGTCGCCAGCCCCTGGCCTATGGAAGGCGGGCTTGGGGTAGTCACGACACGGGCCCCGAGGACGGGTCGTGACAATTGGTATCAAAGGAGTTTGGTTGTACTGCAGACTCTGATCTTTCTTCTATGTGAAACAATATTGTTTAGCGTATTGGGTGTGGTTATCCGTCCAGGGAGTCCAGTGTTGGTGTGGCTGCCGACGTATCGGTACACTAGGACCTTGACTTCTGATTTCCGACTTAATGCATGAAAACATTGATTGCATGTGTGTTCAAGTTTTCTTTGTGATTACTTGTGTCAGCTCACTAGGTATACTGTTCTGACCGTGGTGCACCTGTTTCTTTTCAGGATGGCCCCACGACGGCAGCCAGCGAGGGTTCCGAGAGTGGAGCGTGATGACAGCCCATCGAGCGACGAGGCCTCGGTGCTGGGCTCCTTGTCAGCAGAGGCACCGGCGGTACCTTTACCCGCCGAGCCACCGATGCTCCCCTCCATGACTGCTGATGATGCACGTCGCCTCGGAGCTCTGCATGAGTTCCAGTGCCAGCGACCTCCCTGGTTTCTTGGGGAGACGGACCCCCAGACAGCCGAGGACTGGCTGGAGGCGGTCGTATGAGTTTTCAGGCTAGTGTGGACACCAACAGACCTCATGGTGATCCTCGCGGCGAGCCAACTGCACGCATCAGTGGGCCGATGGTGGAGCATGATACTCCAGGTGCACGACGAGACATCTCTTCTCTGGACTGACTTTGAGAGCCTCTTCCTCTCAGAGTTCTTCCCAGCCACCCTCCGTGCGGTGCGCATCCAGGAGCTTCTTCAGCTGCGGCAGGGCAGATTGACGGTCACCCAGTACGCGTCGAGATTTACTGATCTCTCGTGCTACTCCACAGATATGGTACGGGACCCGTTCTTTCGGGCCTAGAACTTCTAGCAGAGACTGAGGCACGAGATCAGGGCTTCAATGATCTCCCTCAACATTCTGACATAGGCTGAGGTGTTGGAGAGAGCCCTTCTAGTGGAGAGTTTTCTCACCGATCAGGCTCCAGTGACAGGGCCCTCCGCAGGACGGCCCGTAGCAGGGTCTTCTGCAGCTGGTAGTAGACAGGTGACGCAGAGGTCCAAACGGGCTAGACCATCAGATGGGCAGTCTCAGGATGAAGATTCAGTTGTGTGGGGCACCCGAAGTAGAGCCAGCTACATGAGGGGCAAGCATTGCTACGCATGCAGCGGGCGAGGTCACATGGCTCGAGACTGCCCGACTCGTCTTACAGATGAACAGCAGGTGGTAGAGGGACCTCCCAGACAGAGGTTCGGCCACGGTGGTCCGCATGGTGCAGGCGGGCGAGGCAGAGGAGCTGGCCGAGTAGCAGATGGTGGACGACACTTCGAGGTGTTGCCACCACCACCACCAGGAGGTCCACCCCGACCGCAGGGAGTTGGTGGACATGCGAGAGCTCAGCTTTAAGAATCTGAGGCCTTCGATCATGGAGCTCTGGGAGCAGATGGACAGGAGCAGAACTAGTGGATACGTCCTTTGTACTTCTAGTTCCATGTTGTTGTTGTGTAGTGTCTTTGTATTATGAGCTTCAATAGTAAAAGACGCTTACCTTTGTGATGTTTTCATTCCTATCCTCTTTTGTGTTGTTACTAAGAGGTTCCAGTTTAGACTGTTGACTTGACACTCACTTGTGAGACATCTACTGGAGGAGACCCAGTTACCACACACTGATGCCGGAAGTGTGACTTAACCCTTGGAGGCGAGAGTAATGGTTGGATATCTTGGTAGTAGCATCGAGGCCTTACGACGTCATCCTTGGTATGGATTAGTAACATCAATGTCAGGATTGACTATATTAGGAAAAGGAAGTGGTTCATATAGGGGATGAGACCAGATTTCTCTTATCGGCAAAGAGGAAATCTAAGCAGCTCTTGTGGGACCGAAGATGGTCTAGGCCACGATAGAGAAGGTCCAGGTCATCCAGGAGCAGATGAGGACAGCTCAGAGCTGACGGAAGTCTTTTACTGACAGGTGGTGGAGGCCACTAGAGTTCGAGGATGGAGACCACATCTTCTTGCGGGTCTCACCTCGATAGGGTTTATGAAAATTTGGCGAGGTGGCTTATCGCTTGGCTCTACCACCTCAGTTGCACCGGGTGCACGACGTTTTCCATGTATCTCAGCTGAGGAGATACGTGCATGACCCGACACAAATATTTGACCATGAGGAGCTGGTCCTTGATGAAGGGGCGACCTTTGCGGAGGTCCCAGTGGTTATCAAGGATCGACAGGAGCGGGTCCTACGTGGACAATCGATTCCTCTGGTGCGCTTCAGATGGAAGCTCAGGAACCTCCAAGAGAGCACTTAGGAGAGGGAGGCTCAGATGCATGCTCAGTACCATCTTTGTATCCCTAAGTTTGTGGTGAAGATTTACGGGGACGTAAATCCATGTGGTGGAAGTAATGTAAAGACCCATAAATTTCAAGGAAATTTTTTCTTAATTTTCCTTGGAATTTTACATGGACGTAGCTTCTGAAGGCACCTGATTCTGAGGCCTAGTGTGCCCGGAATCACTTTCTGAAGTATGGCTCGGGTACATTCAAAGAACGGACGAGCGGGTTTTTCTAACTTTTGAACCGGTGCCCAGAATCGAATTCCAAGGGCACAGATAGAATCACAGCGCCGGTTGTTGCTTAGAAACGCCTCTTCCGGACTTTCTTTGCTCGGTTGTGGTTTTTAATTTTTTTTGGGTTTTTTGTTATGAAATAAAATAATGTTGTGCAACAATTTTATTTTTATTTCACTTAATGCCGCATAAAGACCACTTTAAGTTGTTTAAGCTCAGTTGAAACGTATAGGGTGCAATCAATAATATCCTACCCACTTGGTAGGATATTTGTGGGGTGGGGCCCACACGAGCCCCACCATTTCTTTCCGCTAAGTAACACACCTAAAAAAACCCCTATTAAATGAAAGTCAACTAGCGCGTTTTCTTAAATTCTTAAAGCACCATTTAATTGGGCGGTAAACTTCGTTAAAATTAATTCTATGAATTAATTTAATCGTTTCATAACCTGTTTACAAACCGTTGGTGTAATAATAAAATAAGGCCAACGCATGGATTGTTGAGATTGTTCGTTGAGTGGTTTTGACAGAAGTATATGCCTTCTTTTCCCTCGATGAAGAATGCGAAGAACGTGAAGAACGTGAAGAATGCCGATACCCGCGGAGATTGACGACGCTTCTTCCAAGACGTTTTTCCCTACAACAAATCTCCGATCATCAACTGCTTGAGGTAGGAGATTTCGGGTTTCTTTCTAATCTTCTTTGTGGATTTTAACAACACATGGATTTAATCGATATAATAAAGTCTGTTTGTTTTGATCCCCGGAGTTCGTCGACGCGACGTCGAGTACCACGACGACACGACGCCCTTCCGCGACGTGACGACCTTCTCTTTCCGCGACGATCAATTCCGCGAAGAACGCATGTGTGACAACTTGACGAGGTAGGGGTTGTTTTGAAATGTTAATACTACATGTTGTTTTCCTCCAAGGCATGAACACGGACCAACAAAATTAACAAGTTGGTCCGCGGATTATTTTTGCAGGTCAGGGTTTATCAATTGCTGGAAATTATGGTTTTGTTTCAAACCGCTAACACGGTGGGTCTAGACCAACGAACAAGTCCGAACCCACCACCCCTTTCATTCTTGGTGTGCAAATCGGCGAACGTCGACCAAGAAAGACCACGCGAGAGTTTGGAAAATCGCGACGAAGGAGCGCGGCGCCATCGCGCCACGCCGAAAAAACCACAAAGACGACGCGTTCGTTTTTGACGTGCGGATTGATGGGCAATGACAAAAGAGGCCTCAAGGGAGATTTGAGGGCCTTGAAGTGAAGGTCGGGACCCGAGATGAACCTCGGAGTAGACGGAAATGAAAACGGACCACCTGAGCAACTCCAGTGGCCCGCGGAAGCTTCCGCCGGCGCGCCACGCCGGCCCGGCGGTGCCGGCAGCGGAGGCGGCGGCGGCGCCCAGCGCGCCTACAAGAAAACCTCACCCCTGCTCAACCCGTGGAAGCCAGGTGGTTCCGCAGCCGCACGGAACCGCGGTTCAGGGACGCGGCGGCCCGGCCGCGTCCGGGTGATTCGGGGCGGCCCCCGCAGGGGCCGCGGTGTTGACACGTGGGGGCAGTGCGTCCCCCGCGTTGCGCGGCCGAGCCGAGACGGACCGGCCGGCCGGGCCAGGCTGCGCCATGGCCGGGCCGGACCAGGTCCCGCCGTGTCGGACCGGTTCGGGTCGACCCGGTTGGGGCTGACCCAGGTGGGGTCGGGCCGGGTCGGTCCGGGCCCAGACCCCCCATTTCCGTACCTTTTCTATATTTTGCTTATATCTTGAGCTACGGACCTCCGATCAATGCGCCATCAGTGGAAATGCGATCCCTGGATCGAGACGGTCGTTTCAGTATATCGCACTCAAGGTTTCAGAATACTTTGTGTTCGGCCGGATTGGTTCGTCCATGAAACCAACCAGGCCCTC
Source organism: Viscum album (assembly GCA_963277665.1). Taxonomy (NCBI): domain Eukaryota; kingdom Viridiplantae; phylum Streptophyta; class Magnoliopsida; order Santalales; family Viscaceae; genus Viscum; species Viscum album. The sequence goes on from OY728126.1 coordinate 535,634,848, forward strand.
GGAGCGGAAACGCTCACATCTTGAGCTCCAGACGTCCGATTGACGTGCCGTCAACTTTGGTGGATTCCTCTTAGTGAGACGGATCTTTTTGGCTCACTCTGCTCGAGGTTTGGACGTAGGTGGAGTATGGTCGGGTTGGTTTTGCCTAAAATACCAACCGGGCCCCTAGGACGAAAAAGCCAATATCTCTCAGGCCAGGCATCCGATTGACGCGCCATCTGTTGAGTTGAGTTCCTGTTGACAATACGGAACTTTTGGATACATCAACTTCGGACTTCATATCAGTTCATGTATCAACCTCTTGGCTCATGGAGCGAACCCTCCCGAACGAGCTTGCTGTGTGCGGGAACCCTAGTGCTGGTCTTGTATCCTATGTGGGTCCCAGCTTAGATGATTCAGTGCTGGTATTGTATCCTATGTGGGTCCCAGCATAGATGAATCATTGAAGAGTGCTGGTCTTGTATCCTATGTGGGTCCCAGCTGTGCTGGTCTTGTATCCTATGTGGGTCCCATGTTAGATGATTCCGTGCTGGTCTTGTATCCTATGTGGGTCCCAGCATAGATGAATCAATGAAGAGTGCTGGTCTTGAATCCTATGTGGGTCCCAACTGTGCTGGTCTTGTATCCTATGTGGGTCCCAGCATAGATGATTCAGTGCTGGTCTTGTATCCTATGTGGGTCCCAGCATAGATGAATCAATGAAGAGTGCTGGTCGTGTTTCCTATGTGGGTCCCAGCTGTGCTGGTCTTGTATCCTATGTGGGTCCTAACTGTGTTGGTCTTGTATCCTATGTGGGTCCCAGCATATATGAATCAATGAATATAGCTGGTCTTGTATCCTAAGTGGGTCCCATCTTAGATGATTCAGTATCAATATCTGATCATACCTTTCACCTTTTCGACGATGTATACCTATGTGAGCTGAAATCCTGTTTACTCTCCTTTGTGGATTGTGTTGTGCTATCCTGTGTGGATTTACGTTTTCCTCTCCTTTGTAGATTGTGTTGTGCTATCCTGTGTGGATTACATTTTGCTTTCCATTTTGGATTGTGTTGTTCAATCCTGTGTGGATTTACGTTTGCTCTCCTCCGTGGATTGTGTTGTGTTATCCTGTATGGATTTAAGTTTTTCTTTCCTGTGTGGACTGGGTTGTACTTGAGCTCGGATGTTGGGGCCGAGAGAGAATTGATGACTTAAGTATATGTATGATTATATACCTAAGCAGTGTCAGATGTTACTTCATGATTGTATCTTTCCTTTGTGGTTATCCTTTGTGGATTCTGGGAGACCTTCAGGGGTCTCGGGGTCCCTACTGAGTAGCTTATACTCACCCCTGCACGGGCTATGCCCGTACTACGTTGTGTTGGTTGCAGACGACGGACAGCGCTGATCGTGGTGGAGGTTTGCGAAACAGGACGGTACCTAGTGGTGGACCACTAGGAGGGGGTGTACTCGGAGCGGTAGGCTGGACCTGAGGAGTAGTGGAGGCTTTCTGTACTCTCCCTTCAGGTGGGACTTCCAGAGGATGGCTCGACGCTACGACTTTTCCTTTCAGTTGCTGTTTTTCCCCTTTTAGCTGTACTTTACAGTTAGGCTTGTATTTCCGGCTCCCTTTACTTTCAGCACAGCTTGTTCCAGTTTTTACTTAGTGTTTAATTTTTCTCTTTCTTACTCTATGGTGCTTGTTTACTTTACAAAGGCAATGCCTTCCCTTTACCGGGATTTAAGCCTTGGTGCTCGTTGCCAGCCCCTGGCCTATGGAAGGTGGGTTTGGGGTAGTCACGACACGGGCCCCGAGGACGGGTCGTGACAAATTCAGGTTTTTCCATAAACTAAAATTGGGAAACACCGCCTTTATGATATGTTCAATATAGCTTGGACATACGATAGTCTTCTTTATGATTTTCAAGAACCCCCATTGGCTAGAATGTCCCAACTCCTCCATCTTGTTTTGGATTGAAAACTGGAAGATAATCCCGTTTATGAATAGGATTTATTCCTTGTATAATGAAATTAATTATAACATCTATATCAATGATCAAATGAGCAATATGAGAACTCTCCCACTTGAGATTCTTTAAAATGTTTCAATCTATAGCTTATCATCCCATGATGAAATACCAATATGGGAACTGACCTTAGATGAGCAGCTTGAATCCAACGCTTTTTAAGAAATATTATTAAGGGCCCCATAAAATGGATTTGGAGTTTCAAAAAAAATTGTTCATCCATCTAGATTCACTCAGCTGTGGAGACATTCCTTCAAAAAAATCAGGGTTAAGGAAAATATTTAGAAATCAGGAATCTCTATTTAATCTAGGTGTGTGCTCTTCCACCAACACTAAGAAGATGTGGATCACCTATTTCATTGTTGTCAAACTACATCCTCACTATGGAAAATTAGATTTGATCTTTTTCAGGTTCATCTAATTCAGGAAAATATGATCAGGGATTTCCTTCCAGTTGTGCTTAATATCTCAATGTCGAAGTAGCTTTACATCCACTTCTAGGAAGCTTGTGCTGAGTTGGTGAATGACATCTGGAGATCAGAAAATATGGCTATTCACGAGCCAGCCCACTTCAATATCAAAGCTGCCTTTTCTGAAATCATGATAGAAATTCAGCAGGCCAACTCACTACATTCCGAACACTGCATTAAATCGATGAAGGACCATACTGTACACAGGTGATTGAAGGTCCATGGATTATTTCCCCTTCCACATACCACTATTAAAGTCTACTTGAGACATCCATTTTCTAGATGGATATCGTGAAATATGGATGGGGCCTCAAAAAGGGAATTTGAGACTAGTAGGTTATGGGTTTGTTTTTAGGGACTTTGTTTGGGATTTTATTAAATAGCAATATTCTTCTTTATGGCACAACAATATCCTTGGAAGAAGGAAATAATGGTATAATGAATTTCTTTATCATTTCCCAAATAATGAACTTAAATAATACTTGTTTTGGGTGACACTCTATAGCCATGGTCCAGGCTCTCAGAACTGGACAAGAGGACCTTTCTTGGAAGCTGACAGCACAATGGACCAATTTCATAAATCATATTGCTTCAAAGAGTTACATCATCACAAATGTTTATTGTGAAGCCAACATGCATGCAGGTGCACTTGAAAATTATGAAGTTCTTGAATGGTTTTTTTCATCTAGTACACTTCCTAATGATCGGTTGCCAATGTTTCAAAAGGATAAATGTATGGTTACTACCTTCAAAGTGTGTAGCTTCTTGTCTCTTTTTATTCAAAGATCCTCTCTCCTCACTTTTATCAAAAAAAATATAAATACAGATATAGTAGATATTTATTTATTAAAATATATTTACCATAATTTTTTAGTTATTTAAATATATAATTATATATATATAATTATATTAATATCTTTAAAAAATAATATTTATTTAATTATGTATATTTATATAATTAAATATTTATAATTAAAATAAATAAATATAAATATAGTTTGTTTTTTCATTATTTAAATAGATTTGTTATAAATTCAATTATTATTTAATATTATATAATTATTTATTTGTAATTTTATAAATATTTTAAAAAAATATTTATTTATTTATAAATAAAAATAAATAAATGTATATATATAGTAACATTTATAAATATATTTATTTATAAATATTTTTTAGAAATATATTTATTTATAAATATTTTTTAAAAAATTTAATTTTAACTTTATTAATTAATATATATTATTTAGTGAATGCATGTTAAAAATGAGTGAAATTTAAAATTTTAAATATAAGTACAATGACAATATTGACAAAATGGATAGGATTTGTGTGTGTGAATTTTATATTTAACTACATTAATTATGTATATGTGAAATAAATATAACACAGGTTTGATCTATATTAAATTGAAATATCAAATGACAATCAATTATGTCCATTACCTATGCAATTAGTCAATATTTTTAATCAATATTAATTTTTAATTATAAACCATTATTCACCAAATATATGACTATTTAATGTAAATCAAAAATATTTTGAATTATATAATTAATATTTATATAGATTCATACATATCTATATATTTAATAAAAAATATTTGCTAACATTATTAATAATTATCTAATTTATATAATGCTTAATATTTTTCCCTATATTAATATTTTTAATTTTTATCTCTTTAATTCTCATTTTTCATATATCAATATATTTAATACATACTCTCTATTAGTATTTATAATTTATATATAGTATAACATATTAATTAATTTTTATCATAAATTATTTAATTATATAAATTTGTAAAAAACTATTTTAACGAACTCATTTTTTATTATTTATTTATTTTATTATTTAATTTTATTCAGACCTTTATCGGCACTAACAAAGAATTGATAAATAGTTCCCTTTAAAAGCACTTAAAATAAATCACATATAAAAGTACCTTTATCAGTGCTAAAAAAACATTGATAACATATACAATTTAGGAGCACCAGAAATAATGAAAATAATTAACACCAGAAATAATGAAAATAATTAAATTTTATTAACGAATGGGTGGTAATATGTTATAAAAAGATCATATATAATGTTATAAATTCTAATATAGTTCAGGAAGAAGTGAATAACATTCTTAAAACCACTATAGAAAAGGTTAAAGAATTTTAAACCAAAAGGAAGCTTGAGGTAAGAGATTTCTTAACTCAATTACAGTTTAGTGGGTTAAATGTCAACTTCATTGATTATGTCATTATAAAATTATGTGTATAATGACATTTTATTACATCTTCTTGTATTTAATGATTTTTATTTGGATTAACACTTGAAACACATAATAGATATATTGATTAATTCTCAATAAAATATTATAGTATTTTGAAGAATTATTTCACAATATAATTCTAATCAAGATTGTTTGTTCTATAATTTCCATGGATTGGAATTATTTAAAAATTTCATTATTAACCCATTTAATTTTATTCTCCTCTGGTAATTTTTTATATTTTCAAGTAGTAGAATCATTTTTCTACTCTTTGGTACTTAAATTAATGATGATATTTTTTTAAGAAAATTTGACTTCATTTCTCTCTTTGGTTGGAAATATTTTTTATTTCCAAACCACATTTTCTAAAAAATTATTAAAACTTATTTTAAGCTTTTAAAAATGGTTTATTAAAGTATTTTTTAACCATTATAAAATTAAATAAATTTCAAAGGAATCTTATTTCATTTTTAAAATCTATTCCCCATCATATTTTACTAAAAATATAAAATGAATCTTCTTGTCATTGTCCAAATAAGAAACTTTCATAAATTTTATCCATTGAAAATAGAATATTATTTTTAACTTTTATGAAATTTATAAAATTTCAAACAATCATGATTGTAATTTTATTTTATTTCCCCTTTAAATGTTTAACATGATCCCTTTAATTTTTTTGAAAGTGGTTTTCAAACAAAAGGACTTCCAAAAAAATTTATGTCTTAAAAAAGTTGTCTTTAAAATGAAAATAATATTTTACCCAATAATGTTCTAAATGGAATTTTATGGTATTTCTATTCATCAATTACATCAATCATTTATTGTAATTATTATCTACTAGGTACATGATATATTGATATCATTCTTAATCAGTCTTTAGAGTTTTTTATGATTAGTTTGAATGATGAGGTTCAATTTTGAGACCATTCTTCATATTAATCAACATGCTTTATGATGATTTTTATTGATTTGGGAAAGTATTAACATTTTATATGCCGGTTCTTCAAAATGAATATTTATGTTGTTTAGGTTTCTCCTCTTCTTATGAAGAATTCAGTTTCGTTTGTATGTGTCATGTGGGGCCCATAATTTGTAAATCCCATCGATGAATAAATAGGTCTCGTGATACAAATCAGTTTCCCAAATCAGATGGGCTTATACCCATATATTTAAACTATCATTAGGAAAGATCTTGATAGTAAAATTCTTGAGTTTAGATCTTAATCGTTTAGTTGTTTGACATTATTCATTAAATTATTATGATTTTGTTATTTATATTCCATTTGATTATTTGATTAGTTTGAATATAAATAGTAATGTTTTCAAGGTTATGTGATTATTTATATGGGATTACTTAATCATCTTTTTTTCTGGCCATATTATTCTCAAGTTATTGATTAAATGAAATTCGTTTTAGTTACATACCTTGTCATGTTCATTATTCTTATTGACTGTGATATCACCCATTATACATATCTATCCCTATGTATTTAACCTCATCATTATTTTTTTCCTTTCTTTTTGAACCCATGAAGTGAAGTATGTTTGAAATGAATGTATATTATTGATGATATAAAAAAAATTATCAAAAAAATTATGTTTTAATTTATGTTTTTAAATTTTTTTAAGATTCATATATATATATATATCTTGTTCTCCAAGACTACTAAACTATTTGGTCCTTCCAGATAAAATAATTTATAAATTATTCCCATTTAAAAAATCAAGCACTAGCTTCTGTATACTGTTTCTGCGATCATTACACCATTATACCGACTATAAGCATCTGTAGGTCTAATGAGAAAAACTAGTTTAGTTCTTTTTTGGTTCCTAACACATTTATGTATAATTATTAAGATATATTGGCATATGTCATTGATTTTATGTTTAATTTGTTCAATGTTTTGAATTCCCTCAATATGAAATTATTTATTGATATCCATGTGAATAGTTATGACATCCATTGATAAGTTTCAATCTCATGTGAATACAATTTTGATTATTTGATCATCACTCACTCGTACAATATTACTATTCATGATCAAGTTATTGATGAAATAGAATGTGTTTGTAGTTATTTACCTTTCCATATTGATTATTATTTATTTTTACATTATTTATTAAAATGTATATAATTGTTACCAAGTATGTTAACTCAACATTATTTTGTATCATTTCCCTATTATATGAATAAGAAATATTTTAATTAGTTAAAGGATTCATTAAATTCACAATTTTTGATATTATGTTTTCAAATGTAACATGAGATTCATATATGTATATAGTTTTCAAAGATTTATAAAATATTTAATCTCTTGGAATCTGATACATTATATCTTATGCTAAAATAATAATGTGACCACCATATTCATAATACTGGAGTAAAGATATTTATATATAGTATGAGAGAGTTTTAGTAGAAACCATGGTAACAAGATTTTTGAAATCATAGATTATGGAAAAAAATCTATGAAAAACTCTGAGTATATGTATAATTACAGTAAAATACCATACAATTTTTGATATGTTATGTATTAAAAGGATTCCAAACAAATACATCCTTGTTTTGATTCTAAATGTGGAGATGGCTTTTTCACAGATGAAACTAGTGGTAATAAATCTAAATATAGCTATCCTGGTTTATCTCATCCATCATTCTGGTGATGAGTGAGTGTGCCATTAATTCCACATAGATTGAAAAACATGAGGGATATAATCGATCTAGTTCCAATTTATATTTAAACCATTATGATTATAAAGAGAATATATCATATGGAAACATATGATATGAAAAAGTGATTTGGGATAAACATAAAATATCTTGGGCTAAAAATTCTATGGTTTATGATATGTTTAATGGAATAGATACCCCCATTTAGGTTTTATATGGTGAGAGTTTAACTAGTTTTTTGAAACATTTATGTTAATTCAACCCCTTTCCATTGTATATGTTTTAGTAAAAAGATTATTTCATGAATAATTATATTATACTTTTTGTTCATAAGTTTAATGTTATTATTAACATTTAGGGTTATTACGATCCTTGATGTTGAGGTAATTATCATTAATTTAGATAAAATATGTAGTACATTATGGGAATATATTTTATGATTTACCAAGGGATTGAAAATTGATTTGTTGACTAATGAATTAATGTGCAATACACTATATTGGGAATATTATATGATTAAGTTAAAAAATTATTTTTAATGAAGATTGAGTGAATTTATGGAATCATGTATGATTTTATTGTCGATTTATGTTTATTCATGATATTTTTGGAAATAATTAGATGTTTTTTTGAGTATATGATTAGGCTATATACATTATTACTATATGATCTTTTGTGAAATTAATATTTTTAAGAGAAAATATTTTGTTTGATCTTAAAAAGAATATATTATCAAATCACTCATATAATTGGTATATGAATTTGGAAAAATATATTTTAGAGAAGACCTACAGTTAACCTGAACATGTGATTTTAATATTATATATTGAGGGATCAATTTATGACATTGGATAAACACTGTTAAAGTTTTTGGTTTTGGTAAATATTTTGACGTTTAAGTAATGACTTATAAATATTATGATTCATTAAACGTTCATTTTCTATGTTTCAGGTATGAAAATTTTCATTTTGAATATTCATTTCTTAGAGTAAGAGATAAGGGAGAATTTTTTCAATCACAACCCTTGGATAGAACTGTTCTTATAAAATGGAAATAAATAATGAAATTATAATTTATTTATTAATTTATATTGATATTCAAAGAACCCCTTAAAATTTAGAAATTAACAATTAAATAAAAATGTTATCTATTTTCTTTCATTTCTATTTAATCAATATTCTTTTACACATAAAAATATCTTCTTTTTTGGTTGTTAACTTTACCATGACCATGTTCTATGTAACTGTATATAAATATTTGATCATTATTTTTCTCTTCAAGGTCCATATTTTCACTTCCCAAAAATTTTATCCTATTTGGAAACCTAGTTTTGTGATGTCCTTTATATTTTGATTTACATCTTTTAAGAGAATGTTTTATTAACTGTTTTACCATTTTATTTTAAAAAAAATTCAGTTTCAAATGTAATGAACATGATGAATAAAAATAGTTTTAAATTGTGAGGATGTATTTTACAAAAATGGGGGAATGGAAAAACCCAATATTTTACAATAACTCTATGTTTTGATATTGTATAAAGCACTAAATAATGACCTCAAATGAACCATGAAATATTATTATCTAAATATGACCATTATAACCTAGCTATTAAATTGATAGGTATGAATATTATATTCTAATTTATTAAATATTTATAAATTATGTAATAAAAAAAATTTATTGATTATCTTATAATAAATGACCATTAAATTTTTAGTAATGACATTTATTATTTAATATATGTTTTATTCTAGTGATGTTTCATATTGATTCTTGCGAGTGAATATTATAATTACATTTTAGATATTTTAAAAAAATATATTTTATAAAATAAATATAATATTTAGTATCATCATAACATAACTATCTTAAGTAATATTTTTTGGATTATTCTAAAATGGTAAATTTTCCTTGAATAGTAGAAAATATCGATGTTTCAAATATTTTCAATAAATTAATTAATTTTATAGTCACATAACATTTTGAATTTTTCTAAAAATAAATTATTAACTACTTTATTTTGAATAACCTAATTTTAATCATCAATTTTTAGGGGTTTTATAAAAGTTAGTTTTGGATCATAAAACCACATTTTCAAAAAACTATTTTTATTTCCATTTTATGAATTCATATTCAAATTAATTCATAAAATTATTGAAAACCAATCTTGAAAAAAAGATACCTTATTTAGAATCATGATGTTGAAATTTGGTAAATAGTTGAATTTTATTTTTTGTCTTTATGAGTATTAAACATGGGAAAATTTATCACATCAATAAAGGGTAAACCAAGTAACTAATGATAAAAATAATGTCATGGGGATTTAAAAATAATTCCAATACCTTCCTTAATTTCATATTATTAGTATACATAAACAATAATAATTAAATTTTATCAACCTCAACTATAGTAACCATGATATAGTGGTTAATTTATTATATTGGAACAAGGTACAAAAGATCTGATCCCAAGAGTCCAATCAATTTTTTAGTTTTAAGGAACCATATACATACCTAATAGCCATTTTACAATGGGAATAATACCTAAATCATATTAATAGAAAATAAATTTTATCCATGGACACATTCATAGAATTCTTCTTCATGTCTTTTATAATGGAGACAAAGTAAGGGTGAGCTCAAATGATATTTAATGATTTTTTACAATTGAAGATATCATGTGTAAATGAGAAATAACCAATATGGAAAGGTAAAAATTTAAAAATATAAGTAATTTAATCAATAACATGAGAACCAAATGAATCCATGAGTAATATCAGTGTAATAATATCATGGATAGTAATAATTAACTTCCTAATGATGGAAATGGTTAATAATAGACGTCATGATCTAAAAAATCATGATATATATACCATCAAGACATTGTGATAAGAAAATGTAATCAGTGGTTATGTATACACCAAAACCCATTTAGATTGGATAACTAATTCATCTCATGAGACAATTGATACAACAAGGGACTATGTATTACTGGGCACCACCCATCACTACATGTCCCATGGATTAATTATATATTGAATGATAAATCTTATTTATAATTAATATGACTTATCAATAAATATTTGAATTGAGTAATGAATACAAATTTATCAAGATTACCCCCACTCAATAAAATAACTTTTATAGTGAAATACCACATTTAAAAATGGTATATAGCTCAAGAAACAAAAACATCCATGACAGATTGGATATATATATATTTAAGAGGAACATAATGTCTAATAAAAAATGATCTAAAAAAAGTGAATTTTTCAAGAGAAAGTAAATGACCACAAAATTAATGAAATATTAATTTCCATCCACTATATTTAATGGTTTCTTGGTAAAATAAATTATTTTAGAAAATGGAAGATAAATTTCAAAATATGATTTCATTTATTTTTTTTCCATTGTAAAATTATAGAAAACATATAGGAAAATTTAAAGAGCACAAAATCGTTATAGTGGTGGGGAAGTCTGTTAACATCATATACATTAAACACACAATTCTGTTAACTTCTATAAAAAGAGTTTAAAATGATATCTTAAACAGAAAATAAAAACATTAATTTCATGTTAAGACACACATATATATAGCTTTATTTTCTAATCCTTGAACTAAGACGGTGCATGATTCTGAGACCCTATCTGTCTGAAATTATTTTTATAAAACTATTAAATATATTTCATATAATGAACATGTGTTTTTTATAAAACAATGAAATATACACTAAATAGAGTATTGAATCATAAATCTGAGATCACTATTGAATCTAGAATGTGATTGTTACCTTAGGCATGACCTAAAGTTGGTCGGCGTAAGTCGTTCAGATAAACCAATTGTTTGTAGGTGCATTTAGTGGATAAAATTAATTTTTTTATTTAATTATTTCATTTAATGATCTAGAATATGTTTCTTCTATAAATAAGCCACTGTAGATAATTTATAGGGTTATCCACATAACCATTGGACCGTTTAGAGGAATAATCCACCGCTCTATGTTAGGATATTGAGATCAGATGACAACGAGCTTCTAGATCTAGGATAATCGAGTCACATAGAATAAAATAGATCATCCCCATATTTTGAAATTGAGTTCTTAAGCAAAAAACGATTCAATATTGATATGGGTCTAATAATTTTTTGATTCCTCCCATTATTATTAAAATATTATGAATTTTCCATTATTTTTTGTTGATCCCCATTTAATTTTAGACGTTTTGTGCATCCATGTATCAATTATCAATTTATTATTCAATATATCCTTATTGTGCCATATTTTTCATGTTAGTTATACTAAATATATATTCATTGAAAAATAACTTGTGGAAAATTATTTTTGAACTTTATTTTAATTATTTTTCCCCCATCATGCATCATGATCTTCATAATTGGCCTATAAGGTCATGGTTTGACTTTTTTAGGAAAGATTGAGCGCAATAAAGCCCCCAAATTCATGACCAATTAATGTGTGATAAATATATTTCTGATCATAGAGAAAATATCAGAATCGTTTGAGGGATGCAGATGAATCCACGATGGATTAAGAATCTGAGGAGGTGGCAGGAGGCACCACAGGGGATGACGGTGGAAGGAAGGTAATTTCGAGTGATTCAAATTTCATTTTCTATCCAATAGATGACCATAAAAATTATAAATATGTAATTTATACTAGATTTAGGAAGCCTACATGTGTAACTGAAGGTGATAAGGCAATACTTGGATGAATGTTTGGAATATATCACTGTTTTCGAAAATCATGACTACACACCATGTAGCTCTGAATAACTAATGACATGTTCTTAAAAAATATATTAAATTAGGGTTTACAAGAGATCAAAAATACTACATGACATGTGGGACCCCCCAAATTCTATGTGACTTCGTGTTGGTTTCCTCACATGAACTTTGGGGTACACAGTCATAGTTAAGTCCAGATACACCCAATGTACAAGCATAGGGTAGTTTACCCGGATAGGACTTGGAGAACACGACTCGTCCCCAGGTGGTTGAGAGACGATATGTAGTATCATTACACATCATGTGGGGTTAAATGGATAGTGATATGTATACAATAAATGACATGGCTAGGAACTAGAGATGAACCAAACATCAAGTAGGTTTCTTATAGTTTTGTTCCTCCTTCTGAGGAAACATATACCACTATATCTCCTTTGGCGGGACTAATATTTTGGCACATGAGTCACGTACCAGGATTGTTCATCCACATAGACATGGTGGGGGAAGTCCGAGTGAATTTTGAGATTATATGAGAGGTTTATAGGGTGTGATTATTCTTTATATGATTCTTTTCGATGATATTCATTGGAAATGATCATTAGAGTGGAACCCTATTTCTAGTACAATGTGTGGTTGTCTATCAACTGAGTGGAACCCTATTATGGAGTTAGAAAATTGATTTTTTACCATCAGAGTTTCACCCTCATAATCGGACAAGGAATAGATCATTTATCAACCACCAGAGTGGAAGCCTTGAATGGATTCTAGGCATGGGTCCTCTACCATCAGAGTAGAAACCTCATCCGGAGTCAAGTCATTGCTCTTATATCTATCATTTCAGTAGAACAGTTTTTACTGGAGAGGGAATGGGTCCACTATTGAACATAAGAGTTGAACCTTCCTACTAAGATACGGTTTGGGTCCTCTATATACCATAAGAGCGGAACCATCCTTTGAATTATGAGTATGAGTCCTCAATCCCTAAAGTAGTACCCGCTTATTAGACCCGGACACATGTCCTTTATTTATTGAGTGGGAACATGCTGTTGTACCATGGAATGGGTCCAAAACATATATATTGTGTCCCCTCATCTATGATGTATATTATAAAGGTAAAAATTTACATGGTTGCTTCAATGAAAAGGCACATTAGAAGTAGGTAATTATTGTTGGACCTCTTGGAACTGATGGTAGACACTCTTCCTTGGCTAAGTTGGGAGATGGAGATCCCCATCCTTTCACATTTAAGAATCTTTTATGAGAATATGTCTATGAATTTTTTTTTGGTTCCCTCTGGGTTTGAGTTTAGTTGTCTATTTCTATGGTGTATCCTATTGTTTCCCCTACAGCTTTATAGGTTTCCTATTAGGTATATATACACACCCCTACATGGATTTTTCCAGCACTTTTCTTGCCTTTTGTAGATGATAGATAGATCATTAGTGATTATAGAATATTATTGGGATACCCTAGTCCATTTGGATATATCTGGTGGTTGGGGAATGAATATCTAAAGGAAATATTTATCAAATTTTACTTTTCTAGTGACTGAAATGTTGGGACATATTTCTATTTGGGTGTGTATTTTATCCCTTTTAATTTTTCATATTACACCGTCGAACTCTTGTAATTACCTAGAGGTTGTTACATGCTTGATTGTTACACTAGATGTTATTTTCTTTTATTTTAATCCTCTAAACATCTGAATTGAGATGGTTGTGTGTGGGAACACATGTACTAATGAAAAGGCACCCTTTATTAATTATTTATTTTGATGCCTATTTTCTTCCCTTGGCTAATAGAGGTGGGATTGGGGTTGTTGAGGCTTGACCCCTATTGTGTTGGGTCATGATACAATTTTATCAGAGGTGGTTCATTCCTTATGATGGAATTTGGTTTAGTACCTTGATAAGGATTGGGTTTGGATTTATAGAAATATATTTAATTTCTTTAGAGTCGGGCTTTTATCCTCAATAACCCAGTGTTGGTGTGGTGGCCAACATATCTATGCATCAAAACTATGAAGACCGTCTATTTGAAATTACATATCAAGACATTGGTATCAAATAAAATTAATACATGTTTCAAATAGGATTGAGACTTTGACTTTCATTATTGAGTCATCTCCCAATATATAAATATATATTCTCATTTGACCACGGTATGTCTTGATTAAATTTACAAGATGCCACTATGAAGAAAACTCACTAGGTTTTTGACTCAGGATTGTGATGATGATCTAATGAGTTAGGAGTACATAGTTATGGGGTCATCTTATGATATCCGTCCTCCATAACGAATAGTAGCAACACCCCCACTTTTTTAGCATTATATAGTATCGACCGAGAAGACTAAGGATACAAACACTCATTTTACACTCCATCACTTGCATCACCAGAGGTCATTGAGAATATATAGTGAGAGAGATCCCCAAGAGGTAGTGGATTGGTTAGAGTTAGTGATCTGAGTTTCTTGTACTATCTTGACAACAAGTGGCCATGTTGTTTCATAGGTAACTTGTATTTTCCCTGCAGTATATGGGTGCTGGTAGAGCCTTGTTATGTATATCTATGAATATTAAATGGTCTCAAGGTCCAACTATTTTCAATTATTTCATGAGGAGTATTACCCACTGTAGAGACCCGAAGCCTGACGTACATGGACTTTACATTACATTTGCGGAATACTTAGTACATAACAAAAACACACACTAAAGGATCGTAATAGTTTAGTGTCTTTGGAAACTCGGAACGTAATCTTCTAATCGTGGTGAAAGATCTTCAATATCTCCCATAAAGGTCATCCCTTTTTTTTACCTAAAACCTTTCTTTATATCCTAGGGAAAAGAAAACATAAAAGGGTGAGCTCAAATGCTCAGTAAGGGTAAACAAAAGAAAAAAATCAATCACATCATATACATAAGAACATAGCTTTTGGAAATCTTAACCTGCAAAAAAGCTCATAATATCATAACATGGGATAAATCATAGAAGTGAAATGTAATCCCAATAATCATAACTTAAAACATGAAACTTTGTGGCATACACACATAATCATAGAAAATCATTTCTTGTTAGTCAAGACTCATTGCCAAGACTATCTTAGTGGACAAAGTCCCTTTCTGAATCGAGTAACCCTCGTTTCAGTCCTGTTTCACTGAACCGGTATAACCTACCATTTCAGCCATGTCTATCTCATGAGATATAAAATCTTTACCCAATGCATTGGAGGGAGATATAGGTCCCACCCATCTCATAATGAATCCTTTCTTATGTGTGCCACATAATCATAAAACATACATCATCGCATAACACATGTAACAAAAATGGGATTCTTGAAACATCATGACATCATAAATCAATTCATATAAGATAAAGGAATTCATAAAAATGTTTCCATCACAACATAATCAAATCCATGTAATAATAGGGATAAAAACAGAACCCTTTTATTATCTTAGATGGAAAATAATTTTGATAAAATACTTGAACTTCATTCTTGAGGAAAATATCCTTTCTTCTTCAAAAACACTTTTCTTTTCTTAACATGTCATAAAATTATAAACTAAAAGAAGTTGATTAAAAATAAACTTGAAAAACTTGTAAAGGAAGCTTCTTGGGAATAATGTTTTAAAAATCCATTCATACCGTATAAGTTAAAAGAAAACATTCTTCGTACTTTTGTCTGAAAAGTCAAAAAGTACCTCGTACGAAAAACGACAATAGATTCCTTTTATTCCTTTTACTAAAAACTCACCGAAGGGTAAAAATGGATTTAAACAATTTTAGGTGGATTAAGATAATATTACATATTGATGAAACATGGATGTGGATGATAAAATACATCCCAGTAAGTACTTAAGAATAAACAATCTCGAATAAAATGAGATTGTGATATTTCCTTTACCTTAGGTCCGACTTGCTTTGTAAGTGTCCGAACCTCCTGTATAATGATTTAAATCATGTTATTGACTTATTACAGAATCATATTCATTGTTATGATATCATATATGGTTCACTTATGACATTATATTACCCGTTCTTTTGTAAATTCCATGTTAAAGAAGCGTTTTGGGTAAAATCGTTTCATTTATCGTAGGTGTTTTGACTTGTTGTTCCTGACATCATTATTACTTATATCATGATTTACTCACTTCCAGAATATAAAATATGATTTATATATCATATATATTCAGTATATATATATATATAATAGGTAGATAAATAAAATGAAAAACACCGTTCATGGAGACGGTAGTCCGTACGTACGCATGAACGCTGTTTTCCTTTCCTTATTGTCTTGAATGGATGTAAGTTGATGACATACATATATATATATATATAAATAAATCCAGTAACTTTATAATGTCATATATTTCATTATTATTTCTTATATATACTTTATAATCATTCTTAAATGGTTAACATGGAGAATGAATCTCATCGCGTCGTGGAGACGGTATTCCGTACGTACGCACGAGCGATGATATCATTTCTATAAATATTGAATTGAATTGGAGTGGATTATACAATATATCAGAATCAATATGATGTTTTAATAACTATGTATAGTTATTCTTTACACCATTATACCCATCCATGTAAGGTGGTGGTGGAAAATAGATTACACCACGGCGTGGAGACGGTATTCCGTACGTACGCACGCGCGGTGATTTCTTTTTCCGTAGGATGGATAGATGGTGAAATAGGGTTGTTTCATACTTATAATAACATATCTGTATATGAGTGATACTGATATTATTACTTCATAATGAAACAACCTAAGAAAAATAAGTGGAAGAAGAAATAAAGATGAAAGAATTGGTAACGGTAATTACCTCTTCTTTGAAGCGCCTCTTTGAGACCTCCTCTTAGGGCACTAGAATTGGTCTTTGAGGAAGACCAGAACCTCTAGGATGTTTCTAGGGAAGTGGAGAAGAGATTTTGGCAGGGGTTGGCCGAGCTTGAGTGCTCAAATTGGTGTGAGGAGGAGGGGGAGGAGGTGTCCTTTTATAAGGGAGGAGAGGGGCACCTTAGGAATATCTCAAAATATTATTTTATATTAAAGTCAAAATCGGTTTATAATGGTTCCAAAGGGTCTTATTTCGATGATAAGGTGGGGAGGGGTCGAAATCCTATCAACCAATAGAATTTAGACAAGTTTAGGATATTATTTTAACCTTATCAATTAGATTTAACTCTAAGTTAAATAATTTAACTTTTACCATGTCTTTTTGTTTTCTTTCACTATATGGTTAATACACTTACTATAACATGCCAAACGAACCCCAAATTGTTTATTATTAATATGTATATCCTTATCTAAGTCATTTGGCCGAACCTTAGATTTTTAGGAATACAATAACAATTAATAATATAATATTTGATTTAAAAACTATTTTGTGTCAATTTTGAAACTATTTGATATATGATTTTTGTGAAAGTCATAACAGAATTAAATGTTCGAACCAAGTTGATTAAATCAACATTAATATATCATAGTAACCTAGAAAATTAGTGTAATTCATAAAAATTTTCAAATTACATTTATTTTGGTGTTTATAACATCAATTATGTCAATATTTCATTAATAAGATAATTACTGCATCATCGTTGTGTCATAAATAAATTAAATTATTTGATGTCTAAAAATTACAAATAAAATACCATCATGTAGGAAATCTTTTTAGCTTTCTAATGAATATTTACAATCGAATTTATCTTATGTATAACCCCATATTAAAAATGATTTACTTATTAAACTTTGATTTTAACTATTTTAACCTTTCTTTAAATAAATTAATAATAAATGTCCTAATCTAATCCAAGTGGGTCTAAATGGTCATATTTTATTCCTAAGTTTGCTTTTGGTCGAATTACACTTGTCCAATAGAATTAGGACATGTGTTAGGGTAATAGTAATATCATATTTACCCTTAGTTACCCTATTTACTATTAACCGCGGTAAAAAAAAGTAAAAAGTTACTATTCACCAAAAAATTATTTTCATCTCATTGAACCACATTTTAGTCCTTGATATTAACCGTGTCTCTCGGATTTTCGAAATTCCATTCACAGAAGCGGCAAAATTATGTTTTATGAAAAATTTAGTTTTTTTAACTACCACTTAGTAGTTTCACTATTCATCAAAAATTGATGTTTTTCAGAACAATGCCAAAATTTCATCCTAAGCTATATTTCATATTCCGAATTCAAAAATGAAATCTATTTTACCAAATTCATTACATAGAAGTTGCATTAATTAATTTTATAATTAAATCCCGCTGTTAAAATAAATAGCGTGTTTTTAGAAAACAATATATATCAAAAGATTGACACTTGATTATGTCTGGTTTAAATGTGAAATTACAACCAATAACCAACATTGTATTAAATTGTAAAAATATATTCTAAATATACTTTAGAACCACTCAAATTAATAATTTATCACTATTAATTATTTCGATTAAAAAAGTTGTTTTTAATTATAATTTAGTAATTTTCACTATTCATCAGAATGTGAAAGTTATCCGAAAAGTACCAAAATTTCACCTTAGGCTAAATTCGATACTCCGAATCCAATAATGAAGTTAATTTTGAAAAATAAGATTTACAGAATTTTAAAAAGTGGTTATTACTATTCATAATGGCTAGTTTTAATAATATTTTAATAGCACATCGTTGTTTAGTGAAACTTGGTATTGCGTATTACACACGCTATCGAGGAAGGTCGCGATTGCGTGTAATGCAAGGCAAGTCAAGGGTGCGTGTTGTGCAAGCTCCTTTTAGTGTAGCGTTCAACACAAGACATTAATAAAATTAAAAAGAATATTTTTTTATAAAATCTTGGGCTGTTACATTCTACCCCCCTTAAAATGAATTTCGCCCTCGAAATTCGTCGGGGTTATAAATGGGTTACTATTCGAAAGTTTCTTTAATAGAAACCCACATCGTAAAAAGGAATATCAAAACCAATCTCTAAAAACAAAAGTATGAAACGTAACGGTTACCCAAATAAACTAATCATTGGGTTTCCACATAGGTGAAAATATGGATATGGAAGAGAAATCTAACCATCATGTTCTGATGGAGAGTGGTAGAGAACATGGCTATGGAAAAGCCAGTAATCACAAATCCATATATTTGTGATGATATAAGGTACCATCTGATTCATCAGGTATAAGAGAACTAGGACAACATTTTTGGTTTTCAAGATCATTTCCCTAAAGTTAAAGAATTTGAATTAGAATAAATACTTACTTTATTTTGGTACAATCTCACTGTTGTTCATACCTTTAACAATTTCCACTTCATCTCTTAAATAAATGAAGTTGAATTTGTTATTCGTGAAGTGTTAGCAGATCATGTGATAGAATGACGGGTCATTCCATCTGTCTCAAACAAAAGGTTAGCAAAAATTATATGCATAAATCGATCTATAGTGAGATTAATCATATATGGTTCCTAAAATGGACTTATACTTCATATATCATACTGCTTAATATAATAAAACTAGTTTCTACTAAACAGGGACTTCATGTAGGTCAGTGGTAGGTGATAAAGGCCAGTCGAACTTCAGTTGTGGGTTCGATTCCTATAGCCTTGTCCGAAGCGATGGGTTGTCGCCCGTCCTGCAGGTTGTCCTTTTTCTAAAAATACGTTACTATAACATCCCATCAATAATATCGAAAATCTTCTATCCTTAAACAATACTAACTTATGTCCAACATAATCCAGTCTAATCTTTAGGCTTATACATAATACTGCAGTCCACACTCATAATATAGTGACAATGATTACCAGAGATATAATACTGTCGTTGATCCCCACATATCATAAGATATGTCTTGTTGGTCACATTCCAAACATTCAAAGTCCTTAATCATGTATTCTCTTGAATACCCATTGAACCTTAGTGAAAACTTGAATGCAGTTAAAAGTTAACACTTTCCACATACCAAAATCCTCAAAATTCTATATACTCAAACCATGATATCACTTAGTCCTTATATCAATCATGAGCTCATGAATACTGTTAAACATCTCGTTTTCTCGTTTTCCCTTCATTATGCGCATATCATCTTATTTCCAAAAATATCTGAATAACCTTTCATGGATACTGGTAACATTAATCAGACAACAGTGTAACAATCCTTACATGTCTATTTATTCTAAAGTACCATGAGATTACTTATACAACATTACACATGATAAACATGTAATCATTCCACTACATTCTTAAACCATTGACTGTGCTTCAACAATTCTTTCATCTCACATATCATTTGTAGTCTCTTCATCATCATCCACATAAATACTACCCATACGACCATACTGATTCTCTTCATGAGACTTTCCCTTAGGGCATTGGTTTGCATAATGCCCGTACATTCCACATTTAAAGCATTTTACCATTGTTGATGTCGTAGCAATACCATTATCCTCATCCATGGTGTTAATTGAACCTTTTCCTTTGCACTTACTTGCTTTGTGTCCTTCTTTTCCACACCCAAAGCATCTTCCAGTTCCTTTGAAACATTCTACTTGATGCCTCTTCTCACATGAATTACATAGGGGAAATTGAACTTTCTTTCCTCTATGATCATCATGAAACTCCATCTTTCTCTTATTAGCCGAGTCAGGAAACTTACCAAATTTTACTTTATTGATCATATTATGAGATTGCTGATTCGGCATAATAATGATGTTTGGACTTCCAAATCACATTTAATTATGATGAATATCATTCCATTGTCCATCATATCCTCCATTATCGTGAATCATCTTGTTTCGAGCCATTTTCTAAAACCCAAAAAGAATAGTGTGAGAGGCAAAAATCATGCTAGGGAAAACAACATAATAAAGGGGGAGTATCCTCAATATCTAATATCTTAGGTTAAATTCTATGATCGTTACCGTAGTTCTAGGACTATATCTTATACGTATACTTATCCTTAGGGACATCCCTATACATACGTTAGAAATATCTCTAGGGATCTCACTAACGTTTTCGCATCCTAGTTTCCAAAGGTTGACTAAACCTTTCCTCTGATACCAACTGTAGAGACCCGAAGCCTGACGTACATGGACATTACATTACATTTGCGGAATACTTAGTACATAACAAAAACACACACTAAAGGATCGTAATAGTTTAGTGTATTTGGAAACTCGGAATGTAATCTTCTAATCGTGGTGAAAGATCTTCAATATCTCCCATAAAGGTCATCCCTTTTTTTTACCTAAAACCTTTCTTTATATCCTGGGGAAAAGAAAACATAAAAGGGTGAGCTCAAATGCTCAGTAAGGGTAAACAAAAGAAAAAAATCAATCACATCATATACATAAGAACATAGCTTTTGGAAATCATAACCTGCAAAAAAGCTCATAATATCATAACATGGGATAAATCCTAGAAGTGAAATGTAATCCCAATAATCATAACTTAAAACATGAAACTTTGTGGCATACACACATAATCATAGAAAATCATTTCTTGTTAGTCAAGACTCATTGCCAAGACTATCTTAGTGGACAAAGTCCCTTTCTGAATCGAGTAACCCTCGTTTCAGTCCTGTTTCACTGAACCGGTATAACCTACCATTTCAGCCATGTCTATCTCATGAGATATAAAATCTTTACCCAATGCATTGGAGGGATATATAGGTCCCACCCATCTCATAATGAATCCTTTCTTATGTGTGCCACATAATCATAAAACATACATCATCGCATAACACATGTAACAAAAATGGGATTCTTGAAACATCATGACATCATAAATCAATTCATATAAGATAAAGGAATTCATAAAAATGTTTCCATCACAACATAATCAAATCCATGTAATAATAGGGATAAAAACAGAACCCTTTTATTATCTTAGATGGAAAATAATTTTGATAAAATACTTGAACTTCATTCTTGAGGAAAATATCCTTTCTTCTTCAAAAACACTTTTCTTTTCTTAACATGTCATACAATTATAAACTAAAAGAAGTTGATTAAAAATAAACTTGAAAAACTTGTAAAGGAAGCTTCTTGGGAATAATTTTTTAAAAATCCATTCATACCGTATAAGTTAAAAGAAAACATTCTTCGTACTTTTGTCGGAAAAGTCAAAAAGTACCTCGTACGAAAAACGACAAAAGATTCCTTTTATTTCTTTTACTAAAAACTCACCGAAGGGTAAAAATGGATTTAAACAATTTTAGGTGGATTAAGATAATATTACATATTGATGAAACATGGATGTGGATGATAAAATACATCCCAGTAAGTACTTACGAATAAACAATCTCGAATAAAATGAGATTGTGATATTTCCCTTACCTTAGGTCCGACTTGCTTTGTAAGTGTCCGAACCTCCTGTATAATGATTTAAATCATGTTATTGACTTATTACAGAATCATATTCATTGTTATGATATCATATATGGTTCACTTATGACATTATATTACCCGTTCTTTTGTAAATTCCATGTTAAAGAAGCGTTTTGGGTAAAATCGTTTCATTTATCGTAGGTGTTTTGACTTGTTGTTCTTGACATCATTATTACTTATATCATGATTTACTCACTTCCAGAATATAAAATATGATTTATATATCATATATATTCAGTATATATATATATATAATAGGTAGATAAATAAAATGAAAAACACCGTTCATGGAGACGGTAGTCCGTACGTACGCATGAACGCTGTTTTCCTTTCCTTATTGTCTTGAATGGAAGTAAGTTGATGACATACATATATATATATATATACATAAATCCAGTAACTTTATAATGTCATATATTTCATTATTATTTCTTATATATACTTTATAATCATTCTTAAATGGTTAACATGGAGAATGAATCTCATCGCGTCGTGGAGACGGTATTCCGTACGTACGCACGAGCGATGATATCATTTCTATAAATATTGAATTGAATTGGAGTGGATTATACAATATATCAGAATCAATATGATGTTTTAATAACTATGTATAGTTATTCTTTACACCATTATACCCATCCATGTAAGGTGGTGGTGGAAAATAGATTACACCACGGCGTGGAGACGGTATTCCGTACGTACGCACGCGCGGTGATTTCTTTTTCCGTAGGATGGATAGATGGTGAAATAGGGTTGTTTCATACTTATAATAACATATCAGTATATGAGTGATACTGATGTTATTACTTCATAATGAAACAACCTAAGAAGAAGAAGTGGAAGAAGAAATAAAGATGAAAGAATTGGTAACGGTAATTACCTCTTCTTTGAAGCGCCTCTTTGAGACCTCCTCTTAGGGCACTAGAATTGGTCTTTGAGGAAGACCAGAACCTCTAGGATGTTTCTAGGGAAGTGGAGAAGAGATTTTGGCCGGGGTTGGCCGAGCTTGAGTGCTCAAATTGGTGTGAGGTGGAGGGGGAGGAGGTGTCCTTTTATAAGGGAGGAGAGGGGCACCTTAGGAATATCTCAAAATATTATTTTATATTAAAGTCAAAATCAGTTTATAATGGTTCCAAAGGGTCTTATTTCGAAGATAAGGTGGGGAGGGGTCGAAATCCTATCAACCAATAGAATTTAGACAAGTTTAGGATATTATTTTAACCTTATCAATTAGATTTAACTCTAAGTTAAATAATTTAACTTTTACCATGTCTTTTTGTTTTCTTTCACTATATGGTTAATACACATACTATAACATGCCAAAAGAACCCCAAATTGTTTATTATTAATATTTATATCCTTATCTAAGTCATTTGGCCGAACCTTAGATTTTTAGGAATACAATAACAATTAATAATATAATATTTGATTTAAAAACTATTTTGTGTCAATTTTGACACTATTTGATATATGATTTTTGTGAAAGTCATAACAGAATTAAATGTTCGAACCAAGTTGATTAAATCAACATTAATATATCATAGTAACCTAGAAAATTAGTGGAATTCATAAAAATTTTCAAATTACATTTATTTTGGTGTTTATAACATCAATTATGTCAATATTTCATTAATAAGATAATTACTGCATCATCGTTGTGTCATAAATAAATTAAATTATTTGATGTCTAAAAATTACAAATAAAATACCATCATGTAGGAAATCATTTTAGCTTTCTAATGAATATTTACAATCGAATTTATCTTATGTATAACCCCATATTAAAAATGATTTACTTATTAAACTTTGATTTTAACTATTTTAACCTTTCTTTAAATAAAATAATAATAAATGTCCTAATCTAATCCAAGTGGGCCTAAATGGTCATATTTTATTCCTAAGTTTGTTTTTGGTCGAATTACACTTGTCCAATAGAATTAGGACATGTGTTAGGGTAATAGTAATATCATATTTACCCTTAGTTACCCTATTTACTATTAACCGCGGTAAAAAAAAGTAAAAAGTTACTATTCACCAAAAAATTATTTTCATTTCATTAAACCACATTTTAGTCCTTGATATTAACCGTGTCTCTCGGATTTTCGAAATTCCATTCACAGAAGCGGCAAAATTAAGTTTTATGAAAAATTTAGTTTTTTTAACTACCACTTAGTAGTTTCACTATTCATCAAAAATTGATGTTTTTCAGAACAATGCCAAAATTTCATCCTAAGCTATATTTCATATTCCGAATTCAAAAATGAAGTCTATTTTACCAAATTCATAACATAGAAGTTGCATTAATTAATTTTATAATTAAATCCCGCTGTTAAAATAAATAGCGTGTTTTTAGAAAACAATATATATCAAAAGATTGACACTTGATTATGTCTGGTTTAAATGTGAAATTACAACCAATAACCAACATTGTATTAAATTGTAAAAATATATTCTAAATATACTTTAGAACCACTCAAATTAATAATTTATCACTATTAATTATTTCGATTAAAAAAGTTGTTTTTAATTATAATTTAGTAATTTTCACTATTCATCAGAATGTGAAAGTTATCCGAAAAGTACCAAAATTTCACCTTAGGCTAAATTCGATACTCCGAATCCAATAATGATGTTAATTTTGAAAAATAAGATTTACAGAATTTTAAAAAGTGGTTATTACTATTCATAATGGCTAGTTTTAATAATATTTTAATAGCACATCGTTGTTTAGTGAAACTTGGTATTGCGTATTACACACGCTATCGAGGAAGGTCGCGATTGCGTGTAATGCAAGGCAAGTCAAGGATGCATGTTGTGCAAGCTCCTTTTGGTGTAGCGTACAACACAAGACATTAATAAAATTAAAAAGAATATTTTTTTATAAAATCTTGGGCTGTTACATTCTACCCCCCTTAAAATGAATTTCACCCTCGAAATTCGTCGGGGTTATAAATGGTTTACTATTCGAAAGTTTCTTTAATAGAAACCCACATCGTAAAAAGGAATATCAAAACCAATCTTTAAAAACAAAAGTATGAAATGTAACGGTTACCTAAATAAACTAATCATTGGGTTTCCACATAGGTGAAAATATGGATATGGAAGAGAAATCTAACCATCATGTTCTGATGGAGAGTGGTAGAGAACATGGCTATGGAAAAGCCAGTAATCACAAATCCATATATTTGTGATGATATAAGGTACCATCTGATTCATCAGGTATAAGAGAACTAGGACAACATTTTTGGTTTTCAAGATCATTTCCCTAAAGTTAAAGAATTTGAATTAGAATAAATACTTACTTTATTTTGGTACAATCTCACTGTTGTTCATGCCTTTAACAATTTCCACTTCATCTCTTAAATAAATGAAGTTGAATTTGTTATTCGTGAAGTGTTAGCAGATCATGTGATAGAATGACGGGTCATTCCATCTGTCTCAAACAAAAGGTTAGCAAAAATTATATGCATAAATCGATCTATAGTGAGATTAATCATATATGGTTCCTAAAATGGACTTATAATTCATATATCATACTGCTTAATATAATAAAACTAGTTTCTACTAAACAGGGACTTCCTGTAGGTCAGTGGTAGGTGATAAAGGCCAGTCGAACTTCGGTTGTGGGTTCGATTCCTATAGCCTTGTCCGAAGCGATGGGCTGTCTCCCGTCCTGCAGGTTGTCCTTTTTCTAAAAATACGTTACTATAACATCCCATCAATAATATCGAAAATCTTCTATCCTTAAACAATACTAACTTATGTCCAACATAATCCAGTCTAATCTTTAGGCTTATACATAATACTGCAGTCCACACTCATAATATAGTGACAATGATTACCAGAGATATAATACTGTCGTTGATCCCCACATATCATAAGATATGTCTTGTTGGTCACATTCCAAACATTCAAAGTCCTTAATCATGTATTCTCTTGAATACCCATTGAACCATAGTGAAAACTTGAATGCAGTTAAAAGTTAACACTTTCCACATACCAAAATCCTCAAAATTCTATATACTCAAACCATGATATCACTTAGTCCTTATATCAATCATGAGCTCATGAATACTGTTAAACATCTCGTTTTCTCGTTTTCCCTTCATTATGCGCATATCATCTTATTTCCAAAAATATCTGAATAACCTTTCATGGATACTGGTAACATTAATCAGACAACAGTGTAACAATCCTTACATGTCTCTTTATTCTAAAGTACCATGAGATTACTTATACAACATTACACATGATAAACATGTAATCATTCCACTACATTCTTAAACCATTGACTGTGCTTCAACAATTCTTTCATCTCACATATCATTTGTAGTCTCTTCATCATCATCCACATAAATACTACCCATACGACCATACTGATTCTCTTCATGAGACTTTCCCTTAGGGCATTGGTTTGCATAATGCCCGTACATTCCACATTTAAAGCATTTTACCATTGTTGATGTCGTAGCAATACCATTATCCTCATCCATGGTGTTAATTGAACCTTTTCCTTTGCACTTACTTGCTTTGTGTCCTTCTTTTCCACACCCAAAGCATCTTCCAGTTCCTTTGAAACATTCTACTTGATGCCTCTTCCCACATGAATTACATAAGGGAAATTGAACTTTCTTTCCTCTATGATCATCATGAAACTCCATCTTTCTCTTATTAGCCGAGTCAGGAAACTTACCAAATTTTACTTTATTGATCATATTATGAGATTGCTGATTCGGCATAATAATGATGTTTGGACTTCCAAATCCCATTTCATTATGAAGAATATCATTCCATTGTCCATCATATCCTCCATTATCGTGAATCATCTTGTTTCCAGCCATTTTCTAAAACCCAAAAAGAATAGTGTGAGAGGCAAAAATCATGCTAGGGAAAACAACATAATAAAGGGGGAGTATCCTCAATATCTAATATCTTAGGTTAAATTCTATGATCGTTACCGTAGTTCTAGGACTATATCTTATACGTATACTTATCCTTAGGGACATCCCTAGACATACGTTAGAAATATCTCTAGGGATCTCACTAACGTTTTCGCATCCAAGTTTCCAAAGGTTGACTAAACCTTTCCTCTGATACCAACTGTAGAGACCCGAAGCCTGACGTACATGGACTTTACATTACATTTGCGGAATACTTAGTACATAACAAAAACACACACAAAAGGATCGTAATAGTTTAGTGTCTTTGGAAACTCGGAATGTAATCTTCTAATCGTGGTTAAAGATCTTCAATATCTCCCATAAAGGTCATCCCTTTTTTTTACCTAAAACCTTTCTTTATATCCTGGGGAAAAGAAAACATAAAAGGGTGAGCTCAAATGCTCAGTAAGGGTAAACAAAAGAAAAAAATCAATCACATCATATACATAAGAACATAGCTTTTGGAAATCTTAACCTGCAAAAAAGCTCATAATATCATAACATGGGATAAATCATAGAAGTGAAATGTAATCCCAATAATCATAACTTAAAACATGAAACTTTGTGCCATACACACATAATCATAGAAAATCATTTCTTGTTAGTCAAGACTCATTGCCAAGACTATCTTAGTGGACAAAGTCCCTTTCTGAATCGAGTAACCCTCGTTTCAGTCCTGTTTCACTGAACCGGTATAACCTACCATTTCAGCCATGTCTATCTCATGAGATATAAAATCTTTACCCAATGCATTGGAGGGAGATATAGGTCCCACCCATCTCATAATGAATCCTTTATTATGTGTGCCACATAATCATAAAACATACATCATCGCATAACACATGTAACAAAAATGGGATTCTTGAAACATCATGACATCATAAATCAATTCATATAAGATAAAGGAATTCATAAAAATGTTTCCATCACAACATAATCAAATCCATGTAATAATAGGGATAAAAATAGAACCCTTTTATTATCTTAGATGGAAAATAATTTTGATAAAATACTTGAACTTCATTCTTGAGGAAAATATCCTTTCTTCTTCAAAAACACTTTTCTTTTATTAACATGTCATACAATTATAAACTAAAAGAAGTTGATTAAAAATAAACTTGAAAAACTTGTAAAGGAAGCTTCTTGGGAATAATGTTTTAAAAATCCATTCATACCGTATAAGTTAAAAGAAAACATTCTTCGTACTTTTGTCGGAAAAGTCAAAAAGTACCTCGTACGAAAAACGACAAAAGATTCCTTTTATTTCTTTTACTAAAAACTCACCGAAGGGTAAAAATGGATTTAAACAAATTTTAGGTGGATTAAGATAATATTACATATTGATGAAACATGGATGTGGATGATAAAATACATCCCAGTAAGTACTTACGAATAAACAATCTCGAATAAAATGAAATTGTGATATTTCCCTTACCTTAGGTCCGACTTGCTTTGTAAGTGTCCGAACCTCCTGTATAATGATTTAAATCATGTTATTGACTTATTACAGAATCATATTCATTGTTATGATATCATATATGGTTCACTTATGACATTATATTACCCGTTCTTTTGTAAATTCCATGTTAAAGAAGCGTTTTGGGTAAAATCGTTTCATTTATCGTAGGTGTTTTGAATTGTTGTTCTTGACATCATTGTTACTTATATCATGATTTACTCACTTCCAGAATATAAAATATGATTTATATATCATATATATTCAGTATATATATATATATAATAGGTAGATAAATAAAATGAAAAACACCGTTCATGGAGACGGTAGTCCGTACGTACGCATGAAGGATGTTTTCCTTTCCTTGTTGTCTTGAATGGAAGTAAGTTGATGACATACATATATATATATATATACATAAATCCAGTAACTTTATAATGTCATATATTTCATTATTATTTCTTATATATACTTTATAATCATTCTTAAATGGTTAACATGGAGAATGAATCTCATCGCGTCGTGGAGACGGTATTCCGTACGTACGCACGAGCGATGATATCATTTCTATAAATATTGAATTGAATTGGAGTGGATTATAAAATATATCAGAATCAATATGATGTTTTAATAACTATGTATAGTTATTCTTTACACCATTATACCCATCCATGTAAGGTAGTGGTGGAAAATAGATTACACCACGGCGTGGAGACGGTATTCCGTACGTACGCACGCGCGGTGATTTCTTTTTCCGTAGGATGGATAGATGGTGAAATAGGGTTGTTTCATACTTATAATAACATATCAGTATATGAGTGATACTGATGTTATTACTTCATAATGAAACAACCTAAGAAGAAGAAGTGGAAGAAGAAATAAAGATGAAAGAATTTGTAACGGTAATTACCTCTTCTTTGAAGCGCCTCTTTGAGACCTCCTCTTAGGGCACTAGAATTGGTCTTTGAGGAAGACCAGGACCTCTAGGATGTTTCTAGGGAAGTGTAGAAGAGATTTTGGCAGGGGTTGGCCGAGCTTGAGTGCTCAAATTGGTGTGAGGAGGAGGGGGAGGAGGTGTCCTTTTATAAGGGAGGAGAGGGGCACCTTAGTAATATCTCAAAATATTATTTTATATTAAAGTCAAAATCGGTTTATAATGGTTCCAAAGGGTCTTATTTCGAAGATAAGGTGGGGAGGGGTCCAAATACTATCAACCAATAGAATTTAGACAAGTTTAGGATATTATTTTAACCTTATCAATTAGATTTAACTCTAAGTTAAATAATTTAACTTTTACCATGTCTTTTTGTTTTCTTTCACTATATGGTTAATACACTTACTATAACATGCCAAACGAACCCCAAATTGTTTATTATTAATATGTATATCCTTATCTAAGTCATTTGGCCGAACCTTAGATTTTTAGGAATACAATAACAATTAATAATATAATATTTGATTTAAAAACTATTTTGTGTCAATTTTTACACTATTTGATATATGATTTGTGTGAAAGTCATAACAGAATTAAATGTTCAAACCATGTTGATTAAATCAACATTAATATATCATAGTAACCTAGAAAATTAGTGGAATTCATAAAATTTTCAAATTACATTTATTTTGGTGTTTATAACATCAATTATGTCAATATTTCATTAATAAGATAATTACTGCATCATCGTTGTGTCATAAATAAATTAAATTATTTGATGTCTAAAAATTACAAATAAAATACCATCATGTAGGAAATCTTTATAGATTTCTAATGAATATTTACAATCGAATTTATCTTATTTATAACCCCATATTAAAAATGATTTACTTATTAAACTTTGATTTTAACTATTTTAACCTTTCTTTAAATAAATTAATAATAAATGTCCTAATCTAATCCAAGTGGGCCTAAATGGTCATATTTTATTCCTAAGTTTGTTTTTGGTCGAATTACACTTGTCCAATAGAATTAGGACATGTGTTAGGGTAATAGTAATATCATATTTACCCTTAGTTACCCTATTTACTATTAACCGCGGTAAAAAAAAGTAAAAAGTTACTATTCACCAAAAAATTATTTTCATCTCATTGAACCACATTTTAGTCCTTGATATTAACCGTGTCTCTCGGATTTTCGAAATTACATTCACAGAAGCGGCAAAATAAAGTTTTATGAAAAATTTAGTTTTTTTAACTACCACTTAGTAGTTTCACTATTCATCAAAAATTGATGTTTTTCAGAACAATGCCAAAATTTCATCCTAAGCTATATTTCATATTCCGAATTCAAAAATGAAATCTATTTTACCAAATTCATAACATAGAAGTTGCATTAATTAATTTTATAATTAAATCCCGCTGTTAAAATAAATAGCGTGTTTTTAGAAAACAATATATATCAAAAGATTGACACTTGATTATGTCTGGTTTAAATGTGAAATTACAACCAATAACCAACATTGTATTAAATTGTAAAAATATATTCTAAATATACTTTAGAACCACTCAAATTAATAATTTATCACTATTAATTATTTCGATTAAAAAAGTTGTTTTTAATTATAATTTAGTAATTTTCACTATTCATCAGAATGTGAAAGTTATCCGAAAAGTACCAAAATTTCACCTTAGGCTAAATTCGATACTCCGAATCCAATAATGAAGTTATTTTTGAAAAATAAGATTTACAGAATTTTAAAAAGTGGTTATTACTATTCATAATGGCTAGTTTTAATAATATTTTAATAGCACATCGTTGTTTAGTGAAACTTGGTATTGCGTATTACACACGCTATCGAGGAAGGTCGCGATTGCGTGTAATGCAAGGCAAGTCAAGGATGCGTGTTGTGCAAGCTCCTTTTGGTGTAGCGTACAACACAAGACATTAATAAAATTAAAAAGAATATTTTTTTTATAAAATCTTGGGCTATTACACCCACCATTATTAAGCTCCATTAAAAATCAAGATACTATAAAGATACAATAGGGAGGAATGAATGTTTCTATGTATGATTTTTATGATCAAATAACTAACTCAGTACTCCCTTGAAAGGATCCAGGTTGGCTACTTCCACAAACAGATGTTTGAGAACGGTCTCCAAATATAAATTTATTCTAGTGTTCTACCCTTGTGCATTGAAACTTATACCACAATCATTTTCTAGGGTGATAGTGTAAGAGATATTAATCAAAAATGGATTCCATATAGTTGGAGATGGTGGTGGTCGTTTTAGTAAGCAATCATTTATTGTATCTATAAGGCGACATTCGGATGGATCTTAACATAAGATATTATTCCAGGATAAGACTCAGCCACATGGTCACGTGACACAAGGACCACATAGGGGATCAAGGAATCCTAGGGAGGGTGGTTATATAATTGTAGTGGGAGGTGTTACATGGTATATGATTTTATGACAAGATGTGTTGTGGTCAGCATACAGATAGAAGATGGACCTCCATGGAAGAGTCAATATTATGATAATGTATCTCTTAAGAGAGGGCATGATACACCCAGAGAGGCAGAGCATGTAGAGAAGTAGGTGGGGGTCCCATAATGGGAGTTAAGGGAGATGGGTGATGTTATGAGCAACTCCCACTTCCAACGCTATGTGATCCAAGTCCGGCTAAGGTAAATGGAAGTTAAGGACAAGGTAAGCTTTATTCTATAGTGGCATATGACCCAACAACTAAATATATTATTAGTGGAATGATATATGTTTATTTAAATCATTCTTTAGTTCTATTTAACATAATTTTTTAGTAATTACATCAACTCTTTACTCTTGGTACAATATGAAGTTCTCCTAATGGAGGATTTTACCTCAAATTGTTTCTTTGAGGTTTTTAGGAAAAATTATTCTTTGATATCCTTTATAAGCTGGAAGTGCACATTTTCTATTGGTGGAGATTTTTTTTATGGTGCTTAATTTTAATCATGATGAGAGGTTATGACATAATATTGGATGTGGAATAGTTTTCTATGGTCTAATCCTAGATGGTTTGTCATGATAGATGAGTTATTTGTCTTTTCCTGGATGTTATGAAATTATCCTCTATGTGTGAGAGAGATATCATGTCAAGATGAGTGAATTTTGAGAGAAGTAGGATGAAAACAATCACCCATCAGTTGGCGAGTGTATCCCTTGGCATAGAGGTCTCTTTATGAAACTGAATTCATTCAGTCACTGAGGATTTTATAGAGATATTTATTTGGGAGATTGTAGAAGTAGTTATATGGTAGGAAATAGTGTTTTACCTTGACTTTCACCATTTTACTGCTCTAATATATTCTATGGAATTAGGGATATCCCAAACAGATCTATGAGAGATTCGGTTGTAGTTAGAAGACCTTTGAGAGAAGGGTTTTATCTGATCTATTGTGTCCCCCTGAGAAGCTCCAGTGTTTTTCCATAAAAAATTAATATGGAATATTATAACATTGTATAGATTATTATCACCTGATCTAGGACATGATAAATAACAAGTTACCCTTTGATCAGTTGTGAGCTATGAGATGGTTATTTAAGATTGATCATAGGTCTAGTTACCTCCAGTTT
The DNA here is from genome assembly GCA_963277665.1 of Viscum album. Lineage (NCBI taxonomy): Eukaryota > Viridiplantae > Streptophyta > Magnoliopsida > Santalales > Viscaceae > Viscum > Viscum album. The sequence continues at coordinate 535,668,338 of OY728126.1, forward strand.
GGAGTTTTCAAGGATGCAATTTCCAATATGAAATTCATATGGTGTTACAAACACTATGAGTTCGGTGTGGTGCGTTTTGGTGCGATGAATTACCTATCTATATTTATATATTTTATGAACTAGATCTTCCAACTATACTTGGACTGATTTTTTGTTTTCATCATTGATTACATACTCATATACTTCGTGTTAGAGGAGAAGAATACAAAGATCATGAGGGTGATCCTATACTTATTTTGGAGCGTCATATTTATAGTATGCTCTATAATTTCCTATTATAGATAAATGAGGTTCACATTATATGCAATCCCATTTCTTAGACAATATTATTTTTGGACCAGGTGATGATCTAAGTAGTGATTTCTGGGGAGACACCCATGAATGCGTCAAAGGTACAGAGTTTTCTTAGCATGGAAGGGAAATTAAACTGGTTTTTGGAAGACATCTCAATGATTTTATCCCCATTCTACTCATTGAAATAGAAATGGAATATGTGTAAATAGAATGAGAAATTCGAAAGATTTGTGGAGGATTTCTGGTTGATACTGAACTATTCTCTTATTTTGAAACTAACAAAGGATGGAATGGAGTATATATTGTATTTTAATTCTTCTAGGGATGTGATCGATTGGGTGTTTATGTAGAGAAATGTAGTTATCACATATGTTTTGAGGAAGACGATACACCATGAGCATAACTATGTGACTCAAAACCAATATTTGGTATCAGTAATCTTTACCCTAAGGATGTGGAGGAACTATCTTCTTAGAGAGGGCTTTATTATTTACTTAGACCAAACGTGTCTTAGGAATGTTTTCATATATGGAGACCTAAACCTGATGTTGAGGAGCTTGTTAGAGTTTTTCTAAGACTATGATTTTGAGATAGTTTATAATATATGGAAGAGAAACATAGTGGTATATACTCTTAGAGAGAAGTCATAGGATCTATTGGTGGATGAGTCATCTAAGTAGTCATATTCAGTGTACTTTACCATTTTTGAAGGGGAGGGTACCTCTTTTAAATAGTCAATGGTGTTGACCCATACTGTTATCCAATGGGTCGTGGAGGCTCAGCTGGGAGTCATTGACTATAAGGTCCTATGTGACAAGATATCCTTAAGAGATTCACCCGATGGATATTCAGAAGGATAGAATAACATCATCAATTTATAGGAATGGATGTTGGTCTTAGTCATGATGCATGAGAAGGTTATGAGAGAGTTTCTTAAATATTCTTTGGCTATATATAACGATGTATAGAATATGTATAGATACTTGAAATGGTAATTTTTTGTGTTAATAAGAGGTGGAGTGTGGCCGTGTTTGTCTCTTGGTGCCTCACTTATCTGTAGGTGAACGCTAAGCACTAGGTTTTGAATTGTTTGTAGGGTCCTCTTGAGATATCAAGATAGAAATATGATAGACTATCTATAAACTTTATGAGAGGTCTTCTATAGACTGCAAGATGTCATAATGCCATCCGAGTGATAGTTGAATTACTTATGAAGTCAACACACTTCTTTAGTAGTTGAATTACTTATGAAGTCAACACACTTCCTTACTATCAGGGAGCAAAGTTCATTGAAGAGTTGAGCTAATTGTATTTGTGGTACATTATCCACCTTTACATGAATCCATCGACAACTATCTCCAACTATGATGCACAGTTCATTTCATGGGTATGGAGAGTCCCATAAGAGTCATTCAGGACCTATATGAGGGTAATTATATACATTCAGCCCTAAAAAGATGTCCATACTAAGGGCACTATATAGGTTCTAGAAGATTTGATGAGGGCCTTCATGTTAGACTTTGTCTGCAACAGGGAAGATCACATTCCCTTGTTGGAGTTTCATTATTACAAAAGTTATCCATTTACAATCAACATGGATCTTATCAAGGCCCTGTATGGGAGACCCTACTGGTAAACCTTATACTGATAGGAGATCATTGGGGCATTAGTAGTTTAGATAGAGATGGTGTAGGAAATGGTATAGGTGCTGAAAAAAAAGTTATATGTGATCAGAAAACATATGAGGATAGATCAGAAAAGGTAGAAATTATATGTATACTGAATTCATAAGTCCTTATTATTTGTGTAGGGATACCACATTTTTCAGAGAGTATCCCCATGATGAGATTTGGATAGATTCAATAATGTAAGAAATATATCCTTGAGGATCATCTTGCCATTTGAAATTTTTTATAAGGTTGGTGAGGTTTCCTTCTACCTCTCCATATCCGAAAAGTTGTAGTAGGTGCATGGCTTCATCCATTTTTAATAACTGATGAGATACGTTCATGATGCCACATGTATTATTAACAAGGGTGAGCTAGAAATTGAGTATGGAGAAACATTCTGGGATCACCTGGTGGTGATCAATGACCGGAAAGAGAGGACCTTACGTGCATAAATCATTCCATGGTTTGGGTGTTTCTCCTACAAGAGAGCATCTATGAGATCACCTATGAGTGGGAGAGATATATGAGGGTTTAATATCCCAATATTTATTTTAGTTTTTATTGCTTGAGGATGAAAATGATGAAGGGGTGAATAATATAGAGATCCTATTTTGGAAAATATTTTTAGAGCCACAACTACGATAGTGCACGATTTCAAGGCCTAGTGTTCTCAGAATATATTTTATAAAAATTCTAGTAATATTTTATATCAAACACACACAATTATTCATAAATGATATAATATATCTTAAAAAGAGTCATGAATCAGAAATATGAGAGCACAATTGACTCTAGAATATTAGTATTACCCTAGGCATTACTATTGTTTTTCTGTGCAAGATGTTTGAATAAAGTAGCCTTTGGTCGGTCTGTTTAGTGGATTAAATTGATTGATTGATTGATTTAATTAATTAAATGACATATAATAACCTCCTCTATAAATGTTCCATTATGGGGAATTTCTAGGGTCAGTATCATAACCATGAGTCTATTGAGACAAATAATCCACCTTATTATGCTGGGGAATTGAGATAGGGTGACTAAGAACCTCTAGATCCTGGTGAATCGAGGTGCAACGAACACAACAGATCTTATAAGTCATTAGTAGATACATTCTTCACCAATTAATGATCCAATTTCAATGTCAAAATGCTCATTTTTTATTCCACCTATTATGATTAAAATATTGATCTTGGTCAATTACTTTTCCTTGATGTTTGATTAACCTAAGCCATTGCATGTGACCATGTATCATTTTTCAATTTTTTATTCGATTTATCCATGTTGGGGAATTTTTTCAACAACAAAAACCCCAATATAAATTCATTATCCCATATCACCGGTCCTATTATTGTTACACTTTTTTCATTCATATTCCACCATAGTTTTTTCATGATCTTTCCTATTATCCTACGGGGTTATAGTTTGACAATATCGAGTGGGATAAAGCATGATTGATCTCCTTTTTTCATGGATGATTCACGTGGGATTAATAGATAAATTATTATAGGACATATCTGGATTTTTTTTGGTTAGAGGATAATTCCTCTATGGATCAGGAAGTTGGGGAGAAAATGGGAGGTTCCCCAAGTGATTACAATGTAAGGAGGGTTTGTACAGGTGAAATATATTCCATTTTCTAGTCAACAGACATTCAGAAACGATGGAATAAGGTGATAAATACTAGTTTCATGTGGGATACTAGCATATTTTTAGAAGGAAATGGAAGATATTGAATAAATGATGACATATTTGGGTGTCTATGAAAATCACAACTATATTCTATGTAATTTATAAAATCACAGAGTATGTTATTCATAAATCTATGGAACTAGGGTTTTCAAAAGATTATAAGTATTAGATGCCATGGGGACCGCCACATGTCTTGTGATTTTGTTTTGGTGGCCTAGACTGTACTCCGTGAGTACATAAATAGGGAAATTTCTAGGAACACACCATGTACAAGAACATGGGGAAGTGTACATGGACTCAGCTCGGAGAAAATGGCTCGACCCAGGGTGGTTGAGAAAATCCTTTTACTATATTTTAATCCCTTGTGGGACTACATGGCCAATAAAATGTTTTAAATAAATCCTACAGATATGAAAAGTAGTTAAACCACACACCATTTAGGTCCCCTATATTCCAAATAAATTATTTGGAGGAAACCTCAACCAATTTTATATACATCATTTGGACTCAGATTTTGGCCCTCAAGTAGCCTATCCATTTTTCTCTTCCATGTAAAAGAAAATAGTCACCATATTTTTGCAGTTTTAGATATGATGTGTGATGTTCTAGGCATGATTCTTCTTTATTGAATACTCAAAAATGATAGTGATTAAACACTATCATCAGAGTGGTTCCCCCTACTAAGACAAGGCACGGGTCCTCTATCTACTGAGTGGAACTCCCTTGTGTAGTTAGGGAATGATACCTCTATCAAAAAAGTCTCACCCTCCTTCTAGGATAGGGAATATGTCATGTATCGACCATCAAAGTTGAACCATCCTATGAAGCAATGGCATGTGTCATATATCCACAATCAGAGTGGAACCCTCTTGCTGGGATTGTGCATGGGTCCCCAATTGATTATTAGAGTGGAACCCTCTTACTGGGACAAGGCATGGGACCTATGCCTACCATTATAGTGTAACCCTACAACAGAGTCAAGGGAAGGGTACTCTATCAGCAGAGTTCCTCCCTATTGGTGGATCAGGTCAAGTGTCATAAATATATTTATTGGAACCCTCCTATTGGATTAGGCTAAGGGTCCTCTATCTATTGAGTGGAACCGTCCTATTCTATAAGGTCATGGGTCCTCTACGTTGATATAATTTACCCTTGACTATGAATAATAGTAGTTAGGTATGAATTAATATTTATTCTACTTCAAACAGAAATTTGATATGATATGAGTCATTTGTGGTAATTTTTGAACTAATGGGAGACTCTTTTTCTATGATAGGTTTTGATATAGAGATCACCTGTCTCTCTCATATTGGTTTTTTATGAGTTTATATCTCTATTTTATAGTTTTAGTTTCTCTTTTTATATGGTTTAATATATCTATATATATCATTTATCTTTTTGTCCCTTCTTCTTTCAGAGATTCCTACTGGCTATGTATATACTCACCACTGTATGGGATTTTCCCACACATTTGTCCCCATATATAGATTACAGATAGGTTTTTAGAAACTAAATATGAAGATAGGAAAACCCATTTTCATTCGACAATATACAATGCTCAGATCTTGGATATTTGAAGTTGGGATCTCTCATTATTTAATGTTCCAATTATTTTTAGGTTGGTACATTCTTCTGGAAGAACATATATTTTTATTTTTTTACTTATTTAGATTACACTATTTTACTCAGGTATTTCCCTTGAGTTTGTTTCATGGATGATTTTTATTCTAGATTTTACATAATTTTTATTTATTCCATGGCACTTCTGTATGGAGATAGTTTTTTTATGTTTAGAGGTACTTAGGAAAAGGCCCCGCATATTAGTTATTCCTTTGATTGCTTGTCTGCGACCCCTGGCCTGTGGTGGTGGGCAAAGGGTACATGCATCTTGATCCCCATTGGAATGGGTCATGACATTGCATACATCTTAAAAATCAAAGCATGTCATAAATATTCATAATAATTCATTATGTTAAATAAAAATTACTTTGGTAAAAATTATTTGAAATTGATTATTATAGATGAAAAATATAACTAATCAAAAGAGATGTAAAAATTCCTTTTCATTTAAATATTCCTCTTAAAGAAAAAAATTAAATTAAATCATAATTGATCATGAATATATATATATATATATTCTTGTGAAATACCTTAAATATTCATTATATAAACCAAATAAAAATTTATTAGTTCATAATAAAAAATAATTCTGAACGAAGTGGAAATTGAGACAAAATGGATTACCTCATGCTTACCTTTTATTAAATGTGATTTAACCTACTATATAATTGTTTTATACATGTTTTATAACAGAAACATATTAATATTTATAATATCATATAGTATCATTTTATGAAATCTTCTAACACTTTAGTTAATAATTTTAATTATTACTATTTCTTCATGGGTTAACATCCTTGGTTTCTCATGCATGTTTTTTCATGAAAGAATCTAGTCTTGAGAATAAGAAGTATTTCTATTATCCCCAAAATAATAACAATGTAAAAAATATCATATTAATTCATTATTAAATTTTATAATCATTATTTAAATTTTAACATTTAAAATTAATTACATCGCTTCATAGAGATGGTAAGATGTATGTACACACGAGCGACATTACCATTTCCTTCATGGGTGAAATGGTATGTAATTAGATGATATACTTTTATTAAATAACAAAAATCATGTCATTATTAACACATATATTCATTACATTCATCATTATTACTGTCCAGGTTCTTCATTGATGGAAACCAAATTACATCCGTTCACGGGGCGGTAGTTCTACGTATACAGGGGAGATGGTTTTTTCCATTGGATGAATAAGGAGATAAGTAAATATTTATATATAAAAATAAAATAATCTCATTATATGGGAGATATTTTATTATTTTATTTTATTTTTTAACACATACATGAAGGTGGTAAAATAAAAATTAAAAATAATGATCTTCATAAAGACAATTACCTTAGCTTAGAAAAATGGACATTGGATATCTTATTAAGGAATATAGTGCTGGTATTTTAGAAATTTCAGTAGCTCTTGAACCTTGTTAAGATGATTGAGAGGTAATTTTTTTTGGTTCGGTTCATCTAAATGGAATGAGAGTTGTAATGGAATGAGGGAATGGGTGCCATTTAATAATTAATGAGAAGTGGCATTTTAATAAATACAAAAAACTATTAAATAATGAAAATACACTCTAAAAAAGAACATAAAAAATTGATAAATAATGGAGTGTAGGTAATGTTAAGATTATAAAATTCTCCAACACTAAAAATAAAATTTCTTTAGTCATGTTATTATCTTATCTCAAAGGTTATTCACTTTTACCAATTATATTTTCATCACGATAACTCATTTTTTAATAGTGGAAAATTATCCATTAATCCAATGTGAAAATGTACCTTATTAGATATATTGGACCCTAATGATTAAATTATTTAAATCCAATTTATCAAATAAAGAATTCATATGTTTGAAAATTTTATTTTAATATAAGTCCATATAATGGGAAAATCCCCGTCTTAAGCTTAACCATTGTAAATAGATTTTACTATTTTTACTATTCCTTATGACAAAAAAATTGTGTTAAATTTATTAAAAAAATTAATTATAATATATCCAAATAGAGAATCAATTTTCTAAAATTAAAACTCACAATATGTATAATTTAACTTAAATAGAAACCCATAAAATATGTTGAAAATTGGTTTTTCAACAAATGCTTTTTAAAAGAATAAGATGGTTTTATATTAACTAGATGGTTACAAATAATAATTATTTGGATTTAAATTATTATACTTATAGATATAATTTTAAAATTTCAATAAATAATTTATTCATTATCAATTATTTAATTTATCTAAAATTTAAAGTCATAATGCAATTTTTGAAAAATTATTTTTTAAAAATTAACCCTTTTACCCCTAAATGATATAATAATTATTTATATAAAATAAATATTAATTAAATTATTATTTATAAATATTATAATACATTATAATCAATAAAATCATGTATATTTAGATACTTCATTTTCAATTACTCATTAAAACTTATTTCGATGGGAAAATTGAAAAATTAAATATACCCTTTTTTGACCATGAATGTTTGAAATTAAACCTATAAAATTAGAATTTTTTTCCATCAAAAAATAAAATGTTGATTAAACAATTCTTTTATTATTATATTATTTTTACCTAATATAATTTATTATTTGGAGATATATTTTTTCCTCATGTAAAAATATTATCCTTGAATGTTTTATGGATATTACATTCTATACAAACATGGGTGGTTATTCATCAATACATAACATGGTTCCCACATTGCGTCCTCCATTTTATGATTTTTCCAAAGTAACATTACCAGTAAAGTAATATAATTCCTCAACACTTTCTTTCTAGTGTCAAGAATCTAGATAGGCACTTCATAGTAAGATAGATAATGTTCAATTTTTATTTCATCATTGGTGAGTACATGCATTGGGTATGGCATGTACTTCCTTAACAATGATGTATATATATCATCATTTAAATTAGAGAAACTTCGTGGAATTTCTAATATAAAATCTATAAATCCAATTATTCCCTAAATTTAAAAATTTATGATGTACCTTGAACACATTTTCCCTTTCATACCAAAAATTATAACAACCTTACATGAAGACACTTTCAAGAAAACATGATGCCCAACATGAAATTCCCAACCCTTACTCTGGTTATTGACATAACTCTTTTCCCCCTTAAAATTCTTTTCACCAACCTCATCTCAATAAGTTATTGAATGAAATATAATACCATATATTGCTTCATACTAAACTATTTAAATACATGAATTGAAACTATTGTAACTGGAAAACATATCCAAAGGTAAATAATGTTCCCACATACCATGAGAGTAAATTTAGAATAACCAAAACATGTATTATAATTTTTGAATAGTCTTTTCAGACCTACCATCAGTTTGAGGATGGTAACTGGTTATCAAATGAAGCTCAGTATTAAGTGTCTTCTAAGGACTCTTCTAGAATTTCAATATAAATTGGGATTCATGATCCGACCAAATTGAAAGAGGTTATCCATGATGTATTCTAAAATTATCAACATATATCAGTGTGAGGTACTATATAGGTTAATATTATCATATAGTAATGAAATGTAATGTTTTGGTAAGGTTATCTACAATAACCCATACTACACTATTCCTTCTTGGATTCATTGGTAATAATATGATAAATTAAGTATTATTTTAATAATATTTCATTATAGGAATATAAGGAGTTTTTGTGACACATTTAGGGGTTTTTATCCTATCCTTTACATGTTGAAAAAATAATAATCTTGATACATGATCACTATTGTCTACAATCACGTTATCATAGAAACATGTTTCCTTAAATACCTATTACATATTGGTGTTTTATGGGTGTACAGAAATTTTTTTTCTATGATTATTTTACCATAATTCCATTTTATGATTAGGAATAGATTGAATACATAAAATCTTTCCAAATTTCATAATTCAATCTTCACAAACTATGTTATATAATTTTTCAACATTCATAGCTTTGATTTTCTTATGAAAATCTTCATCGTCAACTTGAGAATTTTTTTTCATTATTAATAAATATGGATTGATATTCAATTAAAAAAATTGGGTCATCACCCTCTGATTAATAATTCCCATATCCATATTTACTAGATCTATGAACATAGGATCCCTATTAATCATCATGTTTTGGATTCCATAATCTTTCTGACTGAATGTGTTTTTAGATTTATTTTTCCTCCCATGATAGTAGTGTATTGAGAAATAAAAATACTTTAGTAGCTCTAGTCATCTTCATTTCATCACATTTAGCTATTTTTATAAAAAAAGATGTATTTCAATAACTTTCGGCTTATTTATATCTCACATATTTTGCAATAGACATAATGTTTCAATATCTTAATAGATAAAATTAAAAATTCCAACTCAAGATCTTGGGATGTATATATTTATAAATTATTATTCAATTGAATTGATGTATATGTAATTATATTTTTATTCTGTATATGAAAACCACTTATCCTCATCATCGATGCATCAATACATAACACAAATCCATCATTTCATGATGGTAGAGTCAAAATCCAAACATTGACCTGTATCCTCTTTAATTATTAAAAATATTCCATACATTTCATTGTCTATATGAACAAAACCACCTTATGTATAATATTGGTTAATTAGTTATCCAATAAGGAAAAATGTTAAATGAATCACTGATAGTAACCTTCCAAACCAATAAAACTACATATCTTAGTTATGTTCATTGCTTCATGTTATTCTACAACTGCCATTATCTTCATATTATAATTTGAGATTCCATTATTAGAGAAAATATGGTCATGAAATTAAACTTATGAAATCTATAATTCACAATTACAAAATATCAAATATAAATTATTTCATATAAGAGTCTCAATAATGATTGGAAAGTGATTCTCATGATACTCATAGTTTTTATATTACACCAAGATATCCTCAATAAATACAAAAAAATATTAAGATTTTCCTAAAATGATATAGTCATTAGTTCCCTAAAAATAGAAGTATTTTTTGCCAATTAAACTACAATTATAATAGAATTGAAATTTCCATACATCATTTGTAATACTATCTTTAGAATGTCTTCCATATTTATTCACAATTTATGACACCAAAAATGTCGTTCAATCATTGAAAAATAATGATCAACATGAATTTATCGAATAAGTAATCAATGCGAGGAACAAGATACCTATTTTATATTTTAATATAATTTATTTCCCTATAATCAATACACATCATCATGGATCAATCATTATATTTATTGAAAAAATTAGGGGATCCCCATAGTGAAACACGAAGATAGATAAATCCATTTTCAAAAAACTTATCTACTAGTTTCCTTCACTATAATATTTCCATAGTGTCTATTATCTATGGAGTCTTCTATATAGGTATTGAATTTGGGTTCAAATAAATGGAAATCACAACTTTGTTCTCTGGTTGATCTCGAGGTAATTCTTCATGGAATACATAAATTTATTACTACAAAATAGGTATGTCGATATAGTTAATATTTTAATTATTTTTCATGGGTGTTTCATTGATTTAATGTCTTACCATTAATAAATGCAATATTATTTTCATAAATTTGAAATTTTTATTAATATTGCAATTGAATGTGGCAATTGGTTAATTCTAAAAATTTAGTACGTTTCTATTTCTTCTATTTTCTGATCATAAATTCTACAATTTTGATCCCAATTAATTTTTTCATTTTTTCTTGGAATCAATTGTTCATTGTAGTTAACTTAGGATTTTGAACCTATATCCAATTTCACACAAAATGGCCCCACAAGAATCAATCAAGTGGAAAAAGTTTACTGGATGACAAAATGGACCTCATAGCAGTAATTGAAAAATATTTTAGTCTAGAGACATCAAAATGACCTGATTCCATATTTTTAGAATGATAACTCTAAGAATCATCTACAAAATTATTTTTATTGATAATTTAATTCATTAAATAATCCATCAAATGTTTTAAAGAGGAGTTAGTTGATGAGTATCCTATGTAAGAAAAAGCATCTATCAGTAATTTGGGAATACATTTTTTTAAACTTTTCTAAATACCCTAATATTTTGTTAGAACATTAACAATAAATTGGGTAACAACTTTTATTGATTAAACTATTGTATATTCTTCACACATGTCTTCTATACTATCAGACTACGTAGAGTTGTCGAGGATCAGGTAATGTAAATGTTATTAATGTTTTCGATGGAAGGAGCTTCCAAATTATGGTTGTGTGGTATATAATAAGGAGATATAGATGGTTTTAATGAATTGGTGAGATTTTTAAGGAAAATATTATTTCCCACCTATAGAAGTATAGCCATCAGAAAGTAAATCTATGCCATTAAGCATTCATATAAAGAATCCCATTACAAGTACTAGGAAATATTTAAAAATATTTTTTTCCATCTACCCATATCATGAAATTGATGATCATCACTTTGTTGTCTTATTTTATCAAATATTACTATAAAATGAATGAAACCTTCTATATGCATCATTTAATGGTTCATTGATTTGAAAAGACACCAGAAGAATATAGGGTCTTGATTGGGAATATCTATAATAATTGACATCTGTTTTGAAGAAGAGGAACTCATACAAGATGAATTCGAGAGGTAATAAATTATTATCCACCTCCTTTATGGGAAACACAGATTGATGAAAGAACAAATATGGTGACACATATGGCCTCGAAAAAATTTGGTAACCATCATGAACTATCTAAGGTAGGTGGTTTATGTGTATCAATAAATCATTTCCATAACCAATGTTCTAAAATAAACTAAAGGGAAAATAGTGGGTAAAACGTTCATCCAAGATAGTTCTAACAAAATTACAGATGTAGTGATCCTAGCCATGATCAATATGGGTTTAGAAATTAGCGTAATTAATCTAAACCAATGTATAAAAACCAATTCCAATACCCACCGCCATTTGAAAAAAGAAATCATATAACTAGACATCACCCCACCAACCACCCAGTTTCTGAAGACCCTATGACAAACCGTCCACCAGCACCCAACCATCAATGGAACAACTACAATACAATTATGGGGTCCTATAAGATAATGTTTATAAGCATGAAAACATGGTAGGAAGACTTATTGAAATATATATCCAATAACCTAGGATAACATACTTCTAAGAAAATACCTAAACCGAAATAGAAAGTCTTATTGATAACAACAATTAGTATAAGATAACTATCACCGCCATCATCCCATGAACATGAAATAAGACCACATGAGTTGAGGTAGAAGAAATTTGTAAATTAAAAAATTTCTATGAAAATGAACCGCGAAGAAGAGAATAAAGGGGAGGAGTAGAAGGAAAATAAGTAGAGAAAGTGGCAAGAAATGCCATTGAAAAGGAAGAAAAGGGAGAAGAATGAAATACTCTAACAATTTCCATCAAGGATTATTTAATCAAAGAGATATCATGAAGAATCACATTAAAAATAAATTTTTTACAACTTCTAGATAGTGGAAACTATTATCCCCCTTCATGAAGAACATAACAATTTACAATGTATATTAAATTTTTGAATGATATTTTCACTAAAAAGAAGATACTTCAAGAGAATAATAGGATCAACTTGGGAATGAGTGTCTCATACCTTATTAAACCATAATTTCCAACCAAATGTCAAGATTTAGGGACACATTTCATTCATCGATCCATTAGTTCGTTAAATTTATCTAATGATTTTTTTGATCTTGGTTATTTAGTTAATGTATTTCTCCACTAAGTATACACTTATTTTTATACGGGATACTTGAAGCCTAATGAGTGGTGGCTTAGTGTTCAAATAGATCCACAATTTTTTTACTAGAGTTCTAGATGATTTTCATGAGAAATTCAAAGATCTCTTCTTCCCAACTGACTTATTTTTGTTGAATATGGAAGAAGATATGACTTTTCACACTCACCCATAATTTTGGGGAGACTATTCCTAATTATAGGAAGAACCATCATCAATTTACATGAAGGCACACTTAATACAGGGTTTGGAGATAACATTGTCCACTTCAGTATTTTTGAATCCATGAGGAACCCATCAGATTATAACTCCCTATTTGAAATCTCCCATGATGTTGGAATAAATTATTTTGAATAATAATCTATGTACTATTAATTATTAGTTTTAGGGGAGAATGTTTCATTTTAAAATACAATTGAACATGTGGATGCCCAAAATTATGGGGATTCTAATTTCATGTGGGAAGAATAGGTAAAATATGAGTTATTATATAATATGTTAAATGGTGAGTAAAATGATATGTGTTCTAGTGTGTAAGAGTTCCAAGAAATAGGTTGAGATTATGAGATAGAATATACAAGTAATAGGTTATATAATACGTGATATCCTAGGAATAAATCAAAAAATATGCTCACATAGAATTCTTCTTGAGAGAGATTCCAACCCTGTCATACCACCCCAAAGGGGGATGAATCCCACCTTGATGGAGGTTGTGAAGAAGGGAATTGAGAGGATCTTGAAATATGAGATTATCTATAACATCTCAAATTTATAATGGGAAAGCCTAATTTAGGTAGTACTAACTAAATCTCATCTAACCACTTTGAGGAATGAAATGAAGTAAATAATCCCTATAATAATTAACAATAGATTGAGAGCTTTAATTGAATTTATTAAATTGAAACAGGTCATTGAAAAGATAGTTTCCCCATACACATCGTTGTCAGATGATAGAGATATTGGTATGGATAAATCATTATGTCTTTTTATGGATTTTGATGTTATTTTTAGGTACTAATTTCCCCCAAGGACAAAGATAAGATAACCATTACTTTTCCATTCAACACTTTTTCTTATAAAATGATTCCATTTAGATTGTGTATTAATATAGGTAAATTTTAAAAGAAGAATTGTAAGTATTTTTTGATCATATTCAATATTTTTTTGAGGTAATATTAAATGATTTCATAGTTTTTGGAAATTCCATTGACCATTGTTTGAAAAATATGGACAATGTTTTGAAAACCTGCATTGAAATGAAGATTGTTTTAAAATTTGTAAAGTGTAATATCATGGATGAGAAATGATTTTTTCTTCATCATTCCATTTTAGAAAAAGATATTGAAGTGGATAAATAAAAAATTTAGGTGATAAATTAATTTCCTCACCCAACTTGTGTGAAACATATAAGATCATTTTAGGGACATTAATGATTATACAAGATATTTATCAATGATTTTAGTAAGATTTATCTCCCTCTATATAGATTTATTTTGAAAGATAATAATTATTATTTGAAAGATTATTTTATTGATTCCATTGACGAGTTACAGAAAATATTCATAAAACCACCAGTGATGCAACCACTAAATTAGGAAGAACCATTTGAGATACTTTATAATGCTTCCAACCGAGCAATTGGTGGAGTCCTTTCTTAGTGAATTGAATAGGGGAAAAAAGTCATTTTTATGCCTCTAAAACATTTGATGTAGAAAAATTAAATTACAAAAAGTGTTTTTAGTAGTTGTTTTTTGTTTATAAATATTTCAATCATATTTTCTTGGAACTAAAGTCATTGTGTTTTCTGATCATACAGATCATAGGCACTTTATGGAGAAGGTCGATGTTAAATCGAGGCGAGTGAGATATCTATTAATATTTTTTTATTTGAACATATAAATAAAATTCAATAAGGGATATAAGAATAAAGTGGCTAATCAGTTAATTATACTACCCAACATTTCTAAATTTGGAATTACCGAAAAAGAGCCACATAATAATCACATTCTAATAGAGATGTTTTACTTGATTGAATGAGAAGTTTCTTGGAATGCTAGCCTGGTTAATTATCTAGTAACATCTTAAGTCCCATATTATATAAATCCCTAGAAAAATAAAAAACAGAAATTAGATTCTAGATAATATATTTTGGATGATTCATTTTTTTGGAATAATTTAAATGACCAATTGACAGTAAGATGTTTTTTGGAGAGTGAAAATGGTTTTTTCTTTGAGGTTTTTAAAACAGTAGAATTTTTAGGACAATTTTTACGATAATAGACATCAAATATGATTTCAAAATTTAGTCTTTATTGGCCCACCCTTTTTAAATATGTTCATGAATTTTGAGAAAGGTTTCAGAAATGTCAACTTTCTAGAATCATTTCAAAGAGACAACAAATTTACCAACAACTACATAACTTTTTTTTATAATTTTGATGTCTGGGGGATCATTTTTTTGAGACCTTTACCAACATAATTTTGAAATTAATATATATTACATCAGTTGATTAGGTTTTCAAATGGTTCGATTAAAATTCATAAAGATTGACGATAATAATGTTATTTGTGATTTTGTCAGGGCTAACATATTTTAACGGTTTGGAGTCACTAGAGATATCATCTATGATTAAGGGTCTCAATTATTCAATGGGTTAATATTTGATTTACTATATAAGTATTGGATGGATCATAAAACATCAAATCCCTATCATCTACCGACTAACAGGAATGCTAAAATCTCTTATAGTGAAATCAAAGGATTCATGGAAAAGATTGTTAATAAAAAGACGAAGAATTGTAGCCAATGGTTGGAAGACACATAATCTTCTTACTAGAAAGACAAAAAAACCACAATTAGAATGAATCCATATATTATTATTTTTGGAATAGTGATTTTATATACTAGTAGAATTGGAACATAAGGTGTATTTGGTTGTGAGGAAGATAAATTTGGATCATAAAAGAACTAGAAAAGAGAGAATATTAAAGTTTTTGGAGATGAAGGAAATTATTAAGGAAGATTTTGAAAATTACAAGATTTAAAAATTTAGAGAAAGAGTGGCTCATGAAAATTTCATCCAGCCGAAAAACATCTATATTGGGGAATGGGTGTTGTTATTCAACTCAAGACTTAAACTCAAGCTTGGTAAACATCATTCCAAATGGAAGGATCCATATATAGTTACTCATGCATATCCTTTTGGTGATGTGAAGGTTTTTAAGGATGATGTGTAGGATACATTAATTATTAATGGAAACATGATGAAGAAATTACATGGTCCCATTCCATTAGATCTAGTGGAGGTGATCACACTCCTCCAACCTATTTATTAATAAATGACATCTGGAAGTATCAATCCTATACACTTTCCTACTGGATGTGATTAATTATTAAATATTCTTACATGTTAAAACTAATTTAATTAATTGAGGAAATTACATTTTTTTGGTAGGGATGCTTTTTAGTTTTGGATTTTAATTTGTTTTTTTTGTTTTTCAACAAAATTGTCAATTCATAAAAATTTTGTCTGTTCGTTTTTCATTTTTTTATTATAATTTTATTAACTTAAATGATTGTAATTTCCATTTATAAAACCCATATAAAGTAGTAAACCAATTTATTGTAAGAAACTGAGTCTAAATAAATGCAAAAAATTGATTTTTTTTCAAGTTTAAATATTTGGGAATTTCATAAAATATACTATGATTTTTGAATCACATGACACTTTTTACAATAATTATCTTTAAAAACACATTTTCATAAAGATTATTAACTCTTTTTGTCCAATTATTTTCATTTATATCACTATTTAAAATAATCAAACCCTACTTTATTTAACCATAGTTTTTTATTCCTATAAAAAATGAGGGTTTAAGGTACTTGTGTTTTAAATTATTCATGCATTTCCGTAGTCTTAAAGCCACCCTTCAAGGGAATTTTTCTTATTCCAGACTTTCTTAGACATTTAATATTTTTACCCCTTAGAATTCATGAAAAAATATTTAGGATGGTAACATTACAAGATAATTTTCCGAATACAACCTCCTCTTGAAGTGAAACTGCATGAACTAGTTAAACACTAGTGTGGGGGAAGAAGTATTGTGTTATGCTACCTCATTTGGGGACACATTGAGTGGAAAATAAAATTAATAATAGATATGTTTTATATCAAAAAATCATTTAGTTGAAATCAATTACTTTTCTAAGTCTGTCCTAATAATATAAGATTTTCCTTTCTTGATCTTCCAAAGAGAAAGAATGTTGTTCCAATCAGGAGCTTTCAAGAAAAATTATGTTGGACAAGATTGAAATTTTTTCTAGTAAAATGATTAATAGTGTGCACTTTCCTTGAGTTTTCATGATGATGGATTTGATTTTATACTATGGTATGTGTGAAGAAGACCATAATAGAGTTAAAATTAGAGTATTTCAACTTTTCTTCAAAAAGAGCGAAGCCCTCCTCATTCAGGATCAGGTTTTTTTCAAACATAAAGCCTTCCAAACGAAATCCATAGAATAACCCAATAATTTCTTCATGATAAATACATTTCCTTGACTCATGTTAGGTGGAAATATAATAATTTATCAACCCTATGGTTACCCTTTCATGGGTTTGGATGAGAAAATCATTGTTAAAAATTGAAAATTTTAAGATGATACAAAATTCATTTGAGGTATGTTTCTTTTGTGCAAGGGAAGAGAAATGAAGAGGGAAAATATTTAGAGATCTAAATATAGAACATCTAATAGTGGTTTTTGATGATTCAGTATATCTTTTGTTAACTTCTGAGGAATTTTTGGATCTAATGAACGTGAGTTTTGAATATTCATTGTTTTGATTTTTATTCTTACGTATCCTATAGTCCTAGTGCTATGTGTGGGGGAATTGATAGAGTTAATAATTTCTTTATTTTTCATATTCATTCAAGTATTTAATCCATTAAAATTAATCAATGTGATCATTTTTGAATAATTTTTATTATTTTTGGTGAATTTTGAGCTTGAATGTGGAAATTGGTTAATTCTAGAAATTTATAGAGTTTTTATAGCTTATATAATTTGTCCATAATTTATTAAATTTGGATCAAATTTATGTGATTCCTTTTTTAAATTCCATTTTATGTGGTATTCAACTTTTTCATCTGGACTTATATCCAATTAGACACACAAGGGCCCAAACAAATCAATCAAGTGTAAAAAGATTGTTGGCCAAAACAATGGACCTCATATCAGTAATGGAAGTATATATCGGTCTAGAGACATAAAAATGAATTGATTTTATATGGATTAGAAATAGAACTAGAATTTTCATGTCCAAAATAATTTTCAATGATAATTTTGATAATTAGTGCATCCATTGAATTCAACAAAGTGGAGGGAGTTGAGAAGTCTCCTCGGACAAAAAACTCTTGATCAATAATTTATGAATGAATTTTCTCAAACTTAACAAATTGTAACGAGACATTGTGTAATCATGAAAAATTGATAGGGGAATTAATTTTAGGAAGAATTATAAATGAGATTTTTCCATTTTTTAGGAGAACTAAACTCAATATTTTAGAAGAGTGAATTTGGAGGAAAAAAATCCACCCCATAACCCTATAAATATGAGTGTTCCCTTCCATTAAAAAGGGTTGAAGAATTTGAAAGTGGGTCTGTGATGGAGGATTAGAATCATGATGTGGTTTTTTTTCATTCTTTTATTTTTTTCACAGTTTCAGTATTCACTCTGTTTACCCTTTCGAATCTCTTATCCTTCACTGGGAGGGATAAACCATTGAGTGATCGAGGAAGGGAGAACATCACTTTTGTAAGGTCAGAGTCTTTCAAATTTATTTGAAACTATATATTTCTATTGAATGAATTATATTTTAAATGTTTCCTGATTCAATTAAGGTTATTTTTTGGGTGTTTTGTCCCATTCATTATTTATAGATTTGGTTGAAAAATATTAAACTCCCTCCGCTCATTGTAGTTTGTCTCGATCGTGATTATTGTGTTTGGTGGTGAGTGTATATCAATCATTGTCACATGTCTGGAATATATGACCACTTTCTATATTTTTAATGAATGAAAAGTCCTGATTGGTACAAGCGTTATTTATTTGGTAATGTTATTTGAATTTTCATGCACGTAAGAGTGGTTTCCATTCCATCCTTCAACCATGGGTGATTTATAACTTGATCTATGAGTATTTTACTTTTCATTAAATAAGACGATAGGGGGAATGATATTTATAACAATGATGAATTTTCAAAAGGTGATCCTACCCATTCTCCATATCTATGTTTTTCTACTTATGTTCAAACATTATTTTTAATTTCCTTCATTGTCTTTAAAATCAAACAATTTCAAAAATAGCCTCACTTATTTTTCTAATTTAAGGTGACAACCTGATTTTGTGAACTATTCTCTGGTCACAAAATAGTTTACAGACTATAATTCATTTTTAACATATGAATTGTTTTTCTATCACACCCCATGAAATGTACATGTCAAATATCTTAAATTTTCATATTACTTTATCCATCGATAGAATATGTTTACGCTTCATCTATAAGAATCTCAACAAGATTATCTACTGGCTGTGGATCTATAAATGACTCATATGATGAATCCTATTCTATATAGATAAGGAATTCCATATCATCACCACAAATATTAATTTCCTTCTCTATGTAATAAATTTTTGCATCATATTTTTAAAGAAATTCTATACCAAGGATTAAATCCATATCAACCATAGGTTTGGTATTAAATTCAATAAATAGAGCATTTTTATGTGTCAAAATGAGAACTTCCTAACACATACTTGTTATAGTGATACTTCCACTAGGTTTTTTTACTAATAGATTCATTATTATGGTTTTTGGAAAATATATACTTTTATTAGAGAAAATGGAAGATTTTAATGAGTATGAGGATCCAGAATCAAATAATGAAAGGAAAAAAATTTATTAAATTATTAAATTTACAGCTAATTTATCTTTGGTAACTTCTACCCCATATGTTACAATCACATAATCTTGGAATTCTCTCCTTGGCCTCTTCTGTGTCAGATTCACATGAGTATCTGGGAATGGGTATGAATAATTCCCCATTTATTTTTCATCAAAATAGTAGAAAATCTTTGTCAGCTTCTTTCCCTTATAGTCATGATATAGATGAACCTTATCACCACACATGTAAAAAAATCCCGTTCCCTTCAATTGTTTTCTTGGATGTTTATTTTCCCACTTTTCATAGGATGGAAATTACTCAATTTCTTTTGTCTTCATATATGAGTATCTATTTTATTGTTCTTAATCTAACCTGTTGTTCTCTTTATTCACCTTAAATAATTATGATCTTAAAATTATTTCTATATTTTGATGGAATATAAAACTATTTCATCTTGTTTTGAAAAGGTTTTAGAAACCAATATTTTTTAGAGACTTGGATTAATACGATAAAATAAATTTTCAAACGTATATTCCGATTTCATGTGTAATTCGTAGAATACCTTGATTTTGATATAAAGGTAGCCTCATACTCCACAAAACATTTTTCATCCATTTTCTTTAATCTATGGAACATTCTCCTAATTTAATTTTATCACTCATGAAGGAAATACTGGTTGAATAATGTTTCCTTAAAATAAATCCATTATAATTATTCTATTTATTTTTCCCACAAGTATTATAGATCAATGACAACCATTGATTAGGATCACCATTCATATAATACATTGATAGTATGACCTTTTCCATTTCATTGCATCTCAGGTCCAAGAATATCTTTTCTGGATAATTAATTAATTAATCAGCTACCACTACATTAGTAGTTACACTAAATGACGGGGGTTTTATCCATAGAAAATACCCAACATAGGTGAATCATGTTGTGTAAAAATAGGTTTCAATATTCAGGAATATGTATTCATTATATCCTGAGTAAGATGACCTAATATAGCCATGATATTACATACTCCAACACTAGTTGTATTGGATTGGAATGAATGACGATTTATACATTTTCCATGTGTATTTATTTCATTATTTATTCTAGGTTCCATTTTTAAAAATGGATTGTTATATATTTTTAATAACATTGTGAATTTTAATTGAAAATGTATATTTATAAATCTATTGTAATACATAATAGAAATTGACTATTTATTCATTATTACTCATTGAATCATGATATTGGTTTCTTTGGGGATATCTTCAATTTAAAATACTTCATAATAATTTTTAAATAAAAAGTTAATTATCCCAAGAATATCATCAATGTGTGTCAAAAAGATATTAACAGGAAGACCCATTTTCATGCACTAGGTGATGATTGATTAAAATCCTAATGCACCATTTGCAGAGTTATTACCCCATGGTACAAATGTTCCAGAATGACATGCACATTTAGTATCCATAAAGACATGAAATATCTTTGAAAATCCATATAATCTATTTATTTCTAAAAATATAGGATATTATACAAACAGTTTTAGAAACCGTAGCCCAGTAAGCCGTGATAATAGACATATACCAATGGTTTGAGATAAACTGTTGGTATATGTGAAGAAATTTACTCTATACCAATGGTTTTATAAAACCTTTTGCATAGAGTTCTTATACAACACATATTCCAATGGTTTCAGAACCATTAGCATATCTTTTTTAGTATTCAATTAACCAATATACCAATGGTTTAAACCATTGGAAAATCATTTTACCAAAAATTTAGAACCAATGGTAAAAAAATACATAGAGAACTTATAACAAGGGTTTAAAACAATTGGTATAGGCTTTGTTGTACAATTCACACAGAAGCCTACTCTGTGTGCTCCAATGTGAATTGTACAGAATACATACAATGCAATACATAATAAGGATACAAAATAAAAAAATGATAATTAAAAGGATACATAATTTAATAATCAATTTTGAATAAAATACATTAAAAATTAAATACATAATTATATGTGATAGAGAATTAAGAATACATAAAAAATTGCATTTTTTTTATAACAGATACACGATTGAATTAAGAAATTCGAAGCTAATAACCCAAAATAAGGAAATGAATCAATGAAATCAACCAAACACAAATAGAATGTCATAGTTTGGGGTGGGTGTCCTTAAACATAGTTAGGATGATAATGGGATTGTATCAATGAGTTTGTGTGACTTAGGGAATATAGTTGTCCTTGGCGTATTAAATGTCATGTGTTTTAGAAAAGGTGTAGGAGTTCCTCACATGAGAAGTGGATTGTGTGAGGTTAGACCATGGATTATTGGGATAATGTATTAACACAATCCAAATACGTTTGGTTGGTTTTCCGTATACCAGTTGTCTTTACTTAAAATGATGTTCATTTTAAACAAAAGTGAGATAGTTCGAGTGATACCGGCCACACCACGCCTCATATTGAGGCGGGGTTGACTTGTACACATCACATATATCTCATGGATCATTTTCATAAAGTATCAATACAATATTAATGCATTTGGTTGGTTTTCTGTCTGCCAGTTGTTGTTTTCACTTAAAATGTTGTCCATTTCAAATAAAAGTGAGACACTTTGAGTGGTATTGTCCACACCAGGCCTCAGATTGAGGCTCAGTTGACTCATACACATCATAAGTGACCCATGGATTGTTTTTCTAATGTATCAACACAATCCGAATATGTTTTTTCAGTTTTCCATATGTTCGTTTCTTGTACATAAAATAGATTCCATTTTAAACAAAATTGAGACACTTAGAGTGCTACCGGCCACACCGTACCTCGTATTGAGGCTGGTTTGACTAATACGCATCCAAAAGGACCAATGGATAACTGTCCTAATGTATCAACACAATCCAAATGCATTTGGTCGGTTTTCCGAATGTCAGTTGTTGTTTTCATTTAAAATGTTTATCATTTCAAATAATGGTGAGACACTTTGAGAGGTTCTAGTCACAACGCACCTCGAATTGAGGAAGAATTGACTCGTACACATCAAAAATGACTCATGAATCGTTTTACTATAGTATCAATACAATCCGAATACATTTGGTCCGTTTTCCGTATGTCAGTTGTTGTTTTTATTTAAAATAATGTCCTTTTTAAACAAAAGAGAGACATTTAGAGTGGTACCGGCCACATCGGGCATCCGATTGATGTGGGGTTGACTCGTAAACATAAAAAATGTCCCATAGATCATTTTCCGAAAGTATCAACACAATACTAATGCGTTTGGTAGGTTTTCTGTATGCCAGTTGTTGTTTTCACTTAAAATGTTGTCCATTTCAAATAAAAGTGAGACACTTTGAGTGGTACCGGCTACACCGTGACTCGGATTGATGCGGGGTTGAGTCATACAAGTCACATATGTCCAATGGACTGTTTTTTTAAAGTATAAACACAATAAAAATTTGATTGATTTATATATTCCAGTTGTTTTTACTTAAAACAGTGTCTAGTTTAAACAAAAGAGAGACACTTTGAGTGATACGGGCCACACCGTGCCTCGGGATGAGGTGTGGTTGACTCGTACACAATTCATATGACTCATGTATCATTTTCCTAAAGTATCAACAACATCTAAATAAATTTTTTGGGTTTTCCGTATGGCAGTTGTTGTTTTCACGTAAAATGATGTCCATTTCAAACAAAAGAGAGACATTTAGAGTGGTATCGGCCACACCGTGCCTCAGATTGATGCCGGTTGACTCTTACACATCAGAAATGTCTCATGGATTGTTTTCCTAATGTATCAACACAATCTGAATGTGTTTCATTGATTTTCCATATGTCAGTTGTTTTTTTTCACTTAAAAAGATGACCATTTAAAAAAAAGAGACATTTAGAGTGGTACTAGCCAGATCGTTCCTCGGATTGATGTAGGGTTAACTCCTACACATCAAAAATGTATCATGGATTGTTTTCTTGAAGTTTCAACACAATCTGAATATGTTTGGTCGGTTTTCCGTATTCCAGTTGTTTTTACTTAAAACATTGTCCATTTTAAACAAAAGAGAGTCACATAGAGGGGTACCGGCCACGCTGTGCCTTAGATTGATGCGGGGTTGACTCTTACACAACAAAAATGTCTCATGGATCATTTTCCTAAAGTATCAACACAATCGAAAGGTGTTTGGTTGGTTTTCTATATGCCAGTATTCCTTTACACTTAAAATGATGATCATTTTAATCAAAAGAGAGACATTTAGAGTGGTACTAGCCACACCGTGCCTCAGATTAATGCGGGGTTGACTCTTACAAATCAAAATTGTCACATGGATCGTTTTTCTAAAGTATTAACACAATCTGAATACATTTGGTCAGTTTTCCATATTCTAGTTGTTTTTACTTAAAACATTGTCCATTTTAAAAACAATAGAGACACTTATATTGGTACCGGCCACACCATGCCTCAGATTGATGTGGAGTTGAATCGTACACATCAAAAATGTCCCATGGATTTTTTTCCTAATGTATCAACACAATAAAAATGAATTTGGTTGGTTTTCAGTATGCTAGTTGCTGTTTTCACATAAAATGATGTCCATATTAAACAAAAGAGAAACATTTAGTGTGGTACCAGCCACACCGCGCCTCGGATTGATGTGAGTTTTACTCTTACACATCACAAATGTACCATGTGTCATTTTATTAAATTATCAACACAATATGAATATGTTTGGTTGAGTTTCCGTATGTCTGTTGTTTTTTACTTAAAACATTGCCCATTTTAAACAAAAGAGAGACACTTATAGTGATACCGGCCACACAACGCCTCAGATTGATGCGAGGTTGACTCGTCCACGTCAAGAATGCCCCATGTATTGTTTTCCTAAAGTATCAAAACAATATGAATGCATTTGGTTGGTTTTTGTTTTTCCAATTGTTTTTTCACTTAAAATGTTGATCATTTCAAATAAATTTGAGACACTTCGAGTGGTACCAGCCACATTGTTCCTCAGATTGATGTGGGGTTGACTCCAACACATCAAAAATGTACCATGGATCATTGTGCTAATGTATCAACGTAATCTGAATAAGTTTGATCCATTTTTCATATGTCAGTTATTGTTTTCACTTAAAATGTTTTCCTCTTCAAATAAAAATGAGACACTTTGAGTGTTACTGGCCACAATGTTCCTCAGGTTGAGGCAATTTTGTTTTGTACACTTCACATATGACCCATGGATTTTATTCCTAATGTATAAACTCAATCCAAAAAATTTTGGTCGGTTTTCCGTATGCCATTTGTTTTTACTTAAAAGGGTGTCCATTTTAAACAAAAGAGAGACACATTGAGTGATACCGGTCACACAATGCCTCGGATTGAGGTGATTTTGACTCATACACACTAATGATGACTCATGGATAATTTTCCTAAAGTATCAAACCAATCCAAATGCATTTGGTCGGTTTTTTGTATACCATCTAAGAAAATCATGAAACAATAGTGATAATATCTTATACCAAAACTATAAACATTGTGCATGATGTGCATCCCCTGGTGCATGGTTAGGGAAAATCATGCATATTGCTCCTAATATATAGCCTTATATGGTTGGTATATACCTTGTGGGATGGACTTAAATTTTTTACTAACCGTGAGGCATAGTGTTTTTCTACGCCGACTGGGGTTCTGAGCTCCAAACAAGCCCCAAAAGTCCCATAAACCACTATAACATCATTAGGGTACCATATTTGGTTCAAAATAAAGAGTTATACAGAATTCAAAAATATCCGTACCAGAGTGAAAAACCAAGTTGAAAAATAAAGAGTTATACTGAATTCAAAAATGTAATGGATCAATCTGCCCCTGATCACCATCACCATCACCACTATCATCATGAGCTTCATCCAAGCCTCCATATCTGTCCTTTTCTTCATACTCGTCATCTTCCCCATGCTCATCCTCGGCCCCATACTCACCCTCGGCCCCATCCTTGCCCTCGTCCTCATCCTCATCTTCATCCTCACCCTCATCCTCTTCAACATCCTCGTCATCACCAGGAACTTCATCATCTCAACTACCACTAGAACTACCACCTGGTGAATTGGATAATGCACCCATCGACGACATATATTTCTGAAAATCTGCTCTAGCCTCTGGTAGAATGGATAAATATAATGCCTTGATATGTTTTATAATTTATTTCTCCCTTGTTTGGACATGTTCTTCCAACTCTGTGACTGTTTAATCCGACTGTCTTGCATTCTCCTTAACCTATTCAAACTTGGTGGTACTATAACAGATACCTAGAGAGAACCAATACCTCGTCGAGGCTATATTCTTACCAGGTCAGCAGCATACTCGACCAGAGTGCTCATCTCCCAAAACCTGATATAAATGATAGGGTGGACCTAAATTGTCAGTCTCCTAGGCATCAAGGGCCTCTAAAGAAGCCTGTTAAAAATATTATTAGATTTTTAAATTTCAAACTATATATTAAAATTTTAAATAAAAAAATTAAAACTTACAATCATTTCTTATGTCGGTTTATTAACCGTAGTTCCATGTTTTTCCTTCTACTCGAGAAAAACAACTCTGCTCGAGGGAGACGTTCTTCAATATTCAATTTGTGCCTCTTTAATGACATTTAAACAACATAAAGTGCAAGTATAATCATATAATTGATATTCAATAAATCACATAATTTAATTTGGAAATAATAAAAAGGGAAAGTCCTAAGGAAAAATTATTAACAACTATATCGTACCAGCTGCCTCTCATGATCTGACATAGTAGTGCACCCCAAAGAGTAGAGGTATTTCTTTGAATCAATGTTTTTTTGTTTTTTTTCAGAATATTCTTAAATAATGATTAATAATAAAGAATATAGTATTTTTGAAAAATATTAAAACTATTAATAAAATACCTCAAATGGGATTAATATCATAAATTTGGCAGTCACCCAATGGGTAATCATTTGGAGATATTTCTCTATCAGGCAGTAATCCACGATAGTTACTATTTCTAACTCTGTTCCCACTCTATCACACCTTCCAACCTAAAATTCATGCTTATAATCTATCCAAACCTCTCCTAGCTCTTTTAAATGTGCTGGTCGTGCACATTCACCATCAGAGAAGTTAAAATGTAGTTGACACCCAATAGATTAATTCATATAAATAGAAAAAATACTAAATTAAATCCAATAGTTATTTTACCCATATTTGTGCTGACACATTATCCTTGACTATGTGTGGCAGATGTCTCCAGGAGAGAGGGATGACCAGAATGATGTCGGATTTTTTTGTTAGTGTCTCCAAAAAAACCCGACATTCTTGCCCCAGGTTATCAATCATCTGTCCATCATCATTGTATTAAACCATCGAGTATGTCTGGTGGTTCCACACCGCACGCAAGGGCGTACGCCCACTCCCCAGACTCCTATCAGTAGATGAATATGTTATTAAAGAAAAAAATATAAGTACAAGTTATAAAGAAAATAAATTTTGGAATAAAAATTTGTAAGAGTTATATAAATATACTGGTGATATTCAGATCAATGGGTGTTACTGGATGTGTAGAAGTTGAAGGAATATCATGTACTGGTGGATTGTCCCTCAGTGTACACTCCTCAGCCACATACTGTGTCATAGAAGGAGTCAAAGAAGGTGGAATATAATATCATAGAGATAATGAACCAGAAGCAAAAGATGACAGCACAGACGTCTAGCCAACTGGTAGTGTAAACACCAGAGGCTTAAATATCTCGGGTGTCCCTAAAAACACATAAGGATAAAAATGGGGTGTAGAAGATACGTTTGTGGTAGGGGCATAGTCCAATCATTTACGACCAGTGGATCGTCTTTCTCTCACACCACAAGCCCTCGTACCACCGGCCTCAGTATTGGGACCACCAGATGATCGTCTAACACGGACACCCCGTACCACTAGCCTCTGTACTGGGATCAATATCAGGATCCTCATTGGATATCTCTCATCTAGGGGGTAGATCCTGAAAAAAATATTTACATAAAACTAAACACAAGATATTATAAGTTATTTAAATATATATATTTGAAATAAAATACTCAAAACAGGGATTAGTGGAGGAATTCCCATCTCTGTCTTGCGACGATTATTTTTTGTCATCTTTCTCTGCCGAATATTTTCAATTAGTGTCATTTCCTGCAATGAAAACAAATATGTATGTAATTATAAACAAATAACTAATGTGTAACCCAAAAAACAAAATATAGAAAAACCATTTTGATAATAAAAAATAAAGAAATAGAAGATTTTTGGTGGCTTGAAGTTAAGTACTAGGCCACACACTCTGAATGATGTAGGTGAAACATGTAGGTGAGAACATGATAGTATGATTCTATATATTTCTCACCACAACTTCTAGTTCACAATCAACTCTGAGAATTGAGCTATGGGAGTCATCATAAGTAATAAACAAATTTCTTCCAATTGTAGTAGTGATAGTGTCAACTTGATCATCACCATCATCAAAAACATGTCTGGGACATAAATAATTACACCGAATTTAGGAGGATGATGATGTTTGATATAAAAAAATTGTTTCACCATTGAGGCCAATACATATGGTTCATTGGTGGAAAGAGTGTGAGTCATGTAAATAACTCAAAATCCACAATCATCAATAAAGGTGCCTTGTCTCGTCATTGAATCAAACCATTGACATTTCATCATCATGACTCGACCATGCAAGTAATAATACAAAATTATTATTTTCTCTATGACTCCATAATAAGATACATTTTCATAACGAGGTCTACTATCAAATGAACTGGCATAACAGTCTATTGTGGTAGTTATCATAACACCATCATGTCATGTTGTCATGTTTCTTTCTCGTTTTGTGATAATAAATTTATATCCATTGATCACAAGTGATTTACAAGAACGAACCATGGTATTAGGACCAAATGTCAAATCTCTTATTTCCTTATAAATAGAGTCTGCAGGAAAACTCGATACCTGAAATATAAACAAATAGTAAATGTAATTAAATATTTTTTTTATTTAGTTATTATAGAAATATTTTTACCGTCAGTTTCTACAAAACAGAAAACCCTTTTCTATGCAAAGTCTCTTTTCTTCTCAATGATAATGAACGATGATTTCTATATATCAATTATTTATGTTACCTATAGATAAAAATAATAATAGTTTAACAAATATTTATAATTAAAAAAGATAAGATAATAGATACATGTAGAATTTACTTACATGATATACTCATCAATCAAATCAAAATTGAACAACATTGTACGATGTGCCATCTCTCTCTATTCAAGGATTAATGTCAAGAATGTATATGATCCAAGAATTCCTCCTGTCTGAAAAAGTGATGGAAAACTAGGTTCAATTTTCTCATACTGTTCTTCTTCATTTCTCATTGGTCTGTTTATTCCCGTAGTAAAGATCAAACAAATACATTGAGCAGAAATCCATACATTCTTGAGCCATGTAACCGTTCACAATATAACGTTCACGATAATTCCTATTCCAAAAAAATGATTTCAATGTGTACATGTTTCTTTCAGTTGGATACATCCAACGAAAATCAACAGATCATCCAAGAAGTTTTTTGGTCTGATGATGGATAGTCAGAAGCAACATGCATGTAAAAAATTATGGATGGAATATTTTCTCTAACTCACATAAATTTAATGGTGTCTCTACCCATTGTTTTTTCAAGAAGGATTTGGACAACTTCTTAGCACAAATATCTCTATAAAATAGCAAAACCAAATAACTGAGACTCTTACATTATTGGACAAGAGATGACTAATTTCTATTGGAATCAACTCATGAAAAAGAATGTGATAATCATGAGTCATCAATGATTTAAGCTTAAACTCTTTTCTATTGACCCATTTTGATATATTTCATGAATAGCCATCATAAACTTTAATAGTCAGTATCACTTCCAGAAATCAATTTTTTTCAGAAGGTGTCATCACATAAGAAGCACCTGGAACTTTCCATTTATGTTCACTGATATAGAGTGGATTCAATTCTTGTCTGATCCCCCAATCTACCATGTCATGAAAAGATCATACACCATCTAATTTCTTCCCCTTGACATTTAGAAAAATTGAAAGCATCATTTCACATATATTCTTTTAAATGAGCATTACGTCTATGAAATGACGTAACAAGTTGGTTGACCAATACGATAACTCAAATAATATACTCTTCTTCTTCCAATTGTAATAGGTATCATTGGAAACATTTTTCCTCTTTCTATATTTCATTACACCCTTCCCAAATGAATAACCGAAATCTTTCAATTAATTAAGTACATCATTTCCAGACATACGCTAACGTGGATCGTCAGTTTCCATGGTATTGTCAAATCTTCGGCGATTGTTTCTATAAGTATGGTTCAATGGAATGAATCGTCGATGGACCATAAAACTAAAACTAAGATTATATTTCAGTCTTCTCGATCGATTACTATTTATACAAACAGATCATAAAAATTTTCCTTTTCTACTCCATCCAGACATCATTGCATATGTCGGAAAATCATTGATCATCCACATAAGCGCAGCACGCATCTGAAATATGTCTTTCGAACATGCATCGTATGTGGGCACACCTACATCCCAAATAAGTTTCAACTCTTTTATTAATAGTTTCCTGTATACATCTGTATCATTTTCGAGAAAATAAGGGCCATATATCTAGTATACTCAAGAAAGTGTAAGTCTTTTTCATACACAACCATGAGAGAAGGTTATAAATGTGTATGAAAACTGGCCTTGTGTTGTGCAATGTATGTGTCTACCCAAATGGATTAAAACAGTCACATGAAAGACCCCGTCTCACAATACGCATGTCTGCTAGAAATTCAAGATATCAAGCATGAAATATCTTCCTTGAAAATTCATCTGTAGGGTGAACCAACTCTTTATTATTATTATTTATCTCAGTGTCATGCCATCACATTTTTACTGATATTTCATCAAACATGAAAATGTTTTGTAATCTGAGGATCAATGGAATGTGCCACATTACTTTTTGTGGCACATGAGATGATGTTCCACCATCCTTTGGCTTCCATCAGGAGGTTCCACATTTGAAACAATCATTTCTTTCAGCAGTTTCATCCCAAAATAAGCAACAATCATTCGGGAAAGCATGATTTTTTTCTAAGAATCCAAGTTCATAAACTAACTTCCATGACATATAGTGGTTTGAGAGAATATCTACATCATCTAGAAGTAAGTCCTTCAAGAAGGTATGAATGTCATCGATTTTAGTATTTGAAATCCCATACATAGTTTTCCCATGAAATAATCAGATTAAAAATTAAATTTTTTTCATTATACGACATTGTTGATATACTGGATTTGTCGCAACATTATTCAATTTTTTCACCCTATCAACATCATCATTTTCATTGGACACATCATGTGTGCTTGTATAAGAATCTTATTGGATGGACATCCTTTCTTTATCATGATGCCGAATAAATGGAAACTGATCATATACTAAACTCTGCAATTCCGTCCTATAATTTCGATCATCAACATTTTGAGAATCCATTTTCTCTCCATTGTGATACCACACATAATAGTTTGTTTGAAAACCATATTTGGTTATATGATAGCTAACTGCTTCAGGACTTAACTAAGGTCTTCCAACACAATTAGAACATGGGAAGTGTATGCGGCCACTATCTGATGCTGATTTAAAATGAAAAATATAAAATGTTGTTCAAATTATTTTGAGAATCATTTGAAATCCGATCAGTTTATTACATCCAACTTCTATCCATTCTGTAAAGAAATTAAAATAAGTCATTTAAAAGAAATTAAATAATATTGAAGTTCAATCAAGAAAATATTTAGGAAAATTAAAATAGTTTACTTTATAGAAAATCATAACTGACACGTTACTCAATATGAGAATCATATTAAGAAACAAAACAAATTATAGTGTATATAAGAAAATAAGATTCAAAATATCTAATTCCTATATTCAAGGATTTTACAGTAAGATATTTGATGTGGATCAAGGAATACATAATCCTTAAGGGTCTTGTTTGGAGTACATGAGTTTTATACATAAACTTATTCTGGGTGATCAGGATGAGGAGTTGGATGAGAATCACATCAAAAGTAGTTATGGGCTCATCAAGATTCACCTTAACCATGGATTAAAGGATCCTAGGTTTGGGGTCATAGATCATAGTTTGGTAGGGTGTATTCATTGAATCATGTCCTAATTGATTTTGGAGAGGGACCTTCAGTAGTTATAGGTATGAATTTGATTAGAAACACCTATAAGAAGGATATCCATGAATTGTGACATCCCAAACGAGGATGACACTAATTAGTGACCTGAACCCTAATGTCCACATGGCCTCAACCACATCTACCAAAATTCCAAATGTTATTGACTAATAGTGAGATACTTTGGTCTTTTTGGGGGAGACTATTCCCTCATTACCTAAGTTTCACAGTTTTAATATTATCAGTTAAAAATTAGAAGAAATGTAACAATAAGAAAATATTGGAAATGGATGAAAATAACCAAATCAGTAATACCAACTTATAACATAATCATAAACTGAATGATGGTAATGTGTGCAATGTACCAAGAAGAAAAACATAGTTACAACTAGTAAGAAGTAGTACGATACCAGAGGCTCATTAATTCTAAAATTTCACTTAGCTTCTTTAGATACAACCCAATAATATGATACATGCTCCATCATATGTCATGTGAGTAGTCATGAATCTGTAAAATGGTGATTCCCCTTATCTAAACATATAATCATGTAGTTTATTTGGGTACCCAATGGCTTCTCGTACAATGTGTGGGATACAATTCATGTAGGTGACAACTGAGAGGTCTATAAATATCCAGTATATTTATATAACATATTAGTATAATGATATGATAAATTAATGTGACAAATAAAAAATATAAAAGGATTTTCTATGGTTTAAGTGAAAAAATATAAAAGGTTTTTCTAAGTTAAATCAAAACAGAAAAAAATAGATACACATCAAAATCAAAACATATAACTAAAATATTAGATAGATAACAATAAAAATAAAGTACCAATTAAGAAAATACATAATTTGGGATGGTTCAGATAAAGATTCAGCATCTTGGATGGGGGAATCCAAGATTCCAACTGTTCGGATGGAGGAATCGAGATGAACTCAAGAGAGGTGTTGTCTGAATGGGGGAGAGCTGCTCTAATCGATGGGGAGAGGTGTTGTCCAAATGGGGGATAGGTGCTCGTTCATTGGGGATAAGAGAATTAGGGTTCTGTCCAAATGGGGGAGAGGAGAAGGTCCACACAAGGTTATTGGGGAACACCATTACCAACAGTTTTTCAAAAACCATTGGTAAAGCTACCCTTTACCAATGGTTTTCAAGAACCATTGGTAAAGGGTGTCCTGCACCCAGTTTTACCAACAGTTTAAGCAAACTGTTGGTAAAACTCTTATATACTAACAGTTTAAGAAAACCGTTGGTATATAAGTGTTGAAAAAACCCCCTATTCTAGTAATTCATGTATTAGTTTTTTAGATAAATATATTTCCACACTTATAAAATCAAATATACATAGGTTCTATATAATTTAATATTTGTGATTTATGAGAATAAGGATACATGAGGGAATTCACATATATGAAGGCCTACTGTAAGAAATTTGTATCTATGAAACTTTCATGTAAGAAAATTAATCTATGGGATAAAATTAAAATATATGATTGTTCATTTATGTGAAAATAACTAAATAAAGGAGGTCACATATATGGATTAGTGTCATATTGGAATTTGAATATATGAGAAACCATGTGTGGGTTAACACATATATCATTTCGTAGATATTATCTTAGACCTCTTCCACATTATTCCAAGTATTGTTTTGAAAATTATTTAATTCAAGGATTATATATATATAATGATAATGATAATAACAGTCAAGCCTCACATCAATTCAAAATATCCCTTATTTTAGTTTTTAATGATTATTGATGCAAATATTCAAAACTATAAATATCTTCTTGATTTAGTGAAGTTAATTTATATATATGTTTTGGAGTGTTAAATATCAAGTTTTTGAGCATGATTAGTGATGAAGTTCTCTAATGTGATAAGGAACCTATTTTTTTGAATCCTTCTCAAGGAATTTTTATTCTAGTAGAATATTAACACATTGGAATGATTGAGACATTATAAATAAAAAATTGATGATATATACCATCAATGGTAGTACATAATCATTCACATGTAAAGTGTTGAAGTAGCTCTAGATGAGGGTAATTAGAAAGTAATTAATTATGTATATATTTTCTTTGAAAGGAGGAATTATTGTAAGTATTATTCTAAATATCTTATTTTTTAAAATATGATGTTAACAAAGTATGAGGATAAACACATTAACACCCTCAATGGGATTGTTTTTATATTAGAATATTCTTGTAATAAACCTTTATATTTCACATAATTTTTATAATTCATTATATAAAATATTATGGGAGGGAAAAAATGATCCATTTCACTTAATATTGATATGGTGGATTTCCCAAATCCTCATAAAAACCCTAGTATAGTTTTTCAGAACCGAAAAATATAATGAAAGTATTGATGTATACTCGTTGGAAAAGACCTTTTTGGAAGAAAAGGTAAAATATTTGCATGCACAATTTACTTTCCTATCATCCATATATATATCTGTGTGTATGAATTGATGATAGATAGATTTTTGACTTTCTAACTCAGGAGAAATATCCCAAAATTAAAACAATGTTACAACATAATCACCCCACCATAATTAGTGTGTGTTGGGATGTGGTTTCAATAAGTAACAAAGATTTTGAAAATAAACATGGTCTAATTCAAACAATACCATAATGTTGTACAAATTCCTCTATTTTATTCAATTATTTCATGTTGAAAATATATAAAAATAAGGGTAGAACATGTATTTATAGAAAAATTATATCATGGTTAAATGACACACCATTTCTTAAGCATAATGGAATTGGTAGACATATAATTTGAACTACATTTTAATAGAAAATTAAATAAAAACATCACACTGTAATTAATTAATTAGTTAATTTAATTATTTAATATAAAATATTTTGAAAATAGATAATTCACTGAATAACACCAAACCAAAAAAGTGAGAAAAAATATATTTATTATAATTAATGCTGTTATAAATTATTTATCATAATTGTCTTATATTAAAATCAATCCTTTTCTTTAAAATATAAAAAACACCACCACGTACTTTTATATAATTAATTATTTATACCATCAATAATTTTGAAAATCAAAATAATCTGTATTCATTTTTAATATCCCCATTAGGAAAACATATTATTCTAATATCAATGGCACCTTAAAAAATATATTGTGTCATTTACATGGTTCTATTAAATTTTTACTATTTTAGAATCAAAATTATGAGAATCAACATTGAATTTAACATACTCAAAATGTAATTATTCATGAAATTTATAGATGAAACACATTTAAAATATATATCTATAAAAGAAAAATATAATACCAACAACCTCATGACCTATGATCAATTCAATATCACATGGTCTAATAGATGATATTTTGTGGAGGATAAACATTCAAAATTTATCAAACCCAAATCGTATAGAAATTAAACTATAAAAAGTAAAATTTAAAAATATTAATATATAATTCAATAAAATAAAAAAATTATATGTAATTTTTTTTAAATTAATTTATTTTATAGATAAATAAAACTATAAATTATGGTTTTTTCCTAATATAAAATATCCACTCCTAGGAGATTTCATCGACACATTTCTAAACTCAACACATCGTAATATAGGGAATAATGACTCACCTCTCACATGATTCATGGTTATAGGTCGACATAATTTTATTAAACCATACTAAACCTATTATAAATTTCAACACACATCAAATAGCCCAATGATAAATAATTTTCCTCATTGAAAATCATTCCAACTTATGATTAAAATAAAGACCACAATATGTAACACATGTTAAATAGACTCTATGTAGTCTCATTATTTCATTTATAAGAAACATATAATCTAAAATCCACGACTTAATTTTCCTAGATTTTTCAATATTATATTTTATTAAATTAACTATTAATTAAAATTTATCAAGACCACAACTGTAACAGCGTGATGCTGAAGCCACTAAATTATTCCCCATATTGGTGGGTCACATGGCCTCAAGAGAACCTCAAAAAATGGCAGAGGATTCCGATTAGTAGGGAGGGTCCATGGTGGAATTGTGGGGAGACTATTCAACAACGATCAGGGTGTAGTTTAATGTTATAATCACATTAGGCTATATCGAGAGCATATGAAATATCTAAAAAATAAATAATAAACAACCATCATACAAATAGCCAAGTAATCTCATCCAACAATGTCATATAAAAATTATTATCATTTCATGCTTTACAAAGTATAGGTAAGACATTGAAACAAGAATCCAATACAATACAAGTATCAAGTACTAAAATACCAATATGAAACTATCCTCCCATAACATCATGATCCATTGCTCGGTGATGTGTTCCCCTACTCTTATGTACCAATCAATAAATAATTAAAAAATGGGAACTTACCTATGTCCCTAACTACATCCATTAATTTTATCTAAGCACCCAATAGAGTCCCAGACATAGTGGAATATAATACTCCATACTCCACCACCAACTGTGTTTATATATAGCACAATTTTTTCATATATGCCAATTTCATGTGAATATATAATAAGATAACTTATAATAATAATAGAAGAAATATTTTCTACTTTATTAAGACTCAATATTATTAAGAAACTAAATCATAAGGGATGTCTATAAATCATGTCAAGAAAACTCACCAACCAATGTTGTGTAAAACTTTATCTGGCCTAAAATAGAAATTATCCATGGAGTATAAATTTCAATGGAAACCGAGTAAGCTAAGTGACATAAGTAAACTAGATCCAAGGAATGGAAATGTACAAGGAATCCTAATTGGGTATATCTAAGGAGTGGTTATTTTTTATGTTTCCTAGTATTCTAATTAAACTACATCTAAGGAGTATAAATGTCCAACTCATCATAATAAGATAATGAAACTATATCCAAGGAGTAGAAATGTCCAAGGTATCCAAATAATCTACGAGAACTGGATCCAATGAGTAAAAATGTCTATATACTCCATATAAGTCATCAACTACATGGAGTATAAATGTAATAGGAATAAAATAAAATAATGTAAATCAAGTAATCATATACATAGAGTAGAAATATATATGTAATCCAATTAATCTAATTTAAAATGATTCAAGGAGTGTAAATTTCATAGTAATCCTAATAGTTTATCAAATCTATGTAGTATAATTGTTCAAGGCATCCAAATAAATCATAGGTACCATTCTAAGAAACCTCTAATATCATTATACTCAATTTATTCACCCATCATCAGCCATTAAAATAATTATTTCACTAACTCCTTCATAATCATATAAAAGTCTTGTGATTTCAATTTTCATAAATTTTATATAAAAATGAAAAGTTTATTTCAGTATATTACAACCTTTAATAATTCCATTCATTACCATATTCTATTATCAAATAATTAAAGAAGGACCATAAAAACTAAGGGTTGTAAAATAATGGTTTAAAATGAATAAACCACCACATGGGATGTTTGTGTTGAGGTCAAAAAGCTATAACCTTGTGTAAAGTTTCCACTACATGTCTTAAACATGAATTTGACTTTTTACTCAAGGTTTAGTTAATTTAAGAAGCACCAATCAAAATTTTTGTTGTGAGGAATAGTGAAAAAAGGAATAAAATATCTATAAATGATGTAAAAGGTAAATACTACACACATTATGCTCGTAGAATAACATTCTTGTAGTATCCACCTTTGATTTGGTCCAGATCATGAGAAAATAGAAGAATGGATTAATTCCCATAAAATGGGGCATACGAGCCTGCACCAAAATATTGTTAGAGATATAAAGATGAAAGATGAAAGGATCTTATGGAATTATAAAATCATTGGTGGATATCCAACGATACAAATGACTCTAGAATCGGATGTTGAATAAGTAAATAGAATAAAATCCTTGGTAAAAGTCATGATAACTCTCAGTGGAGGAAGAAACCCTCTTATAAAATAGTAATCAAAGTGGATATGGAGGATTATTCTAATAAGGGATGAAGAAGAAGTGGAAATTTATCATTGAAAAACATGGTCTCATGGATTTTCCTCATAATTGGCCATATCATGTAGAAAACCTGATCCTAACTCTACTTTAATACCAACATCACTAGACCATGGAACACAATTAGAAAAACCATATGCTGACTATGAATTTTTACTCTGTTACAAAACCCGAATCACTTGCACAAGCATGCAGCCTGGGTCACATGGTTAGGGAAAACTACACACCCATTCTATTCCCTAATATAGCCCACATGATTTACTATATCTGCAAAGATAGGGCTATATGGATTCTATATAATGTGTATCCCATTTGTTCCCAAATAAGAGAGGCTTCAAACAAGCCCTAGACACCCCAATTTCCTCTATATCATTTAGAGTCATTCAGTTAAGTATGAATTTATATAAATTAATTGAAATTAATAGTTTTCATACATCATATAAAAGAATGTTCATTATAATCATCCCTCGTAAAACAATTCATCCCCAAATATCCCTTCAATACTTGTTCAAGTATTGTTTGAGGGTAACTCCAGAAACGGGGAATAT
This sequence comes from Viscum album, assembly GCA_963277665.1. Lineage (NCBI taxonomy): Eukaryota > Viridiplantae > Streptophyta > Magnoliopsida > Santalales > Viscaceae > Viscum > Viscum album. Next base: position 535,707,108 of record OY728126.1, read on the forward strand.
ATTTCAACCTCAAGCTCCGATGTCTGATCATACACATGACTTTGATACCACAACACATGTACCCAAGGAAATTACTAGTGTCAAATAACCATCATGCAATGATCAACAAGTCATATAGGTTCCTACTAAAAGGACACATCTACCTCCAACTCAAACTTATTAGGATAGCTAATATGAAATAGATCAAAATGATATCGGCAAAGCTAAAATATATGAAGGATTCCATGCATGATCTAGAACCACTGAGGTAACTTGAATAGATTGACTAATGGACCAACTAACTCTACAATCTCAAAGTGCTCGATGTAAAGAAGTGATAACATCCATTGTTTCACAATCAGTATATTCCCTAGTCTAATAGAAACTCACAAGAAAACCCAAATCCAAGCCTCTAAATCTAGTGGTCAATGATGAATATTTTAGTATGAATTATGCCTTGAATGAGATTTATAAGTATAATTTCTAATATTTTGAACCTAATCTAAAGTTTCACAATTGATACAATAACCCAGTAGTTCTACCTCTCTTACCACTAACTAGTACATGGGTGAATTGAATGGCCTACTATATATGTCGTTATATGGATCCATCTATATTTCCATGTGGAATATATTATTTTAATAGAACTCAGTGTGAGGTTTTTTTTCTCCTAAGAAATTCTAAAATCAAGGATAAATGTTCTAATAATTTCATCCAAAACCACGATAACATGCTTGGAATGACTAGCAATCTATGAGTGATACATTGTAATTAGTAGTACCTGTGAACCTAGTGCCCATTGTAACTCTAACTAGAACCATGAAATGAAATGATCATCTCTATCGGATATGATATAACATAGAACCCCATGAGGGCCTATGATATCTCAAATAGAGATACTCTTGAGTGAATCCACTAATATTGTCTCCCGAATAAGTAAGAAATGAGAGACCTTTTTCAACATGTATAAGATCACCCATACAACGTCACTAACTAGATGGGAACTAGGAAATACTATAATCCAACTGATGATGATTTCATCCAATTTCCACTCACTAATAGACAATGGATGCATGACTTTTGCTGGTCACTGGGTTCCACCATCACCCGCTGATTGGTGGGACACTATGTGACAAACCCAGCTATCTATCTTTTCAAACCTAGCCACTAGTATTAGCGGTGTATGTCCTGATACAAAATTTTAAGATCAGGATGTACTAATCTTATAGTGGCATGATACTCTTGAATCCACTCATACTATATGTATATATAAATCTATATTGATATGTGGATGAAAAAGATATCATCCTTATCAATGATCTAACTAGGAGGTCATTCATCCCATACAACACTCTCATATAGAAACAATCCCTTAGAATATAATAGTTTTCCCATCATCACTCAATCCTAATAAGTTGAATTCATTTCTATGGATGAGATAACACATTTTCCATGATTATCTTGTACCTCCAAGTGCATTCATGAAAATTGGGAAATAATTTTCCACTCTTTATTCAACTTCCAAACTACTTTTAATTAATTATTCTTTCTCAATGCATCGACAAATTTTTTTCCCAATCCATGCTTATCGAAAATTTTGAACTCAATGGACTATAGATATTCAACCCAACATCACCTGCTGATAACTGAGACACTATGTGACAAACCCAACTATCTCTTTTTTCAAACCTATCCACTAGTATTAGCGGTGTATGTCGTGATAAATCTTTGTAAGATCGGGATGTACTACCCTTATAGAGTCAGGATACTCTTGAATCAACTCATACTATATATAGATAGAAATTTACAATGATCTATGGATGAAAATGATATCATCCTTATCAATGATCCAACTAGGAGGTCGGTCATCCCCTACAACACTCTCATATAGAAAAAAACATCTCAAAATATAATAGTTTTCCCATCATCACTCAATCCTAAAATGTTAAATTCATTTCAATTGATGAGATAATACATTTTACTTATTATCCTATCCTCCATGTTCATTCATGAAAATTGGGAAATAATCTTCCACTCATTAATCTGCTCCCGAAGTGATTGTATTTAATTCTTCTTTCTAAATGCATCAACAAAAACATTTCCCATTCCATGTGTATAGAAAATTTTGAATTCAATAGACTATAAATATTAAACCCACCATAATTTCATAATATTCAATTCATGTTCGGTAAATATATACTTCTGATTTTTGTGGTTTTTATACACCAAAAAATGATGTACCTATAAATATTTCCTCTATAGACACAAGGTATGAACAACATCGACTAACTCAATATCTAGTTCTAAATAGATCCTCTTACATGTCCTTTAACTGAAAATACCAAAATTAAACAATTTAACACTCTTACATTATAACTACTCCTAGAATGATATCAGATGCATCACAATAGGCTATATAAATGTTTACCATATTTGGTAGAATAATAATCAGTACTGAAGTTAGTCTCTCCTCAACACCTGCAAGGATGTCTTATAGACATCTAATAATTAGATATTCACATATTTCTTATTCAATATATTAAAAGATTATTCTCTGATTGAGATATCTTACAGGATGATCTTTTAGTAACCCTATATCCCCATGAAACTCTATATATCAAATATGTACTTAGGATACTCCTATAAAAGTATATCTATTTTCATATTTGGGTCAAATAATACTCATCTATCTGAGATAATATGATCCAATAATTAAATTATATACTTCCAAAAGTGGAATGGTTGTGTTGATTGTGAGAATAAAGAATTATATAATCCACAAATACCACCACAATCGAATCCATATATGGATGGAAAACTCGGTTACTCAATGCCATGAAAGCAGCAAGTGCATTCTTGAGATCAGATGACATGAGCACATAATCATATAAGAAATATCTACCATGTAATGTTTTTCATTGAATATCTAATGGAATAACATGAACTTGATAATAACACGATCACATATCAACATTAAAAAACACTCCAACTCATCATAGCTGGTGGAAAGATCATCTATCCGGGACAAAGGACACTGATTCTTAATTGTCAAATGGGTAAATTTCTAGAAATCCACATATGAATAAATAGTTGTGTCCACTATCTTGGAAAAATTACTGGTGAAACCCTTGAAGAAGTATTAGATCATCTAAACCCATTTTCCTCTATGTAATCTTGTTTACACTTGAAATACTACAACTTTGTATTATTCATCATTTAAGGTGGAATGGATAACAGTTCAGCTCCTAGAACATTCGTGATTGGAATCTATACCTCTCTATAAGGTGTTTGTCCTAAAAATATATCCAAGAATATGTTCTTTAAAAGATCAATCCTTGGAGGGAAATCATCTAGATACATTCACTAATCATTCAGATATAATATAGAAATAGTATCCATCATTCTTCGCATCCCATGATGGTCGGGTCTAGAACGACTCGCCTAGACATCACACTAACCCTAGTGAATACAAACCCTACCCTATGTGGATGTGAAAGTAACCATCCATTGATAGTAGTGAACATAATCATGACAGGGAACCAATCAGTCCACCTTGATAATTATATCACACCCAATCACTTCAATGTTGAAAAGAACCCATGTATAATGATAAGCATATATCTTAAGGGGAACTCCTTGTACGTGTGTAAACTCTCCAATAAAATCCCCAATTGGAATATAAAGTGTCATCATGCCACTAGAAAACTAAATACCATGCCTAAATATCTCCATAATAAGAACATATATGAAGTAATTGGAAGCAATAGTAACAAAAAATAGAAGATACTAATTTAAAGGCAACTAGAATAGTACCTCCCACGGAAGAAGGTTTGGCACTCTTCTCATTCGGAATCAGTTAAACTATGTATATCTGAAAAATCCATATCCTTGGGATATATCTTGAATACGTTAAGTAGTTACTCTCTATTATCACTATGAATATCGTGTCACACAACCTCATCCATGAACAGATCCTTGCTTGGATTGGTTGATCACACTCCATCTCCCTGCCTGATAAGAAGATGTTGGCCCCACTCTAGAACATGGAGTCAGTAAAGTCCTTATATCAATAGATATTGGATGAATGGTCCTATTAAACCATTTTATATGATCCAAACTACCATAGTATTGGCACATAACTGGTTTTATATATCTCTAGGGCCTCATATTCACCTTCCTCTCGCACTGCTGAAAGAAAACATAACTACTAGCACTCATACTCTCACAGGTAATCCATTCAAGAGAGACATCAACAAAGTACTTCCTACTACCTCCCACTAATCCACTAGTTTAAGAAGATGATCTACCAAGATCTATTCCACCGTATCCCTTGGGTTATGTTTAATAATTTGGACCTATTTTTCAATTTATGATAAGCCAGTAACACAAAAAATATTCACTTATGATCAGAAGTCATACTGAAGACCATCCTCAAATCGACAATATTTAGATAACTTATAGACTAATAGAATATTTGAAAATATTAAGAGAATTTTAAAATGGGTATAATTTTCAAAGACTAAAGAAATTCCCTCTTATAGATGTTTAAAACCAATCTCTACCATACCACAATGTATTGGGATATAAATAATCATAGAAGGGTGTATGGAAATCCCTCCAAGACAAATACCAATGATAATATAATTTAGTAATCACAACCAACCATATATTGGCAGAATCATAGACCATATATTTTTCAACATTCACTCTCCTCTTGGGAGGTGTCTGAAGATGCTGAAAAATCGAAAGCATGGCCTCTAGCCATGCTGGTGCAGCCTATAGTCATCCATCCACTGAAAACAAGGTTTGATGCTACCAATGAAACTCATGGATCAACTCTTCCATAGTCACATTACGTTACGGGGATCACTGATCCATCTTTATAAATTATATGAAACTCCCTTAGAAATGCTCATCATCTTGCGTATATGTTATAACAAGCGGTTTCACAACAGGCACTTTTTGAGGTTCTACTAGTGGCCCAAATCCCACCACATCCAGAGCATTGTTTTTTACAACCTCCTGGTACACAACTAGATTCCTTCAAGATGGTATATATCTATAAATTCCTAGAACATGTTACAAATAATATATGGTCATAACATGATCACAAATATTCAAATAGGATAGGTATATGCCTTCCTCTAAATGAGTCACATCCATCTATAATCTCTTAAATCTAGGTTTGGGAGAAATAAAATTCATAATAACACATTAGATATTACCAAATTCGCTTGAAAAAAGTTTTGGTAGGGTCGATTTATATTCTATAATCATTGTGATATAATATATAGAGTGTAAATTGGATGTTATAGAGGAAACACCATTTATGTTGTAATTGGAATCACTATTTAACATCAACATTTTCATTTCAAAATTCAATTTATTTTATGGTCATTTTTATTTATATAATAATATTTTAAATGTTGTAACTATATAGTTCACCATTTACAATTTATATGGTTCCATGTACCTTATAAATTGTGTTTTGGTGTCCATTTAATCTCGTCCATAACACATTACAACCCATTCGACAATGGCAAATGGCTAAATGTGACATAATTCAATGATAAAGGTTTATTGATCAATCTAGAGAGGAAAAAACTATAATGTTAAAGTCTGTACACTGAGTTATCAATTATGTTTCTTAGTTTCCTGGAATAACATAATTCAAATGAATAGTATATCACTAAAGGAACATATAACTGATATCATGCAGCCCTATAATAAATATTACATAGAATAAAACAATTCATGACATATTTGTCGAATAATGTGGCTAAAATGAGTCATAATCAATGCTCTATTTTCATACTCATACAAGGAAAAAAATTAACTATCATGTCAATAATATTAAATTTACATATCTATTGTATCACCCAATAGTGGAATCAAATCATCTATAACAAGAATAAACTAGAACATCGAATCTCAATCCCAAGTAAGTTAGTTTTTCTCTATTCATTGGTTAGGTACTCCGTGTAACAACTCATTATAAAAAACGTAAAAATTACTAAACACTTTTCTAATATTACTTAATTATAAAAAAAATAAAATTACTTTATCTGATACAACATTGTAACATCCAGACTCAGAATATATTAAAAGGATCCTCTATTCTATGGGTCAAATAGCCTCAAGCATGCCACCTCAAATTCTATAGGTTGTTAACAAAAGGCAATGTTCATAATGAAATAGTGGGGAGACTATTCCATCATGATCAATGTATAACATGTTATTTCAATCATAAAAACAATAGAATAATATTTTTTAATAACTGAAGAGATGATGAATAAATTTACATCATATAAATAACCGAGTAATGACATGGAAAAATGTCATACGCAAACTTGGATCATGGAATGTTATAAAAAAAAGATAAGTAATACATGGAAAAATCATCCAGTACATTAATGTTAGAATAAAAAATACCCAAAATAATTTATCCTTAGATATCATCATTAGCCATAGCCCAGTCTTATGCTCCCCTACTCCTATGTAAAATTTAATCAAGCATCACCAAGTGGTCGCTTTCCTCTACCCCAACTAGAATTAATGAATTATTTAAAGGTATCCAATAGTGTCTTGAATAGGATATGAGAAATCACATAGTTGGAACCACCAATGGTGTTTATATCATTTCTACTGTGAACATATAAGCTGAAGTAGTGTGTGTATATATAATATGAGTATAAGAATGAATAATAGGAAGAATAATGTATAATCATTCAAGACTCACAATGATCAGGAAAATTAATCATAAGGGATATCTATGAAGCATGTCAAGTAACATAAATGACTTATCTCATATAATCATGTCTCATTACTACATGGTATATGATCCAAGGAATAGAAATTTCCAAGTAAACTGATTATGAAAAATAAAATAATTAAATAGGATCCAAGGATGAGAAATGTTCAAGTAATTTTCATAGGTCTTGTCTAATGGGTATAAATGTACAAGGAATCCTATAAATCTTATTAAAATATATCCATGGTGTAGAAATTTTGAAGTAATCCTAGTAAGATTATTAAACTAAGTCCTAGGAGTAGAAAAGGAAAAGGAATCCAAAAAAGATAAGTGAATAAGATTCAATGAGAAGAAATGTACAAGGAATCTTAATAAGTAATCATATACAAGGAGTATAAAGGAATCCTAGAAATCCATATAAATCATGTAATCAAGTACAAGGAGTATAATTTTTCATGGAATAAAAATAAAATAATTAAATAGGATCCAAGGAGTAGAAATGTCCAAGAAATCCTAATAGTTCATCAAATTCAAAAGAGTAGAAATGTCCAAGGAATCCAAGTAGGTCAGGGTTCCATACAGCAATCCCTCCATTATCATTATAACCAATTGATTCACCCATAATAAGCCATTAAATTAAAAATTTCATTAATAAATTTATAATCATATACAAGCCAATACATTACTCTCTTCACACCTTTCATATAAATATTAAATGGTTCTTGAGGCGATCATAATCTTTAAAAATTCTATTAATTGCCATATTTATTTATCTGATATGTAACTAAAACCCACACACCACAACAGTGGTATAATCATGGTCCAAAAATATAAACCCACACTGTGGGTGGTTCAAGTTGTTTTTGACAACCTCTAACCTCATATAATGTTTCCAAAACAAGTATTGAAATTGATTTTGAAATTTAAATCAACGTTCAATAAATTTATAAAGAATAAACTAAAAATTATTGTGTGAGGAACAAAAAAACATGTTATAAAACTACTAGACTTGAGGGAAAAGGCATATACCACCTACCATATGACCTTAGAATAATGCATTCCCAATATTAGCCTCTAATTTTCTCAAGCTCAAGAGAAAATGGAAGATATGGATAACACCCAATAAATAGGGTATAAGAGAATACACCAAAATAATGCCTCTAAGAGAAAGAAAAATGAAAAAAGGGTGCTAAAGAACAAAGAACTCCCCAGTGGCTTTCAAATGTGACAAACGGATCTCAAATCAGACATTTGATGAGGCTATGTGATCAAATTCCCGGTAAATGGACCAAGACATATCAACTGAGAAAGAAAGATATCATGTATGATTGAATTACAATTGGAATATAATGTTTAAGATAATATTGAATGAGGGAAAAAATAGTCTTTTACTGTATAATATTTGATTCGCATGGTTTGACATACTGTGTGCCCTGTAACGCCCCGACCCTAGTTACCCAGAGTCGGTGCATTAATTACATAACATTGGCATGATCACAAGAAGATCAAATCTCGAAAGACCGATTGGTTTAGTAGCCTTGGAAACACTAGATATATTCATAAGTTTTACATTACATCATAAAATGAAAAACTACTACAACAACATAATGTTTCCACAGTCCACACTATAATCCCCTCATAATATCCCTGCAGGTCATTCATAACTTACATCTTCACTTCCTGGGAAAAATAAAACATAGAAAAGGGGTGAGCTCAAGTGCCCAGTAAGGATAACAATATAGCGGAACATTCAAAATAAGCATAACCATTTAAGGAAATGAATTACTAAAACAAAAGCCTTTTAAACTTGAACTTCAACATAGTATGGCAAAAGTAAAATGAAAAAAATGCCATTTACTTGTTCACATGGATATTCTACTAATCGAATAATCACATGCAAAATCAATAACCACTTTCATAATGTTGGAATGCATAATGCCAGACTATCATAACCACATAGTCAAGGCCTCGTGCCAAGACTACAAATAAGATTTTGTCAAGGCCTTGTGCCAAGACACTAGTTTGTCTCATGAGACCTACCGATGCAATTTTTTTAGAAGATACTTAGGTTTAAAATTGCTAAAATATACTCCAGTGTTTTTCTGAAAACATTATGCAAGCTTCTAAAAACAAAATAACTCATTCTGAGACTGCTCGACTAATTACAAGACATGATGGGTCCACTCCCAATCCCTTCTTGTCTACCACACTCGAGAGTCGGGTTTTCTGAAAACATTTTTAAGCTTGCGTTAAATTCGTATACATTTGCACTTGATTTTCATATATTTGAGAGAAATATCTCCTTTTGAAATCATTTAAAAATCACATAATTATAAAATAAAACATTTACTTTGAAAATATCCTTGTAAGCTTGTAAGGGAAGCTTTGATGATTTTATAACGGCGGTAAATGGCCACACCCGCCGTATAAGTTTAAAAAAACATTCTTACCTTAATTCTGTCGAAAAGGTTAAAAAGGACCTTGTTTTGAAAACGACAGAAAGATTCCTTTATAAATCTCTTATAAAAAGTCAAACAAGGGTATAAATGACTTTAACCCATATTCTTGTAAATAGTAAAAATGTTTTGAAATACATTTCGATGAAACATGTATGTGGATGATAAAGAGATCCCAGTAGATTATTACGTATAATACAACCTCGGATAATGAAGAGATTATGAAATAACCCTTACCTTGTACTTTTCCTTGGTTGGGGTAGGTTAACCTCCTGTATAATAGTGAAATAATTGTTACTAAATTATACAAGAATCATATACATTAATATGATATCATATATGATCTTTTAATATTGATTTGATAATAATATCTTAGTATTATCGCCGTTTCGGGTGTTAACTTACTCATTTTCTTTATATGTTTTGTTACATAAGTCATGTTTGTTGTATCTTATTCATATCCAGAATGATATCAAGTCCTTAAACATCATTTTGAAATCATTAAATGATAATTATACTTTAATGGATACGATGGAGAATGAATCTCATCGCGTTCGTGGAGACGGTAGTCCGTACGTACGCACGAACGCTACTTCCATTTAATTTTTATTTTAAAAGCATCGAATCCAAATCATACATAGGTATATTACTATTACAGTATAATATAATATTTTATATATGTTACTTAAGTTCATTAACACCATCCTTTATACGTTCCATGTGTGGTATGAACGAGTCATATCATTTTAAGGGGGCGGTAGTCCGCACTTCCTCAAATGAAATTATCGTATGTATATACAACATGAAACGAATAATGGTATGAAATAAAATGGAATTACAGAAGCTTATATATAAAATATATATCATTAATATCATATTTAATTACAGTGCCATCATAATGGCCACCATGAGAGGCGGTAAGATGTATTTGAACAATCATCGTTTCGTGAGGCGTTAGTTTGCCATCCACAGAAACATTATGTTCATCATCCATTAGATGGAGTTGTGTGTATGTGTAGTTTTAATCCTTCTCATAACAACATCCTAGTATATTGAGGATACTGGTGTTGTTACAAAAGAAAGGAAATAAAAAGAGTTTGGGGGTTGAAGAAGAAAAATAAATGAAAATAATTTAAGAGAAATCGTTACCTTTAATTTAGGTAACTCACTTTGGTTGGAACCAAAGGACTTGTTGAAATGCTTTCTCCCTAAGGGGAAACTTCAAAGAGGAGGAGAGGGATGTGGGGAGCTTAGTTGGGCAGAGTTTGGACGAGCCAAGTGGCTTGAGAGGTGTGAGGAATGAGTAGAAGTGGTCTCCTTTTATAAGGGAGAGGAGGGGCTCTTTAGGAAATAGTGAAAGTATTACTTTATAATATAATTATATTCGGTTTATAATGGTCCAAAAATCATTGAGGTCAAAGATAAGATGACTCATATTCTAAATAACATCAACCAATAAGAATTGGACAGGTTTTAGATAATATTTTAATCATTATAATCTTATTTATTTAAATGATTTATTAATGAGGTAAACATTGCATCATTATTGTGTCGTTAATAATTTAAATTATTTGATGTCTAAAAATTATAAATAAAATATCATTATGTAGGAAATCGTTTTAGCTTTCTAATGAATATTTATAATCGAAAATCCAACATGTATAACCCTATGTAAAAAGTGTTCTTCTAAAAGATGTAAGCTTATGCCATTTTTATTTTTATTTTAACTTTATTAATATAAAGTGTCCCTACCACATACAAGTGGCTCCAAGGGGTCCCCAAATTGACCCAAGGATGCCCATGGTCGGTTATGTGTCCACCAATAAGGTTAGTAGACGTTTTAGGGTAATTTTTTATTATTATAATATTATTTTTTTAACCCTTATTTACCGGATTTACCCTTTAACCATGGTAAATAAAATATTTACCGTAGTAATTATTCAAAATGTGTAAAAATAAAAGTGACCTATTTACACAATTTGGACATCCTGATTCCAAATATTTAATCCATTTTTCCAAATTCAAAACACAGAAGTGGCAGAAATTAATTTAAAATTAATTCCCGCTGTCAAAACAAAAAGCGTGTTTTTAAGAGGTAATAACTATCAAAAGATTGACACTTGTTTATGTTCGGTTTAATTGTAAAATTATGTCCAATGACCAACATTATATTAAATGGTAAAAATATATTATAAATATACTTTAAAACCACTCAAATTCACAATTCATCACTATTAATTATTTTGATTAAAAAAGTTGTTTTTAATTAAAATTTTGTAATTTTCACTATTCATCAAAATATGAAAGTTATCCGAAAAGTACCAAAATTTCACCTTAGGCTAAATTCGATATTCCGAATCCAAAAATGAAGTCCATTTTGAAATATAAAATATATATAATTTCAAAATTTAGGTATTACTGTTCATAACGGCTAGTTTGATTGGTTGTGGCGTGTGTTAAAACTCAAGGTTGCGTACTACACACGCTACTATTTTATTCAAAGGAAAGCGTACCGTGGAAGCTTGGGATGTTTTATTTTAAATTTTTTTTGATGTCCCCATTTAGTCAAAAGTTTAAAATATTTTATTTGAAAAGGGTTTACTATTAAAAGTTGGTAAAACTACAATACTGAAAATGAATTTGTTCTTACATTATGTCTAAGAAACTCATAATATGGATTCTAAAATTATAAGGATTATATAAAGTTTAAAATTTAGTTAATACTATTCATAACCTCTTTTGAACGGCTTGTTTGGTAAGTCATGGTGCGCTTGAACTCGGTGTTGCGTGTAGTGAAAGTTATTGAATTATTTTGAGAAATAACACACTATGAAATCTTGGGGTGTTACATTCACCCCTCCTTCAATAAATTGCGTCCTCGCAATTTGAAATTGTTCTTCGAAAATAAAAGGTTGAAAATAGATAATATATTTGTGGGAAAACCCACATCGGAAATTGGGTTTCTAAAATTTAGTCTTAATATGAGGAAAAAAGAAATGAAAGGGTCACCACCAAATTATGATCTCGATTAGGAGAACATTGGTGGCAATTAGAGACATATAATTGGACGGAAAACGTAAATATTTATAGGTAGTGATTGAGGTCATCAATCAAAAACAAGTATAAAATTGAGGTCCTTAAAATCATCACTCTATGATGATTTGAAGTACCATCGGTTCAACAAAATATAGGGTATTAGGATAACACATTTTTGACGTTTCAAAATATCTTAGTTGAAATCCCACATCGAAAAATGAATTAATGAGGCCTCTATTTAAAATAAAGAGTGGAATGTATGAAGATTACCGAAAATAACACATACTAGGGTTCCATGTAGGAAAATATGGATATGGAAGAGAAATCTAACCATCAATTATCTGATGGAGAGTGGTAGAGAACATGGCTATGAAAAGGCCAACAATCCCAAAGCCATGAATTAGTGATGATTTAAGGTACCATCTAGGAAAACATTTTTGTTCTAAGTTCCTTTTATTAATGTTGAGGAATATATTTATGAGATTGGCTAAGATCATAAGGAGATATACTTACTTTATAATTAGAGTTTTATCCATTAATAAATTTCTACCACAAACTCATCTTTCACTCTAAAAGATAATAGAATGTAATTCGTATAGGGTTCCAAAATAAATGAATTTATAATTCATATACCAGATCTTAAAAAAAAAACAACATTATTTAATCCAGGACATCTAGTGGGCCAGTGGTAGGTGATACACCCTTGTCGCCCTTCGGTTGCGGGTTCAAGTCTCGCAGCCTTGCCGGACGCGACGGGTTGCCGCCCGACCTCCGGGTTGTCCTTTTATGGTAATCCAAAATAATCCAAACTAGAACTATCCAAAATACTTCTGTTCAAACTCACAGTCCAACATTTATAAGGAAGGTAAACATAATATAGATCCTTTTTACCCCGTAATAGCATATGAATACCTTCATCTTGTATTCTTTTAATAAACTGAAACATCTTGAATTACCATATTCCTTATTGATTACATTCATACTCCCCTATTCCATATAGAATGCTGGATATACTTCATCAATCCAAAAATGTTTTAAACCCCAAAAAAAATGATGGAATATACAAATCATTAATCAGTTTCAAGGTAGTCAAGAATATCCAATATAATTTATCCAAATCAATCATGTATTATTCTAAAATCACTAACTCAGTATCAGAACCATATTATGGTTTATCTTTCTCTCAACCATATATTTTCCAAAAATTTATCCTGCTATTGAGTCACTTTTCTTTGTTCCACACAATCTCAAGTCCTTAATGAAATAGTACTGCAGTACAATCCTTATATACTCCATAATTATCATAACAAGTACATTGTTGATACAACACTCAATTGACATAATCAACATAAGAACTCTAATCATTCCTCTTCATCTGTGGTAGTATCATAACTTGATTATTATCCAATAGCATCATTTTCGGCATAGTCTGATGACTGGGACATAGGTTCGCGTAGTGTCCAAACTCCTTGCAAATGAAGCATTGTACATTTGAAACCATTTTCTTACCCTTGCAGTCATGTACTTTGTGCCCTTTTCCTCCACACTTATAACAATCTCCCATTCCTTTCAGGCAAGTTCCAGGGTGTTTCTTTCCACAATTACCACATATGGGAAAATTCTTCTTTTCCCTCTTCCCTTTATCCATTTTTCTCTCTTCCATCATTTTCTTCTCTTGCTTCCCTTCAAAGCCATAGGACTCAGTAAACTCTTTACTTATCTTATCAACACATGATATTATTTCTTCATATGATGATAATACATGGGAGACTATTTCTCTTATCAATTCTAGCTTAAGACCATGAAAGATATGATCCTTCCTTCTCTTTGGATCATGTGCATTTCTGGAGTTCTCATTCCTTCTACAGGGCGACATTTCTATACAATGGCATAAACTAGATCAGTTTATGAATCAAAATACATAATCCCATACTTATAAAACACTTAACATAAATTGAACTATTTATGGATATAATCCATAATCATAAAAATGTTTTCTTTGAGGATGTATATACTCATAATCCCTTCAAAATTATTTGTAAAGAAAATGAGAGTTATCCTAAGCATATCCCCCGGGAGTGTCGTAACCAAGAGTGCAGCAAGGCCCGTTGTCGTGCACCTGTTCCCGTTCGAGTCTAGCTCAAAGCGGTGTTTTCGGGTTTTACCCCTAGGTACATCTATGCCAGAGCCACCTCTACCTGCTCGTATCCAGACAGGGATGTATTGCTCGGAAAACCCACAAAATCTCTACAATACCAAAATTCTAGGAAGTTCTTCTATACTAATCCTCAAAGTTCATCTTAGGTCTACGTGCTCTAATCAGAGTTTATCTAAATCTAGTTTCCAAGGTTTGTAATAAACTTCCTCTGATACCAACTGTAACGCCCCGACCCTAGTTACCCAGAGTCGGTGCATTAATTACATAACATTGGCATGATCACAAGAAGATCAAATCTCGAAAGACCGATTGGTTTAGTAGCCTTGGAAACACTAGATATATTCATAAGTTTTACATTACATCATAAAATGAAAAACTACTACAACAACATAATGTTTCCACAGTCCACACTATAATCCCCTCATAATATCCCTGCAGGTCATTCATAACTTACATCTTCACTTCCTGGGAAAAATAAAACATAGAAAAGGGGTGAGCTCAAATGCCCAGTAAGGATAACAATATAGCGGAACATTCAAAATAAGCATAAACATTTAAGGAAATGAATTACTAAAACAAAAGCCTTTTAAACTTGAACTTCAACATAGTATGGCAAAAGTAAAATGAAAAAAATGCCATTTACTTGTTCACATGGATATTCTACTAATCGAATAATCACATGCAAAATCAATAACCACTTTCATAATGTTGGAATGCATAATGCCAGACTATCATAACCACATAGTCAAGGCCTCGTGCCAAGACTACAAATAAGATTTTGTCAAGGCCTTGTGCCAAGACACTAGTTTGTCTCATGAGACCTACCGATGCAATTTTTTTAGAAGATACTTAGGTTTAAAATTGCTAAAATATACTCCAGTGTTTTTCTGAAAACATTATGCAAGCTTCTAAAAACAAAATAACTCATTCTGAGACTGCTCGACTAATTACAAGCCATGATGGGTCCACTCCCAATCCCTTCTTGTCTACCACACTCGAGAGTCGGGTTTTCTGAAAACATTTTTAAGCTTGCGTTAAATACGTATACATTTGCACTGGATTTTCATATATTTGAGAGAAATATCTCCTTTTGAAATCATTTAAAAATCACATAATTATAAAATAAAACATTTACTTTGAAAATATCCTTGTAAGCTTGTAAGGGAAGCTTTGATGATTTTATAATGGCGGTAAATGGCCACACCCGCCGTATAAGTTTAAAAAAACATTCTTACCTTAATTCTGTCGAAAAGGTTAAAAAGGACCTTGTTTTGAAAACGACAGAAAGATTCCTTTATAAACCTCTTATAAAAAGTCAAAAAAGGGTATAAATGACTTTAACCCATATTCTTGTAAATAGTAAAAATGTTTTGAAATACATTTCGAAGAAACATGGATGTGGATGATAAAGAGATCTCAGTAGATTATTATGTATAATACAACCTCGGATAATGAAGAGATTGTGAAATAACCCTTACCTTGAACTTTTCCTTGGTTGGGGTAGGTTAACCTCCTGTATAATAGTGAAATAATTGTTACTAAATTATACAAGAATCATATACATTAATATGATATCATATATGATCTTTTAATATTGATTTGATAATAATATCTTAGTATTATCGCCGTTTCGGGTGTTAACTTACTCATTTTCTTTATATGTTTTGTTACATAAGTCATGTTTGTTGTATCTTATTCATATCCAGAATGATATCAAGTCCTTAAACATCATTTTTAAATCATTAAATGATAATTATACTTGAATGGATACGATGGAGAATGAATCTCATCGCGTTCGTGGAGACGGTAGTCCGTACGTATGCACGAACGCTACTTCCATTTAATTTTTATTTTAAAAGCATCGAATCCAAATGATACATAGGTATATTACTATTCCAGTATAATATAATATTTTATATATGTTACTTAAGTTCATTAACACCATCCTTTATACGTTCCATGTGTGGTATGAACGAGTCATATCATTTTAAGGGGGCGGTAGTCCGCACTTCCTCAAATGAAATTATCGTATGTATATACAACATGAAACGAATAATGGTATGAAATAAAATGGAATTACAGAAGCTTATATATAAAATATATATCATTAATATCATATTTAATTACAGTGCCATCATAATGGCCACCATGAGAGGCGGTAAGATGTATTTGAACAATCATCGTTTCGTGAGGCGTTAGTTTGCCATCCACAGAAACATTATGTTCATCATCCATTAGATAGAGTTGTGTGTATGTGTAGTTTTAATCCTTCTCATAACAACATCCTAGTATATTGAGGATACTGGTGTTGTTACAAAAGAAAGGAAATAAAAAGAGTTTGGGGGTTGAAGAAGAAAAATAAATGAAAATAATTTAAGAGAAATCGTTACCTTTAATTTAGGTAACTCACTTTGGTTGGAACCAAAGGACTTGTTGAAATGCTTTCTCCCTAAGGGTAAACTTCAAGGAGGAGGAGAGGGATGTGGGGAGCTTAGTTGGGCAGAGTTTGGACGAGCCAAGTGGCTTGAGAGGTGTGAGGAATGAGTAGAAGTGGTCTCCTTTTATAAGGGAGAGGAGGGGCTCTTTAGGAAATAGTGAAAGTATTACTTTATAATATAATTATATTCGGTTTATAATGGTCCAAAAATCATTGAGGTCAAAGATAAGATGACTCATATTCTAAATAACATCAACCAATAAGAATTGGATAGGTTTTAGATAATATTTTAATCATTATAATCTTATTTATTTAAATGATTTATTAATGAGGTAAACATTGCATCATTATTGTGTCATTAATAATTTAACTTATTTGATGTCTAAAAATTATAAATAAAATATCATTATGTAGGAAATCGTTTTAGCTTTCTAATGAATATTTATAATCGAAAATCCAACATGTATAACCCTATGTAAAAAGTGTTCTTCTAAAAGATGTAAGCTTATGCCATTTTTATTTTTATTTTAACTTTATTAATATAAAGTGTCCCTACCACATACAAGTGGCTCCAAGGGGTCCCCAAATTGACCCAAGGATGCCCATGGTCGGTTATGTGTCCACCAATAAGGTTAGTACACGTTTTAGGGTAATTTTTTATTATTATAATATTATTTTTTTAACCCTTATTTACCGGATTTACCCTTTAACCATGGTAAATAAAATATTTACCGTAGTAATTATTCAAAATGTGTAAAAATAAAAGTGACCTATTTACACAATTTGGACATCCTGATTCCAAATATTTAATCCATTTTTCCAAATTCAAAACACAGAAGTGGCAGAAATTAATTTAAAATTAATTCCCGCTGTCAAAACAAAAAGCGTGTTTTTAAGAGGTAATAACTATCAAAAGATTGACACTTGTTTATGTTCGGTTTAATTGTAAAATTATGTCCAATGACCAACATTATATTAAATGGTAAAAATATATTATAAATATACTTTAAAACCACTCAAATTCACAATTCATCACTATTAATTATTTTGATTAAAAAAGTTGTTTTTAATTAAAATTTTGTAATTTTCACTATTCATCAAAATATGAAAGTTATCCGAAAAGTACCAAAATTTCACCTTAGGCTAAATTCGATATTCCGAATCCAAAAATGAAGTCCATTTTGAAATATAAAATATATATAATTTCAAAATTTAGGTATTACTGTTCATAACGGCTAGTTTGATTGGTTGTGGCGTGTGTTAAAACTCAAGGTTGCGTACTACACACGCTACTATTTTATTCAAAGGAAAGCGTACCGTGGAAGCTTGGGATGTTTTATTTTAAATTTTTTTTGATGTCCCCATTTAGTCAAAAGTTTAAAATATTTTATTTAAAAAGGGTTTACTATTAAAAGTTGGTAAAACTACAATACTGAAAATGAATTTGTTCTTACATTATGTCTAAGAAACTCATAATATGGATTCTAAAATTATAAGGATTATATAAAGTTTAAAATTTAGTTAATACTATTCATAACCTCTTTTGAACGGCTTGTTTGGTAAGTCATGGTGCGCTTGAACTCGGTGTTGCGTGTAGTGAAAGTTATTGAATTATTTTGAGAAATAACACACTATGAAATCTTGGGGTGTTACATTCACCCCTCCTTCAATAAATTGCGTCCTCGCAATTTGAAATTGTTCTTCGAAAATAAAAGGTTGAAAATAGATAATATATTTGTGGGAAAACCCACATCGGAAATTGGGTTTCTAAAATTTAGTCTTAATATGAGGAAAAAAGAAATGAAAGGGTCACCACCAAATTATGATCTCGATTAGGAGAACATTGGTGGCAATTAGAGACATATAATTGGAGGGAAAACGTAAATATTTATAGGTAGTGATTGAGGTCATCAATCACAAACAAGTATAAAATTGAGGTCCTTAAAATCATCACTCTATGATGATTTGAAGTACCATCGGTTCAACAAAATATAGGGTATTAGGATAACACATTTTTGACGTTTCAAAATATCTTAGTTGAAATCCCACATCGAAAAATGAATTAATGAGGCCTCTATTTAAAATAAAGAGTGGAATGTATGAAGATTACCGAAAATAACACATACTAGGGTTCCATGTAGGAAAATATGGATATGGAAGAGAAATCTAACCATCAATTATCTGATGGAGAGTGGTAGAGAACATGGCTATGAAAAGGCCAACAATCCCAAAGCCATGAATTAGTGATGATTTAAGGTACCATCTAGGAAAACATTTTTGTTCTAAGTTCCTTTTATTAATGTTGAGGAATATATTTATGAGATTGGCTAAGATCATAAGGAGATATACTTACTTTATAATTAGAGTTTTATCCATTAATAAATTTCTACCACAAACTCATCTTTCACTCTAAAAGATAATAGAATGTAATTCGTATAGGGTTCCAAAATAAATGAATTTATAATTCATATACCAGATCTTAAAAAAAAACAACATTATTTAATCCAGGACATCTAGTGGGCCAGTGGTAGGTGATACACCCTTGTCGCCCTTCGGTTGCGGGTTCAAGTCTCGCAGCCTTGCCGGACGCGACGGGTTGCCGCCCGACCTCCGGGTTGTCCTTTTATGGTAATCCAAAATAATCCAAACTAGAACTATCCAAAATACTTCTGTTCAAACTCACAGTCCAACATTTATAAGGAAGGTAAACATAATATAGATCCTTTTTACCCCGTAATAGCATATGAATACCTTCATCTTGTATTCTTTTAATAAACTGAAACATCTTGAATTACCATATTCCTTATTGATTACATTCATACTCCCCTATTCCATATAGAATGCTGGATATACTTCATCAATCCAAAAATGTTTTAAACCCCAAAAAAAATGATGGAATATACAAATCATTAATCA
Organism: Viscum album; assembly: GCA_963277665.1. Taxonomy (NCBI): domain Eukaryota; kingdom Viridiplantae; phylum Streptophyta; class Magnoliopsida; order Santalales; family Viscaceae; genus Viscum; species Viscum album. The sequence continues at coordinate 535,726,841 of OY728126.1, forward strand.
GTTTCAAGGTAGTCAAGAATATCCAATATAATTTATCCAAATCAATCATGTATTATTCTAAAATCACTAACTCAGTATCAGAACCATATTATGGTTTATCTTTCTCTCAACCATATATTTTCCAAAAATTTATCCTGCTATTGAGTCACTTTTCTTTGTTCCACACAATCTCAAGTCCTTAATGAAATAGTACTGCAGTACAATCCTTATATACTCCATAATTATCATAACAAGTACATTGTTGATACAACACTCAATTGACATAATCAACATAAGAACTCTAATCATTCCTCTTCATCTGTGGTAGTATCATAACTTGATTATTATCCAATAGCATCATTTTCGGCATAGTCTGATGACTGGGACATAGGTTCGCGTAGTGTCCAAACTCCTTGCAAATGAAGCATTGTACATTTGAAACCATTTTCTTACCCTTGCAGTCATGTACTTTGTGCCCTTTTCCTCCACACTTATAACAATCTCCCATTCCTTTCAGGCAAGTTCCAGGGTGTTTCTTTCCACAATTACCACATATGGGAAAATTCTTCTTTTCCCTCTTCCCTTTATCCATTTTTCTCTCTTCCATCATTTTCTTCTCTTGCTTCCCTTCAAAGCCATAGGACTCAGTAAACTCTTTACTTATCTTATCAACACATGATATTATTTCTTCATATGATGATAATACATGGGAGACTATTTCTCTTATCAATTCTAGCTTAAGACCATGAAAGATATGATCCTTCCTTCTCTTTGGATCATGTGCATTTCTGGAGTTCTCATTCCTTCTACAGGGCGACATTTCTATACAATGGCATAAACTAGATCAGTTTATGAATCAAAATACATAATCCCATACTTATAAAACACTTAACATAAATTGAACTATTTATGGATATAATCCATAATCATAAAAATGTTTTCTTTGAGGATGTATATACTCATAATCCCTTCAAAATTATTTGTAAAGAAAATGAGAGTTATCCTAAGCATATCCCCCGGGAGTGTCGTAACCAAGAGTGCAGCAAGGCCCGTTGTCGTGCACCTGTTCCCGTTCGAGTCTAGCTCAAAGCGGTGTTTTCGGGTTTTACCCCTAGGTACATCTATGCCAGAGCCACCTCTACCTGCTCGTATCCAGACAGGGATGTATTGCTCGGAAAACCCACAAAATCTCTACAATACCAAAATTCTAGGAAGTTCTTCTATACTAATCCTCAAAGTTCATCTTAGGTCTACGTGCTCTAATCAGAGTTTATCTAAATCTAGTTTCCAAGGTTTGTAATAAACTTCCTCTGATACCAACTGTAACGCCCCGACCCTAGTTACCCAGAGTCGGTGCATTAATTACATAACATTGGCATGATCACAAGAAGATCAAATCTCGAAAGACCGATTGGTTTAGTAGCCTTGGAAACACTAGATATATTCATAAGTTTTACATTACATCATAAAATGAAAAACTACTACAACAACATAATGTTTCCACAGTCCACACTATAATCCCCTCATAATATCCCTGCAGGTCATTCATAACTTACATCTTCACTTCCTGGGAAAAATAAAACATAGAAAAGGGGTGAGCTCAAATGCCCAGTAAGGATAACAATATAGCGGAACATTCAAAATAAGCATAAACATTTAAGGAAATGAATTACTAAAACAAAAGCCTTTTAAACTTGAACTTCAACATAGTATGGCAAAAGTAAAATGAAAAAAATGCCATTTACTTGTTCACATGGATATTCTACTAATCGAATAATCACATGCAAAATCAATAACCACTTTCATAATGTTGGAATGCATAATGCCAGACTATCATAACCACATAGTCAAGGCCTCGTGCCAAGACTACAAATAAGATTTTGTCAAGGCCTTGTGCCAAGACACTAGTTTGTCTCATGAGACCTACCGATGCAATTTTTTTAGAAGATACTTAGGTTTAAAATTGCTAAAATATACTCCAGTGTTTTTCTGAAAACATTATGCAAGCTTCTAAAAACAAAATAACTCATTCTGAGACTGCTCGACTAATTACAAGCCATGATGGGTCCACTCCCAATCCCTTCTTGTCTACCACACTCGAGAGTCGGGTTTTCTGAAAACATTTTTAAGCTTGCGTTAAATACGTATACATTTGCACTGGATTTTCATATATTTGAGAGAAATATCTCCTTTTGAAATCATTTAAAAATCACATAATTATAAAATAAAACATTTACTTTGAAAATATCCTTGTAAGCTTGTAAGGGAAGCTTTGATGATTTTATAATGGCGGTAAATGGCCACACCCGCCGTATAAGTTTAAAAAAACATTCTTACCTTAATTCTGTCGAAAAGGTTAAAAAGGACCTTGTTTTGAAAACGACAGAAAGATTCCTTTATAAACCTCTTATAAAAAGTCAAAAAAGGGTATAAATGACTTTAACCCATATTCTTGTAAATAGTAAAAATGTTTTGAAATACATTTCGAAGAAACATGGATGTGGATGATAAAGAGATCTCAGTAGATTATTATGTATAATACAACCTCGGATAATGAAGAGATTGTGAAATAACCCTTACCATGAACTTTTCCTTGGTTGGGGTAGGTTAACCTCCTGTATAATAGTGAAATAATTGTTACTAAATTATACAAGAATCATATACATTAATATGATATCATATATGATCTTTTAATATTGATTTGATAATAATATCTTAGTATTATCGCCGTTTCGGGTGTTAACTTACTCATTTTCTTTATATGTTTTGTTACATAAGTCATGTTTGTTGTATCTTATTCATATCCAGAATGATATCAAGTCCTTAAACATCATTTTTAAATCATTAAATGATAATTATACTTGAATGGATACGATGGAGAATGAATCTCATCGCGTTCGTGGAGACGGTAGTCCGTACGTATGCACGAACGCTACTTCCATTTAATTTTTATTTTAAAAGCATCGAATCCAAATGATACATAGGTATATTACTATTCCAGTATAATATAATATTTTATATATGTTACTTAAGTTCATTAACACCATCCTTTATACGTTCCATGTGTGGTATGAACGAGTCATATCATTTTAAGGGGGCGGTAGTCCGCACTTCCTCAAATGAAATTATCGTATGTATATACAACATGAAACGAATAATGGTATGAAATAAAATGGAATTACAGAAGCTTATATATAAAATATATATCATTAATATCATATTTAATTACAGTGCCATCATAATGGCCACCATGAGAGGCGGTAAGATGTATTTGAACAATCATCGTTTCGTGAGGCGTTAGTTTGCCATCCACAGAAACATTATGTTCATCATCCATTAGATAGAGTTGTGTGTATGTGTAGTTTTAATCCTTCTTATAACAACATCCTAGTATATTGAGGATACTGGTGTTGTTACAAAAGAAAGGAAATAAAAAGAGTTTGGGGGTTGAAGAAGCAAAATAAATGAAAATAATTTAAGAGAAATCGTTACCTTTAATTTAGGTAACTCACTTTGGTTTTAACCAAAGGACTTGTTGAAATGCTTTCTGCCTAAGGGGAAACTTCAAGGAGGAGGAGAGGGATGTGGGGAGCTTAGTTGGGGAGAGTTTGGACGAGCCAAGTGGCTTGAGAGGTGTGAGGAATGAGTAGAAGTGGTCTCCTTTTATAAGGGAGAGGAGGGTCTCTTTAGGAAAGAGTGAAAGTATTACTTTATAATATAATTATATTCGGTTTATAATGGTCCAAAAATCATTGAGGTCGAAGATAAGATGACTCATATTCTAAATAACGTCAACCAATAAGAATTGGACAGGTTTTAGATAATATTTTAATCATTATAATCTTATTTATTTAAATGATTTATTAATGAGGTAAACATTGCATCATTATTGTGTCATTAATAATTTAAATTATTTGATGTCTAAAAATTATAAATAAAATATCATTATGTAGGAAATCTTTTTAGCTTTCTAATGAATATTTATAATCGAAAATCCAACATGTATAACCCTATGTAAAAATTGTTCTTCTAAAAGATGTAAGCTTATGCCATTTTTATTTTTATTTTAACTTTATTAATATAAAGTGTCCCTACCACATACAAGTGGCTCCAAGGGGTCCCCAAATTGACCCCAGGATGCCCATGGTCGGGTATGTGTCCACCAATAAGGTTAGGACACGTTTTAGGGTAATTTTTTATTATTATAATATTATTTTTTTAACCCTTATTTACCGGATTTACCCTTTAACCATGGTAAATAAAATATTTACCGCAGTAATTATTCAAAATGTGTAAAAATAAAAGTTACCTATTTACAAAATTTGGACATCCTGATTCCAAATATGTAATCCATTTTTCCAAATTCAAAACACAGAAGTGGCAGAAATTAATTTAAAATTAATTTCCGCTGTCAAAACAAAAAGCGTGTTTTTAAGAGGTAATAACTATCAAAAGATTGACACTTGTTTATGTTCGGTTTAATTGTAAAATTATGTCAAATGACCAACATTATATTAAATGGTAAAAATATATTCTAAATATACTTTAAAACCACTCAAATTCACAATTCATCACTATTAATTATTTTGATTAAAAAAGTTGTTTTTAATTAAAATTTAGTAATTTTCACTATTCATCAAAATATGAAAGTTATCCGAAAAGTACCAAAATTTCACCTTAGGCTAAATTCGATATTCCGAATCCAAAAATGAAGGCCATTTTGAAATATAAAATATATATAATTTCAAAATTTAGGTATTACTGTTCATAACGGCTAGTTTGATTGGTTGTGGCGTGTGTTAAAACTCAAGGTTGCGTACTACACACGCTACTATTTTATTCAAAGGAAAGCGTACCGTGGAAGCTTGGGATGTTTTATTTTAAATTTTTTTTGATGTCCCCATTTAGTCAAAAGTTTAAAATATTTTATTTAAAAAGGGTTTACTATTAAAAGTTGGTAAAACTACAATACTGAAAATGAATTTGTTCTTACATTATGTCTAAGAAACTCATAATATGGATTCTAAAATTATAAGGATTATATAATGTTTAAAATTTAATTAATACTATTCATAACCTCTTTTGAACGGCTTGTATGGTAAGTCATGGTGCGCTTGAACTCGGTGTTGCGTGTAGTGAAAGTTATTGAATTATTTTGAGAAATAACACACTATGAAATCTTGGGGTGTTACATGCCCACTGTTTGACTATCTTTTCCTCATTTCGTCCCTCTCATGTTCATGGTTCATGATTAAACAAACTATGTGCCGGCCATGAATTTACCCTCTGTTAAAAAATTAGAAAAATATACATATCTGTACGGCCTAGGTCACACGGTTTGGGAGAACCATGAACCATTTGTTACGTATTAATACACCGTAGATGGTTTACTTCTTGAAGACTTGGATACATGATTTTAAATAACCGTGTAGCCCAGCTAATTTCTCAAACCAAAAATGGATCCTGGATACTAATAATCCTCATAAATCCTCTTTCCTCTATACAAAAACTATTAATTCATATAAGGACTTATTTAACAAAATTAATGGAAATAAAAAGGTTACTTACCTCATAAGAAAATAATTTTCCTTAAAAAACATTAGGTCAAAATCATTTATATTTATCATTAATTAATCACTTAAAAACCTCATCCTCTTTTGATGAAGGCAATAAATTCCCCTTCCAATAAATTAATTAAAATAACTTAAAGGAGAGGATGTTAAATCACATAGAATTTCTAATATTTATTCAGTGTAAAGTTATAAAATAACTTAATCCCCATATTTATCATAACATAACCATTAACATTCAATTAATTATTTTAATATTCTCTAATCAACCTTAGTATAAATATATACCCATTATAGGTATATAAGAAACGAATTATATCATATTTTTTATTAATACGACTAAACAACTATTTATTTTTTACCTTATCAAATTCTGCATCACTATAACTCATTATGAAGCCTTGAAGTACCTTCGTGTAAACCAAATTAAAATAAACATCAACTATTCTCATATATTTATATATGGAAAATAATAATTAAATAATAGTCAAACTATCATCAATACTGTCATATAAGTGACTATTGAATATGATATAAATTTTGTAAAGGCAAGTTTTCACAAGTTCACTACCAATATAAGACAAGCATTTTTAAGAAGGAAGAAAAAAATATAACTAATTAAAAAATAAATGATGTAGAAACTAATAATAAAAATGTTTAATCCATTAGGATTGAACTATATTAGTTTTTAACATGAGATAAAAATCCATCCATATAAAAAAATGTCAAAAAGTCATATATTTCTTAAAATGTAACCCTCTTATCATTGTCCAAAACCAATTTTTCAATCCATAAGAAAACTAAAATTCATATTGATTAAGAATTAAAATATTTACATAACAACCATAATTGTAGGTTTGCTATAAATGTGGATTCCATGGACCCTAACTATGGTTTACATTTCATTTACCGCATCATGTATACATATAGTTATGCATGATGTATTCGTTCTATAATAGGGAAGATTGTTGTATATACAATATTTATGTAGTAATTTTGTTTGATTAATTTTCATATTAATATGTGATAAAAATTCCCATCTATAATGAAAACCATTTGATACTATCATAGTACTGTTAAACCAATTTCATATTCTCTTAACACCTTATACTGACGGAACATAGATGATTTATAACCATTAGTATATGAAGAATCATTCTTCACAAGATGTTATTAAATTATGATATCGAGTAGAAGACGTCATGTGGGGTGAACTACTAATAGTAATGCCACATGTTTCAGGTGTAATTGGATTTTATTATCAATTAAAATATTAATTAGAACTTTCATTTAATGTCATTATGAATGTGTATAATTTCCACAAATATATTAATGGAAGGTGATAATCATGATATTTATGTTTTTGGTGAGATTTCTTGTGTTAGGTGCATCATTGGTGGTATGCCATAGGTTGAATGATGAAAACATAATTTTTCACTTTTAACTGGTTGAATAGATATCTTGATCCTAATTTAATATGATTTGAGTGACTTTATTAAATCCATATCTATGGGATAAGAATTTATGTTAATATTGAATGGTTGTTAATAGAATAAATAAATCATGTTTGTAATGTGACATAGGCGATGCCTCTGACATGATATCTCATGAGTTAAAGAGATTATATTTCAAAAAAGGTTTTTATAGGAGGTTGTGGTTTTTATGAAAAAAAACATTTTCCAATTATGGGATAGGTTGTGTTTCTTGATATATCTCTTAGTTTTGGAACATGACTCTTGGATATAGAGATATAGTCGTAAAGGTTCATAGAAAAATAATATTCATAAGCTCATTCAATTCAAATTATTCTATTTTTGGGACTTGGTAGTCCCCACTATGGGGGATTAGTTATTTATGAGTCTGAATGATTTCAGGAAATAAGTAATTTCAAAATTATTCATTTTTCATGTTATAAATTTTTAACTTATTGAATCTAATCATTCCCAAGTTATTCATTGAATATATAAAAAAATTTATAAACATAGATATTTATTCGTGGTTCAATAAATATTTGATGGTAAAAAGGAGCTAATTTAATGACTCTTATTTTATCACATAACAATAATTTGGTGCTATAAGGAAGTGATAAAATATTTATAACATTTTAGACATGTTTAGTACTTCAAAAATATCATTTTGGGATTGTTGATAAGCTATAAATTACTTGGGAGAAATTGTGATTTTTTTAATTCTAACATATTGATACATGTTGAGAGACAATCAACTTCATGTAATTTTTTATTCTCTAAAATATTAGAGCTTCTATCTCCACACTCCCAAGTTAAAGAGATAAATGTATATTTGGGGAGATCATATCCAAAAATTCCATCCAAAATATAAGAAATAGTATTCCAATAATAAGGTGGACATGAAATGTCCTTTTGACACTCCATGAGACCAATATAATTTCAAAGGTCAATATTCGAGAAGGATTTTGAAGCACACATGGATGGAATATAAGGTTCGAACATTGGTTCTTTAGAGATCACCGCTGAAAAGTGAGACAAGTTTTTTATCACGATATACGAAGGTACGATTTTGATTTAGATTTTATGTTATAATTTAATTAACACGGGATCCTGTAATTGATAAATAGGTGTATTATTTCCATAGAAAACATTAAAACATCAATCAAAACATGAAACATTTTCATTTATCTTGATTTTATTATTCTAATGTATGCACTGTAACAACATGTTGAATTAGGGAAATCATGTGATTAATTATTATGAGTATAATTAAGTTTGTATGAACATAGTATTAGGGTTTAATTAAAGTCCCAAGGACACTAATGATTCTTTTAAATGTGGTCAGATAGTTGAGTTATGGTAATCTGAATGTCAAATAACAATCTTTTTGAGGTTGAAATTATTTTAAAAAATGGAGAGGAAGATTCATACCATAGGTGAATAATTCCTAATTTTGAATATTATCCCATGGGTGAATAGTTATTATCGGTGATTAGGGGTATGTGTAGTTAAAAATCGACACAATAATTAAAATAACAATTTTTATAAAAAAATCGTTGATTTCACATGAATCCAAAACTGAATAATTTTTTGAAAGGTGTATGGAGGGAATAACATTCTACTTTGGATGTACCACCCCTCATTGATTTGGGTAGGGGATTTCTTATCATTAGTAAAATTTGGTTCTATAGTTACAATTTTAATCCTTTTTTATGTAATGGTGGAACCATGAACCACTTGGTCATGTTTGAGGTCTTCTTTAACCACACGGGGGTATGCTGTAATGACCCAAAATTTCATTAATGGAAATACCTTTTGATATAATTAAATTTCTCTTTATGTTAAATGATTATATAAAATATCAACTTCTTTAGTTTAATGTTATGAATTGTGACTGTTGCTAATATAGTTGTTGAACAGTGATCACATGATTAGCATAAATATAGGGCTTTAACATATCCAATTTACTCAAAAAAAAGGAACTAATGGCCTCATCCAGTAGACGTGCCCCATACGAAGCCCATTTGTTGGAGCTATGAAAATAGGTGGCATCATTGGGCTTTTCTCTTGGCCAATCCCAAGCCGAGTTTCATCATGTCAAGATCAAATGGAACTGTCTATGGGAGAAGTAGAAGTTGATAGAAATCACCACGAGTACAATGTTATCTGAGCCACCCCAAGAGTCTTCCACCGTTGAACACCTTAACCTTAGGTATTATGTGGCTGTTTTAAGGGGCTATATAACAAATACCTTGTAATATGGTTGTGTACATTATTATTTTATATAATAATGAATATACTTTCACTTAATTACTGTTACCATGTAAATAGTTTTTAAAGCACAAATAGTATTTTTAGTTAATGTTAAACTAATAAATATATATTGATGAATTAATGGATTTTTTAATTAAATAATATTTTAATAAAATATAATTATTTTTATTAAATTAATTTTTATTAAATATAAATGATCATATAATTTTATGAATGTAATTTTAATTTTTATTATGGTTAGAAAGACATTTTTGTCAAAACCCTAGAATTTTTTTATAAATTTCAGTTTTTATTTTAAAATTTTAAGTTAAAATATCTAAAATATTATTTAGATAAATTAATATTATATCTGGAATCAGGACGTTGAAATTATCCAATGGTGAAATTTTCATAATTTTGTGATATAGTCAAATTTTCGGGTAAAAAGTAAATACTATTTTAATATATAATGTGTTTTAGGAAATAATAATGACCCAATAGTGATGTAATAAAATAAAATAAGCCTTATTTTCATCCAATATATGTTTTAAAATTAATATAATGTTTTTTTGGTTTTGTTTGACTTATTTTACAATGCATTAATAGACCCCTCAAAACTAATTAAACATCTTGTCCTTTTAAATTATTTTCCTTGGGTGTGTGACTCATCTCCACATAATCAACCCCATTATTTTAAGAATTTAGGATTTTGGCCTAATAAAATATTGTTTTCCACTTCCTTTTTAAAAAAAAACCATGGGCAAAAACCATGGTATGGTTTGTGGTTTCGATTAGTTTAATGTGAGGTGTCCCAAACCTAAATAATTACGAATTCCCTCTCCTTTCATATATAAACCCACCCAAGCTCCCACTTCCTCCTCACTAAAAGCTTTTGGAGTTCGTCCAAATTTTGAACTATTCTCTTTATAATCCTCCCAAGGTGCCCCAATCTCCCTAGTAGCCTCTCTCAAGCCTCTCTCAAGCCTTTGGAAGCACACTTCCAGGTAAGGGTTTTTCTTCTATTCTCATTTTTTCCCATTATTTTCTAAATGGTAATTATATTATAATTTAAATTATAAATGTTGGGTTATGGTTTTTCACCTACCCCATAATTTCCTCTTTATGTTTTAATGATGGGAGGCCCCTTTATATCTCATTAAATGTCTCCCATGTTCAACTGTTACTATTCCGAAATTCTGAACAGAATTTCTCTCTCATGTTTTACATTGAAGCACTTCTTTTGTATCATGACTTTGAATTACATTAAAATTGTTGGGAAATGTATCTATATGACCCCCTTACATTCCATTTCATGTAAATATGATGAGACACTCATTTCTCTCTCATCAACCATTTTTATGAATTCTTACGTCACGCATTTACGCTGCGGAAATTGCACCATTTTCCCATGCTAATGTGATTGTGTAGTGAATACCATGCCCATTTCTCGATCAAGGGTATTCAGATTTATGCACATATACTAATTGATTATAAATATTCATGTATTGATTCCACATTTCTTTATCATGGAATAAAAGATTATGTTTTATGAATCCATGTTATATAATCCATGTGGCACACTTATACGTGAAATGAACTGTATAAGAAGTGTGCACCCTTATAGCGCTCCAATGAATTGGGTAAAGTATAGTATGATGATATGTCAAGTGCAATTGGTTTTTAAACATGATAATTCAATTTAAATTAGGTTTTACTAGAGATTTATGTGTAATGAGGATTCACTCATGCTCCATGTGTAATGAGCCTTGGCTCTTGCTAATTCCAGGTTAAGTGTTGTTGCCACATTACCATGTTATGATTATAATGATTTATCATGCCTTAATGTTTATTCATCTCTTGTTCTCTATTTATATTATTATTGTCTAACATACATTGAATTCCTCATTTATTTCATGATTATTCCCTTACTGGTCTTTATAACTCACGCTTTTCATATGCATGTCCTTAGGTTAAACCATGCAATGCTACGTAAGAGGGAATATAGTGGTCATGTAAAGAATGTTTTCATTAAAGATGTTGTATTTCATGTTTTAAGTTATTGTGTAATGATCCTAATCCCCAAATACACTAGACCTATCGATCTTCTATATTTTATGAAGTAAAGTTTATGTAATAAATTATAGTTAATTGTGTAATAAAAGATCAGGGTTGTCATAGTTGATATTAGAGGATAGGTTTAGTTATTATTGGGATTAGTATTTGAAAACCCTATAGAAGCCTTAGAGACAGAACTAAGTATAATAAAAACTCCCCTATGTTTTGGTGAGTATTTATTAGGTGGTTTATCAAGAAAATACACCCATATCTAGATACGAGCAGGTAGAGGCGGCTCTAGCACAGATGTATCCTAGGGGTAAAACCTGAAAACAAAGATTTTTGGTAGACTTGAACGGGAACTGGTGCACAACAACGGGACTTGCTACACTCTTGGTTATGACACTACTGGGGGATATGCTTTGGTAAATACACAAGCTTAGTATGAACCATTATTAAGGGACAAAAAAATCCCTAAGAATATATATTAGAAATTAGATCATGGATAACATAGACTGTAGCCAATATATTCATATGTTAAGGAAATAAAATTTATTTATTAGTCATTAGTTTTTCCATGGATTACCCTTTATGTGTTACCCCTAACTTTCATATTATTCTAGCCAATTTCCTATAATAGGAGGACTTGTGCTAACAAACCGTTGTGAAGATCAATGTGACGACTATACTAATGAGATTTCAAATCCAATGGTAGTGGGAATCAAGAACTTTTCCATGATTATCTCTAAGTTAACTCAAGATTTGAATATAAACATGGGTCAAGAGGAAGGTTAACCCCCCCCCCCCCCAGGAAATAACAAGTCGCAATCGAGAGCTTCATGAGACAAAGGCCTCATACTTTTAATGGATCATCTGATCCCTCAATCACTGAACGATTGATCAACTCCATTGAAAAGATCTTCTCCATCCTTCAATATTCCGAACAATAGAAGGATCTCCTAGCTACTTATCATATGAAGGGTAAATATGATCAATGGTGGGTGTTGATAAAAAATATGAAGCCTGAGGAGGAGATCAAGGAGTTGGAATTGAATGATTTCTAGAAGATTTTTTTTCTATAAATATTTTCCACGCACCATCCGGATTTTGATGGAAATGGACTTACTTTCCCTTAAGAAAAAAGTTAACAAATATATTGGAGCGTACGAGGAAACCTTCACAAGGCTTGCATGAAATACTTCGGGATTTTCTGTTACCCCTGAATGAAAGGTTGAACACTTCTTTTGTGGGGTGAAACCTTGCCTACGCAAAGCACTGGCGATTCGTGACTTCGACAGCTATGATGAAATTGTTTGATATGCCTTGAAGGTCAAAATGTAGATTGGAGAATCTCAAGGGTATCATGGTGATAAGAAGCATAAGGTGGACTTCAATGCTGGTGGTCCAATGGATAAATCCAATGGTGCTAAGAAGATATGGCACCTCACTTGGAAAAGGTACAGAAAGAAGCACCATAGAAATTTCCTGAAGGGGACAAGGAAATACTTTAGGTGTGGAAGATAAGGAAACAAAGCTATTAACTATCGGCATGAAAGACCCACGACTATGACAGAGAAGAGGAATTATCCGTTCAAACCTCAACATGTGGTTCATTACTACAACTGCAAAGAACCAGGGCATCATTCCAATCAGTTCCATAAGCCAAGTGTTTTTAGAGGCAGCCAATAACCTCCAAGGCACCAAGGGAGAGCTTTTTCCATCACTACTACTGATGTGAACATTGATAACAAAGTGGTGACATGTATGCTAGTTATTTATTCAAGAATGGTGAACTTACTTTTTGATTCAAGTTCTACGCATTCTTTTATATCTCGAAAGTTTAGAAGAACAATCTTAGAACCACCATAAATCATGGAAGTGAAGATATCAGTGAGTAAAACAATTGTGGAAATAATTGTATCCAATGAATATAACTCCTCCCCTATCATAATCTATGTTTTAAAATTTCTGGTGAACCTCATCATACTCCCTCTGGTGGAATTTTATGAAATTATTTTCCAGGATTTGTTTTCATTATATAGATCCAACATAAATTACCATGAGAGGGAAAGCACTATCCATGTAAGGAATCAACCCCTGATTCTGTAAATGTTCATTGAGGAACATGAATATTTATTATCTCCATCATCTCAAGCGTGGATATTACTTCCCTATGAGCATGCATATCTAGCTCAGATGATTGAGTCTAAGGAGGCAACCATCCTAGAGGACATTCCTATTGTGAGGGAATTCTCTAAAGTGTTTCCCAAGGAATTTCTTTGTCTTCCTCCTATAAGAGATATTGAATTCTCAATTGAACTTATTCCTGGGGCATTAAAGACATCGAAGACTCTATATTGAATGGCTGTTGTGGAGATTGAAGAGCTAAAGAAAAAACTATAGGAGAATCTGGATAAAGGTTTTATACTCCCAAGTGCTTCATCATGGGGTGGACCAGTCATCTTTGTCAAGAAGAAAGATTGTAAAATGCGCCTTTTCATTGATTATCTTGAGCTCAACAAAATCATGATAAAGAAAAATTATCATCTCCCACAAATTGATGACTTGTTCTCTCAGATGCATGGAGCACAATACTTCTCCAAGGTGGATTTTTAGTCGGGATATTATCAAGTAAGGGTGAAGAATGAAGATATCCCAAAGAATAAATTTTGTACAAGATACATGCACTATGAATTCATAGTAATGCTTTTCAGACTCACTAATGTTCCATAAATCTTCATGGACTTGATGAATAGAGTATTTAGAGATTACCTCGACAAATTTTTGGTAGTCTTTATAGATGATATTATGATATACTCCAAAACCTAGGATGATCAGGGAGAGAATCTGAGAACTGTACTAGAGACCTTGCGAAAGGAGAAACTCTATGAAAAGTACAACATGTGTGTGTTATGGTTGAAGTAGGTCTCAATATTGGGCCATATCATCACAAGAAATGGGATATCTATGGATCCCTTAAAATAAAATGCAATTGAGGGATGTCCGAAGCCAAATATCCGTAATAGATATTCGTATCTTCTTGGGGGTTAGTTGGATATTATCGGTGATCTGTGAGACATTTCATAGGATTTTCCAACCCTCTTTCCAAGATAACCCGAAATACAGTAATGTTTTCTTGGAGTGATGACTCTTAATAAATTATCAAGGAGTTTAAAAAGAGGCTTATCACTGGGCCCGCGATCACTTTACCCACAGGTGTAAAAATATTTGTGGTATTTAGTGGTGCTTTGAAGAAGGGCCTGGGATGTGTGTTGATGCAAAATGAAAAAGTCATTTCCTATGATTAAAGGCAATTGAATGTTCATGAACAAAACTATCCCACACATGACCTCGAGTTGGCTATAGTGATTTTTACTATGAAAATTTGTTAGTATTATCTCTTTTGGGAGATGTGTGAAATATAAACGGACCAAAAAAGCCACAAGTATATATTCACACAGAAAGAGTTAAACATGCACCAATAAATATAGTTATAGATGATCAAAGACTATGACTTCTCAATCCATTACCACTCTGGGAAAGTGAACAAGGTGGCAGATTCCCTAAGTAGAAAGGACCCAACGATTCTATCATTGATGAGAATTGAAAAGGATCCAATCTTTTTAGATTTGATGATGACAGACATGGGAATCATAAATAAGGGAACATCATCAATCCTTTCAGAAATGATTTCTCAACCGTAACTTTTTCAATGGTTAATTGATGCTCAAAAGGATGACATAGGAATTCAAGAAAAAGTGGAAGCTATCGGAAAATGTAAATCTTCATAGTTTAATGTTAATGAAGAAGGAATTGTAAGATTTGGGAAAATACTACGTGTTCCATAAATTTTGGATCAGAAGAAGGAAATTTTGGATGATGCACATAGTTCAAATTTCACTATTCACCCAGGAAACACCAAGATGTATCGAGATCTCCAAGAGAAATATTTTTGGGATAATATGAAGAATAAGATATCTGAATATGCATAAAAGTGCCTGGTGTGTCAGCAAATGAAGGAAGAGAGGAAGAAGTATAAGGGGATGATGCAACCATTTCCCATTCCAGAATGTAAATGGGAGAAAATCACAATGGACTTCGTCACTGGACATCCGAAGACATCCGAAGGCAACAATCCAATCTGGGTTGTTGTGGGTCATCTTGTAAAGTTTGCGCACTTCATTGCTATTCAGGAGGATTTCTCAGTGGATCCACTGGAACATATATATATTATGGAAGTGGTAAGGTTTCATGGAGTACCACTATCTGATGTGGCCGATCGAGATCCAGGATTCACCTCTTTGTTTTGGAAGAGTTTTCAACTTGCTCTGAATACTGAACTGAACTTCAGTACGGCCTATCATCCTCAAACTGGTGGCCAATCTGAGCAGACAATCCAAACACTTGACGAAATTTTTAGAGCATTCTCAATGGACTTTAAAGAAGGATGGGATCAATATCTTCTTCTGGTTGAGTTCTCTTATAATAACAGTTTCCACTCGAGCATCTAAATGGCCCCATATGAAGCCCTTTATGGGAAAAGGTGTAGAACACTGGAAGATGCTTTGGGTGTGCAAATGAAGGACACAAATCCAGTAATTGCAAAATAAAAGGTTCAGGTAACACCATGGACAAAGATAATGGTATTTCTATGACATCAACATCGATTAAATGTTTTAAATGTGGAGTGTATGTGTATTAGGCAAACCAATTCCCTAAGAAAAAATATGTTTAAGAAAATCAGCATGGTCGTATGAGTAGAATTTATGTTGATGATGATGAAGAAACTACAAATGATATATGAGATGAAATAAGTGTTGAGGAATAAAATGATTAAGTTCGGTCTGGGGTTTAAGAAGGTAGTGGAATGATTGTATGTTTATCAAGAGTTATGTTGTCTGGGTAATTAAATGGTACTATGAAATAAAGAAACAACTAAGGATTGTTACACTATTATTTTTCCTAATGTATTTGAATGTATATGTTGAATGGTACTGGTAACCATGAAAGGTTATTCAGATATTTTTGGAAAGTAGATGATATGTGAATAATTGAGGGATAATATGATAATAAGATGTTTGATATTATTAATGAGTCCATGACTGATATAAGGACAAAGTGATTTAATGGTTTGAGTATATTGAAATTTTGGGATTTTGGTATGTGGAAAGAGTTAAATTTTGACAGAATTCATGTTTTCACTAAGGTTCAATGGGTATTCATTTTTCAAGAGAATACAAGATTGAGGTATTCACATGTTTGGAATGTGACCGACAAGATATATTGTACGATAGATGATGGTATTCACATGCTCAGTTGATGACATTTCTAGTAATCGTTTACTTTACACTATGAGATTGGATAGAAGTATTAGACATTAGATATTATTGTTTAATGCTAGAACCTTTTTTTTCTCGATATTATTTATGGAATGTTATAATGGTGAAGTTTTACGAAAAGGAAAACCTTGAGGACGAACAAAAACCCATCGCGTCGGACACAGTTGGGGGAATCGAACCCACAACCGAAGTGCGACAGACCTTTATTTCCTACCACTAGCCTACAGGAAGTCCCTGTATAGTAGAAACTAGTTTAATTTTAATAAGCGATGTGATAGATGAAGCAAAAGTCCATTTTTTTGAAACATATACGATTAATTGAACCATAAGATGGACTTATGTATATAAATTTTTTTTAACCTTATGTTTGAGTCAGATGGAATGACCTATCATTCTATCGCAAGATCTGTTAACACTTCACAGAAGACAAATTCAACTTCATTTCTTTAAGAGATGAAGTGGAAATTGTTCAAGGCACAAACAACAATGAGATTGTACCAAAATCAACTATGTATTTCTTTTAATTTGAAAGTTCTTCAACATTAGGTAGATGATATTGAAAACCAAATATGTTGTCCTATTGCCCTCATATCTGATGAATCAGATAGTACCTTAGATCATCATGAATTTATGGCTTTGTGATTGTTGGCCTTTTTTGAGCCATGTTCTCTACGACACTCCATCAGATCTTTATGGTTACATTTCTCTTCCAAATCCATATTTTCACCTATGTTCTCGTATGTGGAAACCCAGTGATTAGTTAATTTGGGAACCATTATGTTTCATAATTTAGTTTTTAAAGTTAATTTTTGGTTTTTTTTTACGATGTGGGTTTATATTAAATAAAAATTTAAGTAGTAAACCATTTATAACCCCAACAAATTTCGAGGGTGAAATTCATTTTAAGGGGGGTGGAATGTAACACCCCGAGATTTTATGAAAAATATTATTTTAATTTCATTGATGTCTGGTGTTTTGTGCTATACAAAAATTATCTTGTTATATATGCAACATCTTATTAGCATATATTATATGCAAACACTATTCTTGGCTTGTGTTTCATGCATGAGCAACCTTCCTCAATAGCGTGTGTCGTACAAAATACTGTGTTTCACTAAACAATGATATTTTGTTATAATATTATTATGAACTAGACGTTATGAATATTAGTAACTAAAATTTTAATTTTATGACATTATAATTCATCTTACACATCTTATAGAACATGGTATGAGAACAAAATAATGTTTTCGGGTAAAATAAGTATTTAAAAAAAATAGTTTTGCCGACTTTTGATGGTGCACCCACATTAAATTTAGTTTTTGAAATGTTTATAAGTTCAATTTGATAAAATAAAATTCTTATTTTGAATTAGGATAGTAAAATTTACTTTGGATAAATTTTTGATATTTTTCTGATAAGTTTCTTATTTTGATGAATAGTAAAAATACGCTAAATTTTAATTAAAAACAACTTTTTCACTGAGATAATTTATATGGATAAATTAAAATATTGAATGGTTATAAAGTATAAATAGAATATAATTTTACCATTTAATATAATGTATTTCATTAGCATTAATTTTACACTGAGTTCATAAGTAAAAACATTTCAATCTTTTGCAATGTTTTAACTTTTAAAACCCATTTTCTCAATAGCGGGATTAATTTAAAATTAAATACTACAACTTTTGTGTATTGAATTTGAAAAAATAGATTCCATATTTGGAATCAATAGGTCCAAATTATGTTAATAAGCTACTTTTTTATTTTTAGGCATTATGAATAGTAACTACGGTAAATTTTATTTACCATAGTTAAAGGTGAATCGGGTAATTAAGGGTAAATATTATATTACAAAATTACCCTAACACTTGTCTTAATATAATTGGATGATTATATTTTGCCATAAATTATACTTGGGTCGAAATGAAATCTAATAAAACCCAATTGTATTTGATTAAGACCTTTTATTTATTTTATTTAATGGAAAGTGAAATATGTCTCACTCAAACTTTAATAATTAGAGTATTTTTAATATAAGGTTATAAGGAATATAAATTTTATTATAAATACACATTTGAAAGCTAAAATGTTTTTCTTTATCATGTATTTTAATTGTAATTTTTAATAAATATTTTATTACCTTAATATCTTATACATTAATTATGTAGAAATTATTTATTTACTGAAAAATCAATAATTTATTTTTTATTAAAATAACAATACCTATCAAAAGGACAGGAAACCTGACCAAAAATTATTGGTCGTGTATATATATACCCTACGCATCCAAGGGTCGATTTTTGGACCATTTTGAGCCTTATAATTGGATTAGGACATTTATATTATTTTATTTTAAATGATGTCCAAGATGTCACCTTCATAATTTAATAAATATCAGAATTTAAATTTTGTGATTGGAAGATGATAAATTCGAGTAAAAATATTATTTTGAAAGATATTATATTTTTATTCATCATAGGATTTTATTTTTATTTTTTATGCAACAAATAAGTATATTATATAATTATACCAAAATGTTGTATTAATTATTTTACTAAGAGATATACCAAATAAATGGTTTTAAAAATATTAAAATAAATAATATATGAACAAATTAATGTGACCCATTAATTTTTTGAATAAATATGAATTGTTAGGAATATATTATATACTTTGGTTCGAATATATCTTCAATGAGGTTTTTATTTAAATTGAAATAATGAATAGTGTCAAATTTGACACTATTGATATTTTATAAAAATAACATATTATTAAATTTTTTAAACACCTCAAAAATATTTAAAAACTAAAAATTGAAAATAATATGGTCAAAAAGGTTATAAAAATCCAATTATTAGAAATTGATAACATTTAAGTATGTATTTATAACAATTTAAAATATAAAATTTTATTACGACAAATAAAATTAAATAGATTAAATAATTATAAATTAAGTTGATATGGTTTAACATAATCTTAAAACATGTATAATTTTTTTGGTTCATGGTATTACAACACTATATCATATAATCTTATAATTGAGTCATTTTTGGAGGTTTTTAAGTCAGGTTTCATTTTATTATTAATTAATATTTTTCAGGTTTCCAAAAGTACCCATCTCCTCTCCTATATATGGTCACCTCCTTCCCTCTCCTCTTCACTCAATTTTGAGCCTTCAAGTTCATCCAAACCCTTAAAATTTATCTTTTAAACCACTATAGTTATATTATAGAGGTTTTTATATTCTCAAAAGTCCAACTCTAGTGCCTTAAGAGGAAGCTTAAAGGAGGTGCGTCGAAGAAGAGCTAATGTCTTCTACCGATTCTTTCAAGTTTATTTCTTCTTCAACTTCTTCATCTTTAGTTTTTTCATTATAAAGTAATAAACTAATTATCACTAATATACTGATATGTTATTATAAATATGAAACAACACCATTTCACCTTCTATCCATCCTATGGAAAATGAAATCACCGCGCGTGCATACGTACAGAATACCGTCTCCACGCCGTGGTGTAATCTGTTTTTCCACCACCACCTTACTCGGATGGGTATAATGGTGTAAAGAATTACTATATGTGGTTTTCATAACATCATACTAATTTTGAGAAATTATATCATCCAATCCAATTCCTTTCAATAATTAAGAGAATGATATTATCGCTCGTTCGTACGTATGGATTACCGTCTCCACAGCGTGATGAAATTCATTCTCCATGTTAACTATTCAAGAATGATTATAAAGTATATATAAAGAATAATAATGGTATATATAATAAAATAATGATACTGTATTTATGTATATATATATATATGTCATCTACTTTATTCGATTCAAGTCAATAAGAAAGGAAAACAATGTTCATGCGTACGTGCGACCAACCGTATCCATGAATGGTTTATTTCATTTCATTTATCTATCTATTATATATATACAGAATATTTATGATATATAAATAATGTTTTACATTATTGATGTAAGTAAATAATGATAAAAGTAATAATAATATCAAGAACGTCAAGTCCAAACATGTACGATAAATGAAACGATTTTACCCAAAACGTTGCTTTAACATGGAATTGACAAAAGAATGGGTAATATAAAGTCATAAGTGAATCATATATGATATCATAAATATTATTATGGTTCTGTTACAAGTTAATAATATGTTTAAACCCACTATACAAGAGTTTTGGACACGTACAAAAGAAATTGGACCTAAAGTAATGGATAATTTTGCAATCTCATTTTTATCTAAGATTGTTTAAACGTAAGTACTTATTGGGGTTATATTTTTCATCCATGTCCATAAAAATGTTTTCCATAAAGTGTATAATATTCATCCATGTATGTTTAAAGTCATTTATACCCCTATTTTACTTTTACTTTGTGTTATGGAAGGAATGTTAATTTTTTTACCATACGTGATTGCTTTTTTGACTTTTCCATTAAAAGTACGAGGAGATTGTTATTTTAACTTATACGGCATGAATATAATTTTAAAATTTTAAAATTCCTTATTTTTATGAATATTACTCTACAATATTTCATGAATATTTTCAACAAAATCCTTTTCTTTTAAAATTGCATGGTATTTTGTGAAAAGAAAATGATTTTGAAGAAGAAAGGATATTTCCCACAAGAATTCATTTCAAGTGTTTTATCAAAATCATTTTCCATATAAGATGAAATTATCTCATATGTGTAAGTTTCAAGTATAATGTCTTTATTATTTATATGGTTTTATTCTTCTTATGATGAAATAATATCCATTTGTTTTATATTGATTATGTTATGATGGTATGATGTTTATGAAATACATTTTATTCAATGGGTTGTGATTTACATTTATTTTGTGGAACAAGTAAGAATGATTTCATTATGAGATGGGTGGGACATATATCTACCTTAAATGCATCGGGTAAAGATTTATATCTCATGAGATAGACATGGATGGAATGGTAAGTTAATCCGTTTCAATGATACATGACTGAAATAAGGATTGAACTCGATTCAGTAAGGGACTTTGTCCACTAAGATGGTCTTGGCAGCAATGCCATGGCTATTTTGGAAATCATATCAGGTGCGTAATGGTTTTCCACAATTAAATATTTTATTCCCATGCAATTATATCATTATTAATGTCCCTTAATGATATATTCCTTATATACTCCAAAGATTTATATCTCATGATTTTGATGTTTAAACATTATGTTCATGTTTTTTTAAGTTCAAATGTATATGATTTGTTTAATTTTCTCCATGCTTACCCGTACTGAGCATTTGAGCTCACCATTTATATGTTTTCTTTTCCCCATGATTTAAAGAATGGTGTTAAGTAATAATACGAAAGGGGATGATCTTTATGGGAGATGTTGAAGATCTTTCACCAAGATTAGATGATTATGTTCCGAGTTTTCAAAGACACTAAACTATTACGGTCCTTGATTTTTTGTTCATGTTATGTATTAATTATTCCTTAAAAGTAATGTAATTTCCATGTACATAAAGCTTTGGTATCTACAGTTGGTATCAGAGGAAAGGTTTAGTTAAACTTTGGAAACTAGAATGTGAAAACTTTAGTGAGATCCCTAGAAGATATTTCTAAGGTATTTCTAGGGATGTCCCTATGGTTACGTATACGTATATGTTATAGTACTATAATTACGGTGACAATATTATAATTGATCCTAGTACGTTATATATTGAAGGTAATCCTCCTTGATTTTGATTTTTTCCTCTCACACTATTCTTTTTGGGTTTTAGAAAATGGCTGGAAACAGGAAGATTCACGATAATAGAGGATATGATGAACAATGTAATGATATTATCCATGAGCAAACAAATGAAATTGGATCTGGAAGTCCACATATAATTATTATTCCTAATCAGCAATCTAATAATATGATCAATAATCTCAAATTTGGTAAGTTTCCTGACTCGGCTAATAAGATAAAGATAGAGTTTCATGATGATCAAAGAAGAAAGAAAGTTCAATTTCCCTCATGTAAATCATGTGAGAAGAGGCATCAAGGAGAATGTTTCAAAGGAACTGGAAGATGATTTGGGTGTGGAAATGAAGGACACAAAGCCAGTAATTGCAAAGGAAAAGTCTTAGTTAACACCATGGACAATGATAATGGTATTTCTACAACAAAACATCGATTGAATGTTTTAAATGTGGAATGTATGGGCATTATGCAGACGAATTCCCTAAGGGAAAATCTATTGAAGAAAATCAACATGGTCGTATGAGTAGTATTTATGTTGATGATAATTAAGAAACTACAAATGATATATGAGATGAAAGAAGTGTTATGGAATAATATGATGAAGCTCGATCAATGGTTTAAGAAGGCAGTGGAGTGATTGTATGTTTATCAAGATTTATGTTGTCTTGGTAATTAAATGGTAGTATGGAATAAAGAACCATCTAAGGATTTTTACACTATTGTTTTTTCACTAGTATTTGAAAGTAAATTTTTAATTGTACCGGTAACCATGAAAGGTTATTCAGATATTTTTGGAAAGTAGATGATATGCACATAATGAAGGGATAAGGAGATAATAAGATGTTTTATATTATTGATGAGCTCATGACTGATATAAGGACAAATTGATATCATGGATTGAGTATATAGAAATTTTGGGATTTTGGTATGTGGAAAGAGTTAACTTTTGATAGCATTCCTGTTTTCACTAAGGTTCAATGAGTATTCATTTTTAAAGAGAATAAATGATTGAGGTATTCACATGTTTGGAAAGTGACCAACATTATATATCGTATGATAGATGATGGTATTCACATGCTCAGTAGATGAAATTTCTAGTAATTGTTTACTTTACACTATGAGATTGGATAGAAGTATTGGACATCACATAGTTATTTCTTGAATGTTATAATGGTGAAGTTTTAGAAAAATGAAAACATGTAGGATGGATGACAACCCATCGCGTTGGACAAGGTTGCGGGAATCGAACCCACAACCAAAGTGAGATATGCCTTTATCACCTACCACAGGCCTACAGGACGTCCCTGGTTAGTGGAAACTAGTTTTATTTTAATAAGCGGTATGATAGATGAAGTACAAGTCCATTTTTATGAACCGTATACGATTAATTGCACCCTAAGAGGGGCTTGTGTATATATATTTTTCTAACATTATGTTGGAGTCAGATGGAATGACATGTCATTCTATCGCATGATCTGATAACACTTCACAGAAGACAAAGTCAACTTTATTTCTTTAATATATGAAGTGGAAATTTTTCAAGGCACAAACAACATAGAGATTGTACCAAAATCAAGTATGTATTTCTTTTAATTCAAAAATTCTTCAACTTTAGTGAGATGATTTTGAAAAAAATGTTGTCCTATTGCCCTCATATCTGATGAATTAGATGGTACCTTAGATCATCACAAATTTATGGCTTTTTGATTGTTGTCTCTTCGAGATCCATGTTCTCTACCACTCTCCATCAGAACTTGATGGTTAGATTTATCTTCTATATCCATATTATCACCTATGTCCTCTAATATAGAAACCCAGTGATTAGTAAATTTGTGTAACTATTACATTTCATAATTTAGTATTTAAAGTTATGTTTTGGAATTCCTTTTTACGATGTGGGTTTCTATTAATGAAACTTTCAAGTAGTAAACCATTTATAACCCCGACGAATTTCGAGTGAGAAATTCATTTTAAGGGGGGTAGAATGTAACACCCCAAGATTTTATGAAAAATATTCTTTTGATTTCATTAATTTATTCTATTGTGCGCTACACCAAAATTATCTTGTTCTATATGCAACACCGTATTAGCTTATATTATATGAAAACACTATTCCTGGCTTGTGTTGCATGCAAGACCAACCTTCCTCAATAGCGTGTGTCGTATGCAATACTAAGTTTCACAAAACAATGATATATTGTTATAATATTATTATGAACTAGCCGTTATGAATAGTAGTAACTACATTTTAAATTTTATGACATTATAATTCATCTTACACATTTTATAGAACATGGTATGAGAAAAAAATAAATTTTTCGGGTAAAATAAGTATTTTAAAAATAATGCAGTTTTGCCGCCATTTGATGGAACTCCCACAATAAATTTAGTTTCTGAAATGTTTATAAGTTAAATTTGACAAAATAAAATTCTTATTTTGAATTAGGATATAAAAATTTACATTCGATAATTTTTTGATATTTTTCTGATATTTTTCTTATTTTGATGAATAGTAAAAATACGCTAAATTGTAATTAAAAACTACTTTTTTCATTGAGATAATTTATATGGTTAAATTATAATATTGAATGGTTTTGAAGTATAAATATAATATATTTTTACCATTTAATATAATTTAATTCATTAGCATTAATTTTACACTGAATTCATAAGAAAAAACATTTCAATCTTTTACAATGTTTTAACTTTTAAAACCCATTTTCTCAACAGCGGGATTAATTTTAAATTAAATAATGAAACTTTTGTGTTTTTAATTTTGAAAAATGGATTCCATATTTGGAATCAATAGGTCCAAATTATGTTAATACGCTACTTTTAATTTTTAGGAATTATGAATACTAACTACGGTAAATTTTATTTACCATAGTTAAAGTAAATTGGGTAATTAAGGGTAAATATAATATTACAAAATTAGCCTAACACTTGTCTAAATATAACTGGATGATTACTTTTTGCCCTAAATAATACTTAGTTTGAAATGGAATCTAATAGAAACCACTTTTATTTTATTAAGACATTTTAATTATTTTGTATAAAGGAAAGTGAAATATGTATCACTCAAACTTTAATAATTAGATTATTTTGAATATAAGGTTATACAGAATATAAGTTCGATTATAAATACTCATTTAAAATCTAAAATGTTTTTCTTTATCATGTAAATTTAATTTTAATTTTTAATAAATATTTAATTACCTTAATATCTTATACATTAATGATGTAGAAATTATTTATTTAGTGAAAAATCAATAATATAGTTTAAATTAAAATATCAATACCTATCAAGAGGACCAAAAACATGACAAAAAATTATTGGTCGAGTATATATATACCCTAAACATCAAAGGGTCAATTGTTGGACCACTTGGATCCTTATAAAATGGATTAGGACATTTAAATTATTTTATTTTTAATGATATCGAAGATGTCACCTTCATAATTTAATAAATATAAGACTGTAAATTTTGTGATTTGGAGATGATAAATTCGAGTAAAAATATTATTATGAAATTTATTATATTTTCCATTATAATAGTATTTTATTTTTAATTTTTATTCAAGAAATAAGTATATTAAATAATTATACTAAAATGTTGTTGTAATTAATTTGTTAACAGATAAACCAAATAAATGGTGTTAAAAATATTAAAATAAATAATATATGAAGAAATTAATGTGCCCCATTAATTTTTTGGATGATTATGACATGTTAGGAATCTATTATATATTTTGGTTCGAAAATATCGTCTGTGTGGTTTTTATTTAACTTCAAATAATGAATAGTGTCAAATTTGACATAATTGATATTTTATAGAAATAACATATTATTAAATTATTTAAACATCACAAAAATATTTAAAAACTACAAATTGAAAGTTATATGGTAAAAAAGGTTCTAAAAATACAATTATGGGAAATTTAAAACATTTAAGTATGTATTTATAACAATTTAAAATCTAGAATATTAATACCACAAATAAAATTATATAAATTAAATAATGATAAATTAAGTTGATATGGTTTAAAATAATCTTAAAACATGTATAATTTTTACTGGTTGATGATATTACAACCCTCTCTCATATAATCTTCTAATTGCGTCATTTTTTGAGTTTTTTATGTTGGGTTTCATTTTATTATTAATTAATATTTTTGAGGTTTCCAAAAGTGCCCCTCTCCTCTCCTATATAAGGGCACCTCCATCCCTCTCCTCTTCACTCAATTTTGATCCATAAAGATTGGAAAAAAACCTTCAAATTTATCTTCTAAACATATATAGTTATATTATTGAGGTTCTGGTATTCTCAAAAAACTAACTCTAGTGCCTTAAGAGGAAGCTTAAAAGAGGGGCATCGAAGAAGAGGTAATCTCTTCTATCGAATCGTTCAAGTTTCCTTCTTCATCAACTTATTCATCATTTTTTGTTTCATTATAAAGTAATAAGATCAGTATCCCTAATATACTTATATGTTATTATAAATATGAAGCAACCCCATTTCACCTTCTATCAATCCTACGAAAAATGAAATCACCGCACGTGCATACGTACAGGATACCATCTCCACATCGTGGTGTAATCTATTTTCCACCACCACCTTACTTGGATGGGTATAATGGTGTAAAGAATAACTATATATGGTTATTATAAAATCATAATAATTCTGAGATATTATATCATCCACTCCAACTCCATTCAATAATTATGAGAACGATATCATCGCTCATGCGTACCTATGGATTACAGTCTCCACGACGCGATGAGATTCATTCTCCATGTTAACCATTCAAGAATGATTATAAAGTATATATAACTAATAATAATGGTATATATAACATAATAATTCTAATGTATTTATGTGTATATATATATATATATTTCATCTACTTTCTTCGATTCAAGTCAATAAGGAAAGGAAAACACCGTTCATGCATACATACGACCTACCTTCTCCATGAACGATGTGTTTCATTTCATTTATCTATCTATTATATATATTCTGAATATATATGATATATAAATCATTTTTTATATTATTGAAGCAATTAAATCATGATATAAGTAATAATAATATCATGAAAATCTAGTCCAAACACGTACGATAAATGAAAATATTTTACCCAAAATGCTGCATTAACATGGAATTGACAAAAGAATGGGAAATATAAAGCCATAAGTGAATCATATATGATGTTATAAATATTATTATGGTTCTGCTAGAAGTTAATAATATGTCTAAACCTACTATAAAAGAGTTTCAAACACATACGGATGAAATTGGACCTAAGGTAAGGGATAATTTTGGAATCTCATTTTTATCCAAGATTGTTTATACGTAAGTATTTACTGGGGTTATATTTTTAATCCATGTCCATAAAAATGTTTTTTATAAAGTGTTTTATATTCTTCCTTGTATGTTTAAAGTCATTTTTACCCCTCTTTGACCTTTACTTTTTGTTATGGAAGGAATCTTTCTTTTGTTTACAATACATGGTGCTTTTTGACTTTTCCGTTAAAAGTACGAGGATAATGTTTTTTAACTTATACGACATGAATGGATTTTTACAGTTTTATAACGCCTTATTTTAATGAAGCTTAGTCTACAAGATTTCATGACTTATTTTCAATATAATCATTTTCTTTTAAAATTTCATGGTATTTTGTGAAAAGAAAACTATTTTGAAGAAGAAATGATATTTTCTCCAAGAATTCATTTCAAGTGTTTTATCAAAATCATTTTCCATCTAAGATGAAGTTATTTCATATGTGTATGTTTCAAGTATAATGTCTCTATTATTTACATGGTTTTATTATTCTTATGATGCAATGATATCCATTTGTTTTATATGGATTATGTAATGATGTGATGATGTTTCTGAAACCCATTTTATTCTTTGGGTTATGATTTACGTTTATTTTGTGGCACAAGTAAGAATAATTTCATTATGAGATTGGTGGTACCTATATCTCCCTCCAATGAATTGGATAAAGATTTATATCTCATGTGATAGACATGGCTGGAATGGTAAGTTAATCTGGTTCAGTAGTACAGGTTTGCAATGAGGAGTGAACTCGATTCAGTAAGGGACTTTATCCACTAAGATGGTCTTGGCAGCAATGCCTTGGCTATTATAGAAATCATATCAGGTTCATAATGGTCTTCCACAATTACATGTTTTATTCCCATGATATTATATCATTATTAATTTTCCTTTATGATATATGCCTTATGTACTACCAAGATTTATTTTTCATCATTTTGATGTTTAAACATTATGCTCATGTTTTTTAAGTTCAAATTTATATGATTTGTTTTATTTTCTCCATGCTTACCCTTACTGGGCATTTGAGGTCACCCTTTTTATGTTTTATTTTCCCCATGATTTAAAGAAATTTTTTAGGTAAGAAAACAAAAGGGGAAGATCTTTATGGGAGATGTTGAAGATCATTCACCATGATTAGAAGATTATGTTCCGAGTTTCCAAAGACACTAAAATATTATATTACTTGAGTGTTGGTTCTTGTTATATATTAATTATTCCGAAAAAGTAATGTAATTTCCATGTACGTCAAGCTTGGGTCTCTACAGTTGGTATCAGAGGAATGGTTTAGTTATCCTTTGGAAACAACAATGCGAAAGCTTTAGTGAGATCCCGAGAAGGTATTTCTAAGGTATGTATAGGGATGTCCCTAAGGTTACATATAAGTATAGGTTATAGTACTAGAATTATAGTGAAGATATTATAATTTAACCTAAGATGTTAGATATTGAAGGTAATCCCCCTTGATTGTGATTTTTTCCTCTCACACTATTCTTTTTGGGTTTTAGAAAATGGCTGTAAACAGAAATATTCACGATAATAGAGGATATGATGGACAATGGAATGATATTATTTATGAGCAGCCAAATGAAATTGGATCTAGAATTCCACATATCGTTATTATGCCTAATCAACAATCTCATAATATGATCAATAATCTCAACTTTGGTAAGTTTCCCGACTCGTCTAATAAGAGAAAGATGGAGTTTCATGATGATCATATAGGAAAGAAAGTTCAATTTCCATCATGTAAATCATGGGGGAAGAGGCATCAAGGAGAATGTTTCAAAGGAACTGGAAGATGCTTTGGGTGTGGATATTCAGGACCCAAAGCTATTAATTTCAAAGGAAAAAGTTCAGTTAACACCATGGACAAGGATAATGGTATTACTATGACATCAAAATTGATTAAATGATTTAAATGTGCAATGTATGGGAATTATGAAAACCAATACCCTAAGGTAAAATCTCTTGAAGAAAATCAGCATGGTCATATGATTAGTATTTATGTTGATGATGATGAAGAAACTACAAATGATATATGAGATGAAAGAAGTGTTGAGGAAAAAAATGATGAAGCTTAATCAATGGTTTAAAAAGGTAGTGGAATGATTGTATGTTTATCAAGAGTTCTGTTTTCTAGGTAATTAAATGGTACTATGGAATAAAAAAACATCTAAGGATTGGTACACTATTGCTTTTCCGAAAGTATTTGAATGTATATTTTGAATGGTATCAGTAACCCTGAAAGGTTATTCAGATATTTTTGGAAAGTAGATGATATGCGCATAATGAAGGGATAAGGACATAATAAGATGTTTTATATTATTAAGGAGCTCATGACTGATATAATGACAAAGTGATATCATGGTTTGAGTATAAAGAAATTTTGGGATTTTGGTAAGTGGAAAGAGTTTACTTTTGATAGCATTCATGATTTCACTAAGGTTCAGTGGGTATTCATTTTTCAAGAGAATACATGATTGAGGTATTCACATGTTTGAAATGTAACCAAAAAGATATATCGTATGATAGATGATGGTATTCACCTGATCAGTAGATCACATTTCTAGTAATCATTTACTTTACACTATAAGATTGGATATAAGTATTGGACATCAGATAGTACTGTTTAATGCTAGTACATTTTTTCTCGATATTATTTCTGGAATGTTATAGTGGTGATTTTTCAGAAAAAGGACAACCTGCTGGACGGATGACAACCCGTCACATCAAAAAAGGTTGAGGAAATCGAACCCACAAATGAATTGTGACAGTCCTTTAACGCCTACCACTGGCCTACAAGAAGTCCCTAGTTAGTAGAGACTAGTTTTATTTTAATAAGCGGTATGATAGATGAAGTACAAGTCCATTTTTTTGAACCATATACGATTAATTGCACCAAAAGATAGAATTATGTATATAAAGTTTTCTAACCTTATGTTTGA
This sequence comes from Viscum album, assembly GCA_963277665.1. NCBI lineage: Eukaryota > Viridiplantae > Streptophyta > Magnoliopsida > Santalales > Viscaceae > Viscum > Viscum album. The sequence continues at coordinate 535,757,532 of OY728126.1, forward strand.
GTCAGATGGAATGACCTGTCATTCTATCATAGGATCTAATAACACTTCACAGCAGACAAATTCAACTTCATTTATGTTAGAGATGAAGTGGAAATTGTTCAAGGCATAAACAACAGTGAGATTGTACCAAAATCAAGTAAGTATTTCTTTTAATTCAAAAATTATTGAACTTTAAGGAGATGATCTTGAAAACTAAAAATCGTTTTCTATTTCCCTCATATCTAATGAATCAGATGGTACGTTAGATCATCAAAAATTTATGGCCTTGTGATTGTTGTCTCTTTCATAGCCATGTTCTCTACCACTCTCCATCAGAACATTATGGTTATATTTCTCTTCTATATCCATATTTCCACCTATGTTATCCTATGTGGAAACCAAGTGATTAGTTAATTTGGGTAACAATTATGTTTCATAATTTAGTTTTTAAAGTTATGTTTTGGTATTCCTTTTTTACGATGTGGGTTTCTATTAATGAAACTTTCATGTAGGAAAGCATTTATAACCCCGACATATTTTGATGGTGAAATTCATTTTAAGGGGGGTAGAATGTAACACCATGATATTTTATGAAAAATATTCTTTCAAATTCATTGATGTCTTGTGTTGTGAGCTACATCAAAATTAGCTTGTGCTATACGCAACACTGTATTATCTTATATTATATGCAAACACTATTCTTGGCTTCTGTTTCACGCAAGAGGAAACTTCCTCAATAGCGTGTGACGTACGCAATACTGAGTTTCACTAAACAATGATTTATTGTTATAATATTATTATGAAATAACCGTTATGAATAGTAGTAACTAAAATTTTAATTTTATGACATTATAATTCATCTTACACATTTTACATAACATGGTATGAGAACAAAATAAAATTTTCGGGTAAAATAAGTTTTTTTTAAATGCAGTTTTGTCGCCTTTTGATGGCGCACCCACATTAAATTTAGTTTTTGACATGTTTATTAGTTCAATTTGACAAAATAAAATTATTATTTTGAATTAGGATATAATAATTTACTTTGGATAAATTTTTGATATATTTCTGATAAGTTTCTTATTTTGATGAATAGTAAAAATACGCTAAATTTTAATTAAAAACATATTTTTTTATTGAGATAATTTATATGGTTAAATTATAATATTGAATGTTTTTAAAATATAAATAGAATATATTTTTACCATTTAAAATAATGTAAGTCATTAGCATTTATTTTACACTGACATCATAAGTAAAAATATTTCAATCTTTTGCAACATTTTAACATTGAAAACCCGTTTTCTCAACAGCAGGATTAATTTAAAATTAAATACTGAAACATTTGTGTTTTGAATTTGTAAAAATGGATTCCATATTTGGAATCAGTAGGTTCATATTATGTTAATAATCTAATATTTATTTTTAGGCATCATGAATAGTAACTACGGTAAATTTTATTTACCATAGTTAAAGGTAAATTGGGTAATTAAGGGTAAATATAATATTATAAAATTACCTAACACTTGTCTTAATATAATTGGATGATTATATTTTTCCCTAAATCATACTTGGGTCGAAATAGAATCTAATGGATCCCACTTGTTTTAGATTAAGACCTTTTATTTATTTTATTTAAAGGAAAGTGAAATATGTCTCACTCAAACTTTAATAATTAGATTTTTTTAAAATAAGGTTATACTAATATAAATTCGATTATAAACACTAATATGTAAGATAAAATGTTTTTCTTTATCATGGTAATTTATTTTTAATTTTTAATAAATATGTAATTACCTTAATAGCTTATACATTAGTGATGTAGAAATTATTTATTTAGTGAAAAATCAATAATATATTTTTTATTAAAATAATAATACCTATCAAAATGACCAAAAACGTAACCAGAAATTATTGGTAGACTATATATATACCCTACGCATCCAAGGGTTGATTTTTGGCCCATTTAGAGCCTTATAAAACCAATTAGGACATTTAAATTATTTTATTTTAAATGATGTCAAATATATCACCTTCATAATTGAATAAATATATGAATTTAAATTTTGTGATTTGAAGTTGATAAATTCGATTAAAAATATTATTTAAAATTTATTATGTTTTTCTTCATCATTTTATTTTATTTTTAATTTTTATGCAACAAAAAATAATATTAAATAATTATACGAAAATGTTGTTGTATTTATTTTATTAAGAGATATACCAAATAAATGGTTTTAAAAATATTAAAATCAATAATATATGAAAATAATAATATGTCACATTAATTTTTTTTTATGAATATATACTTTTAGGAATCTATTATATATTTTTGTTCGAACATATCTCATGTGTGGTTTTTATTTAAATTCAAATAATGAATAGTGTCAAAATTGACACTATTGATATTTTATGAAAATAACATATTATTAAATTATTTAAAAATAAAACAAAATATTTAAAAACTACAAATTGAATATTATATGGTCTAAAATGTTATAAAGTAACCAATTATTGGAAATTTACAACATTTAAGTATGTATTTGTAACAATTTATAATTTTTAATTTAATAACCACAAATAATATTAAATAGATTAAATAATGATAAATTGTGTTGATAAGGATTAATATAAACATAAACATGTATAAATTTTATTGGATTATGAGATTATAACTCTATCTCATCTCATAATTGAATTGAGTCATCTTTGGAGGTTTTTAAGTGGGGTTTCATTTTATTGTTAATTAATATTTTTAAGGTTTCCAAAATTGCCCCTCTCCTCTCTTATATAAGGGCACCTCATTCCCTCTCCTCTTCACTCAATTTTGAGACTTAATCCTCGGCCAAACCCTGAAAATTTCTCTTATAAACCTCTATAGTTATATTATAAAGTTTCTGGTATTCTCAAAATTCCAACTCTAGTGCCTTAAGAGGAATCTTAAAAGAGGTGCGTCGAAGAAGAGGTAATCTCTTCTACCGATTATTTCAAGTTTATTTCTTCTTCAACTTTTTATTATTTAGTTGTTTCATTATAAATTAATAATATCAGTATTAATAATATAATAATATGTTTTTATAAATACGAAACAAACCCATTTCACCTTCTATCCATCCTACGGAAAACGAAATCACCACGCGTGCGTACGTACGGAGTACCGTCTCCACGGCGTGGTGTAATATGTTTTTCCACCACCACCTTTCATGGATGGGTATAATGGTGTAAATAATAACTATATATGGATATTATAACATCATACTAATTCTGAGATATTATTTCATCCACTCCAATTCCATTCAATAATTTTGGGAATGATATCATCGCTCGCGCGTACATATGGATTACCATCTCCACGACGCGATGAGATTCATTCTCCATATTAACCATTCATGAATTATTATAAAGTATATATAATGAATAATAATTGTATATATAACATAATAATTCTACTAGATATATATATATATCTATATATTTTATCTACTTTCTTCGATTCAGGTCAATAAGGAATGGAAAACTGCTTTCATGCGTACGTACGGCCTACCGTCTCCATGAATGGTGTGTTTCATTTAATTTATCTATATATATATATATACAGAATATATATGATATATAAATCATTTTTTACATTCTGGATGTATGTAAATCATGATATAAGTAATAATAATATCAAGAACAACAAGTCCAAACACGTATGATAAATGGAACGATTTTACACACAACGCTGCTTTTAGATGGAATTAACAAAATAATGGGTAATATAAAGACATAAGTGAACCATATATGATAGGATAAATATTATTATGGTTATTTTACAAGTTAATAATATGTTTAAACCCACTATAAAGGAGTTTCAGACATGTACGGAAGAAATTGGACCTTAAGTAAGGTATAATTTTGCAATCCCATTTTTATCCGAGATTGCTTATATCTAAGTATTTACTGGGGTTATATTTTTAATCCATGTCCATAAATATGTTTTTAATAAAGTTTTTAATATTATTCTATGTATTTTTAAGGTCATTTTTAACCCTCTTTGACTTTTACATTGTGTCATGGAAGGAATCTTTCTTTTGTTTACCATACGTGGTGGTTTTTGACTTTTCCGTTAAAAGTATGAGGAGAATGTATTTTCAACATATATGGCATGAATGTATTTTTACAGTTTTATAATTCCTTTTTTTCATGAATATTTCTCTATAATATTTCATAAATATTTTCAAAAAAATCATTTTCTTTTAAATTTTCATGGAATTTTTTGAAAAGAAAATGATTTTAAAGAAGAAAAGATATTTTCCACAAGAATTCATTTCTAGTGTTTATCAAAAACATTTTCCATCTAAGATGAAATTATTTCATATGTGTATCTTTCGAGTATAATGTCTCTATTATTTACATGGTTTGATTCTTCTTATGATGAAATGATATCCAATTGTTTTATATGGATTATGTTATCATGGGATGATGTTTATGAAAACCATTTTACTCGTTGGGTTATGATATATGTTTATTTTTTGGCACAAGTAAGAACGATTTTATTATGTGATGGGTGGGACCTATATCTACCTACAATGAATTGTGTAATGATTTATATCTCATGAGATGTACATGGATGGAACTTTATGTTAATCTGGTTCAATGATACATGACTGGAATGAGGAGTGAACTCGATTCAGTAAGGGACTTTGTCCACTAAGGTGGTCTTGGCAGCAATGCATTGGCTTCTATGGGAATCATATCACGTGATTAATGGTTTTCCACAATTACATGTTTTATTCCCATTCTATTTTATCATGATTAATGTTCCTTTATGATCTATGCCTTATATACTGCCAAGATTTATTTATCATGATTTTGATGTTTAAACTTTACGTTCATTTTTTTTAAGTTAAAATGTATATTATTTGTTTAATTTTCTCCATGCTTACCCATACTGAGAATTTTAGCTCATCCTTTAAATGTTTTCTTTTCCCCATGATATAATAAAAGGTTTTAGGTAAGAAAACAAAAGGGGAAGATCTTTCTGAAAGATGTTGAAGATCTTTCACCATGATTAGAAGATTATGTTTTGAGTTTCCAAAGACACTAAACTATTACGGTCCTTGAGAATTGGTTCTTGTTATGTATTTATTATTACTAAAATGTAATGTAATGTCCATGTAAATCAAGATTGGGTATCTAAATCTCCATGTAATAAGTTCATGGGGTTTGGATATAAAGGCAAGTTAAGCCGAAGGTACATTGGCCCCATCGAGATTCTTGATCGTGCCAGGGATGTGGCCTATCGACTAGCACATCCAACTTCCATGGACAAGGTACATGATGTCTTTCATATATCCCTCTTAAAAAAGTACATACCAGACCGTTCCCATGTACTCTCTTTAGAGGTGGCACAGTTAGAGGATGAACATTCTTATAAGGAGAAACCAGTGAAGATCTTAGATCATAGAGAAAATGTTCTACAAAATAAAACAATTCCCCTCATCAAGATTTTTTGGAGAAACCACAAGTTTGAATAAGCAACGTGGGAATCAGAGGAGATAATGAATCAGAGTTACCAACATCTATTTTAGTGTGGGAAAAGAAAATTTTGAGGGCAAAATTTTTTTAAGGGGGGAAGATTGTAACGACCCAAAATTTTATTAATGGAAATGCATTTTGATCTAATTAAATGTATCTATATGTAAAATGATGATATAAAATTTTAAATTCTTTGGTTTTATGTTATGAATCGTGACTGTTGCTAATATAGTCATTAAACAGTGATAACATGATTAGTATAAATATAGGGCTTTAACAAATCCAATTTACTCAGACAAAGGAAGTGATGGCCACATCTAGTAGACGTGGCCGATACGAAGCGAATTTTCCAGGGCATGAAAAAGAGGTGGTGTCATTGGGATTCGCTCTTGACCAAGTCCAAGTCGAGTTTCATCAAGTCAAGCTCTAACTAAACCATCTACGAGAGAAGTGGTAGTTGATAGAAATCACCACACGTGCAATGTCATTTGTGCTACCCCAAGAGTTTGTCATCATCACACACCTTATCCTTTGGTCTTATGCTGCTGTTTTAATGGGTTATGTAAAAAATCTCTAGTACTATGGTTGTGTAAATAATTTTTGAATATAATAATGAATATACCTTCACTTTATTATTGTTACCTTGTAAATAGTTTTTAAAGCACAAATGATATTTATGGTTAATGTTCAAATAATAAATCAATTGTGATAAATGAATGGATTTTTGAATTAAATAATATTTAGTTAATTATTATTATTATTATTAAATTAAATTTTATTAAATTTAAATGGTCATACAATTCTATGAATACAATTGTATTATTTATTATGTTTTGAATGTCCTTTTTGTCAAAACCCATGAATTTTCGATAAAAGTCGGTTATTATTTAAAAAGTCAAAATTTACATATATTGAAAATTATTTAGATAAATTGAATATTATTTCTGGAATCAGGACATCTAAATTATCCAATGGTGAAATATTCATAATTTTCATAGACATTCAAATTTTTGGGTAAAAATTAATTATCATTTAAACAACCCCAGTATTTTAAGAAGTTCAGAATTTTGCCTTAAAAAATATTTTTTTCAACTTCCCTTTTCCAAAAAAAACATGGGAAAAAACCATGGGTTGGTTTGTGGTTTGGATTAGTTTAATGTGAGGTGTCCCAAACCTAAATAATAAAGAATTCTCTCACCTTTCTTATATAAACCCTCCCAAGAACCCACTTCCTCCCCACTCAAAGCCGTTATAGTTCTTTCAAACTATTCCCTACATTCTTTATAATCCTCCCAAGGTCCCCAAATCTCCCAATAATCCCCTTTCAAGCTTCTCTCTAGCTTTTGGAAGCACACTTCCATGTAAGGGTTTTTCTTCCTTTCTATTTTTTATCCAATATTATTTAAATTGTTATGCCCTTATAATTTCATTTATAAATGTTAGGGTATGGTTTCACACCCCCATACTTCCCTATTATTGTTTGAATGATGGGATACCCTTTTCTTTCTCATTAAATCCCTCCCTTGTACACCCCTCACTATGCTAAAATTTTGAAATGAATTTCTCTCTCCTCTTTTATATTCAAGAAATTATTTTGTATCATGACACTAAATTACAGTAAAATTGATGGGAATTTTATCTATATGACCTTCTGACTGTCCATTTCATTTACATATGATGATACACCCCTTTATCTCTCATCAACCATTTTTATGAATTCATACGTCACACTAGTATGCTGTAGAAATTGCACTGATTTTCCAAGACAAAGTCATTGTGTAGTGAATACCGTGCCCATTTCTCTATCAAGGCTATTCACCTTTTTGAACATTTACTTATTGATTATAAAGTTTCATTTATGAATTACACATTCTTTTATCATGGAATAAATGATTATGTTTTATGAATCCATGTGGAACACTTATGGATGAAATGAAATGTTAAAGAAGCGTGTGCCCATATAGCATGCCAATTCATTGGGTAAAGTATAGTATTATGATACATCATGTAAAATTGGTGTTTACTCATGATAATTTAAGTGAAACATGGTTTTACTCGTTCTTCATCTACAATGAGGATTTACTCAAGCTTGATGTGCAATGAGCCTAGGCCCATGCTAATTCCATGTTAAGTGTTGTTGCCACATTTCCATGTTATGATTATCATGCTTTATCATGAAATTATGTTTATTATTCTCTTTTGCTCTATTGATATGTATATTTTTTAACAAGTACTGTATTGCTCATGTTATTCCATTATTATTCCCTTATTGAGCTTTATAGCTCACCTTTTTCTTATGCATGTCCTCTGGTTATCCCATGCAATGCTAAGTACTAGGTAATGTAGCGGTCATGTAATGGAAATTTTCAATAAAGATGTTGTATGTCATGTTTTAAGTTGTTAGGTAATGATCCTAAGACCCAAATACACTAGACCTCTCGATTTCGATATTTTATCAAGTGATGTTTATGTAATAAATTATGTCTAATTGTGTAATAAAAGATCATGGTGTAATATATGCAACACCATCGACACAACAACACAATTGGGTAAGCCTAACCCAAGGAAGGTCTGGTAGGGTTTTCCCAAACTTTTCAAACCCTTATAGGTTCAGTCATAAGAAGGAACCCCTCTTAGGGGTTTTGAAATACATAGGGAGTCTAATAGATTTTCAATAATGAAAAAATATTTGAAAAAATATATTTAAAATTATATAATATTGATTAGTTATTGGGTGAATTTTACCTTATGAATTATAATTATTTTATATAATTTTAAATTGTAATTAGTTATCTTGAGTTGAATTTTCTAAAAATTTAATTTGATTTCTTAAATTTAGTTAACGAGGACTGTTCATGAGCAAGACCAGACAATAAATATCTAATATTTTTACATATTTATTTATCTACTATATATACTAATCTTGGCTTTTTTCGCTACCACGTGTCCTCCTACCAGGCCTCCACATCACATTTCCATTACGTGTCCTCCAACCAACAGTCCACGTTGAACCTCCGTGCGCTCCCAATTCTTCTCCGCGAAAGGCTAGTCGCGCTACCTCCTCAGGCATTAGGGTTTCCTTTCATCGTCTTCTGCCCCCGCCCCACCCCCGCACTCGCGCTTCCGTCCACCGTGATCCCATTACCTCGTGCTACCTTCTTAATCTTAGGGTTTCCTTTCATATTCTTCCACCCTGCCTCGCCCCGCACACTCCTCACTTCAGCCACTGTTCCTAGAAGTTCCACCTCCTTCCTCTATGGACTACAGTTCCTGCAAGTTTGCTCTCTTATTTCACACCTCCCCACCTCCGCTCCCAACCTCAGCCTCCATATTGTTGCTCCGCCTATGACCGCACAACCTCCAACTGCTCCGACTCCTACCCCTCATAATCCAACGGGTCCGACTCCAACACCTATGGCCCCTACACATCTGTCTCACATGCCTCAGGCTCCTATGACTCCGACTCCAGCTGCTTGGCCTCTGCCGCCTCCGACTCCTGCACATCCATTGGCTCTGCTTCGGCATGCTCCTCCTCTACCTCATTCGTGATTCCGAAAAAACCCTAGGTTAGATGACTATACTATTTACCCTGCTAATTCAAATATGTTAAATTTAAATGGTTGTTTTAAAATGTTACTATTGTTCATTGCTGTAGGTTTTTTGTGTTTCTTTCTACGCTGGTTATGCTCGATGAGTGTCATCAGATCAATGTTTGATCATATGGTTTGAGAGTTCTGATATGGGTATTCCTTGGAGATTGGACGTGCTTATCTAATCAGACGCCCAAATATCCCAACATCGGGGCATTACAGCTTCCAGTTTCTATTCAGTGGTGACCCATGATGATTTTCAGGTGATGTTTAAGCTGTAGCTTTTTCTTGAAATTCCCAACTCTAGGTATTGTTCCTCAAAATTTCTATCTTAATGTATAAAATTATTGATTATATTCTTAAATTATTTTCGTCTGTGATTAATTATTGGTAAAAACCTATGGGTCATTCATTTTACTAGCCTAAAATAGAGACCATGTCATGAAAGTCTCATGTTATGAGAAATTATACTCAATGCCTCTTGATATAACTGTTCATAATGAATTATGTAATCTATTAGAGATGTGAAAATTTATGCATTTTCATTGTTTGTTGTTTCATATAAACATGTTTCATGATAAGAGAAAAAATAGATGGAAAAAATATGTTTCAACGGTAATAATTTAGTAGTGCATAGTTTTCAATTGATTTCTATTCTACCAAGATGTACATTCATCCAAATTATTCCTAAATTTCTATTTTTCCATGACAACAGTTATATCAGTATATTTTTTCTTAGTTTTATATCGCTAATATTATTTTTATTTAATTACAACATCCCTATAACAATAAGTTATACTTTTAAATATGCTACTTCATAAGTGTTATTTTTTAATAGTATATTCTTAACTGTGAAAATTATTATTATTGAATATCTTATCATATGATTATAGAGATAGAACACACACCATACAACAATAAAGCAAGCATCATGAACTGTATGCTACAAAAAATTTTATTCCTATCAAGAGGTATGTATATTAGTATTATTTTCAATTTAATTTCATGCTCTTTTCTGCATGATATATTTTCTGTTTAATTAATCACTCACAAATATCTACATATAAAAAATGAAATTATGTGGATGAAGTAGGGCTTGATCGACCCCATTTGTTTTTTTACTTCATTCATATATAACCTGAAATACTATTAAAAATTTTTCATGTTGATAAATGCAATACAATTCATATTGTGTTTTTTCAGTTGAACCTTTATATATTTCATTAAGCCATTGAAAATGCACGATGTAGTATCAAAATTTGTCATTCCAAGTAATATTTATGCTCTCAAATTCTCTTTTTTTAACCCTCACCTCTTTCACATACATTGTTTCCAAATAAGTTATGCACACATTTGATACTATTTTCCATTAATTTTCCCAATTATTTAGTATGTAATATCCAATATATATATTAATGGGAGTTACTATGATTATTATTTTTCTCTCATTTTACTCAATAGTATTTGACCAATTTGTTAGAAACAAATTCAATGAAAATACTTTTAGAACATGATTTCAAATAATAGAGAATCAGTGAAATAAATGAAGTCAAAACTGACAATCTTTACTTTATATTTTGGCACTATAATTGGTTTCTTAATGATAAGAAACTATAATGATTTGAATGTTTTATTATTGTTGTGTGTTTATGTTGAAACCATGACTATTTTTATCCATCCTTTTATTTCGTACAGGAGTCATGAAATACTTTCAAGTGTCAGTCGACAATATCCACAAGAGATCATAAAAAAAAATTTGGTTTTCACTACTAATTATCCACTAGAATAAAAGCCTTTTCTAAAGGTGCTTTTAGATGTTGGAAAGATAAGGTGCATATCTTCTCTTTTTTGAACAACGGCTCTTAAGATAAAATTCATACTATAGTTTTACACGTTTTTATTCTATTTTTTGGGTAATGTTTTTTGAAATTGGTGCCTATTTTTTTAAATAGATTCCTAATTGTTTTTTATTCTCTAGATTGAATTTGTTAACTCGATATGTATTTTTACATTGTGATCAAATGTTTTTCATGTTCATTACCTAGTTTTTTTTCATATTCATGTGTATCGAATTTTTTTATTTTATTTGTCTTTATTGTAATTTATTTTTTCTCATTTTATTATTTTAGTTCTTACATTGCCGTATATTTTCATTTTTTTCCTAAATTATCTACCCCAATGAAGGTATTATTTTTATTATGATTATTTTTTAATGAATTCTTATATAATAGTTTTATAATTTTACTATATATGATCTTATTCTCTAATAGTAACACTCTAGTTAGTTCAGTGTACTGAACTGTAGGCTTTTCTACAAAAAACTACGTTCTAGATTGAAAAAATCTTAAGAATAACAAATGTTTTGACAACTACCAGGAAAGGGTCAACAAATATAACCTAAGGGAACTATACTTGTATGTTTTCTTTTTTAATTGTTTTTTATTACATAGAGTGGTAAATTTTTAATTTTTAATTAATTTTTCGGTATCCTTATTACTATAATGGGATTCTGTAACAGGTGCATTACCATTATTTTCCATCATCCACTGATATTAAGGACAATGGTCCAGAGTCCTCAAAACTGCAAATTTTACAGGTCTTAACAGTCTCAATCATGATTTTCCTATGTTCTTTAGTCCATTTCTATATTCTTGTGGTAGTTGTTATGAGCTTAAAAAAATTTTAATTTGTAGGTACATGTTGCCCAGTATTTTTGAAGACATATTGATGAAATTTAGCAGATTTGATTTCTCATTTTCATGTATTAGTGGTAATTTTGTTCTATGTTTCAGTTTTTGGATTATTCTTTAGAATCCGATAATGATTTACTTTATTATTTATATCTACGAAAACTATGTCACACATTTCTGTGACTGTTTTCTTGTAACAATATACAGTTCATACAGTACTAAAAATATGCAGTTCATATAGTGGATAAAAAGATGTCTCAATAAACTAACCAACACATTTGTAGTTCAGACATTATTTCGGTCTTTATAAATTTTGCAGTTCATACAGTAGTACAAATGTATTTTCTAATCCATTTTTAGTAATGGATTTTTTGTTCTCACCCATATGGAACCTGACTCCATTCTTTTAAAAAAAATAGTAGAGTCAAGTAGAGACATAATTAGTTTCACATGATATTTATATATAAATAATTTTTTATATTTAATCATGAATTATATATTTGTCACATTATCTATTTTTTCTTGCACATAAAATTTGTGCTGGACTTTAACATACACTATATGCTATAGAATTTCATCTAATCAAGGTTGGTATCAAAACATGATATTTCTTATTTTAGGTTTTCAAGTAATGTATTTAATTAAATGATATAAAAATATGGGATTAAATTGATCTAATTAGAAATATTGGATGTTAAATGTACTACATATGTATTACCAAAAAACATATATATGTAGTACTGAATAAGCAAATGAACTGTAATTTTGTTACTTTAGAAAACTATAATACTTTAAATATGAAATTATTAAAATAAAAATGAATTTTCACTATTCAAGGGACTAAAAAATCCATATGCAGTTCATATAGTATATTCAATGGACTAAACAATGCATTTGTAGTTCAGAAATTAGTCCAGTCTATATACAATATACAGTTTAGGCATTACTGAAGATGGATTCCTTAGATCATATTTATTACTTGAGTTTCTGTTCTCATCAATTGGAACCTGACTCAAATCATTTCAAAACCAGTTGTGGAGTAAATCACACACATAATAAGTTTCACATGATATTCATATAAAAATAATTTCTTATATGGAATCATGTCTTATATAATAGGAAGGTAATTTATTTTATCCTATAGATAAAATTATTTCAGGACTTTTATTATGATTCCTTATAACATGATACCTGATTTATCTTTACCATGTATTCTTTTGGGTTTTAACATTACTGATATCCTTATTATATGTAAAAAAATACAGGGACCATGGCGTTTAGTCCACCACTATTTTTGTATGACATAGTCTCCCAAGATCCTATAGATCTAGAGTTAAGAAAAGGTGTGTTCATCACAAATTATGAAAATTGTTTCCCTTCATTCCAAGATTTAGTAATTGAGTTTTAGTATTACTTTTTCAAAAAATATTATTATATGTCTCATGCTTCTTCGGCTTCCAATTTTACTTCATCCTAAATTTATTACATGGTTGATATTGATTTAGTCTGGCACATCAAAGCATTCTGTAGTTTAGGTATGGCTAAATTATATCATTCAATATATGATTTTTCTTTTTTCATTAATTCATACTCCCTATTATGTTTATTTTTGGTTTTTTATATTTCTTGGACTACATTAATAGTGGAATAACTCTTTGCACCAGTCTATTATATACTCACTTGGTTCGAAAAATTAATTATTAATCACATTATATAGAGTTACCCGAATGTTTTAGTTACATACACTAATATAGTAGTGGTGTTACCTTTGATATTATTTTCCTTTCTATAAGTGTTTTCTAAATTTAACAATTCATGTGCAGGTAGTGGAGGGAGAACTTTTTTTAGCCCTTGTCTTTAAAAACAGGATGTATTACTATTTCATTTCAGGTATAAAAAAAGAGAATCACTTATTATAATTAGTTCTTTTTTCTCATTGATTTTTTAATTATTTTTTTGAAATATAGTATCTGCGTAGTATCTATGCAATACAATATCATTGAATCCTCTGTTTATGTTACCTCCAAAAAATATATTGCATTTATGTTATCTACATTATTGTATCTGTGTAGTTTTTGTGCAGTATCTGTGCAATACATTATCTTTGTATCCTATGTTTTCTTCAAAAAATAAATTCCAGGTCCATTTATGTTTTCTACATAATGTAACAACACCTGTTTATGTCCATTTTTGTTAACTGAAATACAGTATTTACAATAATTTTTCGCAACAATTACATTGGATATTTTCATTCATCTCAATTTATGTTTTCTCCAATACTGAATACAGTGGTTCTGTTTTCTGTTCCTTATATTGTGGATGGATCCGGAATAATGTTCCTGAACCACACATGCTATGAGAGGAATACAGGAGGAGTTTTACATACAGCTGTGAAGGGAATATATGAGTTTTAATTTCAACATTATTATTCATTTATTTTCATCTCAACATTCTATTTATTTATTTTCGTTGCTCACTACTCAATCTTATTTTACTTGTTTTTAATGATTCATTCTCTATTGATATCAAATTGTATTTTTTATACAACATATTTATGTTTTTAAGTGCTATTTAGGTTGCAATAGTTTTAATACTGTTTCTTCTCAAGTTGGTATTGAAGTTTTTGTAATTATGTTTTTTAATGTTTTTATCAATTTCCTTAAAAATGAATGTTCTTTGTTATAGCTCCATGCGTTGCACGGGTGGAGTACGAGTTTATTATAATGTTAGGTGGTCTAAAATAATTTATTAAATTTTTTTATCTATGTATTTCTCCCTAATCTCATTATTAGTATAATGTATTTCATGTCCCTGAGTGATATTATTCATGTCTATCTTACATTCTTGAGATCCCCTTACACGCATGTCAATATTATATTATACTAAAAATGTTGAAAAGTGTCTCGGTCCACATTAGGATATGGTCAAAAATAAAACATTATCTACATATATTACATAGCGGTAGTACTACAACTCGAGTTGGTTATGATTCAAGGATTTACTACTTGCATTTATGGTTGAACCATTTTATACTCATTGGATTAATGCTTAGAAATACACATGATCATGTGAGTTTGTTATTTATCATGCATTATTAATTTTTGAAAGTGTAGATAATAGAAAAAAACATATAATAAAAAAAAGAATTGATAGATAAAATTGGATTAAATCATGTAGAATGTCTTCTATTTAAATTAAGGTTATTTTATTAGTGTTATCACATATAACAAGAATATATAAATATGATTTCATGAACTGATAATACCTAAAAAAACATTAAATATAGTTTTGAGTTGAAATAAATACATTAAATATAGTTTTGAGTTGAATACCTTCCATTATCTATGTTTAATAAATACCATAGTATTAGGTTATCATTAGGCATATATTAGGGTGCCTCCTCCCATTAGAGAGTTCTAGTAGTATTCGTGGAAAAACATAACAATTGTTACATTTGAGAAATATCTATCTTCTTAGTATTGTTAGTTTATAGGAAAGAATTGAGTGATTCCAAGTAAAATATATATAGGATATTAGACTTCACTAAATAAACGAAGGATTCATAAACCAATATGGTGGACCTAGAAAAATCCTACCTTGAAAATCTCTAAATAGTGGCATAGCCACAACATAGTCAATGAGGGGAGTTTTTAAAGCATCCTTTACCTTAGAGGTCTGAAGCGGCTTTGAATTTGAATCAAGTAGTGGTATAATTCTCTAATTTAACAAAATAGTTGGATAAATTTGATGATTAGTAATTCAATAATATGCATTGCTTTTTTAATCAAGATAAAAGCACTAATAAAATAATGTTTTAATATTTTGAAAAATGAAATGTAATACCAAAGAAATGTGGTGATCAATACTGTATAATTAACATAACCATACAAATAGTAATTTACAAAATTGGAAATGAATCTTGTACATAATAAAATGATATAAAATGAAATTTTATGTTCCAGGGTCCCTACTTCCTGATAATCCACCTTATGTAGAATGTAAAGGTTAAAATGATACTTGTAATAGAATCATGGTTGATACAATTGATGAATCATAATTATATCATGCATATCATATGATTTTCAAAAGAAACATAATTAAATGGATAGTTATACAATATTTTCTCATCTCCAAAAACATTGTGAGGAGAAAGTGATGCATAAAATCCATGATATTATTATTTCATTGATCACGTATAGATTGATAGAATTAATTCACAATAGTTATCATGTGCTAAAGATGATAGATCACTTTGGTATATTATAGTAAATATGGTTGTGTTTGAATAGTTTAATTTCAATACATATAATTCTATCATTCTTATCACCCAGTTACACCAGTTTATTTTAAAATTATAAAATGAATAATATGGAGAAGATTATTTATTATATTATAGTAATTTTTCTCCAATAAAATGAGAATAAAAAGAAAGATAAATATTTTTTTATAATGGTGAATAAGAAAAAATACCAAGAAAAAAGATAAAAAGAATGTATATTTCCAAAGTCCCCTCCACTACATAATTCATTGAAATGGATGATAAATAGGGAGAGTTTCAAACAAGAGGATATTTTCTTCTCACATAGAATGATATTTTACTGTAAGATAAATTATAAATAATTAATGATAGAGGAATAAATATATTATACTTTGGGTAAATTAATTATTCAATGTAATTATTCGATTTTAATTGAAGAGTATTAGGTGTAACTTGTAACTCACAAATTTTATACATATAAATAAAAAAATCTGGTTTTGAAACATTATAAAAATAATCGAAATATCTATGAGCTATTGAAAAATGTTATTCTATAATTATCAGTGTGAGGAAAACAAATTTTCATTTGATAAGATTATTGATTCAATTTGAAATATTTTTTTATTTAGTATTAACAATACATTTATATCATGTTTTAATTGGGCACAATAAGAAAATATTTAATTTTGTAATGAATGGTTTTAATTGTGTATTTTAAATAACTTATAGTTCAGTAATGATGGAATAATTAAAAGTAGATGATGAATATTAAACACAAGACTCATACCCCCTTTTAGAAATATAAATATTTATTTAGGTAAGGAAAAATAATGATATAAATTTGATCTACGAAAGTTATAGAATTAAATTATCAAGATATGTGTAAACTATTTCAAGTAGAGTCTCAGGGTAAATTAATTAACTTCATAAAATACCTTTAATAAATTTTATGAATATAGAAGTGACGAAAGAAACATGCATAGTCAAAATATATGAGTATCTTAGGGTTGTTACGATGAATAATAAGTTAAACAAGAAGCCATTGATCATGAAAAATTATAGTGGATTTACTCCTAAACTAACATTTACAAATAAAAATTTGATACATGATGATTGAAAAAGTAAAATTGATGTTGAATATTTCAATAAATCATCGATAAAGAAACATTATGGGGGACTTATTCCTAAAATCACATTTCCTTGTACACATCAAAGATCAAATGTTAGTAATGGTGGATTTATGGTGACTATCATAGGTTTTAGAATGTCTGAAAATATTTTTTTTACAAATTATTCACACATAGAGGCATTAAAACTTCACCATATGTAAAACTTAAACTCAAATGGTCATTATATGAGTTATTGTACAAATTTAACCTAATATGTCATAATTTTCTACCTAGATTCCAATTTTTTAAGGATAAGTTAATAAACAAATATGTATCATGAAAAAAAATGTACATTGAGGTAAATATTCTAATGTTTTTCAAGGATATTATTTAAATCCCCATGATAGAAATTTAGAGTCAAGTTAAAATATATATTTATTTAAAAAGTTTCACATATTAATTTAGTATAATAGAAGCAAGAATTACATTGGTAAAGTTAACAATTGTGACCCAACTTTAATTATCATAGTAAAAGGTTCCACAATTTTATGTGGAAAAGAAATGTTCTAATAACACGTACTGAATAATAAAGATAAAAAAGTGATATGGTTTTATAATCAGTAGGTGGGTGATATATTATTCGGGGAAAAATGGAATCTTTATGCTAAAATATAGTTGTAAATGGAAATAATATCAAATGAAAAGTGAATAAGAATTCAGGAAAGCAAAATCTAGGTACTAAAATCGAAATTATAAATTGATAATTTCTCTAATTGATGTAAGTATTTTTAGGGCTTTTAATAGAAATTATATATGGGTGGAACAAGTGTGTTATAATAAGTATAAATTGGATATACCAAGTCTTCATGGTCAATTGGTACCAATAATGATCAATGAAAATTTTTATTATTATTTTATCATTAAAATATCATAATGTTAGGAATTACTTTTCAAGACCACCATCCATGGATGGTGACTCTACAAAGCTACCAAAATGGGGTGTTGACTCCATAGAATTCCAATAAAGAATACAATTTATAGAGATAAATTTATCGACTAATGAAAGCATCGTGATCTTGGAATATTCGTTTGGAGTGAAAGTATTCTAGGAATGTAATAGAGGTTAGGGGAGATTTATATTTTTTAATGTATAATATTTTGTTAACATATAGAAACAATTTACTAATAATATTGTTATTTTTAACCTATATTGATTTTTACTCTCCAAATAATGATGTAGACTACTGGCTTGTGTTATTGGTAATATGAACTACTGAGGTATATTTATAGGTTTTTTGTACCAATTCCAATTATATAAATTGAAAATGTATTATGAAATATAACATTGAATAGTTAAATAGATAATTGTTAAAAATATGATGAAACATAAATCTCTTGAAGAAGTTATTTATAAGACAGAGTTATAGATAAATATGTTCAGTGTAATTATATACACTTATATGGTAGATCTATCACATTTTTCATGTTATATACCAGTTATGAAATTAAAAACAGATATATTAATATATGAAAATTCTAGATAACTACAATTGTACAACATCATATGATTTCTAGGTTTCCTGATATTATTTTAAAATGAATTTTTTTAATTATATTGTATTTATAAGAGAAGGTACACTAGTTATCAAGGGTATATAAAAATATTATTCCTATGTATTAATTGATTAATTTTCATAGTTAGGATCTAGAAATGGGAAAGATATTCTCATTGAATCCACTAGTATCCATACCTATGACTATCAATTATATTGTGTCTTCTGATGCGTCTAAAGATGTATTAAAAAATACATAATGATTTTTCCATTTCTTAAAATAAACTCTATGGTAATATACAATATATAGATGTTATGAATGATAAAAAAGAAGATATACATAAGTGTATCATATCTTTGGAATGTTTTTTCTATAGGAAGATTAGTCAAGGATAGAAATGTCTCCATATATGAAATTGTAAAGACCCCTAAATTTTATACATAGATATTGCATCTTTTTAGATGAATATTCATTACATTACATAAAAAATGTCTGAGTATTATAAATGATTAGTATATTTAAAAACATCGATACACAATCAAATTGTTCATTATTGAACAACATCATATCCAACTACGTGAAGTTGGGGTGGTAGTTGAGTGGTTAAAAGACCCGTAATATTGTGTTTATAATAGGATCAAATCATTTTGTAGGATTTTCTTAGATTACTGTAGTATTTCTATAATAGTTATTGTATCATCCATAACTGTTAATATTTTTTGGGTCTACGAGCCAATAGTTTAGGCCAAAGTTCCATAGGGCCTTTAGGACAACCAATAGACTTTACGGCATATGTCCTCTGAGCCATCTCAAGCCTTCATGCCACATGATTTCTGGACACACGACAATGAAGACGTCTGGGTTGAATAAAAAATAGTAGTCCCCAAAAAGGGATTCATTGTAATTAGAGACCTGCTAAGCAGAACTAACCAGGTTGGAAGAATGAGAGTTTATGATAGTGCCTATTGGTACCAGGCACTGTGAAACTATTCATGGTGAAATTCTATCCATTCATTCATGGGAGGTGGTGAGATAGGTTCTGTCAATGATAAAAATTCTCAAGAAGGTATATTCTAGTCTAGTCAGGTCTTTAGGCATTCATGTCATGTGTTTTTCCTTGTGCCTCTAGGCCTTCAGGTCATATACTAGACCTCTTGTGTCTTGTCATCTGGTTCATGTAAGTGTTCCCTCTAAACATAGTTAAAAAGCGGGATTATCCAATAATAAATAAATAAAATAAGGCCTTCGGGCCATTTCAGTCATCTCTTTCTATGATTTCCTAGAACCCATCATAATCATATCTTTATTAATGAATATCGTAATAACACGGGGAATAAAAATATATGAAAGGATGAACCTAGAAGATCTGTAAGGGTAAACAAGAGTGATATCAACAAAACATAACACTACTACAAAACACACCTTAGACAGTGCTAACAAAATGGGCTGATAAAGGTGTCCCTTTATCAGCACAAAAAAACAAGCACTCCAAAAGGGCACCCATTATCATCACCTTTTAGAAATAATAAAAGAGAATCTTTATCAGCATATTATTTTAGGGCAGATAATGGTGTAAAAAAATGAAATAATAAAAAAATAATTTTTTTAAAAATTTAGTTAATTAATAAATTAAGGTTACAAATGAATAAATAGAATATACATATATATATTTTAAAAATTAATAAATTATTATTATAAAATATATTTTTATGTAAAATGAATAAATTGAAATAATTAAACAATGAATAAATTAAAATGAGTAAATTAAGAAGAATACTAAACATTTGATTAATTAATTAAATATTGATATAGATGAATAAATTTAATATATATATTTATTAAAATAATAATAAATATTTTACCTTAAATATATATATTAAAAATGAATAAATTGTAATAATAAGACTAAAAAATTTAAATTAAATAAATTACAAAATTATTTATAAATTTATTAATGATTTAATTATTAACAAAAATGAATATGTATAATATATATATATATATAATAAATAGTAATAAATAATACATATAAAATATAAAAATATAGAAAATGAATAAAATATTAATTAAAAACATATTAATGTATTGTTAACTTTTAATGTTGTTTTAATTTTCAATTTAACATATATCAAATGGCCGGTGTTACATTGATTTCCCACACACACACTCACACACATAGACAGAAACACATATATATTTATGTATGTTTGTATGTAATTAATTCATTATTAAATATAAATGAAAACATAAATATATTTACGTAATATAAAGAAACAAAAACACATAATATTTATTTAATTGATTATCATTTTAGTATATTTTAGAATTTCATTATAATATGATATATTTAATATAATATTTTTTTAATGAGTCAATTTTATTTATTTATTTTTAATGAAATTATAGTTAGTGTATTTATTTTTAATATTTTTATAATTTTTATTTTATTTTTGAATTTGATCATTTTCTTAAATTTATTTATGTTATTTATATACTATGTTTTAGTATTTTCAATATGTATTCATCTTTACATCAATATATATATATATCCATATTTTTTAACCATTTATATTTAATTTATAAAACTTATCCATTTTTTCAATATTTTCAAAGTGTACTCATTTGGAATTATTCAATTTCCCTAATTTCTAGAAAGCATGTATTTAAAATTATATATCCACCAATAATGTTTAAAATATATTTTTAACTAAATAATTATGAATAATAATATTTATAAATTTATATTTATGATATTTATAAATTTAAAATTATTATAAATAAATAATAATAATTTTCTAAAGAAGTATTTATATAATTATAAATAAATAATTATATGTATTTAAAAATTTAAATTTTTTTAATAAATTTATTTAAATAATTATAATTATAAATCCTTTACGAGCAGTCTAATTTTATGCCAATAAAAAGAATATTTTTCAGTACTTTTTAAGCGCTGTTGAGCATCGAACTTTATCGACAATAAAAAGCGTTGTTAAAAAGAATCATTATCATCATTAAAAAAATTAGTTCTCATATAGATGTATTTTATCAGTTCTTAATAATGTAATTCTAATAATTGGGATATTATTAGTTCTTTTCTAAAAGTTCTGTTAGAATTGTTTCTGATCTATTTAAAAGAACCCTAACTATGAGTCAGTCACCCACGATTCTCAAGCTTTCGTGCATCTCTGTTGCTGCCAGCACGACTCCTCTACATTCCCTTAGAAGAATCAAGGATAAAATATAATGTATGTTATTTTCTAATTTTCATATATAATTTTATTAATAATTTTGGATAGCAGTTATTTCATTTTTGCGTTGTTCTTAAACATCACGAACCCTACATCTCATCTCCATACTAAATAAATACATTGAGTGGTTGTATTTCAACTTTTTCTTCCATAGAAAATGGTTTTGAAGAAACAGAAGGATGTTCTCATATGGTAAGGTCCACAAATATTTTTCTACGGGCCATTATGGATAAATAAAATAAAATTTTCAACACAAATTACTACAAAGGTAATGTACTCTATATCTCTTAGCATTGAATCAAGACTTTAGTGACTGGGAATTGTGTATGAGGTTATGTAATGACCTGAATTGGGCACTATTTGGGTATACTAGGTCAAAAAGTTACAAAATCAAATTATAGTGAAACTAGAGATATTGGTATTGATTACATCCAAAATAAAAAACAAGCCAGACATAAGAAGTAATCCATGAATATGTTTTCATAGAATAATTATGTTTGATTCAAGAGTTACCATATAATGTCTAGGTTTTTTTGTTTATTTTTTCCTTGACCAGTATTGTTGAGTCTTTTACCCCTTATTATAGAGTTTATTGGTAGGAATCAGTAATAATATATGAAATTTCATGTTATTATGTGTCCTTGTTTAAATTTTTTTATATAATAAATTATAAATTTATACTATTAGAAACATGAATAATAAATAAATATCATATTATTTTATCTTTATTAGTGATAATTAAGTTTATATTACTTATTAAATTATTGAGTTCATTTAGTATCCTCTTTATCAATAAAATTATTATTTTTTGTTTCAGACTTATATTTAAAATAATACATCTATCATAATTTAAGTTATATTTAATTTATTAAAATACTTATTAAAAAAAAGTGATGGGAGAGAGGGGTAAGGGATTTATATTTAATATAGATTTTTTTTATTTATGATATATTGTTTTTTATGGGGGAAATTATTTGAATGTGTACATTAATATAGAATATGTCACCACTCTGACCCATATATATCAATAGTAATGATCAAATGAACATCCTCATTATGTTATAACTTATATTGATCCTCGTTCCCTAATAGTAATTGTAGATCTAATTCAAGATATGTGGTATAATTTTCATTTATGGGGACATATAGTATCTACGTCTCTTTAACGATTTTATAGTAATATAACATAATAAAAAATTTAGGATTGCATTGAATATATTTATTTCATTTATAAGAAAACATATTCTCGATCAATACTGAGAATAAGTTGAAAAATTCACCCTCTATAGGGATGTACGTTATTGTAAGGATCTTATGGTGGATTAAAATATATTCCAAAATGGTAGGTGAGGAATCCTTGAGTAAAAACAAGTGATATAAAATATAGGTGGGTGAGATTCATTTCTTCAATACCATTATAGTCAAGGTATTGCAATTTCTCTTCAATTGAGGATACTTTTTGAGTGATTCCATCTGTGTAGGTTCTTAAGACTCGAAAATCCTTATTACCTCTTTTATGTGAAACACCGATGGTCCTTTTGAGCTATTCCTTGAAGGAAGGGTAATTAGATATGATTTGTAGATTATTTTTGGATGAGTTTTATATGGATGATGCTAGATAGGTATTTTATATAGTGATTTGTAAAATACAAGTATATTATACACTTATTGATGGACTTAGGGAATAGAAGGTTCATATTCATTATTTATGTGTACCATATATTTCATCTGGGATTGATATATGAACTTATTCATATTGTTATTAACATTAATTTTCTCTATAATTGAACATATCGAAAAATATTGATGAATTTAAATTTTTTATGAGTATATTATATATATCTCCCTTCCTTACCTATACCTATATAATAACACCCATACTTTGTAAACTCAATCCAGATTCATACCAGACTAAAATGAACTGCATCTCTATCAACTGTTGTGAAAGAATCATACAACACATAATCCTAAGAATCATAAATAAATTTTCATAAAAAGGGACCATAGGTTTCAAAATTATTTTTCACAAAATAAGGATTCTTTTTGCTATTTTATATATATAATAAAATACACTCCATGCATTAAAGTCTGCAATCTCATGCATATTTCATGAAAATTGTCACTATCTTGAATAGAGATATAATAATTCAATATCGCATTAGAACTGACCTACAATACTGTTATTTAATCCATCCTTAAATGCTTGAATGGATTCTATATCTAGATGATGGATTGGACCTACATTTTCAAACTATCCTTCCTCCCATCATTATGGTTCCAATGTTCCTTGATAACATACCTCCTACTAGGATTTTATTCATTAATATCATTTAAAGCAATATGCATGGATATGAATACTAAATATAAGGACTCGTCCTTACACATTACATAATATTCAATTAAATGAATAATTCACATTGAGGATATTTTCAGGTTGATATTTTTATATAATTAGGCCATAACTATTACATTACAACTTTAATATTACAAGTAGACACTACTAATCAGTATCTATTTTTTTCATAAAATAAAATCTCTTAAAAAGAAACATGTCTAGTTCCATGTTTTAGATAGCATGAATTTTACTTGATCCCATTCTTGACACTATTAATCTTTATGTCCTATGGAAAACATTAAAAAAACTTGGGACGAGCATAAAATGCTCAGTAAGGGTTATAAAATAATGAAGGAAAAAATTATCCCATCAATAAATACAAATCAATGAAACCATACTTTTCAATCATAACATACCTTATGAAATAATGAGATTTATGAATAACACATAGAAATCATAAATCATAAAGGTTACGTATGGCATCCATATCGAACATACATTGTAGCTATCATAGCTACGTAGGGAGTAACACTTGGAATACCTATCACAGTATATTCATTAAATCTCTTAGGAGAAACATCACGTTTACCTCCGTCACATTACCCAATGCATTGGAGAGCTATCTCGGGATCACCTGCCCTAGGTTTACCATTGAACCACCCTTATACGTAAAAAATTCCAGATAACCATAACACAAGTATAAAGGAAAAATAAAATTTCCACATTCCAATATATCAAATAAAGATATTGAAATAAAAATGTTTTATCAAATCATTTTTAAAACCATTTAAAAAGTGATTTTTGAATCAATGTGTCCTATACCACATTGAAGCTATTAAATGAATTATCATTTGAAAACATTAATGTCCATATAAATAAACCCTAAAACACATTTTTAAAACATAGACATTAATGAGAAACATTTAGAAGAATAAATATTTAAAACATTTAAAACGATATTTTAGTTAAAGAGTCTTTATAAAAAAAAGAGAGACACTTGAATACAAATAATTGAGGAATAACAATTAATCAGAACTTTATAATATCGTGAGAATAAATGGATTCATGATATAATATGTCAAAGTATAGTATATACACCATATAAGAGTGAATTGGTGAAAAAAACAATGAAGTCTCAATGGAAATGGAAATTGAGATGAAATCCCTTATAAAGATGGTATCCTTAAATTAAGGATAAATAAATCACATAATTATGTGTGAAAAATATAAATACACCCAATATGAATGGATATTAAGTGTAAAACAATCATAGTTCATTCACCGATATTCATTGGATGACATATTCAATAAGTACAAGTTGAACCCAAAGAATTGAAATTGGGTTTAGAAGTTCCCTTGTAAAAATTTGGCAGCCTAACGACGTCACTTTAAAATTCAGAAAATGATTTGATAAGATAAGAATGGTATATCATCACTTTTAGATAAAGTTTAAATCAATGGGGATATAAAAGAACGTATCCCAACATAATAAGATTGAAATTAAAAGACATAATAAAAAAGATGTATTTTAAAAAGAGGAGGGTGAATAGTTCCCTTACTGATTTGGTAACATACAAAACATATGCCACAAGAAATAAGGATCATTAAATGAAGATTTAAATACTCATAAATGAAATTAAATTACATAAAGAGTACAATAATGGGAAGTACATACACCACACAAAATGAAATAGTGGAAAATATAGCATAAATCTCACGGGAATAAAAAGTGAGCCGAAACACTTTACCACGTTGTAATCAATTGAGTCGTATGAGAAAATGTAAAAACCACCAAATGAATCACAGAATACCATGAATATAATGAGAATCATGATAATATATATCAAATGGAAGTACACAATATACCACATGCAATGAATAAGTTGTGAAGAATGGAAATCTCATGGAATTAAAAGTGAGATAAGAAAATCCCTTACTAAAACTCGACAGCCTAATGGCGCCACATAAAAAATTTTAAAATGAATTGATGTGAGTAAGATAGGATCTCTCATCATATGAAAATATATATTAAATTATGTTCAATATAAAAGAACATCCTCCAGCATAAGAACATGGGTCATAAATGAAATGACATAAAAGAGAGTATTTGAAAAGAAAGAGAGAGGTCGGATCCCTTACGTCATGTCCGACTTGACTCGATCGTTCTTTAATCTCCTGAATAATAAACTAAAGTTAATTTCTACTTGCTCAAGAACCTTTTTCATGTTTATTATTCATTTTATATCACTTATTACCATGTTGTAATCATTATGTAATCATTTAACTTAATAATGTTCGTTTTGTCGATATTTGGTACTTAAGTTAAAAATGGACTTCTTATAATTACATGTTGTTCATGTGGTGAAAGGTTCATTATATCCATAATTATATTAATGATTTAGATATCATATATATCATTTATATCCAGTATATAAATGTATTTATAATATTACATTACATTTATATGTATGAAATGAAATGCACTGTTCATGGAGACGGTAAGCCGTACGAACGTATGAACGCTACTTTCATTTCTATTTATTATTTTAATGGAATTAAAAAACAATTATACTTAAGTATATTATAATTCCAGTATAATATCATATATAATATCATTAACTCTATCCTTTATACATGCCACATAAGGCATTAACGAGTCACATCACTTTGAGGGGACGGTAGTCTGCGCTTCCTCAAATGAGATTATCGTATTTACCCACTATGGAAACCATAAAGGTGTGATATAAATGGAAAATAAAGAATCATAAAGAAAACATAAACATAATATATATCATATATAAATACAGTTCCATCGTAATGGCCACCATTAGAGGAAGTTGGAGATATTTGAACAATCATCATTTTGTGAGGCGTTAGTTTTCCATCCACAGAAACATAAGGTTCTTCATTCATTAGATGTAGGTGTGTGTAAGTTTAGTTTGAATAATTCTCATAATAAAATCCTAGTATATTTAGGATACTATTTTTGTTACAATATAAAGGAATAAAAAGAGTTTAGGGCTTGCAAAGTAAAATAAAATAAACATTTAAGAGAAATTGTTACCTTTAATTTGGGTAACTCCCTTTGGTTTGAACCAAAGGTCTTCTTGAAGTGCCTTATGCCTAAGGTAAGGCTCCTAAGAGGAGTATAGGGATGTAGGTATCTTAATTGGGCATTGTTTGGAGGAGCTAGATGGCATGAGAGGCATGAGGAATTGTATAGAAGTGGTCTCCTTTTATAAGGAAGAGGAGGGGCTCTTTAGGAAAGTGTGAAAATATTATTTTATAATATAATGATATTCGGTTTCTAATGGTTCAAAAATCATTATAGTCGAAGATAAGATGATTCATGGTCTAAAAAAAATCATCTAATCCGAATTGGACATGTTTTGGATATATTTTAATCATTATAATCTTTTTTATTTAAATCATTTATTAATGAGGTAAATACTGCATCATTATTTTGTCATAAATAATTTAATTTATTTGATGTCCAAAAATTATAATAAAAATTCCATGATATAGGAAATATTTTTATATTTCCAGATTATATTTATAGTCGAAAATAAAACTTATATAACACCATATAAAAATTAATTACTAAAAGATTTTTGTTAATGTCAATTTTGTCTTCACATTATATTAATTAATACAAATTGTCATTATCACTCCCAAGTGGCTCAATGGGGTCCCAAAATCAACAAAAATATGACCAAGATAGTTAATGCCTCAAAAAATAAGGTTTGGAGAAGAGTTAAGGTAATTTGGAATTATTATAATATTCTTTTAACCTTGAATTATCCTATTTACCATTAACCGCGGTAAATAAAAGTCAAAAGTTACTATTCACCAAAAATTATGTTGATCTTAATAAACCACATTTTACTTCTTGATAACAACCATGTATGTCGGATTTTTTAAATTGAACTCACAGAAGTGGTAAAATTTCATTTAAATGAAAAATCCAGTTTTTTAACAACCACTAAGTGGTTTCAATATTCATCAAAAATTGATGTTTTTCATAAAAATATCAAAACTTCAGACTAAGCTATATTTGATATTCCGAATTCAAAAATGATGTCTATTATTCCAAATCAAAAACATATAAGTGACATTAATTAACTTTAAAATTAGTTCCCGTTATCAAAACAAATAGCGTGTTTTTAAGATACACTAACTATCAAAAGATTGATACTTGTTTATATCTAATTTCAAACTGAAATTAATTCCAATGACACACATTTGATTGAATGGTAAAAAATGTATTAATTTAAATTTAGAACCAAATAAAAAGACAATCTAACCATATAAAAAAATTAGATTAAAAGGCACTTTTGAATTAAAATACTATATTTTTCACTATTCATTAAAAAATAAACTCTATCTAAAAAAATCCAAAAATTTCCACAAAGTAAATTTTGATATCCCCATTCTGAAGAAGGATTTTTTTGTTCATATAGAATGTATTAAAGTTACCGAAACTAGATTTGAAAAGTCTTCGCCTTTAAAAGGCGATAAATTGGCCTTTTAATGTAAATTATTCTTAAAATTAGATTCATTCACATTTTATACCTCTAACTTTTATTAGATAAATGTAAATACATTTCACAAACATGTATAATGATATTTTTTTCATTCCTTACAATAAAATGTTTATGAGTTGATTACAATTTAAAACAATAATATTATATTATTAGTTGCACCGTAAGATTTCAAAGAAACTCGTTGTTGCATATTAGGTACGCTATCGAACATAGAAACCATTTTAAAGTAAAATTAAAATTTAATTCAAAAATTAATAAATATGAAAAATTCGTATAATTTATTTACCTGGGATGTTACATCCTTCCCCCCTTTTGGGAATTGCGTCCTCAAAATTTTAAAAATTGTTCTTGGTAACTTTATTGAAAGTCCCATATCGAAAAAAATAGTCAGTAAAACTATCACTTTAAAAGAAATAATGAGAAGTATAAGGGTCACCTGAGTAAACCCATACTATGATTCCAAGAAAACATTGATATGGAGGAGAAAAAAAGGATCATGTTCTGATGGAGAGTGATAGGAAACATGTTTAGGAGAAAGTTAACCACCAGAAAATCACAAACTTGTGATGGGTTAAACACTCTTTGATCCCCAAATAGGAAAAGTTAAAGGAAAAGATTTTTGTTTAAAGTTAATTTTTGTTGAAGATTTTATTTATGAGCTTAACCAAAAACATAAGGAAATATACTTACTTTTCATGTAGACATTCATCTTTTACTAGATTTCAAACACAAACTCATATTTTCTCCAAACTAAGAATATTCAAGATTACTTTTTTTTCACATTAAGAGTGCTATAATTGACTTCGAGAGAATAACATAATCCACAAAATAGGAACTATATATTTCCCATGTCTTTAGATATTATCTAAAACCAAAACGTTTATTATAATATCAAATATTCATGAAAAGGATAATCCTTTATAAAAAGAAATACTACTCTTAATCTCCAAAATTCAACAAAAATAACCCAACGTTCAAGAAAGACCATTAAATAAACAGTTATCCTTAAAATTCATCAATGTAATCCAATCATAGATTGAAACCCAAATCTTTGAAGGATTTAATCACATAGTCTTCCAAGGTAAATCTTAACATTTATCTCTAAATAACATCAGTTACTTTTAAAGTCCCAAATTGAAAAGTAATTAACCTAATCAAATATCCTCCTTGATAGGTTAATCATTTCCCTAGATAAACCAAAATCAACTTATTTCTGACTCATAAGTTCATCTAACTAAAAATAATTAGTCATACTAAATAGGGACTTCACGTAGTCCAGTCTTAGGGGATAAATACCCGTCGCACTTTGGTTGTGGGTTCGATTCCCACAGCTTCGTCTGACGCGACGAGTTGTCACATGGTTTGCGTGTTGTCACATTTCAAAAACTACATTATTTTATAACATTCCCAAAAATAGAAAAATTCATCATAAATAACCATAACATATTTTAACCACAAAGGTTATCTAACAACTTTCGTTTTGCATCCTAACATGTATTAACCGGTAATTGCGTCAAATTCAAGGATCATATAAACCCAAATGGTTCTTTATGATGATAAACTCAAAATAAAAGATAATTATTCCTTGAATAAAATTATCATATATCAAACATCAGGGTTACACATACTACAAAAAGTCTTCTAATGTAATCCCATCATTAGAAGAGCCTTAATAATTTTAAGAATTTCACCATCCTAAATTCTACCATAACTCTTGAATCCATTATATGTTGACTTCTTAATCATTCA
Organism: Viscum album; assembly: GCA_963277665.1. Taxonomy (NCBI): domain Eukaryota; kingdom Viridiplantae; phylum Streptophyta; class Magnoliopsida; order Santalales; family Viscaceae; genus Viscum; species Viscum album. The sequence goes on from OY728126.1 coordinate 535,788,111, forward strand.
ACATTATTCATGATCCACTATCCATTCATTTCCAACTTATTCTGAAATACTTATTTCCTATAAACAAAATCATGAATCATATTCTAAGATTTCAATAATTGGAAAACATATGTTAAGAAATAATCCATACCTTTCAAAGGTAATTGTTAGTTTCTTCATCCTCAATAGGAAAGGAATTATGTATTGGTAAAAGAATATTTGTACGATCCTGGGGATCCGATTCCCGAAAATTCTTCATAGGACATGTGTTTTCATAATGACCATGCTCACCACATTTAAAACATTCAATTGATCCTTCAGAAAGAACTTCTTTCCCTTTCCTAGAGTCAACTAGATGCTTCCTTTTTCCATGGCTGGTTCTTGCTTTCTGACCTTCGTTTCCACATCTATATCATATATCTGTCCCTTTGAAACATTTTCCTATGTGTTCCTTTCCACATCTTTGACACATAAGTTTTTGAACATTCTTACCTTTATTATTATTACCAGAAAATATGTAGGGATTTGTTTCTCACATATATGATGCCTTATAAAAATAACTAAGGTTCAGGTGGTCAATCATGACTCCAGATAGTTGGTAAAGAATAACCAAAAGTGTTCTAATTACATCTCCCATATCTTTCAGTTTCTCATTCAGAAAACCATCACATTTTTCTTCACATCCACTATTACTTTGGTTCCTGCTAGATCCATCCATTTAGTAAAACCAAAAAGGATAATGTGAGTATATTATTAAAATCATCATATAATATCTTATAAAGAGGGTAAAAACTAATATATACTTATTCATGTTATCTATAACTCATTAAATTTATCTAAAAAACTATGAATCTTTCTGAAATCCTAACCATTACGATAATGTCACTTATGCTTAAGGAATTCCTTAACCTCTAATGTTATCTAAACCGACCTCTGATACCAACTATGAGGACATGACCTTAAACATTACATAATATTGAATTAAATGAATAATTAACATTGAGGATCTTTTCAGGTTTAGAGTTTTAGATAATTAGGCCATAACTATTTCATTACAACTTGAATATTACAAGTAGACACTACTACTTAGTATCCATTTTTTCATAAAATAAAAACTCATAAAAAGAAACATGTCTAGTTCCATATTTTAGATATCATGACTTTTACGTGATCCCATCCTTGACCCTATTCATTTTTAAGTCCTATGGAAAACATTAAAAAAACTTGGGATGATCATAAAACACTTATAAAGGTTTATAAAATAATTAAGGAAAACATTAGCCCATCAATAAATACAAATCAATGAAACCGTACTTTCCAATCATAACAAACCTTAAGAAATAATGAGATTTATGAATTACACACACAAATCATAAATCATAAAGGTTACTTATGGCATCCATATCAAACATACAATGTAGCTATCACAGATATGTAGGGAGTTACACTTAGAATACCTATCACATTATATTCCCTAAATCTCTTTGGAGAAACATCATGTTTACCTCCGTCATGTTACCCAATGCATTGGGGAGCTATATCGGGCTCACCCGCCCTAGATTTATCACGGAACCACCCGTATATGTAAACAATTCCCAATAACCATAAAATATGTATAAAGGAAAAATAACATTTCTACATTCCAATATATCAAATCAAGACATTGAAATAAACAATGTTTTATCAAATCATTTTCAAAACCATTTAAAAATAGATTTTTGAATCAAAGTGTCACATACCACTTTGTAGCATTTAAATGAATTATCATTTGAAAACAATAATTTACATGTATATAAATATTAAAACCCATTTTGAAAACATGTACATTAATGATAATCATTTATAAGAATAAATCTTTAAAACATTTAAAACGATATTTTAGTTAAAGTGTTTTTTTAACAAAAAAAGGAGACACTTGAATACAAATAATTGAGGAATAACATTTAATCATAACATTATAATATCATGAGAATAAAGGGATTCATGATAAATTTTTCAATGTATAGTATATACACCATACAAGAGTGAATTGGTGAAAAAAACAATGAAGTCTCAATGGAAATGTAAATTGAGATGAAATCCCTTATAAAGATGGTATCCTTAAATTAAGGATAAATAAATCACATAATTATGTGTGAAAAATATAAATACACACAATATAAGTGGATATTAAGTGTAAAACAATCATAGGCCATTCACACATATTAATTGAATGCCATATTCATTAAGTACTATTTGAACCCAAAGCATTGAAATTGGGTTAAGAAGTTCCCTTGTAAAAATTTGACAGCCTAACGGTGTCACTTTAAAATTATGAAAATAAGTTGATAAGATATAAAGGGTATCTCATCACATGTACATAAATTTTACATCAATGGTGATATAAAATAACAAATCCCAACATAATAAGATGTAAATTAAAAGACATAATAAAAATAACTATTTTAAAAAGAGGAGGATGAATAGTTCCCTTACCGATTTGGTAACTTACAAAACATACGCCACATGAAATAAGGATCATACAATGAAGATGTAAATACTCATAAATGAAAGTATATTATATAAAGAGTACAATCATGGGCAGTAAATACACCACACAAAAGGAAATATTGGCAAATATATCATGAATCTCACGAGAATAAAAATTGAGACGAAACCCTTTACCACGTTGTAATAAACTGAGTCGTACGACCAAAAGTAATGACTAAAAAATTAATCACAAAATACTATGAATATAATGAGAATCATGATAATATATATTAAATGTCAGTACAAAATACACCACATGCAATGAATAATTAGAGAATAATGGAAATATCACAAAATTAAAAGCGAGATAAGAAAATCCCTTACAAAAATTCGGCAGCCTAAAGACACCACTTAAAAATTATTATAATGAATTGATGAGAGTAAGAGAAAATATCTCATCATATGAAAATAAAAATTACAGTATGGTGAATATAAAAGAGCATCCTCCAACATAAGAACATTGAGCATAAATGAAATGACAGAAAAGAGAGTACTTTAAAAGAAAGAGAGAGGTCGGATCCCTTACCTCGTGTCCGATGTGACTCGATCGTTCTTTAACCTCATGAATATTAAACTAAAGTTAATTTATAATTTCTTAAAAAACATTTTCATGTTTATTATTCCTTTTATATCATTTATTACCATGTTATAAACATTATGTAATCATTTAAGTTAATAATGTTCGTTTTGTCGATATTTGGTACTTAAGTCAAAAATGGACTTCTTATAAAAGAAAACAAATTACGAGAAACTGTTACCTTTAATTTGGGTAACTTCCTTTGGTATGAACCAATGAACTTATATAAGTGCCTTATGTGTAAGGTATGGCTTCTAGGAGGAGTAGAGGGATGTATGGAGCTTAATTGGGCAGATTATGTATGAGAAAAATGGCTTTATAGGTGTGAGGAATTGGATAGAAGTGGTCTCATTTTATAAGGGAGAGGGGGGGCTCTTTAGGAAAGTGTGAAAATATTATTTTATAATATAATGATATTCGGTTTCTAATGGTCCAAAAATCATTATAGTCAAATATAAGATGATTAATGGTCGAACTGAAATCATCCAATCAGAATTGGACATGTTTTGGATAATATTGTAATCATTATACTCTTATTTATTTAAATCATTTATTAATGAGGTAAATACTGCATCACTATTGTGTCATAAATAATTTAATTTATTTGATGTCCAAAAATTATAAAAGAAATACCATGATATAGGAAATATTTTTAGCTTTCCAAATAATATTTATAGTCCAAAGTAGGACTTATATAAAACCATATAACAATTAATTACTAAAATATATTTGTTAATGTCAATTTTGTCTTCACATTATATTAATTAATCTAAATTGTCATTATCACTCCCAAGTCGCTCAATGGGGTCCCAAAATCTACAAAAAGATTCCCATGGTAGATAATGACTCATAAAATAAGGTTTGTACAAGTGTTAAGATAATTTGGAAATATTGTAATATTCTTTTAACCTAGAATTACCATATTTACCTTTAACCGCTGTAAATAAAAGTCAAAAGTTACTATTCACCAAAAAATATTTTTATCTTAATGAACAAAATTTTACTTCTTTATAACAACCATGTATGTTGGATTTTTGAAATTAAATTCACAAAAGTGGTAAAATTTCATTTAAATGAAAAAGTCAGTTTTTTTAACTACCACTAAGTGGTTTCACTATTCATCAAAAATTGATGTTTTTTAGAAAAATAAAAAACATTCAACCTATGCTATATTTGATATTCCGAATTCAAAAAAGATGTATATTATTCCAAATTCAAAACATATAAGTGAAATTAATTAACTTTAAAATTAATTCCCGTTATCAAAACAAATAGCGCATTTTTAAGAAACAATAACTATAAAAAGATTGATACTTTTTTATGTACAATTTCAAAGTGAAATTAATTCCAATGACCCACATCGGATTGAATGGTAAAAATATATTTTAATTTCAATTTAAACCAACTAATAATAAAATATAACCATATAAATAAATTATATTAAAAGTCACTTTTGAATTAAAATACAATATTTTTCACTATTCATTAAAAAAATGAACTTTATCGGAAAAATTCCAAAAATTTACACAAAGTAAATATTGATGTACCCATTCTAAAGAAGGATTTTACATGGTCATATAGAATGTATTAAAGTGACCAAAACTAGATTTGAAAAGGGTTCTCCTTTAAAAGGAGATAAATTGGCCTTTTAATGTAAATTATGCTTAAAATTTGATTTATTCACATATTATGCCTCTAACTATTATTGGATAAATGTAAATACATTTAAAAAGCATGTATAATCATATTTTATTTTGTTTTATTAATTCCTGACAATACAACGGCTAGGAGTTTTCTACCATTTAAAACAATAATATTATATTATTAGTGTGCAACGTATGATTTCAAAGAAACCCGTTGTTGCGTATCTAGTACGCTATCGAACATAGCAACCCTTTCAAAGTAAAATTAATATTTAACTCAAAAATTAATAAATATGAAAATGGCATATTCTCTATTTACCTAGGATGTTACACTAAATCTATCAATTCACTCTTCAAATCCTTTATCCTTTTATCCTCCTCATTTACTACTTTTTTATAACACAAAAAATGACACAGAAAAATTAATCAAAAAAATGAATGAATTTGTTTGGTTTCTTGATATACATTTTCTTATAAGTCTCAATTGGTTTCCTTTGGTAAAAATTCATCAAAAATTAATTTTATTTTCATTGTGGTCACATTGGATCCAATTTTAACTCTGTATTTAACCATACTTGGACAAGAATACTACTACGACGAGTTATCTAATATAACTCTCAAAGTTATTCCTCCCACAATAAGAAAAACTCTCTGAAACTATTTTCAGCTATCTCTTCCTGATAATTTCACATCGATGCTAAAATATATTTCTAGTTTTCAAGCTCTCTCATATGTCTCACATAAATAAAACCATTATTAGGTGTCTCCTCTAAGACCTTCCAAAAAAAGATATATTTCCTATGAAGTGGCAATAATAAATATTTGTTAGTGGAATTTAATGACAGTGAGTGAAAGTCATGTAGAATCAAATGTTTATTCTTTCATTTTTTAAAGTAATAGTTTGAATCCATAAATAAAATTTCATTTAATTTATTTTTTATTTTCAATGTAAACTCGTCATTCTTCTCCCGAAAAGTTATAATTAAATATTGTGGCTTGAGAATCGTCCCTCGCCTATTCTCTACTTCTTGAATTACTCTAAGATATAGTTATAAAAAAGATCACTAATACATGGTATGGGATGATATTTTGTTAATGCAGTTCAAGAAATATTCGTTTATGTTTGAAAATTACGAGAGATAACAATCAAACAATGAAATTAAATAATAAATGTTCGATGGGTATGTCAGCACAGAACATTGGAAATACAATGATGGTTGGAAGAATAGTTTAAAAGAGGGAGTCTAATCCATTATCAAGATATGGAAGACAATCAATGTATGATGAAATATTAAATAATGGTATATAAGGTTAGTTATACTAGATATTGAAGTATTATATCTCTATTCTAGATAATAACAATTTTTATGCTAGAATCATGGAGTGTGTTGTCTTTTTTTAGACAAATTAATTTTTTGACTACTGATGAAGACAATGTCCTCTACACATGATTATGTTTTGAATATTAAGGTAAAATATACTATTTATAATGAATATGTTGACTTATTAGGTAATCAACAACATGTTGTTTTGAAAAAAAACAATGTATCATCATAGTGGTGAATAAAATTATTAATCTAAGAAGTCAGAGTATAAAATTTGAGGTTTCTTGGAATCAACACGACGAACCGATTGAACACAATAACTCAATTTTCATTATTTATCATGGGGTCACAATGAGGATGAATGTGGTTATTCATATTGATACCTGGAACTACATCCAACATGTAACAATGTAAATCCTATGGAAATATATAATGGTAATATTCGGTCACAATTGAACGAAGGCCATCATTTATTATTATTATTTTTTGATAATCCACCTTTCAAGGGGTGAGGTGGAACCCTTACAAGTCATGAAGGCTTAGAAACAATACACGACCTGTAGGTCTTAGAAGGAATCACCCAGACAAGACAACTTGGATCTGCTCCTCCCCAGCATATGTCAGGATATCAACACTCCACCTTCACAGGGCCGGTCAACTAGCTATCCTTTGAAAAGCTGCACAGGCTTGGTACTGATGGAAAATCCATACCCTCTCATTCTTCCAAATTTAGTTAGCTCTTCTCTAGTGAATGAACCTGCCCAGAATCCTAATCTGAAGCATTGTTCCTTGTTGTCAAACTGGGACATCTGAATTCAAGTGGGACGAAGGGCTTAAGGTGGCCCTAATGCCTTAAGGTTTCCCGAAGGGCATGAGAATCAATTGGCCTGAGGGCCTTGGGTGTCCCAAAAGCCTTATAGGGCTCGAAGCCCAAAATAGTGGCCCAAAGGCCCAAATGGATGAATAGTTATGGCTCCTACAGTACTTGATACAATGCCTACTACAGTATTGCTATACTAACCTAGAAATACACCTCCACCCACACACAATAAATTAAGAAACATAGACCAATTTCATCAATCGTGGAAATGAGAAGTCATTTTTGGTGAATTTCAGTCTATAATATATTATTTTACATAATTTATGTTTTCCAACATTATTTAAAATTGTAAATTTTTGAAAAAGAAAAGAGTGCTGAAAAAAAGGTTCATAAAAACCAATGTACCTGTATTGCAAAGCAAGGATGGGGTATTCTTCATTTGAATACAATTGATATATATTTTAAATTAACAATAAAAATTTAATTATATGATATTCAACAACATTTATTCTTTTTTTATTCATATTGATGAGTCAAAATTTAAATCTACTCCCATCCCACACCATTAGCTATGGAAGGATGCTCATGTAAATAAGGAGGGTAAATTAGTTGATGTAAAAATAAAAAAATAGAATGGTAAGCATGTGTAAGTGAGAAATAATTGTAATTATATATTCATTAAAAAAATTTACATATCAAATATTTATATATTTTTTAGATTTTTTATGTTGTTTTGAGATAATAATTGACAATAACCGTACCGGAAGAAATGTGACTTTTAGTAGCTTGGAAGTGGCGTAAACAAGATGGCCACGTTAGAGGATTAGTTTTTGGAGTCTCTCTCTGAAATTATTTTTGAGATGATAAAACCACATGAAGATATATATAATATGGTGATATAAATATACAATGTAATAGACTCACTACAAGATATAAATTTAGTAGATGGTTTGGTTGACTATTTCCTAAGAAATGATCAAAGTGAACTGAGAGTGGAGAAAATATCCACACATGAAATAAATAATCCCACTATATTTGAGTCCAATCATTAACATAACCACAAGCCTTACCTAGTGTAATTTTTGTTTCCTTAATTTTTATCATAAATGTGAATCAAAAAACATTAGATAACTTTATATTACTAAAAATCTTATAGGGTATGGTTGTGTGTGATTTGAATCTATCCATACCCATATACCACCACGTTGTGATGGGTAAAGTGTATAATATCTTGGGAGATATTATATAGAATCAATACCTCCAACAATATCTAATGAGAGAGGGGATTTAGGTATCTTATGATTTAACTACTATGTTTCCAATTATACTTGATGGTCCTGATATTATTGTAGGCTAAGTTCGTATTGGTGATTTAATAGAATGTCCATATAATCTTATAAAGAAAAATGAGGTATGTAATGAAAAAAAATCATATGAAAAACGTGAAATAGTTTATGATAAGAGGATAATGTGAGGTATAATATTATAGATGGATAATGCGGCAGAGAAACGGTTTGTTGGATTAAGAAAGTAAATTTAATCGACCAAGAAACAAAACAGCATTCTATGTTTACCATCTCCGTACTAATTACAGAGAAACATTTATTATAATTAGAACATAAATAGAATACATTTAATGATAAAACAATTTATTACATTGATTAAGAAAAAAATATATTGAGATTCCCTGACAGATGTAATTGGTCCAAAGACTCTAAATGAGATTCTCAAGCTTGAATAGCTGGGCATCTTAGTTGTGAATACATAAATAAGGAATATTTTAATAATATATCTCTCTAAATAGTGAGATAATATTTTTATTATATTTAATAACTATTCATATTTATATTGCTTTTATTATCACAACTATATAAAGGAATGATCGCGATAAGCACCATTTCGACTCATTAATCCTTGTATCAATTCTACACCAGAACATACTTTGAAGGATGATGCAATTAAGACGAAAAACTATGAGTTATTTGAATAGTTTAACAAAAAATAATCCGGAAACAAAATTTTTTTGATGCATTCAATGAAAAAGTAATAATATAAAATCCAATCAAATAAAATATACTTTTAATATTTTCATTACTATATTGTTTTTTAAGGGATGCACAAGACACTAATAATAGTTAATATAGACTCCCTGAATATTTGTTTTTTGGATCCAATTCATGGATATGAAACCAAACAGAAACACTTGATGTGTATTGTGAGTATATAATACACTGAAATCAACATTTTATGTATATAATTAAAATTATATGTTTATCGTGTGTTTTGATAATAAAATTGTTATGATAGGGAGGTCGCGCAATACAGTCTAGATCATGGCATAAAGAAGGTGTATCAAGGGATAAAGCATAGAGATTACAACAAATGGGAACAAATAAAGGTATATATTGAAATATTTATCTATCAAAACATTTCAAAAGAATTTTTTTAGTTTGGTTTTTGTTTCTACAGTTTCCAAAATATGATAATGCCATTGATTTTGGATATTATATTTATGAATTTACAAGAGAAATAATAAATCATGAAATGAATAGAATCCCCCATCCGGTAATTTTTTAATGTAATTACAATTTCATTTATTATATTTCATAATCAATTTTTTTTCTATATTTCCTCAGTACTATAATGATTTTTGAAAACCTAGTTACTCAAAAGAAGAAATCAAATTGTTTAATCGTAAGTTGGAAAATATTTTTTGTGAAAATGTGTGCCGACAACAAATTTTGGTGATTATCTATAATTATTGTGATCTAGTATCAGTTATGACATTTAAAAGATATTTGGGGGTTTAAAAAGTAGTGTCCCAACGCTTATATAATATTTATGTTCTCATTATCATGTATAAGTTTAAAGTAAATAATCAATTTTATTTGAAGCGCTGACCTGAAAAAATAAAATTTTTGGGAAATTACAAAGGCGGAGGAGGTGGTGGAAGTGGAGGTAGTGGAAGTGGTAGAGGTGGAGGCGAAGGTAGAGGTGAAGGAAAAAAGAGGAGGCCAAGTTTGTGGTAGAGTTATAGTTGAAGACTAATGTAGATAAAGAGGTAGAGGTAATGTCCTAGGTGGAAAAGGATAATAAGTGTTGGCTTGAAAACAATAATTTTTTTTGGAAATAAATTATAACGAGTATCATATAATTATTGTTTTTGTGAACAATTGTTAAAAAGTGCACACAACCCCTTTCACATAAGATAAGATCCATTGTGAAAGTGTTTCAAGTGACTTATTAAAATAATGTTTTTACCACCTGTTTATTTTATTTTATATAGGGTAGTAATCCACCTATAAAATAATTCTATATTAGAATATTCAATTTATCTTCTAGTGTTATTGAATCAACATACGTATAACTCCCAATCATCAAACATGTATATAATACAAAGTAAATGTTTGATTAAATATGTGTGTAATCAACCTATAATTCCATTATTTATATTAAATAACTATTATAGGAAAACCCTCATTAACATATAATGGTCATTAAGGATGTCTAGTCTCAAAGTATCTGTTATCTGTTTAAAATAGTCTTTTTAATTCAAGAAAGTATCAATAAAGGAAAATCATGCAAATGAACTCCAATTTCCCTGATTATTTTTGACATCAATTCATAATTTATTTGTTATGCTTATGAATTAGTCTCATGTAAAACACAGACATGATGCTACCTGTTTGGATCAAATTTTGTGTTTCATGTTTAAAATGAAATCTTAGTTAAAACCACAAGTAGCATACAAAAAATGAAGAAACACATTTTGATTATTTTGATACATTATATAAATGATCCATGAGTAATTTAGGATGTGTAGAAATCAGTCACACCTAAATCCGATTCATGGTGGGTCTCGTATGATTCCAAGTGCATTTGTTTCAGAATTGAAATTAATTAAAGTGGAAAAAACAACAGACATTCTACAAACTGACCAACCACATTCAAATTGTTTTACTACTTTAAGAAAATAATCCCCAAGTCATTTTTGACATGTAGGAATTAATATCACCTCAATTTGAAGAACACTGTGACCAATATGACTCCAAGTTCTTGTTATCAATTTAAAATTGACATTATAATAAAAAAAAGTGACACTCAATAAAAACCATGAAAATACACTTAGATTGTATTGATAATTCTAGACAATGATTAATAATTAATTTGTGATGTTTATGAATTGGTCTCATGTCAAACCCAGTTACGATGCCACCTATATGGCTCAAAGTGTGTGTTTAGAGTTTTAAATAATATTTTGTTAGAAAACATGAGTGGTGTACTAAAAAAGTAGCATAAAAATTAAAATTGTTTTTATAATTTAAAAAAACAGTCTTAAGTCATTTGGGATGTGTAAGAATCTTTTGCATGTAAATCTGAGGCATGATATGACTGATATGGCTCCATGTGCATTTTTTTATTCTAAATTGACATTAATTTTAGTTAAAACACACTCACATGCTCAAAATAGATAAATTTAATTCATATTGTTTTAGTTCATTTGGAAAATGATCCATAGGTAATTTTGTAATATAGAACTCAACCTAACCTCATTCTGATGTGTGGTGTGATCGGTATGACTCCAAGTGTCTATTATCTGTTTAAGATTTAAACATTAATACCAAATAAAATACAATCAATAAAAACCATGAAAACATAAATGTAATATTTGATTATATTTAAAAATTATTCATAATTCATTTTTGATGTATTTAAATCAGCCTCATGTCAAACCCACACATGATTCCAATTGTGTGGCTCAAAGTGCATGTTTCTATTTTAAAATGACATATTTATCAAAAACAAAAGTGGCATACTCAAAACCGATTAATGATATTTTTATTGATTTAATAATTTATTTAAACAGTGAACAAGTCAATGATACTTTTAAGAATTAGCCTTACATCAATCCGACACATGGTGTGACTAGTATGACTCCATATGCAACTTTTTATTCAAAATTGGAATTAATTTTACTGAAAAAACAACTAACATACTCAAAAATAACAAAAGATATTCAAATATAATTTTTAATTTGTATAAGATAATCCATGAGTCATATTTTTTGTGTAGGAATCGTCCTTATCTCAATCTGATGCACGATGTGACTGATATGACACAAGTATCTATTATCATTTTAAAACAAATATTTTAAGATAAAAAATTCACCTCTCTAAAAACAGATAAAATGTGGTCATATTGTCTTGATAATTTATTAAAATGATTTATAATTAAATTATGATTTTTATTAATTTGTCTCATGTCACACCCACACATGATGCAGCCTGTATGGCTCAAAGTGCATGTTTCCAATTTAAAATGGCATTTTATTAAAAACAAAACTGTCATACTCAAAATAGAGGAAAAGAATTAGGATTGTTTTCATAATTTTTAAAAACAATTAATATGTCATTTGGGATGTGTAGTAATAATCATCACCTAAATATGACGAACAATGTGACCAGTATAACTCCAACTGTGTGTTTTTATCCAAAATTAACATTAATTTTAGTGAAAAAAATGAAATACTCAAAGATGATAAAATGCATTCAGATTATTATTATTTTTCTTTAGAAAAATGATCCATAAGTTATTTTTGAAGTTTTCGAATCATTTTTGCCTCAATATGGTTCACATTGTGATGAATATGACTCTATGTGACTATTATTCATTTAAATTTTAGATTTTAAAACAAAAGTGGAAATCACTAAAAACAGAGAAAACACACTCAGATTGTCTTAATAATTTGGTATAATGATCCCTAATTTATTTGTGAAATATATGAATTAGTATCATGATATACCCACAAACTATGCCACATGTATGGCTCAAAGTGAGTGTTTCCATGTTAAAATGACATTTTAGTAAGAAAACATGTGGCATACTCAAAACCGAGGAAACACATTTTTATTATGTTGATATATTAAGAAAATGATCCAAGAGTCATTTGGGACATATAGAAGTAATATTCACCTCAATCTGACATACTATGTGACTGGTATAACACTAAGTGCATCTTTTTATTCTATTGACATTTATTTTAGTGAAAAAAACAAATAATATACTCAAAAGAGAGGAACCAATTTTTTTTTGTTTTGGAAATTTTAGAATATGATCCATATGTCATTTTTGACATGTAGGAATTATCCACACCTCAATCTAATGAATTGTGTGACCGGTTTAACTCCAAGTGTATCTGTTTATTCAAAATAACATTAATTTTATACAAAAAAACAACTAACATTCTCAAAATTGGGAAAATGCATTCATATTTTTTTGGTACATTAGTAAAACTATCCATAAGTCATTAATGATATGTATGAATCAGTTAAACCACAATTAGTCTAACGGTGTGATTTATATGTCTCTAAGTGCTGTTTTTTATTCAAAATTTACATTAATTTTTGTAAACAAACTACTAACATACTCTATAATAGTGTTTTTCTTGTATTTGTGTTAGTGATTTTATTTCATTTAAATTCATTACTTGTATCTTATTTTGGTAAATTTAGTTGCTATTTATAGTGATGCAGTGTGTATTCATATAACATTACAACTATTTTTTTGTTGTAGTGTTCTATGGAATCACAATTTAGTGTTCCTCCTTATCTGGGATACAAAAAGTTTTAATAAGGATAACCTTTTAGTACTTCAAGAAACACTAACAAAAGGAATTATTTATCTTCCCTTTTTAATGCACCGATAAAGTAATATTTATCAGTGCTAAAAAAGCACTGATAAACTATTCCTTTCATCATTATATTTAAAATCACTCATAAAATTATTATTTATTAGTGATTTAATTTGCACCGATAAAAGCCTTGTCATTTTAATCACACTAAGGTAGCCAATGATTTTTTATTGGTGATAAAAGCATATTCTTGTGTTGTTAAATGCATGTTTTATAATTGTGTGAGTATAAGGGTCTGAGAACATGATAACCGCTTTTTTAAACCATACTTTAGATAACCTATATTCTAAAATAGGCTTATGTTATATATCGTCATAATTCACAAGACATAAATCTTAATGGAATAAAAGAACATAAGAACCAAGAGAAAAACATTTTCATAATACATAGGTTTTTAGAATACACATAAGCATAGAATGTCATTTCTATAATAGTTAAGATTCATTTTCAGGGCTATCTTAGTTAATTTGGTTCACTCCCCTAACCAAATTAGTAGTCAAGGTTTAATCCAAATATTATCATAGTGGACATAGCCACATACGAAACTAGGTTTGCACCACATTCTATTCCTTATTATCTCATGATAAAACAATTGTTACACAATGAATTGGAAGGAGATATGGATGTCATCCATCAAATTATCAAATTCATACATATTTATTACATAATATCATAAAATATTCATCATATCATATTTCACCATAAGAAATGGGGTTCAAAAATATTTCATCACATCATAGCCTGTTGAAAAGAATAAGTCTTCATAAAAATTTCAATATTTCATTATAAAAAAATCATGAAAAAATAATAGTCTCAATAATAATTTAATTCATTCATATAACCCATGAAAAATAAATTTGGTTTATAAATATTTTACTAATTAATATAACCCATGTAAAATAAAAAGGATTCATAATTTTTTCGTCAATTAATATAACCAGTGGAAAAGGGACGGTTTTATAAAAAAAATATTATCATCATAAACCATTTTGAGAAATAATAAAAAATTATCCATGGATTATACCACCATTAATTCATTAGTATTATCAAATGATTCCATAATTTATGGATAATTATATTGAAATGTCAATTGGATTTTTTGTGGAAAATAACCATTCCTATTTGAAAATAACTTTTTCAAACCAATAATTCACAAAAAATAATGAAAAATAAATTTACATAAAACATCCTTATCATGTTTAAAAGGAATCCTTAAATCATAGAGTATTAATAATAGTTGAAAATTTCATTGATATTTCACCTATTAAAAAATATATTCCTTTGTTTGTTTTCATGAAGAGTTAAAAGTTATTCATTCCGAAAATGATATGAATATTTCATTAAAAATATATTTAAATAATTAAATAATGGGTAAAAATGACTTCAAAAAATCGTATGAGTTTGTTTAAAATATGTTTATAAACATTTTTACAAAACATGTATGTGGAAGAAAAATTATTTTCGGCCGTAAACAAATAAAGTTGTTTTTTTATAAGAAAATATTTTTGATATCTTGAGTATATAAGGTCTCAAAAATGAATAGAAATATGAATTTCCAAGAAATAACCTGAAATTATTAAAATCTATGAATTTCATGTGCGGAAAATTATAATATTTGAACATTGGAAATAAATCATAGAAAATTATGATAAACAAAGATATTGTGTCATAAAATCATTACCACATTAGTAACACTAGAATCACAATACCCATGATATAAAAAAATTAAAAAATATATATTATGAAAGTAAATAATTTATTAACAAAAAATTTAAAACAGGAAGTATATACAGTCGACCGAAGAAATAATTGGTGAATATGGCATAACTCTCTTAGTAATAAAGGTAAGACTAGAAATCCACTACCACTTTGGAAACATTTTAATTGTAATCCAAAGAAATAAAAATATTAAAATAAAAATTAAATTTCCTAAAATAAATAAATTATTGATATAACATATCTATGCTTCTGTATATATACCTGATAAAAGAAGATAGGTGAATAACATTACTGGTTCCCCAAAGAAGACAATTTTGGGACAAATAATCCATACCATGAGTCTTGAATTCCTTCATAAATTATCGAGCCTCTTATGTAATACACATTGGTTTATTATACATATTTCTAATAACCATAATCTTATTTACCATACCATATATTATTCACTTATACCCTTTATTACAATTTATTAAAAATTCTTTGTTAAAATCATTGTTTTGGGTAATAACTGCTCACTGTAATTATCTTTTATCATTTAGAAATTTGGTCCATTAATTTTGTTCATGGATCCATTATATCCATATATTTTATCAGGAGGTTATATCATATATATATTCATTATATAAATGTTTATAGTCACCCCTAAAATTATATATATATATATATATATGAATTGCATCATTCATGGAGATAGTAGGTCGTACGCACACATAAACATTTTTTTCAACAGATGATACAAAAGAATGGTAAATAATAATTCAACCTTATGGAATTATTATTATATGATATATTTCATATATAAATTATCAATACATCTTTATTACCATCCATGTAAAATGTAAATGAAAAATACATCCAATCGGTTTGTGAGGCGGTAGTCTATCACACACACAAGAGAAATATTTTTCCAAAGGGTTTGAAAGTAAGATCGTAGATGTGATATTATAATTAATTAATTATATTTTAATCATAAATATCATATATAAGTATATATACTTTATATACATAATTTTTTCCATCAGTGAGATGTGGTGATGGAAAATGAAATACATTGGTTCATGTAATAGTGGTCCGGCAAACATGACTGATGGATTTGTTTCCCATTTGATAGAATAGGAGGTTAATAAAGGTTATGAAATTAAAAAAAATAAAATCTCTATATAAGGGATATAACTATGTTATTATTTTATCATAATTTAATGATATATTAATAAAGTAGAAGAAGAAATAAGATAAAAAACAGGGTTAAAATAGATCTATATTATTCAAACAAACATCTTAGGTTAGCACCAAAATCCTTGTTATGAGGGTTTCATAATAAAACTATGTCCTATAGGACGTGAGAAAGGATGTATTTAATTTATATGGTTATCTATTCTATATGATCCCAAACATCATAGAGGTATGTAGTAGTTTAAATTTTTGTATGAATCCTTTAATTATTTTTAATTAAAGGTCCACCAGGTGTATGAAGAAGCATAGAGGTGTTCTGGGGGACCGAGACATGAAATAATGTGGATTGTGCCATTCTCTGCATGTTGCACGGTTTGTGCACGGTTAGGGAAATCCATGTTATTTGGGAAGTCAAACCATGCAACCTTGGATAGAGTATTTTTTCCCAATTGGTGCATTGTTTTTCAAATCATATGACATTCCCTAGTATCTGAGAGACATGGACTCCTCTTGGATAGATGATGTCACATGGTTGGTGCACTGTTTGAAAAATCATGCGGCCAAACCATGCACCCCTTAAAAAGTGTGATTTTCTCAAGATCCCCTTGATATTTTAAGGTTTCCACCCTATTTTACTCCATTTTTACCCCCTTTTAAAGCCAAGTGAAAATCCATTTTAAACCATGAATTCCCATGATGGACCTCCTTCAATTATAGGCTGGTTAGAGTGTTGTTGTTTATAGATTGAATCTCCGGGTACATCTAACACTCATCATGGTTATCTTTTCTAGATTAGGTTTTTTGGTTTCATCCTTATTATGATAAATATCAAAAAATAACTTTTTCCTGTCGATTCTAGGTTGTGGATTCCATAGGTTCTTGAATATGGATCTAAGACCAAGGTTTAGACTGTGAATAACTTTAGAATCAGGTCGGTGTTCTACACATTATATCCCATAGTATTGATTTTGATTGTGCATGTTTTGTTTCATTATTGGTTCTTTCGTGTTGCGAAATTAATTAATTTAGTGATATTTGGTAATAGTGTTTCCTAAATAAATAATTGAACCCCTCATGATGTACATGGGATGCATTGAGGATGATTACACATGTTTAAGGGCACCCGTTAGGGTGCCAATATTCCAATCCATTGAAAATTTTAATGCTATGAATATTAGTGATTAATGTTGAACTGTATACCATAGTATATATGTTGAAATGTTAATTGCATGATAATATGGAAAAATAGTAATTATGTCTAATTTCAAGTATAGATTAAGGGTTTGTTTGTATAAATGTTAATGGGCTAAAAGAGTTATAGATTGTGAAGGGAATTTGTTTGATTATATAAGGCATGTGAATGATAAATGGGAAAATTGGGATAAGATTTGTAACTGATAATGATTAAGTTGGTCATGTTATGGGATTTTCTGAATGTTTTAAAATCTTTAATAAATGAGAATCATTGAATAGTATTGATGGAATAAGTTATAAAGAAATAACTGGGTAAAATAGGTTATTCCATGTAAATGTTAAATGTGTTAATGGGCTAGAGCATGACGATGGATTACATGTCGAATGAATATGAAATTTGAATGGTGTTTAATTGGTTAACATGGAATGAAAATGAAATTTATGTTAATGTAATTGATTGATAATATGGAATAAGGGAGTATTTGGAATAATGTTAACATGTTAATGATAAATGAATTGAAAATGGAAAATATTTTATAGGACTCTGGCCTAAGAATAATTTATGTATTGAACAATTTAGGAATGGTTCATTGTTTTTGTGTATTTTTTAATATAGTTTGTGATATGTTATATGTGTTATATGGTAAAAAAGTCATATTCACATGGGTTGAAAGTTCATTTGTGCTGGATTTTCTACTCCCACATGTTGGGTTTGATAGAGTCTCAAACCCCCACCTTTAGAATGGATTGTTTAGGAAGTTAGAATGATTCTTTTGGACCCTATAGATGCATTGGATGATTACCTAGACCGATGCTATAATTTAGGCTTGATTAAATTGGATGATTACACTAACTAACTATCCAAGGTATGTATGGTGAAATTGGATGACTATTTGGACTGTTGCTCTTAGGTAAGTGTGATAGACTTCCTAGATTGATGTTTTAATGTATATGAAATTGGATTTGTTATGAAATGCCCCTCCATTGTGGGATAGAGAACCTTACTTATTATCTTATGAATTGTGGTTGAATAATTTAATCTGATGTGTAAATGATGTGACAGTCTAACCCATAGAACAAGTGTTGAAAGGGGATTAAGAAATGAAAAAAACATAAGTAATTAAAATGGATTATTTGATAGACATTAAAATAATGTAGACATGGATAAAGTAAAATCGTTACTTAATGGCTCGCTAGTTATCATTTTTTATCATTTTATCTATTTAACACTTTCATGAACTATATATTTATATTGTATGTTATATAGATACCATTTATGGTGGCCTACTAAGTGTTATTCACACCCTATTTGAGCCGTTATTGGGTACTCGAGTATATTTCACAGGTTTATACCAGGACATGGGTAAGGGCCCTATGCTAGGGAATTGAGTTTGGATTGGGGACATGAATGAATGAGGATCCATAATTGGATACAGACCCATTTGGGAGATCATCTATTTATATTTATTTTGATTCTTTATTCTCTTTGGAACTATTAGCATTCCATATCAAATTTTATTGTTTCAGTTGTGTAATGTACCCTATTTGAGAAATGAGTGTTCATGCATTATTCTTTTTATAGATTATTTTTTATTTTATTCCATTCATTGGATATTATTTATTGTAATTGTAATGATGGTTTAGTCTCCCCACATGATCTATTAAACCCTCACCACTAGTTTTCCACCTCTGGCATATAGGGAGGTGTGCATGGGGACATGTGGTGACCCAACTCAGAGCACCTATTAGTGGATTTAGGGAAGTGGACATTATAGTGCTGAATCCTAGCAGGATATGTGGAAAAGAGATTATTATGTATTAGTCCTTGGATATTATCTTCGGAATGAGAGTATTTTACCCATATACCATGGAAATACCATGCACATAAGTTGGGAATTTTTTTCTTGATATGTGTTGTCAGAGTTGTGTGTAATATTTCACTATTGGGTGATTCACTTATTGTGTGATGTGGCTATTTTATGATATTATGAACATTAATGGATTGATATGAGGTTTTTCATTCGTGAATCATTTTATGAACCTAGGGATATGGGTGGTATAAATCATGAGAGGCACTCACTGGATGGGTGTGTAGGACATAACAAGTATAAAGCTTTTCACGTTCCTTGAATAATTGATCAAAATTGTGTCTTATATGGGTGATGAAAATTGTGTCTTATAAGGGCGATGAAAATAGTTTAATAAAATTAATGTTAATGAATAGTTGAGGAGTTATGATTAATGACATGGTCGAATGAGTTAAAATGTTAGTTTTTACGAGTTTCAAAATGTGAAATGTGCCTAAGAGAGATTTGTCTTCTAAAAGTGAAATAGTATTAAAAAGGCATCTAATGAGTGGATTGTGATTATATAAATTGGTTTACCCCATTTTTACCATTACCCATAGTAGAGATAGATAATGTTAGTGTTCTATGTGTGACCCTATCCATAAGGATTGTGTATGTAAAATGGGTTTTTTGTGGCTATTAGAGAGCCCTCTTTTGTAAAAACAGTGGAATTCTTGGTTCTTGGTGCTGATGGTAGTGGTTTTCTTGATGTGGTCACGTATCCTAGTGTAAATACATTCTCAGTGTGTTCGATTTAGTGTTCTCGACTATTGGAAGGAGAGACACCAATGAGTGGTGACTTGTTTGATGTTTGGTGCATATAGACTAGACAGAGGGCCTTGTGAGTTATTTCCCCTACCCCTAGAAGGAATGTTGGTATTGTTCGACCCTTGAGGGTAACCAATGATAATAGTTAGCTATTCTGGGAGTTCTCTTCAGCGCATGATGCATAGGTGGATGCATTTGATTTGAACATGTGCTGATTTGTCCATGAGGGATAAGTGAGAATATCAATGGTTTTGGGAGATGCATCCACTGTGGAAATCGAAGCATAATGATTTATAATATTTCTTTGAAAATTTTATTGTTGTGACTTGGATATTTGAGTAGGAAACATGAGTACTTGGGATTATTTTAAGGTAATTTTTGAAGTGTTGTATCATTTTGTTTTCTAAAAAGTCTGCATGTATAGTGACAAATGCAGGACATTATGTTAATATTTGGGAGAAAATACAAGGTTGACAGAAGTGTTGATAGAGGATTTTGTTATAAAGGAGACACCTAAGGTGAGGATGGTCATGTCATTGGGATTTCGTACGAATGGTTTGGTTGTTTTTGAGATGTTGAGAATTCAATGAGGCATATGTGGATAAAAAACCTAGAGGCATGGTAAAATAAGTAAGTAAGAATTAGGCTTGGTTCTAGTGATGTTTGGATAATGTGATATAAATTAATTTTAGTGTGTGTTTGTAGGAAGGTTCATATCCTTGAGGGATATAATGAGGTCTGTATGTTAGCACGTTCTGTTGATGAATGGGTCCGTTTAAGATATGTGTGCAACTTCCTTGGGATAAGCACACTCTTTTCTCTATGAAACTGAAGTGGGAAGCTTTTCTATATGGGAGACCATGGTTTTTGATTAGTGTAATTGAAAATTGAGCCTTGGCTATTAAATTCAAGGGTCATTCTGGGAGAACTGAACTGGTTTGGTGGCAGTGGTGTCGAAGGAAACATTGGTTCCAGATTACGTGGAGGATGGTCATGGAGCGATGGTGAGTCATGGATGGAAATAATGCTTCATCATTGGTGGAAAATGTATGATGATAATTATGTGGGTATAGAAGGATAAAATTCATGGAAGGTCATGGTGTTCTAGGGTGAGAGGTGACAACAATTATGGACAAGGTGTGGTTGTGTTCTTTGAAAAAAATTCATGCTTTTAGCTAGTAATGATCATGCTCATCATCTTGACAGCATCTAGGGTATGATGAGAAATCTACAAATTTATGCACAACGACATGAAAGTGTCTGGGTTGGATATGGTATATCATCGATTTTACTCTCTAGGGTGGTATAGGTGGATCGAGATAGTGGGATGTATACCATCGATTGTTTATGGGATAGGTCATTGGGATGGATCAAATGTCAAAAACTATGATAAAGGCCATTATCGAAAGCTCAGAATGGGTATGAAGTTATGTTTTTTGTTCTGGAATATAGAAATATGGACACATTCATTTTATGGGGTTCACCAGAGGATCAATGCTCGAACCGTTGTGTTTGAATGATCCAAGCGTTGGTTTTGGGCTTGGGGTAGTTCCAAATGAAATTTGAGTTGCAGGTATTTGAATCGCTGATGGATGAAAATAGAGGGTGGGTGTTACAACAACATGGGAGTTTGGAATGAACTCATGTAGGTGATTCGTTGTGACATTTTGATGTTTTTAGGGGTAAATTCATCTCGGTTATATAGTGTAGTGTCATGCCAATAGTGAAACTGGGTGTTTCCAAAATGAGTCGACCAGGGTTAGCATGACTCAGTTTTAAAAAATAGATGATGGTGGTGGGTTGTAAACCACTTTAGGTAGAATATTTAGAATGATATGTGTGTTTTTATAAAATAAATAATATTTTAATAAGGACTCAGTTTAGTTTGGTGGATGTATGTATAGTCTTCGTTCTTGTGTTAGGAAGGTGGAGGGGTCAAATAGAGCATGATGACGGTTTGGAGGGTAGTTAATTCCATGTTAGTGGAGTTCCACCAGAAGTAAGGGAAGGAACTCAGTAGCTATGTTTGATGATAGTGATAGACCTAAAGTTAGTAAAAGAATAGGGAAGTTGAAAATGGTGTCGTGTTCCATGAATAGAAGATAGATATCCAACACAATATGGTTAAAGTAATGAATGTGGTATGTTGTGACCCACCATCGATGTGATGTTGTAATAGAACGTTCTTTTGATAAATGAAAGATAACTTGAGATAGGTCATGTTTTCCTTAGTTCCCAAATGGATGGTCTTGGGATGACCTTCCAAGTGGTTTTGATGGAATGGATGAATGGAAAATATGGGTGAAGACCACATAAAGGCTTGGTAATAGTGATTTGTGAAACTCGTCAGGTACGTTTTGAAGTATGAGTTGAGGATTTGGTGGCCTTTTTTGACAATGGGGGTGCCAACCATTGAAAGATTATGGGGATAAAATGAAGGTTAATTGTTTCTTTGGAGACATGATCATAGTTTTGGGTGGAATGGACTTGAATATTTAACGGTGTGGTGAATTTTTCATAATAGCAAGCATTAGCTTGAGTCTGACCGATTCAGTGCCATATTAGTTTTGGTTGTTTCGTGGTCATTGATTTATGGAATGGGACCATAGAACCTCGAGTTATGGATCAACATGATTCGGGAAATGTGGATGGAAATATTGGGTGTTTTATTCAGGTTTTGTAGAGTTTGGGTCACCGTTACTGTTTTGAAAATAGTGTAAATTAGCGCTAAGTGATTTAGGCTACGAGTAGAAAAAAGGGTTAGACCGATGGGGTTTTGATTGTCTCTTAGATGATGGTATGATGATGTGTGAGAAATATTACTTATGCTTAATTTTAGGAATTATGTCCTAGGATTCCCTATGGAGTTACTGTGGTTGGTAAATGGTTAGAGGGTGACACGTCTTTTGACGATCTTCCGATTCATTTTATGGTTTTCTGTGAGAATGGTTTTTTGAGGTAATCTTCCACCTTGGTTTGAGTGTTATGGAATATTGGAAATTTTAGAGATGATAAGTGGGGGATAAAGATGATAACACAGTCCCAGTGTTCGGATTTCTCTTCCTTGGAATCAGAGTGATACTTGGTAGTGTGGCATGAGGACGAGCTATTTTAAGGTGGGAAGGTCGTCGGATCCCAGATCTGATAGAGGTACAATATTGTTCAAATTTTGGTTTTCATCCTTTAAATATTGTTAACTAAAATCATACGTGCTGTGTGAGAATGATTGGGGTGTTTCAGGGGTTTGGGACATGAATGAAAGTTGAATCGAGCCATTGATTTCATGTTGCACGGTTTGCGCACGTTTAGTGAAAACTATGTGAGGGGGGAAGCCAAACCATGAAACCTTGAGAGAAGGTGTTTCTCATGGTTGATACACTATTTTTCAAACCATTATAGATTCCAATCTAACTGTATGACGTGGAATACTGTTGGAAATAGGCTGGTACATGATTGATGCATAGATTAGAAAGCTGTGCGGCAAAACCATGAACCCCTTAAGAAGAGGGATTCACCCAAATTGAACACTCTAAATTTTGAGGTGTACACCTAAATTGCACCACCATTTCTACCCTTTAATACCTTAGGTATGAACAATTTCAAACCAAGAATCCCAAGGGTGTATCTCCTTCGATTCTAGTCTGTTTATATTGTCGTTGGTTGTAGATATAAACTCCGAGTAAGTATAATGCAACATTTGGTTTTCTTTTCCGGATTAGGGATTTTTGTTTCATCCTCATTCTTATAATTCACAAAAAATATCTTTTTTATGGTGGATTATAGTTTGGAGATTCAAGGGGCTGTTTAATTAGTATCAATGTCCAAGTTTAAGAGTGGGACTAAATTCAGAATCGAGTTAGGGGGTATACCCGTTATATTCCATAGCCTTGATGCCGATTTGTGCAATTGTGGTTGTATTATTGATTCCCTCTTATTGTGAAATGCATTTAATGAGTGATATTTGGTAAAATTGTTTCATAAATGTTGAATTTAACCCCACATGATATTTATGGGATGCATTGAGGATTATTATACCAGTTTAGGTCCTCCTAGGAGGTTCCC
Source organism: Viscum album (assembly GCA_963277665.1). Classification (NCBI taxonomy): domain Eukaryota; kingdom Viridiplantae; phylum Streptophyta; class Magnoliopsida; order Santalales; family Viscaceae; genus Viscum; species Viscum album. The sequence continues at coordinate 535,812,438 of OY728126.1, forward strand.
CAATATCCCAAAACTTGGTAAATTTTAATGCTAAGAATATAACTGATTTGTTTTGAACTAGATCCCATATTAAAAATGTTTACATGTTAGTTTCATGATGAATGGGAAATAATGTTTATTGTTTCCAGTTGTTAGCATGGATTAAGGGGGGTTTTGGATTAATATTATTGGGCCAAATGAGTTATGGATTATGAAGGTTAATTGGATGATCGTACAAGGCATGTGAATTTAAAATGGGAAAAATTGAGTTATGATTGAGTATGTGGGTTAAGGAATCTGAATTAGTGAATATGTTAAATTTTTTTAATAAATGATAATAATTAAATATTATAAATAGAATAATTTATGATAATGGAATTGTGTTAAATTGTCTATTTAATATAAATGATGAATGTGTTAATGTGTTAGAGATTGGTGATGGTTCAAATGTCGAATGAATATTTATTGTAAATGGTGTTTAATTTGATAGTGTGAAATTAAAATGAAATTGAAGCCAATAGGGTTGATTGATAATATGGAATATGGAAGAGTTTATAATAATCGTAACGTGTTATTGAGAAATGATTTGTAAATGGTAAATATATCATAAAACTATGGATTCTGAATGATTTATGTGTTGAATGATTTATGAATGTCAATTTGTTTTTTGTTTTATTAAACAGGGTTTTGTTATGGTATATGTGGTAAGTGGATAAATAAGCATGTGTATATGGCTTTGAAGATTTGGTGTCTTGATTGATTCTCTACTCCCACTGGTTGGGTTGGACTGATGCTCCCAACCTCGCCATTAGAATACACAAGATAGAGAATCAAACTGATGTTATTGATGCCTATGAATGCATTGGACGATTATCTAGAGTGACGCTCCAATGAAAGTATGATGAAATTTGATGATTACATGGAATGATTCTCCAAGTAATATATGGTAAAATTTGATGACCACCTATACTGATGCTCTAAGGTATGTGTGATAGACTAACTGGACTGCTGCTCCGATGTATGTGAAATTGGTTTTGTTGTGTGATTTCCCTCCCTAGAGAGACGTGGAACAAAAATTATTTTTTTATGTATAGTGGTTGTCCTACTTAACCTATAATATAAATGATGTGAATTTCTAACCCATGAAAAATGTGTTTAGATTGGATTAGGAAATGGAAATGACTTAAGTAATGAAAAAGTTAATGTGATAAACATGTAAAAAAATTATAAATGAATAAAGTGAACATCATTACCTGATAGTTCCGATGTTGACTTAAATTATCTTATCATTTATTTAAAACATTCATGTGCTATATGTTTTGGATAGATATTTTGTAGATTATGTTGGTTATGGACAATTGATTTTACTCACACCCAACTCAGACTATTGTTGGGTACCTGAGTTGATTTCATTAAGGTAGGTTAGGAAAGAGGAAAAGAAAATATGTTAAGTAATTGAGTTGGGATTGGGGAAATTTAGGGACAATTATCCAAACATAGAGTCAAGAATTATTTGGTAGATCATCTAGTTTTCATTATTTTGGGGTTTTAATCACTTTGGCACTATTAACCTCACATGGCATATTTACTTGTTTCATTTGTGTATTGTACCATTTTTGGGAAATGTTTGATCATGCATGATTTGGGTTACATATTATTTTTTATATTATTTCATTAATTATATGTTTTTTCTTACTTCGGTAATGAGTTTATAGTCTCTCCATGTGATTTAATAGACCCTCGATGCTAGTCACGAGCCTCTGGCATATGGGGAGGTGCACATGAGGTCATGTGGTAACCCGACTCGAGGTGCCATTTAGTGGCTCCTAGGATGGGGATGTTTCGTATTCAGTGATGAAAATGGTTTGGGAGTATTAATAGGATAGGAGATAGGGTTCCCTTTTATTAGTGGGGAGGGGACATAATTATGTTTTTGGAATGAAAATGGTATGCCCACATTTTACACATTCAAATAGACCATAATTGAATCATTCAAAACCCATTAATGATATAAGATCTATATATGAACCTACAATATTAATTACACATGTTTTGGTTCATTTTTAACTCTTATATTTTTATTTCAACCCCTTAGTAAACCTTCTTTTACCTTACTATTATTAAAAACTTTTACAGTTTTTACTATTGATAATAAACAAATATTAAGTTAAAATTGTTGTATAATATTAATTATGTCAATTATAAATATGGAATCGATTTTTAAATATTAAATTCAAACAATTGGTGTAGTTTTATATAAAATTAAGCACTCAGACACATTGAATGCTTTATTTTCAAAGAAAATGTTCTCATAAGTTTAATAAGTATTTTTTTATCAAAATTAAAAATGATATTGACATAGATGGAATAAATTATATTTCAAAAAATATAATTGAAGTAATTTTATTTTTAAAATTTTCTAAAAATATTTTAAATTTTTTATTGACTTAATATAATATAATTTTTTTAATAAAAGTCCTTATTTTTCAGTATTCATAAAAAAACTATTTTTCAGAATATTATAAAAATTGAGCTCTAAGATTATTTTTATATGTTTATAAAAAAACTGATTTCATTTTTTCCAATAAATTTTATATATTTTTAAATACTTTTATTATATATTCAAAAAAACTGTAAAAATATTTTCTAAGGAACCAGATATTTTCAATGCCTATAATTGATTTTCTTAAATTATATAGCTATTTTTTAATATATTTTATTTATCTGAAATCATTATTCATAATTTTTCAAATGTTTTGGTTCTAATTAATGAATCCTAGTTTAATATATAGATTATACTGGTCATGCTTAAATAATAACATTAAAAGTAATTTCTATTCTTTGAAACTGAGTATCGCATGAAACATAATCCATTGAAGAAATTAAATATTATTGAAAAAAATTCAATAAAACATGGGGTATCACATTATACCCAAAGAATACATTTAGCCTTTAAATTCCATCACATTAATTTAAACAATTAATGATAATTATGTCTCATTTTATCCTCATGTTTTTATATATCTTCCTCAAGATGGTGGTTTCACTAAAAAAACATTGAACTAATGGGTGTTTTTTTACAAAGCACATTCTATCTAAAATCTAGAATATTCAATGGTTGTTCTTCATAGGAAATTCTCTAACACAATGTTATAACCACTAATTTTCTTTCATGTGATGGATATGGTATTCAATTTCTCATGATAAATATATATAAGATAACATGGACTTGAAAGAGGTTGAGTGGAATCATAAAGAAAGACGAATCCATCCATATTTGATCAGGAATATCAAAAGCAAAAAATGTACTAAAGTATTATCAATCATTTATTCCCAAATATCATAATCCTCTTCAATACAGAAACACCAAGAAACACCTTCTAACCAACTTCAGTTTCCTCATCACATCAATGATTATTATCATCGGTTTTCTATCATATTTGTGCTGCCCTTATGTGTTGATGAATGGATATAACATTATCTACCATTTCATCAGCCATATCTTCTACCAATTGATTTATTTATACATCATAATCACAATATTTTTACTTTATACACTTCTTTCCATATAAGTATTTATAAAGAGGCATTATAATACTCAAGTGAAATCTATATTTGTATTAAAACTCAACAAAAGGAAGGTGTTGATTTCTACCCCCTTTAAATATATAGAATATGATCTAAACATATTTTTTGGGGATTAAATTTTTCTCTTAGAATTTAATACTTTTTTATGATGATATGTACTGATAAATAGTAATTCTAAATCACATTCTTGATGAATACATAACAAGAACATCGAGGTAGGGTTGGATGGGTATCCACTTGGAAACCAATCTTGCTCGGTTTCTAGTATTTATATTATTTTCATTTATCATTATACTTGCACAATATTCATTTTATATTCATTGGTTGGATTATATTAGATGTCATTGGTGGAGGACTTTTGTGTTTTACTAACACCCACTTTTGTACCATGAATGGTTCCAAAATATGATTTATGGATGATGGTAGAGACCAAGGGTAGCATCATACTATGGATTCTTGACTTTGGTTTTAGGAAGGGAATTTGTTCCTGTTTACTAAGACATGTTCTCAGAAATATATTAGTGATAGTGTTGTTATTTTTTATATTTTTTTATACAATTTATTATTGTATGTCAGATTCCCTTTTCCGCATACCCCCACATTTATATCATCATGAAATTATCATTTTTTTATATAATACTGTGTATAGCTTGGTTGATTTATTTATTATCATGATGAACTATATATTGATGCCTTATTATTTCATATGGCTTGTATAGTCTAGTAAAAATTTCAACATTGAGATGTATAATGATAATGAGGGTATAGCCCCCCACCCGCACTATAAAATTATATAACGCCACTCTTATATAGTAGGCAATTATATATGGGGTGGTGTGATTGAGGCCATGTGGCCTACTAAGTCGGCTCACTTATTAGTAGACTGAGATGAGGACATCATAGAAGGTGTTCATAATAATTCTCAAGAATACATATTATGTATTCAAATCCATTATCCAATAAAGATACATCGTTGAAATGTATACTAGTAGAAAAAAAAGAGTTTCAGGTTTGACAACAATAAGGAATATAAAATAATGCGTTTCGGAGACTCTATATGTTGAATGTAATAAATTTTAAAAAAATTTCTAGGTAATAAAAAAATAGAGTCCAAGTAAGGAGAAATAAATTAATATTTGAAAATAAAACTATAATGAAAATTTATTTTTCCTTTCACATGATTTTTTGGGTGGAATCGATGAATTTTTCATTATACATGGTGTATTGGGAATCCTCATTTTTGGAAAGAAAATATTTGAAGTATGTTGATATTGAAAAATATCTGAAATTTTCCATATAATATTATAGTTTTCACTATATTATGTACATGTCGATGTGAAGGAAAGTGAATAGTGGAAGGTTATGTGTTAATCAGGTGACCTTCTATGGAATGGTGATTGAAGTGCCCATATCATTGAGAGATCACTCAGAGGGGGAGGGGTGAATCATTGAACCATTTTTTTTAAAAATTTGCATCATTTCAATTAAACCAATGTTTTTGGTTAAAGCCCTTATCCACAATTATTTTGTATCTTAGCCTTTCCTCAAATAATTATCTAAACATGAAGGCATATAACATATGTTTTCAAAAGGATTTATACAAATACCAACATCATACCATGTTTTTTATTTCAACCAATGCAGATTCTACACTATATAAAAAATTTATTAGAAATATTAATCAAGTATGACTCTTAATTAATATTTGGTTATATTCCCCAAATCCAATCCACCTTCAACAAGAGGTTATAACACTGAACTTCACCTTCTTATCAAGTGACAGGTCACACCCCCAATTAAAAATCATCTAACAACTAGTTATAACATCTTGTTTTAGACTTATTTTCTAGATGAATCGATCCACTAAATAAATATATTCTAATTATTCTCTTCCATGAGAATTATTAATCAAAATTTTTCATGTATGATTAATGTACAATTGTACATAAGCTGATCTTGATAAAATGTCTCCAATCACTTGAACTGTTTAATTGCTTCAATGCCTCACGTCTTGAAAAAATATTCCTTCCATTAAAGTTTTATAGATAGTATGTCAAAATATATTACATATGCATGAACATGAATGGGTAGAATGCAATTATTTAAGGCCTTTATGTTATTTCTTAATGCATGTAGATAAAATATTTGTACATGCATGCATTGAATTCATGAAAACCAGGTATCCACACATTGTCTGTCTTCCTCAAGTGCTCTCTTCATTTGTATGTGTGACAATGGTTTTTCCACATTATCCTTCACATAACCAAGGAGTATCATGGGATCATGTTCTATTTGAAGGTTATTGAATATGAATGACACAATATGAAGGCTCTTATAATTCTCTTAACAACCTCATGGATCTTCTCCTCTCAAAATATTGTGTCATGGTGGCTCTATTGTTTTTTGGAAAACCAATAACTCTGAATGTTTTATGATTATTTTCGTGTAAGTTTCCTTCTATCGAGACTCTACTAATACATTAATCTAGAACCATGTCTTTCTAGAGAATAAAGTCTCATTATTTTCACCAGAGATAGTTAGGTTCTCTATTTCTTAATGTAGTAAGTAAATATCACATTTTGTTTTAAATACCTAATGGATTGGGAATCAATTATTCATGTTGTGTACTAATACTTAACTAAGAAAATCTTCATGAAAGTATTCATCTCGTTGCATTCAACTCATCATGTGGATAATTAACACACATATGACTATTAAAACCCAAATTATTGGGTTCTTTATTTTTTTATACATTGTGTTATTAGTTTAATGAATACCCATTGTTTCTCATAACATCTCACAATCTCTTCTTTTCATGATTGAACTCATACATGGTGATCAAATTACCGAATGACCCTCCAACAACTGTATTTTCAGTCGACTGGTTCTTTTTATTCATGTTATCACATTATTGGTTAGAATATAATGCATTCATGGTGATTCAACCTATCATCATCTCTTTATATAAATATAAAAACACCCACTGTTTCCTCATTTTGATCATAGGTCGTTCTTCCATCTTCTCCAGTGAAAAATAGTTTCCTTGAGGGTTCGAAGGATGAAGAAGATTGGAAAACTCAATTGAAGGGTAAATGTCATCAACATAAAACTGTCCAAAAAAATATCAACATTATTTAGGTATGGAGGAATAATACACTTCATATCATATAACACATTGACTATTTCACTTTTTTTACTGGTTTATTACCCAATACCTACTACTACTAGTTTGTGTTGAAAATATGGAATAAAAACTCTTACACTTCAAACACCTCACTCTAGGCTTTGGTCCACCAGTATAGTTTTCCTCATATGTGTGACTTATACATAGTCACATCTATATTCAATCCCCTGAGTGTGCACTCTCTTGATCTGTATACATAGGAAATCCCATATGATACCATGTGGGATGTCTGGGAAGATCCCCCACATTATAGAGGTCCTCATCCCATGTTTGTGGGGGTGTATTTGGACTATGTGGCTCACATGTTTGGCCCTATATTTTTTATAAAATGAATATACTTTCACAATAAAAATATATTTACATAGTACTTGTAATTTGTTTCAATAAATCATCATCTCTTTTCTTCACATTATCATCATGAAAATATATATTATTTAATTTTTTTATGTAATTGAATTAAATCATATTGACTTAATAACAATTCTATATAACTCTATCCTATAACTCCAAACACATATGGACACATCATTAACCACAAATTAAATACTAAAACTAAAAATCACCCCCTTTACTTTTTTGTGAACATATCATCACATCTTTAAAACTAATTATGTGTGATCTTAAAAATTCTCCCCATTTAGCAATAATCTGAAATGGATAGTTGGTGGGATTTTACTGATGATTATCATGGATCTAAGTTAGGGATGATATTAAATGGTTCTTATAGAGACCCCAATATTTTACACATCAAATTACATGATTTTAAACATAATCAAACAACAAATTACAAGACAAGGATCATAAAGTCTAGTGTCTTGGAAGAATAGGCACATAAAACTGAAAGAATGGAACTAAATAAAACATTTAGTTATTTATCATTCATTATTAGGCTTTAACATACATTTATACCTTTCAAATGAATTAGATAAACTGTGTATAACATGAACGAAAGGATGATCTAAACCCCCAATAAGAGAATAAACATTAAAATAAAGGTTAGAACATAGGTTTGAAGCCATAACATAATAATAAAAAAAGGAATCAAACATGATTAGACATAAGGAATCATAAAATTGGATCATATAATCATGGATTCACAGTAATGTGAAAGAAACATAAAACATGACTTTTACAGGAGTCAAGGCTCATTTAACATAGTGGTGAATGAGTCAAGGCTAACCACCAAGACCATTGCACATAAAATATCATGAGATTAAACATAAAATAATGAATTAGATCACAATCTAGGTGAACCTATCATACCATGTCCATGAATAACATTTCCACATAGATAATCATACATAAGCAATAAAAAATAACATAAGGATTACCCATACAATTAATTAGGTATCATAATCATGTTATAAATCATAATAAATGGGAGTATCATAAAAGTGTCCATGAATGAATGGAATTAAATTGTAAATTGTTATAAATAAGGTAAAATATGAATATATCATGATTAGTGATGTGAAATTGAAGAGATAACATGTAAAATGAGTATTTAATAAACTTTATAATTAAAAATTTTTATTGTGGGTTAAAGAAATATTAAAGATCATTTAAAATAGAAAATAAAATAATATTTTATATAAAATTAGAAGTGAAAAAAAATTATAAAAAAATGAGTGATTTTAGAAAAATAATGTGTTCTCAAAACAGATTATATAGTGAACATAAAAATGGGTAAAACTTTTGGACATTCCCTTGAATCGGGATTGCTCATCTGGAAGAATTGTGTATAGAACCTTCTAAAAAATGTATATCCAAAAAACAATGAATGTATATTTATACATAATTTGGATCATATAAAAATTATTTTTAAGATATAATTGAAAATATATTATAATATAATTTGGGTAAAAATAAAAAAAGAGGGACATAAATGAAATATGGATGTTCGAGTAGAATCTCTTGCCTTAAATTTGAAGGCGTTCATTAATTGATTTTAATGTCCTGGATAATGAAATTAGATTCATTGATTAATAATTACATGAACCTTTATAATATTATTTGATTTATTATAATCTTATTATTTTAATTAATGGACTTTTTATGGGTTAATAGGTTCAATTTCATCATTTAGGAGTGTTAGTTTCCTTGGATTTCATGGTCGGTTTACTTGTATTTGTGTATGGAAATTCATGTAGAATGATGATAGTTTTCTAGAATTGAACTTACATATTATTATTTATATTATATAATATTAAAATACAATTTTTTATATGTGAGGATTATCTGTTATATAAATCATTAAAGATTAACGTTTAGATTAATTTAGTATTTTTCAATCACAATGAAATCATCTTCTTTTATAAATTAATATCATATGAACCAAATGATTCTAGAACATTACCTAATAATATAATCAATATTTTATAATCTATTTCAACTATAAAAATGGATTCATGACAAGTCTTGATGTTGTAATTTAATTATAAAATAACATCATTCATGAAGGTGGTAGATCAGCACCACACAAATGATGTTTTCATTATTAAAGTTAAAGAGATAGGGGAAGAGGTTCATGATGAATTATTAGATAAAAATAATAAAAATATATTATATGTATGGTAATATATTTTTCATTCCACCTATAAAAGGGTAAGGTTATTCGAGAAAATGAAAATGAAGGAACTTGAAAAGAAATTAAAAGGAAAGGAAAATGGTTTTACCTCTTGATTTCTTCTTCTTGAGAACCTACTTAGGGCATTGGTTTTGGAATTTTTTTAGAAAATAATGATCTTGGATATGTGGGAGGGTATTGGGAAGAGTATTGGTTAGAATTTGGAAACTGATCAGGGCTTGAATCATGTGAGGAGAAGAGTTGGTAATGGGTGGTATTTATGGTGGATGATTGGTGTTTTTTCATTATTGTTTCGTGTGGGTTTTAAAATGCCCTAAAGTTCCGTATCCGATGATGGACGAACCTGCTTTCCAAAGGCAGGCGTTCACCGGATGGCCTGACCAGCGACGCATAAGAAATCACATTGGTCAAGAGGAAGGGAAGTCGGGCTCATCGCACCCTTTTTGGAGGGGAAATTATTTCTGTTCCAGGACTCTCCTATAGATTTAAGATGTATTCATATGTTTGTGAATCTTTGGTTTATATCCAAACATTATATCCATGGATTTAACCTTGGTGGGAAATCGTCAACTGGACGCAGTGGTTTGAAATCATTTATGCCCAAGGTTTACCATCCCTCGTTGGATTAATGACCCTGAAGAGTTGGAACTTTCTTGAGGAGGCACTAGGAATGGTGAGTGGATTGGAATTCCATGAGAAATTTACCACAAAAAATGATAATATCTAATCAAACCAAGAAGACTATGGGTCTCAGTTATATTTGTTGTTATAAAACAAAATTTAATAGATTTTATATTTAATGAATCCTCTAATATTCCTTCACTTGAAAATATATAAACAAAAAATGAAAAAATTTGTATCCAAAATTCACACATTATAAAATTTTAATACAACTTCTAATAACATTGGTTGTTTAGTAAAATTAGGTAGTGATCCCATTATCTTAATTTCTCTCTAAATATATATGAATACTGTCTATAAATTCAACAAAAAATAGATCAGGGTAATCTATAAATACTCTATTCATTAAATACCTAATGAGAGTGTCGGAAATACTAGTACCAAATAGATTGACTATTTATTCATAGTTTCAAATCTTTTACATAATTCTTCCATAATATACTTCATTTTGATAAAATACCATCACATAAAAACTCAAAAGGTGTTTCATGGAATTTGATCACATGATTAATTGTAAACTCATAAACCCATGATGGTATCCATAATTCGTAATTTAATCTCATGTGGAGACATATATCCTTTGGAAATTTCCAAAATCCTTGGAGGATTAATGATTCTTAAAACAAAATTTCCACTGGTAAAAATAATTTCAAAACATAGTTCATGATATAAATATTTCAATACATTCAATTAAATGATTGAAATGAAATATTTACTTAATTTTATTAGGAGTTAACTCTTGGATTAGGTCATTGTCTTGGATAATTCATATGTTCCCCAAACATAATATATTGAAATCCTTGGAAATTAATCACTCTATAATCTAATTTTTCACATAGTTAAAATTTTCTTCTCCTTTTGTGACATTATCCTGGGTGACTATTTCCAAATTATGACATGAAGGAAATATAACATTGCTTCCATTGTATCCATAACTTGATCTTTCAAGGAACTCCATCGTAATATTATTTGGTGAGTTTGTGATTTGATAATGGTATAGATTATTATTCATATATTGTGAGAATTGAATTTTTTATAATCATAATATCATTAAATCTTGTCATCATACCCTTTGGTTTCTCATAATCACCATATTTTCCATCACATTCAAAGTTCATCAAGTTATATCCATTGAATAAAACAAATAAGGAAATTATTAGAAACACAAATCAAATGGGGATTAATTCACATAATCATTAAAGATATATAGGATGTCTAAATTATCATTCCTTGTTTTCAATCTAGGACACATTAGGTTTAAACTAGGCTATCCATAAATGTAATATATTCAAATAATTCATAATTCATCGTAAATAAAATTCAAAATAACTAAAAATATACACTATGAGTTTTAAACCTGGTGCATAGTAAGCATACACTTACTGTACACCAAATTGATGGATGTGATATACTTAACCAACTCATTTCATGGTTACATAGCCTAGATACATCTATTCTAAAATAAAATCCATATATAATATCTAACCATGGATTTATTTTTAGGAAAACCACACAATGTATTCATTACCCAAACGTTTGGATGTTATCCTATACTTAGTATTTTCTATGTGATTCTCATTAACGTTTTCTTATTCTATTTTCCAGAGGATAATAAAAATTGTCCTATAATACCAAGTATAGTGACCTTTTATTTTTATATATAGATATTACATATATTTTGATGAATATTCATTACAGTACATGAAAATTATCCTAAGGATATTAAAGGGATTGTGTCTTAAGAAACTCGGACAAAAAAATAACATGTTCATAATTGAACTATATCATCTCCCACTAAGTTCATCTAGAACCCTTATATAACATATAATACTTAAAACCATTCATCATAACCTAGGTAAAGGAAATATAATAAAAAGTGTGATCAGATGATCAATAAGGGTAAAAAAGTGAAATATCAACATAACATGAGAATAAGGGTATGATAACATGAGAATAAATTTTGAAAACAAACATTTTGATATAATACATCATAAAAAAACATGGAAAAAATAATGGCATTTAAAAATACAAGAATAATAAAGGAATAAAATAAATTAACCTATGAGAACATAATATTATCATAAGACAAAGATTTATTGAATACAAATAATCATTGATGACCATTTCTATAATATTAAATACTTATTTTCAACAATAGCATAGTGGACTGGGTTCACTCTCCAAACCATTTTAGTTGTCAAGGTTCACTCCCAAGACTAATGTAATGAACATAGTTCCATACTGAATTGTGTTCACTACTCATTCCAATCTTATTATATTAATATTAGATTAATATTTACAAATTTCATTTGAGAGAGATACCTGTGAAACCCATCATGTAATGAAAATCATGCATATGTGTTCACCAATATCATAAAACATTCATTATATGAGAACCCATGAAAATAAATGAGTTTTATAAACATTTAATCAAAGCATAATGTATGTAAAATAAATAAGTTTCATAAAACATTTATCATTTCATCATAGAATAATCTATGGCAAAGGAATGGGAATCATAATTTTTAAAAAAAATTCATATAACCCCTGTAAAATAAAGAGTTTCATAAACATTTAATCAAATCATATAACTCTTAGAAATGAAATATTTTTCATAAAAATTTCATCCATTCATATAATGTGTGGGAAAGGGAATGGATTCATAATCATCTTTTAATCATAATCATAAACAATTCAGAGAAATAATAATAAATGTATCATTGGATCACATCCCAAGTAATGATTAATTTATATCAAAGGATGTCGTCATAGATGTCAAATGAATTTGAAATATCACATGAAACATTTCATGTGGAAAATAGTCTTTCCATAATGAAAATATCATTTTAAAACTAAAAAATAAAAAAAATTGTCAAAATAATTAATTTTTAAAATATATTCTGAAAATTTTGTAAGAATACTTAAATCATTGTAACACCCCAAGATTTCATAGTACGTTATATCTTCAATGTAATTCAATAACTTGTGCTACATGCAACACCGAGATCGAGCGCACCAAGTCCTACCAAACTAGCCGTTCAAAAAGCAGTTATGAATAATATTATCTGAATTTTGAATTTTATATACTCCATATAATTTTAGAATCCATATTATGTGTTTATTAGACAAAATAAAAGAAGAAATTCATTTTTTTCAGATAAAATCAGTTGTTAAAAAAATGAAATATTACCTCTATTTAATGGAGAACCATTTTTAAAACAAATATTTGACACTTTTATTTAATAAATTTAGTGAAAATAAATTCTTCTTTAGAAGTAGGACATAAAAAGGTAGTTTGAATAAAATTTTGGTACTTTTATGATAATAGTAATATTTTTATGAATAGTGAAAAATACTAAATTTTAATTGAAATTTTTTTAATCGAAATAATTTATAGTATTACATTATGCATTTGAATATTTTGAAGTATAATTAGATTATATTTTTATCATTTAATATAATTTGGTAATTATAAGTATTTTCACATTTAAATTTGACTTACATTTATGTCAATATTTTGATAGTTTTTACTTTTTAAAAACTAGTTTTTTGGTTTTGACAATGGGAATTATTTTTAATTTAAATAATGCAAATTATATATTTTTAATTTGGTAAAATTGAACTCATTTTGGAATTTAGAATATCAAAATTATCTTAGAGTGATTTCAGTATTTTTCTAAAATCATTCCCTTTTTGGTGAATAGTGAAAAACACAACGTTATTGTTTAAAACTGACTTTTTATTTAAATAATTATATATTTCATTTAAATTTATTTTAATTAAAAAGTAGATATATAATACCAATATAAGTTAAATGTAATTAATTGAAGTCATTTTATAATAAAATTAGATATATAAAATTTTATTGAACTTTTTAACATTTTTACCCACCTTTCAAGGAAAATTTTCAAATTTTACATAAAAATTAATTTTACCACTTCTATGAACTGAATTTAAAAAAATAAGAGAGAAAAAATTTACATTAGTAAGAAAAATTTGGTTCAATAAGATGAAAATAATTTTTGGTGAATAGTAACTTTTAACTTTTATTTACCACGGTAAAATTATATAGGTTAATTAATGGTAAAAATGATTTTATAATTACCCTAAAACATGTCATTATTCTATTTTATAAGTTTATTTAGACCAAAAACAACCTTATTTATTAAATATTATCATTTTAGTCCACATGGATTAGATTAGTATATTTTTTATTATTTTTTTAATGAAGAGTTAAAAGTGCTAAATTCAAAGTTTAATAACAAAACCATTTTTTGTATAGGGTTATACATAACATAAATTTGAATATAAGTATGAATTAGAAATCTAAAAATATTTCCTAAAAATGGTATCTTATTTATAATTTTTACAGATTAAATAATTAAATTTATTTATGACACAGTGATGATCCAATAATTACATTATCCATGAAGGACTAAAATAATTGATATTTTAAATATAAAAATAAATATAGACTGAGGATTTTGATTCCATTCACTATTTTTCTAGGTTAAAATTACATGTTAGGGTTTATTATATAATTTTTTTACGGTGATAATGTTTTTTTGATTTTAACTAAAATAAAATACCAAAGAGTGTCAAAATTGATATAAATGAATTTTTAAAACAAATACTATATTATTAATTGATATAAAATTTGTAAATATCTAATGTTCTGAAAAATGAATTATACAAGGATATATATATCAATAATGAACCACTTGAGGTTCAATTGTATTTTTATAGTATGTTTATCAACCATTTTATTAATAATACAAGAATACATGATAAAAGTTAAACTATTTCAATATGAGTTGAATCTAAAACATAAGGCTAATAAGGTGACATTAACCAGTCTAAAACATATTGATTGAGAGGTTTTAGACCCATCCCTACCTTAACCTTAAAATAATTCATTTTCAGCCATTATAAACAGAAAATGATTTTATAATAAAATAATATTTCAAACATTTCCTAAAGTGACCCTCACCTCCCTTGTAAAAGGGTACTTCCCCTTCTCTCAAAATCACACCACCAAATCCATTTGGATCATCCATCCCCTGCCCAAATCTTCTCCAAACTTCCCTTAATTCAAATTATATTCCTTACCTTGATAAGAAAGCCAACATATGGATCCCTTTTGTTCAAATCAAAAGGAAACACCCAAAGAAAATATAATTATTTTATCACATCATTCAAAGTTCTTTTATTTTCCATTTCTCCTTTCTTTTTTATTTCCATACTAAAAAAATAAATCCAGTACCTTCTATATACAGTGATGTTATTATAAATATGGTACATCCATTCTCATTATTCTATCCCTCCTATGAATGAAAATTTTACCATGCGTGCGTACGTACGACTTACCTTCTCTACGTAGTGGTGTAATTTGTTATTCAACACAATGTTATTCGGATGGATATAATAATGAGAAATATGTTTATAAATATTTAAATTAAAAAGTGAATTTCCTTTTACAATTAAAACACCATCCAATTCAACATTTTTAAGTCATTAAGGAAAGGATATCGTAGCTCGTGTGTACATACGACTTACCATCTCCATGACGCGATGAGATTTATTACCAGGTTCACCATTCAACGATGATAATAAAAATATATTTTATAAAAAAGTATGTAATATATGACATAATAATTTGCTTGATATATATATATATATGTGTGTGTGTGTTTGTGTGTGTGTGTGTGTTTACTTACATATATCTTATTCACTTAACACCATTCAATTCGATAAGAAAACGGAAACAACGTTTATGCGTACGTACGACATACCGTCTCCATAAATAGTTTTTTCCATTTTATATATATCTATGTTATACCTATTTATATTATAAATATATATTATATATAAATCTTGTTTTATATTCGGGATGTTTTTAAATCAAGATATAAATGATACAATGAAGAATAATAAGTTAAAATAGGTATGATAAAGAAAGCGATAATTATTTGGAATGTTAATTTAACATGGAAATTATTATTAAAAGGGTAGTATAAAGTGTTAAATGAATCATGTATGATATAATAAAAAGGAATATGGTTCTGGTATAATTTAATATCATACTATGGTCATTATATTGGAGGTTAAATGTACCCTCGACCAATTGAACATGAAAGGTAAAGGTTAATTCTTCAATCTCAATATCATCCTAGATTGTTTATGTGTAAGTATATATTTTCTGGGAAATATTTACTATCCATATCGATGTTTCATAAAATAATTTTTCAAAATTATTATTTCATGGTACTTATTAGCTAAAACATCATTTTAATTATTTTATACATTTATTCTTGTAAACAATTCTCATTAATGTCCATGTTTTCAAAATGATTTTGAAGATTTATTTATATGAACATGAATGTTTTAAAATGATAATTCCTTCGAAAAGTTTCAAAGTGGTATGGGACACATTGATTCAAAAATATCTTTTAAATTTCATCCTTTATAAATTTTGTGACTTTTAAATGATTTCATAAAAAAGGGGTATTTCACACGAGGAGTCTTACTGACCATTTCAACTATATCATCATATATTACTGGTTATTATTCTTGATTGAGGTAGATTTATTATAATAAAATTTTCTATATAATATTGAATGAGTTAGGATATTTTTTACTGTAGGTGTTATATTTTTATAACATTAATGGTTTTTGGGAAAATTATTGTCATTTTTTATGCTAGTTTTAATATGAATCATTATGTTATGTTTCAACAATTTCATAAGTGGAATGTTGTGGACTTTGTATGTGATGGGTGGAGCCTGCTATATATCAACAATGCATTGGTAGGTCTAATGAGACAAACTAGTGTTTTAGAACAAGGGCTTGAAAAATAATTTATTTGTTGTTTTGGCATGAGGCCTTGACTGTGTGGTAATGATGTCCAATGTTAGGCATTACCTCATTATTAAATTAGTTATCACATGTGATTATTTGACTAGTAGAATATCCATGTGAATGTTTATATGGTAATATTTGATTTATTTTCACCATAGTATGTTAATTTTTTTTTTGTTTAAATGGTGGTTGTTTTTATTACACATCATTCCATAAAATTTTATAACTTCTGTAAAATTATTTACCCTTACTAAGCATCTAAGCACACCCCTTTCTTATGTTTTGTTGTCCTAGGATTCCAAAAAGTGTATTATGTTTGATATGTAGGGTTATGCTAATAGAATAATGGAATTATAAATGGATTATTTATGATGTGTTTTATATTTGAAGTATAATGTAATGTTCATGTATGTAATATATTTTCCAAGAGTATGTAACATGTCGGTCCGTTGAGACTTGATTCATTGTAATCATGCCAATGTATTAAAAAATTCACCAGATTCGGGATTCTGTGGTCAGGGCATTACAATTGGTATCAAAGGATGTTTAGTATAATATTTAGATTCTAGCTTTATAAAAACTTTTATTAGAGAAAATTATCCTAAGATAGAACATGAGGATTAGTATAGAATAACTTCCTAGAATTTTGGGGATGTAGAGATTTTGTGTATTTTCCTAGAAATACACCCATATCTGGATACAAGCAGGTAGAGGCAGCTCTATAAGAGATATACCTAGGTCTAATAACTCTGAAAAGGAGTTTCAGGCTTGACCCTGTGTATCATGGTACATGACAATAGGCCCTGCTGCACTCTTATTTATGACACTCATGGGGGATATGCTTAGGATAATTTACATTTTCATTACAAGCCATTATGAAGGATTTATGAGGAAATACTTCCACAATGAATACATTTTTTATGATTATAGATTATATACATAATATTTTCAATTTACATTAGGTATTTTACTTTTTTGGAATTATGCTTTGTGATTTATAAACTAACCGAGTATATTCCATTGTTTAGAAATCTCACCCATAAGAAAGAATGAGAAATCCCCCAATACGCATGGAACAGAGTGTTATAAGGATCATATCATTTATGGTATTATGCCAATATATATATGGGAAATAGTCTCCCACCTATTCTGATCATATGAAGAAATAATATCATGGGTTAATAAGATAAGTAATTTTTTTTGATTCATATGGATTTAATGTAATGCAAGAGAATAAGAGATCGGTGGAGCAAGAGATAGATAAAGGGAAAAGGGGAAAGAATAATTTTCCCTTATGTGATAATTGTGGAAAAAATCACTTTGGTAAATTCTTGAATGGGAATGGGATTTTTTTATATGTGTAGAGAAAAATGACACCATGTAAGTGATTGTAAGTGTAACAAAAAAGTTTCAAATATACAATATATCATCTGCAAGGAGGTGGGACACTACGTGAATAAATGTCCAAATCATCATAGTATGCCCCAAATGATGCTATTGAATAAAAAACATGTTATGATACTACAACATGTGAAGAGAAATGACTAGTGTTATTATGTTGATATTAATGAATTGTTTCATTCGAGTGTTGTTTCAATGATGTACTGGTTATATGAATTATGTAAATAAATAGGGATTGGACTGTAGTACTATTTCATTGAGGATTTGAGATTATATGGTTCTAAGAAAAGTGACTCAATAGAACGTTACACTTTTGTAAAATAGATGTTTTAAGGAAAGACAAACCTTAATAAGGTTATGATAACAAGGTAGTGATATTGGAATAAAATATGAGTGATTTGGATAAATTATATTTCATTTTCTTGAATACTTTGAAACCAATTAATTGTTTTTTTATTCCATTATTGATGGAATTTGCAAAAATTTTAGATATATGGAGTATATCCAGTATACTATAATAAATAAGAGGGCATGAATGTAATCAACAAGGTTTTATAGTTGTTCAGGGTGTTTCCATGTTTTAAAAGAATACATGATGAAGTTATTCATGTGTTACTATGTGGGAAAGAAGTTCTTCATTTTGTTTACCTTACTTCTAAATTTTGGAATGTGAGTTTAGAAAAAAGTATTTTGGATATTTCTAAATGTTGGAATTGATTAAGATTGACATTGGATACTATTATTGTGGTTAAATGATTGTTTAGGAATATTTTTCGATTTTTTTAAAAAGGACAACCTGGATGTCGGGCGACAACATGTGACATCCGACAGGGCTGCAAGACTTGAATGTGGAACCGAAGGGAGAAAAAGGTCCATCACATACCATTATCCTATGTAATGTCTTGGTTTGTATAATGTACTTTTTTTAAAATGGTCTAACAGATTAATTATAAATTCATTTTTTGGGACCTTATATGATTATGATAAATATAATATTATTGAGTTCTATTATCTTTTGGAGTGAAATATGAGTTTGTGCTTTAAATTAGTTAAAAGAGGGAAATCTACCTATCAAGTATATTTTTCCCTCTTATTCTACAATTAAATAAATTCTTAAAATTTAGGTAAGGGATCTTAATACAAAAAATTTTTCATCCAAATACCTTATGATTTGTTGAACTGATGATATTTTAAATCATCATAGATTGGTGTCTTTGAGACCCTAAATTTTATACTTTTCTGTGATTTATGACCTCAAGAACCCTCTATAAATATTTTAGCTATGCCTCCAATTACTTTCCTATAATTTCCACCAATGTTCTCTTAATCAAGATCAAAATTTGGTGGTGAATTTTCCATTTCCCTTTCCCTCTTATTAATACAAAATTTTATTAACCCAATTTCCGATGTGGGTTTTCCACAAAGGTATTTTTCTATTTATGAAATTTTATTTTTTTAGAACAGATTCAAATTGAGAGGATAAAATTTATTGAAATAGGATATAATGTAACACCCCAAAATTTCATAGTATGTTATATCTTTAAAGTAATTCAACAACATGCTCTACACACAACACCTAGTCCGAGTGCACACGACTTACCAAACTAGCCATTCAAAAATCAGTTCTGAATAGTATTAACTGATTTTTGAATTTTCAATACTCCATATAATTTAAGAATCCACATAATTTGTCTTTTAGTCATCATATATGAACAAATTTTTTTTTCAGATAGAAGATTTATTTTTCAAAAAATGCTATTTTACTGCCTTTGAAAGGAGAAAAATTTTTTAAAACAATATTTGACACTTTTTCATATTCAATTTTATTAAAATAATTTCTTATATAGAATCGGGACATAAAAATTTAGTTTTGATTAATTTTTGTTACTTTTCTGATAACAGTCATGTTTTGATGAATAATGAAAAATAATAAATTTTAATTTAAAACAACGTTTTCAATACAAATAATATATAGTGATAAATTCTTAATTTTAATGGTTTAGAATTATAAATTGATTATAATTTTATCATTTAATTCAATTTAGTACATTTTAAGTAATTTCACATTTAAATTTGACATAAACACATGCCAATATTTTGATAGTTTTTTTAAAACCTGCTTTTTGGTTTTGACAATGGGAATTAATTTTAAGTTAATTAATAAAACTTATATATTTTTAATTTTGTAAAATAGAACTTATTTTTTAAATCATAATATCATACTTAACTTAGAGTGGTTTTTTGGTATTTTTATGAAAACGTTCAATTTTTGATGAATAGTGAAAAATAATGCGTTATTTTTTAAAACCAACTTTTTATTTAAATAATTATTTAATTTATATAAATTTATTTTATGTTAAAATATATTTATAATACTTATATAAGTTCAATTTATTTCATTGGAGTCGTTTTATCATAAAATAAAAAAAATATATATATATATATAATTTTATTGAATTTTTAACGTCTTTTACCCACCATCTAGGCACATTTGCAAATTTTCATAGAACATAATTCTAATTCTTCTTTGAATTTAATTTAAAAAATCATAGAAACGCAGTTGACATCAGTAAGTAAAATTTTGTTCAATAAGATGAAAATAATTTTTGGTGAATAGTATCTGTTGACTTTTATTCACCACGATTACAGTAAATAGGGTAATTAAAGGTAAAACCGATATTATAATTACCCTAACACATGTCCTACTTCTATTAGTTAAGTGTATTTTGACCGAAACTAACAATAGGAATAAAATAGGATCCTTTTATTCCACGTGGATTAGATTAGGACGTTTAGTATTATTTTATTTAAGAAAGAGTTAAAAGTTCTAAATTCAATGTTTAATAAATAATCCATTTTTAATATATGGTTATACATAAGGTAATTTAAACAATAAATATTCATAAAAAGATAAAAATATTTTCCACACAGTTTTATTTTATTTATAATTTTTAGAGATTAAATAATTAAATTTATTTATGACACAATGATGATGCAGTAATTATTTTATCAATGAAACATGAAAATAATTGATATTATGATTATAAAAAAAAGTAAATTAAGTATTTTGATTTTATACACAAATTTTCCTGGTTAATATGACTTATTAGGGTTGATTAAATAAATTTTTTTATGTGATAAAGTTCTAATGACTTTAACAAAAAAATACCAAATAGTGTCAAGATTGACATAAATGATTTTATAAAACAAATACTATATTATAAATTGATATTATATTTCTAAATATCTAAGTATTGGAAAAAGGGCTTATATATAGTTATATATATCAATAATGAACCAATTGGGGTTTGAATGACTTTTTAAAGTATGTTTATTAACCATTTATTATAATGATACAAGAATACAATGTAAAAGTTAAACTATTTAACCAAGAGTTAAATATAATAGATAAGGTTAATGAGGGGACATAAACCTATATAAAAACTATTTGTTGAGTGGACATCGACCCATACCCAACATATCCACTAAATAAATCATTTTGGATCCATTAGAAATGGAAAATAGTTATATAATAAAACAATATTTCTAACTTTTTAATAAAGTGATCCACACCTCTCTTATAAAAATGCACATCCCTTCTCTCAAAATTACACCTCCATAGCCATTTGGATCAGCCAAACCCTACCCAAATATTCTTCCAACTTCCTTCACATCAACCTAGATACCTAACCTTGAGTATAAATCCAACCTATGGAGCCCTTAGGTTCAAATAAAAAGGAAATACCCAAAGAATAGGTAGTAATTTTATCACCTCATTCAAAGTAATTTTCTTCTTCCACTGTGTTTTCTTTGTTATTTCTACACCAAAATAATAACTCTAGTACCTTCTATATACTATTATGATATTATAAATATGGTACAATAATTCTCATTATTCTATCCATCCTATTAATGATAATGTCACCATGATTTGTTACATACAACTTAGTATCTCCACATAGTGGTGTAATTTTTTATTTAACACTATGTTATGTGGATGGATATAATGATGAGTAATATGTATATAAATATTGATAATATAATTCTAATTTACATGTACAATTAATATACCATCTAATTCCAAACCTTTCAATCATTAAGTAAATGATAATGTCACTCACTTGTATGTACGACTACTTGTCTACACAATGCGATGAGATCCATATTCAGGTTCACCATTCAATGATGATTATAAAAATATATATTATTAATAAGTATGTAATATATGAAATAATAATTCTACTGGATATATATATATATGTACATACATATATCTTATTAACTTGTTTCTGTTCAATACGATATGAAAATTTAGACAACGTTTATGCATACGTACGACCTACGATTTCCATAAATGGTGTTTTCAATTTCATATATCTATATATTATACATATTTATATTCTATAAATATATTATATATAAATCATTTTTTATATTATTTCAGTATTTAAATAATGTTATAAATTATACCGTCAAGAATAACAAGTTAAAACATGTACCATAAAGAAAGCGATTATTACCTGGAATGTAAATTTAACATGGAAATCGTTATTACATGGGTATTATAAATTATTAAATGAACCATGTATGATATAATAAATATAAATATGGTTCTTTTATAATTTAATAACATACTATGGTCCTTATACAAGAGGTAAAATGTACCCTCAACAAAAGAAAAGTGCAAGGTTAGGGTTAATTCCACAATCTGATTATTATCCGAGATTGTTTATGTGTAAGTATTTTCTAGGAAATATTTAATATCCATTTACATGTTTCCTAAAATACATTTTAAAAATTATTGTTTTACATAAATCCTTAACTAAAACATCATTTTAAATGTTTTAAATATTTAGTCTTGTAAATATTTGTCATTAATGTTCATATTTTCAAAATGGTTTTAAGAATTTCATTATATGGACATGAATTTTTTAAAATGTTAATTATTTTTAAAATGTTTCAGAGCATAATGGGACACTTTGATTCAAAAATAACTTTTAAATGTCATTTTTTATAAATTAGGCGACTTTTAAATGATTTCATGAAAAGGGGTATTATACTCAAGGTTTTTTACTGATCATTTTCAACTATATCATCATCCTTAAATAGATATTACTCTTGATTGACTTTTATTTATTATAATGAAATTTTACATATTTTATTGAATGAGTTATGATATGTTTTACTCTGGATGTGCTATTTTTATACCATTCATGTTTTGTGGATAAATTATTGACATTTAATATGCTAGTTTTAATACGAATGTTTGTGTTATGATTCTAAAATTTAATATGAGGAATGCGATGGACATAGTATGTGATGTGTGGAGCCTGCTATAGCTCCTTGATGCATCGGTAGGTCTCATGATAGAAACTACTATCTTGGAACAAGGGCATGAAAAAGGAATTATTGGTTGTCATAGCAAGTGGCCTTGAGTGTGTGGTAATGATGTACACTGTTAGGTACTTCCTAATTATGAAATTAATTATCCCATGTGATTATTCTACTAGTAGAATATCCATGTACATGTTTATATCATAATGTTGGATTTATTTACTCCAAATTATGTTCAAGTTTATGTTTAAAAGGTTGTTTTTTTATTACTCATCTTTTCTTAAATGTTTATAGCTTCCGCTAAATTATTTACCCTTACTAAGAAACATAGCTAACCCCTTTATTTTGTTTTGTTTTCCCAAGATACCAAGATGATTATTGTGTTTGATCTGAAGGGTAAATCTAGGGAATAGTGGTGTTCTTAATGTATTATTTATGTAGTGTTTTATGTTTGATTGTCAAATGTAATATTCATGCATTTAATCTATTTTCCAAGACTTCTAAACAAATCGGTTCTTCAGGACTTGATTCTTTGTAATCATGAAAATGTATTAAAATAATGAATCAACTCCTAGCTTCTAGGGTTGGGGTGTTACTATTTTTTTAGAGTAAGTTTAGTAAAAACCTTGGTATCTATATTTATAAAAACTCTAAAGAGAGAACATTAACCTAAGATATACAGTGATTATTAGTATAGAAAACTTCCAAGAGTTTGGGGAATGTAGTGATTTTGTATACTTTACAAGTAATACATTTCTGTCTGGATATGAGAAGGTAGAGGCCGCTCGGGTGCAGATATACCTAGAATTGAAATCTATGATAAAGAGTTTTAGGATTGAAATGGGGTATCCTGGTACATGACAATGAGCCTTGCTGCACTCTTGGTTATGACACACCCAAGGGATATGCTTAAGACAATTCACATTTTTTTACAAGCCATTATGAAGGATTTTAGAGTAAATATTTCTTCAAAGAAACTTGTTTTTATGATTATAGATTATATGAATAATCGTTAAAATTTACGTTAGATATTTCCCGTGTTTGGAATTTTGCATTATGATTCATAAACTAACCTAGTTTGTGCCATTGTTTTGAAATGTCACCCATTAGAAGGAATGATTAATCCATCAATATGCATGATCTAAATAGTAATAAGGATCATATCATTCATGGTATTAAGAAAAAATATAGAAGAAAAATAGTCTCCCACATATTCTCATCATATGAAGAAATAATATCATGTGATAATAAGATAAATAAAGATTTATATGAGTCGTACAAAATTAATGTAATGTAAGAGAAGAAGAGAATGATGGAGAAAGTGTTAAATAAGGAAAACAGGGAATGAAGGATTTTACCTTATGTGATAATTGTGGATAGAATCACCTTTGTAATGCTTGAATGGAGTGGAAGTTTTTTTATATGTGTAGAGAACATGTACACCAGGTTCATGATTTCAAGGTCTTGAAAAAAGGTCTCAAATGTATAGTGCTTCATCTGCAAGGATTTGGGACACTATGAGAATAAATATCCAAATAATCATAGTATGCCCCTAATTAAACTATTGAATAATAATAAAGTTATGATACTACCATAGATGAAGAGGAATGACTAGTGTTCTTATGCTGTTATTAAAGAACTATTTCGTTTGAGTGTAGTATCAATGATGTATGGGTTATATGAATTATGGAAATAAATATAGATTGTACTATAGTACTATTTCATTGAGGATTTGAGATTATATGGTTCTAAAAAAGTGACTCAATATCAAGATAAACTTTTTTGGAAAATACATGGTTGAAGGATAGAAAATCCTTAATATGTTGCTGATACTCAGGTAGTGATTTTGGATAAAGATATGATTGATTTTGATAAATTATATTCAATATTCTTGAATACTTTGAAACAAATTAATTGTTTTTTTATTCCATTATTTTTGTAGTCTACAACATTTTTGGATATTAGGAGTATATCTGGTATACTATGATGCATAAGGGAGCATGAACTAGTGTAGAAAATGTTTTTTACGTCGGTTATTTTTTATTTTTTACGTTAGATTTTGGCCGACGTTTTCATAGGAGATGTTATAAACATTGTTTTTTACATCGGTTATTTTAAAACCACTGTAAAAACCAATAAATCAAAGCCTTTTTCATGTCAGTTCCTCAAAAAATGATGTGGAAAAAATTCATATTCATGCTTTATTACATCAGTTTTTAAATAACCTGTGTGTTATATAATTTATTCTGTAGGTTATTATATAACCGACATAATAAACTACTCAACCGAAGGGTTTTTCACGTCAGCTATGAAAATAACTGAGGTGATAAAATAGTCTAGAAAGAATTTTTTATGTTGTTTAAATAATAACCGACTAGAAAACATGTATACTACATTGGTTATAAAATAACCAACATAAAAAGATATTCCATTCCATTTATTACTTCAGTTAGGAAACTACTAACATAAAAACCTATTCCAATGCATTTTTATGACGGTTTTCAAATAACCTACATTACAACCCATTCCCATGTATTTTTTAAGTCGTTTATAAAATAAATGACGTAAAAACCAATTTTTTTTAATAAAACTGTTCAACCACAACTATTTCCTTCCAAAGAAGACCTAAAATAGACCAAAACCAGGCCAAAACAAGACAACCCCCCCCCACCCCGCCCCACTGGACAACCCTCCCACACCCCTGGAAACCCCCACCCCACTGGACAGCCCTCCCACACCCTTGGAAACCCCCACCCCACTGGAAACACCCCACACACACATGGACTGCCCCCACCCTCCTCGATAGCCCCCACCCCCTTGATAGCCCTCTCACCTTCCTGGTCACCCTCAAATCTCCATAGACACCCTGGACAACCCCACCCCAGTTGACAGCCCTCCCACACCGATAGAAACCCCCACCCCCAGGACACCCCCACCCCGTGACACCCCCTAGACAGCCCTCCAAGCCTCTTAGAAACCCTTCCACCCCCATGGACACCCTGCAAACGCCCCACCACACTGAACTACCCTCCCACACCCATGGAAACCACCAAACCCACTGGAAACCCCCACACCCCTGGACACCCCTGGACTCCCCTGGACACCCCACCAACCTGTATTTCCCTCACACCCTCCATGACACCCTCCCATCACATGGGAACCCTTGACACCCCCCACCGCACCCCACTGAACAACCCGCCCACAACCCTGGAAACCCCCACCTCACTGGACACACCCAAACACACACCACTGGCCAACCCCATGGACTGCCCCCAACCCTCCTGAACATCCCCCACTCCTGGACATCCCTCCTACCCACATGGACACCCCCACCCCCTGGACACCCTGGACACTCCCACACCCCTAGACAACCCCCACACACCACTAGAAACTCTCGTACCCCCCCTAGGCACCCCTAGACATCCCCACCCCCACCATCGTGGATAGCCCCCCACCCACTTGGACAACCCTCCCACCCTCCTGGACATCCCCACCACCATGGACACCCTTGAAACCCCCCACGCTCATGGACAACCCTCCCACACCCCTAGAAACCCCCACCCCCTGGACACCCCCACACCCCTGGACAGCCCCCACCCACCAAGACAGCCCCCACTCCCTAGGATTTCTATCCCACCCTCTTGGACACCCTCCCACCCACATGGACACCATTGACACACCCTAACCCACTCTATCCCCCCCCCCCCACATCCCACATACCCCTCCACCCAACTAGACACCACACACACCCATGGACACCCCCTAGATAGCCCCCACCACCCTCACAGATATCCCCACCCTCCCAAATAGCCCCACCCTCCTGGACACCATCTCACCTCCATGGACTCCTTGGATACCCCCGCCCCACTAGACAACCCTCCCACACCTCTGGAAACCCCCCACCCTCAGGACACCCTCACCCCCTAGGACACCCCCTGGATATCCCTCCAACCCTATTAGAAACCCTCCCACACCCATGGACACCCTTGACACCCCCACCCCACTATATATCGCTCCCACACCCCTAGACACCCCCACTAGATACCCTCACACCCCTAGACACCCCCACCCCCATGGACACCCTGAACCCCCCCCCCCCCCCCAATAACCCCGGAGTGCCCTCCCAAACTCCTTGAAAACCCCACCCCTTGGACACCCCCCACAACCGTAGACATCCCCTACACAGCCCCCCCCCCCCCCCCAACCTCCAAGAGAGCCCCCACCCTCAGGACAACCCTCCCACACTCTTGGACACCCCCCACCCCATGGACACCCTAGAAACCCACACCATTGGACAACCCTCCCACACCCCTAGAAACCCCCTCACCCATAGACCCCCCCCACACCTAGAAATCCCCCCCCCCACCCTCTTGGACAATCCCCACTCCCCTGGACAGCCCTCCCACTATCCTAGACACCCTCCCACCACCATGGACACACTGGACACCCCTAACCCACCAGACATCCCTCCCACACCACTGGAAAACCCCTCCCTAGTTGTCACCCACACACCCTCTGACACACCCTTGAAAGCCTCCCCCCTCATGGACAACCTCCACCCCCTTGGATACCCCCCCGAACAAACCCCCCCCCCACTCTCCTAGATATCCCCCACTCCCCTGGACATCCCTCCCACACATCTGGACACCCTCCCACCCCCATGGACACCCTGGATACCCCCACACCTCTGGACCCCCCCCCCCCCCCCCCGCACACGACTAGAATCCATACCAGAAAAACCATTATAACAAGACAAAACAAGAAGTAGAGAAAAATTAAACATTCAGATATATAACATTCAAAAAAAGACAATTTGAACTAAAAAATCCTAAATCCAACATAAATGACTAACAAATATACAATTATAATGATATTATTCAAAATTACATTTTACGCTACAAACTAACTAAAATCCAATCAAACCTATAAAATAATTTTACCATTCCACATGTAAGTGTTTGGATTGTTGAAAACTATAGGGTGGACGGTCATCAAATAGCTACAAATTAAAAGGATATTAGTTAACATGTATGATGAATAAATCAAATGAAATATTATGGAAATGTTTAAAAGGAAATCTTACCATGTCAAAGTTCACAAGTGTTCAGGTTGTAATTATTTCATACATAAATCTTTACAAATAATATCTAAATTCGATGACACCTTGTTGTTCATCACAATTCTGTTTAAATGATTGTAAATTCAAAATATTAGTTTTATGAAATACATCAACAATTGAAAATTATAAATTTATATTTACCTTTAATTTTACATATGTGATCATAGCACGTCTATTCTTTGTGTTTTTTTTCATGTAAACCCATCCACTATTGGAAAATAATACGAATTGTAAAATTGAAAATTCATTATAATATAAAAACACATTAAGAAATTGAAACAAAATTTTCAAAAAAAAATCTTAAAACAATATTGTACATCACCGTGGATAGAGGAAATCCAATAAAGTGTTTTCTTCATTGGGAAAAAACACCGAACATCCAATGATCACTTATAAATGAAAATTTAATGTTAGTGGTTTTTTATGATAAAAGATAATGAGGGATTCACCAGAGATATTTTTCATACCTCAAACAAAAAGGAATCATCCAATAATGTGTGACTGTTTTCTATTCAAATCATTCAGTAATATAAAACATTCTTTGTTCATCATCCAATGCATGTTCTTTAGGGGAAATCAAATGTGGGTCCAATAATCTATATACATCTATCCTCTCATTATTCTCACATATTTTATAAAGATACATAATACAAAACGGACATAATTATACACTTTTAATAAATATAACACATGGAATTTGTGTCAAGACGTACATGGAAAAAGTTTTCCCCATATTTAGGCACAAATTATCTCTAGTAACAAGTTACATGATATCTTTTTTCAGAATCCCCACATTTATTGCATGTCCAAAAACATGATCTTCCATTGCAAACTCATAATAATCCACCAACAAATTTGAATATGTTGACAATATGTCAAGACTACAAGAATTTTTATCTGATGTCATATCCATTTTTCATTGTTGTTTCCTATACAATATTTCATTATCTTTGAAGTATTTATGTAAAAATAAATAGAAAAATGTATTTTTCTTCAAATGTAAAAACTACTTTAATAAAAAAAATAGAAGATTTAGCATACATACCTATATGGTAATGAGTCGCAGAAGTCTTGATGGCCAAATTAAAAAATCGCCAATACTATGTCCAACTGTCATCACGTCATCTATAGGTAATGGTACTCGAGATGATCTATCAATAATATTCTCTACAGTGACCCTATGATTCTGTACCTGAAATTATTAGTGATTAAATGTGTCTCCTATACATTATACCTGCCCATTTGCAACTATATGATGTTGAGGATCATCAACATACAACTCATAATAATTAGGAAGAAGCGGTAGAGAGTAGGATAAAAAATAAGGTCCACAGGCTGAGGATGGGGTGTGGGGGATACTTGAAGAAGTGGAAGATAAATAATGGGGTCTCCAGGGGGTGACGGAGGAGTGGGAGCTGCAGTCTAAAATTTTCTTTGCATATATGCAAACATAGAATGTACTGGAACTCTAATCGTTTTCTCCATCGTCGCATTAATATTATGAACATCAGCCTTCAAGAATTCCATTTTTTTATAAACACCCTCAATGTATGGAATTTAAGAATATGACAACACTTTTCTTACTGATACACCCGTCGAATATCCTCGTATATGAACATGTATGTCTCTAATACATCTGATCTACCATGAAAGGTACTTTTAAGCAATAACAAAAATGTTTTGTTGTGCTCATTCAAAATCCAAATTTCTTTATTGTTTGGATGAAATTGTTTCAACTCATTAATTTTCTCTATGATATACAGTTGAGCATCATCTATGATATTGAAGATGTATAATTCTAACTTCTTCATCTGTTCATCTGACAAAGATTTAAATTTCTAGCAACTAATCCCCTTTCCCACATTATTAACTCATTCATGGTGATTTAGAGACGAACCTATGTTCTCCATCGCAACCATGTTGCTCATACAAAACTCCTCAACCTCCTCAAAAATAAAATTTTCAATAATGGAGGCTTAAGGTCGATATAGATTCTTAACATACCACTTCAATATTTTCATGTACCATTCAAAAGGATGTATCCAAAAAATATATATAGTTCCACAAAGCATTATTTCTCGAACATGATGAATCATTTAATGCACCATTATATCAAAAAAAAGATGGAGGAAAATGAATTTCCAACTGAAAATAATATAGAAATTACATCCTTTTCCAAAATGTTCAAAGAATTCATATTGATCACCTTATTATAAATTGAATTGACAAAATAACACCACTTCATTAATGTATTTCTGACATGGTTGGGAAATACTCCACGCAATGCAACTGGTAGAAGTTGTTGCATCATGACATGATAATCATGAGATTTCATAACTATCATCTTAAAATCCATCAAAGAGAATTATTTTTACATTTGAATAATATCCTTGAGGCACTTTGATGTCCTGAGGACACTTAAAAAAGATAATTTTCTCCATCTTTGATAATGTGTGTCATGTTGGGGGAAGAAATTTTCATCTTCAATTAAGAGTGTGAGGTAACTCCAAATGTATTCCCATTGATAATAAGTCTAATATTGCATTCAACCCATCTTTTGTTGTCCCATTAATATCTAACAATGACCCAATAAAACTATCACATATATTATTATCCACATTCATGAAATTAATATAATGTTTCACTTCATGATATCTCCAATATGGTAGCTCAAAAAATATTGACCTTTTCTTTTAAATATGTCTATCATTATTAGATTTCGGTGCCTTTTCCAATGTCACATAAAGTTTTTCCACTCACTCAAAATACAGATCAATGGATAAAGGTTTTGGATAAATATCAAAGTTATGTGAGCCATTTAATTCCTTTTTTAGTCTTCTATAAGATTGATCCATAAGTAAAAACTTTCAATGACCCATGTACACTATTTTCCATCCAGGATGCAATTAGCAATATTAAGTCTGTTGTTTGCAATGTAGACATGCTTTATGCCCCTTAACACTATGTCCAAAAAAAGTTCATTAGATGGGAAGTCATTAATCGTGAACATAAGTACATAATGCAGTTGAAAATATTACATTTTATATGAATCATATACCCTAACACCATCCTCCCATAAATGTATCAAATCATCAATCATTGATCACAAGAAATCATCATTATCATTTTTGTGTTTCTTTATACCATAGATAATTAACATTAACATGAATTATATTCATAGTATACAAATATTAATAGAGAGGTTGTAAATTACCAATAAAACAGGCCCTGAAAAATGTGTCCTACTGAGGGTTCTGTATTGATTCATTCCATATGTGCACAACCGTAGTCTGATATTTCTAATTTCATTTCAAAATATAGGATATTATACATCAATTTTCTTCCATTGTGGAAAATATGCTAGATGATGTATTTTTCCATCACCTATCCACTAAAAAACATGAAATCTTAACCATTTTGCATTATGTGAATTAGAAAATAAATGTATCAAACTATGAATTATCGGAAGATAAAAAAATACCTTTGAAGGTATCTTTGTAATCTCTACATCAGCCTGTGATTTTTCTTTCAATATATACCATGATGTACCCCATTTAGAAGACTCTGACATAAATTCATATTCTTCTATATATATCATATAATATTTCAGATATGCCTTTATTTTCTTGAATCCCAATGCCATCAGGAATAATATTTTCTTGGCCTTATATTGTGAATCTAGAAGTTCATTGTATTTTGGAAGAATGTATTTGAACAATTGTAGTTTCTTTTTAAAACTTATGTCACTCAATACATGTTTTAAATTCAGGTATATCAATCATAACATCACTGAAAAAATCATAAAATCCATGAAACTAGGATACAATGGTTTTTCATCATCACTATATAGATGCACAACCGTCAGTTATATCTAAATTTGTTGTGTTGTAATATCGCAGATAATTTCATCAATTCTATCAGAGTTACCGTCTTGCAAATCATTATCACCAGTAGATCTGAAATTCTGTCCAGTTTCAGCATGCCAAATACAAGGACAGTAACTTTCAATAAAACCATTACAAATTAGATGATATTTGATGTCTCTACTTTTCAACTTCTTCATATAAAAACATTTTAGGCATGGATAGAAAAAAATGTCACTTCTTGGAACATTTCGTTTAGAAAATTACAAAAGGCATCAACACCTTCACCAAATTCATTATACATTCGACGTGCCCTAATCCAACATGGAATCATTATTACTTATAACAAGTATCAAAATGTTACATCTTGTTAATATAAGATAAATATATATTTATATGAAAAATATGATAATTAGAATGTAAAACAATATTGAAATATAAAAAAAATCTATGCGAATTTTAAAAAATATTCATGAATTTAATTTTAAAATATATATAGTTATATATTACCATTTTAAATTCATCTTGGACTCATTATTCTTACGGTACACAAAGAATACATCCTGGTGAAACTGGATACCAAATTCATTATTCAGTAAAAAAGAAATATGAAGTATAAATATTAAAATATTTATACATTAACTACTAAATATTTCACATATCCTAATGATTTGAAACCATTGTGATAGCCCCTTAAACCATTTGGATAGAATACCCCAATATTTTCACAGACCATTGGCATGAAGATCATTGCAATAGCCATATACCAACGATTATACATGAATCATTGGTATAGACAACCTGAAGATAAAATATTTCAATAGTTTCAATGAAACTGTTGGAATATATATATATATATCATGGTGGTGTACAAGGGGGTGGGGGCTGTCTAGGGGGTGGTGCGTGCTGTCCAAGGTGGTAGGGGTGTCCATCGGGGTGGGGGCCTATCAAGGAGGGTGTCCATGTGGGTGGGGGTGTTAAAGGGGGTGCATATTTTATAAAAATATGCATTAAAATGATTTTAAAAATAAAATATTGTTATATATAACAATTTTAGATTCATCTTTCATCCTTTCTTCTTAAGGTACACCAAGAATACATCCTGGTGTAACTGGATACCAAATTTACCCTTTGTAAAACAGAAAAATAAAGTGTAAATATTAAAATATGTGTACATTCACTACTAAAAATAACACATATCCCAATGATTTGGAACCATTGGGATAGCCCGTGAAATCGTTGGGATAGAATACCGCAACGGTTTCACACATCGTTGCCATGATGGTCGTTGAAATAGTCGTATATCAATGATTCTATAGGAACTGTTGGTATAGACTACCTAATGATAAAATATTTCAATGGTTTCAATGAAATCGTTGGGATATATATACCAAGGGGGAGTCCAAAGGGGTTGGGATCTATCCAGGGGGTGGTGGGGGCTGTCCAAGGGGGTAGGGGCTATCCACAGGGTTAGGGGCTGTGCAGGGTGACCAAGGGGGTAGGGTGTGTCTAGGGGGTCGGGGACTGGTGTCTGGGGGGATGAGGGGGTTGTCCATACCCCTACCCCATTAGGGACCACCCCACCCCCCATGGACACCACATGGACACCACCACCCCCTAGATAACCCCCACCACTAAATAGTACCCCCACCACCTCTAGACAACACCACCCCCAGACACCCCCACCACCTTGATACCACCTACCCCCTTGGATAGCCCACTCACCCCCCTAAACACCACCCCACCCCTGGAAACCCCCATCCCTCTAGAAACCACCCCCATACCTACCCACTTGGACACCCCATGCACACCCCATCCCCCTAGATAGCCCCCTCACCCCCTATAAACTACCCCCATCCCCTGGACACCGTACCCCCTTGGAAAGCCCCATCTCCCACTAGACCTCACCCCACTCCCTAACCCATTGGACACCCCCAAGACACACCCACAACATGAAGACACCCCCACCCCTAGACACCCCCATCACCCTCTAGAAACCACCCCACCCCCCATGGATAGCCCCACCCCCTTAGAAAGCCTTCACACTCCATGGAACACCACCCCCACACCGTTGGACAACCCCTGGACACCACCACTACATTGGACATCCCCCACACCC
Organism: Viscum album; assembly: GCA_963277665.1. Lineage (NCBI taxonomy): Eukaryota > Viridiplantae > Streptophyta > Magnoliopsida > Santalales > Viscaceae > Viscum > Viscum album. The sequence goes on from OY728126.1 coordinate 535,847,151, forward strand.
ATGACATCCCCCAACCCCTCTAGAAATCACCACCCCCATGGAAAGCCCCCTCACCCCCAAGACACCACCCCAACCACTTGGACACCCACTGGACACCACCACCACTGAGATTTCCCCCACCCCCTGGATGGCCCCCCAACCCCTCTAGATAGCCCCGCCCATTAACATCCCCACCCCTAGAAATCCTCTCATCCCCAGGACACCACCCCCACCCATTTGGACTCCCCCTGAACACCACCACCCCCTTGGACACCCCACACCCCCTGGACAGCCCCCAACCTCTTTGGACAGCCCCCACCCTTAGACACCCCCACCCCCTAGACTCTCTATACCCCCATGAACATCCCACTCACCCCCGAGACACCACCCCTACCCCCTGGACACCCCCACCCCTGTGGAAACCACCCCCACCCCCCATAGACACCCCACCCCCTAGACACCACCACCACCCCCTACCCCCCTAGACACCCCCTAGACACCACCACCACCCCCTACCCCCCTAGACACCCCCTGGACACCCCACCCCCTAGATAGCGCCCACACCCATGGAAACCATCCCCACCCCCTGGACAACCCCACCCCCAAATAAATCTTCCTCTCCCCCTGGAAACCACCCACACCCCTGGACACCCCTACCCCATTGGAAAGTCCCCTCACCCCCTGGACACCACCCCCACCCCCTTGGACTCCCCCTGGACACCACCACCCCCTTGGATAGCCCCCACTCCTTTGGACAGCCCCCTACCCCCTAGATAGCCCCCAACACTATAGACTACCCCACCCCCTAGACAGACCCCCTATCCCCAGTGCTTTGAATAGTACCCCACACCCTGGACAGTCCCACCCCTATGGACACACCCTTGGAAACCCCCACCCCCTGGACACCCTTACCCACTTGGACATCCCACTCTCCCCCTAGACACCACCACACCACACCCCATGACACCCCTATCAACATGGACAACCCTATCATCCCCTGGACACCCCCTCCCCCTTGGACACCCCCAACCCCCTTGGACAGCCCCCACACCCCCTCGACAGAATCCCACACCACCATTGACACTAGCAGGACACCCCCACCCCTTTGACACCATAACCCACTTGGATATCTCTCCACCCCCATGGACACGCCCAGTACATGAACACACATATGATAGAACACACAAAAATTGTAAACTTTCTTGATAACACTTCCAATGGTTTATTTTACAAGAAAAAAATTTAGCATGGAATAAATGAACACTATGAAGCTTACAATGATAACAAGAACAATGATAGAAAATAACATCTCAAAAAAATAGTTTAGGGCATCACGAAAACTAAAAACTGAAACTGAGCCATGTGAGGCTTACTTGAGTGTTACAAGTCGACCTGATGGATCTCATGACAATAAAGATGATCAATGATGATGGAAAAACAATGCTACATGGGACAACTTCAAAGAATACTTTTTAGGTTTTCTGCGCAAGTGAGATGAGTCGCAGGTCTCCTGATCGATGAAAAAAAGACTAAATACAGGATGTGATAATCATATAAAAGCATTATCACGTTGGATATTTAATAAATAACATGATAAACTATTTTTTATGTTTATACAGTAGGTTATTTAATAACTGACATAGAAAATTATTTTTCACGTCGGTTATAAAATAACCCTTGTGATAAATGGTGCTTTATCACGTCAGTTCTTTTGATAACTGACATGATAAATTGCAGAGATTTTCTTTATCAAGTTGATTATTTTATACTTGATGTGAAAAAGTGCATAGATTTGATATATCATGTTGTTTATAAAATAACAATCCTAACAATTATAATATAAGTTTTTATTAGGTCCGTTATAAAATAACCAACGTAAACATTTTATTCTCATCGATATATCACATCAGTTATACAATAACTGACATGATAAATTAATTTTTACAGCTTTGAACATAGGTTATATAGAACAGACATGAAAAATGCCGATGTGTTAACTTTTTTCCCACTAGTGATGAATTTAAAAAATAAGGTTTTATGGTAGTTCAGGGTGTCACCTTGTTTTTAAAGAATACATGATGAAGTTATTGACATGTTGTTACGTGGAAAATAAGATTTTAATTGTGTTTACCTTCCTTAAAAATTGTGGACTATGTGTTTGGACTGAATAATTTTGAATAAGTCTAAAGGTTGGAATATATTAAGATTGATATTTGATATTATTGTTGAGGTTAAAGCATTTATTATGATTATTTTTTGATTATTATAAAAAGGACAACCCGAAGGATAGGTGAAAACTCGTCGCATCTGGCAAGGCCACGATACTTGATCCCGCAACCAAAGGGATACAATGGTGCATCACCTACCACTGGCCTATGTGATGTATTGGTTTTTATAATGTAGTTTTTTTTAAATGTTCTCATAGATGAATTACAAATTAATTTTTTTGTACCCCATTATGATTAGGATAAATATAATATTTTTGAGTTCTATTATCTTTTGGATTGAAAGATGAGTTTGTGGTATAAATTAGTAAACTGATGGAACTCTAATTGTCAAGTGAATTTTATTGCACTTATTCTATGAATAAATTAATTATGAATCATTATGGAAGGGTTCTTCAAACCAAAAATTTATTATCCTAATAACTTATATTTTTTTGAACTGATGATATTTTAAAGCGTCATAGATTGATGGCTTTGAGACCATCAAGTTTACACTTGTTTGTGATTGATGACCTCGATCACTCCCTATAAATATTTACGTTTTATCTATAATTATGTGCCTCCAGTTTCAGCCAATTTTCATCTAATAGAGATTATAATTTGGTGGTGACTTTTTCATTTCTCTTTCCCTCTTGTAAAGACTAAATTTTATTAACCTAATTTCTGATGTGGGTTTTATACAAAATAATTTTTCTATTTTAAACAATTTAATTTTAAAAAAAAATTTCCAATTGCGATGAAACAATTTATTGAAGGATGAAAGAATGTGTCACCCCAAGATTTCATTGTACGTCATATCTTCAATGTAATTCAATAACTTGCTCAACAAGAAATACTGAGTTCGTAGGAACCACAACTTACCTAACTAACCATTCAAAAAGTAAGTATAAATAGTATTAACTGAATTTTGAACATGTATAATCCATATAATTTAAGAATCCATATTATATATTTTTTAGACATAATATATGAAAAAATTATTATTTTTCATATAAAATAAGTATTTTTCAGAAAATGCAATTTTACCACCTTTTAATGGTGAGCCCTTTTTAAAACCAATATTTGAAACTTTTATAAAATTAATTTAATTAAATTAAATTATTATTTAGAAGCGAGATATAAAAATATATTTTGGAGTAATTTGTGTTACTTTTCTAATAATATTCATATTTTGATGAATAGTGAAAAATACTAAATTTTAATTGAAAAAAACATTTTTAATTGAAATAACTTGTTTTGATAAATTATTAATATGAATGTTTTGGAAGTATAATTAGATTATATTTTTATAATTTAATAATATTTAGGTCATTATAATTAATTTCACATTATAATTTGACATAAACACATGTCAATTTTTTGATAGTTTTTATTTTTTTTAAACCAGTTTTTTGATATTTACAATGGAATTAATTTGATATTAATTAATGAAATTTATATAATTTCAATTTGATAAAATAGAACACATTTTTGAAATTGTGAAAAAATTATCTTAGACTGTTTTTTTGGTATTTTTCTGAAAACATTCAATTTTTTATGAATAGTTAAAACACTGTGTTGTTATTTAAAGTTGATTTTTTATTTATCTAATTATTTATTTTATTTCAATATATTTCAAGTGAAAATAGATATAAAATAATTATATAAGTTCAATTTAATTCATTGTAGTCATTTTATAATAAAATTATACATATATATATAATTTTATTGAACCTTTTAACATTATTTACCCACCTTCTAGGGACATTTCCAAATTTTCATAAAACATAATTTTACAACTTTTGTGAATTTAATTTCAAAAATATTAGAGACACGGTTTAAATCAGTAAGTAAAATGTTGTTCAATAAGATGACAATATTTGTTGTGATTAGTAACTTTTGACTTTTATTTACCATTGTTAATGTAAATATGGTGATTGAAGGTAAAAATGAAATTATAATTACCGTAACACATGTCCTAATTCTATTGGATAAGGGTATTTTCCCCAAACCAACCATATGAATAAAATATGATCTATTGGGTCCATATGGATTAGATTAGGACATTTATTACTATTTTATTTAGAGAAGAGTTAAAAGTGTTAAATTAAATGATTAACAACTAATTTTTTTTAATATAGGGTTATACAGAAGATGAGTTTGACTATAAATATTTATTATTATGATAAAAAAATTTTCCTACATAATAGTATTTTATTTATATTTTTTAAATATTAAATAATTAAATTTATATATAAAACAATGACGTTGTTGTAATTACTTTAACAATGAATGATTAAAATAATTGATATTATAAATATTAAAATAAATGTAAATTGATGGTTTTTATTACATCCACAAATTTTATAGGCTAATATGACATGTTTAGATTGATTAAATAATTTTATTTGAAGTGATAAAGTTGTTATGACTTTAACTAAAGAAAAATATCAAATATTGTCAAAATTGACATAAATGAGTATTTAAAAAAAATATTACATTATTAATTGAAATAATATTTATAAATATATATGGATCATCCAAATGACTAATATAAGGTTATTAATGTTAATAATAAACCACTTGGGGTTTTATTGGATTTTTATAGGAAGTTTATTAACCATATATTATAATAATACTAGAATACATGGTAAAAGTTAAACTATTAAACTAAGAGTTAAATCTAAAATATAAGGTCAATAAGGTGACATAAACTTATATAAATGTATTTTTTGAAAGATCTACGACCCATACCTACCTTATCCTGAAAATAAATCATTTTTGAGCCAATAAAAATCTAACATTATTTTATAATAAAATAATATTTCAAACATTTTCCTAAAATGACCAACACCTCTTTTATAAAATTGTAATTCCCCATCTCTTAAAATAACACCTCCAAAGAAATTTGGATTGGCCAAACCTAGAACAAATCTCCTCCCAAATTCCTTCACTTCAACCTAGAGGTCTTCAATTGAAAATAAAGCCAACCTATGGAGCCTTTTTTTTCAAAAAAAATGAAACACCCAAAGAAGAGGTAATTATTTTTTTCACATCATTCAAAGTTCTGTTCTTCTTCCACTTTCACTATTTTGTTATTTCCATACCACAATAATAACAGAAGTACCTTATACATACTATGATTTTATTATAAATATTTTACAAACATTATCATTATTCTATTCATCCTGTGAATGATAACGTCACTATACGTGCGTATGTATGGCTTAACGTCTTCACGCAGTGGTGTAATTTCTTATTCAACAATATGTCATTTGGATGGATATAATGATGAGTAATATGTATATTAATATATAGAATAACTTGATAATTTCTCTGTATAATTAATATACCATCCAGCTACACTCCTTTCAATCAACAATGAAATGATATCGTCGCTTGTGTGTAAGTACGACTTAACGTCTCCATGATGCGATGAGATTAATTTCAAGGTTCATTATTCAATGATGATTATAAATATATATTGTTAAAAAGTATATAATATATATCATAATAACGCTACTAGAGAGAGATATATATATATATATATATTTACTAACATATATCTTATTCACTTACTTCTGTTCAACACGATATGAAAACGGAAACAACATTTATGCATACGTACGACCTACCATATCCACGAACGGTGTTTTCCATTTCCTATATCTGTCTATGATACATATTTATATTATAAATATATATTATATATAAACAAATTTTTATATTCTTGATGTATATAAATCATGATACTAATTATACAATCAAGAAAAACAAGTTAAAACACATACAATAAAGAAAGAAATTATTACATGAAATGTCCTTTTATCATGAAAATATTTATTAAATAGGTAGTATAACGTCATTAATGAATATTTTATGATATAATAAATATTAATATGGTTCTGGTATAATTTGATAACATTATATGGTCATATACAAGAGTTTAAACGTATCCTCGGCTAAAGAAAAGTGCAAGGTAAGGGTTAATTCATCAATATCATTATTATCCAAGATTGTTTATGTGTACATAATTTTTTGTGAAATATTTAATATCCATATCCATGTTTAATAAAATACTTTTACAAAATTAATCATTTACGGTACAATTTAACTAACACATCATTTTAAATGTTATAAATAATTATTATTATAAATCTTTCTAATTAATGTCCATGTTTTCAAAATGGTTTTAATGATTTATTTATATAGACATGAGTGTTTTAAAATATTAATTACTTTAAAAAGTTTCAAAGTGGTATGGGACACTTTCTGTATCACCCTATGTTTCCATGGTACGTTTCACTTTGAATAGTATAGTAGCTTCTGTTGTACGAAACATTGAGTTCAAACACTCCACAACCAATGAAACTAGCCGTTATAAATAGTAATAACCAATTTTTAAACTTTAATAAATTTTATCTTAAAAAATAGACTTTAATTTTGGATTTGAAATATAGAAATTATTTTAGAGTGATTTTTTTCGGAAAACATTAAATTTTTGATGAATAGTGAAAAACAATGAGTTATTATTTAAAAATAACTTCTCATTTAAATAACTATTTATTTTATTTAAATTTATTTTAGGGTAAAATATATACATAACACTTATATTAGTTAAATGTAATTTATTTGAGTAATTTTATTATAATTTTAGATATATAAAAATTTTATTGATCTTTTTACCGTCTCTTACCCACCTCGTAGAAGCATTTGCAAATTTGCATAAAACATAATTTTACCATTTCTGTGAGTTTAATATCAAAATTATAAGAGACACGGTAAATATTAGTATGTATGATTTGATTCAATGAGATGAAAATAATTTTTGGTGAATAGTAACTTTTGTCTTTTATTTACCACGTTTAATAGTAAATAGGGTAATTGAGGTTAAAAATGACATCATAATTACCCTAAAACTTGTGATAATTCTATTGGATAAGTATAATTCGACAAAAAAATTATTGGGAATAAAATATGATCATCTTTGTTCCATTTGGATTAGATTAGGACATTTATTATTATTTTATTTAAAGAAGTGTTAAAAGAGTTAAATTCAAAGTTTAATAACTAATACATTTTTAATATAGGGTCACACACAATATAAATTCGACTATAAATATTAATTAGAAATATAAAATTATTTCCTACATAATGTTATTTTATTTATAATTTTTTGACATTAAATATTTTAATTTATTTGTGACACAATGATGATGTAGTAATTACCTTATTAATGAAATATTAAAATAATTGATATTATAAATATACAAATAAATGTAAATTGAGACTTTTGATCAATTACAATAATTTTTTATGTTAATATGAAATTTTAGGATGGGTTAAATAAATATTATTCTATGTGATAATGTTTTCTATGGTTTTCAAAAAAATCAAATGCAAAATTCTGTCCAAATTGACATAATTGAGTTTTTATAAAAAATACTATATTATTAATAGATATATTATTCCTAAAAACATATGGTTCATCCAATGGACTTATATATGGTTATATTTATTAATAATGAACAAAATGGGGTTCTTTTCTCTTGTTATATTATGTTTATTAACCATATAATATAAAAATACAAAGAGACATGGTAAATGTCAAACTATTTAACTAAGAGTTAAATCTAAAATATACTGTTAATATGATGACTTAAACATGGCTAAAAACTATTGGATGATAGTTTTTCGACCTATACCCACATTAGCCTCTCAATAAATCATTTTGGATCCATTAGAAACCGAAAATGATTTATTATAAAGTAATATTTCAAGCTTTTCCTAAAGTGACCCTCACCTCTATTATAAAAGTGCACTTCCCCTTCTCTTAATTTCTCACATCCAAAGACATTTGTCTAATACAAAACATTTCCAAATATCCTCCCAAATTCGATAAATTCATCATATAGGCCTTACATTGATCATAAATCCAACCTAAGGATCCCTTTTGATAAACTGAAAAGAAAACACCTGAAGTAGAAGTAATAATTTCTCCACCCTCTTTCAAGATATTTTCTCTTTCTACTTCCTCTTTATTTGTTGTTTCCATACCAAAATAATAAATCTAGTACCTTATACATACTGTAATGTTATTTTGAATATTATACAACCATATGTTTTATTCTATCAATCCTACAAATTACAATGTCACCATTAGTGCGTATGTACGACTTACTGTATCCACATCGTGGTGTAGTTTGTTATTCAAACACATCATTATTTGGGATGGGTATAATAATTAATATAACTGATGTAAATAAATACTATAACATGGTTATGATTATTTATAAATTATATACCATCCAATTACATATGATTTAACCATCTATATAATGATATTGTCTCTCTTGCATACGTACGGATTTCCATCTCCACGAACGCGATGAGATTCATTCCTCTTCGTAATCATTGAATAATAATTTTTCTTTTTATGATTATAAATAATTTTTATGAACATAATATCATTCTGTATATGAATCAAATACATCATATCAATAACAAATATGGCTTACGTAACCAAGAATATAAGGTAAAATAGATCAGTTAACACCCGAAACGATGATAATATTGAATTATTATTAACGAAGAAATATTAGAGGGTCATATATGATATCATATTTATTTATATTGTTCATTAGTAATTTACTAAAAATGATTTAACTATTATAAAAAAGGTTAACTTACCCTCCAGCAAGTAAAAGTACTAGGTAAGGGTTAATTTCACAATCTCTTTATTATTTGAGGTTTTTTACGTAAGTATCTATAGGGACCTCTTTATCATCCACATATGTGTTTTAATAAAATATAATTAAAAACATTTTTAATATTTATGATACTATGTGTTAAAGTCATTTCTACCTTTATTTTACCATATATCTTTTGAAAGGATTTTTTCTATCATTTTAAAAACATGGTACTTTATGACTTTTTCGACAAAATTAAGGTAAAAATGTCTTTTTTTAAATTATACGGTGAGTGGGGAAATTTTCAAATATTATATCATTATCGAAGTATCCCATAAATGATTATAAGAATATATTTAAAATAAAAGTTTTTTTATAATTATATTACTTTAAAATGATTTCAAAATAGATAGAGGTATTACTTTAAAAAGTGTGGATTTCATCTATGTCAACATGTTTTGATGGATTTTATGCTTGTGTGAAGATGACTTATTTTGATAAAAAAAATTATATATATTATTGAAGGGTTTGTGATATGTTTAAATGTGGATGTTTTGTTTTTAAACCATTAAAAGTTTATGGACTAATATTGATATTTCATCTGCTAGTTTCAATACGAATGTATATGTTATGTTTAATCCTTTTCATATGAGGATTTCATTAGACATAATAAGTGATGGGTGGAGACTGCTATAGCTCCTCGATGCATCGGTAGGTCTCATGAGACAACCTAGTATCTTAGAACAATGCATTGAGAAAATCTTATTTGTAGTCTGGGCACAAGGCCTTGACTATGTGTTTATGAAGTCTGGAATTATGCATTCCATCATTAGGAAATGGGATATTGAAATTACATGTGAATATTCAACTAGTAGAATAGACCTGGGAATAAGTAAATGGAATTATTTGATTTTATCTTTTTCATATTATGATGATGTTTATGTTCAAAAGTCTCTTGGTTTAGTCTTATACATTACCTTAAATGTTTATGCTTATTTATGAACGTTTCTACTATATTGTTATCCTTACTGAGCATCTGAGCTCACCCCTTTTTAGGTATTATTTTTCCCAGGATTTGAAGAAGTATTTAATGGTTCACCTGCCGGGATAGGCTAAGGATATAAGTGTGTTAAAGGTGAAAAAGTTTGTTAATGTTTTTATTTCATAATGTAATGTCATACATTTTAATGTATCTAGTACTTCTAAGGAAACTAAACTGATCAGTATTTCAGAACATGATTCCTTGTATCATTCCAATGTTATGTAATAATGCATAGAATGTGGGTGACTAGGATCAAGGAGTTACAGTTGGTATCAGAGGAAGTATAGTACAAACCTTGGAAACTAGATTTAGAAAAATTCTGATTAGAGAACATTACCCTAAGATATATTTTGAGGATTACTATAGAAGAACATCCTTGAATTTTGGTACTGTAGAGATTTTGTGAGTTTTCCAAGAAATAAATCACTATCTAGATATGAGTAAGTAGAGGATGATCTAGCACAGATGTACCTAGGGGTAAAACCCGAAAACACTACTTTGAGCTAGACTCGAATGAGAACTAGTGAACGACAACAGGTCTTGTTGCACTCTTGGAAACGACACTCCTAGAGGATATTCTTAGGATAATTATCATTTTATTTACAAACCATTATAAAGTGTTTATGACTATATAATTACTCAAAGTAATGATTTTTATGATTATGAATTATATCAATAAACAATTCAATTTATGTTAATTTATTTATAATTTCGGAATTATGTATTGAGATTCAAAAACTAATCTACTGTATGAAATTGTTTAGAAATGGAACCTAGTAGATGGATTGGAAGTTGTATCAACGCACATAATACATGTAGGGATTTCCCTCCTACTCAAGATAATTATAGTGGTGTTGGTGATGCAATTTGTGCTGAATATCTTATCACTATATTGGGATAACTTACTCGGGTTATGAATAATAACCATACCCATAGGGAGGACCATAATCCACAATGCGAAGGGTCACTGTTAGACCAATTCATGAGGAAAAAACCACAAAAATTCAATTAGATTACAAATCATTTAGTATCATAGAAATGGATAAGTTCCATAGAGAAAATATTTCACGCTTTGGGGAGTAGCAAAAGTGAAAAAGCATTCATTGATGTTTATCGCATCACACGAGATGCAGATCAATGGTGGTCATTGATTCAAAACAAAATGGAAGATGATGATGTAAAAAATATGGAATGGAGGGATATTTAAGAGATTTTCATAGAAAAATACATTCCTCGTGACCGTCAAGTGGATATAGAAAGATAATTTCTGTGTCTAAGGCAAAATGAGGATGATAATGTCACAAAGTATGACGCTAACTTTACAAGGATAGAATGGAATGATGCATATTATATACATAACCCAAGGAGTAATATAGATCAATTATTTGATGGGTTAAACCCATTTCTCATCTAGCATTAGTCTCACAAACCTTCTTATCATACAGAGATATTATCTCATGTGCTATCAAGACAGAAAAGGAATTCTCTAAGTCATACGACTTCAATGAAAATAAAGAGAAGAAGAGATATGATAAACACTCTAGAAATGAAAATATGGTGAAGAAGGGAAAAGTTGAATATCCATCCTATGGTAAATGTGGGAAGAAACGCCCTAGTAAATTCCTGAAGGGAATGGAAGTTTGTTACAAGTGTGGTGAAAAATGCCACTAATCTCATGATTACAAGGGGAATAAAGAGGATTTCAATGTTGAATGAAATAATTATAGAGAAAAGGGGCATTATGAAAATGGATTTCCTATGCTCCAAGGGAGCTTACATCAGAAAAGGCCAATAGAGCATGTTCTAGCTTATACGATCACTATTGTTTAGATTGAAGCTATGAAAGATGAGGTGGTAGTTAATTTAATAGTGTCATCAGGTTTAACCAGTGCTATATTTGATTCTAGATCATCACATTTTTCCAAATCATCCCAGTTTGCTAAAAAATTTAGATATTATCAATTTGACTTATGATGGGAGTTATTAGTCCAATAACCTAAGGGATGTATCATCGTAACAAAGTTATCTGAATCAATTCCAATTAAGGTATATAAATGTTCATAATTTCCTAATCTTATCGGCATACCCATGATTGAATTGGATATAATCCTCGGAATAGATTGGACTTCAGACCATTATACAAAAATTTATTGTAAGAAGAAGGATGATACAATTTTCAATGATGATAAGGAGTAACTTATCTTTAGAGTAGAAACATCACCACCTAATTCTTATCTAGATCGACCCCGAGTAGCTCTACTAAATTCAATTATTCCGGAGGTAGAAAATGAAATAACTATGGGTTAGGAAAAGAATGTTTGAATCGAGGATGTACATATTGTTCAACAATATGTTGACGTGTTTCTAGAGGATTTACCTAGACATCCTTCAAAACAAAAAATTGAGTTTTCCATTGATTTAATTCCTAGTTCATTTCCCACATCAAAGACACCTTATAGGATGGCCTCAGCTGGATTAGTGGAACAAAAGAAAAAACTAGTGGAATTAAGTAACAAGGGATTTATTCTCCCTAGTGTTTCTCTATGGGGAGCCCATATCCTTTTAGATAAGGAGAAATGTGGATCTATGAGTTTGTTCTTTGACTACAGGGAGATCAATAATATAATATAACGAACAAGTATCCCCTACCTTGCATTGATGATTTATTCGACCAGCTTCATGGAGATAAATATTTTTCAAAGATTAACCTTCGATATGGATATCATCAGTTGTGTGTGAATAAGAGAGAAATTCTGAAAAAAAAACATTTCGAACCAATTACGAGCATTACAAGTTACAGTAATGGCTTTTGGATTGACTAATTCAGCCTCAATATTTATGGATCTAATGAATAATGTTTTCAAATAATATCTTGATGAATTTTTTGTGGTATTTATTGATGATATCTTTGTATACTCAAAATACAATGAAGATCATGAAAATCACTTGCACATTATTCTAAAGACTCTTAGAAGATATGAATTATATGGGAAGTTTAGAATGTGTGAATTCCGGATTCAATATATTTATTTTCTTAGCCATACTATCTCTAAAGATGTAATCTCTGTTGATCCTACTAAGACAAAGGCAATCCAAGAATGGCCAGCACCGATGAGTATAATTGAGGTACACAGTTTTATTGGTTTAGTAGGTTATTATCAGCATTTTGTGCAGAATTATTCCGGATTGGAAGACCCATTAACCAAGATCACACGTAAAGGGGTTAAATTTGAATGGACAATAAAGTGTGAATAATGTTTCGAAGAACTGAAGAGAAGATTATTCAATACTCTTATATTAACTCTACCATCAGGTAATGATGGGTTTTTTATTTATAGTTAAGCTTCAATGAAGGGAATTTGTTGTGTTCTTATATATAATGACAGATTTTTTGCCTATGCATCAAGACATCATAAGATTTATGAACCAAACTATTCCACTCATGATATTGAGTCAGTATCTGTAATATTTTCTATGAAAATATGGAGACACTATCTCTATGGTGAAAAATGTGAGATATATACTAAACACAAGAGTTTGAAATATATTTTCTCATAAAAATAAATCAACATGAGGCAAAGTCGATGGCTTGAACTACTCATGGATTATGAATACACTATACACTACCACCTGAGGAAGGAAAATAAGGTGGAAGATGCTTTGTGTAGAAAGGATCATGGAGTTTTGAACAAGATGAGAGTTGAAAGGGATCATATTTTTAGGGATCAAGAAAAATGGATATGGGAATAACCATGGATGGTGGAACATCAATACTTTTTCAAATGGTTTCTAAAACATCTTTACTAGAAAGGATAAAAAGTACTCAGAGAAATGATGAGGAATTTCAAAAGAAGATTAATGCTGTTAATGAAGGGAGACTGAGTGACTTTATATATGAAGAAGGAATGTTGAAATTTGGGAAGAGACTGTGTGTTCCTAAAATACCTGATCTAAAAAAAGAATTTTTGGATTATGTTCATAACTCCAATTTTATATACCCCCTAGGAGCACCAAGATGTATTGAGTTTTGAAGGAACACTTTTGGTGGGACAACATGAAGATGGAGACTACTAATTTTGTGTCAAGATATATGGTTTCTAAACAAATGGAAGCTGGAAGGAAATATCCTAGATGATTCATGCGTCCTCTTCCCATACCTGAGTGGAATGGGATAATATTACGAAGTACTTTTTCATGGGGCTACCAAAGACTCCTTGAAGGAATGATGCAATATGGGTCATTGTCGATCGTCTTACCAAGTCAGCACATTTTTTTCTATAAGTGAAGATTTACCACTTGAACATATAGGAAGACTGTATATTAATGAAGTTGTAAGACTCCTGGTGTACCCCTATCGATTGATTCTGTTCGTGATCTCCATATTACATCATGATTCATGAAAAGTATTCAGAAGGTCCTAGATACTTAAGTTTGTTTGAGCACTACCTAACACCCTCAAACTAATGGACAATTATAACGAACTATTAAAACATTAAAATACATGTTGATATCATGCTCACATGACTTTCAAGGCATGTGGTATCATTATTTACCTCTGGTAGAATTTTCCTTTAATAATAGCTTCTATTCAAGTACTCTGATGGCACCATATAAAGCGTTATATGGAAATAGATTTCGTGCACCAATGTGTTGGGATGATGTTGGTGGAAGAAAACTCGTAGGCCCAGAAATTGTTGAGGAAACTATGGAAAAGGTGATGGTAATCCAAACCTACCTCAAAGCAGCTTAATGTTTGGGAAAGAGCTATTTTGATAACTGAAGGAAAGATTTGGAATTTCAGGTAGGGGATCATGTTTTCTTGAAGGCATCTCCATGGAAGGGTGTTATATGTTTTAGTAAGAAGGGTAAATTGAGTCACATGTACATCAGACCTTCTGAAATTTTTGAATGAATTGGGGTTGTAGCTTGCTGTTTGGAAATGCCACCATGTCTCTCCAATGTTCACGATGTGTTCCACATATCACTATTGAGAAAATACATGCCTGACCCAACACATTTACTCACCTATGAGAAAATTGAACTGGAACCTGATCCATCTTATTATGAAGAGCATGTCAAGATTACTAATATAGGAGAACAATTGCTGATAAACCAGATGACTCATTTGGTAAAAGTTCTATGGAGAAACCATAAAATTTAAGAGGCAACGTGGGAACCCGAGAAACTTATGAGGAAGAACAACCGGAATCTTTTTATACAAAAATATTCTAAAAAATTTGAGGATGAAATAATTTTAAGGAGGGGAGAATGTAACACCCCAAGCTTCCACAATAGGTTTCCCTTTGAATAATACAATAGCTTTTGTTGTACGCAACTTCGAGTTCAAACACACCATAACCAATCAAACTAGCCGTTATGAATACAAATAAACACTTTTGGAAATTTTATAAATCTTATCATTCATAATGAAATTTATTTTTGGATTCGGAATATCGAAATTAGCTTACGGTGTATTTTTAGTATTTTTCAAAAAACATTCAAATTTTAATGAATAGTGAAAAACTTAGATTTATTGTTTAAAACTGACTTTTTATTTAAATAATTATTAATTTTATGTAACTTTATTTTAGGTCAAAATAGATAAATAATACCAATATAAGTTCAATTTAATTCACTATAGTCATTTTGTAATATGTTTAGATATATAAAAATTTTATTGAACATTTTACCGTTTTTTACCCACCACGTTGGAGCATTTGAAAATTTGCGTAAAACTTAATTTTAACTATTCTGTGAGTTGAATTTCAAAAAACCGAGAGAAACAGTTAATATTAGTATGTAAAATGTGGTTCAATAAGATGAAAATAATCTTTTCTTAATAGTAAATTTTGACTTTTATTTACCATGTTTAAAATTAAATAGGTAATTAAGGGTAAAAATGATATCATAATTACCCTAACACTTGTCTTAATTCTAATAGATAAGTTAAATTTGACCAAAATAAATTAGGGAAAAAATATGATCCTATTTGGTCAAATTGGATTAGATTAGGACATTTATTATTATTTTATTTAAATAAGAGTTAAAAGAGTTATATTAAATGTTTAATAAATAATACATTTTTAATATAGGGTTACACACTAGATAAATTCAACTATAAATATTCATTATAAATCTAAAAATATTTCCGATATAATGTTATTTTATTTATAATTTTTAGACATTAGATAATTTAATTGTTTTATGACACATTGTTGATACAATAATTACCTTTTAAATGAAATATTAAAATAAATGATATTATAAATATAGAAATTAATATAAATTGAGACATTTGATGAGTTCCAGTATTTTTCTAGGTTAATATGACATGTTAGGGTTGGTAAAAAAAATTTAATTGAAGTAATAACATTTTTATGGCTTTCAAAAAATCAAATGCTAAATAGTGTCAAAATTGACATAATTGTGTTTTTAAAATAAATACTATATTATTAATTGATATAATATTCGTAAAAATATAAGGTTCACCAAAACAACTTAGATAATGTTATATATTTTAATGATGAACCACATGGGGTTCTCTTGTATTATTATAGTAAATTTATTAACCATATAATATAAAAATACAAAGACACATGATAAATGTCATACTATTTAACTAAGAGTTAAATCTAAAAGAAAATGTGAATCTGACGAACTAAACTAATATAAAACCAATTGGTTGAGATTTTTTTGACCCATAACCACCATATACTTGCAATAAATCACCTTGGAGCCATTAGAAACAGAAATTTATTTTATTTTAAGATAATATTTCATGCTTTTCCTAAAGTGAACCCCACCTCTCTTATAAAAGGGTAGATACCATTCTCTTAATTGAACACCTTCAAAGCATTTTGTCTCAGCCAAAACCTACCAAAATATCCTCCAAACTTACCTCAATTCAACATAAAGTTCTTACATTGATAAAAAAACCAACCTATAGAGCCCATTTGATCAACTCAAAAGGAAACACCTAAAGTAGATGTAATATTTTCACCACCCTCTTTCAAGTTTGTTTCTCCTTCCACTTACTCTTTCGTTGTTGTTTCCATAAAAATAATAATAAATCCAATAACTTCTACATACAGTGATGTTATTATGAATATGGTACAACCACATTTCGGTTAATACAAATGTTTTTGTTATGTTTAATTCTTTTTATACGAGGAATGTATTAGAATTAGCAAGTGATGGGTGGATCCCGATATAGCTCCTCGATGCATCGGTTGGTCTAATGAGACAAACTAGTGTCTTTCCACAAGGCCATGCCAAAATCTTATTTGTAGTCTTTTCACAAGGCATTGACTATGTGGTTTTAATGTCTGCCATTATGCATTCCATAATTATAAAATTGGATATTGAAATTTCATGTGGTTATTCAACTTGTAGAATATCCGTGTGAATAAGTAAATGGAATTATTTGATTTTAACTATTCCATATTATGCTGATTTTTAAGTTTAAAATCTTTTGTTTTAGTTTTATGCATTTCCTAAAATGTTTTTGCTTATTTATGAAATTTTATATTATATTGTTATCCTTACTGAGCATCTGAGCTCACACCTTTCTATGTTTTATTTTTCCCATTATGTGAAGAAGTATTTAATGTTTGACTTGTAGGGATTGTCTAAGGATTTAAGTGTGTTCAAATGGTATAAAATGTTGTTAGTGTTTTTATTTATTGATGTAATGTGAAACTTATGAATTTATCTAGTACTTACAAGGCTAATAAATTGATCGGTCTTTCGGGAAATGATTCCTTGTATCATTCAAATGTTATGTAATAATGCACCACCTCTGGGTAACTAGATTCGGTGCATTACACCTTGATTAAAAAATTACCATTTAAATTTCATCCTTTATAAATTTTGGAAATTTTAAATAATTTCATGAAAAGGATAATTTCACTCAGGGAGTTTTACTGATCATTTTCAAATATATTATCATCCCTTATAGGATATTATTCTCAATTGAGGTTGATTTATTATAATACAATTTTCCATATTTTATTTAATGAGATTTTATATGTTTTATTGTGAATGTGATATTTTTATTCCATTCATGGTTTTGTCTAAATTATTGACATTTCGTATGCATGTTTTAATATAAATGTTTATGTTATGTTTCAGTAATTTCATATGAGGAATGCAGTGGACATTGTAAGTTACAGGTGTAGCCTAAAATTGCTCCTCAATGCATCGGTAGGTCACATGAGACAAACTTATGTCTTGGATCAAGGCCTTGATAAAATTTTTTTTTGTAGTCTTGGCATGAGGCCTTGACTATTTAGTAATGATTCCCCACTTTAGGCATTCTCTCATTTTGAAATTAATTATCACATGTGATTATTAGACTAGTAGAATATCCATCTGAGTTTTTTATATGGTAATGCTTTATTTATTTTATCCATATTATATTCATATTTATGTTTAAATAGTTGTTGTTTTTATTACATGTCTTTGCATAAAAGTTTATAGCTTCCACTAAATTATTTACCCTTACTAAGAATCCGAGCTCACCCATATCTTATGTTTTGTTTTTCCCAAGATTCTATGAATTGTGTTATGTTTGATATGCATGGATAAAATAGGAAAATAATGGTGTTATAAACTAATTATTTATGTTGTGTTCTATGTTTGAATGTTTAATATAACATTCATGTATGTAATCTATTTTCCAAGACAACTAAACTAATGGATCCTTCAGGACATGATTCCTTGTAATCGTGCCAATGTATTAAAATAATGCATCGGATCCGAGCTTCTGGTGTCAGGGCGTTACAGTTGGAATCAGAGGAAGTTCTGTACAAACCAAGGAAACTAGATTTAGAAAAACTCTTGTTAGAGAACATTACCCTAAGATATACATTGAGGATCATTATAGAAGATCTTCCAGAAAAATTGGAATGTAGAGATTATTTTTATTTTCCAAGAAATACATCTCTGTCTGGGAATGAGTTGGTAGAGGCTGCTCTATCACAGATTTACCTAGGATTGAATCATTGACAAGGAGTTTTGGGGTATCTTGTTACGTGACAATGGGACTTGTTATACTCTTGGTTACGACACTCACAGGAGATATTCTTATAATAATTGACATATCATTACAAGTCAATATAAAGTATCTAGGAGTAAATAGTTTTCAAAGAAATTTTTTTATGCATATATATTTTATACTTAATCATTTCAATTTACGTTAGGTATTTTACAATATTTTATTTATTCATTACAATTCATAAACATACATAGAGTATTCTATTCTTTAGAAATCACTTCCATTAGAAGGAATGAAAACTCCAGTAATATGCATCATCCATAGAGTAAGAAGGATCATCTCATTATTGGTATTAAGCCTACAATTAGAAGAGAAATAGTCTCCCATGTATTCTAATTATATGAAAAAATAATATGATGTGTTAATAAGATATGTAAATAATTATTTGATTCATATGGCTTTAATGTAAAGTAAGTGAAGAGTAGAATGGTGGAGCAAGAGATAGATAAATTGAAAAAGGGAAAGAAGAATTTTACCTCCTGTGATAATTGTGGAAAGAATCACCTTGGTAAAGTATTGAATGGAATGCGAGTTTGTTATATGTTTGGAGAAAAATGACACCAAGTACGTGATTTCAAAGGTAAGAAAAAGGATTCAAATGTACAATGCTTCATCAGAAAGGAGTTGAGACACTATGCAAATAAATGTCCAAATCATCAATTAATGACCCAAATGATGTAATTGGTTAATAGTCAAGTTATCATACTACCAATGATGAAGAGGAATGACTAGTGTTCATATATCGTTATTAAAGATTTATTTCATTTGAGGGTTGTATCAACAATGTAATGGTTATATGAATTATGGAAATAAGTAAGGATTGTACGACAATACTATTTCATTGAGGATTTGAGACTATACCGTTCATGGAAAAGTGACTCAATAGCAAGTTAAATTTTTCTGAAAAAACAAGGTTGAAGGAAAGATAATCCTTTATATGGTTCTATTATTGATGTAGTGATTTTGGAATAAGATATGATTGGTTTGGATAAATTATATTTGATACTATTTACTACTTTGAAAAAAATTAATTTTTTGTTTATTAGATTGTTGTTGGAGTTTACAAAATTTTTTGATATAAGATATATATCCAGTATACTATAAGGAATAAGGGATAATTATTGTAATCAATAAGGTTTTATAGTTATTTAAGGTGTTACCATATTTTAATGGAGTACATGATGAAGTCATTCACATGTTATTACGTGGAAAAAATATCTTCATTGTCTTTATCTTCAATATAAATTCTGGGCAGTGAGTTATGATAGAAGTATTTTGGATAAGTCTGATTGTTGGAATGGATTTAGTTTGACAGTGGATTCTATTTTTGAGGTTAAATCATTTTTATGATTATTTTTTGATTTTTATAAAATGGATAACCCAGAAGTTGGGCGAAAACCCGTCTTGTCCTGCAAGGCTACTAGAATTAAAATTGCAACTGAAGGGTGAAAAGGGTGTATCAACTAACACTATCCTATGTGATGTATTGATATTTATAATTTAGTTTTTAAAAATTAAATGATAGATGAATTATGAATTTATTTTTTTGAACCCTATACGATTAAGATAAATAGAATATTTTTGAGTTTTATTATATTTTGGAGTGAAAGATGATTTTGTCGTATAAATTAGATAACGAATGGAGCTATACTTGTCATGTATATTTTTTCTTATAATTCTATGAATAAATTAATTATTAACCTTTAGGTAAGGAATATTAAAACAAAAAATGTGTTATCCTAATACCTTATGTTTTGATGAACTGATGATATTTTGAATCATCATAGATTGATGGCATTGAGACCCTCAAATTTACATTTGGTTGTGATTGATGACTTCATGCACTACCTATAAATATTTACAATTTCCAATTAATTATGTGCCTCTAATTTCAACAAATGTTCTTTAATTGAGATCATGATTTTGTTGGGACATTTTAATTTTTCATTTCCCTCTTATTAAAACTAAATTTTATTAACCTAATTTATGATTTGGGTTTTCCACAAAGGTATTTTTCTATTTTAAACCTATTATTTACAAAGAAAAATGTCAAATTAAGAGGATGAAATTAATTGATCTAGGGGAGTATGTAACACCCCAAGATTTCATAGTATGTCACATATTCAAAGTAATTCAATAACTTGCGCTACACACAACATAGAGTTCGAGCACACCATGACTTACCAAACAAGCTGTTCAAAAAGAAGTATTAAATATTATTAACTAAAATTTTAATTTGATATGCTTCATATAATTTTAGAATCCATATTATGTGTTTCTGAGACATAAAATAAGAACAAAATCAATTTTTTCTGATAAAAAATGAATTTTTCAAAAAGTAAAATTTCACCGCCTTTTAATGGAGAACCATTTTTAAAACCATTATTTGACACTTTTATATATTAAATTTAATGAAATTAAATTTTTATTTATAAAAAGGTCACAAAAATTTATTTTTTATAAATTTTTGGTAGTTTTCTTTTAACATTCATATATTGATTAATAGTGAAAAATAATAAATTTTAATTGAAAACAACTTTTTTATTCAAAATAATTTATAGTGTTCAATATTTCATTTGAATGTTTTGGAAGTATAATTAGATTAACTTTTTTATAATTTAATAAAATTTAGGTCATTATAAGTAATTTTACAATTAAATTTGACACAAACACATGCCAATCTTTTGACAGTTTTTACTTTTTAAAAACCGCCTTTTTAGTTTTGACAAGGGGGATTAATTTTAAATTAACTAATACAACTTATATATTTTTAATTTGAAAAAATATAACTCGTTTTTGAATCGAGAATATCAAAATTATCTTAGAGGTATTTTTTGGTATTTTTCTAAAAAACATTCAATTTTTGATGAATAGTAAAAAACCCTATGTTATTGTTAAAAACCTACTTTTTATTTAAATAATTATTAATATTATTTAAATTTAAATAAATTAAAAATAGATATATAATATACATTTATGTTCAATGTAATTCATTGGTGTCATTGTATAATAAATTTATATACATATATATAATTTTATTGAACTTTTTAACGTCTTTTACCCACCTTCTAGGGACATTTGCACATTTGTATAAAACATAATTTTACCAATTCTGTGAATTTAATTTCAAAAATATGAGAGACACGGTATAAATTAGTTTGTAACATATGGTTCAATAAGATGAAAATAATTGGTGGTGAAAATTAACTTTCGACTTTTATTTACCACGGTTAAAGTAAATAGTGTAATTAAAGGTGAAAATGTTATTATAATTACCATAAAACAAGTCAGAATTATATTGGATAAATGTATTTCGACCAAAACCAGGCTTATAAATTAAATATTATCTCTTTGGTTTACCTGGATTATATTTTGGCATTTGTTATTATTTTATTTAATGAATAGTTAAAAGTGTTAAATTTCAAGTTTAATAACTAAAATATTTTTAATATAGGGTTATAACTAAGATAAATTAGACAATAAATATTCATTATAAATCTAATATGATTTCATACATAATGGTATTTTATTTATATTTTTTAGAGATTAGATAATTAAATTTATTTATGATACAACGATTTTGCTGTAATTATATTATCAACGAATGATTAAAATAATTGATATTATAAATATAAAAATAAATGTAAATTGAGGATTTTCATGCCATCCAATAATTTTATATTTTAATATTACATTTTAGTGTTGATTAATTAATTTTTTTTGAAGTGATAAAGTTGTGATTACATTAAAAAAAACAAAATAACAAATAGTGTCAAAATTGATATAAATGAGTTTTAAAACAATACTATATTATTAATTGATATAATATTTATAAATATCCAAGGATTGGAAGAAGGATTAAATAAGGTTATATATATCAATATTCAACCACTTGGGGTTTTATTGGGGTTTTATAGTAGGTTTATTAACAATTAATTATAATAATAGAAGAATACATGATAAAAGTTATCCTATTTAACTAAGAGTTAAATATAAAAGCTAGGGTTAATAAGGTGACCTAAACCTGTATAAAACAAGTTTGTTGAGAGTTCTTCGACCAATGCCCAACTTATCCTCGAAATAAATCATTTTGGGGCCATTAGAAACAAAAAATTGTTTTATAATAAAATAATATTTCAAACTTTTCAGAATGTGACTGTCACCTCTCTTATGAAAGGGTACTTCCCCTTCTCTCAAAATCAAACCTCTATAGCAATTTATATTGGCCAAACCCTACCCAAATGTCCTCCTAAATTCCCTAAATTAAAATTAGAGGCCTCCCCTTGATCATAAATCCATCTTATGGAGCCCTTTTGTTCAAATCAAAAGGAAACACCCAAAGAAAAGAAAATTATTTTATTACCTCGTTTAAAGTTCTTTTCTTCTTCCACTTTATCTTTATTTGTTATTTCTATAAAAAAATAGTAATTCCTATAACTTCTATATACTGTGATGTTATTATAAATATTTTACAACCATTCTCATTATTCTATCTATCCGAGGAATGATAATGTCACCATGCCTGCGTACGTACGACTTACCATCTCTACAAAGTGGTGTAATTTGTTATTCCACACTATGTTATTCAGATGAATATAATGATGATAAATTTGTATATAAATATTAAAAATAACATTCTAATTTAAATTTAAAATTAATACAACATATAATTCCATAGCATTCAATCATTGAAAAAATTTATGGTCTTTTCTGTGTAAGTGTGACTTACCATCTCCACGACGCAATTAGATTCATTTCTAGGTTAACCATTCAACGATGATTATAAAAATATATATTCTTAATAAGTATTTAATATATGACATAATAATGATACTGAATATATATATATATATATATATATTTATGTAGTTACACATATCTTATTCCTTTACTTCTGTTCAATATGATATGAAAATGGAAACAACGTTTATGCGTACATATAGCCTACCATCTCCATAAATAGTTATTTCAATTTCATATATCTATCTATTATTCATATTTATATTCTAAATATTTATTATATATAAATAATTTTTTATATTCTGAAAATATTTAAATCATGATATAAATTATACGATCATGAATAACAATTTAAAACACGTACGATAAAGAAAGTGATTATTAATTGAAATGTTAATTTAACATGGAAATCATTATTAAATGGGTAGTATAAAGACATAAATAAATCATGTATGATATAATAAATATGAATATGGTGGTGTTATCATTTAATAACATACTATGTTCGTTATACATGAGGTCAAACATACCCTCAACCAAATGAAAGTTCTAGGTATGGGGTAATTAATCAATATCATTATTATCTAAGATTTTTTATGTGTAAGTATTATCTGGGAAATATTTATTATCCATATACATGTTTCATTGAATACTTTTTCAAAATTTTATTTTAAGGCACACTTTAACTAAAACATCATTTTAAATGTTTTTAATATTTATTCTTATAAATATTTCTCATTATTTTCCATGTATTCAAAATGTTTTTATGGATTTATTTATAGGGACATGAATGTAATAAAATATTAAATCATTTAAAAAGTTTCAAAGTGGTATGGGAAACTTTGATTCAAAAATATGTTCTAATTTTCATCCTTTATAAATTGTGCGAATTTTAAAAGATTTCATGAAAATGGGTATTTCAATCAAAGAGTTTTACTGATCATTTTCCACTATATCATCATCCTTTACTGGATATTATTCTTGATTGAGGTTGATTTATTGTAATACAATTTTTCATATTGTATTGAATGATTTATCTTTTTTTTTACCGTGGATGTGCTATTTTTGTTCCTTTCATGGTTTATGTCTAAAGTATTGACATTTCATATGTTATTTTTAATATGAATGTTTACGTTATGTTTCAACAATGTCTTATAAGGAAAGAAGTTGACCTATTAACTGACTGGTGGAGCCCGATATAGCTCCTCGATGTAGTGGTAGGCCCCATGAGACAAACTAGTTTCATGGAACAAGGCCTTTAAAAAAATATTATATGTAGTCTTGGCATGAGGCCTTGACTATGTGGTAATGATGTCCCGCGTTATGCCACATTATGAAGTTAATTATATCCCGTGATTATTATACTAGTATAATATCCATGTGCACATTTATATGGAAATGTATTATTTATTTTCTCCATATTATGTTCATGTTTATGTTAAAAAGTCTGTTGTTTTTATTACACATCTTTCCTCAAAAGTTAATAGCTTCCACTAAAATATTTACCCTGACAAAGCATCTAAGCTCACCTCTTTCTTTTGTTTTGCTTTCCCAAGATTCCAAGAAGTGTATTATGTTTGATATGAATGGTTAATCTTGGGGAATAATGGCTTTCTCAACATATTATTTATGTTTTGTTTTATGTTTTAATTTGTAATGTAACATTCATGTATGTAATCTATTTTTAAATACTACTAAACTCATTGGTCCTTCTGGACGTGAATCCTTGTAATCAGGACTATGTATTAAAATAATGTACCAGATCTAGGCTTATGGGGTTGGGGAATTACAATCATTTTTCTTGGCTAGGATGGTGGAAAATTATTTTTATTACATACCTATTAAAACAAAGACCCCTTTCACAATTTTGGTCAAATGTAAAATGTAATTTTTACAGAAAATGAACCGTATATTAATCTTGAAACAATTTTTAAAAAATAAAACTTGGGTAAAAAATGAATTTAAAAAATCATATAAGTCTATTAATAAAAATTTAAATCATATTATAAAACATGGATATAGAAATTAATAATAGTTTTTGATTGAAGAGAGAAATATTTTTGGTTTTTATCTATAAAAACATATTTTAGATATCAATAGTACATAAATGGAGAAAAATGAAATGAAAACATATTTGGTCAAAAAATAACCATAGGAGGTACCAAATAATGAGCTTATTGAGAGGTATATCATAATATTTTAACATTGGAAACCTAATCATAAAGAATCCTGATAAAAAATGAGTTTGTATCATAAAACACTTACTACTTTTGTAAAATTTTAAACATAATTCCAATGAATGAATAAAATTAAAAAAAATAAAAAATAAAAAATATAAATAAATTCATGATATAATATTTCAAAGGGTAATTTTATAAAGTATACCAAAGAAAAAATTGGTGAATAATTTTTATGTCTCCTCAAAATAAAAGTGACACATGAAATCCCTTACCACAATGGAAACATTTGAATTGTAATCGCAATGAAATAATAAAATAAAAAAACATTAAATATAATTAAAATAAATTAATTCATTATATAACATGTAAAATGGTACTTATATACACCTCATAAATGAGATATGTTTATAATATAAATTCTTTTCAAAAATGAAAATTTTGAGATGAAGATCCCTTACCTTGAGTCTCAAATTCCATTGTTATCATTTGGACATCTTGTATAATAATTATAGTTTTATTATAAATCTATTATAGAACCATATTCATATTTATCATAACATATATTAATTATTTATAAAATTTTATCACTCGTTTATTCAAAATTCATTGTTAAAAGCATTCTTTTAGGTAATAACTACATAGTTTTTCGTGTATATTATCTACTTGTAATTATGGTCCTTAAATTTTTTGATAGTTAAATTTATTAAATAATGTTTTTATTGATATAAATAACATATATATTCATTTTATACATATTTATTTTCTCCCATAGATCCATAAATAGAGAAATCGATTACACTGTTCATAGTGACGATAGACCATACATACACATATTTGTTGTTATAATTATTTGAAAGATGAAATGAGAAAATTTAAATAATAATTCAACATTTTATAATAATAATAATATCATATTTATCATATATATTTGTTTATTATATATTTATTACCATCCAAGATAAAAATGAAATACAGATCACATAGGATTGGGCGGTGGTAGTCCATTGTATACATGAGCGATTTGATTGTTTTCTAATAGGTTGTAAGGCAAGTAGTTAGTTGTGAAATTATAATTCTATAAGTATATTAATTTCATAAATATTTTATATATAAATATAAATTAAATACATCAATAAATCCATCTGTGATAGGTGTTGATGAAAATGAATTACATTGATTCGTGATGTGATAGTTCACTACACACAAGATCGACAATATCATTTCCCATTTGATGGAAGTGGTGGTAAATATAGGTTATGATAGTAAAATAATAACATGATATTATTTGGGATACAAATTTTTTATATCAGTATAATTGAATAATATTTTAATATGGTGTAAGAATTACTAATATAAAAATGCTCGGTTAAGAAGAATACCTCATCTTTTGATATCCTCCTTAGGCTAGCAACAAAACATTTCAATGGAGGG
Source organism: Viscum album (assembly GCA_963277665.1). Classification (NCBI taxonomy): domain Eukaryota; kingdom Viridiplantae; phylum Streptophyta; class Magnoliopsida; order Santalales; family Viscaceae; genus Viscum; species Viscum album. The sequence continues at coordinate 535,874,471 of OY728126.1, forward strand.
TTTAATAACAAAAATATGGACTCTAGGAAATAGTTAGGTAATTATCTATGGAATTTGGTTTGATATTTTTTGAAAAAGATATTATTTTGGAATGTGAAGATGAGTAGAGAGTGATTCCCTTATATAAGTGGGGGAGAGGACACACATGGACTTTTCGAAAAGAAAAAGGTATACCCACTTTTTAAACATTCCAAAAAGGAACCGAAAAAGATAATTCTAAAATATTAGATGATATAATTAATATATATTACCATAAAATGGGTATTATAAATGTTCTGGGTCATTTTTAACACCTATATTTTTAATTAAGCCCCTTGATAAACCCTTTTTTTACCTTAACCATGATGATTGATTTTTGATGTTTTCACTATTCATAATGAAAAAAATATTGAAAATATCATAATAGTTTTTATTATTATTAAAAATATATAATAATATATTTATTAAATAATTCCTTATAGGTTCCTTAAGTTAATTTCATGTTAAACTCACCGAAGAAATAAAAAACAAGTTTTCAAAGAAAATGTTCTCCTGATTTTAAAAATAATTCATATAAAAATATAATCATGACATTGACTGAAATGATCTAAATTGGATAAATAAAAATATAAATAAACTATTTTTACATTTATAACTACACTAAAACAATATATATGTTTGTAAAAGTTTTTGATGAAAATTAAATTCATTAAAAAAATAGTAATTTCACACTATTCGGTGAAAATTTTTATTTTTAGAAAATTCTTAAAAAATAAAAATAAGATGATATTTAATTTTTGGTTTTAAAATTGAAGTTATTTTTTGATATATATGTTTTACAAATTGGATGCAATTTAAATTTATTAATCTCTTGAAAAGACAATAATTTTTTTGAGGAAATGGTATTTTTGAAGCATATAACGACTTTTCAAAAAATTAAGTACTTGTTTATCATCATATTTTAGTTATTTAAAAACATTATAATTAATGTTTAAATTTTTTTATTCATATTGATTCAAAAAAATTTATCTTTTAAATTATAATTGTTTTATTTAAATAATAATATTAATTGTATATTGTCGTTCGTTAAAATTCGGTGTTGTGTGTAATGAAGTCTATCGATTAAAATAAATTTATATGTTTTTTTCAAAAAATATTCGGGTGTTATAGAAATATTGGTAATCCTAATTAATCAATCCATAACTCATTATAACTATCATAATATCATGTGCATGATAAAATGTTGGTGGTTAGTAAGTTATCTCTAGTGAAAATGGGATATTTATAAAAGTGGGAGTGTTGTATAGGTAGGTGCTCAAGACCCAAATCGGGTTATACATTTTTCTTATGATATCATATATACAGATAGTTATGGTTTATGTAGTCTTATAAAAAAAATTTGATACTTCATTATACACTATTTACATGACAACTTCTTTAGATTATTTATCACATCGATATGTTATAGAAATTCCCATCTATAATAAGATCTATTACATATTATTAATGTAATTATAAATATCTATAATTTTGAAATGGTACATTATACATAGAGTATAAGGATGGTATCTTTCAATCTTGTTTTGGGGGATCATAATCATTAATACTTTTTCACATGAAGTTTGTACATAGTGATTTTTGAGCTGAGGATATCTAAGCATTGACCCACCAATATGTAGGCTACCTTTTAAGGTTTATTTGATATTTTTTACAAAGAACATTTATATTGGTCTCTAAACTTAAATAAATTATCAATGTGTATAATGTGATCATGTACATTTATCTAAGATGAATCCATTAATGTTTATGCTTTTAGTGAGGTATATTGTAACCCGTTTGTCGGTTGTGGAATGACATCAGTTGAATTATTAATAGAGTATTTGTCACTTTCATGTAGTGGAAATGCTATATTAGGCCTGTAAAACAAGAATATTATCACCTTTACTGACTATATTTCCATGGTAGAAGAATTTATATTCATTAAAAAATGTCATTAAAATAAAAAAAAATGTATGGATGGAGACACAAGTGACACATTCTACATTAGGAGGTTTCATGACAAAAAGAGATTATATTACCCTAAGGGTGCTCATATGAGGTTTCTATTGCTATGACTAAACCTTATATACTTATGTTATATTATTTGTTGCTATATAACATTATTTTTCTATGATTAAGTCTCACATTTATTTAGTTCAGAGACTAATTGGGCATACCTGATGTATATTCAGATGATTATCCTATTATGATATATTTGAGTTTAAGAAATGGTGGTACCTCTAGTAGTGGTTAGGTTATGTTAAATTTTTACTGATAATAATAAATGAATGAATATAATTATAATAATATTTATAATTATATGTGTTTAATTTATTAACTAAATGTATTCATATTTTATTTAGTGAATGTATGAAACAAATTTTATGAATGAATATTTTTGGAGGATTTTTAAATATTTTATGGGAGAAGAGGTTAGTGTAAATGGATATAATATTAACATGTAACATCTTTTTGATGTCATAAATAAGTGATAAAATAATTATTATGTTTTTATCATGTTTAGTAGGGCACATATTTCATTTGGGTCTTACTTATAAGGTTAAATTTATTTAGGAAAAATGTTTCATTTTGATGAGTTTTAACCTACCAATATGAGCTAAGAGACACCAAAATTCAACATATAAATCATCCCGTAAGTTTTTTTTCTTATCTCTCTCTAATAAAAAGTTCTATAAAGACAAAACATGGCATCCTAGATCAAAAATAAAAGTTCCTGAGAACTTGTTGACATCAAAACCGCCATTTCATTCTCTACCATAACACCCTTATTTTGAAATTTTATTTTATAAAAATATTATAAATAAAATTTCAATGATCTACAGGGTTCCATATTTGGTTTTTACAGGTATAAATCATTTTCGATGAGTGAATTGCATGACAGATCGGAATTAGATATGTTACTGGTTCAGATTTAAATTTTTATGTTTATTTAATTCATATGAGATCCTCAGGATCAAAATTTGATTAAATCACTTGATATATGATGTTGTGACATCGATCACAGAATTATAATTTTAATTTAACTTGATTTTATTATAATATTTTTCACCCATTTCTAGCAAGGTTACCATTAAAAAATATTTTATACTATACATTTCATTCTAAGACAGTAAATATAATATTCATTTTTATCAAATAAATTATAATCAAAATTATCCAATTGAAATGAATACATGAATACAGGTCTAAAAAAATGATCTCAATCTACATAATGATTATAAATTCCATAATAAATTATGAGTTAATGTCATTCTTTAGTATCATTTAGAAACTAGTTATTACAGCCAATAGTCCTCAAAATATCATTATTGAGAACGTCATAAATACTGAAAAATCCTACATAAAAAAGACATGTTCAACACTTTTCAAGGAACACATAAAAAATTATAAATCTCAGGCCACATATATATCATTAAATCAGGAACCAAATGTGACAAAAATAACATGTACTCTATATCTAAATCAATATTCTCATCTTTTGAGCCTAAATGATAATCATCCAACACATAGTCAGTAGTCATGAAAAAAGATTATCAATAAATGATTTCTCATAAGTGAGGCCTCCCTTAATATTGAAAAACATCATGTTAATATAACCCAACCACATATTAATCTCCTAGTGTCAAGTTTCCCTTGATTATGGGTGATGTTGAGTTTTTAATAACATACAATTCGTCATCAACAAAAGTTATCATGAATGCTATTTTGGGCTCAAACATCATTATGGTATCATATATAGGTCACTAATAACAGGTTTTGTAAATAAAAACATCAGTATTATCTTCATTAAAAATGTTTGGAACTATAATATATTCTGGTTTTGTAGAGGTTAGCTCATAAACTCTGGAAAATATCAACACATTATATGATAAGACATTAAAAGAAACCACAAACCAAAAAAAGTTCATTTCCCAACTATCCATCTTGAAATAGTCCCCTTATCATAAGAGATATTATTGAATGATCATTTTACAATCACTATCTAATTCATGTACCAACATTATTCTATCATATAATCAATTATCTTGGATTAAAATCTAGTTAATATAGAATTAGATTCCATAGTTAAGAATTTGCAAATGGCTGAACCAATTATGTGATTATCTATAATGTCACACCAAACCCTAAAATCTATAATAATTTATACCTTGTTTTTAATTACTATCCAACAACTCCCATTTGACTAAGTTCCATCACTATCCAAGATCTCCTCAAAATTCACTTATTCCACTTTATTAAGAAGTTATTCTGTTATGACACACGAGGATCACTGATATTATTGATTGTGACCCACAATGACCAACTGTAATAGTCCATACATTGTTGACTAGTATAGATAGAATTAATATGATTAATATAATTAATTTTCCTTTTGAAATAACATTCTATGAATAAATTTTAAATCTAAAACCACCAAAGCAATAACTGTGTTTAATATATGATGAATTAATATCATAAACATTTTACAATTCATAAATATCATTTAACATAAATAAATTTAATACTATTATACCTCTAAAAAATAAATTCTAAATTCTAACAATGAAATAAATACCCAACCACACAAATTATGTTGTGTTATATAAAGAAACCCCAAAACCAATCACTTTCCATCTACCATAGTTAATAATTTAATGTTGCACAAAATTCCATGAATATGATCATGTAACCCTTTTTATAAATCAATGGGGTGAGTTTATCTATATATATTCAAAAGGGGATACTCTTGGGGTGAAAATACAATCAATATCATGTATATATAAAAATAAAACTAGTAAAATCATAATAATAAATTGGGTTCACAGAAACTAAAATCATCTAGGGGTAAACTATAAGGCCCCATCCTTAAACCTTACTTAATCTTGAGTTATTACAATATTACGCATTGAGGTTTTTTTTGGGTATAGAGTTTTAGAGAATTAGTTCATAAAAATTTCATTACATCCCAAATACAAACAAAGTGGTTACATAAAGATAGTATTCTTCATTCCCATCAATGGAAACATATTTAAAATAAAAAATGGATTCTTTCTTGACACTTCCTTGACACTATCATCATATCATGTACCTTTCCCTTGACCTGTGAAAAACATTTCAAAAAAACTTGGGATGAGCATAAAAATCTCAGTATGGGTTATAAAAACATGGAAAGGAAATAAGGGTAAATAAGGGTACATATATATTTAATAATGAAATCATAATTTACCCATAAAACATAAGCACTTTAACATACCCCATCAAATCATGAGTAAATCATAGAAATCATAAGATATAAAGGTAACTTGAGGCATTCATAACATTCTTACATAGGGAGTAACCCTCTTGGTTACGTTTGGAATACCCATCACAGTATATTCCCTAAAATCTCTTCGGAGAAACCTTAACGTTTCACTCCTTCACGTTACCCAATGCATTGGAGAGCTATATCAGGCTCACCCACCATTAGTCTATCACGGAACCACCCGTCTTCATAATAATGCCCAAGAACCTCAACATAATTGTATCACAAAAAACATGTATAAAGGAAACATAACATTTCCACATTTCAATCACAAGATATCAATACAACACATTGATATAAAAACATTATGAAAACCATTTTCAATACCAAAATAAAAGAAAAGTAAAACTTGGTATTTATTTTTCTTTTAAAAAAAATTATGGCTTGTAGAGGAAGCCGAAACTCAAATAATGGTCACGGCGGTGGAGAAGTCGTCGTCGCTGCATACGTACAACAAAAACAATCCCTTTTGTCGTTTAGTAAATGATTCGTATAAAAAAGATTCCTTTTGAATAAACGTAAAAGTCAAAGGGGTTTATACACCGTATAAAAGAAAGTTGTGTATAAAACAAAATATGCCTCAATGAATGGAGATTGAGACGAAGTCCCATACCTCGTATCCGACTTGACCCGACCGTTTTTTAATTTCATGAATAATAAACTTCAGTTAATATCTACTTGCTTAAGAACCTTTTTCAAGTTCATTATTCCTTTTATACCATGTTATGAACATCATGTAATCATTTAAGTTAATAATGTTCATTTTGTCGGTATTTGGTTCTTAAGACAAAAATAGACTTCTTACACTTACATGTTGTTAATTTGGTAAAAGGTTAGTTATATACAAGATTATATTAATGATTTGGATAACATATATATCATATATATTCATCATATACATGTATTTATAATATTACATCACATTCAGAGGTAAGAAATTAAATGCACCGTTCATGGAGACGGTAAGCCGTACGTACGCATGAACGCTACTTCCATTTCTATTTCGTATTTTCTGGAATGGAATCATAATGATATAAGAGTATATTATAATTAAAGTATAATAACATATATAATATCATTAACTTTATCCTTTACACATCCCACATATGGTATTGACGAATCAAATCACTTTCAGGGGGCGGTAGTCCGAACTTCCTAAAATGAAGATATCGTGTTTACCCATAAGGGAAACAATAGTGGTATGCCATAAATGAAAAATACAGAAGCTTAAGAAAAGAATAAACAAATTATATATCATATATAAAAATAGTGACATCATAATGGCCACCTTTGAAGGTGTTAAATGAGTATTGAACAATCATCGTTTCGGGAGGCATAATTTCTCCATCCATGGAAACTGTATGTTCTTTAACCATTTGATGTAGTTGTGTGAGAGTGTATCTCGCATAAATCTTATAACAACATCATAGTATATTGAAGATACTGGTGTTGTTACAAAAGAAGTAAATAAAAATAGTTTATGGGGTTGGAGAAGCAAAATAAAACAAATGAACATGAGAGAAAGAATTACCTTTAAAAGTGTAACTCCTTTTGATTTGAGCCTAAAGGCATCCTTTGAAAGGATTCTGCCCAAAGGAAATACTCTAGTATGAGTAGAGGGATGTGGGGAGAGTAAATGGGCAGGGGTTGGCCGAGCCAAAGGCTTGAGGAGTGTGTGAAATGAGGTAGAGGTGGGGGCCTTTTATAAGAGGAGAGGAGGGGCACTTTTGGAAATCATGAAACAATTATATTATTTTCAAACGTGTTTCGAATTTATATGGGCCAACGTTGATATATTTAGAAGATAAGATGATAGGGCTTATAAATCTACCCAACCAATAGGTTTTGGAAATGTGTAGGTTTTAGATATTACATTATCTTTCCATTTTATTTAAATCGTTAAATAATGAGGCCATCGCTGCATCATCATGATGTCATAAATAATTTAATTAATTTAAAGTATAAAAATTATAAAACAAATACTATGATGTAGGAACTCTTTTTATCTTTCCAATAAATATTTATAGTCAAAATTATGATTAGTATAACCCCTTCTAAAAATTGTTTTAGTAAAACAATTTATGTTAGTGTCATTTTCACCTTTATTTAAAAAAAAGCATTAAAGTCATTATCTCACCCAAGTGGCTCCATGGGGTCCCCTAAATCGACCCATGGGTTTTATTGGTCGGCCATAACTCACCCAATAGGTGTAGGACAAGTTTCATGGTGTTTTCACATTTTTATAATATCATTTTTACCTTAAATTACACTAATTACCTTTAATAGCGATTAATGAAAAAAAGTTACTATTCAACCAAAAAATATTTTCATCCCATTGAACCACATTTTACATACTAATGACAAACATGTATGTAGGATTTTAAAAATTAAATACACATTAGTGGTAAACTTTCATTTAACTGAAAAATCAGTTTGCTTGATTACCACTTAGTGTTTTCACTATTCATCGAAAATTGGAGTTTTTCAGAAAATTACCAAAAATTCACCATAAGGTTTATTTGATATTCCGAATTCAAAAATGAAGTCTATTTTACAAAATTCAAAACATATAAGTCACATTAATTAATTTAATAATTAATTCCCGCTGTCAGAGCAAATAGCGTGTTTTTATAAAACAATAAGTATCAAAAGATTGACACCAGTTTAAGTCTAATTTCAAAGTGAAATTGATTCCAATGACCACCATTGGATTAAATGGTAAAAATATATTCAGATTACACATTAAGACCAATTCAAAATATAATCTAATCATATAAATAAATTTGATTAAAAAGCAGTTTTGATGTAAAATGCATTATTTTTTACTATTCATTAAAAAATGAACATTGTCAGAAAAATAACAAACATTTATCCAATGTAAAACTAAATGTCCCAATCATAAAGAATAAGATTATTTTGACAAACATAGCTTATAAAATAGTCAAAATATAGATTCAAAAATGTTGTGCCATCAAAAGGCAGTAAAACAATCTTTTAAAAATATTAGTGTATTCCATGCTTAAGATTGGATTTATTTTCATTTTAAGCCTCTAAAACACTATCTAATTCATTAATAGACATATATAAAAATATATATTATTCATTACTTAATTGGGATGTTACATCCTTCCCCCCTTTTGAAAATTGCGTCCCCACAAGTTATTTACTTATCAAATAAATGGGGGTACTTATCCCTCATTGCATTTTCAGATTCCCATGTTGCCTCTTCAACCATATGGTTTTTCCATAAAACCTTTACCTGATGAATCACTTTATTTCGCAACACCTACTCCATGTGATCAAGAATCTGAACCGGTTGTTCCTCGTAAGATAGATTCTCTTGCAGCTGAACTACCTCTGGACTCAAAACATGAGATGGATCCGACATATACTTTCTCAACATCGATACATGAAAAACATTGTGTACCTGAGATAAACTCGGAGGTAAATCCACTCGGTATGCAACTGATCCAACTCTCTCCAGAATTTCGTATGGTCCAATAAACCTTGGACTCAGCTTTCCATTCTTACCAAATCGCATCACACTTTTCCATGGTGATACTTTGAGGAAAACATGATCACTTACCTCGAAAGATAGATCTTTACTCTGGTTATCTGCATAACTCTTCTTCCTGCTCTGAGCTGTTCTCATGTGGTTCTGAATCAGCTGAACTTTTTCGGCCATCTCTTCTACCAATTCTGATCCCATCAACTTCCTTTCACCCACTTCATCCCAAAAATCTGGAGTTCGACACCGCTTCCCATATAATGCCTGAAATGGTTCCATCTGTATACCAGAATGAAAACTGTTATTATATGAAAATTCAACCAAAGAAAGATGTTGGTCCCAACTTCCCTGATAATCCATCGAACAAGCTCGTAGCATATCCTCCAAGGTCTGAATTGTTCGTTCTGACTGCCCATCTGATTGAGGATGAAAAGCTGTACAAAAATTTAATTCAGTACCCAACAACATTTGAAGGCTTTTCCAAAAGTTAGAAGTGAACCTGGGATCACGGTCAGATGCAATGGAGAGAGGAACTCCATGTAACCTTACTATCTCTTTAAGATGAAAACGGGAAAGTTGATCAAGAGAGAAAGTATCTCGTATAGCAAGGAAATGAGCAGACTTGGTCAAGCGATCAACAATAACCCAAATTGCATTATTACCTCGAGATGTCTTCGGTAATCCCACAACAAAGTCCATGGATATATTCTCCCATTTCCACTCTGGAACTGGTAAAGGCTGAAGCATCCCTTTCGGTAAATGCCGCTCTGCTTTAACCTATTGACATGTCAAACACTTCAGAGTAAAATCAACAATATCTCTTTTAATTCCATACCACCAGTAATACTCCCGCAGATCTCTATACATCTTAGTACTGGCAGGATGAACTCAAAACGAAAAACTATGAGCTTCACATAACAACTCTCTCTTCAACTGTGAATCAAAAGGCACACACAATCTCTTCCCAAATCTCAAAACACAATCATTATCAATGTTGAATTAAGGCACCTTACCTTTCTGAACCAGCTCTACCTTTTTCTGCAACTCACTGTCTTGCTTCTGTGCTTGCTTGATTCTATCTGATAGAGATGATCTCACTGATACCTGAAACAAAACAGAAGAAATTCCTGCACCAACAACTTCTATGCCAAAGTTCATCAAATCCTTAACCAAAGGATCACGTTCCAAATGCAACATTTCTAATGTAGCATTAGTTTTTCGACTCAAAGCATCAGCCACTTTATTTTATTTTCCCGAATTGTAATGAATTGTAAAATCATAATCCTTGATTAATTCTAGCATTCTCCTTTTTCTCATGTTCAATTCTTTCTGAGTGAATATATACTTTAACCTTTTTTGATCGGTATATATTTCACACTTTACTCCATACAAATGATGACTCAAAATTTTTAAAGCAAAAACAACAGTAGCTACTTCCAAATCATGTGTAGGGTACTTTTCCTCATGAGTTTTCAACTGTAATGAAGCATAAGAAATTACCTGATCATTTTGCATTAGGAAGCAACCATGTCCTTTCAATGAAGCGTCACTGTATATAACAAACTCACCATTCCTGGAAGGTAGTTCCAAAACTGGAGCATTCACCGATCTTCTTTTTAACTTCTTATACTACTTAATTCGATGGCCCAACATCTGTTGAAGTAGTTGAAAAGGATTTCACCACCCCTTTCTACTTGTAGTCTAACTGCTTCCCATCACACAAGCTCTTTGTCAGACACTCATTTGCATAGTGACCCATCTCATTACACTTAAAACATTTCACTAACTGTAAAACAAATTTGGTCTTACCATCACCTTGATCCTTTTCAGTGCAATCACGAGCCTTATGTCCCATCTTACCACATCGGTAGCACTTTCCAGAATTTAGAAGACATTCCCCAGCATGCCTTTTGCCACATTTATCAAAAACTGGAAATTTAGTTTTCTTACCATCAGACTTTTTTGTTGATTTCTTACCTTTCTCCTCCACCTCGGTCTCTTCTTCTGCTGGTTGTTATAGAACACTTGGTCATCGGCAAACTCCATTTCCACCTTCTCAGCACATAGAAAAAGCTTTTCATAACTTTTAAACTCACGAGAAGCTAATTCCCTTCGATATTTTGGCTTTAATCCTGAGTAAAAACGATTTATTTTACTATCAAGGTCTTGGATAAAATTTGGAGCATACCTTGCCAATCGAGTGAACCTTTCTTCATAGGTAGCCACTGAGTCTTCCTCTTTCCTCAATTCTAAGAATTGATTTTCCATCCTAAGTCAAACAGCCTTAGGAAAATACTTTTCAAGAAACATACCTTTGAATTCATCCTAGTTGAGAGCATCAATCTCATCAGCGTCCCTGATATTTTTAACCATCGACCACCACTGATCTGCCTCACCCTCCAAACGGTAAATAGCAAGACTAACCTTTTGATTGTATGAACACCCCATGACATCAAAAATCTTCTCCAGTTCTTTAATCCACCCTTCAGCTAACATAGGGTCAGATGATCCTCTGAATGATGGGGGATGTTGCCTCATGAAATGTTCCACCACTGACATGTTCCTCTGCGGTTGATCTGGCTGATCTCGTGCATGGATACCACCACCATTTATAGCCTGAGTCAACTGTGCCATCACTCCAACAAACTGTTCAGTTCCAATTCTGACCATTTCTGGATGCTGATTCGGAAGGTTATTTCCTTCTGTATGCCTTCCTAGCACTGCTTCCCTGTTTCCTCTGCGGAAAACCATTCTGAACAAACATGTCTTAGATGAAGCAACATGGTAATCTTCAAATTCTATATCACTTCAATTTGACCATAAAAAAATTATATATTTTTGGATAATCATTTAATATAATTCTAACTCCTAAAGTTATCTAAACCGACCTTTGATACCAACTAGAAGGCCCCAGCCTTAAACCTTACGTAATCATGAGTTATTACAAGATTACACATTGAGGATCTTTTGGGGTTTAGAGTTTTAGAGAATTAGATCATAAAAGTTGCATTACATCCCACATATAAACAAAGTGGTTACATAATGATAGTATTCTTCATTCCCATCAATGGAAACATATTTATAATAAAACATGGATTATTTCTTGACACTTCCTTGACATTATCATCATATCATGTACCTTTCCCTTGACCTGTGAAAAACATTTCAAAAAAACTTGGGATGAGCATAAAAAGCTCAGTATGGGTTATAAAAACATGGAATTGAAATAAGGGTAAATAAGGGTACATATATACATAAGAATGAAATCATACTTTACCCATAAAACATAAGCACTTTAACATACCTCATCAAATCATGAATAAATCATAGAAATCATAAGATATAAAGGTAACTTGAGGCATTCATAATATTCTTACGTAGGGAGTAACCCTCTTGGTTACGTTTGGAATACCCAACACCGTATATTCCCTAAAATCTATTCGGAGAAACCTTAACGTTTCACTCCTTCGCGTTACCCAATGCATTGGAGAGCTATATCGGGCTCACCTGCCCTTAGTCTATCACAGAACCACCCGTCTTCATAATAATGACCAAGAACCTCAACATAATCGTATCACATAAAACATGTATAAAGGAAACATAACATTTCCACCTTTCAATCACAAGATATCAATACAACACATTGATAGAAAAACATTATGAAAACCATTTTCAATACCAAAATAAAAGAAAAGTAAAACTTGGTATTTATTTTTCTTTTAAAAAAAGTATGGCTTGTAGAGGAAGCCGAAACTCAAATAATGGTCACGGCGGCGGAGAAGTCGTTGTCGCCGCATACGTACGACAAAAACATTCCCTTTTTTTGTTTACTAAATGCTTCGTATAAAAAAGATTCTCTTTGAATAAATGTAAAAGTCAAAGGTGTTTATACACCTAATAAAAGAAGGATGTGTATAAAACAAAATATGACTCAATGAAAGGAGATTGAGACGAAGTCCCATACCTCGTATCCGACTTGACCCGGCCGTTCTTTAATCTCCTGAATAATAAACTTGAGTTAATCTCTACTTGCTTAAGAACCTTTTTCAAGTTCATTATTCCTTTTATACCATGTTATGAACATCATCTAATCATTTAAGTTAATAATGTTCATTTTGTCGGTATTTGGTTCTTAAGTCAAAAATAGACTTCTTACACATACATGTTGTTAATTTGGTCAAAGGTTCGTTATATCCAGAATGATATTAATGATTTGGATAACATATATATCATATATATTCATCATATACATGTATTTATAATATTACATCACATTCAGAGGTATGAAATGAAATGCACCGTTCATGGAGACGGTAAGCCATACGTACGCATGAACGCTACTTCCAATTCTATTTCTTATTTTCTGGAATGGAATAATAATGATATAAGAGTATATTATAATTACAGTATAATAACATATATAATATCATTAACTTTATCCTTTACACATCCCACATATGGTATTGACGAATCAAATCACTTTCAGGGGGCGGTAGTCTGCACTTCCTAAAATGAAGATATCGTGTTTACCCATAATGGAAACAATAGTGGTATGCCATAAATGAAAAATACATAAGCTTAAGGAAATAATAAACATATTATATATCATATATAAAAATAGTGACATCATAATGGCCACCTTTGAATGTGTTAAATGAGTATTGAACAATCATCGTTTCGGGAGGCATAATTTCACCATCCACGGAAACCGTATGTTCTTTAACCATTTGATGTAGTTGTGTGATAGTGTAGATCGAATAAATCTTATAACAACATCCTAGTATATTGAAGATACTGGTGTTGTTACAAAATAAGTAAATAAAAAGTGTTTAGGGGGTTGGAGAAGCAAAATAAAACAAATGAACATGAGAGAAACAATTTCCTTTAAAAGTGTAACACCTTTTGATTTGAGCCTAAAGGCTTCCTTTGAAAGGATTCTGCCCAAAGGGAATCCTCTAGGATGAGGAGAGGGGTGTGGAGAGAGTAAATGGGCAGGGGTTGGCCGAGCCAAAGGCTTGAAGAGTGTGTGAAATGAGGTAGAGGTGGGGGCCTTTTATAAGAGGAGAGGAGGGGCACTTTTGGAAATCATGAAACTATTATATTATTTTCAAAAGTGTTTCAAATTTATAAGGTCCCACATTGATATATTTCGAAGATAAGATGATAAGGCTTCGATATCTACCCAACCAATAGGTTTTGGACATGTTTAGGTTTTAGATATTACATTATCTTTCCATTTTATTTAAATCATTAAATAATGAGGTCATCGCTCCATCATCATGATGTCATAAATAATTTAATTTATTTAAAGTCTAAAAATTATAAAAAAACTACTATGATGTAGTAACTCTTCTTATCTTTCAAATGAATATTTATAGTCAAAATTATGATTAGTAATACCCCTTATAATAATTTGTTTAGTAAAATAATTTATGTTAGTGTCATTTTCACCTTTATTTAAAAAAAAGCATTAAAGTCATTATCTCACCCAAGTGGCTCCATGGGGTCCCCTAAGTCGACCCATGGGTTGTCTTGGTCAGCCATTACTCACCCAATAGGTGTAAGACAAGTGTCATGGTGTTTTCACATTTTTATAATATCATTTTTACCTTAAATAACACTAATTACCTCTAATCGTGATTAATGAAAAAAAGTTACTATTCAAACAAGAATTATTTTCATCCCATTGAACCACATTTTACATACTAATGATAACCATGTATGTCGGATTTTTAAAATTCAATACACATTAGTGGTAAACTTTTATTTAACTGAAAAATCAGTTTGCTTGATTACCACTTAGTGTTTTCACTATTCATCAAAAATTGGAGTTTTTTCAGAAAATTACCAAAAATTCACCCTAAGATATATTTGATATTCCAAATTCAAAAATGAAGTCTATTTTAAAAAATTCAAAACATATAAGTCACATTAATTAATTTAATAAATAATTTCCGTTGTCAGAGAAAATAGCGTGTTTTTATAAAACAATAAGTATCAAAAGATTAACACCAGTTTAAGCCTAATTTCAAAGTGAAATTGATTCCATTGACCACCATTGGATTAAATGGTAAATATATATTCAGATTACACATTAATAAAAATTCAAAAGATAATCTAATCATATAAATAAATTAGATTAAAAAGCAGTTTTGATGTAAAATACAGTATTTTTCACTATTCATTAAAAATGAACATTGTCAGAAAAATACCAAAAATTTATCCAATGTAAAATTAAATGTCCCAATCATAATGAATAAGATTATTTTGACAAACATAGCTTATTAAATTGTCAAAAGATAGATTCAAAATTGTTTTGCCATCAAAAGGCAGTAAAACAATCTTTTAAAAATATTAGTGTATTCCATGCTTAAGATTGGATTTATTTTCATTTTAAGCCGCTAAAACACTATCTAATTCATTAATTGACATATATAAAAATATATATTATTCATTACTTACATGGGATGTTACATCCTTCCCCCCTTTAGAAAATTGCATCCCCACAAGTTATTTACTTATCAAATAAATGGGGGTACTTATCCCTCATTGCATTTTCAGATTCCCATGTTGCCGCTTCAACCATATAGTTTTTCCATAAAACCTTTACCTGATTAATCACCTTATTTCGCAACACCTGCTCCTTGTGATCAATAATTTGAACCGGTTGTTCCTCGTAAGATAGATTCTCTTCTAGCTGAACTACCTCTGGACTCAAAACATGAGATGGATCTGGAATATACTTTCTCAACATCGAAACATGAAAAACATTGTGTACCTGAGATAAACTCGGAGGTAAAGCCACTCGGTATGCAACCGATCCAACTCTCTCTAGAATTTTGTATGGTCCAATAAACCTTGGACTCAGCTTTCCTTTCTTACCAAATCACATCACACTTTTCCATGGTGATACTTTGAGGAAAACATGATCACCTACCTCGAAAGATAGATCCTTCCTCCGGTTATCTGCATAACTCTTCTGCCTACTATGAGCTGTTCTCATGTGCTTCTGAATCAGATGAACTTTTTTTGCCATTTCTTCTACCAATTCTGGTCCCATCAACTACCTTTCACCCACTTCATCCCAGAAAGCTGGAGTTCGACACTGCTTCCCATATAATGCCTGAAATGGTTCCATCTCTATACTGGAATGAAAACTGTTATTATATGAAAATTCAACCAAAGAAAGATGTTGGTCCCAACTTCCCTGATAATCCATCTAACAAGCTCGTAGCATATCCTCCAAGGTCTGAATTGTTCGTTCTAAATGCCGATCTGATTGAGGATGAAAAGCTGTACTAAAATTTAATTCAGTACCCAACGACTTCTGAAGGCCTTTCCAAAAGTTAGAAGTGAACCTGGGATCACGGTCAGATACAATGGAGAAAGGAACTCCATGTAACCTTAATATCTCTTTAAGATACAAACGGTAAAGTTGATCAAGAGAGAGAGTATCTTGTATAGCAAGGAAATGAGCAGACTTGGTCAAGCGATCAACAATAACCCAGATTGCATTATTACCTCGAGATGTCTTCGGTAATCCCACAACAAAGTCCATGGATATATTCTCACATTTACACTCTGGCATTGGTAAAGGCTGAAGAATCCCTTTCGGTAAATGCCGCTCTGCTTTAACCCTTTGACATGTCAAACACTTCATATTAAAATCAGCAATATCTCTTTTCATTCCATCCCACCAGTAATACTCCCGCAGATCTCTATACATCATAGTACTGCCAGGATGAACTGAAAACGTAGAACTATGAGCTTCACATAACAACTCTCTCTTCAACTGTGAATCACAAGGCACACACAATCTCTTCCCAAATCTCAAAACACAATCATTATCAATGTTGAATTCAGGAAACTTACCTTTCTGAACCAGCTCTACCTTTTTCTACAACTCACTGTCTTGCTTCTGTGCTTGCTTGATTCTATCTGATAGAGATGATCTCACTGATACCTGAAACAAAACAGAAGAAATTCCTACACCAACAACTTCTATGCCAAAGTTCATCAAATCCTTAACCAAAGGATCACGTTCCAAATGCAACATTGCTAATGAAGCATTACTTTTTCGACTCAAAGCATCAGCCACTTTATTTGCTTTTCCCGGATGGTAATAAATTGTAAAATCATAATCCTTGATTAATTCTAGCCATCTCCTTTGTCTCATGTTCAATTCTTTCTGAGTGAATATATACTTAAAAATTTTGTGAGCGGTATATATTTCACACTTTACTCCATACAAATGATGCCTCCAAATTTTTAAAGCAAAAACAACAACAGCTAATTCCAAATCATGTGTAGGGTAATTTTCCTCATGATTTTTCAACTGTCGTGAAGCATAAGCAATTACCTGATCATTCTGCATTAGGACACAACCAAGTCCTTTCAATGAAGTATCACTGTATATAACAAACTCACCATTCCTGGAAGGTAGTGCCAAAACTGGAGTATTCACCGATCTTCTTTTTAACTTCTGATACTACTTAATTCGATGGCCCAACATCTGCTGAAGTAGTTGCAAAGGATTTCACCACCCCTTTCTACTTGTAGTCTAACTGCTTCCCATCACTCAAGCTCTTTTTCAGACACTCATTTGCATAGTGACCCTTCTCATTGCACTTAAAACATTTCACTATCTGTAAATCAAATTTGGTCTTACCATCACCTTGATCCTTTTCAGTGCAATCACGAGCCTTATGTCCCATCTTACCACATCGGTAGCACTTTCCAGAATTCAGAAGATATTCCCCAGCATGCCTTTTTCCATATTTATCACAAACTGAAAATTAATTTTTCTTACCATCATACTTTTTTGAAGAATTCTTACCTTTCTCCTCCACCTCGGTCTCTTCTTCTGCTGGTTGTTATAGGACACTTGGTCATCGGCAAACTCCATTTCCACCATCTCAGCACATCGAACAAGCTTTTCATAACTTGTAAACTCACGAGAAGCTAATGCCATTCGATATTTTGGCTTTAATCCTGAGTAAAAATGATTTATTTTACTATCAAGGTCTCGGATAAAATTTGGAGCATACCTTTCCAATCGAGTGAACCTTTCTTCATAGGTAGCCACTGAGTCTTCCTCTTTCCTCAATTCTAAGAATTGCTTTTCCATCCTAAGTCGAACAGCCTTAGGAAAATACTTCTCAAGAAACATACCTTTGAATTCATCCCAGTCGAGAGCATCAATCTCATCAGCGTCCCTGATATTTTTAACCATCGACCACCACTGATCTGCCTCACCCTCCAAACGGTAAATAGAAAGACTAACGTTTTGATTGTCTGAACACCCCCCATGACATCAAAAATCTTCTCCAGTGCTTTAATCCACCTTTCAGCTAACACAGGGTCAGATGATCCTCTGAATGATGGGGGATGTTGCCTCATGAAATGTTCCACCACTGACATGTTCCTCTGCGGTTGATATGGCTGATCTCGTGCATGGATACCACCACCATTTATAGCCTGAGTCAACTATGCCATCACTGCAACAAACTCTTTAGTTCCAATTCCGACCATTTATGGATGCTGATTCGGTTGGTTATTTCCTTCTATATATCCTTCCTAGCACTGCTTCCCTGTTTGCTCTGCGGAAAACCATTCTGAACAAACATGTCTTAGATGAAGCAACATGGTAATCTTCAAATTCTATATCACTTCAATTTGACCATAAAAAAATTATATATTTTTGGATAATAATTTAATATAATTCTAACTCCTAAAGTTATCTAAACTGACCTTTGATACAAACTAGAAGGCCCAAGCCTTAAACCTTACTTAATCTTGAGTTATTACAAGATTACGCATTGAGGATCTTTTTGGGTTTAGAGTTTTAGAGAATTAGATCATAAAACTTGCATTACATCCCACATATAAACAAAGTGGTTACATAAAGATAGTATTCTTCATTCCCATCAATGGAAACATATTTAAAATAAAACATGGATTCTTTCTTGACACTATCATCATATCATGTACCTTTCCCTTGACCTGTGAAAAACATTTCAAAAAAACTTGGGATGAGCATAAAAAGCTCAGTATAGGTTATAAAAACATGGAAAAGAAATAAGGGTAAATAAGGGTACATATATACATAAGAATGAAATCATACTTTACCCATAAAACATAAGCACTTTAACATACCTCATCAAATCATGAATAAATCATAGAAATCATAAGACATAAAGGTAACTTGAGGCATTCATAACATTCTTACGTAGGGAGTAACCCTCTTGGTTACGTTTGGAATGCCCAACACAGTATATTCCCTAAAATCTCTTCGGAGAAACCGTAACGTTTCACTCCTTCACGTTACCCAATGCATTGGAGAGCTATATTGGGCTCACCCTCCCTTAGTCTATCACGGAATCACCCGTCTTCATAATAATGCCCAAGAATCTCAACATAATCGTATCACATAAAACATGTATAAAGGAAACATAGCATTTCCACCTTTCAATCACAAGATATCAATACAACACATTGATATAAAAACATTGTGAAAACCATTTTCAATACCAAAATAAAAGAAAATTAAAACTTGGTTTTTATTTTTCTTTTAAAAAAAAGTATGGCTTGTAGAGGACGTCGAAACTCAAATAATGGTCACGGCGGCGGGGAAGTCATTGTCGCCGCATACGTACGACAAAAACATTCCATTTTGTCATTTAGTAAACGCTTCGTATAAAAAATATTCCTTTTGAATAAACATAAAAGTCAAAGGGGTTTATACACTGAATAAAAGAAGGTTGTGTATAAAACAAAAGATGCCTCATTGAAAGGAGATTGAGACGAAGTCCCATACCTCGTATCCGACTTGACCCGACCGTTCTTTAATCTCCTGAATAATAAACATGAGTTAATCTCTACTTGCTTAAGAACCTTTTTCAAGTTCATTATTCCTTTTATACCATGTTATGAACATCATGTAATCATTTAAGTTAATAATGTTCATTTTGTTGGTATTTGGTTCTTAAGTCAAAAATAGACTTCTTACACTTACATGTTGTTAATTTGGTCAAAGGTTTGTTATATCCAGAATGATATTAATGATTTGGATAACATATATATCATATATATTCATCATATACATGTATTTATAATATTACATCACATTCAGAGGTAAGAAATGAAATTCACCGTTCATGGAGACGGTAAGCCATACGTCCGCATTAACGCTACTTCCATTTCTATTTTGTATTTTCTGGATTGGAATCATAATGATATAAGTGTATATTATAATTACAGTATAATAAAATATATAATATCATTAACTTTATCCTTTACACATCCCACATATGGTATTGACGAATCAACTCACTTTCAGGGGGCGGTAGTCCGCACTTCCTAAAATGAAGATATCGTGTTTACCCATAATGGAAACAATAGCGGTATGCCATAAATGAAAAATACAGAAGCTTAAGAAAAGAATAAACATATTATATATCATATATAAAAATAGTTACATCATAATGGCTACCTTTGAAGGTGATAAATGAGTATTGAACAATCATCGTTTCGGGAGGCATAATTTCGCCATTCACCGAAACCGTATGTTCTTTAACCATTTGATGTAGTTGTGTGAGAGTGTAGCTCGAATAAATCTTATAAAAACATCCTAGTATATTGAAGATACTGGTGTTTTTACAAAAGAAGTAAATAAAAAGAGTTTAGGGGGTTGGATAAGCAAAATAAAACAAATGAACATGAGAGAAATAATTACCTTTAAAAGTGTAACTCCTTTTGATTTGATCCTAAAAGATTTATTTGAAAGAATTATTCCCAAAGTGAATCCTCTAGGATGAGGATAGGGATTTGGAGAGAGTAAATGGGAAGGTGTTGGAAGATCCAAAGGCTTGAGGAGTGTGTGAAATTAGGTAGAGGTGGGGGCCTTTTATAAGAGGAGAGGAGGGGGACTTTTGGAAATCGTGAAACTATTATATTATTTTCAAAAGTGTTTCGAATTTCTAAGGTCCCACATTGATATATTTCGAAGATAATATGATAAGTCTTCTAAATATACCCATCCAATAGGTTTTTTACATGTGTAGGTTTTAGATATTACATTATCTTTCCATTTTATTTAAATCGTTAAATAATGAGGTCATCGCTGCATCATCATGATGTCATAAATAATTTAATTTATTTAAAATCTAAAAATTATAAAAAAATACTATGATGTAGGAAATATTTTTATCTTTCCAATGAATATTTATAGTCAAAATTATGATTAGTATAACCCCTTCTAAATTTTTTTTAGTAAAGTAATTTATGTTAGTGTCATTTTCACCTTTATTTAAAAAAAAAGCATTAAAGTCATTATCTCACCCAAGTGGCTCCATGGGGTCCCCTAAATCGACCCATGGGTTGTCTTGGTCGGCCATGACTCACCCAATAGGTGTAGGACAAGTGTCATGGTGTTTTCACATTTTTATAATATCATTTTTACCTTAAATTACACTAATTACCTCTAATCGCGATTAATGAAAAAAAGTTACTATTCACCAAAAAATTATTTTCATCCCATTGAACCAAATTTTACATACTAATGACAACCATGTATGTCGGATTTTTAAAATTCAATACACATTATTAGTAAACTTTAATTTAACTGAAAAATCAGTTTGCTTGATTACCACTTAGTGGTTTCACTATTCATCAAAAATTGGAGTTTTTCAGAAAATTACCAAAAATTCACCCTAAGCTATATTTGATATTCCGAATTCATAAATGAAGTCTATTTTACAAAATTCAAAACATATAAGTCACATTAATTAATTTAATAATTAATTCCCATTTTCAGAGCAAATAGCGTGTTTTTATAAAACAATAAGTATCAAAAGATTGACACCATTTTAAGTCTAATTTCTAAGTGAAATTGATTCCAATGACCACCATTGGATTAAATGGTAAAAATATATTCAGATTACACATTAAGACCAATTCAAAAGATAATTAATCATATAAATAAATTATATTAAAAAGCAGTTTTGATGTAAAATGCAGTATTTTTCACTATTCATTAAAAAATGCACATTGTCAAAAAAATACCAAAAATTTATCCAATGTAAAATTCAATTTCCCAATCATAAATAATAAGTTTATTTTGACAAACATAGCTTATAAAATTGATAAAAGATAGATTCAAAAATGGTTTTCCATCAAAAGGCAGTAAAACAATCTTTTAAAAATATTAGTGTATTCCATGCTTAAGATTGGATTTATTTTCATTTTAAGCCACTAAAACACTATCTAATTCATTAATAGAGATATATAAAAATATCTACTATTCATTACTTACTTGGGATGTTACATAAACTATGTCCAATTTTAATAGGTGAATTATCTCATCCTCAAGACTCATATGATACAACATTTATATTTAATAAATTTTGGAAGTATATAAACTTATATTAATACATAAAAAATGATAAGTATTTATTTCAAAAGATCACTCATAACATCACACATAAATATACACATACATAAAAGGGCCCTGACAAATTTAAAAGGGCCCTTAAAAATCTCTCACCTACCAATGCGTTGTACTGCCCCAAAATCTTACAACGTAGGACTAACCCACTCTCATAATAACCCTACAACATATTACCACATTTGAAATAGATCCATAAACACAAAAAAATAAAATTTTAAGAATCACCTATATCGATAACATATTCATCCCAATCGATTAATGTGAGAGATGGCCTGTTAATCTTTCCATTTGGTAGCAATAGATAAACTAAATTTCGGTCCACACCCTATAGTACTTAATCAGGTTACATAATACCATGAAAATGATAATATCATTGATAAATTATAATGAAATAAAATAAATAATATTTTTTACACTAGTCTTCAGGACATTTCAATAAATTAGATCTAACTGTTCATATGATTATCTAATCCATCAAGTTAACTAGTCCACATAACCTTCTAATAAACCATATAACTATCTTAATGTTTATCTGATAATTTCTTAGATTTATCCATGGGAATTAAATGTTTTGGAAAATTGATTAAAATAATAAATTAAGTGATTCTGCAATCCTAATTTTTGAATCTGGATGGACATTATGGAATACAGATGATGAAGTGTTGAACTATATATGTAGGTAAATATAATATAGATAGTACAAATTATGTAATCAGAAATTACCATCATAAGTTTGAAGGGTGGAAGTTTATAGACACAAAGGTGATACATAATATTATCTATATCTATATGATAGAGTATTTCAAATGGATATATATAAAATTTTCTTGGTGGTTTATGATAAGGGAAATATCTAAGTGTATTTGGGTTATTACTAAATTTTTAAAATTTATAGATTCCAAATGTATTCACTATACCCTAAAATGATTAATTAATTTTTAATTGTCTTTAAACATATATATGTATTAACATGAATATTGGATCCATGTGGAAATAATATATGTGAGAATAAAATTTTTTTGGAATCGATTTTACCAATTGGAATTTACTGTATTTTATTGGTGGAATAACCTGTTCAAGATGACTTGATTATTTGATAGTAATCATCATCCACATACCTAATAAATGATAATATAACATTCCTCATATGGATTCATACAGATTCTGAACCACATAAAATATTTGTGATGTTATTTTGCTTTTTTATTCATTCATAGCCTTGTAGAAGTTTCTATTTATTTATTTCAAAATGAGTGGTGTGATGTTGTTACTTACATGTGATGTATCATATGAGATCAGATATATCAATAGAATGGGTTAATTCTAGACCTTTTCTTCTATCTAGTTGGTTTTGGAGATTATCATTCAGTGTTCAGAGGTTCCCTTGAACCCGTATGTGAGGTTGAATATTTGGTTTTAAATTTTCAAACAATAATACCCTCATCATGGTTTTTGAATTATAATTTCAAAAATAGCATTATTCACAAAAACATGTTGGAAAATTATTTTTATTAGATTCTAATATCTATTATGAGTTTTTGAATTTATTTTGAATTCATTAATTCAAGAATAAATTTCTTTAAAATAGGGTAATATATAGGTAGAGAATTTTTTCTGAAAGGATTTTATTTTTTTAAAGATACATACAGTCAATTTATTACTCAAGAAAGAGTTTGATCTTCCATTTACTTGAAAAAATACAAAAAATATGAAAAATAAACCATATGAAGTGCTATATAAGAATATAATTGTGGTGATCTAGATAACAGTATCCTCTAATGTGTATTGTAACATCCCTACAATGCAGAAGGCATCAAAATATAAGAATATTCTAGTTGTTATAAATTAGAATCCAATAATACTAAATAATTTCCTCTTTTTATATTAGTTATTTGATATATTATTTTTATATGGAAATATAGTTGCTAATCACATTAATGATTTTATCAATATTCCGAGTACGTTGGGTTTGATAATATCGAGTTTTAAGGAATTGGATTAGGTGTTGTTATAAATATCATCACTACCATAATGATTGGATGTGATGGTCACCACGGTGAGTAAATGATGAATAAAGACATATATCGGTACATTAATCAAAATGATTATTCTTATTATAATGTGATACTAATATCTACTAGAAATTTATATAGTAAGAAATATAATGGACATTCCATACAATAGAAGAGTCAAAGGATAGGAAATGAAGAATAAGTAAGATATATATTATATTGGTGGAATGTGGTACCATATGTGGGAACTATATGATAATAGATAATTTAAAAAAATATTAATAGTGAACAAAGAGTAAATTAATCATGACATGCTTCTAAAAGTGGATCCACAAACCATGTATCAAAAAGATATAAGGGGAATTCTATTATGTTTAAAAAGTTCACTTGAGTCTTGTATTATATACAGTAGAGATTATTATCACTCTATGTTTCAGATTGGAAGTATGTAGAATTATACATTTTGAATACATAAAAAGTTATATCTTATGGATGATGGACACTTTTAGATTATAAGAAATGATAATTAATATATCTTATAAAAAATGAAGTCCTTTGAAACATTCTTGAATTCAATCACATTCTGTGTTAAATAAAAACATTAAATTTGATGGAATAATAGATGAAGTGGGGTTCTGTGCAACTTTTAGTGATAAAATAGGTTTAATTTCACACAGTTCCATAGTATTGTACAAATTACTGAAATTTGGAACGTATTATGTAATCAATGTTTTATAAGGAGAAATTAATACAAGACAACTGACTTCCAAAAAGTTATGGAACACACTTCTGGATTACTTATCTAAGAAATGGATGAAAACCATAACTTATAAAAGAATAATAATGATCATAAGTAAAGATTATTGAAAATTTCAATAAAAAATCATTGACAAGTAGGGGATAGTTTCTCTATAATTATTAGTTATCAAACTCATGGATAAAAAGTCAGTATTTATTCATATGGATTCATGGGGATCTACTCTAGTATGTTCTCACATAGGTCCATTGTACAATGTTACCTTTATCACGTGTTACATAAAAGGTGTAATATATTGGTTTTTAAATGAGGTGAAGATACTTTATAATTTTATTTTAATCCTCATATTTTATCTAAATAAAATTTCTTAAGGGATTATAAAAAGATTCATGAAAATATGAGATCATTTGGAACCCTTAGTTTTAGTTTTTGTTGTAATTGAGCGAGCTTAATCTTTTTGACATGATTAGTACTAACCAATTGGCTCAACCATGTGGATCAATTTGGAGGAGAACATATATGTTTTATTTGAAATATAGGCCACATAGTGGGGAAAATCTAAAATTTACAACATCTATAACAATCTTGGATGATGAATGAATTATAGGACTGTGTGCCAAGCTCTATAAGGGGGTGTCCTTATGAGTAAAGTGTACCCATATGGTGCAAATTTTGGCCAACCATGAAGATAAACTATGTGTACCTTTAAAAATATTGAAATTACTATTTGGACCCTCCTACTATTAAACCACTAATTTCCCTTCTCCTCCCTCAAACACATATCAACAACACCATGGAAAGGTCCCATTTTATTATTCTTAGGATTTAAGACATCTCTTCAATCCACGATTAAATTCAAACTCCATTTTTCATGTTGGAACCCCTTTAGTAATTATATTGTTCTCTTCCCTATGTTTCTAAGTTTCTTTGATAGGCATTTATAATATTTCCATGAAAATATAATATGCTATATTTCCATGGTTTTTATCGAGTCCTTCCAATTTCTGTCACTCCCGACAGAATCTATAGTCTATAATATATGACAATTCATTTACTAGTATAAGGTATGTGGTCATGTAATTTTCTATAGTTGTTTTATTTTTTTAATTATGTTTAATTTTTTCAAAAACTATGTTTTTCATGTGTCTCTTAAAAAATATTAAATTCATTTAATTAATATATATACATTCATGATATACTACCATTCACTCTTTATGTTTTCAAAGGGTTTCTATATTTAGTAGTCCCAACCCATTAGGTGTGTTTGTGGAATTACATTGAAAGTTGTGCCATTTTTATGTAATAAAAAACCTCATAAGGTGGGATAAAATTACTCTTTAAATAAATGTATAGAGTAATTAATTGAAATGTGAATTTTAAGACCATATCTCTTGGACCTTTTTGAATTGTGATACATTCCCATGAGTGAATAAAACTAAATGAAATCAGAAATTTTATAAATAAATAACATTGAACTAGATAAATTTTTCTTATTCTTGGATATTAATATGGCCATCATATAGTTTTATATGAGACCCTACCATGGGAATGGTTCAGATTCATGACCAGGGGTTTCCTTGATTACCTAGAGGATGCCTTATGATTTGTTGATTTATTTTTAATGAGTTGAAATCCATCTTGTATTTTGTTCTTGTCTTAAATTTATGGCTACCCATAAATGGTTATGTGGACTCATATATTACTTCCACAACAAATTATAACTCCTTGTATTATCTCCTTATATTTGGATTGATGTATTAAGGATGTGGACACTGGAGATTATCTCATTTTTCTCTTATGTGGTCTATCATAAGGATACCAAGGTGTAGTTACTAAAAATGAGTTAGAGTTTAATATATAAGTGAAATTTATAAGGTCCATCCCATGATTTAAATCACCTCTCTTTTTATCATACATGATGGTTGATTATTGTGGGTTGGTTTGGCGACTATGGTTTAATAAGTTATGGGACTATATGATACCCTTATATGATTGTCATTTTAAATAGACACCTTACTCATATGACTTGGGTCCTATAATTATATTAAAAAATAAAAAATGATTAAGGAAATTTTATATTTGGACAAATAAGGTAGGGTCGGATGGGTATCCACTTGGAAACCATTCTAGCTCGGTTTCTAGAATTTTTATTATTTTCATTTATCATTATACTTGCACAATATTCATTTTATATTCACTGGTTGGATTATATTAGATGTCATTGGTGGAGGACTTTTGTGTTTTACTAACGCCCTCTTTTGAACCATGAATGGTTCCAAAATATGATTTATGGATGATGGTAGAGACCAAGGGTAGCATCATACTATGGATTCTTGACTTTGGTTTTAGGAAAGGAATTTGTTTCTGTTTACTAAGACATGTCCTCAAGAAATATATTAGACATAGTTTTGTTATTTGTTATATTTTTTAAACAATTTATTATTGTATTTCAGATTCCCTTTTCCCCATACCCCCACATTTATATCATCATGAAATTATCATTTTTGTATATAATACTATGTATAGCATGGTTGATTTATTTATTATCTTGATGAACGATATATTGATGCCTTATTATTTCCTATGGCTTGTATGGTCTAGTTAAAATTTCAACATTGAGATGTATAATGATAATGAGGGTATAACCCCCCCCCCCCGCACCATAAAATTATATAACCTCACTCTTATATAGTAGGATATTATATATGGGGTGGTGTGATTGAGGCCATGTGGCCTACTATGTTGGCTCACTTATTAGTAGACCGGGATGAGGACATCATATAAGGTGTTCATAATAATTATCAAGAATACATATTATGTATTTAAATCCATTATCTAATAAATATACATCGTTGAAAAGTATACTAGTAGAAAACAAAAGAGTTTTAGGTTTGACAACAATAAGGAATATAAAATAATGCGTTTCATAGATTCTATATGTAGAATGTAATAAATTTTGTAAAAAAAATTATAGGTAATAAAAAATAGAGTCCAAGAAAGGATAAATAATTTAATATTCGAAAATAAAACTACAATGAAAATTTATTTTACCTTTCACAAGCTTTTTTGGGTGGAATCAATGAATTTTTCATTATACATGGTGTATTGGGAATCCTCATTTTTTGAAAGAAACTGATTGAAGTATGTTGATATTGAAAAATATCTGAAATTTTCCATCTAATATTATAGTTTTCACTATATTATGTACATGTCGATGTGGAGGAAAGTGAATAGTGGAAGGTTATGTGTTAATCATGTGACCTTCTATGGAATGGTGATTGAAGAGCCCAGATCATTGAGAGATCACTCAGAGGGGGATGGGTGAATCATTGAACAATTTTTTTTAAAAAATTGCATCATTTCAATTAAACCAATGTTGTTGGTTAAATCCCTTATCCACACTTATTTTGTATCTTAGCCTTTCCTCAAATAATTATCTAAATATGAAGGAATATAACATATGTTTTTAAAAGGATTTATACAAATACCAACTTCATACCATGTTTTTTATTCCAACCAATGCAGATTCTACACTATATAAAAATTTGATTACAAATATTAATCAAGTATGCCTATTAATTAATATTTTTTTATATTCTCCAAATCCAATCCACCTTCAATAGAAGGTTATAACACTGAACTTCACCTTCTTCTCAAGCGAAAGGTCACACCCCCAATTAAAAATCATCTACAACTGATTATAACATCTAGTTTTAGAATTTTTTTCTAGATGAATCGATCCACTAAATAAATATATTCTATTTATTTTCTTCCATGAGAATTATTAATAAAAATTTATCATTTATGATTAATGTAAAATTGCACATAATCTAATCTTGATAAAATGTGTCAAATCAGATGAACTGTTTAATTACTTCAATGCCTCACGTCTTGAAAAAATATTCCTTCCATTAAAGTCTTATCGATAGTAAGTCAAAATATATTACATATGAATGCACATGAATGGGTAGAATTCAATTATTTAAGGCCTTTTGTTGTTTCTTAATGCATGTATATGAAATATTTGTACATGCATGCATTGAATTCATGAAAACCAGGTATCCACACATTGTCTTTATACCTCAAGTGCTCTCTTCCTTTGTATGTGTGACAATGGTTTTTCCACATTATCCTTCACATAACCAAGGAGTATCATGGGATCAGGTTCTATTTAAGGGTTTTTAAATATGAATGACACAATATGAAGGCTCTTATAATTCTCTTAACAACCTCATGAATCTTCTCCTCTCAAAATATTTTGTCATGGTGGCTCTATTGTGTTTTGGAAAAACAATAACTCTGAATGTTTTATAAATATTTTGGTGTAAGTTTCCTTCTATCGAGACTCTCCTTTTACATTAATCTAGAACCATGTCTTTCTAGAGAATATAGTCTCATTATTTTCACCAGAGATAGTTATGTTCTCTATTTCTTAATGTAGTAAGTAAATATCACATTTTGTTTTAAATACCTAATGGATTGGGAATCCATTATTCATGTTTTGTACTAATACTTAACTAAGAAAATCTTCACGAAAGTATTCATCTCATTGCATTCAACTCATCATGTGGATAATTAACACACATATGACTATTAAAACCCAAATTATTGGGTTCTTTATTTTTTATACATTTTGTTATTAGTTTAATGAATACCCATGGTTTCTCATAACATCTCACAAGCTCTTCATTTCATGATTGAACTCATACATGGTGATCAAATTACCGAATGACCCTCCACCAACTGTATTTTCAGTCGTCTGATTCTTTTTATTCATGTTATCACATTATTGGTTAGAATATAATGCATGAATGGTGATTCAACCACTCATCATCACTTTATATAAATATAACAACACCCATGGTTGCCTTAGTTTGATCATAGGTCGTTCCACCATCTTCTCCCATGAAAAATAGTTTCCTTGAGGGTTATAAGGATGCAGAAGATTGGAAAACTCAATTGAATGGTAAATGTCATCACCATAAAACTATCCACAAAAATATCAACATTATTTAGGTATGGAGGAATAATACACTACATATCATATAAAACATTGACTATTCAACATTTTTTACTGGTTTATTACCCAATACCTACTACTACTAGTTTGTGATGAAAATATGGAATAAAAACAATTACATTTCAAACACCTCACTATAGTCTTTGGTCCACTAGTATAGTTTTCCTCATATGTGTGACTTATACATAGTCCCATCGATATTCAATCCCCTGAGTGTGCACTCTCTTGGGCCATATACATAGGCAATCCCATATGATACCATGTGGGTGGTCTGGGAAGATCCCCCACATTAGAGAGGTCCTCATCCCAAGTTTGTGGGGGTGGATTTGGACCATTTGGCCCACATGTTCGGCCCTATATTTTTTTGAAAATGAATATTCTTTCACAATAAAAATATATTTACATAGTACTCATAATTTTTTTTCAATAAATCATCATCTCTTTTCTTCACATTATCATCATGAAAATATATATTATTTTATTTTTTTCATGTAATTTAATTAAATCATATTGACTTAATACCAATTCTACATAACTATATCCTATAACTCCAAACACATAGGGACACACCATTAACCACAAATTAAATACTAAAACTAAAAATCACCCCCTTTACTTTTTTGTGAACATATCATCACATCTTTTAAACTAATTATGTGTGATCTTAAAATTCTCCCCATTTAACAATAAACTAAAATAGATAGGTGGGGGGATTTTACTTATGATTGTCATGGTTATAAATTATTTGATGATATCACATGGTTCTTATAGAGACCCCAATATTTTACACATCAAATTACTTGATTTTAAGCATAATCAAACAAAAAATTACAAGACAAGGATCATAAAGTCTAGTTTCTTGTAAGAATAGTCACATAAAACTGAAAGCATGGAACTAAATAAAACATTTAGTTATTTATCATTCATTATGAAGCTGTAACATACATTGATACCTTTAACATTAATTATATAACCTATGTATAACATGAACGAAAGGATGATCTAAACCCCCAATAAGAGAATAAACATTAAAATAAATGCTAGAACATAGGTTTGAAGGCATAACATAATAATAGAAAAAGGAATGAAACATGATTATACACAAGGAATCATAAAATTGGATCATATAATCATGGATTCACAGTAATGTGAAAGAAATATAAAACATGACTTTTGCAGGATTCAAGGCTCATTTAACATAGTG
The DNA here is from genome assembly GCA_963277665.1 of Viscum album. Classification (NCBI taxonomy): domain Eukaryota; kingdom Viridiplantae; phylum Streptophyta; class Magnoliopsida; order Santalales; family Viscaceae; genus Viscum; species Viscum album. Next base: position 535,905,739 of record OY728126.1, read on the forward strand.
GTGAATGAATCAAGGCTAAACAGCAAGACAATTGCACATAAAATATCATTAGATTAAACATTAAATAATGAATTGGATCACTATCTAGGTGAACCTATCATACCATGTCCATGAATAACATTTCCACATAGATAATCATACATAAGAAATAAAAAATAACATAAGGATTACCCATACAATTAATTGGGTATCATAATCATGTTATAAATCGTAATAAATGGGAGTATCATAAAAGTGTCCATGAAAGAATGGAATTAAATTTTAAATTGTCATAAAGAAGGTAAAATATGAATATATCATGATTAGTGATGTGAAATTGAAGAGATAACATGTAAAATGATTATTTAATAATCTTTATAATTAAAACATTTTATTTTGGGTTAAAGAAATATTAAAGATCATATAAAATAGATAGGGAAATACTATTTTATTTAAAATGAGAAGTGAAAAAAAAATTAAAAAAAATGAGTGATTTTAGAAAAATAATGCATTCTCAAAACAGATTATATAGTGAAGATAAAAATGGGAAAAAATTTTGGACGTTCCCTTGATTCGGGATAGCTCATCTAGAAGAATTGTGTATAGAACCTTCTAAAAACATGTATATCCAAAAAACACTGAATGAATATTTATACATAATTTGGATCATATAAAAATTATTTATAAGATATAATTAAAAATATATTATAATATAATTTGGGTAAAAATAAAAAAAGAGTAACCTCAATGAAATATGGATGTTCGAGAAGAATCTATTACCTTAAATTTGAAGGCGTTCATCAATTGATTTTAATGTCCTGGATAATGAAATTAGATTAATTAATTAATAATTACACGAACCATTATAAAATTCTCTTATTTATTATAATCTTATTATTTTAATTAATAGACTTTTTATGGGTTAATAGGTTCAATTTCATCATTTAGGAGCATTAGTTTCCTTGAATTTCATGGTCAGTTTACTTGTATTTGTGTATGGAAATTCGTGTAGAATGATGATAGTTTTCCAAAATTGAACTTAACTATTATTATTTATATTATATAATATTAAATACAATTTTTTATATGTGAGGATTATCTATTATATAAATCATTAATGATTAACATTTAGATTAATTTATTATTTTTCAATCACAATGAAATCATCTTCTTTTATAAATTAATATCATATGAACCAAATGATTCTAGAACATTACCTAATAATATAATAAATATTTTATAATATATTTAAACTATAAAAATGGATTCATGACTAGTCTTGATGTTGTAATTTAATGATAAAATAACGTCATTCATGAAGGTGGTAGATCAACACCACACAGATGATGTTTTCATTATTAATGTTATAGAGATAGGGGAAGAGGTTCATGATGAATTATTACATAAAAATGATAAAAATATATTATATGTATGGTAAAATATTTTTCATTCCACCTAGAAAAGGGTAAGGTTATTCGAGAAAATGAAAATGAAGGAACTTGAAAAGAAATTAAAAGGAAAGGAAAATGATTTTACATCTTGATTTCTTCTTCTTGAGAACCTCCTTAGGGATTTGGTTTTGGAATTTTGCTAGAAAATAATGATCTTGGATATGTGGGAGGGTATTGGGAAGATTATTGGTTAGAATTTGGAAACTGATCAGGGCTTGAAACTTGTGAGGAGAAGAGTTGGTAAGCGGTGGTATTTATGGTGGATGAGTGATGTTTTTTCATTATTGTTTCGTGTGGGTTTGGAAATGCCAAAAAGTTCCGTATCCGATAATGGACGGACCTGCTTTATAAAGGGAGGCATTCACCCGATGGTCTGACCAGCGACGCTTACGAAATCATATTAGTCAAGAGGATGGGAAGTCGGGCTCATCGCACCCTTTTTGGAGGGGAAATTACTGCCTGTTTCGGGACTCTCTTATATATTTAAGATGTATTCAAATGTTTGTGAATCTTTTGTTTCTATCCAAACATTGTATCCATGGATTTAACCTTTGTGGGAAATCGTCAACTAAACATAGGGGTTCAGAATCATTTATGCCCGAGATTTACCATCCCTCGTTGGATTAATGACCCTGAAGAGTTGGAACTTTCTTGAGGAGGCACTAGGAATGGTGAGTGGATTTGAATTCCATGAGAAATTTACCACAAAAAATGATAATATCTAATCAAACCAAGAAAAATATGGGTCTCAGTTATATTGGTTGTTATAAAACTAAATGTAATAGATTTTATATTTAATTAATCCTCTAATATTCCTTCACTTGAAAATATATAAACAAAAAATGAAAAAATTTGTATCCAAAATTAACACATTATAAAATTTTAATATAACTTCTAATAACATTGGTTCTTTATTAAAATCAGGAAGTGATCCCATTATCTTAATTTCCCTCTAAATATATATGAATACTGTCTATAAATTCAACAAAAAATAGATCATGGTAATCTATAAATAAGCTATTCATTAAATACCTAATGATAGTGTCAGAAATATTAGTACCGAATAGATTCACTGTTTATTCATAGTTTCAAACCTTTTACATAATTTTTCCATAATATAATTCATTTTGATAAAATACCATCACATAAAACCTCAAAAGGTGTGTCATGGAATTTTATCATATGATTAATTGGAAACTCATAAACCCATGATGGTATCCATAATTCATAATTTAATCTCATGTGGAGACATATATCCTTTGGAAATTTCTAAAATTCTTGGAGGATTAATGATTCTTAAAACCAAATTTCCATTGGTAAAAATAATTTCAAAACATATTTCAGGATATAAATATTTCAATACATTCAATTAAATGATTGAAATGAAATATTTACTTAATTTTATTAGGATTTAACTCTTGGATTATGTTATTATCTTGGATAATTCATATGTTCCCCATACATAATATATTGATATCCTTGGAAATTAATCACTCTATAATCTAATTTTTCACATAGTTAAAATTTTCATCTCCTTTTGTGACATTATCCTGGGTGTCTACTTACAAATTATGACATGAAAGAAATATAACCTTGCTTCCATTATATCCAAAACTTGATCTTTCAAGGAACTCCATCCTAATATTATTTGGTGAGTTTGTGATTTGATAATGGTATAGATTATTGTTCATATATTGTGAGAATTGAATTTTTTATAATCACAATATCATTCAATCATGTCATCATCCCCTTTCGTTTCTCATAATCAACATATTTTCCATCACATTCAATGTTCATCAAGTTATATCCATTGACTAAAACAAATAAGGAAATTATGAGAAACAAAAATCATATTGGGAATTCAAAAAATCATTAAAGATATATAGGATGTCTAAATTATCATTCCTTGTTTTCAATCTTTGACACATTAGGTTTAAACTAGGCTATCCATAAACGTAATATATTCAAATAATTCATAATTCATTGTAAATAAAATTAAAAATAACTAAAAATATACACTATGAGTTTTAAACCTGGTGCATTGTAAGAGTACACTTACTGTACACCAAATTGATGGATGAGATATACTCAACCAACTCATTTCATGGTTACATATCCTAGATACATCTATTCTAAAATAAAATCCATATATAATATATAACAATGGATTTATTTTTAGGAAAACCACACAATGTATTCATTACCCATACGTTTGGATGTTATCCTGTACTTAGTATTTTCGATGTGATTGTCATTAATGTTTTCTCATTTTATTTTCCAAAGGATAATAAAAATTGTCCTATAATACCAACTATAGTGACCTTATATTTTCATATATAGATATTACATATATTTAGATGAATATTCATTACAGTACATGAAAATTATCCTTAGGATATTAAAGGGTTTGTATCTTAGGAAACTCGGACACATAAATATAATGTTCATAAGTGAACTATATCATCTCCCACTAAGTTCACCTAGAACCCTTATTAAACATATAATACTTAAAACCTTTCATCATAACCTAGGTAAAGATAATATAATAAAGGGTGAGATCAGATGATCAATAAGGGTAAAAAAGTGAAATATCAACATAACATGAGAATAAGGGTATGATAAAATGAGAATAAATTTTGAAAACAAACATTTTGATAACATACATCATAAAAAAAGACATCGAAAAAATAATGGCATTTAAAAATACAAGAATAATAAAGGAATAAAATAAATTAACCTATGAGAACATAATATTATCATAAGACAAAGATTTGTTAAATACACATAATCATTGATATCCATTTCCATAATATTAAATACTCATTTCCAACAATATCATAGTGGACTGGGTTCACTCCCCAAACCATTTTAGTTGTCAAGGATCACTCCCAAGACTAACGTAATGAACATAGTTCCATACTGAATTGTGTTCACTACTCATTCAAACCTTATTTTTTTAATAATAGATTAATATTTACCAATTATATTGGAGAGAGATACCTGTGAAACCCATCATGTAATGAAAATCATGCATATGTGTTCACCAATATCATAAAACATTCATTATATGAGAACCCCTGAAAATAAATGAGTTTCATAAACATTTAATCAAAGCATAATGTATGTAAAAGAAATAGGTTTCATAAAAAATTTATCATTTCATCATAGAATAATCTATGGAAAAGTAATGGGAATCATAAATTTTTTTAAAATTTATATAACCCCTATAAAATAAAGAGTTTCAAAAACATTTAATCAAATCATATAACTCTTAGAAATGAAATATTTTTCATAAAAATTTCAACCATTCATATAACGTGTTGGAAAGGGAATGGATTCATAAACATCTTGTAATCATAATCATAAACAATTCAGACAAATAATAATAAATGTATCCTTGGATCACATCCCCAGTAATGATTAATTTATATCAAAGGATGTCGTCATAGATGTCAAATAAATTTGAAATATCACGTGGATGATTTCATGTAGAAAATAGTCTTTCTATAATGAAAATATCATTTTAAAACTAAAAAATCAAAAAAGAAAATTGTCAAAATAATTACTTTTAAAAATATAATATGAAAATTTTCTAAGAATACTTAAATCACTGTAACACCCCCATGATTTCATATTATGTTATATCTTCAATATAATTCAATAACTTGTGGTGCATACAACACCGAGATCGAGCACACCAAGTCCTACCAAACTAGCAGTTCAAAAAGAAGTTATGAATAATATTAACTGAATTTTGAATTTTATATACTCCATATTATTTTAGAATCCATATTATGTGTTTCTTAGACAAAATAAAAGAACAAATTCATTTTTTTCAGATAAAATAAGTAGTGAAAAATGAAATATTACCGCTATTTAATGGAGAACCATTTTTAAAACCAATATTTGACACTTTTATTTAATCAATTTAGTGAAAATAAATTCTTCTTTAGAATCAGGACATAAAAATGTAGTTTGCATAAAATTTTGGTACTTTTATGATAATAGTAATATTTTTATGAATAGTGAAAATACTAAATTTTAATTGAGAAAAACTTTTTTAATGGAAATAATTTATAGTATTACATTATGCAATTGAATATTTTGAAGTATAATTAGATTATATTTTTATAATTTAATATAATTAGGTAATTATAAGTATTTTCACATTTAAATTTGAGTTAAATTTATTTCAATCTTTTGGTAGTTTTTACTTTTTAAAAACTAGTTTTTTGGTTTTGACAATGAGAATTATTTTTAATTTAAATAATGCAAATTATATATTTTTAGGTTGGTAAAATAGAACTCATTTTGGAATTTATGATATCAAAATTAGCATATAGTGATTTTAGTATTTTTCTAAAATCATTCACTTTTTGGTGAATAGTGAAAAACACAACGTTATTTTTTAAAACTGACTTTTTATTTAAATAATTATTTATTTCATTTAAATTTATTTTAATTAAAATGTAGATATATAATAACAATATAAGTTCAATTTAATTAATTGAAGTCATTTTATAATAAAATTAGATATATAAAAATTTATTGAACTTTTTAACGTTTTTACCCACCTTCATGGCAAATTTGCAAAATTTGCATAAAAATTAATTTTACAACTTCTGTGAATTGAATTTAAAAAATAAGAGAGACACAATTTACATTAGTAAGAAAAATGTGGTTCAATAAGATGAAAATAATTTTTAGTGAATAGTAACTTTTTACTTTTATTTACCACTGTAAAATTATATAGGGTAATTAAAGGTAAAAATGATATTATAATTACCCTCAAACATGTCACGATTCTATTTTATAAGTTTATTTAGACCAAAACCAACCTTATTAAGAAAATATGATCCTTTTAGTCCACATGGATTATATTAGTATATTTATTATTATTTTATTTAATGAAGAGTTAAAAGTGCTAAATTCAAAGTTTAATAACAAAAAAATTTTTAGTATAGGGTTATACATAACATAAATTTAAATATAAGTATTAATTAGAAATCTAGAAATATTTCCTAAAAAATGGTATCTTATTTATAATTTTTACAGATTAAATAATTAAATTTATTTATGACACAATGATGATACAATAATTACTTTATCCTTGAAGGATTAAAATAATTGATATTATAAATATAACAATAAATATAAAGTGAGGATTTTGATTCCATTCTCTATTTTTCTAGGTTAAAATTACATGTTAGGGTTTATTATATAATTTTTTTAAGGTGATAATGTTTTTTTGAGATTAACTAAAATAAAAAACCAAAGAGTGTCAAAATTGATATAAATGCGTTTTTAAAACAAATACTATATTATTAATTGATATAAAATTTCTAAATATCTAATGATCTGAAAAATGAATTATAAAAGGATATATATATCAATAATGAACCACTTGCAGTTCAATTGGATTTTTATAGTAATTTTATTAACAATTTTTTGTAATAATACAAGAATACATGATAAAAGTTAAACTATTTCAATATGAGTTGAATCTAAAAGATAAGAATAATAAGGTGACATTAACCAGTCTAAAACGTATTGATTGAGAGGTATTAGACCCATCCCAACCTTAACCTTAAAATAAGTCATTTTTGAGCCATCATAACCCGAAAATGATTTTATAATAAAATAATATTTCAAACATTTCCTAAAGTGACCCTCACCTCCCTTATAAAAGGGTACTTCCCCTTCTCTCAAAATAACACCTCCAAATCCATTTGGATCATCCAACCCCTACCCAAATATTCTCCCAACTTCCCTTACTTCAAATTATAGTCCATACCTTGATAAGAAAGCCAACAAATGGATCCATTTTGTTCAAATCAAAAGGAAACACCCAAAGAAAATATAATTATTTTATCACATCATTCAAAGTTCTTTTATTTTCCATTTCTTCATTCTTTTTTATTTACATACCAAAAAAATAAATCCAGTACCTTCTACATATTGTGATGTTATTATAAATATGGTACATATATTCTCATTATTCTATCCCTCCGATTAATGACAATTTTACCATGAGTGCGTACATATGACTTAGATTCTCCACGTAGTGGTGTAATTTGTTATTCAAAACTATGTTATTTGGATGGATATAATGATGAGTAATTTGTATATAAATATTGAAAATAAAAAGTTAATTTCCTTTTAAAATTAAAACACCATCCAATTAAACATTTTTAAATCATTAACGAAAGGATATCGTAGCTCGTGTGTACATACGACTTACCATCTCCATGACACGATGAGATTCATTTCCAGGTTCACTATTCAACGATGATTATAAAAATATATTTTATTAAAAAGTATGTAATATATGACATAATAATTTTTCTTCATATATATATATATCTGTGTGTATTTGTGTGTGTGTGTGTGTTTACTTACATATATCTTATTCACTTAAAACTATTCAATATGATAAGAAAATGGAAGCAACGTTTATGTGTACGTACGACATACTGTCTCCATAAATAGTGTTTTCCATTTAATAAATATCTATGTTATACCTATTTATATTCTAAATATATATTATATATAAATCATGTTTTATATTCGGGATGTTTTTAAATCATGATATAAATGATACGATCAAGAATAATAAGTTAAAAAAGGTATGATAAAGAAAGCGATAATTATTTGAAATGTTAATTTAACATGGAAATTATTATTAAAAGGTTAGTATAAAGTATTAAATGAATCATGTATGATATAATAAAAAGGAATATTTTTCTTGTATAATTTAATATCATACTATGGTCACTATATTGGAGGTTAAATGAACCCTCGACCAATGGAACATGAAAGGTAAAGGTTAATTCCTCAATCTCAATATCATCCTAGATTGTTTACGTGTAAGTATATATTTTCTAGGAAATATTTATTATCCATATCAATGTTTCATAAAATAATTTTTCAAAATTATTATTTCATGGTACTTATTGACTAAAACATCATTTTAATTATTTTATACATTTATTCTTGTAAACAATTCTCATTAATGTCCATGTTTTGACAATGATTTTGAAGATTTATTTATATGAACATGAATGTTTTAAAATGTTAATTACTTTGAAAAGTTTCAAATTGGTATGGGACACATTGATTCAAAAATATCTTTTAAATTTCATCCTTTATAAATTTTGTGACTTTTAAATGATTTCATAAAAAGGGGTATTTCACACGAGGAGTCTTACTGACCATTTCAACTATATCATCATATATTACTAGTTATTATTCTTGATTGAGGTATATTTATTATAATAAAATTTTCTATATAATATTTAATGAGTTAGGATATTTTTTACTGTGGGCGTTATATTTTTATAACATTCATGGTTTTTAGAAAAAGTATTGTCATTTTTTATGCTAGTTTTAATATGAATGATTATGTTATGTTTCAACAATTTCATTAGTGGAATGTTGTGGACTTTGCATGTGATGGGTGGAGCCTGCTATATATCAACAATGCATTGGTAGGTCTCATGAGACAAACTAGTGTTTTAGAACAAGGACTTGAAAAATAATTTATTTGTAGTGTTGGCATGAGGCCTTGACTATGTGGTAATGATGTCCAGCGTTAGGCATTACCTCATTATGAAATTAGTTATCACATGTGATTATTCGACTAGTAGAATATCCATGTGCATGTTTATATGGTAATATTTGATTTATTTTCTCCATATTATGTTAATTTCTTGTTTAAAAGGTGGTTGTTTTTATTACACATCTTTCCATAAAAGTTTATAACTTCTGTAAAATTATTTACCCTTACTAAGCATCTAATCTCACCCCTTTCTTATGTTTTGTTGTCCCAGAATTCCAAATAGTAGATTATGTTTGATATGCAGGGTTATGCTAGTAGAATAATGGAATTATAAATGGATTATTTATGATGTGTTTTATATTTGATGTATAATGTAATGTTCATTTCTATAATATATTTTCCAAGAATACGTAACATATCGGTCCTTCGAGATTTGATTCATTGTAATCATGACAATGTACTAAAAAATGCATCGGCTCTGGGATTCTGTGGTCAGGGTGTTACAATTGGTATCAAAGGATGTTTAGTATAATACTTGGATTCGAGCTTTAGAAAAACTCTTATTAGAGAACATTATCCTAAGATAAACATGAGGATTAGTATATAATAACTTCCTAGAATTCTGGGTATGTAGAGATTTTTGGTATTATCCCAGAAATACACCCATATCTGGATACAAGCAGGTAGAGGCAGATCTAGAAGAGATATACCTAGGTCTAATAACTCTGAAAAGGAGTTTCGGGCTTGACCTTGCGTATCCTGGTACATGACAATAGGCCTTGTTGCACTCTTATTTATGACACTCATGGGGGATATGCTTAGGATAATTTACATTTTCTTTACAAGCCATTATGAAGAATTTATGAGGAAATACTTCCACAATGAAAATATTTTTTTATGATTATAGATTATATACATAATATTTTCAATTTACATTTGGTATTTTACTAGTTTGGAATTATGCTTTGTGATTCATAAACAAACCGAGTATATTCCATCGTTTAGAAATCTCACCCATAAGAAAGAATGAGAACTCCCCCAATACGCATGGTCCAGAGTGTTATATGGATCATATCATTTATGGTATTAAGCGAAAATATATATGGGAAATAGTCTCCCACCTATTCTGATCATATGAAAAAATAATATCATCAGTTAATAAGATAAGTAAATAATTTTTTGATTCCTATGGATTTAATGTAATGCAAGAGAATAAGAGAGCGGTGGAGCAAGAGATAGATAAAGGGAAAAGGGGGAAGAATAATTTTCCCATATGTGATAATTGTGGAAAAATCACCTTGGTAAATTCTTGAAAGGGAATGGGATTTTGTTATAAGTTTTGAGAAAAAGGACATCATGTAAGTGATTGTAAGTGTAATAAAGTTTTTTCAAATATACAATACATCATCTGCAAAGAGGTGGGACACTACGTGAATAAATGTCCAAATCATCATAGTATGCCCCAAATGATGCTATTGAATAAAAAACATGTTATGATACTACAACATGTGAAGAGAAATGACTAGTGTTATTATGTTGATATTAATGAATTATTTCATTTGAGTGTTGTTTCAACGATGTACTGTTTATATGAACTGTTTAAATAAATAGGTATTGGACGGTAGTACTATTTCATTGAGGATTTGAGATTATATGGTTCAAAGAAAAGTGACTCATTAGCATGTTACACTTTTTTAAAATACATGTTTGAAAGAAAGATTAACCTTAATAAGGTTCTGATAACAAGGTAGTGATATTGGACTAAAATATGAGTGATTTGGATAAATTAATTTCAAATTCTTGACTACTTTGAAACCAATTAATTGTTTGTTTATTCCATTATTGATGGACTTTGCAAAAATTTTAGATATATGGAGTATATCCAGTATACTATAATAAATAAGAGAGCATGAATGTAATCAACAAGGTTTTATAGTTGTTCAGGGTGTTTCCGTGTTTAAAAAAAATACATGATGAAGTTATTCACGTGTTATTATGTGGGAAAAAAGTTCTTCATTGTGTTTAACTTCCTTATAAATTTTGTAATGTGAGTTTGGACAAGAGTATTTTGGATATTTCTAAATGTTGGAATGGATTAAGATTGACACTAGATACTATTATTGTGGTTAAATCATTTTTAGGATTATTTTTTGATTTTTTAAAAAAGGATAACCTAGATGTCGGGTGACAACCTGTCACATCCGACAAGGGTGCAAGACTTGAACGCGGAACCGAAGGGCGAAGAAGGTTCATCACATACAATTTTCCTATGTAATGTCTTGGATTGTATAATGTAGTTTTTTTAAATGGGATTACAGATTAATTATAAATTCATTTTTTGGTACCTTATACGATTATGATAAATACAATATTATCGAGTTCTATTATCTTTTGGAGCGAAAGATGAGTTTGTGCTTTAAATTAGTTAACAGAGGGAAATCTACCTATCAAGTATATTTTTCCCTCTTATTCTACAAGTAAATAAATTCTTAAAATTTAGGGAGGTGAACTTAATTCCAAAAATGTTTCATCCTAATACCTTATGATTTGTTGAACTGATGATATTTTAAATCATCATAGATTGGTGTCTTTGAGACTTTATATTTTATACTTTTCTGTGATTTATGACCTCAAGCACTCTCTATAAATATTTAAGCTCTTCCTCCAATTACATTCCTATAATTTCAACCAATGTTCTCTTAATCAAGATCAAAATTTGGTGGTGAATTTTCTATTTCCCTTTCCCTCTTATTAATACAAAATTTTATTATCCCAATTTCCGATGTGGGTTTTCCGCAAAGGTATTATTCTATTTGTGAAATTTTATTTTTTTAGAACAACCTCAAATTGCAAGGATAAAATTTATTGAAATAGGATTGAATGTAACACCCCAAAATTTCATAGTATGTTATATTTTCAAAGTAATTCAACAACATGTGCTACACACAACACCTAGTTCGAGTGCACACGACTTACCAAACTAGCCATTCAAAAATCTGTTCTGAATAGTATTAACTGATTTTTGAATTTTATATACTCCATATAATTTAAGAATCCATATAATTTGTTTTTTATTCATAATATATAAACAAATTATTTTTCTTCAGATAAAAGAATTATTTTAAAAAATAATGCTATTTTATTGACTTCTAAAGGAGAACCAATTTTTAAACCAATATTTGACAATTTTACATATTCAATTTAATTAAAATAATTTATTATATAGAATCGGTACATAAAAATTTAGTTTTTATTAATATTTTTTATGTTTCTGATAACAGTCATGTTTTGATGAATAATGAAAAATAATAAATTTTAATTTAAAACAACGTTTTCAATCAAAATAATATAAGGTGATAAATTCTTAATTTGAATGGTTTAGAATTATAAATTGATTATATTTTTATCATTTAATTCAATTTATGACATTTTAAGTAATTTCACATTTAAATTTGACATAAACACAAGCCAATCTTTTGATAGTTTTTTTAGAACCTGATTTTTGGTTTTGACAATGGGAATTAATTTTAAGTTAATTAATAAAACTTATATATTTTTAATTTTGTAAAATAGAAATTATTTTTGAATTCATAATATCATACTTAACTTATAGTAATTTTGTGGTTTTTTTATGAAAACGTTCAATTTTTGATGAATAGTGAAAAATAAGGCATTATTTTTTAAACCCAACTTTTTATTTAAATAATTATTTAATTTATATAAATTTATTTTTTGTTAAAATATATTTATAATACTTATATAAGTACAATGTAATTCATTGGAGTCCTTTTATCCTAAAATAATATATATATATATATATAATTTTATTGAACTTTTTAAAGTATTTTACCCACCATCTAAGCACATTTGAAAATTTTCATAGAACATAATTCTACCGCTTCATTGAATTTAATTTAAAAAATCATATAAACACAGTTGACATCAGTAAGTAAAATTTGGTTCAATAAGTGAAAATAATTTTTGGTGAATAGTAACTGTTGACTTTTATTCACCACGATTACAGTAAATAGGGTAATTAAAGGTAAAAAAGATATTATAATTACCCTAACACTTGTCCTATTTCTATTAGTTAAGTGTATTTTTTCCGAAACTAACCATAGGAATAAAATAAGATCCTTTTATTACACGTGGATTAGATTAGGACATTTAGTATTATTTTATTTAAGAAAGATTTAAAAGTTCTAAATTCAATGTTTAATAAATACTCCATTTTAAATATATGGTTATACATAAGGTAATATTAACAATAAATATTCATTATAAAGATAAAAATATTTTATACACAATTTTATTTTATTTATAATTTTTAGAGATTAAATAATAAAATTTATTTATGACACAATGATGATGCAGCAATTACTTTATAAATGAAACATGAAAATAATTGATATTATGATTACAAGAAAAAGTAAATTAAGTATTTTGATTCCATACATGAATTTTCTTGGTTAATATGACTTATTAGGGTTGATTAAATAAATTTTTTTGATGTGATAAAGTTCTAATGACTTTAACAAAAAAATACCAAATAGTGTCAAAATTGACATAAATGATTTTATAAAACAAATACTATATTATAAATTGATATTATATTTCTAAATATCTAATTATTGGCCAAAGGGCTTATATATAGTTATATATATCAATAATGAACCAATTGGGGTTCGAATTACTTTTTATAGTAAGTTTATTAACCATTTATTATAATGATACAAGAATACAATGTAAAAGTTAAACTATTTAACCAAGAGTTAAATATAAAAGATAAGGTTAATGAGGGGACATAAACCTATCTCAAAACTATTGGTTGAGTGGCCATAGACCCATAACCAACATATCCTCGAAATAAATTATTTTGGATCCATTAGAAATGGAAAATAATTTTATAATAAAACAATATTTCCAACTTTTCATAAAGTGACCCACACCTCTCTTATAAAAAGTTACTTCCCTTTTCTCAAAATCACACCTCCATAGCCATTTGGATTAGCCAACCCCTGCCCAAATATTCTTGAAACTTCCCTCACTTAAACCTAGATTCCTATCCTTGAGTATAAATCCAACCTATGGAGCCCTTAGGTTCAAATAAAAAACAAATATCCAAAGAATAGGTAGTTATTTTATCACCTCATTCAAAGTAATTTTCTTCTTCCACTTTTTTTCTTTGTTATTTCCACACCAAAATTATAACTCTAGTACCTTATATATACTATTATGATATTATAAATGTGGTTCAATAATTCTCATTATTCTATCCATCCTATGAATGATAATGTCAACATGATTTGGTACATACAACTTAGCATCTCCACATAGTGGTATAATTTGTTATTTAACACTATGTTAAGTGGATGGATATAATGATGAGTAATATGTATATAAATATTGTTAATAAAATTATAATTTCCATGTACAATTAATATACCATCCAATTCCACACCTCTCAATCATTAATTAAATGATATTGTCACTCATGTGTATGTACGACTTATTGTCTCCACAATGTGATGAGATTCATATTCAGCTTCACCATTCAACGATGATTATAAAAATATGTATTATTAATAAGTATGTATTATATGAAATAATAATTCTACTGGATATATATATATATATATGTACATACATATATCTCATTAACCTATTTTTGTTCAATACGATATGAAAATGTAGATAATGTTTATGCATACGTACGACCTACGGTTTCTATAAATGGTGTTTTCCATTTCATATGTCTATATATTATACATATTTATATTCTATAAATATATTATATATAAATAATTTTTTATATTATTTAAGTATTTAAATCATGATATAAATTATACCGTCATGAATAACAAGTTAAAATATGTAACATAAAGAAAGCGATTATTACCCGGAATGTTAATTTAACATGGAAATCGTTATTACATGGGTATTATAAAGTATTAAATGAACCATGTATTATATAATAAATATAAATATGGTTCTTTTGTAATTTAATAACGTACTATGGTCATTATACAAGAGGTAAAATATACCCTCAACCGAAAGAAAGTGCAAGGTAAGGGTTAATTCCACAATCTGATTATTATCCGAGATTGTTTATGTGTAAGTATTTTCTAGGAAATATTTATTATCCGTTTCCATGTTTCCTAAAATACTTTTTAAAAATTATTGTTTTACAAAAATCCTTAACTAAAACATCATTTTAAATGTTTTAAATATTTTTTCTTCTAAATTTTTCTCATTAATGATCATATATTCAAAATGGTTTTAAGGATTTAAATATATGGACATTAATTTTTTAAAATGTTAATTATTTTAAAAATGATTCAGAGTGTAATGGGATACTTTGATTCAAAAATAACTTTTAAATGTCATTTTTTATAAATTAGGCGACTTTTAAATGATTTCATGAAAAAGGGTTATTATACTCAAGGTGTTTTACTGATCATTTTCAACTATATCGTCATCCATAAATATATATTAGTTTTGATTGAGTTTTATTTATTATAATGAAATTTTTCTATATTTTATTGAATGAGTTATGATATGTTTTTCTCTAGATGTGCTATTTTTATACCATTCATGGTTTGTGGATAAATTATTGACATTTCATATGGTAGTTTTAATACGAATCTTTATGTTATGATTCTAAAATTTAATATGAGGAATGTAATGGAATTAGTATGTGATGTGTGGAGCCTGCTATAGCTCCTTGATGCATCAGTAGGTCTTAGGAGAGAAACTAATGTCTTGGTACAAGGGTGTGAAAAAGAAATAATTGGTTTTCATAGCAAGTGGCCTTGACTATGTGGTAATGATGTACAATGTTAGGTATTTCCTATTTATGAAATTAATTATCCCATGTGATTATTCTACTAGTAGAATATCCATGTCAATGTTTATATCATAATGTTGGATTTATTTACTCCAAATTATGTTCATGTTTATGTTTAAAAGGTTGTTTTTTATTACTAATATTTTCTTAAATGTTTATAGCTTCCGCTAAATTATTTACCCTTACTAAGAATCTGAGCTAACCCCTTTATTGTGTTTTGATTTCCCACGATACCAAGATGAGTATTGTGTTTGATATGAAGGGTAAATCCGGGGAATAGTGGTGTTCTCAATGGATTATTTATGTAGTGTTTTATGTTTGATTGTCAAAGGTAACATTCTTGTATTTAATCTATTTTCCAAGACTACTAAACAAATCGGTTCTTCAGGACTTGATTCTTTGTAATCATGAAAATGTATTAAAATAATGAATCAGATCCTAGCTTCTAGGGTCGGGGTGTTAATATTTTTTAGAGTAAGTTTAGTAAAAACCTTGGTATCTATATTTAGAAAAAATCTAATTAGAGAACATTAACCTAAGATATACATTGATCATTAGTATAGAAAACTTCCATAAATTTTGGGAATGTAGTGATTTTGGGTACTTTACAAGCAATACATCCTTGTCTGGATATGAGAAGGTAGAGGCCGCTCGGGTACATAAATACCTAGAAGTGAAATCTCTGATAAAGAGTTTCAGGCTTGAAACAGGGTATCCTAGTACATGACAATGACCTTGTTACACTCTTGGTTATGACACACCCAGGGGATATGCTTAAGATAATTCACATTTTTTTACAAGCCATTATGAAGGATTTCAGAGTAAATATTTCTTCAAAGAAACTTGTTTTTATGATTATATATTATATGAATAATCTTTTAAATTTACATTAGATATTTCCCATGTTTGGAATTTTTCATTATGATTCATAAACAAACCTAGTTTGTGCCATTGTTTTGAAATGTCACCCATTAGAAGGAATGATTAATCCATCAATATTCATGATCTAAATAGTAATAAGGGTCATATCAATCATGGTATTAAGCCAAAATTTAGAAGGAAAATAGTCTCCCACATATTCTAATCATATGAAGAAATAATATCATGTGATAATAAGATAAATAAAGATTTATATGAGTCGTACAGAATTAATGTAATGTTAGATAAGAAGAGAACAGTGGAGCAAGAGTTAGATAAGAAAAACGGGGAATGAAGGGTTTTACCTTATGTGATAATTGTGGATAGAATCACCTTGGTAATGCTTGAATGGAATGGAAGTTTGTTATATGTGTTGAGAAAATGTACACCATGTTCATGATTTCATGGTCTTGAAAAATGTCTCAACTGTATAGTGCTTCATCTGCAAGGATTTGGGACACTATGAGAATAAATGTCCAAATAATCATTGTATGCCCCTAATTAAACTATTGAATAATTATCAAGTTATGATACTACCATAGATGAAGAGGAATGACTAGTGTTCTTATGTTGTTATTAAAGAAATATTTTGTTTGAGTGTTGTATCAATGATGTATGGGTTATATGAATTATGGAAATAAATATAGATTTTATTATAGTACTATTTCATTGAGGATTTGAGATTATATGGTTCTAAAAAATTGACTCAATATCAGGATAAACGTTTTGGAAAATACATGGTTGAACGAAAGATAATCCTTAATATGGTTCTGATACTCAGGTAGTGATTTTGGATAAAGATATAATTGATTTTGATAAATTATATTCAATATTATTGAATACTTTGAAACAAATTAATTGTTTTTTTATTAGATTTTTTTGTACTCTACAACATTTTTGGATATTAGGAGTATATCCAGTATACTATAATGCATAATGGAGCATGACCTAGTGCAGAAAATGTTTTTTACGTCGGTTATTTTATATTTTTTACGTTAGATTTTGGCCGACGTTTTTATAGGAGACGTTATAAACATTGTTTTTTACGTCGGTTATTTTAAAACCACTGTACAATCCAATAATCCAAAGCCTTTTTCACGTTAGTTCCACAAAAAGTGATGTGGAAAACAATTCAGATTCATACTTTATTAAATCAGTTTTTAAATAACCGGTGTGTTATATAATTTATTCTGTCAGTTATTATATAACCGACATAATAAACTACTCCTCTGAAGGGGTTTTCATGTCAGCTATGAAAATAAATGAGGTGATAAAATAGTCTAGCAAGAATTTTTTATGTTGTTTAAATAATAACTGACTTGAAAACATGTATACTACATTGGTTATAAAATAACCAACATAAAAAGATATTCCATTCCATTTATTACGTCAGTTACGAAAATACTAACATAAAAACCTATTCCAATGAATTTTTATGACGGGTTTCAAATAACCAACATTACAACCCATTCGCATGTATTTTTTAAATTGGTTATAAAATAAATGACATAAAACCCAATTTTTTTAATAAAACTTTTCAACCAAAAACATTTTCTTCCAAAGAAGACCTAAAATAGGCCAAAACTAGGCCAAAACAAGACAACCCCCCCCACCCCACCCCACTGGACAACCCTCCCACACCCCTAGAAACCACCACCCCACTGGGTAGCCCACCCACACCCTTGGAAACCCCCACCCCACTGGAAACACCCGACACACACATGGACTGCCCCCACCTTCCTGGATATCCCCCAGCCCCTTGATTGCCCTCTCACCTTCCTGGACACCCTCCAATCTCAATAGACACCATGTACACCCCCATCCCACTTGAAAGCCCTCCCACACTGATTGAAACCCCCACCCCGAGGACACCCCCAACCCGTGACACCCCCTGGACAGCCCTCCAACCCTCTTGGAAACCCTTCCACCCCCATGGACACCCTATACACGCCCACTACACTGAACTACCCTCCCAAACCCATGGAAACCCCAAACCCCATTGGACACCCCCACACCCATGGACACCCCCACCAACCTGTATTTCCCTCACACCCTCCATGACACCCTCCCATCACATGGGCACCCTTGACACCCCCACCTCACTGAACACACCCAACCCCACACCACTGGCCAACTCCATGGACTGCCCCCAACCCTCCTCGACATCCCCCACCCCTGGACATCCCTCTTACCCACCTGGACACCCCCACCCCCTGGACACCCTGGACACTCCCACACCCCTGGACAACCCCCGCACACCACTAGAAACTCTCGCACCCCCTAGACACCCCTAGACATCCCCACCCCCACTGTTGTGGATAGCCCCCACCCCCTTGGACAACCCTCCCACCCTCCTGGACACCCCCACCCCCATGGAAACCCTTGAAACCCTCACTCCCCTGGACAACCCTCCCACACCCCTAGAAACCCCCACCCCCTAGACACCCCCACACCCCTGGACATCCCCCACCCACCTAGACAGCCCCCACTCCCTAGGATTTCTATCCCACCCTCTTGGACACCCTCCCACCCACATGAACACCATTATCACACCCTATACCACTCTACCCCCCCCCCCCCCACATCCCATGTACCCCTCCACCCAACTAGACACCACCCACACTGTAACGCCCCGACCCCAGCTACCCAGAGTCAGTGCATTACTTCGTAACATTGGCATGATCACAAAAGATCAAGTCTTGAAAGACCGATTAGTTTAGTAGCCTTGGAAACACTAGATACATTCATAAGTCTTACATTACATCATAAAGTGAAAAACTAATAAAAAGTTTCCATAGTCCACACTTCTATCCTCTTCGGACTATCCCTGTAGGTCATTCATAAAATACTTCTTCACATCCTGGAAAATATTAAAACATTGAAAGGGGTGAGCTCAGATGCTCAGTAAGGATAACAAAATTGCGGAAGCTTTCATAAATAAACATTAACATTTAAGGCAATGTATAACTGAAACAAAAGCCTTTTAAAATTGAACTTCAACATAATATGGCAAAAGTAAATTGAGATAATACCATTCACTTCTTCACATGGATATTCTACTGGTCGAATAATCAAATAAAAAATCAATAACCACTTTCATAATGATGGAATGCATAATGCCAGACTATCATAACCACGTAGTCAAGGCCTCGTGCCAAGACCACAAATAAGATTTTGTCAAGGCCTCGTGCCAAGACACTAGTTTGTCTCATGAGACCTGCCGATGCATCGAGGAGCTATAGCGGGCTCCACCCGTCACTTATTAAGTCCAATGCATTCCTCATATGAATAGGTTTAAACATATCATAAACCATAACATAATCGTATCACATAAAACATGCATAAAGGAAACATAACATTTCCACATTTCAATCACAAGATATCAATACAAAACATTGATATAATAAAAACGCTTTCAAAACCATTTTCAATACCAAAATAAAAGAAAGTTAAAACTTTGTATTTATTTTTCATTAAAAAAATGATGGCTTGTAGAGGAAGCCGAAACTCAAATAATGGTCACGGCGGCGGAGAAGTCGTTGTCGCCGCATAAGTACGGAAAGAAAAACATTCCCTTTTTGTCGTTTAATAAAACGCTTCGTATAAAAATATTCCTTTTGAATAAACTTAAAAGTCAAAGGGGTTTATACACCGTATAAAAGAAAGTTGTGTATAAAACCAAATATGCCTCAATGAAAGGAGATTGAGACGAAGTCCTTAAAAAGATCATTTTTAAAATAAAATAGATCTATTATGTGTATTCACTATAGGTACACATAAAGAGAGTAAAAATACAAAATAGGACATAATAACATCATGACATAATTTGAAAGTTGGAGATTAACCCAAAGAATGGAAGTTGGGTGAAGAAGTTCCCTTACCTCGTGTCTGACTTGAATCAACCGTTCTTTAACCTCCTGAATAATAAACTAGAGTTAATATATACATTATTAAGAACCATTTTCAATTTCATTATCCTTTTTATATCACTTATTACAATGATATGAACATTATTTAATTATTTAAGTTAATAACGGTCGTTTTGTCGATCTTTGGTACTTGAGTCAACAATAAACTTCTTATAATTAAAAGTTGTTTATGTGATAGAGTATCCATTATCTCCAGAATTATATTCATGATTTAGATGTCATATATATTTTATATATCCAGTATATACATTCATTTATAATATTACCTAACATTTAGAGGTAAGAAATGAAATGCACCGTTCATGGAGACGGTAAGCCGTACGTACGCATGAACGCTACTTTCATTTCTGTTTCATATTTAATGGAATGAAATCATAATTATATAAAGGTATAATATAGTTCCAGTATAATATAGTTTATAATACCATATACTCCATACTTTATACATCTCACATATGGCATTAACGATTCAAATCACTTTGAGGGGGCGGTAGTCCGCACTTCCTAAAATGAAATTATCGCGTTTTACCCATAATGGAAATCATTAAGTATGCCATAAATGAGAAATACAAGAGCATAAGTAAAACATAAACATATTATATATCATATATAGAAATAGTTACATCTTAATGGCCACCTTTGGAGGTGTTATATGTGTGTTGAACAATCATCGTTTCGTGAGGCAGAAATTCGCCATCCACAGAAACGGTATGTTCTTTAACCATTAGATGTAGGTGTGTGTAAGTGTAGCTCGAATCCTTCTTATAACAACATCCTAGTATATTGAGGATACTGGTGTTGTTACAAAAGAAATGAATAAAAAGATTTTAGGGGGTTGGAGAAGGTAAATAAAACAAAACAACATTAGAGAAGACATTACCTCAAAATCAGGTAACTCTTTTTGATTTGAGCCAAAGGCTTCCTTGGGAAGAGTTCTGCCCAAAGTGAGGCTTCTAGGAGTAAGAGAGGGAAGTTGGGAGAGTATTTGGGCAGAGGTTGGCCGATCCAAATGGCTTGAAAGTGTAAATGAGGTGGAAGAGGTGGGGGCCTTTTATAAGTGGAGAGGAGGGGCTCTTTTGGAAAGATTGAAATGTTACATTATTACACAATTCTTTTCGGATTATAAAGGTCCCACACTTATATAATTCGAGGATAAGGTGATAAGGGTTCAAAATCTCCTCATCCAATTGGCTTTTGACAATTGTAAGCCTTGTATTTTGCATTATCTTCCCATTTTATTTAAATCGTTAAATAATGAGGTCATCACTGCATCATCATGATGTCATAAATAATTTAATTTATTTAATGTCTAAAAATTATAAAAAAAATACTATGATGTAGGAAATCGTTTTAGCTTTCTAATGAGTATTTATAATCAAAATTTGGACTTGTGTAACCCCACTTAAAAACTGTTTTAGTAAAACAACTCATGTTTGTGTCAATTTAATTTTAACATTAAATAAATATATATTTATGTCATTTTCCAACTAAAGTGGCTCCATGGGGTCCCCAAGTTGACCCATGGGTTGTCTTGGTCGGCCATGACACATCCAATAGGAGTATGACAAGTGTCAAGCTCATCTCATATTATTAAAACATTATTTTTACCTTAAACTACACTAATTACCTCTAATCGCGATTAAGAACTTAAAAGTTACTATTCACCAAAAAATTATTTTAATATCATTGAACCACATTTTACTTCTTAATGAAAACCATGTATGTCGGATTTTTGAAAATCAAATCACAGAAGAGGTAATATTTCATTTTAACGAAAAATCAGTTTTTAACAACCACTTAGTGGTTTCACTATTCATCAAAAATTGAAGTTTTTCAGAATAAGGCCAAAATTTCACCCTAAGCTATAATTGATATTCCAAATTCAAAAATGATGTCTATTTTACAAAATTCCAAACATATATGTTGCATTAATTAATTTTATAATTAATTCCCGCTGTTACAACAAGTAGCGTGTTTTTAAGAAAAACAATTTATATCAAAAGATTGGCAATTGTTTATGTCCAATTTCAATGTCAAATTAATTCTAATGACCACCATTGGATAAAATGGTAAAAATATATTTTAATTATACTTTAAAACCACTAAATAGTATAATTTATCACTTTAAATTATTTTGATTAAAAAAGTTGTTTTATGTATTTTTCAGTATTCATAAAAATTTCGAAGTTCTCAGAAAATTACAAAAAATTCAACCTAGGCTTATTTCAATATTAGGAATACAAAAATTAAGTCCATTTTGAAATATAAAATTTCTATAAATTTAAAAAGTGGTTATTACTATTCATAACGGCTACTTTGATTAGTTGTGGTGTGTTAGAACTCAAAGTTGCATACAATGCAAGCGATTGCATTATTGAATGAGATGCGTATCGTGGAAGATCGGGGTGTTACATTCTCCCCTCCTTCAATAAATTGCGTCCTCGCAATTTGAAATTTTTCTTTGAAAATAAAAGGTTGAAAAGTGAAAATACCTTTGTGGAAAACCCACATCGGAAATAAGGTTAATAAAATTTAGTCTTAATAAGAGGGAAATGGAAATAAGAAAGTCACCACCAAATTATGATCTCGATAAGGAGAACATTGGTGGCAATTAGAGACATATAATTGGAGGAAAGACGTAAATATTTGTACGGAGTGATTGAGGTCATCAATCACAATCAACTGTCAAATTGAGGGCCTCAAAGCCTTCAATCTATGTTTATTTAAAATATCATCAGTTCAACAAGACATAAGGTATTAGGATAACACATTTTTTTTAATATCCTTTTACTAAAGTTTAAGAATTAATTTATTCATTGAATAAGAGATAGGTATACATATATTTATGCTTGAAAACTAGAGTTTCAACCTTCAACTCATCTTTCACTCAAAAAGATAATAGAACTCAAAAATATTATACTTATCCTAATTGTATAAGGTTCCAAATGTTACACATACCATTTAGATTAGTAAAATTATTTTGTAATAACCAGGGACTTCCTGTAGGCTAGTGGTAGGAAATAAAGGCCTGTCGCACTATGATTGTGGGTTCGATTCCTGCAGCTTTGTCCGACGCGACGGGTTATTCCCCACCCTGCAGGTTGTCCTTTTCCTAATACTATAGTATTATAATATTCCAAAAATAATCTTCAGAAATGCTTTATCCTTAAATAATACTATCCATGGTTCAACTTAATCCATTCCAAATTTAATAGTTATCCAAAATACCTCCGTCCAGATTTCTCTAAAAGGTCTCTAAATTCCAAAATCAATTGTAACATCAGATTCCCCAAACAAAGAAAAGTTTCTCTTATTGTCACATACTAAAAATATGATTACCTTAATCATATTAAAACCTTACTGAAATCAACAAGTACTGCAGTACAATCCTTATATATATATCACATTATTCTAATAACCAAAATATAATCCATGAGTCCAAAAGCACCAATACATTAATTATTCCGCTTCAACTGTAGTCACAGCATAAGATTGGCCTTGATCCCTTGGCCTTTTCTGAGGTAAGTTTCCTTGACGCTTAGGACATTCATTTGAATAATGCCCCATTTCCCTACAATTGTAGCATTCAACTTTGATAGCCTCTTTCTTTCCCTTGCAATCACGAGCCTGGTGACCCTTTTCTCCACAGTTATAACAAACTCCCATTCCTTTTAGGCAAGTACCAGGGTGATTCTTCCCACAATTATCACATAATGGAAAATCATTCTTTCCCTTTTTCCCTTTATCTGTCTCCTGTTCCACCGTTCTCTTCTTCTCTTGCTTTACTTTGTTGTCATAAGACTTAGAGAATTCCTTTTCTGTCTTGATAGCACACGAGACAATATCTTCGTATGATGAGAAGGATTGTGATACTAAAGCTCGACGGAGAAATGGTTTTAACCCATAAAAGAAACAATCTATCTTACTCCTTGGGTTACGTATATAATCGGCAGCATGCCTCGCTAACCTGGTAAAGTTAGCCTCATACTTTGCGACATTCTCATCCTCCTTCTGCCTCAGACTCAGAAATTGCCTTTCCATATCTGCTCGATGGTCACAAGGAAAGTATTTTTCTAAGAAAATCTCTTTGAACTCCCTCCATTCCATATTTGATACGTCATCATCTTCCTTTGTGTTTTGAATCAGCGACCACCACTGATCGGCATCTCCAGTGAGGCGGTAAACTGCAATGACAACCTTCTCCCTTTCACTACTCCCCAAGGCATGGAATATTTTCTCTAAAGAATTTATCCATTGCTCAGCTACTATAGGATTTGTACTCCCATTGAAGGTTGGTGGTTGTTGCCTCATGAAGCGGTCTAACATTGATCCTCCACGTTGCGGATCAGGGTGCTCCATACGAGTAAGGTTATTATTCATAACCTGAGTGAGTTGTCCCAGTACGGTGAGAAGCTGATCAGCACCAGTTGTATCACTATCTCCACCATAATTATCTTGAGCAGGAGGGCAATCCCTACACGGAGTGCGTGCATTGATACGGTTTCCATTCCTTCCACTAGGCACCATTTCTAAACAATGGCATAAACTAGATTAGTTTATGAATCAAAATACATAATTCCATACATGTAAAATACATAACATAAATTGAACAATTTATGGATATAATCCATAAAAATGTTTTCTTTGAGGAAGTATATACTCATAACCCCTCACAGTGGTTATAAAGAAAATGAGAATTATCCAAAGCATATCCCCTGGGAGTGTCGTAACCAAGAGTGCAGCAAGCCCCGTTGTCGTGCACCGGTTCCCGTTCGAGTCTAGATCAAAGGAGTGTTTTCGGGTTTTACCCCTAGGTACATATGTTCCAGAGCCTCCTCTACTTGCCCGTATCCAGACATGGATGTATTGCTCTGAAAACTCATAAAATCTCTACAATAACAAAATTCTAGGAAGTTCTTCTATACTAATCCTCAAAGTCTATCTTCGGGCTATGTGCTCTAATCAGAGTTTATCTAAATCTAGCTTCCAAGGTTAGTACTAAACTGCCTCTGATACCAACTGTAACGCCCCGACCCCAGCTACCCAGAGTCAGTGCATTACTTCGTAACATTGGCATGATCACAAAAGATCAAGTCTCGAAATACCGATTAGTTTAGTAGCCTTGGAAACACTAGATACATTCATAAGTCTTACATTACATCATAAAGTGAAAAACTAATAAAAAGTCTCCATAGTCCACACTTCTATCCTCTTCGGACTATCCCTGTAGGTCATTCATAAAATACTTCTTCACATCCTGGAAAATATTAAAACATTGAAAGGGGTGAGCTCAGATGCTCGGTAAGGATAACAATATTGCGGAAGCTTTCATAAATAAACATTAACATTTAAGGCAATGTATAACTGAAACAAAAGCCTTATAAACTTGAACTTCAACATAATATGGCAAAAGTAAATTGAGATAATTCCATTCACTTCTTCACATGGATATTCTACTGGTCGAATAATCACATGCAAAATCAATAACCACTTTCATAATGATGGAATGCATAATGCCAGACTATCATAACCACGTAGTCAAGGCCTCGTGCCAAGACCACAAATAAGATTTTGTCAAGGCCTCGTGCCAAGACACTAGTTTGTCTCATTAGACCTGCCGATGCATCGAGGAGCTATAGCGGGCTCCACCCGTCACTTATTAAGTCCAATGCATTCCTCATATTAATAGGTTTAAACATATCATAAACCATAACATAATCGTATCACATAAAACATGCATACAGGAAACATAACATTTCCACATTTCAATCACAAGATATCAATACAACACATTGATATAATAAAAACGCTTTCAAAACCATTTTCAATACCAAAATAAAAGAAAGTTAAAACTTTGTATTTATTTTTCATTAAAAAAATGATGGCTTGTAGAGGAAGCCGAAACTCAAATAATGGTCACGGCGGCGGAGAAGTCGTTGTCACCGCATAAGTACGGAAAGAAAAACATTCCCTTTTTGTCGTTTAGTAAAACGCTTCGTATAAAAAGATTCCTATTGAATAAACTTAAAAGTCAAAGGGGTTTATACACCGTATAAAAGAAAGTTGTGTATAAAACCAAATATGCCTCAATGAAAGGGGATTGAGGCGAAGTCCTTAAAAATACCATTTTTAAAATAAAATAGATCTATTATGTGTATTCACTATAGGTACACATAAAGAGAGTAAAAATACAAAATAGGACATAATAACATCATGACATAATTTGAAAGTAGGAGATTAACCCAAAGAATGGAAGTTGGGTGAAGAAGTTCCCTTACCTCGTGTCTGACTTGACTCAACCATTCTTTAACCTCCTGAATAATAAACTAGAGTTAATATATACATTATTAAGAACCATTTTCAATTTCATTATCCTTTTTATATCACTTATTACAATTATATGAACATTATGTAATTATTTAAGTTAATAACGGTCGTTTTGTCGATCTTTGGTACTTGAGTCAACAATAAACTTCTTATAATTACAAGTTGTTTATGTGATAGAGTATCCATTATCTCCAGAATTATATGCATGATTTAGATGTCATATATATTTTATATATCCAGTATATACATTCATTTATAATATTACGTAACATTTAGAGGTAAGAAATGAAATGCACCGTTCATGGAGACGGTAAGCCGTACGTACGCATGAACGCTACTTTCATTTCTATTTCATATTTAATGGAAGGAAATAATAATTATATAAAGGTATAATATAGTTCCAGTATAATATAGTGTATAATACCATTTACTCCATACTTTATACATCCCACATATGGCATTAACGATTCAAATCACTTTGAGGGGGCGGTAGTCCGCACTTCCTAAAATGAAATTATCGCATTTTACCCATAATGGAAATCATAAAGTATGCCATAAATGAGAAATCAAGAAGCATATGTAAAACATAAACATATTATATATCATATATAAAAATAGTGACATCTTAATGGCCACCTTTGGAGGTGTTATATGAGTGTTGAACAATCATCGTTTCGTGAGGCAGAAATTCGCCATCCACAGAAACTGTATGTTCATTAACCATTAGATGTAGGTGTGTGTAAGTTTAGCTCTAATCCTTCTTATAACAACATCCTAGTATATTGAGGATACTGGTGTTGTTACAAAAGAAATGAATAAAAAGATTTTAGGGGGTTGGAGAAGGTAAATAAAACAAAACAACATTAGAGAAGACATTACCTCAAAATCGGGTAACTCTTTTTGATTTGAGCCAAAGGCTTCCTTGGGAAGAGTTCTGCCCAAGGTGAGGATTCTAGGAGTAAGAGGGGGAACTTGGAAGAGTATTTGGGCAGAGTTTGGCCGAGCCAAATGGCTTGAAAGTGTAAATGAGGTGGAAGAGGTGGGGGCCTTTTATAAGTGGAGAGGAGGGGCTCTTTTGGAAAGATTGAAATGTTACATTATTACACAATGCTTTTCGGATTCTAAAGGTCCCACACTTATATAATTCAAGGATAAGGTGATAAGGGTTCGAAATCTCCTCATCCAATTGGCTTTGGACAAGTGTAAGCCTTGGATTTTGCATTATCTTCCCATTTTATTTAAATCGTTAAATAATGAGGTCATCACTGCATCATCATGATGTCATAAATAATTTAATTTATTTAATGTCTAAAAATTATAAAAAAAATACTATGATGTAGGAAATCGTTCTAGATTTCTAATGAATATTTATAATCAAAATTTGGACTTGTGTAACCCCACTTAAAAACTGTTTTAGTAAAACAACTCATGTTTGTGTCAATTTAATTTTAACATTAAATAAATATATATTTATGTCATTTTCCAACTAAAGTGGCTCCATGGGGTCCCCAAGTTGACCCATGGGTTGTCTTGGTCGGCCATGACACATCCAATAGGAGTATGACAAGTGTCAAGCTCATCTCATATTATTAAAACATTATTTTTACCTTAAACTACACTAATTACCTCTAATCGCGATTAAGAACTTAAAAGTTACTATTCACCAAAAAATTATTTTAATCTCATTTTTACCACATTTTACTTCTTAATGACAACCATGTATGTCGGATTTTTGAAAATCAAATCACAGAAGTGGTCATATTTCATTTTAACGAAAAATCAGTTTTTAACAACCACTTAGTGGTTTAACTATTCATCAAAAATTGAAGTTTTTCAGAATAAGGCCAAAATTTCACCCTAAGCTATAATTGATATTCCGAATTCAAAAATGATGTCTATTTTACAAAATTCCAAACATATATGTTGCATTAATTAATTTTATAATTAATTCCCGCTGTTACAACAAGTAGCGTGTTTTTAAGAAACAATTTATATCAAAAGATTGGCAATTGTTTATGTCCAATTTCAATGTCAAATTAATTCTAATGACCACCATTGGATAAAATGGTAAAAATATATTCTAATTATACTTTAAAACCACTAAATAGTATAATTAATCACTTTAAATTATTTTGATTAAAAAAGTTGTTTTATGTATTTTTCACTATTCATAAAAATTTCGAAGTTCTCAGAAAATTACAAAAAATTCAACCTAGGCTTATTTCAATATTAGGAATACAAAAATGAAGTCCATTTTGAAATATAAAATTTCTATAAATTTAAAAAGTGGTTATTACTATTCATAAAGGCTACTTTGATTAGTTGCGGTGTGTTAGAACTCAAAGTTGCGTACAATGCATGCGATTGCATTATTGAATGAGATGCGTATCGTGGAAGCTCGGGGTGTTACACACACCCATGGACACCCCCTAGATAGCCCCCACCACCCTCTCAGATAACCCCACCCTCCTGGACACCATCTCAACTCCATGGACACCTTGGATACCCCCGCCCCACTAGAAAACCCTCCCACACCTCTGGAAACCCCCCACCCCCAGGACACCCTCACACCCTATAACACCCCCTAGAAAACCCCCACTCCACTGGATATCCCTCCAAACCTATTAGAAACCCTCCCACACCCATGGACACCCTTGACACCCCCACCCACTATATATCCCTCACACACCCCTGGACACCCCCCACTAGATACCCCCCACACCCCTAGACACCCCCACCCCCATGGACACCCTGTACCCCCCCCCCCCCAATAACCCCGGAGTGCCCTCCCACACACCTGGAAACCCCCACCCCTTGGAAAACCCCCACAACCCTAGACATCCCCTACACAGCCCCCCACCCTCCAAGAGAGCTCCCACCCTCTGGACAACCCTCCCACACTCTTGGACACCCCCACCGCCATGGACACCCTAGACACCCCACACCCCTGGAAAACCCTCCCACACCCCTAGAAACCCCCTCACCCCTAGACCCCCCACACACCTAGAAAGCACCCCCCCCCCACCCTCTTGGACAATCCCCACTCCCCTGGACAGCCCTCCCACTATCCTAGACACCCTCCCACCACCATGGACACCCTGGACACCCCCAACCCACTAGAAATCCCTCCCACACCCCTGGAAAACCCCACCCCAGTTGTCACCCACACACCCTTGAAAGCCTCACCCCCTCATGGACAACCCCCACCCTAGAACCCCCACCCCATTGGATACCCCCCAGAAAACCGCCCCTCCACTCTCCTAGATATCCCCCACTCCCCTGGACATCCCTCCCACACTTCTGGACACCCTCCCACCCCCATGGACACCATGGTTACCCCCACACCTCTGGAACCCCCGCTGCACAAGACTAGAATCCATACAAGAAAAACCATTATAACAAGACAAAACAAGAAGTAGAGAAAAATTAACCATTCAGATATATAACATTAAAAAAACCATTTCAACTAATAAAATCCTAAATCAAACATAAACGACTAAAAAATTTACTATTATAATGATAATATTCAAAATTATATTTTACGCTACAAACTAACTAAAATCCAATCAAACCTATAAAATAATTTTACCATTCCACTTTTAAGTGTTTGAATTGTTGAGAACTATAGGGTGGAGGGTCATCAAATAGCTAAAAATTAAAAGGATATTAGTTAACATGTATTATGAATAAATCAAATAAAATATTATGGAAAAATTTAAAAGGAAATCTTACCATGTCAAAGTTCACAAGTGTTCAGGTAATAATTATTTCATACATAAATCTTTACAAATAATATCCCCATTTGTTGACTTCTTATTGTTCATCACAATTCTGTTTAAATTATTGTAAATTCAAAATATTAGTTTTATGAAATACATCAACAATTGAAAATTATAAATGGATATTTACCTTTAATTTTACATATTTGATCTTAGCACGTCTTTTCTTTTTGTTTTTTTCATGTAAACCCATCCACTATTGGAAAATAATACAAATTGTAAAATTTAAAATTCATTATAATATAAACAAATATTAAGAAATTGAAACTAAATTTTCAAAAAAAATCTTAAAACAATATCACACATCGCCATGGATAGAGGAAATCCAATAAAGTGTTTTCTTCATTGGGAAAAAACACCAAACATCCAATGATCAATGATAAATTAAAATTTAAAGTTAGTGGTTTTTTATGTTAAAAGATAATGAGTGATTCACCAGAGATATGTTTCATACCTCTAACAAAAAGGAATCATCCAATAATGTGTGATTTTTTTCTATTCAAATCATTCAGTAATATAAAACATTATTTGTTCATCATCCAATGCATGTGATTTAGGGTAAATCAAATGCGGGTCCAATAATCTATATACATCTATCCTCTCATTATTCTCACACATTTTATAAAGATACATAATACAAAACAGACATAATTATACACTTTTATTAAATATAACACAAGGAATTTATGTCAAGACTTACATGGAAAAAGTTTTCCCCACATTTAGGCACAAATTATCTCTAGTAACAAGTTACATGATATCTTTTTTCATAATCCCCACATTTATTGCATGTCTACAAACATGAGCATCCATTGGAAACTCATAATCATCCTCCAATAAATTTGAATATGTTGACAATATGTCAAGACTACAAGAATTTTTATCTGATGTCATCGCAATTTTTCATTGTTGTTGCCTGTACAATATTTCTTTATCTTTGAAGTATTTATGTAAAAATAAATAGAATAATATATTTGTATTCAAATGTAAAAACTACTTTAATAAAAAAAATAGAAGATATAGCATACATACCTCTATGGTAATAAGTCACAGAAGCCTGGATGTCCAAATTAAAAAATGGCCAATAATATCTCCAACTGCCATCACATCATCTATAGGTAATGGTACTCGAGCTGACCTATCAATAATATTCTCTACAGTGACCCTATGATTCTGTACCTCAAACTATTGAGGATTAAATGTGTCTCCTATACATTATACCAGCCCATATGCAACTATATGACGATGATGATCATCAACATACAACTCATAATTATTAGGAAGTAGCGGTAGAGGAGTAGGATAAAAAATAGGGTCCACAGGCTGAGGATGGGGTATGGGGGCTACTAGCAGAGGTGGAAGATAAATAATGCGGTCTTCAGGGGGTGACAGAGGAGTGGGAGCTGCAGTCTAAAATTGACTTTGCATATCTGCAAACATAGAATGTACTGGCACTCTAATCGTTTTCTCCATCGTCACATTAATATTATGAACATCAGCCTTCAAGAATTCCGTTTTTTATAAACACCCTCAATGTACGAAATTTAAGAACATGACAACACTATTCTTACCGATACACCCGTCGAATATCCTCGTACATGAACATGAAATTATCTAATAAATCTGATCTACCGTGAAAGGTACTTTTTAACCATAACAAATTTTTTTTGTTGTGCTCATTCAAAATCCACATTTTTTCTTCTTTGGATGGCATTGTTTAAACTCATTAATTTGCTGTGTGATATACAGTTGAGCATCATCTATGATATTGAAGATGTATAATTCTAACTTCTTCATCTGTTCATCTGACAAAGATTTCAATTTCTCGCAACTAATCCCCTTTCCCACATTATTAACTAATTCATGGTGATTTAGAGGCAAACATATGTTCTCTGTCGCAACCATGTAGCTTGTACAAAACTCCTCAACCTCCTCAGAAATAAAATTTTCAATAATGGAGGCTTCAGGTCGATATAGATTCTTAACATACCACTTCAATATTTTCATATACCATTCAAAAAGATGTATCCAACAAATATATACAGGTCCACAAAGAATTATTTCTCGAACAAGATGAATCATTTAATGCACCATTATATCAAAAAAAGATGGAGTAAAATGAATTTCCAATTGAAAAAAATATAGAAATTGCATCCTTTTCCAAAATGTTCAAAGCATTCATATCAATCACCTTATTATAAATTGAATTGACAAAATAACACCACTTCATTAATGTATTTCTGACATGGTTGGGAAATATTCCATGAAATGAAACAGGTAGAAGTTGTTCCATTATGACATGATAATCATGATATTTCATAACTATCATCTTAAAATCCATCAAAGAGAATTATTTTTACATTTGAAGAATAACCTTGAGGCACTTTGATATCATGAGGGCACTGACAAAAGATAATTTTCTCCATCTATGATAATGTGTGTCATGTTGGGGGAAGAAATGTTCCTCTTCCATTAAGAGTGGGAGGTAACTCCAAATGTATTCCCATTGATAGTAACTCTAATATTGCATTCAACCCATCTTCTTTTGTTCCTTTAATATCTAACAATGACCCAATCAAACTATCACATATATTATTCTCCACGTTCATGAAATTAATATAATGTTTCACTTCATGATATCTCTAATATGGTAGCTCAAAAAATATTAACCTTTTCTTTCAAATATGTCTATCATTATTCAATTTCAGTGCCTTTTCCAATGTCACATCAAGTTTTTCCACACACTCAAAATACAGATCAGTGGATAAAGGTTTTGGATAAATATCAAAGT
Organism: Viscum album; assembly: GCA_963277665.1. Lineage (NCBI taxonomy): Eukaryota > Viridiplantae > Streptophyta > Magnoliopsida > Santalales > Viscaceae > Viscum > Viscum album. The sequence continues at coordinate 535,939,318 of OY728126.1, forward strand.
AATGTGAGACATGTAATTCATTTTTTAGTCTTCTATAAGATTGATCCATAAGGAAAAACATTCAATGACCCATGTACACTATTTTCCATCCAGGATGCTATTAACAATATTAAGTTTGTTGTTCGCAATGTAGACATGCTTTATGCCCCTAAACACTATGTCAAAAAAAAGTTCATTAGATGGGAAGTCATTAATAGTGAACATAAGCACATAATGCAGTTGAAAATATTTCATTTTATATGAATCATATACCCTAACACCATCCTCCCATAAATGTATCAAATCATCAATCATTGATCACAAGAAATCATCAATATCATTTTTGTGTTTCTTTAGACCATAGATAATTAACATCGACATGAATTATATTCATAGTATACAAATATTAAGAGAGAGGTTGTAAATTACCAATAAAACAGGCCATGAAAAATGTGTGCTACTGAGGGTTTTGTATTGATTCATTCCATCTGTGCACAACCGTAGTCTGAGATTTCTAATTTCATTTCGAAATATAGGATACTATCCATCAATTTTCTTCCATTGTGGAAAATATGCTAGATGATGTATTATTCCATCAACTATCCACTAAAAAACATGACATCTTAACCATTTTTCATCATGTGAATTAGAAAATAAATGTATCAAACGATGAATTATTGGAAGATAACAAAATACCTTTGAAGGTATCTTTGTAATCTCTACACCAGCCTATGATTTTTCTTTCAACATATACCATGATTTACCCCATTTAGAAGACTCTGACACAAATTCATATTCCTTTCTATATATCATACAATATTTTAGATAGGCATTTATTTTCTTGAATACCAATCCCATCAGGCATAATATTTTCTTGGCCTTATATTGTGAATCTAGAAGTTCATTGTATTTTGGAAGAATGTATTTGAACAATTGTAGTTTCTTTGTAAAACTCATGTCACTCAATACATGTTTAAAATTCAGGTATATCAATCATAACATCACTGAAAAAAGCATAAAATCCATGAAACTAGGATACAATGGTTTTTCATCATCACTATATAGATGCACAACCGTCAGTTCTATCTGAATTTGTTGTGTAGTAATATCGTAGATCATTTCATCAATTCTATCAGAGTTACCATCTTGCAAATCATCATCACCAGTAGATATGAAATTCTGTCCAGTTTCACTATTCCAAATACAAGGACAGTAACTCTCATTAAAACCATTACAAATTAGATGATATTTGATGTCTCTACTTTTCAACTTCTTCATATTAAAACATTTTAGGCATGGATAGAAAAAATGTCACTTCTTGGAACATTTCGTTTTGAAAATTCCAAAAGGCATCAACTCCTTCCCCATATTCATTATACATTTTTCGTGCCCTAATCCAACATGGAATTATTATTACCTATAACAAATATCAAAATGTTACATCTTGTTAATATAAGATAATTATATATTTATATGAAGAATATGATAATTAGAATGTAAAACAATATTGAAATATAAAACAAATCTATGCGAATTTGAAAAAAATATTCATGAAATTAATTTTAAAATATATATAGTCATAAATTAACGTTTTAAATTCATCATGGATCCATTCGTCTTACGGTACACAAAGAATACATCCTGGTGTAACTGGATACCAAATTCAGTATTCAGTAAAAAAGATACATGAAGTATAAATATTAAAATATTTATACATTCACTACTAAATATTACACATATCTTAATGATTTGAAACCATTGTGATAGCCCCTGAAACCATTTGGATAGAATAACCCAATAGTTTCACAGACCATTGGCATGAAGCTCATTGCAATAGCCATATTCCAACCATTATAAATGAATCATTGGTATAGACTACCTGAAGATAAAATATTTCAATAGTTTCAATGAAACTGTTGGGATATATATATATATATCAAGGTGGAGTACAAGGGGGTGAGGGCTGTCCAGGGGGTGGTGCGGGCTGTCCAAGGGGGTAGGGGTGTCTATGGGGGTGGGGGCCTATCAAGGGGGGGGGGTGTACATGTGGGTGGGGGTGTTAAAGGGGGTGAATTTTTGATAAATATATGCATTAAAATGATTTTAAAAAGAAAATATAGTTAGATATAACAATTTTAGATTCATCTTTCAACCTTTCTTCTTAAAGTACACCAAGAATAAATCCTGGTGTAACTGGATACCAAATTCACCCTTCTGTAAAACAGAAAAATGAAGTGTAAATATTAAAATATGTCTAAATTCACTACTACAAATAACACATATCCCAATGATTTGGAACCATTGGGATAGCCCATGAAATTGTTGGGACAGAATACACCAACAGTTTTACACATCGTTGGCATGATGGTCGTTGAAATAGCCATATATCAAGGATTCTATAGGAACTGTTGGTATAGACTACCTAATGATAAAATATTTCAATGGTTTCAATGAATTAGTTGGGATATATATATACCAAGGGGGGTACAAGGGGGTTGGGATCTATCCAGGGGGTGGTGGGGGCTGTCTAAGGGGGTAGGGGCTATCCACAGGGTTAGGGGTTGTGCAGGGTGACCAAGGGGGTAGGGTGTGTCCAGGGGGTGGGGGACTTGTGTCTGGGGGGATGAGGGGGTTGTCCATACCCCTACCCAATTAGGGACCACCCCACCCCCCATAGACACCACTAGGACACCACCACCCCCTAGATAACTCCCACCACTAAATAGTACCCCCACCACCTCTGCACAACACCACCCCCAGACACCCCCACCACCTAGATACCACCTACCCCCTTGGATAGACCACTCGCCCCCCTAAAAACTACCCCACCCCTGGAAACCACCCCCATACCTACCCACTTGGACACCCCATGCACACCCCCATCCCCCTAGATAGCCCCCTCACCCCCTAGAAACCACCCCCATCCCCTGGACACTGTACCCCCTTGGAAAGTCCCATCACCCACTAGACCCCACCCCACTACCTAACCCATTGGACACCCCCAGACACACCCACACCATGAAGACACCCCCACCCCTAGACACCCCCAACACCCTCTGGAAACCACCCCACCCCCATGGATAGCCCCACCCCCTTAGAAAGCCTTCGCACACCCTTGAACACCACCCCCACACCGTTGGACAACCCCTGGACACCACCACCACCTTGGACATCCCCCACACCCTTGATAGCCCCCAACCCCTCTAGAAAGCCCCACCCCCATAGAAAGCCCCCTCACCCCCTAGACACCACCCCCAACCCCTTGGAAACCCCATGGACACCACCACCCCTGACACTGCCCCCACCCCCTGGACAGCCCCCAACCCCTCTAGACAGCCCCCACCCCTGAACATCCCCACCCCTAGACATCCTCTCACCCCATGGACACCACCCCCACCCATTTGGACACCCCCTGAATACCACCACCCACTTGGACACCCCACGCCCCTTGGAAAGCGCCCAACCTCTTTGGACATCCCCCACCCCTAGATACCCCCACCCCATAGACTCTCTATACCCCCATGGACATCCCACTCACCCCCGGGACACCACCCCTACCCCTGGGACACCCCCACCCCTGTGGACACCACCCCCATCCCCCATAGACACCCCACCCCATGGACACCACCACCACCCCCTACCCCCCCCCCCCTTGGACACCCCCCTGGACTCCCCACCCCCCTAGATAGCACCCACACCCCTCGAAACCATCCCCACCCCCTGGACATCCCCACCCCCAAAAAAATCATCCTCTCCCCCTGGACACCACCCACACCCCCTGTAAACCCCTACCCCATTGGAAAGTCCCCTCACCCCCTGGACACCTCCCCCACCCCCTTGGACTCCTCCTAGACACCACCACCCCCTTAGATAGCCCCCACTCCTTTGGACAGCCCCTTACCCCCTAGACAGCCCCCAACCCTCTAGACTACCCCACCACCTAGACAGCCCCCTCTCCCCAGTGCTTTGAATAGTAACCCACACCCTAGATAGCCCCACCCCTATGGACACACCCTTGGAAACCCCCACCCCCTAGACACCCCTACCCACATGGAAATCCCACTCTCCCCCTATACACCACCACACCACACCCCACGACACCCCTACCCACATGGATAACCCTCTCATCCCCTGGACACCACCTCCCCCATGGACACCCCCAACCCCCTTGGACAGCCCCCGCACCCGTCCGACAGAATCCCCCACCACCATTGACACTAGCAGGACACCCCCCACCCCTTAGACACCATGACCCACTTGGATATCTCTCCACCCCCATGGACACGCCCAGTACATGAACACACATATGATAGAACACACAAAAATTATAAACTTGCTTGATAACACTTCGAATGGTTTATTTTACAAGAAAAAAATTTAGCATGGAATAAATGAACACTATGAAGATTACAGTGATAACAAGAACAATGGTTGAAAATAACATCTCAAAAAATTAGTTTAGGTCATCATGAAAAATAAAAACTGAAACTGAGTCGTGTGAGGCTTACTTGAGTGTTACAAGTTGACCTGATGGATCTGATGACAATAAAGATGATCAATGATGATGGAAAAACAAAGCTACATTGGACAACTTCAAAGAATCCTTTTTAGGTTTTCCGCGCAAGAGAGATGAGTCGCAGGTCTCCTGATCAATGAAAAAAAAGACTAAATACAGGATGTGATAAATCATATAAAAGAATAATCATGTTGGTTATTTAATAAATAACGTGATAAAATATTTTTTATGTTTATAAAGTAGGTTATTTAATAACCGACATAGAAAATAATTTTTCACGTCGGTTATAAAATAACCCTCGTGATAAATGGCACTTTTTTACGTTAGTTCTTTTGATAACTGACATGATAAATTGCAGAGATTTTTTTATCAAGTTGATTATTTTATACTTGATGTGAAAAAGTGCAAAGATTTGATATGTCATGTTGTTTATAAAATAACAATCCTAACAATGATAATATAATTTTTTATTAGGTCTGTTATAAAATAACCAACGTAAACAATTTATTCTCATCGATTTATCACATCAGTTATACAATAACTGAGGTGATAAATTAATTTTTACAGCTTTGAACGTAGGTTATATAGAATAGACATGAAAAATGCCGATGTGTTGAACGTTTTTTTCCACTAGTGATTAATTAAAAAAATAAGGTTTTATGGTAGTTCAGGGTGTTACCTTGTTTTTAAAGAATACATCATGAAGTTATTGACATGTTGTTACGTGGAAAATAAGATTTCAATTCTGTTTACCTTCTTAAAAATTTTGGATTGTGTGTTTGGACTGAAGAATTTTGAATAAGTCTAAAGGTTGGAATGGATTAAGATTGATATTTGATATTATTGTTGAGGTTAAAGCATTTATTATGATTATTTTTGGATTTTTATAAAAAGGACAACCCGAAGGATAGGTGAAAACTCGTCGCATCTGGAAAGGCCACGATACTTGAACCCGAAACCAAAGGGATACAATGGTGCATCACCTACCACTGACCTATGTGATGTATTGGTTTTTATAATGTAGTTTTTTTAAATGTTCTCACAGATGAATTACAAATTAATTTTTTTGTACCCCTTTACGATTAGCATAAATATAATATTTTTGAGTTCTATTATCTTTTGGATTAAAAGATAAGTTTGTGGTATAAATTAGTAAACTGATGGAACTCTAATTGTCAAGAGAATTTTATCCCACTTATTCTATGAATAAATTAATTATGAATCATTATGGAAGGGTTCTTCAAACCAAAAATTTATTATCCTAAAAACTAATATTTTTTTGAACTGATGATATTTTAAAGCATCATAGATTGATGGCTTTGAGACCCTCAAGTTTACACTTGTTTGTGATTGATGACCTCAATCACACCCTATAAATATTACGTTTTATCTATAATTATGTGCCTCCAGTTTCAGCCAATTTTTTTCTAATAGAGATCATAATTTGGTGGTGACTTTTTCATTTCCCTTTCCCTCTTGTAAAGACTTAATTTATTAACCCAATTCCTGATGTGGGTTTTCTACAAAAGAATTTTTCTATTTTAAACATTTTTATTTTGAAAAAAAAAATTAAAATTGCGAGGAAACAATTTATAAAGGATGAAAGAATGTGTCACCCCATGATTTCAATGTACGTCATATCTTTAATGTAATTCAATAACTTGCTCTACAAGAAATACTGAGTTCGTAGGAACCACAACTTACCAAACTATCCATTCAAAAAGTAGTTATAAATAGTATTAACTAAATTGTGAACATGATATAATCCATATAATTTAAGAATCCATATTATATATTTTTTAGGCATAATATATGAAAAAATTATTATTTGTCATATAAAATAAGTATTTTTCAGAAAATGCAATTTTATAACCTTTTAATGGTGAATTCTTTTTAAAACCAATATTTGAAACTTTTATAAAATCAATTTAATGAAATTAAATTATTATTTAGAAGCGAGATATAAATATATAATTTGGAGTAGTTTGTGTAACTTTTCTGATAATATTCATATTTTGATGAATAGTGAAAAATATTAAATTTTAATTGAAAAAAACATTTTTAATTGAAATAACTTGTTGTGATAAGTTATTAATATGAATGGTTTGGAAGTATAATTAGATTATATTTTTATAATTTAATAAAATTTATGTCATTATAAGTAATTTTACATTTTAATTTGACATAAACACATGCCAATCTTTTGATAGTTTTTATTTTATTAAAACCAGTTTTTTGATTTTGACAATGGAATTAATTTGAAATTAATTAATGAATCTTATATAATTTAATTTTGGTAAAATAGAACACTTTTTTGAAATTGGGAAAAAATTATCTTAGAGTGTTTTTTTGGTATTTTTCTGAAAACATTCATTTTTTGATGAGTAGTGAAAAAACTGTGTTATTATTTAAAATTGATTATTTATTTAACTAATTATTTATTTTATTTAAATCTATTTTAATTTAAAATATATATAAAATACTTATATAAGTTCAATTTAATTCATTTTAGTCATTTTATAATAAAATTATACATATATATAATTTTATTGAACATTTTAACATCATTTACCCACCTTATAGGGACATTTACAAATTTGCATAAAACATAATTTTACCACTTTTGTGAATTGAATTTCAAAAATATGAGAGACACGGTTTAAATCAGTATGTAAAATGTGTTTCAATAAGATGACAATATTTTTTGTGATTAGTAACTTTTGACTTTTATTTACCATTGTTAATGTAAATAGGGTGATTGAAGGTAAAAAAGAAATTATAATTACTATAACACATGTCATAATTCTATTGGATAAGTTTATTTTTTCCCAAACCAACCTTATGAAAAAAATATGATCTATTGGGTCCACTTGGATTAGATTAAAACATTTATTACTATTTTATTTAGAGAAGAGTTAAAAGTGTCAAATTCAATGATTAACAACTAAAACATTTTTAATATAGGGTTATACATAAGATGAATTTGACTATAAATATTTATTAGAATGATAAAAAGATTTCCTACATAATAGTATTTTATTTATAATTTTTAAATATTAAATAATTAAATTTATATATAAAACAATGACGATGTTGTAATTACTTTAACAATGAACGATTAAAATAATTGATATTAGAAATATTAAAATAAATTTAAATTGATGGTTTTTATGCCATCCAAAAATTTTATAGGTTAATATGACATGTTTAGATTGATTAAATAATTTTATTTGAATTGATAAAGTTGTCATGACTTTAACAAAAGAAAAATATCAAATAGTGTCCAAATTGACATAAATGATTATTTAAAAAAAATATTACATTATTATTTGAATTAATATTTATAAATATATAAGGGTCATCCAAATGACTAATATAAGGTTATAAATGTCAATAATAAACTACTTGGGGTTTTATTGGCTTTTTATAGGAAGTTTATTAACCATTTATTATAATAATACTAGAATGCATAACTATTTAACTAAGAGTTAAATCTAAAATATAAGGTCAATAAGGTGACATAAACCTATCTAAAAACAATTTTTTGAAATATCTACGACCCATACCTTCATTATCCTAAAAAAATAAATTTTGAGCCAATAAAAATCTAACATTATTTTATAATAAAATAATATTTCGAACATTTTTCTAAAAGGACCAACACCTCTTTTATAAAATTGTAATTCCCCATCTCTCAAAATCACACCTCCAAAGAAATTTGCATTGGCCAAACCCAGACCAAATATCCTCCCAAAATCATTTAATTCAACCTAGAGGCCTTCCATTGAAAATAAAGCCAACCTATGGAGCCCTTTTGTTCAAAAAAAATGAAACACCCAAAGAAGAGGTAATTATTTTTTCACATCATCCAAAGTTCTGTTCTTCTTCCACTTTCACTATTTTGTTATTTCCATACCAAAATAATAACAGAAGTACCTTATACATACTATGATTTTATTATAAATATTTTACAAACATTATCATTTTTCTATACAACCTATGAATGATAACGTCACCATTCGTGTGTACGTATGGCTTAACGTCTTCACTGAGTGGTGTAATTTCTTATTCAACAATATGTCATTTGGATGGATATAATGATGAGTAATATGTATCTTAGTATAAAAAATAACTTGATAATTTCTCTGTATAATTAATATACCATCCAACTACACTCATTTCAATCAGCAATGAAATGATATCGTCGCTCGTGTGTAAGTACGACTTAACGTCTCCATGATGCGATGAGATTAATTTCAAGGTTCATTATTCAATGATGATTATAAATATATATTGTTAAAAAGTATATAATATATATCATAATAATGCTAATGGAGATATATATATATTTATTTACTCACATATATCTTATTCACTTACTTCTGTTCAACATGATATGAAAATGGAAACATTGTTTATGCATACGTACGACCTGCCATCTCTAAGAACGGTGTTTTCCATTTCCTATATCTATCTATGAAACATATTTATATTATAAATATATATTATATATAAATAATTTTTTATATTTTTTAAGTATTTAAATCATGTTATTAATGATACGATCAAGAAAAACAAGTTAAAACACATACAATAAAGAAAGAGATTATTACATGAAATGTCTTTTTATCATGAAAATAATTATTAAATTTGTAGTATAAAGTCATAAATGAATATTTTATGATATAATAAATATTAATATGGTTCTGGTATAATTTGATAACATTAAATGTATCATTTACTAAAGAAAAGTGCAAGGTAAGGGTTAATTCATCAATCTCATTATTATCCAAGATTGTTTATGTGTACGTAATTTTTTGGGAAATATTTAATATCCATATCCATGTTTAATAAAATACTTTTACAAAATTAATCATTTATGGTACACTTTAACTAACACATCATTTTAAATGTTATAAATATTTATTATTATAAATATTTCTAATTAATGTCCATGTTTTCAAAATGGTTTTAATGATTTATTTATAGAGACATGAATGTTTTAAAATATTAATTACTTTAAAAAGTTTCAAAGTGGTATGGGACACTTTCTGTATCACCCTATATTTCCATGGTACGTTTCACTTTGAATAGTACAATAGCTTGTGTTGTACGCAACTTTGAGTTCAAACACTCCACAACCAATGAAACTAGCCGTTATAAATAGTAATAACCACTTTTTGAACTTTAATTAATTTTATCTTACAAAATAGAATTTACTTTTGGATTTGAAATATAGAAATTATTTTAGAGTGATTTTTTTTCGGAAAACATTAAATTTTTGATGAATAGTGAAAAACAATGAGTTATTGTTTAAAACTGACTTCTCATTTAAATAAATATTTATTTTATTTAAATTTATTTTAGGTTAAAATATATACATAAAACCTATATAAGTTCAATTTAATTTTTATGAGTAATTTTAATATAAGATTAGATATATAAAAATTTTATTGATCTTTTTACCGTCTCTTACCCACCTCCTAGGAGCATTTGCAAATTTGCATAAAACATAATTTTACCACTTTTGTGAGTTTAATATCAAAAATATAAGAGACACAGTCAATATTAGTAAGTATTATTTGGTTCAATAAGATGAAAATAATTTTTGGTGAATAGTATCTTTTGTCTTTTATTTACCACGTTTAATAGTAAAAAGGGTAATTGAGGTAAAAAATTCCATCATAATTACCCTGACACATATGCTAATTCTATTGGATAAGTATAATTCGACAAAAAAAATATTGGGAATAAAATATGATCATCTTTGTTCCATTTGGATTAGATAAGGACATTTATTATTATTTTATTTAAAGATGTGTTAAAAGAGTTAAATTCGAAGCTTAATAACTAAAAAATTTTAATATAGGGTTACACACAATATAAATTCGACTATAAATATTAATTAGAAATATAGAAGCATTTCCTACATAAGGGTTTTTTATTTATAATTTTTAGACATTAAATAATTTAATTTATTTATGACACAATGATGATGTAGTAATTACCTTATTAATGAAATATTAAAATAATTGATATTATAAATATCCAAATAAATGTAAATTGAGACTTTTGATCAATTACAATAATATTTTAAGTCAATATGAAATTTTAGGTCTGGTTAAATAAATATTAATCTATGTGATAATGTATTTTATGGTTTTCAAAAAAATCAAATGCAAAATACTGTCCAAATTGACATAATTGAGTTTTTAAAAAAAATAATATATTATTAATAGATATATTATTCCTAAAAACATATTGTTCATCCAATGGACTTATATATGGTTATATGTATTAATAATTAACAACATGGGGTTATTTTCTCTTGTTATATTATGTTTATTAACCTTATAATATAAAAATACAAAGAGACAAGGTAATTTTCAAACTATTTAACTAAGAGTTAAATCTAAAATATATTGTTAATATGATGACTTAAACCTGGATAAATACTATTGGATGATACTTTTACGACCCATACCCACATTAGCCTCTTAATAAATAATTTTGGATCCATTAGAAACCGAAAATGATTTATTATAAAGTAATATTTCAAGCTTTTCCTAAAGTGACCCTCACCTCTATTATAAAAGGGAACTTCCCCTTCTCTTAATTTCTCACATCCAAAGCCTTTAGTCTAATCCAAAACCTTTCCAAATATCCTCCCAACTTTGATAAATTCATCCTATATTCCTTACATTGATCATAAATCCAACCTAAGGATCCCTTTTGATAAACTCAAAAGAAAACACCTGAAGTAGAAGTAATAATTTCACCACCCTCTTTCAAGATATTTTCTCCTTCTACTTCCTCTTTCTTTGTTGTTTCCATACAAAAATAATAAATCTAGTACCTTCTACATACTGTTATGTTATTATGAATATTATACTACCATATGGTTTATTCTATCAATCCTACAAATTTCAATGTCACAATAAGTGCGTATGTATGACTTACTGTATCCATGTCGTGGTGTAGTTTGTTATTCAAACACATCATTATTTGGGATGGGTTTAATAATTAATATAACTGATGTAAATAAATACAATAACATGGTAATGATTATTTATATATTTTATACCATCCAATTACATAAGATTTAACCATCTATATAATGATATTGTCGCTCTTGCGTACGTACGGATTTCCATATCCACGAACGCGATGAGATTCATTCCTAATCGTAATAATTGAATAATAATTTTTCATTTTATGATTATAAATAATTTTTATGAACATAATATCATTCTGTATATGAATCGAATACATCCTATCTATAACAAATATGGCTTACGTAACCAATAATATAAGGTAAAATAGATCAGTTAACACCCAAAACGATGAAACTATTGAATTATTATTAATGAAGAAATATTAGAGGGTCATATATGATATCATATTTATGTATATAGTTCATTAAAAATCTAATAAAAATGATTTAACTACTATAAAGGAGGTTAACTTACGCTCGAGCAAGTAAAAGTACTAGGTAAGGGTTAATTTTAAAATCTATTTATTATTTGAAGTTTTTTTATGTAAGTATCTATAGGGACCTCTTTATCATCCACATCTGTGTTTTCATAAAATATAATTAAAAACATTTTTACTATTTATGATACTATGTGTTAATGTAATTTCTACCTTTATTTTACCATATATCTTTTGAAAGGAATCTTTCTGTCATTTTACAAACAAGGTACTTTATGACCTTTTCGACAAAATTAAGGTAAAAATTTCTTTTTTTAAATTATACGGTGACTGTGGAAATTTTCCACTATTATATCATTATCGAAGTATCCCATAAAAGATTATAAGAATATATTTAAAATAATTTTTTTATAATTATATGACTTTAAAATTATTTCAAAATAGATAGAAGTATTACTTTAAAAAGTGTGGATTTCATCTATGTCAATATGTTTTGATGGATTTTAAGCTTGTGTGAAGATGACTTATTTTGATAAAAAAATTCCATATATTATTGAAAGGGTTTGTGATATGTTTAAATGTGGATGTGTTGTTTTTAAACCATTAAAATGTTATGGATTAATATTGATATTTCATCTACTAGTATCAATACGAATGTATATGTTATGTTTAATCCTTTTCATATGAGGATTTCATTAAACATAGTAAGTGATGGGTGGAGACTGCTATATCTTCTCGATGCATCGGTAGGTCTCATGAGACAATCTACTATCTTAGAACAAGGCATTGAGAAAATCTTATTTGTAGTCTGGGCACAAGTCTTTGACTATGTGTTTATGAAGTCTGGAATTATGAATTCCATCATTAGGAAATGGGATATTGAAATTACATGTGATTATTCAACTAGTTGAATATACATGGGAATAAGTAAATGGAATTATTTGATTTTATCTTTTCCATATTATGATGAAGTTTATGTTCAAAAGTCTCTTGGTTTAGTCTTATACATTACCTTAAATGTTTATGCTTATTTCTGAATCTTTCTGCTATATTGTTATCCTTACTGAGCATCTGAGCTCTCCCCTTTTTATGTTTTATTTTTCCCAGGATTTGAATAAGAATTTAATGGTTCACCTACAGGGATAGGATAAGGATATAAGTGTGTTAAAGGTGAAAATGTTTGTTAATGTTTTTATTTCATAATGTAATGTAATACTTTTTAATGTATCTAATACTTCTAAGGCAACTAAACTGATCAGTATTTCGGAACATGATTTCTTGTATCATGCCAATGTTCTGTAATAATGCATAGATTGTGGGTGACTGGGATCAGAGGGTTGCTGTTGGTATCAGCCAAAGTATAGTACAAACCATGGAATCTAGATTTAGAAAAATTATGAGTAGAGAACATTACACTAAGATATATTTTGAGGATTACTATAGAAGAACATCCTTGAATTTTGGTATTGTTGAGATTTTGTGAGTTTTTCGAGAAATAAATCACTATCAAGATATGAGTAGGTAGAGGATGATCTAGCACAGATGTACCGAGGGGTAAAACTCGAGAACAATACTTTGAGCTAGACTCGAATGAGAACTAGTGAACGACAACAGGTCTTGTTGCACTCTTGGTAACGGCACTCCTATGGGGTATTCTTAGGATAATTATCATTTTATTTAAAAACCATTATGAAGGGTTTATGATTATATAATAACTCAAACTAAAGATTTTTATGATTATGGATTATATCAATAAACAATTCAATTTATGTTAATTTATTTATAATTTCGGAATTATGTATTGAGATTCAAAAACTAATCTACTATATGAAATTGTTTAGAAATGGCACCTAGTAGATGGATTGGAAGCTGTATCAACACATGTAATACATGTAGGTATTTCCCTCCTACTCAAGATAATTATAGTGGTGTTGGTGATGCAATTTATGATGAATAGCTTATCACTATACTGGGATAACTCACTCAGGTTATGAATAATAACCATACCCATAGGGAGCACCATAATCCACAATGTGAAGGGTTACTGTTAGAACAATTAATGAGGAAACAACCACCAAAATTAAATGGGAGTACAAATCCTTTAGTATCATAGAAATGAATAAGTTCCATAGAGAAAATATTTCATGCTTTGGGGAGTAGTGAAAGTGAAAAAGCTATCGTGGAAGTTTATCGCCTCACAGGAGATGCAGATCAATGGTGGTCATTGATTAAAAACACAATGGAAGATGATGAAGTAAAAAACATGGAATGTAGGGATATTTAAGATATTTTCATAGAAAAATATTTTCCTTGTGACCGTCGAGTGGATAGAGAAAGATAATTTCTGTGTCTAAGGCAAAATGAGGATGAGAATGTCACAAAGTATGAGGCTAACTTTACAAGGATAGAATGGCATGATGAATATTATATACATAACCAATGAGTAATATAGATCAATTATTTGATGGGTCAAACCCATTTCTCATCTACCATTAGTCTCACAATCCTTTTTATCATACGGAGATATTATCTCATGTGCTATCAAGACAGAAAAGGAATTCTCTAAGTTATATGACTTCAATGAAAAGAAAGAAAAGAAGATATATACTAAACACTCTAGAAATGAAAATAAGGTGAAGAAGGGAAAAGTTGAATATCCGTCCTGTGGTAAATGTGGGAAGAAACACCCCATTACTTTCCTGAAGGGAATAGAAGTTTGTTACAAGTGTGGTGAAAAAGGACACCAAGCTCATGATTGCAAGGGGAATAAAGAGGTGGTCAATGTTGAATGAAATAATTATTGAGAAAAGGGGTATTATGAAAATGAATTTCTTATGCTCCAAGGGATCTTACATCAGAAAAGGCCAATAGATCAAGGTCAAGATTATACAATCACTAATGTTTATTTTGAAGCTCTAAAAGATGTGGTGGAAGGTAATTTAATGGTTTCATCAAGTTTAACCAGTACTATATTTGATTCTATATCATCACGTTGTTCCAAATCATCCCAAATTTCTAAGAAAATTAGATATTATCAATTTGACTTAAGAGGGGAGTTATCAGTCCAATAACCTAAGGGATGTATCATCGTAACAATGTTTTTTAGTTAGTTTCAATTAAGGTATATAAATGTTCTTTATTTTCTAATCTAATCGGCATAACCATGATTGAATTCGATATAATCCTCGGAATAGATTGGACTTTGGACCATGATAAAAAAATTTATTGTAAGAAGAAGGAGGTTACAATTTTCAATGATGATAAGGAGTAACTTATCTTTAGAGTAGGAACATCACCACCTAATTCTTATCTAGATCAACCCCGAGTAGCTCTACTAAATTCAATTATTCCGAAGATAGAAAATGTAAATAACTATGGGTTTGGAAAAGAATTTTAGAATCAAGGATGTACATATTGTGCAACAATATGTTGACATGTTTCCAAGGGATTTACCTGGACATCCTTCAGAATGAAAAATTGAGTTTTCCATTTATTTAATTCCAAGTTCATTTCCCATATCAAAGACCCCTTATAGAATGGCCTCTGCTGGATTAGTGGAATAAAAGAAAAAACTAGAGGAATTAAGTAACAAGGGATTTATTCTCTCTAGTGTTTCTCTATGGGGAGCCCATATCCTTTTAGATAAGAAGAAATGTGGATCTATGAGTTTGTTCTTTGACTACAGGGAGATTAATACTATAAAATAATGAACAATTATCTACAACCTCGCATTGATGATTTATTCTACTAGATTCATGGAGATAAATATTTTTCAAAGATTAACCTTCGATATGGATATCATCAGTTGTGTGTGAATAAGGGAGAAATTCTGAAAAAAAAACATTTCGACCCAAGTACAAGCATTACAAGTTACAGTAATGCATTTTGGATTGACTAATTCAGCCTCAATATTTATGGATCTAATGAATAATGTTTTCAAAGAATATCTTGATGAATTTGTTGTGGTATTTATTGATGATATCTTTTTATACTCAAAATACAATTAAGATCATGAAAATCACTTGCACATTATTCTAAAGACTCATATAAGAAATGAATGATTTGGGAAGTTTAGAATGTGTGAATTCCGGATTCAATAGATTTCTTTTCTTATCCAAACTATCTCTAAGGATGTAATCTCGGATTATCCTACTAAGAAAAAGGCAATCCAAGAATGGCCAGCACCGATGAGTATAATTGAGGAACATAGTTTTATTGGTTTTGTAGGTTATTATCAGCATTTTTTCCAGAATTATTCCGGATTGGAAAACCCATTAACCAACACCACATGTAAAGGGGTTAAATTTGAATGGAAAATAGAGTGTGAATAATGTTTCCAAGAACTAAAGAAAAGATTATTCAATACACTTATATTGACTCTACCATCAGGGAATGATGTTTTTTTATAGTTATGCTTCAATGAATGGAATTTGTTGTGTTCTTATGTATAATGACATATTTTTTGCCTATGCATCAAGACATCATAAAATTCATGAACCAAACTATTCCACTCATGATATTGAGTCAGTATCTGTAATCATTTCTTTGATAATATTGAGACACTATCTCTATGGTGAAAAATGTGAGATATATACTGAACACAAGAGTTTGAAATATATTTTCTCATAGAAAGAACTCAACATGAGGCAAAGGCGATGGCTTGAGCTACTCATGGATTATGAATACACTATACACTACCACCCGAGGAATGAAAATAAGGTGGAAGATGCTTTGTGTAGAAAGGATCATGGAGTTTTGAACAAGATGAGAGTTGAAAGGGATCATATTTTTAGGGATCTAGAAAAGATTGATATGGGAATAACCATGGATGGTGAAACATAAATACTTTTTCAAATGGTTTCTAAATCATCTTTAATAGAAAGGATAAAAAGTACTCAGATAAATGATGAGGAATTTCAAAAGAAGATTAATGCTATTAATGAAGAGAGATTGAGTGACTTTATATATGAAGATGACATTTTAAAATTTGGGAAGAGACTGTGTGTTCCTAAAATACCTGATCTAAAAAAAGAATTGTTGGATTATGTCCATAACTCCAATTTTATATACCCCCTAGGAGCACCAAGATGTATAGAATTTTGAAGGAACACTTTTGGTGGGACAACATAAAGAGGGAGACTGCTAGAAGGAATGATGTAATATGGGTCATTGTCGATTGACTTACCAAGGCAACACATTTTTTTCTATAAGTGAATATTTACCACTTGAACATCTAGGAAGCCTGTATATTAATGAAGTTTTAAGAATCCATGGTGTACCCCAATCGATTGATTCTGATTGTGATCTCCATTTTACATCATGATTCATGAAAAGTATTCAGAAGGACCTAGATACTTAACTTTGTTTGAGCACTGCCTAACACCCTCAAACTAATGGACGATTAGAACGAACGATTTAAACATTAGAAGACATGTTGATATCATTCTCACTTGACTTTCAAGGCATGAGGGATAAATATTTACCTCTGGTAGAATTTTCCTTTAACAATAGCTTCTATTCAAGTACTCTGATGGCACCATATAAAGTGTTATATGGCAATAGATTTTGTGCACCAATGTGTTGGGATGATGTTTGTGGAAGAAAACTCGTAGGCCCAGAACATGTTGAGGAAATGATGGAAAAGGTGATGGTTATACAAACCTACCTCAAAGTAGCTTAATGATTGGAAAAGAGCTATGTCGATAACCGAAGGAAAGATTGGGAATTTCAGGTAGGGGATCATGTTTTCTTGAAGGCATCTCCATGGAAGGGTGTTATATGTTTCAGTAAGAAGGGAAAATTGAGTCACATGTACATCAGACCTTTTGAAAATTTTGGAATGAATTGGGGTTATAGCTTACTGTTTGGAAATGCCGCCAAGTCTCTCCAATGTTCATGATGTGTTCCACATATCACTGTTGAGAAAATACATGCCTGACCCAACACATGTACTCACCTATGAGAAAATTGAATAGGAACATGATCCATCTTATTGTGAAGATCCTGTCAAGATTATTGATACAAGAGAACAAGTGCTGAGAAACCAGATGACTCATTTGGTAAAAGTTCTATGGAGAAACCATAAAATGGAAGAGGTAACATGGGAAACCGAGAAACTTATGAGGAAGAACAACCTGAATCTTTTTATGCAGTAATATTCTAAAAAATTTGAGGATGAAATAATTTTTAGGAGGGGAGAATGTAACACCCCAAGCTTCCATAATAGGTTTCCCTTTGAATAATACAATAGCTTTTGTTGTACGCAACTTCGAGTTCAAACACACCATAACCAATCAAACTAGCCATTATGAATACTAATAACCACATTTGGAAATTTTATAAATCTTATCATTCATAATTAAATTTATTTTTGGATTCGGAATATCGAAATTATCTTACGTTGTATTTTTGGTATTTTTCAGAAAACATTCAAATTTTAATAAATAGTGAAAAACACAGAGTTATTGTTTAAAACTAACTTTTTATTTAAATAATTATTTATTTTATGTAACATTATATTAGGTCAAAATAGATAAATAATACCTATATATGTTCAATTAAGTTCACTAGAGTCATTTTTTAATATGTTTAGATATATAAAAATTTTATTGAACATTTTACCGTCTTTTACCCACATCGTTAGAGCATTTGAAAATTTGCATAAAACGTAATTTTAACTATTCTGTGAGTTGAGTTTCAAAAAACTGAGAGACACAATTAATATTAGTATGTAAAATGTGGTTCAATAAGATGAAAATAATATTTTCTTAATAGTAACTTTTGACTTTTATTTACCATGTTTAAAATTAAATAGGTAATTAAGGGTAAAAATGATATCATAATTACCCAAACACTAGTCTTAATTCTAATAGATAAGTTAAATTCGACTATAATAAATTTAGAAAAAATTTGATCCTATTTGGTCCACTTGGATTAGATTAGGAAATTTATTATTATTTTATTTAAATAAGAGTTAAAGGAGTTATATTAAATGTTTAATAAATAATACATTTTTAATATAGGGTTAAACACAAGATAAATTCAACTATAAATATTCATTATAAATATAAAAATATTTCCTATATAATGGTATTTTATCTATAATTTTTAGACATTAGATAATTTAATTGTTTTACGACACAATGATGATACAATAATTGCCTTTTAAATGAAATATTAAAATAAATGATATTATAAATATAGCAATTAATATAAATTGAGACTTTGGATGAGTTCCAGTATTTTTCTAGGTTAATATGACATGTTAGGGTTGGAAAAACAAATTTAATTGAAGTGATAAAATTTTTATGGCTTTCAAAAAAATCAAATACTAAATAGTTTCAAAATTGACATAATTGTGTTTTTTAAATTAATACTATATTATTAATTGATATAATATTCTTAAAAATCTAAGGTTCACAAAAACGACTTAGATAAGGTTATATATTTTAATGATGAACCACATCGAGTTCTCTTGTATTATTATAGTAAATTTATTGACCATATAATATAAAATTAGAAAGAGACATGATAAATGTCATACTATTTAACTAATAGTTAAATATAAAAGAAAATGTAAATATGATGAACTAAACTAATATAAAACCAATTGGTTGAGATTTTTTCGACCCATAACTACCATATCCTTGAAATAAATCACTTTGGAGACATTAGAAACAGAAATTTATTTTATTATAAGATAATATTTCATGCTTTTCCTAAAGTGAACCTCTCCTCTCTTATAAAAGGGTAGTTCCCATTCCTTTAATTGAACACATCCAAAGCATTTTGGCTCAGCCAAACCCTATCAAAATTTCCTCTAAACTTACCTGACTTCAACCTAAAGTCCTTACATTGATAAAAAACCCAACCTATAGAGCCCATTTGATCAACTCAAAAGGAAACACCTGAAGTAGAGGTAATATTTTCACCACCCTCATTCAAGTTTATTTCTCCTTCCACTTACTCTTTCTTTGTTGTTTCCATAAAAATAATAATAAATCCAATAACATCTAAATACAGTGATGTTATTATGAATTTGGTACAACCATATTTCGGTTAATATGAATGTTTTTGTTATGTTTAATCCTTTTTATACGAGAAATGTATTGGAATTAGTAAGTGATGGGTGGATCCCGCAATAGCTCCTCGATGCATCGGTTGGTCTAATGAGACAAACTAGTGTCTTTCCACAAGGCCATGACAAAATCTTATTTGTAGTCTTTGCACAAGGCATTGACTATCTGGTTTTAATTTCTGGAATTATGCATTCCATCATTATAAAATTGGATATTGGAATTTCATGTGATTATTCAACTAGTAGAATATCGGTGTGAATAAGTAAATGGAATTATTTGATTTTAACTATTCCATATTATACTGATTTTTATGTGTAAAATCTCATGTTTTGGTCTTATGCATTTTCTTAAATATTTATGCTTATTTATGAAAGTTTATATTATATTGTTATCCTTATTGAGCATCTGAGCTCACACCTTTCTATGTTTTATTTTTCCCATTATGTGAAGAATTATTTAATGTTTGAATTGTAGGGATAGGCTAAGGATTTAAGTGTGTTCAAATGGTACAAAATTTTTTCAGTGTTTTTATTTATTGATGTAATGTGAAACTTATGAATTTATCTAGTACATACAAGGGTATTAATCTGATCGGTCTTTCGGGAAATGATTCCTTGTATCATTCCAATGATATGTAATAATGCACCACTTCTGGGTAACTAGATTCGGTGAATTACACCTTGATTAAAAAAGATCATTTAAATTTCATCCTTTATAAATTTTTGAAATTTTAAATAATTTCATGAAAAGTGGAATTTCACTCAAGGAGTTTTACTGATCATTTTCAGCTATATTATCATCCCTTATAGGATATTATTCTTGATTGAGGTTGATTTATTATAATACAATTTTCCATATTTTATTTAATGAGTTTTTATATGTTTTATTATGAATGTGCTATTTTTATACCATTCATGGTTTTGTCTAAATTATTGACATTTCGTATGCATGTTTTAATATGAATATTTATGTTTTGTTTCAGCAATTTCATATGAGGAATGCAGTGGAATTTGTAAGTGACAGCTGTAGCTTGAAATAGCTCCTCAATGCATCGGTAGGTCACAAGAGACAAACTTGTGTCTTGGATCAAGGCCATGAGAAAAATATTATTTGTATTCTTGGCATTAGGCCTTGACTATTTAGTAATGATTCCCCACGTTAAACATTCTTTCATTTTGAAATTAATTATCACATGTCATTATTAGACTAGTAGAAAATCCATGTGAATTTTATATATGGTAATGCTTGATTTATGTTATCCATATTATATTCATGTTTATGTTTAAATAGTTGTTGTTTTTATTACACATCTTTTCTTAAAAGTTTATAGCTTACACTAAATTATTCACCATTACTAAGAATCCGAGCTCACCCCTATCTTATGTTTTGTTTTCCCAAGATTCCAAGAATTGTATTATGTTTGATATGCATGGATAAAATAGGGAAATAATGGTGTTATAAACTAATTATTTATGTTGTGTTTTATGTTTTAATGGTTAATATAACATTCATGTATGTAATCTATTTTCCAAGACAAATAAACTGATGGTTGTGGATTGAGCAGTCATAATCATTGAAGATGTATAACCATATTCACTAGCTTATATTAGTATCCTTTGTGTGAATATATATTTGAGACTATTGGGATCAGTATATATCTCACACTTCTCCCCATAGAGATAATGCATCCTGATTTTCAATGCAAAGATCACACCCACTAACTCCAAATCATGCGTAGGATAGTTTTTTTCATGAATTAAAAACTACATTAAGATGTAGGATATCAATTTATCATTTTTCATTAGTACATAATATACGACATTATATGAATTGTCCTTTTAAAACAAAAAGAGTTCTACACTTTTTAAGAGTGTGAGTATTGGTGTAGTGATAAGCCTCTTTTGTAGCTCTTTAAAGATTTCCTCACATTCTTGAGTCTAGAAAAACTCCTCTCCCTTTCATATCATCTTGATTATTGTTCTTGAAAATCTTTAGAAGATATCCAAAAATCGTTGGTAGTGCTCGGCTAGAACATGAATGCTATGAATGTCCATTACAAATGTTAACCTAGGCCAATCATAGATTGCCTTTGTCTTGGAAGTGTCCAATGATATTCCTTTGATGGTGATAACATACCCAAAGAATGATACTTACTCTATCTAGAAATCACATTTACTATAGTTTTTATAGATGTTATCCTTTTTAAATGTTTGCAACATAGTATTCAAATTCTATTTATGTTCCCCCTTGATCTTAGAGTATAACATATTATCATCAATAAAGGCTACCAAAAATATTTTGAGACAATCCATAAAGACTCTATTCATTATATCCCTGAAAATGGCTACAACATTAGTTATTCTAATGGGAATCATTATGAACTCATAGTATCCATACCTCGTTCAAAAGCTAGTCTTTGGAATATCATCCTCACTCACCTTGAATTGGTTATATATGATGCCAAATTATTGTTTAACTTGAATAAAAGTTTAAAATTTATATTTCCTACTTACAAATATATATTGGTGAGTATGGTTGAACCCACAGGGATGGATGGTGGCTAGATTTATTTTCTATAAATCCCACTGTTTTTAGAAGTAGAAGTGGTTTTGATATTTTTTTATTATTTTTTACCTTTAAAATCATTTTTACGTTTTTTATAATATCATAATGTAACACCACATTTTTTTGTATTTTTTTCAAACATATTTGTAATAAGAAATAGTTTGAAAATAGAATAAAATTAAAATGTATAAAACTAAAAGATGAAAAAATAGAATGAAATGCCTTGGGAAAACACGATTCTACTAGTTTAAAATATTTTCTATTCACCCAATTGTGGGTGAAACATACCACTGAAAGAGGAATGACTTACATCCCTTGTCATGAGATAATCTACACATATTGATTAATATTTGAGTTTTACAATCCATGATAGTTCATCTTCCAGATTAAAATTTTAAATTAATATAGAAAAAACTCACTGTAAGTACTGATGTTTTAGGAATTAAAAGTTTTAGAGAAAATATATCCACCATTTGTCTCACATAATGATCGTGGAATTGGAAAATTAATATTAAGTAGCATGAAGAGAATGTATAAATTCATAATAGATCTCGATGATGAAATATGGATTCATTAATATGAAATTTTTTAAGGTAGATTAAAAATAACCAGATGATCATGAAATTTCCATGAACTCAAAATGTCTAGCAAAGTATCATGTTTATTATTGAGATTGAAAACATTTTAATAAAAAATATGGAACTGAGAATAAAACTGAGGAGATATAAAACCCCCCAAGACACTTTGATGTCGCACTGCTCTTTCTTAGATCTCCCGGAAAAATTCTCCAGAATGTGCTCTAAGATCTGCTATGCTATTGATTTGGGGGATGAATTATAAGTTGCGAGTGGTGAAATGATCCCCAAAATCCCTACTACTATATTCATTTAATCTTTTTTCATGTTCTTCTTTTCACGGCATGTATTCCTCCAATGTAATTTGGTTCTTCAATTTTTTCCAGCACACTTGTATTGTTTTGTGGATCACACGTAGTTTTAGAAATTCCTTCATAACTGAATCCGCTCTTGGTGCTTCAGTGAACCTAGATGAGTTTTGAGTCTCTCCACGTACCTACAAGAAAGGACAAACAATGCATAGTTAAAAGTGTTAAGAATAATTTATTATATCAACTATGGTTAAATTATTTAATTAAAAGTTATTCATTATTAATTAATTAATTAATAACTGAGTTAATAATTATTATTATTTATTTCTAAATTATATGTTAATATAACTTCAATTAAATATAAAATTATCTACTTGAGTAATCTAAATAATATTATGTAATAGATTACTTAGAGTTATTCTATATATTTAATTATTATTATTATTATTATAGTTATTCATTTATTATTAAATATTTAATTAAATTATTATATTATTAAATTTAATATTATTTAATTAGATTTTTTTATAAAATTTTTATTATTAGTAATTAGCCAATATAATGTAATTTTATTTAAATTATTATATTCATATTTAATAAGAGGTAATTATTTTATTTTAATTATAAAATTAATAATTTATATCATTTAATTTTAAAAATTAAATTATAGTCAAAGAATCTATTAAAATTTACTTACTTTTGTTTTATATATAAATCATAATTTATTATCATAATTTTAGTTTAATGTATTAAATTTAGTTAACCACTTTTATAATTTATTTTATTATTATTATTATTTATTTGTTTGGTTTTATTATAATTTTTATTGTTTTAGTTTATTATTTATTTTTAATTTATTTTATATTATTATTATTATGATTTTTTTATCTCCCCCCTAATCTTCTTCTTTACATAGAATGGGAAGAGGAAATAAGGTTCCTTCTAGAACCCCACCTCTGTGGGATTGAGTTCCTTCTTATTGGTGTTTCATGATGGAACCTCCCCACTCAAGCGAGTTGATTATCTTTTGCACAGCGGGTCGACCTCTAGAAAATAGAGATGAACAGAATTTCTTGGTCTCCTCCTCCATGTGGTGTTGCAACATTGAGTTTTGGAAAATAAGATCTGCAAATGGGTTTGAATTCAGGGTTTCGGTTTGGCTGGATGCACGATATTAGTGGGGAAGTGAGACAAAAGATAGGGTATTTTGAGTTGTAGTGTCGGTAGGAGGTGAATCCATTAGTAGGTCGTGGCTTTTAGGTCTTAAGGTGAGTGGGTGTGAGGTAGAATGACATGTCGGTGTCGGAATTATGGAAAGAATGAGAGTCCGTGTCAGAATGAATAAATGAGGTCATTATTGGGACTGAAGAATTTGGGAGGAAGATGTCGATGAGACGTGAGAAGAGGCATGTGTGAGAGACTGACACCAATGGGTGTATCAGTAGCATATTGGAACGGCGTCAGTATTAGTATCTGCAGGGAGGATTGGTAAAAATTATCGGTGGCAACAGCTGGCTTAGGGAATGTACCACTAGGAGAAGATGAAACCAACACCTAGATAAGGGAAAATAAATGATTATTAGTAAGTCAAAAAAAATTAACCACAACCAAAAAAATATAATTAATAAAATTAAAACATAATTTATTTTAAAATAACATTTAATTAAAAACATTAAACTAAAATAAACAGAAAATAATATTAAAAAATTAAAATAAATTATCTAATAGAAATAAAACTGGATTAAAAATAAATTAAATAGAATAATTATTTATGAAACTAAATTAAAAACATAGTGTTAACAAAACATAAACTAAAACTTATGAAAAATAAAATAATGTAAAATAAAACAAAATTGTTACTTAAATAAAATTAACATAATGAAATTATTCTCAAATATGATTACATAAGGTAATTGATTTATGGTAAACTAAAATAAATATACAAAACTAAATGAATGAAGTTAAAAAATATATATCGAAAAATGAGTTAAGGAAACTATGTCGGTGGATTCTGCTACTGATAGTATGTACATGCCTGTCTGTGAGACTGATAGAAGGAATGAAGAAGCCTGATAGACAGACACTGATGCTACTAAATAATAAGTGAACTATCAGTGTGTTTAAAACTAAATAAATCAACAAAGTATGTAATGAGTTACCCACACCTGTTGACATAAAATTTCAACTTCATAAAAAATAAATCTTTAAGGAAATTAAAGAGAATAATTAATTAATTATAGGAATAAATAAAGAGTAAAAATTAAAAACTAATTATTTTATGAGATCAAAACATAAATTCTTATCTTATATAAAATGTTGACTGAATTATTGAACTGAATAATTAATTAAGTTAATTTACATTAATAGAAAAAAATTAAAGAATATATTATTAAATTAAAAACAAATAAATTAAATTTAAATAAAATAATTCAATGGTTAATTAATATAAATGTCAATTTACTAAAAAGTTAATCAAATTTAGTTTATTGACCTAAAAAATATATTATTATACTAAAAGGATATGTAAAACATAATTTAACAATTACAAAGACTATAATTACATAATTATTTATAAAAATGGAATAATTAATAAATTTAAATATAAATACAATATAGTGTATATATTTATAAAAAATTACAATTTTAATTAAAAATTTGATTAAAATATAATTAAAATGATGTGGAAAGCTATGTAAAATTAAAGCCACATCAAAATTCCCCAAACATAAACATTTTTTTCACCAAACAATCTCATGTATTATTATCATCGATGAACAAAAGTGTGTTTAATGATTCAAAAGAAATTGTAATAGTTATAACACTTAAAACATAGGGCTAAAAATAAGTTTAGGCCTAAGATATGAAATGGTCAAAAGATACCTTGCCAAGAACAAAAACTCAATGTGTAATCAAGAGGGAAATGAATCATCCAACATTAAGGATGTCCTACCTCATATATGAAGCAACCTAATAAATCACATCAATCCCAAATCAGGTTCTATGTCCAAGAGTGACATAAGGTTAAATATATGTTCAATTAAATACATAACCAAAAGAACATTATACTTTGACTCATCACCATGTTTCCAGAAATATGTAATAATTTTTCTTAAATTACCTTAGTGATACATCCTAAATGGTAACCATATAAACCAACTTATCCCTTTATTTATTTGGCTTTCACCATTCCCCTAACATTAATGAAGTTATATTTTACCCTAGACACATTATTTTATTTTTCCCAAGACATTTATTTTGTGCTAGGCACTGTTAATATGCACTTAGTGAAAGGGTACATAGGGATCATAGTAAACAAAAACTCACCCAGTATGTATGTTCTCAAAAATTCAAAGTGGGATCCCTAATAACCAAATTACTCTAATTTCAAAAGATTCATATGAAAACCATTTAAGTTGGATCACAATGGTTATTAATTTTTAGAGTATAAAAATAAAGTGAGTCCCTAGGAAAGAGTTTAAACATCTAGTACCTAAGGCTATGATCTCAATTCCAAAAATTGGTAACCCATATATCTCTCAAAATTAATTCCGAAACCAAATTTTCATTAAATCACTTAGTATATTCACATAGAAATCTTCCACCCACATAGATCTCATATTCAAATCAATTATTCAATAGCAATATGATTTTTTATGTATGATTCCTTGACCTAAGTGGAAAAGGAAAAAAAATTATTAAAATAAAGATTACAAGAGATGAAAATATGGTATTATTTTTTAATGTTTCACATGGAAAGGAATAAGAGCAAAATAGAGGTCTTCACACCAGGTCATGTCTTGATTAACTCCCAAGCTGGATAAGCCATAGGAAACCATGTTTGATTCTAGATAAACATGTGTGATGATGTAGCTCAGATTAGTGAGTGAACAGATTCATTCCATCTAATGGGTGGTAATCGGTCAATAAGATGTCATCCGTAGTTATGACTATTCTGAGTACAGAATGAATCCTATTATTGTGAACGAATTTTGAATAATTTTGACCATTTTTTAACAAAAAATTTAATGTACAAGTGGGAAATAATGGGCTTTTATTGAAATAATAGTTTAACTCATCCATGAATTGACGCCCTATGCCACACATAAAACACAAGTTTTTCCCAATGTTGAATTCCAAATGTAAAGAAGAAACAATTTAACAAATATATTTTAAAAAAAATATTCAATTGAGTAGATTAATGACATGTTTATGGTCCCATTGAAGTTCAAAATAATAGGATTTCCATAAAGGTTATTTTATAGCTAGTTTATTATCTAATGAAATGCATTAATTTATAAGTTGTTGATAAGATTTTTAATGTAAAACTCAAACATTACCATGTAACTTATGTAAGTGAAGTGTGAATTGGGTGTAGCGGTTTAACAGAATTGGTCTAATGATATGTTCAACAGACCAGAAAAATGAATACTAAAACACCAGAAACATATAAAATCATATTCAAAAATAAAACAAACAGCCATCCTAAATGTACCCCCACACTTAGTTTCATACAGTGATGCTATTAAACCATTGAAACTCTATTTTCAACTAGGAGAAACATGGAAAATTTATTAATCAAGTTAGTGACATGTAGAAAAAACATCCAATACAACAAAACTTGTAGTAGAATTTCGTTCCATTATAAGAATAATTTATTATGTAACATCAAAAAATTCATCGACAGTACTACCATTGAGTAACTGATAGAAGTGTATTAACATCTCATGTTCATAAGTGAGTAAGTGTCTCACCGATAGAAGTAAAAATGTGACTTATCAATGACTTTTTATTAAACTGAAAGGATCATAAAAAATGAAATCATACTAATTGTAGAGTACTTCACGGAATTAATGATTATTATTAGTCCTCCAACAAAGGAATTTAACTACTTTATTGACATAGGATCATCATCAGTCCTAATCGAGTACAAGAATACCAAGAACAAAGAATAAACAAGAATTTATAAAAGGAAGTGTATGCAAAAAATACATTATTCAAAGACAAAAATGAAATAAGAAATGGAAAAAAAGAACCATGGCTTTCCCCCCATACTTCACTATGTAGTAAAGTCTAATCCAAACTTTATTCTGAATAAGTTTTCAAGCACAATTAAGGAAACAAAGCCCTTGGGATGACCTTAAAAATAGAGCTTAACTCTTTTCCCATTATCCAACATAGGTTTTTTCACCTCACCCACCATCTCAAACAATCCATTGTTTAGCAATCCAATATCAATTAAAGGTATAGGCCACTAGGAATTGTGTTTTCCAGGAAAGAGTTTTAATCTTTAATTAAAGTGGAGGTCCTTCTGTTTATGTTTGAACTCCTTGGTTTGAATGATAGAATATGAATGATTTTAGTCCTATCTTAATATATTATTGAATTATCATAACGCTCTATCCTTATATCATCCATATCACTCAACTCAATTAATCTCCTCTCACCAGGAGTCTTAAAATCAAATTTTAGAGCCTTAACTACCCAATATGACTTATTTTCCAATTCCACATGCAAATGACAACATTTTCCAAACAATAGCCTATATTGAGACATACATAATGGGTTCTTGAAAGAAGTTCTATAGGCCCATAATAATTTATACAGGTTAAGAGAACAGTCTTTTCTAGATATTTAGACACAATTTTCAAGCATCTCTTTCATTTCTCTATTAGAGACTTCAACCTGTTTACTGGACTATGGAAGATAAGAAGGTAAAATTTTATGAACACATCCATATTTTTCCATCAATGCCTTAAATTTTAAATTCTTATAGTGTGTTCCATTATATGTAATGAAATATTTTTCAACCCCAAATCATTAAAATATGATCCTTTTAACAAACATTATTACAAAGTTGGCCTGACTGTTTTACAGTGAAACTGCCTCAACCCACATAGGAATATAATTGACCGTAACAAGTATGAACTCATTCCCATGAGATGATGGAAATGGACCCATGAAATCTAAACCCCATACATCAAAAATATCTACTTATAAAAAACCTTTTTCGGGTAACTCTTATTTCCAACCCACATTGCCTAACCTTTGACACTTATCATAACAAACCACAAAACACCTAGCATCCTTAAAATGGGTGGTCCAATAAAAAACCAGATTGAAGGAACTTTTTATTTATCCTTTAACCTCCTTGGTGACCATTCCAAGGTGAGGAGTGAAAAATCTCAAGAATGGGTAACATCTCTTCCTCAGGCACACAAATCCTAAGAATACATTCAACACAACTCCTAAAAAGTAAAGGGTCATTACAAAGGTAACACTTGAGATCAGAAATAAATGTTGTCCTTTGGTTATTGAATAAATCTTTGGAAAAAACTCATTCTGTCAGAAAATTGGCCAAATATGTGTACTATGCAGACTGCCTGATTGACATAGTGAGCAGTTTTTCATCAGGAATGGAAGAATTTATCTCCCTGAGTTCTTCATATGGAGTTTGAGGAATCCTAGAAAGATGATCATAAACTATAATTTTCAGCTCCCTATTTATCTGAAATTTCTAAATAAAATTCATATACCAATAGAATCCATCTAATTCTCATGTGTTTGGTTTATTTTTTAAATACTAAGTACATAAATGAATAATGATTGGTGAAAATAATAAATTTTGAGCATAAAATGTACTATTTAAACTTCTCCAGAGAAAATACAATAGCAAAAAACTCCTTTTCAGCAGTGGTGTAATTTTATTAGGCCTCATCTAGTAGACTACTAGCTTAGTAAATAACCTGAAGCTTACTATATATCCTATTTAGAAGGATATATCCAATATCTATATCAATAGAATCACACATAAGTCCAAAATTAAGTCCCCAATCAAGTGCAGTGATGATAGGTGATGTAGTGACTTTTTCCATAAGCAGATTAAAAGATTTCAAACATTTATTTATCAAAATTGAAATGTGAATCCTTAATAAGTAGAGACCAGAAGGGCTTAATTATTTGAGAAAAGTAATTGATAAACCTCTATTATAAACAAACATTCCCTATGAAACTTAAAATATATTTTATATTTTCAGGAGGTGGGAGTTTTAGAATGACTTTAATTCTTCCAGAATCAACTTCTACACATCTCTTTGACAAATAATAGCCAAATACAATACCTTTTGTGACAATGAATTGAAACTATTTCCAATTAAGCATAATAATGGTTTCAATACATCTTTCCAAAACTAACTCATGATTTCTAAGACAAGTATCAAAAGTACTACCCACAATGAAGAAATCATCCATGAAAACCTCAATGATTCACTCTATAATATAAGATAAAATAGCCACCACACACCCATTAATGGTATCTAGGGATCCACACAACCCAAATGGAATTAGTCAGTAGGAAAATGTCCAAAAGGGTCATATGAAAGTAGTCTTCATCTGATCCTCTTGAGTAGCATGAATCTTGTTGTAACTAGAATACCTATCTAGGAAGTAGAAAAATTATTTTCTAGAAAGCCACCCAATCCATTGATCATGGAAAGGAATCAAAAAATAGTCTTTTATCATGGATAAATTATGATGCCAATAATCTATATAAAATCTCCATTTTTTATCTTTCTTACCTTTTTTTCATTATTATTTTCATTTCATCTAAAAGTGAAATCTACCTTATTAGGGGAAACCCTGACTGGGCTGACCCAAGAACCATCAGAAATGGGATAAATTATTATAGTATCTAGAAGTTTAAAAACATAATCTATCACAACATCATTCATGCTTGGATTCAACCTTCTTTGACAATCTTACTTAGGATTACGACATGATTGCATAGGAATTATATGAACATATAATGAGGGACTAATACCGTTGATTCCATCTATGGACCAGCCTATGAAAGATTTGAATTTTTTTGACACACTCAATAATATTCCATCATGATTTTCAATAATTTAAGTAGATATTATGACATGAAAAAAGGAATTGTCACCTGAGAATGAATATTTTAAATGTGCAAGGAGTATTTTATGTTTTAGAATGGGTGGTTTTTTTACTTTAAGGATGACTCTTGGGACGAGGTGGACCAAGGGAATTAACAAACCTCTTATAAATAGTTGAAATGAAGAATGAATTTCAATATAATGTTTAGATTTAGAATTCAAGGTACTAATGTCCAAAGTGGAAAACTCACTATCATGATTTTCTAGATTTGAATTTAACATATTTATCAATGCAGAATCAGTATGTTGTCTCAAAAACTCTACCTAAACATCATCAAAGTGCTCAGTAGTGTTGGTGTTAATAGAAACAACAAAAAATTCCCCAAAAATCTCATACTTTTAGAAATATAGAACTCTCCTAAAACAGAAACTGGACAATTGTCCATATTTGAAAATTTTTCCAAATTTAGTGATTGAGTAGAATTTACAACTTGTGAGACTTGAAAATAAGTATCTTCAGTGTCCCAATTGATTTCTTCATCAGAGAATTTTTTTTCAAATTCTTTAATATTTCTATATGGTCATTCAGCTTATAAAGACTCTACCATTGAATAATTTTCAGAATAGTCTGGTCTATTAATATTCTTAAACACCTTGAATTATTCTTACTGTTCTCTATATTTGAAAAATATCTGACCCTTAGATACATTTATCATAGCACCACCAGTGGCTCAGAAGGGCCTAACCATAACAATGGACTCCTCTTGATCACACTCCATATCCAAAAAAATAATGTCAATTGGTAAAAATATTTTATGTACACCAACATATACATCATCTACCCTCACAATATGATGATTGGAAGATCAGTCAACTAGTTAGAGTATGAATGTGGCGGGTTGAAGATCACCCAACCTAAACTATTGAAATAGAGAGTATTGGAGCATGTTGATACTAGCACATAAGTCACAAAGATAGTTTAGGTGATCATAAATTTCTAGAGTTCAATGGAAAAAACTTTATTGGTGTCTTTCATTTTTGGAGGGATTTTCTTTTGGAGTTCATCACTACACTCTTTAGTGAGGCTTTAGGTATAAAATTCTTCAAAAATGTTTTTATTTGAAAATTATTAAGAGATTTAAATTAACATGTTATTTGTATTATAGTTTAAATGAATGGAATTCTCACTAGCATTTTGGACAAGAGACAATGAAATTGAAGAAGATCAACCAAGGTATTACTTTGAGGTTTGTGTTTTTTAGGGAAAGGGAAGGGTGTGGAAAAATTCTCAAAAGAGTGTGAATTTCAGCCATTTTGTTAGATTTTTTTCTTTCCATTTATTATTTCAATTTTTAAATGAATTTAAATCTTGTATTTTAGGTGAAAAATTCAGATTCAATTCATATAAAATAGATATCTCTTGATTTCAGGCTGAGTGAAAATCAGAATTTGATTTCCAGTCTCACAAAAAATATTTATTTGGGCATCTTAAAAGTCTTTATCAGAAATCATTTGAGGATTTATCCTCCTCCTAGTGACTAAATCCATATATTTATCTATAGGATTATGTTCAGTTTTACTAGGCAACCTACCTTTGTCTATAGAAGTCCAATATCTAGCTAATTGGAAAATCTATGTTTCCATGTTTTTCATTGTAAAATCATTTTTCATTTTATTTTGTCCATATTTTGTGTCATGTTTAATTAGTCGATTCAGGAATATTACTTCTTGGGAGTAACTTTTATTCAAACAGAGATCTAGTTTAGAATATATTAGGTGATTATTATTGCCTTGTGAGTTTGATGATTCACCTCTTTGTTGATTTTGAATGTTTTCTCTTGATTGGTTCTCATAATTTTTGGTAGTGGTTTGTTTAATCAGACCTTGATCTTTCAAGGACACGTTTGGATGGTTCCTATAGACTTGATTGTATTTTTTATTGAAAGGGTCTTCATTTAGAGGCATTCTAAGACTATAACTGAAAGAATTTTATTTTTCTTATTTTTGGGTTTGCATATCGATATTGGGAGTATAGTTATTAGTGTTCTCAAACATTACACACCAGACAAACTATTCATTTAAAGATTGGTTATTTTTTTTGAAAGCCTAATTGTTTAATAGATTTTTTTGAATTTGGGATTATTATAGATTAAATTTGGTTGGTGATTTCAGCATGTTGTGCTTGATTTTCATTCATTGAACCAAGCCTAACATTAACATTTTATTAACTCATTTTCTTATTGATTTTTTATGTTTTGAATTAAAAGCATGATTAATAATAATTTGTATCATTTCTTCATCAGTCTTATCATTATAGTTACCCCTAGCAGCTTGGTCCACAATTTTCTGACTAGAGGAGGATGGACCTTCATAGAAGGTATCCAATAGAAGGTGACATAAGAGTTTATGATGAGGACACTACCTAAGCAGAACCTTAAATCTATCCTAGCCTTTATAGAAAAATTCTATATACTCTTAATAAAAACTAGTGTTTTTTTATCTAATTTCACCATTAAGTATTTGGGGATAAAATTTAATTATGAACTAGTTGTGAACCAAATCCCAATTATAAAAAATTTTCTCATATAGGCTCAAAAAACCAGTTCCTAGATTTTCCTTTAAGGTAAAAGGAAAAAAATTTCATGTTCATCTCATTTTCTGTGAGTCCTAGATTAGGTAAAAACTGTCTATTATTGTATAACTCTCTAATGAAAGCTAGAGGGTCCTCATTAAAGATTCCATTAAATTCTCGAAGCTGTAAAATGTGGGACTGTTTGAACTCATAATTTTGATCTCTATGTAAATGTTAGATTAAATAAGGTTTAATTGACACTAGATAGAGTTGGAACCCCCTCATCCTAGTCATCCCATTATCTAAGAGTTTTGGATGGTTTAGGAAGTCATTATGTATAGAAACCCTATTATCTAAATTTTCCATTTCAGATTTGTTTTTCATTTTAAGAGTAGTGAAGAGTTTATCAATTTCTTGGTTCAAGGGATCTAGACTCACAACATAGGTTCTTGTGCTCATGAAAAGTGTATAAATAATTGAATTTAGCACAAAAATTCAACATAGAAAATAGTAGAACAAGAATAAGAGGAAAATTAATAGAAAATTGAAGTAAAATAACTACAACAACACAATAACACACAAAATTTGATAGAACTGATCTTTTTAATAGTTTTAATTTTTGTCAATTTTTTTGGTCTATTTTTAATGTGACTTTTTTTTTTGAA
This sequence comes from Viscum album, assembly GCA_963277665.1. Taxonomy (NCBI): domain Eukaryota; kingdom Viridiplantae; phylum Streptophyta; class Magnoliopsida; order Santalales; family Viscaceae; genus Viscum; species Viscum album. Next base: position 535,973,899 of record OY728126.1, read on the forward strand.
AAGTAATGGCTCCTTCCTTCCCCAAAAATGGAACAAAAAACAGATGCCCAAATATTGTTGAAATTGGGTAAAAGTTTAAAATGTATATTTCATACTTAATATTGTATAGTGGTGAGTAGGGTTGAAACCATAGGGAAGGATGGTGGCCAAATTTTTATTCTAAAAATCCCATTATTTTCAGCTATGGAAGTGGTGTTTATAATTTTTTTAACCTTTAATTTATTTATATTATTTATTTATAAGGATTTAATGTAACAAAACATTTTTTGTATTTTTGTTCAAACTATGTTGAAACTGTTAATAGTTTGAAAATAGTAAGAAATTGAAAAATAGACCACTGAAAATGAACAATAAAAATTAATTTCCTTTGGGAAACTCTATTATACTAGTTTAAAAAAATTTCTATTCACTCAATTGTGGATGAAATATACCACTAAAAGAGAAATGACTTAAATACCTTACCATGAAGAAAGCTATATAGATTGATCAATCTTTGAGTTTATCACTCTATGAAATTTGAAATTCTAGATTAAAACTTCAAAATGAGAAGACAACAAAGTCTTAATATGTACTAAAGTTTTATTAATTATATGTTTTAGAAATAATTATATCCATGATACGTCTCACCGAATGATCATGGAAGTGGAAAATTCATATCATGTGTCACCAAAAGAATATATGAATTCAGAATTGATCTTTCTGATCAATTTTGTATTCAATAATATGACAAGTAATAAGGAGGATTAAAAATCACCAGAACATCTAGAAAGTTACCCATACTCAAAATTTTTAGCTGTCTATCATGTTCATTAATGATATTAAAAAAATTAAATTACAAAATATGGAATTGAGATGAAAAATTATGAGATGGAAAACTCCCCTTGAAACTATGATGGTGCACTACACCTTCGTGGATCTTTACGAAGAGGTTCTCCAGGAAGTGCTCCATGATCTACTCGGCTCTGGCTCCATGAGATGAATCATCAGCTGTGCGTGGTTGGATAATCCCATGAATCCATGCTACTCTATTCTTTTAATCTACTTTCATGCTCTTTTTGTCACCTCATGTCTTCCATCGACATTATTCATATCATCACTGTGCTCCAAAACACATGTATTTTTTCATCATGACACATAGTCTCTGAAATTCCCTCGTTACTAACTCCTCTCTAGGTGGTCAAGTGAACTTGGATGAGTTTTGAATCTCGGCATGTACCTGCAAGAAAGGACAAAAAAGGCACAGTTAATACTATTAGAAAGAATTGATCATTTCAACTAATGATAAATTAAATTATTTAAAGTTAATCGTTATTAATTAATTTATAAATAACTTTGTAAATAATTATAATTTATTATAAAATTAATTATTAATAGATTTTTTAATTATAAAATTATCTACTTAATGAATTTTTATAATATTATGTAATAGATTACTAATAATTATTATTTATATCTAAATAATTATTTATTATTATAGATATTAATTTATTATTAAATTTTAAATAAATTTTAAATAAATTTTATATTATTTAATTTGATTATTTTATTAAATTAGTATTATTTGTAATTAGTGATTATAACTTAATTATATTTATATTATATTATTATTAATTATGAAGAATATATTATTTTATTTTAATTATTATATTTATAATTAACGTTAATTAATTGGAAACAGTAAATTATAATTAAATAATATATTTAAATATATTTACTTTTGTTTTATTTATAATTCATAATTTATTGTCAATATATTATTTTAAAATAATAAATTTTGTTAATGAGTTTTATAATTTATTATATTATTATTATATTTTATTTGATTAGATTTATTATAATATTTATTGTTTTGGTTTATTATTTAATTATATTTATATTTTATATTGTTATTATTATATAATTTTTATCTTCCTCCCTGATCCAATATCTTTCTTCTCGCATAAGCGGAAGAGGAAATCAGGTTCCTTCTGGAACCCCTCCTCGGTGGTCTTGAGCTCCTCCTTAAAGGGTTTTCACGATGGACCCTCCTTGCTCAAAATGGCGACTTCCCTTTTTCCCAGCTGGTCTACCTCTACTAGATAGCAATGATCATCAATTCTTGGTCTTCTTTTCCATGTGGCGTAGTAGTTTTGGGTTTTTACAAATTTGATCTATAAATGTGTTTGATTTTAGGGTTACAGTTTGGCTGGTTTCATGGTCTTATTGGGAAGGTGTGACAGAAGATGGAGTATTATTAGTTGTAGTGCCAGTAACAGGTGACACTGTCTATAGGTCATGGCTGTTTGGGCTGAAGGTGAGTGTGTGAGGTAGAATGAAGCGTCAGTATCAGAATCAAGGGAAGAAAGAGAGTCTATGTCGGCATGGAAAAATGAAGTTGTTAGTGGGACATATGTAGTTGGGATGAAGATTTCGGTGAGACGTGAGATGATGGTTGTGTGAGAGACCGACACTGATATGGGTATTTGTTAGATATTTGAAGTGTCTAAGTATTAGTGTCTCTAGTGAGGATCAAAAAAATGTATTGGTATCAGTATCTAGCTTATGGAATGTATTAGTAGAAGAGGATGAAACTAACTCTGATAGAATGGAAAATAAATAATAGCCAGTAAGTCAATAAAAATTTAACTACCCAAAAAAACGAAATTAACAAAACTAAAAAATAAATTTAATTATAATAACATTTAATTAAAATATAAGCCTATTATAAAAATAAACTAATATTTAGAAATTAAAATAAATTTATCGAATTAAAATACAACTGGATTAAATCATAAATAAAATAAAATAATTATTTGCTAAACTAAATTGAATGTATAAAGTTAAAAAAACTTTAGCTAAATCTAAAAGAAAATAAAATAAACAAAAATAAAACTAAATTAATATCTAAATTAAATTAACGCAACTGAATTATTCTTAAACATTACTAATTAAAGTAATTTATTTATCTTAAACTAAAATAAAATGACTAAGCTAAATGAATGATGTTAATATATATATATATATATATAATATTGACTGTGGGAAACTATGTCACTGGCCTATGCTACTGACAGTACATACATACTTGTCAGTGAGAATGACAGAAGGAATGGAGCATCATGAGAGACCGACACCGATGCTACTAAATATAAAGTTAAATTTCATTGTGTTACAAACAAAATAAATCAACAAAGTTTGTAATGATTCACTGGCACCTGTTGACATAAAATTTCAATAGCAAAAAACAAAAGACATTAGTTAAATTAACGATATATATTAAATAATTATATAGTAAAATTAACACTAATAATTAAAAACTCATTATTTTATGATATCAAAACATATATTATTAACTATTGTTAAAGCTTCACAATATTATTTAACTGAATAATTAATTAAGTTAAATTATGTTAATCAGTAAAAATTAAATGATATAATATGATATAAAAACTAAACAAAATAAATGTAAATAAAATGGTTTAATGATTAATTAATACAAAAGTCAAATTACTAGAAATTTAATCAGATTAAAATTACTAAACTAACTAATATATTATTATAATATAAAGATAATTAAGACTTAAATATACAATTTAAAGACAAAAATTACATCATTAAATAAAAAAATGGAATAATTAATAAATGTAAATATAAAAATAAAAAAGTGTATATATTCAATATAAATTGAAAAATTCAATAAAAATTCATTAAATTTTAATTAAAAGAGATAGAAACTTATATATAAAATTAGTGAAACATCAATATCACAACCAATGGTCAACTGTAGAGAAATAACTGGACCTATATATCTGATTGATAAAGTTATTTATCTTTGAGAGGGGATACTTGTTCTTTATTTTGATTTTATTGTGCTCAAGATAATCGATGATGAGGTACATTGACAGATCCTTATTCTCGAAAAAGAGGATAGGTTAACCCCATGGTAAAGCACTAGAGAATATAAACCCTTATCCAGATTCACTTGCAACTGTTTCTTCATTTCATTGAGATCAACGGTGGGAATTCAATAAGGTGTATTTGATATTGGCAGAGATCAAAGAATAAGTTCAATTGAGAACTAAACCTCTAAATTAGGTGGAATAAAATTAAATTATTGAGGTAATAAATTAGTGTAATCCCTCATGGTGTGCAACACTTCGAGAATAATCATCTCTATTGTCTAAATCAGTTGAGTGAGATATTCTTGTGAGTGCACCAAGATTCACTGTTTCATTTTCAACATTACTCTATTATATTAAACTGTATTTTTATTGTAAATTAAAAATATAATAACAAATTTTAGTTAAAATTTATTTAATATTTTTATCACTGGTAAAAAGGTAATCATTACTTGTTATGATAATTTCGTTGTAAGTGGAGGTGATTTGGACGGCCGTTGACGATGTTCACAAAAAATGAGCCATCCTGCATAGATCCAAGCACATAAGTGGACTCAACTACAGACTTATACTACAAAGTGCATCCAAATAGGCTGAAATTTTTAATAATGATCCAACACTAAATGGTATACCTTTCATATAAAGACACCCAAGCCCCATTCTTATATTATGTAGCCCATTCGAACAAATATTTCTAGGGAACCATATCTGCACAATGTCAAAAATAGTGTTCTATATTATGCCTATATAGTGAAATGTTGTATTCCCAATGGTTGAAAATTTACATTTTATATGTTCAATAGGATGGGATAGAACTTTCCTATTTTCTCTAATGCAAGATAAGAAATTATGGTGGTCAAGAAACATGGTCCAAGTTGTTTTTTGAAATATGGGGGCTCAAAACCTATTTCCAATTTTCCTATAAAATCCACCTAGGGCTCCCCATTTGGAAGTTTGAAAAAAATAAATGCCCTGAAAATTTGGAGTTCTATTGGAGTCTATTACTGAACCTATATGTTTTGGAGGCCCCTATCCTCATAGGGGGATCACGAATGAGGTAATAATTCCTCCCGAACATCGTCCTACTCTCGATGGCGGGCTAAATGGTGAGTGATCATTGTGAGGGAGATAAACACATGAAAAGGGTGTTTAGAAAAATAGTTCTCTACTAGTTTATTGTAAATTGTGCTATTAAAATTTTATTTTATATGTATCTTAACATATTTTGATTCATTTAATTGAAACACTTTTTATTTCATAACTGGTCGATGTGCAATTTTAAGTGTGCGACCTGTGCTGTTTTGATCGTACAACATAAGAATAATCTTATTTCCCTAAAATTTGGGATCTCAGTGTTCCTTAAAAAACATTAATTCACACTAAGGGTTTGGAACTTGGTTATATGACTCTTTTCATGTTCTAGTCATATTTTAATCAATTTAGGGGTTGTGGGTACCCAAGATCTTGGTTAATACTCAATCAAAGGATTACACCAAAACCTAAAAATCAATTAAGAACAAAGATATTTTCAAGTGGTATAATAACTTATAAATGATCACATACTTATCATATATTTTTCCAAATCCACTTGTTTGTCATATATAATAATTTTTAATTTCATTCATTTTATTTTTAAAACTGTTTACAAGACCACCCCCACTTTTCATACTTTTTATTAAAAAAACCCAAGCTTAACCTATCAAAAATCCTTGAGGGATGACCTAGAGTCTTCCCTATAATATAGAATCAAAATTAATTTATAATCAATTTTATTTTTCATGATAATGTGTTAAAATTTTAGAATTGTTTCTAGAGAACACCTTTTTTCGGTAAGCGTTTTTTAGAAAAATATTGTTAATTTTGCAACTATTTGTATGAATCATTCATTACATAAAATTTTTACTTTATTTCTAAAATATTTCTGTTTTTGGATTCTGTGCATGACATATTATACTTTGGTAATTTACCAAATTTTTAATCTGAACTAGATTGGATCCTATGTTAATGACACCATGACACACAAGACTACATTTTAAAGGATGACACATCAAATATTGAATCTATTATCGATCCTTCATATTCTTCAGGAACCCACATGAAAATTGAAATAAACATTCATGAAATGGATGAAAATAATTAAACACTAAAATAAATTACATTATCCTGATGTTGATATGCAACCCACTTACATTGAAATACAATTTGAGGAACCCAATTTTGAACTGAAATCTTGTTTAATACATCTATTATTACCAATATTCAACAGTCTCACTAGAGAAGATCCACATAAGAACATAAAATAATTTCATATGGTGTGTTTAACCTTAAAACCTACTAATGTGGATTAAGAACAATTATAGATCAATGAATTCCCATTTTCATTATATGTCATTGCAAAAGATTGGTTTTATTATGTAAATTCACCAATTAGAGGTTGAGTGGATATGAAAAACACTTTTCATTAAAAATACATCTTATCCTCTAGAACTGAAATAATATGGGAAGAAATTTTTGGGATAACACAATCACATGGGGAAACACATATTTTTTATTGGGGGTGATTTAAAAGGATTTGTTCATGTTTCCCACACCTCCATATTTGTGATCAACATTTAATTCTGTTTTTTATGAATGTTTAGTTACAATTGATCAAAATATGATTGGTTTTTCTACTGATAGTGATCCAGTTGGTAAGACCCTAATTTTTTATATGAACCCTAATTGAGTACATGGGTCAGAACAGTCAAAAATGTGGTTCATGATCAAATATACTAATTCTAGGTGTCCATGAGGTGTAGAGTACTGAATTCGAGAAGAAGGTGAACAAAATGTTTGAAAAGTTAAGTACCATTCTTCAATAAAGTTCTATTTTCTTAGGGAAATATCAATATCCTCCTCCCATCCATTATAAATTATGTTCTTCTAAAACCCATTATTCTAATAAATTCCCCGAACTAAGAAAACCTTCTAAAAGTTGTGAGACAATCATTCTAGGACAACCCTATAACAAACCCTTTAGGCAAGAACCTTATTATCCATCCAACACTAAGTGGAATGGTAACCAATATTATAGTAAAGGGTTAATCAAACCGACGTCAACAATAATGGAACTAAATGAGGCAGAGTAGTAATCCACAACCACCACAAATCCCATTACAACCAACCCTCCAAAAACCAAGAATATCAAATAAGATATGATGTATCAAATGGCTACCAACAATATCGAGTTCTATCAAACCACCCAATCATCCATACAATACCTTAAAATACAAGTGTGCAACCCTCTATGTTTTTATGGTAAATTTGAAGTCATGGGTTGGGAAAAATCCCATATCAAATAGTATTTTACCCTAGGGATATAGTAAATGATAGTTCTATAACCATTTAATGTGGTAAATAAATTAAAACCCAATTTAACCCTTCATTATATTCATCCCCTCCTAAGGAAACTACCGTTCAAACTACTCAAAATGGTCCAAGTGATGAAAATTCATGTCCTGAGAGAAACCCTTCAAAAGGAAAGAGTGTGTTTGTTGATTAGTCTCCTATCCTAATCATTCATATTCCATTTCCCCAATGGAACACCAAAAAAAAAAAATAGAAAAGTGATAATGATAAAGAAATATTGGAAAATTTCAAACAAGTGTCATTTAACATCCCCTTGATTGATGTTCGGATGAAAATTAAAAGAAAGGCCATGTTTTTAATGAGTATTTTTACACACAAAAGGAAAATTAAAGGTGATGAGAAGGTGATATTTGAGAGGAACATCTCATCATTGATAGAGCCATTACATTCCACCAAATTCAATGATCCTGGAACATTCTCAATTTTGTGCACCATAGGGCAGTATTTCATTTCCAATGAAATTATTGATTTGGGAACCCTTATAAATGTGATGCCTCAGTCCATTTACACTACATTATATGTTGGATAACTAAATCCAACATGAATTTTTGTTCAATTATAAAATTTAAATACAACACAGCCCACTGTGGTGTTAGAGGATATTCTTGCAACGGTGAAAATTTTAATTTTTCATAATAGTTTTTATGTGCATAAAATTAATGATGATAGGTTGAATGGAAATTACCTGATTATATTGTTGAGAAATTTCTTAAAAATTACCAAAACCATAATTAGTTTCTATAATGGATGATTATCTATGGAGTTTGATGATGAAAATTACCACCTCAACATCATTGAATCCAGGAAGCACCTCCCAAAAGAACATTCCTATCTCTCTATTGACTCTCTAGATGTACTTTATTAAATTTAATAATATTATTTTCATTCCATTATTCCCATTTATGATTTTTAATCATTGATTTAAATTCTAGGAAATGATTCATTCTAATAATTTTGTAATGATTTTTAAAAATTTCATGTATGTTTGTTAATTGTTAATTTCTCGAAAAATAAGGATCACATGACCATCGATGACACCACTAAGCTTGTAAAAGATCATTACTCATTTGAGGATGTCACCAATGATATGTTATATGTGATTAGTGACATTAAGATTTTACATAGACTCTAATAAATAAAAAATCCCCTAGAACTGGGATGAAAATAACTAACTCCAGATTTAAAATAATCATATCTTGAGAATGGAAACAAGTTTCTTGTCATCATAGCTAGTTTACTCCATCTAGATAATGAAATGAGACTGCTTTAACTTTTGATGAACTATAAAAAATATTTGGGATAGACATTTTATTAAATTAATAAAATTATCCAATTAATTTATACACATCATATATTATTAAATGATGAGCCTAAACCAGTGAGGCATGCACAATGATGACTGAACCCAAAACTACTACGTGTTTTCAAATAAGAGGTAGAAAAATTATTGGCTGTTAGAATCATTTAACCAATTAATGATAGCAAATGGGTCTGCCCAGTTTACGTAGTTCTTAAATAACTGGTCTAAGAGTAATTGAAAATTAAAACAATGAATTTTTTCTAACTCATGACTAGATTCTAGAGAGGCTAGAAGGGAAATTACATTTCCATTTTCTTGATGGTAATTCTAGATACTTTCATATTTATATTTCCCTTGATGATTTGAAAAACAATATCTACTTTCACTTTTAGAACATTTTCATATATGGAGGATTACATTTGGTCTGTGCAATGCTCTGAGTACTTTCCAATGATTCATGGTTAGTATTTTTTCAGATTTCATTGAGAATTGCAAGGAAGTATCCGTGGATGATTTCACTATTTATGGGTCTTAATTTGTTGAATGTTTGATATGACTTGGTTTTATCCTATGTCACTATATAAAAAATAATCATATATTAATTTATGATAAATTACATTTCATGGCTTGATAATGTATACTATTGGGACATTTAATTTATATGGATGGGGTCTAAGTAGTTAATAAAATCATGAATGAAATTTCTTCCCAACAATTCCCCAAAAATGTACAGGATGTGCGGTATTTCCTATGTCATATTGTAATTTACCATTTTTTAATTTGTGGAATCAGTAAAATTACACTCCCCCTCTACGAAATACTCTAAAAATAAAATAATTTTTTTGATAATGAATGTGGGGATGTTTTTAATAAGTGAAAATGGAGTCTCACATCAGCCCTAGTAATCCAACCAACTCTGTGGGATTTACCATTTGATCTCAGGTGTGACTCATCTAACTATGCACATGGGGAATTCATATAAAAAAGGTTCAATTGAGCTCCAAATTTCATTTCCAATACTTTCCTTACACTGGATCCTAACTGATAAAAATCATCACAACTGAAAAATAATTTCTCAGCATTTTGTTTTCCATTGATAAATTCAAGTATTATTATTTAGGGTCCAAAATCCTTGTGTTCTAAGACCAAACAACCATAATGCATCTCCTTCATAATACGAAATCCAAATCATTTCTCATTATCTAGATGTTCCTCCTTCAAGAACTTAATTAAGAAATTTGATATAATAATGGAGTAGAGAATGTGGTGGTTGACTATATCGGTAGGATCCACCAATCCGTAGACATTGACTCATCCCCCTATATTCCCATAAATTAAATGTTTCTTTATGAGAAATTATACCAACTTCAGGAAGCTATTAAATGGTATGAATAAATTTTAAATTATATTTTAGAATCATTCCATCCTATTGATATCAATAAAAATTAAGATGATTGTATAAAACAAGAGTCTCGTTGTCACATTTGGGGGGAACCCATACCTTTTGTGCACATGTAGTGATAAAGTCCTTTGGAGTCATGTTCTTGATAATGTGTTTTATTCAGTCCATAGGTTTTTAATGATCTTTCATTTGGGGTCCACTTTAGTCCCCAATGGACTACTTGCAAAGGTCCTTGATTATAGTTTCTTTTATTCAATACTTCTTTGGAATAATGATTATTTCTATAAATATTTTATTCAATGGTATGGAATGATGAATTTATCTAAATGAATTGAAATGAGAAAAAAACATTTCTATTTCATGAAATTTATTATATTTGGGACACTGAATTTATGGTACCATTCCTCAATTAATTTGGGAACATTTACATTTTTTGGTAGTGGATTACATTTTCAAATGTGTAGATGTAGAAGTCAAAAGGAATCAGGATTCTAATGAATTTTGATGATTTTTTAGAACCTAATTTTTTAAGTTTGGATTACCTAGGTTCATCATTAGTGTCCCAGGTTTTTATTTTTGTATCCAAGTAATGAAATCACTTTTGGGTTAGTATGGGATCGTGCATAGAGTGTCTATTGGTTATCTGCCAAAAAAAGGTCAAGTTGAGGTGCTTAATAGAGAGGTAAAAAAATTCATGAATAAAATGTTCAACCCTATAAAAAATATTGGATTCTTACACTCGATGAGTCATTTTGGGCTTACTGTAATACCTATAAAAATATCTTTGGTAGGTCACCCGATCACCTTGTGTTTGGAAAGATTTGTCACATCCCTATTGAGATTAAGAACGAGGCCTATTGGGCCATCTCATAATTTAATTCTAATTTTTTTGGTGTAGGTTCTTACAAGACATTTCAGAATCAAGATCTACAAAAAATGGGAATAGATTCATATGATAATTCTTAGATTTATATGGATGGAACCATATATTCTCACGACCGTCTCATCCTTCATCATCAATTATAGATTAGGCATAAGGACCTCCACTAAAATGAAAGGCTGAAGTTGCATCCATGTGTACTTTATTTCCACTAGTTATGACCATAAAATTTTACTAATGTATCTATTCGGTGTTGTTATGGTTTAAATGATGAAACCAAGAAAACATTCACTTTTATTGGGTAGCGACTGCAGCACATTCATGAAACCATTCCACAGTCCCCAAAGAAGAAACTCCATGTTCAAGAAGTAGTCAATGAATGACACCCCCCAGGTTTTATCTATCCTTTCGACATTATTTTTTATTAATGTGAAGAAACTTCACACTTTAGGTGTGGTGGGGGGGGGGTTTGGTATATTCTTGAGTCAGCTAGTAATATTTATCGCCTTTCTTTGTTTTTCTATTTTTCACTTACTGTATAGTATTTTCACTCCCATCTTTCATATCCCTCCTAAATTTAGTGACAAAATAATAATTTTTTATGCCCACATTATCATTGAAAATTATGCCCACTTAATCATGGATGATATTGAATTTTCATGAGGATTTTCTGTATTTCATATTTTTTTAACATTCAATTTTTTCATTGATGAAATGTTAATTTATACAAGAATTCAATATAGGGGGAGTAAATTTATTTTTAAATTTAATTTTTTCGACAATATAAATGCTTGTATCGTTCGGAAGCCTTTTAAATGAATGTTACCCTTTGTCAAAGTAGTTTAAGAAAAAATTGTGTCACCTAATTTATCCACACACCTTTTCACCCAACCATGATGTGTGAACATATCTTACTTAATAGAAGTTAAATATATAATATGTCAATTTTTCGTTACTTTCAAAATGATTTTTTCCTTATTTTCATTCCATTTCCAATCCATTTCATTACTTTTCCAGATTAACCTATTCTTGGGTACCTATTAGCTAAATGTTTTAAGCCATCAAAAAAAGTGTTGTATATTGTGTAGGTTAAAAACCTCCCTTCATCAACTTTTGATCATGTTTTAACTATTATAATTAATGATGTGAGGTGGACCAAAAATGGATGAGAGAATAATGTGAGATTTTTTCCAAGTGAAACTTATTAAAAAAATAATAAATGTTGGGAGTGATGAAATGTAAACCCTATGGTGATATCAATGTTGGAAGATTATGGTTGTAATTTTGGTAATTCTTAAGTTAGTGGGACCCAAATTATGATTTCAAAGGATGTAGGGTAGGTTTGGTTGAAATGATTATGTGTGTAGAAATTTATAATAATAACATATATTTACATGATAGAAATAAGATAGAATAACATGAAATGGTTTCACACAAAAACATACATAATTAATGAAATGATTAAATTTTGTATAATTTTCTTCAATTAGTATCTTGAATCTATTTAAATTTCATTTTGATACAATTTTTGAGACCTCTATTTCCATGCTCATTGAGAATAACTCCACAATGTGGTTTTTTCATTGATAACATTTCTATAAGGAATTAAATTTTCATTGAATGTAAAATCATTATCAATTTGGAAATATCTAAATGCATAATTTTTAGAAATATGAATTTTACAAGGAGTTTACTTATTTTGGTTTGGGCGTTTGATTGCACTGTGATTCACTGTTTCAATTTTACAATTACATTATTTTATTAAACTGGATTTGTATTGTAAATTTTAAATATAATAACAAATTTTACTTCATTTTTTATTCACTTATTATACATTTATCACAGTAAAAATGTTTAATATTTCTTTTATTGATAATATTAATGTCGGTGGAGGTGATTTGGAGGGCCCCTGACAATGTCTATGAAAAATGGGAAAACCTACATAGGATCGAAGCACTCAAGTGGATTAAACAGCACACATATACTAAACAGTGCATCAAAATGGTTTCATATTTTTTTCTGATGATCCAAAATTAAATAGTATACATTTCATAATATGACACCAAATCCATATTCATCTATTAAGCGGCCCATACAAACCAATCTGTCTGTGGAACTATATCTACTCAAAGTCAAAAATAGAGTTCTGTATTATGTCTTTAACATGAGATGTTGTTGTCCCAAGGGTTCAAAATTTTCTTTTTAGATATTCAACTGGTGGTTATACAACTTTTCTATTTTCTCCAAAGTCAAATAAGACATTATGGTGGTCGAAGAACCTTGGTAAAATAGTTTTTTGAAATATGGGGGCTCAAAACAATTTTCCAATTGCTATAAAAAACCACCATGGGATCCCCATTTAGAAACTACAACCAAAAGAAAATATCTAACATTTTGGAGTCTTATAATATAGTCCTACTCAACCTAGAAATTCTTTAGTCCCCTATCCTCATAGGGGGATCATGAATAAAGAAGGATTTCTACACGAGCTTCATCCTCCTCTTGAGGGAAGGCTAAATGGTGGGTGATCATTACATGGGAGGTAATAACATGAAAAGACAGTTCCAACAAATAATTATCTATTGTTTTTATGTATATTTTTGTTTTTAATTATTCTTTTATATGTATCTTAACTTGTTTTGATTCATTTAATTGAAACACTTTTATTTTATAACCGATCAGTGCGCAATTTTAAGAATTAAACTTATATTGTTCTGATTGGAAAACATAAGAATACTCTATTTTCCAAAAAATTTGTGAATTTAGTGTTCCTTCATAATCATTCATTCATGATTAGGGGCTGGAACATTACTATATTATTGTTATGTCATGTTTTAGTCTTATTTGCATCATTATGGGGGTTGTGAATACCAAAGATATTTGTTAAACCCATTCAAAGGATTACACCAAAACCAAATAATCAATTGAGAACAAAATAAATTTCAAGTGGTGTAGCAACATATAAATAATCACATTCTTATCATATATTTCCCAAAATCAACCTATTTCTCAACTATTAAACTCTTTAAATTATGTCATTCTATTTTTAAAAATGTATTCAAACCCACCCCCTATATTATTCATTTTTATTAAAAATACACACTCTATGCCTATAAAATCTTTTTGAGAGATGGCTAGGGTCTTACAAAGTATATAGAATCATATTTAAATCATAATAATTTTGACGTGTCATGACAGTGTAGTCATCTTACTCATACGATAGTATTATCCACACATGAGAATATGATTATGAAAAAGATTCATCTTCCAACTTACACTAGTAAAGAATTGAAGGATGCTTCCAGATGTGAAGAGTGATCTTCCTCAACAGAATGTATATTTTTTTTGTACAAATATAGCCAATCCCTAACCAAAATTTCATCAAACTACACCAAGGGAAGTAAGACAAAAAAAATTCAGAGGTTCGATCGACAAACAATAAGCGGGGATGAGTTATGTAAATTGGATTTAATAATTTCCCCATTAGTTGTTCTCATAGATAAATAAACCATGAAATTTAAAGGCATTGATTGAATAGTTTGACTAAACATAAAAGATATCAAAGAAATCATAAAACCATACTCAAATAGTACGTGATCTATTCTTGAATAAATAAGCTAAGTACTTGTCACAACATCATTGTCCAGCTCCACATTAGTAGTGTGATAGCATAATCCCTTCCTTGTTTCCATGTAGGTTTGTTTTTTATTGGCTCAAAAAACCCTAGGCTTGTGGAATTGGTTTGAAAAATACCCATGTTCATTGTAGTTGATACACTGCACTATTGGTTAAGTTTTGATATGAACCTTCTTTTATCCTTCCTCATTAGTGGGCTTCTTCTTATCCGCTCATTAGTTCTAAGACTATGCCCCATTCTTTAATATTTGAAGCATTTCCTAGTTCAATTTATATAGTTCCCATGATGGTTCATCCCATAGTATTTTCACGTGGGATATTTAGTCTTCATTCCATCATGGGATTTATTTTTAGATCCACCTATATTAGAATCTATTTTTTTGTTAATGTGCCCATGGGACCATTTAGATACTTAGATATCTATTTCAACCTTGAGGTAAGAACATAAAATATAATAATAATTTTCAACATCTTGAATTTCCATTTATTTTTAGATGTGTATTTAGTCCACTAAAGAAGTGATCCACATTTTATTCTATGTTCATGGAAAAGCTGGAGGCGTATCTTGAAAGAAATGTAATGTTTGGTTCATTTTAATTGGTAAACTTATCTTCCATCTACTTGAATCAAAGGATCTCTCTTTCTATCTCTAAATAGAGGGTTTGGGGAAAATATTTATTGAAAAAATATTGAATTCCCTCTAATCGATGGAATCAATTTCCTCACAGACATTATATTTTTATCATTTTCCACCACTGATCAGATTCCCCATCAAAATGAAAGACCACCAGCATAACGTTACCTTTTTCTAATCATTGGAGGATAGAGAATGTCTTCTAAATGGATTAAATCCACTATTCCATTGGAAAGGGATTAAAAAATACACTAAATAAGGGAGGCCTTTTCGGCATGAAGGATTCAACACCAACATTATCTATCTTAGTAGAATATGGTTGTCCAATGCAATTGAACTTATTATTCATAACTTGGTCTAGATGAAGAAATACTATCATAAGGTTTTGATAACCCATTCCCATCATATTCAACATTTCATTAGAAAAATCATCAATTTATCTATCACATTGATTGACGTCACATGTTCTTTAATTTCCCTCCATTATCTAAGATAAATATAGTGTAATTAGGTGGAATGAATACATATCAAATAATCATTAAAAGAAAACAATAAACATGAAAGGATAAATTCTTAACGGAATATTATATAGAAAATTTTCATTCCCAAGGATTCAATCTAGGTTATCCCTGATCTATTTCCTAGAATATATTCTTATGGGGTCTTTCAATCCATAATAATGGTTCTTAATGTGATTATTAATTTACCAAATCATATCACTTGGGAGTGTTATACTAGGTGCATATTAAGACCCAATTTCAGAGTTGATACACTTAATTAAGTCAATTCCATAACCACATCTAACTGTATTATCAAGATTGGGATGCATCTTCATGATAAACCACATACTCTATACTAACCAAAATTTATGGATTTTTTCTCTTACTTAATCATATACCTAGGGTTCTTAAAAAGTTGATCTATTCCTAGTCTACAAAAATAACTAAAATTTTCTTCTAATGCCAACTATAGGGACCCTAGTATTATAATAATATCATTAAATTATTTAAATCATAATTAAATAATAAATTACAAGCCGATGATCATAAAGTATAGTGTATTTTAAGACTAGGCACATAAAACATAAAACATTGAAAAATACAAAATTATATCTTTATTAATAATGAATTATGACATCCTGATGATCCCTTTCACAGGTATAGGATAATCTGGGGATAGCATGAACAAAGGGATGAGCTAAAAATCTCATTAAGGGAATAAACATTAAAATAATGATTAGAACATCGGTTCGAAGGCATAACTTGATGATAAAAAAAGCATGGAACATGATTAAAAATAATGCATCATAACATGGAATCATATAATCATGGATTAACAGTAATTTGGACGCAACATAAAACATGAAATTAACATGATTCAAGGCTCGTTTCTTATAGAGGATCTTGAGTTATGTCTCATTTCACATAGAGGAGGACAAGTCAATGCTAACCCCCAAGACTTTTACACATAATGTGTTATAAGACTAAACATTTCCCAACACATTTGAGGACTATCTTTGTTCACCAACTATAAAATGTTCATGAATATGTTTTCCACATAAAGAACAATACATAATGAATCAAACATAATAATAATGGTTACCCATCGAAAAATTAGGTATGATAATCATGTCATAAGAATACTAAATGGACATATCATAAAATTCTCCACTAAAGAATTTAATTAAATCATACATGGACATACATAAATAAAAATAGAAAAACTTTGTGATTATTACTATCAAATTGAAGTGATAACATGTAAAAACTTATTTCAGAAACTTTAAAATTAAAACATATTAGTACGGTTTAAGGAAAATATTAAAGAGAATTAAAAAAAGAGAATAAAATTTTATATAAAACCATGGGTGAAAAAATAATTATTTTATAACAAAATTAGTGATTTTAGAAAAAGTAATTGTTTCTTAAAATATATTATAGAGTGAACATGAAATTGTGTACAAATTCGTGAAGATCCCTTGAATCAGGCTTGCTTATCATGAATAATTGAGTAAGGGACCTTTTAAAAACATTTATATTATCAAAAAAAGATGAAAGGATATTGATACATGAGTTTCTACATTATAAATATTATTTATAATATTTAAATTAAAATAGAGAATAATTTAAATTGGGTAAAAATAGAGAATGAGTAACCTGAAAGAATAATGGATGTCCAGGTAGAATCCCTTACCTTTAGTTCAAATGTGTTCTTCACATGATATTAATGTTCTAAATAATAAAATGATATTCATTAATTTACAATTCTAGAACTATTTATACATGTATTTGTTTTAGTATAACCTTATTATGTTCATTTACAACCTTTTATATGTGTAAAGAGGTTCAATTTCATCGTCTATGAGCATTAGATTCCTTGGGTTCATGATTGGTTTACTTATATTTGTGTATGTAAAATCATGTTGAATGGGGATAGTTGTCCCAAACTAAACTTGTATGTTATAAATAAATATAAAAAATATTAAAATATGATTTTTTTCCATAATTGGGGATGATTCATTGGATAAATAATTAATCATAATCATTTAGATTAATTCTCTATTTTTTGATCACAATAAACACATATATTTTTATAAATTAATATCATGTATAAAAATTGATTCCAGAAAATTAAATAAGGTATAATAAATATTTTACAATCTGGGTTATTTGTAAAAATAGTTTCAATACGAGCATTGAATGTGGAATAGAATGATTAATGCACATTGTCCATGAAGGTGGAAGATCGCCACCTCACGGATGGTGTTTTCATTATTAATGTAAACGTGAGAGGATAATATATGGAGGAAGGATTATTCCATAAACCTGATAAAATTCTAGTATATGTAATATAAAAGAGTTTCCCTAAAAAATGGACAAGGGAATGGTTTGGATAGAAAATTAAACAAAAGTCACTTGAAAAGAAACTAAAAGAATAGGAGTTCTCAAATGGACTCTGGATTTTGATCCCGCCACAGAATCTCCTATAGTGCCAATTTGGATTGGTTTTCCTAGGATATCATTTCTTTTGTTCAAACTCCTGGATCTATTTATGATTTCTCAACTCATTTGAAATCCCTAGAAATTGGATTCAGCAACAAAGACTCCCTCACGACCCTCTATTGCAGGAATTTGTATGGAAGATGATGTTTCTAAGGTTCTCCCCTCTCACATTTGGATAAAAAATGGTGAATGTGGTTTCTATCACGAGGTTTTCTATTAGTGTCTTCCCAAGTACTGTAACCTTTTCTATAATTATGGGAGTATCTTAAAAGTATATGGTTAGACTACTGTTTTTCCAATAGGTAAGAGAGACCTTGTATTGTGATGGTTATCATAATCACGGCTTTGATGAGGAAAATATTCCTACTGGACTTTCTTCCACTGGTGAAGAGATAAAAAATGATGGAAATAAAGATGGTAGACCCTCTAATAGCATGAAATTGGGAATCTCTATGGATGATGTTTTGGTTTACCCTATTAATAATTTAATAATTTCTTCATGGAGGAGGCACATGGGAACATGCGTGACTCCCATGATTCAAGGGACAAGGAAATATAAGATCTCTCCAATGATTATTTTCTAGAAGAAAAAGAACAACTAGATAAAATTGAAGAAGAATATCTCAAATCATGTTATAGGAAAGGAAAAATGTTGATGGTGGATGCAGATGGATACATCACCCCAAATCCATAGAATACCAGGAAGCATAGAGACTATCTGATTTAGAAAGATCAATAATAAAAAGAATGCTTCATGCTTCTAAGAACAATGCTGAGACTCCCAAACATATGGTCTAACCAATTGCAATTCATAATGAGGAGAAGAATGATAATGAAATAGAAACTACATATAGAGATGCGTATCAGATTCTTGATAATGATGATGTGGGTGATGAAGTTTTTACATGGATGGAGGATCAGGATGAAATAATACATAAAAAATATCTTCATCTTCATATTTAGGCTGAAACATTCTTTGAAATCAAAACACAAATGTACACAAGGATGGTTGGTGAATATAAGAATAATTCTAACTTCAACTTCAGAGACATTCTATGGGTTTGATATTTTTCTGTTTAAGTATATACTTTATGTTATATGGATTTGAATTATTGTCCATTTTCAACTCCTTAAAACTATTTTTATGGATTATTTTCTCTATGGAACATCATTGTGAGATAGATCAAGCTTATAACATGTTGGGTTTCATTATGAGGCCCAATTCTCAGGTGTTCTGCGGGTTGGCGCCTAGTTCCCTCTGTGCTCTTCTATCGTGCATGTCTTTATGTAGCCATGTTCTATTAATGATGGATGTTTCCAATGGTTCAATCATTTATGGGAGTATATAGTCAAATCTTCCTCATCATTCATTTTACTATCCTAATACATATTGTTGAAGTATTACAGATACTTGTTGTATCTTCCCTCGATGTCTGGCTACTCTAGGTGTTGGATTTTTTAAGGAAGCATGCCACTGTTTGGTTTCTATATTTAGGTGTTTTTTGTGAACATTAAGAGCCTTGGATATAACCAATTGTGTCTTGTTCTGTAGCAATATGCTAAATATATAAACCGAACATTTGGATTTTCATTTTGGGATGTTGGTAGGGACCTTCTATGCACTAACTTGGTTGACTTTTCTCTTTTGGTTGTGACAGAGCTTGATATTTCAACCTGTCCAGATGAGTTGGACCAGCTTTTGAATGGTGTTCTCTTCACTTTAAAATTTCAAATCCTGAAGAATTTTATCTTTACTGGAGTAACTACTCTTTTTGATAGATGTTCTTTCTTACTCGAAGGCATGATGTCTCATTCAGTTTGAATGACGTGCAGTTTGATCTTTTTTTTTTGAAAAAACTTCATGTTATCACTATCATTTTTTGTGTTTGTGTGGGTGTTGGTGTAAGCTCATTGCAAATTCAGCAAGTAATACAATTCTTTTGATTTAATAAACTTCATTGGGGAACGAATTGGGTGACCAATTCATGTCTCTATTTGTAAAAAAATAAAAAAGAAGAAGGTTTTACCTCTTGATTATTTCTTCATGAGATCCTCTTTAGGGGATTGGTTTTTTTATTTTGTTGAGAAGAAAATCACTTGGATATGGAAAATGGTACTGGGAAGAGTATTGTGAGTAATTTGTACAAGGTTTAATTCTTCAGAGGTGCATGTAGAAGAGGTGGTGAGGGGTGGTTTTTATAGTGGAGGAGAGGGGTGTTTTCTCATTATTTAATTCATTAGTTTATTTTTTCCTCAATATAAGAAATTATGATGATTAATGGGACTAAATATAGTAATTGGATCATGTGAGTTTGAAAAAATGTTCTTATGTCATGCATGATTCAATAAATAGTGAAATTAACTTATAATGTATATATACAAGATATTACCATATTTTAAAATTCACTAGAAATTCATGTATTTAAAAAAATGAAAAAAATAACCCTATCAATTTTTGTGTGTTAAAATTTAAATATGAACTCCATTATATGAAAATAATTTTATAAATATGAGAAATTGGATTTTTAATTAAACTAATAATTTACTGGAAAATAAAGATTTTAAAATTATAGATGATATTATGTCACAATTAAAATTTAACCCTGGTATAATAAAAATATCATATATTTATAGGACATAGAAATAAATATTTATGAATAAATTTTACGAAAATTAATTTTCATTTAAATTTTCAAATTAGTCATTAAATTGTAATTAAATATTTATGACTTAAAAAAATACCAACACATAAATAATAATTTTTAATATATTTATTTACTTATACTATGATGTAATTATATGATATTTTCACTTATAAGATTGATTAATTTTATTCATGGTTTCGTTGTTGGGGTTACAATTCAATTGGCCAATTGACTATTCATAATGGTTACATAACTATTCCAAAGGTCAAGTCACAATTTCATCTGTATAGGTTCCACAAATTTTAGAAAAAAATTATTATTTTTACCATTCATCATTTATAATTCTTTTATTGTGTTATCTTATGTGTTTATACCATATGAAATAATTATAAGAAGTGAATTTATATAGGTAAAACATTGGGACATTACAGTTCTCTTTGCAATGAGGCTATAGTTTATAATCCCTATGTCTTTGTGGGTGATCCCTATGTAGAAAACAATAGAGATATAATAATGTATATCTAATATATCCATAAAAATACTTACATTATAACCTCTAAATATAGGGGATGGAAATAATCTGATTTATCACATAAATGAATAAATCAGACACACAATTCAATAAATTCATCAGAATGTTTTGGTGTATAAAAAATAACCCCCCTTTACCTCATTTTTATATTAGCTAAGAACACTGCTTTAATAAATAAAATTCATAATATGGATGAAGTAATTATTGGCATACCTCATATTTTATTTAATCTCCTTATATAGATATTCACTCTATCATCATAAAAATTTATAAAATCCATGATGGAAAACATATATACTTTAATTACCTGAATGTTATCTTAAAACACATAAATATATTTTGGAAAATTGATCAATGACTTGTTTTCTCAAAAATTTAATCTGTACTCATATATTCCTC
Organism: Viscum album; assembly: GCA_963277665.1. Taxonomy (NCBI): domain Eukaryota; kingdom Viridiplantae; phylum Streptophyta; class Magnoliopsida; order Santalales; family Viscaceae; genus Viscum; species Viscum album. Next base: position 535,995,615 of record OY728126.1, read on the forward strand.
TCAATCAGAACTTCTTCTTCCTCTTATATGTGTCTCTTTTCATTTTATTAAGAGAATGGGATTATTATTTCATCATTGATTGAAACTTATTATGTGGATGTCTCTTTCTCTTCTATAAGAGGAGCATTGATTTGATCTTCCCATACCTTCCCAATCCTTTCTTATTGGGATAGTATAAATTTCATAATATGTTTCTCTTCATTCCTAGTATGTTTACAGTTTTCACAGATATATATTTTCAAGTCATCATTTTTAGATTCCTTATCATAAAATTTAACTTTTTAAACTATCACTACTTGATTTCCTTTTTTCCTTCATAAATTTCAAATATTCATTTATTTGTTATCCTTTGATAATTGGTGAGGCCAGATAAATAAATATTCTTGCTTGACATATTTAGATTATTTGGGATTCTCACATAATTCACTGGTGATTGTATCATTCTTCACCACCTATCTAATCTTCACATTTATAATATTAAAAATATCACATTGTGATCTAACTCCGTATTTATCATCTGTTTGGAATTATTGACCAAATCTACCAAAATCTTAATTCAAGAATTAAAAATTTTTATGTAGTATTTGTTCTCACTTGGTCATAGGATTATCTTTCAAATAATCTTATCACACCTTATTATAATTTATCCCCCTTGAATCATGGCTCATTGCTGATAGTGACATGTTATACCATCATGAATAATTTTTAGGAATACAAACTCTACAGAACTAGTAGTATCCTCCGAACCTTGATCATTGAAATTGATAATTGTACTTTTCTGAGGATTATTGTTTTTTTAATAACATATATTATGTTTGAATGTACTTTAGAGGAATCATTATGGATAAATTATTCCAATATTCCTTTGTGGATTATGTTTTCACATTAGTACTTTTGGTCCATCATAATTCTGTCTTGTATCTCAGACATAAATTGTTGAAAATAAAAAATGCACATTGATAATAATTATATATAGAAACACCGATTTTCTATGGAACCTTTATCTCATCATCTTTTGAAGATTATACCATAAGATCAAAAATATTGGTAATGTATTATTTTATCATCTTCAACTGTCATTGAAATGAAAAACACAAAGACTATGACTGAGGTAATTCTAACGTTTCTGATCAATCCTTTCTTCAAGATCATTCACCATATTTTAATGTTTATCTATCTTCAAAATATTTTTTTGGTTTGGATAAATCAATGTTGTTTTGTTATTGATGACTTATTCTCTTCAAGGTAAAGTTTATTCAAGGTATTTTAGTTTTTTTAGTTCATCTACATTCTTTATTTATTCCCTTATCACATTAGGATACATCTCATCATTATTGTTATATTTTTTATTCCAAATTATTTATTTATCAATTTATATATTTTTCTTTCATTCCTTCTTGAGATTCATATTTTCAACAAGTGTATCTTCAAAATTTTCTTTAAACATTCATTCTATTTCAGTTATATATTTAGTTACATTGAATTCAAAAGAGTCTTTTTGATTCACGGAATTTGTAATATGACACACATGATTATTAGATTATATTACATCTTATGAATCACTTCTTGACAATGAATGTTTGTCCATTTCCTTTCTCTTTATATTTATCTTCTTATAGTTAAACTTCATTTTATGCTTGTTACAAATCTTTTCTTCTAGATTCATGTCTACTTCATCTGAGTTTGTATGAAAAGTATTTTTTTTGGGAAATTATGAGTAAAATGACCAATACTTTTGAAATTATATTATTCAAATGATGGTTTTTATTTTCCATACCATTTCCCTCTGTTAAAATTTCTGGTAAATAAGGCAATTATTTAATCAATCCGAATGAAGATTCCACATCCTTATAATCACTTAATTGTAGTACATTTTTATTCTAGATTTTCATTTTATCATGGATCCAAATTCCATGCCACATCTTACCTTATTCTTGAATATTTATAATTTTATCATTTCATAAATAATTAGGAAATTATTATGTTAGTACAATGATTGATAATGTTGTTCTTACATAGGTGAACCATTAGGATCAAACCTATCATATAAATTTCACATTAAAATTATTATAATTATAGAATCATCCATATTTACACCAAAACATTTTATAATACAAAAAATTTAATTTACTGTTGTAAAGTACTGATCATCACTTTTATCATTACACATTTTTATATATTTAAATATTTTTCTCTGAATTTTCACTATATAATCTTTAAATTTATGTTTTACATCATAAAATCTTCATTGTTTTTTCAAGATCTATTTAGCATTTTATAGTCCCATACCATAGTGGAATACTTTTTTGATAAGTATATAAAGATTTTATTTTGATATTTTTCATCCATATATAGGTTTCAATTATCCAAAAAATTCATAGGATAATTCTAATCATAGGGTTGAAGTCATAATGTATCAATGTCATTTACTTAAACCCCAAGTTATATGAGTTATGATATCATCTTATTTTTTCAACCAAGATAGTTATCAACATTGAAAATGGGGTAATATCTATTTTTAATTGAATTAATTTTTTTTGCATTATTAATAGTATATTAGAGCATTCATAGGTTTCCATGACTCTGATGTCAAATGAAGATACCATATCATTGTGTGATCATTTAGAGTTAGAGAGGGTTAATCATTGATCCCATTTTGTTTTTAAGAAATTGTTGTTTTAAATTAAGCATGTTTCTATGGTTAAAGGCTTGATATAATATTATTGTTTCTCAATGACTTGACCTGAATAATTATATAAATACAAAGGCTTTTAATGCATGGTTTTACATGGTTTGTTCCAAAGACTAAATCTTTTTCATGTTTGTTATTACCCTAATACAGAAAATACACTATATCAGAAGATGATTATAAATGTTAATTGGTTATAACACCCTCTCCAATTAGAATCTAGTTATATCCCCAAATCAAATACACCATCATTAGTTTATTATAAATTTCAACAACACCATCTTCTCTAGTGATTGGTTATACCTCAAATATAAAATCTTCTAGAAAATGGTTATACCAATTATATACATCCTTATTATTCAAATGAATTGATCCACTATAGAAATTTATTTTTATTAACCAAATATTTGAGATTTATAAGTTATAATTTATCAGTTTCAATTGATGTACCTTTAAAAAAATGTTAGTCTTTTTAAATTTTCTCTAATCACTTGATCTGATCAGTTTTTATAATGCAACACTACTTAGGAATTGCTTCCTTTAACTAAAAACTAGACCCCAATAAATCTCAATAATTTATTTATGCATGCACATGTATATATATAATAAAAGAATTTGATTCATTTAATTTGATTATTAATTCATTTACATGGAATTTTTATACATTTATGAACTAATTTCATGAAAACTAGGTATGCATTCACAACACTTCTACTAAAAGCACTCTCTTCTTTTGCATGTGTGATGTAGTTTTTCCATGGTTTCCTTTATGCTACCAAGGAGTCTATTGGGATAAGGTTTTTCATAAATGGCCTACAATATTAATGAATCAACTTTATGGCCTGTAAATTTCTCTTAAGATCCCCAAATATCTCCTCCTCATGAAATAGTGTGTCGAGCTGTCTCTTTTTTCTATAAAAACCAATATCACTTCTCATTTTCATAATATTTTGGTGTAACTTATCACCTACAGAGACCCTCCATTTATAGGAGTGTATCACTTAGAATATACTAATAATAAATCCTCATTAATTTAAACATATAGAATTAATTTATTTTTTTAGTCTCATGTGAAGTAAATACCACATATTAATTAATGTACCAGAACAATTAAGTCTACATTTTACATGGGGTCCAACACTCCTCGACTCAAAAACACTATATGAATGCATGGATCTTGTAGTATGAATCTCATAATTTCATGTGGATAAAAATTTGATGATCATTTTATGTTCCAAAATGCTCAGGTTATTTATTATCCTACACATAGTGTTTTCAGTTTTTTTGAATATCCTTTGTTTCCCAAAACATCAGTTGCCCTCATCATTTCAAGGTAAATCTCATCTATGTTGGTCGGATGACTGAACGAACCTCCTGTAACTATGTTTTCATTCATCGGATAAGAATTATTCCTGTTATCACATTTATGAAAATCGTAGAAAGAATTAATAGTGATCCAAAGGCTCATAAAATCTTTATATCGATGCGAGAACACCCATGTATGCCTCTGTTTGATCACATGTGGTTCTACCATCTTGTATTGTGATCCGTAGATCCTTCAAGGGTGGGAATGATTAAGCTGACGTCCAAAATCAATCAGAAAATTAATATCACATCCATCAAATAGTCTATGAAGCATATGTATCATTTAAGGATGGAGGAACATTAAACAGTATCCTACATCCCACATCTAATCTTCCATCACTCCCCACTCTGGTTTATTAACCAATCCTTTCCACTACTAGTTTGATGTTGTATCTTTTATAGTCTTGATGTGTTTTTTTTAAATATGTAATTCAGTTCTGATTTTATTAAATGATTGTTTGGATTGAAAAATATAGATTTGTTTTCTTGGATTCTTTTGTTGTTTTATGTTTATAAACTCAGTCAAATTGATCCCAATTTTCATTTTATGATACCCAGGCACTTGTTCCAGCCTGTGGGGATTGGTAACGCCCTTCGGTCCTTGTCATGGGCTGGGTTTGGTGCTGGTATTGGTGGTGACCAGATTCGGTTTGTGACAAAATGGTATCAGAGGAGGTTTAGCTTAACTGTTTGGGTCATGTTATTTGGGGAAGGGTCAGGATAGTCTGGAGTTAGGATTGTTGGGACTTGGAATTCCAGATATGGATAGTGTGCCTTATCACCACACTTCATGATGGGATTCATGTTTCACAGAGAAGTCGGGATTTATCTAAGTCCTTTGGTTTTCTTGTTTTGATGATGATTAGGGGAAATGAAAAGAGAGTTGGGTTAATGATCTTAGTGAGATCGTATGGCCTGGAAACCCATGTGGATCCAAGGATATTACCTAGAACACTCTTTTTGATAGTGAATTTATTGGAATATGGCCCCCAGCCACATTTCCAAGTCACCAACTAAAACTAGTTTCCTCTCACATTGTTTTGTGCTTTAGTTATGAAAACATGGTACTTTTCTTTTAAGAAGTGTACATATTTTGTGAAATTATTTAAAAATATAGAGGGAATGGATTCATTTATGAAATTTTTGATCTTAATTTTCATAATTTCTTTGAAATGGAAAATGGTGTTCTTACACCTCTTTTCGGAAGCAGAAACTATATTGAAGTTGGTTTTGAAAAGTTTTTCGAATAGAATCTTCTAAACAATCAGAGGAAGATTTAATGGGATGAGATGTTTTGAAATTGATGTGAATATCTTGAAAGTGAGTTATTTTAAAAATGGTTGTGTCTTTCTAAAATGTTTTTGTAAAATGTGAAGTGTGATTTTGATCTTATGGTTAGCAGTTTTGAAAAAAAAGGATATGTTGGTTGACTATTTTGGTTTTGAAAACTGGAAAGAATTTTTTTTGTTTTAACCATTGGTATTTCCATGAAAAACCAAATGAATTGGGTTATATTGGATGATAGGTAGTTTATGTCATGACTGGATGAGTGTCGGGATGGATATGAGGAGGGTGCCCGGTGTGGCACAAAAACATGCATGTGTAAGGCCCTTGGGGTACCATTGGTGGATACGCAACCTTTGAACCGTTTGTTTCCAAGAAACGTTTTTAAAGAAAAACATGATGTCTTGATTAATTGTTTGGGATGACTTATATTATGTGTTTTTTGTAAATTTTCATGGGGTGGTATATTTTGAGTCCAAGAAACCCTCTTGTTAGAACTATATTTTTGGTTTATTTTTGTTCGGTAAACTGGGTAGAAGGATCAGTTAGTAGTCTCCTCTGAGATATGTTTTGGGACACTATAATGGTGGATCCCTTCATGGGTTTGGATATAGTTTATTCCTTGTTTTGACCAATGGAGAAACTTGGTTGTGTACTTGGGTTCTCTCATTAAGGGTTAATGCATAACTGAAGTGCAACTCAGATTGTTTCACCATTGGAAAATCCCCTTGTTGATCAATATAAGGAATCTTTTATCGACCTTTGTTGATTGAGTCTGCACCCATTCCATTCATTGATTTTTAGATCCTCTTGTAGTGGGAGAGTTCTCGTCGAAGGTTGAAATAGACCTTAGTTTCTTAAGATTCCTAATTCTTTGATGCTGGAAGTGGTCTAGGGTTGTTAGTGGGGATGAGTGTGGTGATGGAGTCTAAGAGGGCCTTTGGGTTCTTCATAGTTTCTTTGAATCATGAGTTCATGTTAAACCACATGTGTGGGAAATATGGTCATGATAGGTTATTGTTCCCACTTTCTGGAATTATTTGTTGTTTGAGGATGTTATATAAGGTCCCTCTCCATGTATTATTTATATCAGTCACAATGGCCATGTTCAGTGATGCCTTATGATGTCATGTGCTTGATTGACCATAAAGTTGAATGTTGGGAAATCATTTGAGAGTCTCTGTTTTGTTAGGAGAATGTCTCCCCTGAAAAAACATAAAAATATTCCATTTCAAGGGAAGGTGAGTATGGGTGTTCTTTACATCTATTGTTTCTCACCCGAACAGACAAGGTGTGATGTGTGTGCATCTTTTAAGCCCTTGTTTTAGTGAAATATCGGGTTAGGGTAATGTCACTTTGGAATGTGTTATTTCATGGAGTACTTATCGGGGATTGCGGTGTAGTTTTTGGTTGCACCAAATGAATAATTCTCATTCAGGGGGTTTCTAAAGCCGTACTGTGAGGCTAAAGATGCTTCAATCATTTGAGCTCTAGTAATTGGTCTCAGAGAGAAGTTGTCTCATAGTCAGGGGAAATCACAGTCTTGTTTAAACCCATGTACAATGTCCAATCCATTGTATGAAATATAAGAATAGTCTATCCCTATTCTATCATCATCTTTCTTCTATTGTTCATGTTCGGTGGAAATAGGTGGGGGGCCTTTTACCCATGTCATCACAAAATCTTATTCTCTCCCCCTTTGGTTTCCATAGAGTCTTTGGATAAAGGTTTGAAGATTGGATAGGAAGGTTGGGAACATGGTTTTCACTTGGATAGTAGTGATCATGCCCCAGAAAACCATAGAGATAGAAGGATCCCCACTGTTAGTGCATGGTTTCCCAAACTATGCTGACTAACCATATTGTCGTCCCAACTCATTAGATTTGGGGGTCTTTCTATACCGACTCGTGCAAGTTGGTTAAGATGGTTGGATATTATGGTGGGGAGACCCACTATGAGTACTATATAAGTTCTTTTGTAAATTTATGATGGAATTTTACCCTTTTTACTAGGGATTCCATTCAGGCCTCCCCCTGGTAGTGTCCGAATTTTGTCTCGTAAAAAATATAGTTTTTCTCTTATGATGGGGAGCCTATTTTTGTTTCCCAATACCAGTAACTCATAATTATCCATGGTCTTGGATTACTGGTAGGTAGTCTCATTGGAACATATCAAGGAACCTACATATTCCCTGTGTAAACGTTTGGATTTGAGAGTGCACAATGGTTTAGTTATAGAAAATTAAGTGTAACCTTGTTTGATTTTGTTGTTCATTTAGGTGAATTGATTGAGTCTTGTTCGGATAATGCTTAAGGAGTTTTATTTTGGGATAAAGTATGAATGTGATTGATCATTTCAGTAAAGTGGTGTATGTTTTATTTAGAATAATAATTCATTAATTGATCATTGGAGGTGTTTTGGCCTTTGGGGGTGAAACCTGGAAAGGGAGTACCTCTTGGTTTCTTAGTTGGGTTTGGCTGTTACATTAGACTTGATGTGACTTTATGGGGCAGAAATTTTTTATAGTGGGGAGAATTGTCACATATATGACTTATTTTAATGTTAAATAATATTTAATTTCCATTAATTCTTTGTTTTGGGGGTTTTCTATGCTTGTATGGAGGAATGGGTGAGTTTTCATGAATTGGGCCAAACCGTGAGCCCAATTCCTCATTACACATTTTTATATATTTAAATATTTTTCTCTGAATTTTCACTATAGAATCTTTAAATTTATGTTTTACATCATAAAATCTTCATTTTTTTTTCTAGATCTATTTAGCATTTTATAGTCCCATACCATAGTGGAATAATTTTTTGATAAGTATATAAAGATTTTATTTTGATATTTTTCATCCATATCTAGGTTTCAATTATCCACAAAATTCATAGGATAATTCTAATCATAGGGTTGAAGTCATAATGTAGCAATGTCATTTACTTAAACCCCAAGTTATATGAGTTATGATATCATCTTATTTTTTCAACCAAGATAGTTATCAACATTGAAAATGCGGTAATATCTATTTTTAATTGAATTATTTTTTTTTCATTATTATTAGTATATTAGAGCATTCATAGGTTTCCATGATTCTGATGTCAAATGAAGATACCATATCATTGTGTGATCATTTAGAGTTAGAGAGGGTTAATCATTGATCCCATTTTGTTTTTAAGAAATTGTTGTTTTAAATTAAGCATGTTTCTATGGTTAAAGGCTTGATATAATATTATTGTTTCACAATGACTTGACCTAAATAATTATATAAATACAAAGGATTTTAATGCATGGTTTTACATGGTTTGGTCCAAAGACTAAATCTTTTTCATGTTTGTTATTACCCTAATACAGAAAATACACTATATCAGAAGATGATTATAAATGTTAATTGGTTATAACACCCTCTCAAATTAGAATCTAGTTATATCCCCAAATCAAATACACCATCATTAGTTTATTATAAATTTCAACAACACCATCTTCTCTAGTGATTGGTTATACCTCAAATATAAAATCTTCTAGAAAATGGTTATACCAATTATTTACATCCTTATTATTCAAATGAATTGATCCACTATAGAAATTTATTTTTATTAACCAAATATTTGAGATTTATAAGTTATAATTTATCAGTTTCAATTGATGTACCTTTTAAAAAATGTTAGTCTTTTTAAATTTTCTCTAATCACTTGATCTGATCAGTTTTTATAATGCAACACTACTTAGGAATTGCTTCCTTTAACTAAAAACTAGACCCCAATAAATCTCAATAATTTATTTATGCATGAACATGTATATATATAATAAAAGAATTTGATTCATTTAATTTGATTATTAATTCATGTACATGGAATTTTTATACATTTATGAACTAATTTCATGAAAACTAGGTATGCATTCACAACACTTCTACCAAAAGCACTGTCCTCTTTTGCATGTGTGATGTAGTTTTTCCATGGTTTCCTTTATGCTACCAAGGAGTCTATTGGGATAAGGTTTTTCATAAATGGCCTACAATATTAATGAATCAACTTTATGGCCTGTAAATTTCTCTTAAGATCCCCAAATATCTCCTCCTCATGAAATAGTGTGTCGAGCTGTCTCTTTTTTCTATAAAAACCAATATCACTTCTTATTTTCATAATATTTTGGTGTAACTTATCACCTACAGAGACCCTCCATTTTTAGGAGTGTATCACTTAGAATATACTAATAATAAATCCTCATTAATTTAAACATATAGAATTAATTTATTTTTTTAGTCTCATGTGAAGTAAATACCACATATTAATTTATGTACCAGAACAATTAAGTCTACATTTTACATGGGGTCCAACACTCCTCGACTCAAAAACACTATATGAATGCATGGATCTTGTAGTATGAATCTCATAATTTTATGTGGATAAAAATTTGATGATCATTTTATGTGCCAAAATGCTCATGTTATTTATTATCCTACACATAGTGTATTCAGTTTTTTGAATATCCTTTGTTTCCCAAAACATCAGTTGCCCTCATCATTTCAAGGTAAATCTCATCTATGTTGGTCGGATGACTGAACGAACCTCCTGTAACTATGTTTTCATTCATCGGATAAGAATTATTCCTGTTATCAAATTTATGAAAAGCGTAGAAAGAATTAATAGTGATCCAAAGGCTCATAAAATTTTTATATCGATGCGAGAACACCCATGTATGCCTCTGTTTGATCACATGTGGTTCGACCATCTTGTATTGTGATCTGTAGATCCTTCAAGGGTGGGAATGATTAAGCTAACGTCCAAAATCAATCAGAAAATTAATATCACATCCATCAAATAGTCTATGAAGCATATGTATCATTTAAGGATGGAGGAACATTAAACAGCATCCTACATCCCACATCTAATCTTCCATCACTCCCCACTCTGGTTTATTAACCAATCCTTTCCACTACTAGTTTGATGTTGTTATAGGGGATCAACTTCCATAAACTTCACTAACAACACCATGGTATTCAACCCAAAATCATAATAAACCGTGGCTATGGGCCTTATATATGGTCATATCCATGAGCATGATAATGTTCATATGCCTTTATGGGCCTTATACATAGGCCCAACCATCTACAACAATGCAAGCTACGTAGTTTGATTCCACCACATGGTCATTGTCCTCGTCCCACCATTGTAGGGTTGAGTGGGACCACGTCACTCACATATTGACACCTTATTTTTTAGAAAGAAAAAAATCCCTCCATTATACAAGTATAATTTTATAGTATTCCTAAAACTATTATTCACAAATCTGCATCTATATTCTTTACAAAAAAATTATGAAAGTATATATTTTTATATTATTTCATGGTATGTAATTAAATCATATTAACAAAATAAATATACTCCATCAATTCATCCTTATAACATTGAACATGTATTGACACATCATTAAAAACAAATTAAATACAGGGACCAATAGTGGCGAAGACATTAGTTTTTAACATTTGTAAGACAACTCTTTGGTGTTTTTTTGAAGAAGAAATGTGGTTTGTAATGAAGATATCTTGTAGAAATATCATAATAATTTGGAGGTTTTTGAATATTATAATTTATCATCATAATATGATGTTTGACTAAATATAATTCATGATGTTAGGGTTATTCTAGAAGATTCATGAATTACTTTATATATTGAAATACAATACTATTTAGAGGAATTTTCATAAGGAGTTAATGTTTTGATGGTGTTACAATGGAAATAAGTAAATGATATATCAGGGACTATATATACTAGGTGACGATATAAAGAAGGTAGAGTTTTAGAATTCGTGGCTTCAGAATAAGAAAACACATATAGATAAATACATAGGAGCAATGTGATTTTTTCACTACATGAAAAAATAAAAATATTTATTTTAATTATTTACCTATCTTATAAAATAGAAGGCATGAGACTCTTGATGAATCTAGATATCCAATTGAAGTATGAAAGTAGTAATTTATTACAGATATAATGGATTTCTTACATGTGTTTGGGATATGAGATGTAACATAAAGTCATTATAGAATATGGTTACATTTGAATAAATGGGATTTTATGCTGAAGGATGAAGAATATTATAATAATACTTATAAGTAAGTTCATTTACTAAAATGGTTTCAAAAAACATGATGTGTTGAATTTATTTAGATAATTCCTTATGTCATTAATCACATTAACATTTTGATGGTTCATAATATAGTATCCATTGTAGGAATATATTTATATTGGTTTGAGGTAAACATGGTTTTTTTGAGGATGTCATATAATAATATAGTTGAAATTTGAAATGAATAATTTATTGATTTATTTGATCACCAAGGTAGTGGAACAGAAATTTGAATGCCATTATAGTAGAATGAATGATCATCTAGAGAAATGGTGACCATTTTTTTAAAATAACGTGTTAGATAATTAGATTTTCTTTATATTACTTATCTATATTAATGAAATGATTATTGTCCACCAGATTGATAAGCTAAAATAAGACTTTTCTATATTTTTTTAGATGAAGAATCTCAGTTAAAAAAAATATTTTATGGATGTTGATTATAAAATTGTTTTTATTTTTCTTTCTTGAATCAATCTAACTACATCAAAAACATCATTGTACATTTTAGAATGATTGATGTGAAAAAAATTACTACCCCATTGGTCGAACAATTTAAGATGTTTAAATAGAAATCAACATGAATGGAATAAGGGGATGAGTACATGGGAAAGGTTATTTATGAATTAACAGGCATAATAAATATTTATTTCATTCATTTTACATGGCTGTATATTTCATGTCAAGAAAAGTGAATCCACCATAGATGAAAATAAAAGTCAAGTAATGGAAAAGTTTCTATATGCATCCATTGATTAAAGCTATAAGTATTCCATAGATTTAATATTTTTGATATAGTGTATGGAGTAAAACTAATTAGTTGGTTCATAGATAATCCTCAAATAAAATATTAAGAAGTGATAAATTCGATCTTTTAGTATATCAAGGTTTCTTATAATTTTTCTGAAAATTTATTCATATTTAAATAAATTAAAATTATTTAATATAATTCATTAAATGTAACACTGATTTTATCTTTTATTACTCATAAAACTAATTTTATTTTTTGTTACATGCAACACATAGTTTATCTTGAGTTACATGAAACACTTAGTTTAAACAAAAACACTCTATTTTAATGTTATTTAATAATGAAAATTATAAAAAATAAGTTAATTTAGAATGTATGTATAGTAATAACAAAAAAATTGAGTATTATCATTATTATTTTATTATAAATAAAACATGAATCATGACATAGTAAAAGAAACGTTTTCTATAAAAATATTTTAATAAAAATTAGTTTAGAAGCACATTGTGCGCATAATTTACAATTAAATTATTCCAATTTTAGAAAATTTATTTTAAAAAATAAAATTTATTTTTGAAATTATAATATCATAATTATGTAAGGGTGAATTTGTTATTGTTTTTTTCTGAAATGTCTAATTGTTTGTTGAATAATGAAAAATAATGTATTTTAATTAAAAGCTGCCTTTTTCATTAAATTGATGATAATGTTAAAATATATTTTGGATTTGTTCTTATGTAAAATTATATATAATATCAATTAATCCTATTTATTTTTTTATTTAATTTTCATATTGAATTTTGATATACAATCTTTGTAAACTTTTATAAAATTTGTTGTTGGAAAACCATCTTTTAGGTCACGTCTGTGACGTTAATTTTAAATAAAAATTTTCCAAATATATGACTTGAATTTGGAAAATTTTATATCATATTTGGAATAAAAATAAAAATATATAATTTATAATTGGGAAAACTTAAATTTTTACAAAGATGAATTGTGAAAAGTCTAAATATTAATTACCATGGTTAAGGTAAAAATGTATTTACTGTGTGTTAAAATAAAAAGATAAGCTTTATAATTAACTAAAATTTTTATAAATATTATTTAAAGACATATATATAATTTATTACTTCTATTATTGATAATGCTAAATTATTTTATCTATGTGACATGAAACAGTCATCATTAGAATTCATTCTTTTCAAAAAAGTACATGTGTGCCACTCACCACACCTATAAAAGGCCACCACCTCTACTCTTTTATTAAAACATTCAAACCCATTAGGATCTAACAATAACTAACAAAATAAATTCCTAAACTATATAAACATATACTATTAGTGTTAATTTTTAAATTAATCTTGTCTAAGAAGGCATTGGGGAAAACCTAAAGAAGATACCCATAAAAGAGGTAATGTTCATCAGTGATTATTTTTATTTTACTTCTTTCTACCCCTAAATCAGTTTTTATAAATGATTATGATATAATAAAATAATTATATTAAATATAATTAGTGTTTTAATTTTAATTTCATTACCTAAAATAGTTTCCACTTCCATCTAATGGGAGATAATCATTATTAGTTTGTATGGCAGACTACCACCTCACGAACGAATGTCATTCATATTTCCATTACCAACATTCATGGTTAGATATGATGATGTATATAAAGTAGATTAATTTTATATATCACATAATTACACCTATGGATTCATTATATCATATATATACAATTTTACATTCTCTTTCATAGGGGATACGATAGCATCTCATGTGTGTATGACGGATTACCACCTCACGAATCGATGTGATTCCTTTTCACTGTTGCATAACACAGAAGATGGAATGGAAAACGAAAATGATTATATGTGAGATAAATGAAATATATATGGTATTAATAAAAAATTAATCATTTTTAAAACATAATATATCATTACATTTATTACACATAAAAATTATAATGCCTCTTATATACGTGTTGACTACCGCCACCCTATAGCGATGTGACACTTTTTTAATCACCACACAACATGGATGGTATATATATGTACATAAAAAGATATAATATAGAATTTATGATATTATTAACATTATATAAGGAAAAAAATTCTTTTCCTCCTTTACATAATGATCATTGAAAAATGGAAACATTACCCATGCATATGTACGAAAAAACGTCTCCATGACAGTAACATACTTAATACCTCAAAACCATATTTCATGATCTATATGAAAATTTGTATTAATTTATAAATATGATAATTATTTAAGTATTAGTATTCTTTTGATATTTAAATTATTACCACTTATTTCTAAAGTCAACTTCTGAAGTCATTTTTGACATAGAATTCAAATATCATCAAGACACTGATGTAAAATTTAATTTAATAAGTAATAATATAAAAAATGGGAATTAGTTAAATAAAAGAAATAAAAAAACATGAAAATGGTTCATAAGAAATGTAATAATTAACATAAGTTTACTATTAAGTAAGATAAGGAGGGAACATGATGAGTCTGACTCTAGTTAAGGGTTTCCCATCCCACTTTTACATTAATGAGTCATACACCATATCCACCACATATTTATTTTGTGTCATGTATATACTTTCCATTTATTTATATAAATTATTAATTTCTCTTTAAGGTGTTTAATGTTTCATTTAAATTTATTTTATTTACAAGTCTTATAATACAAAAGTTACTAAATTTGTTAGGGTTAATTTAAAAATCCCATCATTATTCAAGATTGTTTTTGTTTAAGTATAGCTTGAGTGAATTATATGATATATAAATTTTAAAATAAATATATTGTATTACTCTATGTTTAATAATGATCTTTTTCATGTAATAAAACAATTTCTCCCCTATTTATAACTTAAAATTATTAATAAAATGTTTTTAGGAAAATGTGACTTTATTTCTTTTTTCGGTTGGAAATCTATATCCATCAAATTCAATGGTTTAGAAATTTTTTTTATATTTAAAATTGAATTTTAAAATACATGTTTATGCATTTCTAATTTTATAATTTTCTTAATGGAAAATTCATATTATTTTCAACACAATGACCATATGGATTATACATAAAAGGGCAAAGTAATATTTGTTTTAACATTGTCGACATGTACAAAATTTAATTCCATTATAACCACTCACTATTTTACTTATTACTATATAAGTTTCAAATATTAATTTCGATGAATTTGTTTTCAAATTTTTTTGTTAACTTTTAGTCTTAAAAGTTTATTTTAAAAATGAAATATATATTTTCCTCAAGAATATTTTTAAAAACATTCTATAGTATTTATATTCATAAATGACATAGTACATTTATTGTAATTACAAGTCACTTAGGATATGTTGTATTTATATCATACTTACTCTCCCTTTCGATGATTTATGATCAGTTTAATTGAGTATATTCAATTTTATTACCATTCACCATTTTACATTGAATTGTTTTTTATTATGTTTACTGATTGGGGTATGTATTAATTGTTTGTATGCTAGTTATTCAATAAGAGATTTTTACAATGAAAATATTTCAATACTTTCACAGAAGGAATGCTTTGGAGTTTTTAATTAATATGAGGCACCCACTATATCCCCTCAATGAATCCGTAGTTCTCATAATAGAAATTATGTATAGTTTTTCCAAGGAATTACCCATATATATATATATATATCTTAACATAATCCCTAATGATATTAGATGTATAGGAATATGCCTCAACGGTATTATAATGCTTTCCACAAGCCTTGAGGGTATGTTTTAGATGTACATCACCATGAATTTCTTCGATTTCAATTCAACTATTGATATTCCATGTTATTATTTGGTTAACTCGAGTATCCATAATCAAGTTTCAATATTATGTGATTATTTATATTAAATTATTTTATCATCTTTTATTCCTTCTATATAATGATCAATTTAATGATTAAATTGTATTTGTTTCAGTTAATTATATTTCTATATTAATTATTACTTATTTATTCATATCTTATTCCATACAATTTCCCTAATTGAGAAATTCATCTCACCCCTTATATTTTATTTCCCTAATATACCAGCAAATATTTTCATATTGATTTATAGGGATATGATAAGGGTAATAAAAAGTATTTTAAAAGGAATTATTGGTTTATTATATATTTTAAACTGTTATGTTAATTTCAATTATTTATATAGTTTACAAATACTACTAAACTATTTGGTTTTTTGAGATATGATACCTTGTATATTTGGGAAGTGCAATGAAGCAGACATTAGATCTGGTCTACAGGGGGGGAAATTGCTACAGTTGGTATTATATTAATTTTTTTAAAAACTTTGAGAGATATATTTTTTAAATAAAAAATTAGGGAATATGTCGTTGTGATATAATTTGAGGATATGTATTGAATAACATCCTAAAATTTAGGTAAGAATGATATTATGTGTTTTTTTCAACAAAATACATCCCTTTATAGATAATATATAAGGGCGTGGCACTGGAACAATGGTAACTAGGGGTAATAACATTAAAAAAGGAACATTAGGATTGACCTAATCATCACCTGGTTCATGACAAAATACCTTATTGCACAAGTACAATGAGACTATTAATGGATATGCTTAAGATTATTCAAATACTCTGACAAACCATTATATAAGATTTTAAAATAATGATTTCCCAAAAGAATCCATGTTAATCATTATGAGATTAGATATGTATACTATTTTTAGTATATGTATTTTTTTCACTAGTTTTTGGATTATATATTATTTATCAAAAAGAAATGATATAATCTAGTGTATTACATCATTAAGAAATGGTGAATAATGAATAGAATGGGAAATGGTCAATGCACACAAAAATAATAGGGATTTCTCTAAATGGAAAAATAATGAAGCTTGAGATGGAGATAAAGATAGAACTAATCAAATTATTACCATATTGGGGAAGATAACATAATTTATGAGTATAAACCATTCCCATATAGATAATAATATTGATCCACCAAGTGGTGTGACAGAGTTAGACAACTTCATTTTTCAGAAAACTCAATCATTAATTGGTAAAACCGATCCGTTTTTTAGATAAGATATGGATATGTTCCTTAGATAATAGATTCCTTTCTCTAGAAGGTAATGAATTAGAGAAAGGTTTAATGGAAATTTATCATCTCAAAGGATATGTAGATGAATGGTGGGTTTTGATTCAAATCACTAAGGATGAGGAGAAAATAGAATATATATAGTGTAAGGAAATCAAGGTAATCTTCCTGACAAAACATTTCCTCATGAGAAATAATGAGATATGGAAATTTAATTCTTGAGTCTTATACGGGAAGAAGTGGAAAATGTTTCTATGTATAAATCCATCCTTAAAAGGTTATCAATTAATTTTTTGGAAAACATATGTAATCCAAAGAGACAGATTAATTATTTCATTGATGGTCTTAATTCAATCCTATGATATAAACTATTCACCCAAACAATCTCATTATGTGAGAAAATTTTACTGTTTGTTTTCAAAACTGTGAAGTATTTCTCCATGTCTTATATCTTTTTATGGAATCAATAAAAGAAGAGGCTAGTAGATGAAAAGCATGATAAATGGAATAAGGGAAAGAATGTTTCGTCCATATGTGATAGATGTGGAATAAAACTAAATTTAAATTCTTAGAAGGGATAGAACATTGCTTCATGAGTGGTAAAAAGGCCCACAATCAAATGATTTGAATGAAAATATAAAATATTTTAATATTAAAATCTTCCATTGTAAGGAGACATGAAACTATGAAAATTAATACACCTAACGCCAAGAGAATACATCAGAATAAGATAAGAGATAAAGGTTAATATTGTGAAATTGATACATCCAATGTGAAAAGATTAATGAAACTGTATATTTATTTTCATGAAATATGCTATAAATATATTTTATCCATGATATTATGGTTATAAGAATTATAAAATGTGTAATGATTATACCACATGGCTATTTAATAATGGGTTTGATAGCATTTATTGAATGATATGAATAACTAAGAAAAGTTATTCAGTAGAAAGTTGAACATTATTGAAAAAACATGAATGAGGGAAAGAAAACCCTTAACATGATCCTAATATTGATATAATTATGTTTGAATAAAGAGATGATTGACATGGATAATATAAATTTGATAGATCTAACTACCTTGGGAACTATTACTAGTAAGATAATTTATTAATTCAATGACCTTATTTATAAATATATAGATATTAATATTTTGTATGATCTGTTAGTTTACCAATTTATGAAATCGTTTAAGTTGAATATTGGATGAGGTTTTAGAAATTAATGTATTCCTTAATGATATGGGGATTTATACATATTTTATAACCTGTGCAATCCATAAATTCATAATAATAATGGGATATATATGGAATTAATTATCATTTTATTATGGATATTATGGACTATTCAATGTGAATTTTAGTGATTTCGGAATAAAAAATACATTTTTGGGTATTCATTTCATTGAATAAGGGATGAATCATAAATTTATCAAATCACAACCAAAGGATGGAATTTATTATGAAATAAAAATTTCTCAAGTATGTTTATTAAATTATATTTATAATGGGTAGAATAATTCTTCAACATTAGGGAAGTTATATTGAAATAAAAACATTATCCTATTATATTCATATCAGATGAGTCTGATTGCCTTTTAAATCATCACAGATTTAGGGGTTTGAGTCCCAAAAAATTTAATTTATCATTTAGTTTCTTATTATCAGTGTTGTAAATCACTCTCTATAATTTCTTATTTATTTCATTTATGTCCATATGTTCATTTATCACATATGTTATCCTTCTTAGAAACCTAGATATGTGTTATTTTGTATGACATTTGCACTTCATTTTCTCCCTTATTAAGAGGATGTTTTATTAATCCTCTTATGATGGATTAATTTTTACAATCGTATTTCCAAATAAAAACCCATTATTACCACGATCCATTTTAAATTAAGAGGATATAATTTATTTTATTAGGGAAGAATGTAATATCATGATATTTTGAAATAAGAACATCCTTTTGAAGAATGTGTATGGCTTCCATCACAATATAGAGAGGAAAACATGACACCACATATTTTATGATGTATTTATTTTATAATATAAATTCAATCATTTTAGAATATTTCATTGCATGAAATATAGAGTTTACTTTTTTTACTTGCAACAAAATGTTTATCCTATGTTATACACAATACTATATTTAGATTGCATTACACACAACGCTAATTTTAAATAAAAATATCTATTAAAATATTATTTAAAAATAAAAAATAAAAAATTGAAATAAATTTGGAGTGTATGAATAATAATATATAAAATATGAACTTTATTTGTATATATATATATTAGGAATAAAAAAAAATAATTTTAATTTAAGAGAACTTATTTATGAAAAAGTGAATTTATCTAAAAGATGGTTAAATCATGCTCCACACACATAACATGAAATTATTTTTTAAAAATTTAATAAAATTTATTTGGGAAAAATAAACTTCATATTTTAAATCATAATTTAAAAAATATCTTATAGTAAAACTTCATTATTTTAATACAATGTTTCATTTTCCGATGAATAGTGAAAAGAAATAAATTTTTTAAAAAAATACTGTTTAGATCAAATTATTTATATTATTAAATTATATATTGAATTGGTTTTAATTTAAAATTATATCAATTTTATATTAATTAATACAATTTAGTCATCATAATAATTTTTATATTGAATTTTTATATAAAAATATTGAAAACTTTTGAACATTTTCTCGCTGAAAACCGACGTTCTCATCCCATCTATGGGATTAATTTTTAATTAAATGTTTATAATTATCTTAATTGAATTTAAAATAATGGTTTCCATATTTGGAATCAGAATATTATATAATGTATAATAATTTCAACAATGTTTTTCAAAAAATGAATAGTGAAAACCGTAATAATTAATTTTTGCGGTTAAAGTAAATGTGGATTTAAAATCAGGTAAAGTTAAATAATAATGGTTAAAATTACATAATAACTTGTGTAATATAAAACTTATGCACATATGTTTGACTTTATCCATTTTATTATCAATAATTTTACATTTTTTTACCCTTGTGAAATGATTAAAATGTGGGTATAATTCATTCTTTTCATTAAATTACAAGTGTATCACTCACCTCTCCTATAAATGGACACCCCATATCGTCTATTATTCATGCCCTAAAATCATTTTGGATTTGAATATACATACTCAAAAAATCTCTAAAAATACCTAATCTCATTTAAGAATCCATAATTTGGTCAGAAATCCAAGCTAGGGGGATTTGGTACAAGCCTACAAATTATACCCTGAGAAGAGGTGACATTCTTCTACGAGTGTTTTTATTTTATTTATTACATTGCCTGCATAAATTATTTTAATACCATAAATATATATTAAAATATTTATATTTTATATACTTGTATGGTTTTATTTTAATTTCACGACCTACTGGCATCTACAATTCCATCAAATTGTTTACAAAATCATTATTTGGGTGTATGACAGACTACCACCTTGCACACTGATGTCATTAATTTTTACAAAACCACCATTCATAGTTGGTCATGATGATGAATATAAAGTGTATATATCTTTTTAATAACATAATTATTCCATTTTATTCATTATATTTTAGTTTAATTATTTTACATACCCTTCCACAGGGGATTCGATAACGTCACTTGTGTGAATGTTGGACTACCGCCTCACAAATTGATATAATTAATTTTAATTAATGCATTACATGGAAAATGATAAGGTTAAAGTAAATTAATATATTTTATATATATGAAATAATTTAAATATTCATGATTTATTTATCACTATAAAAATAAAATATTTCATTTTGTTTCTTATAATGAAAAATAATAATGTCACTCGTGTACGTGTGGACATCGCCTTCATGAAGTATTGCACTTTCTTTTCAACCCCACGCGACATAGATTATATATATAATTAAACATAATGAGATAAAATGATATTTATTATATTATTATAAATATTTAAATATGTAATATTTCTTACCTCATTTTTATAATGATCATTAAAAAATAAAAATGCTACTCATGCATACATACGGCCTACAGTTTCTATGATCGTAACATACTTAATTTAACGAAAACCATATATCATGATGGTTAAATAAATGTTAATTTATATATAAATATGATAATTATCTTATGATAATTATTATTTAGACATTAAAATAATTACCTCTTAGGTCAACATTCAGCTTCTAAAGTTATTTTTGACACATAAGTCAAATATCATTAAAATAACTTATGTAGAGTTAATTTTTTTTATGTAATCATAAACAACATAGAAATGAGTGAAATTAAAGGAATAATAAACATAATAAAATAGGAAAGAAAATAATTTATATAAATTTAGTATTCATGAAGGTAAACAATGAATCTGATGAGTCTGACTCTGGGCTAGGGTATTTTATCTAACTTTTACTAATGTGAGAGAAATTCCATATTCAAGAATTATTTTAATTTTTTGATGTATATAATTCCCATTTCGTTTTTTATGTCATGAATTTAATTATATTAATGGTATTAAATATTTCATTAAATTTTATTTAATTCACTTGGACTATGATGGAAAAGTTACCAATGTGGAAAGGATTTTTTTTAGAACCCAAACACTATTAATGATTTTTTTAAGTTTAAGTCACCATTGAGATAATTATTTGATATTTATATCTTAAAATAAATAAATTTTTTCTCTGTTGTCTATTAATTAACCATTTCATTTAATGGTACCATTTTTCCTCACATTGGTATTTAAAATAATTAATAAACTGTTTTTAGTAAAATCTAACATTATTTCTCCCTTCAGGTGGAAATCTGTACTCATAAAAACCCAAGTTATCTAAAAATGTTTTGAAATATACTTTTAATATTTTTAAAATTATTTCTTAAATAATTTTTTTATAAATTTTCTGTTTTTATAAAGAAATTAATAGAATATTTATACCATTTCGAAAACAATGAATGATTATATTTTGTTAGAAATGTGAGAGGAATCCTTGTTTCAATGTACTCAGCATGTATGGAATATTCTTCTTTTCTTAAAATTAAATGTTTTAAATGTTACTTTATATTTTTAAAAGGTTATTGGTGAAAAATTAATTTTGATTAATCTTTTAGTTTTAAAATGTGATTTTCAAAATGAAATTGATATTTTCCTAAAGAATGTTTTAATGGTATTTTTATTGAATTTCTATTCACTAATGATGTCAAACCATTATTATAATTATAATACACTAGGGATATGGGATAACAATATCATCCATAATTTTTATTCAGATCATTTATAATCATTTTGATATGGGATGTGAAATTTTATTACAATTCACCATTTTAATCTGAATGGTTTATGATTATGTTTATTGATTGGGGCATGTATTAGCATTTCATTTCCTAGTTTCACAATAAATATGTTTTTGTTGTTTATTTTTTACCCATTTTATTTGAGTATTGAATTGGACATTTTAATTGATGTATGTGGCATGCTATATCCTCTAAATTCATTAGTAGGAATCATGTGACAAACTTGATATGGGTTTGGCTGAGGCCATACCCATTTATTTAGATTTCTTCTCACAAGTCTTGATAGTATTAAATGTCTTGGAAAAAGCCTTAATGGTATTATATTTATTGAAAAGGTCTCTATGGTATGTTTTAGAAGTTCATAATTATTCATTCTATTATTATGAATTTATTTATTAATATTCCGTATATTTTTTTTTTAAAAAAGATGGAGGATATGATTCTTTTATTAATTTATTAATATTCCATATTATTATTCGATTAGTTATATTATTCATAGCTATGTTTCCATCTCATGTGATAATTTATATGGAATTATTTTATTATTATTTATTCATTACATATTATGCTAACCTTATAGATTAAATGAAATGGTTTTTAGTTTTTTAACTTTCTATATTTATTATTATTGGTTTATTAATATCTTCTAATGTACTCTTTGGCTTACTAAGCATATGAGCTTACGCCTTTCTTAGTCTTTATTTTCCCTAGGATACCATGATGTATTTTTTTATTGATATACACAGATATTAAAGGGGAATAATGGAATTATTAAAGATAATTATTTGATTATTTTATGTTTTAAAAAAATTTCGACTTCAATTATGTATCTATTTTACCGAGACTAATAAACTATTTGGTCTTTCCGGATGTGATTCCTTGAATCTTATACAAATTTAATAAAGCAAGCATGTGCTCTAAGATACTGGGATTATGGTCTCTACACAAAAAATATATTGTTTTGCCTCTAATTTTCTAGGATAAAAGAAATCATTATTGGAGAACCATATAACAATAATGTAATAATTAGGGTGGAATATGTTTTCAAATGTTTAATGGGGAGTTAGCAGTGGAGACTAAAAATTATTCTTATGTGAGATATTTTCATATTCATGTATTTGAAATATATTTTAATTCTATGTGATTATGAAAAATAAATTGATTTATTTTATATTTTTATATTCTTAATATTGAAGTATATGGTGGGATGATAGTTAAAACTTATGAAAGTATGAATTTATGATAGTTAAATAAAGCTAGCAGAAAGAAAAAAATTGGAAATTTCCATGAAATGTTTGAAAGGGAAGTCACAAATATGAATATGAAATGGGTAATATTTTTTTATCGATACATACTAGTATTTATGATGGATATATAATTATTTCATCTCATACTTTAGCAGATTGTGGAATACATAAGGGTCATCAGGATGTTTCATAAGGGATAACATGTGGAGTTTCACTCACTGAATGCCTCATATTTGCGGATTTAACAATAATGTGGGATGCATGATAAATATAACATGGCCAAGGAAAAATCATATCAGAAGATTCTTAATGGAGGGTTTGTTCTTAGAAACATATGGTATTGGTGTTACAAAGGGGTGGTTTCTCAGGGAGCATGGACCATGAATGAAAGGAGTGCAGGCAGAAAACCTACCAATGGGGATTTGAATTGGTCGAATAACAGTAGTAATGAAGCACTCAATGAGTAGAAGAAATGTAGGTGGACAGATTCAGTTTTAGAAGCGACGTGCTTGAACAATCATGGAATGCAGAAGTGATATTTTTGTGTGTGGAAGTATATGTGTGTGAATTAGCTCAGGTGAACAACCTACCAGTAGTGGCATCGTGTCAGAAGGCGACTCTCCCTGCACAATGGGCGGGCAATGGCATGGGGTACCTCTAGGAAATGATCTTTGGATTATTGGTGAAGATCTTATAGACATGTGGTAGGTGGGGATGCTATAGAGGCCGAGAATGAATTTTGTGAGATAAACTTTGGTTCTAAACTGTAGAACACATGCCATTATTTTAGACTTATGGGGAAGCTGGGAAAGTAGTTAGTGGGGGATAATTGTATATAAAAATGGGCACACTGGGTTTAATTTATTTGGTTTTGGTCCTATAGGTCATGACGTATTAGAAGCCATGTTTTAAATAAACAGGTCTTTAAGGGAGGTCCATCCCCATTTGGGGGCTGTGTCCTCCCTTTTTAGAAACTTTGTGTGGTTTTTGTGGGTGTTTGAATGTAATTTTTCCCCCAAACACCTAATATATAAACATATAAAATTTACATGTTGTTCATTACCTATATTTCATTATTTTATTGTCTTATTGAATTCCTTTTATCAGTTATTCATATGTCTCCAATGTGATATGGTGACTCTAGTTTATGTGTCTTTTATGTTACGGTACATTATTTCCATGGGTTCATTCAAGTACTTTATTTTCTACCTAGTATGTTCTGGTTGATACCTCTTGTTCCATGATATATCCTTGAAACCAACATCATTATCATGACTGTCCTGAACTGAATCTGGTCACCACCAACACCGACACCAATCCCAGCCCATGACAAGGACCAAAGGGCGTTCCCAATACCCACAGTCTGGTACAAGTGCTTGGGTATCGTAAAATGAAATTTGGGGACGATTTACCCATGTTTGTAAAGTTAAAACAAAAAAAGAATCCAACAAAATGAATATGAATTTTTCAATCCAAACATTCTTTTACAAAAAATCAGAATTGAATTACATATTTTAAAACAACTCAACAAGTCTATAGCAAAGGTAAAAAACAAAAAGGGAACAGACCAAGAACCCTCATGGAAAGGGGCACCTCCCTCAAGCCATCTCTAGAGGACTTCACCACCAAGGACCTATTAGAAACCTGAACTACTGGAACAAAAAACCTATACCCAACCTATAACAAATAAAATAACCAAGTCTACATACACCCTAGGGTGTAATTAGAGTTTTATCCAAAGCACAATAGGAAACCACCACTAATATATTCTATTTGATAAATATTTAATGACGAAAAGCATGCAAGTTTTCAAAAACATGAAATGCTAGTTACAATTTCTAAAAGATGCAACATTAAATAATTTTTTTTCAAGAGGAAAAATTTAAAGAATAAAAACTTCTAAAATAAACACCTAATCTACTGAATATTCCAGCCACTCATACCGTATACTGACGGTAAGCACAAAAGATCTAGTGAGCACATGCAATGGGCAATAACCCCTAGGAAATAGAAAGTTGTGGGTCCCAGGTACCTCGTATCTCAGTGAGAGTAAACATCACATATATCTATTCTCATGTATGATCCACTATTAGAGAACATACCAATAACTTAGTGGTCCCCAATCATCATCATCATTGTTTAGTTAGAGTTGTAAGCATCAATCTTGCTAAGTGAAACTGAGGCCAAACCCCACAGACTCACTAGAAAACTAGTTCACGTTCACCCACCTAGATACCCGGGATTTCCCTTTGTGCTAAAAAAAGTTAATCAATTCAATGAATCTACCTTCAAATGAAAATATCATTCCCATATCACAAATTCACCAAACATCTCACATGTATACAACACAAGTCACAAATATCAACTTTTCGTTCAAATTTATTTTGAAATCCGACTCACACCAAAATAGCCCAGAACTATTTTCACATTTCATTAACATTTCCTTAAATCCATTAAACAATTTTATAAAACCATTCCAATATATTAAAAC
Organism: Viscum album; assembly: GCA_963277665.1. Lineage (NCBI taxonomy): Eukaryota > Viridiplantae > Streptophyta > Magnoliopsida > Santalales > Viscaceae > Viscum > Viscum album. Next base: position 536,021,992 of record OY728126.1, read on the forward strand.
TCTCATAACATCCCACTCACTTGTTACATAATACCCTTTTAAACATCAAAATCATTTTATCATCAAACTTACACGAAACGACCCACAAACAAGTTTCGCTCCAACATCACAATTTAATAAAACATTTTAGAAATTTACAAAACATTATAAAATTTTCTAACATCATAAAACATAACTTCACCTTTCAAAACACCTTAATAAGTGAAAACACATAACAAATAGTAAAAATCCACACTTCTCCCACATTTTTAACCAACTAAAACATTTACAATATGTATAAAAAGAACCCAAGTAGTGTAAATATGTCTTGATCAAAAAACCAATTTCAAAACCCCCATTTATGACCAAAACCCATACTAATTCCTACAAAAAACAGAATTTGAAGCCCTAAAGAAATTTATAAAACCACTTTCAAGTTTTATAAAATCACCTTGAATAATACTTCAAAAGATCCAAATGAAAACACACATTTTTATAAAATGCTCTCAACAAGTATACAAATGTTTAACACATAAAAACTATTCAAAAACCCTCTTTTTAGGCCCAAAAGACACTAATAAATTACCAAACCATAACTGGCTGCCCAAACAATATCGAGTAAAAAAACTCCATATGTTATAAAATACACTTAAATAATACCCCATGAGTAACACATGAAAACACCCAATTTCAAGTTAAAATCAATGTATAAAATTAAATACTTTACCAAATCAATCATAAACAATTTTTGCACCACACCCAACATGTGAGGAATATGAAAAATGAGTGAATATAGTATGATAACTCATCAATAATTGTTTACACATAGAACCACCTATTGAAAGTGTCGAATCCCTCAAAACTTGGTGTGAAACATCAACCGCACCACCACCGCATCAAAAGGATGATAAATTCTTCCATGACAACAATATTTAACCAAAAAGACAAAAAATCAAACCATTGGTTTGAACCCTAACTTATGGACATTTTAGAGCATATTGAAAAAGGGGGAAAACCTAGGGAGAAGGAGGAAATTGAAGAGAGAAACACTGTCTCAAAACAATCGTGAATAAAATGACCCAAAATCCACCAGTATCTGAATTTGAAAACATCCATACATTCAATGGAGGTTCTAAAAATATTTGGAGATCATGTAGGAACAGGAATGGGGGGAAAAGACTAAATATGGAAGGAGTTATGAAAGGATCAATTTACCTCTCCAAATCAGGGGAATTTCTGAAATCTAGAGCATTTTTGACCAATTTCTATATTCTATTGAGCTCCAAATTGCAAGAGGAGAGACTGGGGGTGCGCCATATGTATGTGGGCTCGGTTGAGAGTTGGAATCACCAACAAAAGGTAAATATTAAAAGAGATATTAAATAATTAAAATTTATTTTTAATGCAGAAAATGGGCTTTTGTGCAGGCCCAATATTTTAAATAAAAACCCATATCCACCATGATTATGGATTCCAAAATGGTCCAAATTAATATTTTTTTGAAAATTGGTCAAGGGATTACAATTTGGAATTGAAATTGATGAAAATTTTTGAATAATGAAGGAGTTATAAAGGAATCCAAATTCATTTTTAAATCAGGAATTGGGCTCACGGTTTGGCCCAATTCATGAAAACTCACCCATTCCTCCATACAAGCATAGAAAACCCCCAAAACAAAAAATTAATGGAAATTAAATATAATTTAACATTAAAATAAGTCATCTATGTGACACTTCTCCCCACTATAAAAAATTTCTGCCCCATAAAGTCACATCAAGTCTAATGTAACAGCCAAACCCAACTAAGAAACCAAGAGGTACTCCCTTTCCAGGTTTCACCCCCAAAGGCCAAAACACCTCCAATGATCAATTAATGAATTATTATTCTAAATAAAACGTACACCACTTTACTGAAATGATCAATCACATTCATACTTTATCCCAAAATAAAACTCCTTAAGCATTATCCGAACAAGACCTAATCAATTCACCTAAATGAACAACAAAATCAAACAAGGTTACACTTAATTTTCTATAACTAAACCATTGTGCACTCTCAAATCCAAACGTTTACACGGGGAATATGTAGGTTCCTTGATATGTTCCAATGATACTACCTACCACTAATCCAAGACCATGGATAATTATGAGTTACTGGTATTGGGAAACAAAAATAGGCTCCCCATCATAAGAGAAAAACTATATTTTTTACGAGACAAAATTCAGACACTACCAGGGGGGAGGCCTGAATGGAATCCCTAGTACAAAGGGTAAAATTCCATCATAAATTTACAAAAGAACTTATATAGTACTCATAGTGGGTCTCCCCACCATAATATCCAACCATCTTAACCAACTTGCACGAGTCGGTATAGAAAGACCCCCAAATCTAATGAGTTGGGACGACAATATGGTTAGTCAGCATAGTTTGGGAAACCATGCACTAACAGTGGGGATCCTTCTATCTATATGGTTTTCTGGGGCATGATCACTACTATCCAAGTGAAAACCATGTGCCCAACCTTCCTATCAAATCTTCAAACCTTTCTCCAAAGACTCTATGGAAACCAAAGGGGGAGAGAATAAGATTTTGTGATGACATGGGTAAAAGGCCCCCCACCTATTTCCACCGAACATGAACAATAGAAGAAAGATGATGATAGAATAGGGATGAACTATTCTTATATTTCATACAATGGATTGGACATTGTACATGGGTTTAAACAAGCCTGTGATTTTCCCTGACTATGAGACAACTTCTCTCCGAGACCAATTACTAGAGCTCAAATGATTGAAGCATCTTTAGCCTCACAGTACGGCTTTAGAAACCCCCTGAATGAGAATTCTTCATTTGGTGCAACCAAAAACTACACCGCAATCCCCGATAAGTACTCCATGAAATAACACATTCCAAAGTGACTTTACCCTAACCCGATATTTCACTAAAACAAGGGCTTAAAAGATGCACACACATCACACCTTGTCTGTTCGGGTGAGAAACAATAGATGTAAAGAACACCCATACTCACCTTCCCTTGAAATGGAATATTTTTATGTTTTTCCAGGGGAGACATTCTCCCAACAAAACAGAGACTCTCAAATGATTTCCCAACATTCAACTTTATGGTCAATCAAGCACATGACATCATAAGGCATCACCGAACATGGCCATTGTGACTGATATAAATAATACATGGAGAGGGACCTTATATAACATCCTCAAACAACAAATAATTCCAGAAAGTGGGAACAATAACCTATCATGACCATATTTCCAACACATGTGGTTTAACATGAACTCATGATTCAAAGAAACTATGAAGAACCCAAAGGCCCTCTTAGACTCCATCACCACACTCATCCCCACTAACAACCCTAGACCACTTCCAGCATCAAAGAATTAAGAATCTTAAGAAACTAAGGTCTATTTCAACCTTCGATGAGAACTATCCCACTACAAGAGGATCTAGAAATCAATGAATGGAATGGGTGCAGACTCAATCAACAAAGGTCAATAAAAGATTCCTTATATTGATCAACAAGGGGATTTTCCAATGGTGAAACAATCTGAGTTGCACTTCAGTTATGCATTAACCCTTAATGAGAGAACCCAAGTACCCAACAAAGTTTCTCCATTGGTCAAAACAAGGAATAAACCAGATCCAAACCCATGAAGGGATCCACCATTATAGTGTGTCAAAACATATCTCAGAGGAGACTACTAACTGATCCTTCTACCCAGTTTACCGAACAAAAATAAACCAAAAATATAGTTCAAACAAGAGGGTTTCATGGACTCAAAATATACCACACCATGAAAATTTACGAAAAACACATAATATAAGCCATCCCAAACAATTAATCAAGACATCATGTTTTTCTTTAAAAACGTTTCTTGGAAACAAACGGTTCAAAGGTTGCGTATCCACCAATGGTACCCCAAGGGCCTTACACATGCATGTTTTTGTGCCACACCGGGCACCCTCCTCATATCCATCCCGACACTCATCCAGTCATGACATAAACTACCTATCATCCAATATAACCCCATTCATGTGGTTTTTCATGGAAATACAAATGGTTAGAACAAAAAAAATTCTTTCCAGTTTTCAAAACCAAAACAGTCAACCAGCATATCCTTTTTTTTCAAAACTGCTAACCATAAGATCAAAATCACACTTCACATTTTACAAAAACATTTTAGAAAGACACAACCATTTTTAAAATAACTCACATTCAAGATATTCACATCAATTTCAAAACATCTCATCCCATTAAATCTTCCTCTGATTGTTTAGAAGATTCTATTCGAAAAACTTTTCAAAACCAACTTCAATATAGTTTCTGCTTTCGAAAAGAGGTGTAAGAACACCATTTTCCATTTCAAAGAAATTATGAAAATTAAGATCCAAAATTTCATAAATGAATCCATTCCCTCTATATTTTTAAATAATTTCACAAAATATGTACACTTCTTAAAAGAAAAGTACCATGTTTTCAGAACTAAAGCACAAAACAATGTGAGAGGAAACTAGTTTTAGTTAGTGACTTGGAAATGTGGCTGGGGGCCATATTCCAATCACTTCACTATCAAAAAGAGTGTTCTAGGTAATATCCTTGGATCCACATGGGTTTCCAGGCCATAGGATCTCACTATGATCATTAACCCAACTCTCTTTTCATTTCCCCTAATCATCATCAAAACAAGAAAACCAAAGGACTTAGATAAATCCCGACTTCTCTGTGAAACATGAATCCCATCATGAAGTGTGGTGATAAGGCACACTATCCATATCTGGAATTCCAAGTCCCAACAATCCTAACTCCAGACTATCCTGACCCTTCCCCAAATAACATGACCCAAAGAGTTAAGCTAAACCTCCTCTGATACCAATTTGTCACAAACCGAATCTGGTCACCACCAATACCAGCACCAAACCCAGCCCATGACAAGGACCAAAGGGCGTTACCAATCCCCACAGGCTGGAACAAGTGCCTGGGTATCATAAAATGAAAATTGGGATCAATTTGACCGAGTTTATAAACATAAAACAACAAAAGAATCCAAGAAAACAAATCTATATTTTTCAATCCAAACAATCATTTAATAAAATCATAACTGAATTACATATTTAAAAAAAACACATCAAGACTATAAAAGATACAACATTAAATTAAAACATTTAATGATTAAAAGAATGCAACAACAAAAATAACCAACTCTACATACACCCAAGGGTGTAAGTAGGGTGTAATAGAAATCCCAATATGATACCACTACTAATAGATTCCATGAGATAACCATTTAATGATTAAAAGAATGCATGTTTCCAAAAATATGAAATGCTAGTTACAATTTATAAAAGATACAACATTAAATTAAAACATTTTTCAACTGGGATAATTTAATGAATAAAAACTTTTAAAATAAACACCAATGATAATGAATGTTTCAGCCACTCATACCATATTCTGACAGTAGGCAGAAAAATATCTAGTGAGCATAAGAAATGGGAAATAACCCCTAGGCACTAGCTAGTTGTGGGTCCCAGGTACCTCATATCTCGATGAGAGTAAATATTCATTCTCATGCACTAGCCCCTAGTAGGGAACATACCCATAACATAGTGGTCCCCAATAATCATCATCATAGTTTATTTATAGTGGTAAGTATCAATCTATCTAAGTGAAACTGAGGCCAAACCCCACAGACTCACTAAAATACTTGTACATGTCCACCCACCAAGATACCAGAGTTTTCCCTTTGTTCTCAAACAAGTTTAACAATTCAATGAATATACCTTTCACATGAAAATATAATTCCCATATTGAAAATTCCCCAAACATCCCACATGTATACAACACAAGTCACAAAAGTCTACTTTTCATTCAAATTGATTTTGAAATCCAACTCACACCAAAATAGCCCACAAATTTTTCACATTTCGTTAACACTTCCTCCAATACATTAAACAATTTTATAAAACCATTACAATATATTACAACTCTCATAACATCCCACTCACTTTTTATATAATACCCTTTTTACCTTTGAAATCATTTTATCATCACACTTATAAGAAACAACCAACAAACAAGTTTTTTACAACATCACAATTTAATTAATTTTTTTTTTAAATTTACAAAACATTATAAAAATGATTGACATCTTAAATCTTCATTTCACCTTTAAAAAACCCTTAATAGGTGAACAAACATACCAAACACTACATATCCACACTTTTCCCACTTTGTGTAACCAACTAAAACATTTACAATTTTTATAAAAAGAACCAAAGTTGTGTGAATATTAATTTCTCAAAAAACTCATTTCAAAACCCCAATTTAAGACCAAAATATATAACAATTACTATCCAAATCAGAATTTGAATCCCTAGTGTCATTTATAAAACCACTTTAATGTTTTATAAATCACCTTGAATAATAATACGAAATATCCAAATGAAAACATACATTTTCATTAAATTATCTCAAGAAGTATACAAATGTTTAACACATAAAACCTATTCAAAAACCCTCTTTTAGGCCCACATGACACTAATAAATTACCAAAACACAGTTGGCATGCCAAACAAGATTTATTAAACTAATTCCATATGTTATAAAATTCACTAAAATAATACCATTAAACAGTTTTCGCACCACACCCAACATATGAGGAATTTGAAAATGAGTGAATACATCAAGATAAATAATCAATAATTGTTCTCACATGGAACCAGCTTCTAAAAGTATTGAATCAATCAAAACATGGTGCGAAACATCAACCGCACCACCGCTGCATCACAAGCATGATAAATCCAGCCTTAGAGCACAATATTTAAACAAAAAGAAACCAAATCAAACCATAGGTTCAAACCCTAACTTCTCTACATTTTAGAACATAATGAATGAGGGAAGAAAACCTAGGGAGAAGGAATAAATTGAAGATAGAAACACTTATTCAAAACAATCTTGAACAAAACAACCCAAAATCCACTAGTATCTAAATTTTAAAACATCCAACAATTCAAGAGAGTTTGGAACAAAGATTATGAGATCATGTAGGAATTGTAATGGAGGAAAAGACTAAAAATATTAGGAGTTATGATAGGATTAATTTACCTCTCCAAATATGGGAGATTTCTGAAATCCAGAGAAGTTTTGGCCAATTTTACGATTATATTGAGCTCCAAATTGAAAGAGGAGAGACTGGGGGAGCGCCTTAGGTATGTTGGCTTGGGTGGGAGTTGTAATCACCGAACTAAGGTAAATATTGAAGGATATATTAAAAAATCAAAATTTATTTTTAATGTAGAAAATGGGATTTCGGGCAGGCCCAATATCTTAAAAAAAATCCATATCCACTATGATTATGGATTCTTAAATGGTCAAAATTAATATTATGGTGTTAATAGGTTAGGGTATGATAAATAGGAATTCTAATGGATGAAAAATGTTGAAAATTGAAGGATTTATAAAGGAATCAATTTTTTTTAAAATATGGAATTGGGCTCACGGTTTGGCCTAATTCATGAAAACATAACCATTCCTTCATAGAAGAATTGAAAACACCCAAAACAAAGTATTAATGGAAATGAAATTGAATTTAACTTTAAAATAAGTCATATATGAAATAATAACCTTAAAAATTATAGTTATCACTGGGTTATGGTTTTTATATTTATAATAACAAATCTACCTTGCACTTGTGTATACACCTCAATAAAGATCCACATATCAATTATCATAATAAATTATCTGACTCATCATAAAAATTAAATATATATAAGATAAGGTTTGAATGGTGATTCTATATAGATGAACTAGTTAGTAAATGGAATGTTAACTATAGATGATCACAAGCTAAAACTCCAATTACAGTCACACAATGTTCCATTTGATAATTTCCCACCTAAAAATATAATCAAATTTTGTATACTACCTTCTTCTAGTAGGTAATGAGAGAGAAATAAATTATCAAATTATATGGTATCACATCATAACACTATATCCATGAATCAAGTCCATTTCAAGTTACATAATATTATAATTTTCATATTTAATATGTTTGATAAAGCATTAACATTAAACCATGTTCAATTAATATCATAAGAAAGTCTAAAATTTTACTATTAAAAGAATACAAGTATACCATTAGTAATTATTCACATAAACCACATATATTATATCAATTTCTACTTCATTTCTTCTCAAATGAAAATATTTTCAACATGTTCGTCAACACGTTCAGATGTAAATATAATATTAAATTAATTATATCATGATGGATTACTGATCAACATGAATCGTTATAATTATAATTTTGATCATGGTTCTGATCAATGTATCCCTATGCATCAAAACCACTATAGAAATCACAGATTCACTCATGATAACACAATTATCTAAAAATAATATTAGATATTACACCATATTAATATATTTAAGTCCTTTAATGGAGAATATCTTTCCGGTCAAGTCTCCAAATTGAGTGAAATATGTATTTTTTGTAACACTAAAACCTGAACCAAAATGTACAATATTGAATGGAACGTGACCTCGTTCACTCTTCATACACAAGATGTTTTATCATATATGTGAGGGATATAATGACCTATGAATTTAACATATATCATTATAGCATGTTTAATAGAGATATCTAGTAAACACAAACCAAACTTTGGGGGTCCTAGTTTCATCAAAATAATTAGAATATTAAATAATAAAGATCAAACAAAAACAATACACATTTTAATCTCTAAAATTAGATCAGAAATCCCTTTAACCTAATAATAATTCATAGTTTAAACTAAGGAATATATAAAATAAAGGGTGATCTATAAAAACATGTAAGGGAATTAACATGATAAATAAACATAACATATGAATAAATTGGCATTACAAGATATCATAAAATATAAAGGCTCATGGATATTAATATCGAAGAATAAACCCAATTGTATCTCATCATATGGTCGAATAATCATTGGAATTTTGAAAAAATTTAAAACATGATTTAAGCATAAGTCGACACTAACTTCCAATACAACATCCCCATCATAGATTTGGTTTAATCCCACATACAATATATTTCTTCATGAGAAGAATATTCAAACCATTGAATTAGATCACTATCTAGGTGCAAACATATTAACTTGTACATTATTATGTGTTCAGAAAATGGAAATAAACACATGGCCAAACCATATGAATTTCCCATGAAGAGATATGGGTTTTATAATCATGCCTATTATTAAAATCAATGGATATTTCCTAAATATTAAAAATATAAAAGGAAATTAAATATTTTGGGATATTAATATCAAAATATATAATAATTTAACCCATATTTGGTTTTAATTTAAAATCATCATGTGATAGGTTAGATAATTGGGTATATAAATTTTCTTTCGAAACATTGTTTTAATGAAATAGTTTATGACATTTGATGAAATAATGAACATTGTTTTTTCTTTAAAAATAAGAGGAAAACCAAAATGATTATCCCTAAAATATTTATTTATTTTATAAAATTATTTATTAGAATAAAAACATTAACAAGGTGTCATTTAAAATGAAAAAGGGACAGAAATGTTCCCCTTAATAAAGTATTATTTTAAAGATGGTATTAGAGAAATGAATTTAGGGAATTGATATCCCCATTAAAGGGAGGGAGAATAGAATATGTATATATGTAATATAACTATATATACATACTTTATAAGAATTAATTAAAAAAATAGAGTGATAAATCTTCTTCTTCGAGAGAAAGGTATGATCCAATGGATAATATGGTGGTTTAGATAGATCACTTTCCTCAGGTTCCATAACCATTCTACTATTTCACATAACATCCCTAATAATAATAATTTATTAGTTAATTAGTTAATTAAAAAATTCCTATAACTATTTTATTTACTATATTTTATTGGATTCATTTACACCCATTTTAATTATATATATTGTTTAATTTTGTTGTTCGGGGGGCGTTCATTTCATGATTCGATGGTCTGATAACTTGTTGATAATTATTAGAGTTTTTTTTAAATTGGAATATAAATTTATAAGTGAAATTAAAATATATTCATTCCTAATAGACATATTAATATCCCATATATCTATATGTGTTCTAACGCAGGTATTATTCATTTATTATAAATGATATAATTATATGATTATTTCATTTAGTATGTTTAACTAAACATTAAGAACCAGATTCTTTTTATTTTAGTATATTTTTTTAAAAAATAATATAAATAGAAATATGATTTATTATACAAAATATAGTAATATTCATCACAATAATAATCTTACATAAATCCTTAAAATTGGGGGAGAAAAATTAAGTATATTGTTCATAGAGGTGGTGAACTAACCATATCGGAAAAGATGTTTTACATTTGAAGTTAATTGAGGGAATTAGAAGAGTATGGATGGCACATATTACTATAAAACCATAAAATTATAGAATATATATGATAATAGAGTTATTATTAAATGTTATATGTAATTTTTTAGACTATTTGGGGTAAGAAAAATTTAAATAATTAGTCGAGGAAATTACATGTTTCTTTGGATGTCTCCTCTTGAGGTTCCACTTAAGGAACATTGGATTAGAATTTTGAAAATTATAATGATAATATATATTTAAGGGTGATATATTTGAAGTATAATGTAAGATTTTTAATAAGATATAAGGTTTATAATTTTTTAGGATAAGGGGTGAAATTTTAAAGGGGATGAGTTTTTTGATATTATAATAATCAATTTATTATTTTGGATCAAGACTACAAATTTTAATGAATATTATTACAAAATATAGTAAATGGTGAAAATAGATATAACTAATGGGTTATTAAATTATGAATGATGTAAAAATTCAGGTATCTAGCATCTAATGGAAAATATTGTATTCTGTTGTATTTGACTATTCACAAAAAAGTAACCTATTTTTTGAAAAATAAAAAAATAACCCTAAACATTATACAATTTATAGATTAAAAAATTGAAATCAATTTTATAGAAATAATTTTATAGAAATGATAAAATTAATTTTTAATTAAAATTACTATTTATTAAAAAAATACCAATTTTAGTATTCTAATCAATTTTCTAACCATTAAAAAATTTATTATAGTCTCATTCAATTATATTTTCAAACATAATTTAATTTTATAATACCATTTTTTGAAGGTTTTTTAATCATTATATTTTTATTAATAATGAAAATAAAATATAAATGTTTTACAAAAATACAAAAAACTTATTTTATGACATTTAAAACATTTTATAATCTATATTAGGATATAAATATATATATATTTTATTGTATAAGATAACTAAATATTATTTTACAATTACAATATTGAGAATAGTAATCTAATGTCCAGTTTACATTTCCAAATGACGATATTACTAACCCAATGTTTAGATTATTATTCAAATGGTTAGATTATTATTCTAGTGGTAAGGATAATCATGGTCATATGTGTTTTCCTCATTCTATAAATACTTCATAGTACATTTATTTTTTAACTACCTTATATTTCATATCAAGGTTATACATTTTTATTTCATGATGAATATTTTATTACTAATATTTTTTTTCATTTCTACATTGTTTTTGAGAGTGAATTTATCCTAGTGGAATGAGAATATAGAAATATATTATGGTGATATTTTTTTAAATTTTTTTACCTTTTTAATATTTTCATTTATTATTTCCATAATTATTCAATAAGTGTAATATTCAATTTAATAATATTTTATTATTCATTATGGGTTTCTTCTGCTTTATATATTACTAAATTACTATGAAAGACATGTTTATATAAGAATGGAAATTTAATTGACTAATATTATTGGTCATTACATTCTTTCCCACATAAGAAATTTAATCCTTGAAACTTATTTTAACATAGTACGTTGAAAATAGTTTGTGGCACTTATACTTCATTGCTTCATCTTGTTCCTATGTTGTCTCCTCATACAAAGAGTTCTTGTATAGTACATTTACATGGTGAGTTAAATTATTGAGAAGAAATTTGTACCTATGGTATAGGAGGTTCATGTATTGTTCCTTATAAGATGGATAATTTTCTAATTTTTCATCCTTTTAATATGGTACATGTGAGGAAAAAAGTATGTCCTTACTCAAGAGGGATACGTGAAACTTGTCATGTAGACAATAGAACATAGCTATGATGTGATACAAAATATTATAGAGAGAAATGTACCTTGGACTTAGATTTTACTTAATCCTAATTCTCTAAACTCTGTCCCTCAGTGATATGAGGATGAACACATTATCTCAAACCACAAACTCCATATCTCATTGAAAATTTTCAGCATAACTCTTATGTCATCTTTGAGATGCTCTGATTGGTTTCTAAAGAGGCATGACATTTTGTACAATGTATTCAACCATTTTAGGTTCTAATATCTTAGTTTCACTAAGATCATCCCAGTAAGTAGGAGTTATGTATCTCTTCCCATATCTATCTTTATATGGATCCTTTTCCATTCATGAGTGAATTATATGATTGTATGACAAATTATCTAGTAGAATATGATGATCAAATCCATCATTGAAGTTTTTCAAGAATGATCTCATATGGTCTTGAAGTGGCTAGATAGAGAGATTAAATTGGCAATCATTTTGTGATCAATAAATTCTTCTGATATTTAACTGAGTGTCGAGTTATTATTCAAGACTCTTCCAGAAAATAGAGGTAAATTTCATATCTTATTCTGAATAGTTTTTTTGTTGTGTTCCACACATCCTCAACACTTCTATGATGTATATCATTTCAAGTTGGTTGAGTGGGATATCCTTCATAATATTGAAAAAATGGTAAATTCTTTGTAAGGTGATCCACCATGACCCATATAACATTATTCCAATTAAATGATATAATAGGACCTGTGAATAAATTCATAAGGATTTTTCCTATTTTACATGTAGGTGTGGGTAATGATTTCACCATTCCATTGGAATTTTTTCTTTCATTCATCACATGCAAATAGACCAATAATTCTGAGGTATATATTATGATATACTTCTTCATATTGTCCATTTAATAGTTATCTTGGAGATATTGATACATATTGAATCTACTTGGGAGGATAGAGAAGGTCAAGCTTTGTTCATCATTAAACAACTCCTTATTTCTATTAGGATTTTATGGTACACAAGGTCATAACCCAAATAATACAACTCATTCTTTTTCTATTTTTACCTTCGATGTTTTCCCTCATCAAGCAACTTCAAACTTTTTTTTACTTCTCCATCATCTCTTAAAAAATCCTATATCTTATCTATAAGGGATAATTAAGAATAATTTGTCAGAGGAATGATGATGTTATATTATTAATTACATGTCCCTAATTTTATTTTCTAAGATAATCATATTCTTCTCAATTATCAATAGGGATATGTTTTTATTATCATTTCTTTTTAAGTCATCTTTTAATTTATTCAACTTCATGGGATAATAGTGTATTGAGGATTTATAATAATTGATCAACTCAAACAACAATCACTAGTGAATATGAAGATCATTCTAGGTATATATATATATTAGACTCTTATTATATTCATATATTTCACACATTACCCATATATATATTGCTTCAAAATCATCAATGGGAAGATCAATGCATCCAAATCCAAATCATGGGTTGTGTAGTTTTTTCCAATAAATTTTAACTAGTTTGAGTCATAGGCTATCAAATCATCATTTTGTATCAATAAACTACCCAACAACTACTTTAAAGCATCTTTTTATACTTAAAAAAGAACCCCAATTTAGGATAGAATAAATAATATCAAAGCGATAAGACACTTTTTAAATTAATTTAATATTTAATTACATTTATTAACCTAGAAAAAAATTACTCCCACCCAATTCATCATGGTTAGTGAGTTGGAAAATCAGAAGAATCCTAGATAATACAAATCTATTCTATGTTATATATGAATATCCATTAGATATGGTTCCTTTGAATTTATCTGGAGAATTAGTGAGTCTTAAGGGCATTAAAATAAACTCATAGTGTCAATACTATTTTTAAATGAAATTAATTGGAATATATATTCCATTTTCATATTTAATTAATGATATCCTGATTAACGGTGTACCTTAAATATGTATCATGATCTTGGTTGGTGATTGAACTAGTCATCAATATGTGGTAGTGGATTTTTGTTATTCATCATTATCATGTTGATTTCATGAAAATCATGAACAAGCACAATAAACCATCCTTATATTTTAGTTAAACGACTAGAACATCCAATGGATATGCACTAAAAAATATAAAATCAATTTCTTGATTCTCTTGTATGAATTTATTTAGTTCTTATAACTCAATGATTTTTAATTTATATGAAATTATGGATATGGGTTGTAATGAACTAGTATGGGATGGCCTTGAATGGGACTCAAGATCTGGTTCATGACAATGCTCGAAGGGCACCTCTAATCCCCATGGACTGGAAAAAATCATTATCGAATGACATAAAATCACTATGGATAATTTCACCAAAAAAAACATAAACATTAAATAATAAAAAAGTACACTAAAAATACATGATGATACAATAAAGAAACATAAAAAAGAAACATGAATAGATCCAGGAAAAATTATAGTATAAATAAAATGAGAAACCAAAAAAAATAGATATAGACACAATATATGTGTGATATCTTAGCCAAAATCTACCCTCAAAACCAAGACACTCCCTGGGGTAATATTGAATGATTAAATTATCCTAAAAAATATCATGGGTTTACTAACCCTAACCTGAAAATCATGATATGATAAAAAGAAAAATAAGTTGTTAATCACCAAAAAATCCATACATGTCCTCTCCTGAGGTATTTGATAAACTTTGGTTGGAAAATATAGATAGAAAATAAGTTTTCAGAATTATAACAACTCAACATATCTTTACAAAAAACCATTTAAAAAATAAATTAGGATTTCCATTAAATATAATTCCATTTCAAAACCTAGTTTAGATATCCAAATCCAAGAATAATACACACCATTCAGATAATATCATAACAAGGGGGCTCAAAAAATAACACAAGTAGTAGAGAATATCATAAAGTCATTCAATGAATAAAAGGAAGCAACAATAGTAATGGTACAAATATGCGAAAGTAAGGAAAAACTTGAACCCAAATTATCATGAAACAATATATGAACATAGATTGTAAATAGTAATGGGTATGTCTAAAACAATCCTAGAGGATACCCAAACCAAGTGAGGGTTTTGGATCCATCTTTCGGTGTATCCTGTGGTCTATAGTCTATCATTGACATGGCTACTCCCATAGACTATTGCTGGTGGAATAACCACCATGGCCATTTGCCTACCGTGGGGGATATATCATATCCCATCATTAAGCAGATAGTAACCATCTCTTAGAAATATAGGTAATATCTAGGATCCCATTATAATAGTGCAATGGAATGTGAGGAGGTCATCACACACTTGGCCTCCACCATAACACATAAATACTAATGTGCGTGGATTTTCCCTGACAACACCATATATATGAGGACAATATAAATCTTGAGGGTCAACATAGAAGCGCACATCACAAAGTGACCATTTTAAATGTGATAATCAGGAATAAAATATTTAAGAGTTTTAAATCACTTCCCAATATAAATAATCAATGTACTAAATGGGCCTGAGTGATTGAGAACCCTCATTAATTTTCCAAAGAAACATCTAATGATTCCAAACAAGCATTAAATTTCAAAATCAAAAATCATTTCTAATAATGAAACAATTAATTACATACCGTTTACAAACCATTAATGAAATTTACATGGTAACAAAGGGACCTTAAAATAATCGGTTTCAAAAACAGAAAACTTTAACATATTTTAGAACAAAGGAACCTTTTGAAAAACATATTTCAATCTAGAACCAAATGAGAAAAATAATAAGTAGAGAAAAAATAAATGTTTAAGAAAACCATTGTTTGAAATTAAAACATTCTATGGAACATAATTTTTTTTGAATTTGTATATTTATATATTCACCCCATTCACATATTGAATTACACATAATCACTAACATATATATATATATATTAAAAATAAAAATTTAATTCCTAGATGAAGGAACATTACATGCATCACATCATAGAAAAAGAGTCATAATATGATCAATAATTCATAAATATGTCAAAACCCAAAGACAATCACAATTAAACATGTCAAGAATGTAACATACCAAGTAAATAAAGAATATAAAATTTTCGTATTTATTAGTATTTTTGAATAAAATATTAATATTACTTTAAAGGTATTTCTATGTTCAATGGAGTACCCAATACGCAACAATGAGTTTCTTTGAAATCTTACGTTGCATATTAATAATATAATAATATTATTTTAAATGGTAGTTAACTCATAGCCAATGTAATGGCAGGAATGAGTATTACTAACTACCAAATTATTATATATTCTTGTAAAATATTTTTTCATTTATCCAAATAAATGTTAGAGGCTTAAAATGAAAATTAATCCAATTTTAAAGATAAATCTTTTAATATTCTTTAAAAGGTCGATTAACCATCTTTTGATGACGAACCGTTTTTAAATATATTTTTGACAGTTTTATATGTTATATTTGAGAAAATAAAATCCTTCTTTAGAATCAAGACATCAAAATTTACTTTGTGTAAATTTTTGTTATTTTTCTGATAAAGTTCATTTTTTAATGAATAATGAAATTGTTGTATTTTAATTCGAAACCTCCTTTTAGTATAATTTATTTATAGGGTCATATTGTATTTTTAATTGGTTTAAAAGTGTAATTAAAATATATTTTCATCATTTAATCCAATGGTGGTCATTTGAGTTAATCACTCCTTGATATTGGATATAAACAAGTGTCAATCTTTTAATAGATATTGTTTCTTAAAATCACTCTATTTGTTTTGACAGTGGGAATTGATTATAAAATTAATTAATGTGACTTATATGTTTTTAATTTGGTAAAATTGATATAGTTTTTTAATTGGGAATATCAAATATATATTAGGGTGAATTTTTGGTATTTTTCTGACAAATGTTCATTTTCAAGGAATAGTGAAAAATACTGCATTTTAATTCAAAACTGATTTTCATCCAATTTATTTATATAGTTAGATTGTCATTTAATTTTTTTTAAGGTGTAATTTAATTATGTTTTTATAATTTAATACAATTTTGGTCATTGTATGAAATTTAACATTTAAATTGGATGTAAATACAAATCAATCTTTTGAGAGATTTTACTTCGTAAAAACCCCTCTTTGGTTTTGACAACAAGAATTATTTTAAATTAATTACTGAAATTTATGTGTTTGAAATTTGATAAAATGGATTCCATATTTGGAATCAGAAGGTCTAAATTATATAATTAAGACTCTTTTGTTTTTGGAAATTATGAATAGTAACGACGTTAATTATCTTCAATTATCGCGTTTAATTAGTAATCGAGTAGTTAAGGGTAATAAAATAATATCATAAAAATATAATATGACTCCAAAATGTCTCCTAATGATATTGGTGGTGTCATGTCCGACCATGGTATGCCTTGTTCCAACCTTGTGACCCCATTAAATCACAATAGTGTGATAGTGACCATTTATCATTTTTTAAAGAAAGGAAAATGTAACCAAAGTATGTATGACATATGTAAAACAATTTTAATTTTGTTTACATAAATGAAATCTTTGACTATAAAAATTATTTGGAAATATAAAAATATTTACTACATTATGGTAATTTTTTTATAATTTTTAGAAATTAAATAAAAAAATTTATTTATGACACCGTGATGATGCAGTGATTACCTCATTAATTAATGATTTAAATAAAATGAGAAGATAAGGTAAAATCTAAGACATAAACTTGTAAAAAACCTATTGGATGGATTGATTTAGAACCCTTATCACCTTATCCTTGAAATATATAATTGTGGGACCTTTAATATAGGAGATTCATTTTATAATAAAGTAACTTTTCAAGACTTTCCAGGAGTGCCCCTCCTCCCTATTATAAAAGGCCCCCACCGATACCCCCTTACCCACACCTCTAAAGACTTTGGCTCGTCCAAAATCTATTCATTTTATCTCTCCACATCCCTCTAATCATTCTAGAATCCTTACCTTAGGCAGAAATCTCTTCAAGAAATCCTTTTGGTTCAAACCAAAGGGAGTTACTCGATTTACATGTAATGTCTTTTCTTATGTTCTTTTGATTTATATTACTTCTCCAACTCCTTAAACTATTTTTATTCATTTCCTTCGTCACAACACCATTCTATTCAATATACTAGTGTTTTTTTATGAGAAGGATTTGAGAAAAACTTACACAAACCTCTGTATAATGGTTAAAGAACATACTGTTTCTGTGGATGGTGAATTACTGCCTCACGAAACGATGATTATTCTATCTTATCCTACCACCTATCATGGTGGCCATTGTGATGGAACTATATTTATTTATGATATATATTATATTTTTTCCTCTATATTCTTCTGTATTTTACATTTAAATCATACCTTTATGCTTTTCATGTTGTGCAAATGTGATAATTTCATTTGAGGAAGTGTGGACTACCACCCCCTCAAGTGATGTGACTCGTCCATGCAATACATTGAATGTATAAAGAATGAAATTAATGAACATATGAAACCTATATAAGATATATATTATAATTTAATTAATATATATATATCTCATTTAGTATTAATTCCATTAACGAGACAAAGAAATGAATGTAGCGTCCATTCGTACGTACGACCTACCGTCTCCATGAATGGTGCATTTAATTTTTATCTAAAAATTTTATGGAATAATATAAAATGAATATATAATGTATATATATGATATTTAAATCATCAATTCCATTCTGGAGATGATGTACTTATTACTACATGGGAAATTCTTTTCAAACAAGTTTATTTTTGACTCATATACTGAACATCGATAAAAACATCTTATATGAACTCACATAATTAAATAATTATTATTACATTATAATATGTGATATGAATAAAATAATAAACATTAAAATAGTTCCTTAAGCAATTATTAATTGAACAATGTTTATTATTCTGGAATATAAAGAAACGAACAAGTCAAGTCAGACTTGAGGTAAAGGATCCAACCTCTCTCTTTCTTTTTATGTACTCTCTTTTATATCACTTATTTTAAGATCCTCTATCATATGTTGGGGTATGTTCTTCTATATTACTCTTAAAATAATTTGTATTTTCATATTATCAGAGACCCTAATTGATGTCTTCAATCCATTTTTGGATGTTTTAAGTGGCGCCGTTAGGCTGCCGAAGTTTTGTAAGGGGACATCTTATCAAACTTTTAATTTCGTGATATTTCCATTGTTCGCCACTAATTTATTGCATGTGGTGAATTTTGTTCTACCATTTGATATATATTATCATGATTATATTTATATTTATGGTATTCTGTGATTTATATTGTGTTTATTATCTTTTGGTCATACGACTTGATTGATTACAATGATGTATGGGGTTTTTATCTCACTTTTTATTCCCGTGAGATTCCTGATATATTTGTCACAATATCCATTGATTGGTGTATTTAATGACCATAATTCTACTATTTGTGTAATATACTCTAATTTATGGGTATTTCCATCATCATTGTTTGGTCTTTCTTTTAGGGGTTGTACCTTTCGAAAGATACCCAAATCAGTAATGGTGTCTATCACCCTCCTCTTTTTTATAAGACTTATTTTTGTTATGTCCTTTAATTTACATCTTGTTATGTTGGGATATGTTATTCTCTATCTTTATTGCTATAAATATTATGTCCAAGTGATGAGATACCATTTTCTCTCTCATCAACCCATTTTTTAAATTTTAAAGTGACGCCATTAGGCTGTAGGATTTCAGTAAGGGAACTTCTTAACCCAATTTCAATTATTTAGATCAAAACTCTACTTCTTGATTATGTTGTACAATGAATATGTGTGGATGAACTCTGATTGTTTTACACTTAATATCCTATTATGTTATGTGTATTTGTATTTTACACACATAATCATGTAATTGATTTTTCCTTAATCTAAGGATACCGACTTTGTAAGGGAATTCGTCTCAATATCCTTTCATTGAGGAATATTTTTTTTATACACAACTTTATTTTATATGGTGTATAAACCCCTTTGTGTTTTACTATTATTCAAAAGTAATATTTTTATATGAAGAAATTTACTAAATGAAAAATGGGAATGTTTTTTTCTTACGTATGCGGCGGCAACTACTTCTCTGCCGCCGTGACCATTATTTGATTTTCGGATTCCTCAACAAGCCATAACTTTTTTTAAATGAAAAATAAAAACCATGTTTTTCTTATCTTTTATTTTGGTATTAAAAATGGGTTTGATAATGTTTTGATTATATCAATGTGTTTTTGATATATTGTTATTGAAAAATGGAAATGTTATGTTTCCTTTATGAATGTTTTATGTGATATGATTATGTTATGGTTCTTTGGAATTCAATATGAATACAGGTGGTTCCCTGATAAAGTAAGGGTGGGTGAGCTCGATATAGATATCCAATGCATTGGGTAATAAGATGGAGTTAAATGCTAAGGTTTCTACAATGATATTTATGGAATATACTGTAATGGTTATTCCAAATGTAACCATGAGGGTTACTCCCTATGTAATAATGTTACAAATGCCTCAAGTTACCTTTATGTTTTATGTTTTCTACAAGTTATTCATAAATCTAATGATTTCATGAAGTATGTTAAAGTGATTATGTTTCAATACAAAAGTATGATTTCATTGATTCTTATGTATACATGTACTAATGTTTTCTTTCCGTACTTTTATATCCCATACTGATCTTTTTACGCTCACCCTGAGTTTTTGAAATGTCTTCCACATGACCTAAAGATGAATAGGGTCAAGGATGGGATCAAGGAAAGTCATGCTATCTAAAACATGAAACTAGACATGTTTCTTTTTTAGTGTTTTTTATTATATGAAAAAAATTGAAACTGAGTCGAAGTGCCTACGTTGTAATCTTCTGAGATGTAATAGTTATGTCCTTATTCTCTAAAAGTATAATCCTGAAAAGATCCTCAATGTGAATTATTCATTTAATTCATGATTATGTAATGTTTCAAGGCTGGGTCCTTATAGTTCGTATCAAAGGTCGGTTTAGATAACTTTAGAGATTATAGTGTTATTCATGTATAAGTGACAAGTTGTAGATAACCACAATTGTTAGTATATTGGATGGAGTCATTGTTTTTTTAGAATGTCAGAATGAGTTTGAGATAAATTGGATAAGTATATCTTACTGTTTATCTGCCTCATTATTATATGATGATTCTAATGATATACTCACACTGACCATTTTGGTTTTAGTTAATGGTTGGATCTAGCAGGGACCAAAGTGACATTGGATGTGAAGAAAACAGTCATGGTTTTCTAGAAGAAAAAATGAATGATATGGGATCTACAATGAGAACTCTTGTGGTTTTTGTCAACAAAATATCAAGAGTCATGATTAACCACTTGAAACTTGGTGAGTTCTCTAATGTATAATTTATGAGATAACTAACTTGATGTGGAAATTCAGGTAATAATTATAAAGGTAACCATTAGGGTTTATATGATCCTTACTTTTGAGGTAATTATGGGTTTTTATATGTTATGATGGAAAATGAAAGGCATGAGATAAACATGAGGTTAAATATTATTATGGTTATTTTTGATTATTTTATCTCTTTTTTGGTAATGTTTTATGAATTATATAGTTTTATAAAAAGGACAACACATAGACTGTGTGATAACCCATCACATTAGACAAAGCAGTGGGAATCAAACCCACAACCAAAGTGCGACTGGTATTTATCATCTACAGTAGAATACATGAAGTACCTAGTTTGTATGACAAATTATTTTTAGTTATATGATCTTATTAATCAGAAATAAGTTGATTTTGAGTAATCTATGGAAATTATTTTCCTATCATGGAGGATATGTGATTAGGTTAGTTACTTTTTAGTATGATACTTTAAGAACAACTGATGTTATTTGGAGATAAATGTTAAGATTTGTCTTGGAAGACTATGTGAATAAATCTTTTGGAGACTTGGGTTTAATTCTTAGTTTGGATTAATTTGATGAATTTTATGGATAGCTGTTTATTGAATGGTCTTTTATGAACTTTGGGTTTTATTGGACAAATTTTGGAGATTAAGAGTAGCATTTCTTTTTATAAAGGATTATCCTTTTTGGGTATTATCTGATCTTGTACTAACAATTTTTGGTTTTGGTTAAGGTCTAAAGACATCGAAAATATATAGTTCATATTTTTTGGGTGAGGTGATTCTCTAGAAGTTGATTATAGTGCTCCTAATATGAACAAGTCATCCTGAGATACTCATCATTTGGAGAGAATATAAGTTTCTGTTAGAAATCTTGTAAAAGATGAATGTCTACATGAAAAGTGAGTATGTTTCCTTATGATTTTGTTAATCTCATAAATAAATTCCTCTATGAAAAGTAACTTAATACAAATTTTTTTTCTATTATCTTTTCCTACCAGGGAATCACATACCATTTAACATATCATATGTTTGTGATTTTCTTGGGGTTAACTTTCTCCTAATCATGTTTTCTATCACTCTCCATCAGAACACGACCCTTTTTTTTCTCCACCATACCCATGATTTCATGGAATCCTAGTATGGGTTAACTCAGGTGACCTTTGTACTTCTCTTTATTTCTTTTAAAGTGATAGTTTAATGGACTCCTTTTCTGATGTATGGCTTTCAATGAAATTTCCAAGAAAAATTTTAAAATTACGAGGAAGTAATTCCCCAAAGGTGGGAAGGATGTGACATCCGAGGAAAATAAAGAATATAAAATTTTCATATTTATTAGTATTTGTTAATAAAATATTAATATTAGTTTAAAGGGAATGCTATGTTCAATGGCGTACCCAATACACAACAATGAATTTCTTTGAAATCTTACGTTTCAAACTAATACTATAATAATATTATTTTAAATGGTAGTTAATGACTAGCCATTGTAATGGCCATAATGAAAAGAACTAACTACCAAATTATTATATATTCTTGTCAAGTATTTTAGCATTTATAAAAATAAATTTTAGAGTCCTAAAATGCAAATGAATCCAATTTTAAGCATAAATCTTCCAATATTCTTTAAAAGATTGAATAACCGCCTTTTGATGACAAACCATTTTAACTCTATTTTTGAAAATTTTATATATTATATTTGAAAAGATAAAATCCTTCTTTAGAATCAAGACATCGAAATTTACTTTGTGTAAATTTTTGTTATTTTTTCGATAATGTTCATTTTTTAATGAATAGTGAAAATGTTGTATTTTAATTCCAATCCTCCTTTTAGTATAATTTATTTATATGTTCAGATTATATTTTTAATTGGTTTAAAAGTGAAATTAAAATATATTTTTACCATTTAATCCAATGGTGGTCATTTGAATTAATTTCACTTTGAAATTGGACATAAACAAGTGTCAATCTTTTAATTGATATTGTTTCTTAAAAACACGCTATTTATTTTGACGGTGGGAATTTATTATAATATTAATTAATGAAACTTATATGTCTTTAATTTGGTAAAATTGATATCATTTTTGAATTTGTAATATCAAATATATCTTAGGGTGAATTTTTGGTATTTTTCTGACAAATGATCATTTTCAATGAATAATGAAAAATAATGCATTTTAATTCAAAAATGATTTTTCATCAAATTTATTTATTTAGTTAGATTTTTATTTTAATTGGTTTTAAGGTGTAATTTTATTATTTTTTATCATTTAATACAATGTTGGTCATTTTATGTAATTTCACTTTTAAATTTGATGTAAAAACAAATCAATCTTTTGATAGATTTTAGTTCTTAAAAACCCAGCTTTGGTTTTGACAACGAGATTATTTTAATTTAATTACATAAATTTCTGTATTTCGAATTTGATAAAATGGATTCCATATTTGGAATCAGTATGTCCAAATTATGTCATTAGGACTCTTTTGTTTTTGGACATTATGAATAGTAACGACAGTAATTATCATTAATTACCGTGTTTAATTATTAATCAGGTAGTTAAGGGTAATAAAATAATATCATAAAAATATAAAATGACCCAATATGTGTCCTAATTCTATCAGTGTTGTCATGTACGACCATGGGATGCCTTGTGCCAACCTTGGGACCCCATGGAATCACATTAGTGTGATAGTGACCTTTTATGATTTTTTTAATGAAAGGAAAATGTAACCAAAGTATGTATCACATAAGTAAAACAATTTTAATTTTGTTTACATAAATTATCCCTTTGACTATAATCATTCTTTTTAAAGATAAAAATATTTCAAACATGATGGTAATTTTTTATAATTATTATACATTAAATGAAAAAATTTATTTATGACACCGTGATGATGCAGTGAGTACATCATTAATGAACGATTTAAATAAAATGAGAAGATTAAGTAAAATATAATACTTAAACTTGTAAAAAACCTATTGTATGGGTCGATTTAAAACTATTTTCACCTTATTTTATAAATATATAATTGTGGGACCTTTAATATCCGGAAATCATTTTATAATAAAGTAAATTTTCAGGACATTCCAAGAGTGCCCCTCCTCCCTCTTATAAAAGGCCCCCACCTCTACCACCTTAGCCACACCTCTCAAGCCATTGGATCGACCAAACTACGCTAATTATATCTCTCCACATCCCTATATTCATCATAGAAGCCTTACCTTAGGCAAAAATCTCTTCAAAAAAACCTTTTTTGGTTCAAAACAAATGGAGTTATCCGATTTAATGGTAATCTCTTTTCTTATGTACTTTTGTTTGTTTTGCTTCTCCAACTCCTTAAACTCTTTTTATTACTTTTTTTTGTAACAACACCAGTATCTGTAATATACTAGGATGTTTGTATGAGAAGGATTTTATCTACACTTATACACACCTCCGTCTCATGGTTAAAGAACATAATATTTCCGTGGATGATGAATTACTACCTCACGAAATGATGATTGTTCTATCTTCTCCTACCACCTCCCATGGTTGAAATTATGATAGAACTATATTTATTTATGATATATATTATATTTATATTTTCTATATATTTCTGTATTTTACATTTAAAACATACCTTTATTCTTTTCATGTTGTGAAAATGCGATAATTTCATTTGAGGAAGTGTGGACTACCGCCCCCTCAGGTGATGTGACTCGTTCATGAAATACATGGAATGTATAAAGAATTAAATTAATGAACTTATGTGACATATATAACATATAAATTATAATGTAATTATAATATATATATTTATCATTTATCTTTAATTCCATTAATGTGACAAAAAATGAAAGTAGCATCCATGCGTACGTACGACCTACCGTCTCCATGAATGGTGCATCTCATTTTTATCTCCAAATGTTATGGAATAGTATAAAATGATTATATAATAGATATATATGATATCTAAATCATCCATTCCATTCTGGAGATGATGTAATTATAACTACATGGGCAATTCGTTTCAAACAAGTTTATTTTTGACTCATATATAGAACATCGACAAAAACGTCTGATATGAACTCACATAATTAACTAATTATTATAACAATATAATATGTGATATTAATTGAGTAATAAAAATTAAATTAGTTCCTTAATAAATTATTAATTGAACAAAGATTATTATTCAGGAATATAAAGAAACGAACAAGACATGTCGGACTTAAGGTAAGGGATCCAACCTCTCCCTTTCTTTTTAAGTACTCTCTTTGATGTCACTTATTTTAAGATCCTCTTTATTATAATGGGGGACGTTATTCTATATTACTCTTACTATAATTTTTATTTTAATATTATGAGAGACCCAAATTGATATCTTCATTCCATTTTTGGAAGTTTTAAGTGGCACTGTTAGGCTGCCGAATTTACGTAAGGGGATATCTTTTCTCACTTTTAATTCCATGAGATTTACATTGATCACCACTTATTTATTGAATGTGGTGCATCTTGTTCTTCCATTTGATATATATTATCATGATTCTATTTATCTTCATGGTATTCTATGATTTATATTTTGTTTATTATCTTTCAGTCATATGACTCGATAGATTACAGTGAAGTATGGGGTTTTTATCTAACTTTTTATTCCCATGAGATTCATGTTATATTTGTCACTATATCCATTGAGTGGTGTATTTAGTGACCATGATTATAATCTTTGTGTAATATAATCTAATTTATGGGTATTTATATCATCATTTTTTGGTCCTTCTTTCATGGGGAGTACATTTCGAATGTTACCCAAATCAGTAAGGGATTCTTTCACCGTCCTCTTTTTTAAAAGACTTCTTTATGTTATGTCTTTTAATTTACATCCTGTTATGTTGGGATATGTTCTTCTCTATCCTTATTTTTATAAATATTATGTCCAAATGATGATATAGACTTTTCTCTCTCATCAACTTATTTTTTGAATTCTAAAGTGATGTTGTTAGGCTGCCGAATTTCTGTAAGGGAACTTCTTAACCCAATTTTTATTCGTCGGATCAAACCTCTACTTCATGATTATGTCGTACTATGAATATGTGTGGATGACCTATGATTTTTTTACACATAACATATTCTTTTTTAGGTGTATTTATATTTTCCACACATAATCATCTAATTGATTTATCCTTAATCTAAGGATACCGACTTTGTAAGGGACTTCGTCTCAATCTCCATTCATTGAGGCATATTTTCTTTTATACACAAATTTATTTTATACGATGTATAAACCACTTTGAATTTGAATTTTATTCAAAAGGAATCTTTTTCTATGAATCCTTTTACTAAATGAGAAAAGAGAATGATTTTGTCTTACATATGCGTCGACAGCGACTTCTCTGCTGCCGTGACCATTATTTGAGTTTCAGATTCCTCTACAAGCCATATCTTTTTTTAAATGAAAAATAAATAACATGTTTTACTTTAAATTTTTTTGGTATTGAAAATGGTTTTGACAATTTTTTCATTATATCAATGTGTTTTTGATATCTTGTGATTGAAATGTGGAAATGTTATGTTTCCTTTATGCATGTTTTATGTGATACAATTATGTTATGGTTTTGGGACTTATTTATGAAGATGGGTGGTTCTGTGATAAACTAAGGGCGAGTGATCCCAATATAGCTCTCCAATGCATTGGGTAACGTGATGGAGTTAAACGCTAAGGTTTCTCTGAAGAGAGTTAGGGAATATACTGTAATGGGAATTCCAAACGTAACCATGGGGGTTACTCCCTACATAAGAATGTTATGAATGCCTCATGTTACCTTTATGTATTTTGTTTTCTATGATTTATTAATAAATATTATTATTTAATGAGGTATGTTAAATTGATTATGTTTTAATAGTAAAGTATGATTTCATTGATTCTTATGTATACATGGACTAATGTTTTCTTTCCGTATTTTTATCTCCCTCACATAGATTTTAACGCTCTCCCCATGTTTGTGAAATGTTTTCCACAAGACATAAAGGTGAATAGGGTCAAGGATGGGATCAAGGAAAGACATTCCATCTAAAACATGAATCTAGACATGTTTCTTTTTAAGAGTTTTTTATTTTATGAAAAAAATGTAAACTGAGTAGAAGTGCCTACTTTGTAATCTTGTGAGATGTAATTGTTGTTTCTTAATTCTCTAAAACTCTAAACATGAAAAGATCCTCAATGTGAATTATTTATTTAATTCATGATTATGTAATTTTTTAATGCTGGGTCCTTATAAAGAAACTCCATTTTAAAGGCCACATAGAATCTTATCAAAAAACTATCATATATATAATTAAATACATATCATACTAACCATTAAAACCATTGAAAAAACATTTTCACTAAACCAAAAATCAAAAAAAGGAATCGAAAATTATCTTAAGGAATAATGAGAATTGTGAAAATAATTTAAATCAAATTTGGAATGAATAAGAATTACATAATGTTCTTTGGAATGGATATGGATGAGACACTTTCCACAATTCAGTGAAATCAAATTAAAACTCAAGAATATAGAATAACTAAACCTAAGTGTAAAAATGAACACCATAAATTAAAAGAAATAAACAAAATTTGATAACCCATACACTGGGGTTTATCCAATATAGAACTAATCTAAGGAAAAAGATAAAACAAGATAATGAAGAAGGAAGAGAGCTGAAAATGATTACCCATAGAAGGAACAAAAAAATATTTAATTTCAGGGAAAACTAAAACCAGAGAGGAGAAGGACAGAGGTCTCCCCTAGCTCTTGAAGGGGATGATAATCCAAATAAGGGATGAGTATCATGAATTGGAATTTTAATTTTAAAATCTAAATGAGGAAATGTCATATTTTGGTGAACCTAAGTAGGACACATAGTTTTACCACACAATTTTACAAACATTATGCCAACCATGGCCATCCTATTGGATTAACAAACACCCCCACCAAGGATGGAGGCAAGGTTTGTTAATCCATAAACAATCATTAGAAACTGTATTTTCAAGAATTCATCCCCACTCACATTTTTTCGACAGAGAGTCCCTGAGATCTGCAAAATCCATGCGTTATTCCTCAAACTCTAAAGGATAGCCACACAATTTATCTTTAACACTTTTATGGTTCATACTAGACCATTATCATCCCATGTAATGCTCACCATGCAAAAATGAAATAAACAATAAACACTCCTGGATCAAAGGGTCAAATGGTTTCTCTCCAAATTGTATACACTAACCATCTTCAAGGACAATAATATACTGAAACCCTCTTATAATCAAAGTATGTAATCATAAATCAACCCAAAATTCCACATCAATACCATGGACCCAAAAGAAAATTTTAATAAAAAGAATATTAGTGGTTGGGAAGTAAAAATTCTCCCAATCACAAATACATTATACCCCCATAAACTCAGCTAACTCAAAATGAGAAACAAAACTAGAACTCTTGACCCATGATATAGACCTCTTGTACAAAATAAATAACACAAAATAGAAAATGAATGAAACTAGAAAAAACTACCAACACCATTGTGACATTTTAACCCAAAAAGTCACACCTAACCTTCTCAAATAGAATAAAAAAGTAATTTATAGGCGAATCTCTACCCTTTAAGAAAAAAAAAGTTGAAAAAATGCACCCTGAGAAAGACCAAATGGTGTAATGTCAAACCAATCACCAAACCAAACCATGATTAAATATTCCATAAGAACTATTTATATCTAAAATTTAACAATCTAATGAATTTCCCAAAAACAAAACATAGTAATAAAAAACAAGAATCAAAAACAAAGAAGAGAAAAATCGATGAACAAGGAAGGAAGATAAAGATAGGGGAAAACTGAGGGCATTGCCTCAAAATCCTATATATAAAAAGACATTAGGTTTATGAAACTAGTTGGATTTCTATTTTAATTTTTATAATGAACCATCTCAATGAATTTCCAAATATTCCTTATCAAACTACATAGATGGTAGGTCTTTAGAGTGCCACAAAAATATGTCTTAGAAGGCCTAAATTGAATATTCTAGAATAGAATGAGTGAGTTATAATTCTGAAGGAAGGAGAAACTGACATGAAAGGCATCTTAAGAACAAGTTTCTATTGTTCACACTCTACTCCAGATAGGGATCCATTACCAGTACTATAAAATGTAAGGCTTCCAACAACCACAATATATTCTCAAAAAACATACTCAACCAGTAATGCATCATCCACCAGCATAAAGAAAAAAACACTCCCAAATGGATGAATTTGATCATGGGTGTTTTGGAGAAGACTTCTCTTGAAAATAGTAACCGTATATATGTCACTTGATGCCCCTTTTGAAGAAAATAAACTGAGTCCTTGAAATGGTAGATATAGACCTTCATCATTCATTGAAGTTTATAAATATATATTATCTCTAAAACATTCAATAATTTAACTTCCTCAATAATTAAGCATTGAATTAAAATGGTCCTTAATATTTCACATGATATCCCATTCCATAATAAGTATGGAATGATCATCTTCCACAGGTCCAATCTCATTCCCTGAAATTGAACATGAAAATACATCACCCTCAAGGCTTTTATACTTCCCAAGGACCTAAAATCACTTTTTTATTTCATTAATTCACTTCATTACCTCTATAGAACCTCGATTACCTCCAAAATAAAGAAATAGTCATGAATAGATTGACTCCACCACCAAACTAAATGTCAATCCCTGGACAACAATTGGAATCGATTATTTAAAACACATCATGAACATTTTGGGTTGTATACTAAAAAAACATATAAATTCAAAAACAAATAATCTTTGAGAAAAGACTCAACCAAATAATAACAAAATAACATCACAACTCTAAATATTTATCTCATAAAACAACACACAAAATAGAATCAAATGACTATTTTTAAGTCTCTCCATCCCATTTCAAATTTAAAAAATATTTTCTTATTCTATAATATTACCCAATAACAAAGACCATTTTGAATACCACACAAATTTACAAATCCAATTCCCCTTTCATGGTCACCAATTCTGAAAAAAAATCCATTTTTCATTCGGAAATGAAAATCGCATCACAAAATTGAAACACCTTTTTAGTCTATTTTAATATTTTAAAAAAAATTCTTTTCAAAATCCTCCCACTCCAACCAAGTCCAACCAAAATCATTACACACATAAAAACCTATGAAACAGTGAACTAGTTGTTACACATGTCTTTGAGACAAGGTTTTTTAAAAGGCCATGCCTCAATATTTTACTATACACTAGAAAAATATTGAACAATGAAATCAGGCTCCACATGGTTCATTATGAAATACATGATCACTTAGTAAAAATATATCACTCCCATTTACATCCCACAATATTTAATGAATCTGTTAATCAAAGAAGGCTCCAGATACATAAACAAAAAATTAAAATTAATGACTTGAGTTCCAATAACATGGAAACTCAAGGCCTGGGATGAGTAAGAGTTCATGATTCTGTTTCTATTCCTACCTCCTAATTCCCACGATTCACATCTCTAGTATAACTAACACCCTAAATTAAAAAGGCCTCGTATGATATCACTTTATCATTAACCATGCCAGGTCTACCCAAAACTGGACACATTATCCATTCCCTTATAACGATCCAAGGGATTCCTTAATCCCCAAGGGATTACAAATCATGAGGGAGTCACACATATTATTTGGTTATGATTTATTCTAATAAAAATAAAAAATAAAAAATAGAAACACAAAAGGAAAAGATATGAGGGTTGAATAAAATCATTGAACACATATACATATATAGATCTAGGTAAAATGAATATAGATAATAAATTGATAAAAAAATTAAAAACCAAACTACAACCCAACTTGATATTTGTGTGGACTATTAGTAACCATCCATCCATAAATCCAACCTAATCCACGGTCTAACCGTAATGATAATATGAACCTACAAAATAGATCCGGTCAACCAACATGGAATGGAATAAATATGGTGTACACTTTAGACGTCTAAGTATATAATCACCATAGAATCTATACACTTCCTTTTGTGAAACTATACATAATAATATCTTTAAAATGAAGATATAAACTATGGTTTTATCTTTCTAAAACTCAACACATCATTCCCAAACACCCATTTCAGAAAAAAAACAATTACTGATTTCCTTTAAAAATTATTCTTATTTTGAAACCCATTTTGATAACAAAATCTATGGAGAACACAAACCATGAAAATAAAATTATAATAAGAGATATCAATACTAAATAGAATAATCTGAAAATATCATATTGTAATTCAAAGAGAAAAATGTATCCTAAAAGTAAGGGTATATGTAATTCCAATGTAAATAAACAATCAGACAATTTACAATAAAATAATATAATGAAAAATAGTGTAGATAATCATGGTATTTTCCAAAACATCCATAGGGGATACTATATACAAACTTGTTTTAGATTTATCATATATATTATTATGTGGTCCATAATATATCACTAAATTTTATGTTACACTTTCCTAACACTCGCCAATAACCACCATTTCCATTCTCCTACTATAGTCCATCTCATCGAGAACCAGATATTAACCATATGTTTATCCTATATATTATTTCAATAATCTCATGATAATAGAATAAGGTATTTTGAGGATTTTATCACATGTTGGGCCTCAATCAGAACTCGTGGAAACTAATGCACTTACCTTTACCACTCCAAACACCATCTATTTGAGGGCCCTCACTAACTATAGGATAACTGTAGGGGTTCCCATCACATAGGGAACATTTCAAATGTTTTAAAAAAGCCTAAAAATTTTAATAGGTAAAAAACCATTTATATAAAACTCCTAAAGGTATCAAATAAGACTAGGTTGTTGGGAACCCTTAATCATTTTTCAAAGAAACATATAAAGATACCAATGGTTTCTAAAAATTTCAAAATCCAAGATCATTTAAATGAAGAAAACCTTTACACCAAAACCAGTTATAAAATTAAAATTACTTTTCTTATGATCCAAATATGCCTCTAAATAATGGGATTCAGAAAAATAACACTTTAAATTATTTTAGATCAAGGAACCATTTGGAATAAATTTAAAAATCCAAAACCATTTGAGAGAATGATGTAAGAGATTGAAATTGGAATATTTTAGAAAACCAATATATCAAAACAAGTCATTATATGAAACTTCTATATATATATATATATATATATGTGTGTGTGTGAATGTATATATATAAACCCAATGAACTTTGGATTTACAAAACTTCACCTACATATATATGGATAGTCATTAAAATGAATATGGCCCAAATAATGGAAGACAAAGCGCAATACACGAGAGAACAAGATTAATCACATGAGAAGTAATCCATAAACATGTCAAAAACCAAAGAAAAGAATAGTTATACATGTCACCAAACTCAATTTTAAATGGTTCTTGGAATTTAAAAAAAACACTATAATGGGTATACTTAGATAAATATAATAATAACTTTTGAAAAACATCAATAACCCTCTTTTTCAATATACCATCAACCTAAAAAATTGATTATAAATCATTTCAAGGACCCAAAATCATTGAGAAAACAATTCAAATAAATTTATAAAAGAACAATAATCACAAGGTATGCTTTACAAAGTAAATTTATAGAGACAACTACCACAATTATGTGTGGTCATATAGAAACATTGAAATAGGTGAGAACTAAACACAATAGTAAAATTGAACACTCTAACATCAATAGAGACAACCCAAACAAGGAAACATATACCATAGGGATGAACCAAGAGATTACCAATAAATTTCAGAATAACAATGAACATAACTATGATGGGAGGGGGAGGAAAAGTCAAACCCAAATTGGGAATCAAAAAATATTGGAGTAATAAGATACCAAAAACCAAAGATATTGAGAAAGGAGGACTCCCCAAGCTCCCCCAATGGGATTCTAATCCAAATGGGCGAGGTGGTTATTCTAATGGAATTTTAATTTGAGTAGGGGAATTTTGAAATTTCCCCTTTTGGATAACCTCGGAAAGATATATTGTTTTAAAAACAATTCAACAAATATGTTCACCCTACTGGATAGACAAATATCTCTCATGAGTTAGATTTAAAATTGATATATAAAGACTACAAGAACTCTCACTTGTTTGTCAAATAGTATCCTAAAACTATATGAAATGTGAATAATAATTCTTAAATACCCATGGATAAACACAAGATTAATATTTAACCCATTGTGGTTTGAAAAAAATGTTTATTTACCATGAAACGATAATCATATGAGATTAAACATAAAGGAAAACTCCCCTTGATCATAGGATCACAATATTTCTCTCCAAAGGGTGAACCCTGACCATGCTCGTGGCCAATAATAGTTTGAAACCCTCAAAACCCCAAAGAATTTTTGCAAAAAGAAACCTAAAAGATAATGAACAAACAACATGGATTAAGAAATAATTGACAAAAAAACTTTTCCAGTGTGTGACATGAGTAGAGATCCAAGTATAAGTTTAATTTAGAACTCAATATCATTGTCTTGAGGAGAAACATGAATCTTTTCAAGGAATGAATCATTATAATTCATCATAATGGGCATGAATTCAATCATGATTCTCTCATTTGTTTGAATCATTTAAGTGATATATACTTATGAATAATGAAATAATATTAAATTTTAGAAGGATGTTCCAAAGTATATTCATTATTCTCCTTAATATTTTACATAATTTGAGGATGAATTGGGATGTTAAGATTAATATCACTATCCTAGAAGTTTATGTAATATTAATATACATCTAGATAATCCATTCTTAATTAAACATTAAATTCCACTAATGTATGTATGAATATATTTTCTAAGAGGTACCTTCTACAAACATTAATGGTAGAAGAGTTATATACATAATATTAAATAATTGATTTATTTATGTTTCTCAAAGATAACTCAACCCCTCTGTTCTATTGTGGTGTTTGGATTTTTATACTAAACTAGAATGATATGAAATAATGGGTAGAACCAGAATCAAATAGTATATTTTCAATTCATTAATGGGTAACATGCATTCATGTCACCACATTATTATTGGGATAAACCAAAACAATAGTGTTATCAGCTTACCTTACATGATCTTGAGGGCATAGTGGTTGTTTTTATTGATTGTATTTTTAAAACCATGGGATTAGGGAATTTTATTTTATAATTATCATGTTCCTTGTGTTTGAAACACTTGACCATAATATTATTTTCAACATGATTCTTCTTTTCATCAATTTCATTTGTTGTGTGATTCATCTCCCTTAATAAAGGATTAACCAGACATCATTCGCTTCCACACTTGAATAATATTTCAATTATCTTAATATTGTTTCTTGGAAACATATTCCCACATTTTTGACATGTGTGTAGCTATTTTTTCATTCCCCTATGGGATTTATCTGATGATCCTCTTGAATTAAATTCAATTTTATAAATTTTTTACCCAACACCATGAGATCACTAAGAGTCGCAAAACTCAATATTAAACATAATGTCACAATGAAAAATATCTACATAGCATCTAAAGTCTCAAATTTCTAAATAATTTCATAGACTCGTATTTAATTCACTAAAGAAGTTGTATATCTTAATTTTAGTGTTGATGAGAAATATAGAGGATTACAATGAAATCCATATGACATTTTCCACATAGGACCAGATAGAATCATCTAAATTATTATTAAGTTGGAGGAACTAGCTACCCATTTTATGATATGGATTTTAAGGAAAATATTTATTGAGACCAATTTCATTAATTCCTTTCTATTCATGGAATAAATATCCTTTTTTGACTTTGGTTTCTTGATCAGTGTCCACCACTAATAATCTTCCACACTACATGTGATAAATGGATTGTAATACATTCACTTATTCTGATCATTGGAGTATAGATAATATATTATCAATGGAATTAGTCAATTTATTCATGATGAGGGGATCATAACATACAAAAAAGGTTAGAGTCCATTATCGAAAAAAGTACTCAACAATAACATTTTCATTCATTGGAGAATTAGAGTGATCCACATGATTCTAGTTATTATTCATAAAATGATTTATTTTAAACAGTACATCCATGATTTTATTATCTCCCACTACCATATGGTCTAGAATATCATTAGGATTATCATCACATGATGTCTCACATTGGTTGTTTCCACGGTTCCTCATAATTATCTATATTAACAAAAATAAAATAAAAATAAAATGTGGGATGAAAATATAAAAAAAATTAAAGGAAAACTATAAGAATAGATAACTCAAAATCCATATTTTTTTTGTATTTCCTAGAACCAATCTTTTAGGTTAAGTTTGAATGGTAAAAAAATAAAAAACTAAAACAGCGAATTAATTAAAAGACTCCAAATAGAAGAAAATCCATTCTGACAATAATCAAACTCAGAATGTAATCACTAAAAGAGAACCCAAAATAGTTTTGAAATCCAAAATCACCATCAGAAACAAGTTAGCCAACTTTTCAAAGTCAAGAATTCAAAATTCAATATTCATACCAATCCATTCCTCAAACACGACACCATGAAATCATTGGGTTGAAATACATGATATTCTATCATCCCCGAGCCACACCCCCAGAACTGTCAACAAAAACAACCTACCAATGAATAACAACTAGGAACTGGCCATTGAAACCACTTAAGAAATCCAGAATAGACTCTCTAGAAATAACTAGCAAGGGAAAAGGAATGAAACTGTTTCACCTCATATGTCATCAACAACTGCTCAAAACCGCACATCTCACGAACTATGAATGAATCACTTCACCAAATCAACTTTTCATAGGAAGATATATCAGGAGGGAAGAGAATAGTTATAAGTAGCCAAGTCTTTGACAACATTTCATGATCATCAGTTAGAACTATATATCTATCATAGGAACAACACAATGATAGTGGATGCAAGATATACAATACAATGAAACATATAAATAAATATTTATTCCTTAAAGCCTTCAAAAAATAGAAGACCCCCAAAATAAAAAACCATACTCTAAATCCATAATTAGAAAAAATATTAAGCCTTGCATCACAAGCATATAAAATGACACATTGTCCTCTCTCAGAAAACTCTTCTATACTATGAATGAATCAAAACCAAAATAAATCACTAGAAAGTGAACACAATAAAACATATGAATCTGTCCAGCCATGATAGACAGAAAAAAATGATTACCCAATACTAGAGAGGAACCATCATCACATTCCTCCCCATTACAATCCCAATCCACCATAGGACACCATCGATCCAAATCTAAATAGGGTCTCACGTGATGGGTTGGGAAGGAAGGGCAGAGAAAGAAGAGTGATAATGAAAGGATCCAAGAATGTGACCACATGTCTAACTACCAACTCCTAAGGAATAAGTAAATCCAAGAAAGAAAACCAAATGAGACGATTACAAGGGGTCAAAATATGAGAACTCCATTAATACCCTCCAAATCCATTGAAGAGATGTCATGTTTAACTATAGATGGGGTCTTGTAAAAAATTCTTGGAAAAAAAGGGCAGTGGTGGAGGCCGAACAAGTATCTAACTTCAAATAACCATATATAGGGAATGAAGAAAAAGAATGTGAGGAAGAGAATCCCTTAAAGACAAGTAGAGAAGACATCTGGAGGATAGAACAAGAAGCACGTAAAATTATGTAAAGTGAGGATATTGCCTTATGGAAAATGGGAAATTAGTCTCCATTTCCATAAGAAACTCTAGGAGAAGCTCCCAGATAGAGATCCCTCCTAGGAGAGAATGATTCCATCAATAAAGGGCTTTAGAGTGAATAACTTATAAATAAAATGTATATCCTTACTTATGAGTCACTTGGATTCAATCTAGTTATCCATGGTTATTTCACTATAATTATTCCCAGAGTAATTATATATTCAATTACTTCATAATGGTTCCTAAATAGTTTCAAAAGTTTATAAATCATATCACATGGAAGTGTCAAATTAGGAGTGCAAGAAGGTGTCTTTTCCATGAACCATGTTTAGGTTGATTTAATAACCCATAATCCTTTTCTTATTACTCATAGGTAAATCTATTACATATCCACATCTACTAGTAGTGTCTATAAAGGGATATAATATCTTTGAAACCACTAGCTTTATACTTTAGTAAAATCTTATGATATTTTCTTATACAAGGAATTAACATTGGGGTTCACAAAAATGTATTTTTCTCCTAAAAATAAAAAATAATTATAAATTTATCTAATACTAAATATAGTGACCCAACACTTTTACACATATCATTATATTATTTTTATATTAAATATCTAATAATCACATCCCAAAGACTAAAAAGTGTTGCACCATTTGATGACTAGGTACATAAAATATAAGGATAAAAATAAAATAATGATTATTCATTTTAATATCCACTATTAAATCTTAAATCCCTTTTAGCACCAAAAACATCATATTATATCGTAGGGAATTCATAAAAATAGGTGAGCTCAAAAGTCATGTAAGCGAGTAGACATGATAAAGATTCATAACATATAATTCTATAGAAATAACATGATATCACCAAAAGGAAAGTATCATGATTAATCCTAATGAATAATGAAATAATGAATATGGAATCATAAGGTTAAAAATTCATTTGAATTTGGAGACAACATGAAATATTATATAAGTATTACTTAAGGATAAATTCCAATATAACATCACATGGTGCACAAGGATCCATCATGGATTAGATTTAATCCATAATAATATAAATATTACCTAATAAGACATAAACACTACTCAATCCATTGGAGTTATATATGGGTGCACAAAACATAACATGTACTTAATTATGTGTGAAATATAAGTAATATCAATTGTGAATGATTTTTGGAGTTATTTTCAAATTGAACTATAAATATAGAAGTTGTATGGAATTTTTTTATTGTCCTTAAAAAAAATTAAAATGCTCCCAAATATATATATATATATATATGTTCAAACATAGGTATTATTGGTTTAGTATATTTTTTTCAAAATAGAGTTAATTTATTTTTCTGGTTTTTCCATCCATAAGAAAAAATATTCATTTTATTTATTTAAATGACTATTGAAAAATAATTGTACTTAATATAAGTTTTTTATACTTATTATAACCATATTTACCTATTATTATATTTCTATAACAATCATTGATGTGTTTGGGTCATAAAAAAGTATATTGATCATATTTACCTATTATTATATTTCTATAACTGACATTGAAGGGTATAGAGAAGAACAATTTGTGTTTATCATTAGGGTGGTGAACCAACTATATCATAAAAAAATTCATTTTATAATCAATTGTGGGGACGAGAAGAGTTTGGAAGGTATATATTGAATTTAAAAAAAATATTATATATATATATATATATGTTGTTGGGTTTTTTATTTTGTATTGTATAGAATTTACTATGGAGGGTTATGTGGAAGAAAATTTAAAAGAATCGATTGATGGAATTACCGTACCCTTTGTATGATTGATAATACCAGGGCTTCTATGATCATGGGGCAGATATTAGGGTAGATTTGGTTAGATTTTGGGAAATATACAAGTCTTAGAAGGTGTGGGGTAAGGGTTGGCGAGGTGTGGTATTTATGAAGGGAGGAGAGGGATGCATGGAATATTATAATCATTAGTTTTTTTATTTTAGATCATGTTTTCTAATAAAAATGAACATTTGGACCACACAAAAATGGTTCATGTGATTGGTAACTAATTTCTCCTTCCATCGACCATGACTCATAAATTCATGTAAATATATTATAATACTAAATATCATATTTTATCAACTTTCACTAACTACCAAAAAATAATCCAAACCATTTTTTAGCATTTATATTAAAAAAATGAGATCCATTTTATGAAAATAGTTTTATTAATATGTTAAACATAAATTTTATTTAAAATGTTTATTTAGTTTTCAAAATTCCATTGTTTTTATTATAATTATCAATTTTATGTCCCTTTGAAAAATTACTTATGGTGTCATTAAATTATATTATCCTTAAAATGAATCATAATATGTTTTAATATGAAATGTTTTTTGAAAAAAAAATATTTTAAATCATTATATTTATCTTAAAAATAAAAATAATATGAATATGTTTTACAAAAATACAAACGCTTATTTTATAATTTTGAAAGCACTTATTTACTATTGAGAGGCTATAAATATGTCATATTTTTATTTATTTATATAAAATTATATTATTTTAAACTTAATTATGTTATGATAATATTATAACTATAAATTTACTATTCTTAATGTTCATATTACTCTTCCAACAGTCATATTTCCATTCCAATGGTCATATT
This sequence comes from Viscum album, assembly GCA_963277665.1. Lineage (NCBI taxonomy): Eukaryota > Viridiplantae > Streptophyta > Magnoliopsida > Santalales > Viscaceae > Viscum > Viscum album. The sequence goes on from OY728126.1 coordinate 536,061,980, forward strand.
TTTAATGGTCATATGGATTTCCTTATTTTTGTAAATAACTCTCAAATCATTAATTCTTTATTAAATAAAATTTCATCTCAATTATATATATATTTTTATTTTGAAGATTAATATTTTATTAGTAATATTTTATTTCATTTGCATTGTGTTCTTTGGGAGTGTAGTTGTTCTAGACGATCGAGAAAATAATGTTTTCATATTATATTTATCTTTTTTTATTATTTGTTATTTCATTTTAAAAAATTTATTTCCTATGATAATTTTTACTCACTGAATTTAGTTTTCAATATATTAAAATATTTTTAGTTTTCGTTATGTGTTGAAAGTGATTTATATGCATTAATAATTGTGACACCTTTATATAAGAACCAATTTTATTGATAAAAATTTTAGGTAATTAATGATTCCAATTGAGACATTGTGTCAACAATATTTCCTCAAAACCATATAAAAAAAAGATTAATAATGGGATATATAAAAAATAAACAAATATGAAAAAAATAAACAAATCATTAGTGTAACAACATACAGATGATGTACTATCACATCTAAAAGATGTGTGGAATTTATGGTCACACTAACTAAAATAAGAAAAATGATCCCCATAGGTGGTGAATCAATGTATGATTTAAATTAACTATAAATAAATAAACAACATACATTTATTGTAAATTACATCAGGAAATTCTTATATCCTTCTTCTAATTAGGCTCAACCACCAACCATAATTCCATTTCCCTTCAACGGATCCCTATTCATGAAATCCATGTGTGCACTAAGATACCTGAGTAGGGTGTGAGTAAGATAATTGGCATGACATCACCAAAAACCCATAACATAAGTTCATAATATATAATGTTAAATTCCATGAAATTAAATTGACACGAATAAGTAATAAATTTTTTACAAAAGGTCAACATATAAGGATGGTCCTTAGAGAGTGACTCGAACTACATTGGATACTTATTGGATTGAAATGAAAATTCTACAAAGTAAATTCCAACCGATTAGATTGTTTAAAACATGTATGTCATAGCCCCTTTGAAGGTATTTCCCACGTGCATGTGGACTAAGAATCTTATGGATCACCCAGGGGATAGTCTATTTGGATCAAAGGACATTCATATGTGAAAGAAGAATAATACATGTAATACAAGATAAAAATGACATATCAAATATCATATCATATAATTTAAGATTCATAACATCACAATAAAAATGATTTAAACATCAAAAAAGGTATCACAATGTTACAATGCACCTCAAGTGATCAAGTATCAGACATAGGATTCAAGGGTTACTGACACAGGTTACACATATAGGAGAAAATCCTATATCAACATGTGGTAATTATAATGAATTCTAACTTTAGGTTAAAAAAAACTGTGATAAAAAGGGTTAATTTCTTAGTCTAGATTCACCATATCAAAATCTAGAGAATATCTGACATCAAGGAAAAATTTGGTCCAAACTATGTGCAGATTCCATTTCTATGAATCAGAGTGATGATTTTATTAGTGACCATTAGTTCTAATATTATTTGATACCAAAACCATTATTTATGATTATTAAATCAATAATATTATTTTTTTTCACTATGGATAATAATAAATGATTCATTATAATCAATTTATAACTTTTTTTATTGGAGAACATGGTCAATCTAATGTACCAACATCCAATTGATGAAAGTTAATGAGTAAAGAAAAAGAAAAATATCTTGGAGAGAGCATGGGGCCTGGGGATAATAAAGGAGGTGAGTGAAAAAGAAATTAATACTCAAAAAATATTCTCAAAGAATCAACATTCATAATGTGAATTATTGATTCAATTGTGATTTCTTGGGAAATCAAATACACTAAAAATCACATCTACATGGAATAAATTAAGTAAAAACATATTTAAATCATTAATATCATTCCATTACATGAATTAAATTTCATTTCTAGAATGAAAAATCATGGATTATTCCAAGAAATATTCACATCATGAATCTTCATTCATGGTGGGAACATTATCTTATTGTCAATATCTTTCTTTTAAGTCATTTTTTTCTATGAACATCCCTATAAGCCCTAACACATTTAATTACACCCTTTAAGCTGAGAAAAAATAGAAAATTAATCATACATTTAAATTTTGGATTCTAAAAATATTCCCCTATTACCAATTCATATCTCCAAGAAGTGTTTATGGTGGTCTTCTCAAATAACCAGAGTCTTTAAACCTGTTTGACTATCTCCCACTTCCATATATCTTACAAATATACTTATGATACCATTCAACCCCAAAAATTGAAATTGTACTTACATGCAACACCTTATCACTTCGGTCAATAATATTAATGGTATGATCTATAATAGATGAATCCATTTTTCCTCAGCCTCCTTGCAGTTGATAACACACATATGATCAGGATTGTACATATGAAGATTAGTCATGTGGAACACATTTAGATTTCATTTTTAGTGTAGAGGATTATATATCTGATTTTACACTACAATAATTAATTTAATGATCTCGAATGGGACTACATATAGCAGCTCCAACTTCCCTTCCATCATTATATTCATATGCCCTAACTAATGGGACACCTGTAAGAAGGAAATATCACCTGAGGTGAACTCCTAGAGTCTTATCCTATTTTTATCATATTAAAACTATCTATTCTACATCATAACCAGTCAATACTAAAAAAATCTATTTTCGTTGGAATTAAAATACTATCTTCTATGGTCAACATTACCAGCTTCGAGGTATCATACACTAGACTAGGCCCAATATCTAAATATTCACCAATCACAATATTGAATAATGTTGAATCATGTTTCCTCCCATTGATATCCTCTAATATAACAATCATAATTCTATAATCGTATTTTTTTAAAGGATAACTCTGCTAGATCCAAGTGATCATCCCATGTGCCTCCAAAATCTAGAATTCATGGCTGAAGAATATCCTTTTATTTCTAGATCATTATCTTTGACTTTTGATCAGTCAAAGGTTGAAAATTCATACTCACATTTATTTGACACCCCATAACATTAGTAAATACTTTTAAAAATATAATTTTAACTACAAATATCTATCTAAAATTATTCTCAAATTCCATTTTTTATTTGAATAATATCTTGAACAATGGTATTTTCTAGCTCATCCATTGAGTTAGTATCTAATATATCCACGAAGTGATAAATCTTAGTCCACTAATCTACTATAAAACAAATGATATTCATAACCTCTTAAGATCATTGGAAAACTTCTCATGAAGTACATGGCCACCTAATTCCACTTCCACCATGGAATTGAAAGGCATTACAAAAATCCACCTAATAATGAAGCTCAACCATAACCCTCTAATAAGTAAAAAAACTGGAGAAAATATGGTAATGTATCATTTTCTTATCATTCAATAAAATTAATTTCTAACATCAAGATACATTCTAGATGATCTATGGTGTACTTCCCTCTGTGAATATGAATGTCCTTAATCATCTATTCTCTCATGTAAGAATCAACCATCACTCCCCCATTAACTACAACCACACAACATATATCTATGATCTAGCCTATAGTAGAACTACATAATACCAAACTCTCACATGTTATTATAAAATCAAGGTAAATAACCTTACCGGCCTTCAATCATTCCAACAATGATGACATGATCGCAAAGGGTGCACAATACAATTTGATTCGATCCTATTTGACACCCAGTTTCAAATCCAATAATAAATCCATGTGCTAAAACCCTACTTCTAATGTTTACTGTCCAAATTCATGAATCAATCTACTATATCCTAATAAGGTTAGTTTTACTAGTGCGTTTATGGCTAACGAGACCTATAATAAACAACCTTAACAACATATCTTATAAAATCTCCCATGATAATGCCACATGTATCCTAATACATTGTATATACAAATCCACGATTTTGAATAAAGAGAATTAGAGTAGATGTTAATAGATTATTCGTCTCTATGAAGGCATCCTCAAATTGTTATGCCTATTAAAACACAACTCATTTCATGGTAATCATGGTCATATGTGTTGGCCTTAAAAAATCCATGAATGAACCTCTTGTAGTACCTATCAAAACAAAGGAAACTAAAAATATGAAATAAATTCCTAAGTAATTCATATGACATACCTACATTTAATTTATCTATATCAATATATATTCTAACTTGAGAAAATATATAGCCAAGATAAATTACCACATGGATCCAGTAGTAACAATTCAATAACATGGAATGAAACTAAGTTTCTCTAAGAATACTAAATTTGTTCTCAAAAAAATTAGTTTATTCGTTTTCCATTTTTTAATATCTTAATAATTAATTTAATTATTTAAAGTGGGAATTTAATTTATAAAATTTATGTTCAATAAATTATTCAAAAATTATGAAATATATACAATGATATCTTATTTCATATATAAAATAGACAATGGTACTTTAGTTTTGTTGCCTCTTCTAATTCCAACATCGCTTTATTAAAATTTTGTTTCCGCCATAGCACTTTGACTAGGTCCGTTGTCGTGGTTCATATTAATTGATCTCAATGATCTAAAAATTCCCTGGTTTCTTCTTTTACAAATGATAATTATTCAATGGTACCACTTCTTAATTCAATACATGTGGAGGATATGGTATGTTCTACTTCAAGATGGATTCATGGAACACATCATGTACTTGAGATAGCTTTGGTGGGATTTCTATCCAATAGGAAAAAATATGTTGTGATCAAGGATATCAAAGGGTCCAATATATATTGAACAAATATTTCCCATCTTTCCAACCCCCCATGACTTTCTTCCAATGCAATTTAAGAATAAGGACATTATCTCTGACCTCAAACTGTAGATCTCAACTATGATTGGATATATATTTTTTCTTTCGAATTATATTATATTTAAAATAATGCAAAAGGGTTTTATCCTTCTCTATCACCCCTTAGATAATATCCGGTCCTATTAGATTCCACTATCCAACATCATCAAATCATGTTATATTCCAACACTTCTATCCATATAGAGCCTCAAAAGGTTCTATTTGAATAATTTAATAGGAACCACAATTATATTAGAACACCACATGGGGAAGGGGTTGATCCCAAAATTATTACAAATACAATGATAATGATATCAAAATATCCTCTAGAGTTTTAATAGTTATTTCAAATTGACCATCTATTTGAGGGTGATAAGAAGCAGTGATGCTCATCTCTGTATCCAATTCCTATTGAAGTATTCTCCAGAACGATAAGGTAAACCACAGATCTCGATGAGTTATAATAGATATTATAACTCTATTATATCTCACCACAGCCCTGATGTAATCTTGGCATGTTGGTAAAGAGATAAATTTTCCATGATAGTAATGAAATAAACTACCATCATAAAGTGATCGACTACCACGCAAATGGTGTTATTCACTTTAGGGGTTATGGGGAGTCCTATAATACAATATGTGGTTATTTTTTCAAAATTTATAACTGGTATGGGAAACAGTTTCATCATTCCTTTAGATTTATATTTTATCATAGAATTTTTATTATACTCAGCTTCATGATATGAATTCTACAATCTCCCTCTTCCTATTATCCCATCAGAACTTTCTCTTCTAATCTCTATACATCTTAGATATTCCTATATCAATAAATAAGGACGAGCTATGTGTATCATCCAAATGTTCCCTCTTACATTATGATTTTTAATGGATACATATCATGCATCAAAACCATATAACTTAATATCCAACAATGTTAAACTCTTGAATCACTACCTTCTTCTACAGAAAATAATCATATTTCTAGGAAACATTGATCTCATCATGAGATGATGGATGATATGTTATCTAATTATGGCAGGATGTGAAATTTTTTATTATTCTCATGTCTATCCTTCTAATGTACTAAAATATTATATCCCATACAATTCTCATCATGTATAAGGTTGTAAGATCCATTCTACTCAAAGAATCTACCATTTTTTTATTTCAAATGATGTTAATGAATTGAATAATCATAATAATTGGTCTTCTCTAACCATGAATTTTTATCATATTGATATCATTTTATGTGAGTATAAACATGAGGGTTTTATAATACCTATATTTGTCACACTTCTATAATGCCCTAACCCCAGTTACCCAGAGTCGGTGCATTATTACATAACATTGGCATGATCACAAAAGATCAAGTCTTGAAAGGCCGATTAGTTTAGTAGTCTTGGAAACACTAGATATATTCATAAGTCTTACATTACATAATAATGTAAAAAAAACTAAAACAACATCTTGTATTCATATCCTCTCATACTATCCTTACATGTCATTCATAAATTACTTCTTCACATTGTTGGAAAAATAAAACATTGAAAGGGGTGAGCTCAGATACTTAGTAAGGATACCTATATATCGAAAACTTTCATAAATAATAATAAACATTTAAGGCAATGTATAACTAAAACAAAATCATATTAAACTTGAACTTATGCATAATATAGAAAAGATAGAATGAAATATTTCCATTTACTTATTCACATGGATATTCTACTTGTGGAATAATCACATGCAATATCAATAACCACTTTCAGAATGATGGAATGAATAATGCTAGACAATCATAACTGCATAGTCAAGGCCTTATGCCAAGAATACAAATAATATTTTGTCAAAGACTTGTGCCAAGACAATAGTTTGTCTCATGAAACCTACCGATGCATTGAGAAGCTTTAGCGAGATCCACCCATCACTTAATAACTCAAATGAATTCCTCATATGAACATGTTTAAACATAAAATAAACATTTGTATTAAAACAAGCATACGAAATGTAAATACATTCCCCATAAACCATGCATGGTATAAAAATAAAAAATCTACTGTCAAACATATCACAAATCCTTCAATACAATATCGAAGTTTTGTATCATAATAAATCAACCTCAAATAAGGTTAAAATCCATCAAAGGATGTCGACATAGATGAAATCAAAATTATTTGAGACAAATATCTATTTTTTGAAATCATTTAAAAGTCACATAATTATAAAATAGAAAATTTACATTGAAGATATTCTTATAAGCTTTTAAGCGCATTTTTGAAGATTTTACAATGGTGGAAAATAGTCTCACCCACCGTGTAAGTTAAAAAAATGTCATTCATACCTTAATTTGTCGAAAAGGTTAAAAAGGTCCTTGTTTGCAAAATGACGTAAAGATTCCTTTATAAAATTCTTATAATAAGTCAAAAAACGGTATAAATAACTTTAACCCATATTCTATGATATAGTAAGTATGTTTTGAAATATATTTTTAAGAAACATTAATGTGGATGATAAAGAGGTCCTAGTAGATAATTATGTATAAACAACCTTGGATAATAAAGAGAATGTGAAATAAACCATTACCTTGAACTTTTTAATTGGTTGAGGGTAGGTTAACCTATTGTATAATGGTGAAATAATTGTTATTAAATTATACAAGAAACATACACATTAATATGATATCATATATGATCATTTTACATTGATTTGTTAATAATACCTTTGAATTATTATTGTTTCGGGTGTTAACAGATTCGTTTTTCTTTATATTCTTTGTTATGTGAGACATATTTTTTATGGATGAAATGTATATTATTCATATCCAGAATGATATCATGTGTCTAAAAATTATTTTTAATCATCAAATAAAATTTATTCTTGAATGGATACGACGGGGAATGCATCTCATCGCGTTCGTGGAGACGGTAATCCGTACGTACGCCCAAACACTACTTCCATTTCATTTTTCATTTTAAAAGGAAATAAAAACCAAATGATACATAGGTATATTATTATTCAAGTATAATATAATATCTTATATATTTTATTTATGTTCATTAACACCATCCTTTATACGTTCCATGTATGGTATGAACGAGTCATATCACTTTGAGGGGGCGGTAGTCTACACTTCCTCAAATGATATTATCGTATATATATACAACATAAAATGAATAATGGTATGATATAAAATGGAATTAAATAATCTTATATATAAAATAAATATCATTAATATCTAATTTAATTATAGTGCCATCATAATGGACACCATGAGAGGTGGTAGGAGATAATTGAACAATCATCGTTTCGTGAGGCATTTGGATGCCATCCACAAAAACATTATGTTCTTAACCCATTAGATGGAGGTGTGTGAAAGTGTAGTTAAAATACATTTTTTAACAATATCCTATTATATATAGTATACTGTTATTTTTATAAAAGAAAAGAATAATAAGATTTTCAGTGTTAGAGAAGTAAAATAAAAGAAAAGTAGCTAAGAGAAATCGTTACCTTTAATTTGGGTAACTCCCTTTTGTTTGAACCAAGAAGAACTCTTAAAGAGCTTTATTATAAAGGAAAGGATTCTAGGAGGTGGAGAAGGATATAGAGAGATTAATTAGTCATAGGTTGAATGAGCCAAAAGGCTTTAGAGGTGTGAGGAATTGGTTAGAAGTGGTGTCCTTTTATAAGGGGGAGGAGGGGCTCTTTATGAAAGATTGAAAATATTATTTTATTATATAATGATATTATGTTTATAATGGCTCCAAAGTTGATTATTCAAAGTCTAAGGTGGGGTTGGGTAGAAATTATTTCATCCAATAGATTTTAGATAGGTTTGTGTCACTATATTAACCTTATCATTTATATTTTACTCTTTGTTAAATAGTTTGACATTTACCATGTCACATTATATTTTTATATCATATGTTTAATAAACTTACTATATACTTCCAAGCGACCCCAAAGTCGTCCATTAATGATACACCTATCATGATATAAGCCCTTTGTCTAAATAATAGATTTTTATGAATAGAATATAAATTAATAACATAATATTTGTTTTAAAAAATCATTTACGTCAATTTTGACACTATTCAATAATTGATTTTTGTTAAAGTCATAAAAACTTTATTAATTCGAATAAAATTTATTTAATCAATCCTAAAATGTAATATAAACCAATAAAATTCGAAGATGTCATCAAAACTTTTAAATTATATTTATTTTCACATTTATAATACTAATTATTTGATTCTTTCATTAATAAGGAAAATACTGCATCATTATTGTGTCATAAATAAATGTAATTATTAAATGCATATAAAATATAAATGAAATACCATTATGTAGAAAATAATTTTATCTTTCTAATGAATATTTATAATCGAATTTATCTTAAGTATATTAAAAATGTTTTAATAATTAAACATTGATTTTAACTCTTTTAACTCTTCTTTGAATTAAATAATAATAATTGTCCTAATCTAATCCAAGTGGGCCTAAATGATAATATTTTATTCCTAAGGTTCTTTCTTGTCGAGATACATTTTTTCAATAGAATTAGGACATGTGTTATGGTAATATTATTATCATTTTGACCCTAAATTTCCCTATTTACTTTTAACCGTGGTAAATAATAGTAAAAAGTTAATATTCACCAAAAATTATTTTCATCTCATTGAACCACATTTTACTCCTTGAAATTAACTGTGTCTCATGGATTTTTAAAATTCCACTCACAGAAGTGGTAAAATAATGTTTTATGTGAATTTCCAAATTCTCCTCGGAGGTAGGTAAAAGACGGTGAAAAGTTCAATAAAATTTTTATATATATAAAATTATTCTAAACTAACTCCAATGAATTACATTGAACTTATATAGGTATAATGTATCTATATTTACATTAATTAAATTTAAATAAAATAAATAACTATATAAATAAAAAATCTCTTTTAAACTATAACTCAGTGTTTTTTCACGATTCATCAAAAATTGAATGTTTTCAGAAAAATACCAAAAAATCACCCTAGGCTAATTTTGATATTCCCTATCCAAAAATGAAGTCAATTTTGAAAAATAAAATTTATAATATTTCAAAAAGTGGGTATTCCTATTCATAACGGCTAATTTTATTGGTTGTGCTTTGTGTTATAACTCGAAGTTGCGTACAACACACGCTACAGTATTATTCAAAGAGAAGCATACCATCGAAGCTTGGGGTGTTACATTCTCTCATCCATCAAATAATTCCATCCTAGAAAATTCTAGAATACCACCGTATGAAAAAACATGGGTGGTTTTTCATCATAAGTTTCTCGGGTTCCCACATTTCCTCTTCCATCTTATGGTTTCTCCATAGATCTTTTACCTATCGAGTCATCCGGTTTCTCAGCACTTGTTCTCTGGCATCAAGAATCCTAATGGGCTCTTCGCAATATGATAGATCAGGTTTTAGTTCTAATTCGTCATAGGTGAGTACATGCGTTGGGTCAGACATGTATTTTCTCAACAGTGATACATGGAACACATCTTGGACTATAGAGAGATATTGCAGCATTGCCAAACGTCTAGCTACAACCCCAATTAATTCTTAAATTTTGAAAGGTCTGATGTTCATGGGACTCAATTTACCCTTCTTACCGAAATGTATAACTCCCTTCCATGGAGATACATTCAAGAAAACATGATCTCCTACGTAAAATTCCAAATCCTTCCTTCGGTTATCGGTATAGCTCTTCTTCCTACTATGAGTTGCTTTGATGTGGTTTTGGATTACCTTCACCTTTTCCATCGTTTCCTCCACCAGTTCTGGGCCTACGAGTTTTCTTTCCCTAATGTCATCTCAACAGGTTGGTGTGCGACATCACTTTCTATATAACGCTTCATATGGTGCCATCCGAATACTTGAATGGAAGATATTGTTATAGGAAAATTCTACAAGAGGAAAATATTGACCCCACATACCCTAAAAGTCCAGTGACTAAGATCTCAACATGTCTTTTAAGGTATGAATAGTCTGTTCGGATTTTCCATCTATTTGGGGGTGGTAGGCAGTGCTCAAATGAAGTTTAGTATCCTAGGCCTTCTGAATACTTTTCAAGAATCAGGATGTAAAATGGGGATCACGATCTGAAACAATCAATAGGGGTACTCCATGAAGTCTCAAAACTTCGTTAATATATAGTCTTGATAGACGTTCCAGTGGTAGATATTCTATTATAGTAAGAAAATGTGCTGACTTGGTAAGACGATCAATAATAACCCATATTGCATCATTCCTTCTAGGAGTCTTTGCTAGCCCCATGGGGAAGTCCATCATTATATTTTCCCATTTCCACTTAGGTATAAGAAGAGGTTTTATGACTCCTCCAGGATGTTGCCTACCAGCTTTCACTTCTTGAGAAACCATACATCTTGACACAAAATCAGCAATCTCCCGCTTCATGTTATCCCACCAATAATGTTCCTTCAAATCACTATACATCTTAGTGCTACCAGGGTGTATAGGGGAATTGGAAGTATGAGAATCGTCCAAAAATTCCCTTTTTAGATCTGGTATATCGGGAAAACAAAGTCTCTTCCAAAATTTCAAAATTCCATCTTCATACATAAAGTCATTAAATCTCCAATCAATCATAGCTGTAATATTATTTTGAAATTCTTCATCATCGATCTGAGAACTCTTTAAACATTCAAGTAAATATGTTCTGGAAACCATTTGATGAAGTATCAATGTTTCACCTTCCATGGTTATTAACATATACAACTATACTAGATCCATGAAAATAGGATCTCTCTCAACTTTCATCTTCATCAAAACTCCATGATCCTTTCAGCTCAAATCATCGGCCACCTTATTTTCCTTCCCCGGGGTTGTAGTGTATCGTGCAATCATAATCTTTGAGTAGTTCAAGCCATTGCCTTTGACTCATGTTGAGTTCTTTCTGTGAGAAAATGTACTTCAAACTCTTGTGATCAGAATAAATCCCACATTTTTCACCATAATGATAATTTCTCCATATCTTCAATGAAAAAATTACAGTAGCTAACTCATGATCATGAGTAGGATAGTTTTGCTCATGAATTTTCATTTGTCGTGATGAATAGGCAATAACACTATCATTCTGCAAAAGGACACAACCAAGTCTTTTTTCGATGTATCACTATAAATAACGAACCCATCATTCCGCGATGGTAGTGTCAATATAGGAGAATTGACTAATCTTCTCCTTAGTTATTCAAAACATTATTCAAACTCTTTTTTCCAAAAAAATTTAACCCATTTATATGTGAGTTTCGTTAAAGGGTTATCCAATCGGGCAAAGTTCTGGACGAAACGTCGATAATAACCTGCTAAGACAATAAAACTACGTACCTCAGTTATACTCGTTGGTGCTGGTCATTCTTGGATTGCTCTTGTGTCAGCAAGATCAACAGAGATTCCATCCTTAGAGAAAATATGTCCATGAAAAGAAAATCTCCTGAAGCCAGAATTCACACTTTCTAAACATCCCATATAATTAATGTCTTCTAAGACTCTTCAGGATAACACACATGTAATTTTCATGATCTTTGTAGCTTCTAGGAGGATTAGAGGGGTGTATAGAGATTAATTGGGAAGAGGTTGGATGAGCCAAAAGGCTTGAGAGGTGTGAGGAATTGGTCAGAAGTGGTGTCCTTTTATAAGGGGGAGGAGGGGCTCTTTAGGAAAGATTGAAATATTATTTTATTATATAATGATATTATGTTTCTAATGGCTCCAATGTAGATTATTCAAAGTATAAGGTGGGTTTGGGTCGAAATAATTTCATCCAATAGATTTTCGACAGGTTTGGGCCTCTATATTAACCTTATCATTTATATTTAACTCTTAGATAAATAGTTTTACATTTACCATGTCACTTTTTATTTTTATATCATATGTTTAATAAACATACTATATACTTCCATGTGACCCCAATGTGGTCTATTAATGATACACCTGTCAGGATATAAGTCCCTTGGCCGAACAATAGATTTTTAGGAAGAGAATATCAATTAATTATATAATATTTGTTTTAAAAAATCATTTACGTCAATTTTGACACTGTTCAATAATTGATTTTTGATAAAGTCTTAACAGCTTTATTAATTCAAAAAAAACTAATTTAAGCAATACAAACATGTAATATTAACCAATAAATTTCGTGGATGTCATCAAAAGTTTCAAATTATATTTATTTGAACATTTATTATACCAATTATTTGATTCTTTCATTAATAAGGAAAATAATTCATCATTATTGTTTCATAAAAAAATTTAATTATTAAATTTCAAAATATTATACATAAAATACCATTATTTAGGAAATATTTTTATATTTCTAATTAATATTTATAATAGAATTTATCTTATGTATAACCCTATATTAAAAATGTTTTAGTAATTAAACATTGATTTAAACTCTTTTAACTATTCTTTGAATTAAATAATAATAAATGTCCTAATCTAATCCAAGTGGAACTAAATGATAATATTTTATTCCTAAGGTTGTTTTTGGTCGATATATACTTATCCAATAGAATTAAGACATGTTTTAGGGTAATATTAATATCATTTATACCCTTAATTACCTTATTTACTTTTAACAGTTGTAAATAAAAGTAAAAAAGTTACTATTAACCAAAAACTATTTTCATCTATTGAACCAAATTTTAATCATTGATATTAACTGTGTCTCTTGGATTTTCGAAATTCCACTCATAGAAGCAGTAAATTATGTTTTATGTGAATTTCCAAATTCTCTTAGGAGGTGGGTAAAAGACGGTGAAAAGTTTAAAAAAATTATATATCTAAAATTATTCTAAACTAACATCAATGAATTACATTGAAATTATATAGGTATTATGTATCTATTTTGACATTAATTAAATTTAAAAAAAATAAATAAATATTTAAATAAAAATTTGATTTTAAACTATAACTCAGTGTTTTTCACTATTCCTTAAAAACTGAAAGTTTTCAGAAAAATACAAAAAATTCACTCCAGGATAATTTTGATATAACAAATCCAAAAATGAAGTCCATTTTGAAAGATAAATTTTATAAAATTTAAAAAATTGGGTATTAATATTCATAATGGCTAGTTTGATTGGTTGTGGTGTGTGCTAGAACTCAAAGTTGCATACAACACACGCTGCTATATTATTCAAAGAGAGGCACACCATGGAAGCTTGTGGGGTTATACTTATCTCTATAGTGATAATGTTCCCAAATATTTAATTTTATGTTCGCTACAACTGATTCTAAATCATGCGGGTGTAGTTTTTAATGGATATTTAATTAGTGGGTGGAATAAACTATCAATGTTTCTTATATCATGAGTATACACCACATATCCTATTCATATTCAATGTTGTGGATCAAAAATTTATCCCTAACTATGTGTAATGTGATTACCGATCCATTGATTATCATTATCTTTAAATATTTAATTCTCTCATTGCATTCATCACTCCATTCAAAAATGACTCCCTTTTGAGTTATAATAGTTATTGGGCCTTTCAATCAAGTTATGTTTCTAAAAAATTGATTAAAATAACAATAAAATAGAAGGAAACTATTTATTTCCATAAAATATATTGGTTTTTTCCATACTTCAAATACCTCATGTTTTTAAAGATCCACATATATTTATTTTTGGGTGATAACACTACAAAATAATGTATGTTTTTAAAGCATAAAATAACATTTACTACACATTTCAAATATATTTTCCTTTCATAAGGTCATTTTGTAGTATTAAAATTCCCTTCATATTCCTTCATGAGTATGGTGTATATAAGAATATCATCAAAAAATAGTAAAACATAATTTTCAAGTTATTCCCTAAAGCATCTATTCATAATGTCAATAAATATAGCTATATAATTAGTGAGTCTAAATGGAATCACTATGAAATCATAGTGATTTGACATTATGTTAAATTTTTTATTGAGGATATACTTCTTCTCCAACTTTATATGATAATATCCTAACTAACGACACTCATAAGAGAATTATTAGGATTCACATAGCCGATTGAACAAGTTGTCAATTTATAGAAGGGGAGACTTGTTCTTTATCAAGATTTTGTTTATCTCATGATAATCAACACATAAGTGCATTATACCATCCTTCATATTGAAGAAGAGGTCTGGTGCGTCCCCTATTAATGAACCTGGGTGTATGAACCCTTTATTCATATTTTCTTAGAGTTTTTTTTTCATAAATTCATGTTCAATAATATCCAGAATATCTGGGGTCTTGGATATTACAAAATATATTTGAATAATCCGAATTGAGATCTAGACCTCACATCTTAGAGGAAGACCAAAAAATTATTTTAGAAACACATAAACATATTTCATTACAATGGTAATTAAATTAGGGATGATACTTCCTTCCACTCAATCATTTGAGCTCAAAAATATTTATAATTTAAAACTAATATATATGATTTAGACCATGATAGTAAATATTATTCATACTTCTATTTATAATTTTATAAAACCAAAGGCTAATTTGTGATATAGAGAATGACTGCTTCACTCTACATTTTACATTTTCTCTATATAAGTAAATTTAATCCATACCCATAATAAAATCAAATTCTATTAGGGATAGTATCTCTTGGTTCACTAGGAAGTTCAACCAGAAAATACAGACAAGGGAGGATATATATACTTCGGATGTAATAATTCCTCATTCTCAATTTTCAATAATAACTTAAATACCACATTTTGAGATAGTGTTTGACTATTCCTATTAAAAATGGGTGATACTAAATTATACGATTAAATAGAATAAAAAATACATTCTATGTCCTTCAATAAATATAAAATTAACCCATAAATAGTTCATTTATAGGATCCACATCTGCAGTTCTGATTGCAGAAGCTTGCAGTTTCTCTCTAGTATATGGAGGTCATTTTCATCTATTATCATTGACATTCCTTGCCTTAAGAAATATATTTATATAGGTTCAATATTCCTTAAAGTGAAAATATTAGAATGATGGTTTGGGTTTGAATGGATGATTCTTCTATTCTATCACATTTGTGGGTTTCCACCATTATAAATCACTAGCAATGTGCCTTTACTTACCATACCTTAATCATATAATTTTCCCCATTATTCAATTTTTAGGATGATTCTTTTCACACTTTATACATGTCCAATTGTAATATTTAATTCCCCTAATAGATTTTTCCATCATAGATCCCTAACTAAAATCCTTTCTTCACTTCTTGTATTAAATCCCATGAGACCCTAAGGATTTTCCGATATCCATTTTTAATTTAAGGCCACATCATATATATTCCACATATATGGGAATAGCTTTAATAACCAACAACTTTTATAGATTCTACTTTGTTTCTCCAAATAAGTTCAGAACTCTACCCATATGTCCAATGACAATGTTATAGGTTTATCATGAATGTATTGTGATGTTTACTTCATATGATTAGATATATTCATCATCCTTCTTTTTTGATGATAAGGAAATTCAATTTGATTTTTAATCAAATTGTGTGAGGAAAATACAATTTGAAAAGTGTTTTTCAGAATTGCACTCCATTACATCTATAACCTCTTTGTGCTGCACATATTTAACAAACACCCAACATTGATCATATGTTTCCAACATATGATAAAAATTCATCACGAAATCTTCATTCTAGATACTTTGATGGGCATAAATAATTTTTTCAGTTGAGTTAATACATTTATCCATGATTTAGGGATCGTAATATCTACTAAAAATTAGTGGCCTTTTCACATAAAGGAAAAAATTGAATCTTTTTATTTCATAAGGGATTCGGTAATTCAACTTGATTCATTTTTTGGTTAAATATGTGAGTCAGTAGATAATGTATCTTCACTTTTTTTTTCAATTCGAACACCCATCGAGTAGGAAGTTTCATTTTGGAATTCATAAAATGAATAACTTATAAATGATATATATTAATTAACCCCAAAATTTATAGGTTTCAATCTATGTTTTCCATGATCTATTTCTTAATATAAAATCATATGTCCATGTTTTGTTTGTTTAATAATGGTTTATAAATAAATTGTGATTTAATAAAGAATATCCCCGAGAGTGTAAAACCTTTTAAGAAGTAAGACCCATTGGTATACCCCAACAAATAATCATGTCCAATTAAATATTCACTTTCTATGGGAATTACTACTATGTACATCTATAACAGATCCACATGGTCTTATGGTATCTATACTGGGAGTTATTTTACTAGTATAGAATGAATCTACAATTTAATAAAATTTAATTCATGATTTATTTCATAAAAGTACATATAATTCAATGAAAAATATAGTAAGGCCTTGTTTCACTGTGAAAATAGGTACCAAACATAACAAATTTCAATATAAATACAAAAACATTATTTAAAAAATTTATAACAAGGCCTTGGGTTCTATTGATATTTTTATACATCATCAGATAATTTGGGGATGTACATAAGAAATGTGTGAGTTGTTAAGGCGAATAAGAAAATAAATAACGCATAACATTATGTAAGGTAGTACATATGATCCAAGATAAATATCATGTTATCATAAGAGTGGTGAGAATCATAATCATGGACAATGAAGAATGATATATCATGATAGTATAAATTCTACAAAGGAATGTAGAATCAATATAAAATAATAAATCATAAACACAATTCAAGTTTCAACTCCATGAATTCATAACAAAATCTGCTAAATACAACATCCATTGTACCATATGTGGTATATATTTATACAAAAACATTAAAAAATGCAATAGCGTGCTATATGTGAACACTCATCGTTTTTATAAAATGTACAAGTATAATGGTGACACAGTGATCATGAAATATAAATATGTATTCCATAATTTTTAATCCCACGATAAAGGAATCTGGTATATATAAATGTATTTCCCAATCAAATTAGGATAGGTACATCGATATGAATACTATTGAGTGTAAATAAGGATGGTTGTTCACAATAAAAAGGTTTTCCATGGAAGTATCAGAGTATAATTCTGGTACCATAGTAAGGATATGTAAGGGTTCATGGTTGGGTTCAATATGTAGAGACCTTGAATCCAGTATCCTAAAGAGAGTTCCTTATTTAATAAATTTGTATACGATACATGGAATCACATCTCTAAGGACTGAATAGTTTAGTTGTCTTGGAAATCTAGATACATACATGATTACCTTAATACATTGGGATGCACAAATAACAACAATTTTTCTGATAATATCATTATTTTCTCTAGAATTTTCTTGATTATATTCCATGGTACACTACATGGATTTTTGGGAATGGGAAAAAAGAAAGATTGTCATAAAATTCTAAATAAGGGTTATGTACTACAAAATCTATCACAAATCATTATGCATAATCACCATGGAAAGATAAAAAAATAAAAAAAACATTCCATCTAAATAATACAACTTAAATAATAAATATGTAAAGGTAAATGACTAAAAAATAGTAACATTTATTACATAATACGATTGTCATTACTAGATAAAGAATAATCGATGATGGAATGTAAATAAAGGAAATCAGATATGATTTAATCAATAAATAGATAATAAAATTCATATAGGGAAAATATCATAGAGAAAATAACATAGATAATAATAATTGAATTATTAATGAAGGAAATAGTTAATTATTTGACTTCATGTTTCTCAGGAACATGATACCACAACAATTAAGACATATCCTCGATATAGTTTATAACTAATCGTTATAAACCCATTTAACTATGACTAACTAACTCATTAATCCATATAGAATACCAATTCTTTGAGTTATATATATAATAGGACCCACCCATTTATTTCATGTACAAAAAATTCTAAGTAAATATAATAATTAATTTAATTTTCAACCAATTTTTATTATTATCAAATATATGTGTACGGAAAAGAATACACATTTTTCCATATTTTCCCTGAAAAAATGACATCCAATGTAGAACACCAAATGTTGATATGATATATGGTTTAATTAATAAGAATATACCTGATAAATAATATATATATTTAGGGGAAATTTAATATTCAATATTCATAGTTAACTGAACATTTATGGAAAATTTATTAACTACACAAATGAATCAATTAAGTAGATTTCAATACTATTCTTGCTCTAAATCATTATAAAGCTCCTTCAAGAAGAATAATGATGGTATGAAGGAAACATGTCCCCATTGGAGTATGTGTAAAATAAAGGATTTTTTCATTGATAAATAAAAACATCAATATAAACAATTAAAATATTCTAATAGAAAATATCATTTTCATATAGAAATTTACTTTTCAAAAAGTATAATATTTTAAAAACCCCTTCCTTTGAATTTTTTTAAAATAATATGAACTTCCAGAATATTAGGTAAAAAATTTTATTTAAAATTTTTTTGTGAACTAAAAAATGATGCTTCAAGTAAATTATGTCCATGATGGTGGCTAATTGAATACATTCCATAAAATATAAAATCACCATTAATTTTTTCTGTATATAAATTTAACAAATGTTCTTTATTTGGAAAATGACGATAATATTCATTTTTTAAAAAATAGTTACAAGTAAAATGGGTAAATATTCATATAAAAAATCATTTATAATTGTTTCAAAAACAATTAAATCATTTTCAAAAATCCATGTCTTGGAAAAAAATCTATTGAAGAGAATCATGAAGTTGTATTATCAGAAAATCATTTTCACATTTATTTTAACTCTAGCGAGTTTATAAATTATACTATCACATGAATGTGTCATGTATAATAAGAGGATTGTAAAATGACATGGGTTTATTACACAATTATAGAATAATTTCCTTCCATTGAAATTTGTGAATAAACAATCTTGATTATATTAAGATTATGAAATAATACATGAAAATGATGATAACGTTCAAGTGAGAATCAATCTGTGGATTGATTATGTATATCAACATTAAATCCACATAAAATAAGTGGAAATAAATTATAATACAAAAAAAATTAACATAAATATAATATTATAACATCAATGACAACGAATAAATAATATACCCCAATAAAATGAAATTGGGAAGTGAAAGCCATTTACACTTAATAATTTTCAATAAAAAAACCTTGGATAGAATAATTCAAATTGAAACATAAATAACATGAATTTTTTATGAATAATAATTTAAAATATAAAATGGGTAGTATATACATCATATGAAATAAATTTTATTCATTATATTATAATATGCCTCAATGAAATGAAAATTTTAAGATATCTTTTACATTAAGTCTAACTCATCACATATATTCCTTATGTTTCTAAATAATAAACTTTTGTTATTTATTTAATTTCTTAAGAGCATTTTTCATGTTTATTATCCCTTTTATTTCACTCATTATAGTTTTATATGTGATTACATGATAAATTTATGTTTATTTCTTGTTTTTTATGAAATTTGACTGAAGTGTAAAAGATGACATTACAAGGATAATATCGATTGATGTTCTAATTATTTATATATGACCAAAATAACAATCATGAAATAAGTATCATATTTAAACATAAATTATAATTTTAAGACCAATATAGAAAAATTGTCTATAAAAATTAATTTTGTTATAGTCATGGAGATTTTTGGTCATACATAACCATGAGTATCATTTTCATTTTTCAATTAACATCATGTAAATGAGATAAGTAATATTTTTTCTTTACTAAATTATCATATCATCATAAATAGAAAATAATTTTATTAAATATACTTATATATATCTTTTTTTAGGATTTATGATGAAATTATATTTACATCTCTTTGTATAGGTGGTATTACACACTTAGAATAATTATGTTATCATTATTGCATTCCATGTAAAGTGTTAGTGAAGGAAAAGTCACATTACTTCGTGAGACAATAGTTTGTCGTAAACGTGAGAGACCCTATTATATCCCCTATGGAATGGAAAGAAAAAATATATTATATAATGAGCCTATAGGTATAATTATGTTTTAAATATCATATATATACTTTAGATCTATCATCATACCTAACCATGAAAGGTAGTAATGGAAAAACAATTTTTGTCGATTTATGAGTTGATAGTCAACCATACACACAAATGATGATTTCATTACCCATTTGATGGAAGTGGGGATAATTTTAAGTCATCCCTTATCATAAAAAATATCATTATATGGAATATACTGAGGGTAATTTTTCATCATGTTTCAAATATAATTAAATTTGTAGGATGAGGAAATATTATAAAAATTATCATTGAAGTATGTTACATCATTTTCATTTAAACTCTTTAGTTTTTTACCAAAATCATTAGTGGGATGGAATTATACCAAAAAAGTCTTATAAGATGAGGTAATAGAGAATTTGAATTTATTTTTCATGCATTAGAAGAAAAAAATGGTTTTAATGTGTTAATAATAGATTAGGGTGGACCGTTTATAATTGAGGGGAGTGACACACTTAATATTTTGAATGAAAATGGTGTACCCATATTTTACTCACGTTGAAAGGGTCTAAAATGAACTTTTATCAAGTATAAGACATTATAGTGTCTATATAATTCCATGAAATATATTTTAGATTAGTTTTTAGGTCATTTATTCCTTATATCTTTTGTTTTACACCGAGTAATTCTATTTTTACTTTAACCGCGATAATTAATTTTTTCTGTTAATTCTATTAATTTTGGAAAAATATTATGATCACTATGTAATAAATATAAATTAATCTAATTATTAATATGGAATCTATTTTTTCAAATTCCATTCACATAATAAGGAAATTTTATATTAAAATTAATCTAGTAGACCAATGGGAAAATGAGGTTATAAAGAGAATCCTTTGGAATGTTTACAGAGTCATTATATCAAAATTCTATATGAAAATGTTTAAAATAAACTAAATTAGATTATTTTATATATTAATAAATAAATTTTACTATAAAATAAATTCAAAATAATATTTAAACATTCAAGAATTTAATCAAAATGGATTTTTTCGATTAAGATTTGGTATTTTTCACTATTTATTGAATAATGAAATATTTCAGAGTTATCCAAAAATTAACCCTAAGATGATATTATATTAGTATTTACGTCATTAGCTTCATTTAATCAAAAAATTATTTAAAAATGTTTAAAAGTTAATTTTAAATTATTTGCGTAAGGAGTGACTAATCTATCTTTTAGAAAAAAGACTGGTTTATAGATAACATTTAATTTAATTTTATAGGATTTTTATTTTTTTATTTAAAATATATAACCAGGATTTTAAATTTTTTGTTAGTACTATTAATAACCTAGAATTTAGCATGTAGGATATAAAATTATACACTATATTTGTTCATTTTGACTCAGGGATTCATGTTTCATAAGCTATCAAAGAGATTAAATTTAATGAAATAAATTTCATGGGATTTAAAAACATAGTTTTTTTGTTTCAAATTTAATAGAATAAATTGTTATTGTTTTATAATTTCATGGTGTTATATTCTCCCAACCATAAATAAGTATTATACTATTAGTTAAATCTTGATCTTGATAATAACGTGTTTGATATTTAAGAATTATTTTGTTGAAAACCTATATCATAAAAATTGTTAATAAAACATATTATTAAAAATATATATTGGTATGTATAAAGGTCAAATGGAATAACATGTAAATAGTATTCTACGTATAAGAATTTTATTTTCATTGGAATATATAGGCATGGATGAAGTGATTGAATAATTATAGATATTTACTGAGGTCATTAATCACAAGAAATTGAATGATCAGTAGAAAGCTAAGGGACCTAAAACCATGAATCTTTGAAGATATAAAATACAATCTTATTCTATAGAAATTATTTTAATATGATAACATTTTTTCCTTAATATCTTTTCCTAAATTTAAGTAATTTTTTACTATATATTAATATAAATAAATATATTTACATGATACATTTCCATTTTATAGGTTCAATTTAATCCTTTGGTAGTATCTCAATCAATTAACAAATCAACACTTACACTCTGATATTAATTTTCCAAAAACATTTTTTTCCTCAAACACTAAAAATAACAATTAAGGGATCGTATGATCCACAAAAGAGTTAAAATTATTTATAAATGTCTCTAACTATTTTCAAAATTCAATATTGTTAGCTTTAGTTATCCAATATTATACATTAATATCTAAACATCAGTGTTAACACCACTAGATTAGCCTTAATATTTACTCATCAATCATTTAACGATAAAAGATGATATCTAAACTAGAAAATCATATAATAGAGTGGTATGAATTAAATTATTATCTTACTTAGGTCAATTTAATTGAAAATGATTTTCTTATCATAATAGGTTTTTTAATTTTTTATATAATAAATAATTACATTAAATTCTTAAGAAACACTGATGTAGGAATTATATAGTTATCAATTAACTAAAATAATTAATATTAAAAATATTAAAAGTGAAGTAAATTGAATTAAAATTTATCTTCTACTAATTTTATAGATAAATATAACATGTTACATAGGTGTGAACTTAATATATTCAAATTCCATTGTTTTATTTATATTGTTTTCAATTCAAAGAAAATAAATATTTTCAAAATTGACATTGATGTAATTTTATAATAAATGAAATTTTATTAAATGATTTAATTTTACTAAAAAATATATAATTTTTAGGTGATTTTTAAATGAAAATTCAAAAAACATATGGTCCATTATTGGGAAAATTTACATTTTATAATGATTATACTGAGTCTTAAATATTAAAAAACTATATTAGCACAGTTAATGTTAAAGTGGTGTTTTTTCGCATTATATGAACTAATGTTAAAATTAATTTCCAAAACCAAAATGATTTTAAATTTATAAGTTATATACCATATTTTTAATCACTAGATTCAGATTATATATTGAGTATAATTTTATTTTAGTATACTTATGTTAGAAAACTGGTTTGCAGAATGAAAACCAAAAATGATGAAAATAAGGAAACATAGGTGTTATGGAATAAAATGTATAAATATGTGTCTTATCTTGTGGTGGAGGTTTTATTTGACCATATAATCCATACACCCTATTAATTATCAATCGTAGGTCTACTGAAAGTAATATTTACCTCCAAATAAAGAATAATTTTGATTATTGACAAGAATTCCACTCACCATCAACTATAAAATCCCCAGATTCCTCACACTTATAAATCCATTTATCTCAACCAAAATCACTTTCAAAATTACCTCCCTTCATCCTGAAATCCTTAGCATGTGTATAAATCAAACCAAACATGGTTTTAGTGCAAACTGAAAGAGGATACCCAAAAAAAAGGTAATGCTCTTCTGAAATCATCTTTATTTTATTTATTTTACATATCATTCGATTAATTTTAAAAAATAATTATATAATAACATTATTATCATAAATATAATAATATACTAATTGTTATACCTACAACTTCACAAACCTCCATCAAATGAGTTATAAAATCATCATCCTTGCATAAGAAAGAGTACTGTCTTATGAAATGATGTCATTCAATTTTCCATTACCACTATTAAAGGATGGTAATAACAATGAAAATAATATTAATATTTTATATTTATTATATTTACATTATTATTTATATTCATTAAATATTATATCACATATGCCTTCATGTTTTTCATTTTTTAGGAATATGATAATGTCACTTTTTTGTATGACAGACTACAGCCTCATGAAGCGATATGATTCATTCAGGATTTACATGTAATGTATTAATGTTTTATTAAAATATTAATATATATATTTATATAACATAATAATTGTTAATTAATTCTCATAAAATTCATGTAATTTTTATTTTTTCATATCGAAAAGGAAATGAGAAAGAACATTCATGTGTACATACGAGCGACCGTATCCATGAGTGGTGAATTTCAAATCCAATCAGAAAATTTTATAGTAAGAAGTAAATAAATTTATAATAAATATATTTTATATTAATATAATTATTTTTATTTTTTAGATTATTAAATCACGATCTATGTAATGGGACCGAGAATAACATGACAAAACATGTATGAAAAAAGTGGTTATTAAGTAAAACATAACTTTAACATGGAGATATTGATAAATTTGTAATAAAAGGTCATAATAAAATCACATATGGAATTATATATATATTAATATTGTTTTATAATATATGTATAATAATAATATATTTATCATAATGGTGTTTAAACATGTGTAAAAGAAGTCAAGACATAAGGTAAGGGGATTTCTAGTCTCACTATTATTTGTACATGACATATACCATATTCCCCACTTGTGTCATTATTTTGGTCTATATACATCACTATGACATTTTGTTTCGTGAATTTAATTTCATTAATAATATTTTAATTTTCAATGTATGTTATTTTTTCATGGATCTCAGTATTCAAAAGTTACTCAAATATTAAGGGATTATCGTCTCACTTTTACTTTCTATGAGATAGATGTTATAATCAACCCAATTTTTTTTGTGGTGAATATACTAAATAATAAATTATTTTATTATGCTTCTACTAAAAATTATTGTAATTTACATACATATTTGAGTATCTCTCTTTCATTGGGTGTATTTTTCAAAATTTAACAAATCGATAAGGGATTTTTGTCTTAATGTTCTTCTTTGAGACTTACGTTATGTTATTCAAATCTGTTATATCATGAGGTATATATAAATAATATTTGACATTTAATATCATGAATGTATTTATAATAATTATATTTTCAGTGCTATTTTATTTTAATCCATTACGGGGCTTAGGATTGTATGTCACAAAATTGACAATGATTTTATGTCACAATCTCATTATTCAACGAGAATGTTTATGATTATGTCTCCAATGATAAAATATCAATATCTACATCTTAAAAATTAAAATTAACATTATTATCATATGGTTATTGATGATATATTCTTGTAATGGTACAATTTATCCACTCATTTTTTATATAAGATAATAAATAGTTTTTTTTAAAGAATATATGCCTTCATTTCTATCTTCAGTAGGAAATCCAATTTGTTCAAAAACAATGTTTTGTAAATAAGATTTAAAAAGTGTTCGTAAATTATTTTTTAGGATAATTTTAAATACAATGGATCTTGAAAATTTTTAATGTTTAAAAACAATTTTAAATTAAATAAAATGCTTCTTTTATAAGTTTGGAAAGAAATTTTTAACGGAAAAAGTTTTAAAAATAATTTAGTTCTAAAAAGAATTTTGCAAGGAGGAAAATATATTTTCCTAAATAAATGTCTAAAATGATATTTTAATATCATTTTACATATATGATTATATCCATTGGTGTTACATATTCCATAATATGGATATGAACCAAGGATAACATTCATATTCCTTCACTGAAATGTTTATGTTTATTATTAAAAGTTGTTTTTGGAACCCATTACTCAGCAATAGGTTACACCATTGTTAAATTATTATAAAAAATACTTCTATTTTTAGGTAATTCTATGATGAAATTTTTATGATACCCATTTGATTTCATGAGTTATGATATGAGTAATTTTTCTGATCTTATGACACAAATGTGTATGATTTTCATTATCTTATTGGTGGGACCTATATCTCCTTCAAATGAATTGTGTAACGATGGATAAATAATGAGTATAAATATTATTAAAGATCCTAATTACATGTACACAATGTAATGTGTGAACATAATTACATATTAAAATTGTTATTTGTGAGCCTGATTACATGTTCACAATGTTATGTGTGAAACTTATTAAATATTCACTATGTTATTCTTCAAATGGATTAGATGTTCACAGTGTTATGTTTGATCCTAATTGCGTGTTTTCAATTTTATTCATTAAAAAAAATTTATATTCATAATGTTATGCATGAAACTCATTACAATTTCTAATTTTTTTGTGTGAACCTAATTACATGTTCAAAATTTTATCCATGAACCTGATGACAAGTTCACAATGTTATGTGTAGACCAATATTTCATGTCTATAGTGATATGTGTCAACCTGCTCACATGTTCATAAATTTATGTGAGAGAATTATTTCTTTCCCTCAACTTAATGAGTTATTTTTTCCATTTATACATGTCCTAAATATGATAATAAGATGTGTATACCACAAATATATGTCCAATACCAATGTTATTCTCTCATGGCTCATGTTATTTTATTATCTTATAATTTATGTACTATTAACTACCAAAAACTTTTACATGACCCTTGATTATGTTTTTGATATACAGGGTACGGTTTTAAAATTTACTTCTAATGTTATTATACACTTATGTCCATGTTATGCTTATGTATTCATTTTTTACCTATACTAAGAATCTGATTACACCATTACTTATGTTATCTTTCCCCATGTTATGAAGAAAGTTTTTATGTAGGGTATGTTTATGAGGAGAAATAAATGGGAATATATTTTAAGAAAACATTAAATACCATTCACCATATTAGATTATTTTTTACAAAGATTCTAAGGGAACAAAATTTTTATGTTCCTTGAGCATGTGTTTGTGTAATGTATTTAATATTCATCGATAAACATGTAATATTCATATATGAAAAACTGCAGTCTTTGGTGTTATTATTGATGTAATGTTCTAGATTACATTTGTAAACATGAATGAGAATAATTTATGGAGGTCCATTAGGATATTTCAAAGGATATGTTTAGAGATATCTCAATGGATATGAGTAAGGATGATTCGAAGCATAAGAAAATGTCCTATAATTTTAGTAATAAATAGAGTGAGTGGTTTTAGGGAAATCACATCCCTATCTAGAACAAACAAGTTGATGTGTAGCTGGGACATATATACCTAAGGGTAACACCATCAAAAACACCATATTGATCATGAATCGATCTGGAACTATTCAAAATAACAAGCCTTACTGTGCACTTGGTTTGTCACTCATGAGATATATTCATTGGAAATTTGAAAAATATTTGTGTACCATTATTAGGAAATTAAATGTATTATGAATATATGTGAACAAATATAACATATATTAAATAAGGTGTTATTATTTAGACATCATATAAGTGATTTTTCATGAACATGTGGCCTCCCACTATAATTAGTATTTATCACACTATGATTTATGGTTTTAATAAGATGATACAAATATAAAGAATAATGTTATTATTGAATTCAATGGGATATTCCCTAAATTTGGGAAACCAAATCAGTTAGTGATTGGAGTAAAGGATGTTATGATTATGCCTAGTCAGTTTTCATTGAAGATGGTTAACAATGCTTACATTAAATAACTCTCCAACTCACCAAAAGAAGAGAAAGGAATAGTTAACTAAGAGATCATGTGATAGTAACCATAGAGAAAAGATTATTCTGTTTATTTATATATCTAGAATGTGGATCGAAAAACCCAATTGAATGTCTAAAAGTAATAGGAAGATGTTTTGACAACAAATAAGGACACATAGAAAGTAAATAGAAATGTAAAAATGATGGGTTTGAATAACATAATGGATGGGAATAATGGTCTCCATACATTGTTATAAATGGATTAATGCATTAGATGTGTAATGAATAGGAATTGTGAAAATCAACATCCTATGGATAAATTTCATGAAAAATCATAGCATTGTTGTTTGAGTAAAGGTTATATTACTGATGATTAAGAGACTACTTATGAAATAAGGATGGAAAGAGGTATTTTAGAATAATATTATGATGACTAGATAATTATTCGATAAGGTAGCAGAATGAATGATGTGTATATGTATTGGAATTCAATGATTGATTTATCTGAATTATGAAATATATATGGATTCATGAACATACATTTTTCATTAAGGATTTCAAATAATATGTTGAACAGTACTGATGAACTATTATACTTATTTAATTATGGGGTGTATTTTTGGATTAAGGATTGATAAGCTGTAATATGTTCCTTAGGATGAGAAAATAATGTTAAGTATGAATAAAGAGATTATTGATAGGGATAAAGTAAATTTGATATTATTGGTGGCCATAGAACAGATAAATTATTTTTTCATAAAGTAGTTTATGATATCATTGTTGAATCTTACAAAATTACTCGATCTATGTAATCTATTTAATGATTTGTTATTTAATTCAAGGAGTGATTACAAATGATTGTTTTAACAATGATTTATTGGTAATTCAGGTTATTAACCTGTTTAAAGAGAATACATCTTGAAGGGGTTCACATGTTTGGTAATTGAAAATCAAGAGATACATTATGATGTATGGTGGGTCAATGATAATCTAATTTTGAGAAATATAGTTACATTAATTTAGAAGTTTTAGATTTTCATTATTTAGAAGGTTTAAAAATATAAATATTATTGAAATGGTTTATGATGAACTTTTATTGTGGTTTTAGATATTAATGTATTATTTTTCATAAAAAAATTTATATATATCGGATAACATGTGTTAATTTTTTTCCATGATAATAAATAAACATATACTGAATATCTTACCTTTCTATTTATAGATCTTATTATCCATTAGTAATTCTTACAAAATAAATTCACCTATATTTCTAGGAGTAATAGATGAAGTGGAAATTGATCAATTCAAAAATGATGGATAAGTTTGTGAATAAAAAATGGAATGAAATAAAATAAGTAAATATACTTGTGAAAAATCATTAACATTATAAAAAGTATCTTAGAATAAAAATGTTATCATAGTACCATCATTTTTGATGAATCAAATGATACATTTAATTATCATAGATTAATGGTCATTTGGTTGTCAACCTTTTATGAATCAAAAAATTTCTAGTAATAAATGATCTCTATCACTCTATAATTACTTACAATTTTCTCCTATGTACATATATACACATCCCCCAAGATTCTCTTATGTAGAAAAATAGTTATGAGTCACTTTGGGTAACTATTAGATTTCCATATTTCTATTCAAAATAAAAGTTTTAGTATTCATTTTTATATTGAGGGTTTTGATGAAATGAAATTTCAAGTATTAAACATTTTATAACCATGATAAACTTATAGAGTGAAAATCATTTTATGGTGGGTTGCATGTATCACCCTGAGATTTTATGAATAAATTTTTTTTGAATAAATTAAAATTCATTTATAGTTTGTGTTGCATGAAACACCTTTCTATGATTGATTTATGTGAAACACTGTGTTAATATTGATTTTTATGAAAAACTGATTTTAAGTTGTAATACACATAACACTGATTTTGTCTTCTGATAAACAAAATGTGGAGATCCTTAGATAGTTTTTGGTACATGCTAAACCGAGTTTTACAGAACTATAATATATTATAATTAATATTATTTAATATGATAGTTATCTTCTAGCCGTTGGAATTGCATAAGTTAAAAAGAATAAATAAAATAAGAAAAAATATATATTTTTCACATGATAATTAGTTATCTATTTATTATAATTAAAATAAGTATCATTTAATATATAAATAAATGTTTCATGAAAAACCGTATCTTTCTTAAAAGACGATTTAACTGTGTTTTCAATTTATAATTTTAAATTAAAGATTAAAAATTTTAGAAAAATTATTAGATGGAATAATTTTTTTCGAATGTGGAATATAAAAATTTGAGTGGGGTAAATTTTTTTGATGTTCATAGATATATTTAATTTTTGATCAATAAAAAATGATACTGAATTTTAATTGAAAAATTCATTTTTCATTTAAATTATTTATAAAGTAAAACTAAATTATGATTTCTGTTTGTAAAATAATTGGTTCGATTATAAATATATAAATCCAAATTAATTTATTTTAATTAATTTCATCATTAAATGGGTTATAACACATTGAGCTTCTGAAAATTCTCAAATAAAAAACCCACAATCTCATTGGGTCTGCGTGATTAATTTTAATATTTAATTATTCAACTTGTGTGAGTTGAGTTTTTAAAAATGAATTCTATATTTAGAATCAGAATAATTTATAATTTCTAATATGTACAAATTAATTTTATAACCCCAGTTATTAAATAAATATTTAAAATTAATTATAGTGATTGAGGTAAAAACGAGAACACTTTGTTGTTCAAAAAGGAATAAAATGTGTACATTGACCTACCTACTTATCCCAAACCCATTGAATGGAATTATTTCAACCCTAACAACATTAGGATATATATTTTTTAATTTATTGGGATAATATTACATGAAATTTATCTTTATAATATGTTATTTAATGAAGAATACAAAAATAAAAAGAACACCCCATTCCTTTAATATTTATAATACTTTGTGATCAAGAAAAATCATCAAATATATGGCAATAAATATTTTTTTAAATAAAAATTTGTTTTTATAAATATATATTATTTTATTTATTAGAGATTTAATTATTAAATTGAATTTTTAATAAATTCCATCACATGAAGTATTTTGTTAATAATTAACTCAATTAAATGATACTAATAAAAATAAAAGTGAGGTAAATTGAATTAATTATCATCTTCTATTAATTTTTTAGATGAATATTTTTTGTTTCAGAGGTTTTAACTTAATAAATACAAAGTATACTATTCTATTTATATTTTTATTTAAAATTCAAATTAAAAGAATAATATATAAATTGACCTCAGTGTTAGTTTATAATTAATGATATCTAATTAAATGATTATAAATTAATAAAAACCCATCTTCTGAAAATTTATTAGTAAATTCTAATAAATATCAATTAAGTTTCATTAATAGACCAATTTACCTTTTATAATAAACATAATAAACCCTAAATAGTAAACAACTCTATTATAATAGTTAAGGTTATTGTTTTTTCTTTGCATATTACATGATATTGTGTTATAATTAATTTCCAAAAAAATAGGATTTAGAATTTATAAATTTGATATCAGATTTTTAATCATTGGATTCAAATTATATATTGGTGATAATTTTACATTAGTCATAATGAATAAATTAGTTAGGTTATAAATATAGTTATCATAATGAAATACTAAAATGATAAAAATATGATAATATAGGAGTTAAAGAATAAATATTTTAAAACATGTTCCTGATTGTGTGATGGAGGTGTGTATTAACCATATAATCCCCTTACTTATTATTAATGACTTCCCAATAGTAAATAATTTTGAGTATTTACTAGAATTCCACACCTACTCAACTATACAAGGGAAATCACTCTCCCCCTTCTTCACACATAACAATCCATTTTTCATAATAAAAAACATCCAAAAACACATACCCAATTAACAAAACTCATCCAATAATCCTTATTTTTTTAATAAATTAAAACAAGAATGGATTTTGTACCAACAAATGTATGATACCCCAAGAAGTGGTAATGTTCTTCTAAAATCATTTTTATTTAGTTTCCTTCTCCATATCCATCAATTCCTAATAAAGAATTATTATATTATATCCTCAGTATAATGAATATACTAATATGTTATTTTGTTAATTGTAATACCTAAATAATTATATACTTCAACAAAATGGGTTATGAAATCGTTATTCTTGTGCACAAAAGACTGTCACCTCACTAACTGATGTAATTCATATTTTCATTACTAATTTTAATGGTTGGGAATAATGATAGAAATAATATTTTTTTATACATATTTGATATTATTATAGTTTTTTAACTATTATATTACTTGTACCTTCATCGATTTCATTTTTTCGAAATATGATATCATCACTCATATGTACAACAGACTACCGAATCGTGATGAGATTTGATTAGTTTATGCATTACATGAAATGTATAAAGGATGGGTTTAAACATCATTTATGATGCATATGATAGAAAAATACCACTTTAATGATAATATGTATCATTTAATATTCATTCGTCCAAATTGATAAGAAAATTAAAAATAGTAGTCGTACATACACATGGCCTTCGATCTCTAGGAACAATGATTTGTATTTCTTATCACTAAATTTTATGTACCACAATAAATATTTATATATAATGAATATATATGATATTTATATAATTATTTATATTTTGGATATTTTGAAATCATGATTTATGTAACTGTTCCAGGAACAATAATTCAAAACATATATGACAAAACAAACATGTTATTCCCAGAAACATTTCCTTGACATGGAATTGTTAATAAATGGGTAATAAAAGGTCATAAAAAATAATTTATGGTATTATATATATGAATAAGTTTCTATAATATATGTATAATAATATTATCTTTATTATACATAAGGTTAATTATGTATGATGTAATTCATGACATTAGGTAATGAGTTTTCTATTCTCACTTTTATTTCTGCGTAACTTATGACATACTCACCATTTTTTGTTTTTTGTGTTGTATATACATCACTATGAAATTTTATATCATGAATTTAAATTATATAA
Source organism: Viscum album (assembly GCA_963277665.1). Taxonomy (NCBI): domain Eukaryota; kingdom Viridiplantae; phylum Streptophyta; class Magnoliopsida; order Santalales; family Viscaceae; genus Viscum; species Viscum album. The sequence continues at coordinate 536,095,235 of OY728126.1, forward strand.
GTACATTAAAAGTTTCAATTTATTTTATAATTTGACATATTTCGTGATTCAAACGTTACTCAAGTAGTAAGGGATTGTTGTTCCCCTTTTACTTTCTGTGAGGGAAATTTCATATTCATTAGATGTTAATTTTATATGGTGTATATAATTCCCATGAATTAATTTTATGATGCTTATAAAATAATTATTATTATTTACATATCAAATTTATTATCTGAATTTAATGGGTGTTACTATTTAAAGGATTACAAATCGGCATGGTAATTTTGTCTCAATTTTTATTTCTCTGATACGTATATTGTGTTTTTCATCTATCTTATTTCATGAGGTGTGTATAAAACACCATTGAAATTTAATGGAACAAATTTAATTATACTCATGATATTTTTTGTTAAAATATATCTTATTACATTTTGGGTCTTATTAATCTTATAAAATTGATAAATATTTTATGTTACAATATCATCCTTCATAGGGATTGTTTATGATTAAGTATCCAATGTTGAAAATTATTATATAACACTCAATAATTATTGTAAATTTTACAATACTATGGCTATTTATGATATAATATCTTAATATTAGTATTATTACACTCATTTTTTTACATGATATAATTTATAAAATGTTTGTAAGAATACGTGAATTTATTTATCTATTAGATCTGAAATCTGAATTCTTCCAAAAAACATGTTTTCTAAAAATATTTGCAAAAGAATTTGTAAAATAAATTTTAATATAATTTTCAATGAAATATAAATTGAATATTCTTTAGGACTAATTTTATTAAGAAATATATTCAAATATTTATTTATATGTTTTTAATGAAATTTTCAATGAAAAATACTTTCAAAATGTTTTACATTTTAAAAATACTTTTTCAAAGTGGAAATGATATTATCTTCATGAAATGTCTTAAATGGTATTAATGAAATTTTTTTCATCTAACAAGAAGTCCATTTGTGTTACCTATTCCTTATTGTGTATATGATTCATTGACTAAAAATGGAAATTTTATTGAACATAAAGAGTACAACATACAAATTAAATTCATATTCTTTCTTTTAGTGATTTATCACTATGATGAAAAGTTATTTATGAAACCCATTCCTATCACATATTTTACACCATGATAAAATTATTATGAAACCCACATATTTTAATGGGTTATTCTATGAGTAATTTTTTATGATACCCATTTCATTTCATGGGTTATTATTTGATGAATTCTTATCATTTGTGGCACACATGTTTATGATTCTCATTACCCGATAGGTAGATCCTATATCTACATAAAATGGAGTAGGTAATGATGGGTAACTCATGATTATATATGTTCTGTGTGATTCCAATTACATGTTCTAAATGTCATACAGGAACCATATGACAAGTTCACAATATTATGAGAGAACATGATTACATGTTTAGAATATCATGCATGAAACTGATATATGTTTACAATGTTATTCATAGATCTGGTGCCTATATTAATACATTGAAAAATCATACTAGGAATCTCATAATAAAGTATTTAATCATTTAGATGTATTCTTAAACAATACACATAAATTATTCCCACATTATATTTGGATACACAAACTACAACATAATTTCATTCAAGAATATCATTATTCCTTCTTGAATATTCTTTAATATATTTTGTAGTATAATTTATTGATTCATGGGAAATAAAAAACATAAGGGTAAGCTCAAATACTATGTAAGGGTTATATAAAATAGAAGCTATCATGAATCCTAGATCATAATCAATATAGAATGTGAAATTACTACACACACGTTCCATTTAACAAATTTCACTAGAAAAATCAATAAAGAATGGTAAATAACTGAAAACACATTTCATTTATTCAAAAACCTGACTATTATATTTGGATAAGTCTTAATAAATATGAAAATGTAAATAACTAAAAATATATTCTATTTAATCAATAAAATGAGAATGAAATAAAACCAGATATAATATCATATAGAAAATATCAATGATAAAAATAACTAAATTCCTAATGAAGAAAATAATTAATTAATTGAAATCATGTTTTCCACTTTCATGTTATATCTACTATCATGATCAATCCTCACGGGAGTTTAAAAAGATGGGTTGAAATCCATTAACTATGGTTATCCAATTGATTAATCCCATGAGAATATCAATGCATTTATATGCTATATGTAATTATGGTTCACCTATTTCATGGACTCCCACGTAATTCCTCACACATCAAATGATAGATCAAATTAATAAATAACATTCTATATCATCCAATATACATATTTTGGAGAGAATGTAGATTTATCAATATTTTCCTAGATTGAAAAATATGTTTCAATATAGAACATTGTATGAAGAAATGATGTATGACTTAAAAAATAAATAAATAGATGATAAGTAATTTGGATATTTTGGGGGAAATTTAAGGTCAAATAATTATAGGAAAGTGAATATTTCAAGGTAATGTTATTGACTGAATAAATGAATTAAAGAAGTGAATTTCAATACTATCCCTGTTAAAAATTATCATAAACCATCTAGAGTATGAATAATGATGGTATTAATACAATAAATCCCAAGTGGATTATATATAAAATAATAAATTTTTTCTTTTGATAAATAGAAATAAAATAGATGATATTTATAATAATTCTTGAAGAAAATATTCTTTTCAGTTTGAAAAATAATTTTTAAAACATAAAACATTTTTAAAATACTTATCTTTGAAAGTAAATTTTAAAAATACTTGAAATTGTATAATATTAGGTAAAAAGTTTTCTTTAAGAAGATCTTGGTATACTTGAAAATGAAGTATCAATGAAATGATCGTCAAAATGGTGGGTAATTTCATTCTTGTTATAAAATTTAAAAAGAAAATTATTTTTTCAATATAAAAATGTGATATTGATTAATTTCAAAAAAATTAAAATGGGTAAAAATGTATTTAATAAGTATTTTTCAAAAATATAAAAAATTGATAATAATATATTGAATATATGGTACCAATAGAAATTAGATTTTTGACCAAAGACTGAAATGAACTAATATATATTTTAGAAAAAAATAAAAATTATTTTAAGCACTTATTATTGAAAAAATTGGAGAAATACTTGAAAATATCATTAATAAATAGTTTATAATAATATTAAAAGGGTTTATTAGAAAATGATCAACTAATTTCATATAATTTTTTTTTCAGGAATTAAAATTCTTGATTAGAATTAGATTGTAAAATAAATCCTCTTAACGATCATAATGTTGAAGTGGTAATTAATCAATGATAAAATTATGTTTATCATATTAAAAACCACATTGAACAAGTTATGATGAAAACCAACCTAATCAAAAGTCCTTATACACTTTATAATAGAATATCAATGACAGTGAAGAACTAATAAAACCAAATGAAAAAATCAAGTCATGAAATTCATTACCACTTGGTAAATTTCAAGTCAAATCACCTTGGATATAATTCAAATTAAACATAAAATACCATTATTTTAATGAATAATGATATAAAATTTAAAAGGGATAATATATATACTATATACAATAATATGGTTCATAACAATACAATAATCCTCAATGAAATGATCATGAGAATAAATACCTTACCATAATTATGTCTCATCACATTTGTTCATTATATTCTTAAAAAATTAACTTACGATAATAATTTTATTTCTTAAGAACCTTTTTCAATTTTATTTCTTAAGAACCTTTTTCAATTTTATTATTCCTTTTACTTCACTCATTATGACTTTTTAATCAATTTACGATAACATTAGATGTTTTCAGGATATTTGACTTATGTTTCAAAAACGAGTTAAGAACGTGACTATTGGTATAAGATGTCATTATTTAAACATATCCATAATAATAATCATGAAATAATTAAACTATTGATAAATCAATTAATTTTTTTAGACCAGTCATGATATATGACCCTACAAAATTTTCTACGATACAATAATGGAGATGGTAGGTTGTACATATGCATAAGTAGCGTTTCCAATTTTTAATGATCATCATGGAAATGTGGTAATTAATATTTTGTCTTTAAATAATTATTATAATATCATAAATAACATATTATTTCTTTAAATATACATATATATTTATATATATATCATATTTGTGGTGTGGTGATGAAAAGAGTGTCACATCAGTCCGAGAAGGTGGTAGTCCACACGTACATGGACAATGTCAACATTGTTAAGTTATTAAAAATAAAATGATATATTATATATTATGAATAGTTATTTTTTCATTAATATAATAATTATATCATTTATATTAAATATATTTATAAAATTTAATGATATTTAATTCCATGCAATGTATTTTTTAAAGATAAATCACATCACATCGCAAGGTTGTAGTCCACCAAAACACACGAGTGACATTATCTTATCTCATCCGTTATGAAAAGTAAAAAAGTAAAAATATAATATAATGAAAAAAAATGTTATAATTATTTTATAAATATTATATATATATGTAATTACTTTATATCCGTCATCATACATAACAATGAAATGTAGTCATAAAAAAATTAATGACATCGGTTCATGAGGCAGTAGTTTACTATACACAGTAATGATGATTTCATAGCCCATTTGACAGAATTGGGTATTATTTAACTTCATTAAATTAATATACAATGTTTCATTATATGGTTTATTCTTATTTTATTATATCATCATGTTTTAATAAATATTAAATTAGTTTTATGAATAGATAAAATAAAAAATGTTTATTGAAGAACATTACCTCTTCTGGAGTTAAACCCATTAACATTTCACCAAAACCATTCCTAAGTCAACATTTCGTAAAAAATAAGACATATATGTTTACTTAATGGATGTTTTTAAGTGATTTGGTATGTTATAAGAATAAATAGATAGTTTAATGGTTTTAATAAGAGAGGATATAGGGTGGCCTTTATAATTGAGGTGAGTGGACCATATTTTAATTATTAAAATAAAAATGGTTTACCCAATTTTTTTTAAATGAAACAAGTGTCAAAAATGAATTATTATAATGAAATAAAAATTAAAGGTTCTAAATATGTCCATAAAATATATTATAATGAATTTTTTATGTTATGGTAACCCTTATATTTTTTGATTATCTCCCTGAAAATCCATTTTTACATTAACCACGGTAAGAAAGTTTTACAATTTTCAATATTCATTTTGGGTAAAAAAATAAGTTGACCTTATTAAAAAATAAAAAGTACATTGACTAAAATATTTAATAAATTTTCTTATGTTAAACTCAAATAAATTAATAATTTTAATTCAAATTTGATCCTATAGATGTCTTGCGAAATTTGGGTTTTAAATAAATAATGTTCAGAAGTATACAATGTCTGTATATATAATTCTATATGAAAAATAATTCATTTGGAATAAATTTTATCAATTGATATATATTTTAAATAATTTAACCTTAAAACTAAATAAAATAAAATTTATTTTTGTAAATAATTTAAATGAAAATGTAGTTTTAATTAAAATTCTATATTTTTTAATATTCATCACAAAATTAAATATTTTGAAAAATTCCAAATATTCGCCCAAGTAAATTATTATATTATGATTTCAGAAATTAAGTTGATTTTATCCGATATATTTTCAGAAATTATTAAAAATTAATTTTATGTTATGTACACAATGGGCGATTAATCCATCATTTAGAATAATACCATTTTCAGAAAATATTTCTTTATCTTTTATATTACTACTATTTTATTTTTAATTAATAGTGAACTTTTTTAAAATTTTAGTGTGTAATATTTATAACAAAAAGTTTAAAAACTATTTTAAAACTAAATACAAAATATGGTTTATTTTAACTTAGGGTTTCGTGTTTTGTAAGTTATCAAAAAGATTAAATTTAACGAAATATATTCTGTGGGTTATTTAAAATCAGTGTTGCGTATACAATATACTGTTGAATAAAATTATCTTATTTTATAATTTTGGGTTTTTTTATAGTGATACTTAAAGTGGTCTCTCATCAAATGTACATCATATAAAAAAGAACAAGCATATGTAAAAATATATTTCAATATAATGAAATTTTAAATAAAAAGGCATAATATAAATAAGGTAGTAGAATAATGAGAAACATTTCCCAAATAATGGCTTATGTAATGGTAATAGATTGTATATATGATATATTATTCTTCAATCATCCATTTTAAAATAAATTGATATTTTATAAATGCATTACAACATAACCAATTGTGATAGAAAAGGCTATTTAAAAATAAGGTTCTTGAATGGGTGAGAGGTGAGAGACATCCCTTACCTTGATATGGAACTACTAAAAGATTATTAGGTGGTTAATAAAAATATGATGAAACCATTGTAGAGTCATAAAGTGATATGGTTAGAGTAACATTGTTCTTTAATGGATTTTGTGAATAAAAATGCGATATTGGGTGAGTTTTATTATGAAAGAGAGGGGAATTATTTAGTAATTTTCTAACATAGGTTTAGTAATATATATGATAAATGAATAAAAATAAAAAACTATACCATAGAATAGAAATTGACTTTTACCAAAAGATATTTTATTTAATTATTTAATATTACAAAGAACCAAAACTCGTAAAATAATACCATTATCAGTGTGGAAATGAGTCACATTCAAAAAGAAATGATTTTAATAATTAAAATATAATAATGGTTTTAGAGGATCCATTAAAGCTTTATAAAATTAATCAAATACCATAAACACACATTATTTTAAATTTTAATCATGATTTGGGTCAGGGATATTTTTAGGGCATATATCAGATAACCTTTAGTTCACTATGATGTAACAATGAATCGAGTTTATCTATATAGTATTTAATTTTGCTAAAAAATATGAATGCCTCTGAATATTAAGATAAAATTACTGTCTGCTAATATTTACATGATGAATTTAAAAATATTTTTTAATTTTCTTAAAAATTCACTAAATTATTGAATTTACACTATGAAATAAAAAATTTCACTTACTATAAGGTATTGTTTTTTACAATAATAGTTATTAGAACCATATAAAAATTACACATGACATTATATAATTATATTATTGTTTATATTTCAATAAAAATTATATGATTGTAATTTTTTATTGAAATAACAATTACTTAAACATTAATTAGTTTATCAAAAATTGTGTCTTAATTGAAAAAATTTATTTTCCAAAACGATGATTTCTGATTCGGTATATAAAAATTGCATTTTAATTAAACTAATTATTTAATAATTTTTAACACATTAATAATAGGGATAAATATAATATTTTTTTAATTAAAAATAAAATATAAAAACTATTACTACTGTGATCTAGATACATATCTATTTGTTGCACTAATGAATTCCTAAGAGTGTAATGTCAGTGTTTGTGGTAATTTCTTCGGGTGGTTCATTGAACATGGTTTGGTTCCTGATCAGTATGATCTTGAAATTATCCCATAAATATTTTCTCCCATGTTTTACATTTTGAATCTCATCTTAGGCTTAGTCATGGTAAATGTCTAGTGAGTCTATCTCCCATGAAATATTTCATAAATGGGCTTCACGGGGTATGATCCTACCAGTCAAGACCGTCACATCCTTTGTTTCCATCAATTGGATATATCATACCCATTTATATATACTAATCATAATATCAGTATAAAATTATTATAAAATCAAAGGTTATGATTGTTAATTGAATTTAAAATATGACTGGATATAATGGTTCAAAAACCATCAAAGTTTATGCGTTTTCAAAAATTTCAATTTTTAATAAGGTATTTACATTTTAAAAGAGGGAATTTCATTTATGAAATTTTGGATTCATTATAAAAATATTATGTTGGAAATTTTATATTACATATGGAGTTTTCATGTTTGTCATTGAGTCTTTATTTAGTTGACTTCCAGGATGAGACAAATCTATATCCCGATGTAGGGAAATCCAACACCTAGACTAGTCAGGCAGTTTGAGATAGTGGAGGGGGCTAGTCTAGTGGTGTATTGTTTGGTCCTTACACAATGATACAGTGACATGAATGATGTGTTTAATGTGTCATATCATAAACAATATCATCCTAGACCTTGTCACATTATAGATATTGAAGACATAGATCTAGATGTGGATGCGTCCTTTGAGAAGCATTTCATCAATATCGTGGACCATAGTGAGAAGAATATCCAAGGGATAGTCATGATGTCTATATTAAGTGTGTTGATTTTTTTATATCTTATGAGTTTTATTTATTTATAAAATAGAAAATAACATATCTTATAAATAATTATCAAAAATTATTTATATTTAATTTTATGAATTATAAAAATCATTTATATTTAATAATAGTCAATTATTATAGATTGTATATAAATATAATTTCATGTATTTAATTTTTTACTAAATATATCCTCTAACCTTATAGAAATTGTTTACCATAAAAAAAATATTATTTAACCTTACATAAGTTTCATGAATATTTCATTACCTTTAAATAAGTCTATTTCTAGTTTTACATATATTTGAATTACCCAACATGAGTATTGAAACCAAGATTTTACTTTTATGAAACCTATATGATACCTTTATAAAATAATTTTAAATGTTTACATTTAACTTAATTTAAGTTGTTTTGTACCATTAGGTATGGTTTTAGAGTTATATTCAATACTTTTTTAATTATTGTAACTCTATGATTATGCTTATGTAAGAATTATTTAATCATAATGTAAGTGTCATAATCCCTCAGACATGTATTGCATTACCCTTACATAAGCTTGAGAAATTTCTTTCTACCATTATATAATGCATGTCATACCATTAGGTAGTTCTTGTTAATTTCATTTTACTTTTATTAATACATCTTATTTTTCATGTTACCTTTATGCATGTATTCAAAATATCTTTACACATAAATTTAGAATACCTTTATGTATATTTACCTTTAAGAATGATTTATAATGTGAGATAAAATGATTTATGTATAAAAGTTACCATTAGGAATCCATTACATAGTAAATTTTACCCCATGTTATATATTGAATTCCAATGTTTACATTTAGAGGTATAACTTCATAACTACTTGTAGTATGTCCTTGTAACTCAAGGTAGAAACCTATCTTGAATAAGAAGTATCTCTCTTAGAAAATAGAAGTGCAAACACTTTGTAACTAGAGTAAGTTTTTTCCTTCGGTATCAATATCATATAATCTAATTGTAGTCTGTTTATTAGTGGTATCATGACCAATAATTATAGAATCACTATTTACTACAGCTAATAGCACTCTATTTCAGCAGTAGTAGTATACAAAATATTCTACTGTAAGATAAAAGTTATTTTCGTTTTTATTTTTGAATAATATATAACCTATTTTATGTTATTTTTATAAATTTACAAAATATATTTTTCGAAAATATATTTATATATTTGTTAAAATATTATGAGAATGATCCTTTATACAAAACACAGATGAATCATTTATATTATAATGATTTGTTAATGTAATTTTTTTACATTTTAAAAAATAGAATGTTTGTTAAATAAATTATTATTATTTTTACTATTATTATAATACAATTTTTCATAAACTGTTATATTGGATGTATTTTGGAATTACATCATGCCGCAATAAAAAATATTAATATCTCACTAAATATGGGTTTGATAAATCGAATTATAGGTAAATGGTATTATTCAATAAATATTATTTTATATCATTTAAAAATGTGATTGGTTATCTAGACTCTCTTTTATACTCAATATGATCTAGATGTATGTAGTTCGTGAATATCCATTAGAATACAATCAAGGGGAAATGTGACTAAATAAACTCAATAAAATATATCCATCATAGAGAAGATTCATACATAAAAATGAAACATTCATTCAGTAATTGTTAATTACTGAAGCCCTACCTCCACTGAATTATACAATGTTCTTAAGCTGCATAAATAATAATAATCATCTACTCCAATACAGTTCTTAATTTCATTCCATTTTTCATTGTTGTATATTTTCATTACACTATTTGTACCTCTAGATTTGGTTTATGATATTCCCAATCCAAATGATATCATCCTAGATTATTATTCCAATTCAGAAAGAATGTTGGGTTGTGACACCCTAACATATGTCAGGTGGGTTGTGACTCTTATAAAAGTCAGTAGTGTCATATTTCTAGATAAGAAAAATGTATTTCAATAACTTGGTTACACTAGCTTGTGAGAAAAAGATACTGTTATCAAAAGATTATCATACATATATAAAAGTGAGTCCCAGTGAAAACTATATTCTCACCAATTGTAGAAGATTGATGAGTGAACTCGGATCTCTTAGATTCTATTGACTATAAAAATATCCTTCTCTCTTCATTTAATTTTTACAGTACTATTTATTTTTTATGATTTAATTTTCTAATAATTATAATTCACTTAAATTTTGTAAAAGGACTATTCACCCAATCTCTACAGAATATTTCCTTAAAACTATGACCGAACAATAGTTATTAAAGGGTAGTTCAATTTAAAGAGTTGGTTAGTGTTTACTATTTTATTATATTTTTGAAAAACAATTATCCTATACCTAATAGTCAATTGAATGATCCATTTCTTTATTATAAAATGTCATGAAATTTAGTTATCGAATCTTATCCGAACACATTATTTAAATGGAAGTGATTAAATACAATGTAAAGAGTGGTTGGAGGAAATTCAAAAAAATACAGTTCTTCAAAATTGGCTTATATTTGAAAACCCAATAAAAATTTTTTAGAAGTTCAATTAGTATCTCTAACCAAAAATTATTCTATAACCTTCCTTCTAAACTATAATTTTAGTAGTTAGATATTTTAGTACTTAATAATAAATATTTATAACCATATTTAAATTTTTTAAAACTACTTTTAGATATACAAGTTATTAAAATTCACTCATTAATGAAATAAGAAGTTGTAGAGAACTAAACCGGTCATTCAAAAGGATGCGATTCAGGAATTTAGTTTGAATGATCAAGAGATAATATATTATATATAAAAATGATTCACAGAAATTATAAATGGTATGGTTTCACTTTGGGAATCCATAAAAGAATAAAGGTATTATCGAAAGAATTCATCAAGATATTCCTTAAATAAGTCACTCAAATATGGTATTGATTTAAGAGCATAACAATTTTAAAGAATATTTAATGGATTAATTGATTGATTAACTTACACGATTCAAGATGTATTGGTGAAATATAATAGTGAATAAAAATAAAAATAAATGGTATATCATTAAAATCAAATAATTTTTTTATAAAAGTTCTTTGAATTCTTTGTTTCATAAAAGGGATAACGATAATATAGAAAATTTTACTAAATGAGTTTATATGTATATGAATGGAAATATAGGATCAAAGAAGTATCACAGAATAGATCATCTAAAGGATTAAATGATGTTAGAAATGTAATAGTAGTAAATATAATTTTTATAATAAATATTTTCTGAGTATATGAAAATGGAAATATAAAATCATATTTTCTAAAATTAAAACAAGAAAGAAAAAAAGAGAATATTAAAATAAGGAGTTAAAATTATACTATCATAATAGTTACAATATCAGAAAGGAGAAAAACAAGATAAGTAATGATTCTGACATTGGAAAATAATAATCAAACAAATTATTATTGTAAGTGAAATTAAATAATTTATGAACATATTCTGATTATAGCTTTGGTTATGAGTCTGATATTAAAGCAGAAGTTAGATAATTTACTAAAAAGATTGATAATTCTCAAAATTTTATTTCAAAGATTTATAAACTATTTCAATAATTGAAAAGATAGAATTATAATATTAAATAATAAAATAGAAAAGGAAATATTGATCCATATGAAATGTTGAAGATAAAAAGGTTGTAGATTTTGAACTTATAAAGATCAAAATAAGAATTATATAATGAAATATTTATTTCCAAAGAATTACTATGATAAAGAATGTATGTTTCAGTTAGTTTGTGATTATATTTATAAAATTTAAAATGTATTTAATAATCTGAAATAATAAAAAAAAGAGATTAAGAAATATAGGATCATGATCAATTGCGAAAATCTATAATGATAAGGAGGTTATTCATAAAATGAATGAAAGCCTTAAAAAGGAAATTATTCGATTAAAAAAACCTTAAAATTTTTTATTCATGGTTATAAAATTTTTGATATGATGATGTTTATAAAAAGGAAATAACTATAAAACTCTATGTGGTTATAATAGTCTGATTTTAAAGATAATCAAAAATAGTTTTTTTTAAATATTAAAAGGGACTCTTTCATATGATACATAATTTAGATATAATATAAAAGGTGATTATGAAATGAAATGTTCATTAATATTTAATTAATTATTAATCCATATTTGAAGATTTATTTCTACAAATAAATATTCAATATTTCATAAAAATAAATGACTTAAATTAATATGGTTTTAAATGTTTTATCAATAATATCGTTAGACCAAAATATCTTGGGTACCAAAACAACTATCTACTAAATCTATTTTAAACTCTACCCACCTATAATGTTTTAAATATACATGGTATATGAAAAATGAGTATTATAGGAATTATACCAGTGTTATTTGTAAATTTTTATCTGTTAATTCATGTGATGGATGTACTATCACACACAATGAATACTCTAAAGTAATGTTCATAGGTTTTGGAGAAGAAGTAATAATCATATAAGTTATAATTTCTAATGTTCTGTATATAATGGGCTTAAAAAAATTTAATTACTATCTCAAAACATTTTGGTAAAGTAATTAGTGTGATATTTAATGATAATAAATATCAGGGTTATTAATTTAATATTGTCTTATTTTATGATAATATAAAAGAAAATATCTAAACATTAAAATTTTCAAAAATAAAATAACAAAATGGAATTTGTTTTAATTATATTGAAATAAACAAAATTATTTGGAAAACTTTTTGGCACATGCTCACCTTTGGATATTATATAACATGGATGAACATGGATTTGTTCTTGAAATTCCAAACTTCAATAAAGTATGTATTTTTTTGATATTATTATCAAAAGGGAAATAATAACCATGATATTTTAAAATCTATTAACAATATTAATATAATAATATATTTATAATTTATTTATCTAGATTTATTTGTAAACATGACTACATATGGTTTAGGTAGTGATTGTTTTATGTAATTGAAGACGATTTTAGTATATTCACTTGGGCTAATTTCCTTTCTCATAAAAGTAAAATGCTAAAATACTTTATTACATTATATAGGATTATTAAAAATAAAAAAAATACATTTTATAAATTTAATGATAAGTGATAATGGTGTAGGATTTGTTAAATTACTTTTTTAGAAATATTTTTTAGATAATGGATACTTCCATAACTTTCTTTCTTTTAGATCACCATAACAAAATGTTGTTTATAGAGGAAAAATATAACTATTCATGAAATGGAAATAACTATGCTAAATAAATTTAATTTCCCCTAATATATTTGTTCTAAATTAGTTACTTATTATTATTATATTTCAAATGAAGTTTACATTATACCCATTTCAAAGAAAACTAAATTACAAATTTTTAATAAAAGAAATCCAATATTGGTCACTGTAAATTTTTTTTGATGCCGAGTTCTTATTTTAAATACTAAATTAAAATTGGATAAGATATATGATATATGTGGTCAAGCTATTTTCCTAGGATTTTAATTTAATAATAAATTTTTTAAAGTTTATACAAATAAAATTGTGCCCATGGAGGAATCAATGAATCTAAATTTCATTGAAGCTAATGAAAAACATAATTCATATTCTGATTATACAGATGAATAATTTAGAGTTATGTTTTATAAAATATAAAACATAAAATGATAATACATTAATTGAGGGGTTTAAAATTTATTCTAAATTTGGATTAATGAATGGGAATCCTCGTAATGTTTATTATTTATAGAACGTAATTATAATGATTAATTTGGAATAACAACTATAAAATTAGTTTTTATTTTTTGAACTAATTCAATATTTGTTAATGATTTTGTGCCTATTAATGTTAAATAGAAATTTAGTGATTCAAATTTGATAAATTATATGCTGGAATATAGAAATTAATTTGAACAAAATTTTTATAATTTTTATTTTTCATATATTATTTTTGGATATTGTATGGATTATTTTTGAGAGTATGTGCTAATTTGGGGTGAGATTTCGAGGCTCCGTGTGTGAATAATAATAGTTTGAAATATATTAAAATTTTAAAATATCACACACATGTAATTTTCTAAAAAAGTGGAATACATTCTAAACGGATGTCCGTATTAGAAATATAAGGGTATCGTTGAGTTTATAATGTGTGGTTTTCCCTAGGAACGAGTTAACTTTACCCATCACAGGCATAATATAAGAAAAAAAATAATTTTTTTTCCATTTACATAGTGAACAACAGCATAATTCTCTTTCATTAAAGATATGATAATGAAACATTTGTACGTTTAGTTGTATAACCCTACAAATTATTTGAGATCCTTGAACAACATGGGGGTAAATTCCTCTGACGAAAGACTCTTAGATCAAGGATCATTGACTTGAATAGGATGGAATCAAAATAAATGACAAGAAATTATTAACCAACATCATTATTCATCATAAATTGATCCAAATTTAGGTAGGACATTCATTTTTTTTTCTTCCCCGTTCATGATTTCTAAGAAGAACTCGGATCAATCAACTAACAGATTGATTTGTGGATCCTGGGTATTTTAACATGGGATAGTTTAATTGGTGTTTTAGATATTTTCCTTTTAATTCAAATTTTTCATCCATCATTTTTCTTTCTAATGTAAATGAATCGATATTTTACACAAACAATGATCGAGGTTCATTCGTCTTATCGTTCTTGTGAATTTATCACATGGTTTACCCTCTTTACAGTGGCTAGGGTTTCGTGTATGAATTAAGGATCACACGGTGTGTAACCTAGTTATACGATGTGTGACACATCCCTGGAGAATCTGTGTATAACTTTAAAGGTACACATACATGGTTTGAACTATACAGGTTGGATCATGCAATGTACTCCCCCACAAAGATATGACATTTACCAAATACATGGGATATGCCATGTACAGTTACCTGGGATCATGTACACCAGTGAGATCGATGTACTGGAACATTGGTAGACTACACTGGCATCAAACATGTCATTTACTTCTATATAGACATAGGTGTGATACAAGGTTCATTTAAACGAGAGGAACTCATGCTGAATGGAAAAGTCATGTGACTACGACCACACGTTGTGTGCTTTTTTAAACATGTATTGGAGCCCTTGTACTCTATATATTGGACATGTTTTATTAAGTTGTCCTCTCATTAAACTTTCTCTAAGTGTTTATATCAAAATGTATCAGACTCCTAGGACTACGATTCCCTCAACGTGACTTCTTTGATAGAGTTTATGAAATCACTCCGATAGGCCCGGAGTGAGATCCTCTATTCATCTTCATTTTCAAGGTGGAGTTCCTCATGTCATTGTGACCAACACTACATGGGAGTCGATCCAACACAATACGAGTTAATCCATATTGAGTTATTGGTATCACCCCATGTCATTCGAAGTGATATTAATGTATGTATCATATTCTATTCAGACATTTAGAGAATAGTTTCTCATGATGAGACATAATGCGAACTTCCTCTCCGAGGAACATCATCGTGGTTATCGGAAAGAATAGTGTGTTCTCATGGATGAGTTCCTTGGTTACTCTTCAAGTTGTAATATTAAGCGGGTATATTATAGTTGTGAATTATTTTTAGATTGTGTATCTTAATTGTGTATATTTCTATATTCTTTTCATATTTTCTATAGAACCATCCCTATGTAGAGCTGACTGTATTTCCATTACTTTATGTTTTTTGGTTTTGGGGTGTCCTAGTGAGTATTGTTATACATACCATACTTGGGATTTTCCTATATGTGTTGTGTCTGGTGAATATGATCAAACATTTGACAATATCCTAGATATACTTGGACTAGATAGTTCTTAGTTAAACCAGGTAGATCGATGTGTTTTTCTAGGATGTTTTTATACCAATACATAGTACAGACCATTATGGATGGAATTTTGCATCAGACTCTTTACGGTGGGCTTGTATTTGGATCACTTTACATTATATTACTTCATTTCATAATTTGGTTAAGGGAATTAGATATATTAATACATGGTTATTTATTATTTTTACATTCAGCGTTTTATAGGCTTGAATATGTGTGTGTGTGTGTCTAGGTACTTAGGCTAAGGCCCCCCATACCAATGATATTCCTACTCGGCACTAGTTACAATCCCCTTTCCTGTAAGAGGCGGAATTGGGGAGTCATCACAAAATCCCCATTAGGATGAGTCATGGCATAGTGGTATCAAAGATGGTTGGTTCTACTGTAGGACCAAGAGTCTGTGAAATTGGTTTGGGGAAATAGTGTTATGTGTTTCATGTTCATCTTCAGACTATGAACTCCATTGTTGGTGTGGAGACTGGTGTATCTATACACTAGGACTCTGATCACCTTCATTACAACATGGTACATGAGAAAACTGGTTTCAGGGGAAAATATTATAGGAATTATATATGAATTTGTTGGGAAATCCATTCCCTTATAGATTTATAACTCTAGATATATACACTGACCATGGTACATCTTGTTTACTTTCAGTATTTCCACATGATGTCTTCTAGCTAAGATTAAGCATGATCATAATGATGATATATTCGGGGAAGAGGAGTTGTCACAGGGACCAGTTTCTAGGTTTTTACATCCCTATAGTGTTACATCTATTCCATCACCCATATGGTAGCATGTGGTACCCACAATAACATTGTATGAAGTTCACAGGCTAGGTGTGCTTCATGAGTTCTATTGTAGAAGACCCATCAGTTTTTGAGGTGATCCCAAACCACAGGTGCTATAGAAATAGATTGAAGTAGTTACCTGAGAATTCTGTCAAGTTACGACACCAAATGATCAGATGGTTGTCCTAGAGGCGAGCCTTTTCATGGATAATTATTGAAATGATGGGGTTTAATGGACACATATTATGATGAGGTGACTCTATAATGGTTAGAGATTGAGAATCTATTCAAAGGGGAGTTCCCATGAGCTATGATAAGGGCTATACATATCTAATAGACTCTTCAACTCGAGTCGGGCAGTGAAATTGTAGCTAAGTATTCATCGAGGCTTACCGACCAATCTAGGTACATGATGGATATGGTTCAAGATCAGTTCATTAGGGATCAGATCATTTAGGATGGTCTTTATAGAGACATCCTATCCAAATTTATCCCTATATTAATTCTTATATATGTTAGGGTTATAGAAAGAGATTTGGTGGAAGAGAGTTTCTTAGCTGATAATATATGACTTGTGGTTTCTAGTTGTGGGATATCAGAACCAAAGACCTCAGTAGTAGGGAGATGAAGTTAATCTTAGGGACCTTGATGTGTGAGATGTTTTAAAGGATTTGCTAGGAAATAGGCTCTATAGTTCATGGATCACATGGTGGGTATATTAATCATTGAGAGTGGTGGTGCTACTCATGTGGAAATAGGGTACATCATGATTGAGATCGTATAATCTGCCAAATATCTGATAGAAAGACTGTAAATTGGCCATTGAGGAAGAGGTAGCAGTAGGATCAAATAGGTTTATAGTGTAGTGGATGTTTAAGAGGTGTTGGGATTGCAGGAGGTGGGGGTAAACACTTTTAATTATATCTATCACCACCACCGGTTGGTCCACACCAGGCTAAAGGAGCTAGAGGATGGGGGTGGGGACTACTGCTGGTGGTCGAAGCATATGACCGATAGGGTCCTGGAATGAATTAAGATACAATTTGTGTCTTGTCTGCCTTAGATGTAGTTCTGATAGACACATTTTTTATTACTTTATTTATTTCCACATACCTTTTATGTGGCATAGAGATTCTAATTAATCCCTAGGAATGACACTTATTCTTAGAGACTCCTATTAGAGATGACTTAGTGATCACACACTTATGAAGACAATGTAACATGTCTCTTGGAGTAGAGATTTTAGGTTAGAATATCTTAGTAGTAGGTTTGAGGCCTTATGACATCATTCTTGTTATGGAACGATAATCCATATTTAATGCCAAGATTCACCATTTTAGGTGAAGGATGTGGTTTGTCGCAGTGATGGAACCAGTTATTCCATTGATGGTGAAAAAGAAATACCAGTAAACGAAGGATGGACTCATGCATAGTACATTATAGCTTATTACTCATCAGTTGGATAGAATAACCTAGTGTGTAGAAATTTTATGAGTTCCTATTTTTCTAAAGTGGTGGGGAATTACTAGTACTTCTTCCCTAAGGATGTTCTAGGATTACCTCCCCATTACTAGATAGATATTTTTATGGATCTACACTCCAGAATGACATTGATATATGCACCAGTCTATCAGATTTATCTCATAGTTCTTCATGAGCTAAGGGTGCAGTTGGAGGACATACTGAGGAAGTGATTTGTTTGACCTAGTGTTTCACCCTTGGAAGCCATAGTTTATTTTTCAAAAGGCATATGGGAGCTTGAGGTTGTTTATAGACTACCATTGCATGAACCATGTGATAAAGAAGAACAAGTATCCACTACCGATGATTGATGACATATTTTATTAGCTGAGAGAGGATCAATGATTCTCGAAGGTTGACCTCAGTCCAAGATATCAATAGTGGGGAGTACGGAATGAGGATATACCAAAGATGACAATAAGATATCCCTCTGGTAACTACGACTATTTGGTGATGCCCTTTGGCATGACGAACACCCCAACGGTGTTCACGGGACACAGAAATCATATCATTTAGGATATAGTTTATCGGTTTTTGTATTATTCATTGATGGTTTCTTTGTGTGCTCAACATCCAATGAAGATCACACAAGAAAATCTATGATTGCTCTGTAGGTATTCAGAGAGCACTATATTTACATAAATTTCTCAAAATATTATTTTTACATTGAGGTGGTCCACTCTATAGGAAAAGTTATCTCTACTGAAGTATGAGTAGTGGACCCAACCAAGCTCAAGGTCATGTCCTCTTGGGATCCACCCAAGAACGTGATGGAGGTGTGGAGCTTCCTTCAGTTTGCAACCATTTACATGAGATTCTCTCATGATTTCTCCATAATATTAGCATTAATAATAGATTTTACTCGAAAGGGGAATCATTTAATATTGACTAAGAGGTTTCAACATACTTATCAGCAGTTGATGCTGACTTTGAAAAGTGGTCCCATATTGAGATTTCCTGAGGAAGGTTTCAAATAATTAGTGTTCGGAAATGCACCAAGAACGATGATTGGTTGTGTTCTTACATATTTGTTGGTGGGTTTTACCTATGGTTCACACTCGTTGAGATCACATGATAAAAACTACATATCCCATAATATTGATTTATTGGTGATAGTATTTGCAAAAAAGATGCGGTGACACGACCTCATAGTAAGCTAGTTTATCATCTATTCTAATAACAAGAGTTTCAAGTATATATTCTCTTAGAAGGATCTAAACATGAGACACATGCGGGGGAAAGAGCTCCTCTAAGACTATTCATTCAAAATTTACTATAATCTTATGAACGATAACATAAGAAAAGGTTCTACCAGTGAAATATCTTTTTCACAGTTTTTGAATAAGGCATCATAGAAGTTGGCCTCATTTTAGTTATCCTTGGTTGATTTATATAGAGAAGCAAACATTGAGTCGATGGTTGTCACCCCTCCATTCCTGTAGTTAGTCAAGGAGTTCCAACATGGAGACCCTAATTATGAGACATTACAGACTCATATAACAATAGGGTAGGATCATGGTGGATTTTCTAATGGTGGGGGCATGTTATTTTATTCATAGGATACACTATGGTACCAGTTAAGTTTCCAAGGGAGGTTCTGAGAGTGTTTTATACAACTCCTTCGGCGGAAAATGTAGTTGTGGAATAGATGTACCAGGACCTTCGATGATAGTTTTTGTAGTGATGAATGAATAATGGGGTTGAAAACTTTTCCTATTGTTGTCTCAATTATTATAATGGGAAGGTTGAGCACCAAGTTTTAGTAGGTTCATATCTACCACTTGAGGATCCATAGTGGAAGTGGGATGGGATGTCAATGGACATCATGATGGGTTTACTTCCTAAATCTAGGTGAAATTATGTCATATAGATGACCATAGACTTACTCACCATGTTGTTATACTTCTGAGATATATGATAGAAGAGTTTAGTAATGATATTGGTATGCCTCTATATTCTAGAGAAATCCCGACTCCATAGAGTTCCATCAACAATCATTTCTGACCATGATTTATTTTTCACATCCTGGTTGCGGAAAGGATTGTAGGAGGATTATAAGACTCAGTTTCACTTGAGCACAGTGTCTAACAACAGAAAAAACTACCAAACTGATCAAACCATTCATTTTCTAGAGGAAAAATTACAATATTGTGTGTTGGACATTGGTCATAATTGGGGAGATCAACTTTGATTGGTGGAGTTTGTATACAACAATAACTACCATTAAACAATTAGTGAGAACCCATTCAGAACTAATGGAACTACATTCCCTCATCCAGCTATGCTCTCCTACATTCTCTGCCCTCTTGGTGTTGGGGGATTTCTCCTAATATCACCATTAAGGGTTCATCTCTTCTCTTCACATCCCACATATTTACAGATAATCCTTTATGGATTCACCTAAAACTATAGGAAAATGGCTATATACTAATAGTTTTGAAAAAATATTTCGGTATAGTCACCCCTATACCCAAAGAATTACCAAAACAATGGGTAAAGGTATATTATGGGAGCCTAAAAGCAAATTTTTGGAAAAAATGGGTATTGGTTGTTTTCAAGTCTTATACCTAAGGATTTTCTAAAACTGTTAGAACATGGTTGTATTTAGAGACCTATATCCTTGGTTTTTGTAAAACCATGTGTATAGGGATGTCTTTTTAGGACCTATACCCACATTTTTCCAAAACCATGGGTACATGATTCTCTTAGAATTGTGGGGGGGGGGGAATTTGTAGGACACAATTTTTTTGGCAGGAACACATATTACAATGATTTATACTAATACCATGGTTTATATAAATATAAATATATAAATAAAAAGTTATATACCAATAAGAAAAATAGGGTATTTTTTAAGAACTATAAGAGTAAAGGGGCGTTCTAAAAATCTAATCCTGAGGGAAATTATTTCTTTGAAGCTATACACACAATTTTACTAACGGAGGGTATACATTAATGATAGGGTAGAGTGAACCAAAACCAAAAATTTCCAGAACTGTGGGTACAAATCACCGATATACCAATGCTTTAGTTCCCGTGTTTCCATGAAATGATGGGTATATCCTATACCTACAATTTCAATGGAAATAACCATGATTTCCAACCATGGGTATAGGGAAATTTTCTAGTATTTTAGTGTTCATATCCCTATTTATTTCTATGGCTGGTCCAAACTAGTTTTCTCATTGGTACTGCTCTCCAAATTTTCTTCAGTGGATGAGATTTGATCTTACCCAAGGAAATTGTTCCACAATCTAATCTCATGTTCCAAATAATCATCTACTATGGATCTAAGCATTAGATACTCATAGGTTTTGGTCTGAGACTTAGGTGTTTGGGGTTCTCTTGGTGTGTGCTTTAGTTATCTATTTGGGTTTTATCCCCTACTTTTTTTCCATTTTTTATATCATTAATGTATTCCCTTAGGGTTTCATCCCTGATTTTATGTAATTACCATTAGGATTCAGTCTTGTTTTTTGTGTTCTTTGTTCTATTTTGGGTGCTTTGATTTTATATTTTGGTCTATTTTTAGGTGGTCTCATAGATTAGCTCTCTCATGGTCTTCTCCCTCTATTTCAATTCTCTATCTCTTTCTCTCCACCACAACCTCCATGGTGGATTTACATGGTGGTCTCCCAAGTGCTTTGGGATATTAATTTGAGCAGTCTTGTGACTCACCATGGTATCATATTCAATCGACCCTGTGAAGATGAAGGTTTCCTTAGGTTATCTAGCATTGGGACCTTCGTTTCTTTGCTTTTTTATTGGTGATGAATGTTATCTAAAAAATTGGGGATGATTTTTGGTAGTTCTTTTTTAGTGTTATACTATTCTACGAAGTACTATTTTGGTTGTTGATTCCCATGGGGGTGGAATTCAATGGTGATGGTGGATGCTCCGATGATGACATTGTTGATGTGATCTTTTTCATTATTGTGGATATTGAGTGGGGTAGAATGAATCTGATGAAAAGTTTTATTTGGGGTACAGGTGTCATGAAGGGTGGCGATAATTATTGGGATGATATGTTGGCATACACAACTGGTGTGATTAATGATGCATAATTCATATCTCCAATTGATTCTAATCTTCTTGGATCAAGGATACGTTGTATTATGTGTCGTTCATGTGTTTTATATTTTAATTTTTAAATCTGGTGTGTATGTTTTTTATCTTACATAATTTTTTGGTTTCTTCTACTCCTCAAATAGTTTTTTAAAATAAAAAAGGATGATTTTGTAGTATGAAACCATTCAAGTCATTGTACGTGTGACCTTGTTGGTCGCCACATTGTTGGACTGTCCTAGGAGAGTGGGAACCCATGGGCCTAATGTTAGAGCAAGAAACTAATGAGAAAGACAATATCATCCAACATTAGATGAGAATTGCATAGACCTTTTTGATGTATTATGGTGACCAATGACGGAGGCCTTTAGAGTTTGAGGAAGGAGACCTTGCATTATTACATGTCTGAACTCGGCATGGATTATAAAGATTTTGATAGGACAGAATACTATCTCTGAGATTCATTATCCTTTTCAAGATACTACATAGAGTTGTTGAGGTGGAAAACAATTTATCTCTATATCCATACTTGGACTAGGTACATGATGTCTTCATTTTATTTTAGTTAAAGAGGTTCGATCATGACCCACCATATGTTATCGAATAGGGAGATTGGACATCGAGGATAGAACAACCTTTGATATGTACCCAAAATATATTGAGGATTGACATGAGAGGATCGATTGATGGTGATATAATCTTTTAGTATGTGTCTGGTGGTAGAATATGAACCTCTAAAAGAGAACATGGGTTTGGAAAGCTCATATTAATGCCGAGTACCAACACCTTTTTGTTTAGGCCATGTTTTGGATTCTCAGGGATTAAAACCCCAATGTTGGAGTGAATATAATGGCTTTTATTTTTCATTTATTATTTCTAGATATTATATGGATTATTTTTGATATTAAGAGCTCATACAACATGTGATTGTAAGACCTGGTGTTCTAGGAATAAATGTTTGAAATGTTTGAAATATATTATTTAGAATGAACACAATGTTTAATTAAAAAAATTAAATAACTTCTAAAAGGATTCCCAGATCAAAAATCTAAGTGTGTCATTGAGTTGAAAATGTGAATAGCACCCTATCAATGACATTACATCATATAGTCTGGATCAGTTATAAAAAATTTGTTGATGGAGTAAAATGAGTAAAATAATTATTTAATTTTTTTATTTGTTTTGTTGATGAATCGACAGAGTGACCTAAATTATTTTCCATAAATACACATATATAGAAAATTTTCACGGTTATCCTTATAATGCTGGGAATTTTTGGAGAGACATGGAGAGAATGGAGTGAAATTATATTGGTGGATGAAACCCAGATCGAGGATCTATAACTGAAACATGATGAAATTGAAGGTTCCGACCAACATCAATGAAACCACATCATTCATCAATAGGGATTGATTCAAATTGAGATAGGGATATTGTTCCATTTTTTCTTCCTAGTTCATGACTTCTATGATAAAAGAGGATCAAGTAAGTAATGGATTTATTGAACGATTGTATGAATTTCTAGATGGGTTAGTTTAATCAGTGCTTGGGGGATTTTATTCGTAATCAAAATTATTTATTATTTATTTGTCATTTAAATGGAAATGAATTGAGATAGAGAAGAAAATTGATTTTGGTATATTCCTCTTATATGATATTGTAATTTTCTAGCATGATTATTCATTCACCGTTGGTGTTATTCATTTTATTCATGGTTCTAAAAATCCAGATAAATCGATCATTGCACACCAGTTTTATGGTACAAGAATCCAAAATTGTACATATATTTTTCCCTAAAATGATGTGGGAGTAATAATAATGATGAAAATGGACCAGTTGATGTAGATACCTTATTTCGGTGTTATTTTATTTATAGTGAAGACAGAATAAAAATACTATTTTTTGTAGTGGATCTAAGGCCCAAAACCTTTAGATTCAATAATGGAATGACTCGAATATCCTCAATAATTGTTTTTAAAGAAATGTGATATTCAGATCAATGTCCAGAGAAACAACTTCAATTCAGTGATCTAGCACTTGATTTCTAGATAAATCCACATTACACGATTTTTAACCTGGATCTACATTTCATGTGGGTCCAATTTCTGGTAGCTAGGGTTTTGGGTAGGAGTTAAAGATCACATGGCATGTGACCATATCACATAGTTCTTGACCCCTCCCCAGTGACTATTTATGAACCTCAGAGGGTACATGGACATAGGTAGGAGTACACAGGTCGAATCACCTTGTGTACTAGTACAAGAGAAAACATACACAAGTGAGAACCATATACTAGTTTTCAGGCATGCGACATGGGAAAACTACACACCATGTACTTCTACACAGACCTGGAAAAGAGACATGGGTTATTTACTTGGGCAGAACCCGGGATTAAGGGACATGGCATGTGACCCCTACTGGAGGCCGTGTAATTTATTATATGTGTATCATTTCCATTTTCCTCCACATATTAGACAAGTTTCATTTTGTTGTGACCCCAATATTTTTTCCTGAAGGGTTAGAATGAAATCATCTCCCACCCTTAGTATTATGATCCCTTCGTCATTACTTCTTGGTTAGATTCCAGGGAATCCTTCTTAGAGGCCTAGAGTGTGACCATTTATTCAATATAATACACTAAGTGGAGTTCTTCATTGCGTCCTGAGAAACACTATGCAAGGGATGATCCTTTTCTTAGAGGGTGAATCTTGATTGATTTGTTAGTATAATCCTATGGCCTTGGAAGTGATTAAGATCATTGTAGCGTATTCCCTTCATACATCCAACATGTACTTTTTCATGACGAGACCCGATGAGAACATTCTGTAGGATGGAATTCAGTAGTTTTATCAAACTCAGGAGTGTGTTCTCTTGGTAAAGTAATTTTTTAATCCTTAACCTAAAATCACAGGCTGATATACTTTGATTGTGACTTA
This sequence comes from Viscum album, assembly GCA_963277665.1. NCBI lineage: Eukaryota > Viridiplantae > Streptophyta > Magnoliopsida > Santalales > Viscaceae > Viscum > Viscum album. Next base: position 536,120,649 of record OY728126.1, read on the forward strand.
CCTTTGGACAATGTGGGTTTTTAATTATATCTAGATATTTATGTTATATATGATATAGACATATTCCTCCATAGAGCTGATTGTATTTCCAATGCTGTATGCTTTTTGGTTTTGGGGTTTATTACTATGTATTGTTATAATCACCCCTTATCGGGCATTGACCATACATGTTGTGTCTTGTAATGACAATCGACCTTTTGATAGAGTCATAGATGGACTATGGTAATAATTATTTAGTGAAACCAGACATACCGACATGTGTTCTTATAGATTTTTGACTGCAGTACCTAGTAAATGCCTTTTAGGTTTGACATATGCTTTCGAATCATTATGGTGGGAATGTATTTTCCCATGTTTAATTTCTTTTTCTTCATATCATACTCTGGTTGTGGGTTTTACATGTACGCATTTCTAAAGGCTATGTTTTTTTTACATTTCAACATTTTAATATGCTTGGAGATTTGTACTTGTGTACAAGTAATTAGGTTAAGGTATCCCATGTCAATGATATGCCTACTCTATGCTAGTCTATAGCCCCTATCCTAATGAATGAGGGATTGGGGAGTCAGAAAATGTGGACAATTGGGATGGGTTTTGACCAAAATAATGTCTAGAATTTGGGTGAGTTTCTTAAAGATAAATAATACATTTGAATTAAATTAATTTTTCAATATATAATGGATAAGTTTGGTAATATAGTATTAAATAAGGTGGGAAAATATTCCAAGGATATATAAAAGAATAAGTATTAATATTTAATATGAATTATCACATGTTTCTACAATATAACCTATTAAGATTATATTATCTTTTTCATTCTATAAAAATATTAAATTATTTCAAATTTATTTAAAAAATTTATTTTTAAATCCAAAAATTTATAAAGATGTGTTTGTTAATCAACCGCCGAGTTTTAAAATTTAGGAATTTAAAAATAATATTTTTAAACTATCTACTGATTTTATGGTCTAATGATATCTCTAAGTCTATGGTATGAATAATTTTTTTTTGTTTTTATCAAAAAATAATTTTAACAAATGAATGTATGATCAAAATTTATTTTTTAAGAATGTTTCTAGTGATATTTTAATAATATATATATATATATGATATTTTATTTGAATATACAAAATAAATTATTATTAATAAAAATTAAAAATTAATTATAAATGAATCTGAAATGATCTTCATGGGTGAATTAAAATGTTTCATTGGTATTAAATATTTTTGAAGAATATATGATCTTTTCTCTAAATCAAATGAAATAGGGAATGATTTTGTTTAAAAAAATCAATCATTAATCATTTAAAACAATGATAACTCCCAATGGGAACCAATTCTAATCGTGATGTGGATGAATTTTGAAGAAAATTGAATTTTAAAATGTATAGGGAATGATATAAATCATAATTTATATGGCTGCGTCATGTAATGGTATTATGTTTTCATTATTCATGTTTGAAAAATATCAATATTATTTAAAATGAATGTAAATTAAATATAGTCAAAAAATAGATATGTTAAAGGAACTATTAACTTTGATTTTTCTAATTCAATCAGAGTTGTTTCAACTTTTTTATCATATTCCAAATATTATTTAGGATATTACAGAATATACAGAAAAATAGCTCTATCCATGTGTCACTTAGTAAAATAATAATATTATTGTGTTTATGGAAGGAGTGGTCAAATTCACAGTCCATAGGAGATAATAAGTACATTTTCTCTATTAATTGTTTTGCAAAACGTATTTGTATAAAACAAAATATATCTAATTTTTTTTATTTAGAAACAATTCCTATAAACCATGACAATACATCTACTATTTCAATATATAAAAATTAGTTGCAGGATTCTAGGAAAGGACATGTGGATGTTAGATTTCTTTTTTATATATCATTTTATAAAAGAGGATATCTTTCCCTATTTTTTTCTAATAAAAAAAATCTAGTATATATATATATTATACCATTTCCAACATTGAGGTTTTGTAATTTAATGTTTAAAATATTGATGATATAGATTTAGTTTTTGAGATCATGATAATTTTGTTTTCTATTATTCGTATATATATCTATGGAATTTGTGAATTTATATGGATTTATCCATTTGATGTTATATTTTAAACTGTATATGAATGTGTAGGATTTTTATTATTATGAGGGAAAAATAATTTTTCAAATTATAGTATTTTTTCATTTTGATAAATTTCAATAATAGGATACATTTTTTTGGGTTTAAATCAAAAGTTTTGTTTTTCTTTTGAAATTTTAAAATGGGGGGGGGGGATTGTTTATGTTGAGTGTTATGATTTTTCATTTAAATCTTATTTTTTCCAATTTTTTTTAATTTAATATCACCTCATTTTAGAAAAACATTTTAAATAATTAATTTTATTTTATTTTATTAATTTTTTCAATTATTTATTTGTATCATTCTTAAATTATTTTTTAACCAGATTTCATATTTTTAAAATAATTATAAATTATATTTTACGGTTAAAAAATGATGTTTTACCTTTATAAAACATTTTTTATCATTATATTTGTTTCTTAAACATTACATTACCTATATATAAGATTAATTCTACCCTATCATTTCTCTGAATTTTCCTTATATGAGTATTGAAACCTAGTTGTTACCTGTATATAATTAATGTACTTCCTTTAAATATGTAGTTTAATGGTTTATATTTACCATGGAATAATTCATTTGGTACCTTGATAAATTCTTTATGAATCATATTATAACCTTATGTTACTACAGTAATTCTATGATAACCCTTACACATGATTGTTTTTACTTTATGTAACATTCATATACCCTTATTCATGTATTGGATTAACCATATAAGGAATTAAAAAATTACTTTCTACCTTTAAATATTGTATGTTGTACCCCCACCCTATGCTTATGAGTTCCATTTTACCTTTATAAATGCTTTTTATTCTATAAGAAACCTTTACACATTTATTAAATTTACCATATATAATAGTTACCTTTATGCGTTAATTATAAAACGATATTAACGTTACTAATTCATACAAGTTACATTTTAGTAGCATGTGCATAATTCATTTTATGATTATGCAATATATGTAATTATATTGTTTGCTAACGAAAGTATCAATTCATAACTATTGGTAGAAAATCCATATAATAAGTTATAACAACCTATATTAATCTAGTGGTAACACTTTTTTTACCTACACATATCCAAATTTTATAACTTTAGGTGTAATGTCTATTTTTTACAGTTATTTCATGAACAACTATTATATTAGTTTAATGAATAGTTATAGTAGTATCACTGTGTTCTAAATGTCGCATCACTCTATTTCGGTAGTATTGATAATTAGAATCTGCTACCATAAGATATATTTTTATTATTATTATCGTTGTTTCCCATAGATAATACTTTATATGTAATTTCAAGATATTACATTATAAATTTTTTCAAAAATGTAATTAGATGTTTGGTTAAATAGTCCGAGAACAAATTATTTATAAAAAAACACCTGAAATATTTATGTTTTGATGCAGTGTGTTAGAAATATTTTTGATATATTAATAAACTATAATTTTAATAAATGTATTCTAGTTTTTTTTATAAATTTTTAAATTACATATTTGTTTTAATGATCATACTATAACTATTTTATATTTATTTCATATAAGAATAAAATTGCATGAAAACTTTATGATAATGAGTACAATAATTCAACTTAATGTTAAATAATATTATTCGTTGTTTACTATTTTCTAACATGTAATATAGTGATTGGTTATCTGCATGTACCTTTTTAGATTATAATAACATGGAATTAATTATTTGATATTATCCACAGGAATAGAATCTAGGGGGAATGTGAAAAAAACATGAATTATTTTATTCAATATATAGATGATACATAAAAAATATTACAATACTATGAGAATTATAAATTACTAAAACATAAATATCAAAATTGTTTCATTGGTTTGATCTTGATGGAATTCATATTTTTATCATTTACTACTAAAGTTGTCAATGTTCTTCAGTTTTATCAACATTCATCGTTATCTACATCAATGTTGTTCTTAGTATCATTTAGTTTTTTCTTTAATATATTTTTTAATTCTTCAATTTGTCCTTCTGGGGTAATTTTGTGCTTCTTTCAATCTCATGTATATCTCCCTAGATTATTCCTCCAATTCAAAGGTAAGGATGGGTTATGACTCTCAAACAATAGTCTTGTTGGTTGTGACTCATCTTAATGTCAATTTGGATATAAAAATAGGTAAGAGAAATATATGTATGTAATTGGGTTATACTAATAGGTGAGAAAATGGTATTCCTATAACATGGTTATATATAACTTAAAAAATGTTTCCTAGTAAGAACTTGTTTTCTCACTGAGTACCGATGATTGAATAATAGACTAGGATCATGCTAATTGGACACCCTATAAAAATATCGTGTGCTCTTCATTTTATTTTCCACAACACTATTTTTTTAATTATTTATCAGTCTAATAATTTTAATGAATTTAAATCAAAATTGGTCTATTCACCCCCCTCTAGTAAATAATTCTATCACTCTAGGATGTAATATGTGCCTCTAGTGTGACTGAAATTGTAGCATGGGTGTGTCCATTAAGAGACCCAATGAAGGGATTCTAATATGTGGACACAATGTCCAAAATTTCTCATTGATACCCTATAATGATTCATTGGAAAATAGCTCAAGGATGAGTAGTTTTTTAGTGGGGAGGACAGAAGATCACATCTTTTAATTGGTATTTTAATGACCCAAACATTTATAAATTCAATTCAATTTTTAATTACTGAAATGCATTATTGAGAATTGAATGTATAGAAAACATGTGAACCACTTCGGTTATTTTGAACTATTATATCTGGTAGGATTTAAATGGCCATTAGGAACCATAGCCATTTATAATATAGTCATTGTACATTGACCATTATGATTAGCATATATAAAATGATATGATGAATCTAATTGGCATACACAAAGGCGATGATGGCCTATACTTGTAGGAACGTACCCTAAGAATCTCATTTATTAGATCTTTTAAGGGAGATATCATCACTAGGATTTTTCCTTCAAACAACACCAACCATGATCAAAAAATTAATACTGAAGAGAAACCATTTATAGGGTATGTTCATGCATATAAAGATCACCTCCCAAACCAAGTATGCTGAACCTAACGAAGTAAATCACACCATCACACAACTTACCCTTACAGAATTTATGGTGTAATAAATTGATATCTATCTTATTCATGGCAGTATGAATTTTAATATTTAATATTTAATTTAAAATGATTATATTTATCCCTTTTAATTAATACTTTATAATTGATTAAATAACATGTTTAATAAAAATTAAATTTTTATATAATAAAAAAATTATATTTTGGAAAATATATAGTTTCAATAAATACACACATTTTAATGAATTTAATAATTTTTTTAAAAAAAATTATTTTATAAATTATTTTCAAATGAAATAATTTTTAATAAAAAATAAATGAAAATATAATATTAAGAAGTAAAATGCAATTTTATTAAGGTTCATAAATATTTTATAGTAAAAAAACAAATATTTTCCAATAATTGTGGATTTTTTATTTAAAAGTGCAAATTATCATAATTTTAAATATATTTTTAACAAAAACAATATTTTTTTTATTCATCACAATAAAATTATCCAATGGGGATTTTTCTATAATTTTCTATGATAGTAAAATTTTTGGATACCAATTATATATATTATAAATATATGGTATGTATTATGACATCATAATGATGTAATAAGTGAAATAATATATTCAATAAATTTGTTCCAGGACCAAATATCTATTTTTCTTTTAAAATAAGTGTTTCTAAATTTATTTTATTATTTCTATAAAGCTTTAAGAAATCCTCAAAAACTATTATTATATGTTAAGGTTTTAAAATCATTTCATTTTAAACATAATTCACTTCTACATCAATAATGGTATTATTTTGATGAGTTTCATTCTTCTCCTTGTAAAATAATGAAAATCAATTCTTTAGGGAAGAAACCTTGTGCAAAAAATGTGGTAAAGTTTTTAGTTCTCTTTATATTATCATATGGCCTCGAAAACCTACGTTTGGAAATTAATAAAAACTCCCCTATATTTTTCTATATAAATCAATAAATATTCCTATATATTTCTTTAAAAACATAGATAATTACATTTCTCTTCCCTTATCCCTATAAATCCCTCCTAAGGTTCCCCCAATCTCTTAATATACTCTTACCAAGATTTTCGAAGAATCTTCCTTGAGTAAGGGATCTCCCTCCCCTCTTTCCATTGAAGAAACTTCTTCATAATTATCCATTTTAATCTCAATTGGATAGGTTTTCATACATATATAAATATATATTTACAATAAAATTTATGTTCTAATTAAGATGAATCATTTATCCACCATGTTTATTACCTTTACCCAACCCTTGACCATATCGAATTATGGGATCTTCTATTTTTCATCTTCACTCAATAAAATTATTTATATTATGCCTTTTAAATTCCATTTAACAATATTTTTATTTTTTACGTATCCCAATTTTTATCATTATGATGACCATGTGATGAGATACCCCTTTCAATATCATTAAACCCTTCGATGAAAATTTATCTACCCCTATTATGCTGCCAAAATTGTCGTATGATATTTTTAGACCAATTTTTGTTGTTGTTAATACCCATCCTTATTATAACTCAAGAGTATTCATCCACATGTATATATGATAACTTTGTTGAGGAATTATGTGTTTTTAACCCAAAATCCATGATCAATAGAATAGAATTTACCAAATGAATCTTTATATTGAATGATATATATGGAATATGTATGCATGTGAATGATATGAAAATAATGGGTGGAACCTGATATAATTAAAATTACTTGGGTAATGTTTATATCTCTTGAGAAACCATAGTTAGTGGAAAGGAGGTTATCCCAAACACATTATGTTATGATTTCTATTTAGTTATCCATGAATAATGTTTATGATGTCATGTATTATTTTATTTCCACATTCCCATGTTTAATTTATGTTATCATGTTGTATCGTACCACATTGTTAAAAATTATGACTCTCAACCCTATTGTGTTACATTGATATAACTCTTTTCTAACATATATTTATTTACCTCGTGCTATTCTTTATTTATTTACTTACTGGACATTATAGACCACCGATTTCTTATGTATGTCCCCAGGTTATCCCATTCAGTATTAGAGGTTCGATGGAACATAAATGCATGTTTTAGAATTTTAAATAAGTATGATCTATTTTTATTACAGTTATTTATGTTATATACATACTTTCTCAAATACACTAGGCCTCATGATATTCTGGTTTGCATTATGTAAAAATTTATGTAATGAATCTTAAATAAAATTATATTAAATATATATGTTTTTATAGCTGGAATTATAAGAAATTATAGTTATTTTTGGGATTAGGATTATAAAAACATAGTGAATGCCTTACTGATATGGCTAAAAATAGGAAAAATTCCCTAAATTCTGGTAATATATAGAGTATGTGATTTTCATTAAAATACATTCCTATCTAGATACTACAAGTGTTTGTGGATCAGTAATAGATATACCTTGGGGAAATTTCCTTGAAAATTATACATTGATCTAGACTCGATTATAAACAAGTTCATAGAAACAAGCCTTACTACACATCTGGTTTGAAACTCAAGAGGGATATGCTTTAGTAAAGCCACAAGCTCCTTAAGAACCAACATCAATGGAATAAATATTCTTATAAGATTTTATATTATGAAATACATTGAGGATAACATATATTGGGTCCTAGATATTCATAGGTTAAAGAATATATTCCCTTTTTATGTTATCCTATTAATGTTTACATTTTAACACTCATTTCATTAATATTTTAAAAATTATCATTCATAATTTTTCTCTTTATTTTTAATAAATTTCTCGAAATAGCATAATATCTTTCAAGAAACAATGTGAGTGGAAATGTGAGGATTACCCAAAAAATCCAAACGTGATGAGAATTGTAATCATGAATTTTATGATGATACATTTTCAAATGACTCTTGTTTAAAACTGAAACTTGAACCATAATGAATTTCCATGTCTTCCTAACATTGAAAAGGTGTATATTGAGACCTTTATTTGAAAAAGGCATTCATATTTTAGTGGATATTTCTATCCCCTAATCATATAGAAATTGATAAACTATATTTAAAATATATTTTATATCCTTTTAATGCAATTAAAAAGACATGGGTTTTCTAGATGATTATCATATATAGGGAGAATATGATAAATGGTGGACATTGGTAAAAAATATGAAGCCTGAGGATTATATCAATGTGATGGAGTGGAAGAAATTATTTAAAAAAATAATAAATATTTTACCCGCACACTTGGACATAAAATGTTGATGGATTTACTTATCAAAATTAGAAAGGATAAAAAATCTATTGGGATGTACTAAAAAAACCACAAAAATTTTATGATATTCTATTGGAATTATCCTTTAACCCCAAAGAAAATTTTACCACATGTTTGGTGGGATGAAGTTGAATCTACTAAAATATTACTTTTTGGAGACTTTTATAGATATCATAAAATTGCATGATATTCCCTAAAACATGAAATAGAGTTCAGTGAATTGCAAGGGTCTCAAAGTTCTATAGACATGAATGTTAAATGGACTATCATTCTAGAAGTGTGATGGAAAAATATCATGGGGTAAGAAAGTAATTCATTCCCCTTCTCAAAAATGTATGAAGAAGACTCCCAATAACTTCTTAAACGGGATAAGAAAATAATTTATTTAAGGGAAGGATGGGTATATAACTATTGATTATCAGTGGGATAAACCCTCCAATTTGATAGATTAAATGAATGATTTAATCACCTGTCAACCTTTTTTCTAATTTTTCGACTCTATGGAATAAGGAAAATAATAAAATCTATACCCTAATACAAGTTTTATTGATGGTAACGTATTAAAATAACCATTAAGGCATAAAGGGAAAGGGAGATATTATACAATCAAAATTTTAGAGGTGCATAATGATAATGAAGTCGAGATAGGTACACTAGTTATTCATTGGATGATAGAAAAATTATTGTTTGATTGTAGTTCTCCACCATATTCCATATCATGAAGGATTATTAAAACTATTAAAACACCAGATCAGAATATGGAATCTGTGTTATTAGATAAAATAAGAAATTGGGGAATTATTTTATCCAATGTATAAAACACATTCTCTATACATATTTGTAATATAAAACTCCCACAAAAACGTTATGGTAATCCACTTAGTGGAATTTGATGAATCTTTGTGTATGGACTGGTTTTATATATATGGAAAAAACATAAATTTCTGAGAGAATAAGTCTACCATATACATAAAAAATTGTCCTTAGATTCAATACATAGTATGGACGAGGATGAATATTTTTTGGTACTAACATTTCATGAAGTGAAGTTGTTGCCTTGAGAGAAATATTATCTTTTAAAATTGATTGAAAATAATAAAAACAACATCCTTGAAAAAATTCCCATTGTAAGGCAATTAGCCATTAGGTTTCCCAAATAATTTCATTGTATTCGTCCATGTTTTGAGGTTCATTTCACAATCAATATTTTTGGATAATGTTTTCCAATTAATAAAAAAATATATAGAGTTAATTTATTTGAAGTGGAATAAATGAGGAAAAATGGATGGAGAATCTAGATAAATGGTTTATGTGCACATGTGCTTCACCATGGGAGGCACCATCCCTCTTAATCAATAAGAAGGATGGGTTTATGAACCAATGTTTTTATTATCGTTATGTCAAAAAGTTCATGATAAAGGAAAATTGTACTTTTAAATATATTCAGGACATGTTCAATAAACAAAACATATCCCAATATATCTCCATGGTTGATCATCGGTCGGGATACGATCAAGTAACGATGAATACCGATGGTGTCCCCCAGAATTATTTTTATACAAGGTATATGAACAAAATGATTATAGTGATTAAATTTTTACTCACATCGGATCCATAAGTATTAATTGAATTTATGAATATAGTATTTACAAATTACCATAACAAATTTGTGGTTGTATTTATAAATGTTATACTCTTATAATTGAAAAACAAATAATTTATTTTAAAGTAATTTTAATACTATACTAAATACCATATAGAATAAAAATATGGTTGTTGATTATAGTAAATGTGAGTTTTAGTCAGATAAAGTTATATTGTTGGGGCATGTTAGCAATGATAAAGGAATATCTATGGATCATTTGAAAACTATATGAGTTGAAGGATATTCCATACCAACAACTATGATGAAAATTCCTAGTTTCCTTAAATTAGTTGGGTGCTATTATTAATTTGTGAGAAAAATCACATGATTGTCAATACCACATACCGAGGTCACTCAAAAGGGTGTCATGTTATTCTAGAATGATTAATGTGAGGAGAGATTTAAATAGATAAAAACTGGCTCATCAGAACTCTTATAATCCCATTACTCACTAGGGGAGAAAGATTTATGATATAAAATGATGAATTAAAAAAATTCTATTGTCTTTTTACTCATTAAAGATGAAAAAATTGATAGCATATTCCCCCGGTCAATTAAATATACATTATAAAAACTACCCAACACATGATATATAATTGGTTGCGGTGATATTTTAATTAATGGTTTGGAGACAATATATCTCTCGATAAAAGTTTTCATTATATACTAATATAAAATGAATCCATTATATATTCACAAAAAATGAGATCAATAAAATCTAATATATATAGTTATTGATGACCAAGATTTATGCTTGTTCAATCCATTACCATCCAATAAAAGAAAATAAAGAGAATGATACTCTCGGTAAGAAGGTATCTCTAGACCTTATCCATGATGGAAATTTCATGGGATCAAATATTCATAGACATGAATATTATGTAAATAAGTATAATAAATGTATCTTCATCCAAAAATTATATTATTACTACCCAACTATCTATTCCTATGTGGATAAAATAGGTTTGGAAAGATGATGATTTTTTATAGAATAAGGTACCGAATATTAAAAATTTCAAGTATTTTTATGGTGGAATTATAAGGTTTGAAACTCATATATGATTCCCAACTAATCTTGATATAAGGAAGAAATTTACGTATAATGTGAATAACTCATACTTATCCATTCATAGAGGAAGAAATAAGATGATTATATATATAATGTAATCTTTTAGTTAGATAACTTGAAGAGGGAAATTATATAATTTGTATCATATTCTTGATATTAAAACAAATTCAATAATGAATAACATATGTCTAAGGGTATGAAAAATTCATTACCCATTCATATATGTAAATGGGAAAACATAAAAATGAATTTTATCTTAGTACATCGCAGTTCCCCATTGAAAATAATGCCAACTAGGTGGTAGCTGAAATCCGTACCGAGTCAACAAATTTAGTTTCTATAATGTAATATTTATATGTTGATTAATTAACCAATATATACATCATGGAAGTGGTAAGAAAACCACAATTTACACTCTCCATTATATTTGATCATTAGTTGAGGTTTGCCCTCAGATTCTGTAGAATCCTTCTGTAAGCATTGGATACTAAGAAGAGAATTAAAACTTCATGTCACCCTTAGATGGATGTTTGGTTCGAAATAACACATAAAACTATATAGTATATACTAATACCATATTCAATGGATTTAAATTATTTTTAGGTCAAATAATTCCATTAGTGGAGTCTTCAAATAACAAAAAATTCCACACTAGCATTTTAATGGATCTTTATGAGTATTTTTATGGAAATAGATTTTTGAATCCAATATGTTGGGATGACATTGAAGAGAGGAAGCGAATTGGACTAGGTCCAATCCATGAGATTGAAGATAAGTTAAAACCCATTCAATTTCATATGAAATCTTTCCATAATTGACAAAAAATCTATGAGGAAGAGTTTCAATGTGATCTGGAGTTTTATATTGGTGATAAAGGGTACCTTTAAATATCACCATGGAAGAAAGTCCTATGTTTTGGAAATAAGGTAAAACTTAGTCCAAGATACATCATCCCTCTAATATCCTTGATAGTATTAGAGTTGTGGCAGATTCACTAACACTCCCACATAACCTATCACAAGTACCTGATGTGTTCAATTAATCCCCCTAGAGGAAGTACATTCCAAAGACCCCACATGTATTGAAGACAATGGTGGTACCATTGGAGAATTATATTTAAAATGAGAAGCATCTTTTTATGATCTCTAGCAATAAAATAATGTTCTAAAAAGAAGGAAAAGTCACAAGGTCCAAAATTTTGGTTGGAAGAACAATATTTATGAAGCGATGTGGGAACTATGAGAATAAATAAAATTCAATAACCCTAATCTATTTTAGTGTATGAAATAAAACATTGAAGGAGAAATTTATGAAGGGGGGAGAATGTAATAAGAAGAACCTTTATAAATGAATTTTCATTTTCAAATAAATAATTTATTTTTTAAGAAATGAAATTATATAAAACATTTAAACTACTTTGGTGAGAATTATAATTTATAAATATGGGGTTATTATGAATCAAATGGACATGAACAAAGGATGTGATTCCCACAACCAGAAGGATAGTACACTGTGAAATAAATTTATTAGAGCTTTTAGGGGAGATATAATCACTAATAATTTCTCTTGATCATGAACAAGCTGAGATATTGGAATTAAGGATTAAGTGATACCATTTATGGGATTAATTTAATCTCATTGAGATCAGGACTCCAACCATGTATGTCAAACCATGCTAAGAAATTCTCACCACCACACGCCCTACCCTTATAGAATTCACTATTGTAATAAAGGCTGTGTTTCTATACACCAACATTATGATTGTTTTAATTTAAAATTTATTATATTTATCCATCCATACTAATACTTTATAAGTGATTATATAATTAGTTCGATAAAAGTATTATTTTGATACAATAAAACACAAATTATATTTTTTGGGAGAATATATAGTACATTCAATACAATATTTTCGAATGAATTATAATATCATTTAAAAAAATTATTTTAATAAAATATACATACTAATTTTGTTTTAATGAAATAGGAAGGATAATATAATTTTATGATGTAAAGTTCAATTTTTATATGGGTCCGAAAAAAGATACAACAAAAAACAGTATTTTTCAGTAAAAACATATTTTTATTTTAATGTTTAAATTAACATACTTAGAGAATTATTATTATAAAATGGAATTTTATTTAAATAATCACATTAAAATTACTCAGTAGTTAATTTTTCAAAATTTTATTATATAATTGAATTTTTGCATAAATATTATATGTAGTATAACTATACCATTTGAATTATGCCATCCTGATGACCCAAAATTGATTTCATATAATAAATATAAGGTATACGAAACAAATATATATTTACATTTCATTGTAATCTTTTTAAATTTTATTTTCATAATTTTATAACATCATAATGAATCCTAATTTTTTTTAAATTTTTTTTTCTTAATTTGGTTATTTATGAACATGACTCACTTCCAATCACCAAGGGAATTATTATAATGAATTTTGTTATTATATTTATAATTATTTTAAAAACACACCTATTTAGAAGAAACTATTCAAAGAATTCTTGGAAATGCCTTTTGTTTTTATTACATTATCATATAGGGTGAAAAACCTAAGTCTGGAGATTAATTAAGAATTACCATCTCTTTTAAAATATCAACACACCAAAATTTTAATTACTCTTCACTAAAAAATATTTTATAATGAAATTACTCTAAAATTGTTTATATATATCCCTACCAAGATTCCACCAATCTATTAAGGATATCCTTCTAAGCTTTTATAAGTTTCCTCCTGTGGTAAGGGATCACACTGTCTTCATTTCCATTCAAGCACCTTCTTTGAAATTAGCAATTTGAATCACAATTGGTTAAGTTCTAAAAAATTTATAAATATCTGTTTACTATAAAAATTATTTACTTAAAATTACATATCATTTATCACCTATTTTTGTTACCCCACCAAATCCATTACCATGCTAATGTATGGGATCTTCCCTTTATACTCATAATCCATGTATCATCGTTATATTTTTCTTTTTTAATTCAATTTATGTATGTAAGAATATGTTTTTAAATATTAATGTTACTATAATTATGATTTTAATTTGATGAAAGACCTATTTAATTCTTATTAAACCCTCCCATGAACTTCTATATGCCCCCATTATAATGCATGAATTATTCTATGATGTTTTCATGCCAAAATTTTTTGTTGTGAATACTTATCCTTATAACCAATCAGGAGTATTCACCTATATAAACTTATATTTCATTTTTTAGGGACATATATGTAATTAACCCACACTTGTTTATCATTGGATTTAATTTATTTTTTGGATTATTTATATTTTATGACATATGTGGGACACATATCCATGTACAAGATATGAAAATGATGGGTGAGACCGGATAACACTCTAATTCATTGTGTAATGTTTTTATCCCATGAAATATCATATATGATATAAATGAGTTTGTAGTAATAAAATTGCGATATGATTTAATAGATGTTATCCTTGACTTATGTTTATTATGACATGGATTAGGTTGTTTCCACATTCCTATGTTTCCTTAATATATTAATGTTTTACCATGCCTTATTGATCAAAATTATGATTGTCACCCCTCTAATGATAAATTGAAATTAATCTTGGCATAGGTGTAAAACTTTAAATCATGTTTTTATTTGTTTATTCATATACTAGGATTTATATCCCACCCCTATATTATTTACATCTCCAAATTAACCCAAGTAGTATTAGAGGATTGATTGAACTTATATCCATGTTAAAAAGTTTTTAAATAATGTTGGTGTATATATATTGCATGTTGTTATCTTATGTGGATAATTTACCAATGAAAAAGACCATCGTAGTCTTTTTGGATTTATTATTTGTACTATTATATAATAAATAATGAAATAAAGTATATTAAATATTATTCTTATAATAGGTATATTTATGTTCATGTGTTTGGTTATACATCATTGAGCTGGATAAATAATTTAGACCTTGGTAATTGGGCCCCAAAAAACATCAGTGTTACTGATTCAGAGGTATTTGGAGTAAAAAGATAGGGGAATACAAGTATGGTTATAGGAACTTATTCTCTCTATGAATTATTATTTCATGACGAGAATGGTTTTTAAAAAAAGATGTTAAATTATTTTGTGGTGTTAATGGTTCTAGGAATAATCAAATGAAATGTATTCATCCCAATAATTGTCATTTTAATGATGTGAATGGTTCTAGGAACACCCCATAAATTTCAGTTATGATGTGAATGGTTATGGGGGTATTTTAAATTCATTGGGTGAAATATCATTCATAACGTGAACATGTTTTTAGGAATTTAATCATGAGATGAGGTATTTTTTACCTACGTGGAAATCTCAGGATTCATGATGGGAATTGTAAATTCACTTCATGAATAGAGAATTTAAATTTGAATTTTTAATTTTTTTTCTCAATTTATATGATTCTTATTTCAGTATCTCCATTTTTACTCAAATAACAACCATCTTATAGGTTATTTTAGAAGTTCTATCTGATCTAAATGATTTATTTCATTCTATAATCATGTATCTAACCAAGATAATGAAGGTAGTCTTCCTGTAAATTTTATACTTCTTGTTTTTGATAGTTTTAACATGGATAGTACCCTATTTTGAGACTAAAAAACGCATATCTAGGATTTATCCCTTGTCCAGATAGAGTTTCATTAGTTTTTATTATACTAGAGAGAGAATAGACACATTTATTCCTTATACATTATGGAAATTTTTCAACTTTTTTTCTTTTGATGTTGGTAGCCTATAAAAATGACATAATATTAAATTTTGATTTCAATTGTATATAAAATAAGATTGATCACCTTAGAAAAACATTTATATAAACTAAAATAATTTTTAACCTAATGTTTTGATGAAACAATATACATAGACCTCCCACATACCTGTTTAGATCATTGGCATTTAGTCCACAACTTGAGGCCACCTATGGAGTGTTCCAACACATGAATAAATGATGGAATTTCAATTCAATGAATCTAGATCCCCTTGAGAAGTAAATAATTTTTTATGATTGGATCAATAATTTTAATAGGTTTAGTATGTGAATTAAATTTTTTTTTTCAACATCATAATTGTGAAGTTTGCAATGAAAATAAACTCCATGTCGTAAAAGTTGTAGTCTAGAATATAATTGGAATTAATATAATGGAATGATGAAAAATGAATAATATGATATGTGTAATGGTAATTGTGATTAAATTAAAAGTGAAATGGAAATAGTATAAATTATTATGACAATTGATAACATTTTTAAAATAAATATTTTCCTTGTATTTGTATATTAACATAAATTTAGTGAGTGCATTAAATGTATTATCAATTGATTAATTGGTGAATTGACCAATAAAACGTTGGATAATATGTTTTCCATATCTATTTTTGTAATTATAATTATTTTTCTTGGATTTTGTTTCTTGTTATGAATCCTTTGTCACATAAAAACAATGAATGAATATGGGTTGGAGATTGAGGTCCTCCCCAATGAAATTATAACTTTCATATGTTGTTCATTGATGGTTGAAAATTTTGGTTTGACATGGCATTCCACCTGAATGAAATTATAGGTTGGACATAGAATTTGTTACCTTATGAAATATAATGTGGTTCTAGAGTTCCTTCCTAGTAAAAATTATATATTGGAAAAATTGTTCCCTCCTAGATGAAAATAGTATGTTGTACATGGAATTAATTTCATAATTAGATATTGCGATAGACATATCGTTACTTCTTGGATGAGTTATTTGGTTAGAGATGGAGTTCCTTCCTAAATTTGGTATTGGGTTGGACATGCTGTTCCTCCTAGGTTGAGATTATTAGTTGGGAATGACGTTACTTATAGTACTTCATCTATGATGCAAGGACATAGAGACCTGAAATTATGCCAAAGATGGTTTGGCTAGACCGGGGTATGAGACCAGTACTCGAGGGCAGACATGTATATTTTATGTTACACATTGATTTGTAAATTAATTCCCATATTTATCGTACATTTTCATGCAATGTGTTTCTATACTATATTGTTTAAATATTATGGGTTTTATCTTTCTAGGTTGTACTCACACCATGTCTGTGTTCCATTTGGATGCTTAGCAGATTATATTGATATAGATATGGATAAGGGAAAAGGAAAATGTGAATGTATTTATTTCATTCTAGTGGGATTATAGAAATGATAATAGACCATACCTGGGGTTTGGGATAAGGGTTTTGGACTCTTTATTTGGAGTATTTTTAGATTACTTTAATGATTTTCAATACATCATTTATATTGGTGTAAATAATGTAATTACATTTTTTACTAATATTTTTTTGTAATATTAGTTATTAATATATGTTTTGGTGAGTTGGTTGTGTATATATATATATATTAGTTGATATATCTAATTCATTGATCTAATTTATATAGTTATTAAAACTCTATAGAAAAGTGTGTTTCCTCCTATCTATATTATTTACACTCTATATACTAGTTTTAATTATCTAGAACTCTGAGAGGGGGAAAACCTAAGGTCGAATAGTCAAAAAATCTACTCACATGCAATAGTACCAAGATTGGGATATTATAGAACCCCTCTAGAAAGGCATCATACTATCGGTCTAACAAATGTGGAAAATATGATGCATTCAATATCTAATATATGATAAGGATCATAATATCCACATGTGCTGAATGTAATTCTCTCTAATAATGATCATTTCTCACTCTACCTACCTAAGTGTCCCACTCAATGATCAATATGAGATTCTTCCCTATAGGAAACATACAATTTTGTCATCTTGGATAAAAATCATAGTGTGAATTGGATCTAGACCAATATTTTGTTACAAGGATTGTATCGAAGAATAAGATCTCATGAATTTTGATGATCCATGTGTACTCAAAGCTAAAAACCACCATTCATCATTCTAGAGAGATGTGAAGATAATCCACCTTCCTTCTTATGGGTATGTCTATATATAAAAACACAAAAAATAAAATAACTAGAAAATATATCCCAACAACTACTTTGGTAGATATGACAAAATAGGATTTTCTTGTATTAAACATATCAACAAATATTGTATAAGAAATCAGTTCCATACCATGAACTATCTATAGTCACTCTTTACTATCCACCATAGTAAGATCAACCAAAAGAATCATATCATCATCATCTCAAAGATGCCCTAGAGGCTCAAAATCCATTTGATTCACTGGTCCTTGGGGGTTTCAATGCTACTAAGTTCCTCTATGTGCATTATAGAATGAATTTGTTGTGTTCATCTACAAAGCCCTATCTCAAAAACAGTTTGGATTATCAACCTATCCACACTGGTGATAATTTATGATAAAAATATGATAATCATTGAGATATTTCCCCTTAATCCCCAAGTTTTAACACTAATAAAATTCATTCTCCATTGAGGATGTTAAAAAAAATTCTTTATACTCCATCATTCGACCACTACCCTGTAATCCATCCTCTAAAATAATTTTCTTATTCTCAGATTAAGCATATGATGTTCCACTAAAAATAGAACCTATCAATCCATTTAAAGAAGGAAGAAGTCCTCTAGACTATATTCCTTAATTCCAATCAATATAGTTATATACTTATAAAGTACTACTATATAGTTTGTTAGATCAAAGCTTCGAACCTAGAATTTTATATCATAATGAAGATTGGTCTCAAATTTCCTATCATTTTATGCCTCGTTCCAAGCCAGAATAATAGAAAATACAATTGACATGATATATCATAGATAATAGTAAGATATTAATAGCATCTCTTGATGGTTTTGTATAAATTCATGAGCATAGTCAAGATTCAACAGATAAAGGATGAACTCCTGATAGAATAAGTCCATGAAGGAATCCCATGTTAGCTCTCCATGTCTAAAAAACTGAAGAGTAATGTCCCCCAAATTTACAGTTGTTCATTAAAGAATTTTTTTGTCAAGGTTTATGTTTTGGTCCAATGATGTATCTATAAAACTATGATATTTCAAGAAACATTATTTTTAAACAAATTACAATATTTTGATAGCTTATATTATACATAACAACATTTTTAAATAAAACACACCATATTATTAAAATATAATTTTAAAGTGATAGTTATCACCTAGGAATTATAATATTTTCAGTCAATATTATTAAATAATAGTTGAAAATATATGGTTCTCAAAAAATATATAAAATTTATTATTTGGGACCAAATAATTATAAATGGAAATAAAAATGATATGAAAATAAAGGAAATCATTTTCTAAATACATATTTTTATGTGAAAAATATATTTTTACCTAAATAAATTGCATAATTCACTTATTGTGAATGTTTTAATTAAATTTTTATATTATATATACAATAAAAAAATTTAGAACCATATTATATGTTTTATAGGCATAAAATAAGAATAAATCCACTATAACACACAATAAAAATATATTTCTATCAATATATTCTATCATATATTGTTAAATTAATTTAAAATTAATTCACCAATCACATATAAAATATATTTGAAAAATTAAAATTATTTTTTGAAATCAATATTTAAAAATTATTTTAGTGTTTTTTTTGATTTTTCTAAAAACATAAAATTTTAGTGAATAGATAAAATAATAATTTTTATTAGGAATTTATTTTTCAATTAAATCATTTAAAAAAATAAAAAATTATAATAAGGGTTTCAAAGAAATATAAGATAATTTATATTATTAATAATCCAATTTGATTCATTGGAATAAATTTCATGTTACATTGTGACATACAGACTTTATGAACTTTTCAAAAAAATTCATTAGAAACCCGTTTTTTCATTTCATCTAAAGTATTAGTTTACAATTAAATTAATTAAATTATATGAATTGAGTTTGTAAAAATTGATTAAATATTTTTATTTATATTAATTATAATTTTATAATATTTTTAAATTATATTTTGACCATAATTAATTGACATAATTGGAATGGTATCATTCATAAAAAAGTGTATCTATTATATTTCTTCATTATACTCCTTAAAAAATTATTAAACCATGGTAATATAAAACCCTCTGTATATTACCAATAATTAGATCTTATTATTATTAATTTATTACATATATATGTACCCTCCTCTCAAATATGGAAAATTAAATCATCGATCATGTGTACGATTGACTACCACCCCACGAACCGATTTAAATCATTTTCAACTACCACTTCTAATAGATTGGTGTAATGTTAAATATAAAGTCAATATATGATATTTTAAACATAATTATGTTTTTTCAAAAAAGAATATTATATATTCTTATTTTACTTTCCATTATTTAGGGATACGATAATGTTGATCCTATGTACGATGAACAACCCCCTTACGATACGGTGCGACTCATTTTCCTATAACACTTTACATGGAAGGTAATAATGGTAAATTTAATGGTAGTATGTGTTTTGTATTAAAAAATAATTATTCTATAATGTGTAATTATTACTTTCCATTCTTCATTCCATCAGTTGAAAAATGGAAACATCGTTTATGTGTATATACAACTTATCATCTCCATGAATGGTGTAATCCATTATTATATATCTAACCTCAATGGGTGACTCTAAATAGGTATATGATTAATATATATGAAATTTATATCATGAAAAACATTCTAGATAATATAGAGTTATATTAAAAAAATATGACTAAAACTATCAAATGATAACATACATGTGAAAAAATGTTATTGCCCAGAATAGTGATTCCATCAAAGAATTGCTAAAAAATAGTTGGTAAATGGTTATAATTAATTCTTATATTATATGATATATATTAATATGTTATTATATTATATATATAATAAACCAATATTTATTATGCATGAGGTTCAAATGTGTACATAAAAAATGTACACATCAGGTATGGGATTTTTATCTCGAATTACCTTCTTTGGGACATTATTTTTATTATGATCTTATAATTTTTAAAAGGTTTATATAAATCCCAATTAAAATATTATATCTTTAATATTTTTCATTGTGATGACCCAGACCCCCCCTTGGTCCCTTCCTTTGCCAAAATCCGGATCCTTAAGGGGTACGGATCGGTGCGACCGATCGGTGAGACCGATTGGTGCGACCGATCGGCGGAACCGGCCGACGTCACCCGACCTTGCCAAATTGATCTAGTAACGCTCCTTTTTCGCAAATAGGGTTTTAAACCCTATTCTGCCTCGTTTAAAAAAATGTCTTAATGACCCGAAACGTGCACAAAAGTTTTAATTAAATACTGAATCAACTCTTGAGTCGGTTTAAACCACCCAACACCTTTAATGATGAGTCAAGCCGCATGGTCAACCCACGACTTCCACGTCTTACGCGGTTCAACGTTTTTATCTCAACCATCCCCGGCTCTTATAAGTTAAGGGTTAGGCCGTGGATTCTCCCTTCCTCGATCGTGGCTCTTCTGGTGCATCGGGCGCGCCGCGTCGTTATCTGTGAAGTTCCGCCTCCCCCCCCCCGACCTAAGCGTTGATTGTCTATCAGCAAGTAGGGAATTTCTCTCGTCTCTCACTTTTGTGTATCATGCGGGGTGGGCGTTATTTTGTTCCTATGGAATTTGTTGAACCGAACCTTAATGAAGATAATAAACTAAGTTCTAAAGAAAGAAGGGGGAGGGGTTGTGATCATTGTTTATGCTTTATCTTGTGATTATCCTTTTTAGTTGTGCTGGTTTATGTTTTTATAAAAAATTGAGGCCGTTGGTGGTCGTTGTATGTGCACTGATGAATACCCTCGTGATTTTTTAAATGGGTTGTTGAAATTTTGAACTCCTGCTGTGAAATTGGTTAATCACATATACCCGGCTGAATAACTTGGAAGCACCAGGATAAATCCTACTATGATAACTCTAGGTTAGAACACACAGGTTTGAAATCATGGAGTGTGTTAAGTCTTTTAAATCTGAAATTACCCGGTGGTTGTGTGAATTTGGGGATGGGATTCCCTGTTGGTATGGTTTCAGTGGTTGAGAGTTTGAGACCGGGTGGGCACTCATTTATATCACAAATTGGGGAGAGATCCTCTGTTGACAGAACCGGGCATGAGTGTTTTGGTTGATCCTTGCTTTTGATGCTTTCCTTGGTTATGCTTATGGTAGTTGCCCAGTAGTGCTTAAAATTAATTGAACTTTTTGACTGAACGTGAAACAAGAATAGGACAAATGGTTTTGTGGGAAAGGGTCGTGAACTGTGACTCGGAAGTAGTGGTGTTTTGTTCTGTAGGTTGGCTAGGAAAACGTAAGCTTTGGGTGAGTGTTTGTTACCTATATCTATTCTTGTAGCTTTATGTTTCTTATTCGCACCCCACCCAAGTTGAGCACTCGGTGCCGAACACCCACATTTATGGGGGAAGGGTGTTTTTCCCAACACTATTCTTAGTGGCTGGTTATTAGCTCCTTTTCTTCTCCCTTTCTCGGATAGCCCAAGTACCTTCGGGCAGGCTATGATGGCCTGAGGTCCATTATTAGCCCAAGAACCTTCGGGCAGGGTAGTACTGTGGTTGTCCAGGCGTGTGCGGCAGGTGGTTTCCCAAGCGTCTTCGGGATGAGGCCCAGGTGTCTTCGGGCGTGACAGTTGATCTTCTAGCCCAGGTGTATTCGGGCGTGGTTACATGAGACAGTTGAGGCCCAGGTGTGTGCGGGCGGGGTTTCGGCAATGGGACTGCGTGTGGTTGTGGCCCAGGTGTGTGCGGGCGGGTTTGGCAGTGGGACTGCGATGAGAATGGCGGGATTGGTCCGATGCGTAGGATGTCTCAATAACCAGTGGGAAAGTGGCGCGGGGTACCCAAACATCGATGTGCTCTGATTATATATATTACGTGACTTGCGTTATTTGGGGAGCGTGCCTTGGTGAGGCCTGGGGTGGTTAGTTTACCTTGAATAGGCGTTGGTTTGCTCCTTTCTCATGGGACTTTAGCACGTTCCCCCACTTGTGCACGAGAGTCTTGGTTTTCCCTACTGAGTGTACTTGTATGCTCACCCTACGTTTACTTTCAGGTTTCCAGGAGGACTACCAGGGCTGTGCGGGACCCTACTAGTCAGACAGTTGGAGTTGCTGCTGTTGTCGTACCATTGTTTCTTTTGGTATTGTACTTTGAGCCTTTTTGTACTTGCACCTTGTTGTAAACTGTTTAAACATGCATGGGGGCTTTGTTTGGGTTTATTTATATACACTTGTTTCTTTTCCTTTTGGGTGGTTGACTTGTCATATTTCCCGATCCTAAATAATAATAAAAGGGTAATGCCTCCCATATTTGTGAAAACTCATACCCTTGGTGCTATTCGCCACCCCGGGGCCTACTGGAGGCAGGACTCGGGGGTCATTATCTCTCCTACAACTTAAAGAAGGAAGGGCCTGGCAATCTGCCGACCCTTCCCTCCTTTTGGTGAAGGCGAGTCGTGACAGAATGGTATCAGAGGAAAGGTTTGAGAGGTAGGATGGAGTCTGGAGTTAGGCACAGTGAGGATTGCATGGGATGGTAAGGAAACAACGTTGGGTGACCTTGGTGACTGAATTAGGCCAGGGAAGACCGGCTAGGACACGTGATTTTAGGGCCCCCCGTGATCCAATGCATGGACTATGGACCTACCGAACGACCAAGTGAGACCACACTGATTGCAGGGTAGAGACCCTAGGAAAGGTACATTCATCATAAATGACTTGTGTACTTATGTTTCTGGGATATTTTGGGAATTAAGAATAAATTTAAAATTTTAAGAAGTTTTTTTTCTTTTTATTATGCACTACTTGGGCTTAGGCTTTCCTTGTTTACCTTGTAGCTATGGCACCTGGGAGGCAACCACGTGTGGTACAGGCGATCGAGGCCCCGGAGACTACTTTAGCCGATCGGCAGAGATCTGATCGAGAGGAAGAGGGCGACCAGTGGCAGAAGACTCTTCGGGCCTTCCAGCGACAGGCCCTCGAGAAGTATGAGGGCATCACCTCCGATATGAAGATGGAAGGCTGGCTAGAGGAGCTAGTTATAGCCTTCGGCCTGATTCGGGCCCCGACTGAGTACTGGGTTCCTCTGGACGTTAGCCAGATGCGAGGAGCGGCACGTCAGTGGTGGATGCATCACCTGGGGAATAGGAAAGAGTCTGAGGTTGCTTGGGCAGATTTCAAGAAGGAGTTCCGGAAGGAATTCCTCTCCTCGACGATGAAGGTGGAGAAGAGGCAGGAGCTACTCTCCCTCCAATAGGGGAGTATGTCCGTGAGGGAACATGGAATCAAGTTCAAGGACCTCCTACATTTTTCTTCGGACCTCTTTCCCGATGAGGAGTCTCGGGCAAGACGTTTGGAGGAGGCGCTCCGACCCTCCCTCCAGTATGCTGTTACCCCCTTTACCCTTCCAACATACTTAGAGGTCCAGAAGAAGGCCAAAGTGTTGGAAAGGATGCATGCTCTGGGCGGAGTGTCACGAGAAGGGATCCAGCTGGGACCATCAAAGGGGAAGGCCGTCAGCACCAGGCCTCCAGCATCGGGACCCTCCAGGTTCCGACCCACAGGGAGCAGACCGCAGCAGTTTCAGTTTCGATCCCCTGGCCCATGTCCTTTTCCTTCGGTCTCGGGACCACGGTGCTTCATCTGCGGGAGCCCTGGACATCTCCGGAGTCAGTGCCCCAATCGGGTGCAGTACAGTAGTGGCAGTCATCCCCAGCATCCGCCGCAGCAGCAGTTTCCAGCCAGACCCTTCCAGCAGCAGCAGCAGGGACAGCGAGCTCCCGCTCCTCCACAGGCAGACATAGGAGGAGGAGGCCGACCTCAGGGAGCTCCCCAGGGACCTCGACCAGGGCGTGGTCGGGGAGGTGGCCGATAGCCGAGGGGCAGGGGAGCTGGGTGTGGACAGTTACATGCCGTAGAGGCAACAGTTCCAGCAGGACCAGAGGTTGTTCGAGGTACGATCAATGTGTTTAGCACTCTTGCTTATGCTTTGTTCGATACCGGAGCTTCGCACTCCTTTGTTGCACCCAGTCTAGCCCGTGCCTTGGGTCTAGATGCCGAGAGACATCCAGTGCCCCTGGTGTTGAGCACACCAGTTGGAGGTCAGGCCGACTTGCTGTTCATTTTTCGGGGATGTAGACTAATGTTAGGGCCACATCAGTCGGTTAGGGATCTCCTTCTACTACAGATTCAGCCGTACGATGTCATCCTAGGCATCGACTGGCTATTTTCTGTGTGCGCCGTCATCGACTGTTTTCGAAGGAGGGTGGTGTTCTCAGGTTTGGACGGCCAGCGTGTTACCTTCACCGGCGAGCGGAGCAGTCCGAAGGGAAACAAGAGGGAGGAACCTCTCCTCTCCTTGTTTACTGAGCTGACAGTGGAATCAGTAGATGCTGAGATGGTGGAAGTGCCAGAGATCGTCCGCGAGTTTATGGACATCTTTCCTGAGGAGGTGACGACTCTACCCCCTCGACGCGATATCGAGTTCGGGATAGACCTACAACCCGACGCTCGTCCGATCTCGATGGCTCTTTATCGGATGGCACCTTCAGAGCTACGAGAGTTGTAGATACAGATTGACGATCTGATGAAGAGGGGTTATGTCCGTCCGAGTGCGTCACCATGGGGCGCTCCAGTCTTGTTCGCATGGAAGGCGGATGGTGGCCTCAGGTTGTGCATCGACTACAGGAGGCTGAATCAGGTAACGATCAAGAATCGCTACCCTCTTCTGAGGATAGATGATCTTTTTGACCAGCTGAAGGGGGCATGATGGTTCTCGAAGATCGACCTGCGGTCCGGATACCACCAGCTGAGGGTGAAGGATAGCGACATCCCGAAGACGGCGTTCAGGTGTAGGTATGGGCACTTCGAGTTCGTGGTCATGCCCTTTGGTGTTACGAACGCCCCGACCGTGTCCATGGGGCTTATGAACTCCATCTTCCGGGAGTACCTAGATCGGTTTGTGGTGGTTTTCATCGATGCTATCCTGATCTATTCAAGGTCAGAAGAGGACCATGCAGAGCACCTGAGGACAGTTTTGGAGGTCCTCCGACAGCACCAGCTCTATGGGAAGTTGTCAAAGTGCAAGTTCTGGACACGAGAAGTGAACTTCCTCGGGCACGTAGTGTCTGAGCAGGGGGTAGCTGTCAACACATCAGAGGTTGAGGCAGTTGTTTCTTGGGCAACACCCAAGAATGTGGCGGAAGTCCAGAGTTTCCTCGGACTGGCAGGTTTCTACAGGAGATTCGTACCCAACTTCTCCCGAGTAGCAGCCCCTTTGACTGCTTTGACCAAGAAAGACCTAGTTTTCATGTGGAGCGAGCAGTGTGAGTCATCCTTCAGCTACCTAAAAGAAAAGCTGGTTAGTGCCCTAGTGTTGAGATTACCAGAAGAAGGGATGGCCTATGAGGTGTTTTGTGATGCTTCAGGATAGGTCCTGGGATGCGTGTTGATGCAACAACAAGGAGTGATCTCTTACGGGTCCAGGCAGCTACGCCCCCATGAGCGTAACTATGCCACCCATGACCTGGAGCTTGCAGCGGTCGTTTTTGCACTAAAGTTATGGCGGCACTACCTCATCGGGGAATGCTTTGTGGTCTTCATAGATCACAAAAGCTTAAAGTATATCTTCTTCCAGGGGGACTTGAACTTGCGACAGTGGAGATGGGTGGAGTTCCACCAGGACTATGACTTTGAAATCTCTTATACTGAGGGCAAGGGCAATGTGGTGGCCGATGCCTTGAGCAGGAGGACGCAGAAGGATGCGGTCCGAGAGTCGGCGAGTGCCTGGAAGGCAATGGAGGAGTTGGCTGCCTTACACCCGGATGCGAATATGGATAGTGGCAGAGGCTGCCTATATCTGATGATAGTGCAGTCTTCTCTGTTTCGACAAGTGGAGGAGTCTCAGTGGGGAGACCCCGAGTGCGAAGTGATGCGTGATCGGGTTGACCAGGGCGATGCTCCATGAGAATGGACAGAGGATGGTCAGCACCGGATTCTTTTCCAGAAAAGGTTGTCTATTCCAAGAGTGATGCGTGGAAAGGTTCTCAGTGAGTTCCACAACTCACCTCTGGCGGTGCACCCAGGAGTTACCAAGATGTACCAGGGGCTGAAAAGGCAGTTCTAGTGGCCCGGAGTTAAGAAAGCGGTGGCAGAATTTGTGGCTAAATGCTTAGTATGTCAGCAAGTGAAGGCTGAACACCGGGTTCCAGGCGGCCTACTGCAGCCTTTAGCTGTTACCGAGTGGAAGTGGGACGACATCTCGATGGATTTCTTCACGGGACTACCCAAGGTCCAAGGAGGGTGTGACGCCATCTGGGTGGTGGTGGACAGGTTGACGAAATCGGCTCACTTTCTGGCAATCAGGGAGTCAAGTACTGTGGATGCTTTGGCACGAAATTACGTGAATGAGGTGGTGCGGTTTCATGGAGTTCCGAGGTCTATAGTCTCGGATAGGGATGCACGGTTCACCTCGCGAATCTGGAGAGGATTGCAGCATGCGTTTGGCACCCAGTTACGCCTTAGCACTGCTTTCCATCCCCAGACAGATGGACAGACAGAGCGCATCATCCAGACCTTGGAGGATATGCTACGGGCATGTGTTCTGGACTCAGGAGAGTCATGGGTGCGATACTTGACTCTAGTAGAGTTTTCCTACAATAATAGCTACCACTCTACCATCGGTATGGCCCCGTTTGAGGCTTTGTACGGGAGGCCATGCCGTTCACCTGTGTGTTGGACCGAAGTAGGAGAGGCAAGTATCCTTGGCCCGGAGGTGATGCAGAACACGACAGAGAAGTGTCAGCTCATACGAGAAAGGATGAAGGCGGCCCAGGACCGACAGAAGTCGTATGATGATACCAGGAGAAGGCCCTTGGAGTTTGAGGTTGGGGACCACATGTTCTTGATGGTCTCCCCGCGGCGTGGGCAACAGAAGTTCGGCAAGGGGGGTAAGCTTTCCCCCAGATTCTTCGGACCCTTCGAAGTGTTGCGGCGGGTCGTCGAAGTGGCTTACCAGCTAGCGTTACCTCCGCCGCTGCTAAGAATACATGATGTCTTTCATGTATCCCAGCTCCGTCGTTATCTGCACGATGATTCATACGTCCTTGATTGGGGTGAACTGGACATCGAGGACGACGTAACCTTTGTGGAAAAACCAGTGATGATCGAGGATTGCAAGGAGAAGGTGCTTCGTGGGCGAGCCATTCCCTTGGTTCGTGTGTTGTGGAGACATGGCGGGCTCAAAGAAAGTACGTGGGAGAGGGAAGCGTAGATGTGTGCCCAATACCCCAGGTTGTTTTGAGCTTTGTTCCTTTTGTACCTTTAGTGGTAGAACGTTTGACTTTTGGCTATGAAATGTACTAGTTTATTTCCTCTCTTGTGTGTGAAAAGCCCCGGGTATAGGGAAGAGGGAACCCGACCCCTAATCAAGACGCATTAAGGTGGATGCGATTAAACCCGTGCGGGCGAGTCAGTGCTGCCCAAAGTGGATAATATATTGACATGGGGGAGGGGAACTCCCCAAACCCACATGACCGGGCAGTTGGCGTGGTGTGTTGCTTGGTTCTTGACAGGGGAGTGTTTTTAGTTAGCAGGGGTTCACTCCTAAGAGGTATCTTTCGAAGATGGTTGTTCGGACCCTCTCTTTCCTTCTAGTTTGTTGTGATCCTCGGGGACGAGGATCGTTTAATAGGTATCTGATGTGATGACCCAGACCACCCCTTGGTCCCTTCCTTTGCCAAAATCCGGGTCCTTAAGGGACACTGATCGATGCGACCGATCGGTTGGACCGATCGGTGCGACCGATCGGCGGAACCGGCCGACGTCACCCAACCTTGCCAAATTGTTCCAGTAACGCTCCTTTTTCTCAAATAAGGTTTTAAACCCTATTCTGCCTCGTTTAAAAAAATGTCTTAAAGACCCAAAACGTGCACAAAAGTTTTAATTAAATACTGAATCAACTCTTGAGTCGGTTTAAACCACCCATCACCTTTAATGATGAGTCAAGCCGCGTGGTCAACCCACGACTTCCACGTCTTACGCAGTTCAGCGTTTTTATATCAACCATCCCCGGCTCTTATAAATTAAGGGTTAGGCCATGGTTTCTCCCTT
Source organism: Viscum album (assembly GCA_963277665.1). Taxonomy (NCBI): domain Eukaryota; kingdom Viridiplantae; phylum Streptophyta; class Magnoliopsida; order Santalales; family Viscaceae; genus Viscum; species Viscum album. Next base: position 536,149,957 of record OY728126.1, read on the forward strand.
CCTCGATCATGGCTCTTCTGGTGCATCGGGCGCGCCGCGTCGTTATCCGTGAAGTTCCGCCTCCCCCCCCCCCGACCTAAGCGTTGATCGTCTATCAGCAAGTAGGGAATTTATCTCGTCTCTCACTTTTGTGTATCATGCAGGGTGGGCGTTATTTTGTTCTTATGGAATTGGTTGAACCGAACCTTAATGAAGATAATAAACGAAGTTCTAAAGAAAGAAGGGGGAGGGGTTGTGATCGTTGTTTATGGTTTATCTTGTGATTATCCTTTTTAGTTGTGCTAGTTTATGTTTTTCTAAAAAATTGAGGCCGTTGGTGGTCGTTGCATGTGCACTGATGAATCCCCTCATGATGTTTTAAATGGGTTGTTGAAATTGTGAACTCCTGCTGTGAAATTTGTTAATCACGTATACCCGGCTGAATAACTTAGAAGCACCAGGATAAACCCTACTATGATTACATTAGGTTAGAACACACAGGTTTGAAATCATGGAGTGTGTTAAGTCTTTTAAATCTGAAATTACCCGGTGGTTTTGTGAATTTGGGGATGGGATTCCCTGTTGGTATGGTTTCGGTGGTTGAGAGTTTGAGACCAGGTGGGCACTCGTTTATATCACAAATTGGGGAGAGATCCTCTGTTGACAGAACCGTGCGTGAGTGTTTTGGTTGATCCTTGCTTTTGATGCTTTCCTTGGTTATGCTTATGGTAGTTGCCCAGTAGTGCTTAAAATTAATTGAACTTTTTGACTGAACGTGAAACAAGAATGGGACAAATGGTTTTGTGGGCAAGGGCCGTGAACTGTGACTCGGACGCAGTGGTGTTGTGTTCTGTAGGTTGGCTAGGAAAACCTAAGCTTTGGGTGAGTGTTTGTTACCTATATCTATACTTGTAGCTTTATGTTTCTTATTCGCGCCCCACCCAAGTTGAGCACTCGGTGCCGAACACCCCCATTTATGGGGGAAGGGTGTTTTTCCCAACACTATTCTTAGTGGCTGGTTATTAGCTCCTTTTCTGCTCCCTTTCCCGGATATCCCAAGTACCTTCGGGCAGGCTATGATGGCCTGAGGTCCATTATTAGCCCAAGAACCTTCGGGAAGGGTAGTACTGTGGTTGTCCAGGCGTGTGCGGCAGGTGGTTTCCCAAGCGTCTTCGGGATGAGGCCCAGGTGTCTTCGGGCGTGACAGTTGATCTTCTAGCCCAGGTGTCTTCGGGCATGGTTACGTGAGACAGTTGAGGCCCAGGTGTGTGTGGGCGGGGTTTCGGCAGTGGGACTGCGTGTGGTTGTGGCCCAGGTGTGTGCAGGCGGGTTTGGCAGTGGGACTGCGATGAGAATGGCGGGATTGGTCTGATGCGTAGGATGTCTCAATAACCAGTGGGAAAGTGGCGCGGGGTACCCAAACATCGATGTGCTCTGATTATATATATTACTTGACTTGCGTTATTTGGGGAGCGTGCCTTGGTGAGGCCTGGGGTGGTTAGTTTACCTTGAATAGGCGTTGGTTTGCTCCTTTCTCACGGGACTTTAGCAGGTTCCCCCACTTGTGCACGAGAGTCTTGGTTTTCCCTACTGAGTGTACTTATATGCTCACCCTACGTTTACTTTCAGGTTTCCAGGAGGACTACCAGGGCTGTGCGGGACCCTACTAGTCAGACAGTTGGAGTTTTTGCGGTTGTCATACCTTTGTTTCTTTTGGTATTGTACTTTGAGCCTTTTTGTACTTGCACCTTGTTGTAAACTGTTTGTATATGCATGGGGGCTTTGTTTGGGTTTATTTATATACACTTGTTTCTTTTCCTTTTTGGTGGTTGACTTGTCCTATTTCCCGATCCTAAATAATAATAAAAAGGGTAATGCCTCCCATATTTGTGAAAACTCATACCCATGGTGCTAGTCGCCACCCCGGGGCCTACTGGAGGCGGGACTCGGGGGTCATTATCTCTCCTACAACTTAAAGAAGGAAGGTCCTGGAAATCTGCTGACCCTTCCCTCCTTTTGGTGAAGGCGGGTCGTGACATTCATGATAAATGTTTTTCTTAATTTTCTTATTTCTTGTTCCTTATGATTCAAATTTTACCAAAGAGGTAATTGATTTTTGTTATAGTATAATTTTTTATCAAGATTGCTTATGATTAAGTGCTAGATGATAAAAATTTATGAATTATATCTTGATAAATTCATGAATTTTTTTATCCCATATTAATTAATTGAGAATAAATTATTCCCATTTATTATTATCACTTTATGTACTCAAAATATTAACATTTTTTTTGGAAAAAATATCTTTTATTTCTCTCTTCAGCTGAGAATAATTTTTCTTCCATCTAAATGTTTTATAAAAGTGTTTAAAAGAATGTATATACTATTATAAAATAATTTTTTAAATAATTTTTTTCCCATGACTTAATTTGACGAAAAATGGTTTAAATGTAATATTCTTGTGATTTTTTTAAAACATGTTCTTTTGTCTTTTATAGAAATTGTTATAGGAATCATTGTTTTAATTTATACAGAATCAATGGATTTTCCTCCATCATATAAAATCATTTATATTCAGATTCTTTTACAAATTTTCATTTTTAATTTAAAATAAAATATTTTTTAATTTTCTTGGGAACTTTTTGTTTTTGAAATTTATACTTCAATGTAAAAGTATATTTTCATCAATAAATGACTGAAGAGATATTTCAAATTAATTTTCCATATAATATGACATCCTTTGATATTTTATATGATTAATTGGGGATGTAATCTAAGGATACCAAATTATTTTCTCTGAATGGTTTATATTTAATATGATGATATTTTTATGAAACTCGTTTCATTTCCATAGTTTATACAATGATGAAATGCTTCTTAAACACATTTCTTATTAATGGATTCTCATAGTATAATTGTTCATGATACTTTAGAATTTACATGTATGGGTTATGGTTATGTGATGGATAGGTCCATTAAATACCATATATTCATGGATAATGGTGTAAAACTCTGGAGTTAATTATGTAATGCATGAAAATGATTTAATATATAATGGGTGGAACTCCTTTAATGTTCATAAGGTTAAGTATAGAAATGATTTTCATGTCCATAATGTAATGTGTTGACATTATTTCATGTCTATATAGTTATTAATAGACCTAAATTCAAGTCTGTAATGTATGTTCTGGACCAACATTAATTTCCATAAGTTAATGTGGAGGCCTAATTTCATGTCTTTAATATAAATAGTAAACTTATGAGTATTTAAACATGTTTTGAATGTTATAAAAAATTATGTATACCCAAAATACTTTCCTTATTACAATTTTAATATCTCATATCTTATTTTTTTATACCATTATGATTCATGTCTTATGAACTACCATGATTTATTCCATAACTTATTTTTATTATTACATATATGGTATATTGTTCAGATGATATTATCTTGTTATCATACCCATATGCTTATTTTATGATGAATTATCTCATGGTTACCCGTACTGATGATCTATGCTCACTCTTTTGCTATTTCATTTCTATAGTTTATAAAGAATGTTAATTTGTATGATTTCATATAAGGGTTATAGTTATGAATAATTTTGTGTAATATGATTCACTTTACTTATGAACCAATTGTTTATATATTATTTTTTATAAAGAGAAAAAATCATTATAATACTTGAGAATATTATTTTAAGGTGATGAATATTAATTTACTAAGATATATATCAATGTTAGAATCCTTTAGTTAGAACCCTTTGGATAAACCTTAGTGTAGGATAACATCCTAATCATGTTGTAAGGAATATATTGTGTAGTTTAACTTGAAATACATCCATTTATAGATAATATATGTGTTTGTGGTCATATAATAGATCTAACTAGGGTAAATAACTATGAAAAAGAAATGTCTTACTTGACTTGAGAATTACATGGAACATGAAAATAGGCCTTAATAAAATCTTGGTTTAACACTGCTATTGGATATTCCTTGGTTAGTCAATATTTCATTTATGAACCATTATAAAGGATTTAAATAAATGATAATCACGAAAAATTTAGTATAATATTAAGGTGTGAAATACTGAAATCATGTGTCATTATTTATATATCATTTAAATTAGTGTTCATTACTATGTGTTTACCACTATGATTATTCTTTATCGCACTATGATATATCATTTTAGTTAACATCAAGAACGAGAATGAATTGTGTAATAACTGAATTCGATGGAAAATGAAATGATTATACTCTTGAGAAAACAAATTTCATGGTATATGGAATGAGAAATATCATTTTTATTCTCGCATTACTATCTCTGGATATGAATCATGATAAGCATCAAAATGTGTATTTGAAGGAACAATGATCAATAATGAATTCATAAGGAAACATCCACCATATTTTTGTTGTTCCACAGATTCACAAGTTTATTATAAATGGACCATTACTATTGAAATACTATTTTATGTTCTCCAATTTTAAAATTATGAGAAAATCATTTTATATTTCTATCATTTTGAAGGTGAAGAAGACAAATGGTGGAATCTTCTTTAGAATACAAGGAAAACCAAATAAATTTACTCCAAAATTAGGGATGAGTTTATGTTATTATTTTTTTATAATTTTTTTTTATTTTATTAGTTGAAAAATAATGGAGAATGAATTCATGGGATTTACACTAAAAAATGATGAATATTTTAGTACCTATAAATTTTCTTACAAGACTTCTATGTTACTCTTTGGTATTATCATCCAGCCTAAAATAAGGTTGATTGACTCATCAAAGTATTAAAATCTAATATCCTAAGGGTTTGAGCCATAAGTGACATTTCATGATATAATGAAATCAATTTATTTTAAAAAAATAAATGGAATATAGAAAACATCTTGGTTCTGGTGGTAAGAAACTGAATATGTGGTTCCATGGAAGTTCCAATTATTTTTCACATTAAGGGTAAAAATTTGTTTACCTCATACAAACCAAAACTATGTAAAGGGGCACTTTTTTAAATGAATTAAAAGAACTACAATGATTTTCAAGTGAGGGGAAAATAAAAATTGAGAAATGTAATGCATAAGGGGTGTGAATAATCTTATAACTGAATTAAATAGATAGAGAGAGAGAAACATAATACACCATGAACACTCTGGTGTCTCAAATAAATGGAATGTAATAATTATTCTAACTAGTTCAAAAATAGGAAATATAATGTCGATGATCGATGTGAAAAAACACTTAATCCTATAGTTATGTGGAAATAACTTGAGATCAATATTGTTGATATAGAGTACAGAAAAGAAGTGGTGAATGGTTCACTAACCATCAACTCTAGAACTACTAAGGTCTTATTTGATTATAGATCTACAAAATCATTTATATATAAAGAACATGAAAATGCTATAAAATTACTATCTTAATGGTTATATATTTAGTTAGAATTAAAAACTCATAATGCTATGATGGTTTCAGCCCATGTCTATAGTTCCACTTGAATAATTTTTTTAGGAAAGTGCTTCTTAGATGTCTCATAATTATCCATTTAATTGAACTTTTTTTCAATTTTAGTAATTTATTTGATTTTCTTATGTGGAGAAAATATAAATTTCTAAGGAAGGTGAGTCACATTTCATCCTTCAAATGAACCCATGAGAATTTATGAGTGTGAAGATGGATACTAACATCCAATGGAAATTACTAATATCTTTTGGGTCTTAGTTGTCTTACATAAAGGCTAATTTTCGTAGATGGTTGAGGAGAAACTCAACATAAAATGAATTCCTATTTCTTATAGTTTCTCAATGAGATTTAGGAATATTTTTCGAGACAACTACTAAATTATTAGTTTGATTTCCCAATTAAATTTTCACCATATTTTGAACCAATTTTAAAGACTGCATATAGATTGTCCTATATTTAAATTCTTGAATTAATGAAATAAATACAATACAATATTGATAATAAATTTATAAACTGTATTATGACACTATAGCGTCAAACTATTCCCTTTTTAAAATAAAATTGTTGATCAATGAGACAATGTATTGATTATCATGAATATAACAAGATCGCTATAAAAAAAAGTATCATCAACACTGTATTGATGAATTATTTTATCAACTCTGCATATGTCAAAAAATTTCTAGAATTAACATCATTATATATATCCTCAATTTAGTGTAAATATAGAAGATATAATGAATAAAAAGTTTCATACATATTGTGGAAACAATGAACTTACATTGATTCTATTTGGTCTTATTATTTCCCCCACTATATTTATTGATTCAATGAATAGTGTATTTAAATATTACCTTAATTGATTTGTGTATGTCCTTTTATAATATATTATAATTTATCTAAAAACCATTTAGGAGAATGAATATCAAATGATAATTTTATTAAAACATATAAATAAGGAGATTTTGTCTGAAAAATTTATAAAGAGTGAATTGTGGCAATAAAAAGTTTCATTTTTTGGGCATATAATCTCAACCAAGTGAATATATTTTGATAGATTAAGGATGGAGACTAATAAAAGTTCGATCAAACAAACCATTCTAAATAAGATATATTTTTTTCTTGGTTTTTTGGATATTATCATGGCCAGGTAGAAAATTCATCAGAGCTATCCAATCCAGTCACCATATTAGCCTTGAAGAGATCCATGTTCCTTTGTACAGATGAATGTGATGTATATTTTTATGAACTAATTAGATGATTAGTCATCAAAACTATGACTACATTACCCAACAATAGAGGATAGTATATAATATACAATGATTCATTGAATAATGTACTGAGATGAAATTATCCAACAATAGAGGATAGTATACCACTTGATAAGTAAATGAATTTGAGAGAAATTATCCAACTTATTATTATTTTTTCAAATATTTTTTTGTTTTCCCATAAAAAATGAAGGAGTTGTATATGTAAGGAAAACCTAGATATATATATGACCAATTTTTTAAATATAATTTCATAGAGAAATAGTTGAATATGAACCAGAGAATATGCTGGGAACTGATTAAAGATTATGAATCCTCAATAAATTTCACTAATGGGAAAGAAAATAAGGTGGATTATTCTATGATTAAAAAAGAACATCCTATATTATAAATGATTAGGATAAAAAAATATATAATATTTTTGTATTTTCAAAGGATGGATATGAATATTATGAAGGAAGGGGAAAATATAATCTTTCTCTTAAGAATTCTTGACATTGATTATGATGAAATGATTAGGATCTAGAACAGTGTTTGTGTTCTGCCCATACCTAATTTGAAGATGGATCTATCAGAGTAATATCATAGTTCTTAATAATCTATTCATATTTGAGGACCAAAGTTGTATTTATTTTTGAAAGAGAACTTTTGGGTTGATATAATGAAAAGATGTATTAATGAGTTTATATCACAATTTGTGGTGTTTTGGATTGTTAAGGATGATTGAAAGAAGTCTATGGTGATGTTAAAACTATTCCCATACCATAATAAAAATGGTAAAATATCACAATGTATTTTGTTTCACAGGAATTCCCAAAACATCTAATGGTTGTAAAACTATTTTGGTGATTGTCAATCACCTTAAAAAGATTTAAAACTTAATTACTATTATAGAAGACCTATATCTTAACCATCTTGATATGATATATGTAAAGGTACCATTAATGTTATATTGTGTACCATATTCTATTATATCATATTAAGGTACATGTTTACGTCGAAGTTCTGACAAAGTATTCAACATGATCTTGATATGGAGCAATTGTTCATAGTTGTGTATCCTCCATAGAAGGATTTTTATTCTAATAGAACTATTAAAACACTATAGAATATTCAAATATTTTTTTTCTATTTATTTAAAAGTTGTTTGGTATAAACACCTTCTTATAGTTGATTTTTCATACAAAAAATCTTTCAATCGAGTATCCATACTTCTCCTTATGAAGCCCTCTAAAAAAAGAAGTGTAGAGATACAAAATGTTGGAATGAACGTGAAGAATGAATGATATTGGGACAATATATGGATTAAGAAATTGGGTAATATATTAGATTCATTATTGAGCACATATGGGTAACAAAAAGTCAGTAAAATAGTTATGCTGAGAATCATCAGCATGATCATGAATTTAAAGAGGGTGATAAGGTGTTTCTGTGAAATTCTCCACAGAATAAGGTTATGAGATTCATAATGAAAGGAAATCTAATACCCGGGTAAATTTTCAGTTTAAATATTATTTATAATTTTTGGATTTTATTAAATTTTTTGGTAATTCCGCCAAACCATTCACAAGTTAATGATGTGTTCCATGGATCTCTCTAAAAAAAGTAAATACTTGAACCCTCACATGTACTGAAATCATATTTTGTACCACAAGAGAAATATATTTCACAATAGGAGAATATATTGAATATTATTTATCATAAATAGAAAGTACCATGATACAATACCACTCAGTTGGTAAATTTTTTGTGGTGAAACTGTTAGCTCGAGGTAGGTACATTGGGACCTAAAGAAATGATGAGGTAGAAGTATCCTATTTTTTTGTAACAGAGTGCTATAATTTTGAGAGATAAATTCATTTTAGGGGGGGGGGGGTGGTAGAATGTAATATCTTGATATTTTATGTAATAATTTTTTCAAATAAATTTAAATTATTTTGTTTCTTCTATTACATATAACCTTGATATTAAATGAAGCAAGAAAAATTAATAAATTTTTATTATTAAATATGATAGTTATCACCTAGCTATTGTAACGATGGGTGTGAATAAGATTAAAAAAATTCTAAAATTTTTTTCACACATATATGTAAAATTTATTACTTTCCATTCAATTAACCACAAATGAAAATAAAAACCACTTGAAAATTAATGAAAATATTCTTCTGAAAAACATAATTTGTACACAAAAACAGTTTTGATCTCCATAAATTAAATAAATTAATTTTGAAAAATTATTTTATTTAAATTTATATATTATATATTATAAAAAATGTTTTAAAACCACCTTATATGTCTTCTAGGTATTAAATATTAAAAAATATAATTTAAAACATAAAAATGTATTTTTTATTCAATTTTTTCAAATTTAGCACAATAATTTTATAATTAATTTTAGACACTTCTTGAAAATATATTTTAAAAAAGTAACTTAATTTTTTAAATCATCATATAAATCATAGAGTGAATTTGTTTTCATTGACTACAAAGTAAAATCTTTTAGTGAATAGTCAAAAATTACATCTTTTATTTTGAATTATATTTTTGTTTAAAGGATTTATAAAATACAATATGTTTTAAGAGAGTTTTCGATGAAAATATAGGTCAGTAATATTATTATTAATAAAATTTATCTCATTTTAATCTATTCCATATTGAATTATGATATAGTAATTCTTTAATCTTATGAGAACATGTTAACTGGAATCCCATTTTTTGATGTGTGTATGAGTTTAATTTTTAATTAAAATTTTACGCCTATGTGAATTAAAATTAAAAAATTGTATTTTATATTTATATATAAAATAAATAATATTATCTAATATGTACAAATTGATTTGTTACCATAATTAATATTAAAAACATTACAAAATAATTACCACCATTAAGGCGAAAATGGGGTTTCCTGGGGGTTAAAATAAACATTTATGGGTTTAAAATGAAACAAAATTTTTATAATTTCTATTTTGGGGTCATATTTCAACCCTTTTTTATGGTTTAATAATAATTTTTTTTAAATCATTTTTTCATGAGAAAACTTGGGTGTAATTATTTCATTCTAAAAATTCAAAGTGTGTCATTTCCCACAATTATAAAATGCCAGCACATATCATCTCTTATTAACAAATCAAAATATCATAGTCTCATATTAGATATAAAAATATTCATTGTTGATTATATCATCATTACCTAGATCCCATGGTTTAATCATAAATTGATTTTAATAATGATTTCGGTGCTAACCTAAGAAGGTTGCTGAAAAAGAGGTATATTTATTAAACGACTGTTTCTATTTCATTTCACCCTTAGCCAAATTTAAATATCATTAAAAATGAATAAAATAATAAAAATGGAATATTCTATTTTATACTCGGTTATTATATTCTATGCATTGACTATATATATCTCCTCCTCCTTCAAATCTGATGTAAAACTGTTAATCGTGCGTATATTGGGCTACCTCCTAACGAACCGATGTGATTGGTTTTCTATAAAAAATTCTAAGGTTTTGGCTTAATGATTTATTTAATATATATATATATATATGATAATTTTAACATAATTATGTTTATGGAATCTTGATATCACATATTCTTTATTACATTCCATTCTCTGGGGATACGATAACATTGGTCATCTGTATAGTGGATTATCACCTCTCTATGTGATGTGACATTTTCTTCACTAATGATTAAAATTTTTGGTAATAAGGATAAAATTAATGAATATATAAGGTATATTTTAAATCATAATTTTTTTTGAAGGTTTAATTATTATTTATTTGTTTTGTTCAATCCAATAAATAACGGATAATGCATTGATGAATACATATGACCTACCATGTCTATTAATAGTGTAATATTTATTTATATCTCTATCCTCCATGGGTGACTATAAATTTTTATGTAATGAATATATTTAATAGTAATTCCATGGTAATAATTATAGATATGATTAATCCACAAAAAAATAACAAGGACCAAAACTACTAAATGATATCATACATGAGGAAAAAAAGAAATTATTACCAGAAAAACAAAGATTCTAACATCATATTGCAAATAAATAGGTGATTTATTTTAATTATTTAATAAATGTTATTATATTTATTAGTATTTTAAAATAATATATTTATAATAAAAAATATTTATAATAATAGTTTTTGGAATAAGTATGAAGAATGTTTAGAAACGAGGTAAGATATTTGTTTCACAAAATGGATTTTTGGAAACTTCAGTTATGTTATGAACCTATATAATTAATGAGGTCAATATAATACTCATTTTACAAGTTATATTATTAATTTATTTTAATGATAGCTAAATTTTTTAATGTTATTATTTCAGGGGGATTATGATTCAAATGTCTCCAAAGTTGTAATGATGCTATGTAATTGTCTCATTGTTTATCATAATTATTTATAATTATGTTTCTGATAATGATATATTATGACATATAACTCAAGATACTCATGATTTTTATTCTATTATTTTATTTATTGATAGTACATTTTTCAATTAATTTTATTTTCTTTATCTACTTAAGAGATCAAAAATATGTTTAAGAGAAAAAATGGATATATTTCTATATTCGGTCGAAAATTCTATTCCTTTCATGCCTATGTATTGTAAAAATGTTCTAAATTATTTTTTCTATTATTAGTATAATTTTTTGTGAAATTTTTTCTCATGGTCTAATTTCTAAAAAATTATTTAAAATTAATCTTTTTGTTATTCTTTGAAGCGGCTCATTTGATTTTTACAACAAATGTGATTTAAATATTTGTTTTAAATTGCATAACATGAGTGTAATTTTTTTCTTATAATAACAAAAAACTAATTTGAATATGAATACAAATTTTTTACTAGGCTGTGTTAAAATAAAATGACTGTCAAATGTTTCGATGAATTTTTAGCATTAAGAATCAACTTTCAAAGTGGAAAGGCTATTTTCCTCAATAAATGTTCCAAGTGATCATTCCAAATAAATTTTTATTTAATATGTAATAACATGATGTTACTTATAAATTGTGTGGGATATTAAAAACGATACCATTATTATTAGTTATTTTAATATATTATATTTATTATGACAATATATTTACAAAACCCATTATTTTTCACGTTGTATACCATGATTAAATTCATACAAACCAATTTCTTTTATATGGGTTAATTTTAGGTGAATATTGTATTATCATATGTAATTTAGATATATGGATTATGGTTATGTGATGGTTGGTTCTGTTACATCCCTTTAACTCATGTGGGAATGACGAAAAACTCATGAATTAATTTTGTAATGTGTGGACATGATTTAATACTCACAATGTTATGTGTGGGAAAATTTTCATGTACATAAGTTTCCAAATTGACCAGATTTCATTTTCATAAGATTATTTAGGGACATTATTTCACATTAATAATATTATGTTTGGACCTGTTTTTATGTCCATAAATTATATCTGCACCTCCTTTTATGTTTATAAGTTAATGTGATGTCCTAATTTCATGTCATTAACATAAAGAGCGGAAGATTCACTATTAAAACATGTGAAAAAATGTTATAAGATTATGTGTATTCTATAAACATATGACATATGCCAATTTTATGCTCTTTTGGCTTATTATATTTGATTATTTTATGATTCGTGTATTATAAACTACCAAGATTAATGTCTTGACACATGTTTATAATCTATGACATGCACAGTATGTTTTTTAAATGTTATTCTGGCATTCAAAAACCCTTTTGCTTATATCAATTTGATATATTCCTTTTTTACCCTTATTAGGAATCATATATCACCCATTATTATGTTTCCCTTCCCCATGATATGAAGAAATGTATTAAGTATGATGTCTAAGAAGGATTATAGTTTGGAAGAATTTAGTGAAAGATGATTTAGTTAACTAATGAAAAAGTTGTTTATTCTACAATGTTTCCAAAGAAACGAAACAATTATGATATTCATGCTTATATTTGTTTAATTAAATTATTATTAATCATTAATGAATTGTCTTCATATAAAAATTAGGACTATTAATGTCTTGAAAATGTTGAATATCCACTTCATGACTCATATATTGTTCCTTATATCATTAGGGAATAAAGTGCCCCGAAATTCTGGGGGATGGGGGATTTAGAAGACATGAGCATATTCAACCATTATTGGTATGCACTTGTGTGTTTAACCACATTTAATACGAACTATCTAGATGAATCCATAATTGATCAGTTCAAAATATTGTGCTTTTAGAACAACAGTGAGGGAATGCCCAGCTGCATCTTCCTACAATACAGGTGGTGCAATTGGATTTTGAAGACATCTTCAAGTAGTGATTTTCGGAAATACAATCTCAAAACTTCTATATTGAAATAAAATAGACTAATAAAACCATTAAAATATTATAGACACAAAAAAGGGTTACCAAAACAAGTTTCAACCTAAGAGAGTACCCCCAAAGATAACATATAACCCCTAAGGAACTACCTATGGACCAATCAAATCCTTCAATATTAGAATGATAGTTACAAACATAAATATACTCTCAAGAATCTAATACTCTAGATTATATAAAATAATTGAATAAAAAATTCACTATAAGAACCTATATTAATTTCAACAGGAGTTTAATTATTTGGGATCTATCTAATTCAAGAAATAATAATTATGGAATTCGATTTTACCTACCTAGAAATTATGCATTAATGAAAACAAAACCCCATTAATAAGTATACTAACATCATAAACATTTACCAAGTAAAATTTAAATCAAGGGTATCATCAAACAAAATGCTTGTAAATTCCAACATTATGGACACTCATAGGTCCACTATACGGTGTTAGTGAAGCACTTTAATAGTTCCCCTACACGAGTACAAATAATCCTCACTCTTTTGTACCCCCAATACAATCTATCCATGAAAAGGAAACATGTTTCTGAACATACTCCAAGGATTCCATTTTTTAGCACCCCAACCCAAACACCCCGGTCCATGAAAATATGGAACATGACCTTATATTTTTCTCTTCAAATAAAATAGGTTACTGGCTAGTGGGGAGGGAATTCAGAGATGATGTCAGGAGAATATTCCCTCTCTAGGAGTTAATCATTTTATTAATAAAGTAAGCAATAAAAAAATACGTGAAAAATAAGGAATAAATAAAAAAATCATTAGAGTAACAACATACACAAAAACTACCCATGCATATAACAATAAGAATGCATATATGTTCAGACAACCTAAAAAAGGAAAAGGATTTTCAATGCCGCGGAATTAAGGTATAAGATATATTAAATTAGAAAAATAATTAGTAAATATTTTTCCTGATATAGATCCAACAATCCCTACAACCTCCATCTAAACCTGCTCCACCATCCACTATAGGGCCCTTACCATTCACTAGATCCCTATTTATGAAATATATAGTTTCACCGAGATCCATCTATAAGGTGTAGGTATGGAAGACAGTATGGAAATTCCAATGGTCATTAACATATGTTCATAAGATATTTTGGTTCATGCAATGAATGTAAAAAAATAATGTAGATAAGAAACAAGTATATCACAAAAGCATAATATATAATTTGGGTCCTTAGAGATAGGAATTTACTTCTTTGTCTCTATACTATAAGTAAATTGATACTTCTTTCTTGATGGTATAATCCAAAAATATGTATGAAACATACCTCTTGAAGGGATATCCCAAATTCATACTAACCAAATGTCTAATATATAAACCTTAGGGGACAATCCATAAGGTTAAACATATATACAGAACATTAGAAGAAAGATGAATAGTAAAATAAATACAATATGATAATTATAGATCAAACACAACATCATATCAAGAAATATTCATAATAATAAAAATCAACAATTGAGAAACATCAAGAATAGGTCTCACAAGGCTACAAACACACACCTCAAGTGATCAAGCATCAAATGTGTGTCTCATATGCTACACATGAATGCCAAAATTATTTCTGAGAGCCTTTATAAACATGTGATAAGGATAAATGCATCCTACCGTTGGTATAATAATAGTTTGATGAAAATGGTTAACGATTGAGTTTGATTTAATAACACTAAAAACATGATAATACCCAATATTAGAAAATATTTATGGACAAATGATGAAAAATATCTAATGATCTAAATACATGCACCGATTCAATCCATGAAAGAGATTCCTTGTTAAACCATACAAAAAAACTTATATTAGATCAAGTGATCACAATTCTGATTGGTGTTTTCCAAGAAAAAAAGGACATGATTGATCTAAATCAAGATAGAACAAACTATATTGAGGTGTAGGTTCAAATCAATGTCTAAGCATAAATGGAATGTGACAGAAGGAGAGTAGATAACCCAAAATCTCATAGATAAATACTAGGGTTTGGGGAAGAAATAATCAGGTGAGTGAGAAATGAAATGATCACTCAAAGCAATTAATCTTCAAGAACTAGGTACAATTATGGTGTGAATTAGAGATTCACATCATGAATTATCAGGATGGATGATAAGCCAAATTCATATTTACATGAGTGAGAATCCCATAAACCCATATTCACATCATGAATATCATTTCCCATCATGAAAAAAATTCATTTCCTAAAATAAAAATCATGAATTCTAAAAAAAATATATTCATGGAATGAACTGACTCTTATAGATGATTTCTATACTTTGAGTCAATTCCTTCCATAAATACCACTAGCATGTCTCAAATTATATAATTACATTCATTAATTTTAAAAAATTCTTAAAAAAATGAATATATTGAAATTTAGCATGTTACATTTTCATGAAATTTATGAGTTGTATAGAAACAATTTGGTTGTTTGGTTTTTTAAAACATAAAAAAAACTCAAATATTTACCTTCATGGGTACAAAAAGTATCACCATCATGATTTATGTGGAAAATTAGTTTATATTAACTATTCACTTGTTAAATTTTATCACCGTGTAAAAATATGTAATTTTCCATCACATATATACCTGTATACGTTTGTATTCATGTTAGGTAGATAATTATTATTTTTACATTTTTTAAAGGGTACAAGGAGATATAAAATGTACTCACACACACCTAAGATGGATCGAACATGGGACCAACCCATTCCACAATAGTGGTAAAACCACTAGTTTTATCTATAAAAATAATAATATTGACTATAATAATTACTATTAATCATTGTTATAATCAACAATAACTACAAAAATACCTCTATAGTCCAACTGGGTCATCCACCAAACAAATTATAAAGGGATTAATTATCCCTAGTTGGATTAATTATAAATAATTGGTCTATAGGACATCTAAAACTATCTCTAACACCATAACAAATTTCCCAATTTCTTTCTAAATTCTCCTAGTGGAATATACTATTTTTTTCTGTTGTAACTACTAAAATTTTATTATAGTAACTCCTTCAAATATGGATTCAGTGAAATAAAGTATTGAATTTTATCAAAACATACAAAAATAACTGATAAATATTATCTTTTATTATTTTAAAAATGGTTGATGATAAAAAATGATATTTATCAGATCTTTATTTAGCAGTAATAAAATGCCTACCATTATTAGTGCATGTAATGGTACTGATAAAAGATAACATTTATCAATTATATTCATATAGTTTTTATAATATTTATACAAAAAACTAAATTAAAAATAATATATGATATATTTATATGATATATATATATATTATATTATATATATGGACACAAACATTTGGTTTTTATTTTCGTATATCTCATTATTGTGTATATATATCGATATATAAATATACATATAGATATACATATACATAATCACGCAGATATGGGCGTAGATAATAATATATATGTATAATATATATATACTTAGAATACATATAATTACTAATATAATTTTAATTTTCAATGACAATAAAATCTTAATTTTCCTGAAATAAATTTACAAATTTTTCATTAATTTCAAAAATTAATTATGTTGGAAATTTTCATATTTAAATATTATTCAATTTATTATTATATATATCTAAACATTTATAGTACAAAATATTAATATTATTAAAATTCATGTAATGAAATTTTATTTTGAAATATATATACTTATATACATACATTTTAAGAATAAATAAATTAATATATATGTATTTATAATGATACATGTATTTTTAGTGAAAAATATCTATTCATTGTCATAATTAATAATATTTTTGAAAATAAAACTAATTATATTTAAATATAATTTCAAATTATTAATATTATTTATGTATAATTATATTAATATTTTATACTTTTACATTAATATAAATTTATAATATTTCCTATTATAATATTAATGAATATAAAATTATTGATATGTTAGTGATTATTATGTTCTTATTGTATATATAAATTATATTAAAATTAATATAATATACATTTTATATGAGTTTCCACATATATATATATTGAGTTTAATATATAATCCAACATTATAACATTTTGTATTGGCTTTTAGATGTATCCCTTCCACCATTCCAATGAAATCAAAAATTTTATATTTTTAGTTTCATTGGGATTCCACTTAACATGGAGTTTGCTACTCAAAATATTTTTAAGAACTCATTTTTTCATGTTATTAATGAGATTGGCCTCACTCAATCCTTTCAATCAAATATATGGATATAGAATGAAAACTCTTGTTTTCTAAAAAGTGGTCTAAAAAAATATGCTAATCTATTTCTCTAATTGTGTGAAACAAGGCCACTTATCTAAGAAGTGTGATTCCTGGAAAAACAATTCTACAGGTATCAAAATTGGAAAACATTTACATCTCTAACCTCATAAGAGGAAATCAATGTGATTTGGTAACTATAAGTTGGTTGACCATGGAAATATGAACCTGTTATGAGTAATGTCCCTATGATAATATAACAAATCCAGCTAGAAAATTTATTTTTTATGATCATGTTTTTGGTTCACCTAATGTATAGAAAACTGATCTTGGTTACTACTTTTCATTTTTTAGGCTATTAATGAAACACAAACTATGGAAAAAACCTAAAATATTTGGGAAAAACTCATCAATTGAGATAATAAAAGGGTATGAAACCGGTGGTTGATATGGTTAGTTTAATCATTCAACATCAATGGAAGAAAAGAAAGATAAATGAGTATTATAAAATTGAACATTAAAATATGATGTTATCATTTCACTTTTGTATCCATGAGAATAAATTCATTGCACCAAAATAATCATGTAGAGTATTCAAACTCATTCTATATGTTAGTTAAAAATGAGAATGGTCTAATGGTCATGAAATGGATGAATTTACCTTATAAAATATATTTAACTAATGATTAATGCATTGTTAATAAATTAAAAATAAAAATACAGATAAAGACATTGATTTTTAATGTGGTTTAGATCCAAACGATCACATTATACTATTCACAACTCTCAAATATATAAGGAGATGGAACCCATAATAATGGACTCTTTAACTTCTGAAATGATTCATAACCCTATACAATTTCATTTTTTAAAACCTTGATCTATGACCCAAGATAATATTTTTACACACTTGATGGGTTAACAGAATCACTATTCCATATTCACACATAGAGGAAAAATTTAGATGATACATTTAGAAGTTTAGGTAGAACAACCCCATTTTTTAACCTAGAAGAAGGGTAAAGTAATAAAATTTCTTATTATCAGTTATGGAAGAACATGTATCATTATTATGGGGTTGTATAACCAGAATTAAACCATTAATGGGTAGTATAACCGAACACAATTAAGTACATACAATAATATTAATAATTATACACTAAAAAACCCAATTTATAAGAAATCATATGAGTGTTAAAGAATAATTTGTTTCTCCACCAACAAAGGATCTATGGATTGAAGGTAAATATAGATCCTTATTTAATTACCATGTTTTATTTCATCTTATAGTTCCAGAATATCTTTAACCTCTTTATCATGATTATATACAATCAAATTATTATATAAAGAGTTTCTTCATCCAATTTTTTTGTAAAACACATTTTCCAATGCATACTCACTTTTCTATTTCTTTGTTAATAAACTATTTTAGATTTTTTGATGTTGATGTATCATTATTTAATCAACACGAAAAACATATTAACATTGGATGTTTTTGATAATCTATAATAATTAATATTTTTATGTTTTTGAAATTTTATTACAAATAATACAACACATAACATCTATTGTCATCAACATTAAATAACATGGGTTCCCTCCTAGATAGTATGCAAGGAAACTATTAATATTTAATACAATTCATTTCAAATTGGTCATATTTCAAATAAATAATGGAACACATGAATATATTTTATATATATCTATCATATTACAAATTATCTCCAAATATATTTATATTGGATTGAATAGTTGATATGTAATTATGGAATAATGTAACTAAGAAAAAAATTAAAATAAACATTTGGTAATTCAAAATAATAAAGTGTTTGTAAACAGTATCATGGCATAGACTAACAAATGGAAAAGTATAATAAGATTCTAATAACTTCATGGGTGATCATACCTGGAAGATATGTAATTATCTAATTGGAATTCCAATTTTCCCTCATTGAATATTCATTATGTAAGTAATATTTCTTCTTAGGGAAGGTCAACCTCTTTTCATGGATGCTTAATTTTGAATTATTGATGATCATATCATTCATGAAAGAATTGAAAATCTCATAGATTATTTAGTTGAATCCAAAAAAATTATAAATATTTATGGAAGTTCAATAAATCCCATATAAGGTCTCTCATGAAAGAATAATATATCTCATTGAATAACATGATAACTCATGGATGAGAAAAGCCTTTTATAGAAGTAAACATATATCAATTTAAAATAACTCATGGAAATATATTATATCTCATAAAAGTTAATTAATGTCTAATATATAATCTTTAAAATATGTGTTCGGATCCTCCAGGAGATATATTACTTAAATAATACACATTACACCCATGGAATCCCAATAATTTAAAATTTTCAATCACATAAGCTACGTTAATTCTTACAGAAGATACAAAATTTTCAAAACTTTTATGAATAGACTAATAGGGGACACACTTTAACTAATGTTAGTCGGAATAATGGAATGAAATAAAAGATATAATATGTTTTAATTATGAAAAAATATATTTTAATTTTCAAAACATAAATAAAAAATGTTGACCAGAGATCCAATTCAATATTCACCCCATTCTTGATAATTACCAAATAAGATCTAAAATTCTTCTCCTTTTTCAAATGATAAAAAAATTTAAACAAATTACCCATTTTTGAAATGTAAAAATGGTTTAAGATATATTAATGGGTATGAATCTAACCCCTATGATGTAAACATTGAACCAAAAATATCCTCTATAATAATTTTTAGGAATGGAACTGAACATAAAATTTTCAACAAACCTATAATTATTTTCACCTCAATTTTTTTATTTTGATATAGTTTATATAAATGGAATAATATAATTGTTCTTAATTTTATACATTATTTTGTAAAAATATTCTATAATCCACAAGGATCCATGAAAACACTACATGATCTTCATAGAATTATTTTCAGTAAATTATATGGACTCGACTTTAACAGAAAAATCTAGTGAGAATTATAATATTAAAAAATATATACTGAAAGAAATAATATGAGAAAAAAAAGGTTAAACTCACCCATATATATTTTTAAAATTTATACTTCTATAATACCTTGTTCAAATTCATTTTTATCAAACATATCAAAATATACGGGTCTAGTAAAAATGATTACTTGTTTATCTTCTATAAAAATATATTATAAAATAGTGTATAAATTTTGAATGTGATATCTATAGAGGAGATATTTAACAACAGTGTATTTCATCTAAGAGTTCTGTAATTGATTCATAGAGGTATAAAATCATTATTTGTTAACACAAATCATAGGGATCCTATAAAATTTTAAACCAAAATAAAAATTGGGTCCTTAATCAATAATTATTGTAAACAAAACATTGCAACACCAACATAACCAAACTCAAAGGCTGGTAAATCCATTTATTTATTTTATTATAACTCCAAGGAACAAAAAATTTACCAATAAATTGAGACTTACCTATTGTGATTTTTCAATCTATTTTAACGCCAATAAAATAAGAATCTATGAAACTAGTTATATATCCAAGATAAACTAATATGTGATTACCATATCCTTTAACACATTTCATTTCTCTTCAAAATACCATTAAATGAAATTGTTTATTATTATATTATAATCTCTTATATATAGATACTAAAAATATAAAATTTAGTCTAGATGGTTTCAAATAATTCAAGCTACCAATCATAGTTATAAAAATATTATTACTTATATGTCATACATCTTTAAAATAATATATCTTTGAGGAAGTATTCATTTTAATATTTTAGACTTACCAACCTTTGATATCAAACCATTTAACCAATTATTTATAAAATTATTGTTTATTAAAAATGATTCCATAATTCATCTAAACTATTCTTAATTCAAAAAGGAATATATGCTCACCCATAAGACACATGTAAAACTATAATGTTATTAAATTTAAAAATTTCATCAAAATTAAATCACTAGAAGAAAAAAAAATAATATAATCACTATATATTTGAACAATTAAACTATCTATTGAATCAATTTTAATAACAAAATTATATCAAAATATTCTTTTCCAATTACCTTTTCAAAATATATAATGACAATGTCTCATACCAAGATCGAGGATATTGTTTAAAACCGTAATGAAATTCAGAGCATTCCAAAACATAGATCAGTTTATATTAATCATCAAAACACAAGTGAAATTTTACAAAAACATTTTTATAATTATATAAAATCTAAAAATTATTTTTTTATTCCCTTTTAAAAAGTTTAATTCCACAATGAGAAGCAAAATCCCAAAGTATTATTATTGATTATAATTTTTCAACCATATAAAATGATTATTCAAAATAAATTCCTTGTTTTTAATTATCACCTCGATCTAGTAGCCTATAATTGTTTCTCACTATTTGAAAATGATCATATATCTTGATTCTTTTGATCTATTTGGTTTTAATAATATTTTTATCCTTGGGGATCAATTAAGGTGATTTGTTTCCATTTAGACATATTTAAATCTTCATCCATTTCCATAATCAATTTTAATTAGATAATTCATTATAAACATTATAACGCAAAAAATAATAAATAAAAGGTTGATAATGATAAATGTTTTTTAAATAAATTTTTATTTAAAACCATTAGTTATATCATAAATTACTTTTTTAATTTGATGATATTAAATTTATTTTGATGTTTTTTGATGATAATATTCTCCCCTACATAGCTGCATCTGACTATGAATTTTCAAGATAACCATATTTTAAATATCTAAACTCTATATTAAGCAATTAAAAATAATATTTTCTTTAGATTAAATTATTTTAATAAAATTTTCCATGTATATATTATTCGAAAATAAATTCAATTTTGTTATAAAAACTATAATCCTTACATCAATTAGAATACCATAGAGAAATGTATTTACATGATTTTGAATCATTTTCTCTAGGGAATATTTGGTGTTGAGAGTGTACATTTTTCTTCCAAATACAATGAGATAGCTAATTATATGCTTCCATAAGTTATATATTTCATAAGGTATCTTCTCAAAATATTACCAATGTGAACATTGATTTGAAACATGAAAACCCAATTTAGCATCTTTTATATAGAAATATTTTTTGAAAAGTGTATCATTTAAAATTTTTCTAGTAATTTTTAATAATGTCTTATTTTTTCATTTTTCAACGCTATTTTATTGTTTAGTTCTAAAGGATAAAAAACTATGGATATACTTATTATCTTCTAATAATTTTCCAAATTCTTGATGTCTGAACTCACCCCCTCTACAACATAGAATTGGAAAAATTAGATACCCTTTTCTTTTGACACCAATTTACAGAATGAAATAAATTTAGGTAAATCCTTATATTTATGTATACAAAAACAATTCTAGCTAAATATAATATAGTTATTAAAAATAAAAAACACATACATTTTTCTTCCAGGATTAGGGGGTTTTAATTGTTGTAATAATTCCTAAATTAAAAGATGAAGTTGTATGTATGTTGGTACCACATATAAAGACATGAATGACTATATAAACCACTAAAACTTTAATCTTTATTCATATACATCGGTGTTTTCAAATTTCAACTCATTAAAATATAACAACTTTTTTATTTTAGAAATATTTTATAAAAACCACAATTTTTTAGGAAAAATATTGTATTCAATAAAAGATTTCTTGATTTTATGAAATTAAATCATTTGAAATTCTATTTAGATAACTCAAAAAAATCTATTTAATAAATATTAAATTTTTATATAAAATAAGACTGATTCTTATTCAAAATAATTTTATTTTTCATTTTCATATTTCACATTCATATTGTAATCCTAATTAAATAAGATGCTTAATTAATTATGTTTTCAACCATTAAACCACTTTTAGGTAATATCTGAATTTGAAATATTTGCTCCACTATATTATTTTACTTTTACCTTTGAATTATTTATAATATTGACTCTATCACCCTCACAATTAATAATGGATAAATATTTAGACATATCACCATTCATATGTTGTTAAAATATACTATAGATATACCAAAAATCTATTAAGATACATCCAATAAAATTTTCTAGTAGGGAATAATTTATAAAGACTATTATACCTAAAATATTTTTTTCCAATTAGGTTTAAAAAAGAATAGTTGGGAACAAAAAATAATTTCAAGAGAATTTTTATAGGAAAACTAGAATACTATGATTTTGAGATAAAATCTTTGGTTTAACCAATAGACTATAGAAATTTGAAGGAATATTCATTTTCATAATTTTCCATAATTTTATATCTAAAATATGTAACAAAAAATATATTATAACTTAAACATTTAATAAATAAGGTTTCTTAAATTTTGTGTAAAATATTATCTTTCTTATGACTACTATTTTGTTATTTAAACTCATCCGTTGATCTTAAATTTTTATCCCTTGAAAAAATGTTGGAAACTATTATCTCAATATTTCAATTACATTTTTAAGAATATCATTTTTCTAAAACATAATCAAACATTAATATTTATTCTTCATCACATTTATAATATTAATACTTATGATTAATATTATCAAATTAGATAATTTATAGATGAACACATAATTTTTCATTGGAGATCGAAGGAAATGTTTTCAATTTTTCATTTTCAATACAAAAATCAATATATTTATTTTTTATTTTTTTAAAAATCAAACAATCATGTTTGATTTATGATTAATTATATGAATATATTTCTAGAAGTGATATTTTTAAGATTTATAATTAGATGAGGAAGAGTATGAATAGTCTAATTGACATACCTTTTATTATGAGTACACTTATCATAGATTTTATGATTCTTTTTCTATACTAGATTCATCAACTGATTGTGAATTTTATGTGTAACTCAAATAATATAGAATTATTTTCAATTTTTTTATCTTTGATTCATATTTTTTTTCTTGGTTATTTTTGTTAAATACTCCCTATACATATACATTCATAATAGATTACTTCATTGTCATGATAAACCATTATTCTTTATTTGTTATATGGATAGATCCCTTTGTTTCTACATGTTTTTCCTTTATATTTTCTTTTAGTAAACCTTCAGAACTTGTTTTGTTACACTACATAATTATTTTTAATGAAAAGAGTGAGGAGTAACATTAATTTTCTATTTATAACAAAATACCTCTCCTTTTTGAATCCCATATTAGGAAATATTTATAAATATTAAATCAAATTTTATACAATATCCAATAATCAAATCAAATTTATATTTTATGATATTTTTACTCTAATCAATTGCCACCATTTAATTTTTCCATTTATTTAATAACAATTTTGAAAACTGTTCAACAAGAAAAGAATTTCGTAATTCTTTTTCCAATTCACTCAACTTATTTAGAATACATGTAATCCTATGAAACATTTGAATATATATATATATATATACATTCTTCTCCCTTTTCAAATTCTTGATAATCATCTCTCAAAATTCCTAATTTCATTTTTATAAATTTATCTGACCTAATATGGGATACAATCAATATTTTCCACATTTCATGTATAGTATTGCAAACAAAAATTTTCCTATACACATTCCAATTTATTAACAAGTATAAAATGTTTATAACCAAGTTGATTATCATATTATATATAATAACATTAATGACTAATGATTCAAGATAAACTCCAGGTAGTTTATATGGTTTCTCTAAGACTTTCCAACCGTTAATGGTTATGAATTTTTTAAGAGCTTACATATAAGACTTCTTGTATATATAATAATTTATATTAAAGCGTAAGGGTCATTGAGGTGTCCATCCATTTTTCAATTTCATTCCTACTATCTCAAAGTAGATCTTTTCACCATAACTATTTATTTCAATATTTAATTAAAACATTAATTATAATAATATTACAAATCTAGGGATTCCTTCTATCTCAAAATAGGTCATTTCACCATAACTATTTATGTCATTATTTTATTAAAACATTAAAGATAATAATATTCCAAATCTAGGTAAAACACTACATTACCAATTTTTAGGAATTTATGATAATGGATGAACAATTTATAGTGGTTAATGTGACCTCTTAAAAAATTTTAACGAATTATAAATGTTATGTTAATTAAAAATTAATATAAAGTGAA
This sequence comes from Viscum album, assembly GCA_963277665.1. NCBI lineage: Eukaryota > Viridiplantae > Streptophyta > Magnoliopsida > Santalales > Viscaceae > Viscum > Viscum album. The sequence continues at coordinate 536,175,476 of OY728126.1, forward strand.
ATGAATTTTTTTTTCTATTGTAGTTCAGATGTAAATGACCATACTCTATTCTTCACCTCTCTAAAATATATATATAAATAAAAGTCCCTATAATAGACTATTTTTCAATTATAGGGAATGAAAACCCTTTAATGTTTACTTTATAAAATTTTGGTCACAACCCATGATTTTTTTCACACTTGGTGGCTTTACCTGATGACCCTACATTTTTCACACATAAAGAAACAGCCCAGATACTAACTTTATATGTGGAGTTATAACCAAAGTAATAAATTTTTCCGCGTTGATTCATGATTAATCCCCTTTCATTTTACTAATTATAGTACAAGCCAGTCCTTTAATATGGGTTAGTATAAACCAACTCCTTCCTTTTACAAGAAATATAACCTAAGATGATTAAACATTAAAAATATAAAAATTTATAAACACTACAGAAAATAGACGAAAATAAATTAATATAAGTGTTTAGGTGGTATGTTTTTTCCTTGTAGTAAACAATCAAATGATTAATGTTTAGTGAAGATAAGTACATAATCAAAATTGTGTAGCACATAGTATAGTTAAAAATATAGTTATCCTAATTATCTTGATCGGGTTATTTCAAACTCTTATTTAAGAATTTCTTCATGAATAACCATAATAAAACATTATTTCCAATACTGCAACCAATTTATCTTTCTTCGATAACAAACTACTTCAAAGTTGTTTTATCGTCATACCACTCTATTTAATGTATAAAACAACATATTTTCATTTGATATCTATTATACTATATAAAAATTGATAGGATATACAATGAAAATGTTATATAATTTAATAGATAACATAATATTCATAGAAGTACACATTAAATAACTTGGTACCACTGACATAGGTTGTTCAATGAAAACACTTAATATTTAATATTGTTCAAATTTAAATGATTCATGCCACAATAAAGATCTGCATGAATAATTATATATAATTAATTTTTAATATTTAATAAATTATATCGAATTCAATTTATAATGTATTTCAATAAATAATTGGTAACTATGACATAATTAAAACCATAAAAATATTTTATATAAACATAAGGTAATTTAATATATAAGCGATTATATAAAACAAAGCAAGTTTTGACCTAAAAATTAACAATGTAAATAAGTGACCATGGTCTTCAAGTAATCTCTAGACTTCCCCTTATAGAAGATCTATTTATTGTCATGAAATCCTTATTATGGGTGTTTTATTTCTTCTCCTAGAATCTGTAATTATTCATATGGATGGATACATTCAACTAAAATAAGATCTATATAATTAAATTATGAAAAAGATATCACACAGAACTTCTATTTCAGTCAAAATATTAATAACTAATCTCAATATAACATCAAGCTGTACAAAGTAGTCTCAAACATGGATGAATAATAAATCACATAGATGAACATGAAAACTCACAGAAGAACACAATATCTTATGGAAGCATAAGATAAATTGCATAAGAACATGATAAATTAATGACTATCTATGATATATCACTAAAAATAATTATAACAGGTTTTAGGATACTTACATAAGCTTTAATACTCATAGAATATCTATTACACTCTTATAAGCTCAATAATGAAAAAATTTCCCCCATGAATGGTTCAATACTACTCTTGGAAGCTCAATAATCTACAAAATTTTTTATAACAGACTAACAAATAGACTAATAAGATAATAAATAGAAATTATGTTAGAGGGAATAATAGATATAAATAAAACCACTAATAAATTATAATTATTTAGGTAAAGTAATTCACTTATTAAAACCTAAATAAAAAATTGGATGAAGGATTCTCTTCAAGACCATAGTTTAATACATTTGTGGGATTTTAATTTTTCATATGGATCTAAAGAAAGTGGGATATCAACACAATTGAAGGTGTTCCTTTTGTTAATAAATGTCTTCTTGAAGAAATTTATACATGAAATATTTGTAAATACTTATTGGGTTTCAAGAGATATATATATTGAGACATCAACATTAATGATTATTTAGAAATTTGTGAGGGAATAATCTCTGAAATTGAACTATTACTTGAAAATATTACCAACCTATAATTCCTTAATATACAAAGGGAGTATTTTGGAACTAGTTTATGACGTTTCATTGGATTCTTTGATGTTATCTCTATATGATTACCTATTATTTATTTACATATCTTCCCATTAAATATGCCTCTATTTTATTTTGGGTCCCGACAAAAATCTATAAATCAAAATTATGTTTTCTTATGGAGTTAAATTAATTTATGTAATTTGTTTTTGGATTTTGTAAATTTTCGACCCTATATGTTATTATTTTTCTATAATTTTAAGCAACAATAATTCAATGACAACTTCAAGTTATATGCATCATCAGAAACTGATATAAGAATATTCCCTTATTAACTTCTTCATATTTGATATAAGACATTTTATGCCTAAAGTGCTGTGAAAATTCCCTGTCAATGTTGTGTCTAAAGGGGATGTGAGTATATTGATTCCTGGGAAATTTCCAGCTGGATTAGAATAATGATCAAAACTCAAATAGGCTTATCCTTAACTAAAGATGATTTATGTAATCTAGTAAACACAAATGTTGTGGACTAATATTACAAAAGAAGATATTATTATGGTGATGATATAATCTATGGAAACTGTTGATGTAGTTAAACTATCTAATTGATGCTTTATTATATATAAATACAACATTAATATTTAGGTAAAATTATGTGGTTAATTATTGGTGAAGGAAGTGTATATATAAAAGATAAAAAAATCCAATGTATGAAAGAAAGTATGATATGTACCATGATGATGTAACATCAAAATAAATAGTCTAAATATATAATGTAGTGTTGTTAAGAAATATTTTTTTGTGGATTTTCTAGAATGAATTTTCTGAGGTCATTTTGAGATTAGTGTTAACATTAGAATTTATATGTAGTGACATTATTTAAAATTTTGATTGGAATCAAACTAACCACTTTTCAATGTAATACCTTCTATGATCGAATAACTACAAATGTGGCATGATGGGGTAGGCTATCAAACTTTCTCATGTGTTTCTTTCAAAAGATTATGTTTTTTCTTCATATAGTGGATTTCACATTCTCATATGGAAGTAGTGAGTTGGATTCATTAACATGTTCTTCACTTCCTTTTAAAGAGGATTTCTGTTTTTTAGTGATTTTTTTATTTATAATCTCAAATTCCCTGGTAGGTGAAAATTTATTTCCCCCTCAACTCAAAATTTTAACTATGTTTTATTTATCTAATTTAAAAAGTATTTATTGAGATACCAATACATACATCAAATAATTTTGGATTATTATATATATATATATTATTTATAATATCAATACATAAACTATTTTAATGTATTTAATTAAATATTATTGATTAATATATATTTATATTTAATCGTTTAACAATAAAAATATATGCATATTTTTAATTTATATATTTTTCAAAAAACAACTCATACTTTATAAATAATGAATTGAATTTTATTAAATACAAATTATAATAAATTTAATAGTATTAAAATTTGAAAAATGTATTGGATTTTTTTAAATACTTGATAGTTATAATGTTTAAATATATATATATATGCGGTTTGATTTAGTGTAAAATATTTATTGATTTATATAACTTGCCAAATTTCTTAAAATATAACTAATAATATTTAAATAGAATTAATAATTATAAATATTTCTTATATAAAATGTTAGTAATATTATGTATCTAATGGATCAGACCTCTCTGGTCCATTACTTTGTGAAAATCATGTGTTTAAAGTGTTCTAGAATGTCAAGGTATCTTTATTCCAAACACATTGTACAATTAATAGTTCAATGAATAGTGTTTCCTGTTTTGCGAACAATGCTGTTGGTTAGTCATTTGTCAAAAGTGTTATCGGTGAGACAGATGCAATAATTGTTTCCAGCTTCTTATAGTTTTTCCCGTTCGACATTTTCTTTGATGTAAAATGAATTGAAAAGATTGTTTTAAGACATATAAGACCATTTCGAAGACCATAACCCCTATCTTAAAAATTATATGTTTTAGGGTTCCTTTACTTAGTTAAACCGTATAGTATTTATGAGATCCAATTTTAATGGAAAATCTAAACTGTATCTTAAATAGTTACACTATTTAGATTTTCAAAAGGGTTAAGAAATCCTCACCCCTTATTCATCCTTCTCTATTCTCACTAGAATGAGACACAAAATGTTATTTCTACTATAGGAGTGGTACATTGTTGTATGGATTTGGATCTTGTTTTCTCTAGAGTGTGTTCCTACTGCTTGCACCCCCTTCTTCGGGTAAACCCAGGAAGTATCAATCCATCTGATATAAGATATGTTCTACCATCGTACTTTTAGGTTCCTTGATCTTTCTCCTCCCACTATTCTTTCTATGTTAGGGAATATTATCTTAATGATTCTAATGGAGCTTTCTTAGGTGTTCATTGATACAGTTGTTCCACGACATTGTTTGGTGGATGAAATCATTGTGAGAGGGATGATTGTGATCTATTGTGTTGGAATTTTCTCATATAAAGAATGTTAAGAACATTTTGAGGTTAGGGATTTGTGTATTCTATATTCTTTTACATGAATTCATAGAGTTATCATGTTTTAGCCACTCTATCACAATTTAATTGACATAATAAATATTTTAACTTTATTAAATAATTTTATTCAATCGTATGTTATTTATTTATACCGTGATAATGGTTTTCCATTTTTTACTAGATAGTATGATATCTATTATTTTTTATTTCAGTAGTTCTTGATGGAAATTGGACAAGAAATTTAATCTAATATTAATTTCAAATTAATCTACCAAAGATAAAGAGGAATTTAAATGAATCTAGTTATTGTTGTAATTTAATAATAATCAAATTTATGCAGTAAGCATGTTTAATTTATCTGTGACATCTATGGGAGCTTGCTAGTTTGGTTTCCCGTATTTGGAACCTACTAATAATGAATCAGTAGATTCAATATGTATTAAAGAACCATTTGTTGATAAAGGATAGTGTTTGGTAGGGGTTTCTGTTACCCTCTTTCTTGTAAAGGCTGAGAACCTTATGTTTGGAGTTGTGAGTGCTCGTTATAGGTGAAGGATAAATGTGTTGTTTGGGGAAAAAAGCCCATTTTATTTTTTATTCTTACTGCTTGTGATGTGATGTGAGCTTGGAAGGATATTTTGATAAGTGGGGGCAGGGAGGCCCAATGTTTTTGTTGGAAGCAGATGTCTCCTTGATTGGTTTGATTCATCGGTTTATGAATATGGGTGTTGGGGAGGACTATAGAGATGATGACACGAGTTGAATGTGAATATTATATAACTGTTGGATCATATTGTTTGTATTTTTCTTTTACTTTTACCACTTTTTGAGGTAGATGGTCTTTCTTACCATCCTTCAAAAAGAGGTGAACATGTCTGGGGTATGCCACCTACCTTCTGTGTTCATATTCTCCAGGATGGATGGTCTTGTGCTCTAGCTATTGGTGTAAAAGACTTGATGGGTAGTTCACCTACCCACCATGTTGAGCCCATTGTGTTTGGAAACATATAATAATTTTTCTAGTATACCTGGAATTATGGAAAGCTGATAATCCTGTTAATAAATAATGGAATATGTTATGTTAACTCATTGGGTTGGAGCTTGCTGTGATGCAATTCTAAGTTAATAATTTAAAGGAACTATGGACTTAGTATGATTATTCTTGGAGGGCATTGAGCATTAGGTGTGATGCTAATAAAATGTAACATAGAAAGATAATGGTTAATTAATCGTTCAATAAAAAATATGCCTAAACTGAAACTGATAAAAAGTGATAAAGTAATCTAGTGTACATCTTGAAATTTTTGACAGAATATAAGATACACCATCTTATAAGTGGCAGTTGGGAGTTCGAGAGACGTTAGATTTAGTAGAGTCTAAGACTAGGTTTTTCCCATAGTTTGGTCTTGAGTTATAGTATATTCTATATTTTTTTGTTTCTATATGCTACACCACCCCGTCATTTAGGTTAACTAACACCCTGAGAATTTTAATCCATAGGTGGTGTTTTCCCCAACATCTCAGTGGGAGTATGGATGGCTGACTAACCCATTAGGCCCAACTTTATTCATTTGGTAGTATATGGTGTTGGTAGTCAAGGTTGTGTGTTTTACACATATATTTGTATGGAAGGATGTAAAGACTTGTGGTTATTCACACACATATATTATTGATATTGTTTCCTATGGACTACAATAGGTGTATTAGGTATAGGTTCTGATGTATTTCAGATCCTTCAGTGTATGAGTTATAATGGATTTAGGTATAAAACATTGTGTATGATACATGTTATATGAGTTGTGGTCGCTTCCAGAAACTACCATGTTACTTTGGTTACATAGAAATGGTGTTTTTGTTTCATGAGGTTCATATTTTGGTGCTTCGCCCTGGTGTTTGCGGGAAATCATTTTTGGAGAGAGATGCTTAGGACATGCGACGTTGGGGGAAGGTAGAAAACTAGTGGGGAAGTGGTAGTGGGTACCCATGATATTCATTAATGTATTATATACCCATGTATCTGATACATGGTGACTGTATCCATGGTGAGGATGTAAACATAGTGTACGTATTTAGATGATGAGTTGGTTTCATTTGTTGTTCAATATGATTTAGCATGATTTCTTTACTTTTTCCCAGCAGTCTACGGGGAGGATCCTATATAGTATATTGTTATACTCACCCTGTGTATATATAAAATATTTTTAGGTCCCTTGGAGCATGTTAGAGATCATAATGGTTACTACTAGCTTGTGGTTGCAGGACATGTTCGGGCTTCGTGATCAATGTTGTTTTACATTTTTTAGAACTTGAAATTATTTCATTTAGTGATAATCATTCTTCAATGACATATGTGTAATTATAATTTCAATTATATTTTAGTCTTAGTTGGAGTTGGTTGATGTATGTATTATTTCTCTCTTTCACATGTGTTCTCTTATAGGGTAACGCCTCTCGTTTGTGTGTTTGTTATACCCTCAGTGCTAGTTTCCAACCCTGGTCCTAATGAAGGCGAGACTCTGGTGTCACTATCATCCTCCTCTGATTGCCAGCCATGGAGGGGTACTCTTTGTGGTGAGGGGGTCACGACAGAGTGGTATCATAGGTTCGGTTGAGGGATAATTTGGAGTATGGAGGTAGGAACATGTGAGGTTACATGGGTTGGTGGGGAAACAATGTTAGAAAAGTTTATCAAGCTCTCTAAACAATGAAGATCGATTGAGACATAGGTACTTAGTGACTCCTATGATCTAATTCACAAACCATTAATTTTATAGTGGCAGCTAAATGTGGTGATAATGGTTGTAGTGTTGAGATATTGGAAGGGAACATGAATCATTATTTATTATGCCTATGTTTGAATGGGTAGTCCTTCGGATAGGATAATCTAAAATAAAAAAACAAAACAATTAATTAATTATTATTGAGCCTTGCATATTACATTTTTAGAAGCTATAACTATTTTTTTTTTTGGAATGGCTCTAGGTCGATGTCCTCATTACGTTCATGTATAATATATTCAGCTGGTTGTGTTGGTCGATTACAGCAAAGTAGAGGTTGACGACCATGAAACCTGGAGGAGGAAACTCTTAGAGTTTCAGAGCTACAGTCAAACAAAGTACAAGGGATTAGTTTCAAAAGCGGCCATGGATGATTTGTTAGAGGTTGTTGAGATAGATATTCTCTTGATCCATGATCCAAAGCAGCAATGGTGTCATTGGTAAGGATGATGTGTCATGGAGCTGCTATAATGTGGTGATTCTTATTCCCTAGGGATTATTGGGAGTCAATAGTATTATGGGAGGAGTTTTGAGAACAGTTCAAAGATGATTTTATCTCTTCGACCGAAAAGGTGTCCAGTCATTATGAGTTGCATACCCATCGATAGGGTAGATTTAGTTTCAAGAGTTTTGGATCCATTTTAGGAACCCTTTGCGATTTTCTTCATAACTATTTCTAGATGGGGAGGTTAGGGGGAGGAAGTTTTTATGAGGCTTTTCTTATAGATATCTAGTTCCAATTCACCCCATTCATGATGAAGACGTATCATGGCGTTCTAGAGATGGAGGATTTCATCAAGATGAAATTATCCAAAATTGGATCACCACGACATGGGAGTCATCCAGATTCTTCACAAATTAGATCTATCGTTCGGGGTTACAGGTTTTGAAGGAATATGAGTTTCCATTTTTCTAGGGGTAGGCCCTTTGTAAGGGAAAAGATATGTTTGGATCAACACATTGCATGCATTCATATACAAAAATGATCATATAAGGCTCGGAGGAAGTCTGGAAGATTTTAGTTGTGAAAAGCTATAAACAGGGGACATACATGATGTGGCCATGGGTATTTTATAGACACCCATCCACTCAGGATTTTCAAACTATAAGGCATGAGTGCACCCTCTCTCGACTCCAGATGACTGGATGCCTTCCTCTTCAACGTTTGGGGATTCCTTCATCTTGGATCAGTTCCCCACTACTTTCTTCAATCTATCTCCATTGCGAGGTGAGAACTACCTCTTTTCTTTGGTTTTCTTCAATATATTTTCTACAATTTCTCTTTTCCATGATTTGGCGTTTGATCTCAATAGTTCTAAGGGGGTTTATTTTGGTTGTTTTTGATGAATTTTGGAAGTGAAATCCTTATGTGGATGCCATTATTACAGGGAAGGTGTTCGAGATCTATTTCATTATGCCATTATCAAGCGAATAACTTCTGAAACCTTTTGAGGTTGGGTATGTTTTTTCTATTCAATTATGTGCAACTATAGTGGTAGAATGTTATAGCCTTTTGGATTGTAATGGAATTTCCCTAATTAAAAACAAGAACTAGATTAAAATAATTTTTTTGGTCTTATGATGTTTCTTTGCATCATGACAGAGGTTTTCCTCTTGATTTGCTCGATAGTGTGATTTAAATGCTTTTCCTATTATCATGTTGTTATTGATTTATTTGATAATGAATGTAATATCATAATTAATCAATAGTTCAATGGATAAATATAAATACTCATGTAAATGAATCAATTTTTTTTTGTAATTTTATGTTAAAAAAATTGATTCACATGTGCATGCCTATTGTAGTTGTTTGTTAAACCCAAATCATGTTGGTGCTTATTGTTTAAAGGCCTGTAAAATTAATTGTTTAATTAATTTGTTGTAGCCATGATAGCTTGATGTTTAGGTTTCCCATAGTTTTAGCCTTCTAAAAATGAATTTGTTAATTCATGATTGATTAAATAAATTGTTTTTCAATAAATGATAATTCCTGGTAGGGTTCAACGTTAACCTCTTGCATGTAAAGGACAATGAGCATTATGCTTGGAGCTTTGGGAGCTCATTTCTTGTGATAGAAAAATTCCTTGTTTGGGGCCAAGATCCCATCTTCCTTGTTGTTTCCTAATAAATGTGATATGGTGTGACCCTATTTAATTTTTTTGAGAAGTGGGGGAAGGGAGGCCTTGTGGTTGATGTATAAGTTGACAGCTAGAGTGGAGATATGAATATGTTTATTCATGTGGGTGTCAGGGAGGACTAGGTGTGGTGAAACGGGTTGGATGTGAATGATAGGGTGCTTGTTAAATATTTTTTTTATATGCGTTACTTTCCACACTTCTTAAGGCAGCTCGCCTTTCTTACAATCCTTTCAAAATAGGCACAGACACATAGGGTATGCCATGTTCTTTCTGTGTTAGCTTATCTATGATATATGGGTCTATGCTTCAGTTATAGGTGGAAAAGACTCAGTTGGTAGCCCGTCTACTCACTGTGTCAATCCCCTTGTGTTTGGTATTGATGTTTTTATATTCTATAATTCCTCAAACTATGTAATGTAATAATGTTGTTAATAAATGATTGAATAAATGATGTTAACTCATGGGGTTAGAGCTTGGTGGGATGCAATGTTGAGGTTATATTACAGAGAATCTGTGGAAATGGATTGGTTATTCCTATATAGAAAGAAACATTGGTGAGATCCTAATGAAATATGTTGTAGAATTGTTATTGGTTAATAAATGTTTAAAGAATTAATTAATGGAAAGTGAAATTGATAAAAATGTAATAAATTAATGTAATAAGTTTCTTAAAATGGTTGTGTTCTTATAGGTTACCTAGTCCTAATAGTGAAAGTTGGTAATGCCATCGACATTAGCTACATTTGAGTCTAAGACAAGGTTATGCCCATAGAGTGGTTGTGATCGTAATTATATTTTTTACTTTTTGGGTTTCTATATTCTACATGACCCCGTTATTTATAAAAACTAAATTTCTATGGATTTTGAGCCCAAGGGGTGTTTCCCCCTACATTTTGGTGGGAGGATGGATGGTTGCCTTCCCCCTTTGGCCCTGGTCTCTTCTCGTAGTAGATACTAGTGCTAGTGGGTAGAGTAGCTAGTTTTCCCCACATATGTGTGTAGAGGGATTAAATCTATTGTGGTTATTCACCCAAATATATTATGTATATTGATTATTATGGACTACTATAGGGGTAACATGTGTAGGCTATAATGGATTGATGATCCTTCTTCAGTGTATGGGTTGTAATGGCTTGAGGTATAATTCTGGACATATGGTACATGTTATGAGAGCTGTGGTAGCTCCCAGAAACTACGTGGTTACTATGCTTATGTGGATGCAGTTGTTGTGTTGCTAGGGGTGGTTATTGGTGTGATTCTACCAAGTGTATGCGGGCAATCCTTTTTGGAGAGAGATTCATAGGATGTGCGACATTGGGGAAAAACGTCAAACTAGTGAGGAATTGTTGGCAGGTTACCCTTGATATTCTTTATTATATTATGTACTCTTGTATGTGATACATTGTAAGAGTATCCATGGTGAGGTCGGGAACATAATATACATGTTTAGCTGACGAGTTAGTTTCACATGTTGTTCACCATGCTTTAGCATTCTTTAATTATTTTTTCATGAGAGGATATGGGGAGCATCCGACTATGTATACTATTATACACACCCAATGTATATATAAACTGTTTTAGGTCACTTGGGGAGGGTTGTATATCAGGCTGGTTACTACTAGCTTGGGGTATCATATAACAATGCTTCCCTTTATTACACAAATAAAAAAAATTATTTCCTAAAAACTTAACTTCATACAACATAGAATATCAATAGGTCTAGTGTCTTTAGGTATTTGGAGCATTACATAACAGCTTAAAACATTAAATACACTTCTTTATTTAAAACTTCTTTTACATGACCACACACATTCTTTCGTACTTAGCATTGCATAGGATAACTTGAGGATGTGCATAAAAAAGGGAGAGCTGTAAAGCCTAGTAAAGATGTGAACAAGGAATAACATGAAGAATAAAATAAATGTTAGGTGATAGGAATATCAATAGATCACAATAGAAACATGAACATATGGTCATGATATAGCATGGTTATAATAACATGGAAAGGTGGCAACATCATTTAACTGGATATTAGCATGATCCAAGGATCATTACACATGGGGCATGAGTAAACCATCATTTCACATGAATTATCAGGAGTAAACCCCCATTTAACATGATTTATCATGATACTAATATTTATCCAAATCATTGAGTGCAATCATGGTGCACCCTTCTTAATGATTTCCTTTCATGCATAAGTGTGCCACGTGGACCATACAACATGGATTCATTACAAATCATAATTTATTACATGAATAGGATATGTGTAATACAAAAATGTATGTCCTCAATTAACAATTAAATTTTCATAAATTTGAATTACCTTTATAGAGAAATGGTTACGGTATTCACTTATATGTTGATTTTGGAATGGAAATTTTGTTTTAGCTTCGGAAGCATAATGAAGTCAAATAGAAATCATAAAATTGGTTGATGAGTGAAAAAATTTATATCATCATTTATAAATGAAATAGACAGTAAGGGGTAATGGAATATAACATCCCAATATATGTAATGGAATTTAGATGCAAAATATTAAATAATATCTTGAATTTAAATTAAAATAGTTAAATTCCTCACAGAGTTTCAGCATGGTAACGAGTGTATATGGGAGACATTAATGACATATAAAGGTTCCTCTCATCATTCAAACATAAGGAGGTATGTATGGGGGAGGTGAGAAATAATACCCCAACTTTGTTAATTGAAATTAAAAGGTTACAACAACATAATGAAATTTGGACAAAAATGAGAAACGAATAAATCCCTTACATGGAAGTGTGATACAAATGCCTTGGGAGGGGCTTGAGAGAGGCTTCATGGGTGCTTGGGGCGCCTTTGGAGGATTCGAGAGATATTAGGGTAGGTTTCGGTCGATCTCCATAGGTTTTTAGTGAAGATAATTGGGATCTTGGTTGGGTTTATATAAGAAGAGGGAGGGAATTCTTTATTATTTCTGTTTTGGACACCACTCATCAAATTATTCAAAAACACAAACCATCCCATGGTTTTTGTCCATTTTTCTCTAATGGGTAGTAAAAACATTCTTTTATAAGTCCAATTGCCTAATTTCTTAAAATATATAGCTTTCATAGGTGGAGGTGAGTCACACTCTCAATGAAATAATTCCAAAAGTTAAAATGTCGTCTATGTCTTGTAGGGTCTACTAAGGAACCATAAAGTTAATCAAATAAATAGAAAATCACATTATTTTAAAGTTAAAACATATATTGGCTGAAAAATCATTTTTATAGTATTTTATTACATCACCATTGGGTCATTATGAATTCATTAAATAAATTATATATTTAAACGATATTTAATTTTTATACAAAAATTTGATTGTTTCATTAAATTATGAAACATTTACCATTGGATAATTTCGACAACCCGATTCTAAAAATAATTTTTATTTTTTCTAAATATTTTATTAAAAATAATCACTGACATTTATAAAAAAATCATGGGTTTTGAAAACAAATAGCTATCAAACCATAATAAAAATTACAATTGTATTCATAGAATTTATACGATCATTTAAATTTAATGAAAATTAATTTATTAATAATATTTGAATAAAATATTATTTAATTCAAAAATTTATTAATTCATCAAAATAAATTTTTTAATTGAATTTTAACTAAAAATACTATTTTCTATTTAAAAATTATATATAATTTAACAGTAATAGAATAAATGTGTATTCCGTATACAAATAATAATGTACATAATAACAGTGATAAGGTATTGTTAAATAACCTCATATAACACACTCAAAAGACCGAAGGGTATGGTGTGTGCGATGGTGACTGACTCAAGGGGAGGAATAGATAACATCGCTCATCTGGTTATCTATATTAACTTACACTTCTCTCATAGGTGGTTCTTCTGAATCTTGACTATTTATTCTCAGCTGTGGCTTGGTCAAGAGAGACACCATGTGATGCAACCTCCTTACCAAGCTATGAAAAATTGGCTTTGTATGGGGAAATTATACAGGAAGAGGCCATCACTTCCTTTTTTGAGTGAATTTGATTTTTAAAGACATATATTTATAATAATCATGTTACCAATATTAAATGGACAAATTATCAACAGTCTCAATTCTTAACAGTATTTTAAAATTCAAAAACATAAAACCAAGAAGATCATATCTTATATAAAGATTTTACATAATAAGAAATTTAACGAGAACATGAGGAATTTTCATTAACAAATGTTTGGTTCGTTACATTACAGGAGATGTTCGGGCTTCATGGTGGCTGATGTTTTTACTTTCTATTAGTACATGATTTTTCTCCTTTCATTTATAGTATCTCTTGATAGTCATTATATTTGTGTAATAGGGTTTTTCATTTATTTCTTAGTTTGAGTTGGAGTTGGTTGGTGTCATCTTATCTCTCACATATGCAAGTGTTCCCTTAGAGGTTAAATCCTCCAATTTGTGTGTTTAATTTACCCTCAGTGCTTGTTTCCAAACCAGGGCCTACTTAATCTGGGACTCAGGGCCACTATATCCCTCCTCGCATTGCTGACCCAGGAGGGGTACACCTTGAGGGGAGGGGGTTTTGAAAAAGCTGTATCATAGGCAAGGATGAGTAATAGGATAGACATTTGGTGTTAGTCTAATGTGAGGTTGCATGGTTTGGTGGGGAAAGGATGTCATTAAAGTTTAGAATATGATGTAGATACTAGAGATCAACTGAGATATAGGAATTCAGGGCCCCCAATGATCTAGGTATAGACCTTTACATTTAAAGTGGCTACTAAATTATTTGATATTAGTTCTAGGGTAAAGACCTAGGAAAGTATGATGCAATATTATTCATTGTGATGTTGATTGAAAAGGTAGAACTTGGTATACGTTAACCTAAAATGAATAAAATAAAGAAATTAATTAATTAATGTTGAGTCTTTCAAAATCTAGGTTAAGGAGCTATAACTATTTGTTATTTTTTAGGTATGCATCCAGGTCGATGTCCACATCAGGGATGTATAGAAGATGTTCGGTAGGACACACCAACAGGCCGTCACACGGTAGACGTTGACAACGATGACACATGGAAGAGGACACTCTGAGAGTTTTAGATCCAGAGTCAGTAGAAGTACGAGGTGTCCATTTCAGATGAAGTTACAAAACAATGGTTAGAGGTTGTTACGATAGCCTTCATTTTGATTTGTGGTCAAAAGAAGCAGTGGGTATCTTTGGATGTGAAGATGCTATATGGATCACCATGGTAGTGGTAGTTTTTGTTCCTCTTGGATTGTGGGGATTTGGTGATCTCATGGGAGGAGTTTTGAGACATGTTCAGAGTTTAGTTTCATTCATTGACCATGAAGTAATCTAGGCCCGACGAGTTTTGCACCCTTCGTCAAGGAAGCTCCAATGTGTGAGAGTTTGGAATCCTTTTTTAGGTACCTTTTACAATATCTTTTGACCTATTTTCAGATGAGGAGGCCTAAGTGAGGGATTTTGTGGAGGCTTTTCATATAGAGATCCAGCACCAGGTCACCCCATTAATGTTGATGACTAATCTCGAGGTGTTTTTGAAGGAAGATATAATTTATACAACATTCAAAATAATTGGATCTTCCAGAGAGGGCAGTCTTCATGATTCATTATGAAGAAGAGTAGTGGTTTGAGGTTACTGGTTTTCAGGGCATAAGATTTTCCATTTAGTCGGGGGTATGTCCCAGCCCTCATCATCTTGTTTCATTGGGGGTGGAATCTCTCAATCATATTACAATGGATCACGTGATATTTTTTCTTATGGATGCCAAGGCCATTAATAGATATAGTTCCATACCTTTCAGTGTAGTCATCATGCACCAAGAATTCCACTCTGGGTTCCTCTATTGAGATCGTTCCAACCGAGGTAGCAGTAAAAGGTTGCATCAGCCTTTGATCAGTAGAGAGAAGATGGGGAGGGAAGAGAATATCCCCATGACACTCCCCATCCATTGACAAAAGGTGTGGCCATGGTGTTGGGCGTCATCAGGGATAGAGAATTCATATATAATTCTATGGGTCATCTTCATGCTTAATTGTTGCCAGCACTAGGAGATCCAAACATCGTTTGAGGGACCCATTTATTTTTTTGTACATGGGTGTGTGCATTTTATAAAATAATAGTGACTCACTCCATCATATCACCATCCCTTTTAAATTCTTTCGGACTTGAGGTAGTAAGGATTCCAGTGCCCTTAGATTTGATCATGCCAGTTGGAGGTCGAGCTGACTTGTCTGAAATATGTACATATAGAGAGCGAGTGATGGGGCAGCAATGCTCCTGGGGAGATTTCCTATTCTTATAGATACAACCATACGATCTTGTCCTTAAAATGGATTTTTTGTATTCGGTTAATGCTATCATATATTTCTTCAGGAGGCATATGGTATTCTTTAAAGATGATGGAGAGCTAGTGGTATTTGTTGGTTAGTGAGACCCTCAATTGGGTCAAAGGAGTTTCATGTGCTTATCATCATTCATGGCTGAGATAATGCTATTTTTGTTAGAGGTTTAGTATTTTTTGTTTCCTAAGGCCTTAGAAGAGTACCACGATGTATTTTCAGAAGAGGTTGTATAATTAGACCCTAGATGATAGATCGAGTTTGGGATAGAGCTACAGTAAGGGGAGTCTCCTATCTCTATGTTTCCATATAGGATGGCCCCTTATGAGTTATGGGATATTCCTAAATACCCTTATATTGTATTATAGAGTGGTTTTCTTCATCCATGTTTATCACTCTGGGGTGCACCTCTTTTGTTTGTGAAGAATAGTGATGGTAGTTTGTGGTTGTGTATCGATTATCCCCGCTTAAACAAATAAACAGTGAGGAATCTCTATCCTCTTCTGCAGATTAAATATTTATTTGATCAAATGGAGGGTGGAAGTTGGTTCTCCATGATAGAATTTTGTTCATGATATAATTATATGCATGTGAAATATAATGATATCCCGAAGACTTATTTCTATTGTCGTCATGGTCATTATGAGTTTGTTGTAATATTGTTCGGCGGGATGAATGCTCTAGATGTGTTCATGGGATTGATAAAAATTGTGTTCTACGATTTACATATAAGTTCATGGTTGTTTTCATTGACTAAATCCTTGTGTTCCATACGTCTGATGTGGTGCATGAATAGAATTTTCACACCCTTTTGTGAGTTATTCAACAACATCATTTTTGGTATGTTGTCAAAGTTTGGGTTTTGGGCTCGATATGTTCATATAATGGGGAATGTGGTGTCCCAGTAGATAGTAGATATCCACATGTCATATATAGAATCATTTTTTCATTGGAATCCCCCATGATAGTGGCATAGGTGCGACGTTTCCTTAGCCTTGCAGGCTTATAAATGAGGTTGGTAGTCGATTACTCTTGTGTTGAAACTGCAGTGACAACATTGACCTAGAATGAGCAGGCATTCGTGTGGACTAATGAATGTTATAAAACAAATGAGTTTATAAAAGAGTATTTGGTAAGTTCTTCAATTATTTTTCTAGAAGAAGAGGATGTTAAGTATTAGGTTTTCTGTGATTCTTCGCATCTAGGGTTTGGTTGTGTTCTGAAACAATAGAGATTGGATGTTTCTTATGGGTCTTGATAGTTTCATCCCCATGAACGTAACTATGCCACCCATGATCTCGAGTTAGCAGTTGGGGGTTTTTCTCTAAATTTGTGGAGACACTAATCATTGGCAAGCACTTTTTGGTTACCATTGATCATATTTGCATGAGGTATGTTTTGTCCCAGTGTGAAACGAACATGTGACAACATCAGTGGATGCAGTTTTTATTGGAATATGACTTCAAAATATAGTATACATCAAGAAATTGGTATGTTGTGGCCGATGTGTTGATTTGGATGCGACACAGTGATTCATTTCATGAATCTGGTTATTTCTAGTGAGTGATGGAAGAACATTCAGCATTACATATCGATATGGGAGATGTTGGGTGAATATGTTGTCATTTTTAGAAGACTGTGCAGTCATCTCTGCTGTAGTAGATGGAAATTTCCTAGTGGCAGGATCTATAAGTGGAGGTATGGAGAGACCTAGTTCATTATGGTGAGAGCCCTGATGGTTGGTTTGAGGATGAAAAACACTAAATTTTGTATCGGGTAAGTATTTTCATTCCATTAGATATGTGTGGGATGGTTCTAAGAGAGTTCCATAGTACTTCTTTAGTGGTTCATTGTGGCATGACAATGATTTACCAAGCCTTTAAAAGTCTATTTTGGTGGCCTGGGTATAAATGTGCAGTTATGGAGTTTGTGTCTCGATGTTTGGTTTTCGAGAAGGTGAAGACTGAGAACCGTGTTCTCGGTGGTTTGCTCCATCTAGTAGATGTTCCTCAATGGAAGTGGGAGGAAATATGAATTGACATGCTTACTAGTTTAACTAGAGAATAGGGAATCTGTTACGCTATTTGGGTGGTAATGGATTTTTTTAACAAAATCATTCCACTTCATAGTGATCAAGGATTCTACCTCATTAGAGGTTTTGTCGAGGTAGTATCTGGAAGAGGTGGTGAGACTCCAGGGAGCCCCAAGGGATAAAATTTCCAATAATTTTATTCATTTTACCTTTAGGGTGTAGAGAGATCTCCAACATGGTTTTGGTTTTTTTTTATTCCTTATCACTGCATTACATCCACAGAATTACGGTCAGATAGAGCGGACAATCCAGATTCTTGAAGACATGTAGTGATTTTGTGTCCTGGATTTTAGAGGTTTTTGGGATAATGAACTTACCCTTGGTGGAGTTCTCTTATAATAATAGTTTTCACTCTACCATTGTAATGGTTCCTTTTGAAGTCTTGTGTGGAAAAAATTTCTTTTCTCTGTTGTGCTGGACTAGGGTCAGACAATTAGCTATTATCAGACTGCAACTAGTGATGAACATGATAGAGATGGGTTAAAAGATTCATTATAGGATGAAGGTAGCACAAAATCTTCAAAAATCATATGAAAATCATTGGAGGATACCTTTAGAGTTTGATGTTGTGGATCACATGTTTCTAAATGTGTCTCTCCGTCATGGGCATCGATGGTTCGGTCATTACAGTAAGATGTCTCCCCAATTTTTTTAGAATTTCTAGGGGTTGGATCATGTTAGAGTTGTGGCGTATCCTGTTGGACTTCACCGAATATGAGCTTCATACATGATGGTTTTCATCTGTCTCAGCTCTATCGTTACGTTTATGATGACTCTCATGTGCTCAATTTGGATGAGATTGATGTTGACCATGATGCGACCTTCGAGGAGTATCATGTGGAGATTTAAGACCGCATGGAGAAGGTGTTGCATGGGAATTATATTCCCTTGGTTTGTGTATTTTCAAAACGCAGTGGCATGGAAGAGAGTACATGGAAAATAATTCACAGATATGTGATCAGTACCTCAAGTTGTTCTATGTTTATCTCTTTCCTTGTAACGATATTCATTGTGTGGTTGTAGAACATTCCTGTCTATGAGATGTCTTCCATTTGTTTCTTGTTGTGCCTTGCTCTGATTGAGTGGTATCTCCCAAGAGAGATCATTTAGAAGCTTCTTGTGGTTGTCACTAGGTGTTGTGTAGTTATTTTGATGTGGTTGATATCATGTGTTGGTGAGAGTCTTGGGAGGTATGTTTCATGGGGGATGTTTGGACATCCCCATTTTTGTTTCCACACTTGGTTGGTTTTGGAATCTCAAGGATGAGAATATTTTCCGAGGTATCTGATTTAAGGGATTGGATACACGTGGATCGAACCACTGCGTGTTTTTGAAGACCAAGGTTCTCAGAGAAGGATCAGATGAATTATTGATTATCTTAGTCACAAGAAGCTGGAAACATGGGGGATACATACGACGTTGTCATGGAGGACACAATGAGTACCATTTGGGTTTAATAATAATAAAATATAGCACCAATGCGATGTGTTTTGAAGCGTAATTTGGCCTCGAGGTGGTATATGATGTGATGGGGATGTACACATCCTGTACTACCCTACCACTGGGTATTTTAAAGACACCCAACCCCTCATATTTTTCAAACTATATGGTTCGAGTGCACCCTCTATTGATTCTATACGACCTGTATGCATACATGTTCAATATTTGTGGATTTATTCATCCTATATTAGTTCCCCACTTCCTTAACTAATATGTCTTTTATCCAAGGTAATATCTACATCCGTTATTTGGTTTTCTTTAATATGTTTCTCCAGTTTCTTCATTACATGCAATTGCATATGATCTACATATCTATTTGGAGGTTTCTTTTTTATGTTGTTGATGCGGTTGGGCCATAAAATCCTTATGTAGATGTAGTTGTTATCGGAGAGGAAATTGTGGTCTTTTGTATTGATCTATTCTCGAGAAATGAACATCAGAAACCTTTCCAGGTATAGGATTTTTTTTCATTTCCATTATTTACATGCAACTATAGAGTTTGCATATTTTAGCCTTTTAGATTGTAATGGAATTGACCTAATTAAATAATTAAACCAGATTAAAATAATTTGTTTGATTTCATGTTGTTTTTTTCACCATTATAATAGTTTTCTTCTTTATTTGATAGATAGTGTGATATGTATTCTTTTCTATATAAAATGATATTCTTTATAGAATTGGTAAATAACGTAAATCTTAAATTAATTGATAATTAAATGGAATAAGATAAATATGAATGTAAATTAATATGGGTTTTCTTGTTATTGTAATTTTATTTCAAATTAAATCGATTCAGATGTTTATTTTTATTCTATTTCATTGTTAAACCTGAAGCATGTTGGTGCTTGTTGTTTAAAGACATGTAAAATTAAGTGTTTAATTAATTTGTTGTAGCTATGATAGCTTGCAGTTCAAGTTTCCCAAAATTGGAACCTTCTAATAATGAATCATTTAATTCATGATGGATTAAAGAACTAGTTGTTTAATAATTGATAATTTTTGGTATGGTTCTGAGTTACCAATTTCTTGTAAATTCCAAAGAGCCTTATGTTTGTATTAGTAAGAGCTCATTGCTTGTGAATGGAGAATTCCTTGTTTATGGCCAAGAGCACAGTTTCCTTATTTTTTCCAGATTCATGTGATGTGGTGTGAGCCTAGATGGCTATTGTGATATGTGGGGGTTGGGAGGTCTAATGGTTGTTGTAGCAGTTGACGCCTAGAGTGGAAAGATGCATCAGTTTATGCGTGTGGGTGTTAGGGAGGATACTTGGGATTATGAAACAGGTATGATGTGAATGATTGGATACTTTATGAATCTTGTTGGTTTTTTATCAACTTTACTTTCCATAGTACTTAAGGTAGCTAGTATTTCTTACCAACCATCCAAAAGAGGTGAATACATGTGGGGTATTCCACGTTCTTTCTATATTTAACTTCTCAAGGGTGGATGGGTCCAGGCTCCTTCAATAGGTGGTAAAGACTCGACGGGTGGCCTATCTACTCACTATGTTGATCCCCAATTGTGTGTAGCATAGTTTTTATTTTCTAGATTTTCTAGATTTAAGGAATGTATTTTTGTTATTTATAAATTATTGAATAAATGATGTTAACCCATGTGGTTGGACCTTGTTGGGATGCAATGCAAGACTAATATTTCTAAGACGATATTTACTTATTTCGGTTATGCCTAAAGGGCATGAAAATTTGGTGAGATGCTAATGAAATTTATTGTTGAATTTTTTATGGATAATTAATTTTAAATATTTAATTAACATAAAGTGAAACTAATATAAAGGGAATGATGTAATGTAATACTTCTCTAAAAATGGTTGTGTGCTTATCGGATAACTAGTATCAGCAGTGGAAGCATGGAGTGTGAGAGACATTAGCTTCATTTGAGTATAAGTCTGTGTTCTTCCTAGAGTGTGCTTGTGATATATAATATATTCTGTACTTTTTGGGTTTTTATATGCTACTCCACCCTGTCAGTTTGGGAAACTGACACCCCATGGATTCTGAGTCATGGGGGGCTGTTATCTCCAACATTCCAGTGGGAGGATGGATGGATGACTACCCCCTTTGGCTTTTCTCTCTTCTCTTGTTTTTTATTATTGATGGTAAGAATAGTGTTTAGTTCTCCAAATATATGTGTGTGGAGGGATATAATGTATTTAGGTTATTCACACACATATATTCTGGAAATAGTTTCCTATGGACTGTTATAGTTGTAACATTTATAGGATGTGACAGATTGAGGATCGTTATTCATTTTATGGGTTGTAATGGCTTTTGGTATAATTCATGATGTATGATACATGTTATATGAGATGAGATGGATCTTAGAAAACTACATGGTTATTCCAGTTATGTTGATGTAGTGGTTTTGTTGCTAGGTGTTCATAGTATGGTGCTTCGCCAGGTGTTTTTGGGAAAATATTTTTGGAGAGAGATGCTTTGGACGTGCAATGTTCAGGTAAAGCAGCAAACCAGTGGGGAAATGTTAGTGGGGTAACCTCGATATTCTTTATTATGTTATATACTACTATATGTGATACATTGTGAGTGTATCCATGGTGGGGATGGTAACATGGTATACATGTTTAGTAGATGAGTAAGTTTCACTTGTTGATCACTATGCTTTAGAATTCTTTACTTACATTTTCACAAGAGGATCCAGGGAGGATCCAATTATGTATATTGTTATACTCACCCAATGTATATATAAACTATTTTTTATGTCAGTTGAAGCTGGTTGGAGATCAGTATAGTTATTACTAGATTGGGGTTGTAGGATCCATTCAGTCATCAATGTAACTATGTTTTTTTACTTCATTTGGGTACTTCATTTTTTTTCTTTTCAGTTATAGTAGTTATTTCTTAACATTATATATATGTACAATGATTTTATTTTATATATCACTCTAAGTTAGAGTTGGTTGGTGTCTATCTTGTCTCAATCATTTGCATGTGTTCTCTTATAGGTTAATGCCTCCAATTTGTTTATTTAATATACCCTCAGTGCTAACCACCAAACTGGGGCCTACTAGAGCCAAGACTCGAGGGTTAATACCTTCCTTCTCACATTTTCAACCCAAGAGTGGTACACATTCTAGGGAGCGGTTTGTGAAATACCAGCCATTGTTATATCGTTTCTCTGGGAGAAGCTTCTCTCATACCTATGACAATGGATCATGCACTTTTTATTCCTTTGGAGGATGATTTCATCATCAGTTAGAGTGTCTGACCTTTTTTAACAGTAAACGTATAACAGGAGCTCTAATTTAAGTTCTTCCATAAACACCACCTCCATGGAAGATCTCTACTTTCAGAGGATGTAATAACTTTGGATTAATAGAGAGAAGACGGGGAAGGTAGAGGACAGCCCCAAGATGCTCGCTATCCTCTAAGAGTAGAGCTCTTCCATGGAGGTGGTCTTTATCATGGTCATTGAGGTCATGATGTAGATTTTGGCCTATTTCATGATTTATCATTACCATTTTTGGGCGATTCAGACATCGTTCGAGGAACAATTTTCTTGTTTTCAATTTGGGTGCATGCCTTGTTTGATTTAAGAGAATTTTAGTCCTTCTTATCAAATTCCATTTTCTAGTCTTTGGGACTTGACATAGAGAATCTTCTAGTGTCCTAGGAATTTAAATGCCATTTAGATTCTGAGATTACTTTTTTGATCTATGTAGAGATTGTGAGCTACTGATGGGGTAGAACCTATAACGCCCCGACCCTAGTTACCCATAGTCGTTGCATTATTACATAACATTGGCATTATCACAAGAAAGATCAAATCTCGAAAGACCGATTGGTTTAGTAGCTTTGGAAACACTAGATATATTCATAAGTCTTACATTACATCATAAAATAAAAAACTACTACAACAACATATTGTCTCTATACACCACACTCATATCCCCACATAATATCCCTGCAGGTCATTCATAATTTACTTATTCATTTCCCGGGAAAAATAAAACATAGAAAAGGGGTGAGATCAAATGCCCAGTAAGGATAACAATATAGCAGAACATTCAAGATAAAAATAAACATTAAAGGCAATGCATTACTAACACAAAAGCCTTTTAAACATGAACTTCAACATAGTATGGCAAAAGTAAAATGAAATAATTCCATTTACTTGTTCACATGGATATTCTACTAATCAAATAATCACATGCAATATCAATAACCACTTTCATAATGTTGGAATGCATAATGCCAGACTATCATAACCACATAGCCAAGGCCTCGTGCCAAGACTACAGATAAGATTTTGCCAAGGCCTTTTGCCAAGAAACTAGTTTGTCTCATGAGACCTACCGATGCATCGAGGAGCTATAGCAGGCTCCACCCGTCACATATTAAGTCCAATGCATTCCCATATGAAAAGGTTTAAACATAACATAAACATTCGTATTAAAACTAGCATACTGAATGTCAATAATTTCACCATAAACTATGAATGGTATAAAAATAGCACATCCACAGTCAAACATATCACAAAACCATCAATAAAATATAGAAGTTTTGTATCATAATAAATCAACTTCATATAAGCGTAAAATCCATCAAAGGATGTTGACATAGATGAAATCAAGACACTTTTTAGAGAAATATATCTTTCTATTTTTGAAATCATTTAAGAGCCATATAAAATAAAACATTTTCTTTGAAAATATTCTTGTAAGCTTGTAAGGAAAGCTTTGAAGATTTTATAACGGCGGAAAATAACCGCACCCACCGTATAAGTTAAAAAATCATTCTTACCTTAATTATGTCGAAAAGGTTAAAAAGGACCTTGTTTTGAAAACGACAGAAAGATTCCTCTTATATAAAGTCAAAAAAGGGTATAAATGACTTTAACCCATATTATTTTAAATAATAAAAATGTTTTGAAATACATTTTTAAGAAAACATGGATGTGGATGATAAAGAGATCCCAGTAGATTATTACATATAAACAACCTCGGATAATGAAGAGATTGTGAAATAACCCTTACCAATTTGGTAACTTATGAAACATACATCCCATGAAAGAGGTATAATACAATGAATATTTAAATACACATAAAATAGAGTGTATTACACAAATAATATAATTATGGGCAGTACATACACCACACAAAAGGTGATGGTGGCAATATGGCATGAATCTCACTGGAATAAGGAGTGAGATGAAAACCCATTACCTTGTACTTTTCCTTGGTTGGGGTAGGTTAACCTCCTGTATAATGGTGAAATAATTGTTATTTAATTATACAAGAATCATATAAATTAATATGATATCATATATGATCTTTTAATATTGATTTGATAATAATATCTTAGTATTATCGTTGTTTCGGGTGTTAACATACTTGTTTTCTTTTATATGTTTTGTTACGTAAGACATGTTTGTAAAGGATATGTTGTATATTATTCATATCCAAAATGATATCAAGTCCTTAAACATCATTTTTAAATCATCAAATGATAATTATACTTGAATGGATACGATGGAGAATGAATCTTATCGCGTTCGTGGAGACGGTAGTCCGTACGTACGCACGAGAGACAATATCATTCTTCTAAAATAATATATAAAAGTATGGTATATCATATATACAGAATCATTAACATGTTATATTTATTATTTACATGATTTACATATCATTATTATACCCATCCAAATAATAATATATTGAATAACAATTACACCACGACGTGGAGACGGTAAGCCGTACGTACGCACGTATGGTGACGTGTTATTCAAAGGGTGAATAGAATACTGAATATGGTTGTGCCATATTTATAATAACATCACAGTATATATATGATATTGGAGTTATTATTTTAGAATGGTAACAACAAAGGAAGAAGAAGTGGAAGAAGAAATGAACTTGGAAAAGGGTGGTGAAATCATTACCTCTTCTTCGGGTTCTTCCTTTTGATTTGATCAAAAGGGCTCCTTAGGTTGGCTTTCTGATCGGAATAAGGTCTCTAGGTTGTAGTGAGGGATGTTGGGAGACTATTTGGGTAGAGTTTGGCCGAACCAAAAGGCTTTGAAGGTGTGAAGAAATGAGAAGGAGGAGTGGCCTTTTATAAGAGGGGTGAAGGGCACCTTTGGAAAAGCTAGAAATATTAATTTATAATAAATTAATATTCGGTTTCTAATGGCTCCAAAGTTGATTATTTAAATTTTAAGGTTGGGATTGGTCTAAAACAACTCAACCAATATAATTTAGACAGGTTTGGGTACTTATATTAACCTTATCTTTAAGTATTAACATTAAGTTAATTAGTTTCACTTTTACAATGTCTCTTTGTATTTTTATATAATATGGTTAATAAACTTACTATATACATCTAAGAGACTCCCAAGTGGTCCATTAATTATTTACCTATCATGATATAAGTCTCTTGGAAGAACCTTAGATTTTTAGGAATTTAATATCAATTAATAATATAATATTTGTTTTAAGAACTCTTTTATGTCAATTTTGACACTATTCAATAGTTGATTTTTTTGAAACTCATAACAGATTGATTACTTCGAAAAAAGTCAATTAAATTAATCCTAATATATCATATTATCCTAGAAAATTAGTTTAATTAATTAAAAGTTTCATATTATATTTATTTGGGTATTTATAATATCAATTATTTTAATTTTTCACTATTATAATAATTACTACCTCATCATTGTGTCATTAATAAATTAAATTATTTAATGTCTAAAAATTATAAATAAAATATAATTATGTAGGAAATTTGTTTATCTTTTTAATTAATATTTATAATCTGAAGTACGACATATAAAACCCTATGTAATAATTGTTTTTCTAAAAGATATATGCTTGTGTCATTTTTGTATTCATTTTAACTTAATTAAAATAAAATGTCCCTATCACCTACAAGTGGCAGCATGGGGTCCCAAAATCGACCCAAAGATGCCTATGGTCAATAATTTATCAACCAATAAGGCTATGAAACATTTTAGGTTAATTTAGTATTATTATAATATTATTTTTTAACCCTTATTTACCGGATCTACCCTTAACCATGGTAAATAAAATATTTAACGCAGTAATTATTCAAAATGTCTAAAAATTAAAGTTACCTATTTACACAATTTGAACATCCTGATTCCAAATATGGAATCCATTTTTCTAAATTCAAAACACAGAAGTGGCAGAAATTAATTTAAAATTAATTCTCGCTGTTAAAACAAAAAGCGTGTTTTTAAGAGATAATAACTATCAAAAGA
The DNA here is from genome assembly GCA_963277665.1 of Viscum album. NCBI lineage: Eukaryota > Viridiplantae > Streptophyta > Magnoliopsida > Santalales > Viscaceae > Viscum > Viscum album. The sequence goes on from OY728126.1 coordinate 536,202,184, forward strand.
TTTACACTTGTTTATATTTGGTTTAATTGTAAAATTATGTCCAATGACCAACATTATATTAAATGGTAAAAAATATTCTAAATATACTTTAAAACCACTCAAATTAATAATTTATCACTAATAATTATTTTGATTAAAAAAGTTGTTTTTAATTAAAATTTAGTAATTTTCACTATTCATCAAAATATGAATGTTATCCGAAAAGTACTAAAATTTCACCTTAGGCTAAATTCGATATTCCGAATCCAAAAATGAAGGCCATTTTGAAATATAAAATATATATAATTTCAAAAAGTAGGTATTACTATTCATAACGGCTAGTTTGATTGGTTATAGTGTGTTAGAACTCGGTGTTGCGTACAACACACGCTATCACATTATTTAAAGAGAAGTGTACCGTAGAAGTTTGGGGTGTTACATTCTCCCCTCATTCAAATAATTTCGTCCTCGAAATTTCTAGAATACTACCGCATGAAAAGACTCGGGTGGTTCTTCATCATAAGTTCCTCGGGTTCCCACATTCCCCCTTCCATATTATGGTTTCTCCACAAAACTTTTACCAGACGCGTCATCCGGTTTCTCAGTACTTGTTCTCTCGTATCAAGAATCCTGACGGGCTCTTCACAACAGGAAAGATCGGGTTCCAGTTCTAATTCCTCATAGGTGAGTACATGCGTTGGGTCAGGCTTGTATTTCCTCAACAGAGATACGTGGAACACATCATGAACTTTGGAGAGACTTGGTGGCATTGCCAATCGGTAAGCCACAGCCCCAATTCGTTCTAGAATTTCGAAAGGTCCGATGTACCTGGGACTCAATTTACCTTTCTTACCAAAACGTTTGACTCCCTTCCATGGAGATACCTTCAGGAAAAAATGATCACCGACTTGAAATTCCAAATCCTTCCTTCGATTATCAGCATAACTCTTCTGCCTACTTTGAGCTGCTTTGATGTGATTTTGGATTACCTTCACCTTTTCCACTGTTTCCTCCACCAGTTCTGGTCCTACAAGTTTTCTTTCACCAACGTCATCCCAACAGGTTGGTGTACGACATCTCTTTCCGTATAACGCTTCATATGGTGCCATTTGAATACTCGAATGGAAGCTATTGTTATAGGAAAATTCTACCAGTGGTAAATATTGATCCCACATACCCTGAAAGACAAGTTAGCAAGATCTCAACATGTCTTCTATGGTCTGAATAGTCCGTTCTGATTGTCCATCTGTCTGAGGGTGGTAAGCAGTGCTCAAATGAAGTTCAGTATCCAGAGATTTCTGAAGTCTTTTCCAAAATCTTGAAGTAAAATGGGGATCACGATCATAAACAATCGATAGGGGTACTCCATGAAGTCTCACAACTTCATTAATATATAGTCTTGCTAGACGTTCCAGGGGTTGATCTTCTCTTATAGTAAGAAAATGTGCTGACTTTGTAAGACGATCAACAATAACCCATATTGCATCATTCCTTCTAGGAGTCTTTGGTAGCCCCATGACAAAGTCCATCGTAATATTGTCCCATTTCTACTCCGGTATGTGAAGAGGTTGCATGACTCCTCCAGGCTGTTGCCTTCCAGCTTTCACTTGTTGAAAAACCATACATCTTGACACAAAATCAGCAATCTCCCTCTTCATGTTTTCCCACCAATAATGTCCCTACAAATCTCTATACATTTTGGTGCTCCCAGGGTGTATAGAGAAATTGGATCTATGAGCATCATCCAACAATTCCCTTTTTAGATCAGGTATATCGGGAACACAATGTCTCTTCCCGAATTTCAAAATTCCATCTTCATACACAATGTCTCTCAATCTCCCATCATTCACAGCTTTAATCTTCTTTTGAAATTATTCATCATCGGTCTGGGAACTCTTAATCCTTTCTAGTAAAGATGGTTTGGCAACCATTTGAAAAAGAATTGATGTTTCACCTTCCCTAGTTATTCCCATGTCCATCTTCACTAGATCCATGAAAATTGGATCCCTTTCAATTCTCATATTGTTCAAAAATCCATGGTCTTTTCTACTCAAAGCATCTGCCACCTTGTTTTCCTTCCCCGGGTGGTAGTGTATCGTACAATCATAATCCTTGTGTAATTCAAGCCATCTCCTTTGCCTCATGTTGAGTTCTTTTTGTGAGAAAATATACTTCAAACTCTTGTGATCAGTATAAATCTCACATTTTTCACCATAGAGGTAGTGCCTCCATATATTCAAAGAAAAGATCACAGCTGCTAACTCAAGATCATGAGTAGGATAGTTTTGTTCATGAATTTTCAACTGTAGTGATGCATAGGAAATAACTCTATCATTCTGCATAAGGACACAACCAAGTCCTTTCTTTGATGCATCACTATAAATAACGAACCCATCATTCCACGATGGTAGAGTCAATATAAGAGCATTGACTAAAATTCTCTTAAGTTCTTAGAAACATTCTTCACACTCTTTTGTCCAAACAAATTTAACCCCTTTACGTGTGAGCTTCGTTAATGGGTTATCCAATCGAGAAAAATTCTGGACGAAACGTCGATAATAACCTACCAAACCAATAAAACAATGTACCTCATTTATACTCGTAGGTTCTGGCAATATGGCCAAGAAAAGAAATCTCCTGAAGCCAGAATTCATACTTGCTAAACTTCCCATATAATTCATGCCTCCTCAGAGTCTTCAAGATAATGCGCAAGTGATTTTCATGATCTTCGTAGGTTTTGGAGTATACCAAGATATCATCAATAAATACCACCACAAATTCATCGAGATACTCCTTGAAAACTCTATACATCAGATCCATGAATACAGAGGGTGCATTAGTCAATCCAAACGGCATTACAGTAAACTCGTAATGCCAGTACCTGGTTCGAAACGCTGTTTTCGGAATGTCTTCCTTCTTCACACACAACTGATGGTATCCAGATCGAAGGTCAATCTTTGAAAAGTATTGAGCTCCATGCAGTTGGTAAAATAAATCATCAATGAATGGTAGGGGATACTTGTTCTTTATTGTTATATCATTGATCTCCCTGCAGTCGATACATAACCTCATAGATCCATCTTTCTTTTTAACAAAAAGAACAGGGGCTCCCCATGGAGAAACACAAGGGCGAATAAATCCCTTATTACTCATTTCCTCTAGTTGTTTCTTTAGTTCAACTAATTCTACAGTGGCCATTCTATAAGGGGTCTTCGATATAGGCCTTGATCCAGGAATTAAATCAATGGAAAACTCAACTTCATGTTCTGGAGGATGTCTAGGTAAATATTCTGGAAATACATCTACAAATTCTTTCACAACAGGTACATCCTCTATTTGAACATTCCTTTCCTCACCCACAATTATTTCATTCTCTTCCTCCCCAATAATTGAATTTAGTTGAGCTATTGAGGGTGGATCTAAATAAGAATTAGGTGGTGACGATTCTGCTCTAAAGATAAGGCGTTCCTTATCATTATCATCAAGAATCGTAACCTCTTTCTTCTTACAATAAATCTTCGCATCATAGTCCGAAAGCCAGTACATACAGAGGATTATGTCAAACTCAATCATAGGTATGACGATGAGATCAGAAGATAACAAACATTTATGTGCTCTAATGGGGACTGATTCACAAAACATTGTTGCAATGATACTTTCCTTAGGAGTTTTAACTGAAAACTCTCTTATTAAATCAAATTGGAAATATCTAATTTTCTTAGAAAACTGGGAAGATATGAAACAATGTGATGATCCAGAATCAAATAATGCATTTGCTAAACTTTAGGAAACCATTAAATTACCTGCCACCACGTCTTTCAGAGCTTCTACCTCAGTAGTAGTGATAGCATAAGCCTGGCCTTGATCCCTTGGCCTTTTCTGAGGTAAGTTCTCCTGACGCATAGGAAATGCATTTGCATAATGCCCCATCTCCCTGCAATTATAGCACTGAACGTTGGTATATTCCTTCTTCCCCGTGCAATCACGAGCTTGGTGGCCTTTTTCACCACACTTGTAACAGACTCTCATTCCCTTCAAGCAAGTACCAGGGTGTTTCTTCCCGCATTTACCATAGGATGGATATTCAACCTCTCCCTTCTTCCCCTTATTTCCATTCCCAGATTGATCAACAGGTCTCTTCTACTCTTGCTTTGATTTAAAGTCATAAGACATAGAGAATTCCTTTTTGGTCTTGATAGCACATGAGACAATGTCTTCGTACGACGAAAAGGATTGTGAGACTAATGCTCGATAAAGAAATGGTTTTAACCCATCAAAGAAAAGGTCAATCTTACTTCTTGGGTTACGTATATAATCTCCAGCATACCTTGCTAACCTTGTAAAGTTAGCCTCATACTTTGGGACATTCTCAACCTCCTTTTGTCTCGGACTCAAAAATTGCCTTTCCATATCTACTCGATGGTCGCGAGGAAAGTATTTTTCTAAATACAGATCTTTGAACTTCCTCCATTCCATATTTGATACTTCATCAACTTCCTTCATGTTTTGAATCAATGACCACCATTGATCAACATCTCCAGTGAGGCGGTAAACTTTCATGATAACTTTTTCCCTTTCACTGCTCCCCAAAGCCTGAAATATTTTCTCTAGGGAATTTATCCATTGATCAACTACTAAGGGATTTGTACTCCCATTGAACGTTGGTGGTTGTTGCCTCATGAATCGATCTAACATTGATCCTCCACGCTGGGGATCAGGGTGCTCCATACGGGTAAGGTTATTATTCATAACCTGAGTAAGTTGTCCCAGTATGGTGATTAGCTGATCGGCACCAGTTGCATCACCAGCTCCACTATAATTATCTTGAGAAAGAGGGAAATCCCTACATGGAGTGCGTGCATTGATAGGGTTTCCATTTCTTCCACTAGGCGCCATTTCTAAACAATGGCATAAACTAGATCAGTTTATGAATCAAAATACATAATCCCATACTTATAAAACACTTAACATAAATTGAACTATTTATGGATATAATCCATAATCATAAAAATGTTTTCTTTGAGGAAGTATATACTCATAAACCCTTCATAATGATTTTTAAAGAAAATGAGATTTATCCTAAGCATATCCCCCGGGAGTGTCGTAACCAAGAGTGCAGCAAGGCCCGTTGTCGTGCACTAGTTCCCGTTCGAGTCTAGCTCAAAATGGTGTTTTCGGGTTTTACCCCTAGGTAAATCTATGCTAGAGCCGCCTCTACCTGCTCGTATCTAGACAGGGATGTATTGCTCGGAAAACTCACAAAATCTCTACAATAACAAAATTCTAGGAAGTTCTTCTATACTAATCCTCAAAGTTCATCTTAGGTCTATGTGCTCTAATCAGAGTTTATCTAAATATAGCTTTCAATGTTTTTACTAAACTTCCTCTGATACCAACTATAACGCCCCGAACCTCGTTACCCAGAGTCGGTGCATTATTACATAACATTGGAATGATCACAAGAAAGATAAAATCTTGAAAGACCGATTGGTTTAGTAGCCTTAGAAACACTAGATATATTCATAAGTCTTACATTACATCATAAAATGAAAAACTACTACAACAACATATTGTCCCCATAAACCACACTCATATCCCCACATAATATCCCTGCAGGTCATTCATAATTTACTTCTTCACTTCCTGGGAAAAATAAAACATAGAAAAGGGGTGAGCTCAAATGCCCAGTAAGGATAACAATATAGAGGAACATTAAAAATAATCATAAACATTTAAGGCAATGCATTACTAAAACATAAGCCTTTTAAACATGAACATCAACATAGTATGGAAAATGTAAAATGAAATAATGCCATTTACTTGTTAACATGGATATTCTACTAATCGAATAATCACATGCAATATCAATAACCACTTTCATAATGTTGGAATGCATAATGCCATACTATGATAACCACATAGCCAAGGCCTGGTGCCAAGACTACAAATAAGATTTTTCCAAGGCCTTGTGCCAATACACTATTTTGTCTCATGAGACCTACCGATGCATCGAGGAGCTATAGCGGGCTCCACCCGTCACATATTATGTCCAATGCATTCCCATATAAAAAGGTTTAAACATAACATAAACATTCGTATTAAAACTAGCATACGAAATGTCAATAATTTCACCATAAACTATGAATGGTATAAAAATAGCACATCCACAGTCAAACATATCACAAAACCTTCAATACAATATAGAAGTTTTGTATCATAATAAATCAACTTCAAATAAGCGTAAAATCCATCAAAGGATGCTGACATAGATGAAATCAAAACACTTTTTAGAGAAATATCTCTTTATATTTTTGAAATCATTTAAGAGCCATATAAAATAAAACATTTTCATTGAAAATATTCTTATAAGCTTGTAAGGAAAGCTTTGAAGATTTTATAACGGCGGAAAATAACCGCACCCGCCGTATAAGTTAAAAAAACATTCTTACCTTAATTCTGTCGAAAAGGTTAAAAAGGACCTTGTTTTGAAAACGACAAAAATATTCCTCTTATAAAAATTCAAACAAGGGTATAAATTACTTTAACCCATATTATTGTAAATAAAAAAAATTAAATACATTTTTAAGAAAACTTCGATGTGGATGATAAAGAGATCCCAGTAGATTATTACATATAAACAATCTCGGATAATGAAGAGATTGTGAAATAACCCTTACCAATTTGGTAACTTATGAAACATACAACCCATAAAAGAGGTATCATAAAATGAATATGTAAAAACACTTAAATTAGAGTGTATTACACAATGAATATAATTATGGGAAGTACATACACCACACAAAAGGAGATGGTGGCAATATGGCATGAATCTCGCGGGAATAAGAAGTGAGATGAAAACCCCTTACCTTGTACTTTTAATTGGTTGGGGTAGGTTAACCTCCTGTATAATGGTTAAATAATTGTTATTAAATTATACAATAATCATTTACATTAATATGATATCATATATGTTCTTTTAATATTGATTTGATAATAATATCTTAGTATTATCGTTGTTTCAGGTGTTAACTTACTTGTTTTCTTTTATATGTTTTGTTACGTAAGACATGTTTGTAAAAGATAGGTTGTATATTATACATATCCAGAATGATATCAAGTCCTTAAACATCATTTTTAAATCATCAAATGATAATTATACTTGAATGGATACGATGGAGAATGAATCTTATCGCGTTCATGGAGACTGTAGTCTGTACGTACGCACGAGCGACAATATCATTCTTTTAAAATAATATATAAATGGATGGTATATCATATATACAGAATCATTAACATGTTATATTTATTATTTATATGAGTTACATATCATTATTATACCCATCCAAATAATAATATATTGAATAACAATTACACCACGGCGTGGAGACGGTAAGCCGTACGTACGCATGTATGGTGACATGTTATTCAAAGGGTGGATAGAATACTGAATATGGTTGTACCATATTTATAATAACATCACAATATATATATGATACTGGAGTTATTATTTTAGAATGGTAACAACAATGGAAGAAGAAGTGGAAGAAGAAATGAACTTGGAAAAGGGTGGTGAAATCATTACCTCTTCTTCGGGTTCTTCCTTTTGATTTGATCAAAAGGGATCCTTAGGATGGATTTCCGATCAAACTAAGGCCTCTAGGTTGTATTGAGGGAAGTTGGGAGAGTATTGGGGCAGATTTTGGCCGATCAAAAAGGCTTTTAAGGTGTGAAGAAATGAGATGGAGGAGTGCCCTTTTATAAGAGGGGTGAGGGGCACCTTTGGAAAAGCTAGAAATAATAATATATAATAAATTAATATTCAGTTTATAATGGCTCCAAAGTTTATTATTTAAATTTTAAGGTGGGGATAGGTCCAAAACAACTCAAACAATAGAATTTCGACAGGTTTGGGTACTTATATTAACCTTATCTTTAAGTATTAACTTTAAGTTAATTAGTTTCACTTTTACAATGTCTCTTTGTATTTTTATATAATATGGTTAATAAACTTACTATATACATCCAAGAGACTCCAAAGTGGTCCATTAATGATTCACCTATCATGATTTAAGTCTCTTGGCCTATCCTTAGATTTTTAGGAATTTAATATCAATTAATAATATAATATTTGTTTTTAGAACTCTTTTATGTCAATTTTGACACTATTCAATAGTTGATTTTTTTGAAACTCATGACAGATTGATTACTTCGAAAAAAGTAAATTAAATTTATCCTAATATTTCATATTATCCTAGAAAATTAGTTTAATTCATTAAAAGTTTCATATTATATTTATTTGGGTATTTATAATATCAATTATTTTTATTTTTCATTATTATAGTAATTACTACATCATCATTGTGTCATAAATAAATTAAATTATTTAATGTCTAAAAATTATAAATAAAATATCATTATGTAGGAAATCCTTTAATATTTTTAATTAATATTTATAATCTAAAATACAACATATACAACACTATGTAATAATTGTTTTTCTAAAAGATATATGCTTGTGTCATTTTTGTATTCATTTTAACTTAATTAAAATAAAATGTACCTATCACCTACAAGTGGCACCATGGGGTCCCAAAATCTACCCAAATATTCCTATGGTCGACAATTTATCAAAACATAAGGCTAGGACACGTTTTAGGGTAATTTATTATTATTATTATATTTTTTTAACCCTTATTTACCGGATTTACCCTTAACCATGGTAAATAAAATATTTACCGCAGTAATTATTCAAAATGTCTAAAAATTTAAGTTACCTATTTACACAATTTGAACATCCTGATTCCAAATATGGAATCCATTTTTCTAAATTCAAAACACAGAAGTGGAAAAAATTAATTTAAAGTTAATTCCTGTTGTCAAAACAAAAAACGTGTTTTTAAGAGATAATAACTATCAAAAGATTGACACTTGTTTATGTTCGGTTTAATTGTAAAATTATGTCCAATGACCAACATTATATTAAATGGTAAAAATATATTCTAAATACACTTTAAAACCACTCAAATTCATAATTTATCACTATTAATTATTTTGATTAAAAAAGTTGTTTTTAATTAAAATTTAGTAATTTTCACTATTCATCAAAATATGAATGTTATCCAAAAAGTACCAAAATTTCACCTTAGGATAAATTCGATATTCTGAATCGAAAAATGAAGTCCATTTTGTAATATAATATATATATAATTTCAAAAAGTAGGTATTATTATTCATAACGGCTAGTTTGATTGGTTATAGTGTGTTAGAACTCGGTGTTGCGTACAACACACGCTATCACATTATTTAAAGAGAAGCGAACCGTAGAAGCTTTGGGTTTTACAGAACCGCTCTTGGGGATATTTCTTAGGTTTACATATACAACCATATAATGTCGTCCTCATCATGTGTTGGTTGTATTCAGTGCTGGCTATCTTGGATTTCTTTTGGAGGTTGGTGTTGTTCTATAATAAATATGTAGAGCTAATGGTGTTTATTTTCGAGAAAGAACATCGAATGGGTCAGAGGCATGTTCCATTATTATCATCCATGATGTATGATCTAATGCGAAGTTCATCATAGGTTCAAAAGTTCACATTTACCAAGGTTGTGGAAGAGTTCCCTGATATCTTTCCAAAAGAGATTTTAGCATTTCCCCTCGATGAGAGATCAATTTTGGGATCGAGTTACACCCAGGTGAGTATCTTATCTCGATGTCTTCCAATAGTAAGGTCCCCTATGAGTTGAGAGAGCTGCGTATACAGCTCGATGGTCATTTTAAGTGTGGTTTTGTTCAGATGAGTGTGTCACAATGGAGTGCCTTATTTTTTTCATAAATAATAATGACAGTAGTTTGTGGTTCTGTGCTGATTAGCATCACTTGAACAAATTTTTGGGGAAGAACCACTATCCTATTCCATAGATTTATTATTATATTATTCAACTAAAGGGAGAATTTTTTATCAACGATATAATTTTATCTAGGATATCATCAAGTGTGTTTGATGGATGAGGATATTCTGAAGACTTCTTTATTTTGTCTTCGTGTGAATTACAAGTTCATCGTATTGTTGTTCGGTATGATGAATGATATAGTAGTGTTCCGGGTGTTGAGAAACATTGTGTTTCATGAGTTCCTTGATAATTTTGTGGTGGTTTCCTTCAACGGAATCCTAGTGTACACCACATTTAAGGTGGATCATATAGAAAATCAGTGTGTCATTTTGATGTTTGTTCATCAACAAAATCTGTTTAGGATGGAGTAGTTGTGGATCCATCAATAATAGAATCATTTGTGTCTTCGTAATCCCCCACGATAGTGGAATAGGATCAGAGTTTCCTCGGTATCAAAAGAAACTATTGGATGTTCATGGCCAATAACTCTTAGGTTGCGACTACTCTGACATTGTTGACATGGAATGATTAGGAATTTGTGTGGACTTATCAGTTTAAAAAATCATTTGATTATCTGATGGATATATTGGTCAATGTTTATGTTCTTTGTGTTATAACAAAAGGTGTTCAATTTTATGTTTTTTGTGATGCGTCACATTTAGGGTTGTTCTGCATTCTAATGCAGCCTTGATTGGTTATTTCATATGGGTCTTAGTAGATGCATCCCCATGAATGTAACTATGCCATGTGTGACCTCAAGTTAGATATAGTGGTGTTTTCTAAAAAGTGGTGGGGAAATTACCTCACCATAGAGCTCTTTTTGGTCTTCACCGATCATAAATGCCCGAGGTATGTTTTCTCCCAATGTGACATGAACATGTTATAGCATTGTTGGATATAGTTTTTATATGAACAGGACATCAAAATCTCATATACACATAGTATGTGGAATGTTTTAGCTGATGTGATGAGCATGAAGTAATGTAGTTATTCATTGCGTGAATCAGGTGATTCCAAGAGAGTGATGGAAGAATATTTAGTCTTGCATCAAGTTATGGGAGAAGTTTGGGGTAGTTGTTTTCTATTTCAGATGAAGATTCACTTATATTTGGTGCAACAAGTGGAATAGTCTTACTTGTGGGATCTTTAAGTGGAGGTCTGGAGGGACCGAGTTGTTTGTGGCGAGGCCCCTAATGGTTGTTTTGAGTATGAACAACACCGGGTGTTGTTTCCGGGCAAGATATTTGTTCTTTTTGTGATACATGGGATTGGTTCATCTTATTTTTTATTATGGATTTCATTATTTTGTTAGGTATATTCCCCAGGAGACTATTTATGACCTAGTTTTGGATGTCATGTGGTTTCACATTCTCCTTTTAGATGTTATTGAGCTCCTTTGGTGGCGAAATCCGTGATAGGTATCTCGAATAGTGGTTTTTTGGACCACATTTTTTATTTCTACTCAAGGTAATTTTTGGATTCTTGAGGATGAGAATATTTTGAGAGGTATTTTGCTTAATGTTTCAAACCTATTCAGTCCATTCCTTTGTGAAATCGGGTGTTTGAGGTGTTTTGGGTGGTTAATGCATCTCATTCCAAACACATTGTAATATTTCTAATTTTGTGATTTGTGTTTCCAATTTAGTGAATAGTCTTTTTGGTGAGTCATTTACCAACAGTGCTATCAGTTAGTCATTTTTGAATAGTGTTTTTGGCGAGACAGATGTGAACAATGTTTCTAGCTTCCTAATGTTTTCCCCATTTGACATTTTTATAACATAAAAAAATTTGAAACTTATTTTAATGGATTTAAGGATGATTTAAATCCCAAAACTCTAATCTTAATATTACTAAGTGTTTTGGTTCCTTTACTTGTTCAAACTGTATAGTCATGACAAGATTCTCTTTTAATGGAAAATCCAAACAGTATCTTAAACGACTCCTCCATTTAGTTTTTCAAAAGGGTTAGGATAACTTCTTCCTGTGTACTTCCTTATCCATTCTCCTTGGATTGAGACACACAAGGTTCATTCTACCGTATGAGTAATATGTAGTGCGATGGATTCAGATCGTTTTTTACCTAGAGTTACGTTCTACTGCATGCACCCCCTATTTTGGGTTAAACCATAATGTACCTATCAGTCTGATATAATGTATGTTCTACCTCCATTGTTTTGGGTTCCTCAACCTTTTCCCTCCCATTCGCCATTTTATGTTATGGTAAGTGATCTCCATGATTCTAATGGATCTTTCTTGGGTGTTGAATGATATATTTGTATCGTGGCGTTCATAGGTGGATGTTGTCATTGGGGGAAGGGTGATCATGATCCATTGTATCATAATGTTCTTCTATAAATAATGTTGATTACCTTTTGATGTTGAGGATTTGGGGTTTGTATATTCTTTAACATGAAGTCATGGAGTTAGCATGTTTTCAACATTGTATCACAATAAAATTAACATTATAAATATTTTAACTTGATTAATTAATTGGAATCAATTTTATGTTATTTCTTTTTTACTGTGATAACGGTTTGCCTCTTTTTTTTCAAGACTGTCTAATATCTATGTTTTTCTTTTATTATCCTGTATTTATGGTTGAAAATTTCTAAAGAAAGTAAATATAAGATTAATTTTAAATTAATTGTCCAAATAAAAAAAGGCATGTAAATGAATCTCATTGTTGTTGTAATATAAAGATAATCAAATTGATGCAGTTAGCTTGTTTAATTAATTTGGGATATCTATGGTTTCTTGCTGGTTAGGATGACTATACTTAGAGACTACTAATAATGAATCAATTAATTTATGTTGTATTAAGGAATAATTTTTTTGATAAATCATAATCCCTAGTAGCATTACGACTTACCCTCTTACTTCTAAAGGCCACAAGCCTTATGATTTGGAGTTGTGAGAGCACATTATCGGTGAGTGTTGAATAACTTGTTTGGTGATAAGAGCCCAGTTTCTTGTTGTTTCCTATGACATATAATGTTATGTGAGACTAGAAGGCTATTTTGGTATGTGGGGACATGGAAACCCAGTGGTTGTGGTGGTAGTAGTTGATTCCTAGAGCGTCGAGATGCATCTGTTTAGGTAAATGGGTGTTAAAGAGGACATCATAGATTATGAAAGGGGTTGGAATTGAAGGTTTGAAGTTTTTTTAATATTTTTGTTTGTATATATTCTTTAATTTCCCCACTACTTGAAGAAGATGGTCTGGTTTACACTCCTTCCAAGAAATGACGCATGGGGTATGCCATGTGCTTTCTGTATTTAGTTTATCGAGGATGGATGTGTATGGGCTCTAGTTTAATGCATCGGACCTCTACGGCCCATTCCATGGTCGAAAAGAAGGTCATGAATTTTTTTGGATGGTAGAATGGACTTTTCCCACACTTTTCAAAATTTTGTGACTACACGCCGTGTAGAGTGAGTACAGGTCGTGTACCACATTTCTGAGTATACCTTATGTTGAAGACGTGTCCTTGCCACGTGAAATAAATAAGTGCACACCGTGTAGCCCATTCTACATGCTGTGTAATTTCTCCCCGCGTATGTGTTACCATCAAACCATGTGTTGACCATTCAACAATCGTGTTCCGTGTTGAATCAGTGTCCTTGCCGCGTGAAATAAATAAGTACACGCCATGCATCCCATCCTACACGTCGTATAGTTTCTCCCCGCGTACGCGTTACCCTCAAACTGTGTGTTGAGCAGTCAGCGGCCGTGTGCCGCGATGAATGCCGTGTTGGAAGGCACGTGGAAACCATGTGGAATGGCTGAGTACATTCCATGTACTAGTAAGTACATTCCCTGAACTTTTTTTGTTCTCACCTATAAAAGGGGGGGGGCCTCTCCTCATTTTCAGGTCATTCCTCTCCTCCCCTTTCCTTCGAGCAGAGCCCTCCTGAGAGACTCCAAAGCTCCTTTCTTCCATAACATCTTCGTCCGAGCTCTGATTTACAATCCTTCAGCGGCCACATGATCGTAATGATGTGGCAGAACTTCTGAGCTTGGATCTGTGGTTTTCCCTTCGGCCTTTCCTTCCCAGATTCAACCCTATGAGGTTTTTTTTGGGTTTGACAGAAGCGACAGACGCCAACGGACATCTTCTAAAGTTTATCTCGGGGAGCGTTGTGATCAGAACCTTTTGAGGTACGGATTTTACATTTGTCTCTCTAATTTTGTGCATCATGCGGGATGGGTGTCCTCTTTATTTCATGAGTCATAGTTGAACCAATTTAATGAATATAATAACTGGCTTAAGGAACATGGATGTGGATATTGTTATGTTGTGAATTGAATAGGCTTATGCCCACTGAAAATCACTGTCGTTGGGGGCCTTTTCTTACGCAATTAAATGTTACCCTATCTTTCTAGACCATTTTATGGAATATTTGTGGAATATTGAAATTGGTAAATCACATAAAGTTGGTTGATTAATTGAATATCCAGAACCCTTATGTGATCACCTCGGTTGAACAAAATGAAATAATGAACATGTGGGTGTTGGTTTGGTTACGTGGAGTGCGAAAATGGGGGGGGGGTGAATCCTTGGATTTATGAATAAGATGGGTAGCCGGGATGTGGTAAATGTTGTTGGAGGGGTAATGATGTGGCATGAGCCTTGTTTTTTTGATACAGTTGTAGAGATGTGGTTATAGTGGCAGCAGGGCTGTAGTAATGGGTTGTGATATTAAAAGTAAGGGGGAAGTTGATAAATGAGCTGTGGGGAACAATAATAAATGCATGAACAACCAATGGGGATTGTTTGATGATAAAACGTTGATTTTGTGTCGCGTTTGGTCTATCTAAATTGCTTTGTCAATGGCATCGTTTTTCTACAAGACTCTTGATCTGGTTTGATAAATGACCAGTAGTTAAGGAATTAATAAACTAATACTATTGATAAATGAAAACCTAAATGGGGTTGGGATTGTTTGTTGTATGCACGCTTCTTAGTAGCAGTGCAAAGGCACGTGTTTAGTTTCTCTATTTAGAAGACATAGGTTGGGTTGTGTGTTTGGTATACATATATGTATATGTATCTTTATGTTTTATCTCACCCCACCCATGTTGAGAACCTAGGTCCGAACACTCCCATTTTATGGGAGAGGGTGTTTTCCCCTTGGTTACTAGCTCTTTCCATCTCTTTATTCTCTAGGCTGTGATTTCTAGAGGTGACCATACACCTAAGAATCTTCAGGTAGGTTTCAATTGGTGTGATTTTAGCCCAAGACTCTTCAGACAGGTTTATTGTTCCCAAAAATCATCGGGATGAGGCCCAGGTGTGTTCGAGAGGGGATGTGATTGTAGTTTGTGAGGCCCAAGTCTATGTGGGCAGGATATGTGGTTTGTGAGGCCGAGGTGTGTGCAGGCGGGATATGTGGTTTCTGAGGCACAGGTGGGTGCAGGCGAGATGTGTTGCTTTTGTGGCCCAGGTGTGTGTGGGAAGGAATAGTGTGGTAGCGTTAGGATGTTCGCCATTAATAAGATCAACAAACTAGTTGGTGGGGGGGAGGGGATGGTGCGGGGTACCCAATACTCTTGTTCTTATATACTACTACATGTTGTTTTGTGTTTTTGTGAGCGTGGCTAGTGAGGTTGGGTGGATAGAATTCCTTTCTTGGTTTGGGTTTCTTCTATTGTTCTCACTGGACATTAGGATGTCTCCCCAGTTGTGCACGAGTGCTATAGGTTTCCCTACTGTGTATAATTTTATGCTCACCCTATGTTTACTTTCAGGTTTCCAAGAGGACTACCAGGGTCGTGCGGGACCCTACTAGTCGGGACAGTTGGATTTGTTGTATTCTATGTAAAATTTTTATTTTGGTATTGACCTTTTTGAGGATTCTTGTAATTGTACATTGTTTCAGAACTGTTTAAACATGCATGTGGGATTGGTTTGGGTTTATTTTCATTTACTTGTTCCTTTTTTTTGGTGTTTTACTCATCCTATTATCTAATCTTAAATAATAAAAATGAAAATGCCTCCCATATTTGTGAAAATTCATACCCTTGGTGCTAGTCCCCACTCCGGGTCCTACTGGAGGCGGGACATGGGGGTCATTATCTCCCTTTCACCATTGCCAACTCAGGAGGGGCATCTTTTGTGGAAGGGGGTCATGACAGAATGTTATCAGAGGTGATGTTTGAGAGATAGTATGGAGTCTTGAGTTAGGCATAGTGAGGATTGTATGGTATGGTAGGGAAATAGTTTTGGATGATCTTGGTGTGAGATATAGGCGTGGAAAGACTGGCTAGGACGTGATATTTTAGGTCCCCCCGTGATCCGATGCAAGGAATCAGATCCTACCGAACGACTAAGCGAGACTACATTGATTGTAGGGTAGAGACCCTAGGGAAGGAAAATGCATCACCATGGTTGTGTTTTACTTGATTTGGGTGTTCTGGGAAAGAAATTGAAATAAAGTGATAAAATGAAACCTTGAGGAATTTCATTACTACTTGGGCTTAGGTGATTTTTGTTTACCATATAGCTATGGCACCTGGACGTCATCCCTAGGTGACTCAGACAGTCGAGGACCAGCAGATTCAGGTGTTCGATCAGTTGAGGATTGACCGAGAGGAGGAAGATGATCAGTGGAAGAAGAATCTCCATTCTTTACAGCGACAAACCCTCAAGAAGTACGAGGGTAGTACTTCGGATATGGAGACACAGGGGTGGCTTGAGGAGCTAGGGATCACTTTTACTTTGATCTGTCCTCTGAAGGAGTACCGAGTTCCCCTAGAAGTTAGTCAGCTGAGAGGTGCGGCGTGTCAGTGGTGGACACTCTACCTTGGGGAGAGGTCAGAGGAAGAGGTTTCGCTGGCCGACTTTGAGAATGTCTTCTGAGAGGAATTCCTTTATTCCATGATCAAGGAATACAAGTGGCAGGAGTTACTCTCCCTCTAGTAGGGGAGTGTGTCAGTATGAGAATTGGGGATCAAGTTCAAAGATCTCCTACGCTTTGCTCTAGATATCTTTCCGGATGAGGAGCCTCGGGTAAGACGTTTGGAGGAGGTTCTTCGTCCTTCGCTCCAGTATGTTATCACCCCCTTCACCCTTATGAAGTACTTGGTAGTACAGAAGAAGGAAAAAGTTGTAGAGAGGATGCACTCACAGGGAGGTGCACCATGAGAGGGGATCCAGCCGGGATCGTTGAAGGGGAAGGCAGTCAGCAGCAGGTCTCCTGTGATAGGACCTTCTAGATTCAGGCCAGTAGGGAGCAGGCCCCAGCAGTTCCAGTTCATATCTTCAGGTCCTCGTCCATTTTTCACGATTCTATGACTAAAGTGTTTCTCTTGTAGAGTTTTCAGGCACATTCTGGGTCGGTTCCCGACCTAAGCTCAGTACGGTGGAGGTGGGTAGGTTCAGCGCCTACCTCAGCAGCACTAGGTGCTGGCAAGGCCCTTCCAGTAGCAGCAACACCCTACTACTCTGAGGGTAGACTTTGCAGGAGGAGGCAACCCTCAGGGTGCTCATTAGAGACCTCGACCAAGGCATGGTCAAGGAGGTGGTCGACATCAAAGAGGCGGAGGAGTTGGGCGTGGACAGTTGCACGCAGCAGTTTCAGAAGCTCTGGTAGGACCAGAGGTGGTGTGAGGCACGATTTTCTTGTACAGAACTCTCGTTTCTGCTTTGTTTGATTAGGGAGTTTCACACTCCTTTGTTGCACCCAGTCTAGCCCATGCATTGGGTCTAGAGGTAGAGAGACTTTCCTTACCCCTGGTGCTGAGTACACCAGTTGGAGGCCAGACTAGTATATCTTGTGTTTTCCGGGGATGTGGGCTGATGTTGGGACCACATCGATCTAGTGGGGATCTTCTTTTGCTACAGATATAACCATACGATGTCATCCTAGGTGTCGACTGGTTGTTTTCTGTTATTTCCGTTATCAACATCTTCTGAAGAAGAGTCATGTTCTCCAACATGTATGGGCAGCGTGTAGCTTTTGTTGGCAATATGATATATCAGGTGGGATGTCGGCAAGTGAAGCCTCTCCTTTCCTTATTAGGAAGGTTATCAGTGGTTTCAGCTGATACAGAGATGATGGATGTCCCAGAGGTTTTTGGGGATTTCTTCGACGTTTTTCCCAAGGAGGTTGTCACTCTACCCCCCCCCCCCCCCTTAACATGACGTTGAGTCCAAGATAGACATACAGCCTGTTGCCCATCCAATTTCGATGGCCACTTATCGGATGGAACCATCGGTGTTGCAGGAGTTGCGGATTCAGATTGACGATCTGATGGAGAAGTGTTCTGTTCTACCCAGCGTGTCGCCAAGGGGTGTTCCAGTTTTGTCAGTCAAAAAGGAAGATGGTGGTCTCAGGCTATGCATAGACTACCGATGGTTGAATTAGGTTACAGTCAATAACTGTCACCCCTTTCCAAGGATAGATGATCTCTTTGACCAGCTAAGGTGAGCAGTTTGGTTTTCTAAGATTGATCTACGATATGGATATCATCAGCTGAGGGTAAAGGACAATGACATCTCGAACACGGATTTTAGGTATAGGTATGGGAAATTCTTGTTTGTAGTGATGCCATTTGGAGTTACGAATGCACCAGTTGTGTTCATGGGACTTATGAACTCTCTCTACCAAGAGTCTCTAGACCAGTTCGTCATTGTGTTTATCGATGAAATCCTGATATACTCAAGATTAGAGGAAGAGAAAGTTGAGAATTTTGGGTTAGTCATGGAAGTACTTCGACACCACCTGCTTTATAGGAAATTTTTGAAGTGTATGTTCTTGACGCAAGAAGTACACTTCCTTGGGAAAGTGGTTTCAAAGCATGGAGTGTCTGTGGACCAGTCGAAGGTGGAGGCAGTTGTTTCTTTGGCATCACCCAAGAGTGTGGAAGAAGTTCGTAGTTTCTTAGGGACGACAGGTTATTATCGGAGGTTCGTTTCGGACTTCTCTCGAGTTGCTTCTCCATTGACAAATTTGACTAGGAAGGACTAGGTCTTCCTATAGAGTGAGCAGTGCCAGAAATCTTTCGACTACATGAAGGAGAAGTTGTTCAGTGCTCTAGTACTCTGCTTTCTAGAGGAAGGGTTGTTGTATGAGTTGTGTTGTGATGCTTTTGGCCTGGGTTTGGGGTGTGTACTGATGCAGTAGAAGGGTGTGATCTATTATGGGTCTAGGGATTTGTGCCCTCACGAGGGTAACTATTCCACCCATGAACTAGAGCTTGTAGTGGTAGTGTTTTCATGGAAGTTGTGGCGACGATACCTTTTTGGGGAGTGAATTTTGGTCTTCTCAGATCACAATAGATTACGTTATATATTCTCCCAGAGTGACCTGAACATACGAAAGCGGAGATGGGTCAAGTTTTCCAAGACTATGACTTCGATATATCTTACACTGAAGGTAAGGGAAATGTTGTGGTTGATTCCCTGAGCAGGAGGTCACATAAGGAAGCGGTTTGGGAATCCACTGATGCTTGGGAAGCAATGGGAGAGTTGTCTACCTTGCACTTGGATGCAAGGGTAGAGGGTGTTAGAGGCAGTTTGTTTCAAATGACAGTGCAGTCCTCCTTGTTGCAGTAGGTGTAAGAGTCTCAGTGGGGAGACTCCGAGGTGGAAGTAATGCGGGGTTGTATCGATCAGGGAAACACTCTATAAGGATGGTTAGAGCACAGTCGATATCAGATTCTTTCTCATGGAAGGTTGTTTGTTCCAGAGGCGATGCATGAGGGAGTTCTCTGTGAGTTCCATAGGTCATCCTTGGTGGTACATCCAGTAGTTTAAAAATGTACCAAGGCCTGAGGGAATATTTTTGGTGGCCCAGAGTGAAATGGTCAGTGGTGGAGTTTGTGGCTAAGTGCCTAGTGTGTTAGAAAGTAAAGACCTAACACTGTGTTCCCAGTGGTTTGTTTCATCCTTTAGAATTCCCAGAGTGAAAGTGGGATGATATCTCAATGGACTTTGTCATAGGACTTTCCAGAGCTCAGGGTGGTTGTGATGCTATCTGGGTAGTGGTGGATTGACTGACAAAATCATCTCACTTCATTAGCAATTAAAGAGTCAGGTCTAGTGACTACCTTAGTACAGAGGTACATAGACGAGGTGGTGCGTTTTCATGGAGTTCTAAAGACTATTGTTTCAGATCGGGATACTTGGCTTACAACACAAGTACGGAGGGGGTTACATCAAGCTTTTGGCACCCATCTACACCTTACCACTGCTTTCCACCCCCAGACTGATTGGAAAATTGAGCGGACTATCCAGATGTTGGAGGACATGTTGCGAGCATTCGTTCTGGATTTTGGAGGATCATGGGTGCAACACTTGCCTTTAGTAGATTTTTCCAACAACAACAGCTTCCACTCTACTATTGTCATGGAACCATTTCAGGCATTGTATGAAAGACCATGTCATTCACCCATTTTCTAGGAAGAGGTTGGTGAGACAGGTGCTCTTAGGCTAGAGGTAGTACAGAGCACCACAGAGAAGTCCGAGCTTGTGCGGGAGAGGATGAAAGTGGCTCAGGACCGACAGAAGTCTTATGCTAATCGTTGGAGGAGGCCCTTGGAGTTCGAGGTGGGAGATCATGTGTTCTTGAAGGTTTCCCCTCGACAGTGGCATTAGAGGTTTGGGAAGGGTACTAAGATCTCACCTAAGTTCATCAGACCTTTTGAGGTGCTGAGGCGAGTCGGTGAGGTGGCATATCAGCTGGACTTTCCACCTCAGTTGGAGAAGGTTCATGACGTCTTCCACATCTCCCATCTTTTCAGTACTTACACGAAGACTCTCACGTAATAGACTTGGGAGAGTTAGATATGGGAGACGACGCGACCTTCGAGGAACGAAAAGTCAAAATTGAGGATCATGAAGAGAAGGTGCTATGTAGAAGAACCATCACCTTGGTTTGTTTGTTGTGGAGGCATGGCGGCCTCGAGGAGAGCACTTGGGAGTGGGAGGCTCAGATGCACAATCAGTACTCGGAGTTTTTTTGACTTGTGTTTTTATTTGTTCCTCTGATCTTTGTTTAGATGTTATACTCTGTACCTTTGATATATTGAATTCTTGGATTGTCGGTTGTGAGACATTTTTTTACTTATTCTCTGGAAGTGTGTAACATGCCTGTATGTGTGGGGAAAGGGAAAAACCTTGTCCTTAATTGAGACACATTAATGCAGATGCGATTAAACCTGTGCAGGAGAGTCAGTGCCGCCTAAAGTGGATAATATCTCGACATAGGAGAAGGAATTCCTAACACCTATGATTAGGGTTGTTGGTTGGGTTCCTATTATAATGAGATCCCCAAGTGGTATCTTGTTGGGTTCCTCTATGTTGGTTTTGAATTCTCGGGGAAGAGGATGTTTTAAGAGGTATCTTGTGTAATGGCCCGAACCTCTCCGTTCCATTCCTTTGACAAAAAGAAGGTCATGAAGTGTTCTGGAGTGTTTAATGGACTTTTCCCACACTTTTTAGAATTTTGTGACTACACGCCGTGTAGTGTGAGTAAACTTCGTGTACCACCTTGCTGAGTATACCCCGTGTTGATGTAGTGTCCTCGCCGCGTGAAATAAATAAGTACATGCCATGTAGCCCATCCAGCAGGCCGTGTAGTTTCTCCTTGAGTACGCGTTACCCTCAAACTGTGTGTTGACAGTCAATGGTCATGTGCCGTATTGAGTCCGTGTGCTTGCCGCATGAAATAAATAAGTACATGCCATGTAGCCCATCCTACACACCGTGTAGTTTCTCCCCGCATACGCTTTACCCTCAAACTGTGTGCTGACCAGTCAACGGCCGTGTGCCGCATTGAATTCAGTGATGGAAGTCGTGTGGCGACCGTGTGGAATGGCTGAGTACACGCCATGTAATAGGAAGTACACACGATGTACTTTTTTGTTTTCTAACCTATAAAAGGAGGGGGTCTATCCTCCTTTTCAGATCATTCCTCTACTCCCCTTTCCATCAAGAAGAGCCCTCCCGAGAGACTCCATTGATCCTTTCTTCCATAACTTCTTCGTGCGGGCTCCGATTTATGATCCGTCAGCGTCCAAGAGATCCTAACGCCGAGAAGAAACTTATGAGCTTGGATATTGTGTTTTCCATTCAGCCGTTCCTTCCCATATTCCACCTGAGGTGGTTTTTTCCAGGTTTGACAGAAGCGACAGACACCAATAGACATCTTCTATAGTTGATCTGGGGGAGCGTTGTGATCAGAACCTGTTGAGGTTGGGATTTTACTTTTTCTCCTTAATTTATACATCATGTGGGATCGGTGTCCTATTGCTTTCACGAGACATAGTTGAACCAGTTTAATGAAGATAATAACTAGCTTAAAGGTCAGGGATGGGGAAGATGTTATGTTTACCATTTTTTATCATTTTGTTATGTTGTGAATTGAATAGGCTTATGACTACTGAAAATCAATGTCGTTGGGGGCCATTGCTTGCACAATTAAATGTTTCCCTATCTTTCTAGACCGTTTTATGGAAACTTTTTGGAATATGGAAATTGGTTAATCACGTAAAGTTGGCTGATTAAATGAATATCTGGAACCCTTGTGTGATCACCCCGGTTGAACAAAATGGAATAACGAACATGTGGGTGTTGGTTTGGTTACATGGAGTGTGAAGGGGGGGGGGGTTAATCCAGGGTTTTATGAATAAGATGGGTAGTAGGGCTGTAGTAAATGATGTTAAAGGGGAAATGATGTGGCACAAGCCTTGTTTTTTGATACGGTTGTGGAGATGTGGTTTTAGTGGCAGTAGGGCTGTATTAATCAGTTGTGATATTAAAAGAAAGTGGAAAGTTGATATTTGACCTCTGGGGAATGATAATAAATGCGGGAACAATCAATAGGGGTTTTTTGATGATAAAAAGGTTGGTTTTGTGTTCCTTGTTTTCTATCTATCTTGATTTGTGGTTGGAAGGGTTTTTCTACAAGATGCTTTATCTGGATTGATAATTTCCCAGTAGTTAAGGAACTAATAAAATAATACCGTTGAAACATGAAAACCTAAATGGGGTTGGGATTGTTTATGGTATGAATGCTTCGTAGTAGCAGTGCCGATGCACGTGCTCAGTTTCTCTGTTTCAAAGCCATAGGTTGGGTGGTGTGTTTGGTATACATATATGTATCTGTATCTTTATGTTTTTTCACTCCCCACCCATGTTGAGAACCTAGTGTCGAACACTCCCATTTCCTGGGTGAGGGTGTTTTCTTGTTAGTTACTAGCTTCTTCCTTCTCTTTTATCAATAGGCTATGATGGCTTGAGGCGACCTTACACATAAGACTCTTTGGGTAGGTTTCGATTGGTGTGATTTTATCCCAAGGCTCTTTGGGCAGGTTTACTATTCCCAATAATTTTCAGGATGAGGCCACGTGTGTTTGGGCAGGGATGTGATTGTGTTCTGTGAGGCCCAAGTGTGTGCGGACAGGATGTGTGGCTTTTGAGGCCCTGGTGTGTGTGGGCGTGATATGTGGTTTGTGAGGCCCAGGTGTGTGCGGGCAGGATGTGTGGCGTTTGAGGCCCTGGTGTGTGCGGGCATGAAGAATATGGTAGCGTTAATACATTCTCCATTAGGAAGAGAAGCTGACTAGTGAGGGGGGGAATGGTTCGGGGTACTGAATACTCTTGTTCTAATATACTACGACCTGTTGTTTTGTGTTTTTTGTGAGTGTGGCTTGTGAGGTTGGGTGGACAGAATTCCTTGCTAGGTTTTGGTTTCTTCTGTTTTTCTCATGGGACATTAGGATGTCTCCCCACTTGTGCACGAGAGCTTTAGGCTTCCCTACTGAGTATAATTTTATGCTCACCCTACGTTTACTTTGAGGATTCCAGGAGGACTGCCATGGTCATGCGGGATCCTACTAGTCGGGACAGTTGGAAATGTTGTAGTTTCTGTACTATTGTTTCTTTTTGTATTGCACTTATTGGGTTTTCTTGTACTTGTACTTTGTTTCAGTACTGTTTAAACATGCATGTGGGATTGGTTTGGGTTTATTTTCAATTACTTGTACTTTTTTCTTTTGGTGTTTGACTCATCCTATTTACCAATCTTAAATAATAAAAAGGTTAATCCCTCCCATATTTGTGAAAACACATACCCTTGGTGCTAGTCACCACTCCGGGGCCTACTGGAGGCAGGACTCGGGGGTCATCATCTCCCTTTCACCATTTCCAGCTCAGGAGTGGCATCTTTGGTGGAAGGGGGTCATGACATCTAGCTACAGCTGGAAATGACTCGATGGGTAGTTCACCTACCCATCGTGTAGATCCCATGTGTTGAGATGATTAGAATGATTTTTATAGAACAGCTGGAATTATGGAAAAGTGATAATGATGTCACTAAATTATTGAATAAATGATTTTAACCCATGGGGTTGGAGCTTACTAGGATGAAATGTTGTTATAACAATTTAAAGAAACTGTGGACATAGTTTGGGTTTTCTTGGAGGGCATTGAAAATTTAATTTTATGATAATGAAATGTAATGTGGAATTATATTGGTTAAATATTGGTTAAATAATTAATTTACATAATGTGAAAATGATAGAAATGGGTAAATTAATCTAATGTATCTATTTTAATGATTGTGTGCTTATAGGCTGCCTAGTCTCAGCAGTGATAGTCAGGAGTCCAAGAGATATTAGATGTAGTTGAGTCTATGACTTGGTTATTCCCATAGTGTGGTTTTGTGCTATATTATATTTTATTATTTTTGTGATTCTATATGTTACTCCACCCTATCGGTTATGGAATCTAACACCCTGTGGATTCTAAGCCCTAAGGGGGTGTTTTCCACCACAAACTAGTGGGAGGATGGAAGGATGAATACCCCATTTTCCCCAATCTCATATTTTGGTAGTTTCCTATACTGGTAGGAATGTCTGTTAATTTTCCCTATATATGTTTGTAGAGGGATGTAAAGTCTTGTGGTTATTCACACACATAAATTATGGATATATATTATTATGGAATACTATAGGTGTAACATGTATAGGCTATGATGGCATGAGGATCCTAACTCAATGTATGGGCTATAATGGCTTGAGATATAATAACTGACGTATGAGACATGTTATATGAGCTGTGGTTTCTCTTGGAAACTACCTAGTTACATTTCTTACATTGATGTGGTGGTTGTGTTTAACGAGGTGCATGATGTGGTTCTTCGCCTAGGTGTTTGCGGGAAATCCTTTTTGAAAACAGATTCTTAGGATGTGTGATGTTGGGGCAAGTCAACAAACTAATGGGGAAGTGGTAGTGGGGTAACCTTTATATTCATTATTATATTCTAAACTCTTTTATGCGATACTTTTATAGAGTATCCATGGTGAGTATAGGAACATAGTTTACAAATTTATGTGATGAGATATTTTTATTTGTTGTTCATAATGATTTATCATGATTTCTTTACATTTTTATGATATGTTTTGGAGAGGATCCTACTATGTCTACTATTATACACAACATACATATATTTTAACTGTTATTCAGGTCAATTGGGGTAGGTTGGAGATCAAGATAATTACTACTAGATTAGGGTTGCAGGAGCTATTTTGGGTTCTTGGTCACTTCCCTTTTACTTTCTTTTAGAACATTCAGTTGTATTAGTTCTTAAAATACATCACATGTGTGTACATCGGATTTATTTTATATTTTAGTTTGATTTGGATTTGTTTGGTGTCTATATTATATCTCTCTTTTTCATGTGTTCTATTAAAGGGTAATGCCTCCAATTTGTGGGTTTACTATACCCTCAATTATTTTTGACAACCTAGGGCCTATTGGATGCAGGAATCAGGTGTCACAATCTCTCTCTACTCATTGTCGGGCTATGAGGGGTACAAATTGTGGGGAGGGGGTCTTGAAAATATATGGTTTATGTAATTAGTAATTATTAACATAGAAAATTTATGGGTTTAATAAAATCTATTAATAATCCAAATACAAAAACATGAGAGGTAGGGACTTGGTAAGAAACCCAACACTCAATATAAAAAGTTCAATAAATGTGAGAATAATTACTACAAACAATCTTTCTAGATAAATGGTTATAGATGAATATGTGAGTGAATACCATTAATTTTAAAGTACTGAAATATATATTTAAAGCTCGTGTTATGGTAATCCACCATATTACACCATCCACATAGAATTCCCTCTCTTTTCAATGTCTTGGACTTTTTTCAATCTTCATGGATCTCCTTTTATAATAAATTTGAGTTATCTTGATCCTTATCTGAGATTCTAGCTATATAGATAATGTTACTAATCGAAATTGAACCATCCTTCATGGAATTACTTTTTATGATCCACCCACAACAAATGAAAACCATATTGAACAACATATTTCTTAGAATGGTCATTTATAATAGACATACATCAATATATGGCCATATGATTATTCTCCTTTTTAGAAAAGAAATTTCCCATACCATAATTTGGATAAATAAATCCTACACCCCTTTTCCTATAATCAAAGGATTTTATATAAATATAAAATTTTGATTTATATGGATAATCCTCTCTTGATTCATCATCCAAATTGGGATGAGTATATGATTTATCTTTCTATATCTATATACCATTCACATTATCAAAATTAGTGATATATTTAATTTTTGATACCTCTTCATCCCCATCTTCTATGATTAATTGTTGTTTCTATACTAAGGTTGTAGAGACCCAAAGCTTGATGTACATGGACATTAAATTACTTTTTAAAAATACTTAATACATAACAAAAACAAACACACAAATACCATAATAGTTTAATGTCTCTGGAAACTCGGAACATAGTCTCCTAATCATGGTGAAGGATCTTCAATATCTCCCATAAAGATCTTCCCCTTTTGTTTTCTTACCTAAAACCTTTCTTTATATCCTGGGGTAAAGAAAACATATAAACGATGAGCTCAAATGCTCAGTACAGGTAAGCATGGAGAAAATAAAACAAACCATATACATTTGAACTTCAAAACATGAACATAAAGTTTACACCTCAAAATCTTGAGTTGTGAAATAAATCTTGTCTGTACGTAAGGAATAGGTCATAAAGTAACATTAATAATGATAAAATAGATGTGTAATAAAGAATTTAATTGTGGAAAACCATAAATCACATGATATGATTTCCATAGTAGCCAATGCATTGTTTCCAAGACCATCTTAGTGGACAAAGTCCCTTTCTGAATTGAGTTCACTTCTCAATCCACTCCTATAACACTGAACCAGATTAACTTACCATTCCAGCCATGTCTATCTCATGAGATATAAATCTTTACACAATACATTAGAGGGAGATATGGGTCCCACCCATCTTATAATGAAATCATTCTTACATGTGACACAACATAAACATAAATCATTAATCATAACCCAAAGAATAAAATGGGTTTCCTAAACATCATCCTATCATAACAGAATCCATATAAAACAAATGGATATCATTTCATCATAAGAAAAGTTAAACCATGTAAATAATAGAGAAATTATACTTGAAACATACACATATGAATGAATATCATCTTAGATGGAAAATGGTTTTGATAAAACACTTGAAATAAATTCTGGAGGAAAATATCCTTTCTTATTCAAAATCATTTTCTTTTAACGAAATGCCTTGAAAATTTAGTAGAAGTGGATTTTGTTGAAAATAGTAATGAAATATTATAGATTAAGCTTCATGAAAATAAGGTGTTATGAAACCGTAAAAATCCATTCATGTCGTATAAGTTAAAAAACATTCTTCTCATACTATTACTGGAAAAGTCAAAAAGAACCTCGTATGGTAAACAAAATAAAGATTCCTTCCTTACGATGTGGTAAAAGTAAAAAAATGGTAAAAATGCCTTCAATCATACATGAATGAAATGTAAAAATTTTATGAAAAAATTTTGGGAACATATGGACATGGATAATAAACATAACCCTAGTAAATACTTATGAATAAACAATCTCGGATAAGAATGAGATTAAAATAATTATCCCTTACCTTAGGTCTGATATTCTTCGTACATATCCGAACCTATTGTATAATGATTTAAATAATTTCATTAATTTATTATAGAATCATATTAATTGTTATTATATCATATATGGTTCACTTATGACTTTATATTACCCATTATTTTGTAAATTCCATGTTAAATCACCGTTTTGGGTAAAATCATTTTATTTATCGTACGTGTTTCGACATGTTGTTCATGGTATTATTAATTATATCCTGATTTACTTAATTAAATAATGTAAAACATGATTTATATATGATATATATTCAGTATATAAATATATGGAATGAAATACACCATTCATGGAGACGGTAGGCCGTGCGTACGCATGAATGCTGTTTTTGTTTCCTTATTGAATTAAATAGAATTAAGTAAATGAAACATATATGTACATAAATCTAGTATCATTATTATGTAATATATTCCGTTATTATTTATTATATATATAATTTATTATCATACATTAATGTTTAATCATGGAAAATGAATCTCATCGCGTTCATGGAGACGGTAGTCTGTACGTACACACGAGTGATGATATCATTTCCATGATCATGGAATTGTATTTAAGTGTATGTATAATATTTCATAATAAATATCACATTAAAATAATAATATATAGTTATTTATTTACACCATTATACCCATTCATGTAAGGTGGTGGTGGAAAACAGATTACACCACGGGGTGGAGACAGTATTCTGTACGTACGCACGCGCGGTGATTTAATTTTCCGTAGGATGGATAGAAGGTGAAATGGTGTTGTTTCATATTTATAATAACACATACGTATATTAGTGATACTGATTTTATTACTTAATAATGAAACAACTAAATAATAATATGGTGAAGAAGAATGAAACCATGACAGAACCGGTAGAAGAGATTACCTCTTCCTCGACGCACCTCCTTTAAACATCTTCATAGGTCACTAGAGTATGTCTTTTGAGAATACTAGAACCTCTATGATATAACTAGAGAGGTTTAGAAGAGTAATTTTCAGGGTTTGGCTGAGCTTAAAGGCTCAAAAGGATATGAAGAGAAGACGGAAGGGGTGCCCTTTTTATAAGGGAGGAGAGAGGCACCTTAGGAAAAATTAACATATTATTTATAATAAAGTCATATTCAGATTTGTATAGCTTCAAATTGATTTATTCCAAAGATAAGGTGGTTATGGGTTTAAATCATCTCAACCAATAGGTTTTAAAAAAGTTTATGTTAATATTTTATCCTTATCATTTAGATTTAACACTAAGATAAATAATTTAATGTTTAACATGTCTTTTTGATTTCTTACACTATGTGGTTAATAAACATATTATAACAAGAAAAAAGAACCCCAAGTGGTTCATTATTAATATATATATCCTTATCTAAGTCATTTGGCTGAACCATAGATTTTTAAGAATACAATAACAATTAATAATATAATATTGGTTTTAAAAATTATTTAATATCAATTTTGACACTATTTGGTACTTGATTTTTGTAAAAATCATAACAGCATGATTAGTTCGAAAATAGTTACTTAAATCAATACTAACAAGTCATATCAAACTAAAAAATTTGTGTAATTCTTAAAAAATCTCAAAATACATTTATTTGGGTATCTATAATATCAATTATTTTAATATTTCATTATTTAAGTAATTACTGCATCACCATTGTGTCATAAAAAAATTAAATTATTTAAAGTCTAAAAATTATAAATAAAATTCTATTAGGTATTAAATATTTTTATCTTTCCAATGAATATTTATAGTAGAATTTAGCTTTTGTATAACACTATATTCAAAATGTTTTAGCTATTAATCATTGATTTTAACTATTTTAACTCTTTTTTTTAAAAAAATAATAATAAATGTCCTTATCTAATCTAAGTGGACCTAAAGGGTAATATTTTATTCGTAAGATTGTTTTTGGTCAAATTACACTTATTGAATAGAATTAGGACAAGTGTTAGGGTAATAATAATATCATTTTTACACTTTAATTAACCTATTTACTTTTAATCGTGTTAAATAAAACTAAAAGGTTACTATTCACCAAAAATTATTTTAATCTTATTGAACCACATTTTACTATTTTATATTAACCGTGTCTCTCAGATTTTATAAATTCCACTCATAGAAGTGGAAACAATACGTTTTATGTAAATTTTCAAATTCTCCTAGGAGGTCGATAAAAGATGGTGAAAAGTTCAATAAAATTTTTATATGTCTAAAATTATTATAAAATGACTCCAATGATTTACATTTAACTTATATAGGTATTATGTATCAATTTTGACCTAAAATAAAATTCAATAAAATAAATAAATAATTATATAAAAGATCAGTTTTTAAATAGTAACCTAGTGTTTTCACTATTCATCAAAAAATTAAAAGTTTTTAGAAAAATTCCAGAAATTCACCCAAGTCTAATTTCGATATTCTGAATCCAAAAATGAAGTACATTTTGAATGATAGAATTTATAAAATTTCAAAAAGTGGGTATTACTATTCACAGCGGCTAATTTATAAAAATATTATAATAATATATCGTTTACTGAAACTCAGTATTACGTACTACACATGCCAACGAGGAAGGACTTGATTGCATGTAATGTAAGCCAAGTCAGGGATGCGTGTAGTGAAAGATCCATTTTGTGTTTCATATAACAAAATCAAAAATTATTTCATTTATACATTAAACATAATCTATTCTTAATGTTGCGTAAAATAATTTCCACAAAACGAACATGAAATTGTGTGTAACACGAGCCAAGAATAGTGTTGCGTATACTGCAAGCTAATATATTGTTGCATATAGTGCAAGATAATGTTGGTGTAGCGTACAACACAAGAGATCATTGAAATAAAAAATAATAATTTTCATAAAATTGTAGGTTATTACATTCTACCCCCTTAAAATGAATTTCGCCCTCAAAATTCGTCGGGGTTATAAATTATTTCCTACTTAAAAGTTTCTTTCATAGAAACCAACATCGTAAAAAGGAATACCAAAACAGAATTTTAAAAACTAAATTATGAAACATAATAGTTATCCAAATTAACTAATCACTGGGTTTCCATATAGGAGAACATAGGTGAAAATATTGATATGGAAGAGAAATCTAACCATCAGATTCTGATAGAGAGTGCTAGAGAACATGGTTATGAAAAAGTCAACAATCACAAAGCCATAAATTTGTGATGATCTAAGGTACTATCTGATTCATCATATATGGGGACATTAGGACAATGGTGCGGCGCGACGGTGCCCCACTTCTTCACCACATTCCTCTATGTTTCTGCACGATGACATTGCACTGCGCTACCTTCCTTCGAGCCGCAACAAACAAAACAACAAAGTGGGAGGAGGTTTGGCCGTGTTCGTGCGGTCTGACCTTCTCCTGTTAAGTTGATAACAAGCAGCCCAAGATAAAAGGCAATGTATGGAAAAGAACAATCCATGAACATAATGTTAACCCATACATGATGAAGTCATCGAACGAGGGTCGTCCTGAGAAAAGGACATCTCGGAAAACGGCGTCGCAGAAAACGAAGTCACAGAAAATGGCATCATGGATCGAGGCCTCATAATCATCGTTGGTGTTCACCTGATGAAGAAATCGACAAGTCATCGTTCTCTGGAAAAGGCATCTCTCACCGGCTGCAGAGAGGATAGAAGATGACACATCGTTCTTCCTTTGCGGCGACATCGTTCTTCGTCGAGGTCTTGACGTTCTTCTCGTTCTTCAACGTGAAAGATGATGTTCTTTGAGACCTTGGTTATTTTATTCCCAGACTCCACACAATGAACCAACCAAAAACAAATTAAGACTTTGTCTTTATTTATCCACACATTCCAACATTTTTAAAAAAAATCAAAAACCTCATTAAATTAATTAACGAGATTCAATTAATTGAATGGGTGTGTTGGCATTCAATTAAAGAGAGAGAGAAGGTCATAAACTTATGGGGGTTGCCCAAATTAAACGTGGGTTTTAGTGAATTTGATGGGGTGGGGCTTGTGTGGGCCCCACCTCGCTATTAACCTCGCCTGGTCTGTTAGTTCCACCCAACCTCAATCCTTAGGATTTAACCACTTAAAATAAATAAAATTAGTTGCACAATTTTATTTCTATGTAGTCTTAAATCACAAAAAATTAAACAACTCTTCCCAAGAAAACAAAACTCTGGAAAAGGTTTTCTTAAGCAAAAATAGGCTTTGTGGTTTCAACGGTGCCCTCAGATTTTGATTCCGAGCACCGGTTCAAAAGTTAGAAAAACCCGCTCGTTCGTTCTTTGAACGTACCTGAGCTAAACTTCAGAAATTGATTTTGGGCACACCGAGCCATGAAATTAGGTTCCGTCAGATGTGGCAGACTCGAAAAATTCCAATTAAATTAAGAAAAAAATTTCCATGAAATTTCCGGGTCTTTACAGGGAAAGGCCCAGTACAAAAAACCACTATGGTCTAACATAATCGATTCTGAGGGTATCTGCTTGGAAAAACCTACCACACTTGGAAGCTACCCCGAGATGGAAAATAAAGAACACTCATTCATGTTAGCCACCTGAGAAATGTGGCAGTCTACTACTTTATTTCTTTTTCACTATGTATAATAAAAGACCACCCATGAGTCGAGGAGTCATCTTACTTTGTGAATGAGATATGAAATGGACCGTGGAGTTTTTGGCTTCCTATACAATGACCCAAGAACAACCATTTTGTCAATCTCCACCGACTCTATTGTAATGTTGTCAAAATATGACAATCTAATTCCCTTCAACGACACACATTATTACATTATAAGACATTCAACCTTGCTAAAATATTCACTAAAAGCAAGATTCACTAATCTATGATGGTCCAAGACTACCCCACCCCTACAGGACTTCGTAGTTATTAAATCCATCCACATTGAGTTTATAGACACTAATCAGGGGTCACCATCTCACCCATCATCTCTTCCTTGTAAGATTATGCAGAGTAAATGCAATTTTTTTTACCCATGATCCTTCTAATTAATAAATAACTATCAAACCATTTATAAAAAAGAATCAATTCTCCCATAGAGCTTTTGGATTTCTCAGCCAATCCCAACCGAGATATTTGGATACCATCATGACATTGTCAATTTATATCATTCTATATTCCCTTGAAATCTATAGATAAGAGGATTTCTCTGGCCTTACATTCAAGCACACTATTTCCTTCCTCCCCAAATGATTCCTAAGTAGATGAATTGTAGTTGTCTCCTCGAACATTAATTTTGGTTGGTTCACCTAGGGTATTCCAGAATGACTCTGCCTAGTCGTTCTCAAAGAAAAGGTTTAAATATGATTACTCATTGTGGTTTTTATAGAAAAGAACATTTCAATGGAAACAAGGTTCTTTTTCTCTGGATATGTTCAACAATAGGAACAATACTGTTACAAATACGCCAGAATAAGATGTCGAACATAGTGGGAATGTCATTACACCAGGTGATTTAATTATTTTACTTCAATATGTAATTATTTTCTTTTAGCAACTGATCTCCCTTCACTAATAATTTTCCCTAGGTAGATCCCATTAAATATAATCTATATGGTTCGGGACACAGTTATATGGTTTTGAAATTATGCAGTTGGTGTTGACTCATAAATGCATGAAAAAAATCATTGAACCAACCTAGTTTAGAGAATGTGTTATTTAGGGTAGAGAAGTATGAAAAGATATGAGTCTCACAAACCCATTTTTTATTCTAGAAGATTATCTAACCACAAAAAATAATCCATTTGTAATGGTTCATTATATAGGATATGTGTCGAGAAATCGAGTGACAAAGCTTAGAAAATCTTCCATTAGAAGTTTCATAGTGACGACCATACTTTTTAGAAATATATTTGGACCACTGAGAAATACCCCGATGAAAAACGATGATAACTTGGATTTCATGCTTGGAATTTCCTCTCTAACACTCATAAGGTTAATATTCCATACTCCCACACCTTTATTCATCTTGTCCTAAGTTTTCCAATAGTGTCTTACCTCAGCATTGAAATACTTGATGAAACTTGTCATGATTTTTTCAATATTTCTCAGCACCATCATTGAGACATTGATCACATATTGGACAAGCATCGAAATGGAAGATCATGTCATCTCTAAGAAATGTGAGATATTTCATTGGAATATTCTTTGTCACAATATGGCTCTCTATTTTCAATTAAAATTATTTTATCCAGATATATGTTGCGAGTTTCATGAACGAAACTAAAAATATGGAGAGATATGGGTCTCCCATACTAAGCCCATGAATAGATTTTATGAACCAATAGTTCTTTCCCATGAATGAAATATTAATCCAAGGAGAAAATAAATATCTAAAAAATAAATCAATTTCCCAGTTAGAGAATCCCATGCTATTTAGATCCTAGTTAAGGATAATTTTGTCCATATTATCATAGAATTTGTACATGTCCACTTTGATAACATATTTGGAGCCATTTTTTCTTTTATTGCTATCTCTACCCATCTCACACAATAGAGAACTAGTGGTTTGAGGTGATATTCCTTTAATAAATCAATGTTGGTTCACTAAGCCTCTTTGATAAAGACAAAGTGCAATTATTCTATTGATAAAATTTGAAAGAACCTTGTAAGGTATGTTACACATACTAATGGTATTGTATTTTTTATGTGATGAAGGATCCTTCACTTTCCAAATTAAGACTATAGTGGATTCAATTCTAATTTATGGTAATCCCCCACCATTGAAGAAGCCTTGAATGTCAATAGTCATCTCCAATTTCACCAGTTCCCAAAAAGTAATATAAAAAGAGCCAGTGAAGTTTTATGGTCCCTCGTATATCTAGAGATTCATAGAACGAACTGCATCATAGGTTCTAGGATTGCTCATTAAGCTTTCGAATATCCTATTGAAGTTATTAGACACAACAAATGGAATGTTAGCAGAGATATTAGATAATCTCGCAAGGATATCCCACTTTTACGCCGCGGATGGGATCATCTAGTAGCTTTTTATTGGGTAACCTATGAAAATAGAACTCCAAATTATAAATGAGATCATTGCAAGTGGGAGCCTCTAGATTTGTCCCTAGTTGTAAATGCCTCATCAGAATGAGCAGAAAGGGTATCAAAATTACATTTCTCATGGTCCTAGGTACAAACACCACTGTAAGGTGGATAATGTATTCTCAATTAAATCTTAGTGACATATAAAGAATTCAAGAAAGTGTTGGAACCATTAAACAAGTTGAACGTTGAGAAATAAGATGATGTTGTTTGGGGTGGGCCATCCACCCTCATCTAGTTCTGAAGTGATGGGATTAACATATTTATAAATGAAAACCTTAAATTAGGAAAAATTCCATGAATCTATGATCGTAATGGGTAACTTATTTCTCGGTAGTAGTGAATCATCACCAACAATATTAAATGAAGTATCAAATGCTGAAAATATCAACATTCCATGATCGATGGTTGCAGGATAG
This sequence comes from Viscum album, assembly GCA_963277665.1. NCBI lineage: Eukaryota > Viridiplantae > Streptophyta > Magnoliopsida > Santalales > Viscaceae > Viscum > Viscum album. The sequence continues at coordinate 536,237,527 of OY728126.1, forward strand.
CCATCTTCAATTTTCAGAATATTTTGAAAACCCACAGGTGCATACAATGTTTTATTTTCTTTGTATTTCATCCAATTTTGATTCGTCAAAATTTTAATTGCTAATCATTAAAACAGTTATGGATTTCTATAAGATAAACATGATATAGGATTTTATTACTAATGGGATGTTTACATTACTATCATAGGTTAGACGAGAAATTTTTTCATCCAAAATATTATTCATTTAGAGTTTATAGAGCTATTCCTTTCAGCACTTCATTTCATTATCATGTTACAAACCAATTATCATATCCAAAGTGGTGATGTAATTATCTGTTAAAAAATGAACTTATGAAAACTAAATCCTATTCTTTATTCTCCATGGAATCCTTTATTTCATTATATGATACATTCATTTTCACTCTAAAAAAGTTGGATCAACCTATTACCCCATTAGTTTATCCTACATTTTCCCTTGTCAAACACCTATTAGGTTTTCTATCTAAAATTGTTACATCTATAAATTCCATTTAATTTTTTTATAATGGTTTGTAATGAAAACGTGTATTTACCAAATAATGTCATCGTAGAGTGTCAATTAATGTTTCCATTCTTAGTTCCACCTACCACACACTGAGTGATGAGTGACAGGATACTAAAGAATATTTTTCAAGGTTATTAACCCTAGGTGAATTTTTTATATATTAGTAACCACATTCCAATATATTGATAGTGATGAAATTTCAATGAAAACTACATACTAAAAATATAGGAAAATTTATAGATAGAATCCTATGCTAAGAAATACCCATAGGGTTTTCAATAAGTTTGTATCATCCTAATCCCAAATAATATATAATATAATCCTAAAAACATAACTTTACTAATCCTTAAAACTATCATAGCAGAACCTCATAAAAAACTAAACCCTACCCAAATACCAACTAACGTACCCCAAACTAGTGTTGTTGATTCTGGTGATCAAAACTATTGTACAAATACTAGTTAAGAAAAAAATTGATATGAACTAATATAAGCAAACATATATTTTTCACTATTTTTATATCTTAGACAATACATCTCAAAATAATCTCAAAATCACATGAACAAGAAGGTTTAGTATATTTGAGGATCAGTGAAATAATTGAATTTTTTAAAATACCTATATCATTTCTCCAGAGTCAAACCACACATTAATCCCTTCTAGAGTCTTTATAGGTTACAATAACCTTCTTATCCTAGGGATTCACAACATATAAACGAGGTGTTCTAAAATTATTGATAATGTAAACTTATCCACCAGAAATAAATTTATAAATCATAATTATATGAGAAATCATGAGCATGTGAGAAATATCTTATAAAATGATACTTTTTAAAATAATAGTTTTACTTAAGTAATAATATAGGAACACGTAATCTCAAATAAACAAAGACATTCCACAATATTATAGTGTGACGTAATTATTGAAGTATGGTATAAGAGAATGATATCATAAGTTCATGGGATTATAAATATGTAGAAATAACATAAATAATCACATCTTAAGAATAATTCTATTTTGCTTCCAATAAAACATATCATTCTGTTCAAGGATGACATCTTATTCACCATATGTGGTATCTCAAGAGATTAAAACATTACTCAATTAATTAAAAGGCTATATAACTCTACACCCACCAATCATATAATGGAATCCAAATACATCAAGACACTCATCATGTAATTATCCTATGGAAAATAAATTATTTTCATAAAAACATACATCCAAAATTTAAAAATCTATCTAGATATAGAAGGTTGATTCTTGTATCTAAACATATCCATATTCTAAAAAATGATCATTAACGATGTTGAAAAAAAAATAAAAAATACCCCAAAAATATTATTAGATAAATCACATTGATAATGAATAATAGATATCCATTTTAATATTAAAATAATTATAACATGGTATTATTTTAAAACCCATATTAATCATGGAATTGATTTTTTCTGAATATGCACTGTGTAATAAGGAATTAAAATTGATGTCAAAATGTATTATGAACATCGTAATTCATGGATAATTTAATATCTGAAAGGCTATTTATGTGATTGGGATGTGAATTACTAGAAAAGGAAGTGGAGAATCAACATAATATATTCATAGTTTAAAACATACAAAATTAATAATAATAATGTTCAAGATGAACAATCATATGTAAAGGAATGTTAATTGAGTTAACAAAAACCATTATAATTAATCATGATCTGCTGAATTTTCTCAAACATCATGTAAAAAAATAATAACTGTATTAATATACTATTTCAAAACCTTATTTAATCTTACAAACTTTTGTAATATATATTTATATTCATTTTTATATATATTAGTATGTTATATATTATTTTCATCATTGAATGTTATTATCTACGATTGTTTGTTTATTAAAATTTTCATAGTGGTGACGTCGATTATTGTTTATAGGTTCAAGTTTCAACATTTATAGATAATTATAGGAACAAAAATGGATGTTTTATAATAGTTTATATGTTTCAAATTTCATAAGCTATTTATTATAGTTATACTTTGTGAGGAAAAAAATTGTTGATAATATTATTTGATTAATTTATAATAAAGAACAATGGGTGGAATATTACATATTATTTTAATGTTAACATATAAATTAATTAACCATAAACCAAACATTATTTTCTCACTCGTTTTTAATTTCCATATTCTTCCATGATATAAATTTATAGAATTCAGTTAAATGGTTTTTAAACCGGTCCAAATAGAAACTTGCTATAATATATGGGTGATTATAGTAAATAAATTTAATATTTTGGAATAATATAAATATAAAAAAATAATTATTATTCAAGATGTTATTAGGGTGTTTATAAATATTTTATTATAGTTATATATAGAATAAAATAGTAGATGAAGAGTGAAATACGTCACTTTCATCGAGGGGGTAATTTTCACATATGCACAATAACACATTAAAATATTAAGGATCCTATAAAAATTAAAAATAATAAAATAATAAACTAAATTATTCTTTTAAACTATCCATCTATAGAAATAAATAAAATGGATCACTTATCATATGGATGTTATATTCTACACATTACATAAGATATATTTTTATTTAATAAATTAAAGGGAGGGAGGTTGGAAAATGGTTATCCAATAAACAAAATTAAATTTCAATATACATAATAAGCTAATAAAATTATATACCATAAATAGATTATACCCAAAGTGTTTACAAGAATAATTAAAGAAAATCAAATGAAATTGGAGAAATTGATAATTTTATTTTAATCCATGGAAGATCAACATTATAAAATTGATTAATGATTTTAGAGGTGGTGTATTGTGTAGTCTTGAACCAATAGAAAATTTATAAGATTGTTTGTGAGATATTTCCACATATTTTTATCTAATCTAAATGGTATGGGGTGCGAAAAGAAGACGGCTAGTGGTGTCTCTGTTTATAGTAGATATTAGTGACATTTTTGTAATAAAATAAAAGGTAAATTCATTATTATAGTATGATGTGAATATAATAATGGATAATAATGAAGTGGGGAATGGGGTATGGTCGATGAAGCCTTAACCATGAATGTTCATGCATATTTTCAACTTATTTAAATGAGTTTTTACTCTTAGTATTTTTAATTTCTACAATATTATTGTTTTTTATGGTTAATACTTTTGGTCTAAAACATTCAAATTTAATGCCAAAAAATAATATTGGCCTTATTAAATATTATTTAACTATGGATTAAAAATATTCAATTTTTTTATAAATAATATATATATTTTGCAGAAAAAATTTATTTTAAGAAAATATAAAGTGTGCAACCCTATTTTTAGAAATTTCACTTTTATAGAAAGAAAATTTATTATAAAAATGTCAAAATTATTGATTTATATATAATTATTTTTTTTATTATCAAATTTTTTTTATTTATATTCCTTTTAAATAAATCAAAAATATATTTCCTCCCTACAAATAAATAATTAAAATAAAAGTAAAAAAATATTTTTTATTAAAATAAAAGATTTATTATGTTTTATGATGTTAGAAATGGGGTTTCTATATTCATTTATAGATATATTTTAAAATATGAGTACATTTATTTATACCATTTAATTCAATGTCTACTTTATGATGGTTATTCGTACTAATTATAATTTTATTTTCATAAAATGTTTTGTGGTTTTATTTTAGTTCAATGTTACATATGAATAAACTTATCAAACACACTATATATCTTTGAGGAAATGATATATAGTTAAAGCATTGGGTGTTATATTTTTTCCAGTTGATGTTGCAGGTATAGATTGGAATTGTGAGCTAGTCTATTGGATTTATTCTTCTTATCCCTCCAAACATCTCTCTCTTAATTATAATATTTTATCACAACCATCAGGCTGATTCAAACCTCACATACAATAATTTAATAATACATTTCCCCTAGTAATGGGTTTTCTATCATAACCACATGAACTACATCATAGAGGTCTTTATATTCCTTCATCTACATCAGTTTCTACCGAGAAAACATCTTATTATAAAACGATGTTCTTGTTTTTGAAGTAATTTTATTGTAAATTACACTTTCCTTTCACAAATTTAAATGATTTATTAATGGGTAATTCATCTTCATCATTATAATTGAACTTAATTGGAATCATTTCAATGAGATACCCATCATTGAAACATCAAAAATAATAAAATGGGTGATTTCCTTCGAAATTTTCCTTTCCTATTATGAAATATAAATAGATAAATCCTCAACTCAACTACATCATTATCCATTAGATCATCTTGTAATAAACATTTCTCAAATTTCTTGAATTTCACATCTTGATAATTCTTATTTTTAAATGAATAATTTTCATTATTCCCCATCTCAAATACAATGAATGTTTTGTGAAATTTATACATCATCACCTCCTATGTGTCTTTATCTTAGATCACAGAGAACATTGATATTAAATATAATGGTGAAATTATCAGGATCCTATTCATGATTTTATATCATTATTATTTTATTAGATATTTAAAATTTCCTAAATAATAATATTCACCTGATCAATAAATACATCATAGACTCATCTGATTGGGTCCTCAAATCCTTCTACTTGTTCCAGAGTACCTATAATTTTTTTATATCTTCCTTGGGATTTCCTTCATATATGTTTAAATGTTTTCCCCTAGTAAACTAAATCAATTTTCATAAAATCGGCTTCATATAAATTTCATTGGAAAGAGAGACTCATAACACATTGACTCAGTTGTATGTTATGTATGTCTCACTTTGAGATTATTCCTATAATGATATATACTATTTGATAATATAAATATCATGTATGGAAACCTTGTATATATCAATTAGTAATGATAGAAATTAGTGTTGAATAATAATCTTATTTAGTTTGAAATATTTTTTTTAAGATTTTAATGACCTTATGTTTTACAACCACTTCAATCAATTAAAAGAAAGAATACTCTACCAATAAGCCTTAAATTTAATAAAACATTTTTTAACTTTGAAAGAAAAATATTCTAATAGTGGATGGGGTAAATCTGGGTATGTCATTAATTCATAAAAACCCTCATTATTGAACTTTGTTTCTTTATATTATAAAAACTTCTCTATATTATAATTAATAAGAAGTGATAAATACATAAATATATACATAAGAAATATTTAAAGGTTCCCCCATCATGGGCTAATCCATGGAGTAATTAATAATAATGCGCTTTACACTTGGAAAACAAATATCATGATTTTTTAGATATTTTTTAGAGTTGTTACATTGAACCACAAGGTTTATAAACCTTATTAAAATAAATAACATAGTTACTCTATCGATGTTAATACATTTTTATTCTTATAAAAAAAGGTAGATTACATGAGAGTGGAATACTAATTATACTCTACAATCATCCACTGATAAAATCCATGAACCTATAATGAAAATACCTCATGGATATCATAAAATACATTCTAGATGTAGTCTATAATTCCATTAATTTCCTTTTCCTATAAGTCTCTCTATATCTTTGATTTTATAGCATTTTTATTTTTTTATTTTGAAATATAAATATGTCTCTAATATATATATATATATATATATATATATATATATATATATATATTTACCATGTTTTCCTCTCTGTAGAAAACAAATCAACCTTTAGTAGGTTGATAAAATTCATCAAAGTACCCTGTTTATAACCAATTCACATTCTTTGTTTTAATGATTATATTACATTCCTTAAATAATATTAATAGAAATCTATAACTATAATAACTCAACATTTTCAAGATGAAAATATCATTATCATAGTTTGATCCCCTAATTCTTTCATAACTACATGTCATTACTTGTAAAAGTCATTGGCACAACATGCCCTACTAAAGAGGGTAAAATATGTCTTATGATTCTGATAGTTCGTATTTTCAATTAATTTATAATCATAAAATCTTGGAATCATCAATGACATGAAAACCACATAATGACTTACCTAATCATAATGTCTCCACACATACTCTAGAAATATAAGTACATTCATGCATATCTTACATAACACCGAAATTACACTACAATATAGACCCCTCAAACTAGTAGATCCATTAAAATCTACCTCTGCCCTTTTCTATTCATCCAAATCATTCATGGTGTAAATTCATCCTTTCCTAAAAATAGTAAAAGGAAAAAACATGTTAATTAAATTATAATATCCTTAAAATCTTATGTAGGTAGTAAATTTTCCTTTTTCTAATAATACATAATTACACTTAACAAATCATTTTGGACTTCCACATCATTACAAAAAAAATATTTTTATCACCTAAATATTTCAGTATCCTTTTATGGAACATGCATTACAAAAAATACATCCTTTAGAAAATGGTTCCTTATCCACGTATAGGTTGTAAATCAACCTATTTTTTTGTGGTATGAGTATTAATGTTGTCACATATTTAATATATCTACCTTAAAAAATCCCAAAGTCTCTTAAATTTTTTCCCAAGTCCCAGATCTTCCATGTTTAATCTTTCATTTTCTATTTCCATAGAAAAAATATTTCAGATGTGAAATAATATTCCATGAAATGAACTTTTTATATTATTAAAATCTATTTTAACTCTTTCTAAACACCATTAACCATTCATTGATTTTTATATAGATTTATTGGAAACTACTTTGGAAGGATTTAAATTCTTTATCAACGTTCATTTCAACATCCTTATTATAAAACACAACAGTAAAAAATATTCAAGATAGTTTTTTGACAACTAAATTTATTTCCAGGTTGAATAAACAATTTTTTTTCTTGGAAAAGATATAAAGTCAATTTTTATGACTATGCCTGGAGAACAACTGAATATAGATAGAAACTGGGATAACACTATATTATATGGACCATCTAACATGAGAACGACTATAAATGGTGTGGGGGTCATATTGGGGAAATGAAAATTAAGGTAAAGATGAAATTCTATCTTATTGAAATTCTATTTATAAGTTAAAGAGTTGTAAAAATATGGAATTGAATAATTGTTGTATAAAATATATAACATTTTCAACCATACTGAAGCTATATAATTGGATATAAAGAAATGGATGGAGAGAAACCAGTAATATAGAACAATATAATCTCATGAATTATATATTAATAGAATATAACGATCTTCCATGTTGAAAATATGATTCTAAATTAATGTTATGTTTAATGGGTGTGATATATGAAAAAATAAATGCATATAAAAACGATGATATATTGTATGAAAAACACTACGAATAAAAAACCCAATATAAGTATGGATCAATAAAAGATTTATGAACTCATTACTTGAAATGTTGTATAATACTTTACAATAATTTCAATTTTTAAATAGTTATATAGTAGTGAGGATAATTTAATGAAATTAACATATCATTTATCAATAATAAATTAAAATGGAAACATTATCACCCAAAAGAGGGTCCACAGTGGAATAAAATTGATCATAAGTTTCTTTAATTAGTAACTGATCCCTAAAACCTATTAATTACACTATCTATAAGGACCCATCCTAAAAAAATTACATAATATTGAATTAAATGGATTATTCATATTAAAGATCTTTTCAGGTCTAGAGTTTTAATGAATTTGGCCATAACTATTACACTACATCTAAAAAATTACAATGTAGATAGTTCTACATAGTTTCTATTTTTTTCATGAAAAAAACTCCTGAAAAAATAGCCATGTCTAGTTCCATTATTTAGACAGCATGACTTTTCTTTAAACCCATCCTTGAGCCTATTCATATTTAGGTCCTATGATAAACATTTAAAAACATGGGATGATCATAAAAATCTGAGTAAAGGTTATATAATAATGAAAGAAATCATTAGTCCATCAAAAAAAAATCTTCATAACATACCTCATGGAATCATAAGATTTATAAATAGCACATAGTAATCAAAAATCTTAAATGTAACTTTTGTAATCCATAACATACTTATATTGTAGCTTTCATAGCTACGTAGGGAGTTACATTTAGAATACCAATCATAGTATATTCCACAAATATCTAAGGAAAAAACATTCGCGTTTGTCTCTGTCATGTTACCCAATACATTGGAGAGCTATATCAGGATCACTCTGCCAAGGTTTATCACGTAACCACCCGTATACGTAAACAATACCCAAGAACCCTAAAATATTCTCAACACATAAAACAAATATAAAGGAAAGATAAAATTTCCACATTTTAATCAAAATATATCATTTTATTATATTGACATAAATAATACATTCTCGAAACCATTTTCAATAACAAAATACATAAAAGAGTATTTGGTATTTATTTTCCATTTAAAAACATTACGACTTGTTAAGGAGTCCATAGATTAAATAGTACTCATTGTGGTGGAAAAGGTCGTTGTCACCACTTATGTTAAAAAAACATTAATTTTCGTCATTTAATAAAATGAAAAATAGAAAAATATTACCTTTTAGGTGAAATGAAAATTCAAAGGTGTTTATACACCGTATAAGTCATGTATGAAACAAAATATGCCTCAATGAATGGAGATTGAGACAAAGTCCCTTACCTCATGTCCGACTTGACCCATTCGTTCTTTAATCTAATGCATACTAAACTAAATGTAATTTAAAAATGATTAAGAACATTTTAGAAGATTATTATTCATAATATATCACTTATTACCATGTTTGAAACATTATGCAATCATTTAAGTTAATAATGGTCATTTTATCGATATTTGGTGCATGAGTCAAAAATGAACTTCTTATAATTACAAGTTGTTCATGTGGTCAAAGCTCCATTATCTCCAAAATGATATTCATGATTTAGATATAATATATATCATATATATAGAGTATATATATATATATGTGTGTTTGTGTGTGTGTGTGTATTTATAATATTACATAACATTTGTAGATAAGAAATGAAATGCACCGTTCTTGGAGATGGTAAGCCGTACATACGCATGAATTCTACCTTCATTCCTATTTCATATTTTAATGGAATAAAAACTTAATGATACATTTTTATATCATAATTACAGTATAATATCATATATAATTTCATTAACTATAGCCTTTATACGTCCCACGTATTCCATAAAAGAGTCATATCACTTTGAGGGGGTGGTAGTTTTAACTTTCTCAAATGAAATTTTCGTATATACCCACTATGGAAACCATAAAGGTATTATATAAATTAAAAATATATAATAATATAAAAAATTTAAGTATAATATATGTCACATATAAATATAGTTCCATTTTAATGGCCACCATATGTGGTGGTAGGAAAAGATTGAACAATCATCCTTTTGTGAGGCAGTAGTTTGTCGTCCACATAAACAGTATGTTCTTTACCTATTAGACAGACGTGTGTGTAAGTGTAGTTTTAATCCATATCATAACAACAAAATATAATATTTTGGATCTTGGTGTTGTTATAAAATAAAATAATTATAAGAGTTCAGGGAGTTCGAGTGGTAAAATAAATGAAAAACAATTAAAAGAAGACGTTAACATTAAATTTGGTATCTCCCATTGCCATGAACCATAAGGTATAATTGGATATCCATTTGCATGGGGAAGGATTCTAGGAGAAATATAGCGATATAGGGAGATTAATTGGGTAGAGGTTGGATGAGCCAAGGGGCTCGGTAGGTGTGAGTAATGGGTTGTCGGTGATAGATTTTTATAAGGGGGAGGATGGGCTCTTTAAAAATGTTTAAAAATATTATTTTATTATATAATGATTTTGGGTTTATAAAGGTCTAAAACATATTAAAATCTTATTTAATATGATTGTTATTGAAAATAAAATCATCCAATAAGAATTGTACAGGTGTTGGATATTGATTTAATTTTTATAAACTCATTAATTTAAATAATTCGTTAATTAGGTAACACTACATCATTATTGTGTCAAAAATAATTTTATTTATTTGATGTATAAAAATTATAATAAAACTAGCATGATGTAGGAAATATTATTTTCATTAAAATTAAAATTAATATTCAATGAGATAACTTATATAACCCCATTTAAGAATTGTTTTACTGAATGATATATGTTTTTTTCATCTTTGTCTTTACTTTAAATTAATTAATATAAAGTGTCATTATTACTCCCATGTTGATTTAAGGGGTCCCAAAATCAACTCAAGGAATCCCACGGTCAGAAATATTTCAACCAAAAAGATTAGAGCACATGTAAAGGCAATTTATTATTACTATAATATTATTTTTATCACTTATTTACCGAATTTACCTTTTAACCATGGTAAATAAAATATTTACTGATGTAACTATTCATAATGTCTAAAAACTAAATTTACCTATTTATAAAATCTGGAAATCCTAATTCAAAATATGGAATCCAATTTTCCAAATTCAAAATAGCTAAGTGGCAGAAATTAATTTAAAATTAATTCCCACTGTCAAAACGAAAAAATGATTTTTAGGAAATAATAACTATCTAAATATTGAAACTTGATTATGTACAATTACAAAGTGAATTTACTTAAAATGATCAAAATTAAATTAAATGGTAAAAATATAATCAACATAAAATTTAAAACCAATTAAATATATAATCAATCCATAAAAATAAATTATATTAAATAGAGGATTCGTATTAAAATACAGTATTTTTTACTATTCATTAAAAAAATGAATTGTATCAAATTAATTCCAAAAAAATTCCAAATTAAATATTGATGTACTAATTATAAAATTAATTTTATATTGTGAAATAGAACATATAAAATTGAAAAAAATAGTTTAATGAGGATTCTCCATAATAAAGTGGTAAATCGACCTTTTAATTAATATTAGAGTATTTATGCATAAAATCATATTCATTGTTATTTTAAGCCTCTAAAACATATTGGATAAATGTAAAAAAAATTAACAAATATTTATATTAATATTTTGTTAGTTCTATACATTCCATACAATACAACGGCTAGGCGTTTAACTACCATTTAAAATAGTATTATATTATTATTATTCAGTGTGACCCAATGTTCTATGCAACATAAGATTTGACAAACAATCATTGTTGTGTATCAGGTATGCCATCGAACATAACATCCACTTTAAAATAAAATTAATATTCAATTCTCAAATATTAATATATATGAAAATGTATTATTCTTTATTTACTTGGGATGTTAAATCATTTCTCACTTTTTGAAATTGCAACCTCACAATTTTTATTTACTTTTCACATAAGTGGGGGTATTTATCCCACACAACATTTTATGATTGCCACATTGCCGCTTCAACCATATGGTTTAAAAAAAACCTTTAACAGATGAATTATGTTCTTCTGCAAAACTTTATCTCTAAGGTCAAGAATCTGGACTAGTTGTTCTTCATAAGAGAGATTCTATTCCAACTGAACTACTTCTTGGCTCAAAACATGAGATGGATCTGTCATATACATTATCAACACTGAAACATGAAAAACATTGTGTCCCTAAGATAAACATAGATGTAAAGACACTTTGTAGGCAACTGATCCAATTTTATCTAGGTTTTCTTAATGTCCAATTAACCTCGAACTCAACATTCCCTTCTTACCAAAATGCATCACACTTCTCCATGAAGAAACTTTGAGAAAGACATGATCACCAACTTCGAAATATAGATACTTTCTCTGGTTATCTACATAACATTTCTGCCTACTCTGAGTTGTTCTCATGTTTTTTTGAATCAAATAAACTTTTTTTCCCATGTCTTCTACCAAATCTAGTCCCATCAGTTTCCTTTCACCTACATCATCCCAAAAAGCTGGAGTTCGAAACCACTTCCCATATAATTCCATAAATCGATCCATATGTATACTAAAATGAATACTATTATTATATGAAAATTTAACCAAGGAAATATATTGGTCCCAAATTCTCTGGTAATCCATTGAGAAAGCACGTAACATATCCTATAAGGTCAGAATTATTCATTCTGACTGAACATCTGATTGAGGATGAAAAGCTATACTAAAATTTATTTCTCTACACAAAAACTTCAAAAGACCTTTAAAAAAGTTATAAGTAATCCTTGGATCACAATAAGATACAATGGGGAGGGGACCTCCACGCAACCTATCAATCTCTTTAACTTACAACTGAGAAAGTTGATCTAAAAATAGAATATCTCGAATGGGAAGGAAATAGGAATATTTAGTCAATCGATCAACAATAAAACTGATTACATTGTTACCTTGTGTTATCTTTGGTAATCCCACAACGAATTCCATGGATATATTTTCCCATTACCACTATGGTACCAGTATAGGATGAAGCATCCCTTTTGGTAACTGAAAATCGGCTTTAACCTGCTAAAAATTCAAACACTTCACAGAAAAGTCAACAAGATCTCATTTTCCTTCCACCCCACTAGTAATACTCCTAAAGATCTCAGTACATCTTAGTACTTCTGGGATGAATTGAAAGCTAAGAAGTATGAGCTTCACATACTTCTCATTATTCAACAATGAATCACAAGACACACATAATCTCCTCTAAAAACTCAAAACATAGTCATTATCAACGTTACAAATTAGCAAACTTACCCTTCTGAACTAACTCTACCTTTATTTGCAACTCACTTTCTCCCTTCTATGCTTGCTTAATTTTGTCTGATAGAGATGATTTCACTGAAACCTGGAACAGAACAAAATAATTTTCTGCACCAATAATGTATATGTAAAAGTTCATCATGTCTTTAATCAAATGATCATGATCCAAACATAAAATGGTTAATTTAGCATTACTTTTTCAACTCAAAGCATCTCCCATTTTATTTTTCTATTCATAGATGGTAATGAATCCTGATATCATAATCCTTTATTAATTTTTTTCATCTCCTTTGTCTCACGTTTAATTCCTTTTGAGTGAATAATACATCAAAATTTTGTGATTACTATATATTTCAAACTTTACTGTATAAAAATAATGCATCCAAAAATTTAAAGAAAAAAAAATAGCAGCAAATTACAATTCTTCTGTAGGGTAATTTAACTCATGAGGTTTCAAATAACATGAAGCACAAGAAATTACATGATCATTTTTCATAAGGACACAACCAATTCCTTTCAATGAAGCATCACAATAGATAAAAAACTAACCATTTCTGGAAGCTAATCCCAAAACAAGAGCATTCAACATTATTTATTGCAATTCCTAAAAACAATCATCACATTATGTTGTTCAAATGATCTTAACTCATTTTCATGTAAAAATAGTCATTAGGCAAGATATGTGGGAAAACGTTTCATCAAAACTATCGTAATAACCTAGCAAACCAAGAAAAAATTAGATCTTGGTAATATTTGTGGGTCTTTGAAATTATACAATAACTTTTGTTTTAGCAGGATCAACATTTATTCAATTTTTTAAAACAATTTTACCAAGGAATGAAATATGATGTAACTAACACTCACACTTTATGAATATCTATAATAGTTTCTTTTTTGGTAATGTTCACATGACAACCCTTAGTTGACTTTCATGTTCCTATTTTATTTTTTAATAAACCAATATATCATCTATAAACACTACCACCTTTTATCACCAAATTCATCTAAGTCATCACTACAACAAACTGTTCAATTCTGATTCTAACTATCTGAAGACGCTGATTTGGAAGGTCATTTACCTCTGAATTCCTTCCCATAATAGTTTATATATTTCTTCTACAAAAAAACCATTCCCAACATATAAATGTATTAGGTGATACAACATAGTAATTTATAAATTGAATATCATTTCAATCACACCATAAATTAATTTATGGAAATTAATTTAACAATATTCTAACTCCTAATTTTCCTAAACTGACCTCTGATACCAACTATATGGACCCAACATTGAAACATTACATAATCTAGAATTAAATAGATAATTCACATTGAGGATCTTTTCAGGTTTACAGTTTTATAGAATTTGGACATAAATATTACATTACATCTCAAAAATTACCAAGTAGACACTTCTACTTTGTTTCAATTATTTTTATAAAATAAATACTCATTAAAAAAAGAGTCATGTCTAGTTCCATGTTTTACACAGCATGACTTTTCCTTTAACTCATCCTTCACCCTATTCATCTTTAAGTCTTGTGAAAAACATTTCAAAACATGGGATGAGCATAAAAATGTCATAAAAAGTTATAAATTAATGAAAGAAAACATTAGTCCACAAAAACATAATTTTTTTCACATATCTCATGAAATAATATGATTTATGAATAACACACAGTAATAAAAAATCATAAAGGCAATTTTTGGCATCTATAACATACTTACGTTGTATCTTTCACAACTATGTATGGAGTAACATTTGGAATACCCATCATAGTATATTCCCTAAATATTTTTGGAGAACCATTATAGTTTACCTCTATCACATTACCCAATGCATTGGAGGGCTATCTTGGGCTCCCCCACCCTAGGTTTATCATAGAACCACCTGTATACGTAAACAATTCCCAATAACCATAACATATTCTGAACTCATAAAACAATAATAAAGGAAAGATATAATTCCAACATTTCAATATTAAGATTTCATTTAAATATATTGAAAAAACAATCCCTTATCAAAACCATTTTAAATTCCAAAATATATAAACAAGTATATGGTATTTATTTTTGTTTTTGTAACATTACAGTTTGTTAAGGAAGCCATAGATCAAATAATAATCGCGGTGGCAGAAAAGGTCATTGTCAATTCTTACGTTAAAAGAAGAATTATTTTTAGTCATTTAGTAAAACACCTCATAGAAAAATATTCCAATAGAAATGAAATGAAAATTCAAAGGTATTTATACACATTATAAAATAATGTCATGTATAAAACAAAATATACCTCAATGAAAGGAGATTGAGACGAAGTCCCTTACCTTGTGGCCAGCTGGACCTGTTTGTTCTTTAATCTCATGAATAATAAAATAAATTTAATTTATACTTGATTAAGGACATTTTTAATTTTTAATATTTATTTTATATAAATAATTACCATGTTATAATCATTATGTAATATTTTATGTTAATAATGGTCGTTTGGTCGATATTTGGTACATGAGTCACAAATGAACTTCTTATAAATACTAGTTGTTCATGTGGTCAAAGTTCCATTATGTCCAGAATGATATTCATGATTTATATATAATATATATCATATATATCTAGTATATAAATGTATTTTTAAGTGTACATAACATTTAGTGATAAGAAATGAAATGCATCATTCATGGAGACAGTAAGTCGTACGTTTTCCTTAATGAAACTTTCATTTCTATTTTGTATTTTAATTCAATGGAATAATAAAGATACATTGGTATATTATAATTCCAGTATAATATCATATATAATTTCTTTAATTATACCATTTATACATCCATCGTATAGCATGAATGAGTCATATAACTTTGAGGGGGAGTTAGTCCGGATTTCCTCAAATGAAATTATCGTATTTACCCACTATGGAAAAAATAAACTTATTTTATAAATGAAAAATACAGATTCATAGAATCATATAAATATATTATATATCACATATAAATATAGATCCTTCTTAATGGACACCATATGATGTGGTCGGATAAGATTGAACAATCATCGTTTCGTGAGGCAGTGGTTCGTCGTCTAGAGAAATAGTATGTTTTTTACTCAATAGATGGAGGTGTATGTAATTTTAGTTGGAATAATTATCATAAAAACAACCGAATATATTTTAGATACTAGTTTTGTTATAAAATAAATGAATAAATATAGTTTATGGGGTTGGAGAAGTAAAATAATGGAAAATAACTTAAGATATGATGTTACCTTCAAATTGGGTATCTCCCTTTGTTTTGAACCAAATGTTTTAATTGAATTGTCATATGCCTATGGGATGGCTTCTATTAAGAATATAGGTATGTAGGGAGCTTAATTGGATAGATTTTAGATGATCCAAGAAGATTTAGAATTTTGAGTAATGGGTTATAGGTCATGGATTTTTATAAAGAGAGGAGGGGCGCTTTAGGAATGTTTAAAAATATTTATTTTTTTATATAATGATTCTCAGTTTCTAGAGGTCCAAAACTATTTAAATTTGAAGATAAGATGGAAATTGTTTGAAAAAAATCATTAAATACTAATTGGACAAGTTTTGGATTTTGTATATATTTATATAATCTTATTTATTTAAATCATTCATTAATGAGATAAAAACTGCATCATTATTGTGTCATAAATAATTTTCATTATTTGACGTCTAAACATTATAAAAAAAATATAATTATTTATTAAATAACTTTATAATTACAATTAATGTTTATATTCTAAGAGATATGTTCTATAACCCCATGTAATAATTGATTTAATAAGAGATACTTGTTTATGTTGTTTTTGTCTTTACTTTAAATGAATTAATATAAAGTGTCATTAACACTCCCAGGTGGCTCCATGGGGTCCCAAAATCTACCCAGGATTTCCCATGGTCAGAAATGTATCAACCAATAGAATTAGAACAGAATTTAGGGTAATTTAATGTTATTATAGAATTATTTTTACCCATATTTAACAAATTTACCCTTTATCCATGTTAAATAAAATATTTACTAGAGTAATATTTGCAATGTCTCAAAATAATTTTTATCTATTTACACAATTTGGAAATCATAATTCAAAATATAGAATCTATTTTTCATTATTCAAAACATCAAAATGGAAGAAATTAATTTTAAATTAATTCCCACCATCAAAAATCAAATGCATGTTCTTATGAAATAATAACTATCAAAAGATTGGAACTTGTTTATATCCAATTTCAAATTGAAATCATTTCCAATGACCATAATTAGATTAAATGGTAATAATATAATTTAGATACACTTTAAAACTGTAATACCCCAAGATATCATAGTACATTATTTCTTTAATGTAATTAAATAACATGCACTATACACAACACCGAGTTTTAGCGCACCATAACTTACCAAACAAGCCTTTCAAAAGCGGGTATGAATAATATTAACTGAATTTTTAACATTATAAAATCCTTATAATTATATAATCCATATTATGAGTTTCTTAGACATAATGTAATAACAAATACATTTCTTTAGATAAAAGAAGTATTTTTAAAAAATTGCAATTTACCGCCTTTTTATGGCGATACCTTTTTTAATCCAATATTTGAATCATTTATATATTCAATTTGAGAAAATAATGTTCTTATTTATAATCAGGACATAAGAATTTATTTTCAATAAATTTTTTCTATTTTTCTGATTACTTTCATATTTGGGTGAATGGTGAAAAATACTATATTTTAACTAAAAACAACTTTTTTAATCAAAAAAATTTACATTGTTAATTTATAAATTTTAATGGTTTAGAAGTATAAATAGATTATAATTGTACCATTTAATCCAATGATGGTCATTTTAAGTAATTACAGTATCAAATTGGACATAAACAAGTGTCAATCTTTTGGTAGTTATTATTTCTTAAAAATATGCCCTTTGGTTTTGACAGCGAGAATTAATTTTAAATTAATAAATGCAACTTCTATGTTTTGAATATGGTAATATAGGCTTCATTATTGAATTTGGAATATCAAAATTTGATTAGGATAAATTTTTATTATTTTTCTGAAAACTTTTAATTTTTTAGTAATAGTGAAAAAACACTGAGTTATAGTTTAAAACCAAATTTTTAATTAAATAATTATTTATTTTATTTAAATTTAATTAAGGTCAAAATAGATATATATTACCTATATAAGTTCAAATTAATTAATTGGAGTTAGTTTAAAATAATTTTAGATATATAAACATTTTATTGAACTTTTCACCGTCTTTTACCCATCTCTTAGGAGAACTACCAAATTCACATAAAACTTAATTTTACTACTTTTGTGAGTGGAATTTTAAAATTCAAAAAGAGATGGTTAATAACATGGAGTAAAATGTTGTTTAATAAGATAAATATAATTTTAGGTGAATAGTAACTTTTTACTTTTATTTACCATGGTTAAAAGTAAAATATGGTAATTAAGGGTAAATATGATATTATTATTACCCTAAAGCAGGTCCTAATTCAACTGGCTAAGTATAATTCGACCAAAGACAACATTACAGAATAAAATATTATCATTTAGGTCCACTTGTATTAGATTAGGACATTTATTATTATTTAATTCAAAGAAGACTTAATAGAGTTAAAATCAAAGTTTAATAACTAAAACATTTTAAATATAGTGTTATACATAAGATAATTTCGATTATAAATATTCATTAGAAAGATAAAGATATTCCCTACATCCTGGTATTATATTTATAATATTTAGACATTAAATAAAAAAATTTATTTATGGCACAATGATGATGCAGTAATTACCTTATTCTTACAAGAATCAAATAAATTGTATTAAAAATATTAAAATAAAAATAATTTCAACTTTTTTATGAATTCCTGGAATTTTCAAAGGGGAATATGATATGTATGGATTTATTTAATGTATTTTTATTTAAGTAATCATTCTTTTATTATTTTAAGAGAAAACAAATACCAAATAGTGTCAAAAATGACATAAAATAGGTTTAAAAAATTATATTATTAATTGATATAATGGTCTTAAAATATTATGTTTCGGCCAAAAGACTTATATAATAATATATATGACACTAATTAACCAATTGGGATTCTATCATTGGTATATAGTATGTTTATTAACCATATAGTCTAAGAATACAAGAAGACACCGTAAAAGTTAAAATATTTATCTTAGAGTTAAATCAAAATTATAAGGTTAAAATGGTAACTTAAACTTGTCCAAACCCTATTGGATGAGTGATTTTCGAGTCATACCCACCTTATAATTTAAATAATACATTTTTGAGCCATTATAAACTGAATATGAATTTATTATAAAATAATATTTTATGTTTTTCCAAAGGATCCCCTCACCCCTCTTATAAAAGGGCACATCCCCTTCACTCTATTTCACATCTTCTACGCCATTTGGATCAGCCAACCCCAGTCCAAATACACTCTAAACTTCCCTAAATTCATTTTAGAGGACCTTCTATAGTCATAATGCCAACTTAAGGAGCCCTTTTGATCAAATCAAAAGGAAGAACATGAAGAAGATGTAATAATTTCACCACCCTCTTTCACGTTCTTTTCTTCTTCAACTTCTTCGTTATTTGTTATTTCCATTCTAAAATAATAAATAAAGTATCTAATATATACTATGATGTTATTATAAATATGTCACAACTTTATTCATTATTCTATCCATCTTGTTATTGATAATGTCCCCATGCGTGCGTACGTATGACTTACCATCTCCACGTCGTGGTGTAGTTTTTTATTCAACACTATGTTATTTGGATGGATATAATGATGAGTAATATGTATATAAATAATGAAAATAACATTATAATGTCTCTGTAAAATTAAAATACCATCCAATTCCACACTTTTAATGAAATGATATTGTTGCTCGTGCGTACATACGGATTACCTTCTCCACGACGTGATGAGATTCATTTCCACGTTCATCATTCATCGACAATTATAAATAAATAAATAAATAAATATATATATTACTAATAAGAATGTAATATATGAAATAATATTTCTGATGTAGATATATATATATATACACTTACATATTTCCTATTCACTTAGTTCCGTTAAACAGGATATGAAAACGGAAACAACGTTTATGTGTACGTACGGACTACCGTCTCCATAAACGCTGTTTTTAATTTCATATATATGTCTATTATAAATATTAATATTATAAATATATATGATATATAAATCATGTTTTATATTTTGGAATTATTTAAATCTTGGTCTATATGATACAATCAAGAGTAACAAGTTAAATCACGTACGATAAAGAAAGAGATTATTACCCAAAATGTTAATTTAACATGGAAATTATTATTAAATGGGAAGTATAAAGTCATAAATGAATCATGTAAGATATCATAAATATTAATATGGTTCTGGTATAATTTAATAACATACTAAGTTATTCATACAAGAGGACAAACGTACCCTCGACCAAAGGAATGTGCAAGGTAAGGGGTTTTCATCTCACTCCTTATTCCCATGAGATTCGTGCCATATTGCCACTATTACCATTTGTGCTGTGTATGTACTTCCCATAATAGTATTATTTGTCTAATACACTTTAATTATGTGTATTTACAAATTCATTTTATGATACCTATTTCATGGGGTGTCTGTTTCATAAGTTACCAAATTCGTAAGGGTTAATTTCACAATCTCTCCATTATACGAGGTTGTTTTTATGTAAGTATCTAATGAGACATACTAATTATCCATGTCCATGTTTTAGGAAACAGTTTTCTAATGGATTCTTTTTAGGAACTTTTTTACAAAAACATCATTTCAAATGTTTTAAATATTTACTCTTTTAAATCTTTATCATTAATGTCCACGTCTTCAAAATGGTTTTTAAGGATTTATTTATGTGGACATGAATGTTATTAAAATGATAGTTATTCTGAAAAGTTTCAAAGTTGTATGGGATCCTTTGATTAAGAAATGTTTTTAAATGTATCCCTTTCTAAATTGTTTGACTTTGAAATGTTATAATGAAAAAGGGATATTTCTCTCAAGGAGTTTTACAAAACATTTTCATCTCTGTCAACATCCTTTGATGGATTTTAAACATGTTTGAAGATGATTTATAATGATACAAATCTTCCATATTGTGTTGAAGGTTTTGTGATATGTTTGACTATTGATGTGTTATTTTTATACCATTCATGGTTTTTGGATAATGTATTGACATTTCGTATGCTAGTTTTAATGCCAATGTTTATGTTATGTTTAAACCATTTCATATGAGTAATTCATTGGACTTAGTAAGTGACGGGTGGAGCCCGATATAGCTCCTCGATGCATCGGTAGGTCTCATGAGACAAACTAGTGTCTTGGCACAAGGCCTTGACAGATTATTATTAGTAGTCTTGGCACAAGGCCTTGACTATGTAGATATAATAGTCTGGCATTATGCATTACATCATTATGAACGTGGTTAGTGATATTGCATGTGATTATTCGACTAATATAATATCCATGTGAATAAGTAAATGGAATTACTTCATTTTAATTTTTCACTATTATAATGAAGTTCATGTTTAAAAGGCTTATGTTTTAGTTATACATTTCCTTTAATGTTTATGCTTAATTTTGAATGTTTCTATTGTATTGATTACCCTTACTGAGCGTTTGAGATCACCCCATTCTGTGTGTTATTTTTCACAGTATTCCAGAAGTGTATTGTGATTGATATGTAGGGTTAAGCCAAGGAAAAAATGGTGTTCATAAAGGATTATTTATGTTGTTCTGTATGTTATAAAGTGTAATGTAACATTAATGTATGTAATCTATTTTCCAAGACTTCTAAACTTATCGGTCCTTTGGGACTTGATTCCTTGTAATCATGCCAATGTATTAAAATAACGCACCAACTCTAGAGAACTAGGGTTAGGGTGTTACAGTTGGTATCAGAGAAAGTTTAGAAATAACCTTGTAAACTAGATTTAGATAAACTATGATAAGATCACAATACCGTCAGATATAATTTGAAGATTAGTATAGAGGAACTTCCTAGAATTTTGGTAATATAAGGATTTTTTGAGTTTTCCAAGCAAATATATCCCTTTTTGGATACGGGCAGGTAGAGGTTGCTTTGGCACAGATGTACCTATGGGTAAAACTCAAAAACACCACTTTGATCTAGACTCGAATGAGAACTGGTGCATGAAAACGGGCCTTGATGTGCTCTTGGTGACGACACTCCTGGGGGATATGCTTTGGATAATTCCCATTTTATTTACAAACCACTATGAAGGGTTTATGAGTATATACCCTCTCAAAGAAAACATTTTTGTGATTATGGACTATATCCATATACTGTTCAACTTATTTTCGGTATTTTACATGTTTGGACTTATGAATTTCAATTCATAAACTGACCTAGTGTATGCCATTGTTTTGAAATGGTGCCCAACAGAATGAATGAGAACTCCAGCAATACGTATGATCCAAAGAGTAATATGGGTCATATCATTCATGGTATTAAGCCAAAATTTAGAAAGGAAATCGTCTCCCATATATTATCATCATATGAATAAATAGTATCATGTGTAAATAAGATCAGTAAAATATTATTTGAATCCTATGGCTTTGGAGGGAATCCAGAGAAGAAAAGAATGGTAGAATGTAATCTAGATAAATGGAATATGAAAAGAAGGATTTTACAATATGTGATAAATGTGGAATGAATCACCTTGGTAAGTACATGAAGGGAATCGGAGTCTGTTATAAGTGTTGATAAAAAGGACACCATGTACGTGATTGCAAGGGTAAGAAGAAGTTTCAAAATTTAAAATGCTTCATCTGCAAGGAATTGATACACTACGTGAATCAATGTCCCATTCATAAGAGTATACCACAAATGATGTTATTAGAAAATAATCAAGTTATGATACTACCTCAGATAAAGAAGAATGACTACTGTTCTTATGTTGTTATTATTGAATTATATCATTTCGGTGTTGTATCAACAGTATACTGGTCACATGAACTATTTAGATAAATAAGGATTATACTGCAATACTATTTCATTGGGAATTTGAGATTATATGGTCCTAATACTAAGGTAGTAATTTTGGAATAAGAGATGGTTGATTTTGGTAATTCGGGATGTTGCGGTGTTGTAAAAGAATACACGATGAAGGTGTTCACATGTTATTACCTGGAAAAAAGGATCCTCGTTATGTTTAACTTACATATAAACTTTGGACTTAGACTTTGGATATAAGTATTTTGGAAAATTCTAAAGGATGGAATGGATTAAGTTTGAAATTGGATTATATTGTTATGGTTATTTTTGGATATCTACAAAAAGGACAACCCGGAGATCGGGCGGCAACCTGTCACGTCCGGCAAGGCCACGAGACTTTAACCCGCAACCGAAAGGCGACAAGGGTGTATCAACTCCTACCACTGACCCACATGATGTCCTAGATTTAATAAAGTAGTTTTTTTAAAAAAAAATTGGTAGATGAATTATAAATTCATTTTTTTGAACCACATATGAATAGGATATATACAATATAATTTTTAAGTTCTATTATCTTTTAGGGTAAAAATGAGTTTGTGGAAGAAATTAGTTAAATCATGGGACTCTACTTTTGAAGTATATATTTTTCTTCTTCTCTTATTCTATGAAGAAATGAATTTTTATAC
This sequence comes from Viscum album, assembly GCA_963277665.1. Classification (NCBI taxonomy): domain Eukaryota; kingdom Viridiplantae; phylum Streptophyta; class Magnoliopsida; order Santalales; family Viscaceae; genus Viscum; species Viscum album. Next base: position 536,261,353 of record OY728126.1, read on the forward strand.
TTTAGTGAAGTGATATTAAAACAAAAAATGTTTTATCCTAATACCATATGTTTTGTTGAACCGATGGTATTTTAAATCATCATAGATTGACGAATTTAAGGCCTATATTTTACACTTTTTTGTGACTGATGACCTTAATCACTACTTATAAATATTTATGGTTTTCCTCCAATTATATGTCTCTAATTTCCTCCAATGTTCTCCTAATAAATATCAAAATTTGGTGGTAACACTTTCATTTCCCTTTTCCTCTTATTAAGAATAAATTTTATTAAACTAATTTCAGATGTGGGTTTTCCCAAAGGTATTTTAAATTTTTAACCTTTTATTTTTGAAAAATAATTTCAAATTGTGAGTACGCAATTTATTGAAGGAGGGAAGAATTTAACACCCCATTATTTCATAGTACGTTATTTCTTCAAATTAATTCAATAACTTGCACTACACACAACACCGAGTTTTAGCGCACCATGACATTACAAACTAGCCTTTCAAAAGCGGTTATGAATAGTATTAACTAAATTTTGAACTTTATTCAATACTTATAATTTTAGAATCCATATTTTGAGTTTCTTATACATAATGTAAGAACAAATACATTTTTCAGATAAAAGAAGTATTTTTCAAAAAATGCAATTTTACCGCCTTTTAATGGAGAAGTCTTTTCAATTCCTATATTTGAAGCATTTATATATTAAATTTGAAAAAATAAACATCTTCTATAGAATAGTAACATAAGAATTTAGTTTCAATAAATTTTTTGTGTTTTTCTGATAATTTTCATATTTGGGTGAATAGTGAAATATACTATATTTTAACAGAAAACATCTTTTTTAATCAAAATAATTTAAAGTGTTAATTTATAAATTTTATTGGTTTGGAAGTATAAATAGATTATATTTTTTCCATTTAATCCAATGATGGTCATTTTAAGTAATTAAACGTTGAAATTGGACACAAACAAGTGTCAAACTTTTGATAGTTATTATATCTTAAAAATACGCCTTTTTGTTTTGACAGCGGGAATTAATTTTAAATTAATAAATGAAACTTCTATGTTTTGAATTCTATAAAATAGACTTAATTATTTAATTCTGAATATCAAAATTAGATTCGAGTAAATTTTTACTATTTTTTAGAAAACTTATAATTTTTGATGAATAGTGAAAAAACAATGAGTTATAGTATAAAACTGAATTTTTAATTAAATAATTTTTATTTTATTTAAAATTAAATAAGGTCAATATATATACATAATACCTATATAAGTTCAATGTAGTTCATTGGAGTTAGTTTAAAATAATTTTATTTATATAAAAATTTTAATGAACTTTTCACCCTCTTTTACCCATCTCCTAGGAGAATTTGCAAATTCAAATAAAACAAAATTTTACTGCTTCTGTGAATGGAATTTAAAAAATCAGAGAGACATGGTTAGTATCATGGTGTAAAATGTGGTTCAATAAGATAAAAATAAATGTAGGTGAATAGTAACTTTTTACTTTTATTTACCACGGTTAAAAGTAAATATGGTAAGTAAGGGTAAAAATGATATTATTATTACACTAACACATGTCCTAATTCTATTTTATAAGTATAATTCGACCAAGAACAACCTTAGGAATATAATATTATCATTTAGTTCCACTTGGATTAGAATAGGACATTTATTATTATTTAATTCAAAGAAGAGTTAAAAGAGTTAAAATAAACGTTTAATAACTAAAACATTTTTAATATAGGGTTATACATAAGATAATTTCAATTATAAATATTCATTAGAAAGATAAAAATATTTCCTAAATCATGGTATTTTATTTACAATTTTAGACATTAAATAAGTAAATTTATTTATGACATAATGATGATGTAGTAATTACCTTATTCATGAAAGAATCAAATAAATGGTATTATAATTATTAAAATAAATATAATTTCAACGTTTTTATGATATACACGAATTTTATAGGTGAATATCATATGTTAAGATTGATTCAAAGTATTTTCTTTGAAGTAATAATTCTGTTATTATTTTCACAAAAAACAAATACCAAATAGAGTCAAAATGGACATAAAATAGATTTTAAAACAAATATTATTTTATTAATTGATATAATGGTCCTAAAAATCCAAGTTTCAGAAAAAGAATAATATAAAAATTTATATGACATCAATGACCCAATTGGGTTGTGATTTACAGTATATAGTATGTTTATTAACCATATAGTGTAAGAATACAAGAAGACACAGTAAAAGTTATATTAGTTTTCTTATAGTTATATCTAAATGATAAGGTTAAAATGGTAACCTAAAATTGTCCAAAACCTATAGGTTGAGTGATTTTAGACCCATACCCACCTTATACTTTAAATAATACATTTTTGAGCCATTATAAACCGAATATTAATTTATTATAAAATAATATTGTAAGTTTTTCCAATGGTGCCCCTCACCCCACTTATAAAATGGCACCCCCCCCCCCTTCACTCTAATTCACACCTTCAAAGCCATTTGAATTGGACAAACCCTATCCAGATATCCTCTCAACTTCACTCAATTCATCTTAGAGGCCCTACATTAGTCATAATGCCAACTTAAAGATCCCTTTTGATCCAATCAAAAGTAAGAACTCAAAAAAGATGTAATAATTTCACCACACTCTTTCATGTTCTTTTTGTCTTCCACTTATTCTTTCTTTGTTATTTCAATTCTAAAATAATAACTAAAGTATCTTCTATATAGATTGATGTTATTATAAATATTTCACAACATTATTCACTATTCAATCTATCTTATGAATGATAATGTCACCATGTGTGAGTATGTACGGCTTACCGTCTCCACGCCGTGGTTTAATTTGTTATTCAACACTATGTCATTTGGATGGATATAATGATGAGTAATATGTATATAAATAATGAAAATAATATTCTAATGTCTGTAAAATTAAAAAAACCATCCAATTACACACTTTTAATGAAATGATATTGTCGCTCGTGCGTACGTACGGATTACCATCTCCACGATACGGTGAGATTCAATTCAACGTTCACCATTCATCGACATTTATAAAAATATATATTACTAATAATTATGTAATATATGACATAATAATACTACTTTATATATATATAGTTATATATATCCTATTCACTTAGTTTTGTTCAACACGATATGAAAACAGAAACAATGTTTACACGTACGTATAGAAAACCGTCTCCATAAAAGATGTTTTTTATTTCATATATATGTCTATTATACATATTTATATTAAAAAATATATATGATATATAAATCATGTTTTATATTTTTGAAGTATTTAAATAATGGTCTAAGTGATAGAATCAAGAGTGACAAGTAAAAACCTGTACGATAACGAAAGCAATTATTAACCAAAATGTTAATTTAACATGGAAATTATTATTAAATGTGTAGTATAAAGTCATAAATGAATCATGTATGATATTATAAATATTAATATAGTTCTGGTATAATTTAATAACATACTAATATCTTCAAAGAGAAGGTTAAACGTACCCTCGACTAAATGAATGTGCAAGGTAAGGGGTTTTCATCTCACTCTTTATCCCTATGAGATTCGTGCCATATTTCCACTATTACCTTTTGTGTGGTGTATGTACAACCAATAATTGTATTATTTGTGAAATACAATTTAAAATATGTGAATTTACATATTCATTTTATGATAACTCTTTGATGGGGTGTATGTTTCGTAAGTTACCAAATTTGTAATGGTTAATTTCACAAACTCTTCATTATCCGAGGTTGTTTTTACGTAAGTATCTAATGGGACATATTTATTATCAGTGTCCATGTTTTAGGAAAGTGTTTTAAAAGGGATTATTTTTAGGAAATTTTTTACAAAAACATCATTGCAAATGTTTTAAATATTTACTCTTCTAAATATTTTTCATTATTGTCCATGTCGTCAAAACGGTTTATAAGGATTTATTTATATGGACATAATTTTTTACAAAATGTTAATTCTTTTCAAAAGATTGAAAGTGGTATGGGACACTTTGATTAAAAATATTTTTAAATGTATCCTTTTCTAAATTGTCTGACTTTTAAATGTTTGCATGAAAAAGGGATATTTATCTCAAAGAGTTTTACAAATAATTTTCATATATGTCAACATCCTTTGATGGATTTTAAACATGTTTGAAGATGATTTATTATGATAAAATTTTCCATATTATATTGAAGGTTTCATGATATGTTTGACTATGGAAGTGTTATTTTTATACCATTCATGGTTTATGGATAACATATTGAAATTTTGTATGCTAGTTTTAATACGAATGTTTATGTTATGTTTAAACCTTTTCATATGAGGAATGCATTGGACATAGTAAGTGACGGGTGCAGCCCGCTATAGTTCCTAGATGCATCGGTAGGTGTCATGAGACAAACGAGTGTCTAGGAACAAGGCCTTGACAAAATATTATTTTTTGTATTGGCACAATGCCTTGATATGGTGTTATGATAGTCTGGCATTATGCATTCCATCATTAAGAATGTGGTTAGTCATATTGCATTTGATTATTTGACTAGTAGACTATAAATGTGAATAAGTAAATGGCATTACATCATTTTATTTTTACCATATTATGATTAAGGTCAAGTTTAAAAGGATTTTTTCAGTTATACATTGCCTTAAATGATTATGCTTATTTTTGAATGTTTCTGCTGTATTGCTTAACCTTACTGAGCATTTGAGCTCGCCCCTTTCAATGTTTTATTTTTCCTAGGATTCCAAGAAGTGTATTGTGATTGATATGAAGGGTTATGCCAAGGAAAAAATGGCGTTCATAAAGGATTATTTATGTTTTTTTCTATGTTATAAAGTGTAATGTAACATTAATTTATGTAATCTATTTTGCAAAAATGCTAAACTGATCGGTCCTTTGGGACTTGATTCCTTGTAATCATGCCAGTGTATTAAAATTGTGCACCAACTCTGGGTAACTAGGGATGGGGCATTACAAAAACCAATTAAAAAGATAATCTAACCACATAAATAAATTAGATTAAAAGGTGGTTTTGAATTAAAATACAGTATTATTCACTATTAATTCAAAATTGAATTTTATTAGAAAAATACCAGAAATTTACACAAAGTTAATTTTGAAGTCTCTATTCGAAATATGAATTTTATTTTTCCAAATATAACACATAAAAGTCACCATAACTAGATTTAATGAGGGTTCTCCATCAAAAGGAAGTAAATCGACCTTTTAAGGAATATTAGAGTATTTATGTTTAAAATTGGATTTTCTATTATTATAAGCCTCTAAAATTTAATGGATAAATGTAGAAACATTTATCAAACATGTATATTCATATTTTAGTTATTTAGGTCCATTCTCAATGATACAACGACAAGGCATTAACTACCATTTAAAACAATATTATATTATTATTTTTCAGTAAGACCCAGCGTTGTGTGTAAATCATGATTTCAAAAAAACTCATTGTTGTGTATAGGGTATGCTATCAAAAATATCATCAAATTTAAAATAAAATTAATATTTAATTCACAATTATTAATAAATAGGAATATTTTTTATTCTTTATTTACTTGGGATGTTACAATATCTATAGATGAAATTAATCATTTTTGTGTAAAAATCAGTACTCAAAATTATGTTTAGTTATGGTTGTAAATTATAACATGGTATCAAGTTTATATAGTAAGAGAAATTATATTATGTTATCTCCATATATATCATAACCACAAAATCTTATTAATTATATTGATATTAATTTTCCTCAATTGGTAAAATTTCAAAAATTGATATGAGTTTTAGGTGTTTTGTTCAATGATTATCATAGAAATCTAGAGTTCACATTGAGGGTAACGTTATTGAAAACAATAAAAGGCATAAAAAATTATAAATTTTTTAAGACATGGAATAATTTGAATGATAGGGTGTCAATTTTATGATGAGGTTACATAGTTGGTTTGGATGAAACATTATTTGATGATAGTATTTATTGTACATTTCAAATTTTTTCCATGGTGGTATAAATATAGATCTTGGATAACATTATTGAATAAAAATTTAAAATAAGTTACAAAAAATTATCCACTAATATATAATGAATAATTTGTGATATTGAAGGGTCTCTTAACCATTTTTTGTAAAACCAATTATGAAAACCATATAAAATGTGTTGGGAAAGGTGATCAATTTTTTAAAACTAATATATTGATAATGTATTCACATGAATCATTTTATGGAATTTATTCATGTTAAAAAAATTCATGTGATAGTGTCATTAATGTGTTACTAGATGCAGTAATAAAACAAAATATAGATTTATAGTTATATAGGAAATGGTAAATATTGGGATAAAGAAATATTTTTTGTTAGAGAAGGGTTAATTAAAACTATTTCTTCCACCATATAGTTCTAATTATTACCAGAATGTGATATTCAAATTTCTTAAAATTCTAAATGGTGTAGTGGTTCTAGATAGGTGTTCATTAAATAACAATAATATCATATGGATTATTATGTTAAAGAAAAAGGGATTAAAATTTCATAACATTAATTTTTGGATATAATATTTAATAATAGTGGATTTACACTTAATTGTACTTTGAAAAATCAAATACACATTAACCATGATGGTATTTTTCAAAAAAATATATATTCTAATGATATAGATCCTATAAAGATCCCTAATATAGAAAATGGAGTTTCATTAATATTTTGGGAATTGGACATGAAAATTACACAAAACATCATTGATATAATTATTTTCTTATATTTTTACTTAGTTAGAGAAATATGAATATGTGTTACTGTACATTATGGATAGATATACCCTATTAAGTGGTATAAGAATATTTTTAACGTGTAAAAATAATAAGATGGCCAGAATTTCATATTATAGAGCGATATAATGTCAAGGTGTCCACTATATAATGTACCGAATTCTAGTATTATGGGGATAGCCTTGGTCTCCAAAAACCTCATCACATTGGGAACTATGTGGGTGAATCAGTTTTTGAAAGATATGTTGTCACAATTACTATTATTGCGAATGAGAAAGATCACATTTACATTTTAAATATTACAATACATGTTTCAGAATATTTTTAAAATCATAATTTAAAATTTATGTATTTGAATACATCATGAAAACAAATATGTATATAAAAAAATCAATAGATTGTAGTATTATTTTGAGACTATATCATTAAAGAGTTATCTCTTCATCTAAATTAATATTCTCAAATACATTGATCGCTGTGAAGAGTACCATGTTTACATGTATTATCCTGCAATGGTTATGTAATTAAAATTTTGTTATTATAGAAAATGGAACAAAATGAACATATTATTATAAAAATAGTGGATTGACTCATGATATAGAAGTTATGAATGAATTTAGTTCCAATAATTAGAATCCAATTTACTTAAATAGGTCATACATTAGAATTATAAAAAAATGGAATGTAGATTATATACCATCCCATGTGTGTATTTTTTGATGAAAATGGGTTGATAATTAGAGTGTAGTGAAATTGATTAATTGAGATATCTGAAAATGAATTTTAGTAAGGAAGGGTATATGTATTAACCCTATATAACTAAATCATAGGAAGTACAAGTATTGTGATCTTGGGATCAGGAAAAAAATTAGACAATTATTATATTTTTCATTATATTAAAGGAAAGGTAGGCTAAAAATTCAGTTGATAATAACCATTCTATTGGGATGTAAAAATCATTTCATAATGATCCCAATTATAAAGTCTCATCCCAAGGTGCACATAAATTGCTCCCCATGTCGGTGGGTTACATGGCCTCATGGGTACTCCCCGTACACTAGAGGCTACCAACTAGTAGCGAGGGTGTAAATGTAGTATGTTGGGGAGAATATACCCTCATATCGTAGTGGCATAGTGGAAATATCCATTAACATTCAATAGAGGAATCATAATATAACTAATATAATAAAATAGTGTGAATTAATAAATGACTAAACAACTCAATAAATATCCTAATATGCACTAAGTAATGTCAAATACAAGGATGCTTCTCATTCTAATTTACAAATAGAGAATAAAGAGAAGAAATATCAATTATTCTATAAAAAAGAAAAAAATAGGAAAAAATTGATCCACTAGAATATAGATCATGTTCTTCGTCCTCTACTCATATCCTCAATATATAGGAAAAACACATCAAAGACCTACAATAGTGAGCATGCCCTTATCCTTACCAACAAAAAGGTTGTCTACTCAGGTACCAAGGGTTTCCCAAGTAGGGTGTGAGATATAATTCTATTAGGCAGCCACCAATGGTGTCTATAAGAAATTCATGATCTGCTCATAATTATACGGTGAAAATGTGTAAATAAATAAGAAAATTACAATAGATAAATATACAACTTGCCCACCAAGGATCATCATGGAGAACTAGATGCTCTACCTACTTCAGATCATGGTTAGGAATATAGTATTATCAGTGAATATATATTTATATAATATATTTATACATTTCATCCACCTATATGGAGAAATTACATGCATAAGTAAGTGTACATATAACTGGAATAATAGGTGCCAACAGTATTGGGGTGAAACTCAGTCATCGATAACCAGTCTGAATGAGCCTATAAGCACAAAAAAGAGGTTACCTTCCCCAAATCTCATTGTAAGTTTAAGATTTCATGTTCATCAATTGAGATAGTTAGTGTGACATCATATCAAAACTCACAAAAAAGGACACCATGCCTTAAGACCACCATCCAACTTGTGTCAATGGCTTGACACATCATGCTCAACACCAGATGGAAGGGAACAAGATTTTTTCATGATAAACTGAACCTATACCATCATACCACATTTTATATGAAGTAATGACCATAATTTTAAAAAGAATACTTGATACATTAACTATAATGTATCTTAAAATTTATTTCCAATTATAGCAAGGCATTACAATTCATTATAGGCATTTAATAATGTATCCATTAGATGAATTTTTTCTTCCTAACTTTCGTAATTCATTCCATTTTAATAATTCAATTCATGTTAGGAAAAAATCCAACATGAATAATTTATCCATTATAATCAACCAATTAAATTCCCTGAAAATTACAATTTCAGTTTATAAATATCAAGAGTCGTTTAGAAGGCGCCATGGCCAATATGGAAATTGCCAACTTGTAAAATTATAATCATAAGATTGTACATGCACAAGGGAGGTTCCGTGGGTTCAATAAATAACTATTAAAAAAATGAAAATATTTTTATAATATAAGTTGAATTCCTAGAAAAAATTCTTGGAAATAAAGAAATTACATAAAAAAGAAATCAAGCTATTACACAAAACGGGTGTCCACAACTAAGGTCAATATTCTCTATCCTATCAAACAAGGATCAATAAGTGTATATCAAGGTGCGTACATCAATTTAACATAAAGAAGTAAAATAAAAAGTGGTTTATGGAAAAATACAGCATGCATCACAATATAAAATATACAAAAACACAAAAACAGATGCGAAAAATGTTGATACCACCAACCTTATGTTTGTTGAATACTCTTCATCTCAGGGCAGCCTCATATTTGACGTAGGTTGGAAGAAGTTGAAGAAATAGTCCAATACCCTAAAAACAGGGGAAACCTTATTTCACTTAAAGATCATATTGGATCAGAAGATAAACAAAAATAAGAAGGTAAAGGATTGTAGATCATATTGAGATGAATCTTTTGGTTCTAACAGAACATGATTTTGAGTCTAGATGCATGAGTAACCTCAATGCCTATATTCATGTTGAGGGATATCTGCAGGGGGATAATTATGAGTATCATCTACTGGAGGAATAAGGTAGAATGGGGAAAAGGTGTAAAAATTTAAATAAGGGAAAAAATGAATTTTCAACCTTAATATAGGATGTTCATGGTTCAGTCACATCATTTGGTCAAACTGTGTGAAAACTGTGCTACAACCACTACACCATGAGTGACCTCATATGGTTAAAGACCAAGGTTTCTCCAAACATTCTCAAGCCATGTGAATTTCCACTATCAAAACACTAATGTTTTCCACTCGATAATTCAGGTGGGGTCGAACAGTTTTTGAAATAAATATGTGTCCCCTGATAAAGCTATGACTCACCTAGCATGGCTTGTAGAGACAATATGGGATGGGCTACAAATTTTGTAGTAAACATGATGCCTAGTTTCATTTCCAAAATTCCAGAGTTCTAGGCTCCCAACATGGCCCGAACACCCATATGACCTCCATGGCTCCATTGAGTAACATTATTAGAATAGTTTAATTGAATTTAATGAAAAAACTAATGATCCACACCATTATTAAAATATGTGTCATTATAACCAAAACTTCATAATGTAACTCAGCACTAAGTTAATTTTTTTATGGAAATGGTGTATCATAAACAAATATCTGGAGCCACTGACCTCATACATCATATTCACATACCGAGTTCCCACATTGTTCTTTGTTTTTTCTCTACAACACCTATACCAAATGAACTAGCCTACCTCGGCGTTTCTTCATTCTCTGATCAAATTTACGAACTAGATACTCTTAAAAGGATGTATATACATTAAATTAAACCTCATCATGATGAAAGAATTTATATAGGTCATGGTAATAATGGTGAAGCAGAGATATTTGAAATAAATCACACATATACCAGTATCTATGAGGAAGTGATATCTAGTAAGCCATGGGTCTGATCTATTTCCCAACCTCGAAGGGTACAATGAATCCAATTGAGAGCTTACATTGCCTTTGAATGTTTCTATTGGTAATCTTTAGTAATACTTGATGGAAAACCCATTCTCCAACCACAAACATGAGAGGTTTTTAGTATTTTCTTGCAGTTGACTTTTTTATGGACATAGCCACCATCTTGCACTCTATGATTAAATTGAACCACAGTATAGTCTCATGAACTATACTTGGTCGAAGAATAGAAAACTCCCATGCCTCTAGCTAATACAGTGGTGAATGTAAATGCATGTAATATAATGATTCATAAGGAGTAATCCCCACTACTACAAAATAGTCCATTAACAATGATATAATAGGCCTTTATCAGTGCTAGAAAAGTGTTGACTAATCTAATGCGGTTAAAAGGCCAAAAATATTATCTATAAAGTAATAGAGCTGATAAACGGTAGCTTTATCATCTCAATTAAAGGTGCTAAAAAAGAAATCATATATCAGTGCTTTTATTTAGCACTGGTAAACAGTCACTTTAATAGTGATTTTAAAAACACAGATAAGGATTCATTTATCAGTGCATTAAAAAGAGTTGATAAAGGATTCATTTATCATTGCATTTATAAGCACTGCTAAATGCTATGTTTATCAGAACATTTAAAATTTCTGATAAATAAATCGTTATCAGTACTTTTAGATGCACTGATAATGGGTTTAATTATTATCACATTTACTAGTGCCAATAAAGGTGAAAACTAAAGTGTGCTTCTACCACATACTGCAGCAATAAAAACCTATCATGATGTTTTCTATAAATATACACTACATCACCAAAACTATAAACATAAATTACTAAAATTTGATTCAGAAACTAAATTTAAACAAAAATAATTTCTGACTCAAATTAACGAAAAAAACAATTTATGAGTTTGTCAATTATTTTTATAAATAATATAAATCTAAATTTTGAATATAAATGTGCACTTGCACTCATACCATTCACAACGTCAGTAAAATTGAAATATGACTGATTCCTACATGTCATAAATTACTTTTGACTCATTTTCTTAATGTACCAATACAATAAGCATTCATTTTTTCAGTTTTGAGTATGTTAGTTATTTTTTAAAAACATTAATGCCATATTTTAATAAAAAGATTCACATATAGTCATATCAATGACATGGTATGTTGGATTGAGGTGAGGATAATTTATATATGTCAAGAATGAGTTATGGATCATTTTCTTAAATTACCAAAACAATCCAAATGTGTTTTCTTAGTTTTGATTATTTTATTCAATTTTAACTAAAACTATAGTCAATTTTAAATAAAAAGATGAACTTGGAGTCATACCATTCACAACGTGCATATTATAGAGATTCAGTTGATTCATACATGTCCAAGATGACATATGTATCATTTTACTAAAGTGTCAAAACAATCATAATGTATTTCCTTTTTTTAGTACACAACTTGTGATTTTTATTAAAATTTAATTTTAGAATAGAAACATTCAATTTGATCCATAAATGTGTAATCATACATGGTTTTGACATGATACTAATTCATTCATGTCACAAACGAATTTTGTATTGTTTTCAAGAATTATCAAGATAATCATAGCGTAGTTTCCCAATTTTTTGTGAGTAACATTTTATACTGAAATGTTAATTTAGAAATGATAAAGGACACTTCGTGTTATACCAGTCACACCGTGCATGAAATTTATGTATGGATGATTAATACACATCTAAAATGACTTATGGATCATTTTCATAATTTACCAAAAAGACCTAAAATGTTTTCTCGGTAGCAAGAATGTCAGTTGTTTTTTCTCTAAAAAATGTCAAATTTGAATAAAAGGATGCATTAGGGGTCATACCAGTCACATTGTGTGTTATATTGAGGTTTGGATGCTCCCAAAATGCCTACAATCACATATGGATCATTTTTTTTAAATCATCAATATAATTAGAATGTGTTTCCTTGGTTTTGAGATTGCCACTTGTCTTTTTTACTAAAATTTCATTTTAAACTGCAAACATGCACTTTAATCCATCTTGGTGGCATCATGTGTGGTTTTGACATTATATTTATTCATACATTTCACAAATGAATTATGAATCGTTGTCCCAAATTATCAAGAAAATCCAAGTATGTTTTCTTGGTTTTCAGTGAGTGAAACATTTTTGTTTTAAAATATTGATTTTAAACTGATAATAGACACTTGGAGTCACCACATTCACACCATGCCTCTAATTGAGTTGAAGATTATTACTATATTTCAAAAATTACTAATGGATCATTTTAGTAAAGTACAAAAATAAATCGAACACATTTTTTTAGTTTTTAGTATGATAGTTGTTTTGTCACTAAAATAAATGTCAATTTTGAATAAACAAGTCACATTGTGCATTGTATTAAGGTTTAGCTGATTCCTACGTGTCCATAATTACTTTTGGATGGTTTTACAGAAGAATAAAAATAACCAGAATGTGTTTCGTTATTTTTGAGTATGCCGCTTGTGTTTTCTACTAAAATGTCATTTTAAACTAGAAACTCTAACTTTGAGCCCTAGAGGTGGGATTGTGTGTGGTTTTAACATTAGAAAAATTCATGCACATAAAAAATGAATAATTAATTGTTGCCCAAAATTATCCAGACAATCCAACCATATTTTGTCATTTTTTTAATGAGTGCCACTTTCTTTGTATTAAAATGTATATTTTAAACTGATAACAGACATTTGGAGTCATATTTGTCACACCATGAATCTGATTGAGGTGTGTATAATTCCAACATCGCATTAAGACATATGGATCATGTTATTAAAGTGTCAAAACAATAAGAATTATTTTTCATTATCTTGAGTATGTCAGTTGTTTTTTTCACTAAATTTAAAGCTTATTTTGAATAAAAAGGGGTACTTGGAGTCTTACGTATCACAACATACATCGAATTGAGATTTTTCTGATTCTTAAGCATCCCAAATGACTTATGGATCATTTTACTAATGTATAAAAACAATCACAATGTATTTTATAATTTTTTAAAATGCCACTTGTGTATTTTAATAAAATGTCATTTTAAACATAAAACAATAACATTGAGCCATAAATGTGGAATCGTATGAGGATTTGAAATGAGACTAATTCATACATGTATAAAAAAAATTATGAATAATTTTTCCCAATTATCATGGAAATATTATAATGTTTTCTTTATTTTTAGTGAGTGTCAATTTTTGTATTAAAATGTAAATTTTAAACAGATAACAGATACATGGAGTCGTACCGGTTACACGGTGCATCAGATTGAGGTGTGAATGATTCAAACAAATGACATATGCATTATGTTTTTCTTACATAAATTTTCAAAACAATCTAAATTTGTTTTCTCTATTTTGAGTATTTCAGCTCTTTGTTCACTAAAATTAATGCCAATTTTTAAAAAAAAAGAAACATTTAGAGTCTTACCAGCCACACCCTGCATCATGTTGAGGTTTTTATGATTATTACATGTACCAAATGATATATTAATTTTTTGCTAATGTATCAAAACAATCAAATTGAATCTTCCATGGATTTGATTATGCCACTTTTTTTGTTTACTAAAATTTTGTATTAAAGTGGAAACTTGCACTTTGAGCCTTACAGGTTGCATAATGTGTGGGTTTGAAGTGAGAATGATTCATTCACATAAAAAATGAATAATGTATCATTTTACCAAATTGTAAAGAAAATCCAAGTGTGTTTTATTGGTTTTCATTGGGTGATACTGTTTTGTATTAAAATGTCAATTTTAAACTGACAATAGATCCATGAAGTCATACCGATCACACCATGCATCAGATTGTGGTGTGGTTGATTAACACACTTGAAAAATGACATATAGATCATTGTATTAAAGAAAAAAATGAATCCTAATGTTTTTTCTCTATTTTATGTATGTCAGTTGTTGTTTTTCTCTAATATTAATGCCAATTATGAATAAAATGACGTAGTTGGTGTCAAATTGGTCACACCATGTTTTATATAGAGATGTGTATGATTAAAACATGTACTAAATGGTTTATGGGTCATCTTACTAATTTATCAAAGAAATCAGAATGTGATTCCCTAGTTTTTTGTATGCCACATCTATTTTTTACAAAATTATCATTTTAAACTGGAAACATGCACTTTGAGCCATACCTTTGGCATCGTGTGTGGGTTTGGCATGAGGCTAATTCATACACATCACTAATGAAAAATGAATTATTATCCCAAATTATCTATATAAGAGGTGTGATTTGACTTATTTTTTAGTGAGAGAAAAAAATTTGTATTAAAATGCCAATTTTAAACTGATATTAGACACATTAACAATATCCCTCATCGATGACAACAATATATCAAATATGTATTTCATTCATTAGTTATTTAATAAGCCAGCTAACATTGGTGGTAGATTACACACATATTTATTCAATTATTTATTTTGGATTATATACCTTGTTTGATGATTTGGAGTTGTACAGATGTAGCTTCAATAAAACTAGTAGAGAAATTGAATCTATCAATACTAAATGATCTTAGAAGTTGATTACTACCCTATATAAAATCAAATAAACAAGTGAAAAACATTAATTCAATATTTCACCCGAAACACTTCCACAATGTCTCTTATATTCAATGACAAGTGTTTTTTTCACATTTAGAAAAAATATTCAAACAAAATTGTGGTATGATCCTCATTCTGCATCATTGCCAAATAATTTGGCTTTTTTAATAAAGCGCTTATTATCCTCACCTACCTTATTCTCCACGTTGGACTTCAACTTTGCATACACCACCCCCTTGGTATCTAACACAGACATTTCCTCCAACTATGCCACTGCCTCCACCTCTGCCTTCACCTGCACCTCTGCATTCGCCTCCGTCTCCGCCTCTATGATTTCCCACCAATTTAATTTTTCATAGTTCAGCTCTTCTAAAAAAATTGATTTCCTCCATTATAATTTTACATGATAAAGAGATCAAAAATAATTTATAATAATTCTTACACTAATGTTTCATAGTCTAGATATATTTCTAAGGCCATATAATACTATATCACAAACAAAATAGGCAATGAACTGAATTTGTTTTTGGCATAAATTTTAACAAAATTTATGTTTCCCACACATCTCTATTCAATTTTTTTTGTTCTTTTAAGTAACTAGGTAGTCTAAGATCTTGATAGTACTAATAAAATATAAGAAATCATATGATCATTAAATATATTTAAAGAAATTGTAATTACCCTCAGAAATTACAGATTGGGGGATACTGGCCTTTTAATGATATGTGATTTCTCTCATAAATTTGAAAACATAATAACCATAATCAATGTCATTGTATTCTTATGGAAACTTCTGAAATATTGAGAAAAATAATTTATTTTTTTTAAATTGTTTTAGTAGTAAAATATTTCTATATATACCTTATTTTGATTCTATTTGTATTAATCCATAGATTTTATACATTTAGGCACTAACTTCATGCCATGATCTAGAATGTATTTAGCACCCACCCTATCATAAAAAAAATTATTTTTAAACAGATAAAATAAACATATAAATCTATGTTTATCTATAAGATGTTGATCGTAGTGTCTTAAATACTCATAATACACATTATGTTTGGTCTGTAGGTTGTATATCCATTCATTGGAACCATGAAATAAATATTCATAGTGTTCAGATCGATTTCTATCAGCATCTAGTGCATCCTAAATAAAATATATAAATTTTCGTAATTAAAAAATTAAAAACAAATTATATGTGAATATATTTTAGAGTTTTACCAATTGAATAAAATTCATAAAAATAGTCTATCATCTAATTCTTTTTTATTAAACACTTATAGTAACACATAGTTTTTCTACTTAATGTTTATCACATCAAATGTATGTTTTGGTGTAGAAATGATATATGGATTAACGAATCAAAATCATGGTTTAAACGATCTTCCCATTAAATAGTTTTGATATAAATGCATGAAAAAAATATTAATTGATATTAACTTTAATTAACCAATTTGCTCACTATTTGGATAGAAATTGAATGAAAATATACCTTTTGTATGTATGCTGAATTGTGATTCCCAACCAATCATGATTGAGAATATCATTTAGAGTTTCGAGACCAATTCCATCTATCTAGGAATTTCCATATATTTCTTACTTATATTCAATGTATGACATAGGTTTATATTAAAATGTGGTATCTAAATTAAGTTGTAATGATAATAAATGTTTCTATGGAACTGGTAGGGATAATGTACTCTCAAAATTTCATGTTTTTTTCATGGTCTATTCATCAGATTTTATTGATTTGACCTTCTCTTTCTCCATATATTTATCTATATGTAATATCATTCCACACTTTAAACCTTTTATCACCAACAATTACATGTTTTTCATATGGAAACATAGGTTAAAGAAGTACCTCATGTATCATTTTTTGGATTTTATGACCATGCAATGAATGCCCCAATAGCAGCTTGAACTGTTGTAATACTCAAACCATCAAGTGGAATTGGGAAATCAGAAATTGGAATATAAGATACCTCAGTACCCGAAACAATGGGATATTTTGGGAGTTCATGATTGTATATCAGGTTTCTTGGGGTATTATACACAGTACAAATCGCAACACAGCTGTATGTGGGTGTTGACCGATACAAATCACATACAACTGTACCCAAAATAATTTGGCAATATATAGTGATTTAATGTTGTTTGATTCACATTTAGGAAAAAGTGTAATGACAAAATTGATTACCCTACGTAAGGTATGTGGTTGGTGTATTGACTGGACTTAAATAATGTTGGATTATTTTGTTCGTGTTCAAATATTTTATTCCCCACTAGTTCTCTATAATCCTTTCTTATACACTAGTCTGCCAAACCAAACAGCGAAATAATATCATAGAATAGCAGATGCAGATTCTTGTGTTTAAACAATATAAAAAATTATGAACATAAATAGATATTTTTTTAATATTTCAATAAATCATAATAAATTACAATTATGTCATACATATACATGATTCCCATAATATTTTTGTGCTTTCATCAACTAATTTACCCTCCTTATTTACACGAGCGTACATCCATACCTCAGGACATGGGATAGAAGTGGCATTTGAATTTTATTCATCAATCTACATATAAAAAAAGAAACAAATTTTATTTCATACCAAAAAATTAAACTTTTATTATGGATTTAAAATACATAACAATTTATTCTATAAATAATCTTACCCCATACATTTTTCTGATAGGGATACATTTGTTTTGATGCACATTCTTTAATTTCAACACACTTTTTCTATTTCTGAAATTATCAATTTTGAATCAAGTTGGATAAAATAAAAATGTGAAATAATATATTATAAACTACATAGAACATGAAATGATTTCCCATTCCGAAGATTCATGAAATTATTACATGTTCTTATCTTCATAATTAATACATAACTAGGTTGTGGGTGGGGATTTATTTTCCCATCAACATATTTAAGATATAAATTCATAAGAAATGTTCAGAAGCCTCTAGGGTCTTTTCTAGCTGCCATTAAGATGAAATTTAAGAAAAAAATATTTTAAAATAAATGAAGTCTGCAAGGAATTATGGAACTTAAATTAATGTTTCATTATATAATTTATCACTAAAATAGATAAATTATATTATAAAATACAATTATATCATTCCAAAGGATTTCCTTCATTATAGGCTAGATGTAACACCATGAATCAATGTCAATCGACACATTCATCTTCATTGTGACCCTATGATAAATAATGAACATATTCCAGTTTTGTTCAATAGGTTGTCCATGTTAATTCCAACCATCCTAAAATTATATACCCCAACTTCTTACCTTGATAATTTTATTAACCCTTGTGATGTTTCATTATTGTTTTATTTTTCATCAATATTTTGTTTATATGATAATTATTATATAGTTTCATCCTCAAGGGTCTGTTCTTTCATAGGATCGGTAAAATCATCATGTCCATCAGACATTTTCTTAATGAGTATTCAAAAATTTATTTTTTCTTAAATATCAAAAATATAACAAACTCAATGAATAAAAGTCTAAATTTTCATGTATATTTCATGTAAATTGTTTCTGTGTTGAATAAATATATAATAATTAAATAATCTTGAAAAAACTAATCTTCACTAGATTTATTTAATCCATCTGTAGACATTGATTTCCTTCTATATCTTATTGATGTATTGGACTCCCTCTTTAAAACTACACTTCCTCCCATAATTTTTTTTCCAAAGTTCCTTGATGATATACCTCCTAATAACAATTATTTCATTTTTTTGATTGATGATTATCTCAAATATTTTATAGATATTCACCTTTGTTCCATAAACAAATATAAACAAAATTTACCCCATACCGTGTACTCATGATCATTTTTGAGGACTACTGCTCAGAATATTTCAAAAAACATAGAAAATATTGGGGACGAGTCCCAACAAACTAAATTCAGTAATGAATATTTAGGATATTAATGTTGAGTTTCCACTGAGGTTCAAAAATGACCTAAATGAAATTTTAATCGGGCCTTCTAACATATTAAATTACAAAATTAAAGAAAATAATATTTAAATCCACAAGTCTTCTACTCACAATCCTTTTTTTCCACTCACAATCAGTTTTCTTTTCCACTTTATAAAAAATGTTTCTTTTTTTGGAAGGTCTTTGAGGAGATACAACATTGTGGTGGTAATGGTGTGAGGAGGATGAGAGGTCTTGAAAACTATCCAATACTCTAATCTTCCAAGAAAAATTATCCTAGAGTTGAATCCAAAAATATGTCCAGATAGATTTATCATTGTGGGGGGAGTACCTTTAAGAGTAAGATTGGAACCATTTTAAATTTATTATCATTTAAGGGGAAGATAATAAAATGGTGTGTTTCTTGTGTTTTTTTAGAAAAAAAAGTGAAACATGAGTATTTATAGGAGTTTACTCATTATAGCAGTATTCTTGTCCATGAATGATTAACTACATAGTTAAAATATGATCAAATTCTACCACACTCAAAATAATAGTATTTTTTGATGATGTATTGTAAAATGTACTTGAGTGAGTCATATAAAAAAATACATATAAAAAACCAATAAAAAACATCATTATATTATGATTAAATCGTATATGTCATTTTTTTTGTTTTTAAGAAGTAGTGAATGAGGAGGATGAAAGGTTGGAAGAGTCGAAAAATAAGTTGGGAGATGTTGTATTGCAATCCATGGTAGTGAACTTGAGGAAGATTATATAACAGAATACGAGTAATATGTATGTCATCATGGAACATTGGAACCACAATGATGAGATAAATGATAGTTTTAAAGGGGGATTCATGTCTATACTTAAGATATGGAAGTCAATAAATCATCTAAGTGTGGATTAAATAAATAAATTTAAGGTTAATTGTATTATATCATTGAAATATTATATCCTTATTCAAGATAGTAACAATTTTCATGAAAAATCACAAAATTTTGGACTATTGTGTATGAATTATATTGTATTTATTATCTATCTTACAAGAATGAAACCTTATTCAGAAAACCATATATGTGAAACCTCTGGTCTTTTTATGAAAATTTATTTATTTTTCTTATGATTATTATGTGTTGTATACTTCATTCACAACAACATATAGAGATGTTGTTTTTTGTGGATTCCTATGAAGATAGAATGGGATTGTGTAGTATCTTTCGCATTGTGTTGGTATAGGTAAATGAGAGGGAGGGAGTTATATTGTGGTTCCCACATGGATCCCGAGAGGAATTATTCACTTGGATCTAGTAGTGAAAAAAATAGTAAAAAATATTCAATTCAACATCAAAACGAACACTGTTGGATAATTTTCAAGCCCAAAAGGTATGATTTTGTACTGATATGAACATATCATCTAAAAAACATGCTTTGGTATGACTCAGAGTGGATTATTCCCATTTCACATTTGGATCATGGAAAACCATTTTATTCCATTAAATAGATCAATTAAATCATTGGTTCTAGAAAAAGAAAAGTGTTCCATAATAATTACTCTATTAAAAATTCAATGAACTATATTCAAATGTAGACATATATCATTATTCCTATTTTAGGGGACTAGATCTCCCCATGGTGAGACACTATTTCTAATGATTCCATTGTACTCAGTCTATTCCAGCTATATTTTTATCACTAAAAATTTCATTTGAGAAATTTTAGAAGTATGAATAGAAATATTCTCTATTTAATCAAATAAATTGATAGTGATTTTTACCTGTCTCTTGAGAGGTATATTAAAAAAACATCAAGTAATAGATCTGAAAAATGGTCAACCACTAAAGGTTATAAATTAGTCATTTCATCTTTTACCACTCCAATCATCACAATAGTAAAATCTATTTTAATAAAACCAACCTTTCCTAATTTGACACCACATATTGTTCATTGAATTCCCATTATACAATTAAAGTACACTAATCACCAGTCTAAGAGGAAAATGGATTATTCTTTTTTATATCAATAAACCTGAGATCAATGATGGATTTACTGGTCCATATTAAAAATAAAATCAGAATACCTCATAAAAATGATATAAAAATCATTAAAATGAATATATATACCCATTATAATATCTCAATTTTAAAATATTCTGCATATTACATCAAATGTTTCTAGGTGTTTCAATACGCATCATCATTGAGGAAACATCCACTTTCAAATCAGGAAGATATACCCTCTAGGGAATACCACTATTGTAAAAAATTAACACTAATTAATCTGTTTCAATATGTTTACTTATAGAGAATATTTATGTTAATAACATTATGAATAAATTATAATCCTAATCCCATATTAGATATATGATACTCAGAAATAAAGAATAAGACAATTTTGTGTCCAAAGACCATCAAAAAGTGTATTATATAATAGGATTGTACCAATCACTAAAGAAGAACCCTTTCTAGATATATCTATAGACTAATCAACCACAAATAATCCACATATCATATCTAATGATCTTACCCTGAAGGAATAGCTCAAAGGTTCCATTGTAGGTTTCCCAAAAAACCACATCGATCAAAAAATTTTATATCAACAAAGAAATAAGGATTAATGTGTCTTATGAGCCTACAATAATAGAATCACTCAAAATATCTTCTCAATTGAATAAGAATTCTAATACATTCACTAAAATATTTTTAAAGAAATGACTCGTACCCCACCTACATTCGACATCACTTTTATCTACCCAAGGAATCATCATGTAACAATTTTGTATATTTTTTAATCAGCAATAAGATCCCTCAAATAAAATACATCACTTAAAAGGGTGAACTTTTCATCTTATTCTCAGTATTGATATATATTTCTATGCTCTTAAAATTATATTAATCTATGAAATATAATCCTAAATTTATTATTATGATATATTACCATAAAATCATAAGTGAATTATAGATTCTATATATTCCCATTATTGAAAATTATACCACATAGCTCAAAGTAGGTCTACAATTACCTCTTGTAAATGACAATCAATATATGTTCTAGAATACAATGGATGTTCATTGTCCCATTCCTATAGAGATATAGGTGTCAAAGTGGTGAAATAATCTATATTAATGTAAATATTCACAAAATGTTCATCTTCTAAAAAATAATAACACTTCATAAATAGAAACAAAATAATCTATATTAAATGTGAACCCCATTCTCCTCTCTATCATTAATTTCCTTTCTAATAAGACTTTTCAAACATCAAATATAATTTAAAATATGTTTGAATAACTCTATTAAATACTTGTATGAAACAATTAACAAATAGTATATTTGAATAGGATTACTAAATAAACTCAATCAATTAATAAGTTATATATTTCTAATCATCACTAATAAGTAATAAAACTAAAACATTATATGGTAACTCAAGTATCTAACATAATTATGTTATCCAGACATATTTTTGGATTACTTCAAATGCCTGGAATGTTTTTATTTTGGATATAATCTATACAAATAACCATAGTTTCACTCTGATTCCATTTTATAAAATTTTTGACCTAGTATACCCAAATAGTTCCCAGTTCATACCATCACATCACCTCAGACACACTTCTATATCCCTATATTCTTATGTCATTGCTAATGTATATTGATATAATGTTTGAAAAATGGAATAAACTAATTAATGTTTAATTAAACTCAATTTGATCTAGATATTATTGCAGTATTACATTTACAGTAGAATTGGGTGAAAAATATATTTTATTTATTCTTACAAGACCATATATATATATTGACTGACCTTGACATATGAAAACATCATTCTTTTTCTTCAAAATCATTTTCTAATGGGGAAAACGAAGAAATATAACTACTATTTGTATTTCATTTGGGAGGATATGAGATTTCAGGTTGATCATGGGTAAGATAAATGAAAAAATAGAAAACACAAACCCTAAAAATTAAAAAAACGATATACGAAAATCAGAAAATAACTTATATTGTATTATAGTAATGATTTATCCAAGGGAACATAGAGGAGACACACAAGCAGCAGAGGAGTTCTATGAGAGCTTGGGAATTTCTAGTGAATGAGTCTTGGTCAGGGTTATTTTAAATATATTGGGATACCTATAACAATGCATTCAGAAAAGAGATGATAAATATCAATTTTATAAGAACTAAATTGATAAGCACAAATGATAGTGATATTTTTCAACACTTATTTAGAGATGATAATGATAAGGCTTTATGGGCACTAAAATCTCTTATAAAAGACATATTTACTAGCACTAACATTTTAGTGCTGATAATTATTTCTTTTAACAGTTCCTTTTTATTGTTGAAAAATATTGACCTTTTTCGGTGCAAGAAAATACAGATAAATAGCAATTTAATTAGTATTAAAATTTTAGCATAGACAAAGGTTTTATAAATATAATTATTTATTCAATTTTATAATAATTTTATAATTATTAAAATATATTTATTTATTTATTTATAGTTATATAAATATTTATATAAAAAATTATTATTATGTATTTATAATAATAATAAATACATATGTTTATGAATATAGTAAATATACATTTATAAATATATTTATTTATAAATACATTTTTAACATTATTAGTGGATGTTTTATCTTAAATACTTGCATTTAAAAAATGAGTGAAATCGAATAATCAAAATGAGTACACATTAAAAATATTAAAAAAATGTATAAGTTTTATTAATATAATAAAAATAATTAAAAAATAGGTATATATATTGATGTAAAGAAGAATACATATTGTAAATACTAAAACATAGTAAATAAATATACATAAATAAATAATATAAAATGATCCAATTCCAAAAAAAACAAAAAAAAAACAAATACTAAAAATGTATACCCTAACTATAATAGTATTAAAAATAAATAAATAAAATTGATAGATTAAAAAAATATTATATTAAATTTAACATGTTATAATGAAATTATAAAATATACAAAAATGTGAATAAATTACAAAAAATATTAGGGGTATGTGTTTCTATATATTGCCTAAATATATTTCTGTGTGTGATATATATAAAAATTAATTTATTACATACAAACTTGTGTGTGTGTGTGAGAGAGAAATCCTTATAACCCACGGTTTTTTATATTTGTTAAATTGAAAAATCAAACACAAATAAAAATGAACAAGACACTAATATGATTTTAATAAAAAGAAATTATTTATTTTATATGTATTTTTATTTAATATTTTTTTACTATTTATAATTAATATATATATTTTAATTATTCGTTTTTATTTATAATTGTTTCATTAAAAAAATTAAATAATTTTGAATTTATTGATTTTTTATTTGATTTGTTTAACAATTACAATTTATACCTTTTTTATACGTATATTTAATATATAATATTTATTAATACTTATAATATACATATATGTATAATAAATTTATTCATTTTGGTCAATAATTACTTAATTAATAAAATGTTAAAAAATTTCTTAATTTAATCATTTTCAATTGTTATTTTTTTGATTATTTAATTTTTTTCCATTTTAAAAACATATATATTTGACATAAACTATTTATTAATATTTAATATTTCTATTTCTATGTATTAAATTTGTTCCTTTTAAACAACAAATATTTAATTATTGAAATTTTAAATTATTTTATTTGTTAAATTATTTCAATTTCTTATGAACATTTATCAGTGCTAAAAAATAAGCATTGATAAAGGATAACCTTTATCAGAATTAAAATAATGTAGTGGTAAATATTACCTTTTTATTAGGGCTAAAAAAGCACTGATATGGGGGGCCTTTATCACCACATTTTTAACAAAGAAAATGGGATGCATTAATCACTGCATATTTTAGCACTTATAAAGATTGAATTTATCTTTACATTTCACTAATTTTATAAATACAAGCATTATTGGAGGCATGTTTTATAGTAGTTCTCGATGGTATCATGAAGGCTTTTATTATATGAAAACATCACAAGGGGAGCGTGTTTCATCCAAGAACCCCTAATGTTAAGAAAAAATGCATGGAGCATGTACTCCAACACTAGAATCATATTATTTTTCATTCCATCATTCTGACAATGATAGACCATGTTCAGAATCACATTTGTACCAAAGGCCTTCTACAACCCCTACCAAAAAATGTGATGTAAAGCAGCTGTCTCTATTAGAAATTATAGAACAAGGACCTCCATGATGATGCACAACCTCTATGTCCTGAAACACTCTTACCTGGCCTACCATGATGGTCTCCCACATGATTGTGATATGCATGACCTTCACCAAACGATCAACGATAACCCACAAGGTTTCATTTCGAAGAGGTGATATGTGTAAACCTGTAACAAAATTCATCTAAACATCACCCCATTTACTGTTAGGAATTGAAAAAGTCTGTAAAATCCCAACTGGTCATTAATATTCTACTGTCTCATATTGACAGGTGTAACATCGAGGGATGAATCCAAAAATCATTCATTTTACACCAGTCCACCAATTCTAGCGTCATAGATCCTAATACATCTTGGTGACCCTCAGAAGTACTACCCAAGAAAATGCATGGAAATTCTGTAACCACACCACTATGATGTCTACTGGGACCCATACACACCCATGAACTAGTACAATATCATATCCATCAATGGCCCAAATTGATGTTGTATCATCTTTTAAAACACTTTCCCTTTGGGAAAGGACCTCGAAATCATATAGTTTCCTCATTCTCACTCATTAAAAAAGAGTTGATGTCACTTTCAAATCTAAAAGGATAGTGTAACCATAGTCCACATGAACATAAACATGCATCTATTAGAATTAGTCCATGAGCTTTAATTCACCCTTCATGTACTAAACTACACATATCTTAGTCTTCTGAATCAAAGCATCAACAATAACATTGTATTTTCCCTACCTATATATAACCCCAAAATCACACGACAGTAGGTACTAAACCCAGATAAACTATATGAGATTCTAATACTACTATATATATATGTGTACTAGAGTGTTTTTTTGATTAATTAATTGCTCAAACAACTGTCAAGGTAGATATTGTCACCAACAACATAGACCGTGAACTATAATAGCATCCTCTTGGTCATGCATCAAGTAATTCCACTTCTGATGCCTCAGTTGGCTATACCCATACACAGTTCCATGCTGATCCTACATTATAAAAACACCAAGACAGATACCTAATGTGTCACAGTAAACCATATAGCTTCATCCCAACTCTAAAAAATTTAGTATCGACACCGAAGTCAATCGGCCTATCGGCTCAAGAAAGGATGGTTCACAATCTTCTGACCATCTGAATTTCACACCTTTTTTGTCAATCTTATAAGAATAACTTAAATATGTGAGAAATCCTATATGAATTATTTATAATATCCATAAATCCAATTTAAACACTTATTTTCAAATACATTATTGGGGTTCTCCCATGAAACTATACATATCACTTTCTTCGGGTGTACTGAAACATATGATTCTTGGATGATATGACATAGGAAGTAGAATTTATCGATAAAAAAGATTCATTTACTGAGATTATCATTTAGTGGATTCTCACTTAGTGTATTCAGAATTATCTCTAGATGGTTGCCATGGTTTTACTGAGAATGATATTTTCCTAACATATCTATATCAAAGGCCACACCAATGATTCCAGATACATATAAAAATACCAATTCATTAGAACCATAAAAACTATAGGTTTTTTTTGAGACCGAATGGCATGACCAGGTACTTTTGTTGATCGTACCGACTCCTAAAATATTTTGATGTTATGTATGATTACCTGACATGAATCTGATGATAGTATGACCGCAAATCTAGCTTTGTAAATAATCTCTCTCTTAAGGGATGATCAAATTGGTCAGATATTCGAGGTAGTGGATACCAATTTGTGATAGTAAGCTAGTTCAACAATCTTTAATCTACACAAAGCCTTAGGTAAATCTCTTCCTTTTTGTAATAAAGATCCATTGATCATCAAAGAGAAGTGTTGGGATGTATAAATCCTTTGTCCCCTAGATTCTATGACTATTTTTTGATATCAAGAAGATCCATAGGTTCTATTCTCAATGAAAGAATGGATATTGGTGCTTCTCCTAGAACAAGATCAACGGTAAATTACACCTCTATCATTAAAGTTAGACTAGAGGATCCATTAGAGAAATTTCCCCCAAATTCCTTACTATAGGAGGTAAAACAGTGGGTTAAACCCGTTGGTTTCCTAGGAAATGACTTTAAATTTGAGTTATCAAACTACCTATAATCTATTTCTCGAGTCCTAATCATGTAGCTCATACATCCCACTCTCCATTGTACACATGTCTACCAACCTATGGTGATGTAAACATGACCCTCCAATGTTAGCAGTCTATATGTTCTCAATAGGGACTAGCCAGACCATACTAATTATTACATCAAAGAACGTCATGTAAAGTATAAAAATATTCCATATGATAAGGTATCCTACTATCTCAAGGGTAAAATCTTTACAATGGATAATTACATATGATCAGATACCTAATAGAGTATATAGAATCATAATTCCATAGAAGTGTTTGATATTGAGGCACAGACTTTCTGTTATTCCCTTAGATATAAATGAACGAGTTGTGCCTATGTCAAATAAAGCATAAACTAATGTGGAGGACACTAAAAGAGTACCACATATAGTAGATGGCATGACACTTTATTCCCTTATTATAAGATAAATTACATGTAACTACCCTAATCCATGTCACTATTTCACTACCTGACTACCTTGAGAAAGCCCAATCTGTTGGTGTTGTGAATCATTAGTCTGACTACCTCTGTCTTGACCACCACCATAGCCTGGTCAACTAGTAGTATTCTAGCTACCTGCTTGGCATGTTACTACTTTCCCAACTCCTAACTTTGGATAGGAGTATATCCCCAATTATTATGTTCTGATTAAAATAGTTAATAGAAGCACTAAATAAGCCTCATCCTATCATAGCCTCTACATTCTACAAAATATCATAATCATTGAGGCATCATGTGTCATGTCTTCACACAATACTAAAATATCATAAAGCTTTCAACATGAAGAGTTTGACTACTACTACCTCCCCAATAGCCTCAAAACTCTTCATTCATCTAGAAGAAGGATCGCTAGAAACTCAAAGTTCCAAATAACCATGAATCACACCATTAACATCCCTCAAATTAAACTATGTAATAATGGACTTGATGAATTTTTTTGAAATGGTAGTATGACTAAATAAATTTTCCTACGATCATATATCATATAACAGTGCATAATAAAATACCTTGGTGGTCATAATATCCTTACCTACTAGATTAATAGTGAACCGCTACATCTCAATTAATCAAGAAGTGTATTCCATATGAGTCATACTTTCCTGCTGTAGTTTTATAAATTCTCAAGATCTAGCGACCCTTAGAGCATGGTGAAAGAGATAGTTGTAGAAGAAGGTTTGGAAATCTAATCAGACCATATAACTTTAGTGATCTTCTTAGGTAATGACAGCTCACCACCACATAGTGTAATCATGGTGCATATACCATGAATGTTTTACCATCTACTATGGAGAAATCTAGATATTCTCAACTGTAGAAAATAAATATTTTATCCATTACTCTTTATGGTGTGGCCTTCCATCCCCTGAAAATGTGGGAGAATGTTATTGTTGGAACTCCTGAGTCAACTTTCCCATACTCAGGGAAAGTCAAACAACAACTTTAATATTCTACAATATACGTTGGAATCCCTCTCACAATAATGTATTGATTCCCATATCAGGAACATGAAGAGGTGTCCATAGTGGAACTTTAGGAGGAATCACTGGTGGCAGAAGGCCCTCTCCCTCAGGTGAATAGTAATCACCACATTTAGGGTTTATAATTAGTGGAATATGTGGATGCATGATAATAAAATTCTGAACACATTTCTAAATATATATTTTAATTAATGAAAACATTAATTATAGAAAACTAGGACAGGTTTATAACCTTCCTATAAAAAATTTAACCTCTTTGCCTTCTCCGAAATATATGACTAAGTATTTGAGAATGAACATGGTAGGATATAAGAACATGAGATACAAACCAATACCCAATAATAAGTTGATGATTGGTTATATGTCATGGTTTATAAAAATTAAGGAGTGTATTTTATTATAAAAGTAATATTCATTATAGATCTATAATTTTCCAAATATATAAAAGCACATTCAATGGTTGAGTTGGTTGGATTAGCATTTCCAATCCATAAGGTCCCATAGTTCTTATATACCAAAATATGGAATCCAATTAAATAATACCATAACATGTTCCATCACATGCAAGGAGTGGCATGTGGCTCAATGTTCCATAATTAATCTCTTAATGTGTCTAACATAATCTATAGTGAAAGACACTCTTAGTTTAATGAAGACACATTAAATTCCAATTATGATTTTTCAATACGTAAAAATAATGTTATCACATTTCAATATAAAATCATTGAACTATCAATATAAAACACTCAAATGTTTTCAGAAAATAGATGTTTCATGGAAAATTGAATGGCATATTGGACATATTGTGCCTATATTGATGCATGAAATGCACCACTATCATTTCATCATGGCTTGGTGAAATATATCACCATTATAACAATACTTCTATAAAAACAACATAAAATATGTTTTTCACCCAATAGTGAATTCATATCAACAATAAATGGAATATTCACTAATAACAATTTCCCATCCCAAAAAATGTTGGTTTCCCCTATACATGGGATAACTATGCCCAGAAACATGGTCATTTCAAAATTCCTTTCACTCATAGTCTCACATCTAATACAAAAACAATATTAAAAATTAAAACCTCCTAATGAAATCACTTTATAACTTCCAGACATCTGGTCCAATTAAACTGTGCCCCGAGTCGGGGGATCACATGGCCTCAAGCGCACCTCCTTATATGCCAGAGTTTGTAGAGTATAAGATAAAGTGTAAAAGTGGTACAATTGGGAGAATATACCGTCATCTCAATGTGTCCCAATAGAAATAACCATTGAAAAACAATAGTGGAATCATAATTGAACATATATAATATAAACATGTGAAAGTGTAAAAGATTTAACAGCTCAATTAATATCCGAAAAAACACTGGGTAGTTTCATATACATGGATGCATGCCATGATAATAAATAAAAGTGGAAGATGGGGCAGGCATATACAATCATTCCGTAGAAATTTATAAAAGGTAAAAAATATATGCACTAAATTCTCATGCATATCCTCGGTCCTCTTATCCTATGTTCCATTTATAGTCAAAACATTTCTATTACAAGTAAGAGGGTGATTTCCCTTATCTATACCTGAAGATAAGTAATAAACATAGGTACCAAAGGTGTCTCAAGTAGTTTGTGAGATAAGATCCATGTAGGCCACCACCAATGGTGTCTATATGTATTCCAATAATATCTTGTAACTATACAGCGTGCTGGTATAAATAAATATAAAGCAACACTGAAAAATAAATAACCGGCCATCTTAGTTTCCTTATGGATAACTAGAGTCTCTACCTACTTTGACTCATGGATGGGATGTGAGTCTGATAAGTGACAGTTGATATATATATATATTAATATATTTTATCCATCTATATAGACAATGTTTGTTTGGACAGAAGTGTCCATATACCTAGA
Source organism: Viscum album (assembly GCA_963277665.1). Classification (NCBI taxonomy): domain Eukaryota; kingdom Viridiplantae; phylum Streptophyta; class Magnoliopsida; order Santalales; family Viscaceae; genus Viscum; species Viscum album. Next base: position 536,292,372 of record OY728126.1, read on the forward strand.
ATACTAGATTTTGGTTAGACCAGGGCATACCTTAGTCATACATAACTAGTATGAATGAGCCAACAAGATCAATTAATAGGGTACATGCCCCAAATCTCGAATTGAGGGGTAGGAATCTTGCTCATCACTCTAGATTAGGAGTGTTCCATTATGTCTGTACTTGAAAAATGTGACGTAACACATCAATCCCACCATTCAACTACTGTAAATGGTGTGATTCATCTTGTTAAAAACCCCTTGTAAGGTATCATGATACTGTCATTCTCCAAAAAACCCATACCACCATACGGCATGATATATCAAGGATTAAACATAATTATAATGAAATTTATGATTAATTACCACTCATGTATCTCAATTTTTAAGTCCAATTACATTTAGGATTTATAATTCGTAATATGTTTTTAATAAAGTATGAATTAGTAGGCACGGAAGATACACCCCTTTTAATTAATTCCATTTAAATAATTCAATCTATTTAATGAAAACAAGACCAACATGAATAATCCATACTATATAATCAAAACAATTAATACCATAAAACCTGGAATTTCAATTTATAAATCTCATGAGCCATCTATATGGTGTTATTGTCAGTCATGAAATTCCCTAGATGGGATATTCCCTTCATAAGTCAGGATGAGAACATAGTATGTTTCATGTGTTCAATAAACAAATATATAATATATGAAATTAAATTTATAATCTATGATGAATTCCTAGAATGAGTTACAAGAAATTAAGATAATACCTAAAAAGGGTAATCTAGATGGCACACCCAAGGGTTTTCCATAACTGAGGTCAAAATACTCTAACCTATCAAACAAGGATCAACGTGTGTATAAAAGGTTTCAGAGATCAATATAATAAAAATAACTCAAATAATCAACGATGTTCCTCAAGTGAAGTCATGCGGAACAATAGAAAAGATATAAAAAAAATATTGGAGAAAATGATGAGAACACCTACAAAAGGGACTTTGATGACTCCTCATCTAATGGTGGCCTTAGGATTGATGTTGGGGAAAGGATCATAAACCTCAACAACATAATGTATCCAAAAATAAACTAAAATAGGAAAGGAGAGGATTTTAGATATAACTGATGGGGATCTGATGCTTCCGATAGATCATGAATTGGAGTCAAGACATATGAGTTACCTCAATGACTAGATTTGGTTTGATGAATAGAAAAAGATGGATAAGTATGATTTTAATACATTGGAGGAAAAAAGGAGAAAGAAAATAAAGGGTTAAAAGATAAATAACTGAGAAATGAATTTTCACCCTCAAAATAGGAGGTGAACGTTTTTGCAAAACCATGCGAAAATTGTGCTCAGGACACTTCCAAATGAGAGACCCCACATAGTTACATCACATTTTTTCCCAATCCATGCAAAACACATGTAAAATCACCCTATAAAAATATACAGTTTTTTTCATGGGGCATGCAGTTGGGGTCGTACGATTACGACCAAACTATATGGCCCCTACTGTTCCTCTGTCTCACCCCACAACATTATTAAAGACAATGCAGGGTGGGCCACATTGTTTCTAATAATAGTGATTTTAACTTTCATTTCAAAAATCTTAGAGTTTTGGGCTTCAAAAAAGACCCAGAAACCCCCATAACCTCTGTTACTACATTAAGTAACATTCTTTGGTCTATTTAAAATAAATCAAACAAAAAAACTAATGATATATATCTGTGTGTATGCATTGTTCATTACACCAACATAGATAATATTTTTGATATCATATGGGGACATGAAAATAGAATTTATTTGCTCAAATAAGGAAAATATTTTTAACCAGTAATGAAAAAATTGTTTAGTGAACATGTTAAATGTACTTGATTAGTTACATTATATTATTTTTTCCCGTATATTATAATTTTTTCTCAACTGTATTTATATTGTGAAAATAAAATCTTTCACTGTGTTGGAAAAACATATATTATCTTCCTCTAGTTTAAACCAATATACCAGAACAATATAAAAGTGATATTTATATTGGGGATGTTTTAGAAGGTTACAAACATATATGTCATGACCCATCCCATGGGGCCCATGTCGTCACTACACCATGCCCGCCTTCCATAGGCTAGGGGATGGCGACTAGCACCAAAGGCGTAATTCCCTAAAATAGAGAAAGAATTGCCTTTATAACCTATAAACACAAACACAATAAAGCACACAGCTAGATACGAAACAACAAGTAAATTGTATAACAAATGAGTTCGGAAGGTGAAATGGTCCAGAATACATGCCCAACTGGAATGTACAAGTACCAATGTGATACAATACAACTGAAGAAAATGGAAAGTCAGCTGCTCGGTCATCCTCTAAGGTTCCTACATAAATGGTAGGTACAAATCGGGTCATCAGCACTACTTGTCCATCCATCTCCTCCATGTACCGACTCTTCATAAGGTCGACCTTCAGGTATTGTCCAGTCCTGGTACACTCATCCTTAGTCAGCGTTGTCCGTCATCTGTATCCACCACAACAAGGTGAGGGCATAGTCTATGTAGGGGTGAGTAAAATGATACTCAATAGAGACCATGAGGCCCTCTAGTTCTCATCAAATCCATCAAGGATAAATAACCCAGTATGAAATAAGAAGATAACCTTACATATGTATATGCTCACACATATACCTATGTTATCTAGTATTCCATCTCAATCATGAGGAAAACACATAGGTTCTAACTCAACTCACATCAAGATTTATTCTGGGGGTAGAAACAAGTAACATTCCAAGTCCTAACATCGAACTCCTCAGCTACTGGAAAAAGCTTCCTCTATCGAGTAGAGTGGGCTTTCCACGACCCAAAGAGGCACTTCCCACTAACCTTGGACTGCTGAGGTACTCCTCCTGTCATTTACCATGGGTCTTCCATGTCACCAAGGCACTCCCCACCGTGGGTCTTCCACATCACCAAAGCGCTCCTCAATAGTCCTTGAGGTACTCCTCCTATTGAGTAATGTGGGTATTCGATGTCACCATGATGCTCCCCACCATGGGTATGTCGCATCTCCAAGGCACTCCCCACAGGGCCTGTCAAGTCACATCGAGTCGAAACGGTCAGCAGTTATCAAGTCTTAGCCAGCCATTGGGATCTCGCACTATGCTCGCTCGTCTCCGAAATGATATGCTCCACAATATTGTTGTTAGATACTACAAATGCCATAAAGTCCCATAAAAATGTTTCTCAACGGTCTGCCACATCATAGGGGCCTCAACGCAATAGAAGACACATCAATCAGACACCCGATCTGTGAGTTATTAACCATTTAGCTCTGGGGGCTCAGTTGGATTCATGCTCGATCAAAACTGACTATTCCCCATCATAATGAAAATTATAGTGGGGTGTCAATCAAATGGACCCTCTCACACCAAGATTTCCCGCCTCACTGATGGTTCGTCAAACAGATGTTTGGTGCCAATGTTATTGCCAAAGGAAGTAAATGGGTCATAGGGGGCCTGGGTCCGGTCTGACCCAGTCAGACCCACCCTACCCGTGAGGGTGCCACAAGGCAGCTCGGCTAAATGGGTACCACGAGGACGTCAGGTAGCTCGGCCTGACTCGGGGCGGCTCGACCGAGGATGGTATGAGTCTGTGGGGTGGTGGTCCGACAGCGAGTCTGCGGACCGGCCTCAGGCGGCGGTCCGGTCGAGGGGTGGCGGACTGGCCCTAGGGCGGCGGTCCGGCCACGGGTTGGTGGAATGGCCGCATGGAGGCAGTCCGGCTGCAGGGCGGTAGTCCGATCGTAGGGCGGTGGACCGACCATGGAGAAAGGTTCTGGCCGTGAGGCGGAGCTTCGACCGCGGGGTGTCACCTAGGCCGCGGTGGTGGCCACAGGGTGGCGCCGTTGCACCGCCTCTTTCATCGTAGCTGGTGGTAGTGCCAGCCACCGTTCTCATGCCTCCTCGATGTTTGAATTCCTACTCTTGTGGCTGACACCAAGGTCTTCTTCTTCCTTTGAGAAGGGTACATCATTCAAGAGAAATGAAAGAGGGTTCATGCCTTGTTTGTTTGGCCCCCACCCTCCACATTCGATTGGTAGAAAGAGGCTCATCAAGAACTTGTACCGTGAATGTCATATCCTATACTCCCACAATGATTGTTCCAAACCCACAAAAAAAATAGAAGATGCATATATGGGAGGTGATAAAAAAATAGAATTAAACCCATTCCTCATTCGCTTGATGACGTTGGTGCAAGATGGTAGTACGGTCCTCGGCTCACCATAGATGAAGATATCCCATTTCAGATGATGTCCCAAGGAAGAAGGTCAAAGGAGGTCAGCGTTCTTCATTGGCGAATCATTATTCGTTGGAGAGCTTTCTCTCAAGTTCTCCCAATCCTACTTTGCCAATACATTGCCAATAAATGAATAGACAACCAAATAAAATATGTTTATTTATTTAATTAGTTGGCAATCAAAGTTGGCTTAACTAATTAGCAATAATAAATGGGTTGTGTTGGCATAAAAAAATTCAATTTGGATGATAACAAGGGTTGGGACAATTAAGTAAGGAGGGTTGTCACAATTATTGTGGAGGAAGCTCAAGAGGCTCCTCCACATTAATGAGGGAGTTGAAGAGGATTAGAGCTCGGGTAGCCACCACCACCATAACCTCTCATGGGAGGTTATGGTCTGGTGATTCCCACTTCTGAAAATCCACATGGAGGGAGGTTACATCAAAATAAAATAAAACATGTGTTTTTTTTATTATTTCCATGAAAAACCAAAAATTTATCTTTCAACTTCGACCAAGTACCGTCGAGGTGAAAGTCTTCTTAAGTGAATACTGGAACTGCAATTTCAATGTTTCCCTCAGATTTCAATTTTGATTAATGGTTCAAAATTTAGAAAAACCCACTCTCACGTTTGCTGAACGTACCCAAAAAAAGTTCAGAAATTCATTCGGGGCACTCGGGGCCGCGAAACCATGCGCCGCCAATTTTTTCAGACTCAAAAAATTCCCATTTATTTAAAAACAATTACATAGAAATTCCAGGTCATTACAATATAGTTGAAAAAATACAATATTGGCATGGTGTGATACTGCTAGTAAAAACTATTAAGTTAAGAAAAAAAATCATAAAATTCATGTTTTGATTAAATACAAGTGGCCAACATATTGACCCCAATAATATTATTATAATCAGTTGAATTTTTTTGATACTAAAATACATGTGTTTATTTACTTTAATATGCATTATAATGTAGTTCATTCATTAAATGAAATAATTTTGGATGATATTACGGTTTCATTATGATATAATTTTTCTATTTTGGTATAAAATAGAATGAGGAAACATTATTTTACTCTTTATTATCCCTTATAAGGAATCATTACATAATATTATTACTGGATGAAATTTATTGTAACAGTCCCTATAAATGATCATTGATCATTTAAAAAATATCAAATAAAATGTTACCATATAGATATTGATGGGTAAGTAAAACCCAACAAACTGACCATATAAACCCATTGTAAACACAAAATTAAGGGATTATTTTTTATCCACAATGATTAGGATTCATTTATGATACATTTTAATTATTAATATTTTATTTTCAATTATCTATGTTAATAAGTTTTATTCATTATTTTTAATTAAATAAATAGAAAATGAGTACATAAAATAAACAGTGGGTATCCAAGAAATTCTAAGATTAACATAAATTAAGGATGATGTACACTTCAAATAATAAAATAGAATTTATTTTAAATCTATTTTAAATTAAATAGAGATAAAACACATAAATATTATGCTTCATTTGTCCCTAGGATGATTGATGAATCATAATTACCAGAAACTCTAAAATAATTTCATTTTATATTGATGAAGAAAAATCAAAATATAAATGAGAAAATATTTGATGAAAACTTACAAAATGTATGAGAATCATTTATTTGAAAGACATAATATATTGTTTTTTCTTATTTACAATAGTATTACCTTACAATGAATTCTTATTTTCCTATATATTTTTTCTGATGTAATCATAAAAATCCATATTTACTCTACTAGATTTACAAATACCTTATATAGATTTGAAGCATCTAGAACAATATGTTTGGGATAGAGGTACAAGATTCAGTGTGTCTCCCTAAGAAAACATTGATAATGGAAAGACAAATGTGGAGATATATGATGAAATGGAGAGAATACATTCATAGATAAACAATTTAACTAACAATATTATGAAAACTAATTTGATAAAAAAAATTATATATGGGATTGACAAGAATATTCATCAAATCTGCATCCAATACTGGAAGATCCATAACACCAAGATTTGTGGATATCTATTTCCCAAAATGGACTACCTTACATGATTTAATATATTTTTCAATAATATCTTCATCTAAATGTATAAAAGATAAATACTAATACCTTTATTTTATTAATGTTTAGTAAGGTGAAATTGATTATGATTAATATCTAACATCACCAACCAGTATCCATGTTTTGAGAATTATAATGTAAATTATTCAATTTTATATCATACAGAACAAAAAAACTTCTAAAAGTTTATTTGGCATTGGGAATTTTGGTAGCTCATGAGACAAGAACCGATCAACCTGTTCCCCTTGATGATCATGATTACTATGTGGTCAAACATTATTACATCTCAAGACACCATAAAAGGGTAGGGGTGATTTTGGGTGATTTTTATTCTTTTGTTTCATTTTATTTTTTAACACATTGTTAAGAAATCACTAAACATATCGTTTTTAGTTTCATATCCACCAAAAAAATTAAAAAAATAAGGAATGACCAAATAGTTTTACTTTATTCCCTACTGAAGTGCCCAGATCAGTGTGAATCACTGAGAGGGGGAGGGGGTGAATCAGTGATCCCTTAAAACATTTTACTAATTGATTCTTTATCAATTAAACCTCTATGGCTGGTTAAAGCCTCGATCCACTCTTCTTGTATCTCTCACCTTTCCTCGAATGATGCAGTAAATGTAAAGGCACTAGACACAAGGATTTACAAGGTTCGGCACCAAAGGCCTACTTCCTTGCCATGTTGATTATACGCCCCAACATGGTTTCTCCATTATAACTTGTTAGAATTACAATGGTCGATACAGAGTCCCACTGTATCTCTCCTGAGTCCCAAAGGAGGGTCTTTATACTGCGTCCCACAGTGTTACCAGAGTCCCACTGGCCTGCTCCAGAATCCCACTGAGGACTTATTCCGCCCTAAGTCTCACAGGGGGATTCTCCTGGTTCCTCGAGTCGCACGAGTAGCTCTTCTTCTTGTTCAGCTCTTCAAGTATCTTCAGTAGCCTGGGATAAAGACTACTGGCCTTGCTCTGTACCTCTGATCACTTGAGTAGATCAGGTCTTCTCGTCTTGCTCAGGATTTATCTCCTTCTTCTCAGGATGACCTGACTTCTCTCCAACTACTGAATAATCAGACAACAGATATCTTTAACTTCAGTCTGGTCCAGTCTCACAGAAATTCAACTTCATGCACTGAATGCATGGAAACTCTGATTCTTCAAGATCTTCTGGTCTTGGACTTCTCAATTGCACACAGCCTGATTTAGCTTTGTTCACGTGTGCACGTGCATGCATGCATGCATGCACTCCCCTTCTTCTCCTTGGTGTGATAAACCCACAATGGGTGTAAGTACTTTTAGCACACACACACCTTCTTCCTTCTTCACACTTTGTTCTTTTTGTTTACACACTCACAAATGTGTTGTTCTTTAGTGTGGGTATTGTTCTTCTTCAAAGTGTGCACATCACTTTGTACACACTAAGGTTCGGCCTCTACTCTTCGCACACACAACTTCTTCACTTTGTCACACACTTGAGCTTGTTCTCCTCTATTGTGTTTAACACCCACAACCCATTTTGTTTTATTTCATTTAGGTGTAAGCCTCGGCCTTCTTGTTTTTCACATACACCACTAGGGTGTGTTCTTTCACTTCACACAAGGCACTAAGGCCTCGGGTCTTCTTCCTTTGCACACCCACTGCCCGAATATCAAATAAAGGCACGCAAGGTGTGCTTAAGCCGCGCAAGGTGCAAGTGGCCTTCTTCTCTTCTGTCGCGCAAGCACTTGGGTGCACAAGGCAGCACACAAGTCCTCGGGTGTGCAAGGTGCAACACCGTGGGGCTCCTTCCTCCTGCCGCGCAAGTGTGCAGGCAGTGAGGGAACTTCCTGTCACGCAAGGGGTAGCGTGCAGGGGACTTCCCTTCACCTCTTTCGCACAAGGGATGAACAAAATGGACTTCGCGAAGCCAAGGGTGGCTTCGGGCTGCTTCTTCGCGCAAGTGGGTTGCGCGGAGCTCTTACTTCGCGAGGCACAATGGCACTCACGGGACTTCTCTCGAGTTTTTCAGCAAAGGATCAGCAAGCAAATTCAGAGCCTCAGGTGCTCCTTTTATAGGCAGAGGGATGCCAAATCATCCGCGTGAGATATCTCTCGAATTACCGAAATTCTTGGGTTTTCAAGATTTTCTAAATCTTGATATTTCCTCTGTTTCAACGCGGGTTCTTTCTCTTTGTTTTTCTCCTCCACGTGCATGCGACTTAGAACGCATATACATCATTCCTTCGGTCCAAACCGTGAAAAATATAAACCTCATGGCCTCGCATCCCCGGTTGCTTTGGCCAACCTCGAATTCTCCCATACGTTGCATGCATGCCCAGTTTTATGCATGGATATGTTCAGTAGGGCCAGAAGAACCGAATGGAGCCTTCGGTTTGATCGGAGGTGGATGGGAACTCGATTTGGCTTGCTCGTAGGGCGCTTGGTTCGTTGGTGGCTGCGGGAATGTGCGGGGAGGCCTCAGCCGAGATCTGGGAAGAAGATAAGCTAGCACCGTTGGATCTTTGCATTTAATGAAGCCGGGCGGTCGGGATTAGATCACGGGCGGCGTGATGAGATGTGCGGCGCTGATCACACGCGAGATCAATAGTGCGACTCATATTATATCCTTGAGAAATTTCCGCATCCCACATCGAATTGGCGGCCAGGTTTTCCGCGGTTTATCAAACATCCGCTGCCATCCATCCCACAATTGAACTTCTCCCCTCACGGTGCCGCCCCGCACTGTGTTCTCTCTACGGGCGCGCTCTGCGCCCTCCCCTGCCTCTCGAGGGCGCGCTTTGCGCCCACTATGCACTCGAGCGCGCTCCTCGCGCTCACGCTACGCAGGGCTTGACACTCCCCTGCGTGGCCCGGGGCTTATACACGGCCCTGGCCTCTCGGGCTGGTCCCATGGGATCCCCCTTGGGTGTGGTGACCTCGAGTCCCACACGTGCCTTGGGGTTGAACCCATAAGGCTGGCCCTTGGTGGCTTCCTTTTTTCTTGAGGAAACACTAAGTACTTTGTATACAAACAAAGTAACCAAGTGTAAATGCCAAATGCCACTTCTTCTTCTTCTAAGCCATTCTTTCCATTTCTTCTTCATGCTTCTTCCACAAACTTCCTCAATCTTCTTCTTCAATAGAATTCCTACAATTCTCTTCAACATTGATTCATCACTTAGGAATGGAATTCCCGAAGGTTCATCTTCAACCATAGCTCCTGAATCAAATAATTCTTCAACATGTTCTTCGTTGATATAATCAGAGATCAAGTTGGATCTCCTTCAGATTCATATGCACTAGGAGATAGTGCATGGAAATCTTTAATCCACTTCATCCACTCAGTAGTTGTGGATGGATCTCCTCTTCTCCTCATGCATTGTTAAGACAATGCATGGTCTTCTGATATTGTTGTGACATTGTATCCAGTTGATACAAGTTCTTTGAACTTAAAGATCAGCTCATCAATCGTCTGATGTTCATAGAGAATGTTTCAACCACAACATCCTATGTCACTTAGTGAATCTCCTACGTGACATGCATCTTAGTACCATGGCCATTCTCCTTTCCTCACCAACACCATCACATCCTTTGTCATTCACATATTGAAACTCCTTTACATCCATCCATTCATTCCTTGACAACAACATACCTCATTGACAAAAAATGCAACATAGTGTACTTCAATCTCCCCCTTTGTATTTGTTGGAAATACACTAGAGCACATATGAATGGGTCAATATGTGTGCCAATATTTCTCCCCCTTATTGGCAATCAAATGCAAAGGTGTGGTGTGGTTCTCTTTCAAAATTCTCTTCCTCCCTTTGGAAAGTATTTTCTTGAAAAACACTGAGAGAGGGATGATGTCACATGTTCTCTTTAGCAAAGAACCTTTAGTAAATCAACTCTAATTCTACTTGGGCTTACCCGGTGTAGAAAACAAGAGTGATGTAACCAAGGTACTCAATGTTGTCCAACATTCACTGTACATGTGAGATCATGCTCCAAGGGGTTTGAAATTTTTCAGATATAACAATTAATTGCTAAATCCTGCACATACTTCACAAAACTCATTAGAAAGTTCAGTGCAAAGATAAAGCTCCCCCTTTCATCCATTTGCCTTCAATCAATACTCCCCCTTAATTGACATGATGAATACAATTAAGAAACAAGGGATGAAAGTATGATTGGAATACCTTCACTTTTCTCAAGATGGTATTAATCTCATAATCCTATCTTCTTCAGATTGGCTCCCCCTCAAGGGGTGCACTCCATTCTGTCCAAACCATCCTCCAGTTGAGAATGATCATCATCTTCAATTCCCTGCAATGTTAGCACATGTAAATACAAGTGATTAGGGAATAAGATGGAACCTCCTTGGTTCATAAATGTGAACAACAAGGTTGAGAAGATTCTCTCAGCCGAGATGTCCCATTTTCACCATTCTTCACACTTGCACATCTGATCTTCAATGAGGTTTGTGCTGGTGTGGATCTCAACACCTCCTTAACTTATTTGTGTGTGACTCCTCTATTTCTAGGTGCCTTCTGAGCACTAGAGTCTCCTGGTGCAATCTTCATTCTTTTGAAGAATCCCTTATGAGCTGGAATGAATATCATGCATTTATCACTAGTATGTCCAGCTTGATTGCACCTCACACACAGAACTTGATCTTCATGTGAAATATTTTTCTTTCATTTTGCCTTAGCAATTTCCAGAACTTCATCTTCAGCTATTTGCAGATCTTTGGCAAGTTGCAACTGATTTGGCCATATGACTAGTAAGTCACTTGGAAGTGTGGACTTAGTTCTGGATATTCCACATGGTTCCTTCGATGCTTTCAAGCTACCTTTCTTAGGCAACTTGTTTTCAATCAATCCCTTCTACTTCTTCTGGATTGATTGTCGTTTTGAGTCCAGTCTGCTTCTATTCAGTTCCATGGCTTGTTCACAAAGATCCATGGTATGACCCTTCTTTCCACAGTAGAAGCATGTTTTCTTGGTGGTCCTTCTGGATGCATCGCCCTTCATGGACATAGACTCCAAGGACTTCTTATACTTTTTCAAAACCTTCTTGGGAGCATCTTCAACTTTCTTCTTGCTTCCCAAGGATTCCATTTTAGCCAGGTTCAGTGATCTTCTCTTCTTTTTAGCTCTGGATACAGTTGGAGATTGACATGTATCATTTTGACGACTTTTGCAATCATCCCAGATGTTGTCAAGTAGTCCAAATCTATTTGCAGTAAACAGATGTCTCTGGTCCTGTGGATGCTGCTTCTTTTCTTCTAGATTTCTCCCCCTAGGCATGGGCTTCCTCTGTGCTTTGGCATTCAGTGGATTGTACCAACAATCCTTTGCACAATGCCCATACTTGTTACAACACCAACATTGACCCACAAATCTTGACTTTTTGATTCCTTCTGATTGTAGGGTACTTGTCTTGAATTGTTGTGCTGCTTCAGGAGAGCTCTCTTTCTTCATTGTCTTCATCCATACTTGTTTGGAGTTTCTCTTCCATCCTGCACTATTTGTGGAAACACAATTAGAAGCATGATTACAAGATGGTTTGGATGGTACCTTCTTTTTAGAAGATGTTTCCCTTTCATTAGAGGATGTCATTCTTTTAGAATCATCCTGCTCAATGCATACTTGAGTAGCAACATTTCTACTTTCAGCTGACTGGGAGGATTCAGCTTTGGGTGATTGCAGATTTTTCAATATCACATCTAGTTCTAAGCATTTCATGTTAAGGGAGTTCTTCCATCCTCAAAAGTTCTTAGCCTTCCTTCCCAATTTTCTTCCAGCTGTTTCATCTGGTCTTCATGCACTTTCTTCATTTCTTGCAATGAATTGTCCAGCACCTTCACCATTTTGAATTTCTCTTCTAGTTGAGCATCTTTGACAACCATTGAAACTCTGTGCAATTTTTCCAGTGCACGGAAAACTTCTTTGACCATTGTCTTAAAGAATTATTTCTCAGAAAGGCTTCTTTGCAATTCTTCAGTAGTGTCTTCATATCTTTCATTGCAAAGAGATACTATTTCATCTTTAGCCTTCACCAGCTTTCTATGAGTGTTGGTTATGCCAACCCTTTTAGCCAACTGATCTTCCATTGTATTGGCTTATTCTTCTAGCTGTAATTTTTCTTATTAAAGATCAAGGATGCCTGTAGCTATACACATTGCCACTTCCTTGGGGACTGTCTTATGAAGATATTTGATTGCACTTTGAAGATCTTTCATTGTTCCAACTTCATCACAGCTAGGACAGGCTTTCTTCATCTTCTTTGCCTGTTTCTTCTTTCTATTTTTCTGAGTCCTGGAAGATATCTCCATTTGAGGATGGTCGCTCATTTCCTCAAATCTGCACTTCATAAAGACCCTCTTGGATCTTTTAGAAGTAACCTTCCCTCTGATACCAATTGAAGTGCCCAGATCAGTGTGAATCACTAAGAGGTGGAGGGGGTGAATCAGTGATCCCTTAAAACTTTTTACTAATTGATTCGTTATCAATTAAACCTCTATGGCTGGTTAAAGCCTCGATCCACTCTTCTTTTATCTCTCACCTTTCCTCGAATGATGCAGTAAATGTAAAGGCACTGGACACAAGGATTTACAAGGTTCGGCACCAAAGGCCTACGTCCTTGCCATGTTGGTTATACGCACCAACATGTTTTCTCCATTATAACTTGTTAGAATTACAATGGTCGATACAGAGTCCCACTGTATCTCTCTTGAGTCCCATAGGAGGGTCTTTATACTGCGTCCCACAGTGTTACCAGAGTCCCACTGGCCTGCTCTAGAGTCCCACTGAAGACTTCTTATGCCCTGAGTCTCACACGGGGCTTCTCCTGGCTCCTCGAGTCGCACGAGTAGCTCTTCTTCTTGTTCAGCTCTTCAAGTATCTTCAGCAGCCTGGGATAAAGATTGTTGGCCTTGCTCTGTACCTCTGATCACTTGAGTTGATCAGGTCTTCTCGTCTTGCTCAGGATTTATCTCCTTCTTCTCAGGATGACCTGGCTTCTCTCCAACTACTGAATACTCAGACAACTAATATCTTTAACTTCAGTCCGGTCCAGTCTCACAGCAATTCAACTTCATGCACTGAATGCATGGAAACTCTGATTCTTCAAGATCTTCTGGTCTTGGACTTCTCAATTGCACACAGCCTGATTTAGCTTTGTTCACATGTGCACGTGCATGCATGCATGCATGCACTCCCCTTCATCTCCTTGGTGTGATAAACCCACAATGGGTGTAAATACTTTTAGCACACACACACCTTCTTCCTTCTTCACACTTTGTTCTTTTTGTTTACACACTCAAAAATGTGTTGTTCTTTAGTGTAGGTCTTGTTCTTCTTCAAAGTGTGCACATCACTTTGTACACACTAAGGTTCGGCCTCTACTCTTCGCACACACAACTTCTTCACTTTGGCACACACTTGAGCTTGGCCTCCTCTCTTGGGTTTAACACCCACAACCCATTTTGTTTTAGTTCATTTAGGTTTAAGCCTCGGCCTTCTTGTTTTGCACATACACCACTAGGGTGTGTTCTTTCACTTCACACAAGGCACTAAGGCCTCGGGTCTTCTAACATTGCACACCCACTGCCCGAATATCAAATAAAGGCACGCAAGGGGTGCTTAAGCCGTGCAAGGTGCAAGTGGCCTTCTTCTCTTCTGTCGCGCAAGCACTTGGGTGCACAAGGCAGCACGCAAGTCCTCGGTTGTGCAAGGTGCAACACCGTGGGGCTCCTTCCTCCTGCCGCGCAAGTGTGCAGGCAGTGAGGGGACTTCCTGTCACGCAAGGGGTAGCGTGCAGGGGACTTCCCTTCACCTCTTTCGTGCAAGGGATGCGCAAAAGGGACTTCGCGAAGCCAAGGGTGGCTTCGGGCTGATTCTTCGCGCAAGTGGGTTGCGCGGAGCTCTTACTTCGCGAGGCACAATGGAACTCACTGGACTTCTCTCGAGTTTTTCAGCAAAGGATCAGCAAGCAAATTCAGAGCCTCGGGTGCTCCTTTTATAGGCAGAGGGATGCCAAATCTTCCACGTGAGATATCTCTCGAATTCCCGAAATTCTCGGGTTTTCAAGATTGTCTAAATCTTGATATTTCTTCTATTTCAACGCGGGTTCTTTCTCTTTGTTTTTCTCCTCCACGTGCATGTGACTTAGAACGCATGTACGTCCTTCCTTCGGTCCAAACCATGCAAAATATAAACCTCATGGCCTTGCACCTCCGGTTGCTTCGGGCAACCTCGAATTCTCCCATACGTTGCATGCATGCCCATTTTTATGCATGGATATGTTCAGTAGGGCCAGACGAACTGAATGGATTCTTCGGTTTGATCGGAGGTGGCTGGGAACTTGATTTGGCTTGCTCGAAGGGCGCTTGGTTCGTTGGTGGCTGCGGGAATGTGCGGGGAGGCCTCAGCCGAGCTCGGGGAAGAAGGTAAGCTCAGCACCGTTGGATCCGTGTGTTTAATGAAGCCGGGCGGTCGGGATTAGATCGCGGGCGTCGTGATGAGATGTGCGGCGCTGATCACACGCGAGATCAATCGTGCGGCTCAGATTAGATCCTTGAGAAATTTCCGCGTCCCACATCGAATTGGCGGCCAGTTTTTCCGCGGTTTATCAAACATCCGCTGCCATCCATCCCACAATTGAACTTCTCCCCTCATGGTGCCACCCCGCACCGTGTTCTCTCTGCGGGCGTGCTATGCGCCCTCCTCTGCCTCTCGAGGGCGCGCTTTGCACCGACTATACACTCGGGCACGCTCCTCGCGCTCACGCTGTGCAGGGCTTGACACTCCCCTGCGTGGCCCGGGGCTTATACATGGCCCTGGCCTCTCGGGCTGGTCCCATGGGATCCCCCTAGGGCGTGGCGACCTCGAGTCCCACAAGTGCCTTGGGGTTGAACCCTTAAGGTTGGCCCTTGGTGGCTTCCTTTTTTCTTGAGGAAACACTAAGTACTTTGTATACAAACAAAGTAACCACGTGTAAATGCCAAATTCCACTTCTTCTTCTTTTAATCCATTCTTACCATTTCTTCATCATGCTTCTTCCACAAACTTCCTCAATCTTCTTATTCATTAGAATTCCTACAATTCTCTTCAACATTGATTCATCACTTAGGAATGGAATTCCCGAAGGTTCATCTTCAACCATAGCTTCTGAATCAAATAATTCTTCAACATGTTCTTCATTGATCTAATCAGAGATCAAGTTGGATCTCCTTCAGATTCATATGCACTAGGAGATAGTGCATGGACATCTTTAATCCACTTCATCCACTCAGCAGTTGTGGATGGATCTCCTCATCTCCTCATGCATTGTTAAGACAATGCATGGTCTTCTGATATTGTTGTGACATTGTATCCAGTTGATACAAGTTCTTTGAACTTAAAGATCAGCTCATCAATCGTCTGATGTTCATAGAGAATGTTTCAACCACAACATCCTATGTCACATAGTGAATCTCCTAAGTGACATGCATCTTAGTACCATAGCCATTCTCTTTTCCTCACCAACACCATCACATCCTTTGTCATTCACATATTGAAACTCCTTAACATCCATCCATTCATTCCTTGACAACAACATACCTCATTGACAACAAATGCAACACAGTGTACTTCACCTACAATGGGATTGTCTAAGGAAAACACACATAGATTGATTATTAGGTAAAAATCCATTAATATTCACTAATTTAACATATTTTATATTTAGTCATAGTCATTCTATACAAGAATATAATTCTATACAATTTTATTTAGAGATTAACAAATTACCTCCCTTGGATTAATTTCACAGATTCCTCTACTATGAACTACTTCATATAGATGCCTTCTTAGTTTACCGTAATATGTTCCTTTCAATGTGGTCAAGAATGTGTTTATTGTTTTATATCAATATGAATAGATTATGATACTATAATTCAATCCATAGTCTTTATATCATCCACTGGTAAATCACCATTGCAATATTTTTATTCACCTACGTGGAATAACATAGGTTTTACTACGGAACGTTTTTCTACTTACCTTTATTAGATATATTCATTCACTCATTTATTCTTCAATCATGAATTTTTATTATTCAAAGTAAATTTTAATCAATTGGGGGATAATTATGTATTCTTATTTAATCTTATATTTCTAACTCCCTTCACATAGGAGTAAAGACTCAAGTTATATCAATATAACAACCTTTTCAAAGGTAAATTCTCCAATGCATATTTTCCCTACTACATTTTTTATTTCCTTTTCTAATAATAATGTGCATGACACTTCCCTTTCTCAACCAATTATTGTTTAATTTCCTTCACAAAAAATTTATTTCATGCATCTAGGTTGTATTAAATATCACTCAAATAAAATATCTTCACATAGCTATCATCACCCAGATATGTCACTTATGTAATGATTAGACAAAAATATTCTCTCAACCAATCCTTGATGGAAGATAGATCCCATAATCATTCTTATTACATTTAATTTATACTAATTAGGTTGCTACCAAGAATTTATAAACCCCCCTCTTAACACTTTATAAATCTCTCCACTCTCTGATTTTCACTGTGCATCGTCTATACATATCTACGTCTACAGTCCCTCACTATTATGGATCTCTTAGATATCATAAAATTTACTACCATAGAAACTTCTTACAAACACACAACTTGAGATATTAACAACACTTAATAATAATGATTATTTACTAGAAATAAGATCCTTTACTGGGTCAAATATACTTTAACTAACGCAAAAATCTTTATTTAGTAGTAGAATAAACATTCAAATTACTTTAACAAACATAAAAAATCAAACTTATATAGTACATATTTGTATTAAAACTAATATAAAAATATAGATAATTATTGACATCTAACAATGCAAAATCGTAATCTCTAACTTAGATCACCTTGGTTCCAACAGACTCCCCCTTTATATTTTTGTCACCTAAAGTAAAAGTCCACTGTACTGAAAAAATTTACTACTCCCAAAATGAAGCCAATTATTTCATCCATCACTATATGTATATGTAATTATTTACACATGTTAGGAAAAAATATGTCAAAAAATATTTTATATAATATTTTGTTCTTTATACCGGAACATCCACTTCATCGATATTGATCAAATTTATATCACTTCTATTCCACATGGATTATATTTCCCACTATATTTCATACAATGTACACCCATTTATATGATAATCAACATAATGGTCCCACATTTATGGAAACATTCTCATTCTGTTGTGGTTGTGTCCATTTAATTTTAGGGTATTTCTCTACATTCTTCAATAAACCTAAAGACAAAATACCAACCAACCACAAAACACATCATATAATTTATTAGACACGAAGGGGAGATAAAAAATATCGAAATCTCTTAAAAATGTGGGAGGTGTATAAACATAAATGTTTAATATGATTTTATCAAATGATGGATTGGATAAATATTTGTTCTTAATATCATTCACTTTCTCATTATATTTAACAAGCCTCATTTTTATTACTTAGTGTTCTATCTTTTATTTGATAAAGTTATACTAGATATAACTATTTTTAATTTTGGTGTACTATATCTAATTTTAAATGAGTAAAACCAAAATATTTTTATCAAATAATATAACCATTCACTGTTTTAAATCATTTCCATAATCCTCAAAACATTTTTACCTATATAGAATATGACTGTATACTATAGTTACATAAATTCATTATACTTCTACATTGATCACAATTTTTTTTATTTATTCTTACCCAACCATCCAAAAACATATCATCCAACAAATAATGCTCCACCTTATGTGAAATTTTGTCAATAATATTAACATCCGTGTTAAAAAAATAATAAAAAGATTAAATCATGATAATTACCATAATTAAAGAACATGAAAAAATCGGGAGTACCCTAGATGTGCATCATGATATTCTAACCAATACTACATTATATTTATTTGTATGAATTTGAAAATGATCCACAAATGTAGTTACAAAAATAGAATCTTACTATTTTTATATCAAATATATTTATCATTTTATTATTCTCATATATAAGGTGAGATCCACATTTTTTTCATCTTTATTCATTAAAAGCTTTGTTCTAGCCGTAATTAATGTTTGAATTGATTTAGAAACATGCATTTTGAATCTAATTAGTATATATTTCACATAATATTTCTGATAGATAAATTAGTATCTCTCATTATAAAATCTCTACAGCACTATAAAATCATTTAGATCGCCAATTCATTCCATGTAGACTAGAAACATGATTTTTTATTCCATGGTTGTTTTAATATAAAGATTATTATCAGAACCACCCCCTTTTTAATTGAAGATTTTTTAAGTAAAATTCCCAATTATTATACTATTCTTGTGGTCCTTGTATTAGTACATATAAGAACATCTATACAATTTATACCTTAGATTCATAATTTATAATCCAACACCCATTATTTATCTAATATAAACCTATTATTAAATAACACAATTCCAATTTAGGATTTCAATATCCGTCTGAATGATCATGAAACCTATTTGAATTCAAATCACTATAAAGACACAGATCGACTCATGTTCAGCATCTAGGGAAAAAATATTTCCACAACAGATCCATTAGTATTTACATAGAATTTTAAAAAATATATTAAACTTATTTTAGATCATATATCCATGTCCATCAAACATATTCTTGAATATTAAAAACATTTTATTACATTGAGAATTTTTAGGCTTCTTTACATGATCCCATGTTTTATTTTTGGATGTGAGTTCAGTTATTCATTCATAAATCTGACCCTTTATTCATCTATTTTTGAATATTTTAATTATGATGGTGGCATATTAAATATAAAGATAGACTGATCTACTTTCCCCATTCATTATGTAATTTTTGGAGAAGTTTTGTTTACAAATATATAGTAAATATCAAATTCCAAGATCTTATTAATCATCCATGTAGTTGAAAATTTTTAATTATTAATCATATTTTTCTCATATTCTATCACAGAATCTTCATAATTTTTTAAAATTTATACATCCACAAGACTTGTTCAATTATAGAATCATCAACACACAAAACATCATTATTTGAACATCCATAATTATTCATGTCTTTCCTCTTTGTGATTTTTATTTCATTACTCTCAGCAATTTCTTTTATCCAATTATTATATAATATGTAGTATATTTTATTTTCTAAGTTTCATAGAAATAATCCCCCATTAGCTTCATATACATAATTCCCTAATTATTTTATAGGTTTTAAATATATCATCTTTTTTTGGAGACCCAAAAATATTTTACCAAGGGTTTCTTTTTAAGATTGATTTTATATTCTATACTCACTTCCCATGGGAGTATCACTACCTAGATTTTTGAATACATCACAACATTTAATGCTTACTTACAATAGTGCTGAGTTATGATTCATTCAATAAGTATTGTTTTGCCTATATTATTTACCTATAAATTTCATTATTGAAAAAAATTATTATATTGAATAATTTAATTAATGGTGATTAATGATTTATTAAATCTTTATTTTGGTATATTTGAAAATAAACATATGTATATTCGATTCTAATATTGTATCACAAAACCTTGATCGTGTGTGAGGTCTCATCTTCAACACTCATTTGATAACTCATCATAAATCAATGAATTTTCTTTTAATCTGCGTA
Source organism: Viscum album (assembly GCA_963277665.1). Taxonomy (NCBI): domain Eukaryota; kingdom Viridiplantae; phylum Streptophyta; class Magnoliopsida; order Santalales; family Viscaceae; genus Viscum; species Viscum album. The sequence continues at coordinate 536,312,421 of OY728126.1, forward strand.
AACATTTCATAAAACATTATACTATAATCATTAATAATTATCATGAAATACCTATTTACAAATATTCCTATAAAATTCATTGTCCCATATAAATCTATATGAATTATGTCTATTAGATCTAATCCCTTTATCTTTTTTTACAAGTAAGTATTCCCTACCAAATTTCCTTACATATATTTCTCACATGTGTTTTCATGATATCATATGTAATTAAAAATAATTAATATATTATTAATCTTAAATTAGTAATATATAATCTTTTGGTGAATATGGAATAACCTTTAATGCCCCAATATATTCTCCTCTTCAATTTTTAGAATTCAAGTGTATTTTAACATTCAACCAAACACAAGTTACCATTATTCCTCCTTATTTTCGTGATAGATTTATTACACATGGATTTTATTACACATCGTTTAAAATTATATATAAATTGAATTATGGACTCAAAAAATTTACAAAATCTCTATTTGTTATGTCTAACTCCATACACATAAAGAAATTTTTTCTTATTTAGCTTGTTTCCTTATAATCATGCATTTTTACTCTTTTTTATTATATGTGATTTGTTTTTAATGAAAAATATTATTCTATCAACTATTATATTCACAGTATTTAGTATGTTCCAATTATGTGTTTTATAGATTGAAAAGAAAATAACAATAATATATATGATTTTATAATATCTACCATTGAGTGTAATCTTCACTACATTATCGTTCACTCTCTCTATTATTCATTTCCTTAAATTAGAATCCCTCTTATAATGAAACATATTTTGGACTCTACTATTTATCAATATAAGCATTGGTATAATAATAATATTATTAATCTTCCAAAGCAGAGTATATATTTCTCAATGAAACATTTTTTATTTTTTTTCATTCACATTACTCACACTTTATTGTTGTCAAAAATTAAAAAAATTTCTATTAATCTATAGTGTTATGTTTGAAATTTTTATAATGAAAAAAATATACAAAGAAGGAATTTAATTTGTGGTATTAAGGATATGGTCTCATTCATATTTCATGATTTCAGGGTCATTTATTATACAAATATCTCTACACCTCTTCATAGAAGGATGTGGTGTGGACAAGAAATCCATAGAATTAACATTTTATAAGAGAATTTACCATCTCTATTTAAGTCCTCCATAATTCTATAGCCTTAATGAATATATATTTTTGGTGTTTAATCATTTAATATTTTCCAAATGGCCCAAAGTATTTCATTTTTTATTTATTTTTTATAATACCCCTTTCAAGGGATGCAGGGGAACCCTTACAAGTCCCGAAGTATTATGGGAAACTTTACATGACCTGTAGATATTAGGAAATCATCCTAAATAACAAATAATGGAACTAAACTTCCCCAAAAAGTATCATGATGTCATCTCACCACCTTCACATGTTTGGTCAGCTATCTATCATGTGCATATCTATAGAGACCTGGTACCTATGGCAATGTGATGACCTCTTAATCATTCGTTTCCGGTTAGCTTTTCTCTGGTGAATGTGTCTAATTTAAATCTTGTTATAAAAACATTTTCTTTATAATATATCTAGTTTTATTTTCATTTTAATGTGTCTCGAAGGGCTTAAGGTGTTTGGAAGGCCATTAGGTGGCTCGAAAGCCTTACTAGCCCGAAGGTCATTGGTGGACTGAAGGCCTTGAAGGACTTGAGGAAAAAACTGGTGGTCAGAAGGCCCAAATAGATGAATAGTTCCTAATACTACAATACTGAATACTAACTTCTATATCACATTTAGAAAATAACATAGTTCAATATTAATTTATATTTTTCTCAAAAACATTGGAGCCACATTTGGACCTTTATAATAGTTCTATAGCATTGAAATTTTTGAAGTGTAACTTCTTCATTGGATATTTTTATTTCACATTGTACTAAAATTTATTTATGAGGGTAACACACTATTCTTCAAGGAATTTAATATTTTATGTCTTTTCCTTTTGATGAGAATTAGGTTTATCAATCACCATATCATGTTCTTTGATTTTTATATGGACAAGCATAGGTTAAAATGAGTTTATTTGACATTTTTATTTATCTTATAATTGTTTTTATAGTCAATAAATATCTTACTTGAGCTAATTAATATATTCGTAATATACTTTCAATATATCTCTATCATTTTATTTTTATTTATTTTAGTGACAATAAATTTGAGAGAAACATCATGTTCCACTTTGAGATGAACCTCACCTTATATATGATTATATCTGACTAATTCAAAATCTTTTTTTCAACATTATCTTTCATGGAATATATTTTATCTCAATTGAAATTGTTTTGAATATCCTCAAAATATTCAGCAACATGATAAAAAAAAGATAGCTTTCCTTTGAATCTATATTTCCCCCTTCATAACATCCTTTAGAAAATAGGTAAATATTTTTCACCTACATCCTATTCATATTATTCGCCATTAAAAATATAAATATTTTTTATATATTTGAAGTTGATTACCTTATTTGAGTTAATATATATCCTTTTATATTAACACACATTTCACATGCATCCAAGATACTTTACATATCATCTAGTGAGATATTTTCTATGTTATTTTCTATAAGAGTTAAAATATTTGGATTTTATAGATGTGGAAACATTCACATGATCATATTCATAATTTCAATCTATTTTATATTTTCACTATGTCCTTGTATTTATCTAATGAAAAGTATAATTTGGTTGAAGAATCTGTGAATATTTTCATCATGAATCATTTTCATGTCATAAAACCTATTTTGAAGCACTTTAAGGTTGGATTCATTTAACTTGTGTCCACCTTCATTTATATTATATAGTTCATCCCACATGGAAATAATTCGAGAGTAACCAATAAATTTTATATAGATCTTATTTTACAATGAACTAGATAAATCATGTTGAGACTTGGAATCAACATCAAGATACTTCACGTCCGGTTTAGTCATGAAAAATAAAGATAAATAAAAAATTGAATCACATGTAATAGAGAGGAGATTGTTTTTCTATGTGACCCTAAATGTGACCTCATATTTTTATTTAAGATTTTATAAATGATAAATTGTTTACATAAACTCTTTTATTATTCAACTATATTCAAAATAAGGAATATTTTCAATGATAACTTCAATGCAAGTAATCATGGATATGTTTTGAATATAATTTTTCTTATTTTTGAAACAAAAAATCTGGATAAGTGAGAATCCATGAGTATAAAAACACATTGGGAATAAATGAGGACTAAAATTCCATCACAATGAGTTGTAGATGAGATGGGGTGAATTATTGGGTCAATTTTTATTTTATTTTTTTGGGATCATTTTCTAATATAGGTAGAACATTTTGAAGTACACATCTTTAGTTTGAAAAAAAACAAAATAATGAATATTTAAAAAACAAAAGGGAATAATAGTTTATATGGTTCAACACTAAGTTCTAGTACAATGTTCACACAAATAAAACTATGTTGATATACTAGATTCCACTAATACTCAAAATTTATGAGGATATAATTTTCAGAAAAAATCATTCCATTCTATGATTAGTAATAATTAATTTTTTTTCTTAGATTAGTGAAATACCTCCCATGAAACATGAACATCCACTGGTTGAATTCAATCATATATTTTCTTTAGTCTTGATTCCTTCACATAGGGTTCCCTAATTAAATGTTTCCCGAGTAATCTAAATTATGTATGTTTCTTTCCACATTTATTCTTTCCCTATCTATATACCATTTCATAAATATAGTTCCATCCAGTGGGTTCAATTGAGTCTTCTAATTTATATCTCTTCGCCAATCTTCCTTCAATTTGGATTTCTCATATCAGACCTTTTCCTGAAACATAATTTACAAACATAATTTTTCACAATTATGTTAAATCAATAGCATTCCAAATACCCATTTCATGAAATTTCCTTCACCTAGGCTCAACATGTTAAATGTCTTTTACAAGACGTCATTCCACTCAGATAGGTTCACATATATATATCAATCATCAAAAACATATATGTTCCAATATATTCACACATATGTTTCTCTTATGTTCATTTTGTGTAAGTATATTTTTTTAAGTGACCCTTGTGTGATGGTATATACCTTAATACATCTTCCAATTTTCAATTCAACATAATTACTATGTTATTGTATATTTATATGTAAACCCAAATTCTTCACACACCCCTTTTCTATTTTATTTTTCTAGAACATTGTTTTTAAAGCTATACTTCCCTATAAATTACTACTAAATATCTCTTAGATAGTGTTAAACATTCTATTATAGAATCATTAATCTACCACTCTCCCAAAACAACACATAACATTGGAATAATATGACCTTAAGCTAATTAATGTTACATGAACTGGAATAAAGTCATATCAAATATTGTAAAAAATCAGCCACTTCCCCAGGATCCACATTTCACTTCCTCTAAAAAACAATAAACTTCCAACTATTGTAAAACATATATTTATTCAAATATATTAAAAATCTTTGAAAATGATTGACAATAAACACAACAGAACACCCATCTCCAACTAAGATAACTTTGGATTCTACAAACATCCTATTTTTACTTCAGTTTCATGGTCATATATTCATATTAAGGTACATGATGACAATAAAGTATGTAATTTAAAATATTATTTAAAATTTTTTGTTATTATTTTAGAAATGTGTTTGAAGATGAAATTTTTTATTATCAAATGAGGAAATGAAGGGAAAATTAAATTCTAACTTAATACAAAAAAAATGGATCAACTAATATATATAAATGACATAACGAGGTTACATTACTTCACCAATTGAAATGCAACATTTATTAAAATTATATGTCCACGAAAATACACTTATATAAGTTAAAAACATTGAATACATTGAATAATAAGGAAAATTTGATTGAGAGGTCATTACTAACATTTATATTCTTGATAATATGAATGATATTCTCATGTATTAATATTTCCTATACAAGTTTATGTCTGATATATGCATAAGAATAAATGTGATAAGATAAATTTATATTCATTATTCCTCAATTCACTTCAATAAAAAATAATATTTGGATGAAGATAAAATTTTAGGAAGTGAACTAGCCATAGTTTTTTAAAAGAAACCAAAAATTCAATAGGTACTTCTTAATAGATAAAATGAGGGGGTATAATGATAAATTTATCTTCCTATGTTAAAAGTGATACATCAATGATAATGGTGTAATTTCTTTATAGTAATTTTATTATTTATCCTTTAAATTTACCTATATGGATGGATAATCATTAATAGACTCTCGTTAATTATGTATCCCTCTTCAGTATGTAATTGACATGAATAAAATGAAAAATATAATATTATTTACAGGGTTCTCCCTTAATATCAGGGACAACTAATTTTTTATTTTGGTTTTATTTTTAGACATATATTTTAACTAATTAATTAAAACGATTACATAAGTGTGGTTAGGTGAAATCTAATGTTCAAAACCTAGATGGGTTGGGTCATAATGACCCAAAACCCATGGGTAGGTATTATCATTTCCCATTGACATCTAATAATAAATATGTATACCGTTTATAAACTAGTCCTTATGTAATCCTACTTCTACTCTTCTATTAATGAGATATCAATTACACTCCATGATTTATTTTCATCAAGATATAATATCTTATTTCTAAATTCACGATCATTGATTAAAAGAATATATTTATATAAAACACCAATACATTTTGATATCACTTACATTATTTTTAAAAAAAATAGAATAAAAACTATAGAATGAATTATAAAATAAACAATAACACATTATTCATTTCCTTCTCTATTTTCATATTTTGGGAATCTCTACTATATATTGTTGTCACAATTTAATTACACATTATTTTTTCTCAAAAAATTTCATTTTAACCAATAAATAAAATATATTTTAAATTTTTTTGGATGAATGATTTTTCAAAATTATAAGAATTTAAAAAATAATCACAACTTTCTACTCTCCAAAAACCATCGATTAGTAATTTTATTGAATGAATTTCATTCAAAAATTACATTTTCAACCACCTAATTCTGAAAACTGAATTTTTACGAAAATAATGATGTTTATTGTGAAAATTTACCTTATAGTATTCATGTTTCATAGAAGATATAGAATATACTATATAATATCCTAATGCATGTATCAATTTCACAAACTCTAGGTCTTCCCTGATTTTATATCGGAAATTTTTATTCTATTTTATTACTTATAAAAATTTACAATAGATCATTATGGAATATACCTTGTTCTTACAAACATTGAATGGTATCTCATACCTAGTCTTATTCAAAATGTGTTCTTTATGCCCACAATTTAAAGATAATATTTTCTATTATTATAGTTTAATCATAGTATAATCACTAGCAAGTGATATTTTTTATTTTAATATTAACACAACATTATCAGATTTAAATTATATAAATATCATCCCAAATATCTTCTAACCTGATTTATAATTATTACTATAAAATATTTTGTAAAAAATAATTTCTTACATATCATAGTCATATTATAGGATTATTTACACTTACTCCATCTGATGATTGATATGAAATATTTTTATACTCTTATACTTAGTGTACGAGTTATAACTTTTCAAAACATTGTTAGAAAAATTAAATAACATTTGTAAAATGTTGTATATTCAATGGAATCTCTTAGAGAAATTATTAAATGTATACTTCGGATAAAATTCATACAAATCTAACTCATTTTCCATATTTTACAGTAATTTTTTAAAAAATTATCAACCATATAAAAATATAAGTATACATGAAAGTTAAATACTTTTTTAATTTATGAACTCTGAGAAAAACATTTTATATCATGTTCCTTTTATAATTGTCATGAATTTACATAGAAATCAATATTTTATTAAAAATTTCTCAATATATATCCTAACAAGATCAATAAATCCTTAAACACTTCAATATATCTAAAAAAATGCAGAATCATTTTAAACCCTTAAAAACATTATAAACCTGTTTCAATGATTATCACTCATAGTAAAAGTAGTGCCCAAACTCTGACAAGATAACATAGAGGGGGAGGGTTGAATCAATGAATCATTTTCATTTATTTTAATTATTATATTTTAATAAACCTTTATGATAGGTTTTTATCATGATCCAATCATTCTTTTTGTGTCACCTTTCCTAAAATTAATATTTATTTAATAAAGGAAAACACACAATTATTTACAATGTTCGGCCTTTAAAATGTACTCTTTTACAGGTTTAGATTGAGGTTCAAAATGCTAATTTCTAATCTATAATACACAAAGTAATAAAATAATATATATATATATAATAATGGAAAAATATATATTTAAATATCTAGTACCCAATGATTATAAGATTCATATATTGATGAATTCCTAATAATAGATCCAACCATTTGGATCCATATTTTGGTAAGAACTAGAAAACTCTTAATATAGTATTTATAATACCTCCTGATAATTCATTAATCCTTCCCATGAATTCCTTACATTAATTAGTCCTTTACTTTTGTCTTGTTTTATATAAATCCACCAACCTTGTTATTCTTCATGTCCAACCATCCATATTTCTTTTTTTTCTTTGATGACTTGATATTTCTCAATCCAGTATAGCAGCTGCAAACATGGCCATCCTATCAAACACCTAAAATTTACTTGAACTCTAGGATTTTAATCTTCCAGAATATATAACCAATTTCTTCATTGGAATTCTAGGTTTTTGGGTTTTTAGGTTATGCTCCATGGAATATAGTCTGGTAATGGATTTGGTGTAGATAAAAAGTTTTGTTGTGAGGGATTTTATGGTGTCAAGGTTTGAGCTTCATCATGGAGGGGAATTTATTTGCTGTGAATAGAAGTTATTTAGCATAGAGGCTTGGGGTGGAATTTTTGTTGTTCTTGGGAATTTATCATTGTTTTGGCATGGTCACATGATAGAAACATGGAGTCTTAGAGTGGTAATTGTTTTAGGTCTATTCATTTTCATAGTAGTTATTCCACAATTTCGGGCTACATCATGGAAATTTTCTTGGTGGATGAAGACTCTAATGTGGTAGTTTCTTCTATTCTATAGTATCATCCCTAGTTTTTTGGTTGTGTGGTGTGGATCACATAACATTTCTTGGACACCGATTTCATCATCCCTTCTAAGGTGTGTGTTTTTTTCAAATTCACCTTGATCTTATCCCTTATCAGCCTTTTTGTGTCATAGTGAGGGGACTTATGCCATGGTGTTATGTTCCAAATAATCCCTATAAAATCATGAACCCCTCAACCCTCATCAATATTCCAACTATTCTACATGTTTTTGGTTTTCCAAAGTGAATTTTTGAGAATTATTTCATCACATTATATTTTACGCCAACTCGATACATGGTAGATCAGTCCTTGGTGGTTAAATGCGAGTTTCAATCTTTTATTACTAATGTAGTCTTCTTCTTATTCTTATAGAGATGATATTTTTCAAGGGAACCACTTGTTTTGGAGTTATTTCGGTACGATAATTATGAGTTATTCTATGTTCAAGGGCTATCATGGGTTTCACATTGATTTTTTTTCTTTGTAAATGACATACACATGTTGTACCTTTCAAAAATTGTTTAAGAGTATTTTTTGGAGGTAGGGAATCATTTTCATTTCTTCATATAGGAATTTATAAGGTATAATCTTTTTGTTATCCTTTTAAAAGATGGTATAAATCAACTTAGTAAAAAAAATTAATTGGTTTAAAAAATACATGGTAATGGTAATGTAAACACTTGTTTGACCACTTTTGATGTTATTATTGACGAGTATATACATGCTTGACTCCTTTGCTAAAAATCATATGTGTTGGGATTTTTTGGGTGGTATTTGATATGATTTATCATCATTTTTCTATGATTTTCATTTATCACTTTTAATTAAATGGATAATCAATTATATATGTCAAATGAAATGATCTACCATAAAAAATATTGGATTTTGGAGAAATATCTTTGACATAAATTAATTAATTCCCATGAACCTGAATTATAAAATATTGGGAAGCTTAAATGTGTTTCTATGTTTGGTTTTTCTTACTGTTCTTTCTTTTGTTGTGTGGGATATAGTGTTTTAATGGTGGGGAATAGTGAGGGTAAGGTAAATGTTTGAAATTGATGTGAAGTTTGGTTGGCATGCGATGTAATGTTTGATAAAGTGTAAACTTTTTGATATGGTATTTCAATGATATGTTGTTTTGTGAGAGGGAAATTGATGCGATGTGTATGGGATGTTGATTTTTTGTGGTTATGTGATCATTTCACGGTATTTATGGAATATATTTCAATAATGAAACTAAAATTTATTGGATGGAATTACTAATAATTTCTTGAAATTAAATGGAAGGATTCGTTAAAGTGGATTATTATTACAATTAAATGAAAGGGATAGATAATTGTAATCCCATTTGAAATGGGATAATAAATAAATTCTATTAAAATATAGATAATGGTGTAATGTTTCTTATGTTTTTAAGCATTCTTGTGTGGTTAAATTTATTTATTGGGGGATGAAAATGTATCATTGGTTGTTAGGCCTTGGGGAGATGTTGTGAATGGGGATGATACTCTTGTTATGAACCTATATGTTGGGAATTTGTTTGTGAATATTATATTTTTATTTTTATTTTCATTACTATATGACACCCCATTGATATTAATCACTCTTTTAAAACACCGAAATGTTGTTAGTGGTGTTTTTCTCTAACATCTATATAGCGAGGATGGATAGATGAATACATCCTCTACACTTCTCTGTCCTCTCATTGATTTTTCTATTCATGGTATATAATGAAAATAAGTAAAAAACTAATGAGTGGTGATATTCGATGACATAATGAGGTGGTTCATGGTGTGGGTCATACAATATAGGAGGATGGAAAGAGAATTATGTATTTAATGTTTATGATACCATTTAATTATAGATATAATATTTTGATTGAGATGTTATGGTATGGGTGAGGAATTTTCAAGTGAGATGATATGTGGTTTCTAATGTGTGTCGAGGAAGGATTTGATGTCCAGTTCCACATATAGTTCACAACATGATGTAGTTTCCTAGGTGTCTTTGGGAAGGTTTCTATCATATAGATAAGAGTATTTGGATGTATGAAATTCATATGTGAGGGTGAAAAATAAAAATAAATTCAATGTTGTGTATCATATTTTAACAATATGATTATTATTATGTTACCATTATTAGATATGTTATTTGGCGACCACGACTTTATGGGGATTGTATTGGTTAGTTGACTTGTTTTTGTGCTGTAGGTTATGTTTTTTCTCACATGAGTATTTGTATGCTATTTATACACGTTTATGAGAGAATTATGTTCTTATTTGGGTCATCCTATGTATATATATACTATTTCTCATGATTTTTAGAGGACTTCATGGATCGTGTTGAACTATAATAGCTTGGACATTGTATTATTTGATGCATCTCAACCTTAATAATTCATTTGTGTGTTTATTTATAGAATCTACGTGTTTTTTTAATATAGACATCCATAGTGGGATAGTTTTTTTCCTTTACACAAATATTATGTAATCATGTATTGTGTTTGTTTTTTATGATATCTCTTGATCCTATAATAATATAGAGGGTAATTCATTCCATATGTGATATTTTTCTACCCATGGTAATTGTTTCCAATATAGGGCATTCAAAAGGTCTGACTCTAGGGTCATTATATATCATCATTCATTATCATCCTAGCATGGGTACTATTAGAGAGTGGGGCTCTTGAGAGTGTTGTATCAAAGGATTTAGTTGATATATAGGATAAGTTTTTGAGTTAGTAACATGGATTGACTAATGATCTTGGTTATTTGTTATAGGATAGAAAAGTCCAACTATTAAATGGGATTTCAGGCCCCCTAGGATCCGATAAAATGAATCTGATACTACTGAACAAATATGTTGTGTGAGATCACTTACAAGGTACATACCTGTGGGAAGTACAGTAATCATGATATTTTATGTTCTTATCATCACATAAATATCTTCCTACATTCAAATGAATTAAATTTTCCATAACAGATAGCCATATAAATTTTTATAGGAATTCATTGATACCATTTTCATCAATGGCTCTTGGACATCATATACATGTTGTTTATGTTGGTGATTTATAGTAAGATCACCTGATTGAACACTAGTAGGTATATTTTATTGAGGAGTTCGATTACTGGTTGAGGATATTTGATTCCCTTTCAGAAGAAATTTTCATCTATGTAGAAAGGAATCATTTTGATCTTGAGATTGAGAACTAGTTGGAGGAGTTTAAGATCTCCTTTAGTGTGGTCTCATCTGAAATATAGTATTGGGTCTCATTGGTTGTTTGTTAGATGATAGGTGAAACATGTAAATGGTTGATGTTGTATTTGGCTTAGAAAAAGTAGATATATGTTTTATGGAAAAATTATTTAATGATCTTTAAGATGAGTTACGATCATCAACCATGAAGGTGGAGAAGAGGTAGGAATTTATCACTCCAAAACATGGTAGTATAACTTTTTAGGAGATTGGGATCTTGTTCAAGGGTATTTGGAATTTCACCCCTGATCTTTTTCCTAATGAGGATTATCATGTGTGTCATATTGAGGGGAAATTATTCCCATCAATCCATTATGTTGTTACTCTTTTAAAATATCAAAAATAATTAGATATTTATATTATGGTGGAGGTAATCAAGAATATTCCCTCAAGAAGAGGGTAACCATGATATGGGATCCATTAGAGTTCCTTGAGGAGGAGATTTGTTAGAGTCATGTCTCTTTCAGTGAGGCCTTTGAGGTCTTAACTGATGGGGATCCAACTATAGAAGATTATTTTTAATCCTTCCATGGATAATGGTTTTCATGGTTTTCTATATGTATTTAGAAAGGTTTTATTTTTTTTGGGTAGAAGTCATCATCAGATTCAGTTCCCAATGGTTCATGGAGCTCAGTAGAGCAGTGTTTTTACGTTTTAAAATCAGAATCAACAATTTCTTAAAAAAAGATGTTTTAGGAGTTGGGGAAGTATGCATATTCTCTATCAATAGGAGATAGGGAAGTAAAAGGATGACCTTAAAATGATCCTCAACATTGGGGACCTCAACCTATGTATTGTTAGGGAGGTGTTGATCAACAATAAGGTAGGGGGTCCAGATGTAAGAAATTGCAAGTGGGGGAGGTTTCAACATCAGTGGGGACGTAGATTTATCTAAGAATTATTTTATTACCACCCACACTAGTTTTCACATTATTTTAATCTAGAACATAAAAATACTTTATTTCACCCTCTATACTACTTGCTTTAGGACTACACATCGGGTGGGTGGGAGTTTTACCTATTCAATAGGTGACTCATTTTCATTTATAGATACACATTTACTCATGTTTTGGTATATCACGGTTGGGATTCACTTTTGGGATGTTGTGGGAAGAATTAGAGAATTTGAGAAGTAAAAAAGGGTTATGCATAGTTGGAACATGGTTTTCCCAATCCATGTGATCATACAAGTAAATCAAGAACCCATTAGATAGTGGAGTTTCCCTAGTTGGCACATAGTTTGTCAAACATTGTGCTACTTTGGAGAAACCATGCACCACATAAATAGTGGAACAAGGTTATGTTAAATTATTTGAAAAACTATGTAGCCCAATCTAGGAAGCAATGTGTGTGGGATTTTAATCCACTAAAAATTTATAAAAAAATCCCCAAACCCCCAATATTAACACTTATTCTCCCTCACCAAAACCTAAACATATTTCTACAATTTTTTAATCTCTCTAAATGATTCAATGGATTCTCTAACAGTTTTATTAAAGAATAAAGGATTTAAATGAATGACTGTCACCTCCCTAGCATGTGTTTTATTCCCTAATTGGTTCACTATTTTTTTCATTTCTATCTTTTTGGATTAAAAAGATTGATTTCTTCCCTATTTTTATATATTTGAAATATAGTTTTTGATATATCATAATCATTTTATCTTGATCGTATGTTTTAGTCCTAGATCTTCTATATCTTTGATTTCTTGATTACTCTTGTTCATATTTGGGGATTTCAGTTAAGTGAATGTTCTCCAATGACCTTGAGGTAGGTGGTATAATTGCCTAGTACCATTGCATTCATTATTATTGTGTGTATATAATTGTGTAATTTCAATTTAAAATCATGGAAATTTTATCTACAATGAAATTAATTAATTAGAAAATTATTCAATGGGATTGTTAAATTAGTGGAATAATGATATTATAAAATTCGTTAATTAATGGGATTTGGAATCGGGTGAAAATGATAATTAAAGGGTTGGTTAGCCTTACCATTACGTGTTAATGAATTTTATGATTAAATTTTTATAAATGGATTAATGGTGAAATGTTCGTATTATTCCATGTGAATTAAATGATGAACCATGATTGTTTGATTATTTGTAATGGTGCAATGTGATGTGAATAATTAATAATAGGGTTAATGAAATATAACCTTTTAAAAAGTGGTATATGTGAAATTTATGAAATATTTTATGATGAGTGTGGGACATGGACTGATGATCCAAATAACCCAATGTGATAATGAGTGTGGGACAGAGACTAAGGATCCAAATACCAACATGGACATGAGGTGTGGGGTAGGGCTTTATTATCCAAATACCCATGGGGTTCCAGACATGGTGTTCTAGACCCCATGATATTGGAATTGGACTACGGATTCATGTTGCCATGATATGAAAGTGAAATTAAATTCAGAATGAAATTAATCAAAGAATATATTGTGATTCAATATTATATTTGGTTTAGACTAATTCATGGGATGAAGAAGTTATTGATGGTTTGGGTTTTAACATAAACAATGAAAAATATGTTGTTAATTAAAGTATAATGAAGTTTGATAACTATTGAATATATTTATTGTACTTATTTATTTATAAAAACACATAAACTATTTTAGACTAGATATTATTATAGATGCCATTGGTGGTGGATAGCATAGTCGTACTCACACCCTTCTCAAGCTGCCTGATCAGCTCTTAAATAATCTTCTCGTTTGTAATAAATGATAAACAAGAGAGCCCTATGTAAAATGGCTGAGTTGGGATAAATCATGGATGATGGAACCTAATATGAGGTTGGGACCTGCTTAGTGGTTGTGTTAGTGTGTCTTTAATTTCGTTTTTCCAATTGAAACATGGCACATATGAACCTGGACATATCCTTTTCTTTTCTTGGGATATTATTTTCTTCCTTTGGTTTATCATGTGATGTTGGTTTGTATTGGTTTTGGAATTATTTGTTTTATTGTTATACATCTGTTTTTCTATTAATTATTAATTTCCACTATGTTGATACATTGATAAATAGTGTATATTCTAACAATTTTATCAATATAAGACCATCACTACTAGTTAGCATCCTCAGGTGTATGGGGATTCATGACTGGGTCATGTGACCAACTGTCTTGGAGAACCAGAGTGTGATACTTGTGTTGGGATATTACAAAGTTCCATTAAAAGAATATTTTCTTTTGTTTTATTTTGTATCATTATTTGGGTAAAGGTAGTATAGGAAACTAGGATAATTTGGGCCTTGGATATGAGAACATTAATGGTATTAGTTAACCCATTTATGAAGGTAAATCCACGTACCCAAAGTGGGATAGATGTTATTAATGTTTGTTGTTATAGTTGGATGTTATTTCACCTTGGATGATATAATTGATATGTGATGTTATAAATTTTTTGAGATTCACATCATTTCTTGGTTTGGAATTAGAGATGTGTATACATGCATCATTTTAGGCAGACAAGATTGATGTGAAATAAATCTGTTTAGGTAGGCATTGAAAATATGTTTTTAGGTAAGTTGTCAATAAAAATATTTATTTCATTTCCTATGTAAATTAAATGAAATGTTTCCTAATATAAAATTTATAATTTAAAATTATTATAAATATGGAAAATGAAATGGGTGTATTTTTGATTAATTAGTAATTTTTAATATGAAAAAAAAATACCCAGTGTTATCCATGACCTTTATAAGGGATGTATAATGTAAGTGATAGTGTCGTTGTTTTGATTGTGTGGCAGGGTATAGTGGATGAATTATTGTGGATTTAATTAAGAATATATAGTTAAACATGTAAATTTTATGTAATGTGTTCTAATACACGTGTTTGTAATTTTCGAGATATGCCTCCATGACAACGTTTTTTTATTTTTCTTTGATATGAGGACATGGTTAGATATGTTTCTCATACAATAGAGCCAGAGGCACTGATAGTTTCAGTTGAGGATACTTTGGAGTAGCTCTGAGAGATCATTTCATACTTTATTAAATTTAGGAAAAGATAACTAAAGAATGTTATTAATAGTATGTATTAATTTAAATGATATTTCATGTTTTAGTACCCAATGACTTTCACTAGAGAGGGTAGACCTGAGGCAGGTGAGATCGGGATTGAGTCTGTCTAGATGATCCTTGACCACATTGAGATTTCTACTGAGAGGGAGTCAAATTGGATTCTTATATTTCTCATTTTAAAAAGAATCAATTATTGTGAAATCCAGATTCAGGATAGACACCAGTATAATATGGGGTGGAAGGACGTTTAAAAGGATTTCATGTAGAACTTTTACCTTCAGATTCTTAGGTAGAAGATGGCCTCATAATTTATGAGGTTGACCCAGGGGAGTATGTTTTTGACAGAGTATTCTAATCAATTTATAAATTATCACTAATTTTTTAAATCATTTTCATGATATGAGGCTACAATGATGAAATTATTTCAGTATGTTCTTCAATGGGAAATCAAGGATTGGGTTAACATATTTGGCTGATGAAGTTTTCTGAGGTGTTGAAATAGAAACTCATTTCTATTGGGGAACCTAAAGGAGGATTCAAGTGGAGGATAGGTGGTTTCTATATTCTAAACGAGGGGATCTATTTTTGGGAATATGAAGCATATCTTTCAAAACATCAAACATGGATATAACAAGTGTAGTGACCGAGGGCAAGGATTAGTTACTAAAGAAAATAATCAAGTGATTTTCCACTAGTGTGGTAAACTGGGTAAGAATCATAGATAGTGTCCCTAACCACCATTATAGTGTGTAGCTTATGGTAGGATGGGACATATGCAATGGGTTTTCTGGAACCCATGATATATGGGTAATGTTGGAGGAGTTGTCGCTCCCAGGATTTTGAGTTTCAATTCTTTATATTTTATGTTAGTTTCTTGGTCGTTTTCTCTAGATCTAGGTGTGATATGTTTGAAATTTTGTGGCATTTTTTTTCTATTCATGCACTATCTTTCTCCCCTAGGATCCCCATATGTACACCTTATATTTTTTAGAAATTGGTAATTTTTTAATAGACAGAAATGGGTGCACAGTTTGCTAAACCATGTAAGCAAACCTTGCATAGTGTCAAGTTCATTACAAAAAATTTGTAATTCCAATTTTTCACTTATGGGAATAACCCTAATGCGCCCCTTTATTCCGCCCCTTTGACCATGATATCAATGTATTGTTACCAATATCATTAGGAACAAAAAATTAAAGGTGTTTTTGGTGGTGAAACGTCAATATTTCTTTAAGTAAGTGAATTACTTCATTACTTCTTCCATTTATAATGAATTTTTCCCTCATACTTGATTTTCCAAATTTCTCGTAACTAGGGATTAATACCTAGTTATTGTTTTTGAGTTTTTGGGTTCAATATTCTTGGTTATGGTTCGATTTCATTACCTGGTAGTGCGGAGGTGGTGGAGATGATGTTTTAGTCAACGATTTGGGATTTGTTCATCTAATGTATGAGATTCTATGTGTATGAATTATTTTATGAGTTATCCTTTCTTGATATAATTCCTTAGTATCTTAGTTATTTGTTTTTTACAGTGTGAAAATGATTTTTTATGGAATTGGTTAAGTGTTTAATTTTAATGTTGCGTTTTTTCGAAAAACGTGTGTTTTCCTTGTGCAACTCATGGGGTATATTTTGAGGTCATTTTATAACATATAAAAGTGTTTTATTAAATGTTTCTAGGTATTAAAATTACAATTTTTTTGGTATTGGGTGAATTTGGTCATGGATGATGTTTTCCAAATGGATTTTGGGGGTAAAACCATTATAATTCTCCTAAGCGTTGTTTTGAAAAAATCTCAATTAGTTTATTGAGTTACACAAAGTCTGAAAAAGATGTCTATGTACATTTTAGGTGGGTTTATACTCTTAAAATGCGTTTTTGAAAGAGAATGTAATGATTTATAATGTAAAACGTTTTGAGAATGTTTTATAAATTGTTGGAAAATTTTTGTAAATTGTGAGACAAATACATGAGACATGTTTCTGGGTTGTTTTTGTGTAAATATGATGTTTAATTGAATTTGAAGTGGAAAAGGGAATTATGTGACATGCATGTGGAATTTTAGATGTGATTGTAATTTGGAAATGGAATTTTAATGTGCAATTGGTTTTTTATAACATGTGGATCTTCATTGATCACAAAGAGGGAAACCTGGGTATCAATGTGGGTGGACTAGGACTAGTATGCTAGTGATCTGGTAGTGGTCTCTTCTCTATTTCACATAGCATGTTTTATAATGAAAATACTAACTAAACTATGATGATGTTAGAGACCAATAAGATATTGGGGTTTCCAGTCCTAGTGGATTGTGCCTGAGAATGTTATTGATTATGAATACATTCACATCAATATACGATGTACCTTGGGGTGCACAACTATCTAGTGCATAGGGGTGTTCATGTGACTAGTGCTCGGTGGATATTTTTTACTTATTATCAACATATATTGTTTTTTGTTGGAAAACTCAGTAAGATGTGTGTTTTATTTAAAATCATACATTCTTCAAATTTTCCCTCCTTAAAACTATTTTAATTTAATGTTTCATCTTTTAGAAATTTTTTCCAAAAATTTATACTTTATAAAACAAGAAATATTATTATCTTTCAATATTCTGTCTCATGGAATATATTTGGTCTGAATCCTATTGGGATTATGATTACACCCTACTCAAACTTTATGGTGAATATAGACATGATAATGATTCACATATGTATGGGAAAGGTCCTTGGTGATGACAGTTTGGGATTATATCATATTTCCATGGGGTGGTGTTTTGTAGACTGATTAGGGTGATGTTCCCTTATCGTGTGGTGGTTCTAATGTTTTACTTTATAATCCTTCATATTTGTATCCCCCTAGGTTCTTGTTTAAAATATTTGTTTAACATATGATTTTTTATTAAGAAGTGGTTGGTTTGAATTTTCGGATTTAGTTTATTTGTCATTGTTGGTTGTCTAGTGTTTCTAAACATAGGTAAAATGTTCCCAAGACATTATTTATTATAAATTTGTACTTTTTCATGCCCGTGGGTATTGGGAACACACTTTGGGACATGCCATAGTCTAGGTTGGGTGTCGATTTAGATTACAACCTGATTTGGTTAATGAAAAAATGGTATTAGAGGAGGTTCGATCAGTTAGGCCATGTTCTTATGGGAATTGTTTTGGGTAGGCCAAAGCTTGGATTGTCAGATATCGATGTAATAGTAAGGAGTAAGGTTCCTATACCTTACACCTCATGGAAGGACATGAGTTACCTAGGGATGTTAGGTCCCATTAAATTCTTTTGTTTACTGTGGTTGTTATTAATATGGTAAATTAAATAGGAGTTTGGCCAATGGTCTCAGTGAGCTATTAGGGTCTTAAAACCCATGCGGAGTTGGGGATGATGTCCTAGAACACTCTATATGAGGGTGGTGGGACATGAGTATAGCCAGAAACCATATTTATGAGTCACCCATTGAAACTAGTATCCCCTTGATTCATTTGGTATCTTTATGGGTCTTATAAAATCATTGTACAAAATCCATGTATGATAATTTTGGAAATAAAACATTAAAATGAAAATGGTTTTTCGTGGATGGGGTTCAGTTGATCATGATTGTATATTTTCTATTTAATTATGTGGTTAACTAAAATTAATTGTTAGGGAATCCTAATTTATGTTAAATATGGTATTGGAGATTTATTTTAAATGGGATTTTAAAGTGGGAATGGTGTGATTTTGAGAGAGATTGAAAATGGGATTTCGAAACTATTTTGAATGAGGTTTTGAAAAGGTGTAATTTCAATAAATGGTCATTGTGTAGGATTATATTGGATTTTTATAATCCTAACTTGAGGAATCATAAAATTGATGGTTTGGAAAAAAGGGGAGATTCTAAAATTGGTTTTAAAATTACTTTTTGAGTTGAATTAAATTTTTTGAAATTCATGTGTACGGTTTAAGAATTAAATTATATTTGGATTGTAATTTATTATTAATTTTATTTTCTGAAATTAAATGTGTGTTTTATTTGAAGGTATGTGCTTTTTCAAAGTATATTTTTTGAAATTTTGAATTGGTTCTTGATTTTGTGGTTATAAGTTTTATGAAAAAAGAATTGCTAGTTTAATGTCTTGGTTTTGAAAATTGGAATGAATTTTTCTTTTAGCATTGGGTATTTCTATAAGAAACCACATGAATGGGATTACATGGAAAGATGGATGGTTAATGGAATGACCAAATGAGTGATGAGGTGTATCTGAGGAGGGTGAATAGTGTGGCAAATAAATATTCATGTATGAGGACCATGAGATTCCATTGGTGAATGTGCTAACATCCAACCCCATTTACATTCAATGAAATGTTTTTAAGGAAATTTTGAGGCCTTGATAATTTGTGTTTGGGTGGTGTGTAAAATGTGTTTTGTGAATATTGATGTGGGATATTTTTAGTTCTAGAACCTCTCTTATTTGAGTAATGTTTCAGATTTTTATTTCTTCATTAAGATGGTTTAAAGTGTTGGATGGTGTTATTTTATGAGAATTTATTTAGGAATCCCTTGCGGCAGTTCCCTTCAAATGTTCAATTCTATTTTGTGGTATTTGACCAATAGACCAGATTTTGGGCCCTTAGGGATTCGTGATGTCTATGGTCCACCCCCATAAAGAGTCATTGAATGATTTATGTGAAGCCATGGGTGATTCACCATTGGATGGTCCTCCAGTTGATAAAAGTAAGGACTCCATTATCATGTTTTAGGGTTGATTTTATCTGTCTTATTTTTTCATTAAGTGGATAATCTAGTTGCAATAGAGTGGTTGTCAAAGGTTGAATGGGACCTTACCATGTAGATTATTTTAAACGTTAGTTTTGGTTGGGATTATCTAAGTATGGTAATGCTTGCGGGACGGGTGAATTGTGTAGTGTCTTTGTTGGTTTGGAGTTTTGTTGAACAATCCTCTTACAGTGGGAGAATAACCATTGTGGGAGTCACCCAATTTAACCTTTGTTGGGTTTCTTTTGTCAACATGTGATTGTTTCTTAAGATGGAGAGTTCATATGGTGGGGAGACCCACCATGGGTATCATGTCCATTCCTTGGGAATAAGTCTAGGGTTTCAACACCCCTTGTGGTGGGGAGGCCATTCGGACCACCCCTTATTGGTGTCTAGGATCTATCTTAGGAAAATAAGTTTTCCCTTATAGTGGGGAGTTTTTTTGGACCTCTACTTTTTGGTGTTCTGGTTTAGTCATAGTTGTTAGTTTATTTCCAATGGTGGGGAGTCTATTCGGGTCTCCCTGTGTCGATATTTTAGTTGAGACCCTACTATTGGCTTAGTGGTTGGTTGTATCGTTCGTAGCTATCTAAACACCAACTTATTTCATGGGTAATAGTTGGTATTGGAGCATTCCAAATGGTTTTGTTTTAGATATGTGGTGGTGACCTCATTCAAATTCATTGTTCGTTTCAGGTAAATTGCTTGATCGTCATCCAGTATTGTTTAAGGTGTTTTGTCTTGGGATATCATTCGATTATGTTTTCCTATTTCAATAATGTGGTGTAAATTTTGGTTTGTGAGAGGATATTTTGAATTGTTTGTCCACCTAGATGTGTTTTTCCTCTATGTGGTAGGTGACGCATATAAGAGGAGTTATTCTTAGCCTCTCGAGTTAGCTCATAGCGCTCTTTTCTGGTTAGAAGTGTCCTTATTGTATTTTTGTCTAGATCTACATTTGAACATAGAAATATTTTTAATTTTTGTTTTTGTATCTATAATTAATTTGAATTTATGGGGGGTAGAAACTGTTATGGTTGGCAGAATTGTGACACTCTTGTTTGTGAGTTTTACTTCTTTCCCATTGAGTTCAGGTTCTTGGTCATTTTATCAAGAGCCAGGTGTAAATTGTTTGAATTTTTTGTTCATTATCTCTCTTAAATTCTTAGACTATCATTCCCCCATGGTCCCCCCTATGTCCCCATTTAATTTTTATGAAATTGGAAATTTATGAGTAGATAGAACTGGGCATAAGGTATGCCCATATGGTTTTCTAACCCATACAAGTAAACCATGTACAGTGTCCAGATCATTAAAAATATATTTTTAATTCTAATTTCACATTCCAGGAATAACCCTATGGTTCCCAATTCATCCCCTATTTGACCATTAGATCCATGGAATGCTCTAAAGCTCCCCCTAGCTCATTTGGAATCCTATTTTGTAGGGGGATTTGGTGGTGGAACTTCATGAATTCTTCACGTAAGTGAATTCCTTGTTTGTTCCATTTCATTAGTATTTCTTCCCTCCTCCTTGAAGATCCAATTGTCTAACAATTAGGTATTTGTAGCTATGGTTCATTTTTTGGTTTCTTAGTTCATTCTTCTAGGCTATGGTATATTTGATTTCCCTTGTGGTGTGATAGTGGTTCAGTTGATGTTTCAGAAAATGATTTGGGATTTTAGCATCATTGGTAGGTCATTCCATGTGTAAGAGTTATTGGATAAGTTTTTATTGTTTGATTTACTTGTTTGTCACGTTACTCGTATGTTGTGTTGTACAAAAAGTGTAAAAAATATGTTTAGGTTCTATTTTGGTTGGTGTATGCTCTTAAAATTTGTTTTTCAAATAAATAGTTATGATTTCTGATGTCATTTGTTTTTAGAATTTATTATAAATGGTTAGAATAATGTATTAAATTGTGAGAATGTTAAAAGACAAGTTTTTGGGTCGTTTTGGTGTGAGTATGATTTTAAAATGAATTTGATGTTGAAAAGGGAATTATGTGACCTGGTTGTTGGATATTTGGTGTGTGTATAATTTGAACAGTAATTTTTAGTTTAAATTGGAATTTTATAACATGTGGAACATGATTGAGAATGTATATGGGAACCCATGTATCTAGGTGGGTGGACTTGGACTAGTATGCTTGTGATCCGGTTGTGGTTTTTTCCATGTTTCACTTAGAATGTTTGACGATGAAAACACAAACTAAACTATATTGATATTGGGGACCACTATAATATTGGGGTCTCCCCAACAAGTTGGTTTTTCATGATATGGTTATTAATTATGGATAATTTTACGTCGGGATACTATGTACCAAGTTCCCCACAACTAACTACTTCTTAGGGGTGTTCCCATGCCTTTTTCTCATTGTCTATATTGTAATTACTATTATCATACGGTGTGTTTTGTTGTATAATTCTTTAGTATGTGTGTTTTATTTAAAAGTGTACATTATACAATGTTTCCCTCCAGAAAACAGTTTTCATTTAATGTTTCATCTTTTAGAAAAAATTTCTAGCATTTATTGATTAAAAAAATTGAATGTTTTTTTGTCTTTAAAATGATTATCACGTAGAATGTTTTTGGGTGTAATACTATTAGGATTAGTCTCACACCCTAATTAGACATTTGGTAGTAGTTATACTTCATAATGTTTGACATAGGTAAAGGCATGGTCCGTGGTGTCGATAGTTCGAGTTGTTAGCCTCTTTTCTTGGTCTTGTGTGGTGAAGAGGGATTCGTGTGATGTTACCCTGCTGTGTGGTGGTTCTAGAGTTGTAATTTAAACTCCTTCCTAGTTGTGGCCCCCTTGGGTCTTTTTCAAACTATACAATTCAATTCATATTTTTCTGTAAGACTTGGTTGGTGTGAATTTTTAGATTTTATTAATTTATCATTTTTGGTTGTCTAATGTTTCTAAAGATAGGTAAATCACTCCTAACACATTATTTATTGTACTCGAGAAGTTGTTCCATCCCATGGGAATTGTAAATTCCCATTGTGCCTTACCATGGAACTAGTCTGACACCAGATCAGATGGAAAAAAAATCCTGGTTTGGGAAAGGAACAATAATGAATCATATTTCTATAAGGGGGTCTTCTACCACATATTTGCATGGCTGTTGAAGATAAACTAGCAGTGGAAGTAGAGGAAGTGATTTTGGTATAATGGAGCAAGAATGCCCACAGCAGTAGTGTAGTGCATGTCATGATATATAGACTATATAACATGGAATATGGTCAAGACAGTTTCATGGAGTTATGATTAAATTTTTGGATAACATGTCCTGGCCATTGATAGTTAGATGTACTATTCTTATAGCTTCTACGCATTCCAATTCCGTTTTTGATACATTATTCTCCCAATATTTTTTATCTACACAACTTGTGAATGGTATGTGTTTTTCAATGGAGTTTAGAGTTTTGGTTTTGATTATTGATACACCATTGGGGGGTCTAGTCTAGAGACATCTGTTTGTAAAAGGGTTGTTCTCTCAATGTTTGGAAGTATCATTTTATATGGGATCATCACATCCTTAATATGTCAAACTTGGTCTTGATTTTTGTGCATAGAATAGTTGGTTGAATACCTATACCACATAAATTATTACCAAAATATTTTAACCTTAACATCTTCTAGTGGTAGAAAATATGTAAATCATAGATAGTGTTATATCTAAGAAATACATATAGGTCCAGTTCATCAGTAACTGAGAGAGCTTGCCACACATGTTTCATGTTTGATCTTGGATGATTGTGGTGTGAGTCAGGATATATTTCCACCCATAGTATACTTATTTCAATATGAATTTCCTAAGGAGATATCTGATATTCCACCTGAGATGGATTTTGAGTTTAATATAGATATTATTTCTAGAGTTAGGTGGGTGTTGGTACCATATAGAATGGAACCAATAGAGAATCAAGAGCTCAATACTCAGTAGGAAGTGTATATGGATAATGATTTTATCTATATAATTATACTTCCTTGGGTTATCTAGTTTTGTTTTCTAATAAGGTTAACATGAACTTGCGCTTATTCATTGATTACGATAAGTCTAATCACATAACAATGAAGAAACAATATCCACTTCTACATATCTATGTTTTCTCTAAGAGTAACTTGAGATTAGAGTATCGTCATTATAGTATTCAGCCTTATGAAATACCACATATCGAATTTAAGAGTAGTTATAGACTTTATGAATTCATATTGATGTTCTTTCTGCTGAATAAAACTCCAACAATGTTTACAGCCTTGATAAAAAAAATATTCCACCCATACCAAGATAAATATTTGGTTATTTTGGTGCATGATATCTTTATGTACTCCACGACTCATGATGATCATTCCAAAAATCTTAACATAATCCTAAGTACACTGATAGTGAATTTTCTCTATGAAAATATTCAATGTTTCAAACTTGGATCGACTAGGAACATTTTTTATCTTGACTCATCTTGAAGGAAGGTGTTTTAGTGGATGTAGAGAATGTTCAAGTAGTGTTTTCCTGGGAGAATCCCATGATTTGTTTTATATCCAAAACGTTTTGGGTTGGTATGGATATTATTCGAGGTTCATCCATGACTTTCCCCTCTTATAAGAACCTCTTTTGGACTGATCAATAAGGGGAAAAAATATTAATGGTTTGAATCATATGATATTTTATTCCAAGAGTTAAAGAAAATTTTGAATAATGCACCAATTTTGATCCTACCCATGTCGAGTGTGGAGTATAATGTGATTTGTGATTCATCTCAGGTCATTCCTATATCCGTAATGATACAGGGGGATCATGTTTTAGAATATGGGTCATAGAAGATGAGGCCACATGGATATAATTATCCTAGTCATGATCACAAGCTGAATGTAGTGGTCTATGACTTGAATTGTTAGTGACATTATATATTAGGTGAGAAGTAAAAAATATAATCCTTTCACAAGAATTTAATTTAAATCTTTCTACAGTGATATTTTAATATCATGCATTCGAGATGGGTTGAGAATACTCATATATTTTTTTCAGCAAACAAATACACATGAGAAGGGAAATACTGTTTTGACTCTTTGAGTATGAAAACACATAATTAGAAAGTTAAAGAATCTACTTATGAGTTTAATATTATGAACATGATGACTAAGATGAATATTGTGGTTTGGGAGGTCCAAGAGTAGATGAATCTCATATTAGTACTAGTGGGTTCCACAATTTTGAGATGGATTATGGAATGGTAGTGTGAGGATCTAGAGTGTTTTTACTTGAATGAAATAATTGAATATGGAAAGTCAATTTATTATTAAAATATAGGTTAGGATGATATCATCTATGTCAACAATTGTATTATTTGGTTGACAGGTATGCATTATGGGATAGTTCTTGTGTTCCATTCCTCGAATTTGGTGGACGTCTAGGTTTGACCAAAGTGTACAATGACCAATGTCAATGGTGTTGGTGTATATTCATAGAAAAATAGATTGCAGGTTTCATGAAATGATTTCAATCCTCTCAATAGGTGAAGTTTAAGAATCAATGACCCAGTTCTTTACTACAGTTATCACCCATTCTGGAATGGAAGTGTGATGATGTTACTGTTGACATTATGGTGGGACTTCCTAGGTTGGCTCTGAATAATGAATCTATTTGGGTGATTTTGGATTGATTAGATAATGTAGTGAATTTATTTCCCATTAAAGATCCCTTATCAGTGGAATAGTTGAGGGAGTTGTATATTTGGGAGATAGTCCTTCGTCACCTGGTTCTAGAAAGAATAGTTTTATACCATAAACCATGTTTCACTTCATTCTTCTATAAAGCCTTATAGAAGGATCTTTATACACATGATTTTCTTAGTACATCATTCCACAAATAGAGAGATGGGAATTTGAAATGTACTATTCGGGTTTTGGAAGACATTCAAAGGGAATGTTCCTTAAATGTTTGTCGTATTCGGATAATAATGTAACACTTGTTAAGTTTAATAATAAATTAATTTATCAGAAAACTATTTAGATAGATCCATACCAGGAGAATTATGGTAGTTCATGTATATCACCTATATGATAGATAGCGGATAGAGAGTCTGAGTTTTTGGGATCGAGTCTCATTTAAGGGATTCTAGAGTATGTTCGGCTGGTTTGAAAATATATGGCTATGACTCAAAGAAGTAAATATTCATACATGGATTAATGTTGATGACCTATTGAGTTCACATTTGGTGATAATGTATTCTTTTGAGTTTTTCCAAGGTTGGGTGACCATAGGATTCTGATGTATGGCATGTTAGCACTGAGGTTTGATCTATATTTTGAGATAATAGGAAAAATTGGTTTGATGGAATCTTTATTGGCTCTTTTTTGGAGGTATAGTTCTATGAAAAACATTTTTCATGTGTCTCAACTTTGGATGTATAACCCTAACCATTATCATGTGATATATTTTGACGATGTTGACCATGATGGTGATGAGACCTATAAGAAGAATCTGATATGTGTTATGGATCTGAATTAAAAAGTGTTTATGGGGAAGATCATTCCAATACCTCCTGTATTGTGGAAACATGGTCATGTTTTGGAGGAAACATGGGAGAGAGAAGAAGATATACATGTTCTATTGTACTATTTTTGTACCCTAGTTTTGTAGATATGTTTGGGAGTACAAATCAAGGTTGTCATGTTATAAGGGGGGAGATTGTAATATCATGACCTTTTTCTGATATGTCTCATGGTCATTTATAGGTACACTTTTACCCACGTTTTTGTATATCTTGGTTGGGTTTTACATTGGGGATGTTTTGGGATAAATTGGAGAGTTCATGAAGGAAAAAAGGTTTGTGCATAGTTTCTCCAAATTCTACGCCCGTCCTAGAAAACCATTAACTCCTTAGATTGTGGAGTTTTCATAGATTTAAAGAAGATTTTCAATCCATTTTTGACTTAAGATATATCATTATCTTCTTAAATAGAGATTTACTATTAATAAACACCTCTTGGGAAACTATGTACCCCATTGCTGGAAACTATGCATGTGGGGTTTTAATCCTCTAACAATTTATATATAAATAATGCATCGCATGGTATTAACCATTATTCACCCTCACATGACAATAATTATTTAACAATGATTTTTGAATCTCGTAGGAGGATTCCAAATAACCTCAAACTCCATTCTTGATGAATCAAATATTCCATTGAAGTATTTTTACCTCTATAATATGTTTTTTCTGTCCCAATTTGTTCTCCATATCTACCATAAATATATATTCAAATGAAGAATAATGGTTTATTCCTGGTTTTTGTTTATCTTAGATCTAGGTTTTTACAGATCTCAATCATTTGAACTTGATCATTGGTTTTGGTCCAAGATCATCTGTTTTGTTTTCATCCTGATCATTTCACTTCTTTTTTGGAGATTCTCATTTGGTGAATATATATCAATATCATTGAGTTCGGTGGTATAATTGTCAATTCCAGTAGTCATTCATACAATTTCATGTATGTAGTTATAGAATTTCAATATCCATTCTTGTAAACTTCATCTTTAATTGAATTAATTAATTATTTCATTAATTAATGGAATTGGTGGAATAATGTTATTATGGTATTGGTTGATTAATGGGATTTGGAATTCGGTTATAATGATAATTAAAAGGTTATATGTCATAAACTTGATGGGTTAATGGATATTATAATTAAATTTTTAACAATGGATTAATGGTGAAATGTTCATAATATTCATTGTGATTAAAGTGATGAACATTGATTCTTTTATTATTTTAATTGGACATTGTCGTGTGAATAATTTATAAGAGGGTTAATGATGATTAACCTTGATAAATGCGATATGTTTATTTTCTATGATATATGTGATAATGAGTCTGATAGAAGTAATGATTCTCCAACTACCAATATTTTTTAATATTGTAAGATTACAATAGATTCTCCAAATACCCATATTAACCTGAGGGTTGGGATAATCATTGATGCTCCAATTACCCATATGAACATGATACTTGGGATTGGGACTGATTCTCCAAATACCCATGGGGTTCTAAACATGACATTCTAAGACACATGATATTGGTATTGGACTATGTTTCATAGTGGTAAGGATATGAGTGTGAAATTAAATTCATAATGAGAGACATTAAATAAATGTTTGTCATTAAATATTATATATGGTTAATACTCCAGCATGGGTAGAAGACGGTAATGATGGTTAGGGTTTCAACGCGATAAAAGGAAATTAAATCGTTACTTAATGAATAATGATGTGTGATAATTATTTTCATTATTAATTTTACTTTATTCAATAAAAAACATCATATACTATTATAGACTAGATATTATTTTAGATGTCATTGGTGGTTGTATACTGAGTTACACTCGCAACCTACCTAGGGTTCCTAATTGGTACCAGAATAATCCAAATGTTTAAAAGACAGGATAAGGGCAAGGGACCTATATTATATGGCTTAGTTGGGATGTAGCATGGATGAGGGAACCAAATGTGATTTCAGGACCCACATGGGACAGTTTTTAGTGAGTATTTATTTTGTGATTTCATATTGACACATGACACATGTATGGATTGAAATATCTACTTCCTTAGTTTGGATATTGTTTTCTTACTTTGTAATATCACATGATACTAGTTTTTTTTTGTTTTGGTATTATTGTAGTTGTGTTATTCATCTGTTTTTTTATTGATTATTTATTTCCTCTATTGTGTTACTTTGATATTAAGGGTATGGTATCCCCAAGGTATCTATGTTACACCCCAACTACTAGTCAGTATCCTATGGCGTATGGGGAGGGACACATGAGGTAATGTGACCAAGTGGCTTGGTGAACTACTGTGTGGAAAATGGTTTTGGATGTTACTGAGGCTATTCCCATTACTTTAATGTTAATGACGCAAATTAGAGGCTGGAAAAAAAATTAATGTGTCTTAGGGGTATATACTAATGGTGGTGTGATATTAGTCATGTGGGGATATTTTGGTGATATAGGGATATCCATAAGATGTCATACTTGTCATAGGTTGGTTTCATAGTATAAGTGATGTTGTTTTCTATTTCTATAGAAGGGTTATATTCTCATATGAAGATGGTCATTGTGATGTTTTCATCTGTGAATGTGGTTTTCATATTGGAAGTATATGTGTGAAGATCAACCTTACATAATGCTAGATATTTATGTGAAATAATTAGATTTTGGTATAGAAGAGGATATCTGATTCATCTGGTTATTTGAGGAAACGTTTCTTTGGGAGGTTGTAGCACTTCCACCTAAACATAATATTGAATTCAGTATAGATTGACACCTCAATTCCACTATGATTTTGATGGGACCTTGTTAGGTGAAACCCTATAAGTCGTTGGTGTTGAGGATTAATATAGATTATCCAATACAAAATTCCTTCATCCCACCTAGTGTTTCCTCATGTGGTCCTCCAGTATTATTCTCCATGAAGGTGGATTAATGTTTGTGGTTGTGTATAAAATATCATAGGTTGAAAGAATTGAAAATCCTGAATCACAACCCTCTTCTAGTAATTGAATATATTTTCATCCATTTTAGTGGATATAGTCATTTCTCTATGATTCACCATTTTTCTGGTTATCACTGGTCATGGGTGAAGGATGACGATATCCTAAATTATTTTTTTGGGGGCATGTGTGGGCACATAATGTTTTTAATCAAGTTGTCTGGTTTCATGAATGAACCATCTGTGTTGATGGAGATCATGAAATTTTAATTTCATATATTCCTAGAATAATTTTTAGTTATTTTAATCAATGAATTGTTGATTTACTCCATGTTAAAGGAGGATTATTCTAATCATCTCAATGATGTCTTTTAGGTCCTTTAATACCACCAAATCTATAGAAAGTTCTCTAAATATAGGTTTTGGGCACAAGAGGTTCATTTCCAGGTGAAGGTGGTGTACCGATAGTATTGGACATTGTAAAAATCTAATATAAAGGAGATATTTTTATTGGTAATCAATAAATAATATAGTGTTTGACTCCCTGATGATGAAATTTATTAGTGCTCTAGTGATTCGTTTTCTATTGGATGGCGATATTTTTTAGTTATATTGTTATGCCACCCATATAGGATTGGGATGAATCTTATTGTAGTAGAAGGAAGTGATCTCTTATGGGTCTAGGATGTTATTCCCCCAAAAGAATATACATGCCACCCATGATCAAGAAACAATAGTAGTTTTTCTTTTATGTATGTTGTGGTTAAATTAATTCATTAGAGAATGTATTATGGTCTTCAATAATCAAAATATATTTTGTTTGATGTTTTAACTACAATACCTCAATATGTATGAATGGAGGTTGACAGGTTTTCTCTAAGACTATGGATCTCTATTATCTAACACCTTAGGATACCATAATGTCATGGATAATTCCTTGAGATGGATGTCCTGAAAGGATGTTTCTCAAGAGTCATATCATTCTTGGAGTGAAATGAGGTATTTGACAACCATTTTCCTAGATGTAATTATTTTTGATAATGGAGGTTTATCATTTCCGATGATAGTATAATCTTATATAATGTAAAAAGAGGATGTGTCTCAATTGGGAGACCCATAGGTTGCGGTTATGCATGACCATGTTATTCATGGGGATTCCCTAATGAGATGGTGATTGGATGGTCAAAACTAGATATTATTCCACTGGTTGTTGTTTGTTATAGTGGTTATGTGCAAGAGAGTATTTTATGGGATCATATATCACATTTACAGGTATACATGATATTATTTAATATGTATTGTGTTTTTTGGAAACAATTTTGGTGGACGTGGTTGAAATGAATAGTGATAGAGTTTGTTGATTGACACCTAGTTTTCTAGTTGGTAAAGGTAGAGAATCATGTTCCAAGAATCTTGTTTCAGACCTTGGATATTCCCAAGTGGAAGTTGGAAGACATCTTGATGGACTAGAAAACTTTTTTAACCAATTTTGTAAGAGGTTCTGATGTTATCTATGAAATCATGGAATGATTAAAAAAATAAAAACACATCCTAGTAATTATGGAGTTAGGAACCATGTTTGTTTCTCCACGGTGGTATGTGAATGAGGTTATGTGTTACATGGAGTAATGAGTTCCATTGTTGTGGATTAGTATTCATGTTTACCTCATGACTCTATAAAGGATTAAAACACACTATTGGAACTTAGTTAAACCTCAAGACTTCTTTCCACCCTCAAATAGATAAAAAATCAGAGAAAACCATCTAGATACTGGATGAAATGTTACGGGTGTGTATCTTAGACTTCAATAAATCTTGTGATAATAACTTTCAATTTTTCATTTTTATTATATATATATATATATATATCACTCTCACATTTTCACAACCCAATTTTTTGTTTTTATCGGTCGTTATATCAATATTCATTTGGTTTGGTTGTGGTATAGGAGTTATTGGTTCTAGTATAGTATAGTGAATGGAATAGAATGTGTTGGGACCAAGGATGTTATTTTCTATAAATAGAGTATTGTTTGTGTTAGTTGTCAATCCTCACAAGGAAGATTTTGGAGTTTCTAAGGAAAGTGATCATACAGTTCAAGATGAAAACAATATTGATGTCACGTGAAAGTGATATGAATTATTGGAGTGTTGTGTGAAAGACATTTTTTAATATCTCAGCTTCATAAAATGGAGAAGTAATGAAGTACACACAAGTTATATATTGGTGAAAAAGGTGAGTTTGTGAGACTTTATGTGAAAGGATACTTGCACGGATGATACGTACACCATAGGGGAAAAGTTGTGTGATGTTTCACATAGGGTTGTAAATACCTATAAATAAGAAGCCTCCCCACTCATTTTTTATAGTTTCAATACATAGAGAAAATTTGAGCTTTGAATTTTGCATGTAGTGTGTTTCTCATAAGTAGGGAGTCGAGGAAAAGCGTAAAGTTGTGTTTACGCTTTGAGCTACGCATGAGTGGTGAGATTCTCGTATGAAGGGAGTTCCGCACAAATAATTCCTTGAGTTTATAAAGATCAAGTTAATATTATGGTCTAGATACATGACAGTGAAGGGTTTTAAGAAAGATTATGGTTTCATGAATGAAAACATGTAAAATAACATCAAATTTTCCGTCCATGAACAAGATTACCGTGCAATTAATCAGTTGAAATGCTTTCAGGTTTCTGAATTTCTTGTTTGTTAGTTTAGTTCATTCAACTTCATCAATTCAAGAATTCAATAAAAGTAGAGTCTCGTTCTATTATGAGACTAATACATCAATTACAATCTATTGTAGAGGCATTCATGTCGATATACTAAAAAAGACTTCACCCAGTGCTGTGAGCTAGGGGAGTCAACAGAAGTGATATGAGGGACAAAATTCGGTATCCTTAAAAACATGTAAAGTTAGTGATCCTATAATAGATTGATTTTGTCTAAATTTTTATAGTCCACAACTATTAAAGATTAGTGGATCATGGTACAACTGACAAAGTCGACACCTTGATTCACCCTTCCCCTCCTAGGGTGCTCCATGGTTTTATAGAAGTATCATGTACTTCATGAAAGGAAGAATGTAGAATTCGATAAAAAGATGTAATATAATGATCATTGGAGGATTTCAATGGATTTTTAGATTAGGTTCCATGTGTTATTTATTATTTACCTACATTAGAAAAAAGGGGGTACGATAGGGGAAGATTTGTTCCTTGTTTATTAGACCTTTGGAGGTGTTGAAGTTCATTGTAATGATGGGATATTTGTTAGAAATTCCACCATTATTGAAAAGGATAGATTAAGTCATCCAAGTGTCATATATTATATTATATCTACATGATCACTCCCATGTATTTATATCAAGTGATATACATATCAAGAAAAACATGATATATATATATTTCATGGAAAACATGACATTCATTGTACCTTGATATGTTTTTAGTTTTATCTTTCTTTCTATTCTCTATTAATTTGATTCCTAAATCTTGTTAATTATTAAATAACCCATATTTTTTTGATGGGGACGTGTGGTGAAGCTACAATCATGTCAAGAGGGGAAAACCCTTCATAATCCATATGTGTTATATTATTATTCTTTTTAAAACCAAGTGGGTGAGTCAATTATTCACAAAGTGGATAATATATTAATATGGGAAGTGTAATTCCTTGATCTGTATGATTATGTCAATCTATGTGTTATTTGAGTTAATTTTTTTTCTATGTATATAAGTAGCGTGGAATGGTAGAGTTTTTGTGTACGTAGATAATATATTTCCTAGGGGTTGGTATGGTATTGTGTTTTTTCATATGTTTTTTAAAGATATTATTGAGAGGTATCTCATGAGATTGTTGTATATACATATACCACTTTTTACTTTCTTAGGTTTGGTTTGATTCTCATGGGGGTGAATTTTTTGAGAGGTATATGATGTAATGGTATGAACCTTAAGACATATTGCTATATTGTAAACCTAGTGGTAGATTTTTCTAAGAATATTTATGAATAAGTTAGAGGGGAAACAGGGAAGTTGTATCTGAATTTTATTTATGAGAATGAATATTAGGTGTGGAGGCTTGACCTGCAATATGAAGGGATGTTTTTGCGCCATAGAGTGGTTTTTTGTGCTGTAGATGTGCGGGGGTGGAATTTTGGTTGTCCATCTATATATGTCATGGTTGTGATGTGGACACCTAGCTATGTCTTTGTGTCTTTAAAGGGTTAATTTCTAGTTCTATTATTTGTAAGGTAGCTACATCGTATAGAAGGGCCACAATGAGTTCCTTTTCATAGAGGTTAAAAAATACGATATAGTGGTTCCTCCTATGATGTGGTCTTATTCCTATTTTTCATATCTGTATAAAGAACGTCAATGTGTTTCTCATATATATATTTGACTAGACCTACTACATCATGGTCAGTTTCTTTGTATCATGATATTTACTTTTTTCATCTTTTCAATACAGTTGTAAGGGGTATTTCAACATGGCGTTATTTTTTATATACTACCTATAAAATCATGACCTCCATTAAATACCATCATTCATCAAATTTTTATCTTGGTTTATGGGTGTCCAATGTATGTAGCATGGATTTCATTAATTCTGTTTGACTGTATTTTAACCTTGGACTGGGGATATATATCCTTGGTTGTTTTTGGTGAGTTCCCCTCTTTATTCTCCATATCTTCTCCCAATTCTTCCTCTATAGGTGTCTTCTATTAAGGGAACCACTGGTTTTGGTGTTATTATATAATGGAATGAGGTTGGTTTTGATTCCAAGGTTGATCAAGGTGTTCCTTTTCATTTTTGTTCTTGGCAGGTTCTTTCCTCTTGTACCAACAATGTACAATGGTTAAAGAATATTTGTTTTTTGTAAGGGGTTCTTTATCTTTTTTAATGTAGTACATGAAAAATGAACCATTATTTTATTCCATTAAAAATATGGAATCTACAAGATTAATGAATATAATTAATTATTTTATCAAAATTCACGTTTAAATGTAGAGGAAATTCACGTTTTAACAATTTTTATGTTACTACTAATGAGTTTATACATGTTTGATGAACTAACTAAAATCACTGCTATTTTGAAACGTTTTATGTGGTTTTGATATGATTATGGATCCCTTTTCTCTGATTTGTTTATATTACCATGAATTAAATGGATAAGCCCTTATTTTTTGCTAATGAAATTTTTTCCCATAGAGAATACTAGTTTTTGTGAGAATCCCTTTGAACATAAATTAATGAAATATCATAAACCTAAATTTTGAAATATATTGAAGTAAGGATTTGTTTCATTTTATTGTTGTAATTTTTATATTGTTCTGTGTGGTGATGTATGTTGTGCAGTGATGGAGGGGACAATATAGGATGTGTTAAGGGTTGGGTTGTTGTGTGATGTTTTTTTGGAGACACAATTTTGGATTATTTGTATTAGTTTTGATTAGGAGTTACACTGATATATGGATATAGAATATGGAATTATTGATATGAGATATATGATTTAGTGGTATTTGTGTGATGTTTTGTTAGTTTCCTAGTATTTATAGATAAAATAATGACAATGAAACTGAAATGGGTTTTGTTGGAATGGCAAATTAATTATTGATTAAAGTGGAATGTGTTGTTGAAGTTGTAAATTCTTAATATAAGCGGTAAGAGAAAGATAAATGAAAATTGAATAGTAATATGAAATCTAAAATCTAGATAAATATTAAAATAAATATAATATTATTATTTTATTATTTTGGAGATTTTTTATTGTTTTCATTTCGAGGTGGAATAAAATTAGCATTGTTTATGAGGCCATGTGGTGATGTTGTGTTATGGGTTGATACACTAATTATGAACCCATAGTTAGGTATTGTGTGTTACTATTATTTATTTATTTTAATTGTGATTTATTTAAAACCACCACCCACATTGAACACTATATTTCAACACCAAAATATTTTGTGGGGGTGTTTTTACAAATTCTAAATGTTCATGATCGATGGAATGATACCCCATATTCCTATCTGTCTCTTCTATGAAAGTTTGATAAACATATGATATTATGGCTATAATTCCAAATTAAACTAGTGTTGATTTTATATTAGATGATGAGATGGTTTATAGTGGTGGTCTTGCATGGTAAGAGTAGAAAATGATGTTGATGCCAATCATTTTCACTACACCATACTATTATGCATATACGACTATGGTTGTGATTTGATGTGGTGGCCCTAGTGTTTTTGGGTGAGATGTGATGTGGTTTTCCAAGTTTCTTCATGAATAATGTGATGGATAGTTGAAAATGTGGTTCTTGTAATGATATAATTTCCCATGTGTCTATGATAATTTTTATACAGAAGAGAAGGGAGCACCATGATATAATATTTTTGGGCATTAGAGTGGAAAATTAATTGGAAAGTGGTTTTGAGTTAATTTATTTATCAATTTGATTATAATTAAATTTATATACATGAATGTGTTATTTAGTGACTGTTCCTCAATGAGTAAAGTATTAATTTTCTAACTTATTTAATTTTTTATACTTTTTTTGACTGGTGCATTCGTACCCTTTTTTCACATTTTTGTAAGAGTTATTAGGTGCGATCCTACTAAGTACACATGTTATGCTAAACAAACATATATACAAAATATTTTTTTATATTTTTAAGAGGAAATTATTGGACATATTTGAGATTACTAGATTGGACATTTTATCTTCTTCTATGTAACTTATATATGAATTTCATATGGATATTTTTATGGGCTCATTGTATTTTTTTTAAATTAAAAATGCATTTGTGGATTTTTTTTTGGTTTCATTTACTTTGATATTATTCCATGTATTTTATTTTTTTTATTTTTCTTATCTCTCAATCCTATAATAGTATATTGTGTAATGTAATGTATGTGTTATATTTTTTTGACTTCGATGATTTTATGCAAACCAAGGCCAACTAAAAGAGGGACTTAGTGATTATTTTAGCTATTCCATAATTTTTATCCTGTGATAGAATGGTTGGAGGGATGGGGTTATGATATGGATGAAATAATTTTCTTCTACATCTAATTTATGTATGATGGGATTCTAAGAGTAATTGGTTTCTTCCATCCCTAAAACCAAACAAGTCTATGCTCTTCAATTTAGTATTAGGTTTCATCTCAATCTCATCCTCTTAGTTCTCACACAAGTATAATATATATTCATCGAATATCATGTGAATATTATAAAAAAATATATTTATATTTTATATTTAAAGTACCTAAAATCTTGGTAGGATCATCACAAATCTAATATCATTTAAAACAATTAATTCCCCCCACCAGTTTCTTCACTAAACCTCATATTGTTTCCATTCTCCTAGTGATGTTGAAATATACTATCGTCTTCTCCAAAAACTACACAAATCTGAAATCAATTTGAATTTTATCTGTGTGTATTGAACAATTAGGTGGAATAAAATCTTGAGGCATAGAACTCATCACTCCTCCTTTACCCACAAATCACCATCATTATGATTCATTATCTTCACAAATATCAAATGATGTTCAATGGATTTCCATATTTTTATCCTTGATGAATATTTAATGGAATAGTCTAAATTATTCTCATTTTATATAGATTTTAATATTTTTTAAATTATTTATCTAAGACTATTGTCATCTATTTTTCTGTAAATTATATATCTCTTAAAAATATATAAATTATTTGCACTTATGACATCATGAAAATGAATCTTCCAAAGTTATTTATTTTAATTTTCCAATATTGAACCATAAAATTTCATAAAGTCTATTTGATCACTCTAATAATGTTTGTTTTTACAATTATAATATTTGGTATGACTCTTATAAATTACCTATTTACTTTTCAGAACTCCCATTTGAATCTTGTGTCATTTTTTACAACTTCTAATTTTAATACTAGTGCTGAAATTACTCTTAAATCTCAACTCATAATCTCTTAAATTCTACTCATCGATTCATCCAAAGTAATTTTTAACTCTTTTGAACTCATATATTACTGTTATGATGTTATAGAATTTTCCAGATTCTTCCTCTCCTCAAAATTAAAAAACTAACTCAAATACCTTTAGATTGAATCTAATTCAACTCCAGGGCTTCTCAAGTATTCAAAATAACATTATTATAATATCTAGGTATCCTAAAATTCTTTAAAACATCCTACATTGTATTTCCTTCAATATATGGATCCTAATACATCCATGTTAGAAGCATAATTATTAAAAAAATTATTTGGAATCTTTACTTTAGTCAGCATATTCTAAACACATCTTAAATTGTTATAGAAAATGTTTCCTATCAACACAAGTCCTAACCTTGAATAACATTACATAAATCATCACATTTAAGGGATGATACTTTAACTTTTCCTTCAATGATATTCCAATAAGCTAATTCCATTATTTTTTATACCTTTCTCCATTACATTCCCATATATAATGGTATCCTTTACTCACCTATACTCACACACCAGATACATATTGGAAAATTTGTCCTCATTATAAAAACATCACAAATTGACAACATATACTATCCTATTCATGTGAAGATATATCTATACATTTGTATTTTTTTTTCAAAATAATTAATCTTTAATATCAAAATGTGTACATAAACACTTTTATTCTACCCCATATTGATAATAATTGTAATGCAAGTATATGTGAAGGCTTTATATATTCATAGGTTTTCTTATATGATTTGAGGAAACATATTCTATAAATTGTTTCATAATTATGGATTGATCCACTTATAGAAAGAATGATGAAACCACCGACAACTTGACATCGGGTATATAGTTAATATAATGTATGTGTACATGGTAATTACTAGTATAGAAAAGAATAGAAAAATAAATATTTAAATTAATACATCAATAAATTCCCATTAATTTGATACAATAAAAAATTTCTTATTTTATTGGCTGTTTGGATTGATTTATATCGAAATAATATACCATGAACTCATCTCAAAAAACACATAAAAATTATTCAAGTTAATTACATAATTCTCACACATTATCTAATTATTTTATATATCAATACTCGATCGTTATAAAAGAGAATTATACATTTAAAAGAATAGTAGAAAAATTATTTTTAATACCTCAATAATCAATTTTTAATAATTTATCATGTATTCTATATTTTTTTAAAATTTTCTTAAAAATTATTTTTCTTATTTCTCCCGTTAATGGATGATCTCAGTTCAACATTGCATGATGGTTGAGTTTAATTTTATTAATACCATGATGGAATATTATTTTTTAGTCCATTATTGGATGACTCATTAAAACACCCCCTTTGTCTTTTTATTCTTTAATAACCTACATTTTAGTAAAAAAACAAAATGGAAAAAATATGGGTTGTTTCATTTCTATTATGTAATATAAATTGGATTGAGACTTTAGTCTCAACATAGACATCATATTTACAACATTGATATTTAATGTGACATTAATGCCTATAAACCATTCCTCTTCACGATTTCATATTTATAGAGTGGAATGGTTTCTTCATGTAGATTATAATTCCCTTTATGTGGATAATTTATCTTTAAATATAATTATAATGTATATTTCTCCATTGTTTCTTGGTTTACCATTTTTCAACTCGTATAATATGGGTAGGAGTGTTATACACTAATTTGTCATGTACCCTACCATCTTTTACCTTCTATATAGTTTATTTATTCATTCATGTGAAATGATATAATTTTCATTATCAATTAAATAATATTAGGATTTCTCAAATTATTTGTCCTTTTTACTTGATATGGACAAAAAATATGGCATTTGGGTAACTTCTCACACCCTTTATCTAGAATTTATTTAACTAAGACAACAGTTTTCATTCCTTATATGATAAATCTTTATTTTAATTTCAACAATCTTTTTTTACTCATGATTATCATGGTTTGCCTGAAATCATCATTGGAGTGTTTTTATTAACCATTCTATAAGCTCTATACCATTAGTCAGAAATCCTTGGAAACATCTTTATTTTTATTTTTAACCCTATTTGGATTTATTTTCATATCTCCCTTCTTTTTTTTATATCATTTCTATTCTTTCTTAAAACCCATCAAAGCCTTATTGTCTATATTCACCAGCTTTCTTTTTGTTTATAACCTAATATTCATATTAGTATATTATTTATTGAGGATTGGTACATACCTACATTCATAAATATTTTTAAAAATTATATAATAACAAAAATAATGGAAGTTATTATTTTATTCAAAAATGTTATTAAGTTATATATTTCCGATTTTCTATGAGTTCTACATTTGGGTAGTAGTTATTTTATTTATTTTAGCTATTCTCCCATTATGTTAGGCCCACTATAATTCCTATATGTTGATATATTATTGGAATAATTAGGGTAAATATGACTAAACATAAAGAAATAATGTTGAATGCCCAAAAACCATCTTTGTTTCTCTTTTCCTTCAATTTTTCCAACCGGTTAGCTTTTCTATTGGGTGGAAAATCTATCATTTTGGTGTCCTATTGTGTGGTTATTTCATAGTTAACTTCACATTATTTTCTAAATTGATGGTTTTATAGAAATTTTTATAGACCATTATTTCTTGTTTTTATTTTAGAACCTTCACTTTCACAAGAAATGACAATAATGAAATAAAAATTACTCGGTTAATGGGTTATATTATTCTAAGATTTTGATATAAAGGAATAATCAGATGACCTCATGATATTTTTCCATTATTCATGATATCTTTCTATGAAAATAACCACCTATAATATTTGTGTGTAAAAATATTTCTTATTTATTATTTTGGAAGACCCAATTTATAAAGATTCCAAAATTTTCAAATTCACGTTATGTACAAGTAAATTCATGTGTATGAAATTATTTCATCCAAAAATGACCAAAAAATAGTCTTTTGAATCATATTTATCTTCTTAATATAAAACTCATGAATTTTTCTTATTTCTAGAAAGTAATTTTCATGGTATATTAATAATTTTTCCTTAACATCCATTTCATAATCATTTGAAAAAACATATGTTTTTTATAGCTTTGAAATCTCATCGATAACTTCAAAAAATATTTGTGTAGGCACTAAATTATAACAAATAACTAATGAAATTTTTATTATATCTGGTAAATATTATTATTAAAAATTATTAATTAAACCACTTTATATTCAATAATTTGTGTGGTGGTCTTACACTTATAAAAATTCATTGATAAATAAACATCGATTTTCATATATTAATATCTAATTGGGATTTTCATAAATAATTCCCTTGATATAACTAAAAATATTAATTACCATATTAATAGAAACATTATTATTATATTTCTCCACAATGAGCCAAAGTTCTTATAGTATCAAAATAGTTGTATACCCCTCATATTCTCCACATCATGGATTTTTTTTTCAAATAAATCAATATTAATATATTTGGTTGACAAGTAATTACCCCATTGATCATTCATGTCTAATGAAACCATTCTTTCTTCATCTAGACTCTTCTATTTATGTTCTTTGTTTGAGGAATTAGAAAACATAAAATATATTTTGGATCTTTCATAGGGTAACATATTTAACATTAAAACCACTTGTAGGGAAAGATCATTAAATATGACTTAGAGTTGGAGGGGATGAATTGGGGATCCTTTTTCCATTTAAAAATTCTCCTCATTTAATCATATTCAATGAATAGTTAAAATATATAAACAATCATTAGTTGTTTTACCAATTATTTTATATAGTTATATAAAATAATTGAAATTACACAAGGATTTACTAGGCATGACCATGAAATCATAATCATTGAAAATATTTTTTGAAATCTAAAACTAGGTTTTAGTAATATAAAATCACATGTTATTATAAAATCTATATTTTGAATCCTCTGGGAGAACATATTCTTATATTTTTAGTCTTTAATGATAAAAACAACTTCAAATCTATGGTAATTTATACTAACTACATTCCATTTCAAGTATCACAAAAATATCTACTAGTTATCCTCCAATGGTGTCTTTATACAATATCACAATAGTTCATTAGGGTTCCTTCTGATATCCAGCATTAAATTGGATTTTCACTTATGAATCTTTGTATATTAGTTAGTCAAACTTACTCTTATTTAAGTCAAAACATCCATAATTATTTTGAATTATTAAATCACTTGGAAATTATCACTCTTCTATAAAAGTTTTAGTGAAGTTCGTCTTCTTGAATTTCCATGAAGCATAAGACCTATCTGATTCAACAAAACTTCTTCTCTTCTATATTTAAAGCATAGGTGATTCATGGATGTGTTGGGTTTTCTTCTTCTTCTTCAATTCACAATTGTTCAATCTTCATAAATTTTGTATCATGTTATCTTTGAATTCCAATATATAAGTTCTCATGCTAGCTGAATATATATTCTCAGACTGTGATGTGAAATTTACTAAAATAATACTTCCATATTCTTTATGGAAATTATATTAAATTATGATAGGAAATTCATATATTTTAACTCACTAAAATTTGAGTCATGTCCTCTATTTAATTCTTCCATAGTAGTCGACATGTTTTCATTTGGTTTTGGAGACTAAACTATCACATAATTATCTCCACAAAATTCACAACACTTTAATCATTTTTAATTCCTCATATATACATAGAACTATGATTTGGAGAAAACAAATGTGGTGTGGAACTCATATCAACTCTTTTACTATTAAATAATATTTGGTTGGATTCATTAAATTTGTTTGGATAATGATAAATTTGAATGATCATTATATTTAAATCCTATAGGATTGTTTAAAATAATTTACTAAAGTTTTATCCTTTTCATTATAATTTAGTATTAGATAAATTCTCCACTTAAATATTTTATTCATAATTTGTAATAATTTTATTAATCAATAAATTATTTTAAAAGTATTTAATCTTATGAAGTTATGAGAATGACTCTACCAAATTCATGAATTTCAATCATAAAATTCGACACATCAGTTATTATGATGTTTATGTAATGGCTCGTATGAAATCTCATGTTACCTTTTGGAATCTGGGGATGAATCTTCCAATATCGCTATTGTAATTTCTAAATTCACATCTAACTCTTC
The DNA here is from genome assembly GCA_963277665.1 of Viscum album. Lineage (NCBI taxonomy): Eukaryota > Viridiplantae > Streptophyta > Magnoliopsida > Santalales > Viscaceae > Viscum > Viscum album. Next base: position 536,355,218 of record OY728126.1, read on the forward strand.
AAAACATCAATGGATTTTGTAAATATCCATGCACAAGTCAATGCTTAATTAATATGTAAAATATTACTCTTCTAAATAAATCTCAAAAACTCCTTTAAAGTTATTTTCTAATATTCTAAACTACCATATTACTCTTCTGAATTCTGGGACTACAAAATTATACTACTTCTCTAAATTATGGAATTCAGAAAATGAATTCATAACTACTCAAATTCAAATTATATCCTTGTCACTAATTATAAACCACCCTCAAAGCATTCTAAAATCCCTTGACACAATATGTAAAGGATTTCCTTCAAATGACCGATATTATAACTTATAATGCCAATCATTAACTATTATAAAAAATATTTAAGAACTATAATTTATTCATCTTATTATATACAACATAAGTCTTGTTTTATACAATTTCCCTTATCATCACTCCCCATTAACTTGTATAAAAATCATCAATCATCCCAATTAGGGGTTGTTACATAATGCTCTCTAGCCATAATATTTTATGAAGAAAATTCACATATGGATTGTTCCATTTATGTTCATTTTCTATATATAATTGAAGTTTTAAACTATATTATTCACATACAGCACCCATATATTATAATATCCATCCCTATGGGAACAACCTCACCATTTAAAAAACCTTATTCATGAGCACTTCAGTTGACATCAATGAGAACATTTCCACACATTCTATTGCATTATTCATGTACTATAACCGTTTAAAATATATATTCATTTTTCTATTATATATTTTTTGTTTTTATAAACATCTAAATTCTCACTGAGATCAATTTTCATACAAAAATGATAAAAATTTTTTAGGATTGGTGTGTAGATATAAAAAAATTATATACATGTGATATCCTTATCATTTTTTATTACCTTACATTAATCATTTTGAAAATAAAAATCAAATTCTATTTTCTATATTATGTTTTAATAAGTTTTTTTTATGTTAGGGTATTTTTTATATATCTTAAAAAAATTATGATATATTCCAATACACATAAAAACCCTATATATTTCTATAACTAGATAAGTATTAGGGTATATATATATATTAATATTTCACTATTAAAAAATATATTAAAACAAATTACTTATTTTTCTCAATGTTTCTATAATATCTAAAGAATGTAATCGCTTCGATTAGGTTTTTTATATTTTTAAATTTTATAAGGATATCATATTTGATCAAAAAATCAATATCCTTAAAGATATATTTTCAAATGTAATTAAAATGTAATTTGGAATTTTTTGTTTTTGTTTATATGAATATATTATTCCAAAACTATTTTTTATTTTATAAATATATATATTGAAATGAGAAAATATATGTTTTTTATAATGGTTGGTTAGCTTACATGGTTTCAAAATTTCTACAGACTTCAAAAATAGACGATTTTCTATCAAATATGTAATTTTTGTTATTTCAAGAACATTGTAAACATTTTGTTTCCCAATTACGTATTTAGTTAGTTTTATTATAAGTTTATCATAATTTCATCATGTGAAACTATATTAATGAATAATTTTCATCTTATTATTGATGAGATAGAATATATAGTGTATGGTTTTAGTAAAGTATTCTATATTAATTTTGTAGATGTGATAATAAAATTCCATTTTAAATAAATAATTGTGTAGTTTTTAAGATTAGGCTTATTTAAATAATGTGATGGAGATATTTATAAAAATTTCATTCATAGGATTAGAATTAGATCGATAAAATAGAGAATGTAAATAAGGTTTCTTTGGGGTAATTTAATAATTTTTTTATTGAAGGGTAAGTTTCATTACATGATTATCATATATTTAATTTTATATACTACTGAGTATGTTGATTAGCCCAGGTACCTAGAAAATATAATAATGGTAAAAAATGAAAATTTTGAGATGGAAATGTAGGAATACAATAATGGATAACAATAGACATTATTATGTTCAAGATAAACTAAATGTGTATCTAATTAATGTGAATATCACTTTTAATATATTAATTTTGTCAAAACATGTTATACGAATAACTATGGATGAAATTTCTTATGAGATATAATTAGAGAACAATTTTCTTATTAAATGGACTAGATATTGGGTTAAATAGATATTTTAGTTCCAAAATTTCATCCAGAACTCAAATATAAAAAAATAAAAAAAATTATGTTCAAAAATTAATGAAACTATACCTGATTTATTTATGATGTAAAGAAATTTTCCCGATGATAGTATGAAACATTATATGATTAGTATGACAGAAAGCTCATTGTTTCATTTAAAAGTATAATTTCAATTCAAAATGCATGTCACATACTCAAAACAAATAACTCTCACTCATATTATCCTGATACCGAAAAATAAATATTCCTAATTCCTTTAATTTGTATCATATTTATCGTCACATAAATTTGAAACACATTGTATCATATACGAAATAAAGTTAATGTTTTTCATTTAAATGTAAAATTTTAATTCAAACACATGTTACACACTCAAACATGAGAAAACACACATATTTTATTAATTAATTAGTAAGATTATATGTCATTCATATATGAAATGTATGAAATAACCATATTTTAAATTGAAATTTACGATGTCTGATAAGACTCACTATGTTTGTTTTAATTATAAATGAAAAGTTTTAGTTCACAAATCATATCACTTAAACCAAATTTATAAAAAATAGTTTTATTTTCTTGATACATTATAAAATAGATCAATAATTCATTTTTTCTATATAATAATTAATCTAAAATTAATTTTATACACTTTTTGGCCTGTATAATCTAAAGTTGATGTTTTTAGTTTAAATGTAAAATTTTAGTTCAAAAATATTGTCACATAATCAAAATATAGAAATAAAAATCATATTTTATTGATTCTTTATTGAATAAATATATGATTTATTTATTATGTGTATGAATCAATTACATGACAATTCAACTCTTGATGTGTCTATTATATTTTAATGTTTTATTTTCAATTCAAAAGTAACATTTTAGTTCTCAAAGATTCCCGCATACTCAAAATAATGAAAAAGTGATATTATGTCATGGATAATTAACTAAAAAGATAAATAATATGTTCTTGATTTATAATAATTAATCTCACTTCAATAATATAGATAGAGTAACTCGTATGACTAAATGTTCATGTTTTTTGTTTAAATGTGACATTTTTTTTCAAAATGTGCATCACAATCTAAAAAATGGATATATCACATGCATGGTTTCATGACAATAAAAAAATATTCATGATTCATTTTCTATGAATAGGATTCAGCATTATGTGATTAAGATATATGATGTGTCTGGTATGAATGAATGTTTGTCTTGTCATTTAAAAGTGACATTTTAGTTTGAACACATGCCACATAATGAAAACCTTGAGAACATTTTAGGATTCTTTTTATATATAAATTAAAATATCATCAGTTCATTTCAGACATGAATTAATTAACTACACATCAATCTGAAACATTATTTAGATAATATGATTTATAGATCGTTCTTCCACTTAGAAATAACATTTTAGTTCAAAACCACATCACATACTCAGGTCCGATAAAAATAATAAAATTTTTATACCTCTTTTAAATAATATTATATTATTAATATTAATATTTTGTAAATAACATAAAATTAATATTATATTTAGTATAGATGGTATAACTGAAATTTAATGTTTATGAATTTAAAACAAACATATTAGTTATTGACGTTATTTCTGTAGCAAAAATGGGAAAAAGTGTTTGGATTTCCATGATACATTAGGAAAATTATTTTTTATATATTTTTTACATATATTAGTTAATCACATTTCGACATGAAATATGGTGAAACATATATTATAGAATCATTATCACATACTCAAGATATGGAAAATGAATTGGGAGTGTTGAATTACATTGCATGATGTTTAATTCGTGTTTAATGTTGTACTTTTAATACTTTTATAATGTTTTTTCATCCATTGTTTTCTTATTATATATTTAGTATTAATGTAATATTGTTTTCTATTTATATTATATTTACTTCTTTATTTAATTTTAAAAATATTATTTTATTTTTACTACAGTAACATACATTTTTTCTTTGGGATGGGGGTTGAGTGTTTTTCAACTAGTAGTACAGTCAATCCATACTAGAAGGTGGTCATTAGGGAAAAATAAATTTCCACCATGTATCTTATGAGTTGGTTTGTTTTTAGTTCATCATAAAATTCTATTGTCTGTAACAAGCATAAAAATTTAATAGAAATGTAATGAATAATTTCCAATTTTTTTTATTTTAATATTTTATAATTTAATTTTTTTTGTAAAGTATATTAAATTTATTTATGTTATATTTATTTCATTATTGAAGTGTTTTTTTCTTGTTTCACCACAACATCATGGTTCAAGAAATTTTATATTCACTGGATATGGCATTGAAAACAAAGTCATCTATCAGTTAATTATTTAGTATATATATAATCACTCAGGTTTTATTATTTTTGGAAGCATAAATGATTTTTCATTCTAATAAAACAACAATTCATATTACTATCTAAAAATAAATCTTTACAGGTATATGAAACCAATATTTATTTTTTAATCACACAACCCTTACCAATCTATCATAAGATGAGTTATTGTAATAAAAGTAATAGTAATATTATTAGTGTTGTTATAAAAAATATTAATATCAATCTTAACAAATATTTTTTAATATAAAAATCAAGTAGAATCATTATCATCACATACATTAGGTTATCTATTTAAGGTTATCTCATCTATCTGAATCCACCATACAACTCATCCATTCTCCCTCTCTCTTTCTCATGGGTGCTTGTACATCAATGATTTTTTTTTGACCATATTTCATTATAGTGACCAACTCTCTATTGAATCGAATCAGTTTTATGATATATCACCTAGAATTTCTATTTCAATAAATTATATAGTGGAACTATATTTACCCCACCCCAAATGTTTGTCAAACATTTCAAGTGGAAACCCATTTTCCATTAATTAGTATAGTTATTGTATTTGGTTTCTAAGAGGCAACTATTTTTACTTTATATTTCATGTATATTTGATGAGTAGAGTATTAATTAAATTAGATTTTTATATTGTTATTTTTTTGTATGATATTAATGTAATAATTTCATAGAGTTTTATTATTATTTAAATACAAAATTCTAGTTCTACGATATAATGAAAATATTAAAATATAATGAAAATATATATAAAAGATTTTCCATGGTTGGATAAAATTTTATGATGGATAACATGGTATGTTGACTTCTAGGTATCAGTAATTATACTCACATATGACTTCTCCTCATAAATGTTTCACTTTGTAATATATAATATGGGAGATTATAAAACCATAAACCCCAATAAGAAATGAAAATGTTTATTTGTCATTGGATATTCTTTCCTGAGAGCATGAGTGATGATCCTTTTACTTGAATATTATTTTTAATAGATGTCCCGAATCACACCCTTTTATGTATTTCTATAAATGGATATAATATATGATCATGGAAAATTTTGATACATTGGGTATTCCAAAAATGATATGTTATCAATGAATATGTCGAGGGAGGATTTTTCTCAACCATCTTTATAGAAGTTGATATCTTACAACTTTGATTGAAAGGAACCCACACACTAAATTCCTTGGACTTTGTTTATTATAAGGTTCATTTCATATAGTAAAATATATCAAACTTATAGGTTGATAAAATGGGTGTGCTATTTAATTAATTATATATTATGAAAATTTTATTATATTAAATGATGAGTGTTCATATATGGGTTTTTCATTAAATCATGGATTCTTCCTTTGTCTATACCATGACCTATGGGTAGATAATAATCTTCATCTTTTGGAAATCCCACCAAATTCTACTGAGGAAGTGGCCTAGGGGATCTCACACAATGTGATGACATTAATACCACTTATATATAATATATATTTATCAATTCAAATAAACATTATTCTATTGATTGAAAAGTAATAAAAATTCTTGTTTTATTAAATGATTGATAATATTTGATAAATATTTATCCACAAGGTGAGGTTATATTTACACAAATATATAATAATTATTTAACTCTTATTATTATTACCAAAATAAATAATTATTTATTTATTCAATAAATAAATTATTTTGTATTGATAATTTTAAATTTATATTTATTCAGAAAACTATATATAGAATATATATTTATTTATTTAATGAAAAATATATATTTAAATATTTAATAATGATTTCATTAAATGTTGAGGATGAGTAGGTATGATTTCATTTGGTGGTGAATATTTATTTACTAGATTATTAAATAAATATTTTTCACAATGCACGATAGTAAACACCATAAAATACAATATTATTATAATTTAATTAAATTTCTCGAGGTTATTTGGGTTCAATATATTATTTGGGGCCTTTTTGAAATAAAATAAATGAAAAATAATATCTCTAAGAATATAACTAGACTGTTATCTCAATCTGTGAAAGGATTATCATTGTGCGCACCAATTACCTCTCGGATATCCCTCATCCCCTCCTCTTATCTAGACTAATATGAAGAATTTAATATTCATTAAAGCTATAAAGAATTTTAATTTTTCATGTTTAACAATATAAGAATAGCAATCAGAGGCACTAGGACCAGATGGATAATTAGAATTGTTTGGAGATCGAAGGATCATGTATGGAACACCCATAGAAGGGATATTCCTTATTTTCATACTACACCATGATAATACATCGATAGGGACATAATGCTCATCTTCACTAAGAAAAATATATCTCATTATTGAGTTAACCAGCCTTCTTGTGTATAATATAAAAAATACTGTGAATTATCCATTATCATGGTTCAATGTCAATTATTTTAAAATATTTATATGAAAAAATTTAATTTCTCATAGCGGTCACATCATGTTCATTTATAATTGTCAGCTGAATCAAATGGATTAATGATGTTCATAGGCCCAACAAGTGATTTTATTGTGTCCCAGACCATCAAGTGGTATAAATGTGGTCTGGCTCGATTTAAATTTTTTTGATCAATTATGTATTTAAAAGTTATTTTTAATTTCAAAAAATCTATTCTTATAGTATGATTAATGATATCCCTTTCTTCTCCCTTTATTTATCATTTGTTTAATAATAAAATGATGAAATTTTAATTAAAAGCATAAAAATAAATGATTGAGATATTGAAAGGAATCTATCCTGAAATCTTGGGATTACACAATGTGTAGATGGTGTAGATGTCATGTCTCCCTATTTTTTCCACCTGGACATAGCATTAATTAAATATCTATGTCATATAATGAAGGTGAAACGATGTAATAAATTCTTTATGAAGTGACCAAATTTAATCATACAAAATAATGATAATGATACAAATGATTAATTATATATAGCATAAATAGTCACCAAAACCAAGTATTGAAATGTATAGTTTCATGTAGATTAGAAAGAAGAAATTCATATTTAACATTCCATTAAAATTTATCAATAAACTAAACCCCATCTCTAACATTCCATGATACATACTCATATTAAAATCCCATGGATGAGAAAAAAAGGGTATGATTAAATGATCTATAAGGGATAAAATAACAAAGGACATAATGGTTATATTATAGGAATATAAAAAATAATGAATACGGAAAATTATATTATTTAAGAAAACATAAATCAATATATATCATCAATAATCATGAAATATACTCATAACATCTCAAAAGATAACAATTTTCCCAGGGTATAAGAAAATTAAACATGAATCATAATACAAGAGACATGAAACTAGAACAATCATAAAAATGGGATTTATATTGATTGTCAACATGGATTCCAATAAACCCAATAAAATATAAAACTATGAGTGGAGTGAAGCACCATTACACTAACTTCATGTGAAAATATCTACTCATGAACCTCTTTACACATAAAAATTAGAGTATATTTAAATTCTATCAAACTCACCCTTTATGAACCTAGGTTCTCAATAAACTATTCCAATAACATTTCTCCTTCATGAGAAATAATCCATTACCCAATTCATTGGTGGGTGATGTAGGTCCCCCTCATTACATAGTCTATATATTTTTCGATCATTAAAATAATCATTATATCATTAAATAACACAAATAAATTAAACAAGTTTTATGAAATTTTAAAATAATAATATAAATAAATCATGAAGATAAAATAGGTATCATAAATCATTCAAATGTAAATCATTCAATTTTGAAAAATATCCAATGGAAATAATATGTATTTCCGTAAAATTTAAAATTTAAATCATTAAATTTTAATAAGGAACAAATAAAAATAAAATATGTTTCATAAAATATTTAAATAACATCATAAATTAAACTATTTGAAAACGAAAAAATGATTATGATAAAATAAAAACATAATTAAGAAAATATATAGTGAAACAATAATTATAACTCCAATATAGATATATCATTTGAATATAATGAAAAAAATCTTAAAATATATTGTTTAAAATATATTTAATTAATCGTTGTAAAAGTCATTGCAATTAGTATCTTTTCAAAAGTATCATTTTTATGAAAAATGAAAATAAAAACTTCCATGAAAATTGATTTGGATAAAATAATGTTGTATCTCATAAATTAAGATTATGATATCATTTAAAATGGACTTTTCAAGAAAATAATTTTAATAGTAAACTGCATAACTTATGAAAAGGGCTTTGAATTACCCCATCCCTTACCATTACCCATGATTTACCAGGAATTGATTTAACAGTATGTGTCCTAACTATATAACTCATACTTTATTATTTTTAAAACACTTTTATATACTTATTTTCATTTATACATGTCATTACTTAAATCATTCTTTGTTAATTATATTTCGACAATCACTTTTCAACATTAGGGGTTAATAATCATGATAGTTTTCATTAGGATAAGAAAGGTGATGTCAATGTTAAATTTTCTTCACAATATCATTATTTAAAAACAATTTAAGAAATTGGAATTTATTTATTTTAATTTCTTATAATTTCATAACACCATTAAAATGAGTATTTTAGTTGTGTTTCTTGAAAATGAGAGTGGTGATGAACTAGTTTCTGGTAATTTATCGATATCTATAAATTACCTAATAATGATCAGTAAATTTTTTGTTATAAAAAAAGAACCATATTATGGAAATATATTAAATATATGTATCAGTTAAAATAATCCAATATAAAATAAAATGTTTATTTTTGGGAAGGTAAGGATAAAATGGAAGATGGCTATTTGTGGTGGTAGTAGCCCACCCAATACAAGATTCACATTTTTTATTTTCATAATGGAAAAGGGGAGTGTAGTTTATTCTTGGACCATTATTAAAATAATATAAAATCATAAAAATTATACCAATATTCTAATTTTAATATATAGAAATGAAATATTTTAATAATAAAATAACATCAAGAAATAGAAAATATAAATATATGTCATTATGTGATAACACACTTTTTGAATTTTCTCATTTGTAAAGAGGGTTAAACATTCATGGAATGGTTTGTTGAGAAGACGAAAGCTTCCATAAGGATTATAGAAGTGTGTAAGATATTTTTGGGATTAGTTTTGGATGAAATCAAGATATTTTAGTGTGAGTTTAATTATGGAGATTATTTTCCCAATTATAGGTGAAAAGTAAACATGTTTTTCCCTTTTCCACTAAGGTTACTCACTTTTACCATTTTAGTTTTCACCATGATAACTATTTTCTATCTAGATGGTTTATATTTAATGTCCAAAAATGGTTAATATTTGATATTATAGAACTAATTATTCCACATTTGAATTCAATTTTTTAATTCAATTTTCAAATCTCTGTAAAAGTAATTTTGAAATATTAATTGTTTAATTTATTAAAAACAATAATTTCTAAAAATATAACTTAAATTCTAAAATGTATAATATAGCCTCCAAAATTAAAAAAAAGTTTTTAATGTATAAATTCACACACACATAAATATATTTGGTATTATATAATGGTTTTATAAATTACAACTTCATTCTTATATTCTTATAATTTCATAATATCATGTTATTTGTAAAAATTTCATTTTTTCGCTATTAACCTAAAAGAAATATTTTTTGGGAAAATTAAAAAAAAATTCATCTCAAAATAATATAATCATGATAAATGCCAAAGGGGGTTGATTTTTTAAAAATAACCCCCTAAAATTGAGATAGTAATATTTAAGATAAATCTATAAAAAATCCATCAATGTGTTTTTAAAATGAAATCCTTTTTTGTATATGTATTATTCTTCAAAAATGGGGGTAATCATATATATATATATCTAACAAAGAAAAATATACATTTTAAAAATTAAATTATACACATAAAATTAGATTATATTAATTTCTTATTAGTAGTAATTTATTTTTATGTATAAGGAAATTTTTATATTGGTTTATTCTTATATATCTATGTGTTATTTTGTTATCACAATTTATATATGATAAATATATGTATACCTAAATACTGTTTTTTTGAGATGCATGTGGTAAAAAACAATAAACACAACATTTATTTTTTTTAGGTCGTTACATTTTCTTCCCTTAAAACAATGTTATCCTTGGAATTACATTACATTTAAGGAAACTAGTGAGGTTACTTACCTCTAATCACATTATCTAGTTCCCATGTAGCCTCCCCAAGAATATGATGTCTATTTGGAACTTTTACTAGATGATTGGCCATGTTCAACAACACCGTATCTCTTCGATTAAAGATCTCTAGAGGTTGTTCTTCATATAATAGGTCATGTTCTTGTTGCATAGCTTTTGAATTTGGTACATGTTATGGATATGGTATGTATATCCTAAGGAATTTTATGTAGAAGACATCATGTACTTTTTAGAGGTGAGGTGGGAATACTATGTGATAATCTATGACTTCAACATGATCCAATCTGTCAAAAGGACTGTTGTATATAAGTCACAAATTCTGTTTCTTCTCAAATAACATAACCCATTTCAATGTAGATATTTATAGGAATAAATTGTCAACAATTTAAAATCTAGATCTCTTTAATGATTTTCATCATATACATGTTTTCTAATTTGATAAATTTTTATATTTTTTAACACTTTTTGGACATTTTCCATCATTTATAGGATAATGTTTGGCCCTTTTAGAATTCATTCCGTAACTTCATCCCAACATGTTGGAGTCAAGAATGTCTTCTAATACAAATCAACCTTTTACCATTTGGATTATAGAATGGAAATTTTTATTATATTATAACAATAGAAGAGGAATATGTGGGTCTAAAAAAAATTGTATATCCTTTGAACATGATCTCCCCATATCCACTAGAGTTTGAATGGATATCTTATAATAAAAATATGGTTGATTTTAGAAATAATTGATAAAATTCAGCTCAGTCCCCAAAACATGTTGATGAATTTTCTAGACACTCAATGTAAACATTATTTCTCAATCAAATAAAACAGATATTGGTAATACATTAAGATAAATCACATATTTATTGTATATAAATGCTGGATTATCCAATACGAGATATTATGGTAGTGTAATCAAATATACTGACTTTGTAAGGTAATAGACTTGAATAAATATGGAATTGTGACCTTCAGATGTTTGGGTAAGTCCTATTGTTAAATCCATGGTGATGTTTTACCATTTCTATATAGCTATATGAAATGTGTACATCATCTGTTTTGGATTCTATAACTCCGCATTATCATTATGACATACTAATCATTGAGATATATTCTATGAAATTTACCTCTTTAGGTTATCCCACTATAATTCTTATTATATATCTCTACACATATTTTTCCCTATTGAATTGATAAAGAATAAAGAGATATGATTATCTTCAAAAATAACATTCTTTAGTAAAAATAAATATGGGACACATATCTTAATTATAAATTGATTGTGTAGTAATTGATTATTCATATTAACCCTTTCTTCACTATGATAAATTGATTTGGAATCATTAATTCCAAATTTAGTAATATATTTTACTTGAGGTTTTATTCAAATATTTTGTATTAATATCCGTTTAAAAGGGTAATTTCACTTGTTTGGAAGATTTCATTGTAGCTGGAGGTGATTTGGAAGGCCTAAGATGAAGTTTAAGAAAATGAGCTAAAATGTGAAGATTCCAAGAACACCAATGGACTCAAACAGACACTACAACTAAATAACATAAAATTTAATTATTAATAACATAAACCATTAAAACAATTAAAATGAAGTTTTTATTCAGTGAGTATCTTTTCTAGAGTCTGACTTATCACGTATGTTGTTTATATTCTTGAAAAATAAACATTTGTTAATTATATAATTTATAAACTATGTTTTTAATTTTTTTTTAATTTTTTAGTTTATCTACTACCATTCTATACATAATTTATTAATATTTCAAGTCCACCTCATATGTATTGAAAATATTCAACTTTTTTGTCAACAATAACATTAGTATGTTGACTATGATGAATGGGGTTATTTTTATACAGTATAATTATTAATAATTTGGAAATAATTATCATTTTTATATATAATTTTTAATTTTAACACATTAATAAAATATTATTACAGAAAATGAACTATTTTATGATTATGTAGATAATAGATCATATGTATGCATTGAGTAACATTTCCATTTTTCAACGATCATTATGAGATGAACGTAGAAAATATTTAAAATTTATATAATGATAATAATATCATAAATAAATTATATATTATTATAATATTATTATACATTTCATCCATGTAATCTTGTGATAGTAAAATAATTACATCACTTCGTGGAAGAGGTAGTCTAGACGTACGCATGAAAGACGTTATCATTTTTCAGATAGTGAAAGGGTAAAAAAAGTAAATGATATATTTTATTTTAATAATGATAAATATTTCTTTTACATAATAATTGTTTCATATATATAACATATTTTCATTATATTTATCAATACTACCTTCCATTAAAAGTGTTAGTTAAAAATGAATCACATCGCTTTTGAGGAAGTGGTTCTTCATACACACAGATGATGTTAACATATCCCCCATGAAATGGAAATTAAGAAGGTATATATGATATCATAATTAAATAAGTATAATTATGTTAAAAATATCTTATATATCCTTTCAATATGTCATTATAACAAGTCATTGGTGTTTGAGATTGAAAATGAATTGCATCTGTTCGTGAGGCGGTAGTCCACCGTACACATGAATTATGCTTAAGTTTTTTATTTTATATATGAGGATATGTATTTTAGTTATTATACTAAAATAATAAAACAAAATTATATGTGGGATATTTATGTTATTATATCAACATGGTTTAATAATATTTTAATTATTTGGAATAATAATTGAAACAAAAAAACCTCGATTAAGAATGATACCACTTCTTCAAAATAAATATTTTTGATTATTAATAAATACCTCCAATATTTTATTTATAATAAATCCATGTACTCTTGGACAATAATAGAAAATAAATTAAAGTATTTTTAAATATATTTTCTGTACTAAAATAATTTTTATGTATGAATTGGAGAGAACCGGGGGTGACCATTAATAAGTGGGGGAGATTATACACTTTGATGTTTTGAAAAGAAAATGTTACTACCACATTTTAAAATTTAAAAAAGGATAAAATATGGATAATTATAGATATTTATATGAACTATGATCTTTATTTGGCCCCAAATCATTATTTATAAAACCTTTGAGTTTATTTTATCCCTTATCTTTTTAGTTTACCCCAGAGAAAACTCATTTTAAACATAACAACAATAAATGCTTATTACTGTTTTCACTATTCATGATGACAAAAATAAAGTTTTAATTATTATATAATATCAATTATTATTATTCTGAATATTAAATCCATTTCATCTTATTTAATACATATTTATGGTAGAATTTAATTTAAATTTAAATACACAAACATGATGAAGAAGTTATTTTTCAGGAAATGAATGTTTTGTTATAAAATGATTTTATATTTACTATATGACTAGGGATCAAAATTATATGAATTTATATTAATATTTATAGACATATAATATATATATATATAATTAAAATCATTCTTTACTATGGGTTTATTTAATTAATTAAACTGGAAAAACATTATGCACTTTAAAACAGTTTTTAGAAAATACCTTTTTGATCCAAAAAAATGAACATATACTAAAATATAGTATAAATTAGATTAAAATTTAATTAATTGGATTAAAAAATATAATTATTTTAATAATAAAAAGTTACAATACATATAGGGTCTCTTAAATCAATTAATTTATTTAATAGAAAATATTGTTTTACATCAATTATAATTTTTTTTACTATTTACTGAACAAAACATATTGATTGGAATTTAAAAATATTTCACCCATATTTAATTTTGGTATTATTATTTAAAAAAATTAATTTCATTTTATCAAATATATTTTATAAATTTTCAATATTCTATTTATAATATTGTTTTATAAGAAATAATATCAATAATTTACGAAGAAAATATATTTTGATGAAAAAAATGTCGTTATTAAAAATTGGGGGATTAAATAGTATGAATTTATCAATACAGTTATATTGAGTAGGAAATTTATATATATATATATATATATATTATAAAGTAGTTAATATTAATCATACCCTAAAATTTAATTTATAGGTTATAACAACCATGTTCGTTTATTACACTCACACATGATTTAGTTACATGAAATTTCACTTAATACAACCCAAATGATCGAGGATAAACTACCAAGACATAATTATAGTCAAATTCACATAGAAGAACCAGAAAAACCCCTATCCCAACATGACAAATCATGATATTAAACAATACCCAACAAATTGGATTTATATTTAATTCTAGGAACACCCATCACTTTCATTTAATTCTCATGATTAAGTGTTCACCATATATCACAAAGAATGAATGATTTCATCATCAAAATTTATTCTGAGATCAAGGGGTATAGAATAAAAACAAGAAAGTGCTTAATAAAAAGCTATATTTGTATAAAAGTGAAAACCATTGAAAAGGAATGGGTATGATATTCACTCACACAATTGTATTGGAATGGATATTCACAGTGCAATTTCAGAATCCTAATGACATGACAAAAATATTTGTAAAAATTGTTTATGATAGAGGAATATGTCTCTCATAATATATGCATGAAACAGAAAGTAAGAGGGTCATATAAATTCATGTCCCAACATAAGGAATTTTGAAATAGAAGGCATCATATAATAAAGAAACTTTAAGAAAGAAGAGTAATTTAATAACTATAATGAAATTTATTTTGGTAACAGGTGTTTTGGGAGGTATAAATGAGATATAAAGGGATAGAAAATCATTAAGAAATAGTAAGAGAATTATGGTGGAGTCTATAAAATATACCCTGTAACACCCCAAGATTTTATGAAAAAGTATTCTGTTAATTTCTTAATGTCTTATGTTTTAAGTCACAACAAAATTATCTTGTTCTATACAAAACACCGTGTTACCTTATATTATACGCAAACAATATTCATGCCTTGCGTTACACTCAATCGAGACCATCCTCGATAGCGTTTGTAGTACGCAATACCGGGTTTCACTAAACAATGATATATTGTTATAATATTATTATAGACTAGATGTTATAGATATTATTAACTATATTTTGAATTTTATAGCATTACTATTCATCATACACATTTTTTAAAACATGGTATGGGAAAAAATAAAATTTTCGGGTAAAATAACTACTTTTAAAAAAATGCAGTTTTGCCACTTTTTGAAGGCGCACCAACATTAAATATAGTTTTTAATAGGTTTATAAGTTCAATTTTACAAAATAAAATTTTTATTTGGAATCAGGATATAAAAATTTTCTTTGGATAAAAATTTCATATTATTCTGATAACTTCAATATTTTAATGAATAGTAAAAACACACTATATTTTAATTAAAAACAACTTTTTTCATCGCAATAATTTATATAGTTAAATTATAATATTGAATGGTTTTAAAGTGTAAATATAAAATATTATTACCATTTAATATAATGTATGTAATTACTATTAATTTTACCTTGAATTCATAGGTAAAAACATTTCAATCTTTGACAATGTTTTAACCTTTAAAACCCATTTTCTTAACGATAGGATTAATTTTATATTAATTATGGAAAATTCTGTGTTTTGAATTTTGAAAAATGGATTACATATTTTAATTCAGTGGTCCAAATTATGTTAATAGGTTACTTTTATTTTTTTATATTATGAATAGTATCTACGATAATTTTTATTTACTGCCGTTAAAGGTAAATCGGTTAATTAAGGGTAAAACAAATATTATAAAATTACCCTAACACCTGCCAAAATTCTATTGGATGACTGAAAGTCAACCCATATCACCTAAGGGTCAGAATAGATTTATTTTATGGACTTTTGACCTTGAAAATAATTTAATTATTATTAAAGCCAAAGAAAGTGAAAACATGTCACTCTCTTAAATCTTATAAGTATAATAATTTTAATTTTGTGATAAAATTCACGAAACATAGAACATGAATAGTATCCCGAAATATAATAAAATTATATACATTTTGTTGATTTATTTTAAATTCGTAGGGATTAAATAATTATCATTAAATGTGAAACAATAGTGATGTTGAAATTATTTTATTGAATGAAATAACAAATAAATGGTATCAAAAATATTAAAGTAAATATTATATGAACTATTTAATGTGCTTAAATAATTTTATAGAGAAATAGGACATGTCATAAATCTATTAAATCTTTCAGATTGACCATATCTTCAGTTTGGATTATATTTAAATTCAAATAAAGGAATAGTGTCAAAATTGACACTATTGTTATTTTATAAAAAAACATAATATAAAATTGTTTAAAAATCCAAAAAATATATTAAATTTATAAATTAAAATATATATGGTCTATAATTTCATATATTAACCTATTATGGACAATTCACAACACATAAATAACTATTTTTAACAATTTAAAATTTAGAATCTTATTACCACAAATAAAATTAAATAGACTAAATAACGATAAATCAAGTTGATAATGTTAAAATAAATTTCAAAATTGTCTAAATTTTATTTGATGATGATATTACAACCCTATATCATATAACCTTCGTATTTTATTCATTTGGAATGTTTTTAGGTAAGGTTTGAATTTATTATAAATTAATATTTTTGAGGTTTCCAAAGGTGCCCCTCTCCTCCCTTATAAAAGGGAACCTCCTCCATCTCTTATTAAAAACACTTTGAGCCTTCAATATCTACAAAAACCTACCAATTTCTTTTCTACACTTCCATAGAAACATTCTGGAGGTTCCGGGCTTCACAAAATACCACCTATAGTACCTTAAGAGGAAGCTTAAAGGAGGTGTGTCAAAGAAGAGGTAATCTCTTCTACCGATTCTTTCAAATTTCTATTTTCTTCAACTTCCCCTTCATTAGTTGATTCATTGTAAAGTAACAAAATAAGTATGACTAATATACTTATATTATATTATTAATATTAAGCAACCCCATTCCACATTCTATTCATCCTACGGAAAATGAAATCACCGTGTGTGCGTATGTACGGAATACCGTCTCCATATAGTGGTGTAAGCAGTTTTTCCACCACCACCATACTTGGAAGCATATAATGGTGTAACGAATAACTATATATGGTTATTATAACATAATAATTATTCTGATATATTATATCATCCACTCTAATTATATTCAATAATTATGGGAATGATATAATCGCTCGTGCGTACATACGGACTACCGTCTCCACGAATGTGATGAGATTCATTTTCCATGATTAACAATTAAAGTATGATTATGAAGTATATATAATAAATAATCCTGAAATATATTATATAATAATGACACTGGATTTATGTACATATATGTTTCATTTACTTAATTACATTCAATTCAATAAGGAAATCAAAACATCGTTCATGTGTATGAACGACCTACCGTCTCCAAGAATGGTGTATTTCATTAAATTTATTGATCTATCATATATATTTACATGACGAATATATATTATATATAAATCATGTTTTACATTATAGAATTAATTAAATCAGGATATAAGTAATGATGTTATATGATATCAGAACAATGAATATGAATCTTTAGTAAGTCATTGACATTATTTAAATCATTATAAATAAGGATACGATACATATGAAGCATATCAGACATAAGTTAAGGGATAACTATTCCATTCTCGTTCCTATCCGAGATTTTTTATTCGTAAGTATTTACTAGGGTTATATTTTTCATCCATGACCATAAATTTTTTTTCATAAATTGTTTATTATTCTTCCATGTATTTTTAATGTTTTTTTCACCCCGATTTGACTTTTAATTTGTGTTATAGAAGAATATTTCTTTTGTTTACAATATGAGGAACTTTTTGACTTTTCCAGCCAAAGTACGAGAAGAATGTTATTTTTAACTTATACGGCATGAAAAGATTTTTACGATTTCATAACAACTTATTTCCAGGAAGATTAATCTACAGGATTTTATGGTTATTTTCAATAAAATCCTTTTATTTAAAATTTCATGGCATTTTGTGAAAAGAAAATGATTTTTAAGAAAAAAGGATATTTTCATCAAGATTTATTTTCCAGTGTTTTATCAAAACCATTTCCATATAAGATGACATTATTTCATATTTTTATGGTTCAAGTATAATATCTTTGTGAATTAAATGATTTCAATTTTATTATGATGAAATGGTATCCATTTGTTTTATATGAAATATGTTATGATGGGACGATGTTTATGAATCCTATTTTTATTCTTCGGGTTATGATGAATGATTTATGTTTTTGTTGCCGCACTAGTAAGAATGATATCATTATGAGATAGGTGGGACATATATCTCTCTCAAATGCATTGGGTAATGATTTATATCTAATGAGATAGACATTGCTGGAAAGGAATGTTAATCATGTTCAGTGATAAAGGACTTGAATGAGGAGTGAACTCGATTCAGTAAGGGACTTTGCCCACTAACATGGTCTTGGCAGCAATGTCTTGTCTACTATTTAAATCATATCAAGTGCTTAATGTTCTTCCACAATTACATGTTCCCATGTTATTTTATCGTTATCGATGATCCATTATGATATATTCTTTATGTACTTTCATGTTTTTTGTCATTGCTCAATATTTTGATGTTTAAACATTATGTTCATGTTTTTAAGTTCAAATGTAAATGGTTTGTTTTATTTTCTCCATGCTTACCCTTATTGAGCATTTGAGCTCAACCATTATATGTTTTCATTTCCCAAGGATATAAAGAAAAGTTTTAGGTAAGAAAACAAAAAGGGGAAGACCTTTATGGGAGATGTTGAAGAACTTTCACAATGATTAGAAAATTATGTTTCGAGTTTCCAAAGACACTAAACTATTACGGTCCTTCAGTGTCGGTGTTTTTTATGTATTAAGTATTACGAAAAAGAAATATAATGTCCATGTACATGATGTT
The DNA here is from genome assembly GCA_963277665.1 of Viscum album. Taxonomy (NCBI): domain Eukaryota; kingdom Viridiplantae; phylum Streptophyta; class Magnoliopsida; order Santalales; family Viscaceae; genus Viscum; species Viscum album. The sequence goes on from OY728126.1 coordinate 536,374,802, forward strand.
TGGGGTCTCTAAAGATGGTATCAGAGAAATGGTTTAGTTTACCTTTGGAAACTATGATGCGAAAACTTTAGTGATATCCCTAGAGATATTTCTAAGGTATGTCTAGGGATATCCTTACAGATTAGTATAAGTATATGTTTTAGTCCTAGAATTATTTTAACAATCTTAGAATTAACCCCAAGATGTTATATATTGAATGTTCTCCTCCTTTATTATGTTGCCATCCCTAGCATTATTTTTTCCTCTCACACTATTCTTTTTGGGTTTTAGATGTTGGCTGAACCCGAAGGAACCATATTGATCAATGTAATGCAATATATAATGATTGTCCTCCCGAACAAACCATTGTTATGGTAGATGGAGTGAAAAATCATATTTCTAAACATAAAAAAGCTATGAATCATTCTAGACTTCCAAATGAGCAGAGAAGGGAACAATATTCTATTGAGTCTTTCATGAGGCAACGTCCACCTTCATTCAGTGGGTCTTCTGATCCAATTGTTACTGAACAATGGATCAATACCATTGAAAAGATATTTTCCATACATCGCTGTTTGGAACATGAAAATTCATTCTATATATTTACAATTTAGAAGGTGAAGCAGAACAATGGTGAACTCTAATTAATAATACGAGGCCCCGAGATGAAATTGAATCCATGGAATGGGATGATTTCAATAACTTATTTTTCAATAAGTACTTCCCTCATATTCTTTGAAAAAGGATGGAAAAGGATTTCCTTGAGCTTAAGAAAAAGGATGATGAATCTGTTGGTATATACGAATCGAATTTTACAAGGCTTACAAGGTATGCATATGGAATTATCATCCAACCTGAAAGTAATGTTGATCGATTCTTCAGTGGCTTCAAACCAAGTCTTCGAAGGGCATTAGATATAAAAGACTTCAGTAACTATGCAGAAATTGTGCGTTGTGCTATCAAGGTGGAACTGGAAGTTGGTGTTACATATCCATCTCATGGTTTTGAAAAGAAACAAATGATGGAGTTCAAATAAAAATCTTATAACAATGGTGAAAAGAAGATGAATGTTACTTTATGCTCAAATTGTGGAAATAAGGATGGTGGAGATTGCCTAAAGGATACTAGAAAATCTTTTAAGTGTGGAAAATATGTTCATCGAGCATCTGAGTGTCGAAGTAATTTAAAAATGGTTGCTAATGATGTGAATAAAGAAAAGACTGCAGAGAACACACCACCGACACTTCAATGCTTCAAGTTCAAGGAAATGGGTCCTTATGCTAATCAATGACCTAATCCAAGGGTTAATGATGATCAACATGAGAATCCTCTTAAGGAAAATGATAAAGGGAAGTCACATGTGATCACTATTTGTGATGTTGAGTATGAAAATAAAGTTTTGTAATGATTAAGTGTTTATGTAATGAGATTTCAAAATATTATCATGGAATCTCATTTATGGTATCGTAGAATTTTGGATTATCTATGTATTGGTTTTCAATAATTATATGGTACCAGTAACAATGAAAAGTGATTGAAATTATTTTGTAAAAAATATGATATGCACATAATGAAGGAATAATGAAACAATTATATGAGCACATGACTGATATAAGGACCATGTTATATCATGGTTTGAGTATATTGAAATTTTGGGATTTTGGTATGTGGAAGGTGTTAAATTTTGACAACATTCATGTTTTCACAAATATTCAATGGGTATTTCAAGAAAATACATGATTAAGGTATTCATATGTTTTTAATGTGACCAAAAAGATATATTGTGTGATATATGGGGGACAAATGATGGTATTCACATGCTCGACAAATGATATTTCTAGTAATTTTTTTTCTTTATACTATGATCTTGGACATAAGTATTTTGGATAAGCCTAAAGATTGGAATGAATAATGTTGGAAATAAGTCCGTATTTTTTAGGGCTATAAATTATTTCAAATTTATTGATGTAATGTTGTAATAATGTAGTTTTAGAAAAAGGACAACCTGCAGGACAGGCGACAACATGTCACATCAGACAAGGCTGTGGGAATCGAACCCACAACCGAACTACGACGGGACTTTATCTCCTACCACTGGCCTACAAGATGTCCCTGGTTAGTAGAAACTAGTTTTATTATATTAAGAGGTATGATAGATGAAATATAAGTCCATTTATGGAATCATATACGATTAACCTCACCATAGATGGACTTATGTATATTTGATAACTTTTGCTAACTTTTTTTTAGACAGATGGAATGACCCATCATTCAATTGCATGATCTGCTAAAACTTCTTGGAAGACAACATCAACTTAATTTCTTTAATGGATTATGTGAAAATTGTTCAAGGCAAATAAAATAGTGAGATTTTACAAAAAAATGTAAGTATTTCTTTCAATTATTCTTCAACATTAGGGAAATGATCATGAAAACCAAAATTGTTGTCCTAATGTCCTCATATACGATGAATCAGATGGTACCTTATATCATCACAAATTTATGGCTTTGTTATTGTTGGATTTTTAATAGAAATTTTCTCTACCACTCTCCATCAGAACTTGATGTTTAGATTTCTCTTCCACATCCATATTTTCACCTATGTTCTTCTATGTGGAAACACATTGATTAGTTAATTTGGGTAACCGTTATGTTTCATAATATAGTTTTTAATGTTCAGTTTTGGTATTCCTTTTTATTATGTGGGTTTATATTAAAGAATATTTCAAGTAGTAAACCATTTATAACCCCGACGAATTTTGAGGGATAAATTCATTTTAAGGTTGGTAGAATGTAACACCCCAAGATTTTATGAAAAATATTATTTTAATTTCATTGATGTATTGTGTTTTAAGTTACACAAAAATAATATTATTCTATAAAACCCCAGTATTAGCTTATATTATATGAAAATACTATTCTTGGCTTGTGTTACACAGAATCACGACCTTCCTCGATAGAGTGTGTAGTACACAATACCGAGTTTCACTAAACAAAAATATATTGTTATAATATTATTATGGACTAGAAGTTATGAATAATATTAACTATATTTTAAATTTTACAACATTATTATTCATCTTTCACATTTTCTAAAACATGGTATGTTAACAAAATAATTTTTTCGGGTAAAATAAGTATTTTTAAAAAAATACAGTTTTGCCACTTTTTGATGGAACACCCACATTAAATATTGTTTTTGACAGGTTTATAAGTTCAATTCAAAAAAATAAAATTCTTCTCTGGAATCACTATATAAAAATTCACTTTGGATAAATTTTTCATATTATTCGGATAACTTCTATATTTTAATGAATAGTAAAAACACGCTATATTTTAATTCAAAACAATTGCTTTCACCGCAATAATTTATGTGGTTAAATTATACTATTTAATGGTTTTAATGTATAAATATAATATATTTTTACCATTTAATATTATTTATGTAATTAACATTAATTTTATATTAATTTCATTGGTAAAAAAAATTCAATCTTTGGAAAAAATTTAACTTTTTAAACCCATTTTCATAACAACTGGATTAATTTTAAATTAATTACTGCAACTTCTGTGTTTTTTATTTTGAAAAATGGATTCGATATTTGTATTCAGTGGGTCTAGATTATGTTAATAGGTTAGTTTTATTTTTTTTATATTATGAATAGTAACTATGGTTGTTTTTATTTACTGGAGTTAAAGGTAAATCGAGTAATTAAGGGTAAAAATAAAATTATAAAATTACCTTAACGCATGTCAAATTCTATTAGATGACTAAAAGTAGAACCATATCACATAAGGGCAAGAATAGAATTATTTTATGGACTTTTGACCATGAAAATAATTTAATTTTTATTAAAACCTAAGAAAGTGAAAACATGTCACTCTCTAGAATCTTATAAGTATAATAATTATAATTTAGTCATAAACTTCATGAAACTTAGAAAATGGATAGTATCCAGTGAGAAAATAAAATTATATCCATCATGTGAATTTATTTAGAATTTTTAGGGATTTAATAATTATCATTAAAGGTGACACAATAATGACGTTGAAATTATTTTATTGATTGAATCAACTAATAAATGGTTTTAAAAATATTAAAGATAATTTTATATGAACTATTTAATGTGGTAAACTAATTTTATAGATAAATATGACAAGTTATGAATCTATTCTTGCTTTTATTTCGAACATATCTTTAGTTTGGATTTTATTTAAATTCCAATAAATGAATAGTGTCAAAATTGACACTATTGTTATTTTATACAAATAACATAACATAAAATTGTTTAAAAATCACAAATATATTTAAAAATTATAAATTAAAATTTATATTGTCTAAAATATCATAATGTATCCAATTATGGACAATTTAAAACACATAAGTCGTTATTTATAACAATTTAAAATTTAGAATCGTATTACCACAAATAAAATTAAATAGATTAAATAAGGATAAATCAAGTTGATAATGTTTAAAATAAATTCCAAACATGTATAAATTTTTTTGGTTAATGATAATACAAATCAATCTCATCTAGGCTTCGGAATTGAGTCATTTTGGATGTTTTTATGAGGGTTTTTAATTTATCATAAAGTAATATTTTTGAGGTTTCGAATGGTGCCCCTCTCCTCCCTTATAAAAAGGCACCTCCTCCCTCTCCACTTCACAACAAATTTAGCCTTAAATCTCAGAAAACCCCTGCCAATTTCACTTCTCCACTTCCCTAGAAAAATTCTGGATGTTCTATTTTTCTGAAAAGACCATCTATAGTCTCTTAAGAGGGAGCTTAAATGAGGTGTGTCGAAGAAGAGGTAATCTCTTATACCGATTCTTTCAAATTTATTTCATATCCAACTTCCCCTTATTTAGATTTTTCATTGTAAAGTAATACAATAAGTATCACTAATATACTGATATGAAATTATAAATATGAAAAAAACAATTCCACCTTTTATCCATCCTACATAAAATGAAATCACTGTGCGTCTGTACGTACAGAATACCGTCTCCACACCGTGGTGTAATATGTTTTTCCACCAACACCTTACTTGTATGAGTATAATGGTGTAAGGAATAAATATATATGGTTATTATAACATAATAATGATTCTGAGATATTATATCATCCACTCTAATTCTATTTAATAAATATGGGAATGATATCATTGCTCGTGCATATGTACGGACTACCGTCTCCACGAATGCGATGAGATTCACTCTCCGTGATTAACAATTCAAGTATGATTATAAAGTATATATAATAAATAATCATGGAAGATATTATATAATAATGATACTGGATTTATGTACATATATGTTTCATTTACTTAATTCCATTCAATTCAATAAGGAAACTAAAACAACGTTAATGCATACATACGACCTACCATCTCCATGAATGGTGTATTTCATTCCATTTATCGATCAATCATATATATTTATATGATGAATATATATTATATATAAATAATGTTTTGCATTCTAGAATTAAGTAAATCAGGATATATGTAATAATATCAAGAACAACAAGTCTAAACAGGTATGTTAAATGAAACAATTTTAACCAAAATGTTGCTATAACATGGAATTTACAAAACAACGGGTAATATAAAGTCATAATTGAACCATATATGATATAATAATAATGAATATTATCCTGTAATAAGTAAATGACATTATTTAAATTATTATACAAGAGGTTCAAATACATATTATGAATATCATACATAAGGTAAGAGATAATTATTACAATCTCGTTCTTATCTGAGATTGTTTATTCATAAGTATTTATTGGGGTTATATTTTTCATCCATGCCCATAAAATGTTTTTCATAAAGTGTTTAGTAATATTCCTAGTATGTTTAATGTCATTATAACCCTCTATTAATTTTCCTTTGTTTTATGGAAGGAATCATTCTTTTGTTTACCATATGAGGAACTTTTTGACTTTTCCGCCAAAGTACGAGAAGAATGTTTTTTTAACTTATACTACATGAATGGATTTTTACGGTTTAATAATTCCTAATTTTCATGAATTTTACTCTACAATATTTCATGATCATTTTCAATAAAAACCATTTCTTTTAAAATTGTGTGGCATTTTGTGAAATGGAAATGATTTTTAAGAAGAAAGGATATTTTTATCAAGTATTATTTTTAATTGTTTTATCAAAACCATTTCTATCTAAGATGAAATTATTAAATATGTGTATGTTTCAAGTATAATATCTCTATTATTTACATGGTTTCACTTTTTTTATGATGAAATTATCTCCCTTTGTTTTATATGGAATATGTTATGATTGGATGATGTTTTTAAAACCCATTTTTATTTTTTGGGTTATGATGAATGATTTATGATTATTTTCTGGCACCAATAAGAATAATTTAATTATGAGATGGGTGGGACCTATATCTCCCTCCAATTCATTGGGTAAAGATTTATATCTCATGAGATAGAAATAGTTATAATGGCAACTTAATCTGGTTCAATGATACAGGACTGGAACGTGGAGTGAACTCATTTTAGTAAGGGACTTTGTCCACTAAAATGGTCTTGGCAGCAATGCCTTGGCTACTATGGAAATCATAAGAACTGATTAATGGATTGCCACAATTACATGTTTCCATGCTATTTTATCATGGTTGATGTTCTATTATGATCTATGCCTTATATACTTCCATGTTTTATGTCATTGCACAGGATTTTGATGTTCTAACATCATGTTCATGTTTTTAAGTTCAAATGTATATGGTTTATTTTAATTTATCCATGCGTACCCTTACTGAGCATTTGAGCTCACCCTTTATATTTTTTCTTTTCCTGAGTATATAAATAAAGGTTTTAGGTATGAAAACAAATAGGAGAACACCTTTATGGGAGATGTTGAAGATCTTTCACCATGATTAGAAGATTATGTTCCAAGTTTCCAAAGACACTAAACTATTACGGTCTTTGAGTGTTGGTTTTTGTTATGCATTAAGTATTCCGAAAAAGTAATATAATGTCCATGAATGTGATGATTGGGTTCTCTACACACCCCATAATTTTTAGATTAAAATAAAAGTTCCTAACAATATTAGGAAACTTGGATAAAAATGAGAATAGAACAATTCCATACTTGAGTGTGTGACTCCAAAATCTTGAATAGGTGATTATTGAGAGATTGGAGAGACTTTTGAGGGTTAAATATAAGGTAGGACAGAGTAAGGACGTTCTCCACATATTTTATGTGAAGAGAAGTTGGAGCTTGGGTGAGTTTCTATAGGAAATGAGAGGGGAATTCTTTAATATTTCACAAACATAGGTTTTGGAATTTATATAATTTAATATTATAAATGAAAACCATTCCCATGGTTTTTTATAAATAAGTGTGGAAAAAATTATTTTATAAGTCTATGGTCCAAATATATTAAAATATTAGCCATGTTATTTGGAGGTGAGTCACACTATTTAAGAAATGGACTTAAAATCATAAAATATATTATATATATTGGAGGATTCACTAAGGCATTATCAAATAAGTAAAAAAATGTTGAATCATGTTATTTTAAAGATAAAACTTATATTTGGCTGAATACACCTTTTATACTATTTATTACATCACTATTGTTCCATTATGATGAAATAAAACAAAATATATATTTATATGGTATTTAATTTTTACACTAAAATTTGACTATCTTAGAAAGTTCTGAAAAATACACCATTAGATAATTGTGACATCCTGACTCCAAAAATAATATTAATTTTACCCAAATAATTTCCTAAATATTTCAATGTTCACTTATTAAAAAACTGACATTTATAGATAATTGATAGGTATTGAAAAAAAGCGATTTAAAACCATAATAAAAATTACATTTGGACTCATAAAAATTATATGATCATTTATATTTAAAAAAATTAATTTTTCATTATATTTTATTAAAATATTATTTATTAATTCATCCAAATATATTTCTTAATTCAATATGACGTTTATCAAAAAATATTTTTTATTCTTTGAAAACAATAATAAAATAAAAGTATATTCATTATTCTATACACAAATAATGTACATAATCATAATGCTAAGGTCATGACATATATCACTTTATTACTCCAACATAATCCCTTAAAGTAATATGAGTGATTGTGGGTCTTTTATGACGTCGTTCGGTAAACATGATTTGGGTTGCGATCACGATGAGTTTGAAATTCTCCCATAAACGGGTTCCCTAATGCTTAAGTTAATGGATCTTATATTGGGATTGGACTAGGGCACAACCCAAAAAGGATGTCTCCCTCAGAATATCTAATAAATGTGCTTCAAATGGAATGATCATACTAGATGAGGGTATCCCATCCTTTTTCTATGTGGAAAGGTTTTGTTAAACCCCTATATTTGTGCCAGATATGTGATGATTGCTCAATGGCTATATTATCAATGGTAATGATACTTAATGGTCATTTATATCCAATTTGATATTATAAAACAAACATATTGCCTTTTCTCAATTACCATTTTATAAAATATTACATTTAATTAAATTAAATGGGAAAATTCAATTATAATAGTTCGGGTCATTAAAATACCCCCCCTAATAAAATTTTCCTTTAGATTTTTAATTTTCTACATTGAAAAAATGGGGTTATATATTCTTCATCACCCTCACTAGTTCCTACATTTCTTCATCAAACTTGTGATTTTTACACAACACTTTTAATAGGTGCATTGTTGTATTCCATAAAACATTGTTTTTACGATATAAGATCCTTACTAGAATCTTCACATAATGGAGTTAATTATTCAATGGTACCACCTCTAGATTGATTACGTGAGAGGGGTATTTTATGTGATTTATCATGAGGGATACATGGAATACATCTTGTACAAGAGATATGTTATGTGAGAGTTGTAGTCGGTAGGTAACCACTCATATGCGATCAATTATGAAAAATGTTCCAATATAACTTAGACTATGATTTACCATCTCCATATATTTCATTACTCTCCTCCATTACAATATATAGAGGACTACCTAATTTCCAATATCATAAATTAGTTCTTGTCAAAAAATCAACCTATGTTTTCTATCAAGTTTGACTAGCCTTGATGTTTTGTGGAATGTTCTTAACATTATCCACTATTTTCTTGACCATTTCAGCACCTAGTGGTCTCTATTCCCAAACTTCAACCCATCATACAGGTGTTCTACATGTATTCCCATAAATTGATTCATAGGGAGACATTTGGTTGCTTTATTGGAAGCTTTTGTTGGAAGATAACTAAACCAGAAGAAGATGTTGATCCCATCCTCCTTTTACGTCTATTAATCAAGATCTAAACATGTATATATGTTTCTGGATATCCTTCTCAGATAGGACATTAATATAAGGGTGAAATTCCATAATGATGCTTAATTCATTATTCAGAGAATGTTGGACACTAATCTAAAACCTAGAGGTGAATCTTAGATCTCGGCTGGATATAGTAGATAATGGTACACCATGTAGCCTCACCACATCTATAATAAATATATATTTATGTTGATCCGATGAGATATCCTATCAAATTGTAATGAAGTTTACAACCTTTGTAAGATGACCCACAACCACCTAGATATCACAGTTCCCACTAGATGTCTTAGTAAACCCAATGATAAAGTCCATGGTGATGTTTTCCAATTTCCATACAGGTATGGGTAATGGTTTCAACATCCCCTTATATTTTTTCCTTTCCAAATTCACTTGATGACTTATGAGACATCTTGTTGCATATTTTTTGATCTCCTTCTTTAAATTTTCTAACCAATAGTGATTTAAAATATCTCGATACATCATTGTGCTTCTAAGAAGGATAAAAAAATTTGATCCATGTGCATCATCCAAAAACTCCTTCTTTAACATAGGATTTGATGGTACACATAGTCAAGAACCAAATATTACAACACCTTCTTTATAAAAATTGAACTCCAAGGATTTTCATTTTCAAATAGTTTCCACATTATTCTAAATTCCCACATAATCTCTTTGAGCATCTTTGACATCATTAGAATCGACAGTTGAGAAACAAATTGTGAAAGGTCTGATGATGTTACTTCCTTTATGATTCCCATGTCCATCCTATTCAAGTATAAGAAGATCATATCCTTCTAAATTCACATCAATGAAAGTGTTTCTGAATCTTTTCTAGTTAGAGAATATACCACATTATTCTCGTTCCCAAGATAATATTGAATTGTGTTCTTATAGTCTTTGTCAAGCTCTAACCATCTTCTTTGGAACATATTCAACTCCTTCTATGCGAAGATATAATTAAGGTGTTTGTGATCCGTATATATTTCACACTTCTCCCCAAAGATGTAATTTTAATAAATTTTCAAAGAAAATATAACTTCATCCAACTACAGATCATGTGTTGAACAGTTCTACTCTTGAACCATTAACATCCTTGAATCATATATATTGAATTTGTCATTTTTTATCAATATTCATCTCATGCCTTTCTTCAAACAATCACTAAATACCATTAAAATCTATGAAATTGTGGATAGTTTGAGAAAGAGCACAGTGATAAGCCTATTTTTCAACTCCTTGAATCTGTCTTCGTATTCATCATTCAATGAAAATATGAATCCCTTCTGAGTTAGCTTTGTTATTGGGTTTGATAATCACAAGAAATTTATCACAAATCTATGATAATGCCAAGATAATCCAAGGAAACTGCATATATTTTCAATAGATTTTGGCCTTGGACATCCTTCAATTTCATCAGTCATTGATGGGGCTATAGATATCTGATTTTTTAGATGACATACCCCATGAAAAATACTTCATTCAACTAGAAGAGACATTATATGTACATTGATGAGATATTTTACTTTTTTAAGATCTTTACCACAGTACTTAAATTCTCTTTATGCTCCTTATTAATTTTGGAGTATACTAGAATATCATAATTAAATACTATAAGAGTTTTGTCAACGTAATATCTAAAGACTGTATTCATTAATTCCATGAAGTTTTCTAGATCATTAGCGAGTCTTAATGGATTCACTATGAACTCATAATGCTCCCAACTTATAAAAAAAGTAGTCTTCGGGATATCCTCTCTCTTCACCACTATATGGTATTACCTCACTTGAAAATCCACCATAGAGAAGTATTGTTCCCCACTTATTTGAACATGTAGGTCACCAATTCTTGGAAAATGATTTTTTTCGATATCATGATTTTTTGAGCTCACGATAATTATTGTAAAGGATGATTGACCCATCCTTCTTCTTGACTGAGAGGAATAGTGCACCCCATGATGAACTACTTGGGTGTATAAATCCATTATCCATATTAACATATAGTTGTTCCATTAGATATTCAAGTTCCACATCATCCAATCTATATTGATTATTTGATATTGGAAATTCCCTATGTATAAGATCAATGAAGAATTCAAAATCTCTTCAAGGAGGAAGACTAGGAAATTCTTCGAAATATCCATAATTGAATTTCCTCGTAATAAAAATGTCTTCAGGAATGGTTCTTTCCTTATTATTTATCATTTGAGAAATATACACATGCTCATATGGAAAAAATTTCCATGATTCAGATGATGGTGCTAAAGAAGATTCATCTTTCTCGTTGCACTTGTATTGAATCAGGGGATGATTTGACATATGGAGGGTGATATGCCTCTAACGGTAATTTATCCGGGCTTTATATAGAGAAATATAATCCATGTTAATAATTCCATCAAATTCCACAAAAGGATGTGTTGAAAGGTTCATTGAGAAGTTCAATCCACAAATCTTGATAGTGAATGATTTATATACATGGGATTCTATAATTACCCTATTTTCTGTTTTCACTTATATCTCTACTTACATTCCTTGTGGTGGTGTTTGGATTGTTCTACAAAACATTCAAGTTATAAAAGAATTCATAAAAATAGAATCATAATGTTTGTTCACTATTCTTGTATGAATTATTAGTGTAAATATCACCACATCATTTTTAGGATTCACTTTGGTGGTAGTGATGGAAAATGCTCACCCTTGTTACCTTGGAGGTTGTTTGTTTCGTTTGAAAACACATGGGTTAGTGCATTGGTTTGAGAAATTCCCAGGTACCTTATAGTTGTACCAATGAACAATGCACTAAGGGTTTACAGGAGAACTCATTTCCTCCATTGTAGTAGCATGCTTTTCTTACCGGCAGTTGCTCGCTAGGTGGCCTTCCCACACCTGAATAACCCCCCCCCTCGTACACAAAATTTCTAGGGTGGTAATTTCAGTACCTTTCACAAGTGGGATATTTAAATTTCAGGGATCCATTATATATGTCTATCAGACGGCCAGAATTTACCCCACTCTTTGCTTCTTATCCCAATGATACCACTAAGATTCACTGATCTTTATTTTGACTTTGATTGCACGTCTGAAAATTTCCTCATATTTTCCAAAGTCACGGATCGCCAGAGCATTACTTATGCTACGTTTTAGCCCAAAAAAGAAGCACTGAACCTTGAATTCATTGTTAATAACAATTCTAGAGGTGTATCGATCATAAATTTTGATGTTTTTATCATATGGATTGGTGGAGGTATTGTCTTTTTTTCTTTAAGTCAAGGAAGTCTGTTTTCAGCTTAAGTTATAGGGTAAAAGTAAAATATTTGTCGTTTTTTTTTTCACGAAAACATTCTTTATTATCGCCTCGATATCTTCCTCATGCTATTTATTTTTAATCAACATACCCCATTGATCTAATTCACCCTCCATATAATAATAATACACAGGAAAATTATCTTTTTCTATACATTAAATTGTGGAGAATATCATCTCTTTGGATTTGATCCATTGTTTGGGGATTAAGGGATCAAATGATCCATTTAAATTGGGAGTCCTTTGTCTCATTAAACTATCAATCGATAATTGTTCATTATTGGGGGGGTGTAAATTCCTCTTCATCAAGGTTTATATTAAAATAAGGATTTTATTAAAAGAGTATCATGACAAAGTTAGTGATTTCCACTTCTATCAAATTGAGAATCTCATTAGGGCAATCATTAAATTGATCTTCACATCAGTTGTTAGCCTGATTCATCTAATTACCTTCTATTGGATAGAATACAAGGAATATTTTCGGTATGTATTTTAAAATATTAAAAACATAAAGATTAATCTAATGACATTAAAAAAATAAATTATAAATTACATTTTTTCTTTAATTTATGAATTTCTAGAATTAAATCTATGTAATCCAAGATCTATTTCCTAACATATATTTTTATGGTATTTTTTTATATTACCTTAATACTGGTTCATACATTGATTATGAATTTTTCAAATCATATCCCCTAGGATTGTGAAACTAGGAGCACAACAAAGATCATTGTCGTGCTCCTGTTCTCATTCGAGTCTAAAGCAAAGCGGTGTTTCGGGTTTTACCCCAAGATACTCTTATTCCAAAGACAAATCCACTTTTTTTATATAGAGGGTTATTTATTTTATTGATAAATCACATACTCTATACCCACCATTATTTGGGGATGTTTTCCTTAAACGTAGACAAATCCCTATGGCTTACACAATATTTTTCTAATTTTACTCCAAAAAAATAAAATAAATTCCATTGATAACAAAAATACCAATAATGTTCTTTTATTACACTCATTCATAATTTAATTACATGAAATTACACTTAATAAAACCAAAATAGTTAAATAAGTATAAAGTCATTGGAAATTTGGGGCATTACATAACAACTTATTACATGAAATAAAACACATTTATTTAAAAGACATTTTACATGACCACAACATTCCTTCATACTCAACACTACATGGTATATCCTGAGGACATACATAAGAATGGGGTGAGCTATATAGACCAGTAAGGGATTAAACATGGAATACAATGAAGATATTAATACATGACAGGTAATCAATGATTCATAAAGAAAATAATCATAAAACATGATATATCATGATATTTATAACATGGAAACGTGTAAACAACTTAAAACAGTGCATCATAGATCAAGGCTAAACATACAAGATCATAGTGGAAAAAGTCTTATAAAAGATTCATGTAAATCCCAATCCCAACATGATGTATCATGATACTAAAAATTGCCCATTAAAGTGGGGCTTTATATAATTTTGGGTGCACTCATCCCATTCATTTCATTCTAATGCTTAATTGTTCCACGTAGATCATAAATAATGGATTCATTCATCATTATAATTTATTCAAAGATCTGTGGCTGTGGAATACATACATTTAATTATAAAATAAAAATGTATATGAATATAAAATTTAACACCCTTGATAGGTAATGGGTATAGTATTCACTTAAATAAATGTTTTTGAATGGAGATTCACAATGCAATTTTGGTAGCCTAATAGCGTGACATAAAAATCATAAAAAGGGTTTATGATATGAAAAGACATATCTTATCATATATAAATGAAATGGATAGTAATATGGTCATATAAATAAATTTAGCAACATAAAGAATTGATAAATATGAGGAATAACATAATAATGAAACATGATGAATGTGGAGATATAGAATAATTATTAAGAAATTTGGGCATGGTAACAGGTGTACGTGGGAGGGAAATAATTAGCGTGAAATGGGTTTCTTGTCATTAAAACGTAATAAGTTATGTACGGAGGAGGTACAAAAACATACCCCGTCATTTTTAAATGAAAATAAAAGGGTCTAACTGTTGAAGGAAACTTCGATAAAAATGAGAATATAATGAAACCTTACATGAGTGTGTGACTTCAAATGAATGATGAGATGATTCATGAGATCATGAGGTACCTTGGAGGATTATAAATTGGTTATGACATATCGAGGATGTGACCCATGTATTTTTAGTGAATGGCTGGGTTTATATATGATGTAAAATGTGAATTCATTAATATTTCACAAACTAAGGGTATTGAATCTAGAAAATTAAATATTGAAAACCACAAACCATCTCATGGTTCTTGGTCATGGTTTTTTCCAAATAAGAGTGGAAAAAAATATTTTATACGTATATAGGCCGATGATATTAGAATATTAATCTTGATTATGTGGAGGTGAGTCACATTATTAAATAAATGAACATAAAATTATAATATATATTATACATTCTAGAGGATTCACTAAGGCTTTATAAATTAAGTCAAACAAATCTAAAGACACCGTTTTATAAAATTTAAAACTAATATTTGGCCGAAAATCCATTTTATCGTGTTTATTATATAACTATTGGGCCATTATGATTTAATAAGACACACTATACATTAATATGGAATTTATGTTTTACCAAAAAAATTAATATTCATTTTATCCAAATAATTTTAGAAATATATCAATTTTTACTTTTAAAATAAAAACTGACATTTAATCCAAATTTATTGGTTTTGAAAAAATAGTTTTTTAAACCCCAATAAAAATTACATTTTTCCTCATTAAAAATATATGATCATTTACATTTATTTAAATTAATTTAATAATAAAAATTTATCAAAATATTACTGTTCAATTCAACAAAAAATATTTAGTAATTCAATTTGAATATTATCAAAAAAAATAATATTTGTGATTTAAAAACAATAATAAAATTAAAGTTTATTAATTAATCTATAAAAAAATTAATGTACACAATCCTAATAATAAGGTCTTAATAAATATACATTTATTACTCCAGCATAATCCCTAAGAGTATGGTGTGCGATGGTTGGTCTTTAATGTGGATGTTCAATGAAGGATCACTCCTAAGGACATCATAGTGGAGTATTCGATATGATATTTTTATACCTAAAAATTCAAAAGACTTATAATATATCACATAATCCATAAACGTAAAACAAGTTATTCCTAATTTATTTAAAAATTAACCAAAGGAAATGTCTTTAAAACAAGATAAAAAAATTCTCAAAAATAATAAACTACTATATATATAAATACAACATTAATTTATCAACACCAAAAGATTAAAATTGATAATTTGATCGATCACTAACCAAAAAATTCTCCAAATATTACAAAAATTTTATAATCCCAAAACTAGAATGATTTTATAACAAATTATTTTGAGATTGATTTAACATTTATATACAATCATCATTAGTAACTAATAATGTCATGTTAGTAAAAATTCATATTACATAATAATATAATCTCCAAAATGTATTAGTGATTTCAAAAAATAACTTGTATTAAAAAAGCCATTGTGAGATGATATATACTTCAAAATGAAAATTCATCCTATATACCATAAATTAAATCACAAAACATCCATTCTACCTTAATTATAAAATCTTCAAAAAATTGTAAACTTATTTAGAAATATCATTAACCACATAAACTCTAAATCAATTTCAAATCCTTTGGTTATCTCTATGAAAAATACATTTTCCAAAAATCAACATGATCATTCTCTATCAATTCATTTTAGTAAGAAATAAATTATTCCTTAATAACTTGTGTTTCACATATTCTAGTGGTAGGTTTTGCCCTTATCTCCATTCAATTGTGGTTTCAAGACCAATGACCTTTCTAGATGAAACAGTTTGTCTCCCTACATGTTGGTTGTCCTTTCTCTAAAACCATATAATTCATAAAAAAATTATATAAGAAATGATGAAAAGACTTGAACAACTTCCTTAATAATCAAATATAATATTAATTGTGATTGTTATATATACTTTTAAACCTATGTAAACATAATTAAAATAGAACACTTCCTCAAATAATTTTATACATGTTAAAATTAAGGTTGGATATACATAAAACATGCATCAAAACATAACAAATGTCTCCAAATGTAATTCTATCCAATTGAACATAAAAATATTAAAAATTATTTTAAACTTACAATCAACCTTTTTTCTACCACTATGGCATAACTCTCGGATCCCTGTTTTTTATACATTATTCATTCAATGTGTTTCATAATACAATATCCATTAGTTTCCATCTAATTTCATAATACATTAATACTAACAAAAACTATGATTCGTTTACTATGATTTAAAATTTTCAAAACAAAAATACATGATTATATTCATACATTTTATATGTCATTTTTAGTATCCTCGTCTTCATTAGGGATTGATAGAAATTTATCTTCATTGTCTTATTGATCCCATTATTGATAATTCCACCAATGAAATAAATATTAATAATTCAAAAAATCCTCACTTTTAATATATCATATTGATACATTGGGAATAATTATATTCTCCTTCATGGTGTTAATAGAATGCTTACTTTTTTCCTTATAAGATTATTATTCCATTCCCTCCTTTTCCCAATACAAAACTTCTTCCCATTCTCTAAATACATTTTCCTAGGTACTTCTTCCACTATTCTTGACACATATGTCATTGAATATTTTTTCTATTATGATTATCTCTAGAACATCAACAAAGATTCATTTATCTCATATTTTTTTGTGATAAAACACTCATATAGGTTAATTTTGACAGTTATACATTGTTGTAGTTGGTTAATAATAACAACACTTTTTTATAGCTGTCACTATTTTCATTTTGTTATTAAAAAATTCACTACATTTTTATTCACATGATTTATTAATTTTTCTCATATTGGATCCATCTATTTACTGAAATCAAAAATGAGACTGTGAGTCCCTCAAAAATCCATAATAAACTATCCTCTGTTTAGTAGAAATACTAATATATACATAACCATTACCACCACAATTAAAATATCTCTATATTTATAAAAAAAATATTCATTCTCTTTTGTAACACCCTTTTAGTTTGTAGAGTATTTTTACCTCTAGAAAAACTGACATCCTAAAATATAAAGATACCCAAACTGATCTCCATAACCAACTGTAAGGACCCAAACTTAAACATTTCACAATATTGTGGTTTATTCCATGAATACATTATATTAAATTTTTGGATATTTTTAGGTGTATATTTTTTTAGAAATTGGTAATAACTAATAAATCACAAAACTATATATTTGAAATTGGAAAATTCATATCAATTTACCTATTCCCATTATATAAAACCTTTAAATAAATCAATTTTGATTTTTGGGAAATATATTCATTAGATTCAACTTGGAATATTATTTTAATTTACCCATAATTAAACCCAATAATTTATTTGTAGAAATGTTGTATTAGTACAAAAATCATAGTAAGGTATATAAATTGAATAAATTTTTAGTCTAGTGAAAAAACCTAAAAACTCACTAAATGATAAGGTTTATCATAATTTTTATTTAATAATATTAAAAAAATCATTGCCACATTAAAAGAGCTCACAAATTTTTCACAAATTAAATCATTAAAACACATAGAAAGAAAATAAATAAATTCGGAAAATCATAATATCATTTTCCAAAAATATTAACAAAATCAATGGAATTTGAATAATTATACGAATGAAATCCAATATAATTATCCAAATAATATAATCATTATTCAATGTAATTTATAGGTATAAGGGGGATAACATATATCACCCCATACTTTTCATACATAGATATTACATCATTTTATATGAATATTTTTTATATTAAATAAAAATGTATCTAAAGAGAATAATAGTTTATAGTATTTGGAAACATGGAAACATAAACACATGTCCATAAGTAAACTACACCATCTATAACTAGGATCATTGTAACATGAGCCTTTCTTTAAAATATCATATATAATACAGATCTTCATAACATTGTGAAAGGAAACATAATAAAGGGTGAGCTCAGATACTCAGTAATGGTTAAAAAGGGAGATATATAAGTATAAAATTAACATAATCATATGATAACAATATCATAATATTTGAATCCATTCCCCGAAAATCAAAAATCATATATATGATTCACAAAATAAGGACTGGAATTTCGTAATACATGAATCAAAAGATAATCGACAAGTATGATAAATAACAACATAACATTTGTATAAGTTATAGAATTTACGGCAAACATATAACCAAAGTAAATAATTTATATATTGGTCAAGGATAACTCCTAAGGACATCATAGTGGAAAATTTATATTACTGTATCGATTTTTCACTACATTCTCCCCATATCATATGGTAATAGGTTAAATCCCTATTCTAGATTGGTATTATTATACAATGTTCACTCCTTATTCAAACAATGTAAATCTCATGAGATATATTAATATTTACCCAATTCATTGGAGGGAGATATAGGGCCCACCCATAACATAGTGAAATTATACAAATAATTTCGATAAGATCATAAATTTTAATTATATTTTAAACCATAAAATTAAATTGGTATCATAAAAATTACATCATATCATAAACTATGTAAATGAGATAGCTTTTATAATCATTTCATCATTTAATAACTAAAGAAAACAAGCAATTATCATAATCATTTCCTCATTTTATAGGAAATGGAAGAGGGAAATGTTTCATAAAATCATGAAATAAAAACATAAATTATTGAGAGAAATAATATTAATGGTATCCTTGAATAATTTCTCTAATAAGTCATAGGTAACACCAATGAATGTAATCTTATATGGAAAATAATTTTGAAATATCATTTAAATCATTTAAAGAGTAAAATATCATTTTCTCCATGAAAAATGATTTTATAAAAAATAAATCATTCTAAAAAAAAATTTCTTTTATAATATATATAATAAATTATAAATTAATATTCGAGGAAATGATTGGTCATGATATCATAAATTTTTTTTCATGACATGCGCATTAAAATGCAGGTTCCTTTAATGTAAAGACCGGTAAAATTCAAGGGAAATTTTTTCTTAATTTTCTTTGGAATTTTACAAGAGCGTGGTTTCTGACGGCACCTGATTCTGAGACCCGGAGTGCCCGGAATCAATTTCCGAAGTTTGGCTCGGGTACGTTCAGTGAACAAACGAGCGGGAGTTCCTAACTTTTGATCCGGTGCTCGGAATAGAAATCCGAGGGCACCGATGAACTCGCAGCGCCGATATTCGCTTAAGGAGACCTTTTCCGAAGTTGCGTTTACACGAGGGAAGTTGTAAAAAAAATTGTGAATGTTAAAATAAAAATTTAACTTTAATTTTTATTTTTATCTTTCCTTAAGTGTTTTTATCCATTGGATGGAAGTTGGGTAACTACCCAACATCCCATGGGAGGTTAAGAGGGTGGTGGGGCCCACACGAACCCCACCCCTTCATATCCTCTAACCCCCCCAACTCACAATTAATGATGTGAACTTGAGTTACAACTTATGACATTAATAAGTGAGTTTAATTTGTGTTTTGAAATTCAAACTCTTGAATTTCAATGGTTGTTGTTGTGTTAATAAATTAAGTGTGAGATTAATTTATTTTTTGTTAGTTTCTTTATTGCCTAAGAGGTTTGGGAGAATCATTGAGAGACTTGACGATCTTCTTCGTCTTCGACGAAGAACGTGAAGAACGGTTCTTCTCCGACGAAGAACATCGACCCCACGACCTTCAAGACTCGGCGTCTCGGATTCTTCTATCTTCATCTTCCTCCTCGACAAGGGAGAAGTCGCCGACCGTGGTGATCATCGCCAACGACAACGTACCTCCCTTCTTTGTCATAGCGACAAGTGAAGAGACGTCGTTTCCTCCTCGGACGCACCCCGACGTCCACAGAATCTACGTCCGACGCCGCGACACCTTTCTCCGCGATACCTGAAGTGCGACGTCATTTATCAAGGTAGGGGTTTTTGTTATTTGTTTATTTATTTATTCTCGTTGATGGTTCTAGCATGAAAAACGTGAGAATATTTACATATGTGTTATCGTTTAATGTGAGGGGGCCGGACCACATGAACACGGCTGAACCCCCTCCTTTGTTCTTGTTGATTTATCATGCGGATGAAACAAGATGGCGTGGTGCCGTCGCACCACGCGGATATTCGCACGATTATATTGCGCGGCGCCGTCGCGCCGCGCCGAGAAAGGATCATCAAGAACGCAATGCCGTCACGCCGCGTCTAAGGGAATCGAAAGCGTGGCCGAGGGGCGCGGTGCCGTCGCACCGCGCCGAACGACGAACACCGCGGCCGGTTCCGGGCCGCGGCGGGACGAGAAGACCGGCGGCCAGGCTGCCGGCATCGGAAGTCGGAAAGGGGACCAGTTTTCCGGACCCGTTGGAGAAAAACCAGCCGGCCAGGTGGCCGGCCGGAAGGTCAAAGGCCGGGGGAATTTAATTCCCCCGGCCAGCTCCAAACCCCCCCCCCATTTATGAGGGGGGGCGGTTTCCTTGAGGGGGGGCAGGAGGCCCCCCCGGTTCTTTTCAAAGCAGGCCCCCCACAAGGGGGGGCGGTTTCCTTAAGGGGGGCAGGAGGCCCCCCGGTTTCCTCAAGCAGGCCCCCCACGAGGGGGGGGGGGTGGTTCTCCAAAAGGCGCGGCTAAAAAGCCGCGCCGCTTCTTGTTGAAGCGGGGGCTTAGCCCCCCGCGCGTGACCCATGCGGCGCCAGGCCACCGCGCCGCCAGGCCACTGCGCCGCCGCGCCGCCGGCCGGGTCGGACCCGGGTCGGGTCGACCCGGTTCGGGCAGACCCAGGGGGGGTCGGGCCGGGTCGGCCCGGACCCGGACCCCCCGTTTTCGAGACGGTTTCGGTCTTTTGGCCATAACATGAGCCACAAACCTCCGATTGATGAACCGTATACGGCAACACGATCCTTGGATCGAGACGGTCGTTTCGGTATATCGCACTTAGGGTTTCGGAACACTTTGAGTTCGTCCGGGTTGGTTCGTACACGAAACCAAACGGGCCTTCGGAGCGGAAATGCTCATATCTTGAGCTACGAACGTCCGATTGACGTGCCGTTAGCTTTGTTGTGTTCCTCTCAGTGAGACGGATCTTTTGGAATACTCCGCCCGAGGTTTGGACACAGGTGGTGTACGGTTGGGTTTGTTTTGCCTTAAAAACCAACCGGGCCCCGGGGACGAAAATGCCAATAACTCTCAGACCGATCGTCCGATCGACGCGCCGTCTGTTGCGTTGAGTTCCTGTTGACGATACGAAACTTTTGGATACATCAACTCTGGACTTTGTGACAATAGATGTATCAGCCTCTCGGCTCGTGGAGCGGACCCTCCGAACGAGCTTGCTGTGTGCGGGAACCCTAGTGCTGGCTGCGACTGTTACTGTGACTACTACTGCTACTACTACTACTGTGGCTGCGACGACGACAGTACAGAGATCCTGTGTGGATTCGACGACGACGACTACAACACTCAGCGATGCTACGTGGATCAGTGCTACAGGTCCTGTGTGGGCCCGATCCTATGTGGGTCTGATCCTGTGTGGGTCTTTGCGCTCAGCGGTCCTGTGTGAACCAGCGCCTACAGGTCCTACGTAGGCCCGATCCTGTGTGGGTCTTTTGCGGGGGTTAGTTACCTATCGATCCTTCGTGGGTCCGACGACTTAGATGGATCAGAGATCATCTTTATCATCTTTTGAAGAAGTATTCTTGTGTGAGCTGAATTCTGTTGCTTTCTTATGTGGAATGTGTTGTGCTATCCTGTGTGGATTACGTTTTTCTTTCCTGTGTGAAATACGTTTACTTTCCTGTGTGGACTGAGTTGTACTTGGGCTCGGAGGTTGGAGCGTATTTGAAATTGATGACTTAGGTATATGTATGGGCATATACCTAAGCAGTGTCGGTTGTTACTTCGTGATTGTACCTTTCTTTGTGGTTTATCCTTTGTGGATTTTGGTAGACCTTCAGGGGTCTCGGGGTCCCTACTGAAGAAGCTTATACTCACCCCTGCACGGGCTTTGCCCGCACTACGTTGTGTTGGTTGCAGACGATGGACAGCGTTGATCTTAGCTGAGGCTTGCAGAGCAGGACGGTACCTGGAGGGGGACCACTGGGCGGGACGTGCCCGGAGCGGAC
This sequence comes from Viscum album, assembly GCA_963277665.1. Taxonomy (NCBI): domain Eukaryota; kingdom Viridiplantae; phylum Streptophyta; class Magnoliopsida; order Santalales; family Viscaceae; genus Viscum; species Viscum album. Next base: position 536,397,664 of record OY728126.1, read on the forward strand.
GGCGGGACCCGTGGAGCAGTGGAGCTATCTGTACCCACCCTTCAGGTGGGATTTCCAGTGGACAGCTCGGTGTAGCGGCTTTTACTTTTCAGTTGCTGTTTTCCCTTTCGATTTGTACTTTACTTTCAGTTTGGGTTTGTATACTGGCCCATTTACTTTTCCGCACTTATAGTTGTACTCTGCTTTTGCTTAGTGTTTACTTTCCGCTTGCTTACTCTGTGGTGTTTGTTTACTTTACAAAGGCAATGCCTTCCCTTTTTACCGGGATTTACACCTTGGTGCTAGTCTCCAGCCCCTGGCCTATGGAAGGCGAGCTTGGGGTAGTCACGGCACGGACCCCGAGGGCGGGTCGTGACATTTAACGTTTTTTGTAAAATCCAATCATGCATTATTTTGAAGAATAACATGAATATTAATTTCCGAATAAAATATAAAAAATAGAAAATGATAGAAATATTTTTCAAAAATAATAATATAGTAATAAAACATTTTTTATTAAATTTTTAAAAAACATGGATTTCAAAGAAAACAATCTTCCGACCAAGGAGAGAAATGATGTCATGTTTTATTTTTAAAAATTTCATAATAGTTTTATGTACCAATGAGTGGAAAATGGAACCATTACATTATTATATAATGAATCTAAAATGGATAAGAAAAGTCATGATAATTATTGAGAGAGAGATAATGATATATCACTATTGGAATCTTAATCATAGAAAGTCCCAATAAATGATGAGATTGCAACATAAATCCATTTCCACTTTGGTAACCATGATTCATAATATCCATGAAGCAATAACAAAAAATAAAACATGAAATATCAATAGGATGAATAAATTCATTATATTACATGTTAATGGGTCTTTATATACACCTTCGGAAAGAATATAGTAGTACAACATAATTTATATCTTAAATAAGACAAATTGAGGCAAAAAATTCCTTACTGTTTCAGTAAATTTTGAATTGTAATAATATGAAAGAATAACATAAATTGAAATAATAATTATCATGAAATGAGTTATATTCATGATATAAGATTTCATAGGATATTATGAACACCAAAAAATAAATGAGTAAAATATATGAAATAAGTATCTCAAAAATGAATTTTAGACTAGAAATCTATTGTCCTTAAGTATTTACATCCATCATACTAATTTAAAATTATTTTATAATAAATAAAATTTTATTATAATTCTATCCAAAAACTATATTTATATATTTATCAAACCATATATGATCTAATTAAGAATTTTTAATACATGTTTATAAAGAATTTCATGTTAATATCATGTTTCGAGTAATAACTGCTTAATTTTTAATTAATACCATTTTTAATACCTTTAATGAAAATCATGAATGAATTAGATCACTTCACGAGGCGGTAGTCCGTCGTTCACATGGATGACATTATCATATTCCAAAAATTGTAAATAACGATGTTAAATGTGGAATAAAAATTAAATAAGTAAAATAATATCAAAATGCCATAAATTTAATAGATAAATATTATTTCAATCATTTTTTCAAACCATTATAGGTTGTAATGTAAAACTGAACATCATCGATTCATATGGTGGTAGTCCGCCATATATAGGAATGATGATTTCATAACATATTTGATAGAAGTGAGTGTGGTTGTAGGTAAAATCCATAACTTAAAAAAATTTCTATATATTTATAACACTTAGTTTGTTATATATTCATGATTTTAAAATAATTTAAATGGGTTAGAGAAGAAATAAAACAAAAAAATTTGTTGATGAGTGTTACCTCTTCTCTAGGTGTCTCCTTTTGGATTGTATAAATGGCTTACCATGGTTGGAATTATACCCAATATAAGGATTATCTTATGATATTATGGTAGTGTAAAATTAATTTAGGTTTTATTGGTTCATAAAAGTGGTTTTGAATGTGTGAATATAGGCGGATAGGGGTAACTTTTTATAAGGCTGGAAAGTGGCAGACTTGTATGTTTTTGAAAGAGGGAATTTAAATCAAAATTTTCTTATCTCACCATACCCCAATAATGATAAATTATATGTTATAAAATTAAATGTTATTTATTTTTCCATAAAAATGTATTATGGATAGGTTTTGAGACATTTTTATACATTATATTCCATTTTTGACCACTCAGTAAATGTGTTTTTGCCATAATAGTTGAAATTAATTTTAATTATTTTTACTAATAAGCTTTTTGAAAATTAATTTTATCATATTATAAATTACAAATTATTTTTATTCAAAATATGGAATCCATGTTTCCAAATTCCAATAACATAAGTGGCAAAAATTAATTTAAAAAACCACATAAACATCACAAGAAAGAGGATTTGTAAAGAAAAAATGATCAAAAGTTTACCAAGTTTATTTATCCAATTTCAATATAAATTTTTTTCTAATGAACAATATTGGATTAAAATTTATATAATTGATATTATTATAGGGTAATTCAAAAATAAAATATAAGTCCACATTATAAATAAAATCAATGAATATGAATTATTCTATTAAAACTAAATATTTTCACTATTCATTATGAAATGAAAATTATCCAAAAAATCTTTAAAGTTTCCATAAAATAATTTTGAGATTAATAGTTCAAAACAATATATTTAATTTATCAAATTATTTTTCTAAAAGACTCAAAAAAATTAATTTTATTATTTTTTACAAAATGACATAACTTTTTTTTTGAAAAAATATTATTTTCAAAACATATAAAGAAATTGCTGAAAATTATATATTTTATTTTCAATATATTTTGATTATTTAAAAGTATTATAATTAATATCTAAAAAATATTTTCTAATATTCATTTTTTGAAATCTAATAGCACAGTTATGACTGTTGAGTTTAAATGACTATATTAACAATATGTAATAGTTTTGTTAAAACTCAATGTCATGTGTCACATAACATAAAAAAGTGTTGTATGTAGTGACTGATAACTGAAATCTTATTGTAATGTAATATTGACTTAGTACTATGTATAACACAATCCATCAATGAAATTTAAGTTATGAAAAAAAAAATTTATAAATACTGAAGGGGGTTACATTCAACCCCCCCCCCCCATAAAAAAAATCCCCCTCAATATTCACCACTATGATACAAAAATTATGAGGATAATTTTGTATCATCATATCATCATGTTCCTATGTAACTTCGTAAAACTAGTCATTTATCCAAAAAAACGTAGACCAAGTCAGTGGTCGTATTTCATAGATTATTCTATGGACATTCCAAAAATCTCCACTATTTATTCCTCATAAGAAATATCATTCTCAATTAAAATGACATATGATTTCAATACACGTAAAGGGTCTAGTATATAATTATTTAAGAGATATACATATAACACATCGTGATTGTAAGAGTGGTTTGGTTGAAGATCCATGAAATAGGTTATAATCTCAATACAATCAATAATTTCAAAGAGACTGATATACCTAGGGATTGGATTCCCTTTATTTATAATCTCATGACCATCTTTCCTGATGAAATTATTAGAAAAAAATTATCACCAAATATTAATTTCAGATCACTTTTGTGATTATCAGTATAACATTTCTTCCAATTCTATGCTAAATTAATAGGATTTTGAATGGCTCTTACCTTATGTTCCATTTCTTTAACAACATCATGTATCAATATATTTCTTTATCCAATAACAATCTATAACATTGGGGATATACATTTACTTCTATATAAGATTTCATATGTATCCACAAAAATTATTGAGTAAGATCTATTATTGTATAAAAATTCAACTAAAGGAAGGTGTTGATCCCAACTGCCTTTTAAATCCAATGAACAATATCTCAATATATCATCTAGGGTTTGAATCATTCTTTCAGACTGAACATTTTTCTGAAGAATACACACAGTTATGAGACTCAACTCTGTATCAAGAGCCTGTTGAAGACTTCTCCCAAAAATTAAGGTAAATATTGGATCCCAATTAGATACAACAAAATTCGGTAATCAATAAAACCTTAACACGTCTTTAATATATATCCCTGAAATATTATATAGAGAGAAGTTTAATTTGATGGTGATAAAGAATTCCAACCTAGAAAGGAAATAAATTATAATCCATATAGAATTATTCCATTTTCAGTTTTTTGGGAGGATAATGACAAAATCCATTTTGATATTTTCTCATTTACATTCTCGTATGGATAATCGATAAAACATACCCATATACTTTTTCATTTATCCTTAACATGATGACATACCATGAACCTAGATACAACTGTAATGTATCTCTCTTCATTCCATCCAACAAGATATATTCATTAAAATGTCTATATATCTTCATACATCCCAAATGAATAGAGAATTAAGAACTATGAGCTTCCTCTAACAACTCCATAAAATGTGGTATGGATATGACATGTGCATTGTTCCCAAACCCTATCATTCTATCATGATCAAGGTTAAACATAGAAACATTTATTTCCCTCTTTTTCATCTATATATCTTTTTTATGCACTTATTTAGTCTTCACATGATTATATTATTTAATATTCAATTGAAAAATATGGTAATTTTCCCCTTCCAACTGTATTAATAGGTCTATATTTATCCAATTATGAAATATTAGATATTTGGGGATCATAATAATGTATTAGAATGAATTATCCTTTAGAATGATAGAATCATCCACCTGGTTTTCCTTCCCATGAAAGTGATGTATTAAGCAGTCATAATTATTAATAAACTCTCACAATATTCTTCAGTGCATGTTCGACTCCTATTGTGTGAATATAAACTGTAATATTTTATGATCATTATATATATCAATGTTTTATCCATAAAGACAATTCCACCATATCATTAATTAAAAAATTTCCATATCTAACTCCAAATCATGATTTGTGTAATATTGTCAATTATTTATTATTTTTCATGAGGCATACATTAAAACCATCTCATTCTAAATTAGAACACATCAAAATACCACCATGGAATCATTGTTATATATTTATAGTGTTTTTTCCTTGTTCAAAACTTCATTTATGGTATATCCTCCATTACAACCCTCGATTTATGATATCAATAATGAAGTTAATTCTTGGAAAAGTATTGAGATCAGCGTAGCTGATCAAATAATTCATTAATATAGAGAAGTGGATAGAGTTTGTTGATCCTGAACTAGTTAAACTCACAATAATCAATGTAGAGTCACATAAAATCCTTCTTTCTTTTGAAAGAAAGAATAGTTATACCCCAAGGTGACACACATGGCTGATTGAATCCCTTTTCAAGGTTTTATTGGATTTTATTCTTTAAATCATGAAAATCAATCAGGTTCATTCGTTAAAGTGAATTTGAAATTGGTGTGGAACTAGGTATGAGTTCTGTTAAAAATTCCATATCAAATTTTGGTGGAAGACTAGGAAAGTATTTCATTATGTCATAAAAAAAATACCACACAATAGAAATATCATCAATTTCGATTTTATCCCCAACCACTTGAGATAAACACAACATCGGAATGTGAATTAAGACTCATATATTGTATGTAATATCCATTGGAAGCTTACACTTTTCATCACATTAATATAAATTCATTGGTTGGTTTAGAATATCAAACAGAACATACCTTCCATGAAAAAGGATTTGGGATTTTTTATGAGAGATCCAATCCTTTCCAAATATTACATCAAATTTAACTATAGGAATCATAGACTAGTGATGAGATCATAGTAAAATTAGTGTATTTTCTAATAAAAATCCATATAATAATTTGGTTGGAATATAAATCCCCTAATAACATTATTTATATATAAAATAATGGGTAGACCTATAGTCATATAATACCGTATCGGTTCTAGAGTAGATGGTAAGTGTACCATTCACCAATTCTTTATCACAACCCTCATTCGAACTGCTGAGTTAATGAGATTTCACATTTTACCCTAGCTTAATAGTTTTCAAATGTCGATCATCTTCACTAATCTTCAGATGTGGGAATTGGTTTATATAATTCCTGCACTCCATGAATTTGAAACACTAGAGTGTGGGTGGTGTATTCAGTGTATTCTTCCTTATATTATAATTATTTTATAACATCTTTTAATCACATTGGAAATAAATTTCTCGATGACCAAACCTTCTACACATAAAATATTTGTTATTTCCTTTAAGAAAAATTCATACATTGTTTTTCCCACTCTTTTAGAATAAATGTAATTTCATCTTCTTCTCTATATGTTTTTTATATTTTCTTTTGAACCCTATAATCCTTTTGTTACAAAAACTATGAGATTGGTTTGTTAATCCAAACTCCATTTCTACCTTAATATCACAAATTAATCTTTTTATAGATACTAAAGTCTCTTTTTTCGGAATATCTTTAGATCCTTGGTTTGATGCCACTAAAAAATTGATCAACCTTACTTTTAGATTTTATAATAAATCTAGAATCCTACATTTCATGTCATGTAAATTTATCCTAGTTGGTACCAATGAATTCTTAATCCATATACTTTAACTCATGTAATGTTTCCATGTTTATATGAAGAATACTAGGAATGTACTTATTTTAAATCAAGTTATTACACTCATCTTGATCCATGGAGTATACTTCATCAAATTACCTCGTATTCTTGATAAGAGTCCACCATTGATATGGTTCACCTTCAAAATGGTCGATGGAAAAATTATTATTCCAAATTCCAAAGGCAAAATAATAGAAAATATATCTTCAGTTGTACTAATACATTTTTCATTTTCTTGAGAATCAACATTTCCATTGAATAATAGTGGATGTTTCCTTATAAAGGACATAACAGAACATTGTTCCCTCCATTTATTGTTTAGAAGTTCATCATTATTAATACCTTTAAAATGATTTGTGAGAATAATAATCATATTTCTCATTATATCTCTAATGAAATTTGAATTTTAGGTGAAAATTCATTTATTTTTCTTCACACTCGACAGTAACATTTTTCTTTCAGTCTCTACCCATTTACTACAACTAAAAATCATAGTATGGGTAATAATAATCATAGTTGAGAACCATGTAATCAAGAAAAATCACATATTGTATGTCTAAATAATGGTACATTTTTATTTAATCTACGTAACAATAGGTTTATTATGGTTTATTCATAGTAATTTTAAATTTAAATACATCATGATGTTTCATAAAGAGTTGTTAAATTAATAATGAATATCCATAAGAGTATCAAACTATGTGTGCTGCAAGACCCAATGTCGTGTACTAGTTCTCGATCGAGTAAAGATCAATAATGTATTTCTATGTATATTACCCCTAGATACATTTTTGATAGATCCATATCTACTTTTAGTTTGCAAAAATGGATGTAAATTCATGGAGAAAACGTTCACTATCTTTACCAAAATTCCAGGACATTTTCCTACACTTTGACTCTTTTTTAGACTTATCCATAGAGGAATCCATAGACATGTCCTTAAAAATATACCTATGCATCTCACTAATGTTTCTCATACTTGTTTTAAAAGGTTATATAAAACATTCCTTTGATAACAAGTATAGTGACCCAATGATTCCATGTATATATATATATAAATTTTTTATGAATATTATTTTTGTTATGTAAACAAACTCTTGAAGACCGTAAATGTTTAGTATCTTTAGAAACATGGAAACATAAATATTGGCCCATAATTAAACTATATATTATATAATTGGGATCTATATAATAATGACCCTTCATTTCCATATTATATGTATTACATATCTTCATAATCTAAGAAAAGGAGACATAAGAAAGGGTCATCTCAGATGCTTAGCAAGGGTAAACAAGGGAGATATATAAGCATAAAACAAAAATATTGGTATGATACCTATATCATAGAGTTTGAAAACCATACCCATCATATAAAATATCATCTATATGTTCCATGTAATATGGTTTGGATGTTCATAAGACATGAATCCTAATATAATAAAATAACATGATTCATAAGAGCATAAAATTTTCATAAGGAAATGGAATTTGTTTACACACATAAGTAAAGATAATCATTTTCATATTGGTTAAATAATACTTCCAAGGAGATCATATCTAAAAAAACATATTACTATACCAGGTTCACTCCTTATTCTTGATCTATCATACAATACCATGTTTACACACCAAATCATTCATATCTTATAGTACCAGGTTCACTCGTAGTTTGAACCATGTCTATCTCATGCAATAAATAATCCATTAACCAATACATTAGATAGATATATTTTTCCGACCCTTCACATAATGAAATAAAACATATGTGTTCTACATGATCTTAAAAATTCATCATATCATAATCCATAAAATGAAATTGGAATCATAAAAATTTCATCATATCCTAACATGTGGTATCCCGACCTGAGCCACTGGGGGCCACCTGACCGATGGAAGGCTGAGCCTCTGATATGCCAATCCCCCCTCTAATTGGCCAGTGGCTAAAGACTAGTTCCATGTTGTAATGTAACACACATGGAAGATATTAGTTTATGATATGAGTACCTACGCACCCACAAATATCTCCATGAAACAGTGCATAGAAAAAAAGTTAAACAAATAAAAATTGATCAATACATCTATATCCCGTAACTAGAGTACATAATAACTCTAAAGAGATAAAATGGAAAAAATACCCACCCAATAATTACATAATATGAGTCTAACATTCTCAAAAAGATGGGAATACAATCAAAATCATGGCGGGTGCACTGAAAATTCTGTCTAGCCTAGATCTATGCTCCATGCTCTCCCGGTCCCATGAAGAATGTTCTAGAAAACCTATTTTATAAACAAGACACAACATGTGTGGGACGATCCTTTGTAGGTGTGAGTATAAAAATAACTATTATTTAATAAAAATCCAAATACCATGAAAATGATTATCTGATATGAACCGGTTAACTCAACCTAATCTATAGAGAATCCAAGTGTGAGAGAAACAATATCTCGACCACTCCTCAACTATACATGACTAGTCATCTCAAAACCCCCTAGTTTGTTAAGAAAGAAGACACATATCACCATGGTCTATAAAATGATCCCTGAAACACTCACAAAATAATCCCAAATCTCATGGTCCAAAACCAAACTACCATCTATATGATCCATATTGAGGCTTCAACAGATTCCTCATCGAGGAGTACTCTTACTAAGAGCCTCGCCATCCTAGTTGGAACAAAACCGAGATATGCCACACATATGGAATCTCAATGTCAATGTCACATCCTCTCCATATTATATGGAACTCAAGTGAGGGATTCCACTCTATCAAGAAATGATTAACTAATAGAAAAACATTTTCATACTTATTTATACCTATCCACAAGGCGAATCTCGATGGATAGTTCCATGGAGAATGTCACCAAGTGATGTAGAAGATCACCAAAACTCAAGCAAAGTATCCCTCTAAGTATCTAATAAGGGACACTATAAACCCTATCTATAACACCACACATAGAATAGGGTATCACAGTACAACCTGAATCTAGAACATCTCACTAAGAAGAGGATCAATGCCCCATATATTTAGTCATGTTGATTCTTCAAAATTCTCCTGGTAAAGAATCATCATAGAACTATGAAAGGAAACTAAGAGTATTCATATTATATTCACACTCTATTAGATTAAAACCCAATTATAATGATCATATCCTGATACACATATAGAGGTTCTATATCGAGGGATCACTAGGGGATCCATCCCCTACTTGAAATGTCCTCTTTGGTAGATGATCAACTCCTTGGTGAATATTGGTCATGATAATTCAAAAAACACTACCAAGAGAAACATGAACGTATTTGTGATCACTACGAACCTATTAGTGTGATACATTATCTATTTAACAAAATATATAGTTAATGATGAATGGGAAAAATCACTGTTGAATATGGGATAACAACCAGGATACATAATCTAAGATAATCCAAAGATGGGTCATAATCTTGTGATGAGGATATGATTCTAAAATAACTTTTATAGAGAAGGACCAAGGGAACTCACTCAACCACTGTTTTTTTAAACATATATAACCTAATCGACTCACAAAATCACCTTAAATTTCATAGCAAAGTCCCAAAACGTGGCCATCATCACATTATATGAGGAAAACTACTCAAGATAGGAAACTTGTGAGCCTACGTCTAAGTCCAAATGAAGGGGATGCATGAGCACTACTGGAAATTTTAGGTATACCAACGATTAAAAACCATTAGTATTGGGTGGAGAACCGTTGGTATAAATTATACCAACGGTTTTAGAAACTGTATCCCTATAAGCCGTGACAATATACATATACCAATGGTTTGAGATAAACTGTTGGTATATGTGAAGAAATCTACTCTATAACAATGGTTTTATAAAACCATTGGCATAGAGTTCTTATACAACACATATGCCAACAGTTTCAAAACCATTGGCATATCTTTATTAGTTTTCCATTCACCCCTATACCAATAGTTTAAACCGCCAGTAATTTTTTTGTACCAATGGTTCAGAACCGTTGGTAAAACAAAAATATACAGAACCTGTACGAATGGTTTAAAACCATTGGTATAGTCTTTTTTGTACAATTCACACCGCAGCCTACTCTGGTTGTTGTTGTGTGAATTGTACAGAATACATACAATGCAATACATAATGAGGATAAATAATTTAAAATTGATAATTAGATGACTACATAATTTAATAATCAATTATTAATACAATACATAAAAAATTGAATACGTAAATATATGTGATACAGAATTAAAAATACAGAAAAAATTGCATTTCTTATAACACATAGCCCATTGAGTTTAGAAATTAGAATCTAATAAACCAAAATAAGAAAATTAATAAATTAATTCATCCAAATAAAAATATAATGTCATGGTTTGGGGCGAGTGTCTTTGAACTTTGTGGTGATGATAATGGGTTTGTATCAACGAGATTGTGTAACATAGGGAATATAGTTCTCTTTGGCGTATTAAATGTCATGTGTTTTAAAATATGGGTAGGAGTTCCTCACATGAGAATTGAATTGTGTGAGGCTGGATCATGGAAAAATGTGCTAAAGTATCAACAAAATCCGAAAACGTTTGGTCAGTTTTCCGCATGCCATTTTTTTACTTAAAATGATGTTCATTTTAAACAAATGAGAGTCAGTTAGAGTGATACTAGCTACACCATGCCTTCGATTGAGGCGGGGTTGAATCGTACATGTCACATATGAGCCATGGATCAATTTCCTAAATTATCAATACAATATTAATGCGTTTGGTTGGTTTTCCATATGCTAGTTATTGCATTTATTTAAAATGTTGTCCATTTCAAATTAAAATGAGACACTTTGAGTGGTACCGGACACACCGGGCATCGGATTGAGGCTCAGTGGACTCGTACACTTCATAAATGAAACATGTGTTGTTGTTCTAAAGTAATAACACAATCCAAATACGTTTGATCATTTTTTCTTTTGTCAGATGTTTTTACATAAAACAATGTCCATTTTAAACAAAAGAGAGACATTTAGAGTGCTACTGGCCACACTATACTTCAGATTGAGGCGGGGTTGACTCGTACATGTCACAAATTACAAATGGATCGTTTTCCTTTTGTATTAACACAATCTGAATGCTTTTGGTTGGTTTTCAGTATGCTAGTTGTTGTTTTCATTTAAAATGTTTATCATTCCAAATAATGTTGAGACAATTTGAGTAGTACTGACCACACCGCGCCTCAAATTGAGACGGGGTTGACTCATACACATCAAAAATGGCTCATGGATTGTTGTACTAAATTATCAATAGAATCCAAATATATTTGGTCTGATTTCCGTATGCCAATAATTTTTTTCACTTAAAATGATGTCCACTTTAAACAAAAGAGAGAAATGTAGAGTGGTACCGGACACACCATGCCTCGGATTAATGCAGGGTTGACTCGTACATGTCAAAAATTTCTCATGGATCATTTTCCTAAAGTATCAACACAATCCGAATGCGTTTGGTTGGATTTTTGTATGTCACTTGTTGTTTTCACTTAAAATGTTTTCCATTTCGAATAAAAGTTAGACACATTGAGTGGTACCGGCCACACCGCACCTCGTATTGATTCGGGGTTGAGTCTTACACATTACATCTTACAAATGGATCACTTTCCTAAATTATAAACACAATACGAATACGTTTGGTTTCTGTATGCCAATTGTTTTTACTTAAAACAGTTTCCTTTTTAAACAAAAGAGAGACACTTTGTGTGATACCGACCACACCATGCCTCAGATTGAGGCGGGGTTGACTCTTACATGTCGCATATGACTAATGGATCGTTTTCCTAATGTATCAACACTATTCGAATGAGTTCGTTATGTTTTCTATATTCCAATTGTTGTTTTGACTTAAAATGGTGTCCATTTTTAACAAAAGAGAGACATTTAGAGTGGTAACGGCCACACTGTACCTCATATTGATGCGTGGTTGACTCGTACAGGTCACAAATGTAATATGAACCGTTTTCCTATTGTATAAACAGAATTTGAGTGCATTAGGTTTGTTTTCCGCATTCCATTTGTTGTTTTCACTTAGAATGGTGTCCATTATAAACAAAAGAGAGCCATTTAGAATAGTACCATCCACACCACGCCTCGGATTGATGCAATGTCACTTCTACATGTCACAAATATCCCATGGATTGTTTTCCAAAAGTAACAACACAATCTGAATTCATTTGGTCGGTTTTCCATATGCCAGTTATTTTTACTTAAAACATTATCCATTTTAAACAAAATAGAGACAATTAGAGTGGTATCGGCTGCACCGTTCCATTAATTGATGTTAGGTTGACTCGTACCCATCACAAATGTCAAATGGGTCATTTTCCTAAGGTATCAACACAATCCCAATGCATTTGTTTGGTTTTCTGTATTCGAGTTGTTGTTTTCATTTAAAATGTTTATCATTTCAAATAAAGGTGAGACACATTGAGTGATACCAGCCACACCGTGCCTCATATTGAATTGAGGTTGACTCTTACACATCACAAATGTCCCATGGATCGTTTTCCTAATGTATCAACACAATTAAGATGTGTTTAGTCCATTTTCTGTATGTCAGTTGGGGTTTTCACTTAAAATGATGTCCATTTCAAATAAAATTGAGACACTTTGAGTGGTACCGACCCCACTACTCCTCAAATTGATGTGGGGTTGAGTTTTACACGTCACATATGACCAAATGATCATTTTACTAATGTAGAAACTCAATCCGAATAAGTTTTGTAAGTTTTATGTATTCCAATTTTTCTTACTTAAAAGGGTGTCCATTTTAAACAAAAGAGAGACACTTTGAGTGATATCGTCCACACCGTGCCTCGGATTGAGGCAGGGTTGACTCATACATGTCACATATGAATCATGGATCGTTTTTATAAAGTATCAACACAATATTAATGGTTTTGGTCAAGTTTCAGTATGGTAGTTGTGGTTTTCACTAAAAATGATGTCCATTTTAAATAAAAGAGTAAAATTTAGAGTGTTACCAGCTATACCGTGTCTCGGATTGATGTAAGGTTGACTTTTACAGATTCCAAATGTCCCATGTATCTTTTTACTAAAGTATCAACATAATCAGAATGCGTTTTCTTTTTTTTTTTGTATGCTAGTTGTTGTTCTCACATAAAATGATGTCCATTTTAAACGAAAAGGGAGACATTTAGAGTGGTACCGGCCACACCGCTCCTCAGATTGATGCCGGGCTAACTTCTACACGTCCCAAATATCCCATGGATTTTTTTTCCTAATGTTTCAACAGAATATGAATATGTTTTTTTCAGTTTTTCATATGCCAGTTGTTTTTAAATAAAAAATTATCACTTTTAAACAAAATCGATACACTTAGAGTTGTACCGACCACATCATGCCTCTGATAGATGTGGGGTTAACTCATAAACATGAAAAATTTCTCATGGATCATTTTTATAAAGTATCAACACAATCTGAATGCGGTTGTTTGGGTTTCTGTATGCTTGTTTTTGTTTTCACTTAAAATGTTGATCATTTCAAATAAAGGTGAAACACATTGAATGGTACCAGCCACACTGTGCCTCAGATTGATGAATGGATGACTCATACATGTCACAAATTCCCCATGGATCGTTTTTCTAAATTATCAATAGAATATGAATACGTTTGGTCCTTTTTCCATATGTTAATTGTTGTTTTCACTTAAAATGTTGACCATTTCAAATAAATGTGAGACACTTTGATTGGTACCGGCCACACCGCACCTCAAGTTGAGGTGCGGTTGAGTCTTAAACATCACAAATGACCCATGGATTGTTATCCTAATGTATTAACACAATCCAAATTTGTTTGGTCGTTTTTCCATAGGTCAATTGTTTTTACATAAAAGGGTGTCCATATTAAACAAAAGAGATACATTTTGAGTGATACCGACCACACCATGCCTCAGATTGAGGTGGGGTTGACTCGTACACATCACATAAAACACATGGATAGTTTTCTTAAAGTATCAAAAAATCCAATTGTGTTTTTTTGGTTTTTCCTATGCCAGTTTTTGTTTTCACTTAAAATGATGTTCATTTTAATCAAAAGAGAGAAGTTTAGAGTGGGTCCAGACACACCATGCCTCTTATTGATGTGGGGTTGACTTGTACACATCAAAAATGTCCCATGGATCATTTTCCTAAAGTATCAACAAAATACAAATTTGTTTGGTTGGTTTTTCCTATGGCAGTTGTTGTTTTCACTTAAAATTAAGCCTATTTAAAACAAAAGAGAGACATTTAGAGTGGTACCGGCCACACCTCACCTCGGATTAACGTGGGGTTGACTCCCACATCTCAAAAATTTCTCATGGATCGTTTTTCTAAAGTATCAACACAATCCGAATATGTTTGGTCGATTTTCCATATGCCAGTTCCTTTTACCTAAAACATTGTCCATTTTATACAAAAGAGAGACACTTAGAGTGTTACTGGACACACCGAGCCTTGGAATGATGTGAGGTAGACTCGTACATGTTAAAAATGTCTCATGGATATTTTTCCTGAAGTATCAACACAATATTCATGTGTTTGGTTGGTTATTCGTCTTCCAGTTGTTGTTTTCACAAAAAATGTTGACCATTTCAAATAAAGGCGAGACACATTGAGTGGTAAAGGCCACAATGTGCCTCATATTGATGCTAGGTTGACTCCTAAATGTCACAAATGTCCCATGAATCATTGTGATAAATTATCCACTCTAATTTACTATAATTCTATTTCATAATTATGGGAACATTTTGGGTAAAATCGTTTCATTTATCGTACGTGTTTAGACTTGTTGTTCTTGATATTATTAATTATATCCTGATTTACTTAATTCTAGAATGTAAAATATGATTTATATATAATATATATTCATCATATAAATATTATATCATTCACTCTAATTCTATTTAATAATTATGAGAACGATATCATCGCTCGTGCATACGTACGGACTTCCGTCTCCACGAATGCGATGAGATTCATTTTCCATGATTAACAATTAAAATATGATTATAAAGTATATATATACTCAATAATCATGAAATATATTATATAACAATGATAATGTATTTATGTAAATATATTTTTCATTTACTTAATTCCATTCAATTAAATAAGGAAACAAAAACAGCGTTCATGCGTACGTACGGCATACCATCTCCATGAATGGTGTATTTCATTCCATTCATCGATAATTCATATATATTTATATGATTAATATATATTATATATAAATAATGTTTTACATTCTATAATTAGTTAAATCAGGATATAAGTAATAATATTCAGAACAACAAGTCTAAACACGTACGATAAATGAAACGATTTTACCAAAAACATTGCTATAACATTGAATTTACAATACAATGGGTAATATAAAGTCATAATTGAACCATATATGGTATCATAATAATGAATATTATTCTGTATTAAGTAAATGAAATTATATAAATCATTATACAAGAAGGTTAAGATACATACAAAGAATATTGGACATAAGGCAAGAGATTACTATTCCAATCTTATTCTTATCCAAGACTGTTTATTCTTAAGTATTTACTGGCTTTATATTTTACATCCATGCCCATAAAATGATTTTAATAAAGTGTTTAGTATTCTTCCAAGTATTTTCAATTTCACGTTTACCCCTCTTTGACTTTTACTTTGTTTTATGGAAGAAATCTTTCTTTTGTTTACCATATGAGGAACTTTTTTACTTTTCCGGCCAAAGTATGAGAAGAATGTTTTTTTAACTTATACAGCATTAATGGATTTTTATGGTTTAATAATGCCTTATTTTCATGAAGTTTACTCTACAATATTTCATGGTTATTTTCAATAAAATCATTTTCTTTTAAAATTTCTTGGCATTTTGTGAAAAGAAAATGATTTTTAAGAAGAAAGGATATATTCATCAAGAATTATTTTCAAGTGTTTTATCAAAACCATTTCCATCTAAGATGAAATTATTTCAGATGTGTATGTCTCAAGTATAATATTTTTATGATTTACATGGTTTAAATTTTCTTATAATGAAATGATCTCCATTTTTTATATATGGAATATGTTATGATGTGATAATGTATATGAAACCCATTTTTATTCTTTGGGTTATGATGAATGATTTAAGATTATGTTGTGGCACCAGTAAGAATGATTTAATTATGAGATGGGTGGGACCTGTATCTCCATCCAATTAATTGTGTAAAGATTTATACCTCATGAGATAGAAATGGCTGGAACGACAAGTTAATCTGGTTCAGTGATACATGACTGGAACGTGGAGTGAACACGATTCAGTAAGGGACATTGTCCACTAAGATAGTCTTGGCAGCAATGCCTTGGCTACTATGGAAATCATTTCAAGTGTTTAATGGAATTCAACAATTACATGTTTCCATGGTATTTTATCATGATTGATGTTCCATTATGATCTATTACTTATATACTTCCATGTTTTATGTCATTGCTTAGGATTTTGATGTTCAAACATTATGTTCATGTTTTTAAGTTCAAATTTATATAGTTTATTTTATTTTCTCCATGTGTAGCTTAATTTATAATTTATGCTCACCCTTTATAGGTTTTCATTTCCCTAGTATATAAAGAATGGTTTTAGGTAAGAAAAAAAAATGGGAAGAACTTTATGGGAGATGTTGAAGATCATTCACCATGATTAGAAGATTATGTTCCAAGTTTCCAAAGACACTAAACTATTACGGTCCTCGAGTGTTGGTTTTTTTTATGTATTAAGTATTAGGAAAAAGTAATTTAATGTCCATGTACATGATTTTCGGGGTCTCTACACACCCCATCATTTTTAGATTAAAATAAAATTGTCAAACAATATAAGGAAACATGGATAAAAATGAGAATAGAACAATTCCATATTTGAGTGTGTGACTCCAAAATCTTGAATTGGGGAATTTTGAGAGATTGGAGAGACTTTTTAGGTTTAAATAGAGGTTAGGAAAGAGTAAGGACGTTCTCCACATATTTTATGTGAAGAGATGTTTGAGCTTGGGTGGGTTTATATAGGAAATGACAGGGGAATTCTTTAATATTTCACAAACATTGTTTTTGGAATTTACATAATTAAATATTAGAAATGAAAACCATTCCCATAGTTTTTTAAAAATAAGTTTTGAAAAAATTATTTTATAAGTATATGGGCCAAATATATTAAAATATTATCCTTTCTAATTTGGAGGTGAGTCACATTATTTAAGAAATGGACTTAAAATCATAAAATATATTATATATTTTGGATGATTCACTAAGACATTATAAAATTAGTAAAAAAATGTTGAATCACATTATTTTAAATTTAAAACTTATATTTGGCTGAATACACCTTTTATACTGTTTGTTACATCACTATTGTTCCATTATGATGTAATAAAACAAAATATATTTTTAAATGGTAGTTAATTTTTACACTAAAATTCGACTACCTCAAAAAATTATGAAACATTAACCATTAGATAATTTTTACATCCTGATTCCAAAAATAATATTAATTTTACCCAAATAATTTTCTAAGTATTTCAATCATCACTTATTAAAAAAATTGACATTTATAGATAATTGACAGGTATTGAGAAAAACAGTTTCAAAACCATAATAAAAATTACATTTGGACTCATCAAAATTATTTGATCATTTATATTTTAAAAAAAATTATTTTTATCATAATATTTTATTAAAATATTATTAATTAATTCATCGAAATATATTTCTGAATTCAATATGACTATTATCCAAAAATATTTTTTGTTCTTTGAAAACAATAATAAAATAAAAGTATATTCATTATTCTATACACCAATAAAGTACATAATAATAATGCTAGTGTCATGACATAAATACCATTATTACACCAGAATAATCCCTTAGAGTAATATGTGTGATTGTGGGGATTTTATGGTGTCGTTTAGTAAACATGATTTGGGTTGCGATCTCGATGAGTTTGAAAATCTCCCATAAACGGGTTCCCTAATGCTTAAGTTGATGGATCGTATATTGGGATTAGAGTAGGGGACAACCCAAAAATGAAGTCTCCCTCAGAATATCTAATAAATGGTATTCAAAGGGAATGATCAAACTAGATAAAGGCATCACCTCCTTTTTCTATGTGGAAAGGTTTTTTAAAAACCCTATATTTATGCTAGACATGTGATCACTGCTCAATGGCTATATTATCAACAGTTTTGATAATTAATGTTCATTTATATCTAATTGGATATTATAAAGCAAATAGATTGCCTTTTTCTCAATATCCATTTTATAAAATATTATATATAATTAAATTAAAAGGGAAAATTCTATTATAATAGTTCCTGTTGTTACAATATTCCACCATAATAAAATTTTCCTTTATAATTTTCTTTTTCTACATTTAAAATATGGGTTTAGATATTCTTCATCACCCCACCGGTTCCCCCATTTCATCATCAAACTTGTGGTTTTTACACAAAACTTTTAATAGGTGCATTGTCGTATTCCATAAAACATTGTTTTTATGATATAAGATCTTCACAAGAATATCTACATAAAGTAGTTCATTATTCAATGGTACCACCTCTAGATTGATTACATAAGAGGGGCCTTGTATGTGATTTATCATTAGGGATACATTGAATACATCTTGTACATGAGATATGTTATGTGAGGGTTATAGTCGGTAGGTAACCACTCGTATGCGATCGAGTATCACAAAAGGTCCAATCTACCTTTGACTATGATTTACCTTCTTCTTAAATTTCATTACTCTCATCCATTACAATATATATAATAATACCTTATTTCCAATATCATTATTTCGGTCTTGTCAAAAAAAATCAACCTAGATTTTATATCAAGTTTGACCAGCCTTGATGTGTTGTTGAATGGTCTTATCCTTCTCCACTATTTTCTTGACCATTTCAGCAACTAGTGGTTTTTATTCCCAAACTTCAACCCATCATATAGGTGTTCTACATGAATTTCCATAAATTAATTTATACGGAGACATTTGGTTTCTTGAGTGGGAACTTTTTTTGGAAGAGAATTCAACCAGAGGAAGATGTTGATCCCATCCTCCTTTTATGTCTATTAATAAAGCTCTAAACATGTCCATATGTTTCTGGATATTCTACTCAGATAGGACATTAATATAAGGGTGACATGCATTGCTGATGCTTAATTCTGTATTCAGAGAATGTTGGATACTAATATAAAACCAAGAGGTGAATCTTAGATCTTGGTTGGATATAGTATATAGTGGTACACCATGTAGGATCACCACATCTATGATATATATCTGTAGATGTTGATCTGATGACAAATCCTATCAAATTGCAATGAGGTGTATAAACATTGTAAGATGATCCACAACCACCTAGATATCACTGTTCCCTCTAGATGTCTTAGTAATCCCAATGATAATGTCCATGGTGATGTTTTCCAATTTCCATATAGGT
This sequence comes from Viscum album, assembly GCA_963277665.1. NCBI lineage: Eukaryota > Viridiplantae > Streptophyta > Magnoliopsida > Santalales > Viscaceae > Viscum > Viscum album. The sequence continues at coordinate 536,417,676 of OY728126.1, forward strand.
ATGGGTAATGGTTTCATCATCCCCTTATATTTTTTCCTTTCCAAATTCACTTGAAGACATATGATACATCTTGTTCCATATTTTGTGATCTCTTTCTTCATATTTTCTGACCAATAGTTTTTTCAGATATCTCGATAAATCTTTGTGCTTCTAGGAATGATAAAAAATGGTGATCCATGTGTATCATCTAACACCTCCTTCTTTAGCTCAGGATTTGATGGTACACATAGTCTAGAACCAAATATTACAACACCATCTTTGTAAACATTGAACTCCAAGGATTTCCATTTTTTAATTGTTTCAACATTCTTCTAAATTCCCACATAATCTCTTTGAGAATCTTTGAAATCCTTAAAAGTGACAGTTGAGAAACAATTTTTGAAAGGACTGATGATGTTACTTCCTTTATGAATCCCATGTCCATCCTCTTAAATTATAAGAAGATCATATCATTCTTAATTCACATTAATAAAAGAGTTTCTGAATCTTTTCTAGTTAGACAATATACCACATTATTCTCTTTCCCCAAATAATAGTGAATTGTGTTCTTATTGTCTTTGACGAGATCTAACCATCTTCTTTGGAACATATTCAAATCCCTATTTGTGAATATATACTTAAGGCGTTTGTGATCTATATATATTTCACACTTCTCCCCAAAGATGTAATTTCACAAAATTTTCAAAGAGAATATCACTTCATCCAACTATAGATCATGTGTTGAATAGTTCTACTGTAGAAAATTCAACTTCCTCGAATCATAGATATTGAATTTGTCATTTTTTATCAATATACATCCCATGCCTTTCTTCAAACCATCACTAAATATGAATAAAATCTCCGAAATTGTGAATATTTTTAGCATGAGAATAGTGATAAGCCTCTTTTTCAACTCCTTGAATCTCTATTCGTATTCATCATTCAATGAAAATATGAGTCCCTTCTGAGTTAGCTTTTTTATAGGGTTTGATAATCACAAAACATTTCTCAGAAATATATGATAATGCCAAGATAATCCAAGGAAACTGCATATATTTTCCATAGATTTTGGCCTTGGCAATCCTTCAATTTCCTCATTCATTGATGGGTATATAGATATCTGATTGTTTTAGATGATATGCCCCATGAAAAATGCATCCTTCAACCAGAACAGATATTATATGTACATTGATGAGATATTTTCCTTTTGTAAGGTCTTTATCACAGTACATAAATTCTCTTTATGCTCCTTATTAATTTTAGAGTATACTAGAATATCATAAATTAGTACTATCATATATTTTTCAATGAAATATCTAAAGACTGTATTCATCAGGTCCATGATGTTTTCTAGAACATTAGCGAGTCTTAATGGATTCACAATGAACTCATAATTCTCGTACCTTATAAAAAAAGTAGTCTTGGGGATATCCTCCATCTTCACCCTTATTTGGTATTACCTCAACTAAAAATCCACCATGGAGATGTATTGTTCGCCACTTATTTGAACATGTAGGTCACCAATTCTAGGTAACTGAATTTTTTTCAATATCATGATTTTTTTGAGCTCACGATAATCACTGTAAAGAAGGATTGACCCATCCTTCTTCTTAACTTGGAGGACTGGTGCACCCCATGATGAACCACTTGGGTGTATAAAACCATTATTCATATTAACATATAGTTATTTTTCTACATATTCAAGTACCAAATCATCTAATCTATATTGATTATTGGATATTGTAAATGCCCCAGGTATAAGATCAATCAAGAATTCAAAATCTCTGCGAGGGGGAAGACTACGAAATTCCTTGAGATATCCATCATTGAATTTCCTCACAATAAAAATGTATTCAGGGATGGTTCTGTCGTTATAATCTATCATTTGAGAAATATAAACATGCTCATTTTGAAGAAATATCCATGATTGGGATGATGGTGCTAAATAAGATTCATCTTTCTCGTTGAATTGTATTTAATAAGTGGATGATTTGACATATGGAGGGTGATTTCCCTATAACGGTAATTTATGCTGGCTTTATATAGAGATATCTGATCCGTTTTTAGAATTGCATCAAATTCCACAAGAGGATGTGTTGAAAGGTTCATCGAGAAGTTCAATCCACAAATCTTGATAAAGAATGAGTTATATACATGGGATTCTATAATTACCCTATTTTCTGTTTTCACTGATATATCTACTTACATGACATATGGTCATGTTTGGATTGTTCTACTATACATTCAAGTTATACAGGAATTCATAAAAATAGAATCATAATCTAATTTCACTATTATTGTATGAATTATTAGTGTACATATCACCACATCATTTTCAGGATTCACTTTGGTGGTAGTGATGGAAAATGCTCACCATTGTTACCTTGGATGTTGTTAGTTCCATATGAAAACCCATGGGTTAGTGCATTGGTTTGAGAAATTCCCAGGTACCATATAGTTATACCAAAGAACAATGCGCTGAGGGTTTATGGGAGAACTCATTTCCTCAATTGTAGAAGCATGCTTTTCTTAATGGAAGTTGCTCACTAGGTGACCTTCCCACACCTAATGAATCCCCCCCCCCTCGTTAAAAAAATTTATAGGGTTGTACTTTTGTACCTTTCACAAGTGGGATATTTAAATATCATGGATACCTTATATATCTCTATCATGCTACCAGAATTTACCCCTCTTTTTTCTTATTATCCCCATGATACCACTTAGATTCACTGATCTTTATTATGACTTTGACGTCACGTCTGAAAATTTACTCATATTTTTCAAAGTCATAGATCACTAGAGCATTACATATGTTAGGTTTTAGCCCACCATAGATGCATTGAACATTGCATTCATGGGTAATAACAATTCTATATGTGTATCGATCAATAATTGTGATGTTTTCCTCACATGTTTTGATGGAGTCATTGTATTTTTTACTGTAGGTCAAGGAAGTCCCTTTTCATCTTAAGTTATAGGGTTAATGTAAAATATTTGTCAATTTTTTTTCAAGAAAATATTCTTTATTATCGCCTCGATCACTACCTAATGATTTTTATTTTTAATCAATGTACCTAATTGATCAACTTCACCCTCCATATAATAAGATGATAGGGGAAAATTTTCTTTTTCAAAACATTAAATGGTAAAGAATATCATCTCTATGGATTTGATCCATTGTGTTGTGATAAAGGGATCAGATGATTCATTTAAATTGGGAGGCCTTTGTCTCATGAAACTCTAGATCACTATTTATTCATTCTTGGTGGGGGGGGGGGTGTAAATTCCTCTTCATCTTGGTTTCTATTCAAATAATGATTTTATTAAGAGAGTATCATGACAAAGTTAGTGATTACCTCTTCTATCGAATTCGGAATCTCATTAGGGCAATCATTAAATCGATCTTCACATCGGTTGTTAGCTTGATTCCTCCAATTACCGTCCATTGGACAGAATAAGAGAAAGATTTCAGGTATGTATTTTAAACTATTAAAAACATAAAGGTTATTCCAATGACATTAAAAAAATAAATTATAAATTACATTTTTTCATTAATTTAGGAATTTCTAGAATTAAATCTAAGTAATCCATTATCTATTTCCTAACATATATTTTTATGGTATTTTTTTATATTCCCTTAATAATGTTTTATATATTAATTATGAATTTATCAAAGCATATCCCCTAGGAGTGTGAAACTAGGAGCACAATGAGGATCTTTGTCGTGCTCTAATTTTCATTCGAGTCTAACGCAATGCGGTGTTTCTGGTTTTACCCCAAGATACTTCTGTCCCAAAGACACATCCACTTTTTTGTATCTAGATGGTTATTTATTTTCTCGATAAATCACAAACTCTATACTCTCCATTATTTGAGGATTTTTTCCTTAAATATAGTCAAATCCTATGGCTTTCATAAGATTTTTCTAATTGTACTCCCAAGAAATAAAATTAATTCCTTTGATAACAACCATACCAATAATGTTATTTTAAAACCCTCATTAATAATATAATTACATGAAATTGCACTTAATAAAACCAAAAAAGTTAAATAAGTATGGTGTCATTGGAAATTTGGGGCATTACATAACAACTTATTACATGAAATAAAACAAATTTATTTAAAAGACCTTTTACATGACCACAACATTCCTTCATACTCAACACTGCATGGGATATCCTGAGGACATACATAAGAAATGGGTGAGCTATATAGACCAGTAATGGAGTAAACATGGAATAAAATGAAGATATCAATACATTATAGGTAATAAATGAGTCATAAAGGAAAAAATCATAAATCATGATATATCATGATATTCATAACATGGAAATTTGGAAACAACTTAAAACAATGCATCATAGATCAAGGCTAAACTGCCAAGATCATAGTTGAAAAAGTCTAATAAAAGATTCATGTAAATTCCTATCCTAACATGATGTATCATGATACTAAAAATTACCCATTATAGTGGGGATTTATATAATTTGGGGCGCACTTGTCCCATTTATTTCATTCTAATGCTTAATTGTGCCATGAAGATCATAAATAATGGATTCATTCATCACCATAATATATTCAACTAATAGTGGATAAGGAATAAGTACATTTAATTATGAAATAAAAATGTATATGAATATAAAATTGAACAACCTTGACAGGTAATTGGTATAGTATTCACTTATATAAATGTTTTTGAATGGAGATTCACAATGAAATTTTGGCAGCCTAAGAGTGTGACATAAAAATCATAAAAAAGGTTTATGCAATGGAAAGATGTATCTTATAATATATAAATGGAATCGATAGTAATAGGGTTATATAAATAAATGTACCAACATAATGAATTTCTAAATATGAGTAATAACATAATAATGAAACATGACGAATGGGGAGATATAGAATAACTCTTGTGAAATTTGGGCATGGTAATAGGTGTACATGGGAGGGAATTAATTAGTGTGAAATGGGTTTCTTGTCATTAAATAGGTTAGGACATATTGAGGATGTGACCCAAGTATTTTGAGTGAATGGGTGGGTTTATATATGAAGGGAGATGTGAATTTATTAAAATTTCGAAAACTAAGGGTTTTGAAGCTATATAATTAAATATTGAAAACCACAAACCATCCCATTTTTTTTGGTCATGGTTTTTTTCAAATAAGAGTGGAAAAAATATTTTATAATTATTTAGGATGATGATATTAGAATATTAATCTTGATTATGTGGAGGTGAGTCACATTATTAAATAAATGAACATAAAATCATAATATATATTATACATTCTAGAGGATTTACTGAGGCATTATAAATTAAGTCAAACAAATATAAAGACAGGTTATTTAAAATTTAAAACTTATATTTGGCCAAAAATCCATTTTATCCAGTTTATTATATATCTATTGGGCCATTATGATTTCATAAAACACACTATACATTAATATGGTATTTATGTTTTAACAAAAAAATTAATTATCTGAAAAAAATGAAAAAATCACTGTTTGATATTTTTGACATACTTATTCCAAAAATAATATTCATTTTATCTAAGTAATTTTATAAATATATCAATTTTTACTTTTAAAATAAAAACCGACATTTAATTAAAATTAATAGGTTTTGAAAAAAAAAATAGTTTTTAAACCCCAATAAAAATTAAATTTTCCTCATTAAAATTATATGATCATTTACTTTTATTTATTGTAATTTAATAAAAAAATTATTAAATTATTACTTGTCAATTCATGAAAATATATTTAGTAATTTAATTTCAATATTAACAAAAAAATACTATTTGTGCTTTAAAAACAATAATAAAATTAAAGTATATTAATTAATCTATAAAAACATTAATGTACACCACCCTAATAATAATGTCTTAATAAATATACCATTATTACACCAGCATAATCCCTAATAGTAAGGTGTGGGATGGTTGGGCTTTAATGGGAAGTTCGTTGAACATGGTTTACGCTGTGATCTAGATGAGATTGACCTTCTCATGTAAATTTTTTTACTAATGCTTATGTTGTTGAAGCTCAACATGGGATTAGGCTACGTAAAATCCAAAAAATATATATATATATATCCCTTAGAATATCCAATAAATTTTCTTTATAGAGAATTATTCTACTGGATGAGGCCATCAACTCTTTTTCACTTTCAAACATATTTGTTAAAACCCTATATTTATTCTAGTCACAGGATCAATTTTTAACACCTATATTATTAACAGAAATGATAAATAATGACCATTAAAATCCAATTATATATAATAAAAAACTAAATTACATGTGTTTTATATATCCATTTTATAGAATAATACATTTAGTTTAATCAATAGTCAAATTTCACTTATAATAGTTTGGGCCGTTATATAGGATATAATTGTAATATATTTCACGGGTGGTTTAAGCTCTTTGTTCCTTATCATATATGATATAGAAAATTGTGGTATTCTTTTAAAATATCATTGTGTTATATTCCCCCCTCCCCCAGATTATAAAATTAGGTACTCAAAATTTTAATTTAAATATGGTAAATAATGGGTTGAAATTTGAAAATACCTTTCTTGAAACCCCAAATCATAAAAAACATCAATAAATCATATATTAGAAAAGTGGGTAAAAAATGAAGGTCGCCTGAAAATAATACATGAATAGGTTTTTTTAAAGAAATCATTTAAGGGAAGTGAAAACATCTATTTGGAAATAATATCAATTTTGGATATAATGTTATAATTGTTTTGAGATAGATAAGAGACCATAAATTTATTGAAAACAAATAACATTTTTACTCAAATAATCCTTTACTAAAGTTTAAAAGTTATATTATCATATAGAAAAAAATCAAAATTAAATATACCTACTTGAATGGTATATTTCTCACCTTATTTAATTTTCACCACCTTAGCAAATTTTCTCCAAATAACAAGTGTTCAATATGATATTTTTTATACCTAAAAATTTAAAAGACTTATAATATATCACATAATCCACATATGTATAACATGTTATTCTTAATGTATTTAAACATTAACCAAAGCCAATATCTTTAGCACAAGATAACAAAATTCTCCAAAATAATAAAACTAAAATTCAACCTATATATTATATATAAAAACACATAATATCCAGTCTACCATAATTATATAAACTTCAAAAAATTGTGAACTTATTTAGAAATATCAGTACCCACATAAACTCTAAATCAATTTAAATTCCATTGGTTATCTCTATGAAAAATAGATTTTCAAAAAATAAACATGATAATTCTCTATCAAATCATTTTAGTAAGAAAGAAATTATTCCTTACTAACTAGTATGTCACATTGTCTAGTTGTAGGTGTTGCTTCTTATCACCATTCAATTTTGGTTTCAAGACCAATGGACTTTCTAGATGAAACAATTTATCTCCCTACATGTTGGTTTTCTTTTCTCTAAAACTATATATTTCCTAAAACAATTATATAATAAATGTTGAAAAGACTTGAAAAACAACCTTAATCATCAAATATAATATTAATTGTGATTTTTATAATTACTTTTTAACCTATGTAAACATAATAAAAATAGAACACCTCCTCAAATAATTTTTTAAATGGTAAAATTAAGGGTTGAATATACATAAAACATGAATCAAAACATAACAAAAATCTCCCAATGTAATTCTATCTAATTGAACATAAAAATAATAAAAAATATTTTAAACATACAATAAATACCACTATGTCATAACTCTCGAATCCCTGTATTTTTATACATTAATCATTTAATTATTTTCATTATAAAATATCTATTAGTTTCCATCTAATTTCATAATACATCAATCCAACAAAAAACTATGATTCATTTTCTATGATTTAAAATATTCAAAACAAAAATCCATGATAGCATTCATACCATTTATATGTCATTTTTAGTTTCCTCATCTTCATTAGGAATTGATATAAATTAATCTTCATAGTCTTGCTGATCCCATTATTGATAATTCCACCAAGGAAATAAGTTTTAATAATTCCAATACTCCTAACTTTTAAAATATCATATTGATATATGGGGAATACTTTTATTCTCCTTCATGGTGTTAATAGAATGCTTCCTTTTTCCTTATAAGATTATTGTTCCATTCCCTCCTTTTCCCAATACAAAACTTCTTCCTATTCTATGAATACATTCATCTAGGTTCTTCTTCCAATATTCTTGACACATAAGTCATTGAATATTTTTTCTATAATTATTATCTCCAGAAGATCAAAAAAACATTCATTTATCTCATATTTTGGGTGATAAAACACTCATATAGGTTAATTTTGACTATCATACATTTTTGTAGTTGGTTAATATTAACCACACTTTTTTATAGATGTCACTATTTTCATTTTGTTATTAAAAAATAAAATAATTTTTATTCACATGATTTATTAATTTTTCTCATATTGGATCAATCTATTTACTGAAATAAAAAATGAGAGTGTGAGTACCTCAAAAAACCATAATAAACTATCTTATGTTGAGTAGAAATACTAATATATACATAACCATTACCTCCACAATATAAATATCTCTATATTTATGAAAAAAAATATTCATTCTCTTATGTTACACCCTTTTAGTTTGTAGAGTATTTTTAACTCTAGAAAAAATAACATCCTAAAATATAACGTTACCCAAACTGATCTCCATAACCAACTGTATGGACCCAACCTTAAAAATTTCACAATATTGTTGTTTATGTCATGAATACATTATATTACATTTTTTGGATCATTTTAGGTTTATATTTTTTATAAATTGGTAATAAATCATAAATCACAAAACTATATATTAGAAATTGGAAAATTCATATCAAATTACCTTTTCCCATTATATGAATCCTTTAAATAAATACTTTTTTATTTTTGGGAATTATATTCATTAGTTTCAACATGACATATTATTTTATTTTACCCATAATTAAACCCGATAATTTATTTTTAGAAATGTTGGATTAACACAAAAATCATAGTAAGGTATATAAATTGAATAAGTTTTTGGTCTAGTGAAAAAACCTGAAAACTCGCCAAATTATATCGTTTATCAAAATAGTTATTTAAGAATATAAATAAAATCATTGCCACATGAAATAAGAACACACATTTTCCACAAATTAAATCATTAAAACGCATAGAATGAAAATAAATAAATTAGGATAATTATAATATCATATTCCAAAAATATTATCAAAATCAATGGAATTTGAATAACTTTACGAATGAAATCCAACATAATTCCCCAAATAATACAATCATTATTCAATGTAATTTATAGGTATAAGGGGGATACCATATATCACCCCATACTTTTCATACATAGATATTACATCATTTTATATGAATATTCCTTACATTAAATAAACATGTTCTGAAGACAATAATAGTTTATGGTATTTGGAAACATGGAAACATAAATAGATGTCCATAAGTAAACTACACCATCTATAACTAGGATCATTGTAACATGAGACCTTCTTTAAAATATCTTATATAATACAGATCTTTGTAACATTGTGAAAGAAAACATAATAAAGGCTGAGCTCAGATGCTCAGTAATGGTTAACAAGGGAGATATGTAAGCCTAACATGAACATAAGCATATGATAACAATATCATAATATTTGAAACCATTCCCCAAATATAAAAAATTATATATATCATTCAAGAAATAAGGATTGGAAGTTCGTAATACATGAATCAATAGATAATCAAAGAACATGATAAATAACAACATAACATTTGTATAAGTCATAGAATTTATGGCATACATAGAACCAAAGTAAATATTTTCTATATTTGTCAAGGATCACTCCTGAGGAAATCATAGTGGAAAATTTATATTACTAAATCGATTTCACACTACATTATCCCCCTATCATATGGTACAAGGATAAATCCCTATTCTAGCTATGTCATATTATACCATGTTCACTCCTTATTCAAACCATGTAAATCTCATTAGATATATTAATCTTTACCCAATTCATTGGAGGGATATATAGGGCCCACCCATCACATAATTAAATTATACATATTATTTCCATAAGATCATAAATTTTAATTATATTTTAAACTATAAAATGAAATTTGTATCATAAAAATTACATCACATCACAAACTGTGGAAATGAGATAGGGTTTATAATCATTTCATCATTTGATAAGTGGGGAAAACAAGCAATTATCATAATCATTTCCTCATGTTATAGGCTATGGAAGAGGGAAATGTTTCATAAAATCATGAAATAACAACATAAATCATTGAGAGAAAGAATATTAATGGTATCCTTGAATCATTTCTATAATAAGTCAAGGGTAACAACAACGAATGTCATCTTATATGGAAAATAATTTTGAAATATCATTTAAATCATTTCATCAGTAAAATATCTTTTTCTCCATGAAAATTGATTTAAAAAAAATAATTATAAAATCATTTTTTATTTTATAATATTTATAATAAATTATAAATTAATATTTGATGAAATGATTAGTCATGATGTCTTAAATTTTCATTCATGACGTACACATTAAAATGCAGGTTCCTTTCACGTTTTTGGTAAAATCAAATCATGCATTACTTTGGAGAATAACATGAATATTAATTCAGAAAAAAATAGAAAAAAATAAAAAATGAGAAAAATATTTTTTAAAAATAATAATATAGTAATAAAAAAATTATTAAATTTTTTTAAAAAATGGATTAAAAAAAACAATCTTCCGACCGAGGAGATAAATGATGTCAAATTTTATTTATAAACATTTCAAAATAATTTTTTGTACCAATGAGTGAAAAATGGATCCATTACATTATTATATAATGAATATAAAATGGATAAGAAAATTCATTATAATTATTGAGAGAGAGATAATGATATATCACCATTGGAAATGTAATCATAGATAATCCCGATAAATCATGATATTGTAACATAAATCCATTTCCACCTTGGTAACCATGATTCATAATATCCATGAAGTAATAACAAAAAATAAAACATGAAATATCATTAGGATGAATAAAATCATGATATTACATGTTAATGGGTCTTTATATACACCTTTTGAAGGAATATAGTAGAACAGCATAATGTATATCCTAAATAAGACCAATTGAGACAATAGATTCCTTACTGCTTGAGTAAATTTTGAATTGTAATAATATGAAATAATAACATAAATTGAAATAATAATTATCATGAAATTATTTATATTAATGATATAACATTTCAAAGGATATTATGAACACCAACAAATAAATGAGTGGAATATATGAAATAAGTGTCTCAAAAATGAAATTTAGAATAGAAATCTACTTGCCTTAAGTCTTGACATACGTCATACTCATTTAAAATTATTTTATAAATAATAAAATTTTATTATAATTATTTCAAAAAACTGTATTTATATATTTATCAAACCATATATGATCTAATTATGAGTTATTAATACATGTTTATTAACAATTTCAAGTTAATGTCATGTTTTGAGTAATAACTACCTAGTTTTTAATATTTGTTTTGATGTGTTATATTTTTGGGTCCTATTATTTTGATCATGATTTCATAGTATCAATAATCTAAAACCTTAAATATTCATAATATATATGCATTTTAAATGTATTTAGTGTAATCCATAAAATTTAGCGGTTTGAAATGAAATTGTTCGTTCATGGAGATGGTATGTTGTACGTACACATGATCATTTTTTTCATTTTTTATCAATCTGAAAGAAAGATAATTTTATGATGTATTATAATTCACAAATAATATTTATTTCATATATATCAAATATTTTAATTAATACCATTTTTAATACCTTCAATGAAAATCATGAACGAATCAGATCGCTTTGCGAGGTGGTAGTCCGTCGTTCATACGGATTCCATTATCCTATTCGAAAAATTGTAAATAATGGTGTTAAAAGTGGAATAAAAATTAAATAAGTAAAATAATATCACAAATACCATAAATTTAACAGATAAATATTATTTGAATCATTATTTCTAACCATTATAGAAGGTAATGTAAAAATGAACATCATCAGTTCATAAGGTGGTAGTCCGCCATACATAAGAATTATGATTTCATAACTTATTTGATAGAAGTGAGTGTGGTTGTAGGTAATAACCATAACATAAAAAAATATCTATATATTTATGATACTTAGGTTGTTATATATTCACGATTAGAAAATAATTGAAGTGCGTCTATAGAAGAAATAAAACAAAAAATTTTGTTGATGACTGTTACCTCTTCTCTAGGTGTCTCCTTTTGGATTGTATAAATGGCCTACCATGGTTAGATTTATACCCAATATAAGGATTATCTTATGATATTATGGTAGTGTAAAATTAATTTTGGTTGGTATTGGTTCATAAAAGTGGTTTTGAATGTATGAATATAGGCGGATAGGGGTATCTTTTTATAATGTTGGAAAGTGGCACACTTGTATGTTTTTGAAAGATTGAATTAAAACCAAATTTTTCTTATGTCACCATATCCTAATAATGATAAATTATATATCATAAAATTGTATGTTATTTATTTTTCCATTAAAATGTATTTTGGACAGGTTTTGAGACATTTTTTTACATTATATTCCACGTTTAACAACTAAGAAAATGTGTTTTTACCTTAATCGTTGTAATTAATTTTAATTATTCTAACAAATAAAATTTTTGAAAAGTAATTTTATCTTATGATAAATTAAAAATTATGTTTACTCCAAATATGTAATCCATTTGTCCAAATTCCAATAACATAAGTGGAAAAAATTAATTTAAAAACCCACATAAACATCACAAGAAGGAGGATTTATAAAGAGAAAATGATCAAAAGTTTACAAAGTTTATTTATCCAATTTCAAAATAAATTTTTTCCTAATAACCTATATTGGATTAATAGTTTTATAATTTATATTATATTATAGTTTAATTGAAAATTAAAATATAAGTTAACATTATAAATAAAATCAATGAAAAATAAGTATTCTATTAAACTCAATATTTTCACTATTTATTATGAAATTAAAATTATCCAAAAAACATAAAAAGTTTCTATAAAATAATTTTGATATTAATAATTCAAAACAACAAATTTATTTTATCATATTATTTTTCTAAAAGTTTTAAAAAAATAATTTTATTATTTTTTACAAAATGACTAATCTTTTTTTTTGAAAAAATAGTATTTTCAAAACATATAAAGGCATTGATGAAAATTATATATTTTATTTTCGATATATTTCCATTATGTATAAAATTTATTATTAATAACTAAAAAATATTTAATAATATTCATTTTTTTAAGTCTAACAGCTCGGTTATGACTGTTGAGTTTAAATGACTATATTAACAATATGTTATAGTTTTGTTAAAGCTCAATGTCATGTGTCACATAATATAAACGAGTGTTGTATGTAGTGAATGATAACTGAAATATTAATTTAATGTAATATTGACTTGGTGCTATGTATAAAAAATCCATCAATGAAATTTATGTTATGAAAAAAAAATTATTTTATAAATACAGAAGGGGGTTACATTCAACCCCCCCATAAAAGAATTCCCCCCCAAATTAACCACTATGATACAAAAATTATGAGGATATTTCTGTATCATCATATCATCATGTTCCCACGTAACTTCTTGAAATTGGTTATTTCTCCAAAAAAACATCTACTAAGTGAGTGGTCTTATTTCACAGAACATTCTATGGACTGTCCAAAAATCTCCACTATCTATTACTCATAAGAAATATAGTTCTCAATTAAAATGACTTATGAGTTCAGTACATGTAAAGGGTCTAGTATTTAATTATTTAAGATATATACATATAACACATCATGAATGTTAGAGAGGTTTGGATGAAGATCTATGAAATAGGTTATAATCTCAAAAAAATCAATAATTTCCAAGAGACTGATATACCTAGGGATTGGTTTCCCATTATTTATAAATCTCATGACCTTCATTCCTGGAAAAATTATTAGAAAAAAATTATCACAAAATATTAACTTTAGATCACTTTTGTGATAATCAGTATAACTTTTCTTCCAATTCTAAGCTACATTAATGGGATTCTGAATGGCTCTTACCTTATGTTCTATTTCATCAACTACCTCATGTCCCAATAGATTTCTTTATCTAACAACATTATAAAACATTGGGGATATACATTTACTTCTATATAAGAGTTTATATGTATACGTTAAAACTCTTGAGTGAGATATATTATTGTTTAAAAATTCAACTAAAAGAATGTGGTGATCCCAACCGCCTTTTAAATCCAATGAACAATATCTCAATATATCCTCTAGGGTTTGAATCATTCTTTTAGACTGAACATTTTTCTTATGATTACACATAGTGATGAGACTCAAATTTGTATCAAGTGCCTGTTGAATAATTCTCCCGAAATTTAAGGTAAATATTGGATCCCAATTAGATACAACAAAATTGGGTACTCAATAAAACCTTAACACTTATTTAATATATATCCCAGAAATATTATATAGAGATAAGTTTTCATTGATGGTGAATAAAAATTCCAACATAGTAAGGAAATCAATTATAAACCATATATAAATTTTCCATTTTCAGGTTTTTGGGAGCTTAATGACAAAATCCATTTTGATATTTTCCAATTTACATTCTAGTATGGATAATGGATAAAAAATACCCATATAATTTTTCATTTATCCTTAACTCGATGACATAGCATGAACCAAGATACAACTGTATTGTATCTCTCTTAATTCCATCCAATAAGATATATTCATTAAAATTTATATATATCTTCATACATCCAAAATTAATAGAGAATTAATAACTATGAGCTTCCTCTAATGGCTCCATAATATGTGGTATGGATATGACATGTGCATAGTTCCTGAACCCTATCATTCTGTCATGATCATGGTTAAATATAGAAACATTTATTTCCTTCTTTTTCATTTATATATCTTACTTTTTCACTTATTTAGTCCTCACATGAATATATTATTTAATATTAAATTGAAAAAGATAGTAATTTTCCCCTTCCATCTATATTAATAGGTCCATATTTTTCAAATTATGAAATATTAGATCTTTGGTGATTGTAATAATGTATAAGAATTAATTATCCTTTCTAAGGATAGAATCATCCACCTAGTTTTCCTTTCAATGATAGTAGTGTATTAAGCAGTCATAATAATTAATAAACTCTAACAATCTTCTTTGGTGCACGTTCGACTCCTATTGTGTGGATATAAACTGTAATATTTTATGATCATTATATATATATATATCAAATTTTTATCCATAAAGACGATTCCACCATATCATTAACTAAAAAATTTCCATATCTAACTCCAAATCATGATTTGGGTAAAATTGTCCATGATTCATTAGTTTTCATGTGGCATACATTAAAATCATGCCATTCTAAATTTGAACACATCAAAATACCACCATGGATTCATCTTTATATATTTATAACGTTCATTCCTTGTAAAAAATGTCATCTATGGTATATCCTCCATTACAACCCTTAATTTATGATATCAATAATGAAGTTAATTCTTGGAAAAGTATTGAGATCGGCGTAGTTGATCAAATAATTCATCAATACAGGGAAGTGGATACATTTTGTTGATCCCGATCTTGTTCAACCCAAAATAGTCAATGTAGAGTCACATAAAATCCTTATTTCTTTAGAAAAAAGAATAGTTATACCCCAAGGTGACACACATGGCTGAATGAATCCCTTTTCAATGTTTTATTGTATTTTATTCTTTAAATAGTGAAAATCAATCAGGGTTATTTGATAAAGTGAATTTGAAATTGGTGTTGCACTAGGTTTGAGTTCTGTTAAAAATTCAACATCACATTTTGTTGGAAGACTAGGAAAGTTTTTCATTATGTCATCAAAAAATACCACACAATAGTAATATCATCAATATCAATTTTCTCCCCATCCACTTGAGATAAACACAACATCAGAATGTGAATTAAGACTCATATATTGGATGTAATATCCATTGGAAGCTTATAACTTTCATCACATTAATATAAATTCATTGGTTGGTTTAGAATATCAAACAAAACATACCTTCCATGAAAAATGATGTCGGATTTGTTATAATAAACCCATCCTTTCCAAAAAATTACATTAAATTTAACTACATGAATCATAGACTAGTGATGAGATCATAGTAAAATTAGGGTTTTTTCTACTAATAATCTTTATAATCATTTCGTTGGAATATAAATCCCCTAATAAAATTATTTCTATATAAAAGAATGGGTAGTTCTATAGACATATAAGACTTTATCGGTTCTAGAGTAGATGGTAAGTGTACCATTCACCGATTCATTATCACAACCCTCATTCAAACTAGTTATTTAATGAGATTTCACATTTTACCCTAGCATAATAGTTTTCTAAGGTCGATCATCTTCAATAACCTTCAGATATGGGGATTGGTTTGTGTAATTCTTGTACACCATGTATTTGAAACACTGGAGTGTGGGTGGTGTATTCTGTTTATTCTTCCCTATATTATCATTATTTTCTAACTTCTTTTAATAACTTCAAAAATATATTTCTCGATGACCAACCCTTATAAAAATAAAATATTTTTTATTCCCTTTAATAAAATTTCATACATTCTTTTTCCCACTCTTTTAGAATAAATGTAATTTCATCTTCTTCACTACATGTTTTTTATATTTTCTTTTGAACTCTATAATCCTTTTATTATAGAAACTATGAAATTGGTTTGTTAATACAACCACCATTTCTACCGTAATATCACAAATTAATCTTTTCATAGATAATAAAGTCTCTTTTTTCAAACAGACTTTAGAATCTTAGTTTGATGCCACTGAAGAATTGATCAACCTTACTTTTAGATTGGATGATAAAACTAGAATCCTACCTTTCATGTCCTGTAAAATTCTCCTCGTTGGTACCAATGAATTCTTAATCCTTATACATTAACTCAGGTAAATCCTCCATTTTCATATGAATAATACTAGGAATGTACTTATATAAAAATAAGTTATTACACACATCTTGATCCATGGTGTTTATTTCATCATAGTTTCTCATATTCTTGATAAGAGTCCACCATTGTTATGGTTCACCTTCCATATGGTCGATGGAAAAAATTAATATTTCAAATTCCAAAGACAAAATAATAGAAAATATATCATTAGTTGGACGAATACATTTTTCATTTTCTATAGAATCAATGTTTCCACTGAATAATGGTGGATGATTCCTAATAAAGGACATAACAAAACATTGTCCCCTCTATTAATTGTTTAGAAGTTCATCATTATTCATAACATTCAAATGATATTTGAGAATAGTAATCATATTTTTCATTATATCTCTAATAAAATTTAGATTTTAGGTGAAAATTCATTTATTTATCATCACACTTAGTAATAACATTTTTCTTTCATTTTATACCCATTTACTAAAATTAAATGCATATTAAGAGTGATAATAATCATAGTGGAGAACCAAGTAATCATGAAAAATCACATATAGTATGTCTAAATAATGGCACCTTCTTATTTAATCTGTGTAACCATAGGTTTATAATGGTTTATTCATAGTAATTTTCAATTTAAATACATCATGATGTTTCATAAAGAGTTGGTAAATTAATAATGAATATCCCTATGAGTTTCAAACTATGTGTACTGCAAGACCCATTGTCCTGTACTAGTTCTCGATCGAGGCAAGTTAAATACTATATTTCTATGTATGTTACCCCTATATACATTTGTGCTATATCGACATCGACATTATGTTTCTATAAATGGATGTAAATTCATGGAGTAAACTTTCACTCTCTTTACCAAAATTCCAGGACATTTTCCTACACTTGACTCTTTTTTAGACTTATCCTTAAAGACATCCCTAGAAATATCCTTAAAAATATACCAAGGAATCTCACTAATGTTTATCATCCTAATTTTCAAAATCTATATAAAACATTCCTTTTATAACATGTATAGTGACCCAAACATTTCATGTATAGATATAAAATTATTTTTTATGAATATTATTTTTGTTATGTAAACAAAATCTTGGGGCCCGTAATTGTTTAGTATCTTTAGAAACATGGAAAAATAAACATTGGTCCATAATTAAACTATATCTTATCCCATTAGGGTCTACATAATAATAACCATTCATTTCCATATTATATGTAACACATATCTTCATAATCTAGGGAAAGGAGACATAAGAAAGGGTCGGCTAATATGCTTAGCAAGGGTAAATAAGGGAGATATATAAGAATAAAAGAAACATAATGGTATGATAAATATATCAGAGTTTCAGAACCATACCCATAATATAAAATATCATCTACATTTTCCATGTAATGACGATTGGATGTTCATAAGACATGAATCCTAATATAATTAAAGAACATTATACAGACCCATACTTTACATACATTGTTAATACTTCAAAATTTAAGCACACTTATTAAAACAGATAAAAAAACCATGAAAGGACCGTATAGGTATAGAGTCTTTAGAAACTGGGAAACATAAACAACTGGTCATAAAGAATCTAATTTGCCTCCCATTCATTTCATCATATCTATAGTCCCTTTTTGGCATATCCTACTTAATAACCATCTTCCTGACCTGGGGAAATAAAACATACAAAATGTTGAGCTCAAATGCTCAGTAAGGGTAAACAAAAGAAATATCAATCACATCATATACATAAGAACATAACTTATGGAAATCTTAACTTGCAAAATAGATCATAATTTCATAACATGGGATAAATCATTGTAGTGAAATGTAATCCCAATAATCATAACTTAAAAGATGAATCTTTGTGGCATACACACATAATCATAGAGAATCATTTATTATTAGTCAAGACTCATTTCCAAGACTATCTTAGTGGACAAAGTCCATTCCTGAACCGAGTTCACTCCTCATTTTAGTCATGTTTCACTGAACCGGTTTAACCTGCCATTCCAGCCATGTCTATCTCATGAGATATAAAATGTTTAACCAATGCATTGGAGGTAGATATAGGTCCCACCCATCTCATAATGATACCATTCTTATTTGTGCCAAAAAATCAGAAACCATACAACATAGCATAACCCATGTAATAAAAATGAGAATCTTAAACATCGTGACATCATAAAAAAATTCATATAAGATAAAGGAATTCATAAAAATATATTTCAATCACAAAATAATCATATCAATTTAATAATAGGAATAGATACAAAACCCTTTATTATATTAGATGGAAAATAATTTTGATAAAACACTTGAACTCCATTCTTGAGGAAAATATCATTTCTGTTTCAAAAAGACTTTTCCTTTATTAACATGTCGTAAAATTATAAACTAAAAGAATTGATTAAAAATAAACCTGAAAACTTGTAAAGGAATATTCTTGGAAATAATTTTTTAAAAATCCATTCATGCCGTATAAGTTAAAAAACATTCTTCGTACTTTTGTCGGAAAAGTCAAAAAGTACCTCGTACGAAAAACGACAAAAGATTCCTTTCATATGGTTTACTAAAAACTCACCGAAGGGTAAAATTGGATTTAAACAATTTTAGGTGGATGGAAATAATATTACATATTGAGGAAAAATGGATGTGGATGATAAAATACACCCCAGTAAATACTAATGTATAAACAATCTCGGATAAAACTGAGATTGTGATATTTCCCTTACCTTAGGTCCGATTTGTCTTGTAAGTGTCCGAACCTCTTGTATAATGATTTAAATAATGTTATTGACTTATTTCAGATTCATAATTATTGTTATGATATCATATATGGTCATATTATTAGCTTCTTAGTAGTAATATTTCATTGCTACTTGTTATTCGGGTGTTTATAACTTTTTGTTATTATGCGTGTTTTGTCGAATAAATTCGTATTCTTCTCATTTCAAGAATGTTATTAATGTACTATATATCATATTTATTCATTCAATTCATTTATATAATCATTATGCAATGAAGATCATGTAGAACAAATGGCATCACATCGTCGAGACGGTATTTCGTACGTACGCACGAGCGATGATATCATACCCATGATCATGGAATTGTATTGGAGTGTATGTATACTATTTCAGAATCAAGATCACTTTACAATAATCATATATAGTAATTACTTACATCATTATACCCATCCAAGTAAGGTGGTGGGGAAAAATATATTACACCACGGCGTGGAGACGATATTCCGTACGTACGCACTCGCTGTGATTTGGTTTTCCATAGGATGGATAGATGTTGAAATAAGTTTGTTTCATAATTATAATAACATATAAGTATATTAGTGATACTGATTTTATTACTTCATAATGAAACAACTAAAGAAGAATATGTTGAAGAAAAAAAGAATTTGGAAAGTATCGGTAATGGATATTACCTCTTTTTGATGTGCCTCTTCTTAACCTCCTCTTAGCGCACTAGGGTTGGTCATTGAAGAAGACCAGAACCTCTAGGATGATTATAGGGAAGTGGGGATGTGAAATGGGTAGGGTTTGGACGAGCATGAAGGCTCAAATTGGTGTGAGTAGGAGAGGGACGAGGTGACCTTTTATAAGGGTGGAGAGGGGCACCTTTGGAAATATAAGAAATATTAGTTTATATTAAATCCATACCCCACATAAAAACTTCCAAAATGACTCATATCCAAATATTAGATGAGAGAGGGTTGTAATAGAATAAACCAATAAAATTTAGACATGTTAGAAATTTATTTAAAACATTACCAACTTGATTTATCCTTATTTATCAATTTAATTTTATTTGTGGTAATAATATTCAAAATTTTAAATTATTATTAATAATTACATATGTGTTGTGAATTTTCCATAATATGACACTCTATGACATTGTATATTATATAAATTTTAATTTATAATTTTGAAATATTTTTGTGATTTTTAAACAATTTTATAATATGTTATTTTTATAAAATAACAATAGTGTCAATTATGACACTATTCATTAATTTGAATTTTAATAAAATATATATAGAGGATATGTTCGAACTAAAAGCTTTAATAGATTAATAAAATGTCATATGTATCTAGAAAGTTATTGGAGAACATTAAATAGTGCATATAATAATTATTTTAATATTTTAAAACCATTTATTTGATATTTTAATTAATAAAATAATTTCAACTTCACTATTGTGTCATAATTAATGATAATTATTTAATCCCTAAAAATTCTAAATAAATTTTTATAATGTATATAATTGTATTAGCTTTCTGGAGACTATTGAAGTTCGAAGTTTCATTAATTTTATCCCCAAATCAAAATTATTATACTTATAAGATTTAAGAAAGTGACATGTTGTCACATTCATTGGTTTTAATAATAATTAAATTATTTTCTTGGCAAAAAGTCTATTAAATGAATCTAATCCGACCCTTAGGTGATATGGGTCTACTTTTAGTCATCCAATATGATTTTGGCAGGTGTTAGGGTAATTGTATATTCTTATATTTACCCTTAATTACCCGATTCACCTTTAACTATGGTAAATAAAATTTACCATAGTTACTATTCATAATGCCCAAAAATAAATTAGCCTATTAACATAATTTGTACCCACTGATTCTGAATAACGAATCCATTTTTCGAAATGTAAAACATATAAGTTGCAGTAATTAATTTTAAATAAATCTCGTTGTTAAGAAAATGGGTTTTAGATGTTAAAACATTGCCAAAGATTGAAATGTTTTTACCTATGAATTCAATGTGAAATTAATGCTAATGAAATACATTATATTAAATGGTAAAAATATATTCTATCTATACTTTAAAACCATTAAATATTATAATTTAACCATATAAATTATCTCAATGAAAATAGTTGTTTTTAATTAAAAATTAGCGTATTATTACTATTTAACAAAATATGAAAGTTATCAGAAAAACATAAAAAATTTATCCAAAGAAAATTTTTATATCCTGATTCAAAAAAATAATTTTATTTTCTCAAATTGAACTTATAAATGTGTCAAAAACTAGATTTAATGTCGGTGTGCCATCAAAAGGAGGGAAAACTGCATTTTTTTTATAAATACTTATTTTACCCAAAAAAATTATTTTATTCTCTTACCATGTTCTAAAAAATGTTTAAGATGAATAATAATGTAGTAAATTTTTAAATTCAGTTAATACAATTCATAACGGCTAGTTTATAATATTATAATAATATATCGTTGTTTAGTGGAACTCGGTATTGTGTACTACACATGCTATCGAGGAAGGTCGCGATTGTGTGCAACGAAAGATTCCTTTGATGATTTATATAACATAAAAACAAAATATTTCTCATAAAAGTATCAGGTGTTACATTCTACCCCCCTTAAAATGAATTTCACTCTCGAAATTCGTCACTTTGTAACAAACAGATGAGGATACCTCTCCCTCATCATATCCTCAAGCTCCCATGTAGCTTCTTCTAATTAGTGGTTCCTCCATAAAACATTCACCAAGTGAGTGGTCTTGTTTTGAAGGACTTTTTCACTACGATCCAGAATCTCTATTGGTTGTTCTTCATAAGATAGATCTTGCTCTAGTGGTACAACTTATGAGATGAGTACATGTGAAGGATCAGGTATGTACTTTCTCAGGAGAGATACATGGTACACATCGTGAACTTGAGAGAGATTCGGTGGAAGCGCCAGTCAGTAAGTTACCTTCCCAACACGATCCAGTATTTCGAAAGGACCGATATATCTAGGGCTCAACTTCCCCTTCTTTCCAAATCTCATGACCCTCTTCTAGGGAGATATTCGTAAGAACACTTTATCACCCACTTCAAACTCTATGTTTTTTCTTCGGTTGTCGGCATAACTTTTCTGTCGACTCTGAGCTGCTCTTATGTGTTGTTGAATAGATCGGACCTTTTCTACTATCTCATCAAAAATATCAGGTCCTAATATCTTTCATTCCCCAACTTCATCCCAACAAGTTGGAGTCCTAC
The DNA here is from genome assembly GCA_963277665.1 of Viscum album. Classification (NCBI taxonomy): domain Eukaryota; kingdom Viridiplantae; phylum Streptophyta; class Magnoliopsida; order Santalales; family Viscaceae; genus Viscum; species Viscum album. The sequence continues at coordinate 536,440,701 of OY728126.1, forward strand.
ATTTCTTTCCATAGAGAGATTCATAAAGAGCCATCTGAATACTGGAGTGAAAGCTATTAATAAAAAAAATTCCACCAAAGGTAGGTGTTGATCCCAACCACCTTTGAAATCCGTAGAGCAAGCTCTCAACATATCTTCTAGAGTTTGAATTGTTCTCTCAGAATGACTGTCTGTCTGAGGATGATAAGCAGTGGTGAAACTCAACTCTGTATCCAGAGTATTCTAATGACTTTCCCAAAACTTTGAGATAAACCTCGGATCACGATCAGATATTATAGAAAGTGGTACTCCATGAAAAATTACCACTTCCTCCACATATATCCTGGCAAGCTGATCTAGAGAGAAATCCACTCTAATAGTGATGAAGTGTGCAGACTTTGTAATACGATCAACTATGACCTAGATAGAATTATTGCCTTTGGATGTTTTAGGAAGTCTTGTGACAAAGTCCATAGTGATGTTTTCCCATTTCCATTACGGTATGGGTAATGATTGTAACATCCCCTTAGACTTCTATCTCTCAGCTTTAACTTGCTAACAAACCAAGCATCGAGAGACCGATTCAGCAACATCTCTTTTTATGCCATCCCACCAGAAGTACTCTTTAAGGTCCTATACATCTTCGTGCTTCCATGATGAATAGAGAATGAAGAACTATGAGCCTCATCCAGCAGCTCCTTCTTTAATTCGGGGATGGGAGGAACGCAAACCCGATTCCTGAACTTTATTATCCCATCACAATCAAGGTTGAATTCAGGGACATTTCTCACCTTCTTTTGTAACTCGACATCTTCTTTCTATTCCTATTTAATCTTCACATGTATAGATGGTTGAACATTCATTTGAGAAAGATACAATTTTCCCCTTTCATTATAATTCCAAGATCCATCCTTTGTAAATACATAAATATTTGACCTTTTGTGATCCTCATCATGGATAAACTGGCATGGTCTTATCGACTTAATGCATCTACCACCTTGTTTGCTTTCCCAGGGTGGTAATGAATTGAGCAGTCGTAATCTTTAATCAGCTCCAACCATCTTCTTTGGCACATATTCAGCTCCTTTTGTGTGAAAATATACTTTAAACTTTTATTATCAGTAGAAATATCACACCTTTCACCATAAAGGTAATGCCTCCAAATCTTTAATGCAAATATTACCACAGCTAACTCCAAATCAGGAGTTGGGTAATTTTGCCCATGTATTTTTAACTGTCGTGAGGCATAAGCTATCACCATATCAATTTTCATAAGAACACACCCCAAAACCTTCTTGGATGCATCACTGTAGATCACAACCCTTTCTCCACTACAAGGCAGTGTGAGCACAAGTGCACTGGATAACCATATTTTCAACTCCTTGAAATTCTCTTCACATTCTTCCGTCCAAACAAACATAACTCTTTTCTGAGTCAACTTGGTGAGTGGATTAGATAACCGTGAAAAATCTTTTACAAAACATCGATAATATCCAGCCAAACCAAGAAAACATCAGATCTCAATCACTGTTGTTGTTCTCGACCATCTTTTGATAACCTCTGTTTTTGCTGGAGCCATAGATATCCCCTCATTTGTGATTATGTGACCCAAAAATTAAACTCTTTAAAGACAAAATTCACACTTTGTAAATTTGGCATAAATCTTCTCCTTTCTCAAGGTCTTCAATATAATTCTAAAGTGATCTTCATGTTCATCCTTGCTCTTTTAATATAAAATAATATCGTTTATGAAGACTACCAAAAACTGATCAAGATAGTCTCTAAAGACTCTATTCATCAGATCCATGAAGATATAAGGGGAATTAATAAGACCAAATGGCATCACTATAAATTCATAGTGTCCATAACTTGTTCGGAAAGCCGTCTTTGGTATATCCTTCCTTTTGACCCTTAACTGCTGATACCCTGAATGAAGATAAATCTTGGAAAATTATTGATCTCCTCGTAGTTGGTCAAATAAGTCATCAATGCGTGGGAGATGAAATTTGTTCTTGATAGTGATCTTGTTAAGTTCTCGATAATCAATGCAGAGTCTCATTGATCCATCTTTCGTCTTGACAAACAGAACAGGTGCTCCCCAAGGTGATGCACTAGGGCGTATGAAACCCTTATCAAGATTCTCTTGGAGATTCTTCTTCAATTCCTGCAGCTAAATTGGGGCCATTCTATAAGGTGTCTTTGAAATAGGCAAATCACCTGGTACAAGTTCTATTGAAAACTCAACTTCACGATTTGGTGGGAGACACGGTAATTCCTCCAGAAAGACATCATAAAACTCCCGTACAATGGGCATATTCTTAATCGTGAGTTTCTCAGCAACCATTTGAGATAAATATCTTTCATTTAGTGGATTCAATACCCATAAAATGGATTAAATTTACACTGGAATGTTATGTTCATCCTTGCATTGATAGACTATAATAGATTGATCTGGAATATGAAATGTGACTTCCCTTCTTTGTCAATTGATATGAGCTCCATGTAGAGAAAGCCAATCCATGCCAAGAATCACATCAAATTCCACTATAGGAAGGATCACAAGATTTGCAGGAAGCACTTTCCCACAAACATCAATCGTAGAAGAATTATAAACTTTTGATGCGACTGTTGTGCCTTTAGGGGTTGTCACAGCTAACTCAACATCTAACTGTTGAGGTAATATAGTGATATCCTTAGAAAATTCTTCAGAAATAAAGGAGTGGGTGGATCCATAATAAAATAAAAAATTTTATACTTTAGAGTGGATGGTAAGTGTACCTTTCACCACATCATTATCGTACTCCACATCGCTGATAGAAATTGCATGTGACATTCCTTTGTCTTTAGCCTTAAGAGTTTGTTGACGTCGTCCATCATCATCAACCCTTGGATTTGGGCATTGATTGGCATAATGCCCCACCTCCTTGAACTTAAAACATTGAAGTGTAGTAGGTTCATTATGTGTTTCCCTTCCTTTGTTTGCATCATTAGACATCTTCTTCCCATCATTGCGGCATTCAAATGCCCGATGACCTTCCTTTCCACATTTGAAACATTTACTTGTCCCTTTAAGACAACTCCCTCCATGTTTCTTTCCACACTTTGAGCAAAAGAGAAAGATCATCTTCTTTTTAGTGTGCTCTTTATATTTTCCTTTGAATTACATTTTACTCTTCTTTTCAAACCCATATGACTGATGGATTACTCCAATCTCCATCTCGACTTTGAGAGCACATCGAATGATTTCCTCGTAGCTGTTGAAGTCCCTTATGGCTAACGCCCTTCGAAGACTTGGTTTTAAGCCACTAAAGAATCGATCGATCTTACTCTCAGGTTGGATAATAATACCAGAAGCGTACCTTGCAAGTCTTGTAAAATTTTCGTCATAAGTACCAACAGATTCATCATCCTTTTGCATCAGTTCAAGAAACTCTTTCTCCATCTTTGTTCGGAGAACACGAGGTAAGAACTTATTGAAAAATAAGTTCTTGAACTCGTCTCATTCCATGGACTCAATTTCATCCCTTTGCCTCGTATTCTTATTAAGATTCCACCATTGATCAGCATCTCCTTCCAAACGGTACACTACTAGGATGACTTTATCATGTTCATAACATTGAAGAACTGAAAATATCTTTTCAGTAGTACTAATCCATTATTCAGCAACTAATGGATCAGTAGACCTGCTGAAAGAATGTGGAAGTTTCCTAATGAAGAATTCAACAGAATGTTGCTCCTTCCATTGTTCGTTTTGAAGTCCTGCACAATTCAATTCTTGAGAAAGTTGTGTGAGAATGGCTACAAGATTTTTCATTCAACTTCCCATAACGTTTGGATGCTCAGGGGGACAATCATTGCATTTCCCGTCGCATTCCTCATTAACACGGTTCCTTCAGGTTCCATCCATTGACTAAAACCAAGAAGAATAGTGTGAGAAACACTAATTATAATAGGAAAACCACATATTCGAGAATAAAATTTCACACTTCAGGTCTTATCATAGGTTTTTCATGACCATTTCTAAAACACTAAGATTGTGTTCTATGCTTAGACTTATCCTTAGGATTCTTACTAAGGCTTCCACATCCTAGTTTCCAAAGGTTGACTATAACCTCTCTCTGATAACAACTATAATGACCCATACTTTACATACATTGTTAATAATTCAAAATTGACGCACACTTATTACAACATATAACAAAACCATGAAATGACCCTATAGGTATATATTCTTTAGAAACTGGGAAACATAAAAAACTGTTTCATAAAGCATCTACTTTGCCTCCCATTCATTTTATCATATCTAGAGTCCCTTTTTGGCCTGTCCTACTTAATAAATTTCTTCCTGGCCTGGGGAAATAAAACATACAAAAGGGTGAGCTCAAATTCTCAGTAATGGTAAACAAAACAAATATCAATCACATCATATACATAAGAACATAACTTTTGGAAATCTTAACCTGCAAAAGAGATCATAATTTCATAACATGGGATAAATCATAGTACTGAAATGTAATCCCAATAATCATAACATAAAACATGAAACTTTTTAGCATACACACATAATCGTAGAGAATAATTTCTTGTTATTCAAGACTCATTTCCAAGACTATCTTAGTAGACAAATTCCATTTCTGAACCGAGTTCACTCCTCGTTTCAGTCCTGTTTCACTGAACCGGTTTAACCTTCCATTCTAGCCATGTCTATCTCATGAGATATAAAATCATTACCCAATGCATTGGAGGGAGATATATGTCCCACCCATCTCATAATGATACCATTCTGATGTGTTCCACAAAATCAGAAACCATACATCATAGCATAACCAATGTAATAAAATGGGAATCTTAAACATCGTGACATCATAAAACAATTCATATAAGATAAAGGAATTCATAAAAATATAATTCCATCACAACATAATAAAATCAATGTAATAATAGGTATAGAAACATAACCCTTTATTATCATAGATGGAAAATAATTATGATAAAACACTTGAACTCCATTCTTGAGGAAAATATCCTTTCTGCTTCAAAAAACACTTTTCCTTTCTTAACATGTCGTACAATTCTAAACTAAAAGAAGTTGATTAAAAATAAACTTCAAAACTTGTAAAGTAATATTCTTTGAAATAATGTTTTAAAAAACCATTCACGCCGTATAATTAAAAAAACATTCTTCGTACTTTTGTCGGAAAAGTCAAAAAGTACCTCGTACGAAAAACGACATAAGATTCCTTTCATATCCTTTACTAAAAACACACCTAAGGGTAAAATTGAATTTAAACAATTTTAGGTGGATGGAAATACTATTAAATATTGAGGAAACATGGATGTGGATGATAAAATAAACCCCAGTAAATACTAAATTATAAACAATCTCGGATAAAAATTAGATTGTGATATTTCCCTTACCTTAGGTCATAATTTCCTCGTAAGTGTCCGAACCTCCTGTATAATGATTTAAAAAATGTAATTGACTTATTATAGAATCATAATTATTGTTATTATATCATATATGGTCATATTCTTAGCTTCTTAGTAGTAATATTTCATTGCTACTTGTTATTCAGGTGTTTATAACTTTTTGTTCTTATGCGTGTTTTGTAGAATAAATTCTTATTCTTCTCTTTAGGTTATAGATGAATCATTTCCAGAATGGTATTAATGTACTATATATCATATTTATTCATTCAATTCATTTATATAATAAGTATGCAATGAAGAACATGTAGATCGAATCGCATCACATCGTCGAGACGGTATTCCGTATGTACGCACGAGCGATGATATCATTCTCATGATAGTGGAATTGTATTGGAGTGTATGTATACAATTTTAGAATCAATATTACTTTACAATAATAATATATTGTAATTATTTACATCATTATACCCATCCAAGTAAGGTGGTGGGGGGAAATAGATCACACCACGATGTGGAGATGGTATTCCGTACGTACGCACACGCGGTGATTTCATTTTCCATAGGATGGATAGATGTTGAAATAGGTTTGTTTCATACTTATAGTAACATATCAGTATATGAGTGATACTGATGTTATTACTTCATAATGAAACAACTGAATAAGAAGATGTTGAAGAAGAATGAATTTGTAAAGGATCGGTAATAGATATTACCTCTTTTTGACGTGCCTCTTCTTAACCTCCTCTTAGGGCACTATGGTTGGTCTTTGAAGAAGATCAGAACCTCTAAGATGATTCTAGGGAAGTGGGTAAGTGAAATGGGCAGGGTTTGACCGAGCATGAAGGCTCAAATTGGTGTGAGGAGGAGAGGGAGGAGGTGCCCTTTTATAAGGGAGGAGAGGGGCACCTTTGGAAATATAAGAAATATTAGTTTATATTAAATCCCAACCCCACATAAATACTTCCAAAATGACTCATATCCGAATCATAGATGAGATAGGGTTGTAATATCATCAACCAATAAAATTTATACATGTTAGGAATTTATTTTATACATTACAAACTTGATTTATCTTTATTTATCAATTTAATTTTATTTGTGGTAATAATATTCTAAATTTTAAATTATTACTAATAATTACATATGTGTTGTGAATTTTCCATAATTTGACACTTTATGACATTTTAGATAATATAAATTTCAATTTATAATTTTTAAATGTTTTTTTTTAAACAATTTTATAATATGTTATTTTTATAAAATAACAATAGTGTAAATTTTGACAATATTCATTTATTTGAATTTAAATAAAATATATACAGAGGATATGTTCAAAATAAAAGATTTAATAGATTAATAAAATGTCATATGTATCTATAAAATTAGTGGAGCACATTAAATAGTTCATATAATAATTATTTAAATATTTTGAAACCATTTATTTGATATTTTAATTAATAAAATAATATCAACATCACTATTGTGTCATAATTAATGATAATTATTTAATCCATAAAAATTCCAAATAAATTCTTATGATGTATATAATTGTATTATATTTCTGGAGACTATTAATGTTCGAAGATTCATTAAGTTTATCACCAAATTAAAATTATTATACTTATAAGATTTAAGAAAGGGACATGTTGTCACATTCTTTGGTTTTAATAATAATTAAATTATTTTCATAGAAAAAAGTCTATTAAATGAATTTAATCTGACCCTTTGGTGATATGGTATGTATTTTAGTCATCCAATAGGATTCTGTCAGGTGATAGGGTAATTTTAAAATCTTATATTTACCCTTAATTACCCGATTTACCTTTAACTATGGTAAATAAAATTTACCGTAGATACTATTCATAATGCCCAAAAATAAAAAGTAGCCTATTAACATAATTTGGACCCACTGATTCTAAATATGGAATCCATTTGTCAAAATTCACAACATATATGTTTTAGTAATTAATCTAAAATAAATCACGTTGTTAAGAAAATGGGTTTTAGATGTTAAAACATTGCCAAATATTGAAATGTTTTTACCTATGAATTCAATGTGAAATTAATGATAATGACATACATTATATTAAATGGTAAAAATATATTCTATCTATACTTTAAAACCATTCAATATTATAATTTAACCATATAAATTATCTCAATGAAAAAAGTTTTTTTTTTAAAAAAAATAGGCGTATTTTTACTATTCATCAAAATATTAAAGTTATCAGAAAAATATCAAAAATTTATCCAAAGTAAATTATTATATACTGATTAAAAAGTAGAATTTTATTCTGTCAAATTGAACTTATAAATGTGTCAAAAACTAGATTTAATGTGGGTGCGCCACCAAAAGGCGGAAAAACTGCATTTTTTTCATAAATACTAATTTTACCCAAAAAAATTAATTTGTTCTCTAACCATGTTCAAAAAAATGTGTGAGATGAATAATAATGTTATAAAATTTAAAATTCAGTTAATAATATTCATAACGGCTAGTTTATAATTGTATAATAATATATCATTGTTTAGTGGAACTCGGTATTATGTACTACACACGCTATCGAGGAAGGTCGCGATTGCGCACATCGAAAGATTCCATTGATGATTTATATAACCTAAAAACAAAATATCTCTCATAAAAGTCTTGGGTGTTACAAACATGATCCATAATAGAATAAAATTTTCATAAGGAATGTGAAATTTTTTACACACATAAGTAAAGAAAATCATTTCCATATTGGTTAAATAATACTTCCAAGGAGATCATATCTAAAAAATCTATTATTATACAATGTTCACTCCTTATTCTAGCTCTATCATACTATACCATGTTTACACACCAAATCATTCATATCTTATAGTACTAGGTTAACTATTAGTTTTATCCATGTTTATCTCATGAAATAAATCAATCATTACCCAATACATTAGGCAGATATATTGTTACGACTCTTCACATAATGAAATAAAAAATATGTGTTCTACATGATCATAAAAATTCATCATATCATAACCCATAAATTGAAATTGGAATCATAAACATTTGATCATATCATAACATGTGGTATCACGACCCGAGCCACTGGGGGCCACCTGACCGGTGGAAGGAGAGCCTTTAATATTTCAATCCCCCCCTCTAATTGGCCAGTGGCTAGAGACTAGTTCCATGTAGGAATGTCACACACATGGAAGATATTATTTTATGATACCAGTACATACGCACCCAAAAATATCACCATGCAACACTTCATAGAATAAAATAAACAAATAAAAATTGATCAATACATCTATATGACATAACTAGATTATGAAATAACATGAAAGAGATAAAAATGTAAAAAATCGACCAACAAAGTACTTAAGATTAGTCGAACATTCTAAAAAAGAAGGGACTATAATCAAAATCATGGTGGGTGAACTCACATGTCTGTATAGCCTAGATCTATGCTCCACACTCTCCCGGTCCCATGAAGAATGTTCTAGAAAACCTATAGTATACACAAGACACAACATGTGTGGGACGATCTTATGTAGGTGTGAGTATAAAAATACCTACTATGTGATCCAAAATTCTTAAACCATAAAAAGGATTATTTGATAAGAATCAGTTAACTCATCCTAATCTAGAGAGAATCCAAGTGCAAGAGAAACAATATCTCGACCACTCCTCAACTATACACGACTAGTCATCTCAAAACCCCCTTGTTTGTTAAGAAAGAAGACACATATCACCATGGTCTATAAAATGATCCTAGATACACTCACAAAAGAATCCCAAATCTCATGGTCCAAAACCAAACTACCATCTATATGATCCATGTTGAGGCTTCATAAATTTCTCATCAAGGAGTACTCTCCCTAAGAGGCTCACCTTCCCAGTTGGAACAAAACCGAGATATGCCACACATCTGGAATCTCGATGTCAATGTCACTCCCCTCCACCTTATATAGAACTAAAGTGAGATATTCCACTCTGTCGGGAAATGATGAACTAATAGAACATCCTTTTCATCCCTAGTTATTCCTATCCACAAGGGGAAACTCGATGGATAGTTCCATGGAGAAATTCACCCAGTGATGTAGAAGATCACCAAAACTCAAGCACAATATCCCTATAAGTATCTAATAGGGGACACAATAATCCCTAGCTATAACACCACACTTATAATAGGGTATCACACCACAACCTGAATGTAGAACATCTCACTAAGAAGAGGATCGATTCCCCCATTTATTCAGTCTTGTTGATTCTAAAAAATTCTCCTGGTAAAGAATCATCATAGAACTATGAAGGAAACTAAGAGTATTCATATTATATACACACTCCATTGGATTAAAACCCCATTAGAAAGATCATTTCTTGATACACTTATAGAGGTTCCATATCGAGGGATCACTAGGGGATCCATCCCCTACATGAAATGTTCTCTTTGGTAGAGGATCAACTCCTTGGTGAATATTGGTCATGATAATTCAAACAACACTACCAAGAGAAACATGAAAGTATTTTTGATCACTACAAACCTATTAGTGGGATACATTATCTATGTAACTAAATATATAGTTAATGATGAATGGGAAAAATCACTGTTGAATATGGGATAACATCAAGGATACATAATCTCAGATAATCCAAAGATGGGTCACAATCATGTGATGGGGATATGATTCTAAAATAACCATTATAGAGATGGACCAAGGGAACCCATTCAACTGCTATTTTTTTAAACATCTATAACCTAATCGACCCACAAGGTCACCTTAAATTATGTATAAAAGTCCCAAAACGTGGCCATCATCACATTATATGAGTAAAACTACTCAAGAGAGGCAAATTACGAGCCTACGTCTGAGTCCAAATGAAGGGGATGCATGAGCACTTCTGGAAATTTAAGGTATTCCAATGGTTGAAAACCATTAGTATAGGGTGGAGAACCGCTGGTAAAAATTATACCAACAGTTTTAGAAATTGTATCCCCTTAAGCCATGACAATAGAAATATACCAACAGTTTGAGATAAATTGTTGATAAATGTGACAAAATCTACTCTATACCAATGGTTTTATAAAACCGTTGGCATAGAGTTCTTATACAACACATATGCCAACAGTTTCAAAACTGTTGGAATATCTTTATTATTTTCCCATTCACCCCTATACCAATGGTTTACACCTTTGGTAATGTTTTTGTACCAATGGTTCCGAACCGTTGGTAAAACAAAAACATACAGAACCAATACCAACTGTTTAAAACCATTTGTATAGGCTTTGTTGTAAAATTCACACAGCAGCCTACTCTAGGTGCTACTGTGTGAATTGTACAGAATATATACAACACAATACTTAATGAGGATAAATAATTGAAAACTGATAATTAGACGGATACATAATTTAATAAGAAATTATTAATACAATACATAAAAAAATGAATTCGTAATTATATGTGATACAAAATTAATAATAAAGAAAAATTGCATTTTTTATTACACATACAAGATTGAGTTCAGAAATTAGAAGCTAATAACCCAAAATAAAAAAATGAATAAATTAATTCATCCGAACAAAAATATAATGTCATGGTTTTGGGCAGGTGTCTTTGAACATAGTGATGATGATAATGGGTATGTATCAATGAGATTTTGTGACATAGGGAATATAGTTTTCCTTGGCGTATTAAATGTCATGTGTTTTAAAATAGGGGTAGGAGTTCCTAAAATGAGAATTGGATTGTGTGAGGCTAGACCATGGAACATTGTGCTAATGTATCAACAAAATCCGAATACGTTTGGTCGGTTTTCCGTATGCATGTTTTTTCACTTAAAATGATGTTCATTTTAAACAAATGTGAGTCAGTTAGAGTGATACTAGCCACACCATGCCTTGGATTGAGGCGGGGTTGACTCATACATGTCACATATGAGCCATGGATCATTTTTATAATGTATCAATAAAATATTAATGCATTTGGTTGGTTTTCCATATGGCAATTGTTGTTTTCACTTAAAATGTTGTCCATTTCAAATAAAAATGAGACACTTTGAGTGGTACCTGCCACACCGGGCCTCAGATTGAGGCTCAGTTGACTCATAAACTTCATAAATGAAACATGTATTGTTTTTATAAAGTAAAAACACAATCCAAATACATTTGACAAATTTTTATTATGTCAGATGTTTTTACATAAAACAATGTCCATTTTAAACAAAAGAGATACATTTAGACTGCTACTGGCCACACCGTGCCTCGGATTGAGGCGGGGTTGACTCGTACAGGTCACAAATGACCAATGGATCATTTTACTATTGTATTAAAACAATCTGAATGCATTTGGTTGGTTTTTCATATGCCAGTTGTTGTTTTCATTTAAAATGTTGATCATTTCAAATAAAGTTGAGACACTTTGAGTAGTACCGGCCACACCGCACCTCAAATTGAGACGAGGTTGACTCGTACACATCAAAAATGGATCATGGATCGTTGTCCTAAAGTATCAATAGAATATGAATATATTTTTTATGTTTTCTGTATTCCATTAGTTGTTTTCACTTAAAATGATGTCCATTTAAGACAAAAGAGATACATTTAGAGTGATACCGGCCAAACCGTGCCTTGTATTAATTCGGGGTTGACTCGTACATGTCAAAAATTTCCCATGGATCATTGTCTTATAGTATCAACACGATACGAATTCGTTTGGTTGGATTTTTTTATTCCAGTTGTTGTTTTCACTTAAAATGTTTTCCATTTCAAGTAAAAGTGAGACACATTGAGTGGTAACATCCACATCGCTCCTTATATTGATGCGGGGATGAGTCTAAATCGTTACATCTTACCAATAAATCGCTTTCCTAAAGTAAAAACACAATATGAATACATTTGGTTTCGGTATGCCAACTTTTTTTACTTAAAACAGTTTCCTTTTTAAACAAAAGAGAGACACTTATTGTGATACCGACCACACCATGCCTCAGATTGAGGTGGGGTTGACTCATACATGTCACATATGACTAATGGATCATTTGCCTAATGTTTCAACACTATCTGAATGATTTTGGTCGGTTTTCTGTATTCCAATTGTTGTTTTCACTTAAAATGGTGTCCATTTTAAACGAAAGAGAGACATTTAGAGTGGTACCGACCACAATATACCTCATATTGAGGCAAGGTTGACTCGTACATGTCACAAATGTAATATGGATCGTTTTCCTAAAGTATCAACACAATCTTAATGCGTTAGGTTGGTTTGTCGTATTCCAGTTGTTGTTTTCACTTAAAATGGTGTCCATTTTAAACAAAAGAGAGACATTTAGAGTGGTAACAGCCACACCATGCCTCAGATTGATGTGAGGATGACTTCTACATGTAAAAAATATCCTAGGTATCATTGTCCTAATTTAACAACACAATCCGATTTTGGTTGGTTGGTTTTCCGTATGTTGGTTATTTTTACTTAAAACATTATCCGTTTAAAAAAAGAGAGACAATTAGAGTGGTATTGGCCACACCGTGCCTTAGATTGATGTGTGGTTGACTCATTCACATCAAAAATGTCAAATGGATCATTTTCCTAAAGTATCAACACAATCAAAATTCGTTTAGTTGGTCTTCCGCATGCCAGTTCTTGTTTTCATTTAAAATGTTGATCAGTTCAAATAAAGTTGAGACACATTGAGTGATGCCATCCACACTGTGCCTCAGATTGATGTGAGGTTGACTCTTACACATCAAAAATGTTCCATGGATCATTTTCCTAATGTATCAACACTATACAGATGCGTTTGGTCCATTTTCTGTATGTCAGTTGTGGTTTTCACTTCAAATGATGTCCATTTCAAATAAAAGTGAGACACTTTGAGTGGTACTGACCCCACTACACCTCAGATTGATGTGGGGATGAGTTTTACAAGTCACATATGACCAAAGGATTGTTTTCTTAAAGTATCAACACAATCCAAATATGTTCAGTTAGTTTTTTGTATGCCAATTTATTTTACTTAAAAGGGTGTCCTTTTTAAACAAAAGAGAGACAGTTTGAGTGATACCATCCACACCGTTCCTTGGATTGAGGCGGCGTTGACACTTACACATCACATATGACTCATGGATCTTTTTTCTAAATTATCAACAAAATCTGAATGGGTTTGGTCAAGATTTCGTATACCAGTTGTGGTTTTAACTAAAAATGATGTCCATTTTAAACAAAAGAGAAACATTTAGAGTGTTACCGGCCACACTGTGTCTCAGATTGACGCAGGGTTGACTTTTACAAATCCCAAATTTCCCATGGATCTTTTTACTGATGTATCAAAACAATTAGAATGTGTTTGGTTGGATTTATGTATGCTAGTTGATGTTATCACATAAAATGATATCCATTTTAAACAAAAGAGAGACATTTAGAGTGGTACCGGCCACACCACACCTTAGATTGATGCAGGGTTGACTTCGACACATCCCAAATATCCCATGGATTTTTTTTAAAGTATCAACACAATCTGAATTTGTTTGGTCAGTTTTCTGTTTGCTAGTTGTTTTTATTTAAAACATTGTACATTTTAAAAAAATAGAGACACTTAGAGTTTTACCGGCCACACTGTGCCTTAGATAGCTTTGAGGTTGACTCGTAAACATCAAAAATGTCTCATGGATCATTGTACTAAAGTATCAGCACAATCCGAATGTGTTTGGTTGGTTTTCCGTATTCTTGTTGTTGTTTTCACTTAAAATGTTTATCATTTAAAATAATGTTGAAACACTTTGAATGGTACCGGCCACACTGTGCCTCATATTGATGCCTGATTGACTCCTTCACGTCACAAATTCCCCATGGATCGTTTTTCTAAGTTATCAATAGAATCCGAATACGTTTGGTACTCTTTCTGTATGTCAGTTGTTGTTTTCACTTAAAATGTTGTCCATTTCAAATAAAAGTGAGACACTTTGAGTGGCATCGGCCACACCGTGCCTCAGATTGAGGCGAGGTTGAGTCTTAAACATCACAAATGACCCATGGATAGTTTTACTAAATTGTCAACATAATCCAAATACATTTTGTTAGTTTTCCATAGGTAAGTTGTTTTTACTTAAAAGGGTGTCCATCTTAAACCAAAGAGAGACATTTTGAGTGATACCGGCCACACCGTGCCTCATATTGAGGTGGGTTTGACTCGTACACATCACATCTGACTCATGGATCGTTTTCCTAAAGTATCAACAAAATCCAAATGTGTTTGTTTGGTTTTCTGTATGCCAGTTGTTGTTTTCACTTAAAATGATGTTCATTTTAATCAAAAGAGAGAAATTTAGAGTGGTTCTAGACACACCATCCCTCATATTGATGAGGGATTGACTCTTATAGATCAAAAATGTACCATGGATCATTTTCCTAAAGTATTAACACAATCCAAATGTGGTTGCTTGGTTTTTCATATGGCAGTTGTTTTTTTCACTTATAATGATTTCCATTTAAAATAAAAGAGAGACATTTAGAGTTGTATCAGCCACACCACACCTCAGATTAATTCAGGGTTGACTCCTACATGTCAAAAACTTCTCATGGATCGTTTTCCAAACGTATCAACACAATCCAAAAATTTTTTATTGGTTTTCTGTATGCCAGTTTTTTTTAATTAAAATATTTTCCATTTTAAACAAAAGAGAGACAATTAGAGTGTTACTGGCCACACCGTGCCTTAAAGTGATGTGAGGTTGACTCGTACACATTACAAATGTCTCATGGATCTTTTTCCTAAAGTATCAACACAATCCGAATGCATTTGGTTGGTTTTTCGTCTGCCAGTTGTTGTTTTCACATAAAATGTTGACCATTTCAAATAAAGGTGAGACACTTTAACAGGTAAAGGCCACACTGTTCCTTGTATTGATGAGAGGTTGACTCCTACACATCACAAATTTCCCATGAATTGTTTTGATAAATTATTAATAGAATTGGAATACGTTTGTTCACTTTTCCTTATGTCAGTTGTTGTTTTCACTTAAAATGTTGTCCATTTCAAATAAAAGTACGACACTTTGAGTGGTACCTGCCACACCGTGCCTCGGATTGAGGGGAAGTTGAGTCTTACACATCACATATGACCCATGGATCATTTTATTAAAAGGGTGCCCATTTTAATCAAAAAAAAGACACTTTGAGTGATATTGGTCACACCGTGCATCGGATTGAGGTGGGGTTGACTTGTACACATCACATATGACCCATGGACTGTTTTCCTCAAGTATCAACACCATCCAAATGTGTTTGGTCGGTTTTCTGTATGCCATCTAGGCACATCGTGCAACAACAGTGAAAATATCTTATACTAAAACTATAGACATTGTACATGATGTGCATTCCCTGGTGCATGGTTAAGGAAAATCATGCATATTTGTTCTATTATATATCCCTATATGGTTGGGAGATACCATGTGGGATGGATTAAAATTTTTTACTCACTGTGAGGCATAGTGTTTTTCTACTCCGATTTGGGTTCCGAACTCAAAACAAGTTCTATAAGTCCCATAAACCATTATAACATCATTAGGCATTCATATTTGGTCAAAAAAAAGTAATACTGAATTAAAAAAATCCATAGCATAGTGAACTCCCAGGTCCAAAAATAAAAAGTTATACAGAATTAAAAAATTTAATGGATCAATCTGCCCCTGATCACCATCACCATCACAAATTTCATCCTCAGCCTAATCCTCGCCAACATATTTGTCCTCATCATCGCCCTTTTCATTGTCCCCATGATCATCCTTGGACCCATCCTTTCCCTTGGCCCAATCCTCACCCTCTTCGTCACCCTCATCCTTTCCATTATCCTCTTCAGCATCCTCGTCATCACCAGGAATATCATCATCTAGACCGCCACTAGAACTGCTGCTTGGTGCTTGGGATAATTCACCCATCGACAACATATATGTCTGACAAGCCATGCTGGCCTCTTGTGGAAGTGATGAAGATAAATCT
Source organism: Viscum album (assembly GCA_963277665.1). NCBI lineage: Eukaryota > Viridiplantae > Streptophyta > Magnoliopsida > Santalales > Viscaceae > Viscum > Viscum album. The sequence continues at coordinate 536,457,087 of OY728126.1, forward strand.
TTGGTCAGTTTCATAAATTATTTCTCCCTTGTTTCAACATGTTCTTATAAATTTGTGACACTTTTATCAAACTTTATTTCATTTTTCTTGACCTATTTCAAATCGGAAGTACTATAATGGATACCTGGAGAGTACCAATACCTCGTCAAGACTATATTCTTTCCAAGTCGGCAGCATACTCGACCAGAGTGCACATCTTCCAAAACCTGATATAAATGATCGTGTGGCCCTGAATTTTCAGGCCCTTAAGCATCAAGGTCATATAAAGTATCCTGCTAAAAATATTAATAGATTATTAAATTTAAATGTAGATATTAAATATTTAAATAAACAACTTAAAACTTACAATATTTTCTTATGTCGGCTCATTAACCGTAGTTCCATCTTTTTCCTTCTACTCGAGAAAAACAATATTTCTCGAGGGAGATTTCCATCAATATTAAATTAGGGCTTCTATAATGAAATTGATAAAATATAAAGTCCAAGTATAATCATATATTCAATATTTAATAAATTACATAATTTATGTAAGAAACAATAAAAAGGGCAAGTACTTAAGAAAAATTAAAAAAACTATATCGTACAAGCTGCCTCTCATGATCTGGAAAAGTAGTCCTCCCAAATGTGTAGAGGAATTTCTTTGAATCAATGTTTTTTTTGGTTTTTTAGAATATTCATAAATAATTCTTAATAATAAATAAGATAATATTAAGGAAAATATGAAAACTATCTTTTAAATACCTCAAATGTGATTAATACATTAAATTTGGCAGTCACCCAGTGGGTAATCATTTGGCGATATTGCTCTATCTGGAAGTCATCCATGATAGGTACTATCTCCAACTCCATCCTAACTCTATCACACTAGCCAACATACACCTCATGCTTATAAGCTCTCCAAATCTCCCCTTTATCATTTAAACGTGCTGATCGTGCACCATCATCATCAGGTAAGCTAAACTGATGTTGACACCCAATAGATTAATTCATATAAATACAAAAAAAATACTACATTAAATCCAATAAATTTTTACCCATATTTGTGCCCACACATTATCCTTGAATTTGTGTGGTAGATGTCTCCATGAGAGAGGGCTGACCGGAATGATGTCAGAGTATTTGGCTAGCGTCGCCAAAAACCCCGGCATTCCTGCCCATATTTTTCAAGCATCTATCCATCATCATTTTATTCAACAATTAACTGTGTATAGCGGTTCCATACCACACTCAAATGTGTAAGCCCCCTCCCCTGCCTCATATCATAAGATGAATCTATTATTAAAGAAAAAAATATTAGTACAAGTTATAATAAAAATAAATTTTTGTTTAAAAATTCGTTAGAGTTATATAAATATACATGTGGTAGTCGGATCAATGGATGTCACTGGATGTGCAGAAGATAAAGAAATATCCTGTATAGGTGGAGTTTCCCTCAGTTTATGCTCCTTAGCCACATACTATGTTGGAGTAGGAGTAGAAGAAGGTGGAATATAATAGCTCGAAGATAGTGAACCCTAAGAAAAAGATGATGGAAGACACATCTAGCCAACTGGTAGTGTAACCATTGGAGGGCTAAATACCTCGTGTGTCCCTAAATACACACCAGGATCAAAATGGGGCATATAAGATACGTCTGTGGTAGGGGAATAGTCAAATCAGATACAACCAGTGGATCATCTATATCTCGCACCATGATCCCTCATACCACTGGCCTGAATACTTGGACCCCCATATGATCATCTAACTCTGACACCACCCCCCCTCCTAGCTCCATCCTCTAAACTGGGAGAAATACCAGGCTCCTCGTCAGATATAACTTGTCTAGGGAGTGGATCCTAAAAAAAGTTTAACACAAAAGTAAACACAAGATGTTATAAATTATTGAAATATATATATTTGAAATAAAATACTCACAATAGGGTTGAGTGAAGGAACTCCCTTCTGTGTCATGCGGCGATTATTTTTAGTCAAATTTTTCCACTACATCTCTTCAATGAGTTTCATTTATTGCAATGAAAACAAATAAGGAAGTAATTAAGTATATATAACTAATGTGTAACCCAGATAACCAAATACAGAAATACAATTTTGATAAAAAAAACATAAAAAAACATAAGATTAATAGTAGTTTAAATTTAAGTACAAGGATACACACTCTGAATGATGTAGGTGAAACATGTAGGTGAGAACATGAATGTATGAATCTATATATTTCCCACCACAACATTGAGTTAAAAATAAAATATGAAAATTGATCTATTGGATTCATCATAAGTAATAAACAGATTTCTTTTAATTACAGTAGGGATAGTGTCAACATCATCATCACCATCATCAAAAACATGTCTGGGATTTACTTCAATAATTACACCAAATTTAGGATGACAATGATCTTTGATATAAAAAACTTGTTTCACCATTGATTCCAATACATATGGTTCATCGATGTCTAGAGTGTGAGTCATGTAAATAACTCGAAATCCACAATCTTCAATAAAGGTGCCTTGCCTCGTCATTGTATTAAACCCTTGATATTTCATCGTCGTGACTCGACCAAGTGAGTAATAATCCAAAATTATTATTTTCTCCACAACCCCATAATAAGAAACCTTTTCATAATGAGGTCTATTATCTAATGAACTGGTATAACAGTATGTTGTGGCAGTAAGCATAACACCATCATGTTGTGTTCTAATGATTCTTGGTCATTCAGTGATAATAAATTTGTATCTATTGATCACAAGTTATTTAAAAGAATGAACCGTGGTTTAAGGAAAAAAAACTAAAGCTCTTATATCCTAAAAATTAGAGTCTTCAGGAAAAACTGATACCTAAAATTATAAAAAATAGTAAACATAATTAAATATTATTTTTATTTAGTTATTATAGATATATATTTACCTTCAATTTCAACTAAGTAGAAAATCCTTTTCTTTGAAAAGTCTCCCTCCTTCTCAAAGATAATGAACGATCCTTCTGTATATCAATTATTTATGTTCATTGTAGATAAAAATAATAATATTTTAAAAAATATTTAAAATAATCAGAGGCAATATAAGATATACTTGTACAATTTACATACTTGATATACTCATCGAACAAATCACAATTTAACAAAACATTGTGATGTTCTATCTCTCGCTCGTCAAGTCTTAATGTCATCAATGTATATGATCACAGAATTCCTCCAGCCTGAGGAAGTGATAGAGAACTAGATTCAATTTTCTCATACTGTTCTTCCTTATTTATAATTGTTCTATTTATTCTCTTAGTAAGACCAGTCAAATACATTGAGAATATATCCATACATTCTTAAGCCAAGTAACTATTCACAATAAAACCTTCGGGATAATTCATTTTCCGAACATATGATTTTAATGTTTATATGTTTATTTCAGTTGGATACATCCAATAGAAAGCAACGGGTCCTCCATGAAGTATTTTGGTCAGAATATAGACAGTCAAATGCAACATACATTTAATAAATGATGGAGGGAATATTTTCTCTAACTCAAACAAAATTAATGGTCTCTACTAATATTTTTTCCAAGAAAAATTTGGACAACTTCTTATCACAAAAATCATTAAAAAAAATTACACAACTGAATAACTGACACTCTTACATTATTGGACAAGAGATGACGGCTTACTATAGGAATCAACTAATTGAAAATGATGTGATAATCATGTGTCTTAAAAGATTCCAGCTTCAACTCTTTTCTTTTGACCTATTTTGATATATTACTTTAATATCCATTAGGAACCTCAATAGTCTCTAGCACCTCCATAAATTGATTTTTTAAAGAAGGTGTCATCACAGAAGAAGCACATGCAAGATGCCATTTATTTTCACTAATATAGACAGGATGAAATTATAGTTTGATACCCCAATATAACAAGTCATGAAGAGATCATAAATCATATTTTGTCTTCACATTGTCATTTATAAGAATTGAAAGAAATATTTCCCAAATATTCTTTTCAATATGCATTACGTCTAAGAAATGACTTAATAGGTTAGTTGACCATTACGAAAATCCAATGAATATACTCTTCTTATTCCAATTGTAACAGGTATCATTGGAATCATTTTTTCTCTTTATAAATTTTATTACACACTTCCCTAATGAATAACTAAAATCTTTCAATTCATTAAGCACATCAGTTCTAGACATACACTGAGGTGGACCGTTCAGTCTCCCTGGTATTGTCAAATATTCGATGATTATTTATATATGGATGGTTCATTGGAAAGAATTTTCGGTGTCCCATAAAACAAAAAATACGATGATATTTTAGTCTTCTCGATCGAGTATTCTTCATACAAAGAGGACAAGACAATTTTCATTTTTTGCTCCATCCAAACATCATTGCATAAGCAGGAAAATCATTGATCGTCCACATAAGCGCAACATGCATCTGAAATATGACTTTCAAACATGCATTGTATGTGGGCACACCTACATCCCAAATTAGTTTCAACAATTTTATTAAAGGTTGAATTTATACATCTATATCATTGTTGGGATCAGAAGGTCTAGATATTAGTATACTCGAGAATGTGTAAGGGGTTTTCATACAAAACCATGGGGGAAGGTTATAAATGTGTATGAGAACTGACCATGTGTTGTGCGAAGTAGGAATCTACCCAAATGGATAAAAACCGTCACATAAAAGACCCAGTCTCACATTACACACGTCGTCTGCAAATTTCGGATATCGAGCATCAAATATCTTCCATGAAAATCAATCTACAGGTTGAACCAACACTTCATTATTCTTTTTTCTCTCGGTGTCATGCCATCACATTTGTCCTGATATTTCATCAGACATGAAAATGTTCTGTAATCTGGGGATCAATGGAAAGTGCCACATTAATTTTTTTGGCACATGAGATGGTGTTCCATCTTCTTTTGGATTTCTGTAATGACTTGTAAAATTAAAGGAAATTTTTTTTCTTAATTTTCTTTGGATTTTATAAGAATGTAGTTCCTGACGGAACCTGATTATGAAGCCCGGATTGCCCAGAAACATTTTCCGAAGTTTGGCTCGGGTACGTTCAGTGAAAGAACGAGCGGGTTTTTCTATCATTTGAACCGGTGCTCGGAATCGAATTCTGAGGGAACCAATGGAATTACAGTGCCAGTATTTGCCTAGAAACGCCTTTTCTGGAGTTGTGTCTACTCGGGTGTGGTTTTAAATTTTTGGGGTTATGTTAAGAAATAAAATAAAGTGGTGAAACAACTCTATTTTTTTCACTTAAAGCCACTCAATCTGAGTTGAAGCGGATAGGGTGGAACCCAAAATATCCTACCCACTAGGTAGGATATTTTTGAGTTGGGGCCCGCACAATCCCCACCATTTCTTTTCCTCTAAGTAACGCACCCGCAAAAACTCCTCTTTAATGAAAGTCAACCGGTGCATTTTCTTAAATTATTAACACCCCTATTAATTAAACAGTTAAGACGTTACCATTAATTCACCAAATTCATGGTTTGTTTCTTAACTTGTTTTTCAAATTGTTGGCATAGAATAAAATAATACCAACACACGTTTTGCTTGTGGGTGGCTTGTTGAGAGGATATGGAGAAACTCTAAGTTCTTCATCCTCCTTCGCAAATAACACGAAGAACGCGAAGAACACAAAGGCGACGAAGAATGTTCAACCCTCGAAGATCGACGACGTGACGTCGTGTTCCGCGACGCTGACGATTCTCCTTCCGCGATGCTACTTCTGTGACATTTCTTCCCCGCAAAAATCACTGATCATCAACTGCTTGAGGTAGGGGAATATGGTTCTCTAATTCTTTGAGGATTTATACTAAACATGGGTTTAAAACGTGCAATCAAATTGGTGTGTTTTCTTTAACCCTCGGAGATCGTCGACGCGACGCCTTGTACCGCGACGACGCGACGCCCCCTTCCGCGACGCGACAATCCTCTTCTTTCGTGACAGTCATTTCCGCGAAGAACTCACATCCGACGACAACGACGAGGTAGGGGTTTGTTTTATTTAAATCTTTGTGGTTTTATTCCTGTCGTGTTTGATTAAACTTTTTATGTTGTGAGACCTTTAAAACCACTAACGCGGTGGTTGCGGACTAACGAACAAGTCCGAACCCACTACCCCTTTCGTTCTTGGTGTGTGAAATGGCGGACATCGACAAAGCAGGCTGCACGGGAGACGCGGGGTCCTTGCAGTGAAGGAAGGACCCCGGGAGGACCTTTGGCGAATATTTCGTGAATTTCTGATCACCAGAGCTTATCCAAGGGTCCGCGGAGCGAACTACCGGCGCGCCGCGCCGGCACGGCGGCGGAAGGCGGCAGCGCCCGGCACGCCGTCGTGGAGAACCACCGCGGCTGAAGCCGCGGCTGCAGCAAAGTGGTCCCGTGACCGTGCGGGACCGGAGGAGTATGGGATGCAGCGGCCCGGCCATGTCTGCTGGCAAGGGCGGCCCCACGCGAGGCCGCGGTTCTCTAACATGGGGGAAACACACCCCACGCTCCGCTATGCTGTAACAGGCCAAGACAACCCGCCGGCCGGGTCGCGCCCAGGCCGGGCTGGGCCACTCCGACTAGGTCGGACTCGGACCCGGGTTGGGTTGACCCGGTTCGGGCCGACCGAGGGGGGGTTGGGCCGGGTCGGTCCGGGCCCAGACCCCCCGTTTTCGGACCTTTTCGTTCTTTTGCTCATAACTTGAGCTTCAGGCCTCCGATCGATGCACCGTCAGCAGCGATGCGGTCCTTGGATCGAGGCAGTCATTTCGGTATACCGCACTCAAGGTTTCAGAGTACTTTCGGTTTGGCTGGGTTTGTTCGTACACAAAACCAACCGGGCCCTCAGAGCAGAAATGCTCATATCTGGAGATACGGACTTCCGATTGACATGTCGTAGACTTTGTTGGATTCCTCTATGTGAGAAGGATCTTTTAGCATACTTCGCCTGAGGTTTGGACACAGGTGGAGTACGGTCGGGTTGGTTTTGCCTTAAAAACCAACTGGGCCCTTAGAACAAAAAAGTAAATAAATCTCAGACAGGGCGTCTGATTGATGCGCCGTCTACGATGTTGAGTTCTGGTTGACGATACGGAACTTTGGAATACATCATCTCTAGACTATGTGTCAGTTGATGTATCAGCCCCTCGGCTCGTGGAGCGGACTCTCCCGAGCGAGCTTACTATGTGCGGGAACCCTAGAGCTGGCTGCGACTGCGACTGCGACGACGATGACTCTACAGAGATATTCTGTGGATTCGACGGCGACGACTACAGCACTCAGCGATCCAACGTGGATCAGTTCTACAGATCCTTTGTGGGTACGATCCTGTGTGGGTCAGCGCTCAGCGGTCCTGTGTGGGCCAGCGCCTACAGATCTTGTGTGGGTCTGATCCTTTGTGGGTCATTGTGGGGGTTAGTTAACTATCGATCATGTGTGGGTCAGATCCTTTGTGGGTCATTGTGGGGGTTAGTTACCTATTGATCCTGTGTGAGTCAGATCTTTTTTGGGTCATTGCGGGGGTTAATTACCTATCGATCCTTTGTGGGTCAGATCCTTTGTGGATCATTGCGGGGGTTAGTACCTTTCGATCATTTGTGGGTCCGACGACTTAGATGAATCAGTGACAATATCTGATCATCTCTATCATCATACAAAGAAGTATTCCTATGTGAGGTGAATCCTGTTTTGCTTTCCTATGTGGATTGTGTTGTGCTATCCTGTGTGGATTTATGTTTTGCTTTCCAGTGTGAATGGATTGTACGTGGGCTCGGATGTTGGAGCCGAACGAGAATTGATGACTTAGGTATATGTATGGGCATATACCTAAGCAGTGTCGAATGTTACTTCATGATTGTGTCATTCTCTTGTGGATTATCCTTTGTGGATTCTGGGAGACCATCGGGGGTCTTGGGGTCCCTACTCAGTAGCTTATACTCACCCCTGCATGGGCTATTCCTGGATTACGTTGTGTTGGTTGCAGACGACGGACAGCGCTGATCGTGGTTGAGGCTTGCAGAGTAGGACAGTACCTGGAGGTGGACCACTGGGCGGGATGTTCACGGAGCAGACGGCTGGACCCGAGGAGTATTGGAGGCAATCTGTACTCACCCTTCAGGTGGGATTTCCAGTGGAAAGCTCGGCGTTGTGGATTTACTTTTCAGTTGCTGTTTTCCCTTCCATTTGTACTTTACTTTCAGTTTGGGTTTGTATACTGGCCCACTTACTTTTCCTCACCTATTGTTGTACCCAGTTTTTACTTACTGTTTACTTCTGCTTGCTTCCTCTTTGGTTTTTGTTTACTTTACAAAGGTAATGCCTTCCCTTTTTACCAGGATTTACGCCTTGGTGCTAGTCTCCAGCCCCTGGCCTAGGGAAGGCGGGCTTGGGGTAGTCACGGCACGGGCCCCGAGAACGGGTCGTGACAAATTGGTATCAGAGGAGTTCGGTTCTACCATAGAACTTTGGACTCTGATCCTTTTCTATGTGAAACAATAGTGTTAAGCGTATTGGGTGTGGCTATCATTCCAGGGAGTCCAATGTTGGTGTGGAGGCCGACATATCTGTACACCAGGACCCTGACATCTGATTTCCGACTTAATGCCTGAAAACATTGATTGCATGTGTGATTAAATTTTTCTTTGTGATCACTTTTTGTCAGCTCACCAAGTATACTATTCTGACTGTGGCACACCTATTTCCTTTTTAGTATGGCCCCACGACTGCAACCAGCTAGGGTTCCGATATTTGAGCGTGACGACAGTCCACCGAGCGATGAGGCCTAGGTACAGGTCCCTTTGACAGCTGAGGCACTGGCGGTACCTCTACCCGTCGAGCCACCGATGCTTCCATCCCCAACCGCTGACGATGCATGTCACCTTAGTGCACTTGATGAGTTACAACGCCAGCGACCGCCCAGGTTCCGCAGGGAGACTGACCCCCAGGCAGTCGAAGACAGGCTGGAGGTAGTGGTGCGAGTTTTCTGGTTAGTGAGGACACCAACAGACCTCATGGTGATCCTTATATCGAGCCTACTACACGCGGCAGCAGGCCGATGGAGGAGAATGATGCTCCAGGTGCACGATGAGGAATCACTTCTATGGATAGACTTTGAGAGCCTCTTCCACTCAGAGTTTGTCCCAGCCACCCTCTGTGCGCTGCGCATCCATGAACTTCTTTAGCTGCGGCAGGGCAGCTTAACGGTCGCCCAGTACTTGGTAAGATTTACCGATCTCTCGCGTTACTCGATAGACATGGTACGGGACCCATTCATCCAGGCCCGTACCTTTGAGCAGGGATTGAGACACAAGATCAGGGAATAGCTGATCTACCTCAGCATTCTGACTCAGGCAGGAGTACTGGAGCCAGCCCTTTTGATCGAGAGCTTTCTTTGTGAGCCTTCTTCACTAGAGGGACCTACCGTTGGGCGGCACGTAGCAGAGTCATCTGCAGTAGGCAGTCGATGGATGACTCATGGGTCCAGGTAGACCAGACCCTCATGCAGACGACCATAGGACACTGGCTCACTAGTGCGGGGCACACAGCGCGGAGCCAGTCTTTCGAGAGGCAGGTAGTGCTACACATGCGGCGGGCAGGGACACATGACTTGTGACTGCTCGACCCACCATGTCGAGGAGCAACAGACGGTGAAGGGGCCACCCAGGCGGACGAGGCAGAGGAGCTGGCCGAGTAGAAGGTGGTGGGCGACACTTTGAGGCTCTACCACCACCACCACCAGAAGGTCCACCCCCGCCATAGGGAGCTGGCGGGCAGAGACAGACACAGCTCCAGGCAGCTGAGGCCTACGACCACGGCGCGCCCGAGATGATTCGAGGTACTATCTATTTCTATTCCACCCTTGCTTCAGTTATTATAGACACAGGAGCGAGTCACTCTTTCATAGCCGCTGCCCTTGTTCAGAGCTCGGAGATTCCGACAGAGCCGTTGGCTCGATCCTTATGGCTAGAGACTCCAACGGGAGCAGACTCGATGATTACGCACTGGTGCTGGCAGTGTGAGCTTACTCTAGGAGGCGAGAGCTTCGGCTGGGATCTTCTTTTAGCGGCGTCGAGGCATTACGAAGTCATCTTGGTCATGGATTGGTTATCTATAGTCCATGCACATATTGACTATATTGGGCGCAAGGTGCGATGTGTATGCACCGACGGGAGTAGGTTCACCATCACCAGTGAGAAGGGAGCCTTCGCAGCACAAGATAGACTTCTGCAGAGGAGAGGACAACCCATCACTCATCAGTTTTCTAGCCTCATCCTAGGAGCATTTGACGTGTGGAGTCCTAGTTTTCTTGTAGTGGTGGATCAGTATACAGACGTCTTTCCCGAAGACGTTCTAGGACTACCTCCTCGCAGAGAGGTAGACTTTTATATTGATCTGTACCTCGGGACAACCCCGATATCCACTCCAGCATATCAGATGGCTCCCGCCGAGCTTCGAGATCTACGGGTATAGATGGAGGACTTGCAGGGCAAGGGATTCATCCGACCCAGTGTTTCACCCTGGGCTTCCCTAATATTGTTCGCCAAGAAAGCAGACGGGAGTTTGCGACTTTGTGTCGACTATCGTCGCCTGAACCAGGTGACATTTAGGAACAAGTATCCGCTACCGAGGATTGATGACCTCTTCGATCAGCTCAAGGGAGCAAGGGGGTTCTCAAAGATAGGCCTCAGGCTAGGTTGTCATCAGCTCAATGTTCGGGATGAGGAAGTGTAGAAGACGGCCTTCAGATGTCGGTATGGCCACTATGAGTTCTTGGTTATGCCATTCGGCGTAACCAATGCTCCAGCGGTGTTCATGGGCCCCATGAACAGGATCTTTCATCCATACCTCGATCGATTTTTTGTGGTCTTCATTGACGACATTTTGATATACACGACGACTGGGGAGGAGTACGCCTACCACTTGTGAGTTGTACTGGACACACTCTGAGAGCACCATCTTTATGGCAAGCTCTCGAAGTGTCAGTTATGGATACGTGAGGTCCATTTCTTGGGACACATAATCTCTGATGCGGGAGTTGTAGTGGATCCTAGGATGATCGAGGCAGTGCTAGCTTGGTAGCCATCCCATAGCGTGACAGAGGTGCAAAGTTTCTTGGGAGTAGCTGGATAATATCTGAGATTTTTTCCAGACTTCTCTAGAGTTGCGACACCTCTCTAAGCTCTTATAAAGAATGGGAAACCATTTGTGTGGTCAGACAGATGTCAGTAGAGCTTCCAAGAGCTAAGACAGAGATTGACCATCGCACCTATCTTGAGGTTTCCTGAAGAGGGAGTAGGGTACGTAGTCTACTTTGATTCATCAGGGACCAGACTCGGATGTGTCCTGATGCAGGAGCAGGCAGTGATAGCCTATGGATCACGTCAGTTGAGACTGCATGAGTAGAACTACGCTACCCATGACCTGGAGTTAGCAGTAGTGGTCTTTGCTATGAAGACATGTAGACACTATCTGATGGGCGAGCGCATTACCATATTTTCTGACCATCAGAGTATCAGGTACATCCTTTCTCAGAAGGACCTGAACTTGAGATAGCGGCGATGGATCGAGTTCCTCCAGGACTATGACTTTGAGATAGTCTATACTCCTGGGAAGGAGAACGTGGTAGCCGATGCTCTCAGCAGGAGGACGAGCATTCAGCTACTTGAGGAAGTGACAGAGCAGCTAGCTGCCTTGTAGATATCCATCGTGGATAGAGATGGAGCAGCCTTCCTTCAGTCTCTCACAGTCTCTCCTCCACTACTGTAGCGGGTTAGAGAGGCACATCGTGGGGATGCTGAATGTGAGACGTGGCGTGCACAGATATCCTCAGGTCAGGCACCAGATGGTTTCTCCCTTGGAGCAGAGCATGACGTCCTTTTCAGAGGATGTACCATGATACCAGTTTCTTTACGAGAGGAGGTGCTGAGAGAGTTTCACACTTCTCCTTCTGCGGTACATCCTGGAGTGGCGAAGATGTACCAGGATCTCAGACGACATCACTAGTGGCCGGGCATAAAGAAGGCTATGACAGAGTTCGTTTCTCAATGCCTCACCTGCCAACAGGTGAAGGCGGAGCACCAGGTACCATCAGGCATGGTACAACCCTTGGAGGTCCCCTAGTGGAAGTGGGACGGGATATCTATAGACTTTGTGACTAGACTTCCACGCACTTCCAGAGGTCACGACTCAATTTGGGTGATTGTCAACCGACTCACCATGTCGGCTCACTTCTTACCCATTAGAGAGCAGGGCTCAGTGGAGAGCTTGGGACGTCTCTACATTCAGGAGATTGTACGGCTTCACAGTGTGCCATCATCCATCATCTCTGATCGAGATGCTCGCTTTACTTCCCAGCTTTGGAAGGGGTTTCAGGAGACGTTCGGGATGCAGCTACGTCTGAGCACCGCCTTTCACCCTCAGACGGATGGTCAGGCAGAGAGGACCATTCAGACTCTCGAGGACATGCTCCGCGCATGTGTTCTCGACTTTGGTCGCAGCTGGGAGGACCACCTACCCTTGGTGGAGTTTGCGTACAACAACAACTACCACTCTACCATCAGGATGACACCATATGAGGCGTTTTACGGCCAACCTTGAAGATCTCCTTTGTGCTGGAAAGACCGTTGGGAGTTAGCACTTGTGGGACCGAAGATGGTTCGGGCCACGATAGAGAAGGTCCAAGTCATCCAGGAGCGGACGAGGACAGTTCAGAGCCTGCAGAAGTCTTATGCTGATAGGAGGTGGAGGCCACTAGAGTTCGAGTATGGCGGCCACGTCTTCTGGAGTGCCTCACCTCAACGTGGTTTACGGAGATTTGAATGAGGCAACAAGTTTTCTCCACGCTTCATCGGACCATTTAGGTCCCCAGCAGGATTGAAAAGGTGGCTTATCATCTGGCTCTACCACCTCAGTTGCACCAGCAGCACGACATCTGCCACGTATCTCAGCTGAGGAGATACGTGCATGACCTGACGCATATCATTGGCCATCAGGAGCTAGAGGTTGATGATGGGGCGACTTTTGTGGAGGTCCGGGTGGAGATCGAGGATCAATAGGATTGGGTCCTATGTTGACGGTAGATTCCTCTAGTGCGCATCAGATGGAATCACGGGAACCTCCATGAGAGCACTTGGGAGCGGGAGGCTCAGATGCGTGCTTAGTACCCGCATTTGTTTCCCTAGTTTATGATGTATCTTTACGGGGACGTATATCCCTGAGGTGGGAGTGATATAAAGACCCGTAAAATTCAAGGAAATTTTTTTCTTATTTTTTCTTGGAATTTTACAAGAATACAGTTTCTAAAGGCACATGATTCTGTGGCCCAGTGTGCCCAGAATCATATTCTGAAGTTTGCCTCGGGTACGTTCAGTGAAAGAACGAGTGGGTTTTTCTATCTTTTGAACCATTTCTCGGAATCGAATTCCGAGGGCAACGATGGAATCACAACACCAGTATTTTCCATGAAACTCCTATTCCAGAGTGGCATCTGCTAGGGTGTGGTTTTTAATTTTTGGGGTTATGTTAAGAAATAAAATAAATTGGTGCGAAAACTTTATTTTTTTACTTAATGCCACTCAATCTGAGTTGAAGCTGATAGGGTGGAACCCGAAATATCCTACCCAATAAGTAGGATATTTGTGAGGTGGGGCCTGTACGAGCCCCACCGTTTATTTTCCTCTATGTAACGCACCCGCGAAAATTCCTCTTTAATGAAAGTAAACTGGTGTGTTTTCTTAAATTCATAATGCCCTTATTAATTGGACAGTTTAGATGTTACCATTAATTCATCGAATTAATGGTTCGTTTCTTAACCTATTTTTCAAATTTTTGGCATGGAATACAATAAGACCAACACAGGTTTTGCTTGTGGGTGGCTTGTTGAGAGGATTTGGAGAAACTCTAAGTTCATCATCCTCCTTCGCGAAGAACGCGAAGAACACGAAGAAAGCGAAGGCGACGAAGAATGGCAATCCCTCAGAGATCGACGACGCAATGCCCTGTTCCGCGACACCGACGATTCTCCTTCCGCGACGCTTCTTCCACGATGTTTGTTCCCCGCAACAATCTCTGATCATCAACTGATTGATTTAGGGGATTATGTTTCTCTAATTCTTTGTGTATTTATCCTCAACATGGGTTTAAAACGTGCAATTAAATCTGTGTGTTTTCATTAACCCTCAGAGATCGTCGACGCGACGACGTGTACCGCGACGACGCGATGCCCCCTTCCGCGACGCGACGATCCTCTTCTTCTGTGACAGTCATTTCCGTGAAGAACTCATGTCCGACGACAACGATGAGTTAGGGGTTTGTTTTATTTAAATCTTTGTGATTTTATACCCGTGGCGTTTGATTAAAAATTTTTTATTGTGAGACTTTTAAAACCGCTAACGTGTTGAGTGCGGACTAACGAAAAAGTCTGAACCCACTGCCCCTTTCATTCTTGGTGTGTGAAATGACGGACATCGACAAAGCAGTCTGCACGGGCGACGTGGGGTCCTCGCAGTGAAGGACGGACCCCAGGAGGACCTTTGGTGAAGACGACGTGAATTTATGACCACAGGAGCTCGTCCAGTGGTCCGCGGAGCGAACTGCCGGCGCGCCACGCCAGCACGGCGGCAGAAGGCGGCGGCGCCTGGCGGGCCACTGGTGAGAACCGCCGCGACTTCAGCCATGGTGGAAGAAGCGCGGTCCCGCGACCGCTCGGGACCGGAGGATCACGGGACGTGGTGGCCTAGCTGTGTCCGCTCGCAAGGGTTGGCCCACGCGGGGCCGCATTTCTCTCACACGGGGGCAGCACGCCCCCCCCCCCCTCCGCTCGGTCGTAACCGGCCGAGCCGACCCGCCAGACGGGCCTGGTCGCACCCAGGCCGGGCCGGGTTGCGCCCAGGCCGGGCCGGGCCACTCCGACCAGGCCGGGCCACGCCGGCCGGGTCGGACCCTTTCCTGGGTCGGGTCGACCTAGGGGGTTGTGCCGGGTCGGCCCGGGCCCAGACCCCCCATTTTTAGACCTTTTCGGTCTTTTTCTCATAACATGAGATACAGGCCTCCGATTGACGCACCGTCAGCGGAGATGCGGTCCTTGGATCGAGACAGTCGTTTCGGTATATCGCACTCAAGTTTTCGGAGTACTTTGGGTTTGGCCAGGCTGGTTCGTACACGAAACCAACCGGGCCCTCGGAGCAGAAACACTCATATCTTGAGCTACGGACATCCGATTGATGTGCCATCGACTTTGTTGGATTCCTCTAAGTGAGATGGATCTTATGGCTTACTACGCCCAAGGTTTGGATGCAGGTGGAGTACGGTCATGTTGGTTTTGCCTTAAAAACCAACCGGGCCCCTAGAACGAAAAAGCCAATAACTCTCAGACCGAGCGTCTGATTGACGCGCCGTCTGCGACGTTGAGTTCCTGTTGACGATACGGAACTTTTGGATACATCAACTCTGGACTATGTGTCAGTTGATGTATCAAACCCTCATCTCGTGGAGCAGACCCTCTCGAGCCAGCTTGCTGTGTGCGGGAACCCTAGAGCTGACTACGACTGCAACTGCGATGACGACGACTGTACAGAGATCCTCAGTGGATTCGATGGCGACGACTACAGCACTCAGTGATCCTATGTGGATCAGTGCTACAGATCCTTTGTGGGTCTGATCCTGTGTGGGTCAGCGCTCAGCGGTCCTGTGTGAGCCAGCGCCTACAGATCATGTGTGGGTCTGATCCTGTGTCGGTCTTTGTGGGGGTTAGTTACCTATCGATCATGTGTGGGTCAGATCTTTTGTGGGTCATTGCGGGGGTTAGTTACCTGTCGATCCTGTGGGGGTCAGATCCTTTGTGAGTCATTGCAGGGGTTAGTTACCTATCGATCCTTTGTGGGTCAGATCCTTTGTGGGTCATTTCGGGGGTTAGTACCTTTCGATCCTTTGTGGGTCCGACGACTTAGATGAATCTGTGGCAATATCTGATCATCTCTATCGTCATACAATGAAGTATTCCGATGTGAGATGAATCATGTTTTGCTTTCCTATGTGGATTGTGTTGTGCTATCCTGTGTGGATTTGCGTTTTTCTTTCCTGTGTGGACTGGGTTGTACTTGGGGTTGGATGTTGGAGCCAAATGAGATTTGATGACTTAGGTATATGTATGGGCATATACCTAAGCAGTTTCGAATGTTACTTCGTGATTGTATCTTTCCTTTGTGGATTAACCTTTGTCGATTCTGGGAGACCTTCAGGGGTCTCGGGGTCCCTACTGAGTAGCTTATACTCACCCATGCACGGGCTATGCCCGCACTACGTTGTGTTGGTTGTAGACGACAGACAACGCTAATCGTGGTTGATGCTTGAGAAGTAGGACGGTGCCTGGAGGTGGACCACTGGGCGGGACGTTCTCGGAGCGGACGGCTGGACCCGAGGAGCTGTGGAGGCTATCTGTACTCACCATTCATGTGGGATTTCCAGTGGACAGCTCAACGTTGCAGCTTTACTTTTCAGTTTCTGTTTTCCCTTCCAGTTGTACTTTACCTTATGTTTGGGTTTGTATACTGGCCCACTTACTTTTCCGAACCTACTATTGAACCCAGTTTTTACTTAGTGTTTACTTCTTCTTGCTTGCTTTGTGGTGTTTGTTTACTTTACAAAGGAAACGCCTTAACTTTTTACCTGGATTTACACCTTGGTGTTAGTCGCCAGCCTGTGGCCTATGGAAGGCGGGCTTGGGGTAGTCACAGCATGGGCCTTGAGGATGGGTCGTGACACTTTCATCGGGAGGATCCACATTTGATACAATCATTTCATTCAGCATTTTCCCCCCAAAATAAGCTGAAATCATTTGGGCAATAATGAATTTTTTTTGTGAATCCATGTTCATCAACTAACTTCCATGCCACATAGTTGTTTGAGGTAATATCTGCATCATCTAAAGTATGTCCTTAAAGAAGGTTAGAATGTAATCTATTGCAGTATTTGAAATCCCATACATAGTTTTCCCATGAAACTATCAGATTAAAAATTCCAACTTTTTCGTTTTACCACATTACCAATATACTAGAGTCGTCGCAGCATCATTCAATTTTTTCACCCTGTCAACATCATCATTTTCATTGGATGCGTCATGTGTGCTTGAATCTAAATCTTGTTGTCTAGAAATCCTTTACCTCTCATGATGCCGAATAAATAGAAACCAATCATACACCAAACTCTCCAATTCAGTCCTATCATTTGGATCATCAACATTTTGAGATTCCATATTCTCTCCATTATGATACCACACATAATAGTTTTTTTGGAAACCATATTTGGTTATATGATAGTTAACTGCTTCACAACTCAACCAAGGTCTTCCAACACAATTAGAACTTGAGAATTGTACACGACCACTATCTGAAGCCTTGTCAAATGAAAAATATAAAAAGCTGTCCAAATTATTTTGAAAATCGGTAGATATCCGATTAGTTTCGTACATCCAACTTCTATCCATTCTGCAAAAAAATTTCAATAAGTCATTTCAAAGCAATTCAATAATATTTAATATAAATAAAAAATTTTTTTAGGTAAATGAAAATTGTTTAAATTATATAAAAGCATAACTGACACATTACTCTATATGAGAATCATATTAAGAAACACAACGAAATACAATGTATATTAGAAAATAAGATATCGAATTTATAATGCCTATATTAATGGATTGTCCAGTAATATATTGGAATTGGATCAAGGAATACATAATCCGTAAGGGTCTTGTTAGGAGTACAAGAGTTTTATACTTTAACTTCTTCAGGGAGATCAGGATGAAGAGTAGGATGAGGATCACATCAAACGTAGTTATGGCCTTATCACGTTTCACCTTAACCATGGAGTAAAGGATCCTAGGTTTGTGGCTATAGATCATAAGTTGGTAGGGTATATTCATTGAATCATGTACCAATTGATTTTGGAGAGGGACCTTCAATAGTTGTTGGTATGGATTTGATTAGAAACACCTAAAAAAAGGATATCCAGGAATTGTGACGTCCCAAACCAGGATGCTACTCATTAGTAACTCGAACCTAGATGGCCACATGGCCTTAACCACATCTACCAAAATTCCAAATGTTATTGACTAATAGTGACAGCCTTTGGTGTGTCTGGGGGAGACTATTCCCTCATTACCTAAGTTTTACAATTTTAATATTATCAGTTAAAAAGTAGAAGAAAGATAACAATGGAAAAATATTGGAAATGGATGAAAACAACCAAATCAGTAATACCAACTAATAACAGAATCATAAATTGAATGATGGTAATGTATGTCATGTGTAAATAAGAAAAACATAGTTACAACTAGTATAAATAAGTACTATGCAAGATGCTCAATAAATTATAAAATTTGAATTAGCTTCTTGAGCTACAACCCAATCATCTGGTTCATCGGTGGCAAGAGTGCGAGTCAGGTCAATATCTAGAAATCCAAAATCATTAATAAAGGTTCCTTTCCTCAACATTGAATCAAAAAATTGATAATGGAAGTGTTTTACCAACGGTTTCACACAACCATTGGTAAAATAGGACTTGAAGGCCCCTTTATAGGAAACCCAAAACGATGCACATGACGTAGGTCCCGTTATGTGTTATAGGAATCCCAAATCATTCACTCATGATCAATAAGTCATTCTAGGAACCTCTATGGTCAAACCTTTCATTACCCAATTTGTTCCCCAAGTCAAGTGCACCCCATGGGTGAATAAAGATTAGGATTATACACTAATATGTTGTTCATGGCTTGTAAAAAATTTTAATTTCATAATTATTAGAGAAAAACATTAAATTTTAAATTTGTGATTAAAAAAAAATGTATGTCAATGATAACAAGATTACTGAATTAAACTTGTGACTTATCTAACATTGTTATGGATGTATTTAGTTTCCTGAATGGATAGTGAAAAGCACCCCACCATCATAAAAGTGAGTATTGGCCAAGAAAGAGACATAATATACAACGTATAGTGAGAACCATATCTAATTGACCCTAAATTTATATTAGTACAATCATCTTAAGAATCCAATTATCACTCATAACTACCCATGCCCCTATAATCAAATTGAATTCTATGATTTTTCTCTCTGATCTCAACAACATCATCAAACATTCTTACCATGATGTGAATCATGTAGAATATGGATGATATTAATAAAAATTTCCCTGCAATAACATGCCCTCTATGAACTGAAAATTTATAGATGATATTAATACATAATTCATTATGAATCAAATTTGATTCACTGTGAATGCCCAACACACACATCCAAATCAAAAAGAAAACAAAATTCATAAACACCGAAATCAAAACAGAAAACCAAAACAATAGATTCAAAATATCAAAATGAACGTATCACTTACTGATTAGAAGTTTAGAACTAAGAAATTTTGAAGATGGATCGGAACGAAGGATTTCTGCAGTAGGGTAAATAGAATCCCGCTTCCCCACTTCATCCAAATGAAAACAGAAAACCAAAATAGTAAATACAGTATAACTTACATATTACAAGTAAAGAACTGATAAATCCTAAAGATGGAAGGATTTCAGCTGTATGGGAAAGAAAATCCCAATTAACCCTTCTATTTCAGGCTGTTGTCACGTAGAATGGGGGCGGCCGAGCTTCTATGAATTTGGGGAAGAACTTTACCAAATGTTTTTAAAAACCTTTGGGGAAAAAATCTTTTACCAACGGTTTGTAAAAACGGTTGGTATATGATGATTTAAACAACTCTATACCAATGGTTTAAGAAAACCATTTGTACAGAGTATACTATTCCCAATGGTTTTTCAAAACCATTGGGAAAAGATGATTTTAACCATCTTTTACCAATAGTTTCCTTAAACTATTAGTAAAAGTTCTCTAAAGCAACGGTTAAGAAAAACATTGGTATATAGGCTTTGGGAAAACCCCCCTTTCCAGTAGTGGGGGGGAATCCCTTTGAGGGAATCACACAACATATAACCATTACAGATGAAGAATCTCTCAACATAGCCCTCTGTTTGTGTCCCTTGATAGTACTCAGCATGTATAAAAGACAAATCATGACATGTACCCCATGTGACAAGACATGTGAGCTCACCAAAATCCTTGGGAACATATTTTTCCATAAATGATCTTACTATCCATGTAACACCACATGGCATGTACCAATAGTACAGTGAGGGATTCTCTTGTCTGATCCCTAAAATCTAACCATCAGGCATTCCCATGTAATGCTTCCCATGTTGTTGTGTCTAACTATGTACTTTTCCATGGACAAGTCCTTTAAAATGATAAGACAGGCCATTTCCCATGGACTTAGGACCCAAAAAACTACATAGTATGTAACCCTCATAAATTGAATGTAGTCCCAAAATATAATTATTCAAAAATGTAAATAAAACATGGGGTTTTACCCTACAGTACACATCATGTGATTGTAAATTCTAGTAGGGAATTTTTTACAATCCACTCGAAACTCCCAATTTTTCTCCTTAATCCAACAGAGTGACCCCTCTAGGTCACTAGAAGTTATATATTGACCCGAAAATCATAAAACATTCATAAAATAGGATTGGTAAAAAATCCTTAAACATTCTACCTCATGGGGAAATTTAAATGCTTTGGGTCCAAAGTAATTCTCGGAATGCACTACTCCTTGGTCCGGTGATAATCAATATAAAAAAAGGTATCTTTCAGCACTTTCCACACTTGGTTCATCCATGGGTCATTTTTCACACATAGGGAATAAACTTCATTCTAAACTAAAATGTAATATAAGATTTCAATCCAAGATCCTACGTGGATGTTATGCCACATTTACCATAGAACTTTTCATGTATGATAAAATCTATTTAAAATATTTAACATCACCACACCAAGGATCTTTGGGTCTAGAAATACTAACCAAGTCAGTTACATGCTTCATATATATTCTCATAAATATTAAAAATTATTTTATTGAATAACATGAGTCACTAAATCCTATCTACCATATGTTTTTTCAACCCTAGAAATAAAAATTCAATGAATAAAGAGAAAAATTGAGCTCAAAAAAGGTTCTCATGCTGCCTACATGCACACACTCAGGGGAACCACAAAGCCCAAACCAAACCCAACCCCTAGATCAAATCAAGTCAACACCATGATATAAGTGATCACATGTCACCTTAGCTTTGACTGGTGGAAAACACCAAAGACCCACCAAACAGTCACCAACAGGTCTAGAATCCCGACACCCCACTAACCCACACAATAATAAAAGGAAGGGTTCATGAACCCCTGAGAAAGCATGTCAACATATAAAAATATTAAACCCTTGCATGAGGTGAGATCCAGCCTTACAGATGACCTCATTATTGACCACTAAGGGCCACAATCGTCAATCTATAACTACCAAAAATGATCCTTAACAGACGTAAAAAAACTCCTAACAATATGCTACTTTCACAACCAAAACCAAATCAATAAAAACATGAAAAAATAGAAGAATTTTCTTAGAACATGAATGGATCACTTATCTGGAGGAACCACCCCTCCCTTGGCTACAACACTGAGGAAAAGTGGAATGCTTATAACTCCTTATCACCATATTACTGCTGTAATCGTTAATCCTAAAAATGGTGAAACACTCCCCACATTTAAAAAATCCATAAATATATTTTCTAATGTATATCCTATAATGTTAAACCTCGCAAAAAAAACTACATGGAAAAAAATTGGGAACCACCACATGGAGACCAAAACAGGGCAGCCTAACTAAACACATTGGATATTATGAGCCCTAAAATCTGCTAAAAACTCATGAAACCCTTCTAAAGACATCCATCTCAGTGATACAGTGTAAAGGGATCCTCTGGTTTTACTAGGCCTTAGACAGAAGATACACATGGGAAAATTTGGCTCATTACTTTGTGAAAACTATAATTGGGTAAAAGTAGTCACATTTCATAAATCAAACCAAACAAGACACTTCAAACCAAAATACTCTTCTTGCAGAAGCTCATCATTCCCTATCCCACATTTCCATCCAAACTAGGGACTACTCTAATATTTCAATACACCAACCTACCTCAAACACACATGTCAAATGAACTCATCCAACAAACCTCGACCATTTCCAATTTGGGAAGCACTAACTCACATGCATAGTTTTATATTGTCTCTTAAGAATGAATCATAGTGGGGTGAAGCATACCAATTATTTCTGAGACTAATGTCACATCAAACCACACCACCACATGTCTCCTTCAATGCATTGATTCACCTAGAATAATCATTAAGAATGAAGTTGCAAGGAAGACGTATCACATATGTATTTAACAAAACTACTAAAAAATTAGAGAGGATACATAGTGTAAATCAAACATCTCTTAGATCCTCTGTGTCAAATACCACCATCTCTAACAACCACCCATGTAACTATCCCTAAATTCTAAAATCTTTCCCTAGAACCCATAGGGGTGGTGGTGAAAATTTATTAGAGTTCCAAACGCCACCTATTACTCTTATTACACATCCTTCGCTCTTTGGACCTCACTAAAACTATTACCTCCGCCTCAATGTCCTAAAACCACCAAATTTTCTATAGATATATGACTAGGACACTATTGTGTGAGATTTCTATAACCATCACAATCATAAAAATGCCTCGGTCCCATAAGAATAAACTATCCCTGATGCCTCTGTGAATGATGGTGCCTTCTGTGTTATGTGCCTATTATCAATATGTCATGCCCAAAATAGAAATTAGGTGAGTACTACCTATGAAGAACATAATAAAATATTGATCCTAGTGTATCATCTTCTAGAACCAATATAGCCATCCATGGCTCAGTATAACACGTTGTATCTACTTAAACTATGAATGTTGGATCTATTTTCTAATAAATGGGTGGAATATCTAAAAGTTGTCGACTATGATGAAAATATACATTGTGAACATGCCTCTGCATGGTGACCTCCTCACTCATCAGGTCAAACCCATAACCTTTATGTGGAAACCCCAAAGGCTTTCATCACAAAATCATAATTTAATAATACAATACATGCCCTGATCAAAGAGTATATATTAGAAGATTAATTATGAAGAACACGAAAAACCAAAACCCAGTCCTATATAATGAATGTAAAATAATTTCCAACAACCATTGCCTAAATCATATGGGTCAAAAAGTAGGTTTTCAGAGTCCTGGTGAAGGGATTTGTCAGATACTGTAACAAGACTAGAGTCTCCGGCCCCAAAATAAAACTCAAAACACTTTACATATATCTTTAAGAAACCAAAACCAATCTCATAGTTAGAAATTATATTTAATGTAGTCTAAAAGTATAACCTTCTCTTATACCACTATATTATGACTTGAACCACCAAGTTCCACCAAACGAATATAAGGTCCATCCACTACTACCCCAAGTCCACCTTAAATCGGCCAGGGGTAATGACTCACACCATGTAGCCATGTCACGCACATTTGAGTCATTATCATATGGAACCAGTATTCATGTACCCACCAAAATCTACGTAAAACAGTGCGTAGAGAAAAATAAAACTAATATAAGTTCATCTATACATCCATATTCCAGACCTAGAGTAAAAGAACTAGAAAGCGATAGAAAGGAAAAATGATAAGCCCAACAAAAGAGAACAGTATATGATTTTGATATGATCAATAAAAGGGGACTACTAACAAAATAATGATGGATATAGACATCGATCTATCTATCGTACATATATGCTCCACATACTCTGTTTCCTATATGGAATGTTCCATAAAAAATACATTCAACATAAGAAAAAAAATGTGTGGGAAGATCACATGTTGGGGTGAGTATAAAAATAACCATTATGTGACCCAAAACCCCAAAACCAAAAAGGGAGTAACATATTTCCATTTGTTAACATTTCACAATAAATAGGAAACCCAAGTGAGAGTGAAACTCCATCTTGAAAACTCTTCATCTATACATGAATAGTTAGCTCAACACCCCTTGGCATGTTAATAAAGAAGACACATACCACAATGTATCCTATAAAAATCCAAGATATACATAAAAAAGACTCCGATGTCTCATGGTCAACAACTAAACATCCGCCCACAACAACCAACACAAGATTCCATAGGATCACTCATCTAAGAATACTATCTCCATGAGCCTCACCACCAAATATTGAACATAACCAAAATATATCAAACATCGAGTATCTTGATGCTGATTTCATATCCCCATAATCCCATATGTCACTCAACTAAGAGATGCCAATATATTGGGAATCCTTGAATTGATGGCACGACATTTCCATCCCTGGTGGTACCTATCTGTGAGGGCATTCCTGACAGAAAAATCTATAGAGAAATTCACCCAATGGCCCCTAATATCTCTAAAACAATGGTAGGGGATCCCTCCCAGGATTTGATGGGGGACACTATAAACCATTACTATAACACCAGACTCAGAATAGGGTATCTCAGTACTACCCAAATTTGTAATAACTAGTTATGTATATGATCTAATTCATTATAGAGTAGATCATGCCTATTAAAAAAATCATCCAAAAAAATAATTGTTGTATAACTATGATGTAAAATGATATTATTCAACCAAAATACACACTCCATCATAATACAACTCTATAAAAGAAGTTAATATCTTGATACATAGATTGAGTATCTATTCCTAGGGATCACTAGGGGATCACCTTTTACTGAAAAAATCCTTCTCTATATAAGATTGATGTGTGGGTAAATATTTTCCACTTTATCTCCAAAAACCCAACCTAGAGAAACATGAATGGACGTGAGTATTTCTTCAAACCTCATGGAGAGATATGTGCTCTAGGAAACTGAATCTATATTTTAATGAAACAAAGAAAACACACACTAGAATATGTTAGAACACCCTTACTACATAATCTCTAAGTAACCAAAGATTGTTGACAATACTGTGATGGGGGCACGACGCCAAAAAACCTCAAAGAGTTACACCACAAAAACTCACTCAACCAATACTAGTCAAAATTTCCCTTTCCAATGTGACCCACTACATCAATTGAAGTCACATATTAGTGAAATAAAATATAGTCACCATGGTGTTCTATGTGGAAATCTATTCAGGATAGGATACTTGCAGACCTCTATCTGAGTCCAGAAGAGGGATATGTGAGAGGGTGGGAAACATCCACGGGAAAAACACATTATTTACCCTAAATCCATAGTTTTTCTCCCAAAAAAGGAAAATAATAGTGTGTATCCCATGTCACATGGTCTGTGACCACTTAAAAACCCACGGTAATGTTCTTTCACTTACACGAAATCACTTTTCATGTACCACTGGACATGATGTGTTTCTCTTGTTTGGGCCTAATCTCATGTCCATTATTCATGCCCGTGTAAATCAAACCATGTATGTGTTCCTAACCATATACTTTCAAACATCCGAGTCCTTTGAGATGGAAATACTTGTCATGTCACTCAGCCACACGGTCTGGATAACTATATGGTTTGTATCCTTGTTACACTCTGTGTAGTCACAAAATATAATATTCACTAAATGGGAATAACACTTGGAATATGACCCTTCATAATGCACTATGTTATCATAAATTCCAGTTGGTAATTTTTTATCGATCAACTCAAAACCCCTGATTTTAAAATAAAAACCAAATATCAATTCCAATTGCATCCCTAGAAGACATATAATAGATATAAACCCTTATAGAAAAAAATAAAAAGGGGTTTGGGATGTAAATAATGTTAATATTCCTACCTCATGGTGAAACACCAAAACAAAACTCTCTAAAAGTTTTTCTCCTCAATTCGGTGACAGTCATACTCAAAAAAAGGATCTGACGACACATACTCTACTTGGTTTATCTTTAGTTCATTTGTTATCAGGGGAGGAATCCCTACCCTCCCTTATTCAAAACATGAATCACATAGGGTATATGGTTTAATCATTTATTATATTTAAATAATAACATCTACTCAACTCCACACCAATGCTCTCCGCTGATCATGCACCCCACACTGACAACATTTATATCACACATTAGGGAAAACCCCATATTCTAAACTAAACTGAGGTCTAATTTTCTGATAAAAGAATCCACTCATGTGTTATTCAACATTTATAAAATAATTGTGTGCATGTGACAAAATATATATAATATATCTTACATCTCAACACTATGTCTCTCCTGCCCCCAGAATCTAGTGATGACTCAGCACCTGGATTTTGGAATATCCTAAAAATATTAGAATGTCTTATACAATAAATCTTGAGTCACTAAATATGGAGAATAGGTAGGTTTCATAATAATTTTATCATTGAAATACCCATAAAAAGAAAAGTGTTTCATAACCATTTAATCAAGGAATAACTTGAAGAAAATAACGGTTTTTTATAAAAACAGTGCAATAAAAATATAAACCATTCAATGAAGGAATTTACATGGTATCCTAGGATCATATCCATAGTAATACATAGCTTAATACATTTTATGTCATATTATATGGAAAATAATTATGAAATATCATCTAAAACATTTCATGAAGAAAATATCATTTCCACTTTGAAAAAACATTTTAAAAAAATCTTTTTGAAAATAATTTTTTTGAAAATAAATATGAAAACACATAAATGAATCTTTGGATAAATAAATTTTCTTGTAATAAAAAAAATCCTAATGTACATGATAAAATAAACTATCTATTAATATATTTTGTAAAATCCAAACATGAATTATTCTGGAAATGATATAAATATTCCTTTGAAAATATTTTTTTGTTAAGATTAATACATGGGTCAAAATGACCTCTATAAATCATAATAGTTTAATAAAAAAAATTGAAAATTATTTTTATAGAACATTTTTCTGAAGGAAAATATATTTCTGACCATACATTGAAAATATGGTGAAATTTATTAAAAACATTCTCTTAATAATTTTACGTACCGAATAGTGGAAAAATGTTACTATTAATTTAATTTATCATGAATATCCCTAGGAGAAGAAAATTTATGATAATTATTGAGAGTTATATCATGATACATCAATATTGGAGACTTATTCATATATATTCCCAAAAACAATAGGAATGATACATAAACCCCTTAGAAATTTAGTAATCATAATTCACAAGACCCATGAAGGAATAACAAAAATTAAATATAGAATATCATGAAGATGAATATGTTCAATAAATTCTTATCAAATGGGGTTATATATTCACCTTCTGATATAATATATGGGCATATTAAAATGTACATCTCAAAGAAGGAAAATTGAAAAACAAATCCATTACTGGTTGTGTAGCTTTAGAATTATAATACCATGAAAGTATAACATCAATGGAAACATTAATTATCATTAAACGAGTTCTATTATTGATATATTATGTCATAAGGAAATATATATATCACAAAAATATAATTTCTGAATATGGAATAAGTCTCTTAGAAATAAATGTGTGAGTAGAAATAACCTTTCCATTTGTTTTGACATCCTTCATATGCATTTTTATTTCATGTATAGTAAATATAATTTTATTATATAGCTACCAATGAGACATATTCACATATATCATACCATATAAATTTATATAAGACTTTTTATTTCCATTTTTATTAAAAATTTCATGTTAATGTCATGTTTCAGGTATTTACTGCTATGTTTTTCATATATATTTTGATTTATAATATTTCTTGTCCAATTAATTTAGCCTTGATTTAATATTATAAATAATGAAATATATGATATAAAAATAATATATATTAATTATATAGTTATTTATAATAATACAAAAAAATTACTCATATAAAATGAAATGCATAGTTTATGGATATAGAGGGTCATTTGTACACATAAATATTGTTTCTCATTTTCTTATCTGTTATGAAG
Organism: Viscum album; assembly: GCA_963277665.1. Lineage (NCBI taxonomy): Eukaryota > Viridiplantae > Streptophyta > Magnoliopsida > Santalales > Viscaceae > Viscum > Viscum album. Next base: position 536,484,985 of record OY728126.1, read on the forward strand.
AAAAAAAAGAAAATGATATATTAACCATACATATTAATTTTTATATAAAAAATATCATATATATTTATTAAACGCATCCATAATACATTCAATGTAATGATCAAATGAATCTCATCACTTCACGATGTGATAGTTCACTGTACATATGGAAGATGATGGGGTATTCCCAAAAAATGAAAAGAAATAATTTTTGGGTGATAAAACTACTAAAAATAATTATAATATAATAAAAATAAAAAATATAAAGTATAAATATTATTGAAATTCTTATTACCAACATTGGGATATGGTAATTTAAAATGAACTAGATCGGTTCACGAGGCAGTAGCCTACCATACACAAGAACATTGATTTAATTTCCCATTAGATAAATGTGTGTCTGTAGTTTTATTTATTAACATTAAAATTGAAAATTATCGTTTTATGGTATATATTTATGTTATTGTATAGTCACTATATAATAATAATATAATTTATTTGAGTAAGAAATAATAGAAAAACATTTGTTGATGAGTGTTAACTCTTCTTCGGGTATCTCCTTTGGTTTTCACCAAAGGCCTTTATTTGATGGATTCATACCCGAAGTAAGGATTATTGGATTACATAATGCAATTCGATAATTTATATTGGTAGTTTTTCAATAAATCAATTTGTTTTGAATGTGTGAATATATATGGAGAGTGGGTGTCCTTTTAAAAGGGAGTTGGTGGCACACTTGTAATTTTTAGAAAAAGTGAATTACACCCATGTTATTTCACGTACACTGGAAAAAATAGTGGTCCATTCTAGATAGATGACATTATAAGGTCATAATAAACCCATAAAATGGTTTTTTGACAATTTCTATGTCATTTTTAACCCTTATATTATATGTTTAACCACTAAATATACTAATTTTAACCATAATTACTCCAGTTAAATTTGTTTATTTTCACTAATCACATTGATTAAAATTTATATCAACATATTATAAATTATATATTTTTTTAGTTAAAATTATTGAATATATTTTTCCAAATTATGATCACATAAGTGGGAAAATATAATTTAAAAATAATCTCATAGATGTTATGAGAATGTGGGTTTTTATATCGAAAATGATCAAACATTTACAAAGTTATTATATCCAATTTCAATATAAAATTGATCTCAAATACCTAAATTGAATTAATATGTTTATAATTGAACTAATTACAGTCTAAAAAAAATTAAAATATAATTTAAAATTATAAATAAATTAAACAAAATGGTAGTTTTCAATTAAAACATAGTATTTTTACTATTCATTAAAACATGAATCTTTTCAAAAAAATACGAAAAATTCACCGTAAAATAGTTTTGAAAAGATGAACTAAAATATTAGTTTTATTTTGTCAAATTAATTTTTTTAAATTTCAGTAAATGAATTTTATCAAGCATCACAAAAATACATAAAAATTATTTTTTAGAAAATATTAATTTCAAAATATATAAATACATTACCAAAAAATTGTATTTTATTATCAATATTTTCCCTTATATAAACTAATTTTAATTAATATTTAGCTATTATTTATTAATTTTCAATTTTTCTCTATTTTTATGTTATAATAGTTGATTTTAAAATACTATATTAATAATATGTGTTTGTTTTGTTAAAACTCAGTGTCATGTGTCATGTAATCTTACCTAGTGTTTCATGTAGTACAAGATTAACCAAGTTTTCATGTAACTAAATCTTGAATTTGTGCTTTGTTAAATAAAATCCATCAAATAAATTTAATTTATACATAAAAAATTAATTACTAAAAACCCAGAGTTACTTCCCCTTTCTTATAAGCTATATTGGGTACACCCAATTTTCATGATGTATAATAGGGCTCTACCAATCATATAAACTATATCAGGATCACCTATTAGCTATAATGGCTTTATAACTAAATATAAGTTGAAACAAACTCACCCATTTGACATATGGAATGTTCAAGTACCATATCATGAATAAATAATTTTAGAATTCACTTTTTATGATAAATATGTCTAAAACTCTTTCAAAACCATTTGAAAAAACAAATTCATATTTCAAAATACCCATTTCATTTAATTTTTTTTTCAAAACCAAAATACCTAGAGAAATGAAATATGGTTTTTATTTAAATAAAAAATTAAATCACATAATGGAATAAAAATTTAAAGTAACTGTTATGGCGATAAGAAAAAATCATTGTTGTTTTCAGTGTTAAAATAGACCATTATTTTTATGCTTTGTAAACAAAATCAAAACATTATTTAAAAGCATTTATCTTTAAAATATTCGAATGAAAGTATAATATAAATATATAATTTAATTTATAATTTTATTATGACCATATAAATAAATTCCTAAAATAATTTTAAAAATGTGTTCATTGAATAAAAAGACTATGAAATTAAATATCTAATACTTTTTAAAACACGATGTTTTAAGTAAATTGTCTCGTATTTATAACAATAATAAGATTCATTCTTTTTAAAATAATTTTAAATAGAGTAAAATATATTTTAAAATTACATTTATAATCTATGGAATCATAAATATGATTTTTTATTCATATAAAAGTACATAGAGAGAAAATAATTAGAAAATAAATCTTTAAAATATTTAAAATGAGGTTTTTTCAAAGAGTCTCATAAATTGTGTCTGACTCATCGCGTATGTTCTTTATTATCTTAAAAAATTAAATTTGATTAATTATTTAATTATTAAATGAAAAATTTAAATTTTATTATTATTTTTATTTTAACTCTTACCATGATATACACAATTAGTTAATATTTTATATTCACTTCAGATGTTTTGAAAATATATAGTTTATGTGTCCAGAATGACATTAATGGGTAGAAAATGGTCATTGAATTCATTTTTATATCATATATATATTATTAATAATGAAATAGTTACCATTATTATAAATTAAATATACTTTCAAATCCAACCATGAAATGTGGTTAGGAAAATGAATTGAATTATGAACATGTAGAAGGTTTGTCGTATGTACACATGAGTAATGTTTCCATATTTCATTGATCACAATAGAAAGAAGGTAATTAATATTTTATATTTCAATAACCATCATAATATTATTAATTAATTTCTATTTATTTTAATCTTATTTCATATAACATTCATATTATGTGGTGATGAAAAAATAATTGCATCATTTCATGGAGGCGGTGGTCACACGTACGCATAAATGAAGTTACAATTTTTCAGTGAGTGAAATGTTAAAAAATAAATGATATTTTATATTTTATGAATTATAAATATTTAATTAATACAATTATTATTAAATATATCTGAAATATACTAATTAAATTTATCTTTATTACCTTATACAAACAGAGTTTGTAAAAAATGATTCATATTGCTTCGTTAGGCAGTAATTCATCGTACACACGAGTAACATTATTATATCCCCAAAATAATATAACATAAGATTTTATGTGTAATATAATAATTAATTATGTATAATTATGTTACAAATATCATATGTACAGTTTAAATCCATAATTATAACAAGACATGATAGGTGGTGATGGAAAACAAATTACTTCAATTAAGGGAATGGAGATGGTTGTACGCACAAATGATGGTTTCATTCCACATTTGAAAAACTATGAAATAGATTTAAGTAATTAAATTAAAATAATAATGTATAATTATATGGTATGTACTTATTTAATTTTATCATAATGGTTCAATAACTATTAAAGTAGGTGGAATAAGAAAAAAACAACAACGCTTGGTTAAGAATGACGACTCTTCTTCAGACTACCACTTTTGGATAATAAGTAAATATATCCAAGATTGAATTTATGATAATATAATAAATATAGGATGTGTTTGGGTAATTAATAAAGTTATTTTTTTATGAATTTACTAAACAAAAATTCATTGATGGCGTGAAGAGGATACAATGGGGGGTGACCTTTTATAAGTGGGGTAGAGGAAACACTTGGAGTATTTGAAATGAAATAGTTATACAGAGGTTTTTAACATGAAAATATATCCAAAATAGAAAATTATAAATAATTAGAAAATATACTGTCAAAATATGGTCAAACAATATAATTTAGATAAATTTTTAGGTCATTTTGACCCTTAACATTTCAGTTTAACCAACTCGTAAACTCGGTTTCACCTAAACTATAATAACATGTTATTACTGTTTTCACAATTAATTATTACCATAAATTAAGTTAAAAATATTATAATATATATATTATTATTATTAAAAATAATTATTCCTTTTACCAAATTAAATTCTTATTGTTAGAATAATTTAATTCGAAAATAAACCCGAATATAAGATGAAAAATTGGTTATTCGGGAAATGTACTTTAATATCATAAAAAGATTTTATATTAACTATATGACATGTGATCATAATGATATGAATTTACATAAATGTTTTTTAATGTATAGTATCTATGTTTCATATAAATTATTATTAATTAGGGTTTTTAGTTGATTAAAAATAATATGTGTTTTGAACTTTAAAATATCATTTAGAAAAAGGTTATTTACCCCAAAAAATATACAAAAAAATTATAATGATGATAAAATATAATGAATTATATTAAATTTAACTATATAACATTTATTTTTCTTTAAATCATAAATAAATAATAATGGGACTATTATTTAATTTATTGAAAAAAATGATAGTTTTACAAAACATAGTACTTTGACTATTTACGGAAAAATCAATATATTCTGAAAAATACCAAAAATTAAACATAAGTTAATTTTTATATTTTTATTTCAAAAATTTTGTTCATAGTATTACATATATTTTATTAGAGTCCCGGAAAAAAATTATAATATTTGTTCAAAAGAGAATTAAAATTATTTTTTTGAAATTGTATTTTTGATGAACAATAGCTCATTACCAAAATATTGGTGATTATTTGTGAAGAAGTTATAAATAAATTTATGTTGAGTAGTAAATTTATATATATTTCACAAATTATTTAATAATTTTCATATCCTTTAATTTAATGGCTACGTTATGACGTTCTATATTCCATGGGTCGTTTATGCTTGGTTTTGTGTGTCGTATATAAAATTGAAGATAATGTGCTTATTTTAAAATATCAAGGTTTTATAGTTACACCATGAATTTTTTAACATTCCAGGCCATCACATTTCATGTGGGACTAATCACTATGTTACTAGTTTACACAATATTTAGTCTATTCCTTTTATGGTAGAACATGTGTTTTAAAAAATGTATTGAGTTATAGTTACACAACACATAGGGATTGATAACCATGTAATAAATATGATATACTATGCGTATAAGTTTTATTCACCATTTAAATCACACATATTCATTTAGAAATACATACCATGTCTTTAGGAACGTATATCGAAATATGGTGAAAAAGAGGCATGGTATTTAGCTGGGTGTTCATGCCATGTACCGAGATTTTTTTTTGGTAAAATTAAATGAAATTTTATTTATCTTTTAATCCTTAGTAACATGTGTTCCATGTGACATTTGTTGATTCATACACACCATATGAGAGGTTATATATATATGTCTGTGTTAAAATATTAATTATGTTCTTTATAAATTTCTGGACTACAATCCAAGTAGAGTAATAATATGTCGAATACTATATGCACATTAAAATTGTTTCATGCAAAGTTAATTAACATATGTTCTATGAGTCATTTATGGACTCATACATTCCTTGTAATTATGTGATAAAATTTAATGTTATAGGATTCATGGGTAAACTATATTTGATATCTATATAATTCATGTAGCCTGAATATGTTCACATCATGTTTCTTCCATGTACAAGTTGTGTCCTTATTTTATTAACTTTAAAATAAAATTAATCAATTAAATTTATTTAAAATTGAATAATATAGGTATCTCCAAGATGAATTGGATGAATATTAAGATAAATTGAATTAATTGTTTAATCATATGATTAATTTAATTAATTAACTAAATTCTATCTTTAAAAAATAATGGTTCAATACAAATGATACCTAGTTGTTTTAAGGGGGTATTTGTTGGACAAGTGGATAACCTTGACTTTAAACCAACCTGTGAAAGTGTATGGTTTCTTTTAATTTAATTATTTCATGGATTTTTTAAATTATTCTTAAAATTATAACAAATTGATGTCTTTAAAGTCATCTCTGCATTTTTATTATATATGGGACACTATGCCCATGATGTATTTTATGTAAACCCCTTTCCATTTTCCTTCACATATATCTAAAGTAAAAGCACTTTAAAGATAATAATACCAACTGTATGTAGTTTATTTGATATAGTTTAAAGGAAAAACCAAACCTAGGAGATATATAGTAAATTGTGGAATGATTAAAATGTGAGCCAATTCTGGCTTGAGGATTTTCCCCTTAGGTCAACAATTTGTTTATTGTGTACAAAATAAATAATTTTTTTTAAAACATCTTATCGCACCATGTTTTATTTTTATCTATTGAGTGATTTATTTTATGGATGAAAGTCCACAATCACATATATAAATTCATTAATATTCAATTATTAATTAAACAAAAAGGATTATTCATAAATATATTATTAGTATATGGTCAATCACTTAACTAAAATATAAATAATTTTGGAAATACATGGTAATGATAAATTAAGAAAAATTAATCAAAATAAACAAAATCACCAAGTTAATATTAAGTAACTATTCCATACATTATCTAAAATAAGACAAACCATAGTGAATGTGTGAATTTGGGATATAGTTATAGAAATTTTTTATTTATCTAAGAGTTTTGACTAAGATGATGGGTCGACTAAACTTAACATTTTTTTGAATTTAATAGACATAGTCTATTAAACACTAATTTTGAGGCCTGTAATGTGTAAATATGTGTTAGGATTTAAAATCTTTGGGATTCAATGAAACCGAGCATAAAAATTCAAGCCCATTGTTCGAAAAACCACGAACTTAAACACCTGATTATTTTTTTCATGGTCATAATTGAGATGATATGCTGATAAATAAGGGTCTTTGACTTTATAATGTACAAAGTAACCTAAAATTCAAGGTTAAAAAGTAAGGAACATTTAGATTTTTTTAAATATAGTGTCTTAATAAAAATTATTGTTATGTATCACAAGTTTATAATCAGTTAAAATGATAAAGGTATGATCTTTTCTACTGTATATAAATTAAATGTTTTTGAAACACATTATCTATATGATCAATTAAATATTAAGAGCACCAGTTTAATAGTAGTAACGTCTAGGAATTGTTCTAACAGCAATATCAAGTGTTGTTTATTGTACCTAATTTATATGTATTTAAATCCTAAATATATGATCTTCCTATAAAGGTGTTGAGTGATTTGGTGTTCATTGTATTTAAGAGACACTTGAATGATGATTTATGTGTTCAGTGTTTAATTACATTATCCATATCTGGTGAACTCCTGGAGTTTCATAAGAACATGGATTAATATAGTAGACTACAGTATCTCTGTTAGATTTATCAGGATCTAGAGAAGAACAATTTGAGATATGTAAGATTTTTATCACAATAATACATGGATAAAGTTTTCCATCAAGGCCTTACATACTCAATGTAATCGACTAAATTGGGAATCTAGATGTTCTTGGACTCAACCTGCCTACTTAATTGGGCATTGATCCATGTATTTCATCCCCCCATAAAATATTATCTATTTTTTATAAATTTAAATATGAAAAAATATATATATAAGTATATCATATTTCCTCTTACTATACATTATAAATTTGACAAGGATATTAAGAGTGAAAGTAATTTTTTTTATGGGGAATAAATGCAAAGGGTAGGCAATGAGATCTTGAACTAACTCCATCTCTAATGATTCATTGTAATTGCCTTAAATAAAGATGAAGATCTAGTGAAATGTAATGTAACAATAGAATATATTTATGTGTATTTAAATAAGGCTTGTTGGAATAAAAACTCCACCAAGACAAAGAACCAAAGGGATTCGTTTGGTGAATTTATAATCAAGATAAATTTATATGTTCCCAAAAAAGGTATTTGATATAGCGTGTTGTTCACAAGAATGTATTAAAATATATAAACCAAGTATATTATGAAATATTTATCACGGTGAATTGGATTTATGAGTATCCAAGGTGTATAAATATTCTTCTATATCTTTTGGGGATTAACACCTCATATTGTCGACTATAATGATCATAGTTTTAAAAGACATTTATTATGTGTAGTTAATTAAAAAAATATTTCAATTTTAACACACGAAAAAATGGATTTATATTAATATTTGGGATTATTTGTTTCTTATTTTAGAGATAATTAATTTTTTATAGTAAGTATAATTTTAATAATAGTAATTATGTGTTGGATTTCAAGAACCATTAAATGGAAATTGATAATGAATTTTTTTCAAATGATTTATGCCACACCCCACTATGGTATCAAGAACTAATTCATGTAAAAAAAATATAATTTGACGAAATTACACAAATATGGATTTTTCAATTCATTTTAACTGAAACTAAATATTTTATTAAACACATGTTTATATGAAAAAAATGAAAAAATTACTATTTATTGGAAAAGGAGAATGTACAATAGAGATTTATTAGTTGGTTCTAAATAACATGTGTTGGAAATTTATAGTTGGAGCTTGGGGAAGGTACTCATAATCTATAATTTTTACTAAAAAAATTAATTTATATGGATATATTTACGTAATGAATTATAAGTATGATTCCTTTGAAAAATATATCGGGATATAAAAATGATGTTGAGATCAGTCTTTGTAATAATATTATGAAACATCACTCAATTTATGGTATAGATCATCTTAATCGAGACATGATAAAATTTGTGTGATATTTTTTGAATTTATGTCAACTTATAACTTCTTATACAACAAAATTAATTTTCTTGAGTGAATGGATTAATCCCACCATGTTTGACATTGTGATATCAATAATGATTTTTGAGAGTTATAATAATTCATTGGGAAACATCACATAATCATGAGTTTTAATTTAAAAATTATTTTTTCTTCATTTTAGGATATTTATAGTTTATAGTTATAGAAAATTATTCCATCAACCACATATAAATAAATCTTACATCATTAATTGGAAACTTCGACTTAATATATATTTTCCCAAAAAATTATTACATAAAAAATTTCAATTTCATGAAATATCGACCAAAATTTAATTATGACCTCATACTTGTCGATAATCATCCTTAGAATCCCATGATTCTTATTAAAAAGTCGAATGAGTGAAGAAAAATCATATTAAAGAACATATAGAAATGAAGAAAGAAACTCGTTAGCTCATGCATACTTATACATGATTTTTATTTATGTAAATAAAAATTTGCGATTAAAATAAAACAATAACCACCAATGAAATCAACTTTTCATCCCAAATAGTACCATAAATAAAATTATATGAAATATGAATTGAAAAATAAAACTCATAAATGATCCTTATAAATAATGAAATAATATTGAAAACATTTTAAAAAATATTATACATTCTCTATTATAAAGTAGCATATACTTTTCTTTAAACATTAGCTCATGATTAATCACATGGGACAAAAAATATAGAAACTTTCATTCGAAGATCATCAAATATTAAGAAATGTATAAGTACAAGAAAACATGATGTAAGAATAAGTTATGGATAACTTCCAACAAAAAATCTCATCGTGTATTGTTTTTCCATAGTGAATTGGGTTAATTATCTTATCTCATTCATAGCGTCTCATGATAAAAAATAATCACCCAATGAAATGGAATGTATCTAGGTGAACCTATCATAACAAGTAAATGGTTATGTGAACCGTAAAAATTAAATCAATCATAAGGATGAAATATTATAATTACCCATGGAATGAAAATGGTTTTCATTATATAGCGTCAAATCATGATAAAAAGATATTTCTTAAAGAAGACATTTTTGAAATGATCGTATAGAATTTATCAACTCATGAAAGGTAGGGATAATATGATATGTATATATTATATATATATATATAATTTAGAATCATTTTATAACATTAAATTAATATAGATATAATAAGTGATCTAGAGAGAGATTGGTCATAACATGAATATTTGGGTTTTCTATAGCGATCCCTTACACAAATACAAAAAAATCAAGAAATAAAAAATATCCATTCAATTTAACCATCTAACTAATAGAGTATTATATTTATTGGATAGTATATTACTGACGAAATCTGATACATAAGGACCATTTTTTATATGATTCCATCACCAATGGACTGTCATATAAAATTGAATTGTAATTATGTTTCTTTACAATTGGTCATTATAAATAATTATTAATTGTGATAGATGAACTATCCATTACAAATAATACTGGTATGTTTGTTGAATAAAAAATTCAATGGGTCACTTATAAATAATTTTATTTTTATCATTCACATATTTTTCTTCAAATAAGAAATAAATTTAAAATAAAATATTTTGATTTATATGGAGATCCATCACAATTGTTATTATTTTAAAAAAATATTAAAAGAAATTAAAAAAGTAAAAAATAATTAAAAATAATAAAACTAAACAAAAAATTAATATATATAATTTCATACATTAAATTTTTATTACCCCAAATGACAGAGTAAAAATAAAAACCATTGAGAATCAACTAGTATTAGGTGTATGTCTATAACTCAAAGGGATAATGGATTAATCGTCATACCAACAACATATGAAAGTCGTTACATATATTCTAACATATTATTATATATTTAGAACCACTACTCACACTCCTCCTCCATCTATTATACAAATTATCTATCAACCAATCCTAATATTTCAACCTCTACAGATATTGTGTAGTGTAAAAAGGTGAAGACTCTCTATCCGCTCCCTTTGAGCTAAATAGTGACATCATAGAAGTACAATAATAATTTTTTGGTGTTAGTTGGGATCCAATACAGGTCTCCTAGTCTCTCTCGACACTATTCATAGTCACCAGTGTCTATGTATCCTCATCAAAACATAACTCAAAAGTTGTATCTTCTTGGATCAGAACTCAAATCCATCACAAATGAGAAACCATATACTCATATTTTTTCATTAAATATTACTATTAACTAGAATAAAAATAAAATTAATATAAATAAAATTTATAAAAAAATAAAAAACACAATCTGGTGCTATCAATCACCGCCAAGCTGTCATGTATAGGGATCAGTGTACATATACTTATAAACTTAGAACTCTATAATAGATAGGTTCTTATAGGTAGATATAATAATATAATAAATTATATTTAAAGTATATATACATTAATAAATAATTTTAATTACCACATATCATTGTTGTGTGACAAATGTACAACTTTAAGCCCTATATAAGACCTCTTAAAGACCTCATCTCTAATGTATGGATGATGAACACTCCTACAAGTCTCTCCAAGAATGTAGTATCATAATCCATCCCATACCCAAGCTATGACATAGTCATGTCAATGTGAGATGCAATACTGGTCAATAATAGTAGAAGAATCTCTACCTATATCTTGTTTTCTAAGGATGTGTAAAAACTTTTGAAAATGTTAATGTATAGAAATCACTCAAGCCTCATAGATCAGAGCTATCAAGCTATTAATAATTATAGACCATAAAATCTGAAACACAATTAAAAACAATTTTCCTAAAAATTCTTAAATAAATAATAAAATTTGTTATTAATGAGTGTACAATATAGGTGTAGAACGTTTGTTACTGTATAAAAATAAGAACATAATCCCATAACACACTTGTATTAAAAGATTAATTTATTATAATATCACTATCCTGACCAATATCTAAATGGAAAAAGTTTTAAAATAAAAAAAATATCATAATATTGTTACTAAAATCAATGAAAAAACATAAATTTACATAATTATGTTAATCATATTAACATATCTTCAAAAATGAGAACCTAAATAAATCTATGGTATTCTCTTTGGAATATGGTTCAAAATCCTGAATCCAACATGACCACACTTCCTCCAAATAGGTACTACATCTCATGGATCAAATGAATTAGATATATCAATGGAAAATTCATCATCAACAACAGAATGAAATTGATTGTTGGGAGGATTTAAATCCATCTAAAAATAATAATATTACATATAATAAATTTATGATATATATATATAAATTATAAGATAAAAATAAATACACATATATATTAATTTATGGAAAATAAATACTAGAACATAATAATCTAACCCATAAATATATCATAATATAGATATAAATTATGAAAAAAATTCCATAAAAATATAATATTAATACATGATAATAATATCTGAAATAGATATAAAATATCGAAAACTAATACTTACTTGCATCATTAAAGGAAAAAAATAGATCATTGGGTCCAAAAATCTAAAATAAGCTATCTTACATGTAAATAATTGTCAATGAAAATATCAAATATAAAAAACTATTAAATAACAGATTATAAATCCTCAATAATCATCTTCATTCTCATCTTCATTGAGGAGAATATATTCATATTCATCTCCAGTATCGTCAAACATCATACGACCTTCTGATTCATCATCCATTATTACTTCATCGACATTATCAATATCTTCATCAAATAACTAGGGGGTTTCATTATAAATATTTATATCTCATCGAGTAAGAGATATATTTGGTGTTGTTTCTTAAGGAATTTTAATATTTATCACTACTATATAACAATTTTAATTATCAACAAACTTATTTTCATGAAAATTAATTCTTATTAAACTACAAAAGTCATTAAAATCTCTTGAAACGTCAAAGTAATTTTCATCATAAATATTTAGTCTAGATGTGAAAAAATAAATTGATCATTTGATATAAGAATATTGTTATATTTTGTATCAATGAATCCATGTCATGGTTGAAATATAAACACCCATTTAGTTTTTTAAAAATTTAATTTAAATATTGTTTTATAATTTGATCCCAGATAACACAACTCAATTATTTTATCCATCATACACTAAAATTCGACAACACATTATTTATGATAATATCCATTATAAAAAAAACACCATTCGATTATTTCTTGGATTCACGATATATGCATGTATGAAATCTAAATCCATTAACCACACCCCCATTATAATATTCTACCTATTTTTATAGAGTATTTTGGGCACTCAATATAAGGACCCGGCCTTAAAAAATACTTAATATTGAATTAAATGAATAACTCACACTGAGGATCTCTTCAGGTTTAGAGTTTTAGAGAATTAGGAAATAACTATTACATCTCAAAAGATTACAAGGTAGACATGTCTACACAGTTTCCATTTTTTCATAAAATAAAAATTCTTGAAAAAAATATTCATTTATAGTTCCATGTTTTAGTCAGCATGAATTTTCCTTGATCTCATCCTTTACCCTATTCATCTTTATGTCATTTAAAACATTTCAAAACATGTGATGAGCATAAAAAGCTCAGTAAGGGTTATAAAAAAAAGAATGAATTTTTTTTTAATAAATACATACAAAACATGAAATCATTTACTTACCTCATGTAATCATAAGATTTATTAAAGACACATAAAAATCATTAATCATAAAGGTAACATGTGGTATCCATATCATACTTACATTGTAGCTATCACAGCTACATATGGAGTTACTTTGGAATACCCATCATAATATATTCCCTTAATCTATGAGGAGAAACATTCATGTTTACCTCTATCACGTCACCTAATGCATTGGATAGCTATCTCAGGCTCATCTGCCCTAGGTTTATCACGGAACCACCTGTATACATAAATAATTCCCAAGATTCATAACATGATCATAACACATAACATAAGCATAAAATAAAGATAACATTTTCACATTGCAATAAAAAAATATCATTTCAAGATATTAAAATAATAAATCCATTCTCAAAATCATTTTCAATACCAAAATATGAAAAAAGAGTATATGGTATTTATTTTTCCTTTTAAAAAAATTACAGCTTGTTAAGGAAGCCAAAGATCAAATAGTACTTACGGTGGCGGAAAGGTCATTGTCACAGCTTACATTAAAAAAATACACCTTTTTTTCATTTACCAAGACACTTCATATAAAAAGATTCTCTTTCAATAAAATTAAAAGGTAATGGGTTTTATACACCATATAAAATAAGTTCATGTATAAAACAAAAAATGCATCAAAGAGAGGAGATTGACACGAAGTCTGTTACCTTGTGTCTGACTTGACTTGATCGTTCTTTAATCTCATGAATAATAAACCAAAGTTAATTTATATTCTCTTAAGAACCTTTTTAAAGTTTATTATTCCTTTTATATCACTTATTACCATGTTATAAACAATATGTAATCATTTGTGTTAATAACGTTCATTTTGTTGATATTTGGTACTTGAGTCAAAAATGAACACCTTTTATTTGCAAGTTGTCCATGTGGTCAATAGTCCATTATATCCCAAATGATATTCACGATTTAGATATCCTATATATCATATATATCTAGTATATATAAATTTATTTATAATAGTACATAACATTTGGAGATAAGAAATGAAATGCATAGTTAATGGAGACGGTAAGCCGTACGTATGCATGAACACTGCATTCATTTATATTTCCTATATTAATGGAATGAAAAAATAATGATAAATAGGTATATTATAATTCTAGTTTAATATAATATATAATATCATTAACTCTATCCATTATACATCCCACTTATGGCATTAACGAGTCACATCACTTAAAGGGGTGGTAGTCCGCACTTCCTCAAATGAGATTATCGTATTTACCCACTATATAAACCATAAAGGATTGATATAATTGGATATTACAGAAGCATAAAAAATAATAAAAATAATATATAACATATATAAATTCATTTCCATAATAATGTCCACCATGAGAGGCGGTAAGATGTATTTGAACAATCATCGTTTCATGAGGCGTTAGTTTTCCATCCACAGAAACATTATGTTCTTCATCCATTAGATGGTGGTGTGTGTAAGTGTAGTTCGAATACTTCTCAAAATAATATACCAGTATATTGAGGATACTTGTTTTTTTAAAAATAATTGTATATAATGATTTTACGGGTTGGAGAAGTAAAATAAAAGAAAACAATTTAAGAGAAATTATTACCTTTAATTTGGGTAACTCCCTTTGGATTGAACCAAAGGACTTCTTGAAGTGCCTTCTGCCTAAGGTAACGATTCTAGGAAGAGGATATTGATGTTGGTAGCTTAATTGGGTAGATTTTGGATGATCCAAATGGCTTGAGAGGTGTTTGTAATAGGTTATAAGTGGTCTCCTTTTATAAGATAGAGGAGGGGCTCTTTAGGAAAGTGTAAAAAAATTATTTTATTATATAATGATATTTGGTTTCTATAGTTCCCAAAATCATTATAGTCAAAGATAAAATGACTCACTATCGAAAGAAAATCAACCAAGTATAATGGGACATGTTTTGGATAATATTTTAATCATTATAATCTTATTTATTTAAATCATTTATTAAAGAGGTAAATACTGCAACATTATTGTGTCATGAATAATTTAATTTGTTAGATGTATAAAAATTATAAAAAAATACTATCATGTAAGAAATATGTTTATATTTCCAATTAATATTTATAGGAAAACATATAATTTATATAACCCCTTCTAAAAATTAATTTACTAAAAGATATTTGCTTTTGTCATATTTTCCTTTACATTAAGTTAATTAATCTAAATTGCCATTATCACTCCCAAGTGGTTCAATGGGGTCCCAAAATCGACCCAATGATTCCCATGGTCGTAAATGACTCAAATAATAAGGTTTGGACAAGTGTTAAGGTAATTTTTTATTATTATAATATTCTTTTAACCTTTAATTAACCTATTTACCTTTAATCGCGGTAAAAAAATTCAAAAGTTACTTTTCACCTAATATTATTTTCATATTATTAAACCATATTTTACTTTTTGATAACAACGATTAATGTTGGATTTTCGAAATTCAATTCACAGAAGTGGTAAAATTTCATTTAAATGAAAAAGGCAGTTTTTTTAACTACCACTAAGTGGTTTCACTATTCATCGAAAATTGATGATTTTCAGAAAAATACCAAAAAATCATTCTAATATATATTTGATATTCCAAATTATAAAATGATTTATATTTTGAAAATTTTAATAGATATATGTGGATTTAATTATTTGAAAAATTAATTCTCGTAGTTAGTACAAATAGCGTGTTTTTAAGAAACAATAACTATCAAATGATTGATACTTGTTTATGTCAAATTTCAAAGTGAAATTAATTCCAATGACCAAAATTGGATTAAATGGTAAAAATATATTTTAATTACACTTTAAATCCAATTAAATAGATAATATATACATATAAATGATTTAGATTAAAACATAGTTTTGAATTAAATACAATATTTTCACTATTCATTAAAAATGTACATTAATGGAAAAATTCCAAAAATTTACACAAATTAAATTTTGATGTCCCCATTCTAATGAAGGATTTTATTTGGTAATATAGAATTTATTAATGTAACCAAAACTAGATTTAAAGGAGGTTCTCCATTAAATGGTGATAAATCGTCCTTTTAATGTAAATTATAATTAAATTAGATTCATTCACATTTTAAGCCTCTAACTTTTTATTGGACAATGTAAATACATTTAACAATCATATATAATTGTATTGTATTTAGTTTCATTCATTCCTGCCAATACAATGGTTAAGAGTTAAATAGCATTTAAATAATAATATTATACTATTAGTGTGCCACGTAAGTTTTCAAAGAAACCCATTGTTGCGTAACAGGTACGCTATCGAACATAGAAACCCATTTAAAGTAAAATTAATATTTAATTCACTATTATTAATAAATATTAAATATATCTTATTCTTAATTTACATGGGATGTTACATCCTTACCCCCTTTTTGGAATTGCATCCCCACAATTTTTATTCACTGATCAAAAATATGCGGGGGTATTTATCCCTCATAGCATTTTCAGATTCCCACGTTGCCTCTTCAACCATATGGTTTTTACACAAAACCTTTACCTGATTAATTACCTTATTCCCCAACACTTTCTCTATACGTTCAATAATCTGGATGGGTTGTTCGTCATAAGAGAGATTCTCTTCCAACTAAACTACCTCTGTGCTCAAAACATGAAATAGATCTGGTATATATTTTCTCAGCATCAAAACATGAAAAATAGTGTGTACCTGGGATAAACATGGAGATAAAGCCACTCTATACGCAACTGATCCAAATTTTACAGAATTGCATAAGGTCCAATGAACCTCAGACTCAACTTTCCCTACATACCAAAATGCATCACACATTTCCATGGAGAGACTTTGACAAAGACATGACCACCTACCTCAAAGGAAAGATCCTTCCTCCGGTTATCCGCATAACTTTTCTGTCTGATCTGAGCTATTCTCATGTGCTTCTGAATTAGCTGAACTTTATCTGCCATCTCTTCTACTAATTCTGGTCCCATCAGCTTCCTTTAACCTACATCATCCCAGAATGCGGGAGTTCGACAATTCATTCCATATAATTCCTCAACTAGAGCCGTCATTATACTTTAAGGAAAGTTGTTATAATATAAAAATTCAACCAAAGAAAGTTGGTGGTCTAATATTCCTAGGTAATCTATCGAGCAAGAATGTAACATATCCTCCATGGTCTGAATTTTTCGTTCTAACTGTCCATCTGATTGAGGATGAAAAGCTGTACTAAAATTTAATTCAGTATCCAATGACTTCTGAAGGTCGTTCCAAAAGTTAGAAGTGAACCTGGGATCACGATCAGATACAATGAAGAGTGGAACTCCATGCAACCTGACTATCTCTTTAATATACAACTGAGCAAGTTGACCTAGTGACAATGTATCTCTAATAGGAAGGAAATGATCAGATTTAGTCAATTAGTCAACTATAACCTAGATTGTAATATTATCTCGAGATGTCTTTGGTAATCCCACAACAAATTCAATGGATATATTTTCCCATTTCCACTCTGGCACCGGTAAAGACTGAATCGTTCCTTTCGGTAACTATCGCTCTGCTTTAACCTGCTGGAACGTCAAACACTTCACAGTAAAATCAGCAATATCTCTTTTCATTCCATCCCACAGTAATACTCCTGAAGGTCTCTTTACATCTTAGTACTGCCAGGATGAACTGAAAATAGAGAACTATGAGCTTCACATAACAACTCATTCTTAAACTGTGAATCAAAAGGCACACATAATCTCTTTACAAATCTCAGAACAAAATCATTATCAACATTAAAATCAGGCCACATACCCTTCTGAACCAACAGAACCTTTTTCTACAACTCACTGTCTTCCTTCTGTGCTTGATTAATTTTGAATGATATTGATGATTTCACTAACACCTGAAACAAAACAGAATAATTTCCTACAACAACAACATCTATGCCAATTTTCATCAAATCAAAAACCAAAGAATCTCATTCTAAAATTAACATGGTTAATGAAGTATTATTTTTTTGACTCAAAGCATCAACCACTTTATTTTCTTTCCCCAGATGATAAAGGATCGTGAAATCATAATCCTTAATTAATTCCAACCATCTCTTCTGTCTCATGTTCAAATCTTTTTGAGTGAATATATACTTCAAACTTTTGTGATCTGTATATATTTCACATTTCACTCCATACAAATGATGCCTCCAAATTTTTAAATCAAAAACAATAATAGATAATTCCAAATCATGTTTAGGGTAATATAACTCATGAGGGTTCAACTAATGAATCATAAGCAATTACCTGATCATTTTGTATAAGGACACATCCAATTCCATTCAACGAAGCATTACTGTAGATAACAAACATACCATTTATGGAAGTTAGTTACAAAACTATATCATTCACCAATCTTCTTTTCAATTCATGGAAACAATCATCACATTATTTTTTCATCATGAACATAACACCTTTTCGAGTTAACATAGTCATTGGACTAGATAACTATGCAAAACATTCAACAAACCTTCGATAATAACCCGCCGAACCAAGAAAACTATGAATCTCGATTATATTTGGGGGCCTTGGCCAATCTTCAACAACTTTCGTTTTAGTAGGATCAATAGTTATGACATTTTCTGAAACAATGTGACCAATGAAATAAATTTGTTATTACCAAAACACACACTTGATGAATTTTCCAAATAATTTCTTTTCTTAAATGGTTTTCAAGAAAACCCTTAAATGAATTTCATGTTCCTCCTTACTTTTGTAATAAAACAAAATATCATCAATGAACACAACCACAGACTTATCCAAGAACTCATGGAAAATTATATTGATAAAATCCATGAATACAGTAGGTGAATTGGTTAACCCAAAAGGCATAACTAAAAATTCATAAGGGACATTTCTAGTATGCAATGTGGTCTTTGGAATGTATTATTAATTTACTATCAACTGATGTTACCCCGACCTCAAGTCAATCTTCGAAAAATACTGAGCTCCCTGGAGATGATCAATAAAACCATCGATATGAGGGAAATGATACTTATTCTTAATAGTGATGTTATTCAAGGCTCTATAATCAATGCGAAGTCTCATTGAACCATATTTTTTTAACAAACAAGATAGGATCACCCCATGGTGATGTTCTAGGTTGAATGAAACCATTATCTAATAACTCATGTAATTACTTCTTAAAATCTAAAAGTTCATCTTGAGCCATTCGACAAGGGGGTTTTGAAATTGGCTTAGCATCAGGAACTAAGTCAATAGTAATTTCGACTTCCTGATCAGGTATAATACCAGGAAAATAATCAGGAAAAACATCAAGGTACTCATTTACCACTAGAAAATCATTAATCTGAACAGTTCCTTTGTCTTCAACAATATGTGCAAGGTAACATTCATTTCCATCTTTTACTATTTTCTCAGCATCCTAATGTGTTATCACTAACAAGGGTTCATTTTTGTATAAAAAATGAAAATCATTCTGAAAATAAACCTCATTTTCTCTATAGTCAATATTAGTATGATAAATAGAAAAACAATCCATTCAAAAAATAACATCAAACTCTACTAGAGGAAAAACAAAAAGGTTTTTAGGTAGATTCATTTTGCACACAAGGACATGAATGTTTTTATGTTTTCCTTTTGTCTCAACATTTCCTCCTTGTGTTTTTACCGTATGTTCAGTTTACGTATCATGAGATGGAATTCCGAATTTACTTGAAAGCTTATCAGAAATAAAAGAGTGTGTATACCTTGAATCAAACCACACATTGGAATAATCTGAACAAACTAACAGTGTACCTAACACAACTTAATTTGATGGCCCTACATCTGTTGAAGTAATTGCAAAGGATTTCACCACCCCTTTCTGCTTATAGATTGGCAGCTTACCTTCGGTTGAGTTCTTTGTTGGACACTGATTTGCATAATGACCCATTTCATTTAACATAAAACATTTTACTGACTGTAAATCAGATTTTGTCTTACCATTACCCTGATCTTTTACAGTGCAATTACGAGCCTTATGTACCATTCTACCACATCGGCAACACTTAAAAAATTCAAAAGACATTCCCCATCATGATTTTTACCACAAATTTCAGAAACTGTAAACTTAAGTTTCTTACCATCATACATTTTTGAAGAGTTATTCCCTTTCACCTCCCTCCTCGACCTCTTATTCTGTTGTTTGTCAAAGAATACCTGATCATCATCAAACTCCATTTCGACCTTCTCCACACAACGAACAAGTTTTTTATATCTTTTTAACTCAAGAGAATCTAAATCCCTTTGATAAATTGGCTTTAATACTTAGAAAAAACGGTTGAATTTACTATAAAGTTATCGAATGAAATTTGAAGCATACCTTGACAGTCGAGTGAATTTTTCATCATAAGCATCAACTGAGTCTTCCTCCTACCTCAAATCTAGGAATTGTTTTTCCATCCTAATAAGAACAACCTTATTAATATATTTCTCAAGAATCATACCTTTTAATTCATCCCAATCTAGAGCATTAATCTCCTCACTATCCCTGTTATTTTTCACCATCGACCACCACTGATCAGCTTCAACTTCAAAATGGTAGACAGTAAGAGTATCCTTTTGATGTTTTGAACAACCCATGACATCAAAAATTTTCTCAGTACTTTAATCCACCCTTTAGCTAGAACATGGTCAGATGATCCTCTAAATTATGGGGGATGGTGCCTCATGAAATGCTCAACTACAGACATGATACTCTGTGGTTGATCTGGCTGATCTCATACATGGATACCACCACCATTTATAGACTGATTCAACTGTTCCATCATTGTAACAAATTGTTCAGTTTCGATTCCGACCATCTCAGGTTGCGGATTTGGAAGGTTGTCTTCCTACTCATGAGGTCCCAACATATCTGCCCTATTTCCTCTGCAGAAAACCATTCTGAACCCAGATATTTCTTATGCTAAGCAACATGGTAATATGGAAATGTTATATTATTTCAATATTAACATATATTAATTTATGTATATTAATTTAACAATACCCTAATTGCTAATGTTATCTAAACTGACCTCTGATACCAACTATAATGACCTGACCATAAACATTACTTACTGTTGAATTAAATCAGTAATTCACATTTAAGATCTTTTCAGGTTTAAAGTTTTCGAGAATTAGGATATAACAATTACATCCCAAAATATTACAATGTAGACATATCTACACAGTTTCTATTTTTTTTAATATAATAAAATGTAACACCCCAGGTAAATAAATAATATGAAATTTTTACATTTATCCATATTTGTGAATAAAATATTAATATAACTATAAAGGGGACGCTATGCTCGATGGCGTACCCAATACGCAACAACGAGTTTTTTTGGGAATCTTACGCTGCACTCTAATAATAAAATAAAATTATTTTAAATTGTAGTTAATGCCTAGCTGTTGTAATGGCGGGAATGAACATAACTAACTACAAAATGATTATATATGTTTGCAAAATATTTTTAATTTTTACAATAAATGTTAGAGGATTAAAAATGTGAATGAATCCAATTTTAAGCCAAAACATTCTAAATTCTTTAAAAGGTTGATTAACCGCCTTTTGATGACGAACCTCTTTTAAATCCACTTTTTAACAATTTTATGTGTTATATTTGTCAAAATAAAATTTTTCTTTAGAACCGGGACATCAAAACTTACTTTGTGTAAAGTTTTGGTATTTTTCCGAAAAAGTTCATTTTTTAATGAATAGTGAAAAATGTTGTATTTTAATTCAAAACCACTTTTTAGTCTAATTTATTTATATGATTAGATTATCTTTTGAAATGGGTTTAAAGTTAAATTAGAATATATTTTTACCATTTAATCCAATAGTGGTCGTTGGAATTAATTTCATCTTGAAATTGGACTTAAACTAGTTTCAATCTTTTGATACTTATTGTTTCATAAAAACACGCTATTTGCTGTGACATCAGGAATTAATTATTAAATTAACTAATGTAACTTTTATGTTTTGAATTTTTTAAATAGACATCATTTTTGAATTCAGAATATCAAATATAGCTTAGGGGTAAATTTTGGTATTTTTCTGAAAAACTTCAATTTTATATGAATAGTGAAACCACTAAGTGGTAGTTAAAGAAACTGATTTTTCTTTTAAATGAAACTTTTCCACTTCTGTGATTTGATTTTCAAAAATCGAACATACATGGTTGTCATTAAGAAGTAAAATGTGGTTCAATGAGATTAAAATACTTTTTGGTGAATAGTAACTTTTAAGTTTTATTAATCGCGATTAAAGGTAATTAGTGTAATTTAAGGTAAAAATAATGTTTTAATAATATGAAATGACCTAGAAACATGTCCTAATCTTATTGGATGTGTGGTGGCCTACCAATAAAATCCATGGGACAACTTGGGGACCCCATGGAGCCACTTTGGTAGGAAAATGACATAAATAACTTTTTATTTAAAGTTAAAATAAAAATGTCACAAACATGAGTTGTTTTACTAAAAAAAATTTAAATGGGTTTATAAAAGTCATATTTTTGACTATAAATATTTATTAGAAAGCTAAAAATATTTCCTACATCATCATATTTTTTTTATAAGTTTTAGACATTATATAAATTAATTTATTTATGACACCGTGATGATGCGGTGATTACCTCATAAATGAACGATTTAAATAAAATGAAAAGATAGGGTGAAATATAGGTCTTACACGTGTCAAAAACTTATTGGATGGGTGGATTTCGAAACCTTATCACCATATACTCAAAATATATCCTTTTGGGACATTTTAAATCCGAAAAACATTTTATAATAAAGTAATATTTTATAACTTTCCAAGAGTGCCCCTCATCTCCTCTTATAAAAGGCCCCCACCTCTACCACCATACACACACCTCTCAAGCCTTTGTCTCGGCCAGAACCTGCCCATTTCAACTCTCCACATCCCTCTCTTCATCATTGAAGCCTCACTTTGGGCAGAATCATTTCCAAGGAAGCCTTTTAGCTCAAATCAAATAGAGTTATCTGATTAAAAGGTAATGTCTTCCCTTGTGTTCTTTTCTCTAATTTTGCTTCTCCAAACCCCTAAAATATTTTTATTACTTTTTTTTATAACAAAACCAGTATTTTAAATATACTAGTATGTTGTTAAAATAAGTATTTGTGCTACATTTTCACACACCTTCATCTAATGGTTAACGAACATATTGTTTCTGTGGATGGCGAATTACTACCTCACGAAACGATGATTGTTAAATAATCTTTTAACACCTTCAAAGGTGGCCATTAAGATGTCACTATATTTATAGATGATATATAATATGTTTATGTTTTACTTAAGATTATTTATTTTTTATTTATGGCATACCTTTATGGTTTCCATTATGGGTATATGTGATATCTTCATTTTAGGAAGTGCGGACTACCGCCCCCTCAAAGTGATTTGATTTGTTAATTCCATATGTGGTACGGATAAAGGATGTAATTAATGGTATTACATATGATATCCAATTGGAATTATAATATACCTTTATATCATTATTATTTTATTCCATTGAATACAAAAAAATGAAAGTAGCGTTCATGCATACATACGGCTTACCGTCTCCATGAACGGTACATTTAATTTCATATCTCCAAATGTTATGTACTATTATAAGTACATATATATAATGGATATATATATGTAATATATTACATCTAAATGATATATATCATTCTGGAATTATAATATATATATATCTCTCTTTTTTCAATTCCATTAATACGACAAAAAATGAAAGTACCGTTCATGCATACGTAAGGCCTACCGTCTCCATGAATGGTGCTTTTAATTTTTTTTACAAATGCTATGTAATAGTGTAAAATGAATATATACAGAATATATATGATACCTAAAACATCAATACTATTCTTTATATGGTTTACCTATAACTAAATGGAAAATTCTTTTCCAACAAGTTCAATTTTTACTCATGAACCGAACATCGACAAAAACGTCTAATATGAACTCACTTTATTAACCAATTATTATAACATCATAATATGTGATATGAACTGAATAATAATATTTAAAGGATTTCCTTAATAAATTATAAATTGACCAAATTTTATTATTAAGGAGATTAAAGAACGATTGAGTCATGTCAGACATGAGGTAAGGGATCCAACCTCTCTCTTTCTTTTTAAGTACTCTATTTTATGTCATTTCTTTTAAGCTCGCCTTTATTATGTTTGGGGACGTTATTTTATATTCCTCATACTGTAATTTTTATGATCATATTATGAGAGACCCTATTTGATCTCATAAATCCATTTTTGGATGTTTTAAGTGGCGCTGTTAGTCTGCCGAGTTTTCGTAAGGGATTTTTGATCTAACTTTTATTCCCGTGACATTTATGCTATGTTTGCCACCATTTCCATTGAGTGGTTAATGTACTTCCTATTATTATACTATTTGTGTAATATAATTTCGTTTATGGTTATTTAAATCTTCATTGTATGACCCTTCTTCCATGGGGTATATGTTTCCAAAGTTACCCAACTCGGTAAGCGGACCTTTCACCATCCTCTTTTTAAAAGACTTCTTTTGTTATGTATTTTAATTCACATACTATTATGTTGGGATATGTTCTTATATATCCTTATTTATGTAAATTTTATGTCCAAGTGATGAGATACCATTTTCTCTCTCATCAACTCATTTTCTGAATTTGAAAATGACGCCGTTAGGCTATCAGATTTCTATAAGGGAACTTCTTAACCAACTTTCAATTCTTTGGGTTAAACCTCTACTTCTTGATTTTATTATTCCAAGATTATGTGTGGAATATCTATGTTGTAATTTCCACAAACCTTTGTGTAGATATATTATTTCTACACATAATCATCTCATTGATAAATT
The DNA here is from genome assembly GCA_963277665.1 of Viscum album. NCBI lineage: Eukaryota > Viridiplantae > Streptophyta > Magnoliopsida > Santalales > Viscaceae > Viscum > Viscum album. The sequence goes on from OY728126.1 coordinate 536,510,457, forward strand.
CTTATGAACTTGTATGGGAAATAATAACCCAATCTCATTTCATTGAGGTAAATACATATGTCATTGGTTTTGTTTTTCCATGATTATGTGTGAATGACCTTTGATTGTTTCACACTTAATATCCACTTATATTTGGTGTATTTATATTTCTTACACATAATTATGTGATAGAGTTTCCTTAATTTAAGGATACCATCTTTATAATGGATTTTATCTCAATTTACATTTCCATTGACACTTCATTGTTGTTATGCACCAATTCACTCTTCTATGGTGTATATTATATCATGAATCCCTTTATTCTCATGATATTATAAAGCTCAGATTAATTGTTATTCAACAATTATTTGTATTCATGTGTCTCTCATTTTGTTGAAAACTCATTAACAAAAATATCATTTTAAATGTTTTAAAGATTCGGTATTCTAAATCTTTATCTTTAATGTACATGTTTTCAAAATGGTTTTCAGTATTTATTTATATGGACATTAATGTTTTAAAATTTTAATTCCATTAAGAACCTCAAAGTGGTATGGGACACTTTGATTCAAAAATCTCTTTTAAATGGGTTTTTAAAATGGATTGATTAATTCAATATCTTGGAATTACTTATTGTGATTGCAAATGAAATTTTGTTATTAAAATGTTTATATTTTCATAATTTTATGTGTAATGATGGTACTTGGACATTTTACGTGTGATTATGTGATAAACCATATGACGGGTGGTGCCGTGAATACCAGGACAGGTGGTTACGTTATAACCTCCAATGCATTGGGTATGGAAGTTGGCCGTATGGCTATTCCATTAAGTATGTGTGGAAGTCGACCGCATGGTTATTCCATTTATGTATGTCTATCTCCCAAGTTACCTTTATATGTTATGTGTTTTTTATATGGGTTTTAAGGTAATCTTTTGGTTACAAAAGGGTAAGTAATGGTTTTTTATTCCATGAATAGTTTTTACTACTTCATAAAGGTGAAAAGTATTACTTTGGTAAAGTATTAATTTTTTACCTATTGTTTTGAAAAAACTAATAGTTTTCTTTCTTTGGGTATCCTTTACTAGGCTTTTTATGCTCATCCCAAGTTTTTGAAATGTTTTCCACGGGACTTAAGGATGAATAGGTTCAAGGATGGGTTCAAGGAAAGACATGCTATCTAAAACATGGAACTAGACATGTTTCTTTTTAAGAGTTTTTTTTATTATTTTATGGAAACATAGTAGAAGTGTCTACTATGTAATCTTTTGAGATTTAATAGTTATGACATAATTCTCTAAAACTCTAAACCTAAAAATATCCTCTATGTGAATTATTCATTTAATTCATGATTAAGTATGTTTTAAGGTCGGGGCCTTATATAAAAACACTTGAAAAAAAGAGTCATGTCTTGTTCCAGGTTTTAGACAACATGACTTTTCCTTGATCCCATCATTGACCCTATTCATCTTTAAGTCTTGTGAAAAAATTTCAAAACATGGGATTAATATAAAAAGCTCAGTAAGGGTTATAAAACAAAGAATGAAATCTTTTGTTCATAAATACAAAAAAAACATTAAATGATTTACTTACCTCCTGAAATCATAATATTTATGATAGAAACATAGAAATCATTAATCATATAGGTAACTTGTGGCATCCATATCTTACTTACATTGTAGCTATCATAGCTACATATGGAGTTACTTTAAAATACCCATCACAATATATTCTCTAAATATCTTAGGAGAAACATTCATGTTTACCTCCATCACGTTACCCAATGTATTAGAGAGCTATCTCAGGCTCACCCACCCTAGGTTTATCACGGAACCACCCATATACCTGAATAATGCCCAAGATCCATTACATGATCATAACACATAACATAAGCATAAAGGAAAGATAACATTTTCACATTGTAATAAAAAATATCATTTCAAGATATTGAAATAATAAATCCATTCTCAAAATCATTTTCAATAACAAAATACGTTAAAAGAGTATATAGAATTTATTTTTCCATTTAAAAACATTACGTCTTGTTAAAGAACCCAAAGATCAAATAATACTCGCAGCGACGGAAGGTCGTTGTCACCGCTTACGTTAAAAAAACACTCCTTTTTGTTATTTAGTAAAATGATTTGTATAAAAATATTCCCATTGAATATAATTAAAAGTAAAATGTGTTTATAAACCGTATAAAATAAATTCGTGTATAAAACTAAAAATGCCTCAATTAAAGGAGATTGAGACGAAGTCCCTAACCTTGTGTCCGACTTGACTCGATCGTCCTTTAATCACCGGAATAATAAACTAAAGTTAACATATAAATTCTTAAGAACCTTTTTCAAGTTTATTATTCCAATTATATCACTTATTACAATGTTATAAACATTATGTAATCATTTAAATTAATAACATTCATTTTGTCCATATTTGGTACTTGAGTAAAAAATGAACACATTATATTTGCAAGTTGTCCATGTGGTCAATAGTCCATTATATCCAGAATTATATTAAGGATTTAGATATCATATATATCATATATATCCAGTAAATACTTGTTTTTATAATAGTTCATATCATTTTTTGGTAAGAAATGAAATGCACCGTTCAGGGAGACGGTAAGTCGTATGTACGCATGAACGCTACTTTAATTTCCATTTCTTATTTTAATGGAATTAATACATAATGATACATAGTTATATTTTAATTATAGTATAATATCAAATATAATATCATTAACTCTATCCTTTATATATCCCACATAAGGCATTAACGAGTCACATCACCATAAGGGGGTGGTAGTCCGTACTACCTCAAAGAGATTATCGTATTTACCCACTATGGAAACAATAATGTCTTGATATAATTGGGAAGTACAGATGAATAATAAATCATAAAAAAATATATATCATATATAAATACATTTCCATCATAATGGACACCATGAGAGGTGGTACGATGTATTTGAACAATCATCGTTTCGTGAGGCATTAGTTTTCCATTCACAGAAACATTATGTTCTTCATCCATTAGATGTTGGTGTGTTTATGTGTAGTTCTAATCCTACTCATAACAACATAATAGTATATTGAGGATACTGGTGTTGTTACAAAATAAAATAATAAAAAGATTTTAGGGGTTCGATAAGTAAAATAAAAGAAAACAATTTGAGAGAAACAATTATCTTTAATTTGGGAAACTCCCTTTGGATTGAACCAAAGGACTTCTTGAAGTGCATTATTCCTAAGTTAAGGCTTCTAAGAGGAGTAAAGGGATGTTGGGAGATTAATTGGTCAGATTTTGGACGAGCCAAATGGCTTGACAGGTGTGTGGAATTGTTTACAAGTGGTCTCCTTTTATAAGGGAGAGGAGGGGCTCTTTAAGAAAGTGTGAAAACATTATTTTATTATATAATGATATTTGGTTTATAAAGGAAAAAAATTCATTATAGTAAATTTTAATATGACTCATTGTCTAAATAAAGTCATCCAATCAGAATTGGAAATGTTTTGGATAATATTTTAATCATTATAATCTTATTTATTTTAATCATTTATTAATGAGGTAAATACAACCTCCTTATTGTGTCGTGAATAATTTAATTTATTCGATGTATAAATATTATAAAACAAGTACTAACATGTAGGAATTCTTTTTATATTTTTAATAAATATTTATATGCAAAAATATAATTTATATAACCCCTTATAAAAATTAATTTACTAAAAGTTATTTGCTTTTGTCATATTTTACTTTACTTTAAGTCAATTATTCTAAATTGTCATTATCACTCCCAAGTGTCTCAATGGTGTTTGAAAATCTACCCAAAGACACCCATGGTCGTAAATGACTCAACCAATAAGGTTTGGGAAAGTGTTAAGATAATTTTGAATTATTATAATATTCTTTTAACCTTAAATTTCCCTTTTTACCTTTAATCGCGGTAAATAAAAGTCAAAAGTTTCTATTCACCAAAAGTTATTTTCATCTTATTGAATTGTATTTTACTTCTTCATAACAACCTTGTATGTAGAATTTTAGAAATTTAATTTACAGAAGTGGTAAAATTTCATTTAAATGAAAAAGTCAGTTTTTTTAACTACCACTAAGTGGTTTCAATATTCATCAAAAATTAAGGTTTTTCAGAAAAATACCAAAAAATCACCCTAAGATATATTTGATATTCCGAATTCAAAAATGATTTATATTTTTCCAAATTCAAATCATATAAATAGAATTAAGTAATTTAAAAACTAATTCCTATTGTTCAAATAAGGAGCGTGTTTTTATGAAATAATAACAATTAAAAGATTGACACTTATTTATGTTCAATTTCAATGAGAAATTAATTTCAATGACCAAAATTGGATTAAATGATAAAAATATATTTTAATTACACATTAAAAACAATGAAATATATAATCTAACCATATAAATTAATTATATTAAAACAAATTTTTGAATTAAAATACAATATTTTTACTATTCAATAAAAATGAACTTTATCGCAAAAAATTCAAAAGAATTTCACAAATAAAATTTTGATGTCCCCATTCTGAAAAGTTATTTTATTTGGTAATATATAATGTATTAATGTAATTAGAACTATATTTAAAGAGGGTTCGCCATTAAATGGTGATAAATCGGCCTTTTAATGTAAATTATGCTTAAAATTGGATTCATTCACATTTTAAGCCTCTAAATTTCTATTGGATAACATAAATACATTTAAAAATCATGTATAATCATATGGTAGTTAGTTTCATTCATTCCTTCCAATACAACGGTTAAGAGTTAACTACCATTTCAAATATTAATATATTATTATTAGCATGCCACGTAAGGTTTCAAAGATACTCATTGATACGTATTGGGTACGCTATCGAACATAGAAACCAATTTAAAGTAAAAATAATATTTAATTTACTATTATTAATAAATATTAAATATGTCTTATAATTCATTTACCTAGGATGTGACACTCAAAATCAAATATCAATTTTATATTCATTTTATGTTTCCTAAAAATAAAAAAAATGATAAGAATAAATATCATTACAAAATTTCTTGAATGTTCTACAAAAAAATAATATGAGTATTGAAACCAATATATAAAATTATTTTTATGATGTTTTTCAACAGTACTATAGGCAATTTTTTATTCATTTTCATATGATCATCACATAGTATACACAAAAAATAATTTAAATAAATGTATCTATTATAATTTTATTTTAAATGTAGTACAGAAAAAAAAGATTAATTTCATCACAATTCATCAAAACATATGTATCATCTCTATGCAGTTATTCATATAAAAACCATCATTCATGATAACCATCAAACAAAGATCGAGAATATTAAAAACTGACAATTTAGGGATTATTAAATCATCATTAGTATCCTCATGGTGACCCATATAATTATTTTTTGAAAGATATTTTGATTGAAAATAATAAGAGTAGAAATTTGAAATCTCCCCCTCAGAGTAACCATTTCAATTAACATTGAAACTAATTAATTCTTATGTAGTTTATTATATAATTTATTAATACATATTTAAAATAGGTAAGTCTATAACAATTTTAACATACCTCCACATTAATCTTCAAACAATAGTTGAAATGATAAATTTTTTATTCAGTCAAAGATGGGGATGGGTTTCTTTTGTACAATTTATATAAAACTAAAACATCATGTTCTTGAAACATAATTAATGCGTCATAATAAATTTTTTACACAATTATAATGGAATAAATATGATATTATGGTAATCATAACCCATATTGAATAATTCAAAATCACCCTATGATAAACAGGTAGTAATATTTCCTTTATTGAATGGATGTAAGGACTTATTAAACTAGTCATATTCCCATTTTTAATGCCAGAAAACAAATTATAAGAATACAAATATTTTTACTATAATCTATAATATATTCAAAAAATAATAAAATAAATTATTTAAAATGTGTGTATGATGGTTTTCGATTTATTAAAATTTGTGATATTTTAATTTCAAATAATTGATGTTCATGACTTCTGTAAATTAGGGAAAAAACTAAAATGAATTTATATGATATTTGGTTTTACCCGATATCTCTAACATAGTATAAAATATGTAATTAACTAATAATTATTAAATATTAATTACATCTAAATGAGATGAATCAATAAATCATTTTAATATAGAAGTCCCCAAAAATACATCACTTTATCTTATAATTATATCTCCCAAAAACATTTATTTTTTATTCATTTATGGTTTTCCAAAAGTAATAACAGGTAATGAAGGGATGATATATTTTACATGAATTGATGAGAGCACTTTTGAAGGTTTGTTTCATTCAATTCTATAATTTATAAAATTATTTATATTCTATCAAAAGTGGTAATCCATAAGAAGAAATCTCTGATGATTGGAAAAATAAATAGAGTTTCTCACATTTATGAGATAAATTTTGTTTCTCATCCACGCATTATAAAAATTCTTTTTGACCATGTGTATTAGATACAGATAACATACCATATGTTCAAAATCCACTAATCAACGACACTAATGAAACCTGTAGTGTAAAATTATAATCTAAAAATATATCAAACATAGTTCTGTATTTGTTCCATAATAAAATTAACTCATCAACTAATATCCTCAAATAAACATCGATATTATTCATAGGATGTCTTCGAAGTAATATATGAATATATATATAGTTGATTCTTCAGCATAAAAGGTCACATATTCTACAAAGTAATGAAAAAAATTCCAAAAGAATATTAAATAATATTAGAACCATGTGGACCAAAACCTATAGTGGAATGACCCAAACATATTTTAAGAGGATATGATATAAAATAATGATAAATTAGATAAATGTTTTTCCTTGAATCACTATAAAATAAGTGATTTAATAATTTATATATCAACTTATTTAATTTATTCCATGTATTCATTCCAACTATGATTCATGACATTAACAAACACTATAAACCAGGTGTAACTGAAAATACCCCTATTGTTTCAAAAGAAATCCAGATATCCCTTATTATGCCTCTTTATTTTTTTATTCTCTAAATGTTGTAAAATTATCTAATGATTCATAATAAAAATTATATATTATTCATCCATTTGAACTTGGATGGATCTTTTGATAACAAAGACACAAATTATGGAACAAACTCTTAATTTCATTGGGACTTACAAGTAATTTGTTTTTTTTTTCAGAAATGATAGTTTAACAGAAAATAATATTTCATTGAAGAAAATATTTGATATACAAAAAGAACATCTAATATTCATTATTTTTGTAACAGTATCACATTTCTTCATCTGGAATCTTATATATAAGATCACCTTAATAGAATTAAAGAAATTAAAATTAAAAATGTTATGATTTAGGATTTGGAATACCATTTTGAGTTACTGTTTCCTGAATAGATAGACCATAATCCTCTTGTTCTAAATTCATAAATGATGGATCTAAAATAAAAAACAAACGAATTTATACATAATTATATTCACTATATTGATTCCAAAAAATATAATCTTTTAAAATTAAAAAACATAGTATAGGAACTTCAACATTTTCTACAACTGGAATCTCTTAAGATCAGATTTATTATATTGACATTTAATTTTTCCTTTATAGATAATTTCTAAATTCAATGATGTAAATGACATAAATATTTCAATACCCTTAACATCGATAGAATCTAATCCAAATCACTTTGTCTTTTATGAAATGATTTAGCCAATCAGGATAATGTAATAAAAACATGGTTCTACAAGAGTTTAATGTTATCAAAATAAATAATATAAACAATTATTTTTATTTCACATTATGTGTAAGAACCCGAACCTCTTTTTAGGTATGTTTTCTTATTTTTTGGAGTTTTTGAAAAAAATGAATTTTCTGGATATTTCAGAACTACACGCGGTGTACTTTCTGAGTACATGCTGTGTACTCTATTCTGGCTCAAAGCCATGTGTTGGCCATGTCCGAGCCACACACATGGTGTGTAAGGTTGAGGTGGAGGCCGGTTATTTAAGAGCACGGGAAAAATTAGAATTGCACGCCGTGTACTCTAAAAGTACAAGTCTTGTACTTTATTTTTTTCATAAAATGGACCGGGGTCTCATCTGACCCCCATATTCACCTTCTTCTCCATTTTTCGGCCATCCGAAGCGACCCGTATGACCAGATCTTTGACAGACGACAGCCTCGCCGCCCGTTCTCCGAATCGAGCACGGTCAGTTGCATTAGAAGCGCAGCGGTGAGTTCTTCCATCTAATTTAGCCTTGTTTCTTGATTCCTATTGGTTTCCATGTTATTGTGGGATGAAATTTTTGTTCATTTTCTCAGATCTACGTCATTCTAAGGAGAATCCGTCACCGAGGTTCACGTATATCGATCTCCTAGGAACGAGGTAGGTGGTTTGTTCCTTTTTGTAGAAAGTGTTTGAGTATTTTGTGCCAATTCCACCAATACCCTTGAACGGGGTGTTGCATGTTTCCTATTTTGCCCTTGTTTCTTGCCTGATTTTCTTGATTTCTTTATTAGAGGTTATTTCTTGTGATTAGAGTATTTTGTTTGTGCTCAGTTTGCTTTTCCATGATTTTTCTGCCTGTTTGGTGTTTGCTAGTTGCCATGCCAAGTCGTAGGATAGTGGAACTGTTGATTTATTTTACTGTGGAGCCGTATTTGAAAGCCAAGTAGTTATTTAGGTTAAATTGGATGATACACACGCGCTGAGCATGTTTAGTTACTTAGGACTATGAGAACCTGGAGTATCAGACCAAATGGAGAATTGACGGAAAGGATTCTCCAGAGTGTATTTTAAATCACGATGCGAGACCAAGTGGAGAATTGATGGGAGGGCTTCTCCAGAGAGCCTTTTAATGACGACGCAATCTATAGGGGGAATTGACGTTGAGTGCTTCCCCAGAGAGCCTTTAGCACAATATGAGACTATATGGGGAATTGACGGTGAGTGCTTCCCCAGAGAGTCTGCTTAATTACGTAGCTGAACCAGAGGGGTGAGATTGTGTTTCCCTCCCAAAGGGTTTATAGTACATAGAAGTTGAACCATAGGGGTTAGAATGTTAGAGATACCCAGGGTTTACCTATTTACTTCTTGTTGTTGACTGCTTACTTGTGTGCCTTACTTGTTAGAGCTGTGGATTGTAGCTCTTTGATATTTTCTGTTTACTGCTTCTTGTTTTAGTACTGCCATGTATTCATTGACTATTAGGTAGAGATCTTTGGGTTATTACCTACTGGGATTGTATCTCTCACCCTGTTTGGGCCATGCTTTTGGGCCCAAGCAGACTATGTTGCTGCAGGTATAGATAAGGGAAAGTGCCCTTCTACTTCAGGATCATGATTGCACCGGGAGCTGTGGAGCATGGGACCGAGCCGTGGCTCATGATGCTGAGGAGCATACTTTTTTTCCTTTTGCGCTTGGTTTTAGTTGTATTTCATCATGTTCTTGTATTTGTTGTTTTCCTTAGATACTTGTACCTGCTGCATCTTTGTCATCATAGTTATATATCTACATTGCTTCCGCTGTTTGGTTTCTGTTGTTGTGCATATTGTTACTGCTTTCGCTGTTTATTGTTGTTTTCTTACCTTGTGTACCTTACCAAATGAAGGCATAGTCTCCACACTGACTCACCTAGGCCCTCGCTGCTAGTCGGCAGCCTCTGGAATTCGAGGAAATGCGCTTGAGGTCATGTGGCGAATCGGGTACAGGGCACCAGTGGAGGGGCTTCGGACTCGGGATGTTACAAAGTGGTATCACATGAGTTATTTTCTCTTGCTTTACTATTTGGAGACTTTAGCCAGGGATAGGACGGATTAGGTACTTGGTATTAAGCTATGCTCGGGAGTAGCTAACCTGTGTACAGGGAAAGGCCATACTAACTCGTTAAATTATAGTTTTCTGGTTTTGAGTTTTATAGTTGATATGTTTTTACCTAGAGTGATTCACATGACTTGTGCGGTTATTGTTTTCATATTTCGGTTCTATTTCTGTCACAACCCGATGAGATGGGGGTATTCCATCTCATGCATCATATAGGCACTTGTAGAAATCACATGTCATGAATTCTTGCCATGCCATCATGGGTGCATTTGCGATTTCATGCTGTTGTGATAGACTTTGTGTAGATTATGCATGCTATTTTGATAGTTGCATGATATATTCTATGCTTCTATGTTAGAAAACTATTGTTCTATTTCCACCTTAGAATGAATGACAATTCTTTGTTCTTGAGGTGTTATGGGCCTTCATGAATTGGAATTTGGCATCTTTTCCCTCATTTTTGGTGTTTCTGGAATTCTGCGCAGTTTCTGAGCTACTGCCCAGAAAAACCCAGAATACACGGCGTGTACTTCTCGGGAACACGCCGTGTAGTTTTCAGGCCATGTCACTGACTGTGTGAGAAGACCACGATGTCGTAGGAGTAACTTCGTGAACACGACGTGTACCATTGGTAAACGTTGTGTGAGTTCGGAGCCGTGTACACTTTCGTGTCACTAACAACACGAGATGGGGAAGCTAGGGTAGAACACGCCGTGTCCGTAGGGAACACATCGTGTAGTCCTGTCTAGGTACCCGTCCGTGTCACGAACAACACGGGTTGGTGTGACCTTCTTTTTCACATGCCGTGTTTGTTCGGATCACACCGTGTAGTCTTGCCCAGGTACCCAGCCGTGTCACGAACAACACGGGAAGGTGTCGCCTTCGCCTATGCATGCCGTGCTTGTTCGGAGCACACCGTGTAAGGTCTATCCATGTAGACGGCCATGTACTCAACAACACGGACCGCCGGAGCCTTGTCTACTGCACGCCGTGTTTGTTTCGAACACGCCGTGTAGTCTCGGGTTGATTCGGATCGTGTGGTTAGCCGTGTAAGGATGCTCGGGAAGGGAAATTATTTTCAAGTACAGGCAGTGTGTGGGGGACAACACGCCGTATTGTTTTTAGTGTACACGACATGTAGGGAAAGAGTACACGCCCCTTTCAGTGGTTCCAAAAGACACACCGTGTAGATTTATACACGCCGTGTAAACGTGTTTTGCAATCTTGTGTTTTTTCTTCCCATGTTCTTGTTTTGTAATCTTGTGTTCTCTGTCCTTGTTTTCTTGATCTAAGGCATGCTTTTGATATTTCAGAGCTATGCCTCATAGACATCCTCCGGTCGTACGTCTGTCGTCACGTAGTGATCAGATGCCAGACATGGCTGATCAAGGAGTTCCTATCGATCCCCCAGCCAAGCAAGCCTTGGCACCGGTTTTTGTACCAGTTGCAGGCACTGATGCGTAGTTCAGGGAAGGATTCATGAGGATGATTCAGGCCTTCCAGGGAGCACCACCTCCTACCTCGTCTACGGCAGACATGACACGGGTTTTCCAACAGCAAAATCCTCCCATGTTATCGGGGGAGGGAGGACCTCAGGCTGCAGAGTCATGGCTGGGAGCCATGCTGACTATATTCGAGCATCTGGAGATGCCTCCAGAGAGGTGGGTCAAGCTCTCCACCTACATGCTCCGAGACTCCGCCAAGAGGTGGTGGAACGTGATCTCACAGGCGGGTCAATAGCATGTTATGACTTGGGAGGAGTTCCAGCGCGTGTTTTATGACTACTTTTACCCAGAGACCCTGAAGGGCCGATCGAGCCCGTGTGTTCATGAGCTTGGAGCAGGGTACTCTATATGTCATGGAGTATTCCTCTCGTTTCACTGAGCTGCAGTGTCGTACACCCCTTCGGGATAGGAGTGGGGTGTTCTTGGCAAGGATGTTTGAGGATGGACTCAGGAGGGAGATTTGCTCACAGGCGAACATATTCCAGCTGACTTCCATTACTTCCATTGTCAACCAGGCACTGATTGTGGAGCACGATCTGAGAGACGCTAGAGCTGTGAGTCAGGGCGGTTCTGCTTCCAGAGCTAGCTGTCTTTCAGATGACAGCAAGAAGCGGCGTAGGGAGCCTACGCGCGGTGATTCGGGGAAGTGAGACTCATCATCAGGAAGCCATGTGACATGATACCAGTGTGGCCGGACAGGGCACACGAGGCCGCAGTGCCAGAGAGACCCCGTGGATTGCCGATCTTGCAGCAAGTTGGGTCACCTTCAGCGTTTCTGCCTGTTTTTTCCACAAGCAGCAGGTGACCGGGGTTCTTCCATGACTCCTCATTCATGAGCATCCCCACTAGTCTCTCACCAGTCTGGGAACTGGAGTTCTTCCAACCGTTCGTGGTAAGGTGGAGGTCGAGGCCGTGGAGGTCAGCCACCAGTCCCTCTACACCAGCAGGGAGGTTCAGCTCAGAGTGGTCAGTTAGGGGCGCAGGGCCGCAGTGCAGACCAGTCTTTCACCGTGGAGCATACTTATCATGAGCAGGATCTCAACCCTTCTACTATTCGAGGTACGATTTTAGTAGCCTCAGTTTTATCTTCAGCCCTTTTCGATACTGGTGCTATTCATAGTTTTATCTCTGTTGATGTTTTAGAGATCCTTGTACTCTGCATCTTTTCTTCTGCCGACTCGTTGACACTAGAAACACCTTTGGAAATTAGGACATCTAGTGTACGTTAGTGTAGAGAGTGCCCTCTCGAGGTTGCAGGGTATCACTTCTTATAGGATCTCTATGTCCTAGAGATGACAAGATATGATGTCATCCTTGGCATGGATAGGTTGATTTCCTTTCAGACACTCATCGACTACTATCGCTGCACAGTCAGTTTCATCTCACCAGAAGGTGAATGTTTCCTTCATAGAGGCGAATAGGACGTTCGGGCGAGTCGGACGGGACTCGAGCATCTTGGGCTAAGAGGGGTGACAGCCCAGATTGCTAGTCTTTATCTGGATGACCAGGGGACTCCACAATTGGATTTTCCTCCAGTGGTAGATCGCTTCAAGGATTTCTCCCTAGAGGACTATTTAGGTTTGCCTACAGAGCGTGAGGTGTACTTTTCTATTGAGCTCATGCTAGGAGAGGCTCCGGTGTCCATTCCTCCATATAGGATGGCCACACCTGAGTTGCACGAGCTCAAGAAGTAGTTGGAGGAGCTACAGGCTAAGGGTTTCGTTCGTCCCAGTACTTCTCCTTGGGGTTTGCCTGTTCTGTTTGCGAAAAAGGCAGATGGTACCCTTCGGGTTTTTGTGGATTATCAGAAGCTGAACCAGTTGACAATCAAGAACCGATATCCTTTGACGAGGATTGATGTCCTTTTCAATCAGATTAGAGGAGCCCGGTTGTTCTTGAAGATCGACATGAGGTTCGGTTATCATCAGTTGCGTGTTAGTCCATCAGATATTCCTATGACAGCCTTCAAGAGCAGGTATGGTCTATACGAGTATACAGTCATGCCCTTCAGCCTCACGAACGTGCCTGTAGTTTTCATGGAACTGATGAACTGAGTGTTCCATCCTTACTTGGACTCCTTCTTCGTGGTCTTCGTGGATGATATCTTGGTGTACTCTCACACTCGACATGACCATGCCACACATCTTGATATCGTTCTGAGTATACTGAGAGAGCATCGAATTTATGCTAAACTCTCGAAGTGCCACTTCTGGATGGACCAGATTCACATCTTGGGTCACGTCATCTCAGAGGAAGGAGTATCAGTGGACCCATAGAAAGTGAGAGCTGTAGTTTCATGGGAGAAGCCAAAGAACGTTTTTTGTGGTACAGAGCTTCCTAGGGCTAGATGGATAATACAAACACTTCATTCAAGACTTTTCTCATCTAGCAGCACTTTTGACAGGTCTGACCAAGAAGGGGGTGAATTTCTTATGGTCAGATTCTTGTGTGTTATCCTTTCAAGAGCTGAATGGAAGGTTGACGTCAGCACCGATACTAGTATTACCAGAGCCAGGAAAGAGCTACACTGTTTACTTTGATGCTTTGGGTATCGGGGTGGGAGTTGTGCTTATGTAGGGAGATGGAGTCATTGCGTACGGGTCTCGACAGTTGAGGCCACATGAGAGGAACTACCCTACGCACGATCTAGAGTTGGCAGCTATTGTTCATGCCTTGTGTTGTTGGAGACACTATCTTCTGGGAGAGAAATTTTTTGTCTTCACTGACCACAAGAGTGTCAGGTATATTTTCACTCAGCGTGATCTTAATCTGAGGCAGCGGAGGTGTGTCGAGTATCTTCAGTCTTTTGATTTGGAGCTTGCCTATACACCGGGAAAGGGCAATGCTGTGGTTGATTCTTTGAGCAGTAGAACTCAAATTCTGGCAGTTCAGGAGGCTAGTAGTGAGTGAAAACTGATGGCTCCGTTCTCTGATATGCATCTGGAGGTGCATGACAGATGGGGACATACTTTTCTATCTTCTGTAGTTGTTACCTCCATGCTACTTGATCGGGTACAGATGAGGCAGCTATCAGACTCGGAAGGCTTAGTTCTGCAGGAGAGTGTGTCAGGAGGGGACCCTCTTCCTGGATGGACAGTGGGCGAGGATGAGATCTTGCATTTCCAAGGACGCGTATGGGTGCCAGCAGACATATGCAAGGAGCTGATACGAGATTTCCATTCCTCAGTTTGGGCAGTTCATCTTGGCGTCACCAAGATGTATCGGGATCTTCATCGCCAGTACTGGAGGCCAGGTATGAAGAAGGATGTTGCTGTTTTTGTCTTGAGGTGTTCTACTTGTTAGCATGTAAAAGCAGAGCATCAACGACGAACAAGCCTTTTACAAAAGTTACCCATTCCGGAGTGGAAGTGGAACGATGTTGCGATGGACATCGTGACCGGGTTGCCGAGGACACCTCGGCAAAATGATGCAATTTGGTTTGTCATCGACAGACTTATGAAGGTTGCTCACTTCTTGCCGATCAAGGAGACCTTCACTGTCGATGATCTGGGACGACTTTACATCAGAGAGATTGTGTGTCTGCACGGATTTCCGTGCTCTATTGTTTTAGACATAGATGTGCGCTTCACCTCTCGGTTCTGGCAGGGATTTCAGAAGGCCCTGGGTACACAGGTACTTTTGAGTACAACATACCATCCCCAGACTGATGGCCAGTGTGAGCGCACGATCTAGGTGCTTGAGGATATGCTCTGATATTGAATCATTGACTTTGGCGGTTCTTGGGAGAAGCATATTCCTCTGGTGGAGTTGCTTAGAACAACAGTTTCTAGGCGACCATCTAGATGGACCCATACGATGCTTTGTACGGTAGGCCATGCTGATCACCCTTATGCTGGCTGGAGGCAGGAGAGGTAGCTTTGCTGGGACCTCGTCTTGTTCAAGAGACTTCAGAGCAGATAGAGCTGATTCGGAAGAGGATGGCTACAACGCATTCTCAGCAGAAGTCTTATGCTGATCAGTGGAGATGACCTCTGG
Organism: Viscum album; assembly: GCA_963277665.1. NCBI lineage: Eukaryota > Viridiplantae > Streptophyta > Magnoliopsida > Santalales > Viscaceae > Viscum > Viscum album. Next base: position 536,525,811 of record OY728126.1, read on the forward strand.
AGTTCGAGGTCGGTGATCAGGTCTTCCTACGTGTCGCACCGAGGTTGGGTCACAAAAGGGTTCGGAGATAGGTTAAGCTCTCACCGTGGTACGTTGGGCCATTTGAGGTTTTGGAGAGAGTGTGGTCGGTTTCCTATAGGTTGCAGCTACCTCAGAGGTATCAGGCCATGCACGACGTCTTCCACATCTCTCAGCTCTAATGCTACTTTTCAGACTCGTCTCATGTATTTCATCCCGAGGAAGTCGAGCTTGAAGCAGATGCGTCGTTCGAGGAGCATCCTATCCGGATTGTCGATCATAGTACAAAGGTTCTCTGTGGGCGATCGGTTCCTCTGGTACGAGTGCTACGGCAGCATGGACCAGTACAGGACGAGACCTGGGAGAGGGAGGCTGATGTTCGATCGCAGTGGTCGGAGCTGTTTGGGGTTTCTCCTTCTCCGCCTCATTAGGGAAACTCGTCGATAACTTTCATTAAGGGGGGAAGTTTGTAAGAACCCGGACCCCTTTTTAGGTATGTTTTCTCTATTTTTTTCTGGAGTTTTTGAGAAAAAAATGAATTTTTTGGAAATTTCAGAAGTACACGCCGTGTACTTTCTGAGTACACGCCGTGTACTATATTCCGGCTTGAAGTCATGTGTTGGCCATGTCCGGGCCACACACACTGTGTGTAAGGCTGAGGTGGAGGCCGGTTATTTCAGAGTACACATCGTGTATTTTTTTTATGAAACAGACCGGGGTCGCATCTAACCCTCATATTCACCTTCTTTTCCAGTTTTCGGCCGTCCGAAGTGACCTGTATGCCCAGATCTTTAACGAACGACCACCTCACCATCCGTTCTCCGATTAGAGCACGGCCAGTTGTGTTGGAAGTGCAGCGGTGAGTTCTTCCTTCTGCTTTAGCCTTGTTTCTCGATTCCTCCTGGTTTCCAAGTTATCATGGGATAAATATTTTGTGTGTTTTCTCATATCTATGTCGTTCTAAGGAGAATCTGTAACCGAATTTCACGTATATAGACCTCCTAGGATTGAGGTAGGTGGTTTGTGACTTTTTGTATAAATTATTTGAGTTTTTTGTGCAAATTCCACCAATACCCTTGAACGGGGTGTTGCGTGTTTCCTGTTTTGCCCTTGTTTCTTTCCTGCATTGCTTGATTTCTTTAGTAGAGGTTATTGTTTGTGATTAGAGTATTTTTTTATTCTTAGTTTTCTTTTCCATGCTTGTTTTTCCTGTTTGGCATTTGCCAGTTGCCATGCATAGTCGTAGGATAGTGGAACTGTTTATTTAATTTACTATGGAGCCGTAGTTGATAGCCAAGTAGTTCATGAGGTTTACATGGATTATACACACGCTTTGAGCATGTTTAGTTACTCAAGACTCTGAGAACCTAGAGTAGAAGACCAAAGGGAGAATTTAAGGAAGGGCTTCTCCAGAGTGTCTTTTAAATCACGATGCGAGACCAAGTAGAGAATTGAAGGAAGGGCTTCTTCAGAGAGTCTTTTAATTACGACGCGGGATATAGGGGTAATTGACGTTGAGTGCTTCCCCAGAGATCCTTTTGCATGATACGAGACTATAGGGGGTAATTGACGGTAAGTGCTTCCCTAGAGAGTCTGCTTAATTACGTAGCTGAACCAGAGGGTGAGACTGTGTGTGCCTCCCAGAGGGTTGTTAGTACTTAGAGGTTAAACCATAGGGGTTAGACTGTGAGAGATACCCAAGGGGTTACCTGTTTACTTCTTGTTGTTGACTGTTTACATGTGTGCCTTACTTGTTAGAGCTATGGATTGTAGCTATTTGTGCTTTTTTGTTTACTGCTTCTTGTTTTAGTACTACCATGTATTCATTGACTATTAGGCACAGATCTTTGGTTGATTTCCAACTGGGATTGTATCTCACACCCTGTTTGGGCCATGCTTTTGGGCCCAAGCATACTATGTTGCTGCAGGTATAGATAAGGGTAAGCGCCCTTCTACTTCAGGATCTTGATTGCACCGGGAGCTGGGGAGCATGAGACCGAGCCGTGGATCGCAATGCTGAGGAGCTTACTTTGTTTTCTTTTGTGCTTGTTTTCAGTTGTATTTTAGCACGTTGTTGTGTTTGCTGTTTTCCATAGATACTTGTACCTGCTGCATCTTTTTCATCATAGTTATATATCTACATTGCTTTTGCTATTTGGTTTCTGCTTTTGTGCATGTTGTTACTTCTTCCGCTATTTATTGTTGTTTTCTTACCATGTGTACCTTGCCGGATGAGGTCATAGTTTCCCCCACCGACTCACCAAGGCCCTCGCTGCAAGTCGGCAGCCTCTGGAGTTCGGGGAAACACGCTTGAGGTCATGTGGCGAATCAGGTACGAGGTACTAGTGGAGGGGCTCTGGACTGAGGACATTAAATTTTGACTAACTAAAATTTATCATAATTTTTAAACACCAAGAAATATGCTATTAAATATTTTTAGGGTGAGACCCTATGATAGCATCAGATTTTGAGGGCCATAGAGGATCGGTGGAAATAAAATAAAAATATTAAATATATTACATCACATATATGTGATGTTAAAAAACTAATGGAATATATTATGATTAGTGTATCTTATGAGAAATGTGATACAATAGAAAATATGAGATGCATGGTTTTCCATATGATTGAAATAAAATTTTAGTTCTTTTTGTGTTTGGTAACAACTTAGGAGAAGAAATTACATTAATATTTGAAATCTATTTTCTTACAAAAAATCAAATATCACCTAAATCTTGTATCATATGAGAAATCAGATACACCAGTTAGTTGTGAGATGAAGAGTTTACCCTCGGGTGATTGGTAACAACACACTTGAGGGTAATTCATTTATAAATTCTAATATTATTTTTTAAAAAATTGAAATATCACATTAATTGTGTATTTTACGAGAAATCTGAGACCACCATTAAGTTAGTGATACGGATTTTACCCTATTAATGTTATAACATTTTTGAGTGTTTGGTATTTGATAATATTTCCTGAGGGGGTAAGTCATTTAAAATATTTATCATAATTTTTTACAAAAAATTGTAGTATCTCTTAAATAATTTATCATATGAGAAATCATAGATCACTATTAGGTTTGGGATATAGGGTTTAATAAAGTAATGGCATAAAAATTTTGTCTGTTGGGTGTTTCGTTACAATGCATTGATGATAACCTTTTTATTATTTTAATAGTATTATATTTTTTTGAAAAAAATCGAAATTTTCTAATCCGTAACATCCAATACCAATATTTCCTTATTATTTTTTAATTATTCAAAACAAATAAGTATTAATTCTTTTTTAATTATTACTACATGTTTACTAATTGATGTTATTTTTAAAAAATCATTGGAATTTTAACATTTTTCTTCATGTCATTTGATATTTTTTTAGTGATTATTACAAATATTTATTATAAAATACTAATTATTTATTAATTATAAACGAAATTAATCAAAACATAATTATTATTCCATTTGTTTTTTCATTTTAATAAAGCCCACCATTGAGTACACATTAACAAAAAATGATCAAAAAATTAATGAACATTCATGATTTTTTTCATGGATAAATAGGCAATTTATTAACAAATAATCATTATAGTTAAATTTTATAATTATATATTATCTTTTTTATTAAAATAAAATTTCAACTATCTTTTATAGAAAACATATTTAAAAAATATTTTTGGTCAAATGTTTTCTTTAAATATATTTTCTCATCATTAAAAAAACACATTTCCTTTTATTTTATAAGTTTTGTCTGTGCTTGTGTGTATAAAATATATTATGATTTTCTAATAACATATATATATATATATACATAAAATATATTTTTAAACATTTTTAAAATATGTATATATCAAAAGCCTTATATGATTTTGAATTTTTCTAAAAGTATATTCAGATTTTAATATACATATTATATATATATAATATTATTTATTAATATAATATATATATTCATGTTTTTTCAGAAAAATGTACATATCAAATCAATATATACACACATATATATATAATATTACTTGTTTTTTTAAAACATTTATATATATTCACATTTTAATATATATATATATATATATCAAAACGTTTACAAAACTATATTCCCATGTTTTATATAAATGGAAATAAATCGTAATATAAAAATCAATCTTGATTTAACATTACATACAGAATCCAATAATTATCATAATTCTTCAAAAATTATATCACTATAACCATGAAATACAATTAAATAATTAAATAGATTTATATAAACCATAACTACATTTAAAAAAATATCACACATCTTTATTAATACTTTCGATAATAATCATATTCTAAAAAATAACATTAAATAATAAACATTCAGTAACCCAAAATACAAAACCGAAAAATTTATTAAATCTAATGACTAATCATTGGGAAAATACATCAACACAATTGGAATTAACTCATTTGGAATTGGTGGAAACACAAATGGGAAATAATAAAACATTATTAACCCAAAATATCAAATAAACCACAAATATCTGGTAAATATTATTACCAATGGTTTGACCAATAAAATATATGCTAGATTGAATAAGAAATCATAAAAATAATGATATAGAGGAGAAGGGGATTTCTTACTAGGGGTATTTAAACTCAAATATATAATAAATATGGTGTGTCGAATATTTTGGGTGGGGCATTCATGGGTTTAAATCATACTATATGCGAATGGGGAAAATAGGAGAAGGGGAGGCTAATTGATGCTTCGTGTTTTGAATAAAATATTAATTACAAAGGGTAATTTGTGAAGGATTTTATTCCATTATTAAATTTTAATTTTAAAGGATCTTTTGAGACATGCTTCATTGCCATTTATATTAGATCCTTCGAGGGTGAATAATAGTAACATATATAAAATCTCTCCCAATCACCCATCATAACTATGTTTCTCACATGGTAGCATGCAAAAAAGCCAATGTTATTTGTGATTGAAATAATTTTTCCAACACAAATAATTGTTTTTTTGTGATGTAACATGACTTTGTTTTCAAATAAATCATTCTTCATGAAAAATTTTCAATGTTTATGATCCACATCACAAATGACCAATTTTAATTACTTTTATTTCAAGAAGTTATTTTTGAAAATTAATAAAAAAATAGAATTAATTTTTTTTACTTGATTAAAACAAGGAATTTTATAAATAAATACAAGTATCATATAATGGTTACAATGATGTGAAATTCCATTAACACTGAATATGTTAAAATAAATCATTCCTTTTATCATTTGTGAAGAAAGTCAAAATGTTCTGTATAAAATATCAAAAAATTATTTTTATAAAATCATTGATATAAAGTTAAAATATACCAAATATTGCCTTTATAAATAAATTGTGTCCATAAATATATATAGAAAATATATTTATAAGAATATTTATATAGAAGAAAAATATATTGAACATTTACCTTTAAAATTTTTAAATATGGGTTTTAAAAAAATTATCCCATGGTAAAACCATAAAATGATTCCTTTTAAAAAAGTTGAAAATAAATTTCAGATTGGTAAAAAATGAAATTTAGTGTTTCTTTATGCATACGTAAAAATATTCTAGAAATTTTTTGAATAATATGGATATGTAAGAAAATATTTTATAAGGAGAAATAATAAAAGAGATTTTTTTAAAAGAAACTCCATAACCTCTAGTCTAACATTTCACATAAATTCTTTAATTTACTGAATAATAATATTATGTAAATTGATAGATGATTAATAAATTTATTCAATTTTCTTATACATTTTATTATATATATTATCTGGTTATATTATATTATATAATAATTTAAGTTCATGTCATACGTTTTGAAGATATCCACCTCATAAGTGAAAAAGAAATTTAGTAGGTTGACTATGCTTAAAAAGACATCATTACTTCATGTAATAAAAAAATTAAGTATATTTTTATACATCTATTTAATTTTAAATCCATCCATTAAATTTGGTTATGAAAAATGAACAATGTAACAATTATGGAGACTGTAGGTCATGTGTACACTTGAGTAATGTTTCAATTTTTCATTGATCATGGTGGAAACAAGGTAAGTGTTATTTTATCTTTATTTAATAATAATTATTTTATAAATATAATATTATTTCATTATATATACTAACATATAAAATCCAGGTTACTTGGTAATGAAAAATTAATCATATTTCTTCATGAATATGGTAATTTGCACATACACATGAATGGCATTATCATATTTAAATGGATGGGTATGTAAAAAATATAATCTATAATAATTTTTAATAGTCATAAATATGTCATTAATATCACATATCTTTGTTAAATACATCATCGTAAATATACATGAAGTCATTGATGGAAATTTAATACATCGTGTGTGGGGTAATAGTCTATTATACTAATGAACGATAGTTTTATTAGTTTCGAGAAGATAAATATGATGACTTTTATAACATTAAAATATTAAAATTATAATATATGGTATAAAATAATTTTATTATATTAGTATGGCTCAATAATATTTTATTGAGGTTGAAGAATAAATAAAAAACTCATGGTAAATAATGATACCTCTTCCTTGTACAACTCTTTAGGTTTACACCAAAATCCTTCCTATGAGGATTTTATAACCAAACCAAGGCACGTAAAAAATTTTAATATATGTATTTATGTGATATGGGTTTGATTTAATAGAAAAGAATTATTTATGTCTGAATAAATGTAGATAGGTAACATCCTTTTAAAAGGGATGGGAGGGGTAATCTTGAAATTTTATAAAATATTAAATTAATATAAATTTATTTTCATTAAAGAAGGAAATACTAATATAATTAAAATATATGATGATTATTGGTTGAGAGAATATCATCCATAATTTTTTTACAAGTTTAGAATAGGTTTTACCATTATCTCTTTGTTTTATCCCATGTAAAACCGTTTTGACCATTCCCGTGAAAACATATTTTACACTCTATGGGTCATGGTAGTTACTATAAAAGAAAAATTAAACAAAAAATGTAACATGATTGATATTTTTACCCTTATCCCATTATCTTGGATAAAGATATGATTTATATGAATTCTAAATCAAATAATTAAATATGAATATTTATAAAATATTATAAATCAAGTTTTTATAATTATTTATTTAATTTGATTTTTAAAAAATAGATAGAAATATATATATAATCTAACACTTATACACATCACTACCCAAAATTTTTTGTCTAAATGGTTTTTGGAACAGATTAATTCATTCAATTTATTTAGCTTTCAATATTTTTAAAACACATTATTTATGTATCCTTTTAATTAAATATATTTTATGTCATTGTTGCATTATCATTTAATGAAATTATTGAATTATGAAAAATAAGAAATAAATTATCTCAAAAAATAATATTTAAAATGAATATTTATAAAAAAAATTCTTTTACCAAACAAAAATTATTATAGACACTGAAAGTAAGAATGTCATTTTTGTCAATATATTTTATTGAATTATTATAAAAGAAAAAATTGAAATAATTATGGAACAACAAGCCATATAATTGAAATCCTAGCTATTAATTGATGAATTATATTCATAAAATAGTAAAAATGAATGTTTTATAGTGAATTTTCATTCTCTACCATATTGTTTTTAACCATAAAACTCAATTTACCCTTTTGATGGTGATAATTATTCACTATAGTTAATATTAATTAAGAATAAAAATAAAACGGCCTAATTTAAATAATTTGGGCTTCCTGATTCAAAAATATGAATTGATTTTTCATATTTCAATTCATATAAGTGTAAGAACTTATTTAAAATTAAACCTAAAAAATGTGACGTAAAGAGGTCATTTATAATATAAATGCATTTTTAGTATAAAAATGATTTATACCAATTTCATGTAAAATAATTCATTCTGAGGACTATAATTTGATTATAATTATTCATAATTTACTAATAAAATTATAAAAGTAATCAAAAAATTCATATAAAACTGTAAAAACTTTTAAAGAAAATACATGTTTTAATAAAAATCAATATTTCTTTACTATTCATTAAAATTCATAATTTTTAGAAAAAACTAAAAATTTCATCATGAGATAATTTTGATATGAGTATTTCAAATATAATATAAATTTTTATTTAAAATTATAAAAGTTAAAAAAATTTGTTATCTTGTTTTCCCATGAAAATAAATAAAATCCATTTTGAAGGAAAACTTATATTGGAAGAATAAAACGAGTTTAATAAAATTGAGTAATTATTTTGAAATAATTTGTCCATATATTTACATTAAGTAGGAATTTTATATATATTTAATGAATTATTTAATCTTATCCATACCTTCCGATTTAACAGATAGATTATAATGTCTATATTTTAATAATAATATTTCATGGTTCATTAAGGCTTAATGTTCCGTGTCATATACGCTATCAAACAAAATTTTATTATTTAAAAAAAATTAATTTTATATCATCCACCCACCCTAAGCATTAAATAAATTGTGTCCTCAAAATTTTAACTCAGGATTTGTAAACAAAATTGACATTTTAAAGTACATTTATAGTAATACCACATCATAAAAGGTGTTAATATAACTTCCTCATGAAAAATTGAAAAAGAAAACAAGATGTTAAACACATGACAAGGTTTAAAAATAGTATAATAGTAATGGAATGTAAAAATATAGACTTGGTAAAATGTAGTTTCTAAATTATTATATATGGTGATATATATTATTACTAAAAATAATCGGAATGATTAAGAAAATTTTAATGACCACAAAACCATTAACCGATGAGGTGTGGAAAAAACCATCCTTTCATCAAAAATGAAAGTAATTGGATAAATTTGTTATGTCAAAATCATTTTACTAGAGTTGTGGAATTCATTTACCCTTTAGAAAAATAATGTAAAGAAATATTATTATATGATATGTATAATTTCATAATTTAATCAATTTCCACCACAATATTATCTTCTTATCAATGTAATAAGTAATCACAATGAAATTTCTAGGCTTGAATAACTAAAATTTACGTCAACCAATTCACATAAACCTAAAAATTATAACCACCCATTCATCATGTCATTATAAATTTACCAAAACCAAAAATTGTTATTATAAACTAATATATTTCCAAAAATTAATAATCCTTTATATGAAAAAATAACACATTAATATCTAAAATTTCACAACAACACAGAAGGTTAAACATAGATAAATAAACAAACCTATTTCCCAATTAACCTATACAAAAATCCATATTTAATTAATTTTTTAACCTTAAGGGTTTTCTCATAACTTTCAACATATATTAAAGAATAATATTATTATCTTTTCGAAATAATACATCACATTAAACCTAAGGGTTATTTTTAACTCAACCCAATTACATGTCTCCCAAAATATCATTAATTACCTCAAAATGTCGTCACATTAAATGTAAAAAGTGGTGTTGATTCATTTGAAATTATGATAAACCCTAAATGTATAAACCCATAACTGAATCCATAAATTTTAAGTTATCCTCTCATGATAACATCTTAATCTCTAAATTTTTCTAATCCAATCATTGATACTAACTATAAAGCGCCATCAATAATCATCACATAATGTTGAGTTTTAATTAAATATTTCATTTTCATACCATTGAGGATGTTTATAGTTTATTATTTTAAAGAACTATTCCTCCATAATTATATAAATAAATATAAATAACAATATATAAAAATCCACCTAGTATCCATTTTTCCCCCTCAACAAAATTTTTGAAAGAAAAATGTTTTTTACCTAACATATCTTCACACTTTTCATCTTTGCCTCATCCCTATTCATCCTCATCCATAAAACACCATAAATTTTTGTTAAATGTTGGATGAGAAATAAAAATATAAGTAAGGTACATATATAAATAAATAAATAAACATTAAAGTTTATGAATACCTATACAATATGTTTATTTATTAAAATTAAACTCCAGTATCAAAATAAACAAATTATTAGTGAATAAATAATATTATCTTTCCATATAATTTCCGAATAAATTAAATTATAATTCTTAATTTAAAAATAATATGAAAAATTATCCTTTTAAATCATTAAAAACATAGGAATAGTTTTTTAAAAAATGTAACCATTCACCATTAAGTATTATCATATACTTTCCTTTGAACATAATATCATGATTAATCACATAAAATCATAACATAAGAAGTATTGTATTGTATGAGCATAGAAACCTTCAAAATTTTGAATCAACCCAAAGCATTACATAATAATAATAATAAATCTATAAATTTATACAAAACATTAAATGGTTGATAGACTCCCATATTATATTAGATTTTCACTCTTATTACATAAATAATGTCTCATAATATAAAATATTTACCCACTACATTATATCACAATTTGGGTGAACCTGCTATAACATGTTCATGATTAAGTGTGCTAAAAATATTAAATAAATCATAATACATAAACATAAGAATTAACCATGGAAGTAAAATGGATCACATAATTTTTCCTCATATCATAATCCAATGAAATTTCTTAAACAATGCCTTTGATAAATGATCAAAAGGCATGTATTACCACATTAAAGGTCAGAAGAATAGTCTAGTTATATTTTTAATATACATATATATATAATATATAAGAATTATATAACATTTAATAGAGACATCATAAGATTTTGATAGAGAATGTTCATATCCGGATGAAAATGGTGGTTTACAGAGATCTTAAACACCCATAAGAAATAAATTTATAGAGAAAAAAATAACCATTATATTTAAAACAATTTTGAAATTAATTATAACACGAGTTAAAGGGTTTTAATTTGATGAAATAACAAATATTATAAATAAATATATGTATTAAACAATGGTTTTAGTTTTCGGATAATTCATTGAGGTTGTACAAGTTAAAATAAAACATTTTTTTAACTTTTTAATGAATATAAATATATTATATATAAAATATGTAAAAAGATTCACTTTGAAAACCTTTTAAAGAAACTAAAAAATTGTCATATTATGTAAAATATAATTCATTTATATCAATATAAAGATATATAATATGTATTTTTATGAATATGGACATTGAATAATAATAATTTTAATATAAATCCGTAAAATATTTATACCCATGTTTTTAATATAAACTTTCTCTTATGTAAAAAATGTTATAAATTTCAAAAAAATTATAGAGAAAGTAAGATATGGGAAAAATTACTTTTAGTATAATTAATTCATAAATAAATAAATTTTTAACACATTTTTATGAACATGTACATGGATGAATAAAACATGAAAGGAGAAACCATAAAAGATGATATTTTTAAAGAAAGTCCCTTACCTTGAGTCATACTCAATACATATGTTCATTATCTTACTCAATAATTAAATTATGGAAATTATTTAATTTTTTAGGAAACATTTTAATTTTATTTTACCTTTTATATTATTTATTATCATTTTAAATTCATGTACTTGAACATTTCCGGTCAAATGAGATGTTTTGATGATATTTGGATCGTAAGTCTAAAATGACTTCTACTAGTTGAATATGTCCAATGATGTCATTATTTAATCATATTAAGTATAATAATAGTGAAATAGTTATTATTTTTTACATGAAATATAATTAAAAAATAAATCATGAATTATGTTAATGAAAATTGAACTACATTAAAATCATAGATAAGGTTGGTCATACGTACTCATAAGTAACATTTCATTTTTCATTAGTTGGGATTTAAAGAAGGTAAGTATTATTTCATATTTAAATAATATAATTATATCATAAATATTATATTATTAATTTAAATACAATTTTATATACCATCTATTTGATGTGGTAATAAAAAATGAATCATAATTCTTCCTAGAGGTGGTAATCCACACGTATGAACGAACAACAATGTACTCTTTCCTTGAATGTAAAGGAAAAAATATATGATATATTTATTTTCTTTATTGATATATTTTTCATGAATATAATATATAAATATATACATTAAATCCATCATCATAAACAAACTTGAAGGGAAGTTATTGATATTGAATTACATTATTTTATGATGTGTTAGTCCATTTTACAGATGAATGATGCTTTCATTTACAATTTTAGGGAAGAGGAAATGGATTTTGGATATTTAATTAACACAATATTATTATATTACAAGATAAAAACATATGTTATTTTACCATCATGGTTGAATAATATTTGAATATAGGAAACATAAGGAATAAGAAAACATTTATTAGCCAAGAACAATTCCTCATCTTCAAACAATCTCATTTGGTCTACAAAAAAATCCTTTGGGGGGGGGGTTATAATCAATAAAATGCATATAAAGAGTTTTAAGGTATTTAATGAAGTTATTTGGAATTTATTGTCGAAAAGAAATTGTTTTTAAGTGTGAAAAAAGTGGAGAGGAGGTTCTCTTTTATAAGGGAGTAGAGGGGCACAAATGAAATTTCTTGAAATATTAAATTAATATAAATTAATTATCTTGAAAAAAAGATCCATAGTGATATAATTTAAATATAGGATGAATATTTATCTAAATAATATCTTAAAAGTAAAATTGGTCATGTTTATAATATTTTCTATACTTATCTCTTTATTTTGACCAGTGTAAACTCTTTTGACAATTACCACGATAGAATTTTTTTTCTTTTTAAAAGACATGATGGTTAATATAAAATATAAGTTGAGTAATAAATATATCGTGGATGATATTTTAAAAAATATCTCAGTCACATGGACAATTATAGTATAATTGGTATCTTAAGAGAATTTAATAAATCATTTTGTCACATAAAATATCTTAGTTGTTGTTTTTGAACTATTTATTTAATTTGACATTGAAAACAACATGAAATCAATGGAATTATAAAAAATACCTTTATAAAATCACTAAATTGTTATATTTATCTAAAAAAATCCATGTAACACAATAATTCATTCACTTTATATTACTTTCAATTTTACAAAAATCATTTATTTTATTTTTCTATTAATAAATTAAATATTGGTTTAACATTACATAAGTATTTAAGGTAATTATTTCATTAGTAAAAACTATAAATGAATTACCATGAAACAAAATTAATTTATTTTAAACTTTTAAATTTATAACTAATAACAATTTGTTTTTATCCCTCCCACAAAATATTATACATTTTAAAATAAAAATGTATCATTTATGGGGTTATATATTTAAAAATTAATATAAAGGAAAATATCAAAGAAATATGGAGCCATGTGGTTATTTATTCAAGAAGTGGATATAAAGTTATGAAATAAAATCATAATATAGGACAAATTAACGTTTTATGGAAATGTTTTATTCCTCATCATATTATTTTTTGCCATAATTACCTGATTTACCCTTACTGTAATGATTATTATTTACTATATTTACTATTCATTATGTCTAAAAATATATTGGTCATATTTATAATATTTGGGCCTCTTATTCCAAATAGTTAATCAATTTTTTAATATCCAATTCAATTTAGTGGAATAATTTAATTTAATATTAAACTTGCAAAATGTGATGAAAATCAATTTTTCATGAAACAATCATTTTTAAGTATAAAATGTTTTTACACCAAATTCATGTATAAAAATCATTACAAGGACTATAATTAAATTATATTTAATCAAAAATAACTAATTAAATATTAAAACAAATCCATAATAGAATATATATTTTTTGTAAAAAAATACAGGAAAATACAATTTTAAATAAATAAATACTATTTTTTATTATTCATTGAAAAATAAAACTCTTCAGAAAAATATCAAAAAAATACTATAAGATAATTTTTATTTTATGATTATAAATTTTTAATTTTTATAAAATAAAATTTATAAAATTTCAATAAATAAATGATAATATTTTCTCATAAAAATAAATAAAATTTATTTTTAAAGAAAACATATTTTGGAAGAGTAAAATTAATTTACCAAAAATTGGGTGGTAATTTAATAAAAATTTATAAATAAATTTATACTAATTACGAACTTTATATAAATTTTATGAATTATTTAATAATATCCATGCCCTCTAATTGAATGGTTATGTTATAATGGTCATATTTAAATAATAATATTTTGTTGATTATTTAGGCCCGATTTTGTGTCTCATATATGATATCGAACATAATGTTCTTCATTTTAAAAAATATTTGGGAGATATATAATTCATCCATTTTGAATTTGGGGGTACACATTATAGGAAAAACTTACATACTAAACTCAGTTCTAACTAAATAATAAAAAAAGTATTCCAGATCAAATTTTATATGGAAATATAACCATTTTGACACATGTGTATTCTTGGGGTTTGAAATTGTTTTTTATAATAATTTTTATAAATAACCATACACCTCATTACACGAAATGTATCTTTATAATGTAATCTAATTAATGTGAAGTTTATTACCTATATGATCCTTTAGATATGAATTTCATGGTCAATAAAAATCCTATCTTTATTAATGTGGATCTCATATCTAATGGTGAAATTATAAGAGGCATAGATTTTGATATAGTCTATGGCCACGATACATAAGATTTGACATATGAACAGATAACCAAAAAACTTGTTGAATATGATATTCTAAAAACAAATGTACTATATAGGATTGTGAGAGATGTTAGAGAACCAGGATTATATAGTTTTCTTGTCATTTAGGATGGTGACTCATTAATAGTTGATAATAATGATATTGTAGCCTTTGTGGAAGAATTAATTAACCTAAAAGCTACCAAACGAAAAGGGGAAATGAATTTTAAAATTGATTTCATATATTAAAATAATGTTTTATGTTTTTTGGATCCTATGGTGGATATCAATCCCATTGGATATAAATGAGTATTTAAGATTAAAATTGGCATAAATTGACATGTTAGTACCTACATAGTATGATTGGCGCTGAAATGGTTTAAATAGAATCAAACCATAGAATGAAAAGAAATAGTTTCACTAGTTTCCATTCTAAAAGTAATCATAAATATAAATTCCAAAATAGATTACAATGACTATGAGATTTTAAAGATTGATGTAAAAAAATATTTCATAAATGAGAGCCTTATATAAAATGTCTATAAAAACTACTATAAGGTTATTTTAACCCAAAGGATGTTAATAAAGTATAAATGTTGTATATATACATTTATGGATTAAAAAATCATCTAGTTCAGGTATGATTTTATTTTATAATGAAATAATAGAATTTGGTTTAATAAATAACAAATGTGATCCTTGGGAAAATAAATAGTTTTTGGGAGTGCCTTTATTTTAAATATTGTTCATATCAATGACATACAAGTAATTATAAATGAAACACCATTCATACAACATTTTAATGCCAAGTTAGAAATGTAGTTCTCCATGAAGTACATATGTGAATAAGCATTTATTCATGGGATCATGATCCAATGTGAAAGAACCTATAGGTTTATTGGAATACGGTAACATACTTACATTGACACAAAAATTCAGGGATTAATTATTTAATTATACAAGGGATATTTATTCCATTTCCAAAATATATTTACCTCTCCATTAAAAATGTGTAAATAGACACATGAGGTGAAATAAAAAATTGAAAGGACCCTATATAAGTTTCTGATTAGGTTGGTTGGGTATATTATAATGTGTAACAGGTTAGATTTCACCGACTCCTTAACTGTAGTAGGAAGATATCATGATGACCCAGGTGAATTCCATTGGATGGTATTCCAGTGTATCCTTAAATATTCAAGAAATACTAATGACATTATCCTTGTCAGTGGAGATGATGTTGAACTAGTCCTTGGTGGATATATATATATATATATATATATATATTCAATTTGATGAAGACGCTCTAAAGTCACATTAAGGATACATATTCACTCTCAATTAGGTGTCAAGAGATGAATGAGATCAAGGTAAGACACATTTTATGATAATATAAAAAATTTGGAGTATATTGTGGATTCTGAAGTGGCTAAATAATTAGTTTTAATTTGAAACAACATCCAATTGAATAACATAGTTCCTAAAATTAAAGGACCAATCATACTCTATTGTGAAAATACTACAGTTGTGGATCTTCAAGTGTATCTAATGTATCATTTGTACATAAATCACATATATCCTAAATATAATTCCTTAGGGGGATTTTTCTTTATACATGTGACTTCATGATAAAAATAGTTTCTATAGAAGAAAATTTGGAAGAACCCTCAAAAAATATTTTCATATTTCAAGCCTAATCATCATGTGAGAGATAAAAAACTAAAATTCATTGTATGTTAGCTTTAGACCAAGATGGATTTTATTCTAGTTGGTGCCTTAATACCCATTATTTGATCTGTAGATTTCAGCTATACCCGAAAAGGAAAATATTAATGAAATATGTCATTATATATTGTTAATTTTTCTATGTGACATTAATGTAATAATATCCAATAGTGTCTATCTCAATGAAAAGGGAATACATGTTCCTCAATATAATGAGAACATTAAAATGCCTTGAAGATATTATTATAACATATTATATAGTCAGACCACATTATATGGTGGGATTCTTAGTATGTTGACTATAACAAAATATTAATTATAAGAATATGGGACATCATATTATAAATTTTTCACATTGTAATATCCATGAAATGTGAATATTATAACAAATCCCCTATAATAAATACACATGTTTTTATGTCATTGGAAATTTCTATTAATGAGCATGTGTAAGGGTATTTATAATTTATGATTATTATTAATGTATATCATGACTCCGACACTATGATGTATTACCGTAAAATTTGATGATATATGATCACCGTGAAGTTAGGTATGTTGGGTGAATCAAAAATGTTATGTGTTTAATGAATATGTTGAGTAAGGGCTTATTCTATTTGTGTTTATAGAATTTGATGTCGCAACACTTTTATTAAAATGGAACTATCATATTAAATTCCATGGGAAAGGGGTATAAATGAGATCATTTCATATAGTTAATGAAAGTTGTATTAATAATATAGGTTGGGGACATAGGTTTTAAACATTCATGATGAGATATCAGGATAATTGGATTATATAAAATAGTGAGTGTTGAAATGTGTCTATGTTTTTGGGACATATCTTGATCCTTGGTGGGGGTATTTGACAAGTTTCTAAAAAGCGCTCTTGAAAATTAGGAAACCTACCCAAAGCCTCTGAGGAAGATTCTTAGAGGGTTACATATAAATTATCTCCTTTTAGGTTAGTTAAATATTATTTATATTTAATAATTTAAATAAATATTATTCTATATTCCAAGAATAAATTTTCATTTATGTTTTATTAAATGATCAAAATAAAGAAATAAATATTTTCTTTAATAAGGACTTTTTTAATTACACAAATATTTAATATTTATCTTTCTCTTTTTATGCATACAATAATAAATAAATATTTAATAAATTAATAACTAATTTATTTATTCATTTTAATATTAAAAAAAATTATTCATCGGAATGGGAGTAGAATATTTATTTATTTATTGATGTAATAATATTTATTTAAATACTATTCTAGAAATATGGGATCTTTCATATGAGGAAAATAATATTTCTTATAAAAATTATTGGTATAAGAATCTCCATTGTGAGATTTTATGAAAATACCTTTGATGAAAGGAAATGGGATCCCATGAAATCAATTTATTCAATATGAGATAATTACTTCTAGCACCCTTGTTTTCCAAGATATTTGTTTGAATATTTATTTAAATATATATTATATAAATTAATAAATTTAGATATGGATTATTTGATCATATTTTTTCTACTTATGCGTATTGAATTTTTATATTGTAAAGAAAATATTTAAAATTTTGTGGGTTAGTACACACTGTAACAAATATAATTATTTTATTAAATTCATTTAGTATTATTTTTTTATTCTACAACCAAAAAAATCATGTGTTTAGAAAATGATGAACACCATGAGTACTGCCATATGTAATAGACTTAAAATCATTATGGATCAACCTATTTCAGAGATAAAAAATAAGACTCTCATATAGATTTCATTTACTCGGGAGACTGTTTGCTACAAAATTTCATTCCACCAAAATCTAAATCACCTTAGTGCCACACCCAATGATGCTCTTGAACATTCAAATTTCGTAGAACCATCCCCATGAAATAACCCATTCTCTCTCATTTCACCCACAGGAATCATAGAGCCAGATTCTAGCTTTGATAAACTACTATTTCAAAGACTGCAAAAAATGATCCCACTATGAATTGCTCTAATCATGGCCCCAATAGAGTTTCCTAAACTACATAATGCACTGAACCCCAAAAATACTAACCGCATGATATCTCAAACCATCCCACCTCTATTATTTTATCATATAGATATAACCCATCAATATTTATCTCAATTATTTTTTTACAGAATGATGTTACTTTTGAGTTTAATATAAAAATAAAGACTATCATGAAGCTAATTACATGTTAAATCCTAATAAAATTTCCATTAATATAATACTATATCAATCAAAAAATGGGTTTTAATTGTGAAAAATAATTACCTTTATACTTCTCCATCCCACTCTCTTCTGTTAATGTGAAATAAAAAATGGAAAATTCCGTCAAGCCAGAAGTAACATTAAGTGATGAAGTAAAATAAATGCAAGGTTTTCAATAAACATTACTAGAACTTTGTAGTTGATATTTTTTGTTCATATATTGAATGTGTATGTGGGTATTACTGATTAAGGGGTAATATCTAGGTGATTTATTTACTACAACGATACAAAAATTGATTTAAAAGATTAAATTCATAAATGAAGAATGATCTCAAGATAGAGTTAATATTTTTTTCTTATGTTTTTAATTAATTATTAATTGAAATCAATGGTCTTATATCTTGGTCATAGGAAAAACTTTCATCAATATTCTTCATAAATGTAACCATTTTAAGGAAATAAATATTGTACATTTTGAATGATCCATCGAATCCAAAAAAATTTGATTTTTCCATAGCCCTAATATGCACCTCTAATGAATATTAGTCCAATAATACTCACCTCACAGAAGCCATTAGGTATCTATTTTCTTGAACATCTTCTCAATCTTCTAATATATTACTAACAATTATCATGATATATTTTATGGAAGAAAAAAGAAACTAAAATTATATCCATTGGGATGAATATTCCCACTTCCAATAGAAATATATATTTTCTAATAACATTAATCGCTAAATACCACGATAGTCAGTGGAATAATCCCACAGGTAGAGGAAATAGATAATTTTCATGTCTTTTTTTAGTCATGTATTACTACGTCATACTCTGCAATAATGATTGTGGATGATAGTATGAATATTAATCCATTGTACCTCTATAGAAAAATTACGAATTGAAAAATCTAATTTATTTATAAAATAACTTATAAATCATTATTTAATGGTATAATAACTAAATTTCATTTTAAGATGTATAAACATGATTAATAAGAAAATTTGGTTCTACATCAATGGGCCACTGACTCCTCCACAACTTAATTTAAATTACTTAGTTTCTAATCCTTGTTATTTTCATTAAAATCAACAAAAATCAAGGTAAGAAAAAATTTATTATATAAATGTAAAAGATAGATTCACACTAGTCAAAACACAACCACTTTTTTATATTAAATATAATACTTAATCCTAAGAATCTTATTATAGAGAAAATATAATATCAGCGATGACTTGAGAGAAAATTAAATTAAAAACATCACAGTGAAATTAAATAATTAAAATAATTCACAAATATTAGAAATTTTGAGGGTCTCTAATTCAATACAAATATCTAGAACAAGGAAAACAACATAATATAGAATACGTAGTGTGGTCTAATTTTATTTTAAAAATCATCTTATATAATAATTAATAATTTAATCTAAAAATTTTAAAACAATGTTAAAAAATATACAATTAATTCATTAAATTATAGATTTATTCATAACTAAAAATTATCTTATTACACATAAAATACCCACTCTTGATTAAACAACCCAATATGAGGTTGATAAAACAAACAAAATTTTTTAGAGGTTGTTTGTTGAATGAATCCTACTTTAGTATCCAAAATTCTTTGGTTATATTATGGCATTGGTATTAGATACATGTGATATCATTCCAATGGACATAATTATGTAATAGTCGTGGTGAAATAGATATATTATTGAAACCTTAAATATAGTGAAAACATAAAATACAACATATTATATTCTTTGTGATTATTATTATTTCATCTTGTGTATCCTTTCATAAAGTTCATAATACTCTTCCCTAATTAATGATGAAATGAAATATAAGAAAGGTGTAAGATCAGATTCCTAGTAAGGATATGGAAATAGTGGTATTAATATTGTGTAAATAATTCATTATAAATATGGGAAGGTAAATAACTGAGAATACAATCCTTTTAATCAATTACATAATCATTAAATATAATATGAAGAGAATACATTATGATCAAACAATTCTATGTAAGTACTACAAAAAATGGTATTAAATCCATGGAAAACATAACACATTAAATAATCACATGGAAAATAATAACTAGTTTCATAATGATATAATACATACTATCGGACATCATATTCTTACATTCAACACCTCAATCACAGATATCTTAAAATATCATTTTGGCCATATGCTAAGAAAACTACATAAATGAGTAAGGCCTCTATTAAATACCAAATTTATATTGTCTCAGGACTCCAACCAATGCCCAGAGGGTCTATATAGTTTTGGGTCCAACTGGTCACCTAATAATTCTAATGTGATCATCATATGAATAAATAATACAACTTAATTAGTATACCTATATAATCCAATCTTGTTCATATAGAAGAACTAGCGTACAAAAACTCAATACTTTCCCCAATAATACTGATCATGAAACATTCATAGAAATATGCTGGATAAAATATTAATAGTATATCCTAAGTAAACCATATCATTCAAAAAATAATGTCGAGACTAATGGAGATAGTTAAAAATATATATATATGGAAAATTTCTTGAGGAAACTACCCTTTTCACTTCAAATCAATTATTTAAAATATACAACATTAAAAAATATTAAGGATATATTTTCATTGAAACTTTACTATTGATGAAGTAAATAAATATTCATATAATTTATTGTATCATGATGGTGGGAAATTATTTTCATGTTTTATAAGTTATAAAAAAATTCATTTCAATCTTTTGTAAAAAAATTCCAAAAGGTACCTTGTTCCGAAAACAAAAAAAATGATTCCATTTAAAAAAATTTGTAAAAATAAAACATGCCGAAAAAATTATTTAGTAAAAAATTTTAGAATACATAAATATTTATTTATATTATTTTAGGTCAAATATTTACATGGAATAAAAATATTTCCATCGTATTTGAAAAAATATTCGGTGGTTCTTAAAAATATTATTTTATTGTCATGAGTACTTGAAGAGTAGAAAATGGAATTAAAACAAATAATTTCCCAAAAATAACTAGAGTATAAGAAAAATATATTAGGTATAAGAGAAAAATATTAAATAATTCTCCGATCATTGTCTTATACATAAATAATTTTTGATAATACTGAAATTGGGATATAAACCCTAATCATTGTGGTAACTATTGAATCATAACCTCCGTGAAAGAAATAACTTTAAATAAAACATAAAATGAAATGAATATGAATATATTCATGGTATAACATAAAAATGGTTATTATTTACATAATATAATGTGATTTTAGATGTACAATATGTTTTATAGTGTACAAGATACACTGCAATAGTTTAAGTGAACCACGATATATTATTAAAATATTATTTATTAATGTAACAGTTTTAACCTAACTATTAAAATAGATGGTATGAATATAATGAAACAGATAATAAAATAAATATAACATTCCAACTCAATATAAATCTATTCATACTTGTTTAAGAAATAAGAACTCCTTTTTGTGTAACATCATTTTATTCTAGAAAATTATGATTTCTTAAAAAATGAATTTTTATTTTTTGTTAGAAAAAAATTAATTAAAATCCGGAATATTTTTTTAAATATAAATAAAAAAATGAATAATATTTTCTAAATTAGTATATCAAATTTATTTTAGGGGTAAATTTTTTGATTTATCTAAAATGATTGATTTTTTGATGAATATTGGAAAATACCGATTTATAAAATACTTTAACTTATTTTAAATAAATAAAGTATTATGGAAATATAATTATAATTTATACATGGTATTAAAGTTTAATATGGTCAATTTTATTTATAATAATCCAATTTGAATCTATAATATTCATGACTTATTGATAGGTTTACTTTTATTCTTAAAAACATATATTTTCATAAAACAAATTTGTTGCATTTTTTATTTTAAATTAATATCCAAAATTAATATGAATTGAATAATTAAAAAAATATTTTATATTTTTAATTATTAGGATAATGTTATATAAATATATACCATTTATTTTTTTTTCAATATGAATAGTAACTTTTGTAATAATTATCACATTGTTAAAGGGTAAATCAGTGGACTAAGGTGAAAAATAATGTTATAAGGCATTAGAAATAAACCTAAAACTTTTCATAATTTATTTTCATGGGTACCATTAACAAATAAACATAAAAAACATGAATATATTTTCTTTTTTCATTTATCTATGATTTGGACATTCATATTATTTTTTGAAAGTAAAAGTAAAAAATTTTATTTTATTTATCTTATTAACTCTCAATTTATGAAATAAAGATAAAAAGAATATATATTAATGTTTAAATATTTTTTTCAAATATAATATATTTTATATCATTGGAATTTATATTTAATTTTTAGTGATGAAATGATTACCTATGATGAATACACATAGAGGCTCGTGAGCTCTCGACGACGGCTCTGCAAACCCAAATTTCTCTTCGAGCTACTCGCCATCTCTGCATTGATTCGTTTTAGGTTCAATATAAATGGCAGGTTTCGACCCTGAGTGGGAAACCACCATGGTGAATCATGGTACAAAATATCAAACTAACGATGTGCCTCAATTGTAATGTCTGCGAGGTATATCTTTTCTGGAAGTTCTCAAGGGCATGGATTTACCCAAGAAAACTTCTTCAAAGATGTCCCTATGTATGAAACTTGACGATGGAAGATTTTTTATTGAAGGGGATCTTGATGCACATCATCAATGATATATTCTATGTAATTATTCCATTACGGGGGTGTATTTCATAAATTAAAGGTGACATGCCATGGGTGAACACAGATCTTATGATGTGAATAGCGCATGTCTTGGGATTTGGATATTGGAAACTGGTTCTGATTGGGAAAGGTTATTTAAGCATGTTATTAAAATCCCAGGATGAACTCGACCATGTATGGAAGCTTGGAAATCATCAATAAAATCATGCAGTGCTTTGGATCTTAGAGTGGGATTACTCTTTCAACCCACACACATCAACGAATTACATAGTTCAAATTTGGGTGAGGTTGCATAGACTCAACTGGTATTTTTGTCATCCGAAAATTCTTAATGATATTGCTTCCTGTATTGGCACCCCACTCAATATTGATCAACATACTCCAAATGCTGAAATCAGTCTTTATGCTAGGTTC
Source organism: Viscum album (assembly GCA_963277665.1). Taxonomy (NCBI): domain Eukaryota; kingdom Viridiplantae; phylum Streptophyta; class Magnoliopsida; order Santalales; family Viscaceae; genus Viscum; species Viscum album. The sequence goes on from OY728126.1 coordinate 536,549,498, forward strand.
ATGATCGAAATTGACATTGCTTTGAAATTTTTGGAGGTATCTATCTTCAGTGAAAATGAATTCAGAACTGAAGTGAAGGTCGAGTGTGAACATATGCCACCGTACTTTATGTTTTGTAATGTTTTTGGCACTATTTTCTAAAAATTTGTGATATGAGGATCTAGGTGGCTCGGCCTCATGAAGATGGATTTAATGAGGTTAAGAAGAAGAAGGGTAATATCCATACTCTTGAAAAACCTGAGCCTCCCAACAAGAAACTGTAAATCAAGGTCAAGAAATAATGTTTTCTGGGTAAGAACTCGGGTATCACCTGAGCAGAGCAAGTTAAAGAGGAGGAAAATGAAATCAATGATCTCAACATCATTTAGGATATTCAACATATGATTCTGGATTTTTGTGATCAATACAGGGATGAGAACTCATCTTAAAACAAAATAAAGGATTCTTCTAACAAAAATGGACTCCCTTTGGAGGATTCCAATGAATCAAACGGCTCGATAGAGATACCTATTGATGACTCCACTTGAGAAGTTCCACTAGATGTATCACCTCTATGAAAGATTATACCAGGAGTCAACAACAATTCTTCTCCTATTATCCCTATGCCAAAGGGAATGGATGAGTCTCTTCTTTTGAACAACAAACATGTTTCCATTGTTACTCTTCTCTCTATAGATTGGGTAGATCCTGACCCTTACCTTGCGGTCAACCATCCAATTATAAAGCTCACTGTCTGGCTGCCACTAGAGGATGTTGCAGGTAAGAATAAATCTGACATCTCTCTCTCGTACACATCCTGGACAGTGCTTGCACACACTTCCACTAATGTGTGTAATATCACTATGTAAAATTCTATGAATGCACTCTCAGAAGCACAAAAATCCCAAAAATGTATCTCTTTATTGTGATATGATAATAGGAACACTGACCCCCTAGTTCACCTACCATTGGTCAGAACAAGATCCCGTTTACTAAGTCTGAAGATGGCCATATGACCTCTCCCAGACAATTAAAACACCTTATGTTTCTCATATTACTAGTAATACAGGTACGTATAACACTGATTCTACTTCCATTATGATTAAGAAGAACAAAATGAACAGCACATCCACTTCTCAAACTCTTAGGAGATCTAGGAGAAATAATGGTTCGGGTGGATTGAAGAAAAAAAGGGTATATCCTACTCAAAATCCATGTTCTAAATAGATGCCTTTTTTGGAATTTTCATGGTTTAGAGAACCTTGACACCGTTTCTATTCTCAAATTCTTCATTTTGATGAATAAGCCAAAAAAAATTCAATTTCTGAACTGAAAATAAATTTCTCTACAAATTTTATGCATCTCTCTGCGACTGGTCATATCTTTATTGGTTCTTATAAATCTAGTTCTGCTATTGAGTCTCTATGGATTTTTTATTATTCCTATTTAAAAAATGATAATATTTATAGTTACTCAGAACAACAGTTCACTTTCTCCTTTATTATTGACAACACCCAAAATTTCTTGCAATTTTTTTATGCTAAGAATAGACATCAAGACAGAAGACGTATTTGTCATGAAATTTCAGAGTTTGCTAATCACATTAATGACCCTTGGATTGTGTTGGGTGACTTTAATTCCATTAATTCCCCTTGTGAAAAAATTGATCCCGCCCACTATAACACTTCCAAAAGTGATTTTAAGGCTGCCTTAGAGGATTCTGACCTCATTTAAATCACTCTTACAGGTTCCATGTATACCTGCTATCGAAGACATCTTAATTGAATTATTTCTAGAAAACATGATAGGGCCTTTTCAAATAATATTTCTCTGGATAAATGGGAAATTTCCTATCATATTCATATCCTATTCAGTATATTCCATAAAAAATCTAGGACAAATATTACCTTCAGATTTAATAATGCATGGTCTGCTGACCTGAATTATTCTCACCTCATCATTAAAAGTTGGGAGTCTATGAACCATAACCCTAATTATTTTTCCTGTGTTATACAGCTCAAACATCTCAAGCAATGTCTCAAGGGTTGGTTCAGAGCTAAATCAAAACAATTTGACTAGGACATCGCCAACCTTGGGAATGACCTCAATAAAATTCAAATTGCGAACACCAACTTTGATATTTCTTTTGACCCCCAAAATGAATTGAACATCACTTTGAAACTTAATTCACTTTTGGTTATTAAAGGAAATATAAACATGAATGTTATCAAATTCTATGTGGATCACTGATGGTGATCGAAACACTAAATTATATAATGGCATTCAATGAATTAATAATTTTTGTAGACCCTTATCTTTACATAGGGTCAATGATACTATCATAGACTATGAAGTGACTATAGCTGACCATGTGATCTTTTACTTTGAAAATATATTCAATGGGGCTAGCATCAATAAGGACATCATTCCTGGGGTTATCTCGATCATGGTCAATGAGAAATACAATCATTTTCTTTTAGGTATTCCACTTGATCATTAAATTAGGGACAATGTGTTTAGTCTAAATCCTGATAGTGCCCTCGGATCCAATGGTTTCAAAAATAGTTTTTATCAATAGTTTTTGGAGGTCATTCACCTTGATGTTTGTAAACTTTTCAAAACTGTCTTCGTAAATATATTTCTCCCTCATGGTCTTAATGCCCAATTTTTTACCTTAATTCCCAAAGTGGTTAATCCTTATAAAATCCATCTCTTTCATCTGATTTCTCTTATCAATTCTATTTATAAAATAATCACAAAGCTTCTAGCAAATAGGCTATCACCCCTATAAAAGAATATTATTTAATGGAATCAATTTGGGTTTTGTTAATGGATGATCCAACCAAGATTACATTTTCCTAGACTTGGAATGCTTTAAATATCTTAATAAGGTTTATAATAGAGGAAGTATTATTATCATACCTGACATTAAGAAATCTTTCGATACCATAGATTGGAGCTTTATTTTTAAATTTCCTTAGGGCTTTGGTTTCAAATACATTGGTATAAGTAGGATCAACACTTTTTTAAAATTAGCCTAATTTATCATCCTTGTTAATGGATCCCCTATGTGTTATTTCACATACACCAAAGGTGTTAGTAAAGGATGTCCCTTATCCACCATTATTTTTTTCTATTGATGAGGAATACCTTAGCAGATTCCTCACTCACCTAGTTGAACAAAAAAATATTAAACCCATTAAGGCGTCCAGAAACCTAAATGTCCAGACTAACAATTTATATGATGATGATATCATTCTTTTCCTTAATGGAGGGAAAACATATTATATTCTTAAAAAATGGCTTAGCTCATTATGAAGATATATCAGGTCAAGATATCAGCAAGATTAAATCTCTTGTTTTATTTTGTAAGAATTTCTCTCACAAAAATTAATGTACCGTAAATGAATGTTTATGAATTAGCGAGGGTTTCTTCTCCATTACTTATCATGGAGTTACCATCTTCTGGTTAAGGCCTAAAGCCATGTTCTTCAACGCTGTTGTCAATAAATTTATCAGATAACTTTCCAACTGTAAAGGTAAATCCATATCCATGGCAGGAAGAATTTTCCTCGTGAAGTCCACAATTGTCCCCTCAATGGTTTATTCGATGATGGTTTATAAATGGCCTATCAGTATTCTTAAAAATATTAATCTTTACATAAAAATGTTTTCTAGACTGGTATAATTCCAGAGAGGAAAATTGTTTACATCCCCTAGTCCACATGTTGTAAACCCCTTAAGCAGGGTGGTCATGGCATTAAAAATATCAAACTCTTCAATGATGATCATTAAGCCAGGATCACATGGCATCTAATAAAAAACTCCTTAGAATCAATAGAGTTTCCTAAAAACAAATTCATTCTGAGAATGACATAAGGTAATCTAAATCATTTTAACTCTTATATCTGGCCTTCCATCAAAATCTCCTTTGCCAATGTTATGAACAACGCTTGATGGATGGTTTGCATGGATTCTTACATGTAATTTTGGATTTACAATTACACTTGCACCCCCTTATTTAAATCCCACCAAACAATTCCCCTCTTGAGAATCCCAATGACACTATAATGGATGTTCTTCATTCTGGGTATTATAATAATCTAGATAACATCATGCATGTGGTCGATAACTACACTTTCTCTATCGATGATGACTTCCTAATATGGGAGCCTGCGAATAATGGTGTTATTGACTCTAATTTCTTTAACAATCACAAATTATCAACTTCAGATCCAAGTTTTCATTGGTTAGATAATTTTGATAAGCCTTGGATTAATCCATCTAGGATCAACCTTATTGGGCGCATTGAGAACAATTGTATCCCTACTTAGGTCTATCTCTTGATCGTTGGTATCAAACTTGTAACGCCCCGACCCCAGCTACCCAGAGTCGGTGCATTAATTACATAACATTGGCATGATCACAAGAAAGATCAAATCTCGAAAGACCGATTGGTTTAGTAGCCTTGGAAACACTAGATATATTCATAAGGTTTACATTACATCATTAAACGAAAAACTACTACAACAACATATTGTCTCCATAATCCACACTCATATCCCCACATAATATCCCTGCAGGTCATTCATAATTTACTTCTTCACTTCCTGGGAAAAATAAAACATAGAAAAGGGGTGAGCTCAAATGCCCAGTAAGGATAACAATATAGCGGAAACTTTCATAAATAATAATAAACATTTAAGGCAATGTATAACTAAAACAAAAGCCTTTAAAACTTGAAATTTTAACATAGTATGGCATAAATGAAATGAAATAATGCCATTTACTTATTCACATGGTTATTCTACTAATCGAATAATCACATGAAAAATCAATAACCACTTTCATAATGATGGAATGCATAATGTCAAACGTTAATTTCATTGTCTAGGCCTCATCCCAAGACCTAGGGGTTACTTCTAACCGGAACCCAACCCGGAGTGCCTCTAATAACCGGACACCAACCCGGAGTGCCTCTAATAACCGGACACCAACCCGGAGTACCTCTAATAACCGGAGACCAAACCGGAGGGCTTATTTTTACCAGTCCCTAACCTGGAGGGCTTACTTTAACCATTCCCCAACCTGGAGGGCTTACTTTTACCAGTCCCCAACCTGGAGGGCTTACTTTTACCGGTCCCCAACCCGGAACATACTTGTTTAGCACATTCATCTGAAGAAAAGTTTGAAATATAACATAAACATTCGGATTAAAACTAGCATACGAAATGTCAATAGTTTCACCATAAACTATGAATGGTATAAAATAGCACATCCACAGTCAAACATATCACAAAACCTTCAATACAATATAGAGGTTTTGTATTATAATAAATCAACTTCAAATAAGCGTAAAATCCATTAAAGGATGTTGACATAGATGAAATCAAAACACTTTTTAGAGAAATATCTCTTTTTATTTTGAAATCATTTAAGATCCATATAAAATAAAACATTTTCTTTGAAAATATTCTTATAAGCTTGTAAGGAAAGCTTCGACGATTTTATAACGGCGAAAAATAACCGCACCCACCGTATAAGTTAAAAAAAACATTCTTACCTCAATTCTGTCGAAAAGGTTAAAAGGACCTTGTTTTGAAAACGATGGAAAGATTCCTTTATAAACCTCTTATAAAAGTCAAACAAGGGTATAAATGACTTTAACCCATATTCTTGTAATTAGTAAAAATGTTTTGAAATACATTTCGAAGAAACATGGATGTGGATGATAAAGAGATCCCAGTAGATTATTACGTATAATACAACCTCGGATAATGAAGAGATTGTGAAATAACCCTTACCTTGTACTTTTCCTTGGTTGGGGTAGGTTAACCTCCTGTATAATAGTGAAATAGTTGTTATTAAATTATACAAGAATCATATATATTAATATGATACCATATATGATCTTTTAACATTGATTTGTTAATAATATCTTAGAATTATCGTCGTTTCGGGAGTTAACTTACTCATTTTCTTTTATATGTTTTGTTACATAAGCCATGGTTGTTGTATATTATTCATATACAGAATGATATCCAGTCCTTAAACATCATTTTTAAATCATCAAATTATAATTATACTTGAATGGATACGATGGAGAATGAATCTCATCGCGTTCGTGGAGACGGTAGTCCGTACGTACGCATGAGCGACAATATCATTCTTTTGATATTCAAATAATATATAAATGGATGGTATATCATATATACAGAATCATTAACATGTTATATTTATTATTTACATGAGTTACACATCATTATTATACCCATCCAAATAATATTATATTGAATAACAATTACACCACGACGTGGAGACGGTAAGCCGTACGTACGCACGTATGGTGACATGTTATTCAAAGGGTGGATAGAATACTGAATATGATTGTACCATATTTATAATAACATCACAGTATATGTGAGATACTGGAGTTATTATTTTAGAATGGTAAGAACAAAGGAAGAAGAAGTGGAAGAAGAAATGAACTTGGAGAAGGGTGGTGAAATCATTACCTCTTCTTCGGGTTCTTCCTTTTGATTTGATCAAAAGGGCTCCTTAGGTAGGCTTTCTGATCAAACTAATGCCTCTAGGTTGTAGTGAGGGATGTTGGGAGAGTATTTGGGCAGAGTTTGGCCGAGACAAAAGGCTTTGAAGGTGTGAAGAAATGAGAAGGAGGAGTGCCCTTTTATAAGAGGGGTGAGGGGCACCTTTGGAAAAGCTAGAAATATTAATTTATAATAAATTCATATTCGGTTTCTAATGGCTCCAAAGTTGATTATTCAAAGGTTAAGGTGGGGATAGGTCGAAAACCACTCAACCAATAGAATTTAGACAGGTTTGGGTACTTATATTAACCTTATCTTTAAGCATTAACTCTAAGTTAATTAGTTTCACTTTTACAATGTCTCTTTGTATTTTTAAATAATATGGTTAATAAACTTACTATATACATCCAAGCGACCCCCAAGTGGTCCATTAATAATGAACCTATCCTTATATAAGTCTCTTGGCCGAACCTTAGATTTTTAGGAATTTAATATCAATTAATAATATAATATTTGTTTTAAAAACTCTTTTATGTCAATTTTGACACTATTAAATAGTTGATTTTTGTGAAACTCATAACAGATTGATTACTTCAAAAAAAGTCAATTAAATCAATCCTAATATATCATATTATCCTAGAAAATTAGTTTAATTCATTAAAAGTTTCATATTATATTTATTTGGGTATTTATAATATCAATTATTGTAATTTTTCACTATTATAGTAATTACTGCATCATCATTGTGTCATAAATAAAATAAATTAGTTAATGTCTAAAAATTATAAATAAAATATCATTATGTAGGAAATCTTTTTATCTTTCTAATGAATATTTATAATCTAAAATCAAACTTATATAACCCTATGTAACAATTGTTTTTCTAAAAGATATATGCTTGTGTCATTTTTGTATTCATTTTGACTTAATTAAAATAAAGTGTCATTATCACTTACAAGTGGATCCATGGGGTCCCAAAATTGACACAAAGATGCCCATGGTCGACCATGTATCAACCAATAGGGTTAAGACACGTTTTAGGGTAATTTAGTATTATTATAATATTATTTTTTAACCCTTATTTACCGGATTTACCCTTAACCATGGTAAATAAAATATTTACCGCAGTAATTATTCAAAATGTCTAAAAATGAAAGTTACCTATTTACACAATTTGAACATCCTGATTCCAAATATGGAATCCATTTTCCTAAATTCAAAACACAGAAGTGGCAGAAATTAATTTAAAATTAATTCCCGCTGTCAAAACAAAAAGCGTGTTTTTAAGAGATAATAACTATCAAAAGATTGACACTTGTTTATGTTCGGTTTAATTGTAAAGTTATGTCCAATGACCAACATTATATTAAATAGTAAAAATATATTCTAAATATACTTTAAAACCACTCAAATTCATAATTTATTACTATTAATTATTTTGATTAAAAAAGTTGTTTTTAATTAAAATTTAGTAATTTTCACTATTCATCAAAATATGAAAGTTATCCGAAAAGTACCAAAATTTCACCTTAGGCTAAATTTGATATTCCGAATCCAAAAATGAAGTCCATTTTAAAATATAAAATATATATAACTTCAAAAAGTAGGTATTACTATTCATAACAACTAGTTTGATTGGTTACGGTGTGTTAGAACTCGAAGTTGCGTACAACACACGCTACTGTTTTATTCAAAGGAAAGCGTACCGTGGAAGCTTGGGATGTTTCATTTTAAATTTTTTGATGTCTCCATTTAGTCAAAAGTTTGAAATATTGTATTTAAAAAGGTTTCACTATCAAAAGTTGATAAAAGTGCAATACTGAAAATGAATCTGTTCTTGCATTATGACTAAGAAACTCATAATATGGATTCTAAAATTATAAGGATTATATAAAGTTTAAAATTTAGTTAATACTATTCATGACCTCTTTTAATGGCTTTTTTTTTGGTAAGTCATGGTGCAATTGAACTTAGTGTTGCGTGTAGTGCAAGTTATTGAATTATTTTGGAGAAATAACACACTATGAAATCTTGGGGTGTTACATTCTCCCCTCCTTCAATAAATTGCGTCCTCGCAATTTGAAATTGTTCTTCAAAAATAAAAGGTTGAAAGTAGAAAATATATTTGTGGGAAAACCCACATCGGAAATTGGGTTACTAAAATTCAATCTTAATATGAGGAAAAGAGAAATCAAAGGGTCACCACCAAATTATGATCTCGATTAGGAGAACATTGGTGGAAATTAGAGACATATAATCGGAGGAAAAACGTAAATTTTTATAGGTAGTGATTGAGGTCATCAATCACAAACAAGTGTATAATTGAGGTCCTTAAATTCATCAATCTATGATGATTTGAAATACCATCGGTTCAACAAAACATAGGGTATTAGGATAACACATTTTTGACGTTTCAAAATATCTTAGTTGAAATCCCACATCGAAAAATGAATTAATGAGGCCTCTAATTAAAATAAAGAGTGGAAAGTATGAAGATTACCGAAAATAACACATACTAGGGTTCCATGTAAGAAAATATGGATATGGAAGAAAAATCTAGCCATCAATTATCTGATGAAGAGTGGTAGAGAACATGGCTATGAAAATGCCAACAATCCCAAAGCCATAAATTAGTGATGATTTAAGGTACCATCTAGGACAACATTTTTGTTCTAAGTTCCTTTTATTAATGATGAGGAATTTATTTATGAGATTGGCTAAGATCATAAGGAGATATACTTAGTTTATAATTAGAGTTTTATCCATTAATAAATTTCTACCAAAACTCATCATTCACTCGTAAAAAAAATTGTATTTATACTATTCATAGAGGGTTCCAAAATAAACGAATTTATAATTCATCTACCAGATCTTTTAAAAAACTACTTTATTTAATCCAGGACATCTCATGGGATAGTGGTAGGTGATACACCCTTGTCGCCGTTTGGTTGCGGGTTCAAGTCTCGCAGCCTTGCCGGACGCGACGGGTTGCCGCCCGACCTCCGGGTTGTCCTTTTATGGCAATCCAAAATAATCCAAACTAGAACTATCCAAAATACTTCTGTCCAAACTCACAGTCCAACATTCATAAGGAAGGTAAACATAATATAGATCCTTTTTACCCCATAATAGCATATGAATACCTTCATCATGTATTACCATATTCCTTATTGATTACATTCATGCTCCCTTATTCCATATAGAATGTTGGATATACTTCATTAATCCAAAAATGTTTTAAACCCCAACAATGATGGAATATACAAATCATTAATCAGTTCCAAGGTAGTCAAGAATATCTAATATAATTTATCCAAAACAATCACATATTATTCCAAAATCACTACCTCAGTATCAGAACTATATTATGGTTTATCTTTCTCTCAACCATATATTTTCCAAAAATTTATCCTGCTATTGAGTCACTTTTCTTTGTTCCACACAATCTAAAGTCCTTAATGAAATAGTACTGCAGTACAATCCTTATATACTCCATAATTATTATAACAAGTACATTGTTGATACAACACTCAATTGACATAATCAACATAAGAACTCTAATCATTCCTCTTCATTTGTGGTAGTATCATAACTTGATTATTATCCAATAACATCATTTTCGGCATAGTCTGATGACTGGGACATAGGTTCGCGTAGTGTCCAAACTCCATGCAAATGAAGCATTGTACATTTAAAACCATTTTCTTACCCTTGCAGTCACGTACTTTGTGCCCTTTTCCTCCACACTTATAACAAACTCCCATTCCTTTCAGGCAAGTTCCAGGGTGTTTCTTTCCACAGTTACCACATATGGGAAAATTCTTCTTTTCCCTTTTCCCTTTATCCATCTTTCTCTCTTCCATCCTTTTCTTCTCTTGATTCCCTTCAAAGCCATAGGACTCAGTAAACTCTTTACTTACCTTATCAACACATGATATTATTTCTTCATATGATGATAATACATGGGAGACTATTTCTCTTATAAATTCTAGCTTAAGACCATGAAAGATATGATCCTTCCTTCTCTTTGAATCATGTGTATTTCTGGAGTTCTCATTCCTTCTACTGGGCGCCATTTCTATACAATGGCATAAACTAGATCAGTTTATGAATCAAAATACATAATCCCATACTTATAAAACACTTAACATAAATTGAACTATTTATGGATATAATCCATAATCATAAAAATGTTTTCTTTGAGGAAGTATATACTCATAAACCCTTCATAATGATTTGTAAAGAAAATGAGAGTTATCCTAAGCATATCCCCCGGGAGTGTCGTAACCAAGAGTGCAGCAAGGCCCGTTGTCGTGCACCAGTTCCCGTTCGAGTCTAGCTCAAAGCGGTGTTTTCTGGTTTTACCCCTAGGTACATCTGTGCCAGAGCCGCCTCTACCTGCTCGTATCCAGACAGGGATGTATTGCTCAGAAAACTCACAAAATCTCTACAATACCAAAATTCTAGGAAGTTCTTCTATACTAATCCTCAAAGTTCATCTTAGGTCTACGTGCTCTAATCAGAGTTTATCTAAATCTAGCTTCCAAGGTTTGTACTAAACCTCCTCTGATACCAACTGTAACGCCCCGACCCCATCTACCCAGAGTCGGTGCATTAATTACATAACATTGGCATGATCACAAGAAAGATCAAATCTCGAAAGACCGATTGGTTTAGTAGCCTTGGAAACACTAGATATATTCATAAGGTTTACATTACATCATTAAACGAAAAACTACTACAACAACATATTGTCTCCATAATCCACACTCATATCCCCACATAATATCCCTGCAGGTCATTCATAATTTACTTCTTCACTTCCTGGGAAAAATAAAACATAGAAAAGGGGTGAGCTCAAATGCCCAGTAAGGATAACAATATAGCGGAAACTTTCATAAATAATAATAAACATTTAAGGCAATGTATAACTAAAACAAAAGCCTTTAAAACTTGAAATTTTAACATAGTATGGCATAAATGAAATGAAATAATGCCATTTACTTATTCACATGGTTATTCTACTAATCGAATAATCACATGAAAAATCAATAACCACTTTCATAATGATGGAATGCATAATGTCAAACGTTAATTTCATTGTCTAGGCCTCATCCCAAGACCTAGGGGTTACTTCTAACCGGAACCCAACCCGGAGTGCCTCTAATAACCGGACACCAACCCGGAGTGCCTCTAATAACCGGACACCAACCCGGAGTACCTCTAATAACCGGAGACCAAACCGGAGGGCTTATTTTTACCAGTCCCTAACCTGGAGGGCTTACTTTAACCAGTCCCCAACCTGGAGGGCTTACTTTTACCAGTCCCCAACCTGGAGGGCTTACTTTTACCGGTCCCCAACCCGGAACATACTTGTTTAGCACATTCATCTGAAGAAAAGTTTGAAATATAACATAAACATTCGGATTAAAACTAGCATACGAAATGTCAATAGTTTCACCATAAACTATGAATGGTATAAAATAGCACATCCACAGTCAAAAATATCACAAAACCTTCAATACAATATAGAGGTTTTGTATTATAATAAATCAACTTCAAATAAGCGTAAAATCCATTAAAGGATGTTGACATAGATGAAATCAAAACACTTTTTAGAGAAATATCTCTTTTTATTTTGAAATCATTTAAGATCCATATAAAATAAAACATTTTCTTTGAAAATATTCTTATAAGCTTGTAAGGAAAGCTTCGACGATTTTATAACGGCGAAAAATAACCGCACCCACCGTATAAGTTAAAAAAAACATTCTTACCTCAATTCTGTCGAAAAGGTTAAAAGGACCTTGTTTTGAAAACGATGGAAAGATTCCTTTATAAACCTCTTATAAAAGTCAAACAAGGGTATAAATGACTTTAACCCATATTCTTGTAATTAGTAAAAATGTTTTGAAATACATTTCGAAGAAACATGGATGTGGATGATAAAGAGATCCCAGTAGATTATTACGTATAATACAACCTCGGATAATGAAGAGATTGTGAAATAACCCTTACCTTGTACTTTTCCTTGGTTGGGGTAGGTTAACCTCCTGTATAATAGTGAAATAGTTGTTATTAAATTATACAAGAATCATATATATTAATATGATACCATATATGATCTTTTAACATTGATTTGTTAATAATATCTTAGAATTATCGTCGTTTCGGGAGTTAACTTACTCATTTTCTTTTATATGTTTTGTTACATAAGCCATGGTTGTTGTATATTATTCATATCCAGAATGATATCCAGTCCTTAAACATCATTTTTAAATCATCAAATTATAATTATACTTGAATGGATACGATGGAGAATGAATCTCATCGCGTTCGTGGAGACGGTAGTCCGTACGTACGCATGAGCGACAATATCATTCTTTTGATATTCAAATAATATATAAATGGATGGTATATCATATATACAGAATCATTAACATGTTATATTTATTATTTACATGAGTTACACATCATTATTATACCCATCCAAATAATATTATATTGAATAACAATTACACCACGACGTGGAGACGGTAAGCCGTACGTACGCACGTATGGTGACATGTTATTCAAAGGGTGGATAGAATACTGAATATGATTGTACCATATTTATAATAACATCACAGTATATGTGAGATACTGGAGTTATTATTTTAGAATGGTAAGAACAAAGGAAGAAGAAGTGGAAGAAGAAATGAACTTGGAGAAGGGTGGTGAAATCATTACCTCTTCTTCGGGTTCTTCCTTTTGATTTGATCAAAAGGGCTCCTTAGGTAGGCTTTCTGATCAAACTAATGCCTCTAGGTTGTAGTGAGGGATGTTGGGAGAGTATTTGGGCAGAGTTTGGCCGAGACAAAAGGCTTTGAAGGTGTGAAGAAATGAGAAGGAGGAGTGCCCTTTTATAAGAGGGGTGAGGGGCACCTTTGGAAAAGCTAGAAATATTAATTTATAATAAATTCATATTCGGTTTCTAATGGCTCCAAAGTTGATTATTCAAAGGTTAAGGTGGGGATAGGTCGAAAACCACTCAACCAATAGAATTTAGACAGGTTTGGGTACTTATATTAACCTTATCTTTAAGCATTAACTCTAAGTTAATTAGTTTCACTTTTACAATGTCTCTTTGTATTTTTAAATAATATGGTTAATAAACTTACTATATACATCCAAGCGACCCCCAAGTGGTCCATTAATAATGAACCTATCCTTATATAAGTCTCTTGGCCGAACCTTAGATTTTTAGGAATTTAATATCAATTAATAATATAATATTTGTTTTAAAAACTCTTTTATGTCAATTTTGACACTATTAAATAGTTGATTTTTGTGAAACTCATAACAGATTGATTACTTCAAAAAAAGTCAATTAAATCAATCCTAATATATCATATTATCCTAGAAAATTAGTTTAATTCATTAAAAGTTTCATATTATATTTATTTGGGTATTTATAATATCAATTATTGTAATTTTTCACTATTATAGTAATTACTGCATCATCATTGTGTCATAAATAAAATAAATTAGTTAATGTCTAAAAATTATAAATAAAATATCATTATGTAGGAAATCTTTTTATCTTTCTAATGAATATTTATAATCTAAAATCAAACTTATATAACCCTATGTAACAATTGTTTTTCTAAAAGATATATGCTTGTGTCATTTTTGTATTCATTTTGACTTAATTAAAATAAAGTGTCATTATCACTTACAAGTGGATCCATGGGGTCCCAAAATTGACACAAAGATGCCCATGGTCGACCATGTATCAACCAATAGGGTTAAGACACGTTTTAGGGTAATTTAGTATTATTATAATATTATTTTTTAACCCTTATTTACCGGATTTACCCTTAACCATGGTAAATAAAATATTTACCGCAGTAATTATTCAAAATGTCTAAAAATGAAAGTTACCTATTTACACAATTTGAACATCCTGATTCCAAATATGGAATCCATTTTCCTAAATTCAAAACACAGAAGTGGCAGAAATTAATTTAAAATTAATTCCCGCTGTCAAAACAAAAAGCGTGTTTTTAAGAGATAATAACTATCAAAAGATTGACACTTGTTTATGTTCGGTTTAATTGTAAAGTTATGTCCAATGACCAACATTATATTAAATAGTAAAAATATATTCTAAATATACTTTAAAACCACTCAAATTCATAATTTATTACTATTAATTATTTTGATTAAAAAAGTTGTTTTTAATTAAAATTTAGTAATTTTCACTATTCATCAAAATATGAAAGTTATCCGAAAAGTACCAAAATTTCACCTTAGGCTAAATTTGATATTCCGAATCCAAAAATGAAGTCCATTTTAAAATATAAAATATATATAACTTCAAAAAGTAGGTATTACTATTCATAACAACTAGTTTGATTGGTTACGGTGTGTTAGAACTCGAAGTTGCGTACAACACACGCTACTGTTTTATTCAAAGGAAAGCGTACCGTGGAAGCTTGGGATGTTTCATTTTAAATTTTTTGATGTCTCCATTTAGTCAAAAGTTTGAAATATTGTATTTAAAAAGGTTTCACTATCAAAAGTTGATAAAAGTGCAATACTGAAAATGAATCTGTTCTTGCATTATGACTAAGAAACTCATAATATGGATTCTAAAATTATAAGGATTATATAAAGTTTAAAATTTAGTTAATACTATTCATGACCTCTTTTAATGGCTTTTTTTTTGGTAAGTCATGGTGCAATTGAACTTAGTGTTGCGTGTAGTGCAAGTTATTGAATTATTTTGGAGAAATAACACACTATGAAATCTTGGGGTGTCACAAAACTCTACTCCAAATGTCATTTTTGTAAACAACACCGAGAAGAAACGAGCCATTTATTTATTTATTGTGCCACGTCCTTCACCATCTAGAATTTTATCACTGACATTTTTTATTGCAGATGGTTTCTCTCTGACTCTATTTGTGCGCAGCTGAAATGTTGTGTTGAGCTTGCATCTTTGCAGCAAATCAAGAACCTTTCACTGGTTGTTGTGGCTGATCTCCTCCATGTCATCTGGTATGATCAAAAATCCATTATTAACAACAATGACTCATTCAATCATAATTCAGGTCGGACAAGAATTGTTATTTCCAATATGGATATTTCCTCACTGTAGAAATTTCATTGTGACAACTCGGTTGGAGACTTTGTGATTCTTCACCCGCTATAGATTGAGGGTCTCTTTAGAATACCGAGACACACTTTGGAGGTGTTCTGGCAAGCCCCATTGCCCAAATGGATTATGATCAATGTTGATGGAACCTCTAATGGGACTCCAGGACCTTCTAGATGTGGTTCCATTTTTAGATACTATCTTGGACATTGTCATGTCTGCTTGTATAGTGGTTGCGAGATTGACTCTTCTCTTGATGCTTATATGGAGGCTGTGATTCATGCTGTCTATTTTGTTAAACAAAAGTGCTGGAAAAACAACTGGATTGAAAGTGATTTGACCATCATTGTCCTAGCTATATTGAGTGGTGCGGTTCAACTTGCCCGGTCTCTCACTACCCGATGGATGAATTGCGTATCTTCGGTCTTGGACATCAATTACATCAACACTCATACCTATAGTTAAGAAAACATGGTTGTTGATGGTTGGCCAATAGAGGGATCAACAAAATCATTACATGGAGAGAAGAGTTACCAGATGATATCCTTCACATTTATGAAAAATATTGTAATAAGATTCCCTCTTTCAGACTTTTGTTGCTTCATTAATCTTTTTAATTACCTGGGACTTGGTCTTTGACCAAGGCTTTACCTTTAAAAAAATGTTCACCTAAGATGGATATGAAACGTCGACATAGAATTTATTAAATTAATTGAAAAATAGAATTAATGAATTTTAAAAGTATTATATGTTATATGATTTGATGGAATTATTGTGTTTCATGAATTTCATAGATGAATTTTTTATATTAGGGTAGCTTTAAAAGATTATATTCCATTTCCATTTTCTTCTTGATATCATTATATACAAATTAAATAAATAGTTCCAAAATTCAAATTAATTGAACATTATAATAAAAAAAATTTAATATAAACATTTTTAATTCATAAAAATATTATATTTGGAAAAGCCATCCTAATGAGCCCTTTTGATCATATCAAAAGGAAGAACCTGAAGATAAGGTAAATATTTCATCACATCTTTCATGTTTTTTCTTCTTCTACTTATTCGTTCCTTGTTGTTTCTATTATAAAATAATAACTCCTCTTTATTATATATACTGCGATGTTATTATAAATATGTTATAACCATATTGATTATTCTATCCATCCTTTGAATGACATGTCACCATACCTACGTACATACGGTTTGTCGTCTCCACGTTGTGGTGTATTTGTTATTCAATACATTATTATTTCGATGGGTATAATAATGATTTACAATTGATGTAAATAATAAATAAAACATGATAATTATTATGTGTATATGATATACCATCCAATTATATATTATTTTAATCTCAAAATAATGATATTGTCGCTCGTGCATACGTACATATTACCGTCTCCACCAACACAATGATATTCATTCCCCATCGTATCCATTCAAGACTAATTTTAATTTGATGATTAAAAATAACGTTTAACTACCTAATATAATTCTGAATATAAATACGATATATAATATCCATAATAAACATTACAAACTTAACAAATCATATAAAGGAAAACGAATCAGTTAACACCATAAACGACAATAATACTAAAATGTTATTAACAAAGCAATATTAAAAGATCCTATATGATATCATATTAATGTATATGGTTATTTTATTATTTCATAACAATTATTTCACCATTATACAAGAGTTTATAATACCCTTGACCAAGTAAATGTACAAGGTAAGGGTTAATTCTACAATCTCTTTATTATCTGTGGTTGTTTTTATGTAAGTATCTAATGGGACCTCTTTATCATTCACATCGATATTTCATAAAAAAATTCAAATAATTTTTACTATTTACTAGGAAATGGTTTAAATTCATTTATGCACTTATTTGAACTTATATGTTTTGAAAGGAATCATTCAGTCATTTTCTAAACAAGGTACTTTACATCCTTTCTGACAAAAATAAGTTAAAAATGTATTTTTTTAACTTATACGATGGGCGAGATAA
The DNA here is from genome assembly GCA_963277665.1 of Viscum album. Taxonomy (NCBI): domain Eukaryota; kingdom Viridiplantae; phylum Streptophyta; class Magnoliopsida; order Santalales; family Viscaceae; genus Viscum; species Viscum album. Next base: position 536,567,182 of record OY728126.1, read on the forward strand.
TTCAACACCATTATAATATCATCAAATATTCTAATAAATGTTAATACGAATATTTTCAAAATATTTATTTTATTTTATAATTTGTTAACTTTAAATGATTTCAAAAAAATATAGATATTTCTCTCAAATAGTTTTGATTTCATTAATGTCAACATCCTTTGTTGGATTTTATTCATGTTTTAAGTCGATTCATTATGTTAAAAATATTCAATATTTAATTGAAGGTTTTGTGATATGTTTGACTATGGATGTGTTATTTTTATACCACTCATAGTTTATTGTTAAAGTATTGACATTTAATATGCTAGTTTTAATACAAATGTTTCTGTTATATTTGAACCTTTTCATATGTGTAATGTATTGGACTCAGTAAGTGATGGGTGGAGCCTGCTACAGCTACTCGATGCATCAGTAGGTCTCATGAGAAAAATATATATAGAATTGGTTGAGGCCTTTCCCAATTAGATATATGGTTTTCTCCAAGGCATTAAAATTTTTTATAATCCTTGTTCGAGGCCTTGAAAAAATGATTCAAAATGTCCAGCATTAAACATTCCCTCATTATGAAGTTAATATTTATTGTTTATGTGGTCATTATACTTGTATAATACCCCAGATTATGTTTTATAATGGGATTTTTTACTAAGCTCATATACCTTCCATAAAAGTGTTCATGTTTATTATTAGTATATGAATGTGTTTTAAATTATTCACCATGATTAATATTTTTGTACTCATCCTCTATATTGCATAACCATAATGAGCATTTGATCGCACCCCTTTCTTATGTTTCAGTTTCTCTGGATAAGGAAATGTTAGTTATGAGTGACTTGCAGTCAAAATCTAGGAGGCTTGGATGTTTCTAATGGAATAAATTTGTGTTGTATTTCTTTTCAAGTTGTAAATTTGAACTTATGTATGAATCTTATTTCCATCAATACTATACTGACCGTTATTTTGGTACATGATTTCATTATTATCATGCCAATTTTATGTAATAATGCACCGACTTGGGGTAATTGGGGACAGGGCATTATAGTTTCTATTATAGGAATTTTAGTACAAACCTTGGAAACTAGATTTAGATAAACTCTGATTAGGTAACATAGACCCAAGATATACATTGAAGATTAGTATAGAAGAACTAACTAGAATATTGGTACAATATACATTTTCTGTGTTTTCCATGAAAGAAATCCTTGTCTGGATATGAGAAGGTAGAGGCGGCTTTGGAATAGATGTACATAATTGTAAAACCCAAAACACCACTTTGAGCTTGACTCGAATGGGAACTGGTGCACGAGAATTGGCCTTGCTTCACTATTTGTTACGACACTCCTTGGGGATATGATTTGATAATTCTCAATTTCTTTACAAATAATTTTGAAGCATTTATGAGTATATAATTCCTCAAAGAAAACATTTTTTTATTATAGATTATATCCACAAACTCTTCAATTCATGATATGTGTTTTACCAGTTTAGAATTATGTATTTCGATTCATAAACTAATCTAGTTTATGCCATTGTTCAGAAATGGAACCTATTGGAAGGAATGGAAAACGTATCAATGCACGTAATCAATGTTTGAATATCCCTCCTACACAAGATAATTATAATGGAGCTGGTGATGCAACTGGTGCTGATCAGCATATCACCATACTGGGACAACTCATAGTGGTTATGAATAATAACCTTACCCATATGAAGCACCCAAATCCACAACACGAAGGTTCAATGTTGGACTACTTAATAAGGAAATAACCACAAACATTCAATGGGAGTAAAAATCTATTAGTGGCTGAGCAATGGACAAATTCATCAGAGAAAATATTTCATGATTTGGGGAGTATCGAAATGGAAAATTCTGTCATGGTAGTTTATCGCCTCACTGGAGATGTTGATCAATGGTGGTCATTGATTCAAAACACAAAGGAAGATGGAGAAGTGTCCAGTATGGAATGGAAAATTTTTAATGATCTTTTCATAGAAAAATACTTTCCTCATGACCATTGAGCGGATATTGAAAGGTAATTTCTGAGTCTGAGGAAAAAGAATATGACAGTGTAGCAAAGTATGAAGATAACTTTACATGGTTAGAAATCCATGTTGTAGTTTATATATGTAACCCAATAAGTAATATTGACTGTTTCATTGATGGGTCAAAACCATTTCTCCGTCGAGAATTAGTATCAAAATCCTTCTCATCAAACGAAGATATTGTCTCGTGTGCTATCAAGGTAGAAAAATAATTCTCTTTGACTTATGACTTTAAAGTAATGCAAGAGATGAAGATATATGTTGAACACCATGCAAAAGTAAATAAGGAATCAAGGAAGAAGGGAAGAATTGAATTTTCATCATGTGAGAATTGTGGAAGGAAGTACCCTGGTTCCTGTCTAAAAGGAAAAACAGTATGCTACAAATATGGAAAGAAAGGCCATCTTATTGGTGATTATAAGGGAAAGAAATATGATACCAATTTTCAATGCTAAAATTCCAGGAATATAAAACATTATGAAAATGAATTTCCTAAGCATCAGGGAAGCATACCTCAGAAAATGCCAAGGTAGCAAGTCTAAACTAATATGTTCACTACTACAGATGTTGAATCTCCGGAAGACATGGTGGTAGGTAATTTATTGGTTTCCTAATGTTTATCCAATGCTTTATTTGATTCTGAATCATCACATTATTTCATATCTTCCCAGGTTGTAAAGAAAATTAGATATTTCCAATTTTATTTAACAATGGTGTTGTCAGTCAAAACACTTAACGGAAGTATCCTTGCAACAAAAATTTGTGAATCAGTTCCCATTAAAGAATATAAATGTTCTTTATATTCAGATCGCATCGTCATTCCCATGATTTAATTCGATATAATCCTAAGAATTGATTGGTTTTCGGACCATGATGAGAAAATTTAGTGTAAGAAAAAGGAGGTTAATTTTTTTGATGATGATAAGGAGTACATTATCTTTAGAGCAGAAATATCACCACCTCATTATTATCTAATTCCACCACTATTAGATCATCTAAATTCAATTATTGGGGAGGAAGAAAATGAAATAACTATGGGTGAGGAAAAGAATGCTCAAATATAGGATGTACCTACAATGCATGAATATGTTGATGTGTTTCTAGATGATTTATGTGGACAAAATCCAGAACGAGATATTGAGTTTACAATTGATTAAATTCACGGTTCAAGGCCTATATCGAAGACCCCTTATAGAATGGCCACTATCGAATTAGTAGAACTATTGAAACAACTAGAGGAATTGGGTAATAAATGATTTATTCTCCCTAGTTTGCCTCCATGGGGAGCCCCTGATCTTTTTGTTTAAAATAATGATGGATCTATGAGATTTTGCATTGACTACAGGGAGATAAATGTTGTAACAATAAAGAACAAGTATCCCCTACCTCACATTAATGTTTTATTCGACCAACTTCATTGAGATCAATATTTTTCAGAGATTGACCTTTGATATGGATATCATTTGTTGTCTGTGGAAAAGGAAGACATTCATAAAACAACATATCAAATCAGGTACGTGCATTATGTGTTTCCAGTAATACCTTTTGGGCTGACTAACGCACCCTCTTTTTTCATGGATCTAATGAAAAGATTTTTCAGGGAATATATTGATGAATATTTAGTGGTATTTATTGATGATATCCAAGAATACTCCAAAATCTATGAAGATCCTAAAAATCACTTGTGCGCCATTCTAAAAACACTCAGAAGAAATGAATTATACGGGAATTTTAGCAAGTGTGAATTTTGGGTTTAGGATATTTGATTTCATGGCCATATTGTCTCTATGGATGGAATCTCTATTGAACCTTTGAAGACAAAGGAAATCCAAGAATGTCCAACACCGATAAGTATAACTGAGGTAAATAGTTTTATTATTTTAGAAAGTTATTATAGACGTTTTGTCCATATTTTTTCTCTATTGGCTAACCCATTAACGAAGCTCATATGTAAAGGCGTTAAATATTTTTGGAAAAAAGAGTGTGAATAATGTTTCAAATAATTGAATAGAAGATTAGTCAATGATAATATCTTTACTCTACCATTGGGGAATGATGGGTTTGTTATTTGTAGTGAATCCTCAATGAAAGGACATGGTTGTGTCCTTATGCATAATGATAGACTTATTTTCAATGCATCATGACAACTAATTTTTTTTGAGAAAATCTATCCTAATCATGATCTTGAGTTAGCAGCTGTAATCTTTTATTTGAAGATTCTGAGACGCTATCTCTATGGTAAAAATGAGATATTTATACAGATCACAAGAGTTTGAAGTATATTTTCTCTCCGAAGGAACACAATAAGAGGCAAACGAGATGGTTTTAACTATTAAAGGATTATGATTTCATGACACCTTACCACTCAAGGAAGAAATATAAGGTGGAAGATGCTCTCAGCAGAAAGGATCATGGAGTTTTGAACAATATGAGAGTTGAAATTGATCTTATTTTCATGGATCTAGTAAATATGGATATCTGTATAACCATGGAAGGTGAAACATCAATGATTTATCAAATGGTTTCCAAACCATCTTTACTAGAATAGATAAAAGGTTCTCAGGCTAATGATGAGGAATTTCAAAAGAGGATTAAATCTGTGAATGATGGGAGATTGATCAACTTCGTATACGTAGATGGGATTTGGAAATTTGGAAAGAGACAATGTGTTCCCGATATAGCTAATATGAAAATGTAATTGTCAGATGATGCTCATAGCTCCGATTTATCTATACACCCTGGGATCACCATGATTTACAGATATTTGAAGGAACATTTTTGTTGGGACAACATGAAGAGGGATATTTCTGATTTTCTGTCAAGATGTATGGCTTGTCAATAAGTGAAAGTTGGAAGGCAACGACCTAGAGGAGTCATGAAACGTCTTCCCATACCTATGTGGAAATGGGATAGTATTACGTTGGACATTTTCATGGAACTACCAAATACTCCTAGAAGGAATGATTCAATATGGGTCATTGTTGAACGTCTTACCATGTTATAACATTTTCTCACTGTAAGAGATGATTTACCACTTGATTATTTAGAAAGACTGTATATTAATGATGTTGTAAGACTTCATGAAGTACCCCTATTGATTGTTTTTATCGTGATCCATGTTTTAAATCAAGATTCTAGAAATGTATTCAGAAAGCCATGAATACTAAACTTCATTGGAGCACTACCTACCACCCTCAAACTCATGGACCAACAGAATAGACTGTCCAAACCATTGAAGATATGTTTAGATCTTTCTCACTTGACATTCAATGTATGTGGGATCAATAAGTAACTCTGGTAGAATTTATCTATAACAATATATTCTATTGAAGTATATAGATGGCACCATATAGAGTGTTATATGGAAAGAGATGTTTCACACCAACCTATTATGATGATGTTGGTAAAAAAATCATATTCCTCGAACATGTGGCAGAAACAATAGAGAAGGTGAAGGTTATCCAAACCCACATCAAAGAAGCTCAATGTAGGCAGAAAAGATATGCTGATAACCAAATGATTTGAAATTTCAGGTAGTAGATCATGTTTTCATGAAGGTAACTCCCTAGAATGGAGTTATACGATTCAGCAAGATGGGTAAATTAAGTCTTAGGTACATCAGACCTTTTTAAATTCTAGAATGAATAGGGGTCGTAGCTTATTGTTGGGAAATGCTACCAAGTCTCTCCAAAGTTCATGATGTGTTCCACATATCACAGTTGAGAAAGTAAATGCCTAACCTAATGCATGTGCTCACCTATAAAGAATGAGGACTGGAACCCGATCTGTCTTATTGTGAAGATCTTGTCATGATTGTTTATACAAGAGAACACGTGTTGAGAAACCGGACGACTCGTCTGGTAAACGTTCTATGGAGAAACCATAAAATGGAATAGGCAACTTGGGAACCTGAGGAACATATGATGAAGAACCACCAGAATCTTTTTTTGCAGTAATATTCTAGAAAATTTATGGACTAAATTATTTAATGGAGAGAAGAATGTGACACCCCAAGCTTCTACGGTGTGTTTCCCTTTGAGTAATGCAATATCTTCCATTTCACACAACTTTGAGATTCTAACACATCGTGACCAATCAAACTAGCGGTTATGAATATTCATACCCACTGTTTGAAATTTTATAAATTTATTTTTAAAAAGAAACTTTATTTTTGGATTTCATATTTTGAAATTATCTTAGGGTGAATTTTTTGTATTTTTTTGAAAACATTCAATTTTGATGAATAGTGAAAAACACTGAGTTATTGTTTAAAACCGAAATTTTATTTAAATATTTATTTATTTTATTTAAATTAATTTTGGGTCAAAAAAGATACAACATACCTCTATAAGTTTCATATAATTTATTGGATTCCATTTATAATAATTTTGAATATATAAAAATTTTATCGAATTTTTTACTGTCTTTTTGCCACCTCCTAGGAGCATTTGAAAATTTGAATAAAACATAATATTAATACTTCAACGAATTGAATTTCCAAAAATCCTAGAGACATGGTTTATATTAGTATGTAATATGTGGTTCAATAAGATGAAAATAATTTTTTCTGAATAGTAACTTTTGACATTTATTTAATGCGGTTAAAAGTAAATAGGTTAATTAAGGGAAAAATGATATTCTTATTACCGTAATGCATTTCCTAATTCTATTGGTTAAGTTAAATTCGAACAAAAAACATCCTTATGATTAAAATATGATCCTTTCGATCGACTTGGATTAGATTAGGACATTTATTATTATTTAATTCAATGAAGAGTTAACAGTGTTAAAATCAATGTTTAATAACTAAACCATTTTTAATATATGGCTATACATAAAATAAATTAGTATAAAAATATTCATTATAAATTTAAAATTATTTCCTACATAATTTTATTTTATTTATAATTTTTAGGCATTAAATAGGTTAATTTATTTATGACACAATGATGATGCAGTAATTACCTTATTAATGAAATATTAAAATAATAGATATTATAAATACCCAAATAAATGTTATTTTAAACATTAAATTAATTAAACTAATTTTAGTCGTTTTTAGGACATGTTAGGGTTTATTAAATTAGTTTTCTTCGAAGTAATAATGCTGTTATAAATTTAACAAAAACAAAATACCAAATAGTGTCAAAATTGACATAAAAGTGTTTTTAAAACAAATATTATATTATTAATTGGTATTATATTCCTAAAAATATAAGGCTAGACCAAATGGATTAAATATCATTATATATGTATTTAATGAACCACTTGGGGTTCTCTTGAAAGTTTATAGTAAGTTTATTAACCATATAATATAAAAATACAGAGAGACATGGTAAATGTCAAACTATTTATCTAATAGTAAAATCTAAAAGATACGGTTAATATAGTGACCCAAACCTGTCAAAAACCTATTGGTTGATTGGTTTTTGACCGAAGACCACCTTATACTTTAAATAATTCATTTTTGAGCCATTATAAGAATAAAATAATTTTATTATAAAATAATATTTCAATCTTTTCCAAAGGTTCCCCTCACTACTCGTATAAAAGGGCGCTTCCCCTTCTCTAATATTCACCCCTTAAAATCCATTTTTCTCGGCCAAACCCTGCCCAAATATCCTCTCCAATGTCTCTATGTCATCCTAGAGGCCATATTTTAGTCATTAATCAACTTTATGGAGCCCTTTTTATCAAATCAAAAGGAAGAACCCGAAGAAGAGGTAAATATTTCATCACCACTTTCTAGTTTTTTCTTCTTCCACTTCTACATTCCTCGTTGTTTCCATTATAAAATAGTAACTACATTATTTTCTATATACTATTATTTCATTATAAATATTTTACAACCATATTCATTATTCTATCCATCCTTTGAATGACATGTCACCATACGTGCGTGTGTACGGCTTACCGTCTGCACATCGTGGTGTTGTTGTTATTCAATACATTATTATTTGGATAGGTATAATAATAATTTATAATTGATGTAAATAATAATTATAACATGATAATGATTCTATATATATGATATACCATGTAATTATATATTATTTTAATATCAAATGAATGATATTTTTTATCGTCCGTACGTACATATTACCGTCTCCATGAACATAATGAGATTCATTCCCCATCATATCCCTTCTAGAAATTTTTGTCATTTTTTCAGTAAAAATATTTTTAAAATACATAATTTCATTATGAATCTGTATAAGATACATTCTACCCATAACAAACATTACTTACTCAATAAATAATATAAAGGAAAACGAGTCAGTTATCACCTGAAATGACGAAATACAAAAATACAATTAATAAAGAAATATTAAAATATCATATATGATATCATGTTAATGTATATAGTTCTTTTATAATTAAATAAAAATTAATTCAGAATTTTACTGGAGTTTAATCTACCCTCGATCAAGAAAAATTACAAGGTATGTGGTAATTCCTAAATCTCATTATTATCCGAGGTTGTTTTTACGTAAGTATCTACTGGGACCTCTTTATCATCCACAACCATGTTCCATAAGATGTTATTTCAAAACATTTTTACTATTTACTAGACAATGATTTAATGGCATTTATACACTTATTTGAACTTATATGTTTTGAAAGGAGTCTTTTAGTCATTTTCCAAACAATGTACTTTATGAAATTTTCGACAAAATTAAGGTAGGAATGTCTTTTTTAACTTATACGGTGGGTTCAGTTATTCTCCTACGTTATAACATCATCAAAGCTTCACTTAAATGATTAGAAGAATCTTTTCAAAATAAATGTTTCCATTTATAAGTATGTATCTTTAAATTATTTAAAAAAAAAGAGATATTTCACTCAAATAGTTTTGATTTAATCAATGTGAACATCCTTTGATGGATTTTATACTTGTTTGAACTCGATTCATTATGATACAAATCTTATATATTGTATTAAAGGATTTGTGATATGTTTTACTATAGATGAGTTATTTTTATACCATTCATTGTTTAGGGTTAATGTATTGACATTTCATATTATAGTTTTAATACGAATGTTTATGTTATATTTCAACCATTTTATATGAGGAACATATTAGACATAGTAAGTAACAAGTGGAGCCTGCTATAGATCCTCGATGAATCATTATGTATCATGACACAACTAGACGTGGAATTGGTCGTGGCCTTTCACAATTTGATATATGGTTTTTGTCGAGGCCTTAATCATTTTAAGACATCTTGGATGAGGCCTTGACAAAATGTTTCATAATGCCTGGCATTAGACAATCTCTCATTATGAACATAATATTGCTGGTTATTGTGGTCATTCGACTAGTAGAATACCCATGATTTTATTTTATTATGGAATTTTTTACTCATCTCATATTTTGTCCATAAAAGTGTTCATGTATATTTTTTGTAATGGAATCTGTTTCCAATTATTCAAAATAATTAATATTTATGTTATCGTTCGCTATATTGCATACTTTTACTGAGTGTTTGAGCTCACCCCTTTCGTATGTTTCATTTTCCCAGGATATGAAGAATTTAGTATTGAGTGACTTTCAGGCATTATCTAGTAGGCTTGGATGTTTCTAATAGAATAAATTAGTGATGTATTTTATTTCATGTAGTAAAGTTGAACTTATTTATGAATCATATTTCCAATTATATTAATCTAATCTGTCATTCAGGACATTATTTCATTATGATCATGCCAATGTTTTGTAATAATGCACTGACTCTAGGTAATTGGGTTCGGGGCATTACAAATATTCTTAGGATAATTCACATTTTCATTAAAATCCATTTTAAATGATTTTCATGTAAATTATTCTTCAAATATACCATGTTTATGATAATGAGAGTAGCTACATTATTAATTTCAATTTATACTAAGTATTTTTCTATGTTGAGAATATACATTAAGAATCAAAACCTAATCTGGTGTACGCCATTATTTAGAAATGGCGCTTAGTAGAAGGAATATAAACCGCATAAATGTACGTGTACCATGTAGGGATTCCCCTCCATTGCAAATAATGATGTAGGCTATGGTGATGTGACTGGTGATGATTAGCATATCACTATACTAGGATAGCTAACTCAGATTATAAAAAATATCCTAACCCATATAGAGAATCTAGATCCAAACTCTGGGGAATCATGTTAGATAACTTTAATTGAAAACATCCTTCATCACTTAATGGGAAAAAAATCTCATTCATAGAAGATTAGTTTATAAGTTCATTTGAGAATATATGTATCACTTTGGGATATTACAAATGATTGAAGGTCTTCATGGCGGTTTATCGACTATTGGGAGATGTGGGTTAGTGGTGGTATTTAATTCAAATCGAAAAGAAGGATAAAGAAATATAATAAATGTAATGGATAGATTTTAAGTAAATATTTTTATAAAAATAATTGCCTCATGAACAATGACCATATATGGAAAGGAAGTTTCTAAATCTAAGGTGGAATGTAGATGAGAATGTTGAAAAGTTTAAAGCTAACTTCGTGAAGATGGAAAGATATGTTACGAACTACACACATAATCCAAGTCTAATGATTGATTGACTCTTTTATGGTTTTAAAAATAGTCCTCTGAAGGGATCCAGTCTCCCAAAGTTTCTCATCATATGAAGATATAGCCTGAAATTCTATCATGATGGAAACATAATTCTCTATGTCTTCTAATTTTGAAGGAAATAAAGAGTAGAAGAGGGAAGCTAAAAATTATGGGAAAGGAAATTAAGAAATTGGGAATAAAGGAATATTTGACCTTCCACCCTATTATAATTTTGAGGAGAGATACCCTAGTACATGCATGAAGTGTAAGTGTGTTTATTACACGTGTGGAGGAAAATTCCCCCTATCTTTGTATTGTAAGTGGATGATAGAAGATATCAATTTTCTGTTGTAAATTTACATGGGGAGGGGACATTATGAAAATAATTATCCTAGTTGTCAAGGATTCGTTCCCCAATAAAGGCCAAGAGAGAAATTATTGGATTATTTGGTCATAAGTGCAATGGTTGATGTTCCTAAAGAAGTTATGGCAGATACATTAATCATTTCCTCCAACATAGACAATGATTTATTTGATTCTAGATCATAAAATTCTTTTATATCTTCCCAATTTTAAAATAAAATTTCATATTTCCAATTTGATTTAATAAGGGAGTTGTCAGTCAAAACTCATAATGGAAGTACCATTGCAAAAAAAATATTCAAGTTATCCCCATTATGTCTTATAAATTTCCTTTATCTATTGATTATATTATCATAACCATGATTAAAATTGACCTAATCATTCATATGTACTATATTTTTAACCTTGATAAGATAATTTATTGCAATAAGATGCTTGTTACAATTTTTTAGGACGATATAGATTCCCTTATCTTTAGGGATGAAAAATAACCATCTGATTCCCAAATAGATCCTCCCACAATATCTCTACTAAATTAAATTAATAGGGTGGAATGGAATAAAATATCTTGGGGTGAGGAAAGGAATGTTCAAATAGGGGTCTTACCAATTGAGAAAGAATATTTTTATGTGATTCCATTGGATTTACCTAGACAACCTCTAGAGCTGTAAATTGAGTTTTCCATTGACTTAATTCCTGATTCAGTGCTCATATCAAAGACCACATATAGAATGAAAACTATACAACTAGAATAATTTAATAAAAAACTAGAGGAATTGAGTGATAAAGGATATATTCTCCGTAATTTTTCTCTCTGGGGAGCCCCTATCCTTTTCGTTAAGAAGAAAGATGGATCTATGAGGTTGTACATTGTCTACAGGGAGATCAATGCTATAACAATAAATAACAAGCATCCATTAACAAGTATTGATGATTTATTTGATCAAATTCGTGGATCCCAATATTTTTCTAAGATTGACGTTCGATTTAGATATCATCTATTGCATGTAAATAAGCAATAAATTCTAAATACAGCATTTCGAACTCGATATGGGAATTATGTGTTTATAATAATTCCTTTTGGACTGACTAATGCACCCTATATCTTCATGGATCTAATGTATAGGGTTTTAAATGAATATCTTGCTGACATTGTGGTGGTATTTATTGATGATATCTTTGTATTCTAAAAAATATATGAAGATGATGAAAATCACTTATTCACTATTCTGAAGACTCATAGAAGAAATGAATAATACAGGATGTTTAGAATGTGTGAATTTTGGTATCAATTAGTTACCATTATTGGCCAAATTGTCTATAAGGACAAAATATATGTTGATCATGTGAAGAAAAAAACTATTCAAGAATGTCCTACACTAATGAACAAAAATGATGTACATTGCATTATTGGTTTAGCAGGTTATTATCAAAGATCATTCAAAACATCTCCCGTTTAGCCAACCCAGTTACTAAGCTTACACATAAAGGGGTTAATTTAATATGGAAAAAAGAATGTGAGGACTATTTCAATTAATAGAAGAGGATATTAGTGAATGATTCGTTCCTCACTCTACTATCAGGTAATAATGGGTTTGTGAACTATAGTGATGCATCAATGAAAGGACATGGTTGTGTCCTTCTGAAAAATGATTGATTTATTTCCTATGCATCAAGGTCATTAAAAATACGTGAAAAAAACTATCCAGCTCATGGTCTACAGTTATCTGATGTGATATTTTTTCTAAAAATATGGATACATGATCTCTATGGTAAATGATGTGACATATATATGGATTAAAAGATTCTAAAGTATATCTTATCATATAATGAACTCAAAATGGGGAAAAGTAGATGGCTTGAAGTACTAAAGGATGATGATTTTTCTATACACTACCACCTAAGAAATGAAAATAAGGTAGCTAATGCATTGAACATGAATGATCATGGAAATTTAAAAAAAAATGGGGATAGAATAGGATCCCGTATTCATGGATCTAATAAGTATGGACATAGGAATAATCAAAGAAGTTGAAACATCATTAATTTTTCAATTGGTTTCCCCTCCAAATTTATTACAAATGACTACATGTTCTTGGCAAGATGATGAGAACCTTCAAAATAAAATTGTTGATGTGAAAGATGGGAAGTCGTATGGCATCGTATGTGATGATGGAATTATAAAATTTCGAAAGAGGCTATGTGTTCCATCTATGACTGAGCTAAAAAGGGAGTTATGGGATGATTCCCATAGCTCGAATTTCTGTATAAACCATATTAGCACTATAATCGATAGAGATTTTAAAGATAACTTATGGTGGGACAACATGACGTGGGAAATTACTAATTATGTATCAAGATGATTAGTCTTTCAGAATGTGGATTCGGTCACTAGATTACTCAAATCTCCAAGGAAGAATTATGAAATACTGGTAATTGTTGATCAACTTGTGTAATCATCACTTTTACTCGCTATAAAGGATGATTTTACACTAGAACGCCGTACAAGGCTCTATATCAATGATGTTGTGATACATCATGGAGTACCTCTCTCAATTATGTTTGACCATGATCCACGATTTACATTGAATTTCGAGAAAAGTCTTCAGAAATATCGAGATATTGAACATTGATTGAGTAATTATTTTCATGCTTGAACTAAAAAGAAATCAGAATAGACGATCGAGACATTAGAAGACATGTTGCGATCATTATCTATTGATTTTCAATGTTTGCGGGATAAGTATTTACCTTTGTTAGAGTTTCCTACTATAATAGTTTCCATTCAAGCATTCAAATGGCACCATATGAATCATTGTATTGAAATATATGTCATACGCCAACATATTAAGATGATGTTAGTGAAAGGAAGCTTGTGGGTCTAGAGATTTTAGAGGATAGAACCATGAAGTTTATGAATATTCAAGGATATTTCAAATATTCTCAATGCAGGTAAAATATATATAATGATAATTGAAGGAAGGATTTTGAATTTCAAGTGGGAGATTGTGTTTTCATGAAAGTATCTCCATGGAAGGGTGTTTTAAGATTTGGGATGAAAGGGAAACTGAGCCCTAGGTACATAGGCCCTTTTAAAATTCTTGAGAGAATTGGAGCTATTGAATATTGTTTGGCTATACCACATAGCCTATCTAAGTTATACAATGTGTTCCATGTCTCATTGCTAAGAAGTTACATGACAGACCCAACACATGTCCTCACTTTTGACAGAATATAATTGGAACAATACTAATCTTACTATTAAGATCCTAGCCAGATTCTTGAAACTAAATAATAGGTGTTGAGAATTGGATAACTCATCTAGTAATGATACATTGGAAAAATCATAAAATTGGAGAGGCAACATTGGAGCCTAGGTAGCTTATGACAAAGAAAAATCCAAATCTTTTTTGAGGTGACATTCTTATAATTTCAAGGATGAATGTTTTGTGAGGGGGGAAGGTAACACCACAAGGATTTATATATAGAAGCATGAAATACTGAGTCTCCACCAAAGAACTACATTTTTATAACCTAGCCAGTAAACATAATTTTTCTTCCTCTTTAATTTGAATTTAAAAAAGCTGACATGCACGGTTGTGTTTAGAAAGATATATAGAGTCTAAAAAACAATATATTTGATGAATAGTAACATAACCTTATAAATAGTAATATGAAATGTATTATGATCCATATGAATAGTATATCATATTATTATTTTTATTAAGGTTATATGATAATGAATATTGATTAGTTTTTCAAGGTGATATAAAGTGATTTATATGCCTAAAAGTATTATTTTTTTGAATAAATCCCGATTTTAATTTTAAATTAAATTAATAAAATTTTAAAAAATATTTTAAAAAATGGAGTTCATTTTAGAATTTGAAACATCGAAAAATAGTTATGGTGATTTTTTTGGATTTGTTCTGAAATACTAAAAAAATTATGAATAGTAAAAACGGTAATTTAATATATATATAGACATTATCAATTAAATTCATTATTACTATAATCATCAGTTATGTAAGAAAATATGGTTCAAAAAAACATGCACATATTACTATTATAGGTCACATGAATCAAAACTATTGGCTGTCTTGATGGAAATAATAAAATAATGAATAAGATATTCCTAAATGACCTATCTCATCCACTATAACCCTCCCCCTCCCCCTCTTCTCTTTCCTCATATCAATACCTTCTCCTTATCTAAATTCTACTCAAATATACTCCCAACATCATCCCCCATGTATAGAATCCATTGGTCTCATAAGAAGTCCAAAACCTCTCCCCTAAAGGGACTCTAAAGGATGATTACATCAATTGGTAAATTACTCTTTTCATTTCTTTTATTTCATATTGCATTATTTACATTTTATTTCATTTCATCCATTCATCCAAATGTTGTGATTACTCTAGTACATTACATGTACTATAATATTAATATGAATATTGAAAAAGTCTTCATATTTTATTTGTTCCCCTTATTTTACAGTAGAAAGGAAAACACAAACCGAGATTTATTAATTTGTCACATTCATGGAGAACTGGATATCAATTTCTTTTACTGTATTAAATTCTGTTCATAAAACCATTTTATGGATGAAAAAATATTATATTTTTATTATATCTTTTTTAAGGTTCTAAAATCCTTTTTTATATGTGATATTAGTTTATAAATACAAATAAATTCGTTGGGATCAAGAACTGTCAATTAACCCAAACAATTGTCATTAAAGTTTATATACGGATTTATCTTCACTCTCAAAAACCAAATTATTTTTATGACCATGTAATATTTTGTTTTTTTAATAATAAAATACAACATCTATTTTATACAACCATTCTCATTCTACATATTTATCTATACCTAAATATAAGTAACCAATCATGAAAACTGAGGATGAAAACAATCACAAACAATAAAATTGGACCTCTAAAACCCATAAAAAGGCCATGAACGAACATAACAAGGATATAATAAATAAATTAAATAAATATAAGGTTCTAAAAATATTGATTAATTAATTTAATTTGGTTATCTAGGACACTAAGATCATGTGAGGAACACCTTCGTATATAAGGTAAGGGTTTTCCACTCGAACCCTCATTTTCATTTAGGTACCTATTACTCTATAATTAGAAAAATTAAATTCTTATTTATTCATATATAATCCTCATATATTATCTAATAGTTTTCTATATATGCGAACCAAAAAGAATCATACTTTAATTTATGGTGATTTTTTGTTTTGAAATGATCTTTCAAAACCACTTCCCAAAAAAATCCCGACTCAAGGTAATTTCTAATGTCTTACTTATTTTTAAGGGCACTCTGTAATCTGTATTTGGAAACCATTATATTTATAAAAAACATATTTTATTTTGAAAATACTATCTAAAATCACTTATAGTTTTATATATTTTTTTTCCTAAATAAGTCTTATTTCAAAAGTAAAAGAGTATTTATCTCAAGCATTACTTTTTCATTTTATTAGAGTATCTTCATCTGTTTCACCATTATTGTTTATTTTTATGTATTATTGATATTAATATTTTATGATATCATCTACCTAATTTAATTGAATGTTTTTTGATTAGTTTGACTATAGATGTGCTATCTTAAAACCATTCACCAATTTACTCTGAATGGACAGTGATTATGCTTAATGTTTGGGAAACGTTATTAAAATATCATATGTCAGTTTCAATATGAATGAATATGTTGTTTATGTTTATCACCATTCAAATATGGAATGAATTTTCATTTAACAAGTTAATTATGGGGTACACTATATCACCTAGATGCATCAGTAGGTCCCATGATACAAACCATGTTCTTGGCACAAGGCCTTGACAAAATGAGTATTTATGGTCTTAGCATGATTCCTTAATGGTATAGTTATGATGTATAGAATTATGAATTACCTCATTATGAAACTAGTATTTGAAATTTCATTATTTTATTCTACTAGTAGAATACCCATGACTAATCTTTATTAGGGAATTATTTGTTCGATACGTATTCCTTCCAAAATGTGTTCACGTTCATTTTCAAATTCACATGTTTTTAGTTATTCATCATGTTTAATGTTTATGTTTATGATATCTTCTGTTTTATTTATTACACATACTAAGCATTTGTGATCACCACTTTGTTATGTTTTCTTTTTCAAATACATGAAAATGTATATTATGAATGACATGTAGAAATAACCTAGGAGTTATGGATGTTGTCGAAGGTATTTTTAAATTTTTTTCTTTTCAAGTTGTATTTATGAACTTATGTATGTATCTGGTTTCCTAATCTACTAAACTACTCTATCATTTGGGATACATTTTCCTTGTTTATATGCCAATGTAATAAAATAAGGTAATAGATCTAGGCAACTAGGTTTAGGTACTTATATTAACCACAATGGTTTTCTATATATCTTATTTTTCAACCAAAATCAAATGACTCTAATTTACCATTGTTTCCAAAACATTAAATGATTATTAACTGGATGCTTTATTTATACCCTAGTCATATATACCTAAATGATTGTATGCATAAATTTATAAAATTTTCTATACACCACATCTCTTAGGTATCTATTCCATCTGATGTATATTTTATAAATTTTAAACACAAATCATATAATAAATAATCATTTGGTATTTCAGGATTCTCATATCAAAAATATAATTGATATAATACTTTTAAAATAAAATTTACAAATCCTAATAGGTAAATACTTCAATATTAGTACATAAATGATTTATATGTTATATTTAATTCCTTGGTCTATGAGTTAACCATTGGATAAGTAAATTGTCTTGGATAATTTCCATATCCCCCGTACATAAGGCATTAAACTAAAAATGGTTTCATAGGATGAAAATTATTTTCATCCATCATATTATAAATTCCCTCAAGATTTTCTGTCAATTTATTCCCTTATTTTCCAAAAATATTTTATTTCATAATTCCTTTAGGATATTCACCTAAGTGTCTTGTAATATCATTATTTTATCGATGAGAATTAAATCCATCTTATTTGATAAAATATATATTTCATATGTGAATAAATGATTTATTAGTGAAAAATAACATAAAATGTGTTAAAGACTTTTCATAAGGGTAAAATCCCATTTAACAATTTTTAATATTCAATGAAATAATTTTGGAGTAAGAAACCATGTTAGTGTGAGATTTCAAGGCTCGTAATCTTTGGTGAAGACAAAATAATAATATTAAATTTATTATATTTATCTCACATATTTTATTCAAAATAATGTAATAACTCCAAAATATTGATTCAAATGACATATTTGATACCACTATTAGGTTTTAATCGTGGTGTTTTCTCTATTTGGGGTATGACATTTGAAGTCACCAAATATTCAGATATTTCGCTCATGAGAAAATATTATTTATTTATTTTTATTATATTATTTTTTTGAAATTAAAATAATATATCAACAACTGAATGTTGTTAGTGCAACTAGAGACTATTATTAGGTCCAGAATAGGGGGTTTACCATAGAAATGGTATAACATTTACAAACAATTGGCGCACGGATTGCTTCCCAAAAATAAAATCAAGTGTTTTTTGATAAATGATTTAAATAGTTTAAATCATTAATTTAGTTAATAACAAGATTCATTATTCATCTTCCATCAACCCTCAATGCAACTCTATTAAAACATATGATGTTTTTAAAGCTCTGTTTTGTCACCAATTTGACCGGATAATAATGGAAAGAAGTCCATATCTCAAATCTATTGTCTATGCATTGATATATTCATAGAGAATAGATTAAAATATTGGTATTAAATTCAAAAAATGAAGAACACTTGTTTTAAGGTTCTATATATACTTGGGTATTGTCTTCCTTGGAATCATAGATTTGTGTTGAGGAAACCTCTCTGATGAAGTTTTGGATTCTTCCCGCTTCCTTTTGTCCAATAACCAGTGTGAGATCAGTATTCTCCTTCACCCACCAGACAACCTAAATGTTCTTCATTTTTATTTTTTTTATTCCCTTGATCATGGGAGTGAAAAAAAATATAAATTAGTTTAATAAATGAATAATAAAAGAATAGGAATATTTTGAATAAAATGATATGCCAAAATATTGTCAATCAATAATTTAAATTGGATTTTCAAATGATAATTTTATTTAAATAGAATATAAAAATATGATTATTCATAGATATTTTTTTATTACCATTCTAGATTATGATTGCATGTGGGTATTTGTGCATCCTTATAACCCCTATATAAAACATGATACCATTAGTACATGTATCTTGTTTTTAATGCTTATGGTTTGATCACATGTATTATATTTTCTACTGTACTTATGATTATTTGTTATGATTTTCCCATGTATCCTTTTATGCCATTCATTCCTTGTGGTATTGTTCTTAGATCCCAAAATAGGTTTTCCATCATTACATGTTATCTATAGAGGTAGAGTGACCATGATTTATGATAGTGAAAGAAAGGGACCGATGCATGAGGTAGATGTCACACCGTATCTTTAGAAACAATTACTTTTTTTTTATTTTTTGAACTATATATGAAATACTTTGTCACGGGGAGGGATGAGAAATATTGAAAATTTTCTTTTTTGATGATAAATAAATTTTTTGGGCTTCACAGTATCCAATGCACTAGCATATCACAATTGAAGTCGTGCAACTTCCCCAGGTCCCAATGCGTCCTACTCGGAATTCAAAAAAATATTATTAATTAATTAATTAACAAGATGAATAAAAAAGTGAAAGAAAATTAAAATAAGAAAAATGAAAGGAATAAAAAATTGTTATAACAATAATAATAATAATAATGGTAATATTATTTAAGAATATTATAGTTATTTTTGTTTTTAATATTTTAATTAATTTATTATTGTTATTAAGTTATTGTTATTATTATTATTAAATTATTATTATTATTATTTATTATTATTATTAATATTAATCCTATTATTTCATTTATATTAAGGGTTTTATTTAGGTCTTATTTATTTTCACTTCTTTCCCCACTTTTTTTCATTTCTTTTCTCTTTTCTTCTATTTCATTCCCTCTACCTATCCTTCCTCTCTTATCTCTCCCATTGTTCATCATGCTACCCCAACCTCCATCCACATGTGAGTTTCCCACCCCACTTCCTTGGCCAATAAACCCCTTTATCCCTTTGGTGACTTTGCTCCAGCACCACCGGCGACATCACACCACCTTGATTCCCTCATGTAACCCTCATGCCACCTCTCCACTTAGGTGGAGCCTTGCTGGAGAGAATCCATCTTGAGAAACTTGTTCTAGTGAAACCATCGCCTACTACTGAGACCTCTATAAACCCCCTTATCATGCAATCTACTCGGATAATTTTTTTCTTTCCATTTGTAAGGTTTTTCTTATTCTTTGTGGATTTTGTTTAGGGTTTCGTTTTGTTTAAGGTTCACTTTTGAAATTATTTTTCTAATATCTTAAATAAGGGTTAAATTCATTTATCTTTTTTTTGCGTTTGGTATTCAATTGAAGAATTCCCAATTTTGTGATTTTTATAACAACGTTTGGTGGTTTAGTGTTTAATCATTATTTGGGATATCATTTAACTTACTTAATTATTTTAGTGTGTTCTGTGATTAGTTTGAGTAGTTCAAAACTAGTTTTCAAATGAGTTTAATATGAAATTAATTTTTATGTACCATGTTTATAAGAAATGGGGTGAGTTATTCGTGGAAAACAATATTCTTTAACTGCATATAGTTTTATAAATTCTGAAACGATCTTATTAAAATTTTCAAGGATTGCGTATATATTATTTTTATGATATTGGTATGTGTCAAGTTTAAAAATGGGATTTGGAGTTGATCTTTGTTTGTAAATCCAAGTTATACTCCTAGGGAATTTTTTATAAATATTTTATGCGGTTAATTAAATTATATAAATGGAACTAAAGTGGTTTTAAAAAAATGGGTTCTTTATTGGGCTTCAAATTGGGCTTGTCATGAGAAATTGGGTGTATTGTTGGTGTAAAACCCCATTGTGCATCATGAAAGTGTATTTTAATTTTTTTAAAGGTTTTATTAAATTTTTTATTCAATGTGGATCATATTTTTAGAAATGTATTGGAGTGCATATGGTTTTGGAAAATGATTTGGGTGTGTATATGGTGGGATTTTCATGTGTAGTGTTTGTTTGGATTGCTTGTGTAAATGTGAAATAATATTTTAACCTCAAACATATTCGAGGACAAAGAGAATCTTGGGTAGCTATGAGGGAGGAAAAGGACCAGTGTTCTAGTGATTCATAGGATTCTTCTTCCCAGTATCACTTAGTAGCATTAATGATGATGACATTAACTAAATGTGTGATTTGGTTAGATACCTCAAGTCCCTGTGATGTGATTCCCCCCAAGTCACACGTGCTTGATAACGAATTTGGTTGTGGTTCCAATACAAATTTACAAAGACATGGGAGGTTATAGGATCCCATTTACTAGCTAGGACCCAAAGGGCCTCTCCTATGTTTACTGTTCACTGACTATGATTCACTAACCATTTGCATACAGTGGGGTACTTGAGGGTTATTTCAATGGTAATGTTGTTTCAAATTAAAATTTCAAATATTTAAAAGCTTTTTTCATTAAAATTAATTTCATTTAAATTGTTCTACAATCTCCTTTCATTATGAAACTTGTATGTTTATTTTTCATATATTTTTTATAGCAAAGAATTGTTTCATGGATGGAATCCAACAAGGCATTAGTTAACACCCTACTTACATCTTTGTGTGTAAGTAGATTTTGTAATGTTTAAAACATGTAAGGGTAAATCTTATAGAGATGGAGGTTTAAATTGTTAGAAATATTTCATAGATGGTGTTATGTAGATAGATTTAGGGTCATGTCCTCTTCTATGTGGTGGTTTTGGAGTTGGTTTTTGGTCACCATAATTTTTTGTAGTTTTTTAAATTAGGGTTGAAAATTTCAGAATTAGTTTATTAGTTATTTTTCATTATTTTATATTTTCATGTTCAGGTAATTCATTCCCAAGATTTATTTGTGATACCCGAGAACTTGTGTCAGACAATGGGGACTAGGAATGCCCTTCGAACCATTATATGGGCCAGGTGTCATTTTGGATAATGACCTAACCTAGTTCATGACACAATGGTATCGAAGGAAGTTAATCCATTTGAGTAATTTTATTGCGGTTGAGTCTGGTTAGACAGAATCTTGGACTATCAGTTCATGAAGTTTGGTTTGATAGTAGGGTTAATCACTATCACACCTCGTGAAAGACCTTGAGTTTCCATGGGATGTTGGGATTATTGACTGACTTCTCTTCCAGGTGAGATGTGCAGGCTATAGACATCACATGGACACTGGCTAGAGGTAATGTATTTTGGTCATTTTGTTGTTGTGATAAGTTTGATATATTAACATTTTATGTTATTGCTAATATTTTTTAGACATTTTTTACAAATGATTTTTTCTTATGATTGTTACTTCGGGTTGCAACATGCATCCCTAGAATGTTCCCCTTCACCCACAAGAGGAATATAGAGAGACCTCTCCCTCACTAAATGATCATAGTTTGGTGAAAGCTATAGTCCAGGATATTTAGGCTCTAAGATATGGATAAACTCCTACACATACTCTTGAAAATATTACAGACAATGAATTTGGTCTTAAAAAGTAAAAAAATAATTATTTTCTCAAGAATAATCCCCCTTCATTCTGATGTATTGGGGAGCCTTAAGAAGAGAATGAGTGGCTTGATAAGATTGAGTGCATGTTTTTGTTCTCATTACTCTAATGTATGTCATAGTAATGTGTGCAACCTTATATTTAAAGGGTCCCATTCAAAGTTGGTGAGACTCAGTGATTCAAGCTAGGAAGCCTGAGCAAATGATCTAGATGGAATTTAAGGCTATCTTCAATGACCAGTACATCCCTAAAGTCTTGACTGATTCCCGATCCTCAGAGTTTATAGATATTTTTGAGGGGGACCAGTCAATGATAGAGTATGAAAATACTTTTTTTTTGATATTGTTCAATATGTACATGAAATTGTATCCAATGAGTAGATAAAGGCTCAGATGATTGAAAATGGATTGTGATTGGAGATATTTTCTCATATATTTCTGTCCAATTTCAAAAAATATGATTGAAATTTTATGCTGGATATTGACTGGAAGAGATGGTCTAGATACTTTGGGGTTATGTCAATGTTTTCAAGTAGCAGTTCATCTGAGAGGAAAAGGAAGTGTGATGAGTATGGGAAGAAGGGAGGTTACAGTTCAGGCCATCCTACTAAGATATCATTGGAAATAGCTTAGAGTGTAGGGTATGTTGTATACCATTAGAGCAGAAATATAGGGTATAGTTGAGTATTATGTACATCCCCTCCTAGGCCTTGCCACTGATTTGTTGTTATGGGACATCAGTAGTGTTTTTTTCATGTTGCATGCCCATATCATAGTTGGAATGATATATGGATTCTAGGGGGAATTTCAATTAATTCGGAGCCGTATAGAATGGTGGGATCTTGGTTTGGTGCTTTTAGTGGGAAGACTGTATCATCTTCTGTGCATATCCATATAGAATAAGGGTTATATGCGAGAAGTCGTTCTTAGGCAGGGACTATACAACATCATGATGTAATTTATGCACTCGCTAGATCAGATGCTGGTCCTTTGACAGTTTGAGACACTAACTTAATTTCATCCCCTATAGAATACGTTTTATATGATATTGGGGTGTCTATTTCATCTATCTATTCTCGTCTTGTGAATCGTTTGAACAAACCAACCAAGATGATGACTTTTTCACTGGAATTAGTAAAATAACTGGGAAAGAAGAAGGAGCAAGGTCTCAGGTTCCTATCTTATGGACTCTCTGTGTTAGCGGTTGAGATGGAGTGGGAATTTTTGGTCATGAATATAGATCTTTTCTACTTAATACTCATCATGGATTGGCTAGTGCTCATCCTAGAACATATCAATCTTTATTGGTGACAGGAGAGTTTCATGGTGCCTGATGGGAGTCCTTTTCTAATTCTTATGGAATGGGACCCTTGGACATGTTCTGTGAGACCTCAACTCCCAGAGTTTGGATGTCTTGCCTTCAGTAATCATCACCCTTGTTTTAGGACGATGATGAAGCTCCTTAAGGTGGATTTCCTCCTATAGTGGATGAGTTCCCAGTGGTATTTCCAAAATATTTTTTAGGCATACCCTTAGAGCGGGACGTAGATTTCTTATTGAATTGGAATTTGGAACACAGCCTATATCTCCTCCCTAATATCTCATTGCACCCACCAAATTGAAGGAACTATTGATATGGGTGGACAATTTAGATTCCAAAGGGTTCTTTCACCCAAGTGTCTCTACTGGGGTCACTCTTTTTCAATTTGCGAAGATGGATTGCAGATCTCTCCGGATGTGTATCAATTAAAAGAACTTTAAAAATGTAACCATTGAAAATACATACTTGTTTCCCTGAATTGATGATATTTTCATCTAGATGAATGGGGAAAGTGGTTCTACAAAATTTAATTGTATGGGGGTTACCACTAAGTTAGGTTTAGAGAAGCGGATATCTTGAAGAAGGATTTCTAAAGTATGTATATCCACGTTGATTATTTGGTCGATTATTTCAGATTGATGAATAATCCAAAGGTTTTTATAGTGAATGTGAATAGAGTGTTCCACTACAATCCTGACTCATTTGTTATGGTATTCATGGAATACTTCTCAGTTTCCACCAGATCTGAGGAAGATCATGATTATCACATTCGGATCTTGTTGGGAACTCTATGGGAACATTACCTTTATTTAAATCATTCAATGTGCATCTTTTGGATTAGGGAGGTCGTGTTTCTAGGCCACGTGATTTTAGCGCAAGGGGTTTCAGTGAACCCCAAAAAGATTAGAGTTTTTATGTCATGGTAATGTCCAAAAAATGTGTTCAAGATCGGGATTTTTTTAGCCTAGAAGGTTATTATAGATGATTTGTTTGATATTTCTCACAACTTACTTCCTCTATGACCACACTCACCTAAAAGGGGGTTATGTTTGAAAATATCTTAAAATTCTTGGCATCCTTCATGCAGTTGAAGTGGCATTCTACAATCATTCATGTGTTTATCTTTCCAAAGTTTAGGAAGGTCTATGTGGTTAATTGTTATATATTAGTTATGAACCTTGGGTGTGTTCTCATAAAAGATAGTCATTTAGTGAATTTTGGTTCTCACTAACTTTTACCACAAGAGAAGAATTATATGACCCATGACATAGAGTTAGTAACAAAGATGCATTCCCTGAATATGAGGCGCACTAATTTTTTGTGGTGAAATTTATGGTCTATTCAAACCATAATATTTTAGCCAACTTCTTATCATAAAAGTATTTTTATTTTAGGTAGGGTCGTTGGACCGAGTATTTGCATGGGTTCGACTTTGATATCATCTATTCCCCAGATAAGTGTAATGTAGTGGATGACACCTTGAGAAAAAATTGTTTGTGTAGTCATTGAGGAGGCATATTGATGAATGGTACCTAATGGGTCTCTTTACCCAGATACACATGGAGACCAAGGAGCATAGTGGTGGTGTGTTCTTGGTGTGTATTCAGTTAATTCATTCTCTTATGGATTTGATTCATTGAGATAAGCCAAGTGATGATTTGTGTCAGTGGTATATGCATTTAATTCATGGTGGGGATACTTTTTCTATTTGGTCTTCATCTCCAAAGGAGATCAAGTTCTTTAACGGTCGTGTAGTGGTGTTGTTGTCTCCATGGATGGTGGTGATGTTGGATAGCTAGCAGTCTAAGTGGTTTATCCATCCTGGTGCTACCAATATATATTATGATGTTTTTCGATAGTTTTGGTGCATGGTACGAGATATGACATAGCTAACTTCATATCGAGATGTTATAATTGTCATTAGGTAAAATCAGAGGATCAAAGGCCATCTGTTCGCTTCAATCATTACCCATTCCTACCTGAATATGGGACAAGGTTTCCATGTAAGTGATTATTAGAATCCCTCATAAACCTATAGGATTTAATTCTATATGGATGTTGAGTTATCATATGACCAAATCATCCCACTTTATTCCAATTAGAGATATAAGGTATGTTGATCAACTAGGCTGGTTGTATGTTCAAGAAGTGGTTAGGCTTCAGAATGTGTCCTCAACGATTATTTCTCATAGATACATCTACTCTACTTCTTGATTCTAGGAAGGTCTTAAAAGGGAATTTGGGTCTCAAATTAATATGATTAGGACATATCATCTTCAAATAGTTTTCCAGAAATAGTGGTAATATCATATTCTGGAGGACATGTTTTGTGCATATGTTTTAGATTTTAGAGGATCATGGGATAGCCAATTGGGATTTTTTGAGTTCACATATATTAATAGATACCAATCCTATATACAATTGGATCCTTTCGATGGGATTAATGGTTGGAAATGTCCCTCTATTTTACGATGGGTTGAGGTGGGATATAATCAATTTTAGGAACGAACCTTTTGTAGGATATGTCTGAAAAATTGAAGTTTATCAAGAGTGGTTATTGAAAAATCAGAGTCACCACAAATATTATTCTAATCTGAGACGTCAATATCTTGAGTTTTTTGTGTGTGATCATGTGGTCTTGAATGTGGCCCCTTGTTTGGGAAAGCATGGAAAGCTAACTCCATTGTATGTTTTGCAGTTCTAGATCAATGAGAATATTGACAATGTTGAATACATGTTTTATTTACATTCGTAGGTGATTTCAATTCATGATGTATTTAATGTTTCCCAATTGAAAAAATATAATCTAAATCTGTATCGTGTATTAAATTTTGAAGAGTTGGAGATAGATTCGGATTTAAGAGTGTTTGAGGGGGAGTGAGAATAGTGGATTCAGAAGAGAAGGGACTTTTTGTTATGTCTAATCCAGATCTCTATATCCATTCGAATGATGTGCATGAGACCTTGAAGTGTTTGTAATTGTTTGAGGAAGAGTATCCATTATTATTCTCTAACAAGGATTCAAGTTGCCTTTACGAGGGGGAAAATTTTTCATGGTGGGGAGAATTGTCACACCTTATCTTTTCAAACAATTCTATTTTTTTATTTTATCTTCCTTTGTATTATTTTGTTGTGATGAAGGATAAACTCGAATGAAAATTTTGATTTTTTGATGATAAACGAATTTTGTGGGCTTGACAGCATCTGGTACATGGGTAGGGCACGGTCGAAGCATTGTAGCTTCGCCAGGTCACCATGCAGCAAGCCCAACATTCAAAAATAAATAAAAATAAATAAATAAAAAATACCATTAATAATGTGAATGAAAAATTAAGTAATCATAATGAAAGGAATTAAGAATTGTTTTAACAATAATACTACAAATGGTAATATTATCTAAAATTATTATTATTATTATTATTATTATTATTTTAATTCAGTTATTTTCATTATTAAGTAATTATTGTAATTATTATTTTTAAATTATTAATAACATTATTATTATTATCATTAATTATTAATAATGTTATTATTAATTCATATATAGTTTTTGTTTTATTTAGGATTTATTTTTTTCTTCTTTCCCCTAATTCATTTTTTTTTTCTTTTCTATTTTTGTCATTGTTTCCCCTATCCCTCTCCTTCATATCCTGTTACACCCATTCTATGTCATATCACCCAAACCCCCTTCCACCTATGAGTCATGTCACCCCTAACCCCTCTTGCTGTTCTGACGACCCCTTTCTCCGTTCAGTGACATCAATATTGTGCCCTATTAACCTTATTCCACCCCTCCTCTCAGTCAAACCCTTGCCAGTGAGACTCTATCTGATAAAACCTCTTCTAGAATAACCATCCCTTAACAACACGACCTCCGATAACCCCCTTAGCATGCCATCTTCTCCAGTAATTTTTTTGTCTTCCCTTTTTAGGGTTTTTGTTCTCTTTTATGGTTTCAGTTTAGGATTTATTTTATGGTTTGATACTGACTATTTTGGTCGGTTCTCTTGAATTAGGGTTTAATTCAGTTTTATTGTTGTACATTTGGCATGAAATTGAGGGATTCACTCAAATTTTGTGGATTTCAAAATATATTTTTGTTGGTTCCATATATAACAATTTTTTAGAAAATAATTTTCTGTTCTTAATTATTTTATTGTGTTTTACGATTCATTTTATTGGTGAGAAATTAGTTTTAAAATGAGTTTAATATGCATTTAATTCTTAATTACCATATTTAATGAAAACAGGGTGAGTTATTAAGGAAGACCAATATTTTTTCATTGGATAGTGTTTTATAAATCGTGAAACTTGATTATTGAAATTTACTAGGTTTCATGTTTTGTTATGTTATTCTCTTGGTGTGTGTTTAATTTAAAAAGGATATTTTTATAGGGTATTTTGGTGTAATGTGATGTGATAATCACTATAATTATCTTATGAAATTATTATATGGTTTATTAAATTATATAAATTGTGAAAAAGATGTTTTCAAACAAATGGGTTCTGTTTTTGGCATCAAAATTTGATTTTCATGATAAATGGGTTGTATTCATGGTACAAAACCCCATCTTGCATCGTGAATGTGTTTTAAAAATTGGGTAAAGGTTTTACTAAATTTTTTATACAGTGGTGATCATATTTGTAGAAATTTATTGGAGTGCATATTGTTTTAAAAAATATTTTGGGTTTGTAAATGGTGACTTTGGTGGCTTGTGTAGTGTTTGTTTAGATTACTTATGTAAATGTGGAAAACTTTTTGAACCTAAAACCTATTTGAAAACAAAGGGAAGCTCGAGTATCTAGGAAGGAGGACAAAGACTTGTGTGTTATTGACTCAGAAGTAGATTTGGCCAGATTTCAAATAGTAGGATTGACAACGACAATATTTACTAAACATGTGATATGGTTGGAGACCACTATGCCTTGGGATATGATTCCCCCTAGTGGCTGGTGAACATGAACGTAATTGTAGGTGGTTATTATACCACTTTACACCGAGATGTGAGGTTTTAGGGTCCCATTTACTAGCTATATATCATAGGGACTCTCCCATGTTTAGTTCCCTTTGACTATATTGAAATCATCGTCGGCATACCGTGGGGAATTTGAGGTTTACTACAATGGTAAAGGTGTTTTTATTTAAATTTTCATTCCTTTAAAAGAGGTATTCATTTAAAAAAATCATTTAAATTGTTCTATAATATCTTTTCAATATTAAACATGCAAGATTATTTGTCATTTAATGTTTATAGTATGTAATCTTTTCTTGGGCGGCTTCTGTCTTGGAATTAACTCACACCCTACTTCCTCCTTTGGGAGTATGTATAATTTATAGTGTTTGACATAGGTAAGGGTTTATATTGTAGAGATGGTGGTTCATGTTGTTATAAATATTTCATTGGTGGTGTTTAGAGATGGTTTGAGGGTTGTGTACTCTTTCCATGAGTTGGTTTTTGTGCTGGTTTTGGTCACTTCACAATATGGTAGTTTTTGGTTATTGGTTTAAACATTGTAACTCAATTACGAAAAATTGAAAAGGCTTGTCTGGTTTGAAATTTTCATAATTTTGTTATTAGTTATTTTTTGATTGTGTTATATTTCCATATTCAAGTAAATCGTTCGCACTATTTATTTATCATACTCGATAACTTGTTCTAGCCTGTGGGGATAAGGAATGCCCTTCGTGCCTTTCCATTTACAAGGCCATTAATTAGTTTGTATTAATACCAAACAAGGTTCATGAAATAATTGTATCAAATTATGTTAATCCCTTTGAGTCATTTAATTTTGGATGAGTCTAGCTAAACAAGAGCTATAACTATCGAGGGTCTGAGATCTAGTTTCGAGTAGGGTGCATGTCCATCACACCTCGTGACAAACCTCAAGTCTCTATGGGATGTTGGGATCATTGTTTGACTTCTCTTCTAGGTGGGATGTACAGGATGCAGACTGTATAGGGACACTGGCTGGAGGTGAATTGGTTTGGTCATTTTGTTGTTTTGATAAGTTTGATATATTTATATTTGATGTTGTTGTTGATTTTTTCGAGAAATGTGGTACTAATGATTTTTCTTGTGATTGTTTCTACTTGTGGTAGATTTATTCCAAGAGAGTTCACATGCATACATGGTAGGATGACATAGATATTTCTCTATCACCAGTTGATCAGAGGTTGGCATAAGCTATAGTCGGGGTTGTCTGGGCTCAAGGACATGGAGTGTCTCCTTCTACATCTACTGATCCAGTTATAGAAGATGATTATAGTCCAAAAAAGGAAAAATCCTAGGAGTTTCTCATGAACAAACCCCCTTCATTCTGTGGTATCATAGAGCCTCCGAAAGCAGAGGAGTGGATTGAGAAGACCGAGCACATGTTTTATTTTATCAATACATCTAAGAAAGTAATATTAAATATGCTTCATTTCTGCTAGTGGGTCCCATTCAATGGTTATGGGACTGAGTGATTCAAGCTAGGAAGAAAGAGTAGATGATTCAGAAGTAATTCACGGATGTATTAAATGACTAGTACCATAATGAGGTCTTGGATTATTCCAGATCCTAGAAGTTTATAGATCTTGTTCAGGAAAACTGGTCTGTGATGCAGTATATCAATTGCTTTGTCGATCTAGTCTGATATGCACCTGAAATTGTCTCTAATGGTCTCTTGAATGCATAGAGCTTTGAAAAGGGTTTCCAACCAAATATTTGTTCTTAGGTATTCCTATTCATGTTGATGAACAGTTCTGAGGTAGTTGATTGATCATGTATAGTGTAAATTGATAGCAAGGGAAAGTCTAGTATATTTGGGGCTATGTCACTGTTTTGCAGTGGTAGTTTATTCGAGAAAAAGGGGGAGCATGATGAGTAGAGGAGGAAGGGAGGTGGTAGTTCAGGCCATCCATCTCGGAATTTTTTTTGACAGCTTCTACTGTATGGTATGTAGTGTTCCATCAACATACAAAGGTAGGGAATTCTTGATCTGTATGTAAATAATCTCATAGGCCCTATCACCAATGTGGGATTATGGGAAATATATATCTATTTTCAGTTGTAGAATGCCCATATCAGAGTGGGAAAATATCTATGAATTCTAGGGTGTATCAGTTTAGTTAGAGCTAACCAGGATGGTGGTATCCTGGTTTGGTGCTCATGGTGGTAGGACCAGATCGTCTTCATAAAAAAGCGAGATCTGAGCAGATCCACAGGCATGGGGTCAGTCTCATGTAGGGACCAATAAACTTCATGTTATGGATCAAACACCAACTGGATCTTATACCTGACCTTTGAATGTTTTAGGTACCATACCTATTGCATCTTCTATATTATATATCTTATTTGATATTGGTTCTCCTATATCATTTATCTCTTCCTATCTCATGAGTCAACTTAACTTACCAACTGATCTGATGTCTTTTGCATTGGAGTTTGTACCACTGATGGGAAATAAGAAGGAGAAAGGTCACAGGTTATCATCTTTTGTACTCTCTTCATCAATATTTGAGATGGAGTGGATCTTTATGGTTTGAATATGGACCTTTTCAAAATAATTCATTGCATGAATTGGCTGGTTTTCTCCTTGTTCATATAGATTTCTATAGGTGATGGGTGAGTTTAATGGAACCTAGTGGGAGTCCCTATTAAATTCATATGTAATGGGATCCTCGATCAAGTCAAGTGGTATCTTCACTCCCATATTTAGGAAGCCTCTTCATTTAGTTATCATCGCTTTCTCTGGAGGACGATGGTGGTGTTCTTTAGGGTGAATTATCTCATTAGTGGATGAGTTCCCAGAGTTATTTCTAGATTATTTTTTGGGATTACCCCCAGAGTGGGACATGGAGTTCTTGATTGAGTTGGAACTGGGAACAATACTTATATCTCCTCCCTTATATTTCATGGTCCCCACTGAAATTATTGAATTAAATATACAATTGGTCGATTTAAAATTAAAAGGGTTCATTAACCTGATCATCTCTACATGGGCCACTCCAGTTCAATTAATGAATAAGGCTGAAGAATCTATCCATTTGTGTATTGATTACTGAAATTTTATTAAGGTAACCATTAAAAATAAATTCCCTTTTCCTTGAATTGGAATTTTTTTACATGATGAAGGGGGAATAGTGGTTCTCGCAAATAGAATTGAATTCATGTTATCACTATGTCAGGGTGAGAGACACGAACAATATGAAGTCATCTTTCTGAAGCAGGTATGACCACATTGAGTATTTATTCATCACATTCATATAGAAGAATGTTTCAATGTTTTTTATGGTTCTCATGAATAGGGTGTTCCACTAATATCTCAACTTAATTGTTGTGCTTTTCATGGAAGCCACCATAGTTTACTGCGAAAATGAGGAAGAGTTTGAACATCATTTGTGGGATAGGTTGGGAACTATGTGAGACCATCACCATTATAAAAAATATTCAATATACATCTTTGAGATTATGAAAGTGAAGTTTAATGGCCATGTTATTTCAATGAAATGGGTTTCAGTGGACCCTGAGAAGATTGGTGAAGTTATGTTGTAGGAACAGTCAGAGAATGTGCATGAGACTAGGTGTTTTTTAGCCTAGAAGGTTATTATAAGAGATTTGTTTGGGATTTCACATGACATGATTTCCTTATGACGTCACTCACCCATAATGCTGCAATGTTTAAATGGAACCCATATTTCTAGACATCTTTGAGGATTTGTGGTGGTTGTTGACTACCATGCCTGTGTTGATCTTTCTAGAGTTTGGGAAGGGCTTCGTGGTATATTATGGTGCATCTAGTAGTGGCCTCAACTATGTTCTCATAAAATATAATCATGTAGTGGCTTCTGGTTCTTGCCAACTCCGACCACATGAGAAAATTTACATGACCCATGACATGGAGTTATCAGTGGTGATGCATACCCTGATTATGTGGTGCAACTTCCTTGTTGGGGAGAAATTTGGGCTCTATTTTGAACATAAAATCTTAGCCTACATCTTCTCATAGAAGGATATTAATCTAAGGAAAACCCATTTGATCGAGTATCTTCTGCGGCATGACTTTGATATCATCGATACCCTTGAAAAGGTTAATGTCGTGGATAACTTCTTCAAAATAAAAGTGTCAATAAAGTCCATGAGAATGTACAGTGATGAATGTACCTTTATGGGGATCATTTCTCAGTTTCACATGGAGACTAAAGAGCATAGTGGAGGTGCGATCTTAGTGAGTATTCAGATGACTCCTTCTCTTATAGATTTGATTCAATTGGATAATACCATTGATGAGATATGTTAGTAGTGTATGTAGTTTCATCTTGGATGGGTGACTTTTTATGATTGGTCTTCTTCTCCTGAGGGGATTATTGACTTCAAGGGCAGTGCAGTGGTGTCATTGTATATTTGGAAGTGGGTGAGGTATTATAGCCATTAGACTCATTGGTTCTCCAATAATGGTGCTAACCAGATGTTTTATGATGTTTTTTCAGTAGTTATGCTGGACAAGTATGAGATGTCACATAGAAGATATTGTCTTGAGATTCTATACATGTCAGCAGGTAAAGGAAGAGCATAAAAGCCCTCTATTTGTCTTTAATCATTACCCATTCCAAACTAGAAGTAGAATGATATCCCCATAGACAAAATTATTACATTAAGTCTTACACATCAAGGAACAAACTCTATTTGGGTGGTTATTGATAATCTAACAAAATAATCCCACTTTATTTCAATCAATGATTTAGTAAAGGTGGATGAACTGGGCTGACTAATCATTCAAGAAGTTTTCAGACTTCATGGTGTGTTGTCAGTGATTATTTTTGATAGAGACCCCAACATTAACTATTGGTTCTAGGAAGGTCATAAAAGTACATTGGTGTTGCATATTAAGATGAATATGACAAACCATTCTCAAATAGTTGGTCATCTGAAGCATAAAAATATGATCCTGGAGGACATTATTCGTGAATGTGCTTTGGATTTCAAAGGATCATGGGATATCCATTTGGTATCAGTCGAGTTATCTTATGATAATAGTTACCAACCCTCTATTCAAATTTCTCCATTTGAGACGCTCTATGGTCGGCCATTTTTGTCTCTATTATGTTGGTATGAGGTAAGCGAGACCTCACTTTAGGGAATGTGCCTTATGTAGAAGTTGTTTGAGAATGTCTAGGTATATGGCCCAGTTATTAGAAAGGGAACACAACCTATGGGCCCCACACGTGCTATGTAGCACTAAAAATTCTTCTATCTCTCATAACTCTTTATTCTAAACTCCATTTATTTCAATTGAATAGACTATCCTAATCATTTTATCATGTATAATGTCATGGGTTCCTATATAGTGACTTCTAATTTATGATACGATAATTTTCAATAATGACGCCTATTTAGGGTGTAACCTGATGACTGCAAGAATTTTTCTTCTCTGAGATGTAACATTCATTAGGGATGTTGAGTTTTCCTTGGCACTTCCTAAGAGATAAAATCTAATAGGTCAGTCTAGTGTTCCCTAGAAATTCCTAAGAGGTACCATCTAGAATGTATGACCTGTGTTCTTTTTTGTTTTCCTATAGGTACCATCCTTTAAGGATGTATAGTGAAGTTCCAGGCATACCTCCAAATGGTATGGGAAATAGTCCCAGATGGTAGTTCTTAGTGGAATATCCTCTACCAAGAATGTTGTGGGTCCCCTATAATCTAAATTAGAATCCCCCATTATCATGGTCATGGATCCTCTATGAGTTACTTCCATGTGGAATCCCCCTGATGTATTAGGGAGAGGGTCCCGAATGAACAAGAGTAGAATCCACCTAACTCATTATGGTGTGGGTCCCAAATGATCATGATAAGAGAGGAATCCCCATAGAGAATCAGGGTGTGGGTCCCCTATAATGAACATTAGAGTTGAATCCCCCTAACGTATTAGGGTGTTGTCCACTAAAAATGACTTTTAAAGTAGGATAACCCAAACACACTATGGTGTGGGTCCTCTAAAATGAGTTTGTGATCACATTTCTATGTGGAATAGTGAAGATATTTCATTGATGTTATTTCGAAATCAAAAGCAATAGGGGTTCATTCCCCATTAAGACACGTCCTTGCATTGCTACATAAAATTCTGAGGGTGAGACAATTCCACCCAATGTAAATAGAATAAAATTGTGGTGATTGAGTTCCTTTGACATGCAGTTTAGGGAATACATGTGTGATGATGGGCATCACTGCTAGTAACTTCTGGGACGGTTGGATACTGTCTTATTTTAGGTTGAGTTTTGATATGGCGATCCCCATACACCCTTTTTTGGGTTTTTTTTATAAAATTTATATCCTGGTAGTTGTACACACTCTTTGGGTTTTGGATACTCTTCATCCAGGAAAGGAGAAGACATGCAGGGTATGCTGCGTGATTTCCGTGTCATGATTCATAGGGTTGGATGAGTCTACACTCCTTACATTGTAATAAAAGACACAATGAGAAGTACTTTTTATTACCATTTCGAGCTTATTGTGTTTGGATGAGTTTTCATTCACTATCAGGTTGTGTTGGGCTGTACTCTCTCTATTTGTTCCTTATTCTATCTACTACTTCAATTTTTAGTGTACCCTTTTACTACTCCCTTGTACTTTTAAAAATCTTACGGAGAATTTTCATACTCACCCCTTCTTTTTATTTTCCTACACTTGGTGTGACCTTGCAGACGATGTACAAGTAGATCGTGACATTAGAGTAGCACAGGGATGTGGGGTACTTGAATGTTATGTGGTGGTTGTAGCTTGGTATTTAGGAGTGGGGCTCTCTCGGCTGTTTTACTTTTCCACCTACAGCTGGGGTGTGGAAATTTTATGGTTAGGTGTGTGTTTTAACCCTTAACCTGTCATTTTACTATCTTACACATATACTTGGAGTATTTAGATTTCATTGAATACATGTTGTATTTTATAGTAGTTTTGTACTTCTTATTAATTTTACTCAACACTTTTTCATTAAGTTTTCTATGTGTGTGTGAACAGGTTCTTAGGTAAAGGCCTCCTAAGATTGTTATGCCATTTGCTCTAGTCGCTATCCCCTGGCCTATGTAGGAGGGTATTGGGTATTTTTTTTATCGATCCCCGTAATGGTTCATCATGAAAAAGTGGTATCAATGGTTTTTATACCCCTGAGACATTGTTTGGACATTTCCATAAAAATTACTTTGTTGTGGTTAGGGAAATAATATCAACATGTCGCGAGAGAGGATCTCAAGAAAGTGAGTCCCATGATGGTATGGGCGGTCATTGTATCCATTCACCGGTACCCTGATTACCAACTTTTCAACTCGGCACCCTGAGAATCTTTTTTCAAGGAACAATGGTACTTGAATCATATATGATTGAGTCTTTGACTATACATCCTGAATCATCTCCCCATTGTTGTTGATATAAATATATTCTCCTCTGACTGCAGACTCATTGATAACATTTAGGATTTCATTGCAATGGCATCAATCCAAGATAATTGTTTTGGTTCATGAGGATGACCCTGTATAAAAAAGTCCTCAGTTCCGGATGCATCATGTGATCCCCTTCCTCTAAAAGGTAGGTATCAGAACCTCCACTTATTGAGTAGAAGAAATCCCCAACAAAGTAGGCCAAAGATGTGTGCAAGTCGAGTGCACTCCACAAGTTCCAGCACTAGATACCGCTAAGGTTCCATGGTGAGCCAGATCCTTAGGAAGAAAAGATTTCACTAGAGTCTGTGGTCTAGATCTTCAAGCTTGTAAAGGCACTGAAAAGTCATATGGTGGCATTGGAAGCCATCATTTTCCACGGAGCAGTTGGGCATTGGTGGAACTTGGTTACTCAGATACATGATGAGTTGGAACTCTCATGGTTTGACTTCCAACAACTATTTCATGAGGTGTAATGACTCTCCTTCTTACGCTATGTTTAGACTCAGAAGCTCCTACATCTTTAGCAGGGAGGGATGAACGATGCTGGGTACACGATTATGTTCAGAGACATTTCATGGAACTCTCTAGATATCATCCATGAGAACTATTTCCAAGAATGTAAGTTCGAGTAAAGACTCCACATATATTTCTGTTCTATCATAATACCCTTGTCCATCCCCACCTATGTCGAGGTTATATATAAGGAACTATTTATAGAGAGATTTATGTGATATGGGTTCTAATAGGCTAGTTTTGGAAGTGTGTGCGTCAGAGCCGATACATTTTCCATAGTTCGTAGAAGTCTGTTGACCTGGTCTTGACACCGGTTAGCCCTTTGTGAGGTGGTGATGGAAAAGAAGTTGGAGGTCAGGGATTCCATTATGAGGTCTTTACACCATCACCATGAATCCCATAACAGTCTTATAAAGCTAACAACTAGGACTGTAGAGAGCTTCAAGCTTTGGTTATCTTTGATCCTATAGAGCATTCGATGATAAGAGTTATTCCCTTGGTCTCATCAACTTTTTTCATTAAAAAATGTTAGACATTGGGTGAAGTACTCTTTTTCTCACTACTTATTGTTGAAGGTTTTACTAGGGTGATACATGTCATTGGTGTTGTTTGATTTAGCTTTGGATGCATGAGGAAGAGGGATCCTTCACCAACCATGACAAATTTTTGTGATGTGCGAAAAAAAATCTGACAGTGAGTCATTTCCATCCAAATTGGATATTATCGAGGTGTGATGGATAAGTACCTATAAAATATGTGTTCTTGGTAGTGTTGTGCAGTGGATTGTTAGAGTAGGTCATTGAATTATCAATGGAGTTTTTCTACGCGACCTCTTTTTTTTATATGCCACTAGGGAGTGTAGGAGAATATCTGGTTTGGGGATTACTTTCCTTCCAAGGGACGCTAAGACTCAGAGGGTATACCACATGTTTTTTCTATGTCAATATTCTTGTGGTTGGAAGAGTTTAATCACATAACCTATTCATTGGAACCTTTCATTCTCAACATCAATCTTGATATAACAATTATCATGTGTGGGGTAAGGTAATGGACGACCCATGAATAGAACTACATGACTCACTACATGGTGTTGGTAGTGGTATTATTTTCCCTAAGAGGGGAGACATGACCTTCTGGGAGAATTTTGTGTGGTTCTCACAAACCACAAAACTCATAGGTGCGTCTTTGCTCACAAATACTTGATCCTTAGACATCGATTATCGATAGATGTTCTTGTAGGACTATGACTTCGAGATAGTTGGTACTCTAGGAAGGGGTAGCATTGTAGAAGATTTCCTTACCAGGAATTCCCAGGAATACCAAGTGCAAGAAGTTATAGAGCTTTTAGCTTCCCTATAGCTAACCCTGTTGGAGCAGGGTGGGTTTATTTTCTCTTTAATTGATGATCTTG
Source organism: Viscum album (assembly GCA_963277665.1). NCBI lineage: Eukaryota > Viridiplantae > Streptophyta > Magnoliopsida > Santalales > Viscaceae > Viscum > Viscum album. The sequence continues at coordinate 536,605,518 of OY728126.1, forward strand.
ACTCATTCGCTTCTTGAGCATGTGGGAGAGTCTTAGCTGTGAAACATCGACCATGAGATCTTGAGTGACACAAGTATCCATAGGTGACACAGCCGATTGATATTTTTGAAGGAATCTAAGGACCATATTCCAAGGGAAAACAATGATTCCAGTCATCACATGGGATGTGGATGTTCATCCGGGGATTTAAACTATCCCTCTAGTTTCTTTGGGCCATTCGAGATCGTGTAGAGGGATGGCGAGGTGGCTTACCACCATTCCCTACCCCAATAGCTGATGTGAGTGAATGATGTCTCACACATGTCTCAAATGAGGTGATACAAGAATTTTCCAACACACATCATCGATATGAGAATACCTTACAAGGATGACTCGTCCCTTAGGTTCGTGTGCTATGGCATCACAGAAAAGTGAAAGTATTCCTAAAATTACAAGAACCAGGTGTGACCTTAGTATCCTTTGTTGTTTTATTATTTTTTCTTTCTATGTAAAAACATATTGAACGAGTTAATGATGTAGAAACTCTATTTTTCTCTATTAATACAATAAAATATTTCTATTAATATTTCCAGTGCTAGGTAGTAAGAGGGAGTGAAATTTCGATGCTCAGTGTGCCCCGAGTAGATTATAATAAGAATATTAAGAATATTTTATATGATGAACATGGAGGAAATTGGTAAACAGTCAAACATTATCTTGGATCACAAATATGAGGCAACAGTTGAGTTTGGAATGTGGCGTTTACACAAGGCAATGCATAATATTTGTCGTTGTGGGATTTCTATGTGAAAGGTCACCTAGGGAAAAAATTGTATATGAAATTATCAAAATTCATTATTTTACCCCTAACACAAAATCAAATAACATTCAAATATGGACTCAATTTAAAAATCAGATAATCTCATTGAGTTTTTAGTTGGGTGTTTTACCTAATCACAACATAAAAGGAGGGGGCGTGGGAATTTTGGATTCTGTGTAGAGCGAGACGCCTATAAATCGTGATTTAAGTATTTGGAATTAGGGTTATAAATAATCCATTATATATCTACGAATAATCTCTCAATCCTATATCTCTCAACTATTATTCATCATATTGAGAATTGAACTCCACCAAAACATCATCAAATCGAATCGGTAGTGCAATAGACAAGTCGTGAACGATGAACAGATCCAATGAGGAAGGATTTGTTCAACTCTTGAGTTCTGATTCCATTTATCATTTAGAAATACTTTTTTTCATTATGTACATTATCATTAGTATTATCATCATCAATAGTTCCACTAACACGAACATTAATTCTTATGGAAAATCAAATTTTTGGATCATGTTATTTTTCTATTCTTTGGGTTCTTCGACCATTACTCTTGGGTGCATCAAATCACCAACGAATTGTTCATAAAAGCACTTGGATGTGAAGATCTCATCCCAATATTTTCAAAACTATCCTTGGAATATTTTTCTGGCATTCAGAGGAGTCCCAACGGTCTATGGAAGGGACCACCTAAGCGCCATCATCACAGAAGCTGACGGAGTGGCGACCGGCGATGGCGTACATCACATGGCTGACTGGTGTTCGAGGCAGCCAATGTAATTGATCTATGAGGAAGCCTGTCTGAATGGTGGTGGATAGGGGATAGGCATCATGCCAGAGAGAGTAGGTTTGGAGTGGGATGGCAATATAGATAGGCTAGAGGCCAATAGACAAAAATCTAGAGGTTTCATAACGATCATGCCGAGTGGAGCATGGTGTCATGACAGGTTGCTAGCGACAAAGTGGTAGTGACCTGCACACCATTAGTCATGTGTTGATGAAGGTGGCAGATGGGCTTCCGAGGTGGACTTCCATGACAACAGTCTAGTGGAGATCCAGCACATTAGTCCAGGCTGATGACGGGTGGGTCGTTGATGTGGATTGGGCCGATAGGGTCAGGCAGCCCAGGCAGACTTGTCTGGTCGGTATGGGCTGGGCCAACCCAGATTCGTCCAGAAACAAATCCAAACATCAGCTATTATCTATACTAAATTAGGCTTCTTCCTACCCTACATGTCAAATTCTTTTTATTCCATGTCACCCCATTTCATTCCCTCCACTTTTCATTTCTCCCTCCCCCAAATTTTCCATCCTCTGTCGCGCGCTGCCTTCGGCTTCCCCCCACCATGCGATCTCCCCTACTCTCTCTAGATTAGGGTTTTGCAGCTACCAGCGTCCTTGGAAATTCCGGCTACCTTCGGTTTCCTACCCTCGCTTCCGACAGTTTCTTCATCTTCGACCAATTATTCTCATCCGTCAACCACTGCTCCCAGTTCATTCTTCTAAACCTAGGTTTCCCGCCCCTAATTTCGGCCCCCTCTACCTCCGCAACATCCCTCGGTGGCTCCGGCTTCACCGCCTCCTCCCCCTCAACCTTCTATGTCTAGGGTTCCAGATTTCCTCTTCTCCTCGTGAAAAGCACCACCAGATATTTTTCCAGTTAACCGGGACATCCTTTACATCTATCTATACCTTCGTCGGGATCTTCTATTTCAATGTATGCATAGTCCTGCAACAATCGACTCCAAACTATTCACTTCAACAGCCGATGCAATGCAAATCTACATCAGCGGGACATCCATTGGTTGGAGATAGGTGCGGCTCACGAATTGTGTTGTCAATATGGGAGGTAACCCTACATTTACACTATAATAGCATCGATGAAACCACTATAAGATCCTGCTCCCAATTACTTTTGACCATAACTACAAGAACCTTTTATGTTATTATTTGTGTAGTGCTACTCCCTACATCACATACATGATTTCCTTCCCTCCTAAGCTACTACATCATCTAAATTGGCTGTCTGTTATAGGTAAAATGTCTTCACACCTATAGATTGGAGGAGGTCTCCTGCACCTGTGACAACTTCAGTTTGCTTCACCATTACTAGGATAAGCATAGCACTATTTTAGATTTCTCTTATGCAAAAAATTTACATTTATTTTATCTATGCTCTTCAATTTTCAGTATCTATCTCTAGCGAAGAATTTATCGTATTTCACTATTATTCCCATTCAGATTTGAGTCCCCCTTTTTTCAAATTAACTCTGCGAGTGACATTAACCCCCATTATTGATTCTTATCCTACTGTTGTTTCATTATTTGAAGCAAGTTCTGGCCATTGAGATTTCATTATCGATCTGTACATTTATTCTACATTACATTATTATTATTATGGTGCCCAATGAGCTATAATTTCTTCTTCTATTCAGGTTGCTTTATCATTATCTTCAATTTTTGAATGCAATGGTAATAATGATTCAAGGTAATTTTGCATTTGACAAAATTATTTCATTTCTATTTATTTTTTCATAAATTGATGTGGTCTCTTTTATCAAAAATTTTATTAAAATTTCCAACCATGCTTTACACTGGGTTTGGCCATATATACAATGTTGAGAATGTTATTTTATCACTGTCTTCAATTTTTTATAAGCATGAAAATTTTCGTATATTCATTCTTACTTTTGATATATTTTTGTATTAATTATAATGAAAATTTTTGTCACTGCTGCTACTTTCTCAGGTATGTGACATGGAATCCCTCATCTATAGTGATTGTTTTAAATGTAAGTTGTTGTTTATACACCTGCTTCTTACAACTCCAAGAGTGAATTTCATAATCAAAACCCATATCTATCACCACATAAACAACATTCTACAATATTGATTTTTATTTTGGAGATTAATTCAATTCATATGCTATCCTTTTTAAATTTTGATGATGAACATAAATGTAAGGTTGGATATTTCATTTCTAATGATCCTTTTGACATCTTAGATATCAATTACTATTGAAAATAAAGTTTACATTCTTATTTTATAAATTAAAATTAACTACATCATGTTGGATATATTAATATTTGGATTGCATTATTTTGTTATACTTTCCTTTTTTTTATTTTGATGATGAACATAAGGGTAAGGTTATATACTGCATTTCTAAGGCTTTGAAAATGAATTACTTCCCCCGTGGGATATTACGGGTTCTGCATAGCATGTCTATTTCATGTATATCTTCATTACACCATGCTCACCCAGTTATAGTTCCAAGGAGTTTTTCTGCACCCGCGGCAGCTTCACTCAACTAGTTTTGAAATGATATATGCAAAACTAGAAGGTAACAACAAAAGCAAATCTTGCTTACATAACAAAGGCATCCTTATTAACATTAGTGACATTTATTTTGATTATCATTTAATTTTAAAATTTATTGATTTTTTAGGACATTTGAAATATTGTGACAATTCATTTGATATTGACAGTGCCCAGATGCATGATGTTTGTGATGTAAAACTATGCTTCAGAAGCAAAAAATTATTGGAGGTAATAATTTTTTTACAGCGTTGATTTCTTATACCTTTTTTTGAAAATGTGAATTTGTGTTTATGGAATTGTTTTATGCTCATGGTATAGTTATGCTGTAAAAATTAACCAACTAAATCAGTTTAATGTTTGATATGGATTATCAGTTAATTTTTTTTATAAAATTGTTTAATTTGTAGATTAAAAAAAGAGTACTAAGGAAACAATGACAGAGGTTGTCAGTTATGTATAGTGTTCACATGAAAATGTTTTGTTTATCATCCATTTTGATAGGATTGAATTAAAACTGTGATCATATTCGTTTTGATATTAAGGAGTGTAATCTATGTAAGTGTGCCCAATCGAAGCAATATAAGGGAAACCAATCCAGGATGTGTAATGGTAACTAATCCATAATACATTAATAAATCTGTAGAAACTTGTAATGCTATTTCAGAGTCATTTGGAATACACAACATCCAACTTGTGAATATATCACATCATAAATTAGTCCCAACAGAAAAATGGCACTAAATATATGCATGGTGAAGAGATAATAGTTATCTCATGAATTTATAGATGGTGGAATGCTCCGAATACTAGTCCATAGAGATTTTGATCATGGAATACATGGGAATTCTGAACCTAATAGGGGGGCCATTATGCCATGTATTATGTTGTGTTTCTCAAATAAGGAGATAATTAATCATTTGCCAAATATTTACCACTATTAAATGCAGGATCAATGTTGTGGATTAATGGACACACTCAAATTATAGACAATGAGTACATCAAAATGGTTACAATAATGGTGTTATTATTTACATAATGGTATAGTTGTCTACAAAAAGACCAGTGATTTTTTTACCGTTCATCAATCATTTCACAACAGAATCTTATTAGTTATTGTACAACCTATGAGCTCTTGGGAGTTCTCTTGGGGTAGTCAAGCCTGGATGCGGCATCTGAGCTATCTGGATCTTCAACTATTTAGACTCGGTCTTCTTCTCCATGTATTTCTTCTACATTAAATAATTGAGCGATATCTGGCACAATTTATCTTTTCCTTAGTTTTTTATTTTTCCGAGTCATCTGATTTTCCTGAAATCTTCTATCTTTACTAAAGAAGGCATTTTCCAACAGACGTTTCACCACCATAATCTTCCACGATACCACTCTTAATTTCACTCATATTCATTCCTCCATTAATAACCCATCACGCCCGCGATTTTACTTCATGCGGCCTCGGGATTCTGCCTACCTCCCATCAAGCTACCTCCGTTCATCGTCTCCATCTCCGTATGCATTTCCACCCGCGTCTTCGCTTACGTCTCCACCTGCGTCTCCGCCACTCAGCTTATCGTTGTCTATGTCTCCCTCTCGGCATGCGTCTCCAGCGCTAAGCATATTGTCGTCTATCTCTGTTTACAGCAATCCATAACCTTAACTCCGGAAATCCTTCACATCACCTTGGATCCATATCTCCATTCATCTTCACCTCCTCTGTCTATCAGAACCTTTGATTTACCACTAAATACCTACTCTATTCCGATATCTTCTCCAATTTCAACCAATGAATATGACCCGCGAAAACCACTTCACGAACCCCTTTAACAGCACCAAAAACATATTCAAAAATCCTATAGATATAAATCTCTTCAACAGGTATGTTATCCCAATCTCGTCAAAATTTTATCCCTTCGACTTCATTTTGTTCCCATATCTTTTTGCGATGGCTTCATTGGAGATATACCTTAGTCCGTCACGCATTCAACAACCACTATTATTTTTTTCCTTTAGGTAACTCATAAATTCATCTGTATTTGATATTATATACCGAAAAATAACAACTTTACTTTGTTTTCTATTCATTATTCTAAACTGATTTATATTTACCCATGATTTTTTTCAATCTATTTAATAATCTGCTGTTTTCATGCTTGGAGCTGAAAATTTATAGATTTTTTTAGTTTGACTGTTATGTGAGACTTATTGTTACCAAATTTTTATTCAACATCCACACATGGATCCCTTTTAGACTGTGGATTTTGTAATAAATCTATGTAATAATATAACTGTTTCATGTTTAGAATCATAACAATTGCTTTTTGTTTGTTTTCTGACACTGAATATTATGTTCATTGTTCCATATGTAATAACAGCATTAACTGTGTAATTTATAAACATTTTTATGTGGGAGAAGACTTTTTTACCTTGATACCTTTGGGGATTTTTTTCATTATTCTCAATAAAATTGTTCCATTTTACAGATTACTGTAAACATCTCATCAACAGGTGAGTGAACATGTAACACCCATGGCTTATTGTATTTCACTGTTTTATTATGTATTTTTTTATTATAAGTGGATTAATAGGTTAATATATTATTCTAATTTGTTCACAATGTTTTTTTCAAACAGGTCCATCATTTATTCCATATGGGTACGTAGATTCTGTTAACGATTAATATCATGAGTATGTACAAAGTTTCTAGAGCCAATGATGATTTCTGCTTTTCTCTGCATATGTGTTTTTCATCATCTCCCCTCTTTGAAACTTCCTTTCCAAACCCTGTAAAGTGGAAGGCCATGAGAACATGGTAGTGAACTAAAGAAGAAGTGTATGGCTGGGAAGGTTTGAGTCCAGAGTAGTCCATGAATGACTTCATGATTTTTTTAGGTTCTGCATTTTATCTTCTTCATTTTTCCTTCATTTTTCCAGCATTGTGTCTGCATTTTTGCTTCATTTTTTGTTTCTGCATCATTTTTTCTGCATCTTTTGGGCAGGGGGGAGGGGAGGGTAGCAGAGGGGAGTTGGGAGGGGGCTGCTGGGGGAAAAGATTGGGCAGGGGGAGGAGAGGGGAGGGGTAGGGGCTGGGCAGGTTGGAGGGGTGGGGAGGGGAGGGGAGGGTTATGGCAGGGGGAAGGGGGATTATGGGGGGAAAATGTTGGGCATGGGGGAGGGGAGGGGAGGAGCAGGGGGCTGTGAAGGTTGGGCATAGGGGAGGGGAGGGTAGAGGCAGGGGGCTGGCAAGGGGAGGGGGTGCTGGGGGAAGAGGTTGGGCAGGGGGAGGGGGTGCTAGGGGAACAGGGTGGGCAGGGGGGAGGGGGCTACTGGGGGAAGAGGTTGGGTAGAGGGGAGGGGAGGGGAGGGGTAGGGATGGGTTATGGCAAGGGGGCGATGCTGGGGGAAACAGTTGGCCATGGGGGAGGGGAGGGGAGGGTTAGGGGGCTGGGCTGGTTGGTGGGGAGGGGAAGGGAGGAAGATGGCAGGGGGGAGGGGTATGGCAGGGGAGGGGGTGCTGGGGGAAGAGGTTAGGTAGGGGGGATGGGGTGCTGGGGGAAGAGGGTGGGTAGGGGGGAGGGGGCTGCTGGGGGAAGAGGTTAGGTAGGGGGAGGGGAGGGGGAGGGGCAGGGCTGGGTTATGGAAAGGGGGCTGTTGGGGGACAAGGCTGGCCAGGGGGGAGGGGAGGGGTAGGGGTTGGGCAGGTTGGAAGGGAGGGGAGGGGAGGGGAGGGGTGGATGAGGCCGGGGGAAGGGGCTACTGGGGGTATATGTTGGGCAGGGGGGAGGGGAGGGGAGGGGTAGGGCTTGGTTATGGCAGGGGGAGGGGATCAATGACCATCTATTGATAATTATTTTATCACATTGAAATTTTTTTATATATCTTGACAAATTATTGAATTAATCTCCCACATAATAGAAAAATATGTGATGACTTTATGTATTTGGTTTCCATACAAACTGTTTCTTTTTCAGGTGGTGGTAATGTTTTTAATTTATCACCAATGCAGTTTGTTTCGAAGGCGTGTGGGGGAGCTTTAGGTCAGTGTTTCCATACATACTATTTCATTTATGATATGACTATTTTATATTCATGGTGTTTTACATTTACTATGTTTTATAATATTTTAAAAAATATATATGTTTCAATATCCATTATGTTAAAATCTGAATCTATGGATTTGGTAGTAAACATTTTATCAACAGGTGAGTGAACATATAACACCCATGGCTTAAGGTATGTCACTGTTTTATGATGTATTTTTCTATTATTAGATGGTTAATAGGTTCATATGTATTTCTAATTTGTTCACAATGTTTTTTTAAACAGTTCCATCTTTTATTCCATACAGGTAGGTAGATTCTGTTAGTGATTACTATCTTGAGTATGAATAGAGTTACTAGAGCCAATGAATAGTTCTTTTTTCTGTGCATATGTGTTTCGCATCATCTCCCCTCTTTGAAACATCCTTTCGAAGCCTTGAATGTATATAATTAATGCACCAGAAAAGGGAATCTATGATAGGATGTAGCACCCTTGCCTTAAGTTATTTTGACTGGTCTGTTATTTACGTGGATACTATTAATTTAGAGAAGTCGGTCATTCCTTAGGTCAGTGTTTCCATATATACTATTTAATTTATGATATGAGTGCTTTACATTCATTGGGTTTTAAATTCACTGTGTTTTATACTGTTTTAAAAAAATATATATTTCAATATCCATTATGTGAAAATGTTAATCTATGGATTTGGTACTAAACATCTCATCAACAGGTGAGTGAACATGTAACACCCATGGCATATGGTATTTCACTGTTTTATTATTTATTTATTTTATTATAAGAGGGTTAATAGGTTCATATTTTTTTCTAATTTTTTCACAATGTTTTTTTCAAACAGGTCCATCTTTTATTCCATACAGGTACATAGATTCTGTTAATGATTACTATCATGAGTATGTACAATGTCTCTAGATCCAGTGAAGATTTCTGTTATTCGCTGCGTATGTGTTTCGCATCATCTCCCCTCTTTGAAACGTCCTTTCCAAACCATTTAAAGTGGCAGGGAATGAGAACATGGCAGTGTACTGAAGAATAAGATTATGGCTGGGAAGGTGTGAGCCCGGAGCTGTCCATGAATGACTTCAATATTTTTGTAGGTTCTGCATTTTTTGGTTCTTCATTTTTCCTTCAGTTTTTCTTGCATTTTTTATGCATTTTGATTCATTTTTAGGTTCTTCATCATTTTTTCTACATCTTTTGGGCAGGGGAAGGGGAGTGGGGAGGGGGCTACTGGGGGGAAAATTGGGAAGGGGAGGGGAGGGGAGGGGCAAGGGTTGGGCAAGTTGGAGGGGTGGGGAGGGGAGGGGAGGGTAATGGCAGGGGGAGGGGGCTGCTGGGGGAAAAGGTTGGGCATGGGGGAGGGGAGGGGTAGGGGGCTGGGCAGGTTGGAGGGGAGGGGCAGGGGGTTGGGCAGGTTGGAGGGGAGGGTAGGGGAGGGGAGGAAGATGGCAGGGGGGGGGGGTGTTGGGGGAAGAGGTTGGGCAGGGGGTAGGGGAGGGGCATGGCTGGGTTATGGCAGGGGGAGGGGGCTGCTGGGGGAAAAGGTTGGGTAGGGGGGAGGGGAGGGGAGGGGAGGGGCAGGGGGCTAGGTTGGTTGGATAATACATTCATGTCCATTTCTCGGTGACATTAATACATATTTTTTATATTCAGGTATTCTGATGTTGTATACTTATGTTGTATATATTCTTATGTTGTATTCATATGCTTCATATTCAGGTACTCTTATGATGTGTTAGACCAGGAAGATTCCAACCAAACTTATATTGGTGACGCAAAGATGAAATGCATTTGGAAGATCTTCTACTTCCTGGAAAAATACTCCATGTCAAAACATCACAACATCTCTACTTCTGGAAGACAATTTTTTTTGTATTATAATGATTCCTTGGCACATCTAATATTTTTTATTAGATAAACTATTCCTTAAGTAACTTATCTTAAACTTTGTTTTTCATAGTATGCAATATTGTTTTCCTAAATGCAATTTATATTGAAGTCAGGATTCCACCCTTGACTATTCCAAAGTGTTTCACATTATAATTGATGTATCTTAATTTAACATTATATATTTATGTATTCTTAATAGATTCTCCTAGAATTCCAAATTTTCACCACTTATTTGAGAGTAAACTACATAGAATATTGCTGTTTCTTCGCAACTATTACAAATAGTACTCTTAAGAATACATATAATAAACTATTATGTTTTATAAGTAGAAATCTATAGTTAATAATAAGAATAATTTTATAGTGTCGTGCATCGCACGGGCGGAGTACTAGTTATATCCTAAATCACACTTCTGATTGACTATCCATATTTTACCAAATGTCCTTCTCATCAAGACAGATATTCATAGAGTTGTTAGTTACTTTTAATCCTTTGTATTAGGGTTCGAATGAGTGAAACATTTATATTTATTAACAATAATGCAATTATTATTATATATAAATCATTTATTAAGTCTTTATTTAAAATGGGATTTCCATTTGTTACATTTCCAATGATAGAATGAACCTGTTCTTGGTGTGAAATTTTTATAATGACTTCCGGGTTTTAAAACTAAACATGAGGTGCAGCCCCCACGTGGTCGGGTTCGCACGAGTTGTGGTGAAATTAAGCATTTCCACTGAGAATACAACATGGTAATATGAGTAGTAGTTAACATGTGTTTTTCCAGGAGGATTGTAATTTTGTAATCCAAATAATATATTTTAGAACTGAAGAGTATATTCACCATGACATCATTCTATTGTAATGCAACGACTTACAACTTTTCCACTGGAGGTCCGTTGGAGTCAATTAAATTGTATAGCTTTCATGTTTTTTCACAAGGATTGCAATAGTGTGATCCATTTAAATGTTTGGATCCTTATTTGTGATCTAATTAAATTTGGATGCATGAAAAGAATATTAGTGTAATATCCTTCTATTGTGATTGAATAGAACCAATGGCTTATGTCATCTTTGAATTTTGTGAGAGTGGAGTAGATGTTTGAATATTTTTTGTCAAATGTTCTGGGCCCGCTTGAGTAGGCGTGTTAGAGAAATTATTTTTTTGACCCTCATGGTCAACGATGAGCATCGTGCACTAGTTGTAATTTTGATTAGTTGTTCCATATACTCAATCAGTACACTGGAATGCCTAGGGGTACATCTTCACAGTTTAGTACCTGATAACGGCAAGGTACACAACCAGGTGATGAGATGGGGCCATAAGACCTCTGAGCCCCACAAACACCATTTAATACAATGAATTATTCGATATCTCGTAAATTTTTCTTTTAAACTCAGATATTGGTAAGTGAGTAGCCTATTATGATCTCTTTTTCATGTTGAACGTCTTGATACCCTCTTTTATGGATCATGATTTATGATACAAGATGTTCATGGAATGGTTCTTATATGTAGTTAAACCTGATGACTATAATAACATAGCTTTTCTGAGAGGTATCATCTAGTATAAATTGATAGTGTTCCTCATAATTTCCAAAGAGATACCATGTAGAATGGATTACCAATGTTTCTTATTTTTTTCAAAGAGGTACCATATATCATGGATTACCAGTGTTCCTCGGTGTTTTTTCTAGAAGTACAATCTAGCAAGGATAACCAAAGTAGTTACGGGATTAACTCTAAGAGGTCTAGGAAGTTCTCCCAAATTGTTGTTCTGAGTTGAATCCCCCAATTAGGTAGGGTATTGAACCTAACTGAACTAGAGTGTAATCCCTCATTTTAATGGTCATGGGACCTCTACCAGCTACTTCCGAGTGGAATCCCTCTAATGCACTAGGCTGAGGGTCCTTTGTAAAACAAGAGTAGATTCCCCCTGACTAATCAGGCTGTGGGTCCTCTAGGACAGCTATTAGAGTGGAATCTCCCTGGAAAATCCGGATATGGGTCCCCTACAATGACTATCATAGTGTAATACACCTAATGTGTCATGGTTTGGGTTCCCTATCATGACAATGAGACTAGAATCCCCCTGACACACAAGGGATGGGGGGATCTACTATGACTTTGTGATCATGTGGTTGTGTGGGATTGTGATGAGATGTAGTTGACGTTACATTGTACTAATGAATAATAGGGCCATTTTCCTCCAACCAAGATGCATCCTTGTGATGTAACATAATACTTTGAGGGTGAGATAGTTCCTACCAAATATGATTGTGTTAGGTTGTGATGATTGAGTCCATTGAACTTGTAGTATAGGGATGAGATGATGGATAATGGGCATCGTTGGTGGTAACTTCTAGAAATTTTGGGTTATCTATTTTCTTGGGATTAGCTATGAGATGAAGATACCCTTACTCAATTATTTGGTATTCTTTTGTTGAGAATATATATATCCTGGTTGTTGTACTCACTCCTTGGATTTTGGATACTCTCCTTTATATAAAGGAGAAGACATGTGGGGTATGCCACATTTCTTTTCTGTCTATCATCTCATGGTTGTATGAGTATACTCTACAAATAAATGTAGAAATGACTCAATTTCTAGTTTATACTATCACATTTTCATGACAAGTGTGTTTGTATGAGTTTTCTTTCACAATCTGGTTGGGTTGGGCTCTACTCTCTCTATTCCTTGTTCTATATCATTATCCCCTTTTTAGTGTACCCTTTTACTACTCCCTTGAACCTTCAGGCATCCTACTGAGTATTTTCATAGTAACCAATTATTTTAATTTTCCCGCACTTGGTATTCCCTTGTAGATGACGTACAAGTTGATCGTGACATCATATGAGCTTACGGATATGGGATGCTTGGACTTCATGTTGTGGTTGTAGCTTGGGATTTAGGAGAGGGGTTCTCTTAGTTGTTTTACATTTCCACTTGTTATAGGGTTTTGGCACTTTTCTTGTTGGGAATTTATTTTTCCCTTTTACCTATCAGTTTATTATTCAAAACCTATACTTTTACTATTTAAAGGCCGATGCATACATGTGGTTTAATTATACAAGTGTTGTACTTTGTGTTCAATTTAATTGGACTTTTCCATTGAGTTGGTTGTATTTTTGTGTGTGTATTTTCTTAGGAAAATGCCTCACTAGGTTTGTTATGAATCCGCACTATTTAATAGCCCTTAGCCTATGGAGGTGATCTTGGGAAAGTTTCGGCTCAAGCCTCAACATGGGTCGGGTCTTGACATTGTGGTTACTATACCACTATACATCAGGATGTGAGATTATATTCTCCCATTTACTATCTAGAACCCCTAGGGCCTCTCCCATTTGTAGGGATCTTTGATTATGTTGAACTCAACACCATTATAAAGTGGATAAATTGAGAGTTACAGAAGAGTTAAAGGTTTTCCATTTAAAATTGCATTCCACTAAAAGTGGTTTTCATTAAAACTATTTTCCATTAAATTGTTATAAAATATCCGTTCAATTTGAGGCAAGAAATTTTATTTGTGATTTAATGTTTGTATAATGAAATCATGTCTTTGGTGGCATCATTCATGGAATTAGATCACACCCTACTTATATATTTTTGTTTAACTAGTTTTGGGAATGATTGATACATGTAATGGTAAAGATTACTGAGATTTAAGCTTGGGTTGTTAGAAATCTTTCATTGTCAGTGTTGTGGAGATGTCTTGAGGGTTGTGTCCTAATTCTATTTGGTGGTTTTTTACCTCGTTTTCGGTCACCATACCTTATGGTAGATTTGGGGTTTTTTTAAGCTATGTAATACAATTCCAAATAATTATGATGGCTTGTTTGGTTTCAAAGTTTTAGAATTGGTTTATTAGTTATTGTTTATTGTATTATATTTTCTTATTCAGGTAAATTGTTCACAAACTTTATTTAGGACACCCAATGACTTGTGCAATCCCGTGGGGATTGGGAATGCCCTTTGGTCCTTTCCATGGATAGGTTCGGGTGTTGGTTGGGAAGATAACCCAAACTGGTTTGTGACAGTAGGAATAATATGATTCCTCGGGGATGCCCAGTGATACACATAATGAATAAGGGATTATTAACAACTCTTGATCCCTAATATGAACTCAATGGATATGAGATGTTGACTATATATCAATCGATATTATATTACTCAAATAATAAGTAATGATAACTATGTCGCAACTGTTAGTATATAAACCAATGTGTAAGGAATGTTGACTAGATCACAATACCTAGTATGTCACTCGATGAAGAAGGGATGATGATTAACTCTATATGGATTACATATACATAGAACATATCTTCTTTATGAGCATAAATATTGAGTTTCATGATCACACGACATTGAGAATCAATCTTTATTAGCCACGTGGATAATCCCTGATTCTTATGACACATTGATTATCAATACAACACATAGCCAAAGTAGGTATGGCCAGAGGATGTGGATGCTTGGTTAGAATAAGACTGCTTGGTATTGATTTTATGTTTTTATGCATTATTTTATATTTTAATACACTTGTATACTTTATCATGTTTGGTTTGAGGATTCATTGGTGGTGCCCTACTAAGTATTGTACTCACTCATTACATGGGTATTTTTCAATGTACTTAGAGATATCATGATAGATCCAGTGAAGGGAAAAGACTCTATGGTATGTGGATGATCAAGTGGAGCATAGAGCTATGGACAGCCAAAAAAAGCACTGATTGACCCAATAGTTCTCTTATATATTGTTTGTTTTAATTTAGTTTTGTTTGCGTTCCAATTTGGTAGTTGTTTAATATATTCAATGTATGTCATCCTTATATTTCCACATATGTACACTGGTTATTTATATTACTGTTATTAAATATCAATACCATGACACAATATAGAGTGTATAGTCTCTCCAAGGTTCCACTTTATACCCTCACAGCTAGTTGGAAACCTCTTGAAAATAGAGAGGAGTGGATGTGGTCATATAGTATTCCCACTCTGACTTTGTGGTTTAGGATGTGATATTACATGTATCATTCCACATTTCTAACATGACATAAATTGAACATTATTTCCTCCATGGCCTCCACCACCCGATCTCTAAGTGAAATCTATCCTTATCTTATTTGGTTAGTCTGAGAATTTGTTAATGTTAATGGTGTGAATCATATATTGTAACAAATTATTAGTTATAATTTCAATATCTTTCACTCTAGTAATCAACCAATAAATTTTTTGAATATTACCATATTTTCTATCATATTCAACTTTAACATGGATCCTTCTAGTACCAACCATTTAATATAAGAAAAAATCATATTATGAGAAACAATAATCATAGTTGGAAATCAAAATATATCATTAATATTGTAATTAAATCATTACACTATTTTTTTAATCTATGATAGCATTATTTTAACCATGGTCATCCTTGGTGATTATCTAATTAAATACATTATAATGACCAATAAAAAAATGTGCATTAACACAACAAAAATCCTTCAAGAGTGTCAGAATATGTGCTCAGTAATGGTACACTCACCATGTATAAAAATTACAGTTGATAGAGTATCGACCAATATTTTTTGGGTTATTACCCCTAAATGCGTATGTGATTAATCCTTGTCAACTTGTAGTATCTGAAAATGGATGTACTGTTAGGAAAACCACACTGACTATACATTACCAAAACATTATTATATTATCATATAATTAGATTTATCTTCAAATTAATTCATAGGGTTATGTTCTCAAAACAATTTTTTCCTTAATCTTGTACCCATGGTTTCTCAAACATTTCCTCTGATACCAACAACAAAGTCCCCAAATCCAGTATCCTAGATTTGGTGGTTATATTACTACATTGGTTCTTTATTAATGTGATTTCATCACAAAAGGAACTACATTTTAGTAGTCTTGGTAAACTATATACAAGTTTGTATCCCACATTTATTAAAAAACATAAAATAAATCATAATATTTTCTTTTGGATCATCATTATTTCCTCAAGACTATCCATTCATATCATTCATAATATACACCGTAGATTACTAGGGAATGGATGAATAATAAAGATGTGATATCATATACTCTTTATGGGTATGCATGTTATGAAATCTATTATTATTTAATATGGAATTATAAGGTGGTGATGATGGTTTCGGTTGGATTCTCCTATGGATCTGTAGAAAGATAGGGTTTTGATCCACAATCCATGATGTCTCTTAACTTGTTCGTCCACAATATGCTATCATGGTATTCGGATGGGGCTTGGGTACATAAGCATGTGTCAGATCTATTATAGGTTCTATCTGAGCATTCCTCATTAGAGAGGCATCAATATCAGTGAACCGAGGAGGCCTGATGACATTTGCAGTTGTCCCATATAAACTTTCTTCATTCCAGTATTGTGAATCTAAAAAAACCAATGAGGTTTCAATGACTATTTAGATTGTCCCATCTGAACATGCTTCATCTAAGCTACATGTATCTCAGCGAACCCAGGAGGTCTCGAAAACTGTTGTTTTGGTCTTATCCGATCATGCTTCATCTTAGAGGCATGGATCTCAGTGAAACAATAATGGTTTTCCACAATATTATGAATTTTTGGTCGATAAGGATGTTTCAGGTCATGTACCTATTGAAACTCTTTTTATTTAGGATGTGGTTATGCCCTAGATGATCTTGGGGGAAACAGTAGGAGGTAGTCATGAATCTACAATAGGGATCCAATCCCAGGAAATTCAAGGTTCTCATGATGAGGTTATATCTACTACACATTCTTTTTCATTCTTCTTAGGTGGTCTTGGTAATTACATGTGATGAAAAGGAATCATAGAGCACATCAACGATGACCCTATAATAATCTCAAATTAGCTAAAATTGGAGAGTTCTTAGGTATTTCATTCTTTTTTCTTCTTAAATTCTATTAGCCACTGAAAATTAATGAAATCAAAGAGTGTATTTCATTTATTTGTGGATTTCCATCATGGAAATATGCCTCTCTTGGTTGGGGATACATCCACATGCTCTTCCCTTGGGAATAATTGAAAGTCTGAGCCTAGGATTCTATTACATTCATCTCAAACTTAGGATTATCCACTTGCATGTATGGGATAAAAAATTTAATTCATTTGATGTTGATAACAAAAATACTCAAATATGGTGAAGTGTTAATGGATTTATTTGGATTCAGTGGAACCCCAAAATATTTCAAGATATTACTCTATCCATCGTCATCTAGATTAAAATTCACAAGAAAATAGAAGTGGGTTGATTTTGTCACTTTATCGGGTTCTTGGTTGAGGTTGAACTGGGATCAACTCTTGTTAGCAAGGTAATGCATGAAATTGATGATGATATTATTGATATAAAGATCATATATGAAAAATTTCATCAATTCTAAAAGGAATGAAATGGATTTGGTCATGACTCATTTACTTGGCGATACACTACAATTTTTTGGTTATGTGCTTTGTGGGGTCATGATGTGAGAAATTGTCTCAAGTAGAATAAAAGTGCATCAACGTAGAAAAACTATTTTCTTCCTCAGCTGCTACTACATGAGGATGTAAAATACCCTTATAAAAATGATGATGGTATGGGAAAAGCTAATAAAAATGTCGATAAAAATAAAGAGGTGTAGGGTGTTGTTCCTAGTGAGGCATCCAATTCAACGGTCGATGAGAGGGGGGACCACACAAGTGACACACCTATTATCTATGAATCCACCTATGAGAAAAAGATGGATTCTTGGTATGATATCTTTTCCTATGATTTGAATGTTCCCAATGTTGATACTTATAAAAAAAAAGAAAATTGTGTTGTATCACAACAAAATCAATCTTGTGCGTCTCTTTAATGTGATTTTTCAATTGTTGAACAAGTGATTGAAGAAGAAATATAACTTGAGGGGGATCATCCACTCTCACATGAATAAATGGCTTCCTTAGGTATATGAAAAGGAATGAAAATTTTATAATCTAACCATGAAGTCCCTTATAAAAATTCAATACATCTTCAAAGACTATTGTGTATAATGATGTATTTTAGCTTGTCTCCTAAAATAAGACAATGTTTTTTATTATTACTATAGTGATGGTTGAGTAATTAATTGATGGTAACACTAATTGTTTCTCTGATTAGATTATTGATGGTACCATTGAGATGAAAGATTCAATTTTGAGCTCTCTTGATGAAAATCATCAGGAAACATTTGATCTGGATGAAGAAATGGTGGTAGATGGGGTGATGATGCAAATAACCAGAGGAATTTCTTCTAACAAATGCAAGAATGACAAGAAGATATCTATCATTACGAAATCAATAATGTTGAAATGCTTTACGAAAGGCTACAATATCTTCCTTCAAGTAAAAGGATATTAAGAGGTCATGGTGGCAGCTGTGGAAGGGCCATATAGAATGCTATTCGAGAAGAAGAAAGTCGTCATAGTGTAGAATTTTTTAAAAATATAAATAAATAGTTTTTTCATTAGGGCTTTCCTTGTTTTCTCATTCTCTCTTTACTTACAATATATTTCATTCTATTAATAAATAAGGATAATTCTCCATATTTCTCAAATATATGAGGAATTATAAATATAGAATGGTGATTAACTGAAAACACATTCCATTTAATCTACATCTTGAGTATAAAGTATACAATGATAAAGATAAATGGTGATCAACTAATTTTTTAAACTAATACCATAAAAGGTGAATAAATCTGTGGATAACATAATCAATAAAAAATCACATTGATAACACTAACTAGTTTTATAAAGATAGAATTAATATTTTTTAACATCATAATCTTACCATTATGGCATCCTTTAAAGACATATAAATATTATAGCAAGGCCTCACGAAAGGAAAATTATATAAATGATTAAGGCCTCTACCAAATACCGAATCCTAATTTTTCCATGATACCTACTAATTTATTGAGTTTAAATATAATTTCAAACCAAAAAATTCAATTAATAATTCCAATGAATTAACAAAAAGAATAAATAATACATCTTTATTAATATTCCTTTACAATAAAAAATCTATATATGATAAATAGCATGAATAATATTAATACTTTAGCCAGTGAAAATGATCATAAACCATCAATAGAAATATTTTGGATGGTATCATTGGGATATATCCTGAGTAAATAATATAATTAAACAAAGGATATTATTATAGATGGGGAATTTAAAAAAAATCCAGAAAATTTATTCACCAAAATACTGTTTCAATTTGAAATCACTTATTTAAAATCCTAAAATTTATAATATATTTATTAATTTTATTTTCAATATATACATGAAATATTTTAAATTAATTTTTAATGAATTTAGTTTTAATGATAGTGGGAAACAATTTTCATTCCATATGAGTTCAAATAAAATCCATTTCACACTTTTGTAAGAAATTCAAAAAGTACCATGTTCAGAATATTATAAGAAGATTAATTTTAAATAATTTTAAAAAAACATTGGTTGAAATTTCATTAATTAATTTTGGATGATATTGAAAATATTGTTTAAAAAATTTTAAGGAAAATTTGAGCATTGAAGAAAATGAATCGCAATTGGGTGGAAAAAGAAAGTAATATTTCCTTAAAAACGTTATTTTGGTATCCTCATTAGTTAAATAGAGTAATTTGAATGTAATTCCTGAAATTTCAAGAAATAAATATATAAGAATAAAATATAATGGGTTTAAGATAGAAAAATCAATCAATTTACCCAGTGTAGGAATAAACAAATATAATTTCTGATAATAATGTGATTATGAAATAAACCCTTACTATTATGGTAAACTTTGAGTCCTAACCCCCATTAAAGAAATAAATTTTAATGAAAATTTAAATACCATGTATATGGATATATTAATTATATAACACATCAAATTCATAGAATATACATGACTCAAAATAAACATATGGTAAATATGGAATATGTCTCATATGTGTAAAAGTGAGAATATAAACCCTTCCCTCATGTTCAAATTACATATACATGTTCCAAATTCATGAATAATTAATATAAATTTATTATACATGTACTATATAAAAATAACTATATATTTTATACAATTATTTTTTAAATTATTGTCTTTTATCACCTTTTTATTAATAACTATTTATTAAAATTATTTTTGTGTGGGATAACACCTTCGTTTTTCATTTTTGTTTTCCATTCATAGTTTTCCTAATTGTACTTTGATGATTATTAAATAATATCCAAAATCATATTCATGATATAAATGTTATATATTTCCAATATATATAGACATCTATAAAATATTGATATAGAAAAATGAGTTACAACAATCATATAGATGATATGTCATATATACATATTAATGTGGATTCCACTTTTTGATGGATTGAAAAAAAGAAATATAAATAATAATTAAGATTTTAAAAATAATTCTAATTTCATATATATCATATATTATCATTAAATTTATCATAATTTACATCTATGAAAAAAATAAATGAAAATCAGAGAACAATTCTTTGTGTAAGAGGTAGTCCACATGTACACACGAGAAACTTTATCATGTTCCAAGAGATTAGAAGGTAAAAAGTTTGATATGAAATTGTTATTAAATAAAAATATTTATGTCATAAATATCATATATATTTATTATTTCAATTATTACAACAAGCCACATGAATATGTAATGAAATATAAATTACATCAATTTGTGAGGTAGTAGACTGTTACACACACGAGCGATGGATTTTTTTCCCATTTGTTAGAGAATCTGATAGGTAAATATTATATAGTCAACATAATAATATTTAGGTATATGGTATATATTTTTGTAAATATATTTAAATGTTATATATTTAATTAAAGGAGGTAAAATAAGAAAAAAAATGATTGTTCTTAGTGAAAATGATTACCTCTTCTTTGGAATTGATCCTTTATATGTCCTCTTAAGGGATACAGGGTTGGAATTTTGCAAAGACCAAAACCTCTAGAAATATTATTATTATTTTTAGAATATTATATTATAGATTTTATAAAATATAGGATTCTCAATATTATGTAATAAAAAGATAGAATCGGTAACCATTTTTGAATAACACGAGGGGTATTCTTGAAATTTCATAAAGTATTCTATTAATATAAAATATTTTTTGTTTAAAAATATATTAGAATTGATAAAATACGAGGCTAATATGGGGATGATTTACAAAATATCATAAAATAAAATTTATATAAGTTTTTGGAATGGTTTAACCCTCATATTTAATATTTTTCCCCTATTTAACAATTTAAATAATTACTTTAATACTAATATTTTTGGTATTTAATGGTCAATAGTGTAACTACAAAATGAACAAGTTACCATAAATTGATTGTGTTTGATTTCAAAATAAATCTCATTAATTTTTAGGAATATAATTTATTATATGAATTTTAATTCATTTAATAAATTATTATTTATTATAAGATATCATTAATGTCAATATTGAACTACTAATTAATTTAAACTTAAAAACATCAAGAAAAATATGTATTTTGAATATGACCTTTCCAGATAACCCTATTATGTTATATTTATCTATAAATATATTATAAAATAATAAATCCTTCAAATTATAATACATTTATTATTTTCAAAATTATTTAATCTATTTTTCTATTAATTGAATAAAATTTGTTTTGAGTTAGG
Source organism: Viscum album (assembly GCA_963277665.1). NCBI lineage: Eukaryota > Viridiplantae > Streptophyta > Magnoliopsida > Santalales > Viscaceae > Viscum > Viscum album. Next base: position 536,627,281 of record OY728126.1, read on the forward strand.
TGAAATTTCAAAATAAATATTTTATAACTACAAATTATAAAAAATTTAACATGATAAAAAAATTATCATTTAGAAAACTATTTTTAACAAAAAAATTCCTATTTTCATCCATATATAAGAAAGTATATTCAATAAAACCAAAACAATGACATTTTTTACTTTTTTAAAATAAAATAATATAAAGGTGAAAATCATATAGAAATAGAAAAAATTCATATATTAAAAATAAAAAGAGACTAATAATATCATATTATAAGAAGTGTCATATTTATTTTTAATTCCATATCTTATAATTTTTAACCTTAATAATCAGGTTTACCCTTTACTAAGGTGATAAATGGTACCATGTATACTATTCAAATCATCCAAAAACAAAACAAAAATATTTAACAAATTTTATACTCATAATTCATAATATTTATCAATTTTTAAATATTAAATTACTAGAAGTTGTAAAATGAATTTAAGAGAAAAATGCAACATGCCTCAACAAATAATTTTCATATTAAATGTGTTTCTGGGCATAAAAGTTAACTTGTATCAAAATCCTAATATAATTTAAAAAATTAAAATATTAAGAATAAAAAATAATATAACTAAATTTTATACCAAAGTTAAAATATAATGGGTCTTTAAAATCATTTTAATTAATGAAAATTAGTGACAACATTTGAAAAATTGAAAGTTTTCACTGTTCACCGAAAAATATATCATTTTAGAAAAATTTCCAAATTTCACCATAACATAATTTGGATATGATGATTCAAAAAAATAATACAATTTATCAAATACATTTTATAAAATTACCATTAATTAATTATATCATTTCTCACCAAAAATCAAGATAAGTCATTTTTATGGAAATCAAATTCACAAAGAACAAAAATACCTTACTAAAAATACAATCTTGTTTCTTATGAATTGATTAATTAATTTTTATTCAGAAAGACCTTAATTTATATATTTCATGATTTCGTAAACCCTATTCATACCTTCTAATTTTATTTCTTGATGATAATTTTTTCATTAATAAATAATATTTTAATAGTATATCATTTTTTTCTTAAACTCAGTGTATTGTATATCACTTACTATTGAATATAGAAATATTTTAAAATATTGTAATGTTACAATTTACAATATCAAATTGCTATTTTCACCTTTAAGTGAAAAAAATAGCAAAATGACCATGGAATTTCACCAACTCTAATAATAAAAATCTATAAATTTTATAAATTTCCCTAAAAAATAATTTCATATGTTAAACACCCATTTATGAGATTTATAAAAGAGTAAAAAAATAATTTTAATATTAGAAAATTTTTTGTTCTATCACTTCATTCTTAATATAAAGAATAATCCTTAAAAAATTCATTTTCCATATATAAAATGTTATATATCATATCTTTGTAAGTTGATTCGATATATTGATAATATTTTATTGTAAGGAAAAACACATTTAATAATGATTAATCTTATACTTTAGTCATTCATGGTTATTTGTCCAATGATATCCACTCTTATATGATATCCTTTAATAAATTTATCCCTTTTTCTTGTTCATTTTATTACCTATTAGATTGGGTTTTAATAATTCCTATCATACTATTTATGATTTATTTCACATATAATATAAAAATCTGTTTCTATAATTAAATTTTAAAGTACATATCTTAATAGAATCATAATGGGTAATACATTATGGAACAAAAAATAAATATCCTATTAAAACCAAATTTGAACGTGACTCTATATACCCTAGATATGTATTTATTCTCTCATTAACAGTACTAAATTTTATTATATTCAATCATTTCTATTTTTAGAAATGAAAAACTATTCCAAAAACTTATTTTGGGGTCCCAAATGAGGTATAAATAAGTAACATATTTAAAATCATCAATAATAAAAATAAATGAATTTATTTTTTAAAGAGAGTAGAATTCAGAAAAAGGTAAATGATAAATAAGTAAAAAACCCCAAAATGTACACTAAATTAGGGTAATATTTTCTCATTTAATTCCCATAAATTATTCCTATTATTTGGAATCATATATATTGTTTATATAATTCATGTAAATTTTAATAATTTTATTTAATTTGAAAAATATATTAAAAATATTTGTTCTTACTTTCAAAAAAACCATGTTATTAAAATTATGTTGTCACACATTGAACTATTATAAATTCAATCTTCCCATTATATAATGTCATATATGGTAATGATATGTTACTCTGAGAATTTTATAATCTTTCAAGTGTTAAGGATTATTTTTTTGACGCTTGTCCCTTTCCCCAAATATTTATCATTTGAAACCATAGAAATAACTTGTAAATATGAAAAATGTTTCTGTCAACCAACTAATTACAAATTATATAGCAAGTACATCCTGTGTAAAAAAACCCTCTTGATAGTGTTGAAGGAGACAATTATAGACCAAAAACCCTAATATTCACATGTTTAGTAATCAAACCAAGAAATATAAAACGTAACCCATAAAAAATTATTTATTATATATTCACTACAGATACAAACTTCATGATATATATATATATCACCATTGCAATGTGTGATGAGACATTTTATTAAGAGAAATAGAGGAGGGATAGATATAGAAAGAAAATTTCATATTCCTCAATGCAGAACATCAGATAAAATCCTTAGTAGGGATTTAAATATTTTCTCTTAAAATAAATGAATAATATTTACAAATTTCTAATCATTTCACATAATGAAAAAACCCTCACTTGTCATAAAAAACACTACTAGTGACCTCCTAAAAATATAATAGACCACAAAATTACACCCAAAAGAAATATTTTCCTTTATAATAACACCGAACCTCCCACAAGAACATTAGCGGGCCAATAAAATGCCTTTGGTGGTATAGATTAAAAAATACTAGTATTATCTAGACCATAAGATCATTAGTTTACCCTAAAGAGATGTTGAGTGGATGTTTTTAACATTATAAAAAAATTTCACATTTACATGATTTACCAAAAATATTCTTCTTCAAGCAATTATATTTTTCATTTATACTTAACATATTTAACATTCCCATAAATAATTGAGAGAAATTTGAAAAACCCAAAAAAATAAATTGTTTTTAAAACATGGGTAACCTCCAAGATCCACGTAATATGACCCTCTGTATTCTTCTCAAGATAATGATTCTTTGAGGAGGCCTAGAGTGGGTCTAGAGGTATTTTTTACCAAGAAATGGAAGCATGGAGTTTCTATAATTTCTGAGGATTTCACATCATGAATAAGTTGTTCATAACTAGTCGAATATACAATGTATAGAAATCAACTAAATATATTTATAAGAAACAGGAAATCAATAACATGGTTTGATCAGTTATGTGGTTGGAACTGTTACATGGATTCATGGATATGTGGCTGAATTTGGAAATGTGAGCAATAAAATTATTGGATTGGCATCGCGATTGATCAGCTACATGGATGGATGGTCTATTTCGATTCGGTGAATGATGAATTTGGATACGTTTGGAATTTGGTTACATAGGGAATATGGATATGTGGGGAATTATGCGTTTTGTAGGATTTAGATATGATGAGAGATCTTCTATGTAAGAGATCAGATCTGTGAAAACTGCAACATGGGGCTTTTGGCTATGTGTAACCTTATTCAGTGTATAGACAATAAAGGATTCAGGAATAATACTTGATGTATGATACAAGTCATATGAGTCATGGGGGATTCCAAAAACAACTTGATGACTATTTATTGATATGTGGCTGGGTTGATGTGATGATGTGATGCATGAAGTGAATATTGGGATTTCATTCCTGTAACACCCCAAGAATTCATAATGTATTATTTCTTCAAAATAATTCAATAACTTGCACTACACGCAACACCGAGTTCAATTGCACCATGACTTACCAAACAAGCTGTTCAAAAGAGGTTATGAATAGTGTTAACTAAATTTTAAACTTTATATAATCCTTATAATTTTAGAATCCATATTATGAGTTTCTTAGATATAATGCAAGAACAAATTCATTTTCAGTATTGCACTTTTATCAACTTTTAATAGTGAACCCTTATTAAATACAATATATTAAACTTTTTGACTAAATGGGGACATCAAAAATTTAAAATGAAACATCCCAAGCTTCCACGGTATGCTTTTTTTGAATAATACAGTAGCGTGTGTTGTACGCAACCTTGAGTTTTAACACACACCACAACTAATTAAACTAGCCGTTGTGAATAGTAATACCTACTTTTTGAAATCATATATATTCTATATTTCAAAATGGACTTCATTTTTGGATTCGGAATATCAAAATTAGCCTAGGGTGAAATTTTGGTACATTTCGGATAACTTTCATATTTTGATGAATAGTGAAAATTACTAAATTTTAATTAAAAACAACTTTTTTAATCAAAATAATTAATAGTGATAAATTCTGAATTGGAGTGGGTTTAAAGTATATTTAGAATATATTTTTACATTTTAATATAATTTTGGTCATTGGACATAATTTTACAATTAAACTGAACATAAACAAGTGTCAATCTTTTGATAGTTATTATCTCTTAAAAACACGCTTTTTGTTTTGACAGCGGGAATTAATTTTAAATTAATTTCTGCCAATTCTGTGTTTTGAATTTGGAAAAATGTATTACATATTTGGAATCAGTATGTTCAAATTGTGTAAATAGGAAACTTTTATTTTTAGACATTTTGAATAGTTACTGTGGTAAATATTTTATTTACCATGGTTAAAGGGTAAATCCGGTAAATAAGGGTTAAAAAATAATATTATAATAATACAAAATTACCCTAAAACGTGTCCTGACCTTATTAGTGGACACATACCCGACCATGAGCATCCTTGGGTCAATTTGGGGACTCCTTGGAGCCACTTGTATGTGGTAGGGACACTTTATATTAATAAAGTTAAAATAAAAATAAAAATGGCATAAGCTTACATCTTTTAGAAGAACAATTTTTACATAGGGTTATACAATTTGGGTTTTCGATTATAAATATTCATTAGAAAGATAAAAATATTTCCTACATGATGATATTTTATTTATAATTTTTAGACATAAAATAAGTTAAATTATTAATGACACAATAATGATGCAATGTTTACCTCATTAATAAATCATTTAAATAAATAAGATTATAATGATTAAAATATTATCTAAAACCTGTACAATTCTTATTGGTTGGTTTTATTTAGAATATTAGTCATCTTATCTTTGACCTCAATGATTTATGGACCATTATAAACCGAATATAATTATATTATAAAGTAATACTTTCACTCTTTCCTAAAGAGCCCCTCCTCTCCCTTATAAAAGGAGACCACTTCTACTCATTCCTCACACCTCTCAAGCCACTTGGCTCGTCCAAACTCTGCCCAACTAAGCTCCCCACATCCCTCTCCTCCTCCTTGAAGCTTCCCCTTAGGCAGAAAGCATTTCAACAAGTCCTTTGGTTCCAACCAAATTGAGTTACCTAAATTAAAGGTAACGATTTCTCTTAAATTATTTTCATTTATTTTGCTTCTCCAACCCCCAAACTATTTTTATTTCCTTTCTTTTGTAACAACACCAGTATCCTCAATATACTAGGATGTTTTTATAAGAAGGATTAAAACTACACATACACACAACTCCATCTAATGGATGATGAACATAATGTTTCTGTGGATGGCAAACTAACGCCTCGCGAAACGATGATTGTTCAAATACATCTTACCGCCTCTCATGGTGGCCATTATGATGGCACTGTAATTAAATATGATATTAATGATATATATTTTATATATAAGCTTCTGTAATTCCATTTTATTTCATACCATTATTCGTTTCATGTTGTATATACATACGATAATTTCATTTGAGGAAGTGCGGACTACCGCTCCCTTAAAATGATATGACTCGTTCATACCACACATGGAACGTATAAAGGATGGTGTTAATGAACTTAAGTAACATATATAAAATATTATATTATACTGGAATAGTAATATACCTATGTATCATTTGGATTCGATTCTTTTAAAATAAAAATTAAATGGAAGTAGCGTTCGTGCGTACGTACGGACTACCGTCTCCACGAACGCGATTAGATTCATTCTCCATCGTATCCATTCAAGTATAATTATCATTTAATGATTTAAAAATGATGTTTATGGACTTGATATCATTCTGGATATGAATAAGATACAACAAACATGACTTATGTAACAAAACATATAAAGAAAATGAGTAAGTTAACACCCGAAACGGCGATAATACTAAGATATTATTATCAAATCAATATTAAAAGATCATATATGATATCATATTAATGTATATGATTCTTGTATAATTTAGTAACAATTATTTCACTATTATACAGGAGGTTAACCTACCCCAACCAAGGAAAAGTACAAGGTAAGGGTTATTTCACAATCTCTTCATTATCCGAGGTTGTATTATACGTAATAATCTACTGGGATCTCTTTATCATCCACATCCTTGTTTCTTCGAAATGTATTTCAAAACATTTTTACTATTTACAATAATATGGGTTAAAGTCATTTATACCCTTGTTTGACTTTTTATAAGAGGTTTATAAAGGAATCTTTCCGTCGTTTTCAAAACAAGGTCCTTTTAACCTTTTCGACAGAATTGAGGTAAGAATGTTTTTTTTAACTTATACGGCGGGTGCGGTTATTTTCCGCCGTTATAAAATCGTCGAAGCTTTCCATACAATATTATAAGAATATTTTCAAAGAAAATGTTTTATTTTATATGGACCTTAAATGATTTCAAAATAAAAGGAGATACTTCTTTAAAAAGAATTTTGATTTCATCTATTTCAACATCCTTTGATGGATTTTAAGATTATTTGAAGTTGATTTATTATGATACAATACTTCTATATTGTATTGAAGGTTTTGTGATATGTTTGACTGTGGATGTGATATTTTTAGACCATTCATAGTTTATGGTGAAATTATTGACATTTCGTATGCTAGTTTTAATACGAATGTTTATGTAATGTTTAATCCTTTTCATATGGGAATGCATTGGACTTAATAAGTGACGGGTGGAGCCCGCTATAGCTCCTCGATGCATCGGTAGGTCTCATGAGACAAAATAGTGTCTTGGCACAAGGCCTTGACAAAATCTTATTTGTAGTCTTGGCACGAGGCCTTGGCTATGTGGTTATGATAGTCTGGCATTATGCATTCCAACATTATGAAAGTGGTTATTGATTTTGCATGTGATTATTCGATTAGTAGAATATCCATGTGAACAAGTAAATGGCATTTTTTCATTTTACTTTTGCCATACTATGTTGAAGTTCAAGTTTAAAAGGCTTTTGTTTTAGTAATTCATTGCCTTAAATGTTTATGCTTATTTTGAATGTTCCGCTATATTGTTATCCTTACTGGGCATTTGAGCTCACCCCTTTTCTATGTTTTATTTTTCCCAGGAAGTGAAGATGTAAGTTATGAATGACCTGCAGGGATATTATGAGGGGATTATAGTGTGGACTGTGGAAACATTATGTCGTTGTAGTAGTTTTTCATTTTATGATGTAATGTAAAACTTATGAATATATCTAGTGTTTCCAAGGCTACTAAACCAATCGGTCTTTCGAGATTTGATCTTCTTGTGATCATGCAAATGTTACGAAGTAATGCACCGACTCTGGGTAGCTGGGGTCGGGGCGTTACAGTTGGTATCAGAGGAAGTTTAGTACAAACCTTGGAAGCTAGATTTAGATAAACTCTGATTAGAGCACGTAGACCTAAGATGAACTTTGAGGATTAGTATAGAAGAACTTCATAGAATTTTGGTATTGTAGAGATTTTGTGAGTTTTCCGAGCAATACATCCCTGTCTGGATACGAGCAGGTAGAGGCGGCTCTAGCACAGATGTACCTAGGGGTAAAACCTGAAAACACCGCTTTGAGCTAGACTCGAACGGGAACTGGTGCACGAAAACGGGCCTTGCTGCACTCTTGGTTACGACACTCCCGGGGGATATGCTTAGGATAACTCTCATTTTCTTTACAAATCATTTTGAAGGGATTATGAGTATATACATCCTCAAAGAAAAAATTCTTATGATTATGGATTATATCCATAAATAGTTCAATTTATGTTAAGTGTTTTATAAGTATGGGATTATGTATTTTGATTCATAAACTGATCTAGTGTATGCCATTGTTTAGAAATGGCGCCAAGTAGAAGGAATGAGAACTCCAGAAATGCACATGATCCAAAGAGAAGGAAGGATCGTATCTTTCATGGTCTTAAGCTAGAATTTATAAGAGAAATAGTCTCCCATGTATTATCATCATATGAAGAAATAATATCATGTGTTGATAAGATAAGTAAAGAGTTTACTGAGTCCTATGGCTTTGAAGGGAAGCAAGAGAAGAAAAGGATGGAAGAGAGAAAGATGGATAAAGGGAAGAGGGAAAAGAAGAATTTTCCCATATGTGGTAATTGTGGAAAGAAACACCCTGGAACTTGCCTGAAAGGAATGGGAGTTTGTTATAAGTGTGGAGCAAAAGGGCACAAAGTACGTGACTGCAAGGGTAAGAAAATGGTTTCAAATGTACAATGCTTCATTTGCAAAGAGTTTGGACACTACACGAACCTATGTCCCAGTCATCAGACTATGACGCAAATGATGCTATTGGATAATAATCAAGTTATGATACTACCACAGATGAAGACAAATGATTAGAGTTCTTATGTTGATTATGTCAATTGAGTGTTGTATCAACAATGTAATTGTTATAATAATTATGGAGTATATAAGGATTTTACTACAGTACTATTTCATTAAGGATTTGAGATGGTGTGGAACAAAGAAAAGTGACTCAATAGCAGGATAAATTTTTGGAAAATATATGGTTGAGAGAATGATAAACCATAATATAGTTCTGATACCGAGGTAGTGATTTTGGAATAATACATGATTGTTTTGGATAAATTATATTGGATATTCTTGACTACCATTGAACTGATTAATGATTTGTATATTCCATCATTGTTGGGGTTTAAATTTTTTTTTGGATTAATGAAGTATATCCAGCATTCTATGTGGAATAAGGGAACATGAATGTAATCAATAAGGAATATGGTAATTCAGGATGTTTCAGTATATTAAAAGAATACATGATGAAGGTATTCATATGCTATTACAGGATAAAAAGGATCTAAATTATGTTTACCTTCCTTATAAATGTTAGACTGTGAGTTTGGACAGAAGTATTTTGGATAGTTCTAGTTTGGATTATTTTGATTTATCATAAAAGGACAACCCGGAGGTCGGGCGGCAACCCGTCGCGTCCGGCAAGGCTGCGAGACTTGAACCCGCAACCGAAGGGTGACAAGGGTGTATCACCTACCACTGGCCCACGAGATGTCCTGGATTAAATAATTTAGTTTTTATTAAAAGATCTTGTAGATGAATTATAAATTTGATTATTTTGGAACCCTATACGAATAGTGTAAATAGAATTTTTTTTTACGTTCTATTATCTTTTAGAGTGAAAGATGTGTTTGTGGTAGAAATTTATTAATGGATAAAACTCTAATTATAAAGTAAGTATATCTCCTTATGATCTTAGCCAATCTCATAAATAAATTCTGCAACATTAAGAAAAGGAACTTAGAACAAAAATGTTGTCCTAGATGGTACCTTAAATCATCACTAATTTATGGCTTTGGGATTGTTGGCCTTTTCATAGCCATGTTCTCTACCACTCTTCATCAGATAATTGATGGTTAGATTTCTCCTCCATATCCATATTTTCCTACATGGAACCCTAGTATGTGTTATTTTCGGTAATCTTCATACCTTCCACTCTTTATTTTAAATAGAGGCCTCATTAATTCATTTTTCGATGTGGGATTTCAACTAAGATATTTTGAAACGTCAAAAATGTGTTATCCTAATACCCTATGTTTTGTTGAACCGATGGTATTTCAAATCATCATAGATTGATGAGTTTAAGGACCTCAATTTTATACTTGTTTTTGATTGATGACCTCAATCACTACCTATAAATATTTACGTTTTTCCTCCAATTATATGTCTCAAATTGCCACCAATGTTCTCCTAATCGAGATCATAATTTGGTGGTGACCCTTTGATTTCTCATTTCCTCATATTAAGACTAAATTTTAGTAACCCAATTTCCGATGTGGGTTTTCCCACAAATATATTATCTACTTTCAACCTTTTATTTTCGAAGAACAATTTCAAATTGCGAGGACGCAATTTATTAAAGGAGGGGAGAATGTAACACCCCAAGAATTCATAATGTATTATTTCTTCAAAATAATTCAATAACTTGCACTACACGCAACACCGAGTTCAATTGCACCATGACTTACCAAACAAGCTGTTCAAAAGAGGTTATGAATAGTGTTAACTAAATTTTAAACTTTATATAATCCTTATAATTTTAGAATCCATATTATGAGTTTCTTAGATATAATGCAAGAACAAATTCATTTTCAGTATTGCACTTTTATCAACTTTTAATAGTGAACCCTTTTTAAATACAATATATTAAACTTTTTGACTAAATGGGGACATAAAAAATTTAAAATGAAACATCCCAAGCTTCCACGGTACGCTTTTTTTGAATAATACAGTAGCGTGTGTTGTACGCAACCTTGAGTTTTAACACACACCACAACTAATTAAACTAGCCGTTGTGAATAGTAATACCTACTTTTTGAAATCATATATATTCTATATTTCAAAATGGACTTCATTTTTGGATTCAGAATATCAAAATTAGCCTAGGGTGAAATTTTGGTACATTTCGGATAACTTTCATATTTTGATGAATAGTGAAAATTACTAAATTTTAATTAAAAACAACTTTTTTAATCAAAATAATTAATAGTGATAAATTATGAATTGGAGTGGTTTTAAAGTATATTTAGAATATATTTTTACATTTTAATATAATGTTGGTCATTGGACATAATTTTACAATTAAACTGAACATAAACAAGTGTCAATCTTTTGATAGTTATTATCTCTTAAAAACACGCTTTTTGTTTTGACAGCGGGAATTAATTTTAAATTAATTTCTGCCACTTCTGTGTTTTGAATTTGGAAAAATGGATTACATATTTGGAATCAGGATGTTCAAATTGTGTAAATAGGTAACTTTTATTTTTAGACATTTTGAATAGTTACTGTGGTAAATATTTTATTTACCATGGTTAAAGGGTAAATCCGGTAAATAAGGGTTAAAAAATAATATTATAATAATACAAAATTACCCTAAAACGTGTCCTAACCTTATTAGTGGACACATACCCGACAATGAGCATCCTTGGGTCAATTTGGGGACCCCTTGGAGCCACTTGTATGTGGTAGGGACACTTTATATTAATAAAGTTAAAATAAAAATAAAAATGGCATAAGCTTACATCTTTTAGAAGAACAATTTTTACATAGGGTTATACATGTTGGGTTTTCGATTATAAATATTCATTAGAAAGATAAAAAGATTTCCTACATGAGGATATTTTATTTATAATTTTTAGACATAATATAAGTTAAATTATTAATGACACAATAATGATGCAATGTTTACCTCATTAATAAATCATTTAAATAAATAAGATTATAATGATTAAAATATTATCTAAAACATGTCCAATTCTTATTGGTTGATTTTATTTAGAATATTAGTCATCTTATCTTCGACCTCAATGATTTCTGGACCATTATAAACCGAATATAATTATATTATAAAGTAATACTTTCACTCTTTCCTAAAGAGCCCCTCCTCTCCCTTATAAAAGGAGACCACTTCTACTCATTCCTCACACCTCTCAAGCCACTTGGCTCGTCCAAACTCTGCCCAACTAAGCTCCCCACATCCCTCTCCTCCTCCTTGAAGCTTCCCCTTAGGCAGAAAGCATTTCAACAAGTCCTTTGGTTCCAACCAAAGTGAGTTACCTAAATTAAAGGTAACGATTTCTCTTAAATTATTTTCATTTATTTTGCTTCTCCAACACCCAAACTATTTTTATTTCCTTTCTTTTGTAACAACACCTGTATCCTCAATATACTAGGATGTTGTTATAAGAAGGATTAAAACTACACATACACACAACTCCATCTAATGGATGATGAACATAATGTTTCTGTGGATGGCAAACTAACGCCTCACGAAACGATGATTGTTCAAATACATCTTACCGCCTCTCATGGTGGCCATTATGATGGAACTGTAATTAAATATGATATTAATGATATATATTTTATATATAAGCTTCTGTAATTCCATTTTATTTCATACCATTATTCGTTTCATGTTGTATATACATACGATAATTTCATTTGAGGAAGTGCGGACTACCGCCCCCTTAAAATGATATGACTCGTTCATACCACACATGGAACGTATAAAGGATGGTGTTAATGAACTTAAGTAACATATATAAAATATTATATTATACTGGAATAGTAATATACCTATGTATCATTTGGATTCGATTCTTTTAAAATAAAAATTAAATGGAAGTAGCGTTCGTGCGTACGTACGGACTACCGTCTCCACGAACGCGATGAGATTCATTCTCCATCGTATCCATTCAAGTATAATTATAATTTAATGATTTAAAAATGATGTTTAAGGACTTTATATCATTCTGGATATGAATAAGATACAACAAACATGACTTATGTAACAAAACATATAAAGAAAATGAGTAAGTTAACACCCGAAACGGCGATAATACTAAGATATTATTATCAAATCAATATTAAAAGATCATATATGATATCATATTAATGTATATGATTCTTGTATAATTTAGTAACAATTATTTCACTATTATACAGGAGGTTAACCTACCCCAACCAAGGAAAAGTACAAGGTAAGGGTTATTTCACAATCTCTTCATTATCCGAGGTTGTATTATACGTAATAATCTACTGGGATCTCTTTATCATCCACATCCATGTTTCTTCGAAATGTATTTCAAAACATTTTTACTATTTACAAGAATATGGGTTAAAGTCATTTATACCCTTGTTTGACTTTTTATAAGAGGTTTATAAAGGAATCTTTCCGTCGTTTTCAAAACAAGGTCCTTTTAACCTTTTCGACAGAATTGAGGTAAGAATGTTTTTTTTAACTTATACGGCGGGTGCGGTTATTTTCCGCCGTTATAAAATCGTCGAAGCTTTCCATACAAGCTTATAAGAATATTTTCAAAGAAAATGTTTTATTTTATATGGACCTTAAATTATTTCAAAATAAAAGGAGATACTTCTTTAAAAAGAATTTTGATTTCATCTATGTCAACATCCTTTGATGGATTTTAAGATTATTTGAAGTTGATTTATTATGATACAAAACTTCTATATTGTATTGAAGGTTTTGTGATATGTTTGACTGTGGATGTGATATTTTTAGACCATTCATAGTTTATGGTGAAATTATTGACATTTCGTATGCTAGTTTTAATACGAATGTTTATGTTATGTTTAAACCTTTTCATATGGGAATGCATTGGACTTAATAAGTGACGGGTGGAGCCCGCTATAGCTCCTTGATGCATCGGTAGGTCTCATGAGACAAACTAGTGTCTTGGCACAAGGCCTTGACAAAATCTTATTTGTAGTCTTGGCACGAGGCCTTGGCTATGTGGTTATGATAGTCTGGCATTATGCATTCCAACATTATTAAAGTGGTTATTGATTTTGCATGTGATTATTCGATTAGTAGAATATCCATGTGAACAAGTAAATGGCATTTTTTCATTTTACTTTTGCCATACTATGTTGAAGTTCAAGTTTAAAAGGCTTTTGTTTTAGTAATTCATTGCCTTAAATGTTTATGCTTATTTTGAATGTTCCGCTATATTGTTATCTTTACTGGGCATTTGAGCTCACCCCTTTTCTATGTTTTATTTTTCCCAGGAAGTGAAGATGTAAGTTATGAATGACCTGTAGGGATATTATGAGGGGATTATAGTGTGGAATGTGGAAACATTATGTTGTTGTAGTAGTTTTTCATTTTATGATGTAATGTAAAACTTATGAATATATCTAGTGTTTCCAAGGCTACTAAACCAATCGGTCTTTCGAGATTTGATCTTCTTGTGATCATGCAAATGTTACGAAGTAATGCACCGACTCTGGGTAGCTGGGGTCGGGGCGTTACAATTCCCCTGTATTACTAGGATGGATTTTTTTGGAGAGAGATTTCTTGGGACGTGTAATGTTAGGGTGGAGCAAAAAACTAGTGGAGAATCACGAGAAGAGTAACCTTAATGTGTTGTTACTATATTATATTCTATGATTTATGTGATATTTGGTGAGAGTTATCCATTGTGAGGCTAGGAACATAGTATACCTATTTTGGTAACAAGTTAGTTTCATTATTTTTCACTATAATTTAGATGGCATTATTTATCTTTTTTTATGGGAGGATATGGGGAGGATCTTACTGAATACACTATTAAAATGGCCCTACATATATATAAACATTTTTTTGCTAGCGTGAACATTATGGTGATTGGGATGGATATTACTATCTCAATGGTTTGTAGGATCTATTTACGGGTTTTTTCACGACCATCATTACTTTTTGTTACTTATAGATTTCCTTTATTTTGAAACAGTATAAAATAAATTTTCATTTTTTCACCTGGTATTTCATAATATATATGTATTAGTATGTATTTTTTTGGTGTATCCCTCTTATCTCTCTGTATATCTTCCACATGTTCTCTTTTATGGTAATGTATCCCATATGTATTTTTATTATACCCTCATTGATATTATCTTACCAAGGGACTACTAGAGGAGGAAATCAGGCGGTCACCATCCCCCTTCCCTCATTATTGGAGCAGGAGTGGTACTTTTTAGGGGGAGGGGGTTGATACAGTTGTATCGACAGTTCAAGTAGAGGGATAGTATGGATTTTGGAGTTGGACATTATTGGAAATTCATGGGTTAGTAGGGAAATTGTGTCAAACTTGTATTATGAGAAATTTAAACGATGTATATTGAATGAGAAATTGATATCTAGGGACCCATATGATATTATTCAAGGACCTTTATGTTTGTTGTGCGTACTAAATTAAGTGGTACAATATTTAGGGTATAGAGATAGGAAAGGATCTTGCATGATTCTTCTTTGTTCCTATGTTTGAAATGGGTAGACATTGGGATAAGTGTAAACCAATAGTAGATAATAAAATAAATAATTAATTAATGTTAAGTATTCCATATTAAAGGTTAGGATTCTAATAGTTTTTCCTGTTGTAGGAATGGATCTAGGTCAACATACATTTTAGGATCCTGCTGAATATGTTCAACAGTATATGCCATTATATGGTCGTAGAGTATAGCTCGACGATGATGACACATGGGACAGGACACTCTGAGAGTTTCAATGCTATAGTTAAAAAATAATGAGGGATCTCTTTCAGATTCAATAATTTAATAATGGTTTCTATATATAGATATATATTTTAGTTCGATAAATTCTTAGAAGTTACACTAGGTTTCATTGGAAATAATTATGATATGTGGAGAAGTGAGGAAGTGTTGGTTCTTGTTCATTTGGAATTGTAAGGATTCGAATGTCTCTTGGGGGAAGATTCGAGACTAGTTCAGAGAATATTTTCTTTCCCCAACATCAAAGATGTCTAGTCTCCAAGAACGAATTTACATTAAAAAGTCGATATCCAGTATGCAAGGTTTGGGGATCCATATTTGGACCCTTCTATGATATGCTTCGTATCTATTTTAATACAAGGATGATAGGGAATGGAATTTCAAGGAGGATTTTCATCAAGAGACCTAGAACTAGGTCACCATATTTTTGGTTAAGACATATCTTGATATTCTAGTGTTTGAAGTGATTATTTTAGGGATACTAGACCGAATTTCAATTTCTTTTTCAGGGATTCATTTGGATTATTCAAAATTAGATATTTGGTCTAGGGTTCTAGTTTCCTAGAATAATGATCTTTTGGTTAGCGGTGGGTAGTTCATTTCCATCATCATCTCATTTCTGAAGGGGTGGTGTATCTTATGATTCTACAAATGGATTAGATTCATGATTTTCTAATAGAGGTCATGGTCATCAGCAGAGAGAATGCCCAGCCTTTTGGAGCAGTTTGTGTGCACCAGGTGTTCTACTTTATGTTCCTCCATTGAGGATGTTTCGGATATGGAAGCAGTAGGTGGGTGTTCTAGTATGAGATTGGTAGAGAGGATATGGGGAAGCTATTTCACCGATGTACTCATCTTATTAAAACAGTAGAGTGAGGTCATGAAGGTGGTCATTTATAGGGTCAGATAATTCATAATGCAGGTCTTGGGGGGCTTTATGCATGAGCATTTCCACCATTGTGTGATCTAGACATTGTTTTAGGTACCCTTTTCATATTTTATACTTTGTTTCATTCTTTGTTTAACATAGGAACAATGACCTATTTTTATCACTTGTCATTTTCCATGCTTTATAACATGATTTAGGGAGTCTTCTAGTGCCCTTGGAGTAGACTACACCAGTTGGAGGTTGAGATAAATTGTATGAAGTCTGTAGAGAATATGATATAGTTCTTGGGTAGAATAGTTCATGGAAGTATTTCCTATGTTTATGTACATAGCCATATGAAATCATATTTTTTATTGATTGGTTGTATTTACTACAAGATATTACGGATTTATTCAAGAGGTAGGTTTTATTCTATGTTTATGATGGAGATCGAGTGATATTTTTTTGAGAGTCAGATACTATAATGGGTTAGAGTCATGTTCCATCCTTACCTTCTTTGATTTATGAGTTGATATTGATCTCATTAGAGGTTCAACATTTCATGTTTTATAGGGTTGTAGAATAGCACTAGGATTTAATTCTAGAGGAGGTTTTATAATTACCCACTCAACGAGATATTTAGTTTGGGATTGAGCTATAGCTTTTTCCGTCTCCTATTAAGATATATCTATATAAGATTTTTACTTTGAATATGAGAGAGTTGTGAGTATATATTGATGCTATATTACAATGAGGTTTTGTTTACCCAAGTATGTCACCTTTGGGTGAAGCAATTTTGTTCATGAATAAGACAGATGAAAGTTTATATATTTGTTTCAATTACCATCACAAGAAACAAGTGACAAATAAGAACCTCTATCCAATTTCATCTATTGATGATTTATTCTCTCACTTTAAGGGAGAAAGTTGGTTCCCAAAAAATGATTTGCAGCCATGATATGATCATATACAGGTTACAAATGAGGACATCTAGAAAATTTCATTTAGTTGTATTCTAGGAATGTATTAGTTCATTGTGAAGTCATTACATGTGAATAATTCTCCTTCCATGTAAATTATTTTAATGAACATTAAATTTCAGTCGTTCCTAGATAAGTTCATGTTGCTTTTAATCAATGTAATCCATTTGTAATTTGTATCTGATGAGCATGCCGAAAATTTTCATGAAATTTTTGGATTTCGTCATCAAGATAATTTTTTCAAGAAGGTTATGAAGTGTGTATTTTGGGCTCACAAATTATATTTCATGGGAAATTTTGTGTCCTAGTGGAGATTATCTTTGGATCCTTGGAAGAAATAAGAATTCGTTTCCTAGGAAGCCCCCAGGATAGTGGTTGAGATGTATATTTTCGTTGTACTTTTAGGTTATTGCAGGAGGTTCATAGTTGATTTATCTTGGATTTTGTCTCCTCTAAAAGCTTTCACCAAAAAGGATCAAGAATTATTCAGAAGTAACTGGTTTTAGAAAACATTTCACTACATGAAAGCGATGTTTTTTAGCGCTCCATTGCATTGTTTTCCATTATAAGGAGTCATGTTTGAGGTTTTTTGTGATAATTCACATAATGTATTGGGATGTCTTTAGATGGAGAAAATATCAATGTTTTGTTATGTGTCTAAAACGTTACATCCCAATGAGTTGAGTTATTCTACCAATGATCTTGTGATAGTATAATTTGTGTATTCATAGATTTTTTGGACAAATTACCTCTTTAGTGTTTATTTTTTGGACTTTACTAATCCTAAGATCCTACAATATGTCTTCTGCTAGCATGACTTGAATTTGAGTTTGAATAAGTGCATGCAATTCTTTTTGGATTACAGCATTAAGATTCATTATATGACAGTGAAGGGAAGTGTTTCAGAAGATTCATTTAATAGGATGTCACTTAGTGATTACATTCATGAATTTGGATATTTATGGAGAGTGATGAAAAAACACTCAGCGATGAATCCAGATATGGGGTAGGTTAGAGGGAGAGGTTGAATTTCACATTTGAATGTGACGTAAAAAATGGTGTAGAAGATGGAGGAGTCTCACCTGGAGGATTCTGAGGTGGAGGTCTAGAGGTGCAAAGTTTTTTTTTAATGCCCCTCTTGGTTTTTCGAATGATGTAAAAGACCCAGAATTATTCAACGGAAGGTTTTTTGTTCCTTTGGTGAGGAATGATATGGTTTTCCATGGTTTCCATTGATTTCCTTTTTTGTACATCCTGATCTAAAAAAATTTGTATCGAGCATCGATATATAATTTATGGTGGACTTTGTTGAAGCATGTAGTTGTTGAGATCGTTTCTTGATGTTTGGTTAGTGTGAAGGTGAAGGCTGAGTGTCGTGTTCCATAAAGTTTACCACAACTGTAAGATGTTCCAGAGTTAAAGTGAGATAACATCTTGAAGGAATTAATTACAAGGTTATCACGATATCATGTAGGGTATGATTCTATTTGGGTGATACTGGGTAGTGTGATGAAATCATACTACTTTTTAGAGATCATGGAGTCAATCATAATAATGATTTTGTTGAGGATGTATCTAGAGGAGGTGGTGTTCCTCCACAAATTCTTGATGATGATCATTTCTGATTAGAATCAACATATTACCTTCATGGTGTGGATAGGTCCCATGATCTTCATTCATTTATTTTTGTCTAAGAAAATCTTTTTAACTACAGATATATGGTCAGACAAATCACACCATCTAGAATCTTGAAGAAAACTTGCACACTTTTGTTGTGGATTTTGCTGGTTCATGGGTAAGGCACCTTCCCTTGGTCATGTTTTCTTACAATAATAGTTGAACTACTCCATTGGTATAGTGTCATTTAAATCTCACTATGTCCAAGAAATTTGTTCTCCATTGTGTTTTATTGGGGTCATAGAGGTATAAATTCATGAGTTGAAACTCCTATAGAATATGATAGAGACGGTACAAGTAATTTGAAATAGGATGAATGCAATAAATGATCATCACATATCCTATAATAATTATTGGAGGAGACCTCTGGAGTTTGACTTTGAAGATCACATGTTCTTAAAGTTGACTCCTCAGCATAGGAATTGATGTTTTGGTCATGGGAGTAAGATTTATCCATAGATTTTAGGGCATTTATTGATGTTGACTCATGTTGGAGATGTGGCCAATCAAGAAAGAACATTCGTCACAAACGATCCAAATCCATGGTGTTTTTATGTTTCAAACCTCTCTATTTATCTTCATGATTGCTCTCATATTATTGATTGGGTTGAGATCTATTTGGATTATTATGTGTGTAAGAACCTAGGCTGTCTTTTTTGGTATGTTCTTCCTTTTTCTGGAGTCTTTGTAAAAAGAGGAGTTTCTGGAAATTTTTGAAGTACAAGCTGTGTACTTCAATGTCGCGTAAGGCCGTGTGATGGCTATGTCTGGGCCACACACATGGTCATGTGGGGTGATGTGGAGGCCGCTTAAAGGGGAGTACGAAAACGCATATTACATGCCTTTTACTCTAAAAGTACACGTCATGTATGTTATTTTTTTCAATAAATTGATCGGGCTCGCGTTTGACCGCCAAAATCATCATCTTATAGGTCTCGTTCGACCGAGAGAATCCATATGGTGCCTGAACTTCTCCGAGCCCTCGAGCCTCCATCGGTTCTCTGTATCGTCCACCGTCAATTGCATTGGAACGACATTGGTAAGCTCTTCATTCTTCTAGAGCATCACTTTCTAATTCATCCTCCTTTCCATGTTATTTTTGGATGAACATTTTTTGAGTTTTCATAGATCTATGATGTTATAAGGAGATTCAGGCCTTGTGGTTCAACAATATTGATCTCCTACCATCAAGGTAGGTGGTTTGTGCCTTTCCGTTCAATGTTTTTAACTATTATGGTCAAATTCCACCAATACCCTTGAACGGGGTATTTCATGATTACTGTTTTCCCCTATTGTTTTCTTTCATAGATTGTATGATTTTGTAGAGGTAATTTGGATATGTATAAGCATAATTGATTTACATGGAAATTTTTCTCATTCCTTGTTCTATTTACAACATTTGGGTCTTGTTCAGCCTTTGGTCAATATACCTGTTTTCCATGCCTTGTGACCATAGGATAGAGTGGTGTTCCCTGACATGCTTGGTATGTTGTGGACTAGTTATCCATGTATCTATATAGGTTTAATTTTCCCATATAGCATTATTAGGCACTGACTGGCACGGTGCCATGAGAACCTGTTGCTATAGACTATAAGGGGATAGACCAAGTGAGCTTCCTCAGAGATTCATGCACATTATAGAGTATATGGGATAAACCGAATGAGTTCATAGAGAGTCATGGATATTATAGACTATAGGAGGATAGACTGAGTGAGCTTCCTAATATTTTCTTGATCTGTATAGATTGTAAGGGGGTGACCGGGAGAGCTTCCTCAGAGATTCTTGGTTTTGTTTTAATTACTTTAACCATTCTAGGATATATGAGGAATTGACCGAGTGAGCTTTCTCAGAGAGTCTGTGATATACCTGAGGTTATAAGAGGAATTGGCTGAGTGAGCTTCCTCATAAGAGTCTTTAGAACATGGGGCTATAAGAGTGATTGATCATCTGACCTTACTCAGAGATTTCCTGACTACTTTATACTATAAGGGAAATTGACTGAGAGTGCTTCCTCAAAGAGTCTTATAATTTTAGTATGACCAAAACAGAGGGGTTTTGATGAGTGTACTACCCATAAGGTTGTTGGTACTTATTGGTTAGGACCAGAGGGGATGGCAGTGAGTACTTCCCCGAGGGATTCCTATTTTTTGGTTAGCTGTTTTCTTCACTACGAATTGTTGATATGTGGATTGTTTACTATTGTTTATCATTCCTGTTGGGTGATTATTGTTTACTGCTTACAGTAAAATTACATTCCATATACTCACTGAATGTTAGGCACAGATCTTCGAGTGGTTGCCTACTGGGATTTAGTCTCACACCCTGTTTGGGTCATGCTTTTGGGCGCAAACAGATTATATTGCAGCAGGAATAGACAAGGGAAAGTGCCCTTCGACTTTAGGAACATGATTTCA
Source organism: Viscum album (assembly GCA_963277665.1). NCBI lineage: Eukaryota > Viridiplantae > Streptophyta > Magnoliopsida > Santalales > Viscaceae > Viscum > Viscum album. Next base: position 536,648,664 of record OY728126.1, read on the forward strand.
CTAGAGGAAGAGAGCATGGGACTAAGCTGAGGCTTGCGATACTGAAGAGTTGTGTATATGTTTTTCTTTAGTAATTTGGATTAGTATTATATTCAGAGTTGTGACATGTTTTGCTGCTTTCCTAGACATATGTATCATGCATCATGTCATACATATATGTGTGATTTAGTTTTTTATTTTTTAGTCTTCCACTTTTTACTGTTGTTGGATATTTACTGCTTCTGCTATTGTATGTGTTGTTTATTTCCGCGGTGTACTCTGCCAATGAGGGCACAGTTTCCCCACTATCAAACCCAAGGCCCTCGTAGCTAGTCTTCAGCCTCTGGCGTTCTGGGAAATGTGCATGAGTCCATGTGACAAAATGGGTATGAGGCGCCTTTGGGTGGCTTCCAGAACTGGGATGTTACAAAGTTGTATCAGAGGAATTCTTTTATCTTGACTTACCGTTTTGAGCCTATATCCAGGGATAGGATAGAATAAGAACATTGTAATAAGCTATGCCTGGAAGTAGGTGACTTGTTTATAGGGAAATCCATACTACCTTGTTTATTTCATTTTACCTAGTTTACACTTTTAAAGATGATTTGATTTCACCGTTGGGTGATTCAGAGGTTTTGTGTTGTTAGCATTGTTGATATTGCGATTCTATTTCTATTACAACCCGATGAGATGAGGGTATTCCATCTCATGCAAAATATAGGACCTTTATAGAAATCACATGGCTTGCATTCTTTCCATGCTATATAGGATGCATTAGAAATTTCATGTTGTTGTGATAGATGTTGTGTTTATTGTGCATTCTGTTTTGATAGATGCTTTGATAGAATCTCTCCTATTTGATAGAGAATTTGTTTGTATAGTACCTTCTTAGATGGATGCCAAAATATGGTTCTTGATGTGTTATGGGACCTCATGAACTAGAATTCGGTGGATCATTGACTGGTTGACTTTTTATAACTTGTATAAGATACTAATCATTAATTTATGGGGAGTTTAATCCCTCACGGATTAGAATTTGGCACCTTAACTCCTGTTTTATGTGTTTCCGGGGCTTCAGAGCAGTTTCTGAGCTACTTCCTGGAAATACCCAGAGTAAAATACATTTACATTATTAATAAATGACGAGTATTTTTTAAACCATTTCACTAACTATGTGGGTAGAAACACAGAGTTGTGAAAAATCTTCAAAAACATGCCATGTACGGTAAGTACACGCCGTGTTGTAGTGGTCGTGTGTCTACTCGTGTGACTAATGACAGAGATGGATGAAACATCGACTATACATGTTGTGTCCTATTATCAAAAGTCTTACCATGATACCTAAGTACCCAGTCGTGTCACAAACAACAGGGGTCAGGGAAAACCTTCAAGTACACGCTATGTTCTCAAAGAGCTCTCAATGTAGAGTGAACTGTGTAGTTGGTCGTGTAACTAACAACACGTGCCATCGAAACATTTTCAAGTACATGTTTGTTCTTCATGAACACGCCGTGTAGTCTAGGATTAAGAGGATCATGTGGGTTATTCGTGTAAGGAGACTCAGGATGGGGAATAGAGTTCAAGTACACGCAGTGTGGTTGGGGCGTTACACGATGAGTTGTGGCAGAAGTAGACACCCATGTGAATGGCTTAAAAGACCACGTCGTGTAGTTTGTATACACGCTGTGTATCCATGTTTTGTAAAACATTAATTTTTATTTCTATTGTTCCCCTCTTACTCTTATGGTTTAAGTCCTTGATAATCCTAATATAAGGTGTGCCTGTGACCTTTAAGAGTTATGCCACTGAGACATCCTCCGGTTGAACGTCAGATACCATACGGTGATTAGACAACATATATGGCCGATCATGGACCTATTGTAGATCCTCCTACTATACCATCCTTAGCACCGGTAGTTATACTAGATGCAGGCGTCGATGCACAATTTAGGGAGGATTTTTAAGGATGATGCAGAACTTCAAGGGAGCGCCACCTCCTGCCCCCTCAATAGTAGAGTTGATGCGGATTTTCCAACAGTAGAATCCTCCTACTTTCTTAGGGTATGGAGGACCTTAGGAAGCAGACTTGTGGCTCAAAGTCACTCTGACGATTTTCGAGAATCTCGAGATACCTCTAGAAAAGATGGTGGATTTCGCTACCTATATGCTACGAGACTCTGCCAAGCTGTGGTGGGAGGTGATCTCATAGTCAAGATGCCAGCTGAGTATGACTTGGGATGAGTTTTGGTGCATCTTCTATGATTTCTTATACAAGGATACCTTGAGGGCCAATCGATATCGGGAGTTTATGAGTCTGGAGCAGGTAACTCTATCTGTTTTGGAGTACATGTCTCGCATTACTGAGCTGCTGCGTTTCACGCCTATTAGAAGAGGCGATGAGGTGATCCTTGCACAAAATTTCAAGGATGGTCTAAGGAACGACATTTTATCACAAGTGAACATATTCAGGATGACTTAGATATCATCTATTGTCAACAAGGCACTGATCACTGAGCGCAATCTGATGGATTCTAGGGTAGTGAGCCAGGCGGTTCGACATCCAGAGTTAGTGTTCCTCCTACTGATTGCAGGAAGCGCCACTGGGAGTCTGCTCAAGGAGATCAGAGTAGGTGGAATGTGTCTTCGAGAAGCTATGTAATTTTCTACCAATGCGGGAGGAGCAGGAATACTAGGCCTCAGTGCCAAAGAGACCCGATGGAGTGTTGATCTTGAGGCAAGATATGCCATCTTCAGCATTTCTGTCAGTTATTCTCACCTACAGTTTGTGGTAGGGGTTCTTTTATGACCCCAAGTACATGAAGATGCATCGCCAGTTTTACACCAATCTGGGAACTGGAGTTCTTCCGACCATTCTGGGCGAGGTGAAGGTCGCGGCTGTGGTGGTCGGTCACCATGCTACTAGCGATAGTAGAGTGGATCAGCTAAGTGTGGTCAGGTAGGGTCATAGGGCCGCAGTACTAGGTAGATTTTTTCTATTTAGAAGACCCATCAAGAGCATGATCTCAAACCTTCTACAGTTTGAGGTATGATCTTAGTAGCCTCAGTTTCATCTTCATCACTTTTTGATAATGGAGATATGCAAATCTTTATCCCTGTTGCTGTTGTGGAGATCCTTAGGATCTTCATTTTTTCCTCAACTGATACATTGACCCTTGACACACCATTTGGGACTAGAGCGGTTAGTGTATGTCAGTGCAGAGATTTTCCTCTTGAGGTTGCTGGGTGTCACTTTTTATGGGACCTCTATGTCCTAGAGATGACGAGCTATGGTGTCATTCTCAGAATGGACTGGCTAGTTCCCTTCGAGGAAGTCATCAACTTTTATCACCACAGCGTGAGTTTCGTATCACTAGAGGGTGGATCCTTTCTTAATAGAGGTGATTGGGATGTCCAAGAAAGCAGATTAGGTCCAGACCATCATGGGTTGGGAGGAGTTATAGCCCAGATCGCTAGTCATTATCTGGATGGCCAAGGAACTTCATAGTTAGACTTTCCTTGAGTGGTGGATCATTATAGGGTTGTCTTTCTAGAAGACATTTCAGGTTTTCCTCCAGAGAGTGAGTTAGTCTTATTGATTGATCATGTTCCAGGAGTAGCTGCGGTGTCCATTTCTCCTTATAGGATGGATACACCTGAGTTGCAGGAGCTCATGAAGCAGTTGGAGGAGTTGCAGGCAAAGGGTTTCATCCGACCCAGTACTTATTTTTGGGGTTCACCTGTACTATTTGAAAAATAAGAAAACATTACCCTTAGGATTTTTGTGGACTATCATTTGTTCAACTAGTTGACGGTAATGAACTGATATCTTGTGCCAATGATCGATGATCTCTTTGACCATCTTAGAGGATCCAGGGTGTTCTCAAATATTGATTTGAGATCCATTTATCATCAGTTGCACGTTAGACCATATGATATACCTCTTACGACCATTAGTAGCAGGTATGGAATATATTAGTATGTGGTTATGTCATTCCATCTCATGAACACGCCTTTAGTTTAATGTCAATAATGAACAGATTGTTAAATACATATATAGATTCCTTTGTGGTGGTTTTCATGAACGACATCTTGGTGTACTCTCAGACTCGACACGAACATTTTACCCATATTAAGATCATCTTGAGTACATTGATGGAGCATCAGTTATATGTTATGCTCCAAAAGTTCTACTTTTGGATGGACCAGATTCATTTCTTGGGTCATGTTATCTCAGAGGTAGGCGTATCAGTAGACCAAGAGATAGTGAGAGTAGTAGTTTTTCTGGGAGCATCTAAATAACATCTTTGAGGTGTCGAGTTCTCTAGGGCTGTCTAGATACTAAAAACGTTTCATACATGACTTTTCATGCCTAGAAGCACCACTGACAGGTCTATCCAAGAATGGGGTGATGTTCTTATGGTCAGATTCTTGTGAGTCAGTCTTTCAGGAGCTAAAATGGAAGTTTACTTCTGCACTGATACTTGTCTCTCCAGAGATGAGAAATATATATACCATTTTCTTTATGCTTCATGTATCGGGCTGGGAGTTGTGCTTATGCAGGGAGGTGGAGTCGTTGCATACGGGTCTCGGCATTTGAGGAGAGATGAGAGGAATTACCTAACGCATGATCTGGTGTAGGCAGCTTTTGTTCATGACATACACTGTTGAAGACATTATCTTTTGGGAGATCATTTTTTGGTTTTCACTGACCAAAATAGTATCAAGTACATCTTCACTCAGTGTGATCTAAATTTGAGACAGCGTCGGTGGGTCTAGTATCTTCAGTCCATTGACTTTGAGATTTCCTATACTCTTGGGAAAGGCAATGCTATGGTTGATGAACTGAGTAGAAGGACTAGAATACATGCAGTTCTGGAGGCCAGTAGTGAGTGGAAGCTTATGGCTCCATTATCTGAGATGCATTTGGAGGTGCACGACAGTCAGGGACAGACGTTTCTTTCCTCTGTAGCTGTTACCTCTACACTTCTTGATCGAGTTCGGATGAGGAAACTGTTAGATTCTGAAGGCCTAGTCCTACTGGAAAGCGTATCAGGAGATAACCCTAGCCCTGTATGGACAATAGTCAAGGATGATATCTTTTGTTTCCAAGGATGCGTATGGGTGCCTACAGACATACGAGGGGAGCTGATGCAGGACTTTCATTCCTCATTTTGAGTAGTTCATCCTAGCTTCACGAATTTGTATCGTGATTCACACTATTAGTATTGGTAGCCAGGTATGAAGAGGGATGTTGCAGGTTTCTTCATGAGGCGTTCCACTTGTCAGCGGGTGAAGGCGGAGCACCGGCGACTAGTAGGGCATTTACAGCAGTTACCCATTCTTGAGTGGAAGTGGTACGATGTCACGATGGACATCATGACCAGTTTGCCGATGTCACATCGAGGGAATGACGCAGTATGGATTGTCATTGATATAATCACAAAGGTTTCACACATCTTTCCAATCAAGGAGACCATCAGTGTTGATGAGTTGGTCCAGTTATACATCCGAGAGATTGTATGTCTGCATGGAGTTCCACACTCCAATATTTCAGACGGGGATTCCCATTTTACATCTCGGATCTGGAAGGGGATTCAGAAGTCTTTGGGTACACATGTACTTTTGAGTATAACATATCATCCCCAGATAGAAGGGTAGTCTGATCGTACTATTCTGGTGATTGAGGATATGCTCTGAGCATGTATCATATATTTTTGAGGGTCTTGGGAGAAGCATATACCTCTTGTGGAGTTTCCCTACAACAATAGATTACAAAAAACTTTTCAGATGGCACCTCATGAGGAATTGTACAGTAGGCCATGCCAATCACCTTTATACTGGCTGGTGCCAGGAGTGGTCGGTTTACTGGGACCTCATCTTGCTCAGGATACCTCAAAGAAGATAGATTTTATTCATAAGGGGATATTTACGGAACAGTCTCGACAGAAGTCTTATGTTGAACAGCAGAGATGACCTATGGATTTCAAGATTGGGGATTAGGTCTTCCTACATGTCGCACCGAGGTTGGGACACTAGAGGATTCATATATAGGGGAATCTGTCACCAAGGTACGTCGAGCCGTTTGATGTGTTGGAGAGAGTTGGTCCAGTTTCCTATTAGTTTCAGTTACCTCGGAGGTACTAGGCTATACACAATGTCCTCCATGTTTCCCAGCTCTGACATTACTTTTCAAACCCGTGTCATGTCTTTCAACCTGAGGAGGTTGAGCTCGAAGTGGATGCATAATTTTAAGAGTATCCTATCCAGATTGTCGATCATAGTATGAAGGTTCTTTGTGGCTGGTCTGTTCCTTTGGTACAGGTGCTATGGCAGCACAGACGAGTACATGACGAGACTTGGGAGAGGGAGGCCGATTACGATCGCAGTGGCCAGAGAAGTTCGGGGTTTCTTCTTCTATGACTCATTAGGGAAATTTGGGGATGAATTTATTTAGGGGGAGGGAGTTTTTAAGAACCCAAAACTTATTTTTAGGTATGTTTTCATTTTTCTAGAGTCTTTGAGAAAAGATAAGTTTTTTGGAAATTTTTTAAGTACACACCGTGTACTTAAATAACACGAGAGGCCATATCTGGGCCACTCACATGGTCCAGTGGGGTGTTGTGGAGGATACATAATGTTGAGTACAAAAATCCTAGTACAATTCATGTACTCCAAAAGTACAAGCCGTATACTTTTTTTTCATTAAATAGATCATGCTCGCATTTCACCAACAGAATCATTTTCTTCTAGGTCTCGTTTGACCGAGAGTAGCCATACGGAGTCAGAACTTCTTTGAGCCCGAGCCTACATCCATGATCTGAATCGACCGTCGTCGATTGCATTGGAGCCACAACGGTAATCTATTACTTTTTATAGAGCATCGTTTTCCAATTCCTCCCCTTTTGCAAGTTATTATGGGATGAATGGTTTGTTCATTTTCATATATATACGATTTTCTAATGAGATTCAAGCCTCATGGTTCATGTATATTGATCTCCTAGAATCAATGTAGATGTTTTTTTCCTTTCTGTTAATTTTTTTTGAGTAATATGTGCAAATTCTACCAATACCCTTTAATGGGGTATTGCATGTTTACTGTTTTGAGCCTATTGTTTTTTTACCTTGCTTGTATGCTTGTGTAGAGGTAATTTGGCTATGTATAAGGATAATTTCTATGATTAGATGTTTTTCTCATTCCTTGTTCTATTTATGACCATCAGGTATTGTTCATCCTTTGGTCGTTATACATATATTCCATGCCTTGTGACCGTGGAATGGGGTGATGTTCCCTGTCAAGCTTGCTATGCTGTAGAATGGTTATTCAAGTAGCTCTATAGGTTTAATTTGGCCATATAGCATTATTATGCACTGACTGGAACGTGGTCGTGAGGACCTGGTGCTATAGACTATAAGGGGATAGACCGAGTGAGCTTCCTAAGAGAGTATGAGACATTATAGACTATAGTGGATAGATCGAGTGTGCTTCCCAGAGAGTCATGGATATTATAGACTATAGGAGGATAGACCGAGTTAGCTACCTCAGAGGTTCTTGATCTTTATAGACTGTATGGGGGTAGACCGTGTGAGCTTCCATGAAGAGTCTTTGTTTTTTTTGAGTTCCTTGAACCATTCCATGCTATAGGAGGATTGATCGAGTGGGCTTCCTCAAATAGTCTGTGATAGAACTAAGTGTATAAGTGAAATTGACAGAGTGAGCTTAATCAGAGAGTCTCTATACCTGGGGACTATAAGGGGAATTGTCAGCATGATCTTCCTCATAGATTCCCTTACTACCTTAGACTATAAGGGGAATTGACTGAGTATGCTTCCTAAGAGAATCTTATAATACTCGTATGACCAAACCAGAGGGGTTAGGTTGACTGTAGTACCAAGGGGGGTTGTTGGTAATTCTTTGTTAGGACCAGAGGGTATGTATGTGAGTACTTCCCATAGGGATTCATGTTTGTGGCTAGATATTTTCTTCACTACTGCTTGTTGATATGTGGATTGTTTACTGTTGTGTGTCATTTGTGTTTACTGCTTACTGTACTATTACCTACCATATACTCACTAAATATTAGGAACAGATCATTAGGTGGATACCTACTGGGATTTGGCCTCACACCCTGTCTGGGTCATGCTTTTGGGACTAAACAGATTATATTTCTACAGGTATAGACAAGGTCAAGCACCCTTCGACCTCAGGAACATGATTCCATTTGAGAAAGAGAGTATGGGACCATGTCGATGCTTGCCCTGCTGAGGAGTTGCTTATCTTTTTCTCTTTAGTACTTTGGTTTAGTATTTTATTCATCATTGTGACCTGTTTGGATACTTTCCTAGACATATATATCATAAATCATGTATTATTTATATGTATGCTCTATTTTTTTATTGTTTTAGTCTTCCGTTGTTTACTATTGTTGGATATTTACTGTTTCCACTATTGTATGGGTTGATTACTTCCGCTGTGTACTCTACCTATGAGGGAATAGTTTCTCCACTATCACACCCTAGGCCCTCACGGCTAATCGGTAGCCTCTAGCATTTGGGGAAATGTGCTTGAGGACATGTTATCAACCAGGTATGGGGCGCCTCTGCGTGGCTTCCAGAATTGGGACGTTACAATGTGACCTTTGAGAAGCGTCCATAGGGATCCTGGATTTCTAGGATAATTTGTAGTAAGTGTTTGATATTCCCTTAGTTTGTGCCATGTGTCATCATGGTGGAATGAAGGATATTACCTTTATTAGATGGTTCTCTGTTGTTAATTACTAATTTCCTTTCTCTTTTTTGATAACTATCTCCCCCGATAAAGTGTTTAGGAGCTATTTTATGTGTGTTTTTATGCTTGTTTTCTCTAATAAAGTGGTTGATCTCCCGTGATTATGAGATCCTCGAGAGACATCTCATGGGTTAGATGTTCAGATGACCTGTTTCTTAATTTCTCTATAGGTTGTATTTTTTATTATCAAGGATGACAATTTTTAAGAGGTATCTAATGTAAGGGCCCAAATCCATATAGTCATACCCTTTTAATGTTTTCAAATCATGTGGTGCTTTGAGGAGGTCTAGAGTCTGTAAAGAGATGTTTGGATAATAAAAAAATTAATTAGGAAGAATACATGATGTGTGAGGATTTCATGTCACAGGTAAGTGGTTCACACCTAGTTTAATTAAATAAATGGATACATCCTCTATGTGGAGGCATTATCTACATGAAATCGATTACATGGCAGGATCAGATATGTGGTTGGATCATATAACAACCCTTCTCTATATTAAAAATTAATTCGAGATTTTTTACATATGATTGCACATAAAATAACCCAGAACATTAAGAATTCTAGTTCCATTGTTAATTGGGAACATTAAACAACAATATAAAACTGGAAAACATCATCTTTATAAAAAAACATCCTTAACATGATTGCACATAAAACATAATGGGATAACCTAGGGATATATATTGGAAAGGGGTGATCCATAAATCCCATTAATAAAATAAACATAGAATAACATGAGAAATATAATACATATTAGAAAATAGTTATATAAATGGGTCATAAAAAGAGTAGGAATCAAAAACATGAACAATAAGATGTGATATAACATGATAATCCTAGGGTAAATATAGGAAATGTGGTAAGAACATTAAACACTTCATCTTAAATATAGGTCAAGGATAACTACCAATACATCATGATAGACAAAGTCCCATTAAAGATTCAAGTTCACTATTTGACTCAACATGATCTCTCATGATATTAAGAATGATCCAATACAATGGATCACTATATAATTTTGACCACACCCATCACATTCATTTCATTCTCATTCTTACGGATGATACATAAATCATAAAAAATGGATCCATTCATCATTATATTTTATTCCATAATAATGGAGTATGGAAAAAATACATGTAATTCACAAGTCAATGAAGTATAAATGTATCAATATGAATACACATGATAGGAAATGGGAATGGAATTCGCTATACAAATTTTTGGGTGTGAAAAAATGCGTTGATGATTTGTAAATATAATGGATTCACATAAAAATTCATAAAATAGTTTAATAAGAGAAAAATGGGACTCTAATCATTTAGAAATAAAATAGATACAAATATAGACATGTAAATACATATCCCAATGTTGGAATTGGAAATATAAGGCAAAAAAATAAAAAAAAACATCAATAAATTAGAGAATGAGAGGAGCCCTTACCTTAAGAGTGTGAATCCAAATGCTAGAGAGGGGATTTTTAAGAGCTTGAGGTATCTTTGGAGTACTATGGGGGGGGGGGTAGGTCAGACTAGGGTCCTGATCCAAGGTTTTTTAATGAAGAGAAATTAGATCTTGTGTAGGTTTAAATAAGAAAGGAGCAGGAATTTCATTATTATTTCTCAAACAATGGTTTTGGAATCCATATAATAAAATAACCAATAACAAAAAATTGAGAATAGATTTCACCCTTGGATTTGAAAAAATGTGTTTGTTTTAATTTATTTTCTATGGCCATGTTCATGACATAATAAAATAATACCTTTTCTTATGTGGTGGTGAGTCATACTCTTAATGAACAATTTTAAAACGTTTAAATAATTTAATGGTTTTGGAATATTCATAGAGGTTTTATAAAAGTAAATATATAAACATAAAATCACATTATATTAAATGGAAAACATTTATTTGTTTTTGGAATCAATTTATATAATTTATTACTTTACTTTTCAGTCATTAGGATGCCATAATACATAAAATATAATTATAAGGTGTTTAATTTTTCCGTGAATATTTGACTGCATCTTAAAATTATGAAATATTTAATGTTGAAAAATTTAAACATTATGATTCCATAAATAATATTCATTTTATCTAAATAATATTCTAAATATGTTAATTTTTACCATTAAATAATAACGAACATTTTTTGAAAATAATGTCTTTTTTATAATAATAGTTTTGAGCCCTTATAAAAATTATAGTGGACTTCATACAAATTATATTATCATTTATATTTATTAAACATTATTTAGTAATAATATTTTATTAAAATGTTATTTATTTCAAAAATCCATTAATTTAACAAATTAGATTCCTCAATATAATTTGAATGTTACACAAGAATATTTTTTCTATTTTATTATATTGAGAGAGAAAAATAATTTGTAAAGTAAAAAATGGTATAAAAAATATATTAGTTATTCTATGAAAATTAATTTAAACACTCCTACTATTAGGGTCTTGAATAATATCCCTTTAATACACCAGTTAATTCTCTTGAGTAAGGTGTATGATGGTGAGGCATTCATGGGGTGGCTTTATGTATATGGGTTGAATTGTGATCTCGATGTTCTTGATCTTCTCCCATAAATAGTTTATATAATGATTAAGTTTTTGGATCTAATATTGGGAATGGTCAAGGGAATATCCAAATGAGGATATCTCCCTTAAAATCTCCAAAAAATGGGATTTGTAGGGTAAGATCCTACTGGTTGAGGACATCACTTCTTTTGTCTATATCAATTGGATTTTTTAATATCCTATATTTATACTAATCATGTTATCACTATTAAATTATTAGTTTATCCATGGTAAAAATTCTTTAGGGTTATTTAAATCCAATAGGATGTAATAAAACCAAATGAGTGCATGTGTCTTCAATTACCATATTACATAATAAGACATTTGATTAAATAAAAATGAGAAAAAGACAATAAAGAAACATGAATAAATAAGAGAAGGTGATGACATATTAATTGAGTTTGTGACTCCAAATACATAGTATGATCTTTTTATGTGCTTGGGGGGAACCTTGTGAGGACTCTAGATAAGAGAGGGTAGAGTATTTAGGGATTACCTCAACAAATAGTTGTTATTCTTTATAGATAATATTCTTTTATACTCTAAATCCAAGGTGGTCATGATGAGTATCTAAGAAATATACTAAATAAATTTCAAAAGGACAATCATTATGAGAAGTATATAAAATGTGAGGTTTAGTTGGTGAAAGTCTTATTCTTGAGGCATATCATCAAATGAAATAGAATATCTATGGACCGTTCAAAACTAGAAGAAATTGAAGGATGATTGAGGCCAACAACTATGATAGATGTTTGTAGTTTCATTAAATTACGTGGGTATTATCATAAATTTGGGAGAAATTTCACATGATTTTCAAACCCTCTTACCAAGCTAATAGGACATGGAGTCATGTTTTCTTATAATGATGAATGAGAATAGCGCTTTAAAAAGTTTAAAAAGTGTCCTATCACTGAACCTCTCCTCACATTACCCATAAGTGGAGAACCCATCATGGATTTTAGATATTATTTAATGAATGGATTGGGTTTTATGTTAATGAAAAATGATAATGTGATAGCCTATTATTCATGGAAGATGAATGCTCACAAGCAGAACTACACAATGAATGATCTGTACTTAGTTGCCTTGATATTTTAATTGAATATATAGTGGAATTATCTATGTGGTTAAAAGTGTGAGATATATATGGATCACAAAAGCATTATTTATATATTTACCTAGAAAAACAAAATATGTTCCAACAATGATGGTTAGAGCTGATCAAGGATAACAAATTGTCAAGTGGAATACCATCCTTATAAGTAATAAATTGTGGTAGATGCACTATATAGAAAAGAAAAATGAATTCTATAATTGATGAGAATTGTGAGGGATCTAATACTCTTATATTTGAAAAGGATGGACTTGAAAATAAAAAAATAAAAAAAAATCATAAATCCTTTCACAAATGATTGTTCCACCATCTCTTCTGGATAAAATAAAATATGATCAAACAATTGATGTGTAGAATTTAGAAAAAATTGGAAACTATATGAAAGGTTAAATACTCAGAGTTAAATGTTAATGTAGAAAGAGTTTTGATATTTGTTTCAAGACTATGTGTACCATGAAATATTGTGTTAAATAATGAGTTTTTAAATGATGCATAAATTTCAACCTTCTCTATCAATCTTGAAAGAAAAAATATATATCCTGATATTTGAGAACACTATTTCTTGGAAAAAATGAATATAGATATTGAATAATATACATCAAGATGTCTTGGGTTCCAAAAAGTACAAATTAAAAGGAAAAAATTTGAGGGTATAATGCAACCATTACCCCTACTAGAAAAGAAATGTGAAAAATCACCATAGGCATTTTGAATAGTCTTTCGAAGACATAAAGTGGGAATAAATATGTCTGGGTTTTGGTGGATCATCATACAACAAAAACAAACTATATTATGATCTAAGAGGATTACTCACTAGATCAAAAAACACAGAAATAAATAAAATATGTGGTGATGCTGCATGGAATACCACTACATATTGTATTTGATTATGATCTGAGATTCACCTCTAAGTTCTAGAAATGTATAATAATTATCTAAACACTTAGTTGAACATCAGTATGGCTTACCACCCTAAATCTGATGGTCAATATAATAGGACTATCTAGACATAGGAGGTCTTGTTGAGTGAATTCTCAATTAACTACAAAGGACGATGGGACCAAAATCTTCCTCTGGCCGAGTTTTCTTACTATAATAGTTTCCACTCAAGAATAAAAAATATCTCCATATGAATTACTTTATAGTTATAGGGGTAGAACAGCTTAATGCTAAGATAATGTTGGGGAATGAAAAATGCTAGGTTCTAAAATGGTTTAGGAAATGGTGGAAAGAGTTAAGACCATTTAGTAAAACATCAATACTTCTTGGAGTCAACACTAGAGCTATGATCATTATAATTTATGAGAGAAAGACTTGGACATGGGTTACATTATATTCCTCTGCATATCTCCTTTGAAGAACTTGATTAGGTTGTGGAATAATGGAATGCATTTTCCAAGAAACATTAGCCCCTTTGAAATCCTGGATCACATCAGATCAGTGACCTACCGACTAGAACTCCCACCAAATGTATCCCATTTACATTGTGATTTACATGTATCCCTATTAAACATGTACATTCCATTCCCCTAAAAATTATTGAATCCATATGTGGTAACATTGTAGTATAATATTTTATCTGAATAGTAGTCATAGAAGATATAGTTTCTTAAAGGAAATGTTCTATGAAATAAGACAATGCACCTGGTCAAAGTGTTTGGGAGAAACAAAAAGTTTGAAGAAGAAATGTGGGAACTAGAGGAAGTGATTAAAGTGAATTAAATTCATCAAATTTAGTGTGGGAAATGGAAATTTTAATAGAAAATTTTTTAAAGGGGGGAGATTGTAAGAACCTAAACTATTAAAAATAAAATTCTCCTTTTGGTTTAGTAAAATTTCTTATTATACAATATGATTATAGAAAAAACATGAAATACTTGGGTTTTAATATATCCTATCACATTTGAATGATTGTAAATCATCTTTACCATTGATAAAAAACCATTTAATAATGATAACAGGACTAGTAAAAATATATAGTTCAATTGATTCAGAAAAAGAAGTGATGGCCTCAACCAGTTGGACCATACACCATAAAGCCTGCTTATCAAAGATTCAAAGAGGCAAAAAAACATTGGAATTTTACCTTGACCAATACCAAGGTGACATCCAGAAACATAAGCATGAGAGAAACCATTTATGGGGAAAGTTCAAGATCATCGAGATCACATGGCAACCCACGTACCCCGAAGCACCCCATGAATGTTTCATCATCAGTCACATTACTCATAGCGTGTTTTCTGGTTTCTTGAAGTGATATGTATCAAGAACCCATAAATATGATTGTTTAAATTATCTTTCATTTAATAATTAATATAAAATTTTCACCTTGAAACTGTTAATTTATAAATGATTTTTTTTCAATATAAAAAAACACAAATAGTATTTTTGGTTAATATTTAAATTCATTTAAGGATTTATTTTGAAGAAATAATGGATTTTTGAAATAAATAATATATTAATAAAATATTATTATTAAATAATAAATATTTAATAGAAATGATCAAATACTTTTTATGAAGTAAAATGTAATTTTTATTATGGTTAAAAAACAATTATTGTCCCAAAAAACTATCATTTTATATAAATGTTGGTTATTATATTAAAAGTAAAAATTCAAATATTTATAAAATTATATAGATAAAATGAATATTATTATTTCAATTATATGTTTAATTTATTAAATAGTGATTTTATCATATTTTTCTGAGAAAATCAATTTTTTGAATACAAATTAATAAAATTACCGAAACCAAAAACCTTCCTTTAGTGTATTCACAAGGTTTATAAAAAAATGGGAGTAGATTAAATTATTTTATAATACCATTAAATGAACTAAAAAAACAATTCACTTTCTTATGTTGAGGTGATTCATACTCTTAAAGAAAGAATTTTAAAACCATTATATATAATAATGGTTTCATAGTATTCTTAAAGGAATTCTAAAATTAACAAAATAAACACAATATATCAATATTATGAAGTTAAAACATGTATTTGGTTTTATATACAATTTAATGTTTTAATTAAATCACTATTGGCTCATTATGATGTCACAATTCATCTGGTAAATTTAAATGGTATTTTATGTTTACCAAAAAATTGGAATATCTCAAAAAATTATGAACAATTCACAAGTTTATAATTTCAATGTTTTTATTCCAAAAATTATATTCATATTATATAAATAATTTTATAAATAGTTGAATTTTTTATTTTAAAATAACAACTAATATTTATTGAAAATGCTGGGTTTTTTCGCAATAACAATTTTTGAAACCATATAAAAATTATGTTTTATTTCCTCAAAATCATATGATCATTTATCATTAATAATAATTATTTAATAATAATTTTTTATTAAAATATTATTTATTTCAAAAATCCATTAATTAATAAAAATAAATAACGTAATTAAATATGAATTTTACCCAAAAATACTTTTTTATTGTATTGATTTAAAAAATATTTATAAAATAACAACAAAATGGTGAAAAAATATATTCATTATTCTATGAAAAATAATACACACACTCATATTTCAAGGTCACTGATACATATACCCTTAATACACCATCAAACTCCATATGAGTAATGGGTGTAGTGATGATGCTTTCATGGGGTTGTTCGGCTTACATGGTTTGGGTTGTGATCTCGATGAGGTTGTAATTCCCCCATAGATGTTTCTTCTCATGATTAAGTTGTTGGATCTCAACTTGGGCTCGGTCCAAAGAAAATACTAATGATTTTACCACCCTCAGAAGCCCTAATAAATAGGCTTGATAAGGTAAGACCCTATTGGTTGAATACATCACTTCCTTTTTATGTGTCAATTGGATTTGATAAATTCCTATACTTATACTAATCATGTGATCATTTTGAAACTTTTATTTTATTAATGGTAAAGAATCTTAATAGATAATTAAATATTATAGGATATAATAAAACCAAAGGAGTATGTGTAACTTCTATAACCATATAACATAATAGGACATATGTTTAAATTTCAAGGTGAATTTTATTTATACCATTTTGGGTCTTTATAATATTCCCCCCTTTAGAAATTTCTCCCCTGTAATTTTTATTTCCCAAAAAAAACTTATAAGGGTAACTCTATTTCATCACTTCCTATGTTTCCCACATTACATCTTCAATATTTTGGTTTCTTTTTAGCACATTGACTAGGTGTGTTTTTTTAATTACTAGAACCTTTCCTTTATGATCTAATATCATCACCTAATGATCTTCATTTCAGATATAATTCTCTAATGGATCACCTCATAATTGTGTACATTTGAGGGTTTTGGTATGTACTTACCCATTAGAGATAAATGGAATAATTCATGTACTTGAGATAGGTTAGGTGGGACTAATATTCAACCTTTCACCACTCTGATGATATCAAGGATCTCAAAGTGGTTTATCTATCTTGGACTAATCATTCCATTCTTCCCAAATCTCACCACTTTATTCCATAGTGATTGTGGAGAAATATCATGTCTTTATCATCAAACTCTTGGATTCATTGATGATTTTAATCATAGATCTTATCTCAAATCATTATGGAAAATGTCCAATAGAATAATTTGGTTCACTCCCTATCCCAAATTAATCAATCATGATACTATATATTACCCAATGAAATGGATCACTATATAATTCCAAATTCACTTATCACTTTCATTTCTTTCTTATTCTTATGTTTGCCTCATGGATTATAAAACCTAAAGAAATTCATCATATTATTTTATTCCATGATCAATAAGTGTAGAATAAATACTTATAAGTCCAAATTTAATGAATTATATGTTTATAAAAGTGAACACCCTTAATAAGAAATGGGTATGGTATTCATTACACAATTATTTTGGAATGGAAAAGTACAATGAAATTTCAGTAGCATACAAGTGTCACATTAAATTTCCTAAAAAATGATTTCATAATAGATAATGGTTTCCCTAATAATTTTTAAGTTAGATGTTAAGTAATAGGGAAATTTAAGTACATATCTCAATATTAGTAATTAGAAATATAAGGCATAATAAAATAATGAAACATGAATAAATAAGAGAATATGAGAATCCCTTACTTGAGTGTGTGACTCAAAATGATTAATTAGAGATTATTAAGATATTATGTGAACATTGCTAGGACTATAGATAGTGGGGAGAAGAGTAATGACATTCTAAATGTATTTTTAGTGAATAGAAATGGGTTATTTGGTTGGTTTATTTAGAAAATGAGTGGGCATTTCATTATTATTTCTCAAACATAGCTTTTAGACTCTCTATCAAAAAATAACCAAAACCAATAACATTCCCATGGTTTTTTGAAATGGTTTCTTAAAAATAATATAAAATTTCATAATTTCATAAATCCATGATCAAAATTTAAAAAAATAATACCCTTTCTTATATGGATGTGAGGTATACTCTTAAATAAGGGATTTTTAAACCTTAAAATGTATTAATGGTTTTGGGGGATTCATAAAGGGTTTTTAAAATTAACCAAATAAACATAAAACCACATTATTTAAAAGGAAAACATATATTTCGCATTGGATACCATTTCTTATATATATTACATCACTTTTGGGTCATTATGATGTTACAATACCCAAATTATATTTATATGATATTTAATTTTTACCCAAAAATTTAACTCTAAGAAAATTATGAAAAATTAAAAGTTGAATAATTTCAACATTATGGTTGAAAAAATAATATTAATTTTATCAAAATAATATCCTTAATATGTTAATTTTCACTTTTAAAATAATATCCAACATTTATTGAAAATGCACGGTTTTTTTACAATAACTGTTTCTGATTCCTTATAAAATTTACATTTGACTTCAAAAGAATTTATTATCATTCATATCCAATAAACATTATTTAATAAAAAAATTGTAATAATATAATATTAACATAAATAATATATTAATTAATCATAATATATTCATTAATTTAATTTGAATATTTTCCAAAAAAATATTAGTTGGGTTTTATTATATTGAAAGAAAATAATTTATAATGTAAGAATAAGAGAAGGAAATATATATTAAATATTCTAATAAAAATAATGTACAAAATTATATTTCTAGAGCCTTGATAAAAATCCTTTTAATACACTAGAACGTTCACTAGGATTATAATGGGAGATAGTGATACTTTAATGGGTCAGTTCTACGTACACCGTTTGGTTAATGATCCCGATGATATAGAATGTCTCCCGTAAATGATTTATATCATGCTAAAGTTATTAGTTCATACATTGGGATTCATCAAGGAAAACATATATTGATTCTATATCCCTCACAAGCTCCGATAAATGTGCTTCATAGGGTATTAATCTACTTGTTTAGGATATCACTTTTTTTTTCATTGTAAAATATATTTTTTAAAATGAAATATTTATACCAATCATGCGATCGCTATTTGGTGATTATTTTATCAATTGTAAATATTATTAACTATCATTTAAATCCAATAGGATATGATAAAACGAATGGAGTTCATGTGTTTTATATACCCATATTCCATAAAAATAAATTCCATTAAATCATAATGGTAATTTTATTTATAACTATTTTGGTCACTAAAATATTCCCCCATTAGAAATTTCTCCCTCAAAATTTTCATTTATCAAATAAATAGGCGAGGGAAATTCTATTTCAATCACTACCTTTGGTTAGCATGTTTCTTCTTAACACTTTTCATTCCTCAATATCACTTTAACTAGGTTAATTGTCTTATTTTGAAGAAATTTGACTCTATGATATTAGGATTCCCCGGTTTCTCTTCATATGTGATATCATTATCCAATGGTACCACCTCTTGATTAAGAATATGTGTGGGGTATGGTATGTTCTTTCTTCAAGAGGGATACATGGAAGAAATTATGTACTTGATATTGGTTATGTGGGAGTGAGAGTCAGTAGGCCACTTCTTTTAGTGGATTAAGGATTTCAAAGGGGTCAATGTATCTTTGACTAAGCTTCCCCTTCTTCCCAAATCTCATCACTTTATTCCAATTTGTTTTTTTGAGGTATAACATTCTTGTAACATCATATTCTTGGTCTCCTCGATGATTTTCATCATATCTCTTATGTCGACTCTAATCAACCTTGATTTGTTGCTTAATGTTATTAACCTTTTCCACCATTTCCATGATAATTTCAAGGCCTAGCAATTTTTATTCCCCAACATCATCCCAGTATATAGTTTTTTTTCACCTCTTCCCACAAAGTGATTCATATAGAAACATTTGGATGCTCGTGTAGAAATTTTTGTTGTAAGAGAAATCTACCATAAAAATGTGTGGGTCCCATAGTCCTTGAAAGTTAATTTAGCAAGATACCAACATGCCCTCCAGTGTCGAGATAGTCTACTCAATGTATCCATTAGTTTGGGGGTGATAAGTCATGACAATGTTCAACTCAGTGTTCATATAATACAGTAGGGTTTTTTAGAAATTGTACAAAAAACTCATATATTTATCGTATATAAGCGATAGTGGTACCCTATGAAACCTCCCCATTTCATTGAGGTATATTCATGCATGATGATCGGGTGATAAATTCTATCAAATTTAAATGAAGTATGTAGTCTTCGTAATATGATATATCGCAAACCAAATAGAATTTTTCCATCTTTATGTCATTGTTAGGCCATTTAAAATTTCCAAGGTGGTGTTTTCCTATTTCCATGTTAGTATGGGTAATATTTGCATCATCCCCTTGGATTTTTTCCTTTCCGCTTTCACTTGTAGACAGAAAAGATATCTTGTTATATATTCTATGATCTACATATTCTTATTGCCCCACCAATAGTTTTCTCAAATATCTCAAAACATTTTTGTTCTTCCAGGATGGTCAGAGATGGTTTAACTATGTGGACCATCCAACAACTTATTCTTTATCTCATGATTTAATGGAACACATAGCCTTGACCCAAATCAAAAAACTCCTTCATCATTAACAATGTACACTGAGGATTTCCTTTTTCTTATATTTTCCACTTTATTCTAAATCCTTATTTCATTACTTCGAAAATATTTTATTTCCCCAGAAGATATGGTTGAGTAATGATTTGTTAAAGGATGGATGTAGTTTCTTCATTTATGATTCTTATTTACATCCTTTTCAAATATATTAATATGGGATCCATCTCTATCCTCGTTAGTGATAAAATTGCACGATCTATTCTACATAGATAAAATTTTAATTTATTTCCTTTTCAGGATGATATTGGAATGAGTAGTCAATACACTTGATCAGCTATAACATTGCCTTTGGTGCATATTCCTCTCTTTCTATGTGAAAATGTGCATGGGGCTTTTGTTATCTATATATATCCCTCACTTTTGACCTAATATATAATGTTGCCATATTTTCATCAAAAATATCCCTACATATAATTATAGATTATGCATTAGGTAGTTCAATTTGATTAACATTCATCTTACATGTGTCATAGAATTTCAATTTTTCAATTTTTCATTAACATTATCCCAATCCCTTATTCTAAGTATTACTTAATTCAACAATGATTTCCCCATTTATGGGTAATGTGGGCATATGTGAAGTGATAATACCCTTTTTCAAATCCAGAAATCCCTCCTAACATATTTCATTATATAAAAATGTAAAACCCTTCTGAGTTAGATTGGTTATAGGGTTTGATAATCACGATACATTTCTCCCAAATCAATTATAATACCCAACTAATCCATGAAAACTAGGGATATATATCATGGATGTTTTCCTTGATCATCCTTCAATTGCTTTTATTATTTAATGTTACATAAATAATATATTTTATGAATTAATATTCTCCATGAATGAGACTTCCTTCAACCAGAAATCAAATTTTTTATACTATTCATAAGGCTTCTCTATTCACAATGTCTTTAGCACAGTGATCATATCTATAAAGAAAACCAAATATATTTTAGGTTAATTACTAAAGACTCTATTAATTAATTCTATGAAGATCACTGGAGTATTAGTGAGTCCAAATGGGATCACTCGGAACTCACTCAAACTTGGTAATATCAGAACAGCATATCCACCTTGGATATGTATTGTGCTTCATGTAGCTGCTCAAACAAATCATCAATCTGAGGCAAGGGATACTTTTTCATTATCTTCATCTTTCTCTTCTCATAATAATATTTTAAAACATGCATTAACCCATCCCTCTTCCCGATGAAGAGAACTGACGAACCCCATGGTGAAGCCCTTTGGTGTATGAACCCTTTATCCATATTCTCATACAGATATTTCATTGGCTCCTCATGTTCAAAAAAACCATTATATATGGAGTCTTGTATAATGGTAATTTCCCAGGTATAATATGAATTTAAAATTCAACCTTCCATCTAGGATGAAGACTAGGAAATTACTCTAGAAACATATCTGCATATTCCCTCTTTACAGGCTTGTATTCTAGGATGATTAATTCCTTAGACTCAATTATTTGAAATATATATGCTTTCTTATTGTGTGATAATATTAATTCTTGTGATGTTAGATCTAAAGAAGATTTATTATCCTCTTTACACTTGTTTAGAATTGAGGGATGATTCTCAATACAAAGAGTGATTTATTTATCATGAAAGTTTTTGTTTTCTCTATATTAGGAAAGCCAATCCCTACCCATAATTGCATTCAATTATACCTAGGGGAGAATGTAAATATTCCCTAGGAATTTATTACCACAAATTATAATAGGGTTGACGATATATACTTGGGAATTAATAGTTTCACCATTTTTACATTTTCAATTATAGCTTTACTTCCATGCATTGGGATGGTGTTTAAATAGTTTTACTATAATTTCATGATATGAAGTATTGAGCAGAACAAGAAAAAAAATTATGTTCTCTATTATTTTGTTAATAAATAGAATACCTATCAATACATAATTTTTGAGATCAGCCTCAATGGTTGTGATTGAAAGGATCTCCCTTACTACTTTGGAGGTTGTTAGTTGTCTCTGAAAACCCTTATCATATTGCATTGGTTTGAAAAGTTCTCTAGTTCCATGAATTTGATGAAATGAACTGTGTATGGAGGTTTGAGAGTAGAATTAATTTCCTCCATCACATTATTAGTTTTTCCCATCAACAATCTCTATTTATGTTCCCTTCATTACCTCACCAAAATCATTTCTTCATCCCCTTAGGTATCTTTTTGTATGCTAATTTATACACCTTTTATAAGTGGGATGTTGACATTTCAATGAACCATTTTATTTCTCCATCAGACTACTAGAATCAAACTCTATATTCAGATTCTTATCCCCATGATACCTTTGACATTCCCCAATCAAAATTTCAGCTTTGAGGGAATATTTTAGAATATTATCAGTGCTATCAAAGTCAGTGATTGCCATATATTTTCATATATTAGACTTTATTCCTTCAAAGAAGCAGTCAAACTTAAATTTTGGGATAAATATGAATCCATTGGATTATCATGTATTTATTGTGATGTTATCCTCATTTGAAAATTTTCTTCACCATGGGGTGCACTAGTCCTCTTCATCAAAATAAGGATGGTTCAATGAACCTTTTCAATGATTATCATGAGAAGAACAAGATCACAATAAAGAATAAGTATCCTCTATCTCGGATTGACGACTTGTTCAATTAGTTATGTGGATAAAAATAATTTTCCAAGGTGGATCTATGGTTGGGATATTACCAACTTAGGGTGAAGAAGGAGGATATCTCCAAGACTGGTTTTTTTCAAGGAACAGGCACATTGTTTTTATAGTTATTCCATTAGGACTCACTAATTTTACTGAAATCATCATGTACTAGATGGATAGAGTCTTTAGGGATTACCTCAACAAATTTATGGTACAATTTTTTATGATATTATATTATAATATAAAACCAAGGAGGATAATGGGGATAACCAGATCACTATGTTAAAGACCATGTGATATAATAAAATATATGAAAAATATACAAAATGTGAGTTCAAGTGGAAGGAAGTATCATTATTAGGGTATATCATCACAAAAAATAGAATGTATATGGATCCTTTAAAAATAGAATCAATTAAAGGATTTTTTAGGCCAATATCTGTGATAGATATCTATAATTTCAATGGATTATATGGTTATTATCATCATTTTGTAATAAATTTATAATGATTTTCAAACCCTCTATCCAAGATAAATCATAAGGGAGTTAGGTTATCTAGGAAAGGTGAATGTGAAGACAGATTCAAGGAGTTGAAAAATTTGATTATCACTTCCCTTATTCTAATATTATGCATATGTGGGAAATCTTTATAGTATTTAGTGATTCTTTATAGAAGGTATTTGGTTATGTGTTAATGAATAATTACAATGTGATATGTTGTTCTTCAAGGAAGTTGAAAAGTCATGAATAGAACTAACCAACACAAGACCTGTAGTTATATGCAGTGGTCATTGAATTGAAAATCAAGTGGAATTATCCCTTTGGTGAAAATTGTGAGATATATACAGATCACAAAATAATCAAGTATATATTAACACATAAATAGATGAATATGTTCCAACAATGATGGTTAGAGTTGATCAAGCATTATGACTACTCAATACACTTCCATCCTAGTATGGAAAATAAATTGGAAGATGATATAAATAGAAAGGATTCGGAAATTCTATTAGTGATGAGAATTTAGATGGACATGATCTTCCTAGATTTGAAATAATGGACTTGGGAATCATAAATTAAAGAAAATGATCAATACTTTTACAAATGATTGATCAACCATCTCTTCTAGAGAAAATAAAGGCTGCTCAAATAAAAGAAGTACAAATTTCTATGAAAGTGAAAAATATAAGAAAATCGAAATCCTATGAGTTCAAAGTTAATGAAGAAGGGATTGTGAGATTTAGGTCCCGACTATGTGTACCATCAAATTGCGAGTTAAAAAATGAGTTTTATGATTATTTATATAGTTCAAACTCCTCTATCCATCCCAAAAGCACAAATATGTATTGAGATCTTTGATAACGCTATATTTTGGTAAAATATGAAGGATATTGAAGAATATACATCAATATGTGTTGTGTGTAAGAAAGTGAAATCATAAAGGACAAAACAAAATGGTATGAGGAAACCATTACCCATACCAACATTGAAATGAGAAAAAAATAACCATGGACTTTTTCATTAGTATTCTGAAGACATAAAGATGGAATAATTCTATCTGGGTTATGGGGTCATCCTAAATATAACACAGACTTAATAGTGGTTCATGTGTATTTATCACTAGATCAAACTACATTGATATATATAAATTAAGTGGTGAGGATTCATGGAGTACCAATATTGATGGTATTCGGTCGAGATATGGGATTCATCTCCAAGTTATAGAAATTTATAAAACATTCTCTGAACACTTAGTTGAGCTTCATCTTTACTTATCACCCCCAAACTAATGGAAAATTTATGTGGCCTATCCTGAAACTCGATGACATGTTGAGAGCTTGATCAATTGACTTCAATGGGGGATCAGAGCAACATCATTATATGGTCAAGTTCTCTTACAAAAAACATTCTACTTGAGCAGCCAAATGGCTCCCTATGAAGCCCTTTATGGGAATAGGAAAATAACACATGTATGATAGGATGATTATGGGGAACAAAAATTACTAGGTCCTAAAATGGTTGAGTAAATAGTATAAATATTTAAGACAATTCTGAATCATGTCATGGTTGCTCAGGGTCAACAAAAGAAAAATGTTGACAATAATAAATGACACCTATAGTTTCATGTTCGAGACAAGGAAATCATCCACATGTCTCTGTGGAAGAAATTGATGAGATTTGGGAATAAAGGAAAGCTTATTCCAATATACATTTTCTCCTTTGTGATCCTTGATCACATAATTGTGGTGGCCAATCTACAGGAACTCCCACCTATCCTTTCTCAAGTACATGATATATTTCATATATCCCACTTGAGAAAGTATATACCAGACCCCTCACTTGTACTCAATCCTAAGGTGGTACCATTGGAGAATGATATCCCATATGAAGGGAAGTCGATGATGATCTTAGACATTTGAGAAAATGTTCTACGAAATAAGATAATGTTGGTTGTCAATGTTTTGTGGAGAAACAACAAGTTAGTAGAAGAAGTGTGGGAACTGGAAGAAGTGATGAAACAATGCTACCTTTATATATTTTTTTGTAGGAAATGAAAATTTCATGGGATAAATTTATAAATTGGGGAAGATTGTAATGACCCAAACTGTAATAAATAAAATTCCCCTTGTGATTAAGTCAAATGTATTATTATATAATATAGTTATAAAAACAAAATCACTTCATTCATTTTATCATATCCTATCAGATTTATATGAACATTATGAGTCTTTTCCTTTTATAAAATAAATATTGAACAATGATCACCTAATAAGTATAAATATAGGGTTTTAACAAATCTAACTAACATAGAAAATGGAACCGATGGCCTTAACTAGTAGGATGATAACCTATGATGCCCATTTATTGGAGATTATAAGAGATATAATATCACTAGGATTTTTCCTTGACCAATCCCAAGAATACATACAATAATATAATCACGAGAAAAACCATTTCCTGTAGAAATTAAAGCTCACTGAGATAACGGCTAAAACCATGTACGTTGAACCACCCAGTGAGAGTGTCATCATCATGAACCTTATTAATAATGATTTTTGTCCTGTATTAAATAAATATGTTTCAAGACTCAATAAATTCAATTGTGTACATTATATTTCATAGAATAATGAATTTATTTTTTCATGCTCTTATTTTTATTGTATAATTTTTTTATTTCGATATAATAAAACAAAAGGTTCATTTTTTGGTTACATTCATATTATATTATGGAATTTATATTGTTGAATTAATTGATATTTGAAAAAAATATATGTTAAAAAATAATATTATTAAATAATTTTTATTAAATATAAATTATCATATATATTTATTTTATCAAATGTACTTTTTATCAGCGTGTGAAAACTATTATTGTAAAAAAACCCCATCATTTCTATTGAATGTTTGTTTTAAATTTAAAAGTTCAAATTCATATATTTATAAAATGAATATTATGTTTTGAATCACATAGTATAAACAATACAATGGTAAATTTTTCATAATTTTCATAGATATTCAAATTTTTGGGTAAAAATTAAATTCCATATAAATTTACTTTTTGTATAATAAAATCATAATGAACCCAAATTGATGTAATAAATACTATAAATTGGATAAACAACCATATATACATTTTCCATTTAATATAACAGAATTTCATGATTATTTAGTTTATTTTATTAATCCTTTATATATCTTCCAAAACTAATAATATATTTTATGGTTTTGAATTTCCTTCTTCAAGAGTATGACTCGCCTCCAAATAAGAAAGGTTTTTTAATTATGTTTGGCCCATAGAAATATAAAATAGTTAAATACACTCTTATTTTTAAAAAACAATAAGAATATCCCTGGTAAGGGTTTTGGTTTTGTTTATTTTATTATATAGATTCTGAAATATATGTTTGAGAAACAATAATGAAACCCCCTCTACTTTCTTATATAAACCCACCCAATATCTCATTTATCTTCACTCAAAAAACATTTATAATGGATTTACTCCACACTATCCTCTATATAGTCCTCTAAATATTCCTAATATCTCTCAAGGAGCTCCTCCCTATAATTTGGAGTCACACCCTCAAGTAAGGGATTCAGACATTCTCTTCTTAATTCATGTTTCCTTATTATCTTATTCCTTCTAATTCTAATTACTAATGTTGTGATTTGTATTTATAGGCATATATTACTGACTATTTCAAGTCCAAATTATGATATACCCCTTTGTCACTCATTAAACTGTTAATTATTAATTTTAATGTGACATTGTTCTGCTATCAAAATTTCACTATGATTTTTCCATGCCTAAAAAATTGTGTGGTGAATACAGTAAGCATTTCTTGTTAAGGGTGATCACTTTTATACCCTTATAATTATTTAATTGGGATCTAAATTTATTTATTATGCACTTCATTCTCATGGAAAAAATATATTATGGTGAATGGATCCATGTTGTATGATGTATGGGGCACACTTAAGCATGAGAATGAAATAAAAGTGATGGGTGCACCCAAATTTATATAGCACTCCAATGAATTGGGTAATGTTTAATCTCATGAGATTTCATGTTGGGATATGGAATGTACCTAGTTCCATTATGTTACTTTTTCCATCATGATCTATTGGAAGTTATCTTTTACCTATGTTTATGATTCATGGTTTTAAGCTGTTTATGCATTTCCCATGTTATGATTATCATGTTATACCATGCCTTATTATTCATGTTTATGATTCTCATAACTTTTATTCCCCACTGATATTATTATTGTATAAAATGTATCACCTTATGAATCATTAATTCCCTTAATGATATTTATATATCACTCCTTTATTATTTATGTTTATAGGTCATCCTATATAGTTTTAAAATCCATGGAATTTAAGAATCATGCTAAGGAAGTTTTCAAAAATGTTGTTGTATCCCATGTTCACAATGTTATGCTTTGTTACTAATTCCCAATGAATCTATACTTCTAATTCTTTTGGGTTGTATTATGTATACATTAATGTAATAAATCAAGAATTAATATGTAAAAAATAATCATGTTGTTATTTGATATGGTAGTGTGGGATAGTTTATATAGAAAACGATCAAGGAATTATTTTTCAAAAATAGTTCCGGGACCTATATAATTGAATAACCAAAAACCAAAAACATTCCCATTGTCATATCCCATGGTTTCTACTAAATAGATTTATTTTATTTATTTTATATGGAAAAGTTCTGAACATTATCAAATAATACCCATACAAATGTGCAAGTGAGTCATATTGTTATATAAATGTTTTTGAAACATTAAAATATATTGTATGTTTTCAAGGATTCATAATGGATTTATAAAATTAACAAAATAATCCTAAAAAAATATTTTTAATGTGAATACATTGCTTTTTTCATGGAAATGCTTTAGAGAATTTATAATATCACTTTTGGCATTATGATGTCATAATACACACCATATATTTATACTGTATTTAACTGTACGGGAAAAATGGTTAATAGCGATGGGGTATTTGCGATGGGAATAATTCCCGTCGCAAACACCGTCGCAAATACCCCGTTATTTGTGACGGGTTTTTTTACCCGTCGCAAATGGTTTGGCGCGAAATGTGCGCCAAACTGCGTGAAGTTTATTTGCAACGGTGTTCTATCCCCGCGCAACTAACCGGCGGCGGTTAAAGACTATTTGCGACGGGACTGCAGTCCCGTCCCAAATACCCAGGCGGCAGGGTTTATTTGCGACGGGCCCTGTCGCAAATAACCGTTTTAATGCTGCCCATAATTAAATGCGGTTAGGGTTATTTGTGACGTATTTTATCCCCGTCGCAAATACCCCGACGGCAGGGGGTATTTACGATGGGGCCCGTCGCAAATAACCGTTTTAATGCCGCCAATAAATAAATGTGGTTAGGGTTATTTGCGACGGGCCCCGTCGCAATTAATCAAACCTATAAATACTACCAACCATTACAATTTCCTTACTCTCAACTCTCAACCATTCCAATTTTTTCACTCTGCGTTTTTTACGACTTTCAGTTGTAAATTTTTTTTCCGTCTTCGAGGATTCAGTTGGTGGTGTTCTACAATTACAGCAGCTCGACATTCACATCAATTTTAAGGTTTTTATCTGAATTTTAAATTAATATTTATTTTATTTATTATATTTATTTAGTTTAAATTTTTAGAATTTTTTAATTTCTGTTTAGAAGTAATTATGAATAATTATTAACAATTAATAGCAATTAGAGACAATTAAACACTAAATAATTTAAAATATTTAGATGTAATTACAATTAATTAGAAGTAATTTTCAATAATTAGAAATAATTTCCAATAATTAGTAATAATTTCCAATAATTAGTAATAATTTCCAATAATTAGTAATAATTACCGATAATTAGTAATAATTACCAATAATTATGAATACTTATCAATAATTATCCATAATTAGTAATAATTACCAATAATTATCCATAATTAGTAATAATTACCTATAATTATCAATAATTAATAATATTTGGTAATAATTATCACTAATTACCAATAGTTAGTCATAATTAGTAATAATTATCAATAATTACCAATAATTAGTAATAATTAATAATAATTACCAATAATTAGTAATAATTAGTAATAATTATCAATAATTAGTTATAATTAGTATAAATTACCAATAATTACCAATAGTTAGTAATAATTAATAATAATTATCAATAATTATTAATAATTATATACAATTACCAATAATTACCAATAATTTTAAATAATTAGGAATAATTACCAATAATTTCCAATAATTGCCAATAATTTGTAACAATTACAAATAATTAGTAATAATTAGTAATAATTATCAATAATTATCAATAATTTTCAATAATTAGTAATAATTACCAATAATTACCAATAATTTCTAATAATTAGTAATAATTTCCAATTATTTGTAATAATTACCAATAATTAGGAATAATTAGTAATAATTACCAATAATTAGGAATAATTAGTAATAATTACAAATAATTAGTAATAATTATCAATAATTACCAATATTTAGTAATATTTACCAATAATTACCAATAATTAGTAATTATTGGTAATAATTACCAATAATTACCAATAATAGGTAATAATTGGAAGTAATTATCCATAACTAGTAATAATTAGTAATAATTAGTAATAATTATCCATAATTAGTAATAATTACCAATAATTAGTAATAATTACCAATAATTAGTAATAATTAGAAATAATTACCAATAATTACCATTAATTAGAAACAATTACCAATAATTACTATTAATTGATAATAATTACCAATAATTACCAATATTTATGAATAATTGGTAATAATTACCAATAATTACCAATTATTATCAGTAATTACCAATAATTAGTAATAATTCATAATGATTACCAATAATTAGTAATAATTACCAATAATTACCAATAATTACCAATAATTAGTAATAATTTCCAATAATTAGTAATAATTACCAATATTTAGTAACAAATAGTAATAATTAGTAATAATTACCAATAATTCGGAATAATTAGTAATAATTACCAATAATTACCAATAATTAGTAATAATTAGTAATAATTAAGAATAATTCAGAATAATTAGTAATAATTACCAATAATTAGTAATAATTAGTAATAATTAGTAATAATTACCAATAATTCGGAAAAAATTACCATTAATTAGTAATAATTACCAATAATTTTCCATAATTAGTAATAAATAGTACTAATTAGTAATAATTACCAATAAATTGGAATAATTAGTAATAATTACCAATAATTACCAATAATTAGTAATAATTAGTAATAATATCAATAATTCGTAATATTTACCAATAATTAGTAATAATTACAAATAATTAGTAATAATTACCAATAATTAGTAATAATTACCAATAATTATCCATAATAAGTAATAATTACCAATAATTATCAATAATTAGTAATAATTGGTAATAATTATCACTAATTACCAATAATTAGTAATAATTAGTAATAATTACCAATAATTAGTAATAATTAGTAATAATTAGATATAATTACCAATAATTGGTAATAATTACCATTAATTTCCAATAATTAGTAATAATTACCAATAATTACCAATAATTACCAGTAATTACCAATAATTAGTAATAATTACCAAAAATTACCAATAATTAGTAATAATTTACAATAATTAGTAATAATTACCAATAATTAGTAATAAATACCAATAATTACCAATAATTAGGAATAATTACCAATAATTAGGAATAATAACATTATTGCATTATTAGTATATTTTATTATTAAAATTAAAATAATATAATTTTCTATATTATATACAATTCTTTATTCACCTATGTGTATTCTGTCTCCACATGTAATATTTGCATTATTTTTCCAAATCATCATCCTACTCACCAATGGAGAGGTGAAAATGAATGCAAATATTACTTGTGGAGACAGAATGTTAAACACACAGATGAAAGGAGAATTGTATATAATATAGAAAATTATATTATTTTAATATTAATAATAAAATATACTAATAATATAATAATTTTATTACTATATAATTAATATTTATGAAAATATAATATTAGTATTATTAAAATAATAAAAAAAATTATAATATTAAAATTATCAATATTTGTAATAGGTTTTGCTTTATTCTCAACATATTCAATTCTTAAAGGGTCAATTCTTAGGTCTATCTCAATAAAAAGTTTGCATCAGTCGTGTATGATGTAAACTCTATAATTATCCTTGATTGAGTGTTTTTTCTAACAAATTATTCACAACTAGTAATGATTTTATATTTTATAGAAAAATATTGAACAATGAGGTCGTCAATAGTCATTATTAGATGACCGGATATGGATAAATCAAAGTCGAAATCCAAACGGTTCTGGTTTAAATCCATTATATATAGAGGGTGTGGTGACTTTTTTATCATTTTCGGCATCAAATCCAGAATTTGTTTTAGAAGGCAAAATAAAATGCCCTTTTACAGAATTTGCATTGAGAACGTTTTACACATTTGACAAAGTGGGGGGACATCTCTTGCGTTTTGGTTTTCAACCAGATTATGTTTTTTGGTATCAACACGGTGAAAGCAGTTCCAGAGTAGGTGATACCAACATTATTCTGAATCCATCCCGGTTTCAAGATATAGTACATGATGTTGCAGGTTCATCTGTTCAACATACAGAAACTCCGGCTGATATAGCTTCAAATACTGAGTTAGAACCGTCTGAATTTTATGAGTTGTTGAGGTCTGCTGAGGATGCATTATATCCTGGCTGCAAGATGAGCAAATTAGAAGCAGTTGCAAAATTTAGGGCTATCAAATCAGTTAACGTAATGTCAAACACCTGTTTTGACCAGATATTTTCTTTGCATAAAACATTGTTACCTGAAGGAAATGTTTTGCCTGCAAATTACAATGAGAGTAAGAGGCTAGTTCGTAATTTGGGACTTACTTGTCAGAAGATTCATGCATGTTCAAATGACTGCATTTTATATTCTGGGGAAAATGAGTCGTTGGATAGTTGTCCCACATGTGGGCAACGGAGATATAAAGAAGGGCAACATGGGATGTCTGGTTTGATTCCTGTAAAACAGTTGAGATATTTTCTGCTTACATCCAGACTTCAGCGTTTATTCATGTCTAAGAATACATCGAAAATGATGTCATGGCATAAAGCGAATAGTTCAACTGATAAAATCTTGAATCATCCAGATGATGGTGATTCATGGAAACATTTTCATAGAGTGTATCCATCCTTGCATTAGAAGCTAGAAATTTTCGACTGAGCCTTTCCACGGATGGTTTCTGTCCGTTCGGATCTTATGGAAGTCAATATTCATATTGGCCTGTTTTTTAACTCCGTAAAATTTACCTCCATGGATGTTGATGAAGGAGCCATATATCTTTTTGACTTTACTAATTCTAGGACATCTGAAGAAGAATATTGATGTTTATTTGAAACCATTGATTGATGAATTATGTTTATTGTGGAGTACTGGTGTCAGTACATATGATGTTGCTACAAAATAGAATTTCATACTAAGAGCAGCATTGATATGGACAATTAGTGACTTCCTGACTTATGGGATGTTATCTGGCTGGAGTACACATGGCCATAAATCATGTTCTTACTGTATGGGAGAGAACAAAGAATTTATGCTCATTTATGGAAAGAAACCTTTTTATTTTGACTGTCATCACAAATTTCTTCCAGCTGATCATCCATTTCGCAGAAACAGATCTCATTTCAGAAAAAGAACATTTGAAAGGGATGAATGTCTAAAAATGCTATCAGGTTCGGAGTAAAAATCAGTTGTATTTTCATTACCTCCCATCACATTTGGTCCCATAATAAACCAACATAAAATATCTGGTTTTGGGA
This sequence comes from Viscum album, assembly GCA_963277665.1. Classification (NCBI taxonomy): domain Eukaryota; kingdom Viridiplantae; phylum Streptophyta; class Magnoliopsida; order Santalales; family Viscaceae; genus Viscum; species Viscum album. The sequence goes on from OY728126.1 coordinate 536,682,198, forward strand.
AAGAACACAATTGGATTAAACGTAGCATATTTTGGGATTTTCCATATTGGTCTGATCTGTTGGTCTATCACATGTTGGATGTCATGCATATTGAGAAGAACTGTTTTGATAATTTGTTTCATACAGTTTTGGATACACCAGGAAAGAGAAAAGACAATGTAAATGCACGTTTAGATCTTGCCCAAATTTGCAGGCGTCCAGAACTGGAACTGTTTGAGAATGTCAGAACAGAAAGTTTACTGAAACCAAAAGTAGCTTATACACTGTCTAAGGAAAACCGTTTATTATTTTGTCAGTGGATTGCAGATTTGAGACTTCCAGATGGATGTGCTTCCAATTTGGGTAGATGTGTGAAGAATGGTCATATTACTAGATTAAAAAGTCCTGATTGTCATGTTATAATGGAAAGACTTCTACCCATTAGATTAAGAGGTCTGTTGAATTCTGTGATTTGGGATTCCATAACAGACATGCCTCATTTTTTTCGGGAAATTTGTGCAGCTACAGAAGATTATGATGCTCTATGAAAACATGAAGAAGATGTTGTTGAAATTATATGTAAACTGGAAAAAATATTTCTGCCGTCTTTCTTCGACTCAATGGAACATTTGATGTTACATTTTCCATATAAATCCAAATGTGGTGGTCCAGTACAATTTTGATGGATGTACCCATTTGAAATATGCATGGAAAAATTGAAAAGAAAATTATGTAACAAAGCATCTAATGAAGGATCTATTGTAGAAGCTTATTTGCAAGAGGAAATATCTTTTTTCTGCTCCCATTATTGTGAATCTGAGTATCCTTAAAAACACAACTGAATGGGACGGAACGAGAGGAATATTGATGAAATCAACAATGGTTTATCTGTTTTCAACCAGCTAGAGCTTGGTTTTGGTGGAGTTTATGAACGCTGGCTTTCAAATGATGAACATCACAGAGCTCATACGTATGTTCTGCTCAAATGTGAAGAGATGACATCAGTTGAAATGTAAGTGTTTATATCACATATTCTATCATTTATGTTATAGTAAATAACATTGTTTTTTATAGGTTGTATGATAATCATATCAAGAAAAAAATTCCACAAATTACAGCAGCTGCTGTTGAAGAAACCCGACAGAAAAATTTCTCTCAGTGATTTCAAAAACTGGTAACATAATTTATTTATATTTTAGAAACACATTCAATGTATAGTTTAATATATTGATAATTATTTAAAAAAATTTCAGGTGTCTCGACAAGCTGATAAAATTGACAAACAGCTGTGTATATTGAGTAACCCACCTTCCAAACTTGTTAAAACTTATAATGCATATGTGGTGAATGGATTTCGATTTCTCACACATGCATATGGAGAATAAGAAAAATGAACAGTGGAGTTAGCTTGAGAGGATCTCATCATCGAGAAAATGAAGTTGACTTTTATGACATACTTGATGAAATCATTGAACTCTGTTATCTTGGACAACATTACATAACCATGTTCAAATGTCGGTGGTTGGATACAGAGAGAGGCATGCGTGTTCATCCGACTCATGGAATCATTGATATTAAATGTAAAAGTGTTCTCCCAGTAAATGAACCATTCTTATTGGCTCAACAGGCACATCAAGTTTATTACGCAAAGTACTGTGCTACATCAAGAGACTTGACTGATTGGTGGAGTATAATAAAAATTCAAAATTTGAGACAATCAATTTATTCAAAGTGAATGTGCTTTCAATAATGTGCAAGGAATTGATGTTTTTCAAGAGAGTACTCAAAATCAATCTTTTTTACAAAGAGACATGAGTATCGATGACGACACCCAATATTTAAGAGTCGGTGATGACGATGATGTTAATGATGTCACATATGAATTTGAAATTGTAAGAGATTAAGCAAATGGAACTCGAATGGATATCGATGATGTTGAGGAGTAATATGAAGATGACATTGACATATGTGAAGATGATGATGAAGATGAACCCTGATAGAATTCCCTGGTAGTTATATACAATCATAACTAATATATATGTATATATAATAGTAATTATCAATTATTTTCTAACAACATTCACATTTTCTATTTCAGATGGACAATGAAACATTTCATGAGTTGGCGAATGATGACCTACCTTTCGATGCGGATGAGTTGCTGACAGATGACCCTCAGCCTGCAGGTGCTCCTGGGAGTACGCGGAGGGGGCGCGGTCTTGCACGATTGATGATTCCTGACCCCATCCCCAAGAGACATCCACATCTTGTGTTTGATCCACACACACAGAGGTGTAATAACCTGTGAGATAACCTGTGGATTTGACTATAATTTCATTAATCTATTCACAAAATAATTGTTAATTATTTTTACATTTTTCCGCATATAGTAGTCGTACAGGGCAGCACTATTTTATGCAACTATTTCTCGTAGCCTTGGACCACATGGGAGTGGATTCTCATTGATGTGCATTGGGCCATGTTCGGCCATTGGTTGGTACATACATAAATAAATAATTTTTATTTTGAAAATTATTTCATTTCTAACTTGATATTTTGATTTATTTGTAGGGTTTATGGTATCTGATCGAAGATACCATGCGTGACGCCATCCATGAGGCATGGGAGGTGTCCATGCATGATCGCTTTCGTCAGTTTTTGTACAATTTAAGAAAAGCTGCAATGAAGAAAGCAGTAGTGTCAGTTTTTGAAGAGTCATGTAGAGCACACCAACCAGAGTACATTTCATCCCATGTATGGGATGGATTATGTGAGCACTGGTTGAGTGATGCCTTTCAGAGGAGATCATCAGTGGGCAGATAGAATCGGGGGAGACAGGAGGTGACTCATCAAGCTGAGAGTCATACTTTTAGTACTCATAGACAACATCTGGTACGTAAATTATTTATAAATATTTTATATAACTATAACTATTAATAGTTTATTTTTTATTCTTATAGGCTGTCGAACACCTCGATATTACGGAGTACGAAGTATATTGGAGGATGTATAGTGATCTTGCTACAGGGGAGCTCAGAGGTGATTGTCAGCGTCACATCGTGGTCAGTATTATTTGTTTTCAAGTTTAAAAATGAACTGCATATAATATATTCACAAATTTAATTTTAAATTGCAACTACAAGAGTCATATAAGGCCGCAGCGTCACAGACCCGGCCTGAGAGTCAGGTCAGGTCATTAGATCAGACCACTGGCCATCAGTTTGATGAGGCGGCATGGATGCAGGCCACCCAGTATGCCTTCGAGAAGGGCCGGGTAGTTGGTATCAGCTCTCGACTGACTCCTGAAGATTATTATGGCAGTGCTGTGATGTCTGCATCTAGCTCGAGAGGAGCTCGTGCATCTTCTTCTTCTATACAGTATGAGGAACAGTTGAGATCTTAGAATGCACTGAGAGAGAGTCTCCGACAGAAGCAGGAGCAGATGTGTCAGCAGCAGCAGCAGCATGAGGAGGAGCGTCGACACCAGCAGCAGCTGTACGAGGAGCAGATTAGTCAGTGGCAGCAGCAGCATCAGGAGCAGATGGAGTAAATGCACTGACTCACTCATGCTTTAGGGATAGAGTTTCCTTCACCAGCATCTGTAGATCCCCCCTCCCCCTCCCCCCTCCTTCAGATTAGAGTTTGTTTTTATGTCATAAAGTTTGTTAAATCAAAATATGAATTTTTTTCTATTCGTAGTTTCTGTCTCATTATAAAATATTAATAATATTATATTTTGAAATAACAAAATTAATATGAATAATAATATTATTTATATTTTATAATAATAAATTTTATATATATATTAAAATTTTATAATATTAAAATTTATTTATATTTTTTTGTAATATTAGAATTATTTTAATATTTGAATGTAAAATAATTCTATTATTTTTATATTAATTAAAATAACTTATTAATATTTTTTTATTTATGAATTATAACTCTAATATTATTATATTAATTAATATCATTTATTAATATTCTATTATTTTTTTATTTTTGAATTATAGTTCTATTATTATTATATTAATTAAAATAATTTATTATTTTTATTTGTGAATTATAATTCTATTATTATATTAATTAAAATCATTTATTAATATTTTTTTTATTTTTGAATTATAATTGGATTACTATTATATTAATTGAAATAATTTATTAATAATTTTTTTTCTTCTTTTTTTTAGTATTTGCGACGGGATACTATGCCCGTCACAAATAGTATTATTATTATATTGATTAAAATAATTTATTAATTTTTTTAATTTTTTTTAAAAACGTATTTGTGACGGGCCCGTCACAAATACAATTTCAAAAAGTTTTCAAAAATATATGGACTAATATTTGCGACGGGAATAATCGTCGTCGCAAATAATACCTTTAGTGACGGGCACGTCACAAATAATTGCTATTGCAACGCTGTTTTCCGCGACGGTCTATTTGCGACCGGACCCCGTCGCAAAAGCCTATTAGCGACAGGATCCCGATGCAAATGACCCGTCACCAATGCCATTATTTCCAGTAGTGTAATTTTTACCGGAAAATTAGAATTTCTATGAAAATTATGAAAAATTAACCATTGGGAAATATGGACGTTATGATTCCAAAAATAATATTCATTTAATATAAATAATTTTTTAAATATGGGTAATTTCACAATTAAAATAATAATTGATATTTATTGGGAAATGATGGGATTTTTTACAATAAAAATAATTTATAATGTTTTTATGAGAATAAAATATGAACATTATCCTATTGAAAATATAATATAAATATTCAAATTGTTATCATATTAATATGTATCCCTTTAAGGCACTATCAAACACTCTAAGGGTAAGGAGTGTAATAGTGATACTTTCATGGGGTGGTTCGACATATATGGTTTGGTTCATGATCTTGATGAGCTTTAACTTCTCTGATAAATGGTTTCGATTATGCATATGTAATTGGATATCATCTTGGTATTGGTCAACTGAAAATACCAGAGAATATATCTTCCTATGGTGCTCTGAAAAATGGCCTCCATAGGGCATGATCCGACTGGTTGAGGTCATCACTTCTTTTGTCTATGTATGATGGATTTGTTAAAACCCAATAGTTATTCTAATCCCATGATCATTTTTTATGGATATATTATCATTGATAATACTTAATGGTCTATTAAACCTTATAGTATATAATAAAAACAAATAAGGTCATGCGTATTCTTTAACGATAATACACAATAAAACATTTAATTTAAATCAAAAGGGGAATTTTATTTATAAATATTCGAGTCATTAAAATCTTCTCCCCTTTGTAAATTTCTATATTGAAATTTTATTTTCCAAAAAAAAGATGATAGACACTCAATTTCGTAACCACTATTAGTTCCCACATCTCTTCTTCAAACATGTCATTTCTCCATAGCACTTTGACAAGGTAAATTTTATTATTTCATAGAACATTTATTCTATGATCTATGATTTTTATCAGGTGTTCATCATAGGAAAGATCATTATCCCATGGTACCACTTATGAATTGAGTACATGTGTAGGGTCTAGTATGTACATCCCTGATAAGGATAAATTGACTATATCATGTACTTTAGGTAACTTTGGTGTGAGTCATAATTTATAGGCCACCAATCTAATGCGATCACATATCTCAAAGGGAGTGATGCATCTTGGACTATGATTTCCCCTTCTCCTAATTCTCGTGACTTTCATCCAAATAGATATATAGAAGAATACAATGTCTCAAACATCAAATTTTTATTCTCATCGATGACTTTCAGAATATATATTTTTCCATGTCTAATAATCCTTGATGTATTGTTAAATGGTCTTAACGTTTTCCTTCTTTTAATTGACTATTTTTGGACCAATAAATTTTCATTAACCAAATTCATCCCATCTTCCAGGTGTTATTTACCTTTTCCCATAAAGTTCTTCATGGAGACCCATTTCAATGCTTGAGTGGAATCTTTTATTATACAACAACTTGAATAAAGGAATATTTTGATCCTGTCATCCTTTGATGTCAATTGGAATGATCTGAACATGTCCTCAAGGGTTTGGATAGTCTGATATTATTAGAAATCAAATTGGGTATGAACATACATGCTAAAGATCAACATAGTATTCAGAAAATATTGGTGACTCTTCGCAGTCGTGGAGATAAATATTGGTTATCCATCAGATATAATTGATAAAGGTCTTTCATACAACATCACCACTTATCTAATGTATATCCCTTAATATTTGTTGAGTGATAATTCATCACGAATTACAATGAAGTTTATGTATTTATAAGATGATCCACCACAACTCATATATAATTAATCTCTTTTGATATCTTTATAATACCTGCAAAAAATTCCATGGGAATGTTTTCCAATTTCCTTGTAGATATGGGTATTGGTTTCATCATCCCCTTGGATTTCTTCCTTTACACTTTCAGTTGCTATAATACATGATATATTGATGTATATTCCATGATCTCTTTATTCATATTCTCCCTCCAATAGTTATATTAAGGATATAGATAATTATTTTTTCTTCTAGGATGGTTAGAGAAGGTCTAACAATGTGAATAATCCAACAACTCCTTTAACTCAGAATTTTATTGTACACATAGTCATGATCTAAATATTACAACTCCTTTTTCATTAAAATTTTAAATTGAGGAATACATTTTGGTATAGATTCCACATTCATCTTGATTCTCACATCATCTCTTTGAGAATTATTTATCCTCACTACAAGGGATGGTTGACCAGTAGCATTTGATAGAACTAATGATGTTCATTCCTTTATGATTCCCTTGTCCATCCATTTCATATATAAGAAGTTATGATCCTTATCAAATCTCATCAATGATAGAATTTTTTAATCCTTTCTACTTAGATATTCTTAAACATTATTCACATTCCTTGGGTGGTAGTTAATTGAGAAATCATAGTCCTTGGTCATCTTAACCATCTTCCTTGGTTCATATTCAATTCTTTATGTGTGAATATATACTTGAGTCTTTTCTAATCCATATGTATTTCACAAATATACCAAAAAAGTTAATGAAACCATATTTTTAAATTTAATGTCACTAAAACCAACTATAGAGTAAGCATTGGGTAGTTCTATTCATGAACATTCTACTACCTTGAAGAATAGCCGACGACTTTGTTATATGAATCAATACAAAAACTAAGCCCTTATTCAATTTTTTTTGAATACCACAAAAATTTATCTACTTATTGGAATTGTGAGTACATGTTAAATGATAATAATCTTTATCAACTCATTGATGATCCACTAACATTAATAATTATAATTAAACATCAATCCCTTCTTATCTATCTTGGTTATATGGTTTTATAGTCATGAGAAATTTCTATTAAATTTAGGATTGCCCCAAGCTAATCCAAGGAATCTATGAATATATGCCACATATGTTGGCCTTGGATATACTTAAATTCCTACCTTTTTAAGGATCAAAATATATCCCATTTCTTGTGATGATATTCCCTAAGAAAGAGACTTATTTCAACTAGAATTCTCATATTCTATACTAGTCATAAATATATTCATTTCTTAATGTATTTAGCATAGTTCTCATATTATCATCAAGATTCGTTTTACTTTTTTGGTATATTCTAATATCATATATAAATACTATAATACATTATTCAAGGTAATCCCCAAAAAAACTATTCATCTAATCCATGATTATTGTTGGGGTATTATTTAGTTTTATTATAATTACCATAAATACATAGTTCATGTACCTTGTATAAAATTTACTCTTGGGGATGTCCTACTTCTTTACCCTAACTTCGTAATATCCCTACTGCATATCCAATGTGGAGAAGTATTGTACTCCATTTAGAAAATATGAAAATTCATATATCTGAGGAAGTGGATACATTTTCTTTATCATGATCTTTTTAATCTCATGATAATCAATGAAAAGGCACATTGACCCATCCTTCTACTTGACATAGAGAACTTGTGCACACCATAGTGAAGCACCTAGGAAGAAAAAACCCTTTATCCATATTATCTTGTAGTTATTTATTCAACTCCTCAATTTCCACATCATCCATTCCTTATAGAGTCTTTTATAATTTTAAAACCCCTGGTATATTCTCTATTAAAAACTAAACAAATCAGTTAGGAGGAATATTACGAAATTGCCAAGGAAATACATCATAATATTCCCCCATAATGGGCATGTATTCAAGCATGGTTCATTATTTATAATAAATTATTTGTGGTAGATATTATTTCTCATAAGGAAATAATATCCATTATCGATATGTGTAACAAACATTCTCCATCTATCACTTGTAAAAAGTCAAGGATGATTCATGATTAAAATAGTGATTTCCATCTGGTGGAAATTTTTGTCAGCTCTGTATTGGGAAAGAAAATCCATGACAAAAATTACATCAAATTCAAACAAAGGGAGTATTAAAAGTATATCTAATAATTTAATTCCACAAATTATGATAGAATATTAGTTATGTACTTCAGATGAAAAAATTTCCTCAATTTTAGTTTTCACTGATAACACTACTTCCATGATTTATGGTGGTGTTTAAATTGATCTAATAAAATTTCATGGTAAGAAAGAATGCATATAACAAAAAATTGGAAATTTATTTATATATTATTGAATGAATATCCATTGTACTTATCACCATTTCATTTTTGGGATCCACCTTAGCGATTTTGGTAGAAAATTATCTCCTTTACTTACTTGAAGGTTGTTTGTTCTCTCTGAAAACTTGTGGCATAGTGCATTGTTTTGAAAAGTATCATGGTTCCTTACATTCGAACCACCCCATGTTGTATGATCTATACATTACTAGGTTTCTTGGAAGTCACTCTGCACCCAGAAAACAGGCGGCAGAATGGGATTTCGAGACATCCAAATCTTTAATAATGCCCTTTTGGCTAAACCAGGCTAGCACCTCATTACTCATCCATCCTCTCTTGTGTGTGGATTCTTCGTGAAAAATACTTTCCCCACTCGTATTTCTAGAACTCCTCCCTTAGCCCCTGCCCCATTTCTCTATGGAGAAGCCTTTGGGGATCACAAAATTTTCTTCTTAAAGGGCTGGGCTATAGGGTCGGAGATGGTATGAAAATTAATTTTTGGACTGATCCATGCCTGATTGATGAACAATGATACATGGTAAAGAAGGATAATCCTAAAGGAAACATGAGAAATGTGGAAATAACAAAAAATTTTGTATTATAAACATTTTTAAAGGATAAATACTAAGAAATTATTAGGTAAAAGTCACATAAATGAATCAGTTTCACTCCATATCCCAATGTGAAGGATCATGAGACAATATATTTCCCAATACATAGAAGAACTATATAATTTTGGGCACACCATTCACATTAATTTCATTCTCATTCATATCTGTGATGTATAGATCATACAACATGGATTCATTCAGCATCATATATTATGACATATTTAAGGAGTGTATAATGAATACATTTTAGTCCCAATTCAATTTAGTATTAGTGTATAAAGGTAAACACCATTGATAGTTAACGGGTATGTTATTCACTACACAATTCTTTTAGCATGGAAAATCGTAGTGAAATTTTAGTAGCCTTTGACAAATATTAAATGGTTGATGAGATATAAAATGGTCTCTCATAATTTTGACATAAAATAATAATTAATAAGAACATGTAAAGACATATACCAAAATTAGTAATTAAAAAGAAGAGGCATAAGATAATAAAAAACCTTTAATAAATGATGAATGAGAGAATCCCTTACCTTGATAGTGTGAATCAAAATTCATGGGAGGTGCCCCAGAAAAGATTGGGGTCACTATGGTAAGACTATATCTAGGGGAGGAATGATTTATTGTGTTCTAGAAGGTTTTTTTATTATGATAAATTGGATCTTGGAGTGTATTATATAGTAAATGGGTTTTGAATTATTTATTATTTCACAAATTTTTGTTTTGAAATCTATATAATGAAATAACCAAAACCAAAAACCATTCAAAATTTTCATAATATGGTTCCTACTAAAGGAGGGTTGTTTTCATTTTTTATATGTTAAGGGTCTGAACATAATAAAATATCACCCTTGAAAATGTGGATGTGATTCATACTCTTAAAAAAATGATTTTAAAACATTAAAATATACTATAGAATTTCGAGGATTGATAATGGATTTATAAAATTAATAAACTAAATGAAAATTTGCATAGTTTTAAAGTTAATATATATATATATATATATATGGTTATTTATAACTTTTATAATATTTATTACATCGTTTTTTATTCATTATGATGTTATAATACACACCATATATTAATACATAATTTCATTTTTACCTGTAATTTTATTATCTTATAAAATTATTAAAACATCATCGTTGGATAATTTTGATGTTTTGATTTATTAAATAAAATATTCATTTTATATAAATAATTTTCTGAATGTTTTTTTCACGATTAAAATAAGAATCGCTATTTATTTAAAAATTATTTTTTCTAACAGTCACAGTTTCTGATCCCTTATAAAAAATTCAGTTCACTTCATAAAAAATATATGATCATTTATATTTTATAAAAAAAATATAATAATATTAATTTATTAAAATACTATTTATTTAAATAATTTATTAATTCATGAAAATATTAATCTTAATTCAAATTTAATATTAAATAAAAATACAATTTTTATTTTATTATATAAAATCCAAATCGTTTATAAAGTAAGTATAATAATAAAATATTAATATTATTCTTTTAGAAATACAATATAAATATTCATATTAATTTGGTCTTGATGCATATCCCTTTAATACACTAGAAAACTCCCTAAGGGTTTGGTGTGTGTTGATGATACTTTCATGGGGCGGTTCGGCGTACATGGGTTGGGTCATGATCTTGATGAGCTTGAAATTCTCCCTTCCACTATTTTTCTCGTGCTTAAGTTGTTGGAACTCAAATTCATTTTAGTCATGGGAAAATTATAGTGATACTATTTTCCTCTGAATCTTTAATAAATGGGCTCTATAGGGTACAATCCTTCTAGTTGAGTCTATCACTTCCTTTATCTATGTCAATTACATCTATTAAAACCCTATATTTATACTAATTATATTTTCACTATTCAGTGGATATATTATCCACTTATGTGATGCTTAATGGCCTTTTAAAATTGATAGTATGTAATAAAAAAATAATTAGGTGTCTTTTATTCCCATAATATATAATCTGAAATTTAATTTAAGTCATATTTGAAATTATATTTATAAATTTTTTGGTTGTTAAGATCGATTTCATGGAGTCTTTGATATGTGGAAAAATTATGCTATTTGAGTGATGAGATACATGGTTCAACTATGTGAGCCATCAACTATGTGGATTGATCAACTCTGTAGATGGGTTACGTGGATAATTTTGGTACATGGGGAATTAGGATACATGTAAAATTATAATATATAGGGAAATCATCTGTGTAGATATTTTTTCTACATGGAGAGATCAAATACATGAGATATCAGATACTTTGAAGTAGCTATGTTGGGAACTCATCTATGTAGTGCTTCCAACTATGTGAATTCACCAACATAGATATTTCCAAAAAATTTGAAAACCCACCCTGTGGGTCATCCAATAGTGCAAATCAAGGGACTCCATTGGCCAATTCTGTATGGATAATTATAACCTTGATTTTTTTGGGATATTTGAGGATGAAATTTTTTTCTGATTTATAGAGTTTAATGAAATCATCAAAAGTTGGAATTAAATATTTTTCAATCGTGAAAAAAATTATCATTAGGTAATTGTAAACTAAAAAAAGAAGGTCTATCCATTTCTTCATTCTTGGTTTCACTATCTCATGTCTATAAACTCCATAACCCATCCTTTGGAGTCATGGATACTTTCTTCTAGTGGCTCTAGTTCTGAAGCATCAGTCCCATTTTTTGTGTGCGCCCTGTTTTTGGAACAACAAGTCATGTGGATGTTATTTCCTCTAGGTAGGTGATTTTCTTCTTCTAATATTTATTAATATTTAATTGTAATGCCAGAATGGTTTATTCCCTAGGCTGGAAATATAATTTACTAAATTATTATTGATCTAGATTAATATTGAATTGGATGTATTGATCACTTGTTTTTTCACTCTACCGTGACAACGATTTGACTCTTGATTTACTAGATAGTGTGAATTCTATGTTATAATTGTTACTATTTCCTTTTATTATTTGGATTATAATTTTATTCTTGATGTAAATCGGTAAATAACATAAATTCAGAATTCATTGATAATTATTTGGATGGATAATAAAGAGGTTTCTTTAATGAATCCATTATTTGTTGTAATTTGATCATTATCAAATTGATATTGATTTCCTGTTCATGTTAATATTTAGTTTCTCTATGATAATGGAATTTTATAATGAGTGTGAGTCATGTTGATTATTATACATTAAAATAATTAAATTCATGTTTTCTAATACTAACTACATAATTGTTTTTGAAACTTGAATATATTATTAGAAGCATATTTAAATTTTTTGTTTAATTAATTTAGAATCTTATTATAGATTCATGCCTAAGGTTTTAATAGTTGGAACTTGTGAATAATAAATTGATTATTTTGAGTTAAAAAAACTATTTTTGTTATAAATATAATTTCTAGGGAAATATTTTAACTTCTTCTTGAGATGGATTAGTTCTTTGAGTTTGGAGTCTTGATAGCTCATATATGTATGAATGATGAATGCCTCATTTTAGGGAAAATATTTTCCCATTGGTTGTGCTTGTTTGATTCCTACAACTTGTTTGATGTAATGTGGATGTGAGCTTCCTTATGTCATGTGATATAGGTATGGGAGGCCAGTATGTGATATGATCATTGGATTGATGTGCCTGAAATAGATAATGTGAAATGTACATAGGGAGGCACATATGATGTGCCTTAAGTTTATTCCTCTTATATAAATATACATTGGGATATACAAGTGGGTTTTAAATATATCACCAATGTTTAAGAAACATGTGGAATATGGGCTTCACTATAGATGTGATTTTTAGATGTAGGATGCCCCCTTAAGAATTGTTTTAATTGCCGATGGATAGTTTTCTTATTTTATTTTCATTCCTTTCTCCACTGCTTGATGTGGCTAAATGAACATGGTTACATGTTTTCACTTAGTGGTAGATTATGATGATTTTACTAGAATACCTTTATAATGGATTTATGTTAACAATTATTAATAAATTACTTATCCCATGGCGTTAATGTTAATGAAATGAAAATACTAAAAATATATAAACCTTGAGAGATTGTGGTCTCATGTTTGATTTGGCCCAAAGGGAATGGGCATTAATATGGATATTAATGTAATATAATTTGGTATAATTTTAATGAATAAAAAATTAATTAATGGAAATAAATGATAAAAAATGAAAGATGTAATTAATGTATCTCTATTAAATATGTGTGTACCTATTGGATTTTTTTGTCTTAGTATTGGTAGTCAAGGGTTTGAGTGATATTATCTACATTTGAGTTTATAACTAGGTTAACTCATGGTGTATTTTTTATATATATTATATCTTTGATAATATTTGATTTCATACGCTTCCCCACCCATGTCGGTTAGGGAGACTGACACCCAGATTACTATGGGAGGGTTTTCTCCCACAAAATCCTTGTGGGATAATGGATGGATAACTTTCCCCTCGGGCCATTCTTTCTTCTCTTGGTAGTTTATTCTAATGTTTTAAAGGGTAGTTAGTATTCCCATATATATTTGTATAGTGTTATTATGTGTTGTAGTTATTATACTCACAATTATTCCTGGATATAGTATCAAAAGGATTATTTTAGGTTTTTTGTGTATATATTGTGATGGCCTGGAGAACCTTACTTGGTGTATGGGCTGTATTGGCTTGAGGTATAATACTTGATGTATGATTCATGTCATAGTGGTGGTGGTGGTTTCCTAAAACTACTCAATTACTATGTTAGTATTTTTATATGGGAGGATGTGAGGATGTGATTAATGAGGTGCATGTTGTGATTCTTTTCCAATGGGTCTTTGGGATGGCTTATTTTGGAGGTAGATTGCTCAGGACATGCGGCATTGGGGCATAACAGAAAACTAGAGTAGAATGGGGAGAGGGGTTCCCATGATTTTTCATTACTATATTATATGACCACTTTTTTTATACTTGTTGATAGTTATCCATGTTGAGGTTGGGAACTTAGTATACATATTTCCAAGACAGGTTAATTTCACTATTATTCACTGTGCTTTTGCAATCATTATTTATCATTTTCATGAGAAGCTCTGGGGAGTATCTTTCTTAAAATAATGATATGATCATCCATTATATATATAAAATATTTTTCATTTCAATCGAATCAGGTGAGAGATTGGGTTGGATATTACTAGCATGTGGTTTTGTAGGATCTTTTTGGTCTTTATGGTCACTTAAATCTTTACCTTTTGGTACTTGTAATTTTCCTTTAACTTTTTAAAGTGCTATATGATATTGCATGTTTGTATTTGTAATTTATATATATATATATATCTAGGAATTTTTTTTGGTGTGTCATTATTGTATCTCTCTTTTTGTTTTTATATTAGAGGGAAATGACTCTCAACAATTTTCTTATTATACCCTTGGGGATAGTCTCAATCTTAGGGCCTACTGTAGGCAGGACTCTGGTAGTTACCATATTATATCCGTTGTTACTAGCCCAAGAGGGGTACACATTAAGGGGAGAGAGTCATGAAACCACAAATTTATCTTCATGTTATAGTAGTCACGTGTCATATTTTAAGATCACTAAATGGGTCAATCATATATAAATTAAATAAAATATTAAATTAATATAATTAATACTATAATAATACAAAATTGGTCTTAATATTCCCTTGAAGCCCTTACTTTGTATACCCTATCATATTATCATCAGTATTATCCACCTATTATATAAGCTCACTAACATCATTTTCATGCTATATCAAATCTACACCTATACATGATGAGTGGATGCATGGTGTTTGTATAATGACATGATAATATCTCACTAATTGGTCTAAACAACAACCCATATTTTAATATGAATACATATATATGTACATAATGGAATTCAAAAAAGTTCATTGATTTTTTAATAAAATTATTAATAAAGTCAATCCACCTAGTTCTTAACAAGATATCATATTACATGACCATATCTACTTAAACATATTCAAAAATATATGATGGTATTAATATATATCTTAATATGTTTTCCCCTCTATATTATAGTCTGATAGGGAATAACAAGTATCATATTATAAAAACATGCATCCCAATGGATTTAATTTTTTTTGATAGATGGAAAAAGATATTCATTTTTTACCATGTTAATTCATAGTGGAGTGACATAGTCATTTTAAAATATCCCCATTATAAACAAGGAACTATGTAATCAAACAACATAAAATATTTAAATAACCCGTGATTGGTTGGTATAACATAACAAGGTTATTAATTAAACCCAAAGCCTATAAAAAAACATAGTCATTCCAATATCTTATCATGATATTATAGTATGGAATATACATTTCTTCTCATGTTATTTTTTCATTTTTATATTGTATCAATCTATCATGATATAAATGATAATTAATTATTATATATTATTTTTAACATTTTGTTATAATTATATTAATATATATCAATTTTTAATATAGTGTTCTTAATTTAACAAATATTTTTTAATGTAAATTCTTATTTAAATATATATATATTTTTTGTGATTTCACTATTTAGTTCTAAATTTGATATTAATTTTATTGAATTTTTATTTTTTATTACTTTTTTAAAACATTTTTATAATAAAATATACGTTAAATTAATATTTTAAATATAAAAATGAATTTCAAAAGTTTAATATCTTGATATACTCAATATAAAAATTCATTTTATTCAATACATTTTAATTTATTGAAATGTTATTAAAATTTGTGTGGTTAGTAAATAGATATATTAGGTAGTTTTTACGATCTTTCATAATATAGTTATATAATTAATCCACACAATGAAAACATTTTTTAAATAAAAAATCGTGTCATATTTATAAATAATTAACATCATCATAATGCATCTATAGTTTTTTTTTCATTTCTACATGATGTATAAAATATATGTTACACAATACAGTACTAGCACTCTATTTATCCCCAAAAACAAATACAACTAAATGAATAATTAAACATACTATTTTTCTTTAAATATTTTAATAATAATCTATGTTATCAAAACTAAGAGCTTCATATCATTTTAAATAATATATTCTTGTTTATTTTATATCCAAACTATTGTGAACAATTAATAAGAGAATTCAAAAAAAATATTTCTAAATGTATTACATAAGAATCGGAGGGGGATTTTATCAGAAGGTGAATATAATGGATTGACATTTAATCATTGATAAGAACCTATGGTTAAAATTATATAAAGGATATTTTTTACTTACTATAATTTTCCTTGGAATGAATGAGTAGTTTAGAAAAGTGTGGAATTATTTTATAGAAAAAAGAGGTTTAGTTTTACTAAAGTGTACAAACACTATTTTATAATTCCTGAATAGGTTTTTTGGGTCACAGTACAGTTAATATGATATTTGTAGTTGATCCCTTGGAATATATTACGATTTATTATCTAAGAGCTCATTAAAAATTCAAAATTTTCATCTATAGATTTACAATAGTTAATTATATATTGTCTTTGAATTATATATTATTTAATAATTATAATTAAAATTATATTCTCTTTTTTATTCTACATATTTCATATAGTAGTATATATTTCATGCTTACAATAGAATTGGAAAATTAAATTCAATGAATAGTAATTTTTTTTTCTTCGATATAAACTCTTATTTTGATAGTGTAGTATATATATAAATTATTAATATTCCAATTTTGAATTCATAATCGAATGATTAATCAATTATAAATTAAAAAAAATTATCGTTTAATGATATTACACTCAAGGATTATTGGAAAGAAAGATTCCAAATTTATATTTAGTCAATTAGTTAACAATACATGGGTATAAAGATTAACAATGAATGTTTATCCCTATTTTAGTTTGAGTAGTGTTTGGTTATTTTAAATATTATTAATTTAACATAATGATATTTTCTCCATGAATTTTCTAAGGAATCTATGCTTTTCTTTATAATTTAGAGTTCAATTATTATTTGGAATACTATAGTTTATATTCTTACATAAAAACACCACCCCAACCATTATATATAGAAATATACAAAATGTTAATAGATACATAGTACTTGTGACAAGAATAACCAAATATAAAACTAATGATATATTATAAAGGCCTAAATGTTAATTGTGTTTAAAAAATTTCTTGAACATATGGGACACCATTATTCAAATTATTCTTAAGGATGGTTTCAACTTGGTATTGTCTAAATATATTAACAAAAATAAAAAATGATTATATATATATATATATATTCATAGGTATATATTTGTTGAAAATCAAAAAAATACTAAAATTTATTATTTTAAATATATATATTGATGAGTTGATATAACTTAATTTTTTCAAACAACTGATTATATATTATTTTGTTGTAGTTCTTATTATTGTTTTTTATTATTATTACATATTTTTTATTCAATTTATTATTTGTTTACAATGATAATCTTTTATCATAATAGATAATTCATTTTATGAACCATTTAAATTACAACCCATATAGGTTCCCTTATACATGAACCATACCAAAGAATGGTATACCTCAAATCTTCTTCTAATAGGATAGAGATCGCCAAATAGTAGCATTGGTCGAATAAAATCTCATGGGTTAGAGTATTCCCTCACTACCATAATTAAAAAAACATGTAAATAACATAAACATCCATTAAAAAATATAAATATAAATGTATAGAATATAGAATCATATAATTATTAAAATCATGCTAAATAACAATTCCATGTTATAACTAATGAATATAATATCTTCTAATTTTGTGAAACTTCTCAAAAAAGATCACCCCATTGGTAGATCTTATACATCATATATATATAAGATGAAAAATAAAATTAATAAATGGGGTCCTACAACTAGTCATTGTTCTTCTCATAGAACTATTTATACATCCCTTCAAATCTACTCCACCTAACTTAACTCTATTGTGTCTATTTCCCTATATACATGTCAAACATATGTTTTATGTTTCCAATAAGGTGTTTGTGAGGAATTTTATAATGAAAATCAGTAAGATACTACCAAAAATACCCTAATATTAAACATTATATATGTTTCTACATGTACATTATTAAATGAAATCGTTAACACACAAAACATATTAATGAATTGATTTATATTATTCTAAACATGTTACCATGAAACTCAACCATACCATCTTTAGAAAATGATGGTTTTCGGGGGAACATCTATTTATAATTTATAGGTGGAATGAATTTCCAAATTTTTAGTGGTACCAACTTGATCTTGGTTAGTTTATGATATAAATATATGGTTTTTTTATAATATATCAATGGAGTTTCAAACCCAAATAATATTCATTGGTAACATAGGTAGTTATAGAGAATATACAAAGATCAATTAATTTTGACTAGTAACTATAAATTCACCCAATATGTGGAATTACATATAAAACCATTACATCGAAAATATCTAGTTGTAGGATTGAAATGTTGATTGATTTTCAAAAAAAATACATATCTAGTAATAATATATTAGGTTATTTTCAATAAAAACTCCCAGTTCATGGAATAATATATCACATTAAGAGCTAGAAAATTCCCCATTCAGAGAATAGTAAATTGAAAAACTAAATAGAAACACATCTATTATAAAAATTATTTATCTAATATACTATCTTGAAGAATTTTCCACACAACATAATAGTGAATATAATCAATAAATAACAACAAACATAGTCCAAGGAATCGCACATTTGACTATGGGTGGGGAAAAGTATCATTCTAGGGAATCCTTTCAACATCAAAAGTGGAATTTTCTTGTCCATCACTCAGTAGAATCCCACATAGTAGTTTTTTCACCATCATATATCCCTCAGGTATGTTATGAATCATAGAAGCAAAAATAAAATAATAATTACCATTTTACACACTATCAAGGATGAATCCATATTAGATAATAACCCTTATATAATAAAATATAACATGTCCTTAAAAATGTGTCTTGACATATTAACTGTCTATAATAATTGATTAAATTGATTCTATTAATTATTAAAATAAAATCATCGTAGAAATCATAAATTTGAGACTCTTCCCTAAGACATCAAAAATAACCTCCATAACAATGCAATCCCTTCAGTAGTAAATCACATTCCTCATGAATAAGGTCAAATTATACCCCCATCATCAATCAATGCATAATAAATAACCCTGGATATGTCATAATTGATAGATACACCACACCACACTTCATTTATACCATTCAACCAAAATATTCATCATATTTCCCCTATTAGTTATTGACATAACTATTTTAACTCATTTTTTATACCTCTCAATATAAAGATTGTAACCTCAGTAGCGAGGATCAGGGGCCTTATTTTATTATAATGGAATGAGATACAATGAATAAAATAAAAAAGGAAAGAATAGTTTATAAGTATTGGTAAAATTGGTACATTATTTAATATTACAGTACATTTTAAAATATAAAATATAGAATAATGAATCCTTTGAGAATTCCATTATTCTACTAGCTTAACCCTGCGTATCAGTCATAATAAACTTCTTAGCATTATGGGGAAAAATAAAACATAAAAAAGGGTGAGATCATATACTCATTAATAGTATAAATACAATTGAATCAATCATAAATAATAACAAATAATTATAGAGATGATAACAACTAAAAGGCATGTCATTTAATCAATGACTTGAGCATAATATTGCATGGATAAAATTTTATCAAATATTGACATATAAATAATTACATGACAATGAAACATAATCATATATATTATACTAGTAAAATAATCACATTAAATATCAATAAATAATATCATAATGAGGTAATTCATAATTTCAAACATCATAAACATACTTTCAAGGCTTAGGCCAAGACACAATACCTAAAAGAATAAGTCCTCATGCAATAACAAAACTAGTTTCTCTGATAAGACCTACCGATGTATGAATAGTATATAGATGGCCCTCGTTATCTCATACTAAATCCAATGCATTTCTCATATGAAATGGGTGAAACACAATCAACATGTACATTCATATTGTAACTACCACATGAAATTTTAATAACATTCCCCAAACAATAATCATAATTGTAAACCATCTGGCGTAATGTGATGAATGGTATCAAAATAGCACATAAATTATCCAAAAGATCACAAAAAATTAAATAGAATATGTTATATAATTTAAAATGTGATCAAACTCAATTAAAAATAATATCCAACAAAGGGTGATGACATAAATGAAAATACACTAATTAAATCGTTGATAAATTCTTCAGAGATATGCATTTTACATAGAAATCATTTATTTCAACTGCTTTTTAATTATAAATAAAACTTTTTCATTGAAAAATCCTTTTAAATAGTTATGTATTCCTCAAAACATTAGGTTTTTATGAAATTGGGAAGATATTAAAATTTCAAATAAGCTTAAAGATAAAAGTCCTTTTAAATTTTGGAAAAGAAACATTCATGTGAGTTTTTTTAAAAAAGTGTGATCTTTAACAACATGAATAGATTATGCCTATCAGCTATAAATCCATAGAAAATAACTGTAAATAAAAAATAATATAATAAAAAATAATTTCACACATAATCATATCATGAAATAATCAATGGTGTCCATGTTTAACCCAAAGAATGGAAATTCGTATAAAATTTACCTTACCAATTTATAATGAGTCGAACTGTGTGCCTAATAAAATTAAAGATCATAAAATGAAACATTTAACTACATAAAGATAAATATATTCATGATATGATAGATTAAATTTGATTATTAATACAACAAATAGGAAATAATGGTTTAATATGGAATGTATCTCACATAAGTAAAAGTGAGATGAGAACCCCATACCTTAGGTTAGATTTCCTCTGTATGTGTATAAACTTGTTATATTGTGGTATTAAAAATATTATTAACTTATAAAAATAATATTAATATTTATTATATCATATACTATCTCATCATATCAATTTACTAATCATTTATTAAGAATATTTTTTTATTTCACAATTTTGGGTGTTAATTGCATTGTTTCTCATGCTTATCTTGTCATTAAAGTAATGGTTCAATTTCATAGGGTGTAGCAACAAAATCTAAATAATAAAATTAATGTAAAAAATAGTATATTTAATCATTAAAAATATTTTTATAACTATGCTATAAATTTTAACATTGTAATTGATTCACATCGCTTCGTGGTGGTGGTAAACTGTACATTTGTAAAAGCCATGATATCATTTATAAATGGTTGAAAGTGTAAGGAATTGGATGTTATATTAATTTTATAAAATAAATATCATTTCATAATTACCTTATATATCGATTATTTTATAGTTATAACCATCCAAGTAATTTGGTGTTTAAAACCAAATTACACCATCATGTGGAAGCGGTATGTAATACATACACACGTGCAGTGCTTTTGTTTTTTATAGGATGGATAAAAGGTAAAAAATGGTTCTTTAAAAATTATAAAAAAATATATGTACATATATAATAATTTAGTTATTATTATTTAATGAGAAAAACAAATGAATTTTAAGTATAAGAAGAAATTAATTTGAATGTGTAGGTAAAAAATGATTACCTCTTCTTTAGGGGACTCCTTTCAGATCTCTTCTTATTGGAACTAGATATGATATTTTGGGGAAAAGAAGACCTCCAAAAAATTTATAAGGTTGTTATGAGGATAAATTTATAGGTTTTTCTTGATGTAGAAGTCTCATGGTGGGAAAATTAATTTACGGAAGGAGTTCCCTTTTATAATAGAGTTGAGGGGTACCCTCAAAAAACAAAAAATATTAAATTGTAAAGAATTTATTTTCTTTAAAAATACAGAAAAATATACATGTATTCAAATATTAGATTATATATGTTTGTAATATTTTAATAAAATAAAACTTTTTCATTACATGGTTTTATTTCAAAACATATCATTTTGGATGACCATAGTTAGCCAATTTTAATTTTAATTATGGTAAAAAATTATTTAATATTTAACTTGTAATTTTATGTAAATAATGTAATTTGGAACATAGATGATTAGTTTACGAAATTCTACACCAAATGATAAAAAAAATTATTTTTAAAATATTTTGTACGATATTTAAATAATTTAATACAATATTATTTTCATAAAAATCATTAGTGTCAATTTTGAAATTATTCATTACTTTAGCCTATAGAAAAACTATACAGTAAGATAATATCAAACCAAAACATTTATTAGACCCTTAATATGTCATAATAATAACAATAATTTGTGGATTACCATCTTTAATTCAAATTATATTTATTAAAAAAAATTATTATCATTTATTTTGTTGATTCATTAATAAAATAATTACTGCATCATCATTGTATAATTAATTAAGGTAGTTACTTCTTCCCAAAAATTTGAAAACCCAATGAAATATATAATTATTTTTAATATAATAAAAATATCTATTAAAAGATATATACTCAAAAAAACCATTTTAAAAATTAAATATTAATTAAAATTTGAATGGGACATCTTGGTCTTTTCATTAAATAAAATATTATAACTATCAAAACCTCCTCAAAATGGTCCCTAAAAATCAGAACTAAATTTATATAATGAAAATAAGTTTATTAAGTTAAAAATAGAAATTTATATTTTTTTATAACCACCATTTTTCCAATGTATGAACATATAATATGTTTAAGATATGAAAAGTGACATCTTCAGATTTTATTTAATTTAAATAACATCAAAACCATTTTTCATGACAACTTTCCATTAAATAACTCAAATTTGAACCTTACATATTATGGTTAGAAAATAAATCATCTATTAAAATTTACAAAAAATTAAATTGTTGGCATAAAAATATTTGTTTTATAAAAAACACCTGATTTATATTCATTTGGTTTTTTTATTTTCATTTCTATGTAATTGGTACACAATGTACTCATTTTATAAATATTTGTAAGATATATTTCAATAATTTACTTAATCTTATTCAATCAAACCATTCCAATGGCTAGGTTAGAATTTTTATAATTAAATAATGACATTTAATTATTTGTTTAAGCTTAATGTTACATATAATATAATCTATTTAAGAAGTAAAATTTAAAAAGAGGCATATCATATAATCTAGATGTGTTTAATTCCCCCTAATTAAAAATAATTAATCCCTAAAATATAACCTTATGATTGGTAATCATTAATTTTTCATTTTCAAATACCATTTTATAAATCCTGCATCACCAACGAGGTTAATAAAACTTCTTCTTAATTGGAGGGAAATGAAAATTTGATGGTTACTACAAAACTATGTTTCCCTATAAGAGATCATTAGTGTGAAGTGAAAACATGGTCATGAAAGAAAAGTATTACTATCACGTTCTTATAGATAGTGATATATAACATGGTCATTATAAATTCTACCATTAAAAAATATTAAATTTTTTATTGGTTAAAAGACCATTTATTTCATAGTAATAACAGTAAAAAAAGAATGTTTTTTCCAAAATAATTTATCTAAAGTTGGGTTATTCATTCACTATAAAGATATGAACTTTTTAAATAAACTTACGTTCTTTATTCCATGTAATATTCATAATCTCATCATTTGGTTGGGCTTCAATCAACCTACACATAATATATTAAACCAAAATATGGAAATTCAAGATGAATTTTTTTATACATAAATATCATTTTTCTAAAAATCCATAAGTGATTTCTTTAGTATTTAAATATTTAATTAAACTAAAAATGGTATTAAATTTTTTCCAATATGATAAATAATAATTTATCCTCATTCAATAATTTTCAAATTTCAAATTAATCCAACCTAGTTAACCTTGTGACTCATCCAAAAATATACTTATCAAAAGTCCAAAATTTTTATTATATTTCTAAAATCAATTTCACATAAAATTTTCCAAAAAACATAATTTTGATATTATTTCAACATAATGAATTTATGAATAACTTAATCTCCATTAATTATTTATTAAAAACTCATTATTCTGAGAGTAAAATCTCATGTTGTCAAATATATTCTTCAAATCAAAACATCTAATAATCCATCATAACATAAAAAATCAAATCAATAACAACATTCACGGTAATTAATACTATCCCATAAACTTTTATTTTTTTATTATATCAACATAGACAACATATTTAAGGTTATCTTTCCCAATTCAAGTGTTTTCAAAAAGATCAACATACCACAAAATCACTTCTCTTGGTTACGGGTTTTATTCATCACATGATTCCAATTACAAAAAGAATAAGTACTAGAATACTATCCTTAGATATCTCATGATACATACAAGCATATAATTATTAGTAAAATACTCAAATAACAGAATTATTAAATCTAAATATATGAATATTAGTCATTCATATTTTTCATTGATAGTAGTATAATCCTTACCAGGATCTATTATCATGTTTTAGGGTATATTTCTTTGACTCTTGAGGCATAGATTTGTATAATATCTCATCTCTTTTTAGTTCAATAATTACACATTGGAAATATTTTTCTTATCCTTTCAATCACATGCTTGGTGGTATTTCACTCTATATTTGTAAAAAAACACCAATTTCTTTTAATAAAGCAGTATGGGCTTTTTTTCCATGATTATCACATGTGGGAAAATACATCATTCTATTTTTTATATTATTCAAATATTTATTAGCTTTACCCTTGCGTAATTGTTTCCCTATGAATACATGATACCTAGAAATTATTTTTTATCTCTTATCATAAAATACTATAACCTTTTAAGATTATAAAGTTTGGGATACTTGTTCCCTTTAAAATATTTCTATAATACCATAAAATATTTAATCCTTACAACTGTTTGGATCTATTATATTGGTGAGGTTCCCATTTCTTCTACAATATTCCATTTTAAATTAAAATATAAAATCGATAAGATCATATCACATCATTATAAAATATACTGTATACTCCCAAAACTGATGAAATAATTAATATAAATTAAGATATAAATGAGTAACTAATGACATAAACATGGTTTATTTGTGATGTTATTATATAGTTATCTGAAAATTCTATCTTAAGTTTATATTCCCTAATCTAGGATTTCTGAAATCAGTTTCCCAATATTTCAACAAAACATGCTTTGATACCAACAATAAAGATGACAGCCCTAGTATCTTGAATTGGGTTCCCAAATATATTATACTAGCATAAGATACAAGGAATCTCATCCCAAAATACCAAATAGTTTATTATTATTGGTAAAAAAAATATATGTAATATAATGATATTTTACAATTTAAAAAATAAAATACAAAATATTGAATACTTTGAAAAAACAATTATTCTCCTAGATTAACCTTTCATATCAGTCATAACAAACTTCATAACATGTTGGAAAAAATAAAAGATAATAAATGAGTGGTATTTGATTCTCTAAAAGGTATATATACAATAGAATATATCATAAATAATCATAACTGATAATAGAAATGTAAATAACTGTAACAATTTCCATTTAATAAATTACTTGAGCATAGTATGGTTGGGATAAAATCTGATCAAATAGCAAAATATTTATAATCACATGAAAATGAAACAACACTATATATATTTTACTACTTTAATAATCACATGTAATATCAATAACTAAAATCATAACTAGGGAATTTATAATACAAGACGTCATAAACATACCATCAAGGCATCGTACAAGACTTCATACATAATTGAGTAAGGCCTTCACCAATACCCAAAATAGTTCATCTAATGAGATCTACCAATACATCAAGGGGATATAGTAGGCATCATTAATCAATTACTATGTCTAATGCATTATTAATATGAAAGGGGTGAATCATAATCAACATATAAATTCATATTAACACTATAATATGGAATGTTAATAACTTTCCACAAAAAATAAGCATAATTTGAAATTATTTTTATAAAAATATTCACAAATGTAAAAAACATATTCTTTGAGAAAAACCATGATTACAGGAAAATGATTCCTAAAGACATTAAGGCATCTTGAAAGTAGTAAAATCTACTCTTGCCATATATGTTTAAAAAACATTCCTTTTAAATTTTGAAAACAAACTTTTAAAGGAGTATTTTTAATATAAAGTGTGATGATTAACTAAATGAATTGATTATGTGTGCAATTCAAAAATATTTTATGATATGTATTTTTAAAAAAATTAATCTAATCTCAATGATAGATTACTTTTCAAAAAACACAAAGCTTCAATGAAATCCAAAAATATGATTATTTTAACACAAATGATATCACTTATAAATTGGAATGATGGTAATTAACAAGATTAACTACATTATGAATATATTTTCTTAATATGATTATAAAACAAATTACTTGGTTTTCAATTATTTATAAAGAAAAATAATATCCAATTCAACATAACGGATGTACTATTAAAAAAAATTATTCTTATGCTCAGAATGGAATTTTGTCTTAATAAATTATATTCATAACTATTATAAAAATATATTAATTAAATTTATATGTTATATATTAATTTTTTTATTCAATAAATATGTTTTATAGGCTTCAGAAAAGAATAAATCTAATTTTACGCAAATAAAAGATATATTTTTAAAAAGTAATATTGTCACCTTTTAATAGTGCTCTAATTATAGAACTAAATTTCGAATCATTTATAAGATTAATTTGGAATAATAAATTTAATTTTTTAAAATATTATATCAAAATTATCTTAGGGTGAATTTATTCTATTCTTCTGAAAAGTTTTATTATTTATGAATATTGGAAAATATTGAATTTTAATTGAAAACTATTTCATTTAATTGATTTATAAAGGTAAATTATTTTTTAAATGGATATAATAGTATAATTAGTTAATTTATACAATTAAAAATACATTTTATTCTATTGGAATCAATTTTACATTTAAATTGGTTTTAATGAAAATTAATATTTTTTACATTTCAATTTAAAAACCTACTTTTTCGTTGTGTCTATAAGATTAATTTTAAATATAATTTTTAAAATTATTCAAATTGAATTTTGTAAAATTAATTCCAAAATTTTAATCATTTGATTCGAATTAGTGTTTATTGTAAATTTCTTTTTTTTCCAAAAAAATGTACGATGCTAAAAATATTTTTTTGCGATATAGGTAAAAAATGAAACGGGCTAAGGTGAAATGGGAAAAGGATTAAAATATATATAACTACTAAATTTAATGGATTGTTGAAATATTTCATGATTCTAACCTGCATAAAATATATTAATTTGAATTAAAAATCATGGACATTAATTCCACCTCAATGTGGTTGGTGTTAAATATAAAATAATCATTATTTTCCTCTCTTAATATCGCATCCCCTCAAGTATAAATGTCACACCTCACTACCCCATTTCAAATAAAAAGTCTTTTATATCCTAAAATTTCTACCCAAAACTGCCTCCCCACTATCTACATATCTAATTTATTTCTATCACAAAATATACCTCATCCAATGACATCAAGAGGTCCTCCAAGGAGGTGATATTCAAGTGGTAATTTTCTCAAAACACCTCTTTTAGTTTCATTACTTTTTCTACCTTCTCCTCAACATGTACATCCATTAAGGCATGATAAATATATAATCATGTATATGATAGGATTTAATGTTATTAATTTAATATCTTTTATCCACACCTTTTATTACCTAATCTTATTCAATAAAAAAATCTATTGTCCAACTTTTGCAGGTTAGTCAGATTTGTGGATAATGATTTTGTTTGTTTTATTTTACCTCCTTCATGGATAGTCATAAAACAATTATTATGGATACATAATATTTTAATTAGTATATTAGAAATTATTTTAGGTTCTGTAACTAATATATATACATTATTCCATGTAAAACAAAACTAGTTCATGATGATCGAAAAACTGAAAAAACAAAATAAACATTTATCATTAATGTTTTATCTAAATTATAATCCCCATAAAAAATTATATATGGGATAATTTAAACCCCATAAATTTCATGTATAGTATTTAATTCCACTTATGGAGTTTTAATCACATTTTACAAGAACATCTATAATTTTAAACAAATGAAAAAATCATGAAACCATGAAACCAACACACCTGAAACCATGTAAATAATGACATATTATTAATTTATAAGTAATAAGATATTATAAGATCATAATATAAGGTATTATAAATATTAACATAGTTCTATAATTAGTTAATAAGATTCGTTAATCATTACAATGTTGGTAAAATAATGCACAAATAAAGGGAAGTATGAGGTAATGGTTTCTAATCTTATTTTACTTTTGTGAGTTTTATATATTATTCGAAACATATTTATTGTGTGCGGTTTATATATACTAACAGTTGATATATAATATCATGAATATAATTTTTTTTCATCAGATTAAAGGATTCATTTTATATTATTTACTTTGTTTATGCAAATGATTTTACTGATCACAAAGTTGTAAGAGAATTCTTAAACCAATTTCCTTTATTTCGGTTAAACATTGACTTCTAGTTTATGTCATTCTAAGATTATGACTGAAATGACATTTGGATATCTTGTGTCATATTAAAACTTGTTTTATTTTAATTTATAATGAATACACTTATTATATTCATTTTATTAATTCTAACTACAAAGATATGAAATATATATAAGGTACTTTCCTTTAGACATTATCTTTTTATATTTAACATAAAACACGATTTTCTTACAAGACCATGTTTTATAAATATTTTTCAAAAAAAATATAATATTATCCAATTATTATATTATGTTAGTTTTACTTGTTTTTTAATTTATAAATTTTTATAATGTATATTTGTCCATTTTTTAAACAATTCTCTTTGAGACTTTTTTAAAAAAAATATAGAAGGAATGTTTTTTTAAATTATACCTCATGAGAGAATTTTTCTACCATCATGTCACCTTGATTAATTAAAACATTCATTAAAATGTTACTTGATTATTATAAATGAAAATGTTTTGTTTTATATTTTTTAAATATTATAAAAATAAGAAATTTCAATGTGAAAAATGGTATTTTCTAAAAATAATATTTCAATGATTTTATTTAATGTACATTAATATATGTCGACATCATTTTTAGAAAATATTTTCTTTCATTGAGGTAAATCAATAATGATACCATATTATATTTTTTATTAAATGTTTTATAATATTTTCAATTAGGGATGTACTATTTTGATACCATAGTTATATTCCCCATGGTTATGCCTTATGACAATATTACAATACACATTTCATTACATAGATAATCATTTGGATTATTCCTTACATTTGATTATTCATGTGGCACACATATTCATGATCATGTTATAATTAGTGCACCAAAATAGTGCTCCAATACAATGTGTAGTGTTTTATTATCATGATAAGTCATGTTGAGATATGGAGTAATTCTAATTTCTTTTTCAGACTATTTCCACCATCTGATATAGTATTGGATGTTAGACTTGAATCACATTTGTTTCATGTCATATATTATTTAAACATATCTATATTTTATGTTATTGTTTCTTGGATTATGTTATTTTATTATTTGTTAACTCATTCCTTATGAACATCCATGTTATATCTCACGACTAAAGAGTTTTCCATTTGTTATACAACGTAAAATTTATAACTTTTATATTCATGATGACATACCATTATTTTCACATAATGATTTCATATAATCATGGTTTCATTACACATATGATTACACTTATTGATCATCTAGGATTTCACTTTTTATGTGTTATTTTTCTTAGGTTATGAGGAATGGTGTTAAATAAACTATTCTTAGAAGTATTCCATGTGGATTATATAGATGTCATATTTTTGAAGTTGGTTACAGTGGGATATAATGTTGAACTGGTTTCTTATGAAGAAAATTTCTTAAGAGTTTTTCCTAATTCTCTAAAACTATAAAACTAAAATTTCTTGGGTTTGTAAGTGATAAAATATTTCCTATTGACATTGTATATTTTTTTGGAAAAAATTGGGTCAAATATATCAGAATTAAAATAATTAATGAAATGTTTATGTTTTTAGCACCAAATCCAAAATTTCATAATCTATGATATTATAGATGGTATCAAACCTGGGTTTTAGAAATATTTGGAGACAAGGATGCTTTCTTTTGAGTTATTAATTAGTGTTGAAGTAATTATTAGGGGTTTATAATTTTCTAATTGATCATAAGATCACTATCTTAGAAACCCCTTCTGATGATTTATGTTATGAAATTTTAAGGTGAAAAATGGTTTTTGGATAAATTGATTTCTGAGGAAATAATGGGTTATAACATTTTGGGATGAAAAATGAATGGTATGACATAAAATTTTCGGGTAAAACCTATAATATATATTTTTTATGATTTTTATCATATTTATGGAATTTTATGAGAATTGTAAGAATATAATTTTTAGAAAAGGATAACCCGCAAGATAGGTCAATACCCATTGTGTTAGGAAACACTATGAGAATTGAACACACAAACGAATGGATACAAGTGTTCATCAACTACCACTGGCCTACATGTTGTCCAGTTTAGTATAAAAGTATTTTATTTTATTTAAAATTGTTGATGAATTGAGGTTAATTACATTTTCGGGGAAAATGTTTTATAGATAACCATGACATTGGAAATGATTAACTGATTATGTAATTAATGTTATTGTGGAATATCATTCCAATTTTGCGAACCCTATATGGTTAAGGTAAATGAAATATTATAGGGTTTTATTTTATGAATAAAGTTAGATTTATAGTTTCTAAGAATATATTATTTTATTGTTTCTTTATAGTGATTAGAATTATTTATGGAAATAGTTAGAATATCTTATGGATTATGTGATTTGAGAAATGAAATTTTTTGTATAAAAAATTACGTTTTATTGATGATATTTGGGTATAAATATTAAAAAAATATTTAGAAGATAATGTGATCAAATAATTCAAATTTTTCAGTTTCTATCTTAGTCGATAATTTTTTTTAAAATTTTTTAAGGATATTTAATTATCTAAGGATATATGTTTAGAATTGGTCATTACTACTAAATTTTTAAATTTAAATAGTTTTCATAATATAATGGTTTATTATTTTTTAAACATAATATCTCATATTAAACTATTTAGTTTTGGTTAGTTAAAAATAATTAGAGGAATATATTATTATATTTTCTAGATTTAGTGATTTGTAGAAGTTGATTCTAATTCTTTAGGCATAAAAAATTATACTCATTATTTAGAGAAAAAGATGATATGTGGTGGAAATTTATTAGAGGATAAAACATTACATGTTAAGTAATTATATTTACAAATGTTCTTCAATAGGTATGTAATGTAATTCCCCAACTCTATGCAAAGGATCTTGAAAAAAAACATTATTCATTTATTTTCATACCAATAAGTCAATGAAATCTTGATCCCATCACATATTTATAGTTTTTATGATTTTATTCTTTTTTAGACCATGTTATCTATCACTATCCATCAGAAATTGATAGTATGATTTCTCTTATATGTCGTAGTTATAACTTCACACCAATGTTATCCTATTCAAATGCCTAATTTTTTGTTGACCCTTTCATTTTTTTTCTCTATTATTAAGGGGATTTTTCACTAACAATTTTTATGATGCAGGTTTCACACAAAGTAATTTTATTATATAATCTGTTGATTTTTTACATGAAATATTAATTTTGTGATGATTTTTTTATAATTATTCATATTGGGATAGTATTTAATCAACTGATTATTCCACAAAAAACCCTTCCAAGATCATGATGTGTTATACGTGTCTCTCCCGAGGAAGTACATACATAATACTTCACTTGTACTAAACTAAGAGGGAATACTGCTAGAGTAATAAATTTTTTATAAAGAACAACATATATAAATTCTATAATGTATAGATAATTTTCTATGAAACAAGACCACTCACCTACTTGAATTTTTTTAATGAAAACACCAATTTCAGAAAGCTATGTTGGAAACAAAGAATGTTACGAGGCATATATATCCTAATTTTTTATATCCGAGTAAAACATTTCAAGTGTTAAATTAAATTTATGTGGGGTAGAATGTAACACCCCGAAATTTTATTAGATTACTTTTTTTCAAAATAAATTTAATCTCTTGGATAGCTTACTTTTCTGTATACATCATGCTAACAAGAACTCCAAAAAATATATTTATTTTAACATAACCTTTATCACCTAGCAATTAGAATGGAGTGAATGAATGAGAATAATTAAATTATTAAAATATAGTTGAAACATTTTAAAAAACATTAATTCATTAATTAAAAATTAATTATAAATGAAAATAAAAAACCAATTGAACAAAAAGGATGTTCTTTTATAAAAAACAATATTTATGCTCATAATGGAATTATTTCATAATAAATTAAATTAATCACTATTAAAAAATTATATTAATTATATTTATATTTTATATATTCATTGAATTATATTAAAATTAATTAAATATAATTCATAGTCTAAAGAGAAGAATAAATCGATTTTTATGCAATAAAATCTATATTTTTTTAAAATGTAATTTTGCCTCCTTTTAATGGTGTTACAATATTAAATATTATTTTTGAATCTTTTGTATGTTTTATTTGAAAAAATAAACATAATTTTTGGAATAGGGTCATCAAAATTCATTAGGCTGATTTTAAATTTTTTTTTTATAATTTTCTTTTTGTTATGAATAGTGAAAAATAATGAATTTTAAATGATTTTTTTTATAATTTATTTATGTAGTTAAATTTTATTTTAAATAGGTTTTAAAATATAATTAGTTCAATTATAAGTAAATAAATCCAATTTAGGTAATTGGAATCAATTTGACATTGAAATTCTGTATAAAAAAGTAAATTGTTTTGAAATTTTCACTTTAAAAACTGGCATTTTCATTAATCTATGGTAGTAATTGTTTATATAATTTTTCTCATAATGTGAATTTAATTTTGTAAAATGTATTATATATTTAGAATAATTATCTGCAAATTTTTTTAGTCAGATAAATTTCATTTTTAGGAATAAAAAATTTTCCATGGTAAAAAATCATTTACCGTGGTATTTGTAAAAGTAAAACATGTTAAAGTTAAAAGGGTATATTCATAAAATACAAAATAAATCTAGAATTAAGTGGATGGTTGATGTATTTATAGTCCATAAACATTATTTAAATTATTAAATATAAAAAAAAATACATGATAATTAATTCCACCTTGATGTTGTTGTCTTTAAATTTAAAATAATCGCTATTTTAATCACATAAACCCACCTCTCCTCAAGTATATATATCAACCCTCACAAACCCCATTTCAAATCAAGAGACTTTAATCTCCTAAAATATCTTTCCAAATATCTCCTAATCACTCTCCCCATTTCTAAGTTATACTGGCCTCACCAAAAGACCAAATCCTTGGTCATAATGGGGTCCTCCATTAAGGAGATATTTAAGTGGTAATTTTATAAAATCACTTTTCTTAATTTATTTTCTTTTTATACCTTATCCTAATATCATTAATCCATAAAGAAATGATAATTACACACTCATGTATATAATGTAGTGTTTTTTTGTTAATTTAATTTCATACATTCATACATTTTATAACCTTTTATTCAAGGAACAAAACTATTGTCCATGTTATCCTGATTAATATCCTCTGTGAATAATGTTTTCATTCATTTTATACTACCGCCTTCATGGATGGTCATAAAATTATTATTATTTTTAAATAAGATTATATTAATTATATTATAACTTATTTCATGTTTTGGAACTAATATATAGACATTATTATAAGTAAAAAAACTAGTTTGTGATTCTTAAAAATAGACAAAATAAACTACAGATTTATCTTTAATGTTTTATATAATGAATCATCCTCATAAAGAATTATATATGGACAAATTTAAACCCATTATAAATTGTGAAAAATATTTCATTCCACCTCGGGAGTTATAATCCCATTTTACAAGAAATTACATAATTTTACAAAAATGACCCAATCTTCAAACCATGATACAAAATCATTTGAAACCACAAAAATATAGAAATATTATTAATTTATGAGTCGTAATATTTTATAAAATAATCAAATAATATATAATAAAAATAAATATAGTTAATTACTTAGATAAAAATATTATTTAACCATTTTATAGTAGGTTAAATTATGAACCACTAATGGTAAGTGTGAGGTAAGGGTTTCTCATCTCACATTTACTTTAATGTGATATATGTCTTATTCGCCACTTATTTATTGTGTATAGTGGATAGAAAATTCCATTTGATATTTAGTATCATGAATATAAATATATTAATGGTAATAAATTATTAATTTTATATTAATTACTTTTTTGAGTCAATTGGTTTGACTGATCACAAAGTTGTAAGGGGATTCTTAACCCGATATCCATTCATTGAGTTAAACATCTACTTCTTGTTTATATTCTGATGATATTATTTGTGAAATGAATTTTGAATATATTATGTTTTATATCCACTTATATAATGTTAATTTAAATCTAATACACATATTTTATTCATTTTATTAAAAATAAATTCAATGAAATAATATTTATAAGTCACTTTTTTAAAAAAGTTATGTTTTTAAATATTCTATTAAAACTCTCTTTTCTTCAATGGCCATATTTTATAAAATTTATTCCAGAAATAGTTTTTTGTCGACTACTCTCAAATGATTATTTAATGTTATTTTTACTCATTTTTTTTTTTTATGAAATCATTTCAAAGTAATATTTTTTCATTTTCAAAAAACATTTCTCAAAGATTTTTCTAAAAAAATATGGAAGGAGTGTTTTTGAAATTATTTTGAAAGAGGGGATTTTCCTATTATCTTGTCACCATAATTCTTAAAACATTCTTTTATAATTTCACTAAAATATTATCAATGAAATATTTTGATTTTATAATTTCAAAATATATAAAAAATAAGTAATTTTCATGGTGAAAAACTATATTTTCCACAATAATTTTTCAATGTTCTCATTCAAATTATTTTTATTTATATCATAATGCTTTAATTAATTTTTACTTCATTGATGTTAATCCCTTATAATACCATATTCTATATTTCATTAAATTTTTCTATAATTAGTATTACTAGAGATGTAATATTTTGATACTATTTCTATATTCCCATTGGTCATGCCATGTGACAATATTACAATAGGAATTTCAAACCATGGGTAATCCTTATGAATATTACTTATGTTTGATTATTCTTGTGGGAAACATATGTATGTGAATGTTATAATTGGTGCTCCTAGATTTAACTCCAACTAATTTGGTATTTCTTTAGTCTCATGGGATGTCACATTCAGATATAAAGTAAAATTAATTTCATTACGGTACCTAGTTAACCTTGTGATATAGTCTTGGATGTTATCCCAAATCATATTTGTGTAATGTTATATTTTATTTCCACAATTCAATATTTTATTTAATTCATTTATTGATAATTTTTCTATGAATAGTTTTTAACTATTGTATTAATAACACCCATGTTTTATTTCATGGCAGAAGAGTTTGACAATTGGTGTAGAGGGTAAAATTTTCAAATGTTATATTCATGATCGCATACCATTATACTCATTTGATTCTTTCATATGATCATGTCTTGATGACTATTTTTTACCATTACATAGAATCTTATATCGTCCTTATTAGTTTCCTTCCCATGATTATGTGGAAATATGTTAAATGAACTTGATCTAGAAGGAATGGGCATTGATGATGTGGAGGATCTATTATGGAAGTTGGATGTAGTCGGAGATAATGTTGAGAGAGTTGTTTATAATACAATTTTTTTAAGAGATTTTCATAAATATATAAATCTCAAAAAATAAAAGGTTTTTGGATCTATAAGTTATCTAATATTTCATTTTTTTTGTCAGTTGTATTGGAAAAAATTGTTTCTTATTTATTAGAATTAAATCAAAGAGTTTGATGTTTATATTTTTAGAACAGGATCTGGAAATGCAGTTTTTGGGATTTTATAATGTCTATTAGCTATAATTCCACATAAAAAATTGTAAATATTAAATAAAAAAATCATAATTCATTCACACATAATCATATCAGGACATACTCATTGGAGTATAATTTTTACCCAAATAATAAAAATTGGGTTATAAATTCCCTTAGTACTTTGTAATCAGTGGAGCTGTATGCCCCCAAAAAATTAATGATCATAAACATAAAAATTTAATTATACTAAGTAAAATAGATTTATTTTATGATTAATAAAAATATAATATTTAAACCACAGAAAATAAATCATCTTTGAATATGGAATGTATCTAATAGAAGAAAAAAATGATACGAGAAACCCTTACATTAGGTTCGATTTTCTCTGTACATGTCTAAACCTCTTATATAGTGGTTTAAAAAATATTATTAAATTATAAAAAATCAAATTAATATTTATTATACCTAATTTTATCCCATTATAATAATTTTCTACTCTTTAATTATGAATATTAATTTAATTTCATCATTTTGGGTGTTAATTGCACTATTTCTCATGCTTGTTTTGTCTTAAAAGAAACAATTATCTTGCATAGGGTATTGATCCAACATATCCAGAATAAAATTAATGTAATAAATATCATATTTAATCATTAAATATATATTTATAACTATAATTTATTGTTGAACATATAAAATTAATCACATCCCATCATGAATGTGTTAAACTATACGTACACATGAGTGATTATATCATTTCTAAATCGTTTAATGTTTAAGAAAGTGGATGTTATGCAATTTTTATAGAATAAAAATAATTTCATAATTATCATAAATATTCAGTATTCCCATTATTAGAACCATACATATAATGTTGGGATGAAAAATGAATTATACCTCTATATAGAGACGGTAAGTCGTACGTACACATGTGTGATGATTTAATGTTTTTAGGTTGGATAAAATGAAGAATATGGTTTTTTATATTTATAATAACATATAATTATATATATTATACTGGATTCATTATTTATTTATAGAAAAAATGGATTAATAGGTAGTAGAAGAATAAATTAATAGAAATGGGTCGATAAAAACGAGTACCTCTTCTTCGGGGGACTTCCTTTAGATCTCTTCTTAAAATACCTTGATATGGTATTTTTAAATCACAAAATTTAACTAATAAACCTGTATAACTATTTTTTAAGAGAAATATAGAGTTTTTTTATATATAATGATTAATGTGGTGAAATTAAAAGAAGGAATAAGTGCTATTTTATAATTGAGGTTAGCGTGACCCATGGAAAACCTTAAAATATTATATTATAAAAAATTTATTTTCTATCCAAATACCACCAAATGACTACATATTATAATATAAGATTGTATAATGTATTATTCCCCCATCCAGTAAAATTTTACCATGCTTTCATATTAATTTAAGTACTATCAATATTTTTGACCTTAGTTACCCTATTTTAATTTTAATTACGATAACCAATTATTTTACATTGAAAGTAGTAATTTTTATTTATAAATTTTCAATTGTGACATAAATGAATATTTTTTTACATTTTAAAATAATTAATAATAAATTTTTATTTTAAATTATTTTTTAAAGATTTTTAAATAATTAAATAAAATACAACTTTGATAAAATATCATTATAAGTTTAATGAAAAACATTTAACGCACACTAATATCTAATAATCTTCCATAAACTTCATGGGTCATCTTAATTAATTATAATTATTATTTTTTAATATTTTTAAAATCATTTATTTGATTGTTTCATTAATAAACTAATTACTACATCATTGTTGTATAATTACTTAATGTAATTAATTAGCCACTACAAATTAAAAATAAAACACCACGATGTAAAAAAATATTTTATATTTAAAAATAATATATATAGACAAACATATCATCGAAATAGAATAATCCTAAAATTATAATATTTATTGAAATATAAATCTCACATCATTGCCTTCTCTTGAAATAAAATATAATAAATATCATAAACTCATCCAAATGGTCCCCAAAAAACAAAAATAAATTAATATATTGAAAATAAGATTTTTAGCTTAAAAATGGAGACTTATATATATCCATAACGCACATTTATTCCCACATGGATAGATAATATATGTTTAAGACAAAGAAAGTGACATTTTATTATTTTCTATAATTTTGATAATATCAAATTCATTTTCATGGAAAAGTATCCATTAAATAACAATAATTTCAACCATAGGTTCTATTTATTTAAAATAAATCATTCAATAAAAGTTTTGAAAAATTTAGAGTAATTTTTTAATCCTTATAATTTTATTTTTAACCAATATTTCCAAATTTACCCTTTACATTGGAAACAAAAATTACTAAAGTAACTATTCATATTGGCCAAAAATAAAATGTAACTATTTTTTAAGTTTGGAACCTATAAATCTAATTATTGAAAACATTTTTTAATGTATTAAACATATAAGTTTCATAATTTAATTTAAAAATAATCCCACAAAATTCAACAAAAAATAGTTTTACTAAAAAATGTTATTTTAAGCCAAAAATGTACTTATAATAAGATAAAATATAAGGATAATTAAAATTTAACATATTATATTATTTATAAATTTTTATTTATGATGATCTATTGAGATTAAAAAAATCTTAAAGAGTTTTTATTATAATGAAATTGAAAATTTTATTAAAAAATGGTATTTTTCAGTACTCACTAGAAAATAAATATTTTATGAAATATACCAAAAATTAACCATAGTCAAAATTTGAAATTAATATTTTAAAAGTGAAATTTATTTTTTCAAATATAATTTACCAATGTGTTATAATCTCAAAATAAAAAAATGTGTCATTAAAAGATGGTAAAATTACCTTTCAGAAAATATAACTTTTAATTTTTAAAATTGGATTTCATCTAATATTGAGCCTATAAAATTTATTAGTTTAATTTAAAACAATTTTCTTGAATATATAAAATATAAATTTAATTGTGATATTTCACTAACAATGACTGATATAATTTAATACCATACAATTCCATTGTGGTCATAAAAATAGTTTCTTTATAAAGACACATCTTTTATGTTCAATTGGTTTTTATTTTCATTTCAGATTAATGGATAACCAATGATTTAATTTTATAAAAAAGTATAAATTATATTTTCATAATTTATGTAATCTCATTAACTCACATCATTCCAATGGTTAGTTGATAAATTTAAAAATTAAATAATAATAATTAATCATTTTTATAAGATCAGTGTTCTGTATAATGTATGTTATCAATGAAGTTAAATTTAAAATGAGACATCACATAAAATCTAAGAGTGTTACACTCATTTTTAAATTACCAAAATTGTTATATTTATAAGAGTTAACTCACTAATTTACAGTCTATAGGAATCACTTTATAAGTATAATATGGATACCAAGCATTCAAATAATTATCCTCATCCCATCTCATAAGTCACTACTCCATGTGAATCCATCTCTAATAAAAGTACTTAATAAAACCTCAGAGGATAATCCCATATAAATAATTAGTACCTCACCATGATACATTATACATTAACAATGTCTTTGAAAAACGTTTCGTGGCATTTTTTGTTTAATTCAGCAGTACCACTTAACTAAAGTTATTGAAAAACAAAATTTCTAATGAAGCATTTGGAATGTCTACAAATAATCTATTAGTTATTGACTAATTAATTATTATAACACAAACCCAATTTTCTCAAACTTATTTTTACATAACCCACATTCAAATAGTAGAAAATATTTAATTTCATCAAAAAGGTATGAATTTAGGAAAAACCGAGATCATTATAGAGTTATCATTTATTGATAGTGCTTGCTCCATCCATCCTCAGTCACTAAAATCATACAAAATAACCTAGTTCATTAATATATATTTAGTTTTACATAACTATCATAATTAAAAAATATTAATCATAATAAAACACACACTGAGTTGTTTCAACTGTCATGAAACCCGTGAAATGGAGTGCGGGAGTCTTATCGAAGACTAATGAACCCTTCTATGATAAAAACTAAAAAAATATACCTATGTTGCATCGAAAAAATTATTTATAATAAATCAAAATTAAAGAATAATAAATATGGAAATTACCTATGAAAATGGAATAAATATCTTATCCATAATCTCCTAACCACCTCTCTCCTCCACACATATTCTTCATCATTTTGGAATGAATTTGAATTTTCTTTAATGAAATCCAATATATAATAAAATGACAATATTCAAATAATTAAAAGGAAAATGAATTGATAAGGAATAAAATATTCGTATAATATTACTTAATATATTTCAATTACCCTTTTAAAACAATCCTACATTATTAAAAGTAAACTATATGGGGAAAGAGAGTAAATGGGCTATCCAGAGGAGCAGTTAAATTACTTATTGAATAAGAATTCTAAAGGGATACTTTAGAAACCACAAAAAACTAAAATTACTCCACTTAATTTTGGATATGGGAAATTGTACCTAGATTTTGGTGGACTTTACTAATGTTTGAGTGAGCCACTGAGGCATTGGTGTTGGATTTTTCTGGAACTCTCAATAAATTACCACACTTACATACTCCAACATGGATTTAGTGGGATTACACTATTTCCTATAGAAATATTTCATCTTATTTCACATTAATGTCTATTTTTGTAACTTCTTTGTATATATTTACACATGAAAAAACATTATTTGAACTCCTAAGATATGTAAATATGATGTATATCATAGTCTAAATTAGAAAAAATCATTTATTAATTTATTTCCACAAGAACATAGAATCTCCCACTTCCACTTACACCCGATATTGTAGGTTACTACAAATTTCGACAAAAAATGCAATATTTTGTTGGAATTATTGGTATAGCATGTATAAATTTTACATATTTTATATGAATACTCAATACATAACAAAATTATTTGAGCCTTATAATTATAAAAGATTAGTGAATTTATATACTAGATACATAGACATCCTAATTCATAATGGATCTTCAATATCTCATAGGATGTTCTTTTATAATAGTTCTCTTTTAGACATGTCCTAATTAAATACTTTCTTCATCACTTGAAAAAATGTGAATATAATAAAGGGTGATATTAGTTACTCAATAAGGTTAAAAATACGAGATATCAATCATAAAAAACATAATAAAATAATAAGGTATCATAATATAATCAAGTGAATTATCATAACATAAAAGATTCATACATAGAAAATATTATATCTTAAACTTTACCTTTATATCATATCTAGAAGCATGATCATTACCGGGATCAATGTGGTATTAATTTTTCAAGAGCCATGCTCTAGTTATGTGACATTACAATAATTGGATATCATAATCTTGTGAACATATCTACTGACAATATTGTCCATACAAAATCTTATGAGATTTTCTAGAAGCTATCAAACTTAAAAATAAAAATATCAACATATCAATCTGAAATAATGTCCGTATATAAGAATTTGATAATTTTTAAAACTAATCATAATCACACATAAAAATGTAAAAAAAAAATTATTTTCAATATAGTATAAATTATCATAATAATCTCATTGGATGTAAATATTTCTATAACCATTTCATTAGTTTGAAATAACAAACCCAACATTCACACAATATTAGTACATTCATATTTCATCCATATGGTCATGAATGCATTTATAATTTTCTAAAAACATAACATATGTAAAATAAAATTAGTTTCATCAAGATTTCAATATCTTAATCAGAAATTTTCATAGAGAAAAATTAAGGGTGGTATCATTAAATCATGTCCATAGGGAATAAAATATAGCATCGAATGATGGTTACATAGAATAAAATACCATTAAAAGGTCACTATAGCATTTATTAAAGAAAATAATTTTTCATTTTGAAATCACTAAACTAAAAATCAAAATAATATTTAGGAAAAAAATTCCTTTGAAAACAACCAATGAAATATTATAAATTATTCATAAATGAAAATAATAGCAATGATGGTGGGTAAATCCAATCTTGTAGTATATCTTTAAACAAATATTTTTTTCACACCTTTAGTAAAAAACACCTCATTTGGAGAACTATAAGATGATTCCTTTTAAAAAATAATGTATAAAGTAAAATATGAGTACAAATTAATTTAATAAATCATTTTAGAATATATAACACATTCTTAAGAACATTTTTTAAAAAATATGGGTATAGGAGAAATACATTCCCGACCAAAAAAGAGATAATTTCTGCTTTTCGTTAAAATACATCTCAAACATCATAATTAACAAAGAAAAAAATGTATTATTATTTCAATATTAAATTAGTATCCAAATAATAATAAAATTTATTTGGTATAATGGATAATTTATATATAATTTCCCCTAATTAATAATTATCATAGACAATCCAAAAAAGAAATGTGATTACAATTTAAATCTTTTACATCCAGTTCCTCCACGCTTCATATGCATTCAAATATTTTTCTCTAGAAAAATATATTAATTATACCTATATTATATATATAGTCATACATTAATTACTATTTATAAAACATTTATAATTTTCAATTATCCTTAATAACCACTACTTTATTAAAATAATTATTCTGGTGAAAACTCATACATTTTCATTGCATGTTTTGGTTCGATGGATCTGATATTTACACCATAGTCATGATTTCATTATGTAAAAATTATGAATCATGAATAAGATATCTTATTTATTAATCATATTTTTTTTATAATGGTTCATTTATATTGGTTATGAAATACAAATAAGATCACATTGAATAGGTGGTAGTCCACATGTACACAAGAGCGACATTATCATTTTCTGAAAAATGCCAATGAAACAAGTTATATCATATAATATAATACAAAAATTAAAATTATCTCATAAATATATAAAACATGAACATTATATCCACGATAATAACAAACCACGAATGATGGTGATAAAAAATTGAAATGCATCGTGTAGTGAGGTGGTAGTCTTCATTTATGCATGAGCGATGCGTTATCTTCCCATTTAATGGATAATGAGATGAATAATGGTTTTAAAAATCACCATTATAACATCAGTGAATATTTATGATGCTTTTTTATCAACTTATTATGGATAAAATAGGTTTTTAAAAGTTAGAGAACAATGGAAAATTGAAAGTACACGGTTAAGAGTTATGCCTCTTTTTTTGGGAAACATAATTTGGATTACAACATAATCCATGAAGGAATTATATTATGATAAAAATAATATGTATAGTGTAATCCTATGATAATTTACCAAATATTACTTTTATAATAAATATAATCTCTTTGATAGCTTGTGATATTCACCACAATGATTTAAAAAAAATTACTATATTAAACTATTATAATTTAAATATGATTCCTATAAAATATATGTTAAGTTGGAAATTATGAATATGAATTAATAAAATATGGTTTAAAATTGTTCATTTATTTATCTATTTATTATATAAAAAATATAAATCATTTCCATGAAAAGTAATGTTTTCCTAAAAAAATTTCAACCAAAATGGTTTCTTCACATCATACGCACTTACGTAAAAAATATTTTTTCACGTATTATAAAATCTATTTTAAAAATTGAAATTTATTTTATGAATTAATTATATCAAAATTATCATAGGGTGAATTTGTTTATATTTTTATAAAAAATTATCATTTTTTGATGAATAATAAAAAATACATATTTTTATTAAAACTGACTTTTCGTTTAATGAATTCAAAAGAGAAATTGTATTTTAATATGGATTAAATAGTAAAAATAGTTCAATTATATATTTATTAATTCATATTAAATTATTGTAATAAATTTCATATTGAATTTTTATATGAAAATGATAGAATGTTTTTACTTGGGAAAAAATATTTTTTGTCTCATCTCTGTGTTAATATTATATTAATTTATCCCACTTCAATGTATTGAATTTAGGAAAATGGATATAATATTTTAAATCAATATAATTTATTTAATCTAATAAATTAAAATTATGTTTTGACAATAGTGGATAGTTAAAATTATAAAAATTAATAGTTGTGGTTATGGTAAAAATTTGTTTACCAAGGGGTAAACTAAAAAGATAAGGACTAAAAATGACCTATAACATGTCAAACACCCATTTTATGGAAACATATTGACCCTATATAATCCATGGTTTTATAATGGGATATTTTGGATCATTTTTCATTAGGAGAATCATGGGTATCACTATTTCTTATTCTAAATGAAAAGTGGGTCCTCTTCCTCAATTATAAAAGGGACCCGTCCCTAAAGTTATTCCCACCTATAAAATAAAATTCATATACCAAAACCCATAAAAGAAACTACAAAACATCTCTTGAAACATTACAGTGTTTTTTATCTCCTAATAAGGGCCCACGATGAGATAATGTGATCAAATAATTCAAATTTTTCAGTTTCTATCTTAGTCTATAATTTTTTTTAAATTTTTAAGGATATTTAATTATCTAAGGATATATGTTTAGAATTGGTCATTACTACTGAATTTTTAAATTTAAATAGTTTTCATAATATAATGGTTTATTATCTTTTGAACATAATATCTCATACTAATCTATTTAGTTTTGGATTATTAAAAATAATTGGAGGAATATATTATTATATTTTCTAG
Source organism: Viscum album (assembly GCA_963277665.1). Lineage (NCBI taxonomy): Eukaryota > Viridiplantae > Streptophyta > Magnoliopsida > Santalales > Viscaceae > Viscum > Viscum album. Next base: position 536,727,173 of record OY728126.1, read on the forward strand.
ATTTAGTTATTTGTAGAAGTTGATTCTATTTCTTTAGGCATAAATAAATTATACTCGTTATTTAGAGAAAAAGATGAGATGTGGTGGAAATTTATTAGAGGATAAAACATTACATGTCAAGTAATTATATTTAAAAATGTTCTTCAATAGGTAAGTAATGTAATTCCCTAACTCTATGAATAGGATCTTGAAACAAAAAACATTATTCATTTATTTTCATACCAAGAAGTCAATGAAACCTTGAACCCATCACATATTTATAGTTTTTATGATTTTATTCTTTTTTAGACCATGTTATCTATCACTATCCATCAGAAATTGATAGTATTATTTCTCTTATATGTCATAGTTATCACTTCAAACCAATGTTATCCTATTCAAATGCCTAATTTTTTGTTGACCCTTTCATTTTTTTGTCTATTAGTAAGGGAATTTTTAGCTAACCATTTGTTATACGTGTCTCTCCCGAGGAAGTACATACATAATCCTTCACTTGTACTTAACTAAGAGGGAATACTGCTATAGGAATAACTTTTTTATAAAGAACAACATATATAAATTATATAATGTATAGATAATTTTCTATGAAACAAGACCACTCAACTACTTGATGTTTTTTAATGAAAACGCCAATTTCAGAAAGCTATGTTGGAAACAAAGGATGTTACGAGGCATAAGTATCCTCATTTTTTCTATCTGAGTAAAACAATTCAAGTGTGAAATTAATTTTAAGTGGGGTAGAATGTAACACCCCGATATTTTATTAGATTACTTTTTTTCAAAATAAATTTAATCTCTTGGATAGCTTACTTTTCTGTAAACATCATGCTAATAAGAACTCCAAAAAATATATTTATTTAAACACAACCTTTATCACCTAGCCATTAGAATGGAGTTAATGAATGAGAATAACTATATTATGAAAATATAGTTGAAACTTTTTTAAAAAAATTAATTCATTAATTAAAAATTAATTATAAATGAAAATAAAAAACCAATTGAACAAAAAGGTTGTTCTTTCATAAAAATCAATATTTATGCTCACAATGGAATTATTTCATAATAAATTAAATTAATCACTATTAATAAATTATATTAATTATATTTAAATTCTATATATTCATTAAATTATATTAAAATTAATTAAATATAATTCATAGTCTAAAGAGATGAATAAATCGATTTTTATGAAACAAAATCTATATTTTTTTAAAATGTAATTTTTCCTCCTTTTAATAGTGTTACAATATTAAGTATTATTTTTGAATATTTTGTATGTTTTATTTGAAAAAATAAACATAATTTTTGGAATAGGGACATCAAAATTCATTAGGCTGATTTTAAATTTTTTTTGATAATTTTATTTTTTTTATGAATAGTGAAAAATAATGAATTTTAATTGAATTTTTTTATAATATATTTATGTAGATAAATTTTATTTTAAATAGGCTTTAAAATATAATTAGTTCAATTATAAGTAAATAAATACAATTTAGGTAATTGGAATCAATTTGACATTGAAATTGTGTATAAAAAGTAAATTGTTTTGAAATTTTCACTTTAAAAACCGGCATTTTCATTAATGTATGGTAGTAATTGTTTATATAATTTTTCTCATATTGTGAATTTAATTTGGTAAAATGTATTATATATTTAGAATAATTATCTGCAAATTTTTTTAGTAAGATAAATTTTATTTTTAGAAATAAAAAATATTCCATGGTAAAAAATCATTTACCGTTGTATGTGTAAAAATAAAACATGTTAAAGTTAAATGCGTATATTCATAAAATACAAAATAAATCTAGAATTAAGTAGCCGGTTGATGTATTTATAGTCCATAAATATTATTTAAATTATTCAATTTTAGAAAAAAATACATGATAATTAATTCATCCTTGATGTTGTTGTCTTTAAATATAAAATAATCGTTATTTTAATCACATAATCCCACCTCTCCTCAAGTATATATATCAACCCTCACCACCCCATTTCGACTCAAGATCCTTTAATCTCATAAAATATCTTCCCAAATATCTCCTAATCACTCTCCCCATTTTTGATTTATAAAGTCCTCACCAAAAGACCATATCTTTGGTCTTAATGGGGTCCTCCATTAAGGAGATATTTAAGCAGTAATTTTCTAAAATCACTTTTCTTAATTTATTTTCTTTTTCTACGTTATCCTCATATAATTCATCCATAAAGACATGATAATTCCACACTCATGTATATAATGTAGTGTTGTTTTGTTAATTTAATTTCATACATTCATACATTTTATAACCTTTTATTCAAGGAACAAAACTGTTGTCCATGTTATCCCGATTAATATCTTCTGTGAATAATGATTTTGTTCATTTTATATTACCACCTTCATGGATGGTCATAAAATTATTATTATTTTTAAAGAAGATTATAATAATTATATTATAACTTATTTCATGTTTTGGAACTAATATATAGACATTATTATAATTAAAACAAAACTAGTTTGTGATTCTTGAAAAATAGCCAAAATAAACTACAGATTTATCTTTAATGTTTTATATAATGAATCATCCTCATAAAAAATTATATATGGGAAAATTTAAACCCATTATAAATTGTGAAAAATATTTCATTCCACCTCGGGAGTTATAATCCAATTTTACAAGAAATTAAATAATTTTACAAAAATGAACCAATCTTTAAACCATGAAACAAAATCATTCAAAACCACAAAAATATTGAAATATTATTAATTTCTGAGTCGTAATATTTTATAAAATAATCAAATAATATAATATAAAAATAAATATATTTAATTACTTAGATAAAAATATTATTTAACCATTTTATAGTAGGTTAAATTATGCACCACTAATGGTAAGTGTGAGGTAAGGGTTTCTCATCTCACGTTTACTTTAATGCGATATATGTCTTATTCACCACTTATTTATTGTGTATAGTGGATAGAAAATTGCATTTAATATTTAGTATCATGAATATAAATATATTAATGGTATTAAATTATTAATTTTATATTAATTACTTTTTTGAGTCAATTGGTTTGACTGATCACAAAGTTGTAAGGGGATTCTTATCCCAATATCCATTCATTGAGTTAAACATCTACTTCTTGTTTATATTCTTATGATATTATTTGTGAAATGAATTTTGAATATATTATGTTTTATATCCACTTATTTAATGTTAATTTTAATCTAATACACATATTTAATTCATTTTATTAAAAATCAATTCAATGAAATAATATTATTAAGTCACTTTTTTAAAAATGTTATCTTTTTATATATTATATTAAAACTCTCTTTTCTTCGATGGCCATATTTTATAAAATTGATTCCATAAATAGTTTTTTTTCAACTACTCTCCAATGATTATTTAGTGTTATTTTTACTCATTTTTGTTTTTTATGAAATTGTTTCAAAGTAATATTTTTTCATTTTCAAAAAACATTTCTCTAAGACTTTTCTAGAAAAATATGGAATGAGTGTTTTTTAAATTATTTGGAAAGAGAGTATTTTCCTATTATCTTGTCACCATAATTCTTAGAACATTATTTTATAATTTCACTAAAATATTATCAATGAAATATTTTGATTTTATAATTTCACAATATATAAAAAATAAGTAATTTTCATGGTGAAAAACTATATTTTACACAATAATTTCTCAATGATCTCATTCAAATTTTTTTTATTTATATCAGAATGCTTTAATTAATTTTTCCCTCATTGATGTTAATCCCTTATAATACCATATACTATATTTCATTAAATTTTTCTATGATTAGTTTTACTAGGGATTTAATATTTTGATACAATTTTTATATTCCCATTGGTCATGCCATGTGACAATATTACAATACGAATTTCAAACCATTGGTAATCCTTATGAATATTAGTTATGTTTGATTATTCTTGTGGAACACATATGTATGTGAATGTTATAATGGGTGATCCTTGATTTAACTCCAACTAATTTGGTATTTCTTTAGTCTCATGGGATGTCACATTTGGATATAAAGTAAACTTAATTACATTACGGTACCTAGTCGACCTTGTGATATAGTCTTGGATGTTATCCCGAATCACATTTGTGTAATGTTATATTTTATTTCCACAATTCCATATTTTATTTAATTCTTTTATTGATAATTTTTCTATGAATATTTTCTAACTATTGTATTAATAACACCCATGTTTTATTTCATGGAAGAAGAGTTTGACAATTGGTGTAGAGGGTAAAATTTTCAAATGTTATATTCATGATCACATACCCTTATACTCATTTGATGCTTTCATATGATCATGGCTTCATTACAATTTTTTACCATTACATAGAATCTTATATCGTCTTTATTGGTTTCCTTCCCATGATTTTGTGGAAATATGTTAAATGAACTTGATCTAGAAGGAATGGGCATGGATGATGTGTAGGATCTATTATGGAAGTTGGGTGTAGTCGGAGATAATGTTGAGAGAGTTGTTTATAATCCAATGTTTTTAAGAGATTTTCCTAATTATATAAATCTAAAAAAATGAAAGGTTCTTGGATCTGTATGTTATCTAATATTTCATTTTTTGTTGTCATTTGTATTGGAAATTTTTTTTTCTTATGTATTAGAATTAAATCAAAGAGTTTGATGTTTATATTTTTAGAACAGGATCTGGAAATGCAGTTTTTGGGATTTTATAATGCCTATTAGCTATAATTCCACATAAATTTTTTTAAATATTACATAACAAAATCATATTTCATTCGCACATAATCATATCAAGACATACTCATTGGTGTATAATTTTTACCCAAATAATAAAAATTGTTTTATAAATTCCCTTAGTACTTTGTAATCAGTGGAGCCGTATACCCCAAAAAATTAATGATCATAAAAATAAAAATTTAATTATACTAAGTAAAATAGATTTATTTTATGATTTATAAAAAGAAAATATGTAAACCACAGAAAAGAAATCATCTTTGAATATGGAATATATCTAGTAGAAGAAAAAAATGATACGAGAAACCCTTACATTAGGTTCGATTTTCTCTGTACATGTCTAACCCTCTTATATAGTGGTTTAAAAAATATTATTAAATTATAAAAAATCAAATTAATATTTATTATACCTAATTTTATCCCATTATAATAATTTTCTACTCTTTAATTAATAATATTTATTTAATTTCATCTTTTTGGGTGTTAATTTCACTGTTTCTCATGGTTGTTTTGTCTTAAAAGAAACAATTATCTTGCATAGGGTATTGATCCAACATATCCAGAATAAAATTAATGTCATAAATATCGTATTTAATCATTAAATATATTTTTATAACTATAATTTATTGTTGAACATATAAAATTAATAGCATCCCATCATGAAGGTGGTAAACTATAGGTACACATGAGTGATTATATCATTTCTAAATCATTTAATGTTTAAGAAAGTGGATGTTATGCAATTTTTATATAATAAAAATAATTTCATAATTATCATACATATTCATTATTCCCATTATTAGAACCATACATGTAATGTTGGGATGAAAAATGAATTATACCTCTATATAGAGATAGTAAGTGGTACATACACATGTGTGATGATTTAAAGTTTGTAGGTTAGATAAAATTAAGAATATGGTTTTTTATATTTATAATAACATATAATTATATATATTATATTGGATTCATTATTTATGTATAGAAAAAATGGATTAATATGAAGTATAAGAATAAATTAATATGAATGAGCCGGTAAAAATGAGTACCTCTTCTTCGGGGGACTTCCTTTAGATCTCTTCTTAAAATACCTTGATATGGTATTTTAAAATCACAAAATTTAACTAATAAACCTGTATAAATATTTTTTAAGAGAAATATTGTGTTTTATTATATATAACGATTAATGTGGTGAAATTAAAAGAAGGAATAAGTGCTATTTTATAATTGAGGTTAGCGAGACCCATGGAAAACCTTAAAATATTATTTTATAAAAAATTTATTTTCTATCCAAATACCACCAAATGACTACATATTATAATATAATATTATATAATGTATTATTCCCACCATCCAGTAAAATTTTTCCATGCTTTCATGTTAATTTAAGCAATATCATTTTTTTGACCTTAATTACCCTATTTTAATTTTATTTACGATAACCAATTATTTTACATTGAAAGTAGTAATTTTTATTTATAAATTGTCAATAGTGACATAAATGAATAATTGTTTACATTTTAAAATAATTAATAATAAATTATTATTTTAAAATATTTTTTAAGATTTTTAAATAATTATATAAAATACAACTTTGATAAAATATCATTATAAGTTCAATGAAAAACATTTAACGCACACTAATATCTAATAATCTTCCATAAACTTCTTGGGTCATCTTAATTTTTTAGAATTATTATTTTTTAATATTTTTAAAATCATTTATTTGATTCTTTCATTAATAAACTAATTACTACATCATTGTTGTATAATTACTTAATGTAATTAATTAGCCACTACAAATTAAAAATAAAACACCACAATGTAAAAAAAATATTTTATATTTAAAAATAATATATATAGACAAGAATATCATCAAAATAGAATAATCCTAAAATTAATATATTTATTGAAATATAAATGGCACATCATTGCCTTCTCTTGAAATAAAATATAATAAATATCATAAACTCTTCCAAATGGTCCCCAAAAAACATAAATAAATTAATATATTGAAAATAAGATTTTTAGCTTAAAAATGGAGACTTATATATATCCATAACGTACATTTATTCCCACATGGACAGATAATATATGTTTAAGACAAAGAAAGTGACATTTTATTATTTTCTATAATTTTGATAATATCAAATTCATTTTCATGGAACAGTATCCATTAAATAACAATAATTTCAACCATAGGTTCTATTTATTTTAAATAAATCGTTCAATAAAAGTTTTGAAAAATTTAGAGTAATTTTTAAATCCTTATCATTTTATTTTTAACCAATATTTCTAAATTTACCCTTTACCTTGGTAACAAAAATTACTAGAGTAACTATTCATATTCGCCAAAAATAAAAGGTATATATTTTTTAAGTTTGGAACCTATAAATCTAATTATTGAAAACTTTTTCTAATTTATTAAACATATAAGTTTCATATTTTTATTTAAAACTAATCCCACAAAATTCAACAAAAAATAATTTTTCTAAAAAATGTTATTTTAAGCCAAAAATATACTTATAATAAGATAAAGTATAAGGATAATTAAAATTTAATATATTATATTAATTATAAATTTTTATTTATGATGATCTATTGAGATCAAAAAAATCTTAAAGAGTTTTTAATATAATGAAATGGAAAATTTTATTAAAAACGGTATTTTTCTGTACTCACTAGAAAATAAATATTTTATGAAATATACCAAAAATTAACCATAGTCAAAATTTGAAATTAATATTTTAAAAGTGAAATTCATTTATTAAAATATAATTTACCAAAGTGTTATAATTTAAAAATAAAAAAATGTGTCATTAAAAGATGGTAAAATTACCTTTTAGAAAATATATCTTTTAATTTTTAAAATTCGATTTTATCTAATATTGAGCCTATAAAACTTATTAGTTTAATTTAAAACAACTTTCTCGAATATATAAAATATAAATTTAATTGTGATATTTCACTAAAAATGACTGATATAATTTAATACCATACAATTCCATTGTGGTCATAAAAATAGTTTCTTTATAAAGACACATCTTTTATGTTCAATTGGTTTTTATTTTCATTTCAGATTAATGGATAACAAATGATTGAATTTTATAAAAACGTATAAATTATATTTTCATAATTTATGTAGTCTCATTAACTCACGTCATTCCAATGGCTAGTTGATAAATTTAAAAATTAAATAATAATAATTAATCATTTTTATAGGATTTGTGTTCTGTATAATGTTTGTTATCAATGAAGTTAAATTTAAAATGAGACATCACATAAAATCTAAGAGTGTTACACTCATTTATAAATTACCAACATTGTTATATTTATAAGAGTTAACTCACTTATTTACACTATATAGGAATCCCATTATATGTATAATATGGCTACCAAGCATTCAAATAATTATCCTCATCCCATCTTATAGGTCACTACTCCATGTGAATCCATCTCTAATAAAAGTACTTAATAAAACATCATAGGATAATTCCATATAAATAATTAGGACCTCACCATGACACTTTATCCATTAAAAATGTATTTGAAAAACTTTTCATGGCTTTTTATGTTTAATTTAGCAGTACCACTGAACTAAAGTTATTGAAAAATAAAATTTCTAATGAAACATGTGGAATGTCTACAAATAATCTATTAGTTAAAGACTAATTCATTATTATAACACAACCCCAATTTTCTCAAACATATTTTTACATAACCCACATTCAAATAGAATAAAATATTTAATTTCATCAAAAAGTTATGAATTTGGAAAAAACATAGATCATTATAGAGTTTTCATTTATTTATAATGCTTGTTCCATCCATCCTCAGTCACTAAAATCATACAAAATAAAATAGTTCATTAATATATATTTAGATTTACATAACTATCATAATTAAAAAATATTAATCATAATAAAACACACACTGAGTTGTTTCAACTTTCATGAAACCCATGAAATGGAGTGCGGGAGGCTTATCGAAGACTCATGAACCCTTCTATGATAAAAACAAATAAAATATACCTATGTTGCATAAAAAACATTATTTATAATAAATTAAAATTAAAGAATAATACATATGGAAACTTAACTATGAAAATGGAATAAAAAATAATATCCATAATCTCCTAACCACCTCTATCCTCCACACATATACTTCATCATTTTGGAATGAATTTGAATTTTCTTTAATGAAATCCTATATATAATAAAATGTAAAAATTCAAATAATTAAAAGGAAAATGAATTAATAAGGAATAAAATTTTTCTATAATATTACTTAATATATTTGAATTACCCTTTTAAAACAATCCTACATTATTAAAAGTAAACTATATGGGGAAAGAGTGTAAAGGGGATATCCAGAGGAGCAGTTAAATTACTTATTGAATAAGAATTCTAAAGGGGTACTTTAGAAACCACAAAAAACTAAAATTAGCCCACTTAATTTTCGATATGGGAAATTGTACCTAGATTTTGGTGGACTTTACTAATGTTTGAGTGAGCCACTGAGGCATTGGTGTTGGATTTTTCTGGCACTCTCAATAAATTACCACACTGACAGACTCCAACATGGATTTGATGGGATTACACTATTTCCTAAAGAAATATTTCATCTTATTTCACATTAATGTATATTTTTTTAATTTCTTTTTATATATATACAACCAAAACCATTATTTAGACTCCTAAGATATGTAAAAATGATGTATATCATTGTCTAAATTAGAAAAAATCCTCTATTAATTTATTTCTACAAGAACATAGAACCTCACACTTCCACTTACACCCAATATTGTAGGTTATTACAAATTCTGACTAAAAATGCAATATTTTGTAAGAATTATTGGTATAACATGTATAAATTTTACATATTTTATATGAATACTCAATACATAACACAATTATTCTAGCCTTATAATTATAAAGGATTAGTGAATTTATATACTAGATACATAGACATCCTAATTCATAATGGATCTTCAATATCTCATAGGATGTTCTTTTATAATAGTTCTTTTTTAGACATGTCCTACTTAAATCCTTTCTTTATCACTTGAAAAAATGTGAATATAATAAAGGGTGATATTAGTTACTCAATAAGGTAAAAAATACGAGATATCAATCATAAAAAACATAATATAATAATACGGTATGATAATATAGTCAATTGAATTATCATAACATAAAAGATTCATTCATAGAAAATATTATATCTTAAACTTTACCTTTATATCATATCTAGAAGCATGATCATTACCAGGATCAATGTGGTATTAATTTTTGAAGAGCCATGCTTTAGTCATGTGACATTACAATAATTGGATATCATAATCTTGTGAACATATCTACTGACAATATTGTCCATATATAATCTTATGAGAATTTCTAGAAGCTATCAAACATAAAAATAAAAATATAAACATATCAATCTAAAATAATGTCCATATATAATAATTTGATAATTTTTAAAATTAATCATACTCACACATAAAAATGTGAAAAAACTTATTTTCAATATAATATAATCTTATCATAATAATCTCATTGGATGTAAATATTTCTATAACCATTTCATTAGTTTCAAATAACAAATCCAACATTCACACAATATTAATACATTCATATTTCTTCCACATGGTCATGAATGCATTTATCATTTTCTAAAAACATAACATATGTAAAATAAAATTAGTTTCATCAAGATTTCAATATCTTAATCAGAAATTTTTATAGAGAAAAATTAAGGGTGGTATCATTAAATCATGTCCATAGGGAATAAAATGTAGCATCGAATGATGGTTACATAGAATAAAATACCATTAAACTGTCACTATAGCATTTATTAAAGGAAATAATTTTTCATTTTGAAATAACTTAACTAAAAATCAAAATAATATTTAGGAAAAAATTCCTTTGAAAACAACCAATGGAATATTATAAATTATTCATAAATGAAAATAATAGCAATGATGGTGGGTAAATCCAATCCTGTAGTATATCCTTAAATATATATTATGTTCACACCTTTAGTAAAAAACACCTAATTTGGATAACTATAAGATGATTCCTTTTAAAAAATAATGTATAAAGTTAAATATGAGTAAAAATTAATTTAATAAATCATTTTAGAATATATAACACATTCTTAAGAACATTTTAAAAAAATATGGGTATGGGAGAAATACATTCCTGACCAAAAAATAGATAATTTCCGCTTTTCGTTAAAATACATCTCAAACATCATAATTAACAAAGAAAAAATGTATTATTATTTCAATATTAAATTAGTATCCAAATAATAATGAAAGTTATTTGGTGTAATGGATAATTTATATATAATTTCCACCAATTAATATTTATCATAGACAATCCAAAAAGGAAATGTGATTACAATTTAAATCTTTTACATCCAATTCCTCCACGCTTCATATGCATTCAAATATTTTGCTCTATAAAAATATAATAATTATAACTATATTATATATATAATCATACATTAATTACTATTTATAAATCATTTATAATTTTCAATTATCCTTAATAACCACTACTTTATTAAAATAATCATTCTGGTGAAAACTCATCCATTTTCATTGCATGTTTTGGTTCGATGGATCTGATATTTACACCATAGTCATGATTTGATTATGTAAAAATTATGAATCATGAATAAAATATCATATTTATTAATCATATTGTTTTTTATAATGGTTCATTTATATTGGTTATGAAATACAAATAAGATCACATTGAATAGGTGGTAGTCCACACGTACACAAGACCGACAATATCATTTTCTGAAAAATGCCAATGAAAGAAGTTATATCATATAATATAATACAAAAATTAAAATTATCTCATAAATATATAAAATATGAACATTATATCCACCAAAATAACAAACCACGAATGATGGTGATAAAAAATTGAAATGCATCGCGTAGTGAGGTGGTAGTCTTCGTTTATGCATGAGCGATGCTTTATCTTCCCATTTAATGGATAATAAGATGAATAATGGTTTTAAAAATCACCATTATAACATCAGTGAATATTTGTGAATCTTTTCTATCAACTTATTATGGATACAATAGATTTGTAAAAGTTAGAGAACAATGTAAAATTGAAAGTACACGGTTAAGAGTGATGCCTCTTTTTTTGAGAAACATAATTTGGATTACAACATAATCCATGAAGGAATTATATTATGATAAAAATAATATGTATAGTGTAATCCCATGATAATTTACCAAATATTACTTTTATAATAAATATAATCTCTTTGATAGCTTGTGATATTCACCAAATGATTTAAAAAAAATACTATATTAAAATTTTATAATTTAAATGTGATTACTATAAAATATATGTTAAGTTGGAAATTATGAATATGAATTACTAAAATATGGTTTAAAATTGTTCATTTATTTATCTATTTATTATATATAAAAGTATAAATCATTTAAATTAAAAATAATGTTTTCCTGAAAATTTTATTTTTCAACCAAAATGGTTTCTTCACATCTTACGCACTTACGTAAAAAATATTTTTTCAAGTATTATAAAATCTATTTTCAAAAAATGATATTTATTTTTTCAAATAATTATATCAAAATTATCTTAGGGTGAATTTGCTTATATTTTTATAAAGAACTATCATTTTTTGATGAATAATAAAAAATACATATTTTTATTAAAACATACTTTTCATTCAATGAATTCAAAAGTGAAATTTTATTTTAATATGTATTTAAATTTAAAAATAGTTCAATTATATATTTATTAATTTATATTAAATTATTGTAATAAATTTCATATTGAATTTTTATATAAAAATGTTAGAATGTTTTTACTTGGGAAAAAATATTTTTTTCTCATCTCTGTGTTATTATTATATTAATTTATCCAACTTCAATATATTGAATTTTGGGAAATGGATATAATATTTTAAATTAATATAACTTATTTAATCTAATAAATTAAAATTATGTTTTGACAATAGTGGATAGTAAAAATTATAAAAATTAATAGTTGTGGTTATGGTAAAAATTGGTTTACCAAGGGGTAAACTAAAAAGATAAGGATTAAAAATGACCTAAAACATGTCAAAAATCCATTTTATGGACACATATTGACCCTATATAATCCGTGGTTTTATAATGGGATATTTTGGATCATTTGTCATTAGAGAAATCGTGGGTATCAATATTTATTATCCTAAATGACAAGTGAGTCCTCTTCCTTAATTATAAAAGGGACTCGTCCCTTAACTTATTCCCACCTATAAAATAAACTACAAAACATCTCTTGAAACATTACAGTGTTTTTTTATCTCCAAATAAGGGCCCATGATGAGATCCAAAATGAGGTTTCTCTTAGAAAATGTTATTGTCTTAACAAAGCTCTATCATTTTATTTTTTCTTTTTCATCTTTGTATTATGTATTAAAATATCATAATATTATTATATTCCTTATAAATTGATTTTATTACATTTATGTATTAATATTTATTCATAAACACCTCTATCAAATGGGATTCGAAATCATCAGTCCTGTGTATAGCTGATTATCGGCTCACGAACCGTTGTAACTCATTTTCCATCAATACGTCTAATGAATGTATATTATGATTTATTTAATATATCTATTATACTTATTGAGTTATAATATTACATATATATTTTTAATTTATCAATATTTTAAGATGAAATAATGTCTATCATGTTTATGATGGACAATCGTCTCGTAAAGCAATGAGATTCATTTTCACTAACAATTTACATTGAAGGTAATAAAGATAAATTAAATTAATATATTTGAGATATATATAATGATATTTTTTATTAAAAATTAATATACCATTTAATATTTTACTTTTACAAATTATTAACCAGATCAAAACCATTAAATAGGATTTTAATGAACATATGTCAAAAATTAAGAATGAGGTAACAGATATCAGCTCAATTTCTATTTCATTGAGACATATCGATTAATATGAACCTATTCAATTTTATGTTGTGTATATACTTCCACTTTTATTTATTTAACATGAATATATATTTATTAATTATATTACATGTTTCAAAAAAAAGTTTATTATTTCGAGGGGATACAATTTGAAATCCAACTCTCATTACAAGATTAATTTTGAGAATGATAAAGATCCCATAAAATAATCTGTTTCTTATTATCAATTTATTATTATAAATTAATTTTCTCTTTAATATACATATTATTTATATCATGGATATTATAATTTTCAAATCTAGATATAATTTTAATATACAGTGTTTACTATCAATGTTATTTGATTATGTGTGGAAATATTGTTAAATATGAATCCTTTATTCAATATGGATATTTATTGATATCGTATATTTTTTATAGATTATATATATTTTTAAATATATGAGTAATGTATTTGAAATGATTATATGGGTGGATTCTTGTTATATATAGCCCTTTGATGCATCAGTATTCTTATAAGGCGAATCAATAATGTTGAATTAAATGGGGGTTTAACCATAATATTAAGTTGTCTGGTGAAAGGTCTTGATATTAGAGGTATCATGATACCTTAGATCAATAAATCCCATAATTCATCATATCCTTTATTAAGAATTCATTCAATATAATCAATTAGATTTTTTAGTGATATTATATATATATTCATTTCATTCTTAGTTTATTGATTAAATGGAATGTGTTTTCATATATTATTTTCCATATTGATAATGGTTTATCCAATTATGAAAGTAAAATTATTAATTAAATGAAATGAGTTCTTCTTTAATTACCATTATTTATTGATTATTACATTTTGATCAAGATATATTCCATGTTATGTAACCCTTACTAAGCATTTGATCTCACCCCTGTTTTCCCTTGATGTGAAGAAGAATTCATTGAATGATTTCAAGGATGAAATTTTTTTTCCATTACTATTGCTTTGATTTAAAATCCAAATTTAAATGTGTGTCATTTATAGATTTAGTTCTATAAGAATACTATACCAATCTATCCTTGATGTTGTGATCCCTTTTAATTCATGAAAATGTTAAAAACTAGACACATACTATGGGTTAAAAAAGTTAGGGTCATTGTAGTTGGTACAAGAGAAATTTTTTTAGAATCCTTGAAAAAATGATTTTTGAAAATATATATTAGGGAATATAACCCTAATATATACTTCGAGGCTAATAATCGAATAAAATCCTATTGTTTTTTCTAAGGTAGTGATTATATGATTTTTTTTCCCACCAATACATCCCTTTATTGATACTGCATGTGGAACTGGTTCTAACATAGTGGTACCTAGGGGTAATATATCTAAAAATGGCATTTTGTTATGACTCAAGTGTGACATAAAATATGTCAATTGTTCTTTCTACACCCCTCGTTTAACACTCCTATGGGATAATCTTTGGAAATTTCATATTCTCTTTACACACTATTATGAAGTATTTGAAAATGAATACATCCCCAAATAAATAATGTTTAACATTGTGAGACTTAAAGTGCATAAATTTTTTATTTATGTTAACTATTACACTATGTTAATAACTATATAATAAGATATATAATTCATAATTTTAGACCTAATCTAGTGTATTATATTTTTTATAAATGGATCCTTGAATAAATAAGGGCATAAATATTCATGGCCAATGTAGATACTTCTTTATTAATATAGTCAATACAACTATAATTGGAACTGGGGGAATTGTTGCTATAATAGGGAATATTTATCATGTTGTGACATAAAAACTTTACCAAAAAGAGAATCATATTGTTTTTCATCATGATTATCCAATGCTAGAACATTTCACGTGATAGATCCCCTGAACTTTAGTTGGAATATTAATCCAATGATATCTATGAAATGGATTAAGTCCCATGAAAAGCTATTTCTGAAATTGGGAAGTGATGATAATAAAAAGGTTATATAGGAATAATTCTATCTCAAGATAAAATTTGATCAATGGTGGCCATTGATACAAAATACTATGGAGGAAGAATAAATATAATAGATGGAATAGAGATCTTGTAAGGATACATTCTTTGAAAAATATTTACCTCAGGGGAAATTAAATGTAATGGAAAAAATGTTTTTTATCATAAAGAATAAGGTAGAAAAAATTATTGTAGAGTATGAGGATCAAATTACAAGAAAATATATTTATGATATGTTCATTATATAAAATATAGAATATATTATGTACATTTTTGTTGAAGGTAAAAATCAAAGTCTTTAAAGGTTGATAGTATCACAGAATTTTTCATCATATCAATAAATAGTTTTATGCAAATTTAAAATAGGGAATGTTTTTTCTAGATCCTATATGTTCATGGGGAATCCTTAAATTAAGAGGTTAAATTAAAACCATGAAAAAGTTATTATTTTGACCAATAATAATATACCAAATAGGGTTCCATTTAACAAAAAAAGTGGAAATAATTATCATGGGAATTAATGGAAGGGAATTATAGTTTATTATATGCATGGATATAAGGGTCTAATGGATCATGAATTCCATGGGAATAATCAAATAAATGATTTCATGTTATTAAAAAAATTGAAATGGGTCATTATTCAAACCAATCACCCATGCGTCATGGGAATCTACCATAGAAGATGTCAAGAGGAGTAGGCCAGGCCTATGAAATCACTAGATCTAATGTGTAAGTACCCAATAAAGTGGTTGAAGGTGATTTAATCAAAGCCTAAATTTTATCCAATGATTTAACTGATTCTATATCATCACTCTATTTTATATATTCTATGATTTATAATAAAATTATATAATTTCCTAACTCCTTAATAAAAGATTTTTTATTCAACACACCTAGTGGAAGTCTCACTATAACAAGGATGTGTGAGCCAATGCACATTTTGATACATAAACATGATTTATTTATGGAATTTGTTGTCATTATTATGGTTTAATTTGATATAATCCTCGGTATGTATTGTCATTTAAAAAATTATTCAATGATTTATTTCATGGAGAATGATGTTAAGATTTTTGAAAAAGATATGCAATTCATTATCATTAGTTTGGGGATTGCACTATCTGATTCATCCCCAAATCCACCCCTAATAACATTTATATCTGATCTATAAGAATTTTCCTTTATTATATGGAAATGAATTCTCTTACAATTAAAATATTATCCTTATGCTATCAATAATGATTTATCTTATCCACTTCATAAAGATCAACATTTTTCAAAGATTGAAATTCATTCTTCATATCATCATTTTTGAGTAAAGAAAAAATTCATTTTAAAGATAGTATTCAGAATGAGGTATATAAATTATAAGTTTATAGTAATGCCATTTGGATTGAATGATTAACCCACAATATTCATATATCTAATGAATATAATATTCAAAGAACATTTTGGTGATTTTTTTGGGGTGTTCATTAATGACATATTGGTGTATTCTAAGAGCTACAAGGACCCTGAAAATCACTTTTTATCACTCTTGAGACTCTGAAATGAAAATTGTTATTGGGGAATTTTAAAAAAATGTGATTTATATCTTCATAAACATTATTTTCTTGTATATATTGTCTCTAATGATATATTCTCATTTGAGCTTACAATGACAAGTTAGTCCAAGAATGGTCTACATGAATGGACATAACTGGGGTAAGTAGATTCATTGTCTTAGAATATTACTATCTCAATTATTTAATAATTTTTCCTTATTTTATAATATATTAACAAAAAATAAACATAAATCAGTTATTTTCATTTAGAAAAATGAGTATGAAGAATGTTTTTATGAATTGAATATGAGATTAGTAAATTTTCCAAATTTGACCCTACCATATTGAAATAGTCGGTATGGTATACATAATGATTAATTGGAGAAAGGAAGGGTTTTGTCCTTATAAAAATTGATAAAATTATTGTAAATGATTCAAGGGACTTTATGTATCATAAAATAATATAAAAACTATTAACTTGAGTTGTAAACTATAATATTTTTCTAAATAATATGGATACATTATCTCTATTGTGAAATATTTGAGATGTATATGTACCATAAGGAATCAAAATATATTTTCATAGAAAACATAAAAACCATTTTCGTCTTTATTTTATGGTGATCCCATTACTTTTTTAGGAAAGAATTTCATGGATGAAATAATAGAAGTGACAGATCCTTTAAGAGGAAAGTCAGTTGAGAAAGATGCATGTAAGGATTCTAATTCTGAAACTTGTTACTCCAAGTCCAAGGAATCAGACCATTGTAGAGAGTACTTTAATTCCCCTAAAAATAAATTAAAGAACATAATTTTCAATTTAGATCGTTTTATTCAGTATGTGTGGAAGCAACGGAGAATGACGTACTACTCAATTACCTAGTCTTCCAGCTACATGGTCATCTTGAAATGAAGCGAGCAAGTATAATGGTATTTTTTATATGAAGCCCAAACTGCCTCCCTATGGTGAAGCTATTATGACAAAATAATATAGGGTAATTTTCCCAAACCAAGAGATGTAATCAACTTCAATTAATCCAATGATTGTGGATAAGAAGGTCTTTGACTCAGAAAACACTCAATATCTTCACATGTATTGTAATGAAGAAATTTAAGAGGATTCCATCTTGATCACGGTCTTTGTAGAGGATTCTCATAGAATATTTTAAAGACCACTCTGAGTTAGTTTTAATTAAGAACAAACCTATTTTATTTATAAACAAAATTATATATTGATGCATGGTTTAAAAGACGGGGAAATCCTAGAGAAATGTGTTCAGACCCAGAAAAAAATGTTAGATCATTGAGGGAATCTCGTTAAGTATAATCCAAAAATATAGATTAGCTCTATCAAATGGATATTATTCTAGGTAAATAATTCCTACCATTTTAAATTGTTATAGAATGGCCTAATCATTTCTTATGAGGTCAGATTTTTTTGTATGCTTGATTTTGTTGATTTCCCACTTTTTTTATAAAAGGTCCTCTAAAATAAATAAAACTAATTTGTCCCTAGAAATTTCTCAACAGAAGTCATTTATAATGGCTTGAGATACTTATGAATTATTATTTTTCAACACACTACCACCCAAAGAGGTAAAATAAAGTAGTAGATGCATTATAATGGAAGGATCATAGAGCTCAAACACACATGAGGATTGAGAGGGACCATATATTCATGGATATTATAAGGATGAATGAGGTTATTAATTAGGATGGGGAGAGATCAAAATTTTTTGAAATGTTTTTGAAACCATATTTATTAGATAAAATGAAAACTTCTTTATCTAGTGTTGTTAATTTTCATAATAAATTAATGTTGTGACTAATGGGATGTTTGAAATATTCATTTGTGAAGATGGAGTCCTACAATTTGGAAACATATTATGTGTTCCATATATACCTTAGATAAAAATGAAAATTTTGGATGATTTCCAAAGTTAAAATTTCTTTACACAACATATGTAGCACCATGATGTATTGGGATTTTAAGTACCATGTTTTGTTTGATAACATGATGTAGTAAATTGTAGACTATGTGTCCTCATGTCCAGTTTTTTAAAAATTCAAAGATGAGATATAATATCTTAAAAGATAAATGTTATATAGTTGTATTCCTATGTGTAAATGGTATAAAATTACTATATAATTTAACATAGGACTAAAAAATACCACTAATAATAATGATACAATATGGGTTTTTATTGGTCATCTTACTGAATCAATACATTTCCAATATATAATACAAGATTTTCCTATTGAATTTATCTAAAGGATCAATATTATTAAAGTTCTAAAAACTCATGTCCCATCAATTAGGATTGTTTCTCTTCATGATCCCCATTTTAAATCAATGTTTTTGAAGAGTCTTTAGAGGGATATTAATATTCAGCTTCACATGAGCACTGCCTACCATCTTTAATCTGATGGAAAGTATATAAGGAACATATAAATAGAAAATTGTTGAGGTCTTGTTCAATTAATTTTCAACATATATGGAATCATTATTTACATTTGGTGGTGTTTTATTATAATAATAATGTTCATTCAAGTATTAAATTCATGCAGTATGAAACATTATATGGAAAGAGATATCATATACTAGATTGTTGGGAGGAAGTTGGTGAAAGAGAACATTTAGGCCGAAAACATATTTAAGAGATATTATAAAAGATAAATACTATTAAATATCATATTGATGTATCTTAACGCATGAAAATGATTTATACCTCAAATTTGAGAAAGGATTTCAAATTCAAGTGGGGTATCATATATTCTAAAAAGTACCTCTATAAATGGAAGTTATATTTTTGGGAAGAAGGTAAAGCTTGTCCCCAGGTATATCATACACATGAAAATTTTATAAAGGATTAATGTTTTTGGATTATAAATTTAAAATTCCACTAAGACTCTCTAAAGTTCATGATGTTCACCAAATATCATTGTAAAGAATGTACACGCCAGACCCCACGCATGATCTCACAGATAAAGATATGGAATTGGAATATAATATATCATAATGTGAAGAGGCTATCTAGATTCTTGATACTAGATAGAAATTATTGTGTAATAAAATAACTGGACTGGTCATGGTGTTTTGGAGAAATGAAAAAATTGGTGAAGAATAATGGGAACCATAGAATGCTATGAAAAAGAATTACACTCTTTTGTTTGGAAGGTAATATCCTAAAAAAATCCATGTTGAAATTTATGAAGGATAGTAGAATATAAAACCCTGATACTTTATAATATATTACTTTTATAATAAATTTAACTTCTTTGATAGCTTGCGATATACAAAACATTGTGTTTAAATGAATCATAATACTCTATCAAGAGGTTATTATTTGAACATGACCATTATAAAAAATATATTAAATGAGAATGTTTGGATAGGAATAAAATATTATTTTTTACACAATTTCATAATTTATCTATTGATTATAAATAATAATAATAATAATTTGAATGTAGAAGAATTTATTTCCCTAAAAAAAATATTTTTCAAAGAAGAATATTTCATCAATTTTGGAAATATTATGTTAAAATTTGTTTTTAATATATTTAAAATATATATTTTAAAAAATTAACATTATTTTTTATATCATCATATAAAAAATATATTATGGAGATTTTTTAGTATTTTTTTTGAAAAGTTTCTATTCGTGATGAATAGTAAAATACTAATTTTTATTAACATCCTTTTTGTTTAAAGAAGTTACAAAAAAAATAATTTTCATATGGTTTTAAAAGTAAAATCACTTCAATAATATAATTATTATCATAAATTAGGTCATAATAATCAATTTTATATTAAATTTCTATATAAAAACTTTTTAAGCCTTCGAATGTTTCAACTTTGGAAAAAGGGTATTTTCTCTTGTCCTGGGTTTAATTTTAAAAAAACTTATTCCAGTTTTTAAATTTAATTTTGGAAAAATGGATTCCATATTATGAATCGAAATTATTATTATTATATAATAATTGTAAATTAATTATTTTCCATAACAAATAATGAAAACTGAAAAATAATTACAACGATTAAGGTAAAAAATGGGTTTACTAGGGGTTCAAGAACAATTATAAGTGTTAAAAATGTCCTAAAACTTGTAAAAACCCATTTTATGGAAACATCTAGACCATATATTATTCATGGTTTTAGAAATGTCAATTTTTATCCTTTTGGATTGTTAAAAACTTGGGTATAACTATTTATTTTAAAAAATGCCTAGTGTGCCCTCGTCCTTAAATATAAATTAGCACTCCATCACATCACTTATTCACACATATGAAACCATTTTTATCAACTATAACCTACCAAAATTCCTCTCCAAAATCCTTATCTACATTCTAGATCCACTATTTCTCCAAAAATACAATCCTTATGGCCCTTACGAGTATATCCAGAAGTGGTTTCTCTAAGAGATGGTAATTTTATTAACAATGATCTTCCATTTCATTATTCTTTTTCCACCTTAAATTATGTATTAACACTTAAAATATAATAACACTATTATCTACCATATAAATATATGTTATAAGTTTTATTTAACAAATGTTTTCCATCAACTCCTCTATCAAATGAGAAGTGAAATCATCAATCATTAGTACAATAGACTACAACCTTGCAAAATGATATAACTCAATTTCCATAAGTAAATCCGATGATAGTATATAATTTATGATTATTTATATATATATAATAATTTTGATATTATTATACTTAATGATTTATAATATCACATAAAACTTCTTAATTTTTATTCCATTTAATATTTAATAATTTATATCATGTGTACTGTAGACTACATCCTCGAGAAGTGATGTAATTCGTTTTCCCTTACATATTACCTAGAAGGTTATAAAGATAAATTTAATGAGTAAATTTGTCATATGTTATAGTATATTTATTATTTAAAATAAATATAACATCCAATTCCTTTCTATATCACTCAATAATGTAATAATATCGTCACTCGTGTATACATAAGTCATGTTATCTCCAAGAAGTGATCCAATTAATTTTCCATGTACAACCTTCATGAATGATTATAAAAACATATATATTAGGTATATATTATACTTAAAACATTACTATCATTATGGATATAATGAATCAATATTATAATAAAAATAATTGTAATTTTCATGAAAAAACATGCACGATAAAACAAGGCAATTTACATGAAAAAATTAATATCACAAAATATTATTATGAAACATTTCAAAAAAATGTTAGAAAAAGATCATATATGAAATTATAAACTTGAATTTGGTTCTGGTATAAATAAAAAATAAGATTAATATGATTATATAATAAGTTAAATCATGTCCAACCAAAATGAAGTGTTATGTAAGAGATTTCATCAAAATTTCATTTTCATTTTGATATATTTGTTATTATGCATCTTTTCAATTTTATATGGTGTATATAATTAGCTTTTTTATATTTGATATTAATAAATATTTATTTATAGTGGTAAAATTTTCAATAATTTTTTTTTCTTTCAATGTGTTACAATTTGAAATTAACCTCTCATTTTATGATTGATTATGTGTTTTTTATCTTTCTCTTGAAACAATCACTTTCCTATGATCATTTAATTATTTAAAATTAAATTTATCTTAAGTATACATATTATTTGAAACGTTGATATTATAATTTCCTAAATTGTTTAACTTTTTTACAAAAGGTGTTTACTTTCAAATTTATTTGACCAATGGGGCAAATATTGATAAATTAGTATCCATTATTCAATATGGATATTTATTGACAAGGAATATTGTTCATGAATTAAATAAATAATTATATATATTATTAATGCCTTGGAAATGAATATATGGGTGGGGCATAGTTATATAAATCCCCTCAATACATTGGTAATCTCATGAGTTTAATCAACAAGCTAACATTAAATGGGGTTTTACCCATAGATCTGAATTGTCTTATGAAAGGCCTTAATAGTAGAGTTATCATGATTCCTGAGATCATGATATCTAATAATTAAGAATCTCTATAATTTGGAATCGAATTATTATTATCCGATATATTTTCATAATATATTATATATGGAATCATTTTGTTCACAATTTCTTGATTAAATGGGAATTATTTTTAGTTAATTATGTTTCTATATTGATTATGCATTATGTTATTATGATAGTAAAGTTATTTATTAAATTTATTGTGTGACATGTTATTCTCCTTTACATGTTTATTTTGCTTTATTGATTCTTGATATATTCCATAATATATTACCTGTACTAATTATTTTATCTCACCCATAGTTTATTTCTTTTCCCCAGGATACGAAGATCAATTCATTAAATGAACTCAAGGATAAAGAGTTTTTTCCATTATTTTTATTTTTATTTATATTCCCAATTTAAAATGGGTATCACATAAATATTAGGTTCTATAGCACTAGTAAACATATAGATCCTTGGAAAAGTAATCCATTGTATCTTATGACAATGAAATAAAAGTAGACACTGGATATGGGATATTTGAGTTGGGGTTGTTACCTGTAGTACATGTGTATTAATGTTATGAAAGTATTTTGTTATTAAAGGGATGAGATAAGAGTATATTGAAGTGTGGAAAAGAGAGGAGATGGTGTCCTTTAATAATTGGAGAATAGGATACACTTGGAATTTTTTAAAAGATTTAAATATATTAATGCCTAATTAAATCCATATTAGTATAAATGGATCGTATTCAAATAATATATGGTATATGGAAAAAAATATGATAATGAAAATGTATTTAGACATGTTTTTAGTCCACTTTACACATATATTATTAGTTATTACCCTTTCAACATTTTTTTCACTTATCACGATTACCACAGTTACTATTTTTAATTACCAATACGATAGTCGTCTCAGTCCCAAAATTTAAATTTAATACTCCAAATATGGAGTATAATTTATCAAATTAAAGTTATTTCATTTGAATAAATTAAATTAAAAACAAAATATTCAAATGTGACAAACAATGGTTTTATAGATGTAAGAACTTGGTTCTTCTTTTGAGGTACAGATCTTTCCTTTTGTATTATACTTAAGAGAATGGGGGAAAATAGGTTGGGTATGGATTCAGTCCTATTACATGACATGAATGGGGACTACATGTCGTGCATTTTTTTTGTACATGTCGTGTATAGAGGGATACATGCTATGTAATCTCTGTACATATCCAGGTGATGGCCTGGTTAGGAGTTGTATTGACAGGACGTGTAGTCTCAAGTACATGTCAAGTACTTTTTTTAATTATTATTTCAGAAATAGCATTGTCTTATCGAATAGAAAGAAATGACTCCTTTTCAATGTATGATGCTTCTAGAAAATACGAATGTTATTTTTTCTTCCCATTCGTCGTACGATCTTTGATTCAAACACTATTGGATCTATTGGAATCCACATGGTATGTACTTGATTCCACTATAGCATTTCATTTTGATTTTGTCTCCCAATTGAGTAATCAATGGTTGAGAGTTGTTTCTCATTTTATAGATCTAACCCATTCGAAGTAGAATACAATCATGACACTAGATGAGGAGAATCATAATAACATAACATAGGTGTTTTTGTTCCTTTCATGAATTTCCATGATGTTTTTATATGCCGGAGTGTCATGATCCCACATCCAGGGTGTCGTTGATTGGATAATAATCCCTATTATTTCCTATTGATGATTATATAATTAATTGGATAATTTGACATCATGCTTAGTATTTTGAACCTTCATTTAGGTCCACAACATGGGTGTTTTTACCTTGGATGGTTGTTTTCCTGAGAATTCCTATAAGGATTGAATTGAATTCCAATAATAGGGTTTTTAAAAATGTAATTTTAATTATATGAATTTACTACATGAGATACATGTTTTATTCTATCATGAAACTGTTTAAATTTCATAATTGGATTGTTATATGTTTTTCCCATGTGATTTATCCTGGTTTGACTATGTAATAATTTAATTTACATGTATTGGTTTTTATGTAAACTGATCCCACATTAGTAGATTTGGTTAAATCCATGTGATAGTTTAATTCACATATGTTTCTTTTAGGATGGAAGGTGTAATTGAATTAAATGATAAAAATGGGTAATTAGAAATGGGTGCTCTATAGTCTCGGTTTAAATACAAGGACATGATCATGTGACTAATTGAACCTTATATACCTTGGGTTCAGTCTCCACATATACTTGTTTACATTGATTTCCATAACATCTCTAGTGCCTATTTTTTAGTACTCATAGTTTACTACTTTCACTATTGTACAATGTATGTTATATATATATAAATATATATTGATATATTATCATAGAACATGGGTTCTTTCCTTCTAGGATTTATTCTAACACCCTGTTTGGGTTATTCTTTTAGTCGCAAACATATTATATGATTGCAGGTGTTGATTAAAGAAATTACCATGCTACAGGAACTTGATCTGCTGCTCATTAGTAAGAGAGCTTATGACCGAGATGAGGTTTTCAATGCTTCCTAAACCGTCTGGTTAATTTTTTTATTCGGTGACAAGTATTGTGTATTTCTATAGTGTACTTGTGGTTTATTATTTCTTATAACATAGGACTTGTTGTATCATAATTTGTATAGAATGATGCTTGGTTATTTATCATATCAGTATTCTTCTATTTATATCTGTTTTTTCTTATTTACTACTTCAACTATAGTTTTATTATTTATTAAAGTGTGTTACAATCTATGAATGAGGGAATAGTTTCCCCACGATCACACCTTAGTTCCTTTCTACTAGTCGGAAGCCTCTAGCATTTGGAGAAACCCACTTAAGGCCATGTGTCTAACCTGGTACAGGGTGAAAATTGTGTGGCATCTGGATCTAGGTCATTAGAAAGTTGAATCATAGGATTTTTATTTTTTGTTTTCTTTAGTTTTTGGAATCCATAGACAATAATGGAAATGTAAGGTATTTAGTACTATGTTTTCCTTAGAGTAGCTACACCGTGTATAGCGTAAATCAATGTGACCTCAAATAAAATAGTAATTTTTGGATTTTGAACTATTATAGTTGATTCTAATTCACCATTGGGTGGAACAATTGGTTTTTGTTGTTATTGCTGATATCATTGTGGTTAATTTATTTGAAACCCGATGAGATGAGGGTATTCCATCTTGTGCGTCATATATGAACATGTTTGAAATCACCTTCCATGCTTTTTTTCCATTCCATTAAGAAATCATTACTGATTTCATGCTATTATGATAGATGTCATGAATGATATTCACGCTATTGTGATAGGTAGCGTGATTGGTGTGCATGTTTTTGTGATAGGTGTATAGGTACGTGTTATGGTTTGATTGTATAGACGACAAACATTAGTCCCTGAGGATTAAGGGCCCTCTTAAATCATAATTTATTGGATAACATTTTGGCCATGGGATATAGATTGTGTTTTAAGGGATATATTTGGAAACCAAACATTGATTCCCAAGAAATATGGGTCCCACAGAGTTGAATTTGGTACACCATTTTTTTTTAACATGGGGTTCTGGGGAAGTTTCTGAGGCTTATTGTCTAGAAACCCCAACAACAAGGTGTGTGGTCCTATAAACACACACCATGTGTTCTTATATTCAGGATGAAAACACATTTTAAGTACATGTTGTGTACCCTAAGTACACACCATATAGTTTTTGACCATGTGTCCGGTCTCATGAGAGATAACACGGGTTGTTGAGTTTTAATCGAAACACACTGTGTACAATATGTACACCCCATTTAGTTTTTCTTAGGTAGACCTCATTTGACATTGTCCATATGGAAGTACATGGACAGGAGGGAGAACATGAGTACACACCATGTGTCATGCTGACATGTCGTGTGCCTGGGATGTTTACATGGCAATGTTGGTGAGAGTACAGACCTATGTAAGATCATGAGGGCACAGGTTTTGTGTTGTTTCAACATGTCATGTACTTTTTTTTGGGAACCCTTTAAGGGTCTTTTACAGTTTTATTCCTCTTTGTCTGTTTTGGACCCCAGTGTAGGCCTTCTTGAGTAGTATTCCATGTAGATCACAATGCTAAATCCCTTAGAGCATTCTGATCACTCCTAATCAGTTCTTTGGTGCTTTTATATATAAATGGAGAGGTTCCTCCTCCAATTTTCATTTTCGTGGTCTACTACAAGTGAGAAAAAAAAGTAAATAACTGGTTGGGTGTTCAGACCAACCATGATATGATCTGTGATCAGATATGAGTGGTGATTTATATATCATGATTTATGCATTGAGGAAATCTCCCTTGCGATATGTGTCCTTCTAGCCTATGAGGTTTTGATACATGTTGATATCGTGGATTCCATGTATGATTCCTCTGATTATGTTTCATTCTTGAGAATCTTGTGTAGGATGTCCCTCTCTTCTATCTGGTTACTATGAATCCCATGAGGGATTTATTTACATAAATTTTGTTCTATGGACTCCTTTATATCATCTCTCTTCGGAGTACCATTTTCAACGATCCCTGTTGTATAATTCATCTATTTTTTATCTTTTTAGGATCCCATGTAGGATTTCCCCCTTTCCTTTTTAGCTATGTATCCTGTTTTGGATTCCATTTCTCGTGTTACTAGGAGAATACCATTTAGGATGCCTCTTTTAGTCTGGATTGACCAAACCTGACCTTCGTAGTGGGATTTTGGTTGTATCCCTCATTTTTGGACAGCTAGACCCGACCCATGGGGTAGGAAGAGGGGTGAGTGTTTATAGGAAGGTGTTGACCTGCCATGTTTTTAGATCATCTCTATTTTGATGAGAGAATCATTGTATCTTGACCCTTGAAATGGGAAAGAGAATTTGGGATAATGCGTAGTTCAACAGGATAGACATTACTTGAGCAGGGTCACCTTTTTAAGAGGTCTTGTGAACAAATTTTTTCATAAGTTATGGGTGACATGGTATATCTTCATCCAGGTAAATGGTTGTTTTAATGATGTTCTTTTGAGGCATTTCTTATGTGATCCATCTAGTACAAGGATTCACGGGGTGTACATCCTATGAATAGTACCCAATAATGTGCCATTTGTTCTTGTAAACTATGGTTTGTATATGTTGACTTATGTTGTCCCCATCAAGTTTTAAATGTTACAAATGAGCCATCGAGTTTGATTAAATCATTGAGCTTTGAGCTGTTGTTTTTGTTCTAAGTTATCTCTAGTTAAGAGTTTCCTAAATGGTATAGAACCAACTTCTTCCCACTACTTAGGAGTACTTTCTAGGATATGGTTGTTTCGACATGCCGATTGTTTTAAATTCGGATTTCATGCCAAGTAATATGATGGAGTGATCATAGTTCAGGGAACAATGCACATGAATTTAAGTTAGTTCTGAACTATTGTTTTTGACAGAGGATAGTCCTTCTCGAGGTCTAGGAAATTCCTAGGTTAGAAGAATAATTTTAGTTCTATTGAAAATTTAACCTTCTACGTAGAAGGGTCAAATCAAGGACCATTGAACAATTGTTGTTTCTACATGATTGTCATGGAGACTTGTGAGTCCGGATTTATATGGTTGCCTTCTTGGAAGCATGACATTTATAAAGTTGGTTGTGTCTACAACCTTTATGAAGAACCAATGGTCATGAATAGACCTCGGTTTTTAAGTGTGAACAATCACATTAATGCTTTGGGATAAATGCATTGCTGTCAGTTAAATGATGATAAATCTATAAGTGAAGATGGGTTTATTTTAGTAAGTGTCCCAATAGTGGTCCACCTATCATTTTATTGTGATCCTTGAAAATCTCTTAGTGAGCCCTTTCATAAGATATGAGCATGTCTCCTATCTTGACATCATCCTAGATGCTCCAATGAGCTTCAGTTATATGTCCATCTTTAGGTGAAAGTTGTTGGGCTAGTTCAAAATCCTTTTCGGTGTTGTTCTCTAAATGAATTGTTTTAAATGAGGCTTGGTAAATACTCAGTGATACTTGGGCTCTCATGTAGGAATTCCTTGAATGAACTCTAGATATCCATTGATTTATTTATCATTACCGTCAGGCGGATGCTGATCTGTGATGTGAGTGATCTTATGTGAACTTATAGCCTTGTACAAAAGTCTCACATGTAAGGGGTAGTATAGACCACCATGGTTCATTCCTTAGACTCCATGTTAGTGAATCTGAGGTTATCTTAGACTTATTTTTTGGCTCATATGTGATGCTTTAAAAGGATTTAATGATTCTGATGGGATGGAATTGAAATTATTCTTTTGCTAATGTTATGGAAAGATCTTATTAATTGATAAAGGGATGGTTTGAAAAAAAGGAGTGTCACCAAGAGAGAAGTATGGTATTTGGTGAATGAGATCATTGTGAGAACCTTTATCTTTGAGATATGGCATTGTGTTTCAGTTACAACATGTCAGCTTCCTAAGCCAGGTGTTCTTGATATAATTCATCTAGTGATGGTTTCACCTGTTATCCTTCTTTCTCCTCATGTATGGTTCAAGTGAACTAGTTTGAACACTCCACTAGAATAAGGTTGGTGTGGTGTGGAATTCTGCAATGTCTTTCCAGGGAATATTGAATGACCGATTTTGGTATCGTCGATCGGCGTTTGAATATTCCTTGTTATGAGTTTGCTGTTCTGACCTCAGTTGTGTATGAGTTTTTTGGGATGATGGAAAACACGCTGGTAGTGTCTCAAGAATGCTTAGGCGTGTGCTTTTTGAAGTTTTCCAATGGTTGAGGTGTCATTGTAACAATGGAATTTGGGCTGTTATTGAAAGGATAATGAAGGTTACACTCTTCCTACCAATCAAGAAAACCTTTAGTGTTAATGAGATTGGGAGTTTTTACATCTATGAGATTTTATGACTACACGAGAACCCCTCATTCTATAACATTAGATAGGGACACCTGGTTTATATATCATTTCTAGAAAAGGATACAGAGGGTGTTGGGTACACAGGTGCTTCTGAGCACAATTTACCACCCTGAGATAGATATCCAGTAAGAGTGAACGATTCAGGTGATGGATGATGTGATTCGGGAATACGTCATGGATTTCAGGAATTATTTGGAGAAACACATACCCCTAGTAGAGTTCTCCTATAAAATTAAATTTCAAGATAATTTTTAAATGGTGAAATATGAGGCATTATACGGTAGACCACTTCGATCACCCATGTGTTGGATGGAGGCAGGAGAGACAGTTGTGATGGGACCACGTCTTGTCAGGAAGACCACTTAACAGGTTCAGTTGATTCAGAAGTGGATGGATACGACACAATATCATCAGAAATAATATTATTATCATCATCAAATAACATTTTAGTTCGAGGTTGGTGACTGATTTTTATTATGTTTTTTATTGAGAATGGGACATAGGGGGGTTAGGAGATAGGGTAAGCTTTCGCAGAGATACATTGGTATATTTTGGATTCTTGAGAGGTCTGGGACAGATTCTTATTGATTGTAATAACCATAGATGTACCAGGATCTGCATGATGTCTTCCATATTTCTCAGTTATGACATTACATTTATGACCCATCACACACCTTTCAGCCTAAGGAAGTGGAGTTGCAAGAAGACGTTCCCTTTGAGAAGCATTTAATTCATATAGTGGATTGCAGCACAAGGGTTCTCTATGGTCAGTCTCTTCCTTTGGTATAGGTGTTATGGTAGCATGACCGAGTGCAGGACAAAAGATGGGATAGGGAGGCCAATGCACTATCACAGTGGATGAAGTTATTCTCTAATATTTTTTCATCACCCTTTGAAGTGAAATGTTAGGATGAATTTCATTAAGGGGAATAATTTTTAAGAACATGGTTTTTTCATTGAGGTACGAATATTTCATTTTATCTTATACATAAAAAAGGGGGTGAAATAGGTTATGGGTTGGATTCAGGTCCATAATAGGACGTTATTGGGGACTAGATGTCCTATAATTTTATGTACATGTCGTGTATGGAGGGATACATGCCACATAATCCTTATACATGTCCATGTGATGGTCAGAATTGGATTTGTATGGACACTGCTTGTATCCCATATATAGGATGTGTACTTTTTTAATTATTAATTCAACAATAGATTTTTTTCTAGACATACATAAACAAATCATTTTCGACATACATCATTCCTAGGAAATGTTAATGAGGGTTTGGCACTTGATTCATCATATTATTTCTGATTCGATTATCATTGGATCCACTTGAATCATATAGGTAAGTAATTGATTCCTCTTTAGCCTTTCTTCCTAATTTCTTCTCTCGATTGACTTATAAAATGTTGAGTGTTTTTTTTTCATTTTGTATATATACTCCATTATATGTCAAATAAAATATTGACATTGGATTATGAGAGACATAATAACACAATGTAGGTGATCGGGAGCCTTTCACAAACTGTCATGATGATTATATATGTTGGAGTGTCACACACCCAATTTCTATGTGTCACATGATTGAATAATGAACAATGTTATTTATTATTGATGATTAGGTGATTAATTAGAAAATTTCAATGCAGTTTTAGGGTTGTAAAACCTTATTTAGGTCCAACCCATGGGTGTGTTTTCCTTGGATAGTCATTTGGATGATAATTCGTATGAGGCCTCACATGAACTCCAATTCCTGGGTTGTTAAAACTGTATTGATCATTATATTAATTTACAATGTGAGATACATGTTTTTATGTATTCTAATTGTTTAAATTGCATAATAGGCTTGTTATATGTTTTCCAATGTGATTTAACCTTGATTTACCATGTAATTTTTTAATTTACTTGTATTGGTTATTTTATAAATAGATCCCATTTGAGTTGATTATATTAAATCCATGTGATAGATTAATTCACTTGTGTTTCTTTTGAGATGGAATGTGTAATTAAATTAAATGGTCAAAAGATATAATTACAAATGGGAGATCCACAGTCTTGGTTAAAAGGTCAGTTCAGGCTCATGTGACTAATTTCACCTTATATACCTTGGGTGAACCATTGTCTGAGTTAAAAGACAATGGATGAGCTCATGTGGTTAAATTACATAAAGGCCATGAGGGATCCATATATATGGTTGTTCAAATAATTGCGTCTTCTTTAAAATTCTGATTGAACCTAAGATCCATTGGGGGACACCCAGATGATGCTCTATTGGTAAATGATCAATTGATTCAAATGATAAAATGATAAAATGAATGTTATGTCATGAGTTGGTTGTTACATTTATACTGGGGGCATCAGGCCTATGTTAGATCTTGAGACTTAATATAATTCACGAATATGAATAATGAAATGTATATCTAATAATTTATTAGCCAAGGCAATGCAAAATTTTGGATTCGGTCTTAATATATACCTATTTACATTGTTTTTCGATACATATATTGTAATTTTTTTAGTACTCATAGTTTAATGCTTTCATTATTGTAAATTTCTTATTATATATAACCACAAAATATTGGAACAAACCATGGGTGGCTTTCTACTGGTATTTAAAATCAAACCATGTTTGGGTCATGATTTTGGGCCCAAACATATTATATTATTGAAGGTGTTGATCAGGTCAAGCATCATGTTGTAGGTAGTTGATATGCAACTCAAGAGTTGTATATCATGGGACTGATCCAAGGCTTGCAATTATTCATATATCCTTTTTTCTTCTTTTGTGATTTTGAGACATATGTTGTGTATTAATGTAGTGTACTTCTTTTCCTTCTTTCTGAAAACATAGGACAGGATGTATCATCTTTTGTATAAAATGATTATTTATTATTTATCATATTAGTCTTTTGTTGTTTATTTTAGTTGTATGTTGTTTTATACTTCCACTATTATATTATTATTTATTCCAATATGTTACAGTCTACTATTGAGGGCATAGTTTCCCCACTATCACTAATTAGACCATTTCTGCAATTCGGCAGCTGCAAGAATTTGGGGAAATGCGCTTGAGGCCATGTGGCCTGCCGGGTAGAGGGCACCCCTTGAGTGGCATCCAAATCCGTAATGATACACGAGAAAACATCCTTTTTAATTATAAAAATATTTGTATACCAATATTTATAATAATGAAGATTCCAATGATATTAATCAAATTGTAATAAATTTAAAAAAATAAATAAAAATATAAAATAAATTAAAATACAATGGAACGTTTTAAAAACTTTTTTGAAAAAACAGTTTTATTTATAATCAGTATATCATCGCTATTAACCAAAAAAATAATCTTTTCCAAAAAAATACCTCAATTTCACTATAATCTATTTATGAAATGATTTTTTCAAAAATAAAATATTTTGTAAATTAGAATATTGTGAATGATGAAAAAATAATTATAATATCATCCCATAATAAAAAATTAATTATTTTTAAGAAAACATATTTTAAATCATTAAATGACCATACAAGAAATTGAGTAATTATTTATTCTAAGTTATCATTATATAAATCATTTTTATATATATTTTTATAATATATTTATTCTTATTCATATAGAAAAGTTATTGTATAGGTTATAAAAGCCACTTTAAAAAATAACTCAATATTATATAATGGTTCATTTAAATGTAATTTTTCATTTAAATGATGATTTCAAATAAATTAAACATATTTCATGGAAAATATGACATAAAATTTTAGGGGTTTACATTCTACCACCTTATAATAATTTATCCATTACAATTCCATTAATTTGGTATAAAGAAACATTGGATAATTCTACCTCATGACATCCCCTAGATCCCAAATATTATCCTCAAATTTATAGTTTTTTCTTAAAACATTGACCACATGAGTGGTCCTATTCCTAAGTACATTCTCACTTCAATATATAATCTCCATAGATTTTTTATTATAAACGAGATTATAATCTAGCGGTATGACCTCGAAGTTCAGTACTTATGAACGATCAAGAATTTTCTTCCACTAGAGATATACATCATCCACAACGTGATGTTAAGAGATATATAGTGGAAGAACCTATAGGTAAGAATACATATTGTAATGATCAATAATTTCAAATGTGAAGATATATATAAGTCTCTTATTTTCCGAATTTTTAAATATCATAACCATATTACAAGGATATATTCCTAGGAAAACCTTATTAAAAACATTAAACAATAGTTTTGACCAAATCTAATCCTTATAAATTTTCTGTTAACTCTATGTTTACCTGATGGAATTATGAATGGCTATAACATTCTATTCGATTTCATGAACTATCTCATGTCCTAATATATTTTATTATCTATATTTATCTCAACATATTGGAGTAATTCACTTCCTTTCATATAGGTCTTTATAAGGATCCATATGAAATCTTGGTTTAATGCTATTTCTGTAAGAAAACTCATCTACAAAAATATATTGATCTCAAAGTCCTTTTAAATCCATAGAATGATATCTATATATATATTAAAATTTTTTAATGGTACTTCTATATTTTCTAGCCATAAAAGGATGATATAATGTTTTAATGATAACTTCTTATTCAATGCTTATTGACGACTTCTGTTGAACTACATGTAACATTACCACATCCATAAAATATATCCAAGTAAGGTGATCAAGAGAGAAATATTATATAATGAAAATTAAATGTGATAATTTAATATAGGTTTTTTCAACCAAATAAATATCATTTTTCGATTTACATGTTTTAGGGATTCCAATTAAAAAATATTTAATATTTCTTTTTGATAATTTCACATTAAAAATAGTCTTTTAAATAACTATACATCTTTGTTCTACCAGAATAAATTGAGATTCACGTCCTATGAGATTAATGAAGTATAAAATTATATAATTATGTTATTGATAGGATGTATACACAGTTATTGAAATTTTTCATTCTATCACAATCATGGTTGAACATATGAACATTTTCCACCTTCTATTGTAATTCTACATCCTCCTTCTAGGTATATTTAATCCTCACATAAATGGGTGATTCCATATTCATTTTAAAAAAATACGATCTATCCACATTACTCAATATTTCAAAATACATATTATAAATATAAATATATATTATATATTTTTAAATAATCATCATATAAAAACTACCACGGTCTTTACAATATACCGCACAACAACCTTGTTCTCCTTCCGAGGGAGGTTATGTATTGAGTTGCCGTTATATTTAATAAAATCCAATAATATTTTATTGGTTATATTCAACTCTTTATAATTTAGTATATAATTCATGATTTTGTGATTAGTGTATATGTCACACATTTCATCATATAAATAATTCATATATATCATCAACAAAAGACTTTCCACTTTCGGCTCCAAATCATGATTGGGGTAATTTTGGACAGGAATTTTCAATTGGAAAGATGTATTTGATATCAACATATAATTATTTCTAAGAACACATCTCAATTTTTCATCAATTCATCACTATTGACTCTGAAATGAAAAAGTGCCTCATCCTGATTGGTGAGGAATCAGAATGTGCATCCCAGATACCGGAGATCAATTCTGAGTGGAGACATATTTTTGGGGTAATGTAGCAATAATATAGCAGGTACGATAAGAGGTATTGTTTAGTACTATAGTTCCCAGAAAAATTCATCTACTTCTGATTTTGGGGCACCATCTTGGTCCTTGTTTCCTTCAAGGCCTTCATGCCACCCAAGGCCTTTTGTCCGGTTAGGATTTTGGGCCACCACAAGGCCTTTGGGGATCTCAAGGACTTCAGGCCACGTCAAGGCCTTCAGTCTTCATGAAATCGTACTGTAATGGACCAAGAAGACACTATAATGAGGAGGCTCTATATAAGGATTTAGAGCATGCACATTCCCCATAGTAGAAGATAACAGATTTGGAAGAATGAGAGGGTATGCAAATTGCTATCGGGACCAACATGTGCATTGACAAGAAGCCTAGCTGAACATCCATTTGAAGGTGGAGAGAGGAAATCATAATTTAGATATTTGGGATGGGTGGTTCCATGCATTTGTAGTCTGGATGAATTCTGATCATACCTTCAGGTCAGGTAATGTCACGAAAAATTACGGTCCATGTATGGATCCCATTAAACCCTTAAAAGGGGTATTATTAAAAATTAATAAAAGTAAAAGGCCTTCAGGCCATTTGGAGACTACAAAGCCTACCCAAATATAAATAAGTGTGATGAATGTTTCAAGGACCAAACTTCTCATTAGATTCTTGAAATTATCCTCACATTCATCTTTACCAAAGAACATATCTACCCTCTATGTCAACATAGTAAAATGATATAATAGTTATGTGAATTTTCTAAAAAAATAATCATATGTATCCAAACATACAAAGAAAACTACAGATCTCAATAAATATGGTTTCTCTTTGATATTAATCAATATCTTTTACCTCTTAAGGATCCACCAATATACCCTCAAATGAGATTTTATGACACAATAATGAGGCTTTCAAAATCCAAAATTCATAGATGGAGAATTTTGAATATTCATTCTCCTCCATCGAGTTCTTCAATAAATTCATCAAATATTCTCCATGATCCTTGTAATAATAAAATATATAAAAATTTCTAAAAAAGATTAAATTAATCTGTATTGTCTGCTAATTAAATAAATAAACATATCAATAAAATTAGTTGGTGTAAATGGAATTTCCATAAATTCATAATGACCATCCATGTGTAAAATTAAATGTAGGTTATATTACTATTGTCCTAATATTTTGAAACAAATATATTATATCATAATAAATTAAAACTAAATATATTTTAAAAATACATTCCCAAGGACCCTAAAGGTTTCATGTCATTGGATATCAGATACACAATCTTCTAATTTCATGAATGATCATCAACATATCCCATTAAAACATCCCAACATAATAATATTCTTATACATACACAAAATAAAACTATTCATCATAACTTGGTGTAGGAAAACAAAAGAATTGGTGACCTCGAATCCCTATTAAGGGTAACAAGAGATATATCATTAAATATAGGATAAGATGATCATTGGCGTATGGTTACATATTCATGTGATTTTCATCAATATAAAATATTCATTCCTAGAAAATCATAGATCATAATCTATAAAATAAATTCATTTCACAAATAATAAACAATAAGGGAGTTAAATTTAAAATCATCATTTAAGGGTCATAGCATAGGATTAATTATTGATAATCGTAATTAATCTTTATATTGTGTACATAATTAAACTCAATAATCTCCATGCATAATCTTGTGGGTATAGCTAAAAATATATCATACCCAAACATGAAAATGTGAGCAATGATATTCTCAATCATGTCCATTCATTTTACTTTGATCAAAGGTTGAAGCAATCACACTCTTGCATAAATATCTGAAAAAAAATATATACAATCATTTCCAAAAATATCATTATCATTTCACAACATATCTGTATCAACTTACCCAATTCATTTAGGTCTTTTATATACCTAACCATAAAAAAATCGTAATTCGCCCATATAAATGTCACAAGATCATAAAACAATATCCATTATATATCCCATGAAAAACAAATGAGTTTTCTAAACATATCAACTTCATAACGATAAAACATCCATATAAATAATAAGTATGGTATAATTGGATCCTACCCATAGTAAATTGTAATTAAAATTAAAGGATGTTATCATAGTTGAAAGGATTCTTTAGAAGGTCACTAGTATATTGTTTTTGAGGAAAATATCCTTTACTTTTTATAATCAATTCATTAAAATCGATTATTTTAAAAAATATTATGGAAAAAATTATCTTTTAAAAGAACCTCAGAATCATGTATAGGGAAACTTGAAGCTTTGAGATTTCATTATAGATGTAAATTTTGATCATGTGGTGTACATTAAAATAAAGAGACCTTTAACAATTTTGGTCAGATGTCAAAAACTACCATGTTTTTGAAAATGAAAAGAAGATTACATTTAAACCATTTTTAAAAATTAAAACATGGGTATAAATGAATTTAATGTATCAATGTAGAATAATCAAAATAATATGGATACCATTTTTAGATAACATTGATATGTAAGAAAATGGTTTTCGATCGAACTGTGAAAAAAACACTACTAAAAAAACGGGCAATATCAGCACTCAACATGGGATTTAACGGCACTAAAAAAGACCTGATAAATGATCCCTTTATTAGTTCTAAAAAAGCATTGATAAACCCTACCTACAGTAATATAAAGTCTTACAACATCACACCCAAACAAGACCTGCAAAAAATTCATCATATCAACAAGTATACCCATACAAAATTATCACATGCTTTATAAGGTAATTACATCAAGTATACACATACAAAAAGTATACCCATACAACATGTACACCCATACATCATTAACACATAATTCATAAGTTAATTAAATACATAAAGAATTCAATTTAGATTTTAGGGGGATGGGGGGTTGTTACGGGGTTTGATGTGGCTATCCATGGGGGGTAGGGGTGTCCAGGGGTGGGGGTGTCCAGGAGGATGGGGGGTCTCTTGGGGGTTGGGGGCTGTCCAGGGTGGTGTCCAGGCGGTGGGGTGGTGTCCAAGGGTTTGGGGGCTTTCTAGGGGGTGGGTTGTCCATGGGGTGGGGGTGGGGGATGGTTTTTCATGGGGGTGGGGGTGTACAGGGTTGGTGGGGGGGGGATATCCTTGGTGATTTCTTGGGGGTGGGGGTTTCCTGGGGGTTTGGTGGATTTATAAGAGGTGGGGGTGTCCAAGGGGTGTCCAGGGGGTAGGGTCTTTTCCAGTGGGGTGGGGGTGGTCTGGGAGGTTTGGGGGGGGGGGAGGGCAGCCCTAGGTGGTTGAGGTGGTGTCCAGGGGGTGGGGGTGGCTGTCCATGGGGGTGTGGTGTGGTGGGGGGAGGGGGTCCAGGGGGTGGGTGTCCAGTTGGTGGGGTGGTGTCTTGGAGGGGTAGGGGCGTCATGGGAGTTGGGGGTGTCTAGGAGGGTAGGGGAATGTACATGGGGCATCCATGGGGGTGTCCAGGGGGATGTGGTGGTGTTAGGGGGGTGGGGGTGTCCAGAGAGTTTGTGGTCTTTCCAGGGGGTGGGGTGTCTAGGGGGTGGGGGTGTCCAGGGTTGGGGGTGTCCAGGTGGTGGGGTGGTGTCTAGGAGGGGTAGGGGCCTTCCAGAGGGTGGGGGCATCCTGGGGGTTGGCAGTGTCCAGGGGGTGGGGGCAATCAAGGGTGGTGGGGGCTATCCAGGCGGTGTGGTGGGGTGGTGTACAGGGGTTGCGGGGCTATCTAGGGGGTGGGTGTGTCTAGGGGGATGTGGAAGTGTCCAAGGGGAGGGGTGGTGTCTAGGGTTGGGGTCAGTCCAGAGGGGTGGGGTTGTCCAGGAGGTGGTGTCTAGGTGGTGGGGGTGGCTGTCCATGAGGGTGGGGGTGTCCAGGTGGTGGGGTGGTGTCTAGGAGAATTGGGGTCATCCAGGGGGTGGGGACCGTCTAGGGGGTTGGGGGTGTCTAGGGGGTGGGGGTGTCCAGGTTGGGGGGGTGTGTTTAGGAGGGGTGTTGGCTTATAGGGGGTGTGGGGGCCATCCAAGGGGATGGGGGTGTCCAGGGGGGTGGGGTGGGGCTATCCAGGGTGGTGGGGGGCTCTCCACGGGGGTTTCCATGGGGAGGCTTGTTTTTCGTACGTTAATCCAAATGCATTTGGTCGTTTTTCCGTACGGCAGTTGTTGTTTTCACTAAAAAGTCTATTTATTTTAAACAAAATAGAGACACATTGAATGATACCTACCACACTATGTCTCATATTGAGGTAGGGTAGACTTTTACATGTCACACATGACCTAGGTATCATTCTCCTAATGTATCAACACAATCTGAATTATTTTGGTTGGTTTTTCATACGTCAGTTATTATTTCCACTTAAAATTATGTCCATTTAACAAAATAGACACATTGAGTGAGACTAGCCACAAAATGCCTAAAATTTAGTTGGTGTTGACTCTTACACATTACATAAGACCCATGGATAATTATCCTAAAGTATCAGTATGATCCGAATTTGTTTGGTCAGTTTTTCGTATGTCAGTGGTTGTTTTCACTTAAAAGTTCTTCCATTTTAACCAACAGATAGACACATTGAGTGATACTGGCCACATTATACCTCAGAATGAGACAAGGTTGACTCGTACACGTCACAAATGACCTAGGGATCTTTCTCCTAAAGTATTAACACAATCAAAATGCATTTGGTTGGTTTTCTATATGTCAGTTTTTGTATTCACTTAAAATTCTATCCATTTTAAACAAAATAGAGACACTTTTAGTGATACCTGCCACATCATGCCTCATATTGTGTCTAGGATGACTCATACACATCACACATGACCTAGGTGTTTTTCTCCAAACATATAAACACAATATGAATGCATTTGGTCAGTTTCTTGTATATTAGTAGTTGTTTTCACTGAAAATTCATTCCATTTTAAACAAATGAGATACATATTGAGTGATATTGGACACACCATATCTCGTATTGAGGTGGGTTTTACACTTACACATCACAAATTACCCAGGGATCATTCTACTAATGTTTCAACCCAATCCTATTTTGTTTGGTCATTTTTCTGTACGTCTTTTGTTGTTTTCTCTTGAAATTTTGTCCATTTTAAATAAAAGGGAGACACTATGAGAGATACCAGCCACATCATGCCTCTGATTGAGGCGCGGTTAACTCTTACCTATCAGAAATGACCTAGGGATCATTATCCTAAAGTATCTACACTATCCAAATGCATTTGGTCGGTTTTCTGTATGTCGGTTGTTGTTTTCACTTAAAATTATGTCCATTTTAATCAAAAGAGAGAAACTTTGGGTGATACCAGCCACACCACACCTCATATAGAGGTGGGTTGACTCATAAACATCCCACATGACCCAAGGATCATTCTACTAAAGAATAAACACAATAAGAATACGTTTGTTTAGTTTTTTTGTAAGGAAGTTATTGTTTTCACATTATATTTTTTCCATTTTAAACAAAATAGAGACACTCTAGGTGATACTGGCCACACTGTGCCTCGAATTGATGTGGGGTTGAATAGTAAAAATCACACATGACCTAGGTATCATTCTCATAAAGTATCAACACAATCTAAATCTGTTTGGTAAGATATGAATGTGTTTTTAATATTTTATTATTTTTTCTTATGCAAAGCCCAAAGAAAAGTGGTTCATCATTAATTCATGTTGCAGGTGCATTTCATCTGTTAAATGAAATAATGACACATTGAAGAACTTTGGTTTTATTTAATAAAAATTACCATGTTTATATGGAAATTTACATACAACAATGTTTTATCTTTTGATCTCCATAGCCCTTCGCAAAAATTGTCGCCTATTGTACATGTCCCCAATTCAGATATTCATGCTATTTGTGTACAATATTCTATCAGGTATGAGGACCAATCATTTCTAAACAAATATATATCATCTTATGAATATGTGGATTTTCGACAGTTAGAGTTGTACTACAAAATATTTAAATAAATAATTAATAAATAATTTAAAAGAAATAATAGTTTTTTTTAGAATAAATCTTTAGGGATTCTAGTTTGATGATGGAAAATGATCTCACACATAAATTTACAAACATAATAACCACAATCACTATATTTTGATTGTTTTGGACAATAAAAAACATTGATCATTAGGAGAATAAGTGACTTGTTTTAATATGTGTTTGGATAGTGAAATTTTATTATATATACCCTGATATTTGTCTAGACATTTAACTTTATCACATCTTTATTCTTATCCCATGTCCTCATTGATTTTTTAGATGATATTGATACACCCTCCTATAATAATAAAATCCTTAGTAAATATATATATATATATATATATATATATTATATTACATGATTTTTAGACCTAAAATGTTATATGTGCTGTCTTACATATTAACAAACTCCATCATGTATGGTCGGGTTTTTGGATATCATTGCATTGAATCCAAATCATAATTCTTCTGAGTATCCAAGTTCATCAAAATTAGAAGCCAATGTTGCCTAAAAACACAAAAAGGAATAAGTAATAAAAAAATGTGAAAATATTATTGATATGATTTAATAGTAGAGTTTTACCCATACATGGTTGGTTTTAGGAAGAGTCTGTCATCTGTAATCTTTCTTTCAAATGTTTTCAGCAAGCCTTTCACTATTTCATCCTTTTTTGATGGCTCTAATTTCGTCAGTTGGGTTGATGTGTTATGAGGACTAACAAGTCTGAATTTTGGCTCATGGGAAATTTCCTTCAACTTTTTTTCAAATATACTTCTGTCAATAATATAAAATCAATTTAGTCATAATTAGAACATTATATCTGCTTTTAGAAAATACATTCCTGAAATCATACCTCAGATATACATTTACAACTATGATTACTAGCCATTTATAATCAAAGATCTAATTTACATTTTCCGCAGAAAAAAAATATTGAATTATTTCTCTATATATATTCTTTTCAAAAACCACTAC
Organism: Viscum album; assembly: GCA_963277665.1. Classification (NCBI taxonomy): domain Eukaryota; kingdom Viridiplantae; phylum Streptophyta; class Magnoliopsida; order Santalales; family Viscaceae; genus Viscum; species Viscum album. Next base: position 536,769,876 of record OY728126.1, read on the forward strand.
ATGACTACTACCACATTTTAGCTTCATATTCAAATGATTCTTCAATGCTAGTAAATATGGATAGAGAACATGTTGTGTTATTATGATTTCAATAGCTATTTGGGATCAGTTGGTTGATCCATTATATTATTTTGATACCAATTTTATTTTCACTTCTTCCCTTTCTCTTTCTATAATATCATTCATTGGTTCAGACATTTTTTTCATTAATTATTAAAGTTTTATCATGAAAAAAGGAAAGAAATACCCCTTTGTACACATGTACTCTTACAAGTTGTGAGGGACATGAAATGAATGTCCCAATAGCCTTCTATATCATATGAATATCATCGTCATCAGGTGGAATAGGTAGTTCTCCATTTGGCCCCTGAGCTATAGTAATCGTTACTTTTAGATGATCTTTTGGATGTTGTCTATTATGTAGCTTGTCTTCTGGGATGTTGAACACCCTAGCCCTTTCTACCAGGTGATAGGTGGGTGTTGATAGATATTATTCAAATTCCTTATCACCCTATAGAATATTAGTATAGGAAAAGTATCAGTATTTGTATGATTCAAATTTCATGGGAACAATTATTAGAATATTGATTACCACGGCTAAGACATCTCTTGGAAGAGAATGTCTCACCTCAAAGCTGGTGGGGGGTGGGCGGGATATTCACACGCTGGTTGTTCTTACATTATATGTTCTCATTGCTTCCCACCCATAAAAGTTTCCAGCCACTCTCCATGCAATTGAAATCATTCTTCATGAGTTGAAATACTTTCTCTCATTTGTTTCAATTCATCATTTCAATCATCTGTTTTTTTATCAATATATTATCGGGGTGTCACCCCAAACCCCGCACCTCTGAACAATTGTATTGTATTGGATGCTTCAAATCCATCAATAATAGGTTTGCATCTGCTAAAGGAGTAGATGATTCTTGTGACTATCAGATATAGTAAAATATGTCCTTATTGTTATGTAATATCAATTTAAAACAAAACTTTTTATCATGTCACACTTATACATATTTCCCAAAAAAAATTATTGTTTTGATCTAATAGATTCTCTTCCTTATTCACACATGCCTCCCTCCATAGTAGATGAAGTAGGATGGATGTTTCTTTGGATTTAGACTCATAAATCTATATATAAATATAGAAAGATAACAATGATGTTGTTTCATGGCACTTGAAAACATTATTGTAAATTTAAAATATGTACCATTTTCTTTTCTTGTGAAGTGTACCCCATCTTTTCTTTAAGGTTGGGGTATGTTGGTTTTGTTGCACGTTCCTTATTTTTAGTATGGAGTTATTGTTTCATAAATTAAATACTGATAATCAAAGTGGTAAGTACACATATCCTCAAACAACGTATTATCAGCCACAATGTACCTGAAACTTCATATCCCCACGGCAGCCAATAAATGCATCCCATGCTTCGTAGGATATCAGGTGAGCATAGACAGGGTGTGGGTGCGGGTTTATTTTACCTTTGAAATCTTTCAGGTGAAATTTTGTTACAATAGTGTGAAAACCTCGATTAATCCTTCCTGCAATCCATCGTACGTAATTCTTATGTGAATCATCTACTATAAATGTACTCTGAAAGGGATTGAGAAGAGTAAGACAGGGTTTCATTATTTTATTTGCTATTAAATTAAAGAAATAATTACATAATTTAACTATAATTTCTTCCTAGATCACAACCTTTAGCCTGGAAAAAACATGGTTCCATGAATCTATGTCAATTGGCACGTGTTTCCGAGTGAAAATTCCAACGAAACTACTAAATAAAGCCTTGTTAGGATTCACATGTTGGCCTCAGGCATTTCATCCAACATGAATTTTTATGGCTTTTCTTTTCACCATATGAACATAGGCTAACACTGTCAATGTACGACGCATCTATGTTTTTTGGGAGGTCAGTCCTTCATCTCCGACAATTTCATCGATACAAACATCATCAATATGATCATTTGAAATTCTAGCAATGGAATGTTCTGATGTTTGTTGAACCTCAACACTAAGAGTAGAAAAAGGTTCAAAAACTTGTTGTTGCTCTATACTATGAGCAGCTGCAGCAAAAACTTCTTGAGAGACTTGTTCTGCCTTGCGGTTAGGAGAACCAGAATGTGCAGAAGTCATTATCTGCAAAATCAATTGAACAGTTAATTTACAATACATAACCTAGGTTTATCCAAAATTACTATGGAATATAATAGATTTTGTTACCCAAATTAACATAAGAAATATAAAATTATGGTTAGTGAACATAAATTCTATCATGAACATCTAAAGGATGTGCAAAAAACTCTCCCTCACCATCCCCAAACTCATACCTAGAACCACACTTGAATCCTCTATGAGATCATACTTGTTGGAACACACCCTTTTCATTTCACAGTAGTTCACTAAAAATACGGATTTCTATGAAACCTTATCACATAAAAATGGCCTCACACACACAATTAAAAGGACCCATATTCAACACATATATAATAACCACTTTAGAAATCACCGACTTGACCACATGTATTTGGATCGCCTATTAATAACACATCTCGATGGGGTAATTATTTATCTTACATGCAAGTCCAAAATCATTCCAAACATCGCTAACATGGGGCTCTACCAATTCCTACCATATACGAAGAAAATAATGGAAAAAATGTTAAAAAATAGTTTATTGTACCTATTTCTAATAGTAATACATGATAAGTAGATCGTACCTCAAAACAATACTGGAGCCTCCTGGTAAAAATTCTCAAGTGACTACAACTATCTATGATTCTAACCACTAACTTCCCAATATAGGAGTGGTCTACATTGGGGTATTATTATTAGAATAAAATCAATGTACCATCCACATCATGATACTCCCTGATCTCCTCCATCACTTTAGTGTTGTATAGACCTCCTTTCTCCAATTCCTTCCTCTACCTAGGTTATTTGTCGACTGCCTCTCTGATTGTGGAATGAATGTTAAAAAAATGCAATGTGATATGTCTATACCCATCACAATCATATTAAATTCCTTGGAGTAGTGGGAAATCCTTGAGGTACCTATGAATGAAATTGCCTCCTAAGATGCGACTTGCATCAAACACCTACTATAGGCGGGTACTGCTAACCCTACATCCCAGATGATCACTACCTTAAATGATTTTGATATGAACTCAAACCACATGAATAATAATAGAACACAAATATATCCATCCAAAGCTTTAGTATTACATGTTGAATTCCCCCAAACCACTAGAGGCTTGTCTATGAATGGAACAACATAAATTAATATATTTAATAAAATGAGTTGAAATACAATCGAACTAAAAAATGGAAAATAATGTACGGCCTATGTAGAAGGAGGCGACAAATTTATATTAACCATTGGTATACACCTCAGTCTGTGTATCCCAAACTAATCTCTACCATATCCTAGTCCACCATGGACTCTATGAAATTTTCTGTCATCTGTATAAGACATGACATGTATGGGAAGATCCCTTGTTGGAATGAGTATTACAATAACCAATAAGACACCCCAAAAACACCATACATAAAGCCTATAGAATATTCATGTCACTAAACATAGGTATTTAAAACAACATATGAGACATAATGATAACCAAAGATATCAAAAATATACTCATAAAAGATTCAAAGTCAAAATATTTCTTAAAAACTTCTTGTTGTAGATCCACTCAGGGTTTCAAGAAAACACTCCTATGATAGGAAATGCTACCCAATCAATAATTACAATGACGAAAATCATCCTTGTGGTCAAACTCATCTGATCCAGCCAATAACAATCATATATGAAACTGAGAGTGTTTACTCGAGATATAAACTCCATCAGACTAATACCCCATCAGAAATGTCCACTAATGATAAAAATATAGGGGGAAAATGCCCAATGATTGATGGGGGATACTAGAGTCCACTACAATAATCTTCCATGATAGGGGATATAAACTTGTGTAAGTGTGGGTCATTCCAATTAAACAAACCCAACATAGGTAAACCACATTGGAAATAAGGTTTGCTTCAGGCCTCTTGGAGGGATACAAGCTCCAGGTCACTAATTGACCTGTGGTCCATTGCTCAGGATCATATTCCATACTAACCACCATAAAAGTGAAGTGAGACCACTCAATCTATAATAAGTATATTGAAAATTGAGAGGGATCATCTGAGATACATGATTTATAGGACTAATACACCATCTAAAAAATGATATCAAAATAAAAAGAGAGGGGGATAATTACTAAGGATTGGTGGGGGAAAATTAACCTACTTGAAACATCCTCTAATATAGGGGATCAATTCCCATGTATTTGTTTGTGATTATAATTCTACAAACCCACTATAGGGACAATATGAATTAAATGTGGATCGCTCTAGGTCTCTTGAATTGATACATGTTCCAAGTCGCTGATGGGTATGACTTCCAATGACCGGGATGTAATTCCATAATAACCCTTATATAACTGGACTAAGACCACTCAATAATGAATAATGGAACTCACCAAAACTATCTTGGTCGTTAAGAATATATAGAGGGAACATCATCCTTGGACGAGGTCATGAAGCTGCATCAAGCCCTCATAGAAATGGACAAAGGGAACAAAATCCACCAATAATTATCCATGGAAGCTCAAAAATCACACAACAAAACTGAAATAAACGAAAATAGAGCTCAAAACTATCCCCAAAGGAGGACACGATGTATACCTAGGTGTATAAAATTTGTATAAAAAACACTATCACTTCCCATGTCTCATTTTCACAAAGAGTGATCTATGATTCCCAATATGGAATGTGCAATGACCATTCACAAATTATTCATTGAATCATTGGCAAAATGAGAATTAAAATGATGAAAACATGTATATAAGAGAGATAAATTACCAAAAAATAATCCTAAAAAGAGAATTGGGAGACTTACCAATAGTATATCGCACCAAAGATGGAGGGAGAAAAGAAGCGTTGAGGAGTCGGGGATCCTTATTCGGTACATCGGTACGGGAAGGCACGACCGCCAGAGGGGGAGGTGCATGCGAGGAGCTGCCAACTATTATGAAATGCATGAGTAGGGTTCATGGGGAGTAGGTTCCAGCGCGGAGGAGGAGAAGTAGGGTTTGTGGGGAGGAGGATCCCCTGAAGGGGTTTGAGGGGGAGGATAAGGAATAGGGCTAGTAGTGGAGGTCTAAAAAAGAGAAGATTGGGCGGAGAAGAGATGTCACAGGGGTACAGTACCATGAGATCTTGTGGACAAGATAAACATACAATCCTACACCCAATTTTATAAGATATGGGACTATGGTGTTATCAGTGCAAAAAATTTAGCGCTTATAAAGGGTTCCTTTATCAGCACATTTTTAGCGCTGATAAAGGGATTATTTATCAACGCTAGAAAATCACTGATAAAGGCAGCCTTTATCATCTCATTTAATTAGCACTGATAATAATTTACCTTTATCAGTGTTTTTTTAGCATTGATAAATGATGGGGCTTCCTTGTCCCATTTTTTTAGTAGTGAAAGTATGTTTTCTTTAAAATAATTGGAATCTGAAATCATAAAGAGAGGAAAATGAATCAATGAATTATAATATATAGAAAAAATCAAATAAGAATAAAATGAAAGTGATTTATTAGATAAGGATCATAAAATTTCCTTAATGTAAATTCAAAAATAAAGTTTCACGATAAACAATAAGATTAAAACATTGAACATGTACATAAAGTTTCTTATTTATTTGTACACATTAAAAAAATGTGTAATAAATATAGATATATTATAGATTCATTGAAAACCCAATATATATATATATATTACTATATATGATTTACTTATAACATCTTAGAACAATTTTATTAACAATTATTTATTAATATCTCAATTCTATGTGATAACTGTTTTGTTTTTAATACATGTTTCGAATTGTAAATCTCAGTATTTATACAATGATCAAGTTTAAATAATACCCAAAATTTTAAACATGATATTAATATCATATATATTATTTATATATATATATAGGAATCCATAAAATGTGGATGTAAAAAAATAAATTAACCCATTTATGGAGATGGTAGAATGTATATAAAATTAAACATTGATTCCACTTTTTGACAGATGGAAAACAAGAAAGTTAAATAATAATTCACATTCCATAACAATAATAATATCATAAATTGTATATATTTTTATGAAATATATCATTATAACCATCTAAATATAGAGGTGATGAAAAATTATTTGCACCGCTATGTGGAGATGGTAAGCCGTATGTACGCACGAGTGATGTTTTCATTTTAATTAAGAAGTAAAAGAGATGGAATACTGTTAAACCATTATAATAATACCATATCAGTATAATTATGATACAATATTTATTATATTATGATGGGTGAATTAGTTTTAGAGGAAATGAATATAAAAATAAATTAGAAATAAATGATTACCTCTTCCTCAATAGACATCCTTTAGATCTCCTATTAAGGGACATATGGTTCGTCTTTTGTGGAGGAATGAACATCTATAACAAAGATACATATGTTAATAAGAGAAATTTTTAGTCCATGGTCGAGGTAGGTTTCTCAATGCGGTGTAAATGATTGTGGGAAATCATATCCTTTTATATGGGATGGTAGGGGCATTCTTAGAATTTCTAAAAGTATGAATTTAATAGAAATTATTGATCACATAAAAAGAGAAAACCATTGATATTATAAAAATATAATATGAGTAATTGTATAAATACTTCCGTTCAATAAAATTTGAAATTTTTTTAGTTATGTTTTGACCCTTATATTTTAATTATTTACACCTCATTAACCCTTTTGACAATTACAACAATATTAACGTTTACCACTCAATAAGGGTCATAGTTATTGCCATTAAACAAAAGTGACACATAAAAAAATTCGATAGATATTTTAAAATAAATTACATGAAAATGTTTTATATTTTATTTTCATGGATTTTAAATAATTTAATAAAATATTTCTCTATATTAAATATCATTAATGAAATTTAAGAAACTATACATTAACAATAATTTAAAAGTCATCAAGATAGGAATGAAATTTGAATATGGAGCTTTAATAATTTTATAATATGATATATATATATAATAAAATCACAGAATATAATAATGTATCTAATTTTTATTCCATAAATCATTTTAAAATTATTTATTTCATATTTTATAATAATTGATTAAATAATGTGTTGGTGTTGTATAAGCATTTGACATAATTATTTCATCCCTAAAATTGAAAATTAAATTATCATCATAAAAAATAAATTATTGAAAATATAAAATTATTTATTCTTTCATTTTGAAAATTTACTCAAGTGGACGTACAAAAAAGATTTTTAATAAGTTATTTTATCTTTTGTAGAATGACATAAGCATATCACAAGAATTTGGATAGGCCACTTGTTATATAACTCAAAAATTGATATCTATACATAAAAATAATCAATAATAATTCTTATTTATTATCCAATGAAATTATACACTTCTTAAATACCAAATATTATCTTTAAGAACCCATATTTGACATTTTCAGTGTCGCGTAAGAATTGCATCCTCATGGATTTTTTTTCATATTTATCATTAAATAAATTCCAATTTATTGGTTTTTAATTAGTTTATAGGAATTTTTACAATATTATCAAACATTATTAATTCCAAAATTTTAATAAATTTTTATGTCACACACACACACAGACACACACACACACATATATATTGGAGATATCATAAAAGATATTCATCATGACTAGTCCAAATGGGGATCTAGAACAACTACCCCAAGCCCGCCTCCATAGGCTATGGGCTGGAGAAAACATCCAAAAGTAATATATAACATGGAAAGGACTTTTAATAATGTTTCTATATGCACTAACTCAACCATATCAATTCATAAGTATAGAGAAATAATAATAAAAGATGAAATAGCTGGAATATAAATCAAGTGTGAAAACCATATAGGGTTTATAAAAGTATTATTGGATAAACTAAAAAGTAAAGAGTAAAAATACACACACAAATAGAAAAATATCCCCCACCTAAAATTTTTCTATAAAATTTAAACAATTGAGAGATCCCAAATCTGAATATCCAAGCTCTGACCACCATACATTTCCAATGAACAATGGTATCCCTAATCTCATTTATAGTCATCGTCGACATTCTATCATCAACAAAAGACATGAAGCATGTTGTTAAATCCCATCTAGGGGTGAGTATATACATAAAAAATAAAAAAAAATTAATTATTACGGTGGATAATTAATAGAAAAAATAATCAATATATTGATATAGTGAATAGGAAATAGCTAAACATAAAGTAAGGAAGTAACCTCATCCAACCACAAGGAGCTCAATGCATTTTTCAGGTGGACTACACATCACATATCTACCACCAATAGATAGAGAGTAACAAAATCCAACAATGTATATATATACCTGTATATATATATATTATCAAACTAAATATACTGAAATTATAGATATGGGGGTATCTTTTTCATAGCCCATCCTCGGAAAAGAGTTCTAATAGTTCCAAGAGCCATCGAAAATGCTCAACATCTCGCACTTCATCCCAATAGAAAACATACCAGTCAAGACACACCACTCCATTATGATGCACAGTCAAGGGTCCATAATTTATAGACATATGAACCATTACCTAGTATAATAAGTGGGTGCTACTTAGATAGTTGAGGAATGATGCCCTGCCCACAAGGAGGTTTCCTCTCGGATGGTTGAGGACACATTCCCTAACCTACTGGAGGGTTCCGCTCCATTAATTGAGGACCCATTACCTAACCCTTGAGATGGTTCCACTCATAATTTATGACCCATGACTACATTTGTTGGATCATACCGCTCTAGTCATTAAGGACTCAGGCCCTACCCCGTTGGAGGGTGCTCACTCAGATAGACAAGAACTCATGCCCAACATACCTGGAAGGTGGAACTCTAGTCATCAAGGTCCCATTACCTTACCCTATGTAGGGTTCCATTCAAATGGTCATGGAACCATGACCATCCCATCTAGAGGATGAAAAAAAGTCATAGAGGACCCATGCCCTTCCCCGCATGAGGGTGCTACTTAGAAGGCTCTGGTTATCCTGCATGATCACTACCATTGTCAAGCATTACATAGATAAGTTATTTTCCCAGAATATCTTTCATAATGTCTCAAAAGACAATATGGAGGCCACAATCATGTTATATATAGAAAAAAAATCCGGATAGGCTACTCATGAGCCAGAATCTGATCCCAAACGAAGGATATATAAGAAGATGAGGTTTCCTCAAAAGGAACCAAGGGGTATATAGTGTGGGAGGGGACCCACATGGCATGTTGTCTCACTCTATTAATGAGAAATCACATTATAATTAAAAACAATCACCAACTTCATAGCACTACATAAGGTATAGAGAGTCTACACAATGTGTCCAAGCCACTCTAGATCCCTTCCCAGGATCCTTGGTTGTGTTAGTGTACTTTGTTACATGACATGTGTCTGGTTTTTTCCTCCAACATGGGGTCATTATCATGTTCTAAACCACACAAAATTTCTACATGGGGATGTATAAACATAATTTAGTTGTACTAAATATTGATACATCCTTATCTTTTCCCAAAACCCTAGACATTGTAGCATAGGGGTCAAACTTTGTGTGTTCTTCCGAACTACATGGCATGTAGTCAGGACTTTCAAATAATCACATATATGATCTCCATATTCCATATATAGTTAATCCACCATGAAATTATTCCTTGTATATTTTCAAAAATGATGGATCTAACATCAGCTTCCATTTTTCTACAACCCACTGTAATAAAAATTAGAATTATGTTGTTATGCCTGGATATCGCATGAACCGTCATCCACCCATGCACCACTTATCACCACTATTGGTTCAAGATATAACGTAAATGAATAAAACACTTTTTATTCCATTATTTATCCCCAAATATGTCCTTAATCACTAAATCATTATATATATGTAAAACTATCATGAATATGAAGGTCTTTTCGTGCTTGGTCCCACTTGATAATGATGAATCATGACCGCGTTGTCCAAAAATGACTAATGTGAATTAATTGTAGGAGAAAGAAACAAGAAAAAGGTTTTTAACATTTATTCCAATAATTATTTTCCAATGAATACAACAAAGATGATCAAAGTGAAGAAACAATTAATAGTTAATTAAACAAGGACATATGTGCATGCCAAGGTTCAATTTGCATAGGTTGAAGGAGTAGAATCAATCCTTCTCAAAAACTTTAATCAAAAGGGATTAATTCACAAATTGATGAGTCCTGTATATATATTTTATCATTATATATAAATTAATTCACTCAGCAATGAATTTGAATAAGTCATTGTGTTCATTGTGTCTCGATCCTCTTTGATCTAGATTCTTATCGTCATCTGATTCGATTCTCCCAAAGGATGAGAAGAACGTTATTGATTATACTATTATTTATGGGGATTACCCTTTAGAATTTACATAACAATGAGTTTAAAATAATTAATTTAGGTTAATTTAATTAAGATAAATAAATTTTATTATTTATTTTAACTAAATGCACTTATCAAGGGTTGCTTTTTTAAAATTACCCATGACAACATAATTTAGGTCGTACCATGGGTAAAAACCATGATCTAGAATAAACCCAAGTCTTGGATTTTTGATATAATATTCTATTAAATATATATATTTTTTTCTTTGAGAAACTATTTTCATGTAATAACATATATATTTGATATATTTATAATGTTAAATACGTGCACAAACGACCTCGAAATTTCACGTCTTCTTAGTGCATCATTCCGAAAATATATGTACAAATATTTAAAAGACTTACAAGAAAAAAATCAGGTCTCTAAATTATTATCTCTTTCAATATTTTCATCCCTAAAAAGATAAACTAATAAATTAACACATCATAAGGAGCTTGCTTTTGGCTCTCCCAATCTGAGGAGATATCTTGTATGATCATGTGTAACCACAACACATGGACTAGAGGAATGGTCCATCCATGCAAGGTCCTATTCCATCAATTCTCAATTTCAACTAGGTTATCTGTAAAAGTGTATTTATCCTCAATTTTCAGACCAACATAGTTAATAACATGTCTATTTTCTTACATGTATCTACTGGGCTATGACACATGATATATATCGTGCACCCGCTCCAACTTCGGTGGTAGGGAAAGGCACTAAGAAACATCTCAAACCATCTATATGATCATTAATTACCTATTGAACTTCAGGGATAGATTTCCTCCATCACCGAACCTCTACAATCCCTATTATAGGGTGACTCTTAGAAAATTTTGTCTCCCTACTCGAACTGAAAAGGCATATGATATCATTCTGGTTAAGAATTCAGTCTACTATGGGTTGTGATCATCTGATCAGAGATGACCTAGACCTTCCCAATCATCACCTGCACAAAATATTTACCCATCATAGATTCCTCACTAATCTCTATCTAGCACAAGGGTGACTCATAAGGTATCCCGTATAGGGCCTCAAAAGGATACATTCTAATAGTAAAGTGGTAGCTATTGTTGTAATCATTCAATACCAATGAAATGTGATCCTCCCAGCTCCAGAAAATGTCTATCATTCAAGACATAATCATATCCTAGAACACCTTGATAGTGCGTAAGATATGACCATTTGTATTGGGGTGGAAGGTCATACTCATCTCCATCTAGGTCCTAAATTCATCATGCATGCCTCTTCAACACCATGATGTAAACCCACATCACGATCAGTGAAAATATTAGAGGGAACTCCAAGAAGCTCAACAATATCTCATATATACATCTTCTCCAAACTCTCCATTGAACTCTCCTCCATCATACCAAGGATGCTTTCTAACATCAGAAGTCAGTATGCCATCACCTAGATGGAACCATGTCCTTCTGTTGTTTGCATTAGCCATATCACAATGTTCCTTAATATGTCTTACAATTCTAATATAGAATCCTTAAGAGTTAAAGAACTCATGCTAGATCATAGTGGTTAGTTGTCACCTACTTGTATGTTGAGGAATCATGAGATGAACTCATCTATGCTCTTTATTATGTTTTTTCACCAAAAATATTATTGATGTTGATTGTATATATTTTCCACACAATGGTGTATATATAAGGGAGAGGTGTGTAACTCCCTCATAACCTCCTCTCGCATCAAGATTAGGACCACTGCCTATATCCAAAAATGGATAATGTGGTTCCTTGCTTTAGAAAGTAAATATGGTGAATCTCTTGAAGATATTTTTTCAAGAAATACCTCACGGTTAGTGCCCCCTAGGTGTGACTCTCTCACACACTACAGAGGTATAGATGTAAAAACCATCGAGTGAAGAAAATTTTCACCCACCTTCTCCACTATGGTCAGCTACAAGGATTCCAACTACGCATAATCCTCATTCACCAAGTGAGCCTAATAATTCCTACCAAGAGAATCTTATACTACAATACCTTTCCCCAAAGTATATAATATATTGAATTGATATTCCAAGAAGAACCCAAACCATTTCCACTATCTCAATTTCAAGTCTCTCTATGTGAAGACATACCCAAGACTTTTATGGTTTGAGTAAACCACAAAGATATCTCCTAGAATACAATGTCTCTACATCCTTAGGGAAAAAACATCTACATATATCTCTATGTCATGAGTCGTATAGTTTTACTCATGGGGTCTCAACCTCTATTAGCTATATGTGGTTTATATCTATCTCTAATTCGACACACAATTGAGCCTTGCTCTTAAGGAATCAAAATACAGTTCATACCGCACACCCTCCACTTGTAGTCTCAAAATTGGAGTTCTTTTAAGCCACATCATAATATTCTCAATGGCCCTCTGGAACTGCTCGGTACTGGTAAATGGATTTCCTTTACACATTAAGGTATCTAAATGGTTGTCGCTCCTGATTAATTCTTCCATAAACCTCCATTAGCAGTTATATAATCCATGAAAACTTTGTACCTATGATGATCTCTTGGGTGGATATTAATAAATCACTACATCGATCTTTTTTGGGTCCTGGAAAAACCATGATAAAAATTTACATTACCAAGAAAGTGAACCTCATGAATATAGATCTAGAACTTCTATAGATTAAAATAGAGAGGTTTCTCATAAAAAAATCTTGGACCATGGTTAGGGGTTATGTATGATCCTTATCTAATGTAGTGTATATGAATAATTCATCAATAAAGGCAACCAAAAACTAGTCCCAGTACAACTAGAAAATAGGTTTCATCACATCTAGAAACATGAAAGATAAATTTTTTACACCAAATGGAATCCTTAAGAACTCATAGTGTCCATAGTTACATCATAATTCCATCTTTAGAATATCAGCCTCGTGAACTCTCAACTATTGGTAGAAGAACCTATGATCGATTTTCATGAACCATATTGTTCCTCATAATATTATCAATATCTATAACCAGTAACCTAGCATGCTAGAATCATGGAGGCATCTTAAACACTAAATTATTACATACTCTATTAAAGTCAGCATATATAAACAATGGGAAGCAGACTCAATAAGGATAGTAACATAATCTATCCTATATAATTCATGTACCATTGATATTTTAAACCATTTTTTCATATTCTAAGTGAAAAAATGGGTATTATAGATCCTGGTCAATGGATACATCGACCTCACATACCAACATCTGGTTCACAGGATTAGAACTTCACTCGAGACACTTTGAATTTGTTAACCTAAATCCCAACCAAATCCTCATAACTGGACTACTCCAAACAACATCCCAATGATCGAACCAACTCTATTTCTAATCTACCATGACCTAACCCAACATGGCTCGACTTCAGGTACAAAAAACCATCCTCCATATGATATTGGATTTCAAAAAACACTAAAAGGCATATCTAGCAAGGATATGCCATTACCTAATGCACTTGTATTCACACACCAGACCATATCAATTCATAATTGAAAATAAATTACAATAAAAAGATGAAATGGATTGAATATAAAAAATTCATTGAAAACCTCTAGGGTGTATAAGAGTACTATAGGGTAAACTGAAAATTAAAGGGAAAAAATAAACGCCCAACAAAAAATATGTCCCAAAATGATAAAACTTGGAAAAGTAAACTATGAAGAGAGGCCATATCTAAATCTCTATGCTTCAACCGCCATATGTGGTCAATGTAACAAGGTATCCATTAGATCCTCTCTAATAAACATAGACTTGTTTTTTGTCTACATAAGACATTAAATGTGTTGGCAAAGACCATGCATGGGTGAGTGTATACATATGTAGAAGGACACCGTGAAATTTTATGGAGGGTTAAATAAGAGAAATAGTAGGAAAATATAGACAGATATTTAATAGGAAATATCTCAACACAAATCATGTATGTAACCCCATCGATCCACAATGAGCTATACAGATTGTGTAGGTGGACTACGCGCCGCGTCTATACTACCCCTAATAAGAGAGTAACAAAATCCAACAACATGGACACATATATTTATATTATCAAACTAAATTAACACAAGTGAGGTAAAGGGGATATCCATCTCACATGTCATCCCATGTAAAGATTTCAATAATTCTAAGTGTCCATCAATGATGCCAAACATATCAAGAGTATGCATAACATAAAACATCCATGTTAAGCCATACCTCACCACTCTTCCACATAGTCAGTGGTCTAAAATCTCTAGATAGTGAACCCATTTCTAGGAACAATAGAATGGGGTCGCACTAATGGTAGTGAACCCATTTTCCCCATAAGAGGGTGCCACTCAGATATTTGAGGACATATGCCAAGCCTAGTTTGTGGGTTCTACTATTCTCATAGAGTACTCATACCCATCCTAGAAGGATGTTTTCACATAGATGTTCAAGGATACAAGTCTGGACTAGCTAGAGGGTCCCACTCTAGTCATCGAGGACTCATGCCCGACCTCGCAGAAGGGTGACACTCATATGGTAGAGTACATATTCCCATCTTAGCTGGTGGGTGCCACTCTAGTCAATGTGAACCCATTACCTTCCCCCAAAGAGGGTTACACTAAGATCATATAGGATCCATTATAAGAATGGATATAGGGTTCCACTAAAGGAATTAAGGACCCATGCACTTCCACATAAGAGGGTCTCAATTGGAAGCCTATATTGATATTTTGTGATCTGTATCTTCACTGAGCATTTCCTAGATAAGCTCAATGAGGAGATGATCTCAAATTATATCTCAAAATACATTATATAGGCCACCTTCATGTTATACATGAAAAACACTCAATATACACTACTCACATACTAAAATCTATGTCCAAACAAACAAGATATGAGTGGTTGAAGTTTATTCAAAATGAAATAATGGGTAAAAATTGTGTGAGGGGACTAGGTAGTGGTCTCACTAAATCACCAGAATGTATCCTAACAGGTACACGACTCACGACCTATGTTTCACTACATAGAGTTTTGGGAGTCTACATAGCATGTATAAGCCACTTGGGGTCCCTGACCATGCACCATGGTTATTTCGGATTACATCGATACACCACATGTACCCAGTCATGTCTTACAAAATGGGTTCTTTATCATGTGATCGAATGAATGGAATGTCCTCTCAAGGAGGGATTCACTGGGTGTAGGTGGAATAAACACCATTCCACTCTTATCTTTTCTTAAAACCCTAGCAGTCACATTATAGGGGTCACATGTCAGGTGTTCTTCCAAACTAAAATGAATATTGTCAAGACATTTAAAAATTTTAGATATGATTTCTTTAAACTATATTCGGGAATTTTTCCTCGAATCTGGCCTCTTTTCTTCTTGAAATTTTTGGATCTATCTTCAGCAAAAAAATTCAAAAACATGGTTGTTGGAAATTGAATTTCTGTTTCTACGCACAAAGTTTTCACGAACCGCTATCATCTCACATGACTCTCATCTCCTCTATTGGTCTAATATCTGAAATAAACTTTTATAAACACCTATTATTCAATTATTTTTCTCCAAATACACCCTTAATTTATAATCTATTTTTCACATGTGAAACCACCACAAATCTGGGGGTCTGATTAGGCTTGGTCCTACACGACAATGTGGAATCATGACCCTGCAGTCGAATGATGACTAATGTTATGAAATTATGGGATAAATTCACAATAAATAGGGGTTTAACATTATTTTTCCAATTTTTCATGGCCAATTAATACAATTGGGATGATCTGGTTGAGAAAATAGTGAATAATCCACTAAATTCGTAAATATATTCATGCACAGGTTCAATTAGAGAAGGTATAAGGATTAAAATCAATAATTCTCAGACAATTTATTCAATAATGGAGTAGGTTGAAAATTTATGATTCCTACCTATATATTTTCTCATTCTTAGATGAATATCAAACACTCCAACGAGTGGAAGAATTCACTGTATTTGCCACATCTCAATCCACTTCAATCTAGAGTCTCATCATCATCTGATTTGATTCGCCAACAGAAGGAGAACAATAACATCATTGATTCTTCTAGGTTTTATGGGTCTAACAGAAGAGAATTTCTATAGTGGTGGATTTATAGGAATTATATTTGGTTAATTTAATTAAAGTAAATAAATTTTATTATTTATTTTAACTAAACTCACCCGCCAATAGTAGTTGTTTCTAAACTCCCCACCCCAACCTATTTTAGGTCACACCATAGGTAATCATCACATTATAAAAACAATCATTATCTCATATTTATAATCCTAAATTATTTTATAATGATTTTCCATTTTTAGGAAACCTCGTGCATGTAGAATAAAATATATTTAATATTTTTATAAAATTATTTCCAGACACCTCAAGCCTCCAAATTGGAGGAAATCTTAGTTCATATCTTCAAAAATATATTTAGAAATATTTTGAGTCCATGAAAGGTAAAAACTAGATAACTATAGTTTCATATTTCATAAAAACAATATTATTCAACGATTTAAAAAAAATAACTTCATCAAAAAATATCAAAAACTAATTCTATTGTAATTTAAATATGATTATTTTAAAAATAGATTTATATTTATAAATTAAAATTTATAAAAGTGATATAAATTAATTATAATATTCACTCATAAAAAAAATAAAAACCAATTTTTAAGAAAACATATTTTTAAAGCATAAAAAGAAATTACTAATAATTGAGTACTTATTTATACAAAATTAATCAATTTATTATATAAAACCTTCATAAATATTTATTTTTATTCTGATTATTCATATTTATACAACCAATTTTAATATCTAGGTTATAATGGTAACAATTAAATAATAATATTTTAAAACTATAAAATGATTTGTTGAAAATTGGCGTTGCGTGTAAAGAAAGATATATTAGAAATTAATTTTTCTTAAAGATAAGTGTATCACAAAATCTCAATTTTTGATATTCGAACACCGAGTATTAATTTTTCTATTTACATCCCTTCACTCCAATACATGAAACTAATTAAACTTTTTCCTCATCAAATCATAAGATACCCATGTAGCTTTCTCAATTTTATGATTTCTTTAGAAAACATTTACTATGTAAGTGGTCGTGTTTTATTTTACATTATAATAAGTTCTATAATTTCTAAAATATGTGTTTTATAAGATATTTTATTATATGGTGGTATGACCTATGAGTTCAATACATCTGAATGATTGGGTATGTACTTCCCCAAGAAGGATACATGGGACACATCAATAACTTGAGAGATATTTACTGGATGTTCCAAATGATAAGAAACTACATTGATACAATAAAAAATAAACAATGGACCAATATATATAGGTTTGTATTTCCCTTATTTCAAAACATCATAACCTCATTACAATGAACTATTCATAATAATAACTTATAAACAAATTTGAACACCAAATCTCACATAAAATTATCCGTCTAAACATTTTATCGACTCAAAGATGCTCTTCTATACTAATAAATAGTGATTCCCTTTTCTACTATCCCCTTTTCTAGATCAGGCCTAAATAGATTTATTTATCTAATGTCATTCCATACTATATTAGTTATTCAATTACCACTGTGGTTTAAATCATAAGGATTCGTTTAAATTCTTGGGTGGAGTATATTATTGTAAGAAAACTAAACTTGAGTAAGGTGTTTATAACAACCACCTTGGAAATACAGTGTAAAAGACATCAACATATCCTCTAGGTTTTAAATGGTTCTTTTAGTCTAAATATCTATCTGAGGGTCATAAGAAGTACTAAAACACTACTATTAATCCATATCTTTCTGAAAACTTCAACAAACCATCGATGTAAATCTCATATATAAATTACATATGAAAGAGTATAATCCTCCATGAAATATTATGACTTCTTAAATTTAAATTATATTAGGATAATGTAAATAGAAATCCTCTTTTATAGAAATGAAGTGTTCAAAATTTATAAGGTGATCAACTGAAAACCAAAATAGTATTACAGAATTTAGACATTTTTGGGAGTCTAATGAGAAAATAAATAGTGATGTTTTCTTATTTCTATTCATGGATGGGGGATTATTATAACACCAGCTAATAATTTTATCTACCTACCTTAACATTATTACATACCAAACACCAAGATACATTCACTGAAGTATTTCTCTTCTTATCGCCCAACCAAAAATTACCTTGTATGTCTTTATACATCCTCTTACTTCTAGGATTAATAGAAGATGATGAACTATGGGTTTCAACCAAGATCTCCTTATTCAACTATAGTTTTGATATAATAGATAATTGGTTCCTGAAACCAATCATTTCATACCAATAAAGTTTGATCAAAGTAAGATTTCAAACCTTCTTTTTCATATATGCATATTTTTTCCTCCCTTTTATATTACTCACATGAAAATTTGGTACTACATTCATTTTAGTAGGAAAATATTACACCCATTCGATCAATATTTCTAGATCCAAACTTTTAAAATCTCAAAATATAGGATCTTTCAGGATCAACATCATATAAAATCTAGCATATTCCTTTGGAATAAGGTAATCTTCCCCCTTGTACACTTTCCCATGATGGTAATTAATTTAAAAGTCATAATTTTTAATTAAATCTAGCCATATTGTCTATCACAAATTCAACACTTTATGAGTTAATATATTCTTTAAAAAAATTTATTTGGCATATATATAACCACATATTCTATAAAGATAATACATCTCGAGATTTCAGGTAAAACATATAACAACTAACTCCAAATCATTAGTTGGGTAATTTTTATCACAAACCATCAATTATCATGATGAATAAGAAATAAAAATATCATAAAAATTGTAGATGCATCCCAATATTTTCATCAATTCATCACTATAGATTACAAATCCATATAAACTATATTATAGTATAAGAATATGTGTGTTGAAAAATCATCCCTTCACTTCCTTGAAACATTCTTCACATTAATTTTTCTAAAAGAACATGACACCCTTTTTAGTTAACTTGGTGATTGGATTAGAAATATATGAAAAATTATTTAAAAATCATCGATAATGTCAATCCAATCAAAGAAAAAATTGGATTTTAGTCACGGTTGTTTTTATTTTCCATTTCTAAAAAACATCTATATTTGAATGATCCAAAAAAATACCTTCACTTTAAATTATATGTCCCCAGGATGAAACATTATGAATCCAAAAGCCGAACTTGGTAGATTTTTCATAAAAATTCTCCACCCTTAAGGAATTGATAATAGTTATTAAAATGATATTTATGAACATCCATTGTTTTTTAATATATAATAATATCATCTTTAATGTCTACCAAAAAATAATCATGATAATATATAAAGACTATATTCATTAAATATATGAAGATAGAAAGGGAATTTGTAAGTCTAATAACATCACTATAAATTCATAATGTGTATACCATTTATATAAAGATATATTATGTATATATTCCTTCTTAACACTAAATTGAATATCTCACAAATGAATGTAAGTCTTAAGAATGGATTAAAATTCTTGTAATTTATCAAAATAATCCTTGATAAGGGGTAGAGGTTACTTGTTTTTGATTGAGATCGTTTTATGTTCTTGTTAATCAATGAAAAGGTGTATTCACCCATCCTTCACCTTAAAAATGAATATGTTCACTCCATGGTGGCACACTAGGGAGTATAAATCCATTTGGATTATTATGATATAGTTTCTTCTTAAATTCCTACAACTGAATTGGGGCTCTTCTATAAAGAGTCATCAAATTAGGTATAGAAACAACTATACATTATACTAAAAACTCAACTTAATAATTTTGAGAAATATTGGGAAAATATTATAGAAATACATAAATAAACCCTCATACAATATTCATATCCTTAATCTATAGTTTATTAATAACCATATAAGATAGATACCCATCATATATATAAATTAAGACCAATAATATTGAACTAATTTCTTTTAGAAGTTAATATTCATGTTCACATTGATAAAAAATAATTTATTCAATAAATAAATAACATTTTACTTCCTTTACTCAACAATTGAAATGGTATCTATATAGATAGAAGAAATACATTCCCAAAATGAAATCAAATTCAACTATTGGGAATGATAATATTTTCAAGAAGTACACTCCTAAAAACATCTATTGAAGATGAGATATAAACTTTATATGTTATCATCATAAAATTATGATTTTTTTAAATATATAAACATATAATGTTTCAGGTGGTGATGTGATATCCTTAGTAAATTCTTTATATACAAATGAGTGGGTGTAATAAGAATAAAAAAACATTTTCGTTTCTATAGTGTATGGTGAGTGTACCTTTCACCATGTCATTATATTAACCCTCTAGAGTTGTGATATAAAATGCCTTTACTTCATACTTTCTCTTAGGGTATTGTTAACGACCAAAAACTTCATTATATCTAAGATTAGGGAATTTATTTTTATAATTTTTAATCTCCCTACACAATCATTTAACTTCATTACATGAATCCTTATTCTCATATATTTCATCTTATGACATTTTCATCCCCATAAACAATCAATACCTAAATGGAAACCCTTTTTACAATAATATCATTTCCTATTTCCTTAAAAATCAATTCCTGAATTATGTCCACCACATTGTTTTCATGTAGGTGGTTAGAATTTCATTCCTCCTTGAAATTATATATTTTAATTTCTATAAAAAACAATTTTTATATTATTATTTCTTAAAATAGATGATTAAGTTGAGTTCCCACTCTCCATTTCTACATTCAGATCTTATTGAATGATTTCTTCATATTTATTAAGTCACTTGTGTATAACTCATTTTGGGTATATAGATTTATACCGATAAATAATTGATCAATTTTTTTATCAAGTCAATTATAAATCTAGATGAATACATTGAATGTCTTACAAAGTTTTCTTCATATGTACTAATGGATTCCTTATAATTATATTTTTTCTATAGAAAATCCTTTTCCATATTAGTACTACTAGCTCATGAGAAATATTTTTTTGAAATTAAATCTTATAATCCTAAAATTAAATAGAGTTTATTTTCTCCTATTTCATCATGTTCTTGTTAAGAGTCCACCATTGATCATAATAACTTTCTATGTGTTATACTACAATGAAAATTTTATCATGGTCTGATCACTAAATAATGAAAAATATATGTTCAATTTTCTTATCCACTATATAAAAATTATTGTCTTAGAAGACATATAGATTAAGGGTGGATATTGTCTAATAGAAGACTCAATGGAATGTTTATCCTTAAATAGTTCATTTAGAATCTCGACATGATTTAAATTCTTCTTCTTATCTTGACAAAGTATAGTTAGAATATTTATATGATATTAAAACACAACTATGGATCCATTAGGTTTCTCTTGAAGATAGTCATTTCATTGAATATCTCGTTCATTATTCACATGATTTAATCTAGATCTATCCATAGACTAAATCCAATTCAACATAGTGTTATAATAAAGATACAATAATTAGAGTGAAGAAAATTGTATTCATGAAAATGTACTCATATGATTCTGTAATTTATGACACATTCTTATCAGTATATAACTCATTGTTTTTAACCTTGGTCACCCTTGGTTATCCTCTATTCCAATCCTTCATAATGGTTTATAAAGAAAATATAAATTATTCAAAGCAATACTTTATGAGTTTCAAACTAGGGGTATAGTAAGGGAACACTCACCATGCATCATAATGATGGATGAAATATACTCAACAAATTATATTTTGAGTTATTGTACCTAGATCCATCAATTCCAAAACTACATCCACTTCTATTATTGAGACATGGAATTATTTTTAGGATAATGGCATAATATATTACTTACAAAAACATTTGTATGTTATCATATATTTGTTATATATCTGATGTTTTATGCAATGTTCTCTAATCATAATCTATAAATATTGACTATACCTTTCCTCTGATAAAAACTATAGCAACCCAATCATTTCATATATATATATTACATCTTAATAGAAATATGTAAAATATATTTTTGTAAATACACACCATAAGAACATAATGGTTATGTTTCATTGAATAATTGATAGAAAATATACTAATTTTATGAAATATATTCAATATATTATATGAATATCATCCGGTATAGTGCTTTTCTAAGAAATTACCAAAATAAAACATTTATTCATAACTTATGGAAGGCAAAAATAGGTAAGTGAGAACTTAGATTCTCAGTAAGGGTAAACATGAGAAATATCAATCATTATTGGATAAGATGAACATATAGTTGTGATAAAATATTCATGTTCACATTCTCAACATAGAATATTCATACATATAAAATATTACATCAAAATTTCTAAAAAAAATTAATTTCAATATGTATAAAATATAATTTAGTTAAGGCAGTAATAATTATTCTAGATTCATAACAAACGCATGCCGCATCATAACAATAGTTAACCATGGTATTTTGAAAATAAATGAATGAAATTATTTCCTTGAATAAAATTTTGAGTATATCAATAATGTTATTATACTCATGCATTAAAAGGTGAAAAAATCTATTTGAAGTCATGTTAATGTATATTCATGTGAAAATAACTAGAATAAATTATAATCAAGAATCAATATCTAAAAAAGATAATCCAAATCATGTTGAATATTATATTCATCCTATAATGAGATATAATTACCACTTTACATAATATATTTATGGTATATACTGGTCCCAACCATTATAAAATTTTAATTCACTCATATAAATTTTGAAGGGTTATAAAACATTCATCATGGGACAACCCATGAAAAATAAATGAGTTTTGTAAACATATCACCATCATAATCATAAACCATATAGAGAAAGAATAAATATAGTATCATTCGATCATATTCCCAATTAATTATAACTAACATTAAAGGATATAATTATATATGATTTTTTTAAAATATCCTTTAAATATTTATTAAGTGAAATACCCTTTCTATTTGGAAAAAACTTTTTTAAAATCTAGAAATTTTCAAATTTACATAGAAAAAAATATTTTAAATTTACATTGGAAAATTTTATATTAATATTAAATGAATTTATTAGTCATCACTAATTGAAATTCAATGCATGTTGGGTTCACTAAATCAAATATTCTATTCACATTTTTGGTGAAAATTCAACAAATATCTCATTTTGGAAAATGACAAGAAGATTCCATCTATAATATTTTGTAAAATTTTAAACCAGGGTAATCATTTCATTAAAATTAATTTATAAATAATAAAAAAAATCTTGAAATCATTTTTAAGAAATATGGTTTTAAAAGGGAAAATAATATTCTACTGAATTGGTAACTAATGTATGTTTTCCTTAAAAACATTTCTATATTAACATATTTTATTAAAGAGAGTAAAAAGAAAAGGAAACATGTAATATTTAGAAATAAATATAAGATAATAAAATGAAATGGGATTATCATATAAGGATCACATAAATATTCTGATGTAAATTCTATAAAAATCAATCCTGATAAACAATGAGATTCCATCATAACACCCTTCTCTAAAGACAATTCTTTATTCATAAAAATTTATTAACTATAGTATAATAAATATATATTTGTTTTAAATTTATTTCATAACCATAATAATATATACCATACTATATTTTATTTACTTATAAAATTTTTTCACACACTGATTAATAATTTTTTATTAGAATCACTATTTCAGGTGATAATGCTTGATTTTTAATGCATGTTTCAGTTCATCATTATAATTAATTATACATTAAATATGGTTAAATCATATAAGTAATGTTAAATAAGATATTAATTTAATATAAGTTAAATATATATATATATATATATTCATCCATGAATGGTAGAGTTATAGAAATGAATAGCATTATTCCTGGATACAGGTGGCTGTATATATGCATGAACATTGTATTCTCTTTTTGACAGACGAAAAAAATAGTTAAATATTAATTCACCTAAAAATAAACAAAATAATATCATAAATAAAGTATATATTTATTAAATCCATCATTATAACCATTCAAATATAGGGTCGAAGAAAAATGTATTACACTACTTTGTGGAGACGGTAAGTTTTATATATGTACAAGCAATATTTTTTCATTCTGTATGATGTAAAAGGGATAGAATATGGTTTCAAAATAATAATAATAATAATAATAATAATAACAACATATCAGTATCTTTATGATACTATACCTATTATTATGGGATGGTTATAACTGATTTCAAGGAATTATTAGAAGAAATAAATTTGGGAGAGAGTTACATCTTTGTCGGTAGACTTCCATTAGATATCCTCTTAAAGAACCTAGGGTTGGTTTTTCGAGGTGTTAAAAAACTCTATAACATAGATAAAAATATTATCAAGATAAATTCTTTGGTCTTAGTTGAACTAGGTTACTCAAAGTTGTGCAAAGAATAAAGGGGAAGGGTACCTTTTATAAGAGAGGGTAGGGGCATTCTTAGCTTGTCATAATGTGTTAGATTAATATAAATTATATTCAATGTCTAAATGTATCCAAGTTGATATAATTAAAATATAATGTTATAATGAGTCGAAATAATATCATATAATAATTTTTTGACACGTATTGGTTATGTTTTAACCCTTATAAATTAGTTTCAACCTCAAACCCCCTATTAGCCCATTTGACGATTACCAAAATACTAATGTTTTCAATTGATAAGGAACAATAATGTTACCATAAAATAAAATTGAACAACAATGAAACATGGTTTATATTTAACAACTACTAAAACTCAATTGTCCATCCATGGGAATTTTATTAATTTTAAATCATTTAATAATTGTTTATTCATTATAAAATATAATTAATTCCATTTTTCACACTATCAATTTACATTGACTTAAATTCATAAATATAGGAAAATAATTTGAATCCAAACATGTCCCACATCAATAATATTTTTTATTTATATATTAAAGTTTCATAACACATTAATCCATAAAATTTTTATTACTTTAAATTTTTCAAATCAGTTATTTTATATTTTTGTTAATTGAATAAATTAAATGTTAGTGATGTGTAAAAATATAAGGTAATTATTTAATAAATAATATTACTAATTAATATATTTCCATAATAATAAATTTAATAATGTTCAATTTAAATTTTAGATTCATTCTATATGTATGTTTACTCTTAACTGTGTCATGAAAACATATAAAATATGTTATTTTAACTTTTTTGGCTTGTTCAAGAATTGTACAGAGATTTTATAATCCAATTATTATATAAATCCAAAATTAATATATATCCACCAAATTAATAAATAATACTTTATATTTATTAATAAATTATATAAAATATTCATTCCTTCTAAATAATATCTTTAGGATTCCAAATTTGTCATTTTCAATGATGCACAAGCACTACTCTGAAAAAAAATATTATTCTCATGAATAAAATGAAATAAATTATCATTTATGTTTTATAAATTATTATTTTGTGATATTTATACTCTATTATAACACATTATCAGATCCCTAGGTTTGATAAAATTTTGTATGAATTATATGTTTTTGTGAAATTAGAATGTTTTTGTATTTAGTAAAACGTTTATTTTATTAATATCCTAAAAAAAATTTGTATGAATTATATGTTTTCTCATGGAGTTACTTCAATAATTCCTACAAATCAATCAGGGCTATTCTTTATGGATTCTTTGAAATATGTATAGTACTAGGTGTGAGTTCTATTAAAAACTGAAATCATGCTTTATGGGAGGAAAATGAAACAACTTCAGAAATACATAACCATATTCCTAAAAAATAGTATGATATTCAATATTGAGTTTCTCCCAAACCATTTGAAATTATTATCCATTATGAATGGGTATTAAAATGAATATAATTGATGTAATTTCCATTAGTATTTCATATACATCCTCACATTAATATATGATCATAAATTTATTTACAATATCGAATATAACACACCTTCTGCACGAATTGATGTGGATTCTATTCTTGGAGATCCAATCGGTGCCCAAAATAACATCAAATTAAACTACATAATGAATAATAAGTTTTAAAAGAAGTGTAATACTATAAGATTAAATTTAAAGTGGGCTATATAATTAAGATGTTATCATTATTCCACTGAGTGTTTTCACTGATAACTCAATATCTATTCACTAAGGATATGAATGAATATCTCTTATAAGTTCTCTTGATATAAAGGAATTCATAAGATTATGCTCAAATAAAATAATTCAATATTGGATCATCCATGTCACAACCTCATTGTCATCATTCTTCTTTATTTCTTTACTAAAATCAAAATAGTTAGCATGATCATAAAACAATAATATTCTGATTAAGCAAATAATATAATTATAAAAATAATTCTTATCATTTCCTAAATTATGACACTATATTTCAACCCATGACACCATAGGTTTATCCATGGTCATAAATGATCATCATCTATTCAAATCCTTTATAATGGTTTATAAAAAAATGTGAATTAACCTAATCACATCACACATGTGTTTCTATCTTGGTGTGTATTCTTATTCCCACTCATCGTGCTTCAATGATGATTATGTTAATACCAAATCCGTCACGACCCCCTCCCCACAAAGTGTACCTTTCATGGGCTGGTAATGTGAGAAGAGAGATAATGACCCACGAGTCCCACCTCCAATATCCCCAAGTTGGTGAATAGTACTAATGGTATATTAAAAACAAAAATATGAGGTATTAATCTCTAGGAGAACACATGCAGAAGAGAGAGATATGATAGACACCATACAAATCCTTGTTAGGAAACAATATATAATAAATCCCAAGTAAAAAAATGTAATATCATGAAAACTACTTCAACTGAAAGGGGGGAAACTGCAAATACCCAAAATAAGGTAAAAACAACTGCAACCACAAGCCTAAATAGCTCCTGTAACCCCAATCTAATAGAAACCAGCTTGATATCCAACCTGCTCCAAGTGACCTGAAATACAGTTTATATATACATTGGGTGAGTATAATTGTAACGCCCCGACCCCAGCTACCCAGAGTCGGTGCATTAATTACATAACATTGGCATGATCACAAGAAAGATCAAATCTCGAAAGACCGATTGGTTTAGTAGCCTTGGAAACACTAGTTATATTCATAAGTTTTACATTACATCATAAAATGAAAAACTACAACAACAACATAATGTTCCAAAATCCACACTATAATCCCCTTATAATATACCTGCAGGTCATTCATAACTTACATCTTCACTTCCTGGGAAAAATAAAACATAGAAAAGGGGTGAGCTCAAATGCCCAGTAAGGATATCAATATAGCGGAAACATTCATAAATAAGAATAAACATTTAAGGCAATGTATAACTAAAACAAAAGCCTTTTAAACTTGAACTTTCAACATGGTATGGCATAAATAAAATGAAATAATGCCATTTACATATTCACATGGATATTCTACTAATTGAATGATCACATGCAAAAATCAATAACCACTTTCATAATTATGGAATGCATAATGTCAAACGTTAATTTCATTGTCTAGGCCTCATCCCAAGACCTAGGGGTTACTTCTAACCGGAACCCAACCCGGAGTGCCTCTAATAACCGGACACCAACCCGGAGTGCCTCTAATAACCGGACACCAACCCGGAGTACCTCTAATAACCGGAGACCAAACCGGAGGGCTTACTTTTACCAGTCCCCAACCTGGAGGGCTTACTTTAACCAGTCCCCAACCTGGAGGGCTTACTTTAACCAGTCCCCAACCTGGAGGGCTTACTTTTACCGGTCCCCAACCCGGAACATACATGTTTAGCACATTTATCTGAAGAAAAGTTTGAAATATAACATAAACATTCAGATTAAAACTAGCATACGAAATGTCAATAGTTTCACCATAAACTATGAATGGTATAAAATAGCACATCCACAGTCAAACATATCACAAAACCTTCAATACAATATAGAAGTTTTGTATTATAATAAATCATCTTCAAATAAGCGTAAAATCCATTAAAGGATGTTGACATAGATGAAATCAAAACACTTTTTAGAGAAATATCTCTTTTTATTTTGAAATCATTTAAGATCCATATAAAATAAAACATTTTCTTTGAAAATATTCTTATAAGCTTGTAAGGAAAGCTTCGACGATTTTATAACGGTGGAAAATAACCGCACCCGCCGTATAAGTTAAAAAAAACATTCTTACCTCAATTCTGTCGAAGAGGTTAAAAAGGACCTTGTTTTGAAAACGACGAAAAGATTTCTTTATAAACCTCTTATAAAAAGTCAAACAAGGGTATAAATTACTTTAACCCATATTCTTGTAAATAGTAAAAATGTTTTGAAATACATTTCGAAGAAACATGGATGTGGATGATAAAGAGATCCCAGTAGATTATTACGTATAATACAACCTCGGATAATGAAGAGATTGTGAAATAACCCTTACCTTGTACTTTTCCTTGGTTGGGGTAGGTTAACCTCCTGTATAATAGTGAAATAGTTGTTATTAAATTATACAAGAATCATATATATTAATATGATACCATATATGATCTTTTAACATTGATTTGTTAATAATATCCTAGAATTATCGTCGTTTCGGGAGTTAACTTACTCATTTTCTTTTATATGTTTTGTTACTTAAGCCATGGTTGTTGTATCTTATTCATATCCAGAATGATATCCAGTCCTTAAACATCATTTTTAAATCATCAAATGATAATTATACTTGAATGGATACGATGGAGAATGAATCTCATCGCGTTCGTGGAGACGGTAGTCCGTACGTACGCACGAGCGACAATATCATTCTTTTGATATTAAAATAATATATAAATGGATGGTATATCATATATACAGAATCATTAACATGTTATATTTATTATTTACATGAGTTACACATCATTATTATACCCATCCAAATAATATTATATTGAATAACAATTACACCACGACGTGGAGACGGTAAGCCGTACGTACGCACGTATGGTGACATGTTATTCAAAGGGTGGATAGAATACTGAATATGATTGTACCATATTTATAATAACATCACAGTATATGTGAGATACTGGAGTTATTATTTTAGAATGGTAAGAACAAAGGAAGAAGAAGTGGAAGAAGAAATGAACTTGGAGAAGGGTGGTGAAATCATTACCTCTTCTTCGGGTTCTTCCTTTTGATTTGATCAAAAGGGCTCCTTAGGTTGGCTTTCTGATCACACTAAGGCCTCTAGGTTGTAGTGAGGGATGTTGGGAGAGTATTTGGGCAGAGTTTGGCCGAGACAAAAGGCTTTGAAGGTGTGAAGAAATGAGAAGGAGGAGTGCCCTTTTATAAGAGGGGTGAGGGGCACCTTTGGAAAAGCTAGAAATATTAATTTATAATAAATTCATATTCGGTTTCTAATGGCTCCAAAGTTGATTATTCAAAGGTTAAGGTGGGGATAGGTCGAAAACCACTCAACCAATAGAATTTAGACAGGTTTGGGTACTTATATTAACCTTATCTTTAAGTATTAACTCTAAGTTAATTAGTTTCACTTTTACAATGTCTCTTTGTATTTTTATATAATATGGTTAATAAACTTACTATATACATCCAAGAGACCCCCAAGTGGTCCATTAATAATGAACCTATCATGATATAAGTTTCTTGGCCGAACCTTAGATTTTTAGGAATTTAATATCAATTAATAATATAATATTTGTTTTAAGAACTCTTTTATGTCAATTTTGACACTATTCAATAGTTGATTTTTGTGAAACTCATAACAGATTGATTACTTCGAACAAAGTCAATTAAATAAATCCTAATATATCATATTATCCTAGAAAATTAGTTTAATTCATTAAAAGGTTCATATTATATTTTTTTGGGTATTTATAATATCAATTATTTTAATTTTTCACTATTCTAATAATTACTGTATCATCATTGTGTCATAAATAAAATAAATTATTTAATGTCTAAAAATTATAAATAAAATATCATTATGTAGGAAATCTTTTTATCTTTCTAATGAATATTTATAATCTAAAATCCAACTTATATAACCCTATGTAACAATTGTTTTTCTAAAAGATATATGCTTGTGTCATTTTTGTATTCATTTTGACTTAATTAAAATAAAGTGTCATTATCACTTACAAGTGGATCCATGGGGTCCCAAAATTGACACAAAGATGCCCATGGTCGACCATGTATCAACCAATAGGGTTAAGACACGTTTTAGGGTAATTTAGTATTATTATAATATTATTTTTTTAACCCTTATTTACCGGATTTACCCTTAACCATGGTAAATAAAATATTTACCGCAGTAATTATTAAAAATGTCTAAAAATAAAAGTTACCTATTTACACAATTTGAACATCCTGATACCAAATATGGAATCCATTTTCCTAAATTCTAAACACAGAAGTGGCAGAAATTAATTTAAAATTAATTCCCGCTGTCAAAACAAAAAGCGTGTTTTTAAGAGATAATAACTATCAAAAGATTGACACTTGTTTATGTTCAGTTTAATTGTAAAATTATGTCCAATGACCAACATTATATTAAAATGTAAAAATATATTCTAAATATACTTTAAAACCACTCCAATTCATAATTTATCATTATTAATTATTTTGATTAAAAAAGTTGTTTTTAATTAAAATTTAGTAATTTTCACTATTCATCAAAATATGAAAGTTATCCGAAATGTACCAAAATTTCACCTTAGGCTAAATTCGATATTCCGAATCCAAAAATGAAGTCCATTTTCAACTATAAAATATATATAATTTCAAAAAGTAGGTATTACTATTCATAACGACTAGTTTGATTAGTTATGGTGTGTTAGAACTCGGTGTTGCGTACAACACACGCTATCACATTATTCAAAGAGAAGCGTACCGTAGAAGCTTGGGATGTTTCATTTTAAATTTTTGATGTCCCCATTTAGTCAAAAAGTTTAAAATATAGTATTTAAAAAGGGTTCACTATTAAAGTTGATAAAATTGCAATACTGAAAATGAATTTGTTCTTGCATTATATCTAAGAAACTCTTAATATGGAATCTAAAATTATAAGGATTATATAAACATTAAAATTTATCTAATACTATTCATAACCTCTTTTGAACAGCTTGTTTGGTATGTCATGGTGTGCTTGAACTTGGTGTTGCATGTAGTGAAAGTTATTGAATTATTTTGAAGAACTAACACACTATGAAATCTTGGGGTGTTACATTCTCCCCTCCTTCAATAAATTGCGTCCTCGCAATTTGAAATTGTTTTTCGAAAATAAAAGGTTGAAAATAGATAATATATTTGTGGGAAACCCCACATCGGAAATTGGGTTACTAAAATTTAGTCTTAATATGAGGAAAAGAGAAATGAAAGGGTCACCACCAAATTATGATCTCGATTAGGAGAACATTGGTGGCAATTTGAGACATATAATTGGAGGAAAAACGTAAATATTTATAGGTAGTGATTGAGGTCATCAATCACAAACAAGTATAAAATTGAGGTCCTTAAATTCATCAATCTATGATGATTTGAAATACCATCGGTTCAACAAAACATAGGGTATTAGGATAACACATTTTTGACGTTTCAAAATATCTTAGTTGAAATCCCACATCGAAAAATGATTTAATGAGGCCTCTATTTAAAATAAAGAGTCGAAAGTATGAAGATTACCGAAAATAACACATACTAGGGTTCCATGTAGTAAAATATGGATATGGAAGAAAAATCTAACCATCAATTATCTGATGGAGAGTGGTAGAGAACATGGCTATGAAAAGGCCAACAATCCCAAAGCCATAAATTAGTGATGATTTAAGGTACCATCTAGGACAACATTTTTGTTCTAAGTTTCTTTTCTTAATGTTGAGGAATTTATTTATGAGATTGGCTATGATCATAAGGAGATATATTTACTTTATAATTAGAGTTTTATCCATTAATAAATTTCTACCACAACCTCATCTTTCACTCTAAAAGATAATAGGATGTAAAAAAAATTCTATTTACACTATTCGTATAGGGTTCCAAAATAGACGAATTTATAATTCATCAACAAGATCTTTTAATAAAAACTACATTATTTAATCCAGGACATCTCGTGGGCCAGTGGTAGGTGATACACCCTTGTCGCCCTTCGGCTGCGGGTTCAAGTCTCGCAGCCTTGCCGGACGCGACGGGTTGCCGCCCGACCTCCGGGTTGTCCTTTTATGGCAATCCAAAATAATCCAAACTAGAACTATCCAAAATACTTCTGTCCAAACTCACAGTCCAACATTTATAAGGAAGGTAAACATAATATAGATCCTTTTTACCCCGTAATAGAATATGAATACCTTCATCATGTATTACCATATTCCTTATTGATTACATTCATGCTCCCTTATTCCATATAGAATGCTGGATATACTTAATTAATCCAAAAATGTTTTAAACCCCAACAATGATGGAATATACAAATCATTAATCAGTTCGAATGTAGTCAAGAATATCCAATATAATTTATCCAAAACAATCATGTATTATTCCAAAATCACTACTTCAGTATCAGAACTATATTATGGTTTATCATTCTCTCAACCATATATTTTCCAAAAATTTATCCTGCTATTGAGTCACTTTTCTTTGTTCCACATAATCACAAGTCTTTAATGAAATAGTACTGCAGTACAATCCTTATATACACCATAATTATTATAACAAGTACATTGTTGATACAACATTCAATTGACATAATCAACATAAGAACTCTAATCATTCCTCTTCATCTGTGGTAGTATCATAACTTGATTATTATCCAATAGCATCATTTGCGTCATAGTCTGATGACTGGGACATAGGTTCGTGTAGTGTCCAAACTCCTTGCAAATGAAGCATTGTACATTTGAAACCATTTTCATACCCTTGTAGTCATGTACTTTTTGCCCTTTTCCTCCACACTTATAACAAACTCCCATTCCTTTTAGGCAAGTTCCAGGGTGTTTCTTTCCACAGTTACCACATATGAGAAAATTCTTCTTTTCCCTCTTCCCTTTATCCATCTTTCTCTCTTCCATCCTTTTCTTCTCTTGCTTCCCTTCAAAGCCATAGGACTCAGTAAAATCTTTACTTATCTTATCAACACATGATATTATTTCTTCATATGATGATAATACATGGGAGACTATTTCTCTTATAAATTCTAGCTTATGACCTTGAAAGATATGATCCTTCCTTCTCTTTGGATCATGTGCATTTCTGGAGTTCTCATTCATTCTACTGGGCGCCATTTCTAAACAATGGAATACACTAGATCAGTCTATGAATCAAAATACATAATCCCATACTTATAAAACACTTAACATAAATTGAACTATTTATGGATATAATCCATAATCATAAAAATGTTTTCTTTGAGGAAGTATATACTCATAAACCCTTCATAATGATTTGTAAAGAAAATGAGAGTTATCCTAAGCATATCCCCCGGGA
Organism: Viscum album; assembly: GCA_963277665.1. Classification (NCBI taxonomy): domain Eukaryota; kingdom Viridiplantae; phylum Streptophyta; class Magnoliopsida; order Santalales; family Viscaceae; genus Viscum; species Viscum album. The sequence goes on from OY728126.1 coordinate 536,803,926, forward strand.
GTGTCGTAACCAAGAGTGCAGCAAGGCCCGTTGTCGTGCACCAGTTCCCGTTCGAGTCTAGCTCAAAGCGGTGTTTTCGGGTTTTACCCCTAGGTACATCTGTGCCAGAGCCGCCTCTACCTGCTCGTATCCAGACAGGGATGTATTGCTCGGAAAACTCACAAAATCTCTACAATACCAAAATTTTAGGAAGTTCTTCTATACTAATCCTCAAAGTTCATCTTAGGTCTACGTGCTCTAATCAGAGTTTATCTAAATCTAGCTTCCAAGGTTTGTACTAAACTTCCTCTGATACCAACTGTAACGCCCCGACCCCAGCTACCCAGAGTCGGTGCATTACTTCGTAACATTGGCATGATCACAAGAAAGATCAAATCTCGAAAGACCGATTGGTTTAGTAGCCTTGGAAACACTAGATATATTCATAAGTTTTACATTACATCATAAAATGAAAAACTACAACAACAACATAATGTTCCAAAATCCACACTATAATCCCCTCATAATATCCCTGCAGGTCATTCATAACTTACATCTTCACTTCCTGGGAAAAATAAAACATAGAAAAGGGGTGAGCTCAAATTCCCAGTAAGGATATCAATATAGCGGATACATTCATAAATAAGAATAAACATTTAAGGCAATGTATAACTAAAACAAAAGCCTTTTAAACTTGAACTTTCAACATGGTATGGCATAAATAAAATGAAATAATGCCATTTACATATTCACATGGATATTCTACTAATTGAATGATCACATGCAAAAATCAATAACCACTTTCATAATTATGGAATGCATAATGTCAAACGTTAATTTCATTGTCTAGGCCTCATCCCAAGACCTAGGGGTTACTTCTAACCGGAACCCAACCCGGAGTGCCTCTAATAACCGGACACCAACCCGGAGTGCCTCTAATAACCGGACACCAACCCGGAGTACCTCTAATAACCGGAGACCAAACCGGAGGGCTTACTTTTACCAGTCCCCAACCTGGAGGGCTTACTTTAACCAGTCCCCAACCTGGAGGGCTTACTTTAACCAGTCCCCAACCTGGAGGGCTTACTTTTACCGGTCCCCAACCCGGAACATACATGTTTAGCACATTCATCTGAAGAAAAGTTTGAAATATAACATAAACATTCAGATTAAAACTAGCATACGAAATGTCAATAGTTTCACCATAAACTATGAATGGTATAAAATAGCACATCCACAGTCAAACATATCACAAAACCTTCAATACAGTATAGAAGTTTTGTATTATAATAAATCATCTTCAAATAAGCGTAAAATCCATTAAAGGATGTTGACATAGATGAAATCAAAACACTTTTTAGAGAAATATCTCTTTTTATTTTGAAATCATTTAAGATCCATATAAAATAAAACATTTTCTTTGAAAATATTCTTATAAGCTTGTAAGGAAAGCTTCGACGATTTTATAACGGTGGAAAATAACCGCACCCGCCGTATAAGTTAAAAAAAACATTCTTACCTCAATTCTGTCGAAGAGGTTAAAAAGGACCTTGTTTTGAAAACGACGGAAAGATTTCTTTATAAACCTCTTATAAAAAGTCAAACAAGGGTATAAATTACTTTAACCCATATTCTTGTAAATAGTAAAAATGTTTTGAAATACATTTCGAAGAAACATGGATGTGGATGATAAAGAGATCCCAGTAGATTATTACGTATAATACAACCTCGGATAATGAAGAGATTGTGAAATAACCCTTACCTTGTACTTTTCCTTGGTTGGGGTAGGTTAACCTCCTGTATAATAGTGAAATAGTTGTTATTAAATTATACAAGAATCATATATATTAATATGATACCATATATGATCTTTTAACATTGATTTGTTAATAATATCCTAGAATTATCGTCGTTTCGGGAGTTAACTTACTCATTTTCTTTTATATGTTTTGTTACTTAAGCCATGGTTGTTGTATCTTATTCATATCCAGAATGATATCCAGTCCTTAAACATCATTTTTAAATCATCAAATGATAATTATACTTGAATGGATACGATGGAGAATGAATCTCATCGCGTTCGTGGAGACGGTAGTCCGTACGTACGCACGAGCGACAATATCATTCTTTTGATATTAAAATAATATATAAATGGATGGTATATCATATATACAGAATCATTAACATGTTATATTTATTATTTACATGAGTTACACATCATTATTATACCCATCCAAATAATATTATATTGAATAACAATTACACCACGACGTGGAGACGGTAAGCCGTACGTACGCACGTATGGTGACATGTTATTCAAAGGGTGGATAGAATACTGAATATGATTGTACCATATTTATAATAACATCACAGTATATGTGAGATACTGGAGTTATTATTTTAGAATGGTAAGAACAAAGGAAGAAGAAGTGGAAGAAGAAATGAACTTGGAGAAGGGTGGTGAAATCATTACCTCTTCTTCGGGTTCTTCCTTTTGATTTGATCAAAAGGGCTCCTTAGGTTGGCTTTCTGATCACACTAAGGCCTCTAGGTTGTAGTGAGGGATGTTGGGAGAGTATTTGGGCAGAGTTTGGCCGAGACAAAAGGCTTTGAAGGTGTGAAGAAATGAGAAGGAGGAGTGCCCTTTTATAAGAGGGGTGAGGGGCACCTTTGGAAAAGCTAGAAATATTAATTTATAATAAATTCATATTCCGTTTCTAATGGCTCCAAAGTTGATTATTCAAAGGTTAAGGTGGGGATAGGTCGAAAACCACTCAACCAATAGAATTTAGACAGGTTTGGGTACTTATATTAACCTTATCTTTAAGTATTAACTCTAAGTTAATTAGTTTCACTTTTACAATGTCTCTTTGTATTTTTATATAATATGGTTAATAAACTTACTATATACATCCAAGCGACCCCCAAGTGGTCCATTAATAATGAACCTATCATGATATAAGTCTCTTGGCCGAACCTTAGATTTTTAGGAATTTAATATCAATTAATAATATAATATTTGTTTTAAGAACTCTTTTATGTCAATTTTGACACTATTCAATAGTTGATTTTTGTGAAACTCATAACAGATTGATTACTTCGAACAAAGTCAATTAAATCAATCCTAATATATCATATTATCCTATAAAATTAGTTTAATTCATTAAAAGGTTCATATTATATTTTTTTGGGTATTTATAATATCAATTATTTTAATTTTTCACTATTCTAATAATTACTGTATCATCATTGTGTCATAAATAAAATAAATTATTTAATGTCTAAAAATTATAAATAAAATATCATTATGTAGGAAATCGTTTTATCTTTCTAATGAATATTTATAATCTAAAATCCAACTTATATAACCCTATGTAACAATTGTTTTGCTAAAAGATATATGCTTGTGTCATTTTTGTATTCATTTTGACTTAATTAAAATAAAGTGTCATTATCACTTACAAGTGGATCCATGGGGTCCCAAAATTGACACAAAGATGCCCATGGTCGACCATGTATCAACCAGTAGGATTAAGACACGTTTTAGGGTAATTTAGTATTATTATAATATTATTTTTTTAACCCTTATTTACCGGATTTACCCTTAACCATGGTAAATAAAATATTTACCGCAGTAATTATTAAAAATGTCTAAAAATAAAAGTTACCTATTTACACAATTTGAACATCCTGATACCAAATATGGAATCCATTTTCCTAAATTCTAAACACAGAAGTGGCAGAAATTAATTTAAAATTAATTCCCGCTGTCAAAACAAAAAGCGTGTTTTTAAGAGATAATAACTATCAAAAGATTGACACTTGTTTATGTTCAGTTTAATTGTAAAATTATGTCCAATGACCAACATTATATTAAAATGTAAAAATATATTCTAAATATACTTTAAAACCACTCCAATTCATAATTTATCATTATTAATTATTTTGATTAAAAAAGTTGTTTTTAATTAAAATTTAGTAATTTTCACTATTCATCAAAATATGAAAGTTATCCGAAATGTACCAAAATTTCACCTTAGGCTAAATTCGATATTCCGAATCCAAAAATGAAGTCCATTTTCAACTATAAAATATATATAATTTCAAAAAGTAGGTATTACTATTCATAACGACTAGTTTGATTAGTTATGGTGTGTTAGAACTCGGTGTTGCGTACAACACACGCTATCACATTATTCAAAGAGAAGCGTACCGTAGAAGCTTGGGATGTTTCATTTTAAATTTTTGATGTCCCCATTTAGTCAAAAAGTTTAAAATATAGTATTTAAAAAGGGTTCACTATTAAAGTTGATAAAATTGCAATACTGAAAATGAATTTGTTCTTGCATTATATCTAAGAAACTCTTAATATGGATTCTAAAATTATAAGGATTATATAAACATTAAAATTTATCTAATACTATTCATAACCTCTTTTGAACAGCTTGTTTGGTAAGTCATGGTGTGCTTGAACTTGGTGTTGCATGTAGTGAAAGTTATTGAATTATTTTGAAGAACTAACACACTATGAAATCTTGGGGTGTTACAATAATAGTATACTTAGTCAGATCCTCCCTGAAGCCTCTTGTGAAAAATTAATGAAATAATGCTAAAGCACAGTGAAAACTACTGAAAATAACTCCTCACCTAAACATTTATACTATGTTCCCATCCTCACCATTGATACTCTCACCAAGTAACACATACATGATTATATAATATAATAATGAATATTAAGGGTACCCCACTACTACTTCCCCACTTGATTGCCACTTTTCCCCAACGTCGCATGTCCTAAGCATCTCATTCCCAAAAGACATGCCCTCAAACACCTGGGTGAAGCACCACTAAATTCACCTCGTGCAACAAAACCACCATGTTTCCATAATCAAGTAACCAGGATGTTTTTGGGAGCCACCGCAGCTTGTATAATGTGTATCATGTGTCAGGTATTATACCTCAAGCCATTATATCCCATACACCAAGCAAGGATCCTCAATCCATCATAACATATACATGTTACACCTATAGTAGTCCATATGATACTATATCCAGAATATATGTGTATTAATATCCACAAGCCATTACAGCCCTCTACACACATATATGGATAACACTAACCACTCTGAATAGCCGCACAAGTATCAACCAAGATCAGAGAGTGGGGCCAAAGGGGGTAGTCAGCCATCCATGCTCCCATCGGAATGTTGGGGAAAACACCACCCTAGGTCTCAGAATCCCTGGTATGTCAGTTTCCCAAACTGATAGGGTGGAGTAGCATATCAAAACACAAAAAGTACAAAATATATTATATATCACAACCAAACAATTGGAATAACTTCATCTTAGACTCAACTACAACTAATTTCTCTCGGACTCCGAGCTGCAACTTCCAAGATTGGATATCATATAAGCACACAACCATTTTAAAAACATTATTACATTACTTCATTCTATTTTTATCAGTTTCAATTTACATTAATTAATACTTTAATCACTAATTATCCATTATCAATTTCCACTTTATATTTCATTAACATAACACCCGGGGTCCACTTTCCCTTTAAATTGTAACCTCAGTATTACGTCCCACCAAGAACAAACCCCATGGGTTAAAATCATTTAATAAATTATTTATTTACCACATTACATTCCCATAATCCCATGAATTCTAGAAAAACATTTTATACTACTAAACACAAGGGGGCTCAACCCAGTGAGTAGATGAGCTATGTGTCGAGTATTTTCCGACTATAGAATGAGAAAAGACCCATCCTTCATTGAGAAGCTAAACCAAAAAAATCATTTGGAATACCCCATGCGTCTTTCCCCCTTTCGGAAGAAGAGAGTGCAAAAATAGTTGCCTTGAGTAAGGGGTAAATTTGAAGTATATAAACAACCAATAAAAATCAATGAGCATCCAAACATTCACTTCTAACCTATTTCATCACCCCTGGTGTCCTCCCCAAAACCCACATGCATAAATTGATGCATCTCTCCATTCTATGTATCAATTGATACAACAACCAATAGGCCTATATTCCCCCACATATCTTAACCGCCATCCATGATTACATCACAACACAAGCAATAGGGAAAAACACCATATCAATTGGGCTCTTGGCCCTTAAAAAAAGTAAAAGGGTAACTCAAAATCCTACAATGAATTATCTTTTATCAAACAACCAGTTCCTAAATCCTTCTTGGATTAGACGATTTGTTATTCATGGGTTGAAACATCAGGAAACCTAAATAGAATGCTATCACAAATTGATTAGACATGCTTACTGCATCAAATTGATTAACATCAAATTATAATAAAAAAATTCGGATTCATTCACATGCCTATTTATCATTATCCAAAAAATTATCAATTAATTTAGGCTTTATGTTCTTTACCAATTTATATGAAGAACGAAAAGATAAACAATAAATCATAGATATCACACAATATAGAATAATAAGATGCAATAACATACGATCGATATCAATTTATTTATATTATTCAAATATTTATTATGTCAATTCCACTGTGATACAGTTGGATAAGGCATAATAACAATACAGTTTCACATAAAACAAAATTGAAGCAATGAATTCCCAACCTCAAATGGTTCTTGAAATTATATATATGAGAACGAGCCAGAAAACAAGTTACGATCTCCCCCCCCCCCCCATGACAAATGTATCCACTTGAGGATGTAGAGACACCACCATATTGGTCAGCACCCACGAAAATCTCATCAGGAATATGGAGATAGCATTCCATAAAAGGGAAAGGGAAAACAGAAGGATATGAACCCAAAATAATAATGATGGATCATGCATTATATTAAATATTGATTGATACTACTTGGTTGCATCAAAATAGAGGGGAATCAATCCATGGAGAAATGTCTGAATTTTGTAACTCCTACTGGATGGAATGAAAGGTCCAATCATCGCATAGCTGAGAAAAATTAGGAAGAACTTGGGATGATGATATCTCATCCCATTAGAAGATTTAACGGAGTGAAGATTTAAGATACGCTAGATTTTCCATTAAAAGAGGATTGAATTAAACCATGTAGTTTGACCAAGTAAAATCATTCCAAGCCTTAGGATAAATTAATATTTGAGTTATGGCCATTGAATCGTCCTTAGAGTTTTTAAAATGAGGCTTTAAATTAATTTTACATCAATGGAAACATCAAAGGGGAAAACTGTAGGAACATAGAAACATTGTTCACGAACACGAAATTTGGAAAAGGAAAAACAGTATTCATGAACCTCACTATTAGGACCTCACAATTCCAGAAACACAGTTCATAAACTTCACTATTCGAGAAACATTTTTCTCGAACCTCCCTATTGAAAACTAACCATTTAAAACTCACCATTACGAAAAGACTATTCATGAAATCAAAATTTGGGAATGGAAAGAGGTCACCATTAGATCCTCACCTTTCTGGAAACAATGTTCATGAACAAATAATTTTGAAAAGGAGGCCACCATTGGAACCTCACCATTCTAGAAACACTATTCATGAACACAAAATTTGGCAAAGGAAAGAGGTCATCATTGGAATCTCACCATTATAGAAACATTGTTTATGAACTCAAAAATTGTAAAAGAAAAGTGGAAACCATTGGAACCTCGCCATTATGGATGCACTATTCATGAACGGAAAATTTGGAAATGGAAAGAGGTAACTATTAGAACCTCACCATTTTGAAAACATTGTTCATGAACTAGAAATTTTTCAAATGAAAGAGGTTAGTGTTGGAACCTCACCATTGGAACCTCACCATTAGAACTATTCACTTCAGTATCACCAATGGAACTATTCACATCGGTTTCACAGATGGAAGTGTTCACATTAGTCTCACCGAAAGAACTATTCACATATGTCTCACCGATGGAAGTGTTCACATCAGTCTTACTAATGGAAGTGTTCCACATTCGTCTCACTAATTGAACTGTTCAAATCGGTCTCACCGATGGAACATTTCACACCGATCTCACTAATGGAACTGTTCACATCGTTCTCACCGATGGAACTTTTTTCAGAATAGGAAAATTGGAAAAGTGTTGGGGATAAGTTACCTTGACCTCCCTGAACACCTCGGACACTAGATTTTTACAAATGAATGTACTATAGAGGTTCGAGCCTTTTCATCAGATTCCTCTCAAAATAGTCTCATCATTGAGAATTCAAATCCAACCTAAATGGAATCTAAAAATAAGTCTGAACAACCACCCATCAAGATACCTCTCAAAATAGAGAATACCACCAAAAGAAACCAAATAAATCCATATCATTAACACTAAATGTCTATAAACACTAAGGGAAAATCATTACATGAAAGGAGTTAAACATCAAACAACTCTAGGTACTGAGCACGTATCTTTGACTCACATTCCCAGGTACTCTATTCCATGCCACCCTGTCGCCACTAGACACAAACCAAGGGGATATAATTCCCTCGAAACACCTTCTCTTTGCAGTCTTGGATATCCATAGTTTTCTCCTCAAAGGTCACATCATCATTAACATCGATCTCTCACCAATCAATGACATGAGAGTCCTCATGAATATAACAAAGGAGATATAATATATATAAATCTTTGTGTATCTGGCTCATCTGTGGGGGAAGTTCTAATCGATATTCCGCAACTCCAACATGAGATAACACCTTGAAAGGCTCAAGAAACTAGGGAGAAAGCTTACTCCCACAACCAAACCTTTGATGCCCACTATAGTGATTCACCTTAAAAAACACGTGATCCCCAAAATCAAACTCTAAGGGTCTCCTACCTTGATCGGCATATGATTTATGATGATCATATGTTGTCTTCATCCTCTCACGAATCACCTGAATAATCTCTGTTGTACTCTGCACTTGTGCTGGTCAGATAATGGTTGTCTCTTTGACCCCATTTCAATAAATGGAAAATGGAAACGCTAGCCACAAAAGGCTTCCAATGACGCCATACCGAGGGTGGAGTGAAAAATATCATTGTATGTGAACACCACCTAGGGTAATTGACTTATCCTCAAACCTCCAAAATCTAGGACACTATAGTGTAACATATCTTCAAGTGTCTGGATAGTCCCCTCTTTTTACCTTCTGTGTGAGGATAAAAAGTATTGATATTGGATTGCTGAGAACCAAAAGCAAGCTAGAGCCCTCTCCACACCATAGAGGTAAAGAAAGAATCTCAATTGGAAATGATCGTCCAAGGGACTCCAGGATATCCCACCACCTCCTCAAGATACTACCCTAACAAAACTTTCACCGATCTCGACTCCTTGATCGCTATGAACTAGATTGATTTTTTTCGATGATCCAGTACCACACAAATAGCATCATGTCCTCCCCAAGTTTTAGATAAATCAGTAAAAGAGTCCATTGATATGTACTCCCACTTCCACTGAGGAATATCTAATTTCTGGAGAAAATCACAAGGGACATGGTGCTCAGCCTTGACCTTCTAGCATACCAAACATCGAGACACAAACTCTACAACTGCATTCTTTACCCTAGATCTCGAAAATTCACTCTTCAAGGATCGACACATCATTGTCACGCCAGGATGCACCGCTAAATGTGAACTATTGAATAATCTGAGAACCATATCGTGCATGGAAAAATAATCAAAAACAATTCTTTGATACAACACTCGGTGTTGTTCATTATCAGACCAACCATCTGGAGCCTCGCAACAAACAACTCGGTCTCTCCAGACCTCCACCTCAAGATCCCCCAACTGGGACTCTTCCACCTACTACACCATATATGAATGCACATTCATTTGAAAAAATAAAACATATACCCCCAACTGGGACTCTTCCACCTACTACACCATATATGACTGCACATTCATTTGAAAAAATAAAACATATACCCCCAACTTCTCCCATATCCAGATGTAATGTGGACATTTCTTCCATTACTCACCATGAATCACAAGATTCATGCACTGTATCCCCACATGACTTCCTTCTCAGTGAATCCGCTACAAAATTCCCGTTTCTTGGCGTATATGATATTTCAATGTCATATTCATGTAATAACTCCATCCATCAACGATATCGCAATTTTATGCCATGATGGGAGAAAACATACGTCAGGATGTTATGATCGGTGAAAACCACAAAGTTCTCTCCAATGAGGTAATATATCCACATCTTCATAGAAAACACCAAAGCTGCCAACCCAAGAACATGGGTGACATAGTTACGTTCATGGGGACACAACTACCAAGACCAATAAAAAATAATTGATCTCTGCTACATCAGAACATAGCCTAACCCCATATGAAAATCATCATAGAATACACCAAACTGAACTCCCTCAGCTGGAAGATAGAGAAATGGAACACTTAAATACTTATCCTTTATATATTCAAATGTTTCCTGACACTAATTAGTCCATATGAATGCCTAATCTATCCTGGTCAATGCTGTCGGAGGAGACGCAACTCCAGATAAATCAGCTAGAAACCACTTGTAGTAGCCTGGGAGACCAATGAAACCTCGCACCTATGAAACTATCATGGGGGATTCCCAAGACTCATTTTCTTCTATATTCAATGGATCCAGAGCTACTCCCTACTGAAACACAACATGCCCCATGAAACATACTTCTCTAGCCTAAAACTCACACTTCAAAAGATTCCCAAATATTTGATGTTTATAAAGAACTCTGAAAACAACGTGTAGATGATCTGCATGCTCCTCCTCAGACATACAGTACACAAGGATGTCATCGATGAAAACCACCATGAACTTGTCCAAGAACTCAAGGAAAATAGATTTCATCAATCCCATGAACACAGCTAGAGCATTTGTCATGTCGAATGACATTATAATGACCTCATAATACCCATGATGACAATAGAAATCTGTCTTCAGGATATCCTCATCCTTTACACGCATCTAATGGTATCCTGACAACAAATCTTTATTTTGAACCAAAATTCACCCTTCATTGGATCAAATAAATCAAAACTACGTCGATGTAAATAGTGATTCTTCACTGTCACTTTGTTTAAGCGATGATAATTGACACAAAACTACAAACTGTCATCAGCCTTCATCAAGAACAAAACTGGTGCACCCCACGGTGACACACTAGGACAATCAAAACTGCACTGTAACAAACCGTCAAGATGTATATGTATCTCTTGTAACTCATAAGGGTTCATCTTACATGAAGACATAGAGATATGAGACTCTCCTGGTGGTAGCTCGATCCCAAACTCTATCTTCCATTGAGGGGGTAATGATACAACCTCTTCTGAAAAGACATCAGGTTACTATTCTAATAACCTAGGAAAAGCAAACTGCTAATACTCAGAAGAACTCAGCATCAGGTCAGCCATCATGGCTGATAAAGATGGAACAGACCTCAGACCCATCTGAGGGTCTCGCTCGCCAATAAACACCACTAGATTTCTATCCACATCGAAGAACACAACATGCCTCCCGAAGCAATCCACAACAGCCTGCACTAAATACAACCAATGAATGTCGTTGATGAAATCATATGGTTGTATATATAATATAAGGCCCCAGCCTTGAACATTACTTAACATTTAATTAAATGAATAATTATTATTGAGGATCTTTTCAGGTTTAGAGTTTTATATAATTAGATCTTAACTATTACATATCAAAAGATTACAAAGTAGACACTTCTACTAAGTTTCCATATAATAAAAACTCTTAAAAAGAAACATGTCTAGTTCTATCTTCTATATAGCATGACTTTCCCTTGATCCCATACTTGACACTATTCCACATAATGTCCTATGAAAAAAAGTTCAAAAAAACATGGGGTGAGCATAAAAAGTTCAATAAGGGAAACACAAATAATGAAAACTATTAGTTTCCCAAAACAACAAGTAAACCATGTATACATTATAAAAGTAATAATTTTCACCTTTATGAAGTAGTAAAAACTCTTCACTGAATAAAAGATCAATACTTACCCTTTTTTAACAAAAATATTACCATAAAAACCATATAAAGAACACATAACATATGAAGGTAAATTGGGACATAAACATACTTAAATGGAATAACCATACGGTCGAATTCCACACATATCACATAATAGAATAGCCATACGGACGACTTCCATACCCAATGCATTGGATGTTATAACATAACCACCCATCCTGGTATTCACGGCACCACCCGTCATATGGTTTATCACATAACCACCCGTAAAATGTCCAAGTACCACTATAAAATCATAACACATAAAATAATATAATGGAAAGAAAACATTTCCACACTTTGAACACAATATATCAATTAAACATATTGACATAAAAAATACATTATAAAAACCATTTTAAATAACAAATACATAAAAGAGTATATGGTATTTATTTCATTTTAAAAAAACATTACGGCTTGTTGAGGAAGCCAATGGCGAAATAATACTTGCAGCAGCGGAAAAGGTCATTGTCACCATGTTTGTTAAAAGAAACATTCTTTTTTGTAGTTTAGTAAAATGATTCCTATAAAAAGATTCCTTTTGAATAAAATTAAAAGTAAAAGGGGTTTATACACCGTATAAAAGAAAGTTGTGTATAAAACAAAATATGCCTCAATGAAAGGAGATTGAGACGAAGTCCCTTACCTCGGGTCCGACTTGACTCTATCGTTCTTTAACGTCCTCAATAATAAACTTGAGTTAATATCTACTTTCTTAAAAACTTTTTTCAAGATCATTATTCCTTTTTTATCACTTATTTCCATTTATAAACACTATGTATTTATTTATGTTAATAATGGTCGTTTTGTCGATCCTTGGTACTTGAGTCAAAAATAAACTCATTATAATTACAAGTAGTTCATGTGGTAAATTATCTATTATATAAAGAATTATATTCATGATTTAGATATTATATATATCATATATATCCATCATATACATGTATTTACAATAGTATATAACATTTAGTGGTAAGAAATGAAATGCACTGTTCATGGAGACTGTAAGCCTTACGTACGCATTAACAATACTTTCATTTCTATTTCATATTTAATGGAGTGAAATCATAATCATATAAGGGTATATTATAATTCCAGTATAACATAATATATAATAATTTTAGCTCCATCCATTATATGTCCCACATATGGCATTAACGAATAAAATCACATTGAGGGGGCATTAGTCTGCACTTCCTTAAATGAAGATATCGCGTTTACCAATAATGGAAACCATAAACGTATGACATAAAAGAAAAATACATATGCTTAAGGAAAACATAAACATATTATATATAATATATAAATTTTGATGACCCGATTCTAAAGAAGAGTTTTATTTGGTCCAATAGAATGTATAAGAGTGACCAAAACTATAATTAATGACGGTTCACCATCAAAAGACAATAAGTGGACATTTAGTGAATATCATAGTATATATTCCTAAAATTGAATTCTTTTCATATTTTAAGACTTTATCATTTATTGGATAAATGTAAAAAAATTTAAAAAAACATATAAAATTATATTTTAGTTATTTATATCCATTCCCTCCAGTACAACAGCTACGTGTTAACTACCATTTAAAATAATATTATTTTACTACTAGTGTACAATGTAAAATTTCAAAATAATTCTTTGTTCCGTATCTGGTACGCTATCGAACATAGAGACCCCTTTAAGGTAAAATTAATATTAAATTCTTAAATATTAATAAATATGAAAATTTTTTATTCTTTATTTACCTGGGATGTTGCATCCTTCCCCCCTTTTGGGAATTACGTCCGCGCAATTTTATGCACTTATCAAAATAAGTGGGGGTATTTATCCCTCATAGCATTTTCAGATTCCCACGTTGCCTCTTCAACCATATGGTATTTCCACAAAACCTTTACCTGGTGAATTACCTTATTTCGCAACACTTGCTCTCTTCAGTCAAGAATTTGGACTGGTTGTTCTTCATAAGAGAGATTCTCTTCCAACTGAACTAACTCTGGGCTCAAAACATGAGATGGATCTGGCATATACTTTCTCAACATTGATACATGAAAAACATTGTGTACTTGAGATAAACTCGGAGGTAATTCCACTCTGTATGCAACTGATCCAACTTTCTCCAAAATTTCATATGGTCCAATTAACTTTGGACTCAACTTTCCTTTCTTACCAAATCGCATTACACTTTTCCATGGTGAATCTTTGAGAAAAACAGGATCACCTACCTCGAAAGAGAGATCCTTCCTCCTCTTGTCTGCATAACTTTTCTGTCTGTTCATAGCTGTTCTCATGTGTTTCTGAATCAATTGAACTTTTTGTGTCACCTCTTATACCAATTCTGGTCCCATTAGCTTCCTTTCACCCACTTCATCCCAAAAAGTTGGAGTTCTACACTGCTTCCCATATAATGCCTCAAACTGTGCCATCTGTATACTGGAATGAAAACTGTTATTATATGAAAATTCAACCAAAGAAATATGTTGGTCCCAACTTCCCTGATAATCTATTGAACAAGCACGTAGCATATCCTCCAAAGTCTGAATTGTTCATTCTGACTACCCATCTGATTGAGGATGAAAAAACTGTACTAAAATTTAATTCAGTACCCAACAACTTATGAAGGCCCTTCCAAAAGTTAGTAGTAAACCTGGGATCATGATCAGATACAATGGATAAGGGAAATCTATGCAACCTAACTATGTCATTAAGATACAATCGAGAATGTTGATCTAGAGAGAAAGTATCTCGAATATGAAGGAAATGAGAAGATTTAGTCAAGCGATCAACAATAACCCAGATTGCATTATTACCTCGAGATGTCCTTGGAAATCCCACAACAAAGTCCATGGATACATGTTCCCATTTCCACTCTGGAACTGGTAAATGCTGAAGCATCCCTTTCGTTAATTGCCGCTCTGCTTTAACCTTCTGACAAGTCAAACACTTCACAGTAAAATTAGCAGTATCTATTTTCATTCCATCCCACCAGTAATACTCCCGCATATCTCTGTACATCTTAGTACTTCCAGGATGAACTGAAAATGGGGAACTATGAACGTCACATAACAACTCATTCTTCAACTGTGTATCACTAGGCACACATAATATCTTCCCAAACCTCAAAACACAATCACTATCAATGTTGAATTCAGGAAACTTACCCTTCTGAACCAGCTCTAGCATTTTCTACAACTCGCTGTCTTGCTTCTGGGCTTGCTTAATTCTATTTGATAGGGATGATATCACTGATACCTGAAACAAAACAGAAGAACATCTTATACCAATAACTTATATACCAAAGTTCATTAAATTAAAAACCAAAGGATCCCGTTCCAAATGTAGCATGGTAAATGAAGCATTACTTTTTCGACTCAAAGAATCAGCCACATTATTTGCTTTTCCCGGATGGTAATGAATTGTACAATCATAATCCTTGATTAATTCCAGCCATATCCTTTGTCTCATGTTCAATTCTTTCTAGGTGAATATTTAATTTAAACTTTTGTGATCAGTATATATTTCACACCTTACACCATACAAATGATTCCTACAAATTTTTTGAGCAAAAAAAACAGAAGCTAATTCCAAGTCATGTGTAGGGTAATTTACATCATGATTTTTCAACTGATGTGAAGCATATGGAATTACCTGATCATTATGCATAAGGATGCAGCCAAGTCCCTTCAATGAAGCATCACTGTATATAGCAAACTCACCATTCCTAGAAGGAAGTGCCAAAACTGGAGCATTCACCAATCTTCTTTTCAACTCCCGAAAACTATCATCACATTCTTTTGTCTAGATAAACTTAACACCCTTCTGAGTTATCTTAGTCATTAGACTAGATAACTTTGAAAAAAGTTCAAAAAACCATTGTTAGTAACCTTCCAAACCAAGAAAACTACAGATCTTGGTTACATTTGTGGGTCTTGGGCGTTCTTCAACATCTTTTTTTAGCTGGATCAACAGTTATGCCATTTTTTGAAACAATGTGAACAAGGAAATAAATTTATTGTAACCAAAACTCACACATACTTAATTTTCCATATAGTTTATTTTCTTTTATGGTTTGCAAGATAAACCTTAAATGACTTTCAAGTTCTTCTTTACTTTTAGAAAACACCAAAATATCATCAATGAAAACAACCACAAACATATCCAAGAACTCATGGAAAATTCTAACAGTAATGTTATTCAAGGCCCTATAATCAATGCAAAGTCTCATTGAACCATATTTATTTTTAGCAAACAAGACAAGAGAACCCCATGGTGATGTTCTAGGTCGAATGAAGACTTTATCTAATAACTCCTGCAATTGCTTCTTTAACTCTAAAAGTTCAACTTGAGCCATTATATAAGGGGGTTTTGAAATTGTTTTAGAATCAGGAACTAAGTCAATAGTAAATTCACCTTCCCAGTAATGAATAATACCAGGAAACTCATCAGGAAGAACATTAAGATACTCATTTACCACTGGCACATCATTAATCTGAACGGTTCCTTTATTTTCAACAACAAGTGCAAGGTAACATTCATTTCCATCTTTTACTAGTTTCTGAACTTCATGATATGTTATCAAAATCAAAGATTAATTCTTGTACACAAACTGAAAATATTTCTAAAAAGAAACCATTTTAGCTATGCAGTCAATTTTATCATGATAAACAGAAAGCCAATCCATGCCCAAAATAACATCAAACTCTACTAGAGGAAAAATAATAAGGATTTCTGGTAGATTCTTTCTGCACACAAGGATATGAAGGTTCTTATAATTTCTTTTTGTCTCAACGTTCCCTCTGGGTGTTTTTACCATATGTTTAGGATTCATATATTGAGATGGAATTCCCAATTTACTAGAAAACCTCTTAGAAATGAAAGAATGTGTAGACCCTGAATCAAACAACACATTGGCATAACTTGAACAAACAAATAGTGTACCTAATACTACATCATTCGATGGACCAACATCTGTTGAAGTATTTGCAATGGATTTCAACACCCCTTTCTGCTTGTAGTCTGGCTACTTTCCCCCAGTTGAGTTCTTCGTTAGAAACTCATTTGAATAATGACCCATTTCATTACACATAAAACATCTTACCGCTAGCTTTTCATTGCCTGCTTGATCATCTTCCTTACAGTTACGAAAAATATGACCAGACTTACCACACCGAAAGAACTTTCTAGACTTGGATAAAAATTCTCCAGGATGCATTTTAACACCCTTCTCATAGGATGGATATTTTGTTTTCTTACCTCGTTGTTTCTTTGATGAATTCTTACCCTTTTACTGCCACCTGGACCTCTTATTCTGTTGTTTTTCAAAGATCACCAGATCATCGTAAAACTTCATTTCCACCTTCTCTGCACATCAAACATGGTTTTAATAACTTTTGAACTCACGAGAAGCTAAAGACCTTCGATACCTTGTCTTTCACCCTGAGTAAAAATGGTTTATTTTACTATCAAGATCTCGTATGAAGTTTGGAGCATACGTTGCCAGTCGAGTGAACTTTCCTTCATAAGTATCCACTGAATCATCGTCCTACCTAAATTATAGGAATTTTTTTCCATCTTAATATGAACCACCTTAGGAAAATATTTTTCAAGAAACATACCTTTGATTTCGTCCCAGTGAAGATCATCAATCTCATCACCATTCATGATATTTTTCATCATCGACCACCACTGATCTGCTTCACCTTCAAAATGGTAAACAGCAAGACTATCCGTTTGATGTTCTGAACACCCCATGATATCAAAAAATTTCTCTAGTGCTTTAATCCACCCTTCAGCTAGCACGGGGTCAGATGATCCTCTGAATTATGGGGGATGTTACCTCATGAAATGTTCCACCACTAACATGTTCCTCTACGGTTGATTTGATTGATCTCGTGCATGGATACCACCACCATTTATAGCCTGAGTCGACTTTTCCATTACTGCAACAAACTGTTCAGTTCTGATTCCGACCATCTCAGGTTGCTTATTTGGAAGGTTGTCTTCCTCTTGATGTTGTCCCAACATAGCCGCCTTGTTTCCTCCGGGGAAAACCATTCTGAACACAGAAATATCATAGGAGAAGAAACATGGTAATCTTTAAATGCTATATCATTTCAACCATACCATAAATTATTTTACAATTTTACAATTTTCTAACTCCTAATGTTTTCTAATCTGACCTCTGATAACAACTCTAAGGCCCCAGCCTTAAACATTAGTTAACATTGAATTAAATGAATAATTCCTATTGAGGATCATTTCTGGTTTAGAGTTTAAGAGAATTAGATCTTAACTATTACATCTCAATAGATTACAAAGTAGACACTTCTACTAAGTTTCCATAAAATGAAAACTCTTAAAAAGAAACATGTATAGTTCCATGTTTTATATAGCATAACATTCCCTTGATCCCCTCCTTGACATTATTCCACATTAAGTACTATGAAAAACATTTCAAAAAAAATTGGGGTGAGCATAAAAATCTCAGTATGGGAAACACAAAGAATGAAAACTGTTAGTTTTTCAAAATAATAAGTAAACCATGTATACTTTATCAAAGTAATACTTTTCACATTTATGAAGTAGTAAAAACTATTCACTGAATAAAAGATCAATACATACCCTTTTGTAACCAAAATATTACCATAAAACCCATATAAGGAACACATAACATATGAAGGTAACTTGGGACATAAACATAATTAAATGGAATAACCATACAGTTGACTTCCACACATATCACTTAATGGAATAGCCATACAGGTGACATCCATAACCAATGCATTGGAGGTTATAATGTAACCACCCATCCTGGTATTCATGACACCACCTGTCATATTGTTTATCACGTAACCACCCGTAAAATGTCCAAGTACCATTATTAAATCATAAGACATAAAACAACTATAATGGAAAGAAAAAATTTCCACACTTTGATCACAATATATCACATAAATATATTGACATAACAAATACATTATAAAAACAATTTTCAATACCAAATACATAAAAGAGTATAAGTTATTTATTTCATTTTAATAAAACATTACGACTTGTTGAAGAAGCCAAAGACCAAATAATACTCGCTGCGGTGGAAAAGCTCATTGTCACCGCGTACATTAAAAGAATCATTCTTTCTTTTAATTTAGTAAAACAATTCATATAAAAATATTTTGTTTGAATAAAATTAAAATTCAAACGGGTTTATACACTGTATAAAATAAAGTTGTGTATAAAACAAAATATGCGTCAATGAATGGAGATTGAGACGATGTCCCGTGCCTCGGGTCCGACTTGACTCGATCATTCATTAACATCCTGAATAATGAACTTGAGTTAATTTCTACTTGCTTAATTACCTTTTTCAAGTTCATTATTCTTTTTATTTCATTTATTACCATGTTTTGAACACTATGTAATTATTTAAGTTAATAATGGTCATTTTTTCGATCCTTGGTACTTGAGTCAAAAATAAACTCTTTATAATTACAAGTTGTTCATGTGGTAAAATATGCATTATATAAAGAATTATATTCATGATGTAGATATTATATATATCATATATATCCAGAATATACATTTATTTACAGTAGTATATAACATTTAATGGTAAGAAATGAAATGCACCGTTCATGGAGACGGTAAGCCGTACATACACATGAACACTACTTTCATTTATATTTCATATTTAATGGAGTGAAATCATAATGATATAAGGGTATATTATAATTCCAGTATAACATCATATATAATAACATTAACTCCATCCTTTATACATCCCAAATATGGCATTAACGAATCAAATCACTTTGAGGGGGCGGTAGTCCGCACTTCCTAAAATGAAGATATCGCATTTACCCATAATGTAAACCATTAAGGTATGACATGAAAGAAAAATACAGAAGCTTAAGGAAAACATAAACATATTATATATCATATATAAATATATTGACATCTTAATGGACACCTTTGAAGGTGTTATATGAGTGGTGAACAATCATCGTTTCGTGAGGCAGAAATTCGCCATCCATAGAAACAGTAAGTTCTTTAACCATTAGATGTAGGTGTGTGTAAGTGTAGCTCGAAGAAATCTTATAACAACATCCTAGAATATGGAGGATAATATTGTTGTTACAAAATAAATGAATAAAAAGAGTTTAGGGGGTTGGAGAAGAAAAATAAAACATTAGAACAAAAGGGAAGACACTACCTTTAAAACGGGTAACTCTTTATGATTTGAGATCAAAGGCTTCCTTGGGAAGACTTCTGCCTAATTTGAGGCTTCTAAGAGTAATAGAGGTATCTAGAGAGACAAACTGGGAAGGGTTTGTCCAAGACAAAGCCTTGATACGTGTGGGTAAGGTGGTAGAGGTGGGGGCCTTTTATAAAAGGGGAGGAGGGGCACTCTTGGAATGTTATAAAAGGTTACTTTATTATAAAATGATTTTCAGATATAAAAGGTCCCAGAATTATATATTTCAAGTATAAGGTGATAATAGTTCAAAGTTCACCCATCCAATAAGTTTTTTACATGTGTAGGTCTTATATTGTACATTATCTTTTTATTTTATTTATATCGTTAAATAATGAGGTAATCACTGCATCATCATGGTGTCATAAATAATTTAATTTATATAATGTCTAAAAATTATTAAAAAAATATCATTATGTAGGAAATCATTTTGGATTTCTAATGAATATTTATACTCAAAATTATGACTTGTATAACCCCATTTAATTTTTTTTAGTAAAACAACTCATGTTTGTGACATTTTTTTTTAACTTTAAATAAAAAGTTATTAATAAAATTTTCCTATAAAAGTGGATCCATGGGGTCCCCAATTTGACCCATGGATTTTCTTGGTCGGCCATGACACATAAAATAAGGGTAGGAAATGAGTCAAGTTAATTTCATATTATTAAAACATTATTTTAACCTTAAACTACACTAATTACCACTAATCGCGATTAAAAACATAAAAGTTACTATTAACCAAAAATTTATTTTAATCAAATTGAACAACATTTTACATCTTAATTAAAACCATGTATGTATGATTTTTTAAATTCAAAACACAGAGGTGGTAAAATTTCATTTAAACGAAAAATCAGTTTTTTAAGTACCACTTAGAGGTTTCACTATTCATAAAAAATTGGAGTTTTTCAGAAAAATACCAAAACATCACCCTAAGCTATATTTGATATTCCGAATTCAAAAATGATGTATATTTTAAAAAATTCAAAACATATAAGCTTCATTAATTAATTTAATAATTAATTCCTACTGTCAAAACAAATAGTGTGTTTTTATAAAACAATTTGTATCAAAAGATTGACACTAGTTTAAGTCCAATTTCAAAGTTAAATTAATTCCAATCACCATAATTGGATTAAAAGGTAAAAATATATTCTAATTTCACTCTAAATCCAATTCAAAAGATAATCTGATCATATAAATAAATTAGATTAAAAAGAGGTTTTGAATTAAAATACAACATTTTTCACTATTCATTAAAAACATGAACTTTATCAGAAAAATACAAAAAATTTACTCAAAGTAAATTTTGATGTCCTGATTCTAAAGAATATTTTTATTTGGTCTAATGTAATGTATAAGAGTGACCAAAACTATATTTAATGACGGTTCTCCATCAAAAGGTGATAAGTGGACCTTTAGTGAATATTAGAGTATATATGCCTAAAATTGAATTCGTTTCATTTTTTAAGCCTTTATTATTTATTGGATAAATGTAAAAACATTTAAAAAACATATATAATCATATTTTAGTTATTTCTATCCATTCCCTCCAATACAACGGCTATGTGTTAACTACCATTTAAAATAATATTATTTTACTACTAGTGTGCAACGTAAGATTTCAAAGAAACTATATCTTGCGTATCGTGTATGACATCGAACATAGAAACCCCTTTAAAGTATAATTAATATTTAATTATTAAATATTAATAAATATGAAAATGTTTTATTCTTTATTTACCTGGGATGTTACACCTAATCATACAAAATCTCCACAAGAGTGGTGATTCCCCATCACTAGATCCCAGTCACTACATACTTCAAACAAGTCAACTCAACCTCTAACTTGTGTAGTAAACAACAAGGTCCCTGGAATCCTATCTACTTCAAGACCCAAAGCATAGACAAGCGTAGGTGATGTGAAGGAGTGTGTCTCTTTTGAATCAAACACGTCAAACACCATGGTAGAAAAAAAACAAAGAGTATCTCGAATGACGTGTGGTTTTCCTGGCACTGGCAACGCTAAAGCATGAAGCTGGCCATGGCCTCCTCTATGGCCTCTCTGACCCTAATGACTACCACCACCATGGAAATGCTCTACTTTCTAAGTAAGGGGATAATAAAGGGGCTATCCAATGCCAGCACCATCTACCATATGTTGATCAAAAGCTTGTGCAACCAGCTGCCGTTGCCTCGACTGGAACTGCCTCAATAGAGGAACCTGGAGCGGAAAACCTGGTGCACAATGAATGCAATGAAATGTTGGGAACTCTAGCTACTGATGACTTTGACCACTACTAGAAAAATAAGAGCCTGATCACATATTAGAGGCCTGAGAGATTCTTCCCCTTGAGATACGAGATGTTGAAGGCTGAGACGTACACCCGACCAAACAGAAACTCTTCTGCCCTGAAAATAGAGAACCCCGAATGATAGCTTTGATTCGTGAGGAATCATGATGACTCCCCTCTCGTGATGATATGGTTCATGACAAAGTCCTCTCGACATCCTCTTCTCTTGCCATCACCTCAAGATATGTCTTCACATAAATGGGGTGACCTAGCACTGGATGTTTGGACACAAAGCCTCCTCGAAATTCCATTCCATGGCCTCCTCACATTACAATAGTTCCAAAGAATATCATAAAAGGTTCCTAAAACGGATTCCAAAATCTCGCATACTAGATCTCTCCAATCCAAGGGTAAGAAAATCTTGGTGACTGGACACCTTTGCAGTCTAGGAAAGAAACTTGACTCTAAACTTGTCTTGGAACTCCTCCCATGAGATCGATGACTCCTCGCGATCCTTGAGGAATAAGAACCAACACTGCCTCGCTGCTCCATGTAGTATCATCACAACCAAGGACAACCAGTGCTCCTTCCAATCATGGATCAATCTAAAGCCTCTATCGACCTCATCCAACTAGTCATATGTGACTGCATCTGAAAAAGAGCCCTCATACTTTAGCAGACTATGGTGTTGAAACTCTTGGAGTTTCCTCCTCCATGTGTCATTGCCATCAACCTCTACCTGGTAGAAATCTGCTGGAAAATCCTGCAAGACATCTTGTTTGTGATCCTAATGAGGATATCAAGCTTGATCTATACTTGAAAAACATCAAATAGTTAAATCTCATAAACCTCGAATATTGGAGACTCAAAATTAATTAATTAATTAATTGTTCTTTTTATTCATTTTAGGTTATCTTATTCCAAGGTCTACCAATTCAAAAACATTCACAAAGAAGAATGATACATGGTCCTCTCCTAGGACTCTACCGTAAAACTAGTATCACCACATTTAGTAGCCATTGAAAATAACAAATTTCGTACATTAGATCATTGCGGGACCTAAATTCCTATGTCTCAGCTAGTCTGCAGTGTTTACATCACTTGCTAAACATGAATGACATTGTTTCCCTACAAACCCATGCATCCTCACCTATGCCTAACTACAAACTCCATCCTATCTTTCAACCAAACCACTGATACCAATCAGTCATGACCCCCTCCCCCCAAAGTGTACCCCTCCTAAGATAGCTATGTGAGAAGGGAGATAATGAACCCCATGTCCTTCCCCTAGTAGGCCCTGGGTTGGTGACTACCACAAAGGATACAATAAACCCACAAATCGGAGGCATTAACCACTAGGAGAACACATGCATAAGAGATAGATAAGATAGACACCAACCAAATCCATGTGAAAAAAATCCATATATACGAAATCCCAAGTAAAAATATGTAATTTCATTCAATATACTACAACTAAAAGGGCGTAAAATGAAAATACCCAAAAGAAAGTAAAAACAGCATTAACCACATGCCCAAATAGCTCCTGAAAACCCAATCTAGAAGAAACCATCTTGATATCCAACCTTCTCCAAGTGACCTGAAATACAGTTTATATATACATAGGGTGAATATAACAGTATAATCAGTAGGATCCTCCCCGAAGCCTCTCATGCATAAGTAAAGAAAGCATGCTAATGCATAGTGAACAGTAAGTAAAACTAACTCGTCACATAAATAGGTGTACTATGTTTCTAGCCTCCCCATGGCTACTCTCACCAAGTAAAGCATACAATAGTATATAATATAATAAATAATATCAAGGTTACCCTGCTACTACTTCTCCACTATTTTGCTGCTTTTCCCCAACATCGCTCGTCCAAAGATTCTCTCTCTAAAAGGCTTGCCTGTAGAAACCTGGGAGAAGCACTGCAACATGAACCTCATGCAACAAAACCACCATGCCCATGTATGAAAGTAACCATGTAGTTTCTAGGATCCACCACAACTTGTATAAGGTGTATCAAATGTTGGGGGTTATACCTCTATCCAATACAACCCATACACAGATTAAGGATTCTCAACCCATCACAGCCTATACATGTTACACCTATAGTAGTCCATAGGATACTATATCAAAAATATATGTGTATGAATAACCACAAGCCATTGCATTCCTCTAATCACGTATATGGGGATAACTAACCACAGTTCCAACCAGCACAAGTATCTACCAGGAGAAGAGAGTGAGGCTAAAGTGAGTAGTCAACCATCCATCCTCCCACCAGAATGATGGGAAAACACCCCCAAGGCTCGGAATCCCCAGGGTGTGAGTTGACCTAACATAAGGGGTGAAGTAGTGCATATAAGCAAAAAAAATTTAAGAATATACTATAACTCACAACCATACTATGGACATACCCTAATCTTAGACTCTACTACAGCGAACGTCTCATAGACTCTTGGCTGCCACATCTAAGACTTGTTATCCAATAAGCACACAACCATTTTAAGAGATTTATTACATTACTTCATTCCCTTTTTATGAGTTTCACATTATGTTAATTAATCCTTTAAACATTGTTTAATCATTATAAATTTCCACATTTTATTTCATTAGCATCACACCCAATGTCGATTTTACCTTTAAATTGTAACCGCTTCATTACGTAAAATCAAGCTCCAACCCCATGGGTTAACTTCATTTATTCAATTATTTAATTACATAATTACTATCCCATAATCCCAGGCATTCTAGAAAAATATTTTATGTTTCTATACACAAGGGGGATCAACCCAGTGAGTTGGTGAACTGACTGTCGAGTCTTTTATTCCTATAGAAAGAGCATATATACCCATCCTCCCTTGAGATACAAAAAAAAACAGAAAGCATGTGGAATACCCCATGTGACTTCGTCCCTCTCAAGATATGGGTATAAGAAACCACTTGCCTTGAGTAGTGGGAAAATTTAAAGAAGATAAACAACCAATATGAATCATAAAGAATCCAAACATTCACATATAACCCATTTCATCATCCCTAGTGTCCTCCATGACAACCACATGCATAAACAACTGCATCTCCCCACTCTAGGCATCAACTACTGCCACACCCAATAGGCCTTCAGGATCCCAAATATCACAACATCCATCTAGGATCCCATAACAACACAATAAATAGGATAATAGAATTCATATCAATTGGGCTCTTAGCCCTTAAACAGGCAAGTGGGTAACTCAGAACCATAAAATAAATTATCTTTTATCAAAAAACTAGTTCCTTAATCCATCAAGGATTAATGGATTTATGGTTTGTAGTTTCCAACATTGGGGAACCTAAACTTTAAGCTATCAAAAATTGATTAAACATTCTTACTACATTAATTTAATTAACATAAAATTATAACAACAAAAATCTAATTCATTCACATGCATATTTTTCTTTATCCAAACAATTATCAATTTATTCCGGCTTTATGTTTGTTTTACCAATTTCTATCAAAAATGAAAAGATAAACCAGAAATAATATGTATCACACTATCTACAAAAAATAAGAGGCTATAACATATGATCAATATAAAATTATTTATCTACTTCACATATTTATATTTCAATTTCATTATGATCTAGTGGGATAAAACATGTTAACTATACAATTTCATGTAAAAGAAAATTGAAGCAATGAATCCCTTACCTCAAATGGTTCTTGAAAGTATTTATATAAGAACGAGCCACACAGTGAGTTACGATCTCCTCCACCGTTGACAACTGTATCCACCCATGGATGCAGAGACACCACCACATTGGTCAACACCCCTGAAAATCCCATTAGGCATACGGAGATAGAATTCCATAAAAGGGAGAGGGAAAATAGCAGGAGATGAACCTAAAATAATGACTATAGTATAAACCTCATATTGAATATTGATCGATACTTCTTTGTTGCATCAAAATAGTGGAGAATCAATCCATGGAGGAAAGCCTGATTGTGTAACTCCTATGGGATGGAATGAAATGTCTGATCATCTCAGAGCCAAGAATAAGGAGGAAGAACTAAAGAGAATGATATCTCATCCTTTAGAAGATTTATTGGGGTGGTGGTTTAAGATATGCTGAATTTACCATTAAAAGGGGATCATATTAAACCTCGCGGTTTGACCAAGTAAAAACATCCCAAGCCTTAGGAGAAATTAATATAGGAGTTATGGCCTTTGAATCGGCCTTAGTATCCATAAAATGAGGCTTTAAATGCTTTTTACATTAATGGAAATGTCAAAGGGGTGAACTGTAGGATTTAGGAAACACTGTTCATGAACACAACATTTGGTAAAGGAAATACATTGTTCCGGAACCTCATCGTGGGAACCTCACTAGGGGAACCTCACTGTTCTGGTAACATCATTCATGAACCTCATAGTTGAAACTGAACTACTGGAACCTCACTGTTATGGTATCACAATACATAAAATCTAAATTTGGGAATGGAAATAGGTCACCCTTAGAACCTCACCATTCTAGAAACATTGTTCATGAACTCAAAACATGGAAAAATAAAGAGGTCACCATTTGAACCTCACCGTTCTGGAAATTCATTTCATGAACATAAAATTTGGAAAAAGGAAGAGGCAATTGTTGATACCTCACCATTCTGGAAACAATAATCATGAACTCAAAATTTGGAAAAGGGGAGAGGTTGCCGTGGAACATCATCGTTCTGAAAAAACTCTTCATGATCTCAAAATTTGGAAAATGAAAGAGGTCACCATTGGAGACTCACCATTCTAGAAACACTATTCATGAAATAAAAATTTGGAAAATGAAAAAATGATACTGTTGGAACCTCATTGTTTGAACTTTTCACATTGGTCTCACCGATGGAACTGTTCACATCGGTCTCACTGATGGAACAGGTCACATCTATCACACCGATGGAACAGTTGACATCGGTCTCACTGTTGGAACTGTTCACATCGGTCTCACTGATGGAACTGTTCACATCGGTCTCACTGATGGAACTGTTCACATCGTTCTCATTGATTGAACTGTTCATATCGGTCTCACTGATGATAATTTTCACATCGGTCTCACTGATGGAACTATTCACATGGGTATCACTGATGGAACTATTCACATCAGTCTCATTGTTGAAACTATTCACATCAGTCTCACCGATGGAATATTTATAGAATTGGAAAATTGGAATCGTTTTGGGGATAAGTCTCCTTAACCTCCCAAAACACCTCAGACACTAGATTTTCTCTAAGGAATATACCATAGAGGTCCGGGCCATTACACAACCCACCCATTTTAGTGTTATTATCCCTAGGTGCATCGATACCAAAACTACATCCAATTCTCAGTATATAAAAAATTATGAATTTTCTAGGAAAACATACAATATATACTATAACACAACATTATGATGTTGTCCTATACATAGACTTATACCTAGGGTGTTGAAAACATATCTCTAATATAAATATCCAAAAAAATAACTAAACCCTGGTTGGTTACCAACTGAGGAAACCCAGGTATGACATATATAAATATTTAAACATTTTAGATGAATAATCAATACATAACACAATTATACATGATCAAAAAATGGAAAAGGTATCATGTATTTTATATACATGATAGATATAAATCATATTTTATAAAAAATATAAAATATTCCAAAGAAGGATCATATATCATATTACATTACTCATAAATACCCTACATAAATATATTATTCAAAACCTAGGAAATATTCTTACATAAGAAAGGTTGAGCTCAAATTCTCGGTAAGGGAAAACACGGGAGAAATCCATCATAAGATATCATAAGATTATCACAATACTATTATGAAAAAATTAAGTACATGGCCTTAATGTAAGAGATTCATACCCAGAAAATAAAATATATAAACTCCAATATCAATTCATATACTGAATCATGACCAATAAGGGTATAAAGTGGTAATCATAATTATAGAGTCATAATATAGGCATGTAGAATCATAATCGTAGGAAATAATAATGATTTGAACATAGATATTTTCACTCATTTCCATTATATAATTTTTATCATATCTAGAATTTATTGTACACATGAATTTAAATGTGTAAATATCTATATACAGTCAATTCCATGAATAATCCTGAGAGCATAAATTGAATTAATCATACTCACGCATAAAAACATAAAAATAGGTATTCACAATCATTTCCTTTCTTATCATCATCCTATTATGAGATATCAATACAACATTACCCAATTCAATGGAGGTCTATAATGGGATAAACATTTATATAATCAAAATCTATTCATATGTAATCTATATGTTCATGAAAAAATTTATCATTTATTTATAGCTTAACCCAAGGAAAATGAAATCTGTTTCATAATGATTTATTCACCATAAACAATAACCATAGAGAGTAGTAATAAGTATTTTATAATCGGATATTTTCCTCATTGAATAAAAATTAACATTAAAAAATGTTGTAATAGATAAAAATACCTATAAAATATCACTAGAAAATTTCATGATGAAAATACCATTTTCATATCAAAATCAATTATCAAAAAATAAAAAAAATATTAAGATAAAAAATTCCTTTTAAAATAATAATTGGATCTTCAAAATGAATCCTAAATATTAATATTAGTGACAATGGAGGGAAAATACATTCATGAGGTATATGTAAAAATAAACATTTTGTTTACACTTCCTAAAAAATAACTCATTCAGAAAATGTGAAAGAAGATAATTTAAAATTTTTTTGTTGGAAGTCAAAAATCGGTAAAAATGAATTTAAAATTAATTTTATAATAGTAATTGTATTCATGATAAAATATTTAATTGAATATGGACACAAGATAAAAATATTCCCAACCAAGTAGAAAACAATGTCTATTTTTCTTACAAAACTATTTTTAGATCATTTTATATACCAAAGTGATAATTTTTAACTATTATATATAAATTACACGAATCAGAAGAGTATACAAATATATAGTTTTTAAACGGTAAATATCAATATAATTACTTTCAATGTAAAATTATCATAGATTATTCAAAAAGGAAAGGTTATTGTATCAATAATACCTTATAATATGTCTCATAATGATTCATACACGTTCAAATATCATGTTTAATAAATATATATTTTTTATACATATATTAAAAATTAGTATTCATACATAACATAGTTTTTATCATTTCTTTATAATTTCTAATTATGCTTTTATTAACATTTTCTTGATTAAAATGAAGAATATTCTGAAAACTGTTCTGTTTTCCAGGAATTCCATGATTCGATGTTTCATATAATTTCATCTTGGTAATGGTTTAATCATATAAATAATATTAATATTGAAATAATTATAATATTTAATCATCATATACACTTTTATATTTATTTATATAATTTTTTGATGAAAAATGAATAACATTTCCTCATTGAGGTGGCAGTTCACACGTACTCATGAGAAATGTTATCATTTTCTGATGGATAGAAACGTAATAAGATAGAATTGATAATATAAATATAGAAGAATAATTATATAAAAAATATAATATATAAACATTATAAACATAATAATAACCATATTTTAATGGTGGTGATGAAAATTGAAATAAATCACCTCGTGAGGTGGCATTATTTCCTTATGCATGAATGCTGATTTTTTTTCTGATTTGAAGGAGAAGGGGATGAAAAAAGGATTCAACATCGACATAATAAAAAATTAGTATATTTATATATAATATTCATCTGTTTTTCTATGAAGAAAATATTTTTAGATAAGGTGGAAGAAGGAATTGAAATTAATGTACTCGATTAAGAGTTATGCCTCTTTATTGAGAAACTGACTGAAGTATAATCCTAAATCCTTGAAAGAATGGTATTATAATTAAAACATAACCTATAAACATTAGGGGAGTTATTAATGAATTTTTTAATTTATTTTTTGCAATAGTAGTCTCTTTATTTAGAGAGAATATAGGAGAGGGGGTGTTGACATATAAATGAGGGAGAAGACATGATTTTATTTTTCAAATCATTAAAATATATTAATGTTTTAAAAAAAATGAATCTAAATGACTCTTATTTTAAAATAAGATTTAATATATTCAATATATCACAATAAAATTGTATTTATTTATGATTTAATTAATTTTAACCATTATCATTTCAGTTTAAACCCTTTAAATGCATTTAACTGTTACCATGGTAACAAAAACTTTACCAATGTTTCCATTAATAATGAATAAAAAATAAAGTGGAATCATTAAAAAATTTAGACATGAAGATTAAAAACAACAATTTAGGATTAAAATTTACCATTTATTTTATTAGAATAAATTAATTTCTTAACAAACCCATAAAATGTTCTAAAATGGTTTTCCAAAAAAATCATTTTTTGGTTAAAACGATTTATACAAAAATTAATATTAATATAGATTAAAATAGATTTAATTTTATCTTTTTTAATCACAATAAAATAATAAATATCAAAATCAATTAAAAAATATTATTTTTTAAATTCTATAAACGAAAAAAAGTACTTTTTTATAAAAATTTTATTTCATTAATATTCACTAAATAATTAATCATTGCAGAAAAATTCCGAAATTTCACATTAAGTGAATTTAAATACGATGATTCAAAAAATATCTCATTTTATAAAATAAAATTTATAAAAGAAAAATATATATTTATAATATACGAAAAAAACAATAAAACACATATTTTAATAGAACATATTATTGAATCATAAAATGAAATTATTGGAAATAATGTATTTATTTATTATGAATATTAGTTATATAAATCCAATATATATATTTTCCATAATTTTGTTATTCTTATTCATACAACCAATTTAATGGCAATGTTATAATGGTCACCTTTTAAATAATAAAAATTAAATTTTATATCATGGTTTGTATAAACTCAGTGTTGTGTCTAATGTAATATATAAAATAAATTCAAAATTTTTAAATATAAATATATTATAAAATCATCATGTTTTATAATTTTTTGTGCTATTAATCATTTAAAATCTCTAATAAATTTTATTTTCAACAAGAATATTATTTACCCTCCTCGACTTAGTGTTTTCGAGTTGTTATATCAATGTTATAACCATACCCAAACCAATATATATTTGTGTGTGTGTGTGCGTATTCATTGAAAACCTTATGTTTTGAGACAATATGTATTATAAGAATTAAATGAATAATGATCCAAAATTAATTTTCATTTCAATTCCAATGATATTCTTTAAAAATTTCTTGTTAGTACCATATATTAAAAACCAAATCTAAAAACAATGATTGTCTAATCACTATTTTACCAAGAAATCATTGAAAATATCCACCACATTAAAACATTTTTCAAATACCTGTTCACTAATGTATAGTCATTAATGTTAATTCAGATTGTCTATACCAGACTACTCCATACTAAAATATGTGATTCGGAATCTCTAAACCATCAACATCTTAATTGATAGCGTAACATATAGAGTATATCCTTTACATGAATCCTAATTCATTGCACATATTATCCTACTCTACTTTGAGCTCCATGAGTCTCTCATAGTCTCTACTATTCCAATATATTTCTGAAATTCTTCACAAATAATTTACCTTGGGAAATTACATTATTGATCATTTCATATTCATACACTTATTCCTAGTATCTCTTTTTCTACCCGTTATTTAATACAAACAAGTTTCCATGCACCCCCAAAAAAACCACCTATTGCTTGGTTTCATTTATTATGTAAATCAATAATAAAATTCACTATAACTACCTCAAAAAAAGTTTCGCACTCTTTATCCATAAATGGTGTTATCTTCAAGATGGTATTCACTTAATAAATATTATACGACCTATAAACTATAAAAAATCATTCATTACCCAAACACCATTACTCAAGAGTCATTCATGTTATGACTAGATTAACCCATCCCATGATTCTCACTGAAGGGTAAAAATAATTATAGTAATATGTTCTATGATTATTAGAGATATTTTAAAAACATCATTAAATTAGCTAAATCATAATGGGTATACCCCGAAAAAATTCACTATAATCCCTATCACGCGACTACCACATTATTACCCAGAGGAAACTCTCCTCATCCCATGGGGGTTCCATAATATTTTCCTTTTGATTCAATAATATTACAGGTATCCAACTCACAAAAATTGAGACACCAAAATTATTCCTCAATAATCACACAAATACACTCAACCATTCAAGGTTTTATAGAACTCATTATTCATCTCACATCCTTTCACATTCATTAAGAGTTATCACCTCACTTCCCATAAAAACAAACCTTCTATGTTAACATTTTGACCTTAATACCCATTTTCATTCAATAGATACAGTATGGAATATTCATCAACCTCAGCGATCATATCCCTATTCTACCATTTCTCACAATATAAAAAATTTCTAAATATATCAGTAGAATCTCTTTCTTCAACTCTTGCATGATGGTTCTATGAAGGGATAACTATATATATTTATTGGTAAAAATGGATTCTCACTCCATTCAATAGGTCAAAACATAAAAAATCACATCTCGTGTGTGCTCAATTACTAAGAATTTCAAGAAATCCCATGACTTGGCTCTTAGAAGTCATAGAAATGAAATATTATTTGTATTAATCATCACATATAATATTATATTAGTATTGAAGAACACTCACTTGTCCCAAATAAAAAAGATATCAGAGAAATGTTCTACTAATAGTGAATAAACAATATCATTTTCTATCAAATCCAAACCATGAGAATGTATACACTATATTATTACCCTTTTATATAATTCAATTCATTCTATCATGATTCAAGCCCCATTGTTCTAATGATCACATTCCAACATACATAAACATGTATCCATCATCTGAAAATTTAATTTCACTCTTTGAAGTATTTATTTCACCAACTATACATACATAATAAAATATAGATGCATGTACCAATTATCTGATCACACACTAACCATATATAATTTTTATCATAAGAATAATATACCTAGGAACACATTATATCAATGCTCCCACAAACTAGAAACATCTCCTCTCTATGGTTACCCACCCATATATAAACATATCACAGAGCCACTATATTATATTATATTAAAATATTTTTCAAGTGAAAATAGGAAACATACCAATATTTTCAAAAAAAACACTCAACTCACACCATTATATGTCTATATTATCATTTTTAGACCTTATCACCATGTCTATATACTATATTCAGTACTGATGACAAATATAAAAATAATTACTATACTTTCATTTAATATAAATCTTATATTATTATTCCATAAACCAGATATTAGGGATCTAATATTCATCACATTTCAACATTACCATAAAACCGACTTTTAATAAAATCATTTTCCCTACAATGTTCATAGGGTGGAAATAGTTTTTACATAACATATATCATGTAACTAATTACAATTTAGTGTTGTAAATTAACATAAAACTAATAAGTAATTCATAAAAACACTAAATCAGTTATTATTGAAATTTTAAATTAATTTGTACTCATTCTAATATCAAAAACCACCTTACCAAACACACATAATCTTGTACATGTCATGGGAACCTATATTCAATGTAGAATGAATTTACAAAATCCTCTAAACTCGCTAGGATAAGAGTAAACCAATCAAATGTAATGAATGAAAATCATACATTGTTATGAGAGAATAACGAAACAAAATGTTAATAAATACATTACAAAATTTTATCTGTATTGTAACTCCACCCATAAAAGTACTAGACAAGCACAAATATGGGTTCTAACTCATTTTTTGACTATTCCTAGAGGCATATTTTACATCCAAAATAATAAAGAAAATAAAAATATTAATCTTATATCATTTCATAATGTCCCAATGTAATAGCGAACAATTAAACATTAACCAATACTCAAAAAATCTTTGGCGTGACTCCTCATATGTTAAATACTTCCCAATAATATAAGAGTTAACTAAAATATCATGGAGAGATAATATCATCATTATCATAAGAAAATAATTTATATATTCAATAATCATCAAGAAGAAAATATAAATATTGAAGTGTGAAATATTGAATAAAAAATTAATGCTTAAAATTTAACAACAATATTATGTTATAATATATAAAGACATTCTATAACATACAAGTCCAAAATTATAAAAGAGGTCACCTAAGGGGATGATACTATACTTGATACATATACAAGAGAGAAAATAAAATAAATAAATGAAATATTGTTAAGGGTCCTCAAAATAGTCGTTTAAATATCATTATATCCTTATTGAGTATATCCAACATGATAAACTATGCTAGAGGCCTTCCCCATACCGTCATATCAACCAATAGGTATACACATATACTAATGTTAAAGAGTAGGGTTTTTTGCAAAAAAAAGTAGGAAACTAACAATAGTTCCCCTAATGTATTCAATAC
Organism: Viscum album; assembly: GCA_963277665.1. Lineage (NCBI taxonomy): Eukaryota > Viridiplantae > Streptophyta > Magnoliopsida > Santalales > Viscaceae > Viscum > Viscum album. The sequence goes on from OY728126.1 coordinate 536,838,917, forward strand.
ATATCTGTATGTATTGTTTATTATAAATTAATAGTCATAAAGTACATAAAATAACAATATATTGGTTATTCATACATATACCAAGTCACTACATGCCAAATCCATAGCTATATTGGATAGATTTAGTTCTAAGGGTAACAATTACTTTCAATTAAAAACATGGATGACTTTCACATGCTTTAATGAAATAACCACAATCTCTATAGAACCATAATAACGATAATTGGTCACATAATATAAGGGTGGTTGGGTATAAATTCACATAATTATTTAATATAAATTTACAACTAGCTAGTAAAAATCCCCATCCATGAAAAAATATGTAGATCTACTCACTAAAAAAGTGTGAAAAATATCTAGTCTAGGGAATAATATATTAAGGAAAAAAACATGAAAATACTCAATCCATGGGATAATATATGAGCTCACTAGTTTTAAAAAATAATATTACAAAAAATTAAAAGTCAAATTTTTTTTTTGGAAAAACACAAATTCATGAAAATAATATGTTGAATCACTGGCTGAAAATATTCCTAGTTTAAAGAAAATTTTCTAACTACTATGTGAAAATATTCTCAGTTAATGAAATCATATATCAAACCTTTTTCTAAAAATAAACCCATAATAAGAAATAATTTAAATATTATTGATGGAACCCACTTGTCAAAAACTCTATCCAATCATAAAATATAGGACCCTTGTGATCATTCATTCATTAGATTACTCAATCATTACATGAAATAAAATTCAACAGTAATCATCATAATCCCAATCATGGGTGTTTCCATTGATGATCCAAACCCTCGTCTAATAACACATCAAACCTCATAGGAAATGCATCATTATGTCTAAGTAAATTATCCCTAAAATAATATCATTAATAAAAATATATCTGTAAGCATATTAATACACTCAACCTAGGGATGATCCATCCCAAACATATACCACAACCCTTGATAATCAATACCTTCTTAATGGAGGCCCTTAATCTATAACATTAAATCCTCATGAACAAGGTCATAGAGTAGCCCCTTAAATGGTTTTCTAATAAAATACTGAAACATATATGGTAAATCACACATATTCATATAATAACGCCTTGGTTTATACATTTTAACATAATTCAACCAAATATGTTGCCTCTTATGTGGTGACTTAACTATTCAAAATCATTACAAAATCATCTCATTGATAACAAACAATGATAATAAATTTGTAATGGTTATTTCACAAGTCTATACTCTATAGAAATATATGTAAAAGTGTAATAAGCCAATTAACTCATCATTTTATATTTCATACCGCATCTCATAGGTCACCGCTCTTGATGAACACAATTCAAATACAAGTACTTCAATGAATTTCCATCGGATAAGAAAAAATTAATACCTCATAAACCTATAAAAATAATCTTAAATCAACAAATAAGGCCACACTAGGTCACTCAATTCAACACCTTAGGCTGGAAAGCCACTATGTTGTTCCAAACTATTTGTGTCAATAATATCACTTAACAAATTTCTGAGTGTGGCAAAATTTCGATGGTAACATTAAAACATACCAAGTAATTATATAATAAGACTCTCTCATATTTTTTTTAATATTTATGAATTATATAGTATTTTTTAACTAAAATGCATGTTATGTCTTCTAGCGTATCTGACACACAACAATAGGTTTCTCTGAAATCTTATGTTACACACAAGACTGAATTATACCGAAAAATAATAAATTATTAATATAATTTTCTTATGTTTTAGTTATTGAAAAGATGTTAGAATTGAAGGAATAAATTATACTAACTTAATTATGGAAATAAGGTTTTCGAATATTTATATAATGATTCATTGTTTAGAAAATAAAAACCAATTGATTATAATGACTTAGTTTTTATTAAAAAATATTTAAGTGTGAATAATTTTATTTATAAAACAATTAAATTATTATTTTTTGTATTATATTAATGAAAAAAATTTAAAATGATGTTTAAAATATATCTTATCTGTTGTAAATACATTATAAAAGAACAAATACAATTTTATGAATAAAGTGAGTTTTTTTCCTAAGAATGTAGTTTTAAAATCTTTTGATGGAGAACCCTTATTAAATATAGTATTTATCACTTTTATACGTTTTATTTGAAACAATAAACTTCTTCTTTAGTAGTGGGACATAAAAAATTGGTTTAATTTTTGGTATTTTTCTAATAAAATTCATACGTATATGTATAGTAAAAAATAATGCTTTTTAATCCAAAACTACCTTTGTGTCCAATTTAATTATACTGTTATATTATACATTTACATAGATATAAGTTATAATTAGATGATTTTTTTATAATTTTTTCCAATTTTTTCCTTTGTAAGTAATTTCACATTTAAATTGGATATAAATACATGTCATTCTTTTAAAGGTATTTAATTTTAAAAAAAACATTTTCCTCAATCAGTCAATATAATTAACTTTAAATTAATTTTCATCCCTTTTTTGAATTATATTTTTAAAAATGAACATACATGGTTTTAACTAATAAAAAAATGTGATCTTATTTAATCAAAATATTTTTTGCTGAATAGAAACATTAGTATTTTACTTGCCACGGTTAAAGGTAAATCAGATAATTGAAGGTAAAAATAATACTATAATAATATAAAATTACCCTAACACTTATATTAATATTATTTTATTATTTATGTACGACCATGAAAATCATTGAGTCAAAATAGTGGGATCTGAAAGAAGGATGATGAAATAATAGATTTATTAATTAAAGAATAAAATAAATGATATTATAAATATTAAAATAAATATTATATGACATAATTTGTCATTAAATAATTTTATAGATGACTAAGACAAGTTATAATTATATTAAATGATTTTTTTCAAAGTTATATATTTTCTTGGAGTTTATTTAAATTCAATGAAACGAATAGTGTAACAATTGACATAATTGATATTTTATAAAATTAATAATCTAATAAATTTTTTAAAAATCATAAATATATTTCAAAATCACAAATTGAATTTTATAATTTCTAAAAGTTATTTAAGTATATTATTATGTAAAATTTATAGCCTCTTAATATTTAAAATGGTTTTACCATAATTAAAATTAAAAAAGAATAATTAACGGTAAACTGAAATGGCAAGGTTTAAAATAGAATACATACATGACTAAAAATTATTGATGAGATGATTTCAAACTATCCTCATATAATTTTTGACATATCTCATGTATGATTCATTTAGATTAAAAAATTAATTTATATTAATTTAATATTATTACAGATTAAAAAGGCCCCCCTCTCCTCTCCTATAAGAAAGTACACACTCTTATCTAATACTCACACCTCAAACCCCATTTGGTTTTACAAATATATAACAGAAACCCTTCCTAAATTCTCTCCCCACATTATTGAGGCCATATTAATGGCATAAAACCAATCCTATAGGTGTTATAGAATTCTTCAAATGAGATCAGCTCGAGAAGATGTATGATTTTTAAGTGCTTCTGTTCTATTCGTTCTTACAATTCATTTAAATATTATTATTCTAATTTGAATTAATAATTCTATTATGATTAATATAAGGAAATTTTATAATGTTAATATCATCACCTTAATCCATATATAATTTCATCAAATGGGAAATAAACATTTAATTCCTCTATATGGAGGACTACCACCTCGCAGGCCGATATAATTCATTTTTCCTTTACATTAATCAATACATCATATAATTATGGAATAAATGTTTATATGTGAAATTAATTAAATATTTATTATTTTAAAGAATAATATTTCAATTATTTTCTTACCTTTCATGCACATAAAAAGGATAACGTCGTTCGTGTATACGCGTGAACTATCACCTCCACAGAACGATGTTAATAGTTTTTATTCACCATATCACTTGTATGATATATATACGTATATTTAAATTATTATTTTCATGTAAATAATAATATTATTATTATGAAAATATAAAATAAAAATTACCTTATTTCCATAAAGATCAATAAAATATGGAAAACATTATTCATTCGTACGTTCGACCTATAATCGAAATCATTATAATGTTCTTCATTAATCATAACCATAATTAATGGTTTGATTTAAAATGTATTATTAATGTATAAAAGTTATTTTTATGTCTTGAATACTATTATGTATTTAATATACTTATGACCACATGGAAATTTTACATCATAATAAGTTAATTTTTTACTTAAGTATCGAATATCGACAAAACATCAAATATAAACTTAAATAATTATATAAGTTTTATAACACGGTAATAAGTGATAAAAATTAATAATAAACAAGAAAAGAGTTCTAAATAATGTATAAATTAACCTAATTTAATTATTCATGAATATAACGATTGTACGTGATGAGTAGGACTCATGGTAAGGGACTTCGACTCTATATTATTTCATTGAGGCATATCTTGATGCTATGAAACTTTATTATCCGATAATTTTTATATAAAACCCTTCTAACATTTCATTTCAATAATTACTTTATTCTCATTATATTTAATGTTTTTTAAATGTTATTCTTTAATGATTTTTATTAATGTGTTTCTCAAGTAGAAATGGACTCTATAACTAAAACATCATTTAAAAGTTTTAAAGATTTATTCTTCTAAATATTTCACATCAATTTTCATATTTTCAAAATAATCTTAAGGATTTCATTATATTTACATGAATTCTTTTATATACTAATTCCTTTCAAAAATTTCAATATGGTATAATATTCTTTATACAAAAATATTATTTTTAATATTTAAAATTATGATTTAAAAATGGATTGATTATTTGAATAACATAGATTTTTTTACATATATGCCATGAATAGAGTTTCTTGCTTTCATATAACTTTTATTTATTTATTTTAATTTAAAATTTTAAAATTTTATTTTAAAATAATGTCTTTTAATTTATGAGTGTGCACCTAGTAAAGATGATATCTGATTGCAAAGTGGAAATGTTATTTTTCATATATGATTTTTTATGAGTTAGGATTGTGTTATGTTTCTTGGGAATTGTTTATGTATTTTTGTGGGTCAATGATAAACTGAGTGTGGGTGAGCATGTGACAGCTCTCCAATTCAATGGTTTATGAGATGGAGTCAAACAATAAGGTTTCTCCTATGTTATTATGGTAATATACTGAGATGGGTATTCCAAATGTAACCACAAAGGTTACTCCTTTATTAGTTTTGAAATGTATTATGTAAGAATGATATATATTCCACAAGGTAAATTTTTTATTTTTAATTTCTAATGAATTTTTGAGGAATAATATTTTTTCATGAGGAATGTAATAAAACTTATAATTTATCGGTGGAAATTAATATTGTTTGAAAATGTTTTCATGAGTTTAAAATATTCATAGACTAATGATTTATTTCATTATATTATATCCCTTACTAATATTTTCCTCTTATACCATGTTTCTGAATTGTTTTCACAGTGTATAAGAATGGTTAATCAAGAGTAAGAACCCAAGATGAATGTTATGAATATTTCTATCATGAACAAAAGAAAAAATGTTTAAAAGAGTATTTCCTTCTGAAAAAATACATAGTGAGTACAACTGTATACATTTTTTTATTTGAGTTATTATGTAATATATATGGCCAAATTATCTAGAACACTAAAATTGAAAATATACTCATTCAGAATTCTTGATTTAACTCACAATTTTGTAATGTTTATGTTTGGGTCTTAATAGTTGGAATCATAGGTCAGTTTAGAGAGCTTTTGGTATTAAGAGTTTTGGTTAAACATATGGTAAGATTATATGTCTAATATTTTGGTTAAATCATTGTTATGTTACTTTTCTAGATCAAGTAATGTTGGTTTCAAATGGAAGGAGTACGTTCTCAAACAATATTAATTTCTCCTCATGATGACATGCTTGCAATAATTATTGAAAATTCATATTCGGATGATTCTAAAAGAATTTCTAACATACAACACACGTGAATGAATATGTTTAATATATCAAACACCTACACTATACCACAATACCATCGTTGATCATGGGTAATTTTTAGTCAATTAGTATTTCCTAAATATTCTCATATTTAAAAAAATATATATAATCAAGGAATTTTTAAATATTTAACCTTATCACAAGATTATGAAGCATATTATAAATTTGAAAAGTCTACTGATGTAAGATAACCTTGTTCAACTTATTTATATTTTTTTCCAAATTTAGTGTTTCAACATATACTAATGGTATTTTAAAAGGACCATTGATTGAAATTTTCAACTAATACTCAATCCAAATGTTTTATAAAAAGAAAGTCTTATCTGATTATTTGAATTTATATGTCATACAAGATTATTTTCCAAATATATTTATTTGTGAACACCCCTATGACCCAAGATATACAAGGTGTATTTTGGAAAATGAAGTAATTGATTTTAAAGAATCTCTATATCATTGTTGCAATGCATGGACCCTCTATCTACATGAACCAAATGATGATGAAATGAGGTGGACACCAGGATCAAGGTATGATGTTATTTATTTTGGGAGTATTTTTATTAAATCATTTAGAGTTGAAATAAAAAAATGAATATATATAAGACTATAGTAATTAATATTTTGAGGTAATTATGAGTTGGTGTGAATATGAGAGGTATCAGATAACCTTTATGGATAAAACATGCTATGGTTATTTTTTAGGATTTTATCTCATTTTGGGAGAATTTCATAAAAATTGTACAATTTTTGGAAAAGGGAAACTCCTAAGATGGGTGAGAGATTGCTGCGTCTTGAAAGGCCATTGGGATCGAACCCACAACCAAAGGACCACAAAGGTACATCGCCTACCACTGGCCTACGTGAAGTCCCTAGTTAGTATGTAATTTTTTTAGTTAAATGATTTGATAGAATTAGAATAAGTTGATTTTTGGAGCTTATTTTTAACAAATAGATATTTGTGGTATTGGAAAATTATTTTGGGATTATGTGATAAATGTTATTTTGGAAAATGTTCACTATTTTCGGAACCCTATATGACTAAGGAAAATAGAATACTATGGAATTTTATTTGAGGAGTAATGGTTGAATTATATATAAGAAAAATATAATATTTTGTTTATTGAAATATGGGGAATTAGGTTATTTATGGAAATGATTATCCTATCATAGATAATATGAGATTAAGATATTACTTATGGTATGATACATTAAGACTGATCATTGTTATTGGATGAAAAATGTTAAAACATATCTTGGTAGATTATGTGATCAAATCCATCAAAATCATGAGTTTTAATATTTCTTTTGATTATTTGATGAATTTTACAGAATGTTCTTTACTGAATGGTCTATATTGGACTTTGAGTGTTACATTTTAAATTTGGAGATTAATAGTATTCATTCTTCATTTAAATTTAATTATATTAGAGGAATTATATTATTTTATGCTAAATTTTTGGTTTTGGAAAATGTTTCAATACATGGTGATTAGATAGTTAATCTTTGGTGGACTATTTTATTCTCTATAAGTTGATTATAGTGTTTCAGGCATACTAAATTTATCCTTAAATATTTATCATTTGGAGAAAAAGATGATTTTGTGGTGAAATTTGAATAAAGGATGAAATTCTACATGTCTTGTAAGTGTATTTCCTTATGTTATTTTTCTAAATAGTATAATATTTCCAAAAACCTATTAAAATGTTATTAAAACAAAAACAAATCCCATTTACTTTTCCTACTAACAAATCAAAGACTGTTTATCCAATCATAAGTTAGTGGGTTTCCAATCATTAACTTTCTATTGATCATGATTTCTATCACTCTCCATCAGAGCATGATTGTTAGTTTTTATTCCATATCTATATTTTCTTACATGGTATCCTAAAATGATTTATCCTGATTTACCTCTATAGTTCACCTTATTTATTTTAAAATGGGGGTTTTATTGACTCATTTTCAGATGTGGGTTATCAATGAACTAATTTTGAAAAGTGAAACAATAGTTACCAAAAAAAATTTAAAATATTGAGGACACAATTTATAAAAGTGGGAGGGATGTAAAATACCTAATATATATTGAATAATATTTTACATTTTTTTTAATATTTATGAATTAGATAGTAACTTTACCTTAAAATGGATTCTATGTCTGATAGCATACACGACACGCAACAATATGACTCTCAGAAATCTTATATTTCACACAAGATGAAGTTATACTGAAAAATAATATGTTATTGAAATTATTATTCTATGTTTTAGTTATTTCATTGAAGTTATAATGGTTGGAATGAAAGGTATTAACTGAATTATGAAAATGGGGTTAACAAATTTTTATAAAATGATTCTTTGATTAGAAAATAAAAACCAATTGAATATAATGGATGTGTTTTTCTGAAAAACTATTTATGTGGAAATAATTCTGTTTATAAAATAATAAAATAATTCTTTTTTGTATTATATTAGGGAAATAAAATTAAATTTAATTTTTTAAAATTCATCTAATTTGGTTACTAGACATTTTATAATAACAAAAATAATTTTACGGTTAAAAGGGTGTTTTTTTGAAAATCCAATTTTAGAGCCTTTTGATGGAGAAGAATTTTTAAATCTAGTATTTTTCAGTTTAATATGTTATATTTGAAAAAATGAACATGTAATTAAGAATAGGGAAATAAAAATTCATTTTGGTTTGTTATTTGGTATTTTTTGATAAAATTTATTTTTAAGGAATGATGAAATAATACTACATTTTAACTCAAAACTGTATTTTCATATAATTTAATAAAATTTTTATATTATCCTATTACATGGTTTTATGGTATAATTATATTAATGTTAAATCATTTAAAATAATTTTTTCCATTTGATGGAATTTCACATTTAAATTCGATATAATCATGTGTCAATCTTTAAATGGTTGTAACTTTTATAAAAATGTGTTTTATCAATCGGTCAATAGGATAAACATTAAATTAGTTTTAGTCAATTATTATAATTGAATTTTCAAAAATTTACATTCATTGTTGTTTATTTATGAAAAATGTGATCTAATTGGATGATGATATTTTTTTGTGAATAAAAACTTTAGTATTTTATTAATCGAGTAATTACAGATAAAAATAATATGATAATAATATAAATCAACCATAACATATGTCATAATATTAATTTATGGGTTATAGTCGACCAAGAAAATCCTTGGGTAGAAATTTTGGCCTTTGGAATCCCTATGGGCATGATAATGTCATTTAAAACATTAAATTTAAAAGTAGAAGAAAAAATGTCATAATCATGCCTCTTCTTACTAAAACATTTTTATTATTGGGATATATAAGTTATATACTTGAGTATAAATTTTAATTATAATTATAAAAATATTATATACATAATGTTAATTTATTTATAATTTTTAGGAAATAAATATGTAAATTTAATTATAACACAATAATGATGTAATGATAGGTTTATTAATTAAAGAATCAAATAACTTGTATTATAAATAATAATGAAAATATTATATGACATAATTTATGCCATCAAAAACATTTATAAGTGTATATATAATTTCATAAGCCTATTAATTTTTTTCCAAAGTTATCTCTCTATTTGGATTTTATTTTAATTCAAGTAAATGAATAGTGTAAAATTGTCATAATTGATATTTTATAAAAATAATAATTTATTAAATTATATAAAAACAATAAAATTTTTTATAATAAAATAAAATGACTATGATCTGGTCTAACGTTTTATTAACTGTACAATTTTGGGAAATTTTTCCAATATAAGTAAAATTTATAGCCTCTTAATGTCTAAAATCTTATCACTATAGTTAAATTTAAAAGAAAATAATTATGAGTAAACAGAAATGATAACATTTAAAATAAAATCACAACATGAAAAAAAAATTGGATGATTTGAATTAGAACTAAACTTATATTTTATTCAAAATATATCAAGTTGGATACATTTGGATTAAAAAATTAATTTATATTAATTTAATTTTTTAAGAGTTCCCAAGGGTGCCCCTCCCCTATCCAAAAAAATGCACTCACTCTTCTTTATTAATCTAAAATCAAGAAACAGTTGGTTTAGACAATATCTTCCCAAAAAAATCCTAGAATCCCTCCCCACTTTCTTAAGGAATTATTTTAGGTAGAACAACCTTATTAGAGGTGTGAAGGTGTTCTTCAATGGTGATCAGTCGAAAAATATGTATCATTTATCAAGTGTTTCAGTTTAATTCCTTATTCCTCTTACTTATAATATTATTCCCCAATGATGAAATAATAAATATATTATCCTTAATATTATTATATATTATTATTTTAATATCTTCTCTTAAATCCTTATACAATTTCATCAAATGTGAAATGAAAATTTTGTTCGTGTGTTTGGAGGACTACCGCCTCGCGAACAGATATAGTTTGTTTTTCATTAATATCAATCAGTATGGGTTATAACGATGGAATAAATGATTATATATGATATTACTAACAGAATTATAATTATAAAAGAATTACATTTTAATTATGTTCATACCTTCCAAGTACATAAAAATTATAATGTTGTGTACATGTGAACTATTACCTCTACGAAGCGATGTGAATCATATTTATTTACCACATCACTCGTAATATATATATTTATATTTAAATTATCATTATGATATTAATAATAATAATAATATTCTATAAATAAAAAATAATAATTTCTCTAATTCCATAATGATCAATGTAAAATTGAAAATGTTACTCATGCGTATGCACGGCCTACCGTCTCCATGATTATAACGCTCTTCATTTTTAATAACCATAATTGATGTTTTGATTTAAATGTATGATTAATGTATAAAATTTATTATTATGTCATGAATAATATTAAATATTTAATGTACTTATGACTATATGGATAATTTACATGATAACAAGTTCATTTTCTCTTTAAGTACCAAATAACAACAAAACATCCAATATAAACTTAAAAAATTGTGTAAGTTTTAAAACATGGTAATAAGTAATAAATAGAACTAATAAAAATGAATTTTTTTTTCAAGAATGTTTAGATTAAACTAATTTTATTATTTAGGAATGTAAAAATTGCACATGAGTTGTCGTACATAAGGTAAATAAATATTTCTCAATCTCTTTTCAGTGAAGCATATCTTGATAGTATGAACATTTATTATCCTATAAGTTTTATATACAAATCGTATTAGAAATAATATCATGAATTATTATATTTTTAGTATATTTAATGTTTTTTTAATTTTATTCATTAATGATTTCAATTTATGTGTTTCTCATGTGGCAATAGACACTATAACTAAAACACCATTTTTAATGTTTTATAGATTTATTTTTCAAAATCATTATCGTGAATTTCCTGGTTTTTAAAAACGAATTTAAGGATTTAAATATATGGAAATGAATGTTATAAAATTTTAATTCTTTTCAAGAATATAAAATTGGTATTGGACACTTTGATTCAAAACTACAATTTATAAAATATTTAGTCGTTATTTAAAAATTGATGATTGTTTCAATAACATGGAATTTTTTTATATATAATATATGAATAGAATTTATAAGTTTAATGTTTCTGCTATTTATTGTTGTTTACTTTAAAATGTTACCACTTTATTTTAAAATAGTGTTCCTATTTTTGAGTGTGCAACTAGTTAAGATGAAAAGTGATTACAAAGTGGAAAATTTATTTCTTCCATTATACTTGTTTTAGGTGTTATGATTATGTTATGGTTCTTAGGAATTGCCTATGTATATGGGTGTTTCCATGATAATTTGAGGGTGGGTGATACTATTATAGCTCTACAATGCATTGGATAGTGGGACCAAGTTAAATGATAAGGTTTCTCCAAAGATATTAATGGAATATACTATGATGGGTTTCCCAAATGTAATGATGAAGGTTACTCCCAATGTAGCTATGAAAGCTAAAATGTAAAAATTATATGGATGATAAAAGTTACCTTTATAGTTTATGATTACTAATAAGTTTTTAGTAATATTTTGATATCATTAGGTATACTACAAAAATTACGTTTTAAGGGTGAAAATTATGATTTTTTGGAATGGTTTTCATGAGATTAAAATATTCTTAGACTATTGGTTTATTTCATTAATTTATATCCCTTTTTGATTATTTTTGTTCTCATCCAAAAATTTTGAAATTTTTTCTACAGGGTATAAGGATGGTTAAAATAAATTAATAATCCATGATGAATGTTATGAAGATTCATATTAACAAAAATATAATTATGTTTTAATTAATTTTATATTTCGAAAAAATTGATAGTGAGTGGAAGTCTGTACTTCGTAATATATGAGTTGTTATGAAATAGTTGTGGATTAATTATCTAAAACTCTAATACTGATAATATCCTCAATATTAATTCTTTTTTATCTCATGATTATGTAACTTTTAAGGTCTTGTCCTTATAAACATGTATAAAATTTACACTATGGCCTTATTAGGTCATGCCTAATTCCATATAATTACAAAAGATAGACATAAACCATGTCATTAAAACCCACTTTAATCCTATTTCACATCATATAACTTTTTCTATTACTTATTAATGTGTATATTTTAAGGACCACATGGTTCATAAAGGTATTATACCCTATTAACAATGTTCATTCCATTAGTCCACAATGACCACCATCATCAAGGAGTGTTTGATAATATAAATGGATATTTAATTATAATTATTTCTCAAAAGTAATCTATATGATAAAAAGTTTGAAAAACCCACTAACAAACACAAAATTTCTATAAAACCCGACAAATGGAGTGTGGATGGCTAGTTTATGACCCTTGATCCTCTATAACAAAAATACCCAAATTGTAAATTAATTGTTATTGAGATGTATTATATAATATGCATAAATAAATAAATAACAAATATTATGACATAAATCTATAAAAAAGTATACAGTGACTCATATTCTTCCTCATATGACATCGTCTAGCCTCTATATGTAGAAAATTAATCATTATGAGTGGTTTTTTCATGCTCCTATGATATCTTATATCAAATCCCTCTTTTATTAACCATTATTCATAAGAATATAATAAAAGAAGAAAATGACAATCAATGATCGAATAAACTTATCAAATATATTAAAAAAACACATTTTTAACTAAATTAGGTATTTAATGATAAAAGGATGAGGATGGAGATAAATGGGAGGCCCCATCCTAGCAATTTAACCGTCGTTATTAGTAGAACCACAATAGAATTCATAGTAAAAACCAATTAAAATAATGAAAACGCCTCAAAAAAGGAGGTTTTTGACCTATTCTATAGGGAATATGATATACTAAACTAGAGCTTTGGTGAGCCAATGATTCCTTGGATCCCACAAATAGGACTTTAGTGGTGGATTCTATATCCAATGTAATGTCGATAAAACTTTTTTGGTCACTATTAGGGATTTATTTTTCATGTACTACATTATAAAAAACACGATCCACCACTTTCTGATAAGTTATTATCTACTTGGATATCTTAGGATCACATAATTCATAAAAACCATATATATTTTATCAAAATGCATCAAAATATTATCAATCACAATCATAATTAAAAAATTAAAACTCAATGAATATTTTTGTACAATAGATTTTAACATCACCAATTTCCATCAACATCCTATAGAGTAGTTCATTATAATAGAACAATAATTTATATTTTTTCAAATATATCATTTATAAACATTTTTTAATCAATTTGGAAGTAATAAAAAAATTAACTCAATTGCATAAAAAATATTAAAATATTTTTTTATAAATTTAATAAAAAACTATATTTAAATTATAAATCAAATATTTTAATTTACCAAATCATGAATTACCATAGGCTCTATAATAGATTCAAATTTATAATTAATTTTTTACAAAAATAATTATGAAATAAATTAACAAACTATATAACTCTCAAAAATAATAATATTTTTTTATAATTGGAAAAACAAATGTGTAGATAAAAATTAAAGAAATTTTATAATTAAAAATTATTTATTTACTTGATTAAATGGGAAAAATATTTTAACTAATAATGGAACTTGAAAAAACAACCTTGTGATTCAAACTAATAAGTTTAATAATATTAAAATTTTTAATGCCAAAATATTGTTAGATTGCAATTTTTTATTCAAATAGTAATAATTCATCATTTTTTAGATTTTATGGTCATTAAGAAAATAAATTTAAAAAGAAATGTGAGAAATATTTTAATTTTAACCGAAAAGAAAATATTCCAACAAATATGGCTTGAATTTTAAATTAGAAAATAAAGTTGATAAGAATTCTAAATTATTTTTTTTATAAATATAATGTACGAAATGAAAATATATAGATTAAAATTAATTGTTTAAAATGAAATAAAAATAATAAACTATGTCATATATATATACATTATAAAATTAATTACACAACAAAATATTATTAAGAAATGATAAGAAAGTAACAAATTAAAAATATATATGTAATGATAAATATGAATCTATTGTAACATTTTGATAAATAAACATTTAAGAGAGATGATATTAACCTTGAATTTTCTTTTATAGAACATATTTTATTAATATAATCAAGATAATAATGAAATATTTTTTTATTCTATTGATGGTATTTTATATATTACTTTTCTTGAAATAAAAATTGTATATGAAAATTTATTTTTGGAAAGAACTAAAATATTTTTTTCAAAAGGAAACTCAATTTGGGATAATATGGCCTCTACAATATTTAATTTATCAAATTTATTTTATGATGTAATTCATGGAGAATGTGATAAAAATTATTTATAAATTAATTATTTTTTGATACTATGTTAAAAATAAAAGAGGGAAATATATTCTATAAGATATTATAGAAGAGTATCATGTATTTTATTATCTTCTTTAAAATTAAATTATTTTTCCAAAATCATATTTTGAAAATAGTTAAACTGATTTTCCAATCAATTTAACTCGTTTGAATTTGTTTAATTTCATTAAAATTTATTTTGGTTATGGGACCCTTTCGGTTAATTTAATTATTCCAAAAATTTATAACATAAAAATTATTCTACTATAAATAATTTATTATTTAAATTATAAATTATACATCTTTAATTTGTATAAATGGGCAATGATTTATCTATTAATCCTTTATTAGACTCTGTATTGTACAATAAATCAATCAATTTTTTAAGGGGTATGGTGGGATGTAATTTGTTTATTATATATGGCGTTATGGGTATGGAGGGGAAAAATCTCATGTTGATCCATAACTCATTTAAAATTTTTGTAATAATTTATGATTACTTTACTAACAAATGGTGTGTTCTAAATCTTCCAATTTAATTTTTTTCTCTTTAAATTTTCTTTTTACAAAATTTTAACATTCACTGAATATGTGAAATGACATTAAAACAATTAAAAAATAAAACCTTCAATTAAAATAAATTTTATTATATCATCAATAAATATATAAAAAATAGTACTCTTATATTTGAAATATAATGATGATATATATAAAATACATATTTTATTATTGAATGATGTATATTGTATTTTTATATTTATTTTATTAAAATTTTGAAATGTTTATATTTAAATTATTCAATTTTCTATTAGTTTTGAATAAATATATAAATGTTTTGAAAACTAAAAAAATTATACAATAAAATATTTTTTATGTGTGTGTTTATACTTAAATTTTCTATGAGAATCTTTTCGGTACACATTTTTTATATATTTTTATATATCTCTTTATATATATTCTATTATTTAACTTTTATGTTCTCAATATAAATTTTTCTTTCTATATTTTTCTTATTTTATACAAATTTTGTTTATTTATACATATGATGTCATTAATAATTTTTTTAAATTATTACTCTTACTATAAGGTTTAAATCAAATTAAAAAACAAAAAAATAATTTTAAAATGTTTTAAAAATTCATTTTAAATAACTGGTTAAAAGAAAAAAATAAAAATTAATAAAACATAAAAATCTTAAAAAAATATTTACTAAAATAGATTATATATAATTAATTTTTTATCTTTTTATATAATGTAATGTTTTATATTATTATTTTTTTGCACATATTAGTGTGAGAATACTGAGAAGGGATAGGTGAATCAATGATCCTTTTTCTTTTATGCAATATTTTAGTTTCAGTACAACCTCTAAAACTTGAAAAGGTTCTGGATCTACTCAGTATAATATCTGAAACTCACATCGTGTATGGTAATGATATAAGAGTAGAAAACAAAAAATATTTACCAAGTTTGATATGAATACCTAAATATTTCCATATTGGTTATACCCCCTAACATGGATTCCCCATTAACATTAACATGATTAAAAATTCATAGGAAAAAATAGTTTTTATACCCCAGTAACTATTACTCCAATTTACTCTGGCTCAACCTCGTAGTAACCAACATTACTACTAAAATTGGTAATACACCCCCCACCCCAAAATACTTTTTTCTTCTTTATAACTACTTATAAACTCTAATCATTAGCCTTTTCAATAACTATTTATACCCCTAATAATAAGCTCTTCCTTCATGTCTATTGGTTCTCTATAAAAATATATTTTTCTTTTAATGTTCGTTCGATCCAATATATCTCTATCACCTTTTACATGTAATTATTTTTCATGATTATTAATAGCTCTCTGAAAATAATTGTGGTCCAAAAATTCTTCCTAGTCCTAAAAGACATGAGTAAACCCGAAATCACATATTCATGATTTTCTTTGAAGTATTTCTCAGTAAAGTTATGATAGGTAATACTCTATCTAGAAAGTTGTCTCTAATTCACCTCATTATTCTTCTTTCAGATTCACTCTATCTAGTACTCCTCAGTCAGTTGTGCTCTATTCAATATAGTTCATCTACTGAAACTTTGTTTGATTATACTTTTTGTGAAGCACCATAGTCTGATTCTCATTCATCGTCCATTAATCCTCCCACTAGACTCTTCATTACTTAATAAAAAATCATTGTTTGAATCTCTTGTTCTAGTATGAAATAAACTCCCCAAATTTCACTCTATATCAGCAGAAGAAATAATAATAACCCTAATTGAGCCTACAACCCCTTTTATATGTTCAATTCAATAAAAATTATGGAACAAGAACCATCTCAGTTTTTTTAATTTCCAGCTTACCTAAAACATCATTTATCAACCATAAAAACATCCAAAATATTTGGATTCATCATTCACCATCAATGTTTTCTCAGATCTTAGCGTCAATAATATCTTCAAAACAATATTAAATCATATATATATTTATCAATAATAAAATAATATTTTAGTACCTTAATATATAATGAATTTATAATGTTTATGTAAAGTTACTAAAGACTATTTATAGTGTAGAAGCTCTCATGAATCTATATCAATTAATATGAAAAATAATATTTATATTAATGATAAGCATTATATTTTTATCTATATATTATATCTCAATTTCATATCAATCTTTTTACACACGATCTCTATTCAAAACTTAATAAATTTATTTATTGGGTATAATTTCAATTTTCTCCATGCAATTAAATAATGATTCTATTTTTAATGACATAGTATTTCTCCATATGATAAAACATAATTGATTTATCTGTCTTGTTCTCTAGACATGTTTCCTCTATCTAATGGACACTTGAATTTCTAATTTTTACACTAATTTATTTCCATTATCTGGTAGTATTGATAAGATATACTCCATGTGAATAACTATAAACCTTTATTCAACTAGAATTACTAGTTCTATATCTAATCATAATATATTATTCGAATATAAAACTTTATATAATATTTTGCAACCTATGATTTTATATATAAGTATCACATATTTTTTATGAATACTCTAATAAATTTCATAAACACATTCCCAAAAAATTTAATTGAATTTGGATACTAGAATCACAATCTTCCAATTAAATGAATGTAACACCCTGAGATTTTGAGAAGAAAGAAATAGAATTAATTTACTATTTTCAAAATTATTTCATTTTACACAACATTGAATATAAATTTTGGTATACGAAAGCACTCAGTTTGGATTGCATTATATACAATCCGAAGTTAATATTTCACTGAATAAAAAATATAGATTATCTTATTGTACATGAAACACTATGTTTTCCTTCTATTACATATGATATTGGATCCCATCTGAATCTTTCATTACACGCACGATCGATATTAACCGAACTACAATATACTATTAATATTATTGTTAATAAATTATTATAGCTAAAACTTGTCCATTGTAATGGAAGTTATGAATAATATTAAATAAAATTATGAAAATATGATTTAAATATGTATATAAAAATAACTCTTTAATTATCAATCAGTTAGAAATTAATTTAAGAACAATTTGAAAATAAAGAAATAACTTTTCTGAGAAAACTATTCAATAAATATTTTCTATACTCATCCAATATATTGTATAGGTATAAGATAAGAATAAAATAAAAGTTTATATATAAAAAGATGTATTTTTCTAAAAGAAATATATACAACCATTTAATCATGAACTGATTTTAAATTTATTTTTATACAGTTTTATTATTATTTTTTTGAAAAAATAAGAATTATTTTTGAATTAATAATTTCAAGATTATATTAGGGTCAATTTTATGTATTTTTCTAAAAAATGTTATTTTTTGATGAATATTGAAAAATACTGAATTTCAATTAAAAGTGCTTTTTATCTAATTTATTATATATTTAAATTAGATATTTTGATTGTTTTAAAGATTAATTAGATAAATTTGACATCAATTAATCAAATTTAGTTCATTTTAATAAATTTCACAATGAAATTGGATATAAAAACATCCAGAACTATTATAAATTATTTCTTAAATAATAGGTTGCCACAATACATCTAGGAGATTAATTTTAAATTAATTTTATCTAATTATGTGATTAGAATTTGGAAAAATGGATTCCATTCTGGTAGTGACCACAATATTAAATTTATAATATGTTAAACTTATTTTGTTTCAAAAAAATTAGTGAATGTTATTAAAATAAATTATAGTGGTTAAGAGAAACATTATTTAACAAAGGACTCAACCTCAAACTGAAGGCCCTTAATAACCAACACATTTGTAAACAATATATTTTATGTTCAAATATTGATAATATTATCGTTTTATTTTAATTTTACCATTATTATATCCACTTGACAGGGGAAAAATGTGTGTGGAGTTCTTTTACAAAACATTTACAAGAATGTCACTCCTCTTCCACTATAAAAAGAGACTCAACCATCAAGCATATTCACAACTTTAAATCCCTTTGGATAGGCCAAACTATACAAAAAATATACTAAAAACCCCTCCCTTAATCATATAATCCTATCATTGGTAATAAAACCATCCAAGGACTATTTTTTACTGTAAACCCAATGGAGGTAACTAAAGAAGAGGTAATATCCTTCCACATGGTTTTTTGATTCTTTTTCGTTGTCCACCCACTTAACTACTATTTTTCCATAATTATATAATAAAGTCAATATCCAAAATATACTTATATTTTGTTATTATATTTTGTCCACCTACAATAAGAAACACTTCCATCTAATGGGTAATGAACATATCAATCTTGGGTGTGGAGAAATACTGCTTCACAAAAAGAAATTAATTGTTTTACCTTCACCACCTCTCATAGTTGGTAATTAAGATGAATCCTCTATTTTTATATGGAATATATGATATTTATAATTTATTTTTTTAATTTTTATATAGCAGATAACATCATACTTTCAATTTTTTGTAAATATGATAACTTCTTTTGTGGATGTGTGCACTATTGCATCATCAATGCAATGTGATTCAATCACAAATTACATGGAATTCATAAAGGATTGTTTTAGAGAATATATATGATATATATTACATGATAATCAGACAATAATGATATTATATATATATATATATCATTTACATTATTTCTTTCAATACGATTAGAAAACAGAAACAACGTTCATGTGTACGTATGACCTACCATCTTCATGAACAATGTTTTTAATTTTATATTTATATATTTTATATATCAGTATAAATAAATATATAATGAATATATATGATATTTATATATTTTTTTACATTATTTAAATAATTAAATCACGATATACTATGGCATCCCACCTTATTGATACATAAACTATTCATTTCATTGTAAAAATCAAAGGATCTTTTAAGGTTTAGTTTCTTGGAAACAAAGCACATAATACAAGGAAAAATTAAATATTATTCTAAAACTATTATATTATTATTAATTAAATCATTATATGTATTTTTACTTCATCTCATATCATGGGGACATACATCAAAGTAATGGGTGAGCATAAGGCCTCATAAGGGGATAAACAAGGGAAATAGTTTATAAGTGATATTTAATAGTATCAACAAGAACACGAAAAATACCATTATGTATCAAGTAATATAATAATAAAAATAACATAAATAATAAATTTTAAGTGATTATAAAACACTAAAATTAGATATTCATAAGAATATCAACATGGTTTATCCCTAAGGTGTTATAAAAATTAATAAGGTTATTCACCAAGGTATCATAAAATATATAATATCAAGATTTTAAATTCATCACAAATTTTATTAGAGTGATATATGGCTGAAAAATTCATGTGTATTAATATTCAATTTTTCAAAAAAGATCATAATAAATAATTTCATGAAAAACCTCATGGAGAATAAAATAAAAAGGGTTTATATCAAAATCATGGTGTTTTAAAAGTCATTTAAAAACAATACCATTATTTCATTTATAACCAATTAAAATTGATTAATATATTTTTAAAATAAAAAATTCCTTAATATTGTTAAATACACTTGGAAAATAATGATGTTTTGGTATTAATTATTAAAAAATAAATAGGAATTTCTTGAGGAGAAGAGAGAAATTTTAAAAAGTAAAATCGATAGTATAAAGGGTATAAAATTGGTTTTAGAATAGGGTAAAAATTGTGGGGAAAGAGTTATCCCTTTTATAAATAATATTTTTCCTTAATTAATTTAATAACAAGAAAATAATATATATTTACCATAACATTCACAAGATTTATACAAAAAGATATTCTAAAAAAAAATAAAAAAGAAGCATATTTCCCCGACCATGAAGAGTAACTCCTAAAACATGGAGATTAGGACCTTGGGGGGTTGAGTAAACCATAATATAAATACAATTGTGGTTAAACTATGGGCGAATAAATTAGGATGAATTTTTATTAAATGTAAACAGATAAATGGGGGATATTAGTAGCAAAAGTAGTGGATTTGTTTCATAATTTCTAAATATAGGCCTTAGAGACATAAGTAGTCATAAATGAAAACCCATGGGCTTGACCATGGAATTAAACCATTCTATTAAGAAAATGGGACTAATTTTATTTTTTTTAATCCACTATTATTATACATCATTTAAGATTATTTATTTTGGAAAGGAAAATTAATGTTTTTGCAAAACAAAATTTAATGTTAATGTTTCCATTTTAGAATTTGGAAAGTAATGTATATATTTTGAAATTGACTAAAATATATTAAAAAACATGATATTAATAAAATCACATAATTAAATTCTTTTATTGTGTTTAATTATTAATTACATAATTATGACATAGTAATAATGTCATTAACATTCAGAAAAACTCAAACTATATTTTTATTATTTATGAAAAAATAATGTATATTAGAAACTTCTCATAATTTTACTATAGCCTAATTTTGACATGATGTTTCAAAAATTATATTTATTTTAACATAATAATTCTCTAAATATGATAATATTAACTTTTGAATTTAAAAATCCTTATTTTTTAAAAAATAATATTGGACTAAAAATGCATTGTATTACATCTAACACATAAAAAATTAAAATTATTTTATAATTTATTTTTAAATAAGAGTGTCTTAATTTTAAATATTTTATTAAAAGAAAAATTATTCATAATACTGTAGTTTATTTTAATAATTATACCTTTTCTAAAAAGTAAAATCTTTTAGCAAAAAAATCAATTAATCAAATTACAACTCAAAATTACTAATAAAAACTATTCTAAAAATAGAAATTAAAGAATTACAATTTTATTTATACCAAGGAACTCATCTATAAGTAACTAGGGCCTCGAAACATAACCCGTAAATACCCTCATATATACCCAAAGTGTAAGGTGTGCATTGGTGGTTGTTTCATGGTGTGCCTTAGCTAACATCAACTAAATTGTAATCTCCACTAACATGAACTTATAGCTTATGTGATTTAATTCAAGATTTACTTCTTGATACTCATCTTAAACATGGTAAATGGTGATCCCCAGTGATGATACCTCCATCCCAAGATTTGAAAATTGGGATTCAAATGGAATGACTCAACTGGTTTATCCAATTGACTATTTTTCTGTATCAATTTTCTTTTTTCAAATTTTTACATATAAACACTAATGGTAATGTCAAAATTATTATCCAGAGTTTAATTTCAAATAGTTATATTCAACAATAGTTATAATTAACCAATGGTCATATAAAAATCAAATCCAGTTGTTAAAAATTACCCTTAAATTCACTTCATAAAAAGATGGTATTTTTGTGAATACTATAATAAAAAACATTTTAACGAAACAATTATCATGAGAAAAGTGTGGTTTGGTACATTATGTAAGCGGATCAAGAATAATAATTCAAAACTTGTATGAAAAATAAGGCATATATTACCTGAAATGTAGCATTAACATAGAATTGTAAATTAGTTGTTATTACAAAGACATATATGGAATTCAATATATTAATATAATTTTATGTTAGATGTATAATAAACTTATAATTACTATACAAGAGGATTAAATGTGTACAAAAAAACTCATGACTTAAGGTATAGGTTTTATCATCTCACTTTTTATATTCATGAGATAAATTCCATTTCTACCACTCAATTATTTTTCTGGTCTATATACTACCCATAAATGTATTCTATGATACATATACTTAAATGTATGTGTATTTATATATCCATTTTATGATCTTTATTTCATTGGGTTTATGGTACAAATGTTTCCAAATTGATAAAGAAGATTTTGTCTCAATATTCCTTCACTAAGTTACGAGCCATATTATGAACCTTTATTTTTATATGGGGTATATATACTACCATTTTACTTGTTTAATCATTAATATCCTTATTTTCATGATATTAAAATCCTCATATTATTTTATTCTCTCGTGAGGATTATGATTTAATGTTCCTAATTTGATAAGAGTTTATTACGACAATCTCATTGGTTATCGAGATTTTTTAAGATTATACTTCTGTTGATGAAATATCATAATAAATATCTAAGAAACACTCATCTATTTTATTCTCCATTGTTTATTCATGTTATAATTTGGTAATCGTACCATTTTTTTAATATATGGAACTTAATATAGGTAAGGAACTATTTTTACAAATATCAGACTTTATTTATCCTTTTGGTCATAAATATGTGTTCTATAAAAATCACATTTTTTAAAAATGTTTTCAAAAATGTTTCACTATTACCTTATGGAGATAAAAAGAATTTTTACTCCTATTTTAACTTTTTAATAAATGTTTTTATAAGGAATCCTCTTGTCGTCTTCCTAACAATGAACTTTTCAAATATTTTTATGGTATAAAAGGAATGATTGAAATGTATAGACTCACCCGCTATCATGACCATAATTTCCATTAGGCTTATTTTGTATATTTACAAGTAAGTTTTTTAAAGAATCGTTTTTACTAACATTATAGTAATTTTTTTATATTAAAGTGGTTTTCAAATAAAAATACATTCAAAAAGTTTTTACATTAAATAAATGTTATAAATGATTTTCAATGCTTCTTTTATATGTTTTCAAGAGGATTATTTGAAGGAAATGATTTAAATAATTTCAATATTTCATTACAATTTGTCAAATCCATTTTCTATAAATTTTTTTTTTCAAAATTATTTCAAGACTATATTTTATATTTTCAAAATTATCTCAAAGAAAATATTTTTAGAAAGTTTTTGAAGATTTTATTATGAGTTTATAAGTTATTTTCAAAGAAGAAGGATTTAAAAACACTTTCAATGTTCCGTTATATGTTTTCAAATATATTTTAAAAGAAAATTTTTTCAATGTGATTTATGATTTTAAAAACTTTTTCCAAATTAGAAAATATATTTTCCACAAGAATGGTTTTAAATGAAATTATAAATAATTATTTATAAGAAAAATATTTTTAAATGGTTTATAAAAGGGTGTTCTAAAGAAAGGATATTTTCATTATGAAATTTTCATTGTGATCCTTTAAAATTATTATCCATTTAAGATGATAATTTTCGTTATATTTTATGCGTTATTGGGGATATGATCCAAAAATACCATTCATATTCATTCATGAATGTTTTATATTTTAATGGATTGATTTATATGAAAAAATTTCTCATCCATGAGTTATATGATTTATAAACCTTCTTTCTTTTCAAAGGTTCTGATTTTATTAAATTATTATGAGACCAATATATTTTACATAGGTAATGATATGAATTATCTTTAATCATAGCCATTTTCTTTCATGGGTTATGATATGATGTTTATGAATCAAATTCCTTTTTATAAGTCATGATATAATGATTGATTATGATCTTATGGAACACTTATGTATGATTTTATTATGTGACTGGTAGGCCATATATCTCCCTACAATTAACTGGGTAAATATTAATATATCATGAGGTAATTATAAGAATCAAGTCGATGAGTTTGATCTAAATTGAGAAACTTGTGTGTCCTGATCCAAAATCAGAAATAGTTGTGAACTGATCGACTATGGGAATCATATGTGGTCTAATATAGCATGATAAATAGGTGTGTCATGATGGTCTAAGAAAAATCAGTGTGTTTTGATCCAAGAAGGGGAAACATATGTGTCTTGATCTACTATGTTGATGTTCTTGGTAGTTAACCTTGACACATGAAATGATTTTCTGTAGATATAATGGTTCCAACCTAATATGATGTGATCTCCTGGTTCGTGATTTATTTATGATGATTTATCACACTTATGAGTCATGTCTTCTGAAATTCTAATCATTATTCTATGATTCTAAATTATTATCTTTGATTTGCAAGGTATGATCTTATAATGTTAAGATCATGTTTTAAAATCCTTATATTCATGTTATGCTTACATACCCCCTTATTTACCATTATTGAGCATATGAGATCTCCAAATTATTTTGTTTTTATTCCCCTTTTAATAAAAGAAGGTTTTATGTAGTAGTACTCAGGGTAATATCTTTATGGGAGATGTTGTGTATCTCTCACCAAGATAAAAGATTAAGCTTCCATATTTCCAAATACAAAAAAAATTATGGTCCTTAGGCATGTATTTTTGAAATGTCTTTAATATTAATCTAAAATGAAATAATATCCTTGTATTTTAATCATGGGTTTTTATAGTGTGTATGAAATTAAAGGTTTAGCCACATAATGAAAACTGGGAAAAGAGAACATTAAAGAGATCCCATGGGATATTTATAAGGATATGTCTAGGGATGTATTTAATGATAAGTCTAAGGTGTCATGGATTAAATGATTTGGTTTTATTATTTAGACACCATATAACTATTTTTTCATGATTATGTCATTTTCTTCTATGATAAGTGATTCAAATGCTATGCTGGCTGATTTTAGTCAGTGGTTGGATCCCAAAGGAATCGTTTCAATGATGAATATAATGGATAATGTGATGATTGTTTTCTAGAGAAACCAAATGATATGTGAAATGAAATGGGAATTATTTTTTATATACTCCAAAAAATTTACCAATATATGAATCATGTTGAACTTATAAATTTGGAATGGTGGAGAAAATATTTTGTTCAATCCATTATGATGAAACAATCACCGTATTATAGTGGTTTAAATGACCCAGTAGTTTCCGAGAAATAGATAAGTTACAGTGAAAATATATTTTCTATTATTTAAAGCTCAGGGAATGACTAATTCATTTTTGTTGCATATCATTTATATGGTGAAGTAGATAGTTGGTGGGCTCTTATTAAGATCATGAGGGAAAAATAAGAAATTGAATCTATCGAATGTGATGAGTTTAAGGGGATGTTTTTCAGCAAGTAATTCCCTTGTATTATATAAACAAGTATAGAGAAGGATAAACTTATGTTAAATCAAAATTACGATGAATCTATTAGTGTCTAAAAAGCTAATTTTACAATACATTAAAGGTAAACTTCTGGTTTGATCATCTACCCTGAAAGAAAAATTGAACAATTCTATATTAGCGTAACACTAATTCTTAAAAAGGCCTTAGATAGAATATAATTAATAGTTATGAGGAAGTTATATTATGTGCCCAAAAGTTAAAAAAAAATTGGATATTCACACTATTCAACTATTTTTTATTATAAAATAAATGATGATACTCGTGAAAATTCAAATGGTGGAAGGAAATTCTAGACATCTATTTTCTTGGAATGTAGGAAGAAGAATAAAGGGATTTGATTGAATGGAACAATGAGGTTCTTTAAATATTTAAAGGAATGTCATAAAATATGATAATTTTCAAATATCAATAATTTTATGGTTCATATAATTTAAGACAAGATAATTTTTTCTAATGCACCACACTCAATCTATTGTTTCAACTGCAAGGAGTTTAGGAATTATGTGAATCAATGCCTTAATCCATGGGATAAAATGGATGATAATCCACGCCAACCTCATATGAACATGGATAAAGGAAAATATTATGCAATCAAAATGGATAAATTGAATCATGATAAATAGGGAAAAATTATCCTGCTTCCTTTTTCGGGATGTTCATGTTTGATTTCGTATGAATAAGCCTTATGAAATTTTAATTTTTTGTCCTTTAGGGAAGTTTCATGTGATTATCTCCCTCTGCATGGATTTTGGAATAATAAAATCACATTTAATATTCAATTTTTGTAATGATAAATCCATGTTTATAATCAAAATTTCTTTATAAGATTATAACATATTTATGGAATAAAGGGTGAATTATATATTGGGAGGGTTATAAGGCTAACCAATTATGGAATGGATTATGTTAATATTCTGATTAGGTTTTAGAGATTAAATTATTATATCAAAAAATGAAGATTTATGAATATTGGATGAGTTTTTGTAACCTTTTTTCTTCGATACAAACATATGGAAATACATATTATTTTATTAATGGATCTCATGATTCTCTAATGCTTTTGGAATTAAAAATCCACCATTATTTTTGTGAATTAGAAATTGATAAAGGCATAATCAAAGGGTTTGATTTTGAATAAGAAATATATTAATATGAATTAAGTATATTTTCTTATATACATAGACATTAAAATAATTCCTATATGAAAACAATTTTGGAAATTATTTATCCAAATACCATCATTTTTGTTAAACTGATGGTCTTATAAATATTCACAACTCTATTTTTTAGGTCTTTTATTTTCTATTGTTCATACAAATTATAATGATAAATGATCATTATCACTCTCTATAGTTATTTATGCTATTCTTCTATGTACAATATTCACTCTAAACCTATATTCTTCTACGTGGAGACCTGGTATGTGTTCTTTATGTAACCATTATATTTCTATCTTCCTTTTTTTAAAGGAAGTTTTAGTAGTCATTTTTACATTTTGTGTTTATTTGAAATTATCATTAAAGTATTAATACATTAATAAAAGAGATGACTTTCGGGGAGAAATTCCATTCAAGGGGGTGGAATGTAATACAAAAAAATTTTGTTAAAAAAATTTAAATTAATTTAATCTTTTTGATATTGTTAAATTTCACACAACTCTAAATATATATTTTGTTATACTAAATAACAATGTTGGTCATTTGTTACCCACATAAGCAAGTTAATATAGAATAACATGCAACACATTTATTATCTTATGTTATACAAAACACTTTGATTTTATTTTATTACACACAATAATGTGTCCCTTCAGTATCTTGTGTTACACAAAAATCTTGGTTTGACTACGCTACATTATACTATAAATATAATTATTATAATATAATAATAATGACCACCTAGAAGTTGGAATTGAAATTAAAAATATGGTTAACTATAATTAAGAAAATATTATTTACGCTTGTATATAAAATAAATCATTTGGTTATCAATTAGTTAGAAATGAATATACGAACTATTTGAAAAAAAGAAGTAACTTTTCTACGAAAACAATTTTCTTTTAAGAAATAGAACATTATCTCCATATATCAAACACAGAAGTTTTGATGAATGTTTTTAATAATATTTATATTTTATATATTCAATAAAATATTATGATTATCATATAATAAATTTTATATGTATAATATTAGAATAAATCATATTTTATGAATAAAAAGATGTATTTTTTTAAAATGTAATTTTACTACCTTTTCATAGTGAGGCCATTTAAATATTAATTTTTACATTTCTAAATTTTTTTTTTAAAAAAATAAACAACATCTTGGAACTCATAATTTCAAAATTATATTATGGTGAAAATTAGATATTTGTCAAAAAAAACATCATATTATGATGAATCGAAAAAAATAATGAATTTTATTTCAAAATGAATTTTTCATCAAATTTATTTATATAGTTAAGTTATATTTTCTAAAAATTTAATTATATTAATTGCACATAAATGAATCCAAATTTTTTTATTTCATCCAAATTCATCATGAAATTTGATATAAAAACTTCCCAAATAATTAAAAAATTTTAAAAAACCCATGGCGCAAAAAGTTTTCGAGATTAATTTTAAATTAATTTATTCCCCTTATATGACTATAATTTGGAAAAAGTAATTAAAAATTTTCAATAATAATAATTTATAATTTTTAATAACTTCAACATAGTTTATTACCAACAATATTAGTGAAACTAATTAAAATTAATTACATAGATTAATAGAAAATTTAGCTTAACAAAGGACTAAACGTTAAACATAAGTTCCAAAATGACCTAAACACTTGTCCAATATCCACTAGATATTCATATTTTGAAGCTATAATACATTTGATAAAATATTTTCCAATTTATTCCTCCACCATAAAAATGCACTCAACCCTCCCACTTATACACACCTATCGAACCATTAGGATCAGAAAAAATTGGAAAAAACTATTCTTCAAAAATCCCTACATTAATCATATAATTATCTCATTGGGAATAATTCCATTAATGTAAACCCTTTGGTGCAAACCAAAAATGTTTACCCAAATTAGAGGTGACATGTTTCTATAAACTCTTTTGTTTTATTTTCATTATCCATACGCTAAACTATTCTTATTCCATGATTATATAATAAACTATAATTATGAAATATACTGGTATTTTTAAATGCTATTGTTCATACCAACAATTACACAAACTTCCATCTAATGGGTAATGAACTTACCATTTTTTTGTACAGTGAACTACCGCCTCATGAGAGGACTTTGTTCGTTTCTTCCTTTACTACATCTCATGAATGGTAATTAGGATGTAAAATAGTATTTTAATTTATTTATATGATATTTATGTTTTATTTATTATTATTTAATTATTATACGACACATATATTAATGATTTGCATTTTTTTGTAAATATGATAACTTAGATTGTGGACATATGGACTACTGCCTCCACAAAGTGATGTGATTCATTAAAACATTAAATAGTATGTATTAAGGATGGTTTTAGTGAAAATATATGATATATAACACATAATAATTATATATTAATTATTTTATATATATAAATATTTTTCATTAACTTTCTTTCTTTCAACAAGATAATAAAATAGAAACAAAGTTCTTGTGTACGTATGGCTAACAGTATCCATGATAAGTGTATTTTATTTAATATTTATATAATTTATATACTATTATAAATAAATATATAAGTAAATTGTTTTATATTTATATCATGTTTTATATTCTTTAAATAAATAAATCATGATCTATGTAAGTGGATCATGAATAATAAGTCAAAACATGTACAAAAACAAAGCAAATATTACTTGAAGTGAAACGCTAACATAGAATTATTAATAAGAGGGAAATATAAAATCATATATGGTTTTATATATTATAATAACTTTTATTGGTATGTTTATAATAAAATTATACTTACGATTTTTGAGGATTTAATTTGAATGAAAAAATTCAAGACATAAGGTAAGGGTTTAATCATCTCACTTTTTTTTATCCATGAGATACATGAAATGTTCACCACTTATTTATTTTGTGTGAGGTATATAATGCCCATGAATTTATTCTATGGTACATATACCTAAATTTATTATCATACAGATTTCCATTTCATGATATCTATTTAATGGGTTTTATGGTTCAAATGTTATAAAACAGGAAAAGTATTTTTTCTATTAATTTGCCTTCTTTTAGATACATGCCATATTATAAACCTATATTTTTTATATAGGGTGTATATAATACCATTTGATATTGTATATCATGAATATACATATTTTAATGATATTAAAATCATCATTCAATGTTATTTGCTAACGATTATTAAGATTTAATGTTACTAATATAGTTAGAGATTATTGTTACAATATCGTAGTTTATCAGAATTATTTACAATTACACTTCCATTGATGAAATATCATAATCCATATCTTAGTAAATGTAATTTATTTTAATATCATGTGATTATTCATGTAATATCCATGAAATTTTACCATTTTTACACTATTTGGTAGTTAGTATAGTTACAAAAAAAATTAAGAAAAATCATCTTTATATCTCCATTCCGTCATAAGTCAATATTCTTTCAATACAATGTTTTCTAAAAATGTTATCAAAAATGTTTTAATATCACCATATTATGTTTAAATGTAATTTTACTAATATTTTCCATTTTTTAAAAATGGCCTCAAACTGAGTTTTCTTTTCGTTTTCAGATCAAGGCACTTTTATAAACATTTTAAGATGGAAAAATATTGTTCTACATGTATGGACTTACACATCATCATCACTTCCACATCCTTGAAGATTCCTTTAACATTTTATAAGGATACTTTTTAATGAAAAATAATTCCTACTATTATGTACTTTTTTATTTTTAAATTTATTTTCAATGAAAATGGATTTTGAAAATATTTTATGTTTAAAAAGAGTTTTAAATGAATTTTAAATATTCCTTTATATGTCTTCCAAATTTTAATTTCAAAATAAAAACAATTTTAAGGTTTTCAATATTAATTTATATGTTTTAAACGACATTTTCTAGAAATAGGTTTTTCAATCTAATTTTAAGCCTTATTTTTATGTCTTCAAATTTTATTCAAATAAAAATGTTTTAAACATGTTATCATGATTTTTTATGAGTTTAAAATGTTTCTTCAAAGAAAATAGTTTTCAAAATATTATCAAAATTCATTAATAAATTTTCAAAGATATTTAAAAAAAATTGTTTTGAAAATTATTTATATTTCAAAAAACATTTTTCAATATAAGAAATATATTTTCATTATTAATTTTGTTAAATTAAATTGTAAAGTATTAATTATTAGAAAGTTATTTTTGATGGATTTATGAATAAAATAAATTTAACTTAAGACATGTTTCATGTGTCCTTTAAAATTATTATCCATATAATATGATTAAATTTTTTATAGTTTATGATTAATTAGGGATATAATCCAAGAATACTATTCCAATTCTTTCATGAATGATTTATATTTTAATTTAATGAAGTTTATGTCACTCATTTCTCTTCCACGATTTATATGATTTTGAATGACACTTTTATGATGGGTTATGATTTAATAAAATTATTGTGAGACTTATATGTTTTCAATATATTTTAATATAAATAAATAATTTTTGTACTATTTTTATTTCATGGTTTATGATACGATGTTTATGAAACCTTTTTCTTTTTATGGGTCATGATATACTGATTATTTATGATCTTATGCCACATGTATGTTTGATTTTATTATGAGGATAGTGGGACCAATATCACCCTATAATTAATTATTTAATGATTTGTATCTCAAGAAATAAAGATGGGAATCCAGTCGACAGTCTTGATGCAAAAAAATGGAAATAGGTGTGTCCGGATACAAAATGGGAGACAATTG
The DNA here is from genome assembly GCA_963277665.1 of Viscum album. NCBI lineage: Eukaryota > Viridiplantae > Streptophyta > Magnoliopsida > Santalales > Viscaceae > Viscum > Viscum album. The sequence goes on from OY728126.1 coordinate 536,871,135, forward strand.
TGTCCTCATCCAAAATGGGGAATAGGTGTGTGCTAATCCACTATAAGAAATAACTATATCCTAATCTAGTATAGGAAATTGTTGTGTCTAGATGCACTATAGGAAACAGGTGTGTCTAGATCCAAAAAGGGGAAACAAGTGTGTTCTAATCTACTATGTTTATAGTCTTAGAAGCTAACCTTAACACATGAAATGGTTTTTTATAGTTAAAATGGTTCCATATTATATGTCATGATCTCACGGTTCATTATATATTTTTGATGATGTATCACCCATATTATTCTTGTTTTATAAACATCCAATCATTATATCAAGACTCTTGATTATGATCTTTGATATGCATGGTATGATCTTCTAATGTTAAGATTTTATTCTCATATCATTATGCTTAGGTAATTCTTACATATATGACTTATTTACATTTATTGTGCATCTAACCTCACCCTGTTCTAGTGATTCCTTTCCCCAGGTAATGAATAAAGGTTTTAATGTGTGATTAATAATGTGAAATATCTTTAAGGGGTATATTTAAGATCTTTCAACAAGTTATAAGATTATGTTTTCAAGTTTCCAAAGACACTAAACTATTTTGGTCCTCATGAATATATTTTTTAAATTAGATTAATATTATTCTAAAATGATGTAATAACCATGTATTACAACCCTATGTGTATATAATTAAATATATCCAATATATCCAAAATATATCTTCTCACATTATACTCTTATTAGGCATACCATACCAAAAATTGTCTTCATGACCTAGGAAAATAAACATAAGAAAGGGTGAACGTGGATTCTCAATAAGGGTACAAATGTGAGAGATAAACTAATTATCATATGAAATAAAAAAGATAATCATACGGATATGTGATCATGAAAATAAATTTGAATTTTCATACCTAACATTTCATAAATAATAAACATGATTCATGGATAAAAATATTATCATTTTAGAAAAATATGACAATAAGTGTGATAAATCATTATAAATCAATCAGTAACGAGAATCCTGATTCATAAATGTCTGTCACTATCATAAATACAGAAAACCCATTTCATATGTAATGGTTAAATACCAGCACCATAAATATTGTGTATCATGTAATATCACCAGTTTCATGTTGTGAATTAGGATTCACCTGTTTCACATAGTGGATGAGGATGCACCAGTTTCCTATAGTGGATCAATCCCATCAACTTGTTTCCAATAATTTTCTAATGAGATATAAATAATTAGCCAATTTATTGGAGTGATATATTGGTCCAACATATTTTTTTTAAAAAAATTGTAACCACCATCCTTGGATATATTATGACCACCATCACATAATAAAATTCATACATATTAATAAACAAAAATCATAAAACATTAATAATATCATTACATCATAACCCATGTAAATAAAATGGGTTTGACAAGAACTTTTAACCATATCATAACCCATGCAAAATAAATGGGTTCCATAAATATTCCATCAATATAATAATTAACCATAAAAAAAATAATATGGTTCGTATCATTAAATCTTATCTCCAGTAAAGTATAAATAACATAAAATTATTTCATCATAGATATAAAATTATTCTGATAGATAAACTTGAACATTTCTCGAGGAATAGATACTTTCGAATATGAAAATTATTTTTGAAAGCATAAAGCAATTTAAAAATATATTTTATTTAAAAATAACCATTGAAACTAATAAATAACTATTTAAAAATAAACTAAAATATTTTTCATGTGGAAAATACAATTTTAATTTTCCAAGTAAATTTTTAAAACAAAATATTCGTTAATTTTTTTTAAAAAAATTTCTTTAAAAATAAACTTTCAAATTTATAATTGATGATTTAAAATAGTTATTTGGACAAGATAATAGAAAATATATTTCTTGACATACATGTTAAAACAAATATTACTTCTACATTTTCAGTAAAATAAAAAAGTACATATTTTACAAATTGATAAAAACATTAATCTAAATAATGGTAAAGATTAAAACATGTGTAAAAATTTCATTAATAAATTATTTTAGTAGTGTTTTAAATATTTCTTAAACCATTTTTTGTAAAACATGGTTTTGGATAAAAGTTTTTCGATCAAAGAGAGATATAAAGATTATTTTTATTAAATAATTATTATAAAACTATAAAGTATGTAAGGATATTAAAATTAATGGAAACAATGTATTCTAATGAAATAAAAAAAATTAGAATAAATTTAATGAGTTATTTGAGTGATTGATCATAATATTTCATCATCAGAATCATAAACATGAAAAACCCTGATAAACTACGAGGTTGTATCATAAAACCCTAAATATTTTGGAATCTATTGGATCATAAACCCCATGGATGAGGGGTCATTAAATGGATATTTAAATACCAATAATTTTCAAGTAATTCATTATAAAAAATTAATCAAAATTATATACACTACAAAAAACATGTGGTGAATACGGCATATCTCTCACAAAAAATTAAGAGAGGAAATCCTTTACCATAAGTCATGAATTATTTTTTACAATTGCGATGTCCTGTATAATAACTAAAATTTTATTGTACATATATTAAATAACTATAATTTTATATATCATACCATATGTTTTTTATTTAAGTCCTTTTATTACCTATTTATTAACATTTCGATGTTAATGTCATGTTTTTGGCAATAACTAATTTTTGTGCTTGTTTTGATTTGTTATTTCATTTCCTATTATATTGAACATGGTTACATCATATAAATATTTTTATCCAGGATGTAAAAATAATATATATTAGGTGTATATATATTTATAGTGATCAACTAAAGATAAAGATAAAAAATAAAATACAATGTTCACGAAGACTGTATGTCGTACGTACACATAAAAACTATTTCAATTTTCCTGATAGAGAAAAGAAAGAAAGATAAATAATATATTACCATTAAAGAATATAATATATGTCATATATATCACATATTTTCATTAAACCCATCCTTATTAACTTCCATGTAAATCGTGATCAAATCACATCGCTTCACGTGGTGGTAATTCGTCCTACACACGAACAACAATACTATATTCCAATATAATGGAAGGTAAGAACAAACATTTTATATCATAATATAATACTAACAATAATATCTTAAATGTAATATATAAACAATAAATCTATCATTATATCCATCCATGACAGGTGGTGATGGAAAATAAAAAACATCAATTCACGAAGTGGTAGTCCGCCGTAAACACAATTGATGATTTGGTAACCCATTTAATGGAAGAGGATAAATATTTAGGTTATTAAATTAACATAACCATATCTAAGTATATTTAAGATACTTAGGTTATTATTGAATTATTTTTAAATGATAATTTAATGATGTGGATGAGGAAGTAAAATAAAACCCTTAATTAGGGATGTTACTTCTTCTTCAGACAACTTCTTTTTTGTTTGCACAAAAAGTCATATTAGGTTAGTTTTATAAAAAGACTAAGGCTCCTAGGATGTGATTATGGAATTAATGAATTTGTTTTTTAATTTATTGTATTAAAAAAAGTTTTATGGACATGAGAATATTGTAGGATAAGTGGTGGCCTTTTATAAGTGAGGTGAGTGAAACCCTTTTAATCTTTAAAAAGAAAAAGATGTGGCGACATTGTTCATAAGACAAAAATATACAAAATGGTTCATTATTGAACCTATAAAACATAAGGTCCATATATGGAAATAATATTATTTTACATTTTTTAATTCATTTTTAAGCCTTATATTTTTAGATTATGTACACCCATTTTTTCCTTAACCGACGTAAATAATTTTTTACTTTTTTACTATTCTTTATGGTAGAAAATTAATTTCACCTTTTTATAAAACATAAATAAATCAGATTCCAAATTTGGTATCCATTTTTCTAAATTCCAAAAATATAAGTGGAAAAACTATTTTAAAATTAATCTCACTGACTCGATGAGAAAGCGGTTTTTCAAAAAGAGAATTTTTAAAATATTACAAAGTAATTATATAAAAATTCAACATTAAATTGATAAAAATGAATAAAATTTGATTGATATATATATAATTCAAATAAAATTTCCTTTATAACCATCTTTAAAAAATTATAAAAGTTTTTATATTCTTTAAAATAAACGGAAATCCCAAATAGAATCCAGTATTTTTCACAATTCATTTAATATTTATCTTATTAGAAAATTAACAAAAATCCACCCCAAGATAATTTTCAAATTATGATTTGAAAAATTAACTTTGTTTTTACAAGTAATTTTTTTTAAACTTAAATAAATTAATTTTAAAAATTTATTGAATAAATAATATATAAATTTCATTACAATAATTCAAAAAATGTTAATTATCAAATTTATTTAGATAAAACAAGTTTGTGCACACAAAAATAGATTTTTAGAAAAATATTCCCTTTATTTTGAAATGGGTTTTTTATTTATAATTAATTGATCACTAATGAGTTCGTTATATATATATAGTTGTAAACCATATATTTTCGTGATTTTGATAATAATATTCATACCTACCAATATAATTGCTTGGTGATAAATATCATATTAAATAATAATATGTTAACAGTATGTCACATTTCATTTAGACTCGGTGTTGTGTGTAAGGGAGGATAAACTCAGTGTTGCATGTAACACAAGAAAAACACTAGGTTATCACATTAGTTCCAATAAATAAGAATTATTATACCTCATTATATCCTCAGCTTCACATGTAGCTTCCCCGTGTTTTTTTCACAAAACATTGATTAGGTGAGTGGTCTTGTTTCGAAGTAATTTCTCTATATGATCTAGTTTCTAAATAAATTTTTCCTTATTATAATGATCATGATTCAGTGATATGACCTCTATGATCAGTACATGAAAATGCTTGGGTATGAAATTCCTCAAGAGAGGTACACAGAATACATAATGAACCAAAGCGATGTTCAGTGGAAGTTCCAAACTACACATTATTATCCTAATACAATCAACTATTTCATAGGGAACAATATAGCCAGGGATTAGTTTCCCCTAATTATTATAAGGACAATTTCAATGAAATACCTTCTCAATAACTTCATCTTCTTGATCGCACCAATGATTGTTAGCCTAAAATTTCTGTCAACTTTGTTTTTCCGTACATGTTTCTATATTGATATAACCTTTTATTCTATTTCATTAGCTTGGTTAGGTCCCAATAGATTTTTTTTCACCTTCTTTCTAGTATGATCTATTTCTAAATTTATTTCCATAAATTGATTTATAATGATCCATCTGAATGATCTAGCGAAATATATTATTATAACAAAACTCAAGTAGAATAATTTGTTGACCCCAAGCACATTTTAAATCCATTAATCCTGATATTAGGATATCCAATAGGGTTAAGATTATATTCTTAGACCGACCATCTTTTGTAAGATGATACAATGCTCTAAAAATCAACTGTGTATCAAGATCTAACTGAAGAATTTGAAAAAACATCAAGGTAAACTTCAGATCCTGATCGAATTCGATTAAATATGGTACTCCCTAAAATATTACAACTTCTTTAATGTATTTTCTAGAAATCAAATCCATAGACGAATATTTTTTCATATAAACTAATTGATCTGACATTGTAATGTAATAAAATTCCAACCAAATTTACATCAACATTAGTGATAAGATAAAGCCTAAATAATACTAGTACTTTTAACCATATTTACTCAAAGTGTAAATGAATTCCTCCTTAAATTACTTTTTCCCTAAAATTTATACAAAAATAAAGGGTTGTATTTCCATTAATGTATCTTCAATTATCATTAATCATGATAAACACCCATAAAATAAAAACTAAGAATGGGTTTCAATTTATATGAACATTTTATCATCCTTAAACTCATAATCCCATGATGGTATCCATAAATCTTCAGTAAATCTTTCATGGACACATATACACTTTCAAGAGTTAATTCACCATTATTCCTTATAAGATAACATATATTATAAAAAATATCATTGGAATATTGGGTTCGTCCTCATACTTGTAGAATATAAAATGTAACATTTTAGTCCATAATTTTTGAAGAGGGATATAATCTATGAAATTTCACTAAAGGATAAAAAATAATGTGTTCATAGGTCTCATTCATAAAACATCATACATTAAATTCCTAACTATATAGGGGAGGATAAGTGTTAACTTACTGTCATGATTCACTTAATCCACTATGATTGCATAATATTTCCCTTTAACATTATCTTCATAGCTTATTGTGTCTTATCATCAACATTATCCTTCATATTGGGTCATTTATTCGTATGATTCACAAACCCCATTCATTTGAAAAAATAAAGTGTGTGTGGTGTATTAGTTTTAATACTCTTCTCATCCATTGCATTAACAGTCCCATTAATTCCATTTTAGAATTCATGGTCTTTATAATATACCAATCCATATTTAAAGCACAACCGAGTTCTACTCAAGTAATTATCTTGATGCTTCTTCCCATATTTATTCAATGAAGATGGATAGAATATCTTTCCACCATTTTAGTTTTCATAATAATCAATCTTCCTTTTCTAATCAAAACAATAAGAATGGTAGGAACATCCAATCTTCAGTTCTACCTTATGTGTAAATTGAATAATTTCTTCAAATATACTAATTTCTCTTATAGATAAGTTCTTTTGAAGACTTTTCTTTTGGCTACCAAAAAATTGATTAATTTTCCTTTTATGGGTAATGATTAAACCACAAGAATAGTTTTCAAGTCTTGTAAAATTATCATCATAAGTATCAATAGATTCATTGTCCTTTTTCTTAATCTAAATTAATTCCTTATCATTATTGTTTTATTGAATATTAGTAATCCAGTTACTACTAAATATACCATTATACTCTTCTTATTCCATCGATTCAATTTCTACATATTCCCTAATGTTGTAAATAAGTGTCCACCAATGATATACTTCACCTTAATAACAATAAACAACAAAAATTAATTTTTCAATCTCCAAACAATGAATGATGGAAAATATTTTTAGTAATGATACATTTCTCAAAAACTGGTGGATCAATATAACCACTAAAATAAGGTGTACGTTACAATATTGAGGACTCAATAGATTCTTGTTCCCTAAATTTATCATTTGGAATTTCAACATGATTCAATTATAAATAATTTTTTGAGAGAATATAAACATGATTTTATGTTTTATCTCCCTTAACATTTGGTTTCTTATGAGTATAGTTATTATATTATATATTACACTCAACATTAAAATGGTTCATTTGGGATCCAATCATTGACAAAAACCATAAATTAGAGTATTATAAACACTAATAATAGTGTAAAACCGCATAATCATGAAAAGTAGTTTTTAGGATTTAAAAGTAATTACACCGTCTTTTCAATCTATGATACCTTTGGCTTAACCTAGTTTATTAATTGTCTTTATTAAAATCTATTATGATGGTTCATAATGATTTTATAAATTTACTCATCATATCCACTGGAAGTTCCAAACCATGTGTATAGCAATGTCCGTTGTTGTATACCAAGTGATGATCAAGTCTATCTCAATGTTCCCTTTTGGATTTATTATCCCTAGGTACCTTTTTTTGAGAGCCACATCCACTTTTAGTAACTATGTATTGATAAAATTACATGGAAACACCTTGATCTTTCCTTTACCAATATTCCAGGATCTTTTCTTCTAATTGGAATTATCCTTATTATCTCTAAAGATATCCTTTGATATATACATTGACATATACTTTGATATATCCCATTGGATATCACTAAAGTATTTATAATCCTAATATCCAAATATGTACTAAACCTTTCCTTAGATACCAAATATTGAGGCCGAATATTCTATACATAAATATCTCCTTTTTTTAAATTAGTATTTAATAAAATTCATAAACACACACATAAGTACCCTAATATCTTAGCGTATATAATGAGTAAAAACATGATATCGTTATTTCATAAATGATCTACAACATCACACACCAATATATTCTCACATATTAATCATGTTATACCTACCCTAACTAATATTTTATTCCTAATCTTTGGATGTAAACATAAGAATGGGTGAGTTTATATGCACAGTATGGGTAAAAATAGGTGGTATCAATCTATGATCATATGAAATCAGATGATAAACATAACGGAATGTGGTCATGAACATGACTTAACAAATTTATACACAACCTATCATAGATCATACACATGTTTCATGTCAGAAAACATTATCAATATAGAAAATATGGCCCATGAGTTCAATAAATAATCATTAATAAGTTATTAACTATAAGACCATTTCATAAAAGTGTGGCACTATAATAAATATAAAAAAACCATTTCACAAGTCAAGGTTCACTACCAATACCATAAATATATTGGACCAGGTCTTATCACATGTTTCTTATTGTGGATCCAGATGCACTTGTTTCTCAGAGTAGATAAATCTACCTATATTTCTCATAATGGATCAATTCCAACAACTTGTCTTCCACTATTATCTCATGAGATATAATGATTTACCTTATACATTAAAGGGTGATACAGGTCCCACCCATATTTGGTTATAACCTAACCACCATCCAAATTTAAAACATAACCTTCATAACCTAATAAAAATCTTACATATATTAGCCACTTGATCATAAAACATACATAATATCATCACATCAGAATCCATGTAAAGAAAATGGGTTTCATAAACATTTTATAAATTAACTATATCATAACTAATCAAAAATAACTAGGTTTCATAAACATTTTATCAAAAAAACATTAACTATCCATATAAAAAATAAGGATGGTATTATTCAATATTTTCCCTAGTAAAGTGTAAGTAACATCCAAGGATGACATCTTATATAGAAAATAATTTTGAAAGATTGCACAGAAATTGTTTTGAGGAACATATCATTTAATCACTGAAAATTTTTTTTTTAAAACATATAAAATTTTTAAAATTATTTTTGAAAAAATATACTTGGAAACTCATAAGAGGTTAATTAAAAATAATTTAAAATATTTTGTGACGAAAATATCCTTCAAATATGAATATTTACTTTTTAAAAAATCATAAAGTTTTTTGAAAATCTTATTCCATGAAAAATATAATTGAAACATATAAAAAAATCATTAAAACAATTATTTGGTCATGATGGCGGAAAATACAATTCATGTCGTATACATTAAAACGAAGACTTCATTCACATTTTAAGTAAAATATAAAAGGGAATTGTTTCGAAAATAAAATAAAGAATACATTCAAAATAAGAAAAAAATAAAAATGGGTAACTATTTCTTTGATAAATTATTTTTATAATTTTAAAAATGTTTTTGAAAACAATATATGAAAACATGGTTTTGAAAAAGAAGGGTTTTTTAATGAAGAGAAAAATAAAGATGATTTTTCTACAAAAAAATTTAAACTCATGAATATATAAAGACATGGAAATAAAGGTAAATAATTATATCTCAATGCATAACAACAGTATAAAAAAAATTCATGATTTTCTTGAGAGATGTATCATAATATTCCCTTAGCAGAAGCATAGTCGTAAACAATCCTAAAAAATGATGATATTGTATCATAGAAACCTTACCAATTTGGTAGATTTTATACAGTAAACCCCATGAAAGAGAGATTATAAATTTTTTTTTGTAAATCCCAATAATTTCCATGTTAATAATCATTTAATATATTCATGTTCATTATATACACCACATAAAAGATGTGTGGTGAATATGATCTGTGTCTCGCAGAATATAATGTTACGTGGAAATCCCTTTCCATAAGAGTTATCTTCCTTCATACATGTTAGAAACACCAATATAATACATATAAGTTATATTATAAATCTATTATATAACCATAATTATATATATCATACAATGTTTAATATATATATGACATATTTTTACATATTTACTAACAATTCCATTTGAAAGTCATTTGTTGATAAATAATTGATTTATTTTGCATGTATGTTTTGATTTATTGTTTTTGGTCGAATTAATTTGATAATTTTTCCATCATATACATAATTTTGAACAATATATAAATATAATATGTATTCATAATATATTTATTTAGAGTGATCCATAAATTTTATAGATATATAATTAAATACAATAATAATGGAGACGGTAGGCTATACGTATGCATGAACGATGTTTCCATTTTTCCAGTAGAAAGAAAGAAATTTAAATAATATAATACCATTATAGAATAATTTTAATTCTTTATAAATCACATATTTTCATTAAAACCATATTTATTAACTTCTATCTGAATCATGAACAAAGTACATCACCTCGTGAGGTGGTATTTCATTGTACACATGAATGATGTTATTGTATTCCCACAGAATGGATGGAAAGAAAGAACCTATTATATAATTATTTCATAAGAAAAATATTATTTTATATATCATATATAAATAATAAATCAACAATTATATCAATTATTTATATGTGTTGATGTAAAATGAATAACATATGTTCACAATGTGGTAGTCTATTGTAAACATGAATGTTGATTTTGTAAACCATTTTATGGAATCAAAGAAGGATTTAGGTTATTAAATTAACATAATAACATTTAAATATACAGAAGATACTTATTTTATTATATAATCATTATTTAATAAAAGTTTAATGAGGTGGAGGAAAAAAAATAAAACCCTCCGTTAGGTATGTTACTTCTTCTTCAGACAACGTGATTTTCTTTGCACCAAATGGATTCCTTGTTTGGATTTATGATCAAAATAACGTTATTAAATGATATTATTGATTTATGTATGTTATTTTCGTAGTTATAGGTTAATAAAAATAGAAGTGGAATTGGCAATAGGATAGGATAGGGTGTGGTATTTTATAATTGAGGTGAGTGGCATACTTGAAATTTTTTAAAGAAAAAGGTGTACTTATATTTATCACATTCTAATGGGCTCCATAATGGTCCATTTTTATACTAAAAGATATATGTTATTAATATGTCAACAAAATGGATTTTTATATGTTTTGTGTAATTTTTCACCCTTATATTCTTATTTTAACACCCCCCCCCCTATAACACATTTTGATCATAACCATGGTAAATAATTTTTTACTATTTTTACAATTTATTTTGGTTTTTTGAAATTATTAGATAAAATTATTTATTCTAATTCCAAAAAAGAAAAAAGATTTCTAAATTCTATTCATATAATTGGAAAACATTAATATAAAATTAATTTCATCGACTCAATGAGAAAATGGTTTTCTAATGACAAAATTTTCCAAGGATTAGAAGGTTTTTATATAAAAATTAAATTACAAATTGATTAAACTGGAAAAAATTGGATGAATAAATATATAATTGAACTTTTTTTACCTTTGAAACAATATTGAAACAAATTTTCTGTTATTAAATTCTTTAAAAGTAGTGAAAATTCGTAATAAAAAATTAGTATTTTTTACTATTCATTGAAAATTTTATATTAGAAAATTCTCAAAAATTATCCGAAACATAATTTTGAAATGATGATTTAAAAATTTATTTTATTTTTTAAAATAAATTTTTTAAAATTTAAAAATCATAATTTTAAATAAGCTTTATATGATTTTGAAAAAACCTTTTTTTTGAAAAATATAGTTTTAAGCATAAAGTTAGATTTATTATTTTCTCTAGTATAAAAATTTCATTAAAATAATTCAATAAAAGTTATTTAATTAATTTATTTAGATAAAACATGTTTTAGCCCATAAATATAGTACTTTAGAAAAATATTTCCATTATTTTGGAATGGTTTTTATTTTCATTTCTAATTAATTAGTCACAAAGGAATTCATGTGGAAACCATATATTTTCATAAATTACTTTATCCTCTCCATACCTCCATTATAATGTCTAGGTGATAAATATTATAGTAAATAATACAATTTTAATAATGTGTTGTGTTTTTTCTAAACTCGATGTTGCATGTAACATAGGCTAAAATGGGTGTGGTATGTAATGAAAGATAAACTAGTGTTACATGTAGGCATTGTTAATCTTGCTGTTTTGAATAATGAAATATTAACTTGGTGTAATGTGTAATTCAAGACAAAATCATTATTTCATGTAAAAAACATATAATCAGTTTATTGTGTAATGATAAATATCTGAAATATTAAATTTATTCAAAAAAATATTACACAAAACCTCAGGGTGTTATAGATTCAAAACACTATGACATAATAAATAAAACATTGTATGATAATGAATACAACTTTGTAACATTAACAAGAACAATTAGAATCATGAAACTCTCTATGGTGTTTTGTACTTTGAGGATCAGCAATTTATAATATTATTTTATAATGTTTCTCTAAACTAAGAAAAAAATCATATCTTCATCTAATCTAAGATCTTTTCCAATAAATAAATAATTATATATTGAAAAAAATGTAACCAAAATAGCATGGTAAAAAATACCCCATTCTAATTTTTTCTATATCCTCATGCAGCTTCACAAATATTTTAATTCAACATCGGTCCTAAATTTTTTCTCTCTAATATATGTGAGCATTTTTATTCTCTCCCTTATTGAAAATCAAATTAAATGGGAAACATAGGGGTCACCTCAACTTATTTTATATATCATAGTAATCTAAAATATTTCATCAAGAGAATAATATTATATCATGAATATCTTAACAAATAGCCCTTAATTAGTCAATTATAAGTCCTCTTGGGAAATCCGTATGTAAAAAACAAGAGTGTATAACCTTAGAGATCAATGTCTTCTATTATACTTCTATTATTTAATACTTTCCTCAAAATTATTCATTCATCATTATATTAGAGGTTATATGAGTGACTTTTTGAAGATAAATCCATTACCCTTTCACCATATTCATCAAAATAATTCTAATTTAAAAACACAAATACCCTCACATCTCATATTTCTCAAGAATCGTTACTCATCTTTGAAGATTTGTTTGATACAGCCAATTAAATTGAGATAGTTATACCTCAATTTTAAATTTACATCCCCTAAATGGTATGAATAAATCCTTCTATCATGGTGATAATAATGTTTCATGATGGATATATATTATTATTATGAAACTACTATTACACTAAACCTTATATTTTACTTATTACTTTTCAATTACATAAAGGTTAGCTCAAATAGTCAAAAATATTGGGAATAAAAAAGAATGTAAAGAATTCTTAAAAGTAATATTTAGACTGAGAGTGTTATATTTTTACAAATAGAGACTTTTTATTCTTTGATATAACATTGGATGTTCTTTTTCCTTATCATAATCCATTGTAGATTTTGTAATGAACTTCTCCTCATCTATTGAATCTTTGAATAATTTATTTATCTTCCCTTCTTTAAAATATATTAATTCCCTTGAGTTTTCAATATCTTTTTCATGATTTTATCATCACATGGTAAGATAGTCATAAAATTTTTAGTACCATTACCATCATACTTATAGATCATTCATTTATATGGGATATTTACACTACAATAAATTTTTATCTTATTATTAATTTTATTCTCATCTCTTTATGTCTATCACTTCACTTTTTCTTTGGAAGGATTTTCCCTTGATCTTTCTAGCCACAACTATTTGATCTATCCAAATAACTAAGAACTATTTATTTCCTTTATCAACATTCTTGAGAATATTTCTTTCCTAATATTCATTGATCTTCTCATATGTATCACTTGGAACATTAACATTATTCATTTATTAAATTTTATTTTCTTATTCAAATTTATTTCATAAAATTATTGTTTTTATCTTCTCATCATAGCTCCCCCTAGATTCATACATCTTTATTAGTATATATATATTATACTATCATGAGTATAATTTGTGATCAAATATTTTACAGCACTATTAGTGTCCTCTAATCCATGATCTTTCAGAATGAAAGTATTTATACTATTAATTTTGTTAATATTGTCTCTTTATATACTATGTATGTCACTATTCATGGGAAGACCTTCTACAATTATTCCAGTCGTTCTGTCTAAAAAAATCTTTCTCACGAATATTCTTAGTCCTAGCTAATTAAATCTTATATTTTGAACAATTATTTTCAGTAAAGGTTGACGCATCTTATCATTTCTTGGGGAATAAATCAACCCCCCTTTATAGACAAATCATTTTTCTATCTTGGGAAGATTCACTTTTAACATCAAATTCTATAGTGAATCCCTCTATAATCATCATTAAATAATTTTTTTGGAAAAAAATTATTTTCTCTCAAAAAACTATTCATCATTATCATCCAATCATAATTTAATATTTTTTTCTATCTTCTCATCTTCATCCAAATTCAACATGCTCTTGTTAATTTCTTTGACATTTTTTGTTCCACACTTTTTAATATTCTATTATCTAGATATTGTTTCTTTATGATCTTTTATTTTGTTTTTAAGATCATAAAATTCCATTTTATAAGCTCTAAACTGATTAAGATGTGTTATATAAATTTGTATATTCTCACCATTCTCATAATTTATCTCCTATATATTTTACATCATCACTTCAAGTCCTTCTTGAGTTGTGTAATTATATCAGGATATGTTTCCAAATTTTATTTTTGAGTCTATTCCAATTTTGTTCTATTTTCCATATTAACATCACTACTTTATGAAACAAATTCCCTTTTTATATGAGCTATGATGTTGATATCACCATCAGAATCATTACTAGATGATAAATCATTCCATTTTTCTCTTATCAATATATTCTCCTTATTTCTATAGAGACCTTACTTATGATTCTTAAATTTTTGTTTCTAAGGAATCTTATCTTCTTCTTCTGAATCATAATCACTAATATTTAAGTATGTAATTATTTCTTTAAAAAGGCAACTTCCAGTATAATTCCATAACTTATGTTATTGTATTCATATACCTTTAATATTACTCATTTCTACCTCTTATAAAGAAGCATAATGATTTTGTTAAATTCCTTTTCATTACAATTTTAATCTTAATCATTTGATTATTTTTATTATAATTATTCTTCACTAAATATATGTTTGATCATATCTTGAAGAGTTATTTTTTTATTTATCCTTCTTCCTAAATACTATTTATTTTTTCATTTAATATTTTGTGGGAATATTTTGATGTTCATATGGAGATAGATCTCCTCATTCTTATAGAGTGGATCTTTGTCATCAAACCTATCTAAAAGGTTTCTCCATTTTTTATTAACAACATAAAAATATTCTTGATTCTCATTAAAACCATAGATATTTCAAAAAAATAAATGACCCTAATAAATTACTCATTCATATTTACATCATCATCATCCACATTGATATCAAAAAATCTTCCCCTCCTTATTTTTAAATTACCCTCCTTTACTTTTATATTTCTTTCAAATATTAATCTAACCATTTCCCACATATCTTTAGTATCTGTAAACCCATTAATCATTGAATAATCCTTTTAGAGAGATCTATGGAAATAGAATTTAGAGATTTTCCATAAACATACAAATTTCACTTATGAGATTCTGTCATAAAAACCTCATTAATGGGATAAAATATAAATATAACATATATAACTTCTCGAAGAATATATAATAGGTAGGGAAACACCCTATTAGTAAAAAAATATTATCTTTTTCCTATATGGTCACATTTTTAGTAAAAGGAACATTTTTTAAATCATTTTACAAACATATATGTCCATATCAAAATAAATATTTGTAAAAAATATGTTACGAATTATTACTGTGATAGATAAAATAATTATATTATAATTAGAATAATTCCAATATATAATATATATGTTTATATATTGGTAAAAATTAGCAATGGATTCATACTATAGATTTACCCAGTGATAATATTATTATCAACCTTTGTATTTTTTTATTGATAATATTGTTATCAACATTTATAAGAAATACCAATAATTAATATCTATTTGAAAATTATATTTTAAATAAAATATTATTTTTTCATACTCTAATATTTTTAGATAGAATTTTATATTACATTTATTATCTTAATTAAATATAATATTTTCATAATATTTTTTATATATTAATTATAAAAGTATATTAAGTGAAAATCCAAAAAAAAATTGATGTATTATATAAAAAACACATTTAAACATTATATAAAAGCATGTTCGAAATCCATAACAATAAGACATAAACTCAATTGGAAATTCACTATAAATTATTTTATTTATTTTTTCACAAATGAAGTCACACTTTTGAATAAAATATAATAAAAAAAATATGAATCATTGGACATAAAAATTAAAGAGCCATTATAAATAAAATTTGTGCCATCCTCCCAGTAAAAAAATTATCCACTTGTTGATAATGTAAGATGTGTATAAAGAACATATACCCAATATTAATTTTCAATATGGTTGGTCTAATCCTATGAATTTCCATTTAATATATGAATTATTCTATAAGGGGATTTTTGATAAATATTAACCTCATTAACCTCTTAAACAAGACCAAATCATTCCATCATGACCGTAAGCGATATTAAAATGGATGGCTTATCCCCTTCGATAGCTTTAGCCACACCATCATGAATCTGAGTAGCCTCATCTTCAAGGGGAACAACATGTTCACTATAGTGATCAATATATATAAAATAATATTTTTTTTGAGGGTAGCCATCACCACCTTCCGACAAGAAATGGAATATTGGGTTTCTTCATAGTGTGGGGATAAATCACAGTTATTCCCAATGGGATATTTATCTTTTCAATCTTCGTAAAAAGAAAAAAAACCTATAGTAAACATATAGGGGAATATAAAATAGTGGGAGCCCAACCAAATTATAAAACATAAAAAATAATACAAATAAAATTGGTATAATATTTTTTACAAATTATATTTATATGTAACTACATACTAATCAATTTTGTATACTAAGGTTTAAAAAATTAAAAAAATCAAAATTATAACATTTATATTGTAACAAACATATTTTGTTTAATGATATCTATTTAAAAATAAAATTTGTGTTATATTATATTTTACACAATGAAAACATATCTCTTTAAATAAGATCAATACTTATTCACCAAAATTGGAATATATTGATCTCTCCAATCCATTAGTATCATCTCCCCCATGTCCAATACGAGATAAATAAAACAAATGTCTAGTAAACCAAACAGAATCATAGAAAATAATTATAGTGAATATTAAATGAAATAATGAAGTTATATTATAGAGTATAAAGTTAACATTGATCGTTGGGATTTGACCATTGAGGACTACATCCATTGGAAATAATTATATTGTTATAATTAGTTTTTTTTGTTAGTAATGATAACGGATAATGAATGCAGAAAAGAGAAGCATTGGCCTCAACCTGTAGAGTTATTTCATATGAACCACATCTTTTAGAACATGGGTGGAAGGTAGCATCATTATAGATCACCATTGACCAATCCCAAGAAGATATTCATTATGTAATGATAGAATAAAATTTCTTAATATGGATGTTCAAGTTAGTAAAAATTACAACATGGTCAATGATAGCCAAGCCACCCCATGAATCTATCACCATTACATACCTTACCCATAGGTAGTATGCTATTGTCATAAAGAAGTTATTTTTATTAGTTTTAGTAATTTAAATTATAATTCGTTTGGTAAAATAAATTTTTTATTCAATAAATTTCATTTTAATAATACTTCTTTTCAATAAAATATTGGTTTAATTCAGATGAAATTAAGTAAATAGATTTTCCCGACACAATATATACATTTATAAAAAGATATAAATTTTTATAATAAACTCATTTATTCTAAATAATATTTAATTTTAATGAAATGATATTTTAAAAGAAATCTTATTTGAATATAAATGATAAAATAATTTTATTATGTCCTCGAAAATAATTTCATATAGGAACAAAATTTCCAAAACCATGTGAATTCACATGGGTAAGCCAATGGTTTTTCTTTTACGATAACCAAGACTTCTAAGGCCTATATTTCGAAATTATTAAACAAATCCTCCACTTTTTCTATAAACACAAACCCATTTCTAAATTTTATTTCACTCTCAATGCATTATCCATGAGGTTCCAAGATTTTTTTCTCTCAAAGAGTCCCCCAATGGTTTCTTCAAGCTTCATAGGTTCAATTTCTAATGTTTTAGGAGTAACACTTCAAGGTAATAAAATTAACCTTATTTCCACTTCAAATCAAGAAATAATTTCTATATGTCTCATATGTGTTATGGTGTCACTTTTTATTAATTTTTTTAATCATTCAATTACTTTCAAATTATATTTTATCAATGTAATACAATTTTCCCTCAAATTTACCCTTTTCGGAAACCACATTTTATGCCCACCATACTGCCAACTTTACTACCCAAAGTTATCTCACTAATTAAGAATTTATCATTAATTTTATTTTTGTGAATACCCAAACTTATTTCTTTTATGTG
Organism: Viscum album; assembly: GCA_963277665.1. Classification (NCBI taxonomy): domain Eukaryota; kingdom Viridiplantae; phylum Streptophyta; class Magnoliopsida; order Santalales; family Viscaceae; genus Viscum; species Viscum album. The sequence goes on from OY728126.1 coordinate 536,889,593, forward strand.
GGTATTCACCTTGATGGATAAATAATTAATTTGATTTGGGTATTAAATAACATAGAACCTTATTTCTCTTTCTATTGGTTAAAATGACACAATGATCTTATCTTTAATCACTTTTGAAACTCCATGATTTTGATAAAAAAGTCATTGTTTCTTCTACATAGATTATTTATGAAATGTTTGATTATGATATATTTGAAACACATTAATTAATACATCTGAGTGGTGTTCTTTGATAGCACTTTAATTCATTGGGTAAAGAATTTAGTCTATATAGAATACATGTTTTGAGATACATTTGTGAATAACCATGGTAGTTTTAATTTATGAAACATTGGTGACAAACATTATTGATATTTTTATGAATGTATAATTTAAATGTTGTAATCAAATTTCCATTTTAGGATTCATGTTTTTTTATTAATATTATCTATATTCACTTTCTAGTTCTATAATTGTATTCTTCATGTTCTTATTGATATTCCATATGATCACATGTAAACTCATTCCTTTGTGTATTCCCTAACCAATCCTCATGTTAAACCCTTTCCATTGATGTATGTCCCCAAGATAAGAGATGAACTAAATGTAAACTTTTGAACCCATAAATAATCTTTTCTAGTGGATTAATGTAATGGTTTTTGTTTTTGGTTTTATATTCCTAATTTCACAGAAACTAAACATTAAAATATCCTTTCTTTTGTACCATGTAATGAATGTTTTATGTAATAAAAATTATGATTGGGATGGTTGGTTGTAGAGGATAGTTTAGTTATTTGTGGGAATTTGGAATATAAATCCATAATATCAACTATAGAATAATGCTTAAAAATTGGAAAATATCTTAGTATTTTGGTGAAGTATTTAAGAAGTGGTTTTCGAGTAAATAGATTTCTATCTTTATAAAAACAAGTGGATATAGATCTGGCACAAATTTATCTACTGGTAACACTTGAAAAAATTGCTTTGACATCGAATTGATCAAAACATGGTGCAAGAAAACGGTCCTTGTTGTAGTATTGCTTTGACACTACAGGGAGATATTTTTGGTTTATCACAAGCATTTCATGAAACTTTATAAAAGATATATATATATACATAATGTAACCTTTGTTAATTAATAACTTATTTTAGAATGAGGTTTTAATAAATAAAATTCCTTTATAATTTATAAGATTCTCAAATGAAAAATGATTATAACTAAGGTTTTATTCTATTTGAAAATTGTGAGAAATGGGAGGAACCACGCATATGATGAGTGGAATGGATGATGCACGAATGACAGTCCAATGAAAGAAATAATGGAAAAATTAATGATTATGATAAATAAGCTGTCTTAATTTGAGAATAATTACTTAATTCAAGCTGGGAAACATGATTCACAAATAAGTTAACAAAATTCCATTCAGTACCTCATAGATCAATGACCACTTTTTTTCAGTGGATCTATAGATCCATTTATTTCTGAACAAAAAATAAGATCTATAGAAAATTTCATTTTTATACTATTTTGTTCAGAGCAAGAGAAAGTCACCTTGGCAGTACATAGGAGATGATGATAAGTTGTAGAAACTAATTAAAAACCTTAAACCAAGACGGGAGATGATGTAATAAAATGGAAAGGGTTCAGTGAAATATTTCATAATAAATATTTTACACATTTGATACAAACAAAAATAGAGAAGGAATTACATGGCATAAAGTAAAATGAAAATGAATATCTGGTAAGTCATGAGATGAACATTATTGACTTCCGTGTTACATATCTACCTTTTTTATAGATTTTAAGGGAAATTTTAATATATTTATCGGCGAACTAAGACCCCAACTATAGAGTAATATTTAAAATCTTCACCATTAAATCAATGAGGAGTTAATTTGGAGGGATATTAAGGTTTATTTGATTTTATGTAATTATAGAGGTCACATAGGTAGAATGAAAATAAGAGATCTATAGATCCAGTCCTAGGGAGTAACCATGGTCACAGAAGAGGAAGAAAGCAAGTGAAACTTCACATATGCAACAAATATGGTAATAATATTTTTGGGAACCAGTTAGTTGAGAGAGAATAATTATAATAGTGTGTAAGATATGGATATAGAGATCATAACTATTATGGTAAGGTGAAGCCACAACATCACAACACTAACGATAAAGGAAGTATAGTGTAGGCCAAACATGAAGTACAATTCTTCAAGTGCAGAAAGCTTGGGCACATTTCAAATCATTGTCCAAATCAAAAGATAATGGAGTAAAATCACCATCAACCTCGTAATTGAACAAGGGAGAAAGGTAGGGTATTTACTTTCATAATGTCTAAGGTAGAGGATCCAAATGATGTGTTTGTCGGTACTCTCATTGTTCTCTCAATGATAGCATATACTTTTTTATTCTAGTTCTATGCAGTGCTTAATTTTTTCTATGTTTTAATATAATATAGAATCAATCCCTGATCTTATGGAAGTAGAATTATTAGTCAAGAATCTATGATGGGTTATATAGGCATCCATAGTGTAAAGAAACTATAGTATTGCCTTTGGTGACCACAATCACTATCCAAATCTTGTAGTCATTCCCATAATTGAATTAGGAAATATAATAAGGAATCGATCTCCAAGTATAACCCTAAGATCAACTATATAATCAAGAACATATAATTTATCTTTAATTTAAAACCTACTATTATTTTCTAAGGAGAGATATCCCGAACAAAGAATTTTATAAAAGCACTTATCATAGAAATATTTATATACATTATTGGTGATGATGCAGAAGAAAACGAAATTATATGAAGAAAAACGTCCCCATAATTTAGGAATACATTGGAATATTACCTAATCATTTTATAAAACCTCACATAAAATATAGGAAAAGTTCTACATTGAACTCATATCTAGATTCAAGATGATATCTAATACCCTCTATATAATAGAAAATTTGGAGCTATATCAATTAAATAAAAAAATTCATGATCTTTTAGAAAGTGATTTATCTAACCAAGTGTTTATCCTTTTGGAGAACATTTTCTACTTGAGAATAATAAAGATTGATCAATGAAACTATGCATTGATTATAGATAAAATAACATGATCATTGTGAAGAAAAAGTAACCTCTCCAAAGGATTGATGATTTATTTGACCAGATTCATAGAGATTAATTCTCTTCCAATATTGATCTTTGTTCTGGTTGCCATCAATTTTGGGTGAAGAAAAAATATATTCCAAATACTGACTTCTGATCAAGATATGGGAATTATGAGGTGTTTTAATTCCCTTTAACATGACTAATACTCCTGTTATATTTATTGATTTGATTAATAGATTATTTAATAACTACCTTGAAAATTTTGTGGTAGTTTCTATTGATGATATTCTGATAAATTCAAAAAAAATTAATGAGAATCGTGAGGATCATATAAGGGTTATATATAAAGATCTGAGTAAGGATATATTATTTTGAAAATTCATAAAATGTCAATTTTTGTTATAACAAGTTTATTTTTTAGGGATCATTGTAACCAATGAAGGGATATGTGTTGATCATACAATTAAAAAAGGTTGTGTGGGAGTGGACACATCCTATAATACTAACTAAGATTTGTAGTTTCCTTTGTTTCATATGATATTATAGGACTTTTTTGAAAAAGAATTTCAAGAATTTCAAATCCAATAACCAAGTTAACTCTAAAAGGAGATAAGTTTACCTGAATAAAGTAGTGTGAATAAAGATTCTTAAATCTAAATAAGATATTGGATACTACACCTATTTAAAATCTACATTCTTCCATATATGATTTTTTTAATTTTAGCGATGCATCTCTATAAGGGATTGGGCACATACTCATGAAAAATTGAATGTCATTTCTTATGCATCTCGATAGTTTAATCCTCATGATTAGAAATATACTACATATGACCTGGATATAGTTAATGTTATTTTTTCTCCAAATATAGAGAGTCACTATCTTTATAGGGAACATTTTGATATAGACATAGACCCTAAACTTTTGATGTATATATTTACATAGAAGGAATTGAACATGCTACCAAAGAAAAGATTAGAACTTCATAAATATTATGAATTTTCAATTCATTATCACTCCTATAGTGAAAACAAAGTCATTGATGCATTATGTTGGAAACACCCTCTTGTGATGATAACGATGAGGATTCTAAGAGATACATTGATCAATGACCTAGTTAATTTGGACATGAAAATCATGAGGGAAAAGACATCATCAATTTATTTGTCGTAATTTTTAAACCATAATTATTAGAGAAGATGATGAAAGTTCAATGATAATATCCTTTTTTATAATATAATATAGATTGTGTGGTGAATGGTACGTTTCTTGATTTCAATATTGATCAAGAATGTGTAATTAAATTTCATACATGGATATGTGTTATATCTATTCTAGAGAAAAACAATGAACTGATGGATGAATCTCATTGATTTACATTCTCATGACATCCTAGGAGCACTAAAATGTATATGGACCTTTTTGGTTATTATTAGTGGCATAATATGAAAATGGATATTTTTAACAACACAAATAGGTTCTTAGTATGTTAATAGTTGAAGGTGGAGGAAAACATTTCTCCATCGGTATTGAAACCACTAACCATATCAACATGTAATTGGGATAATATCATTGGGTACTTTTTGACTAGTCTCCCATGAACAACCAAAGGATATAATGTGATAATGGTTATAGTGGATAAACTCAAAAATAATTCCCTTTTTATCTCTATTCAAGATGATTTATTTTATGACCAACTTTCCAAGACATTTGTAATGTAAGTGGTGAGGCAACATAATGAACCAATTTTTATCATTTATAATTGTGATCCAAGGTTCACATATAAATTCTATAGAAGTATTCAACATGATCTGAATACTAAAATTAATTTTAGTATAGGCCATCACACCCATGTAGATGGAAAATATGAAAGAATTGTTCATACACTCAAGGACATGCTAAGAACATGACTAATAAATGAATTTAAATGTGGATGGTATCAACACCACCCATTAGGTGAGTTATCATTCAATAATATCTTCCACTCTAGTATTCAAATGGAACCTTATGACGCTCTACAAAGGAATTGATGTATAACACTTACTTGTTGGGATGAATCTAATGAGTGAAAGAGGTTTGGGACAAATATTTTGCAAGAGACTACAGAAACAGTTCATGCGATCCAAAAATCACATAAAATATTCTCATAGTCGAAGGAAAATATATGATAATAACCATATAGGGGTCCTATATTTTATTATTGGTGACATATTTTCCTTCTAATATTACTATGGAAGAGATTCCTATGGTTGGGGAAGAAAAGTAATACTATCCCTTAGTACATAGGCCCTTATGAAATCTGATATGTCATAGGATCAGTGGCATATAGGCTTTCACTTCCACCAAAACAATATCTTGTATTCCTGATGTAGTGAACATATCTCTCTTAATGAAGTATATACCTGGCTCCTCCCGTGTGTTGAATCCAAATATGGTATAAATACAACATGACCTCTCTTATAATGAGAAGTCGGAGAAGATCTTGTACCATAGATACTTGGTTCTATTCAAAAATACTACCCACGTTGTTGAAGTGTTATGGAGGAACCATTAATTTAAAGAGGAAACTTTTGGACCTGGAGGAAAAAATGAAATAAAATTACCCTCAACTTTTCTCAACTGATAGAATGAGATAAAATTTTGAGAATGCAATTTCTATAGGGGTAAGAATTTAATTACCCATATTTTTATAAATTATATCTATTTCCTAATAAAATGTGTGTCATATTATATTATATATAATAAAACCATATCTGTTTAACAATGACTTATACTTTATCCACTAAATGGTCAAATGTGGACCATTGTAATCTGTTAGAATTATCTATCCCATGGCTAACACTTGATAAATAAAACAAAATATTATTAAACCAATCAACATATTATAAAATTATTATAATTAATATTTAATGAAATAGTATAATATTATTTGTAGAGTATAAAGGGAAGTGTGATCATAGGTATTTTATCATTGAGAACTATACCCATTGTTAATATTTATATGGTTATATTTAGTTGTTTTTATGTTGAATGAAAATGGATAATTAATGCAAAAATGAGAAGAGATGGCCGCAACTAATAGAGTCATGTTGTATAAATCCCATCAATAAGTAATTGGGAGGGAGGTATAATAACTGGGTTCCACCCTTGATGAAGCCCAATTTGAGCTTCCACAAATGAATCTAGAACAAAATTTATTATGAGATAAGTTCAAGTTAATAGAAATTACCACTCGATAGATGTTAGTCAATCTGCCCCATGAATATATCATCACCGCACACCTTAGCCTTACATTGTATGTGGGGGTTATAAGTGGTTATGATTTAAGGCCTTATATACATATATTGTAATTACATAATTTAAATAAAAAATTTCTACCATAAATTCAATTTTTAGAATATATTTTCTTAATAAAATATTGGTTTAATTGATACAGAACTCAATGAATCTAATTTCCAGAAATAAACCCAACCTTTTAAAAATGTTATTTATTTTTATTATAAACTAATGTAGTATGTATAATATTAATGTTAAATTAAATATTATATTAAAATCACTATTATTTAAAAATAAATGATAAAGTAATTTTATTATGTTCTAATAATTTATTTTTGTGTAAGAAATTTAATTATCCCTTACATCCAACTATTTTTTTAATAAATAATTAGTTTTTTTATTTAAAATATAAAATTAGAATATTTAGAGAATTAGTATGATAAAATAATAATCATTTTTTAAATCATCACATTTAAATTATTTTAGGGTGAATTTATGATAATCTTCAAAAATACATTACTTTTCTATGAATAGTAAAAATAGATTTGGTTTTTCATAATCTTTCATGACTTCATAATTTTGTAATAATTATTTAATAATTAATTAACTTGAATCAAGGACCTAAAATATTTTATATTATTAATATTAATTATTTTAATGGATTTTAATCAATTTCTAAACCAATATATTACTTTCAAAAGTTTAAAATTGTAACTTTGATTTCAAAATCATTACCTTATGGAAACATTTATTTTCCATCCTAAAGGATGTAATATAAAAGGATGATCTATTTTCGTGGGTTAAATTAACTTAATATATGACCCAAGTTCCCAAACCCACCATTAATCGAATGGTTTTCCTTTTTTCACAGTCTGGATTTCCAAGGACTATATTTGGAAATTAAAAAAAATCTTCCACTTTGAAATAAATACCCATATATATTTAATTTCAGTCCCAATCCATACTCCACAAATTTCTAGTGGTATTTTCGCCCAAGGAGTCCCCCCCCCCTCCAAGGTTTCATCATTACCACAAGGTTCCATCCCAAAAAATTTAGGAGTAACTCTCAAAGGTAAAAGAATTATCATTCTTTTCTCTTTAATTCAATATCCCTTTTTATACATATTCTAAATTTTATGTTTACCCTATTTTATTACCCTTTTTTATCATACCCTTACAAAAAAATTATATTTTTCCAATGGGAATCCATTTTCCCCTCTCATTTTAACCATTTCTAAAATCTTGTTTTATAACCGTCACGATACTGGATTTACTTCTCACATTTCACTCACTACTTAAGAAATTCTATTTTATTTTCTTTTTATCATTACCCAAACCAATTTATTTCCAACATATATTCATCTATATGTAAAATTGATTTATTTTATTTGGGGATTAACATAAATTTAACCTTAAACCACTTTTTTGTGTTAAAAATGACATAATGATCATGTCTTTAAGCACTTTCGACCTTCCTTGATTTTGATAAGAAACATGTTCATTATTATACATGGGTTATTTATGAAATGGTTTATTATTATCTATGTGGATCACATTAATTAAGTTATATTAAGGTCATTCCATTATAGTTCTCTAATGAATTGCGTAAAGAATTAAATATCTATAGATGACATATTTTAAAATACCTTGATGAATAACCTAGGTAATTTTCATTTTTGACACCTTAGTGAAAAAATCGGTGATATGATTATGAATGTCTCATTTAAATGTTGTACATACATTTCTATGTAATGGTTAATGTTTTTTATTTATATTCAACATGGTCCACTTCTCATGAGATAATGATATTCATAATGTTCTTATTGATATTTTGTATGATCATATATAAATTGTTTCCCTTGATTACTCCCTTATTGGGCCTCATGATCACACCTTTCGTTTAATGTGTGACCTCATGATATGAGATGTAGAAAATTTAATTACAGTTAACCTAAAATGTATCCTTTTAAGTGGATAAGAATAAATTTTTATGTTTCCTTGATTTATTTAATTTATTTCCTTGAAACAAAACATTAAAATAAATTATATTTTGTACCATGTAATGAAATGGTTATGTAATAATAAGGTGGGATTCTATATATAATGTTATATTTTGTATAAATCTTTCTGAAGTAAAATCTGGTGATTGATTTAGATAATTTGTCTCAAGCCTGTATGTTTATCCAATTCAATGTGAACACCTAGAAATATATCATTCATGACATAGGGGTGGGGGTTCCAAACTCAATATAATAATATATGAAGAAAACCCACTCAATAAGTGCACAATTAAGAAAATAAGATTATTATACTCATATATTATGATTTTTAACTACAAAATTTGATTGATAACTAGAAGTAAATTTTCTTAAAGTAATAACTGCTTATTTTATTACTCAAAAAATGAAATTATGTTACATGGCTAAATCAATTGAATGTAAACAACGTTATTTGTGCAAATTTAAATGACAAATTTTATGTAAAAGTAACAAAAAATTTCAATTACATTATACAAAATATCGATATAGATATATATATATATATATATATATATATATATATATTCATGAAAATTAATAAATATTTAATGTAAGGGAAATAAAATTGAAATAGGTTATGTGTGATATATTCCAAAACGTATTTCATCAACTTTTTTTAAATATAATGTAAAACTCTATATAATCTAAAATGAGACATTTTATCACTATTGGATAAATGGAGCCATCTTCAATGGATGGAGTAATTTTCTACCAGTGTTATTCTATGACAAGATTTTACACTCCATGCATGATTTGTATCATCACACACATCATTTTTTGGTTATCATGAAGTTAGAAAATACTTTGTGGGTACAAATACATATATCATTTCAACAGTGGTACAACATATTAAATAACTGTAATAGTTTACTCAATTTGATGTTTATAGTAGATTATAATATATTTTAGTTCTTTATTATTTGAATAGATCGTAAAACATGAATAAATTGTTAATATATATATATCATGGAACTAGAGATTGTGAATATTTATAATCTTCCATAACTTTATATGATAAAAATTTCTTAAAAAATATGATGATAAAGAAAAAGAAAAATTAATAAACCAGACCTAAAAATATTTCATTATACCCTCCTAAACTAGAAATAAAAGAATTGGAATATATTTCAAAAACACAAACCCTACCAAGAATATACTAAATATGGGTTACAACAACAGGGATGTTTTACCATGATGCTTCAAGTAATATCAATAAGGTCCAAACCTATTATTCTATGTATGAATCACACATGAATCCCTAGAATGCAAACAATAATGAAAAATGTGTTCCTTATTATTCTAGATTCTAAGTCTAAATTGTAAATATTAAAAATATTGAGAATGGTTCAATAAATATGTGAATATTTATTTCCATAAAATTTTAATAGATATTATTTTTACGATTATTGGTTATATATAATGAAAATCCATAATTAAAATAACTGATTTTAAAGAATATCAGTTGGAGAATAAAGAGATTGAAGTATATATACTTGATAAAATAATGGGGGGCCTTACATGAGTATTTATTGAAGATGACCTAATAAACCAACTATTCCAGATCATAAATCTAAAAAATACCTATTGGTTAATTTTTATTGAAGATGAAATTGATGGAGATGATATAGTTGAATAATAAATTTAAAAGTCTATTTTGAATGTTGAAACTAAATATTTTCATGAAAATATGACTAAATATGCTTATAAAAAGTTAATATTGGTATTTCAATTTATATTAAAGAAGCAATTGAGTCTACAATGTCTATAGAAAATTATACTGAGTGAAATGATTAATGTTCATTAGGTGATAATTGGGAGGATAAATTAGTGGAGGAAACTAATAGAAAACTAAATAATAGATTAATGGAACAATTAAATCAGCTGATATATAAGTGTAAGATTGAATTTAAGAATATGATAATAAGGGTGATTAAAATAAATTCATAGTAGATTATGTTAGTTTTTAAAATATACAAGTTATAACTATAGAGATATAAAAAGTGGTAAAAGATAATTAAATTCCATCAACAACTATGGAAGAATAATATCAATATTATATTGAAAATATAACAAAACTTCTATGAAAATATTCTCTACATTGAATCATATATAAAAAACACAGACATAAAGGCTGGTTCGAATTATTTAAATGAAGAAATTATTAATTAGAAGGAAGAATTTGTTTCCAAATAAGACATTACTCAATATCATTAAATTTAAAACTAGTTCAACTAATTTTAAATGATAGAATTTATAAATTACAATATAATACAAAAAATTTATAAATTTCATGACTTCAAATAGGAATTTATTGATGAATCTATATATTTCAAGAAATGGGAACTGAATTATAAAAATTTTATATATATTCTGGAATGTATTCTATATTTTTTAAAATTATAGTATGATTTAAATAACAAACTTTATCAACATGAAAGTAATTTAAAATATGTTTGTGAAAATTTAAGAAAACTACAATATGTTGTAGTATAATTTTTTCCTAATTATATAGATGTTCATATAAAGGTTTTAAATAATTAAGGTATTAATAAATATATTTTTTGTAGCGATGATTTTTTACATCACTATCTTGATGTTTTCATAGAGTTTTTATGATTTATAAAACATACAAAAATATGTTAATGAGAAAGATTAAAAATCATCGAAGACATTAAAAATTATAATGAATGTGTTAAATGATTCCAAACTATTCTTTAAGAATATACAACTTTATCAAGATTGATATAGATTCTCAGACAGATGTGATTTGAGAAAAAAACTAAACTGTTCAAAAAGATGGTGGGAGATATATGAACATCTTTTATGATGATAGAGGAATGTAAGAATGTCAAGAAAAAAATTATGTATTTATTATTATCTATATATTTATTTAATATACTAAGAGAAATTGGGATAAAATAAATATGAAAATATCAGACAAATTGGAATACATAATTTAATAGTTTTATGCAAATTCTATTTATATTGATTATTTGAAGAAAATGTTAAAAATATTGTTACATCCTAAGGCTAGGATATGAGGTATTTACAGAGAAAAATAACGATGAAATCATTTAAATATTATACATATTTTAAAAGGATTGTATATGCTTAAATAATTATAGATACTTGATATCATTAGAAAAAATAACCTTCCCATTTCGAGAGCTCAATTACCCAACAAATTTGGGCCACTTAAATATTTTCAAGAGAGATCCATGTAAGATCCCAATTATGAATTGATAAGGGATGTGTCAATATCCAATTATCCTATATAAAACACCTTATAAAATGTTCCTATAATAAATCCAATTCTACATAAAGATTCCTTGGGACCCCTTAATCCTTCTAACACTGATAATAAAATGATTCCAAATGAGATGAATATTCAATCGAAAATATAGTATGGTTCACTAACAAATGAATAATATCTAAAAGTATTCATAATTCATACAAATAAAATTATGTTATTTGAGTTTTACGATAAAATCAGTGGTTGAGACTGTTGGTTTGCCTAAAAAATATTCAATTCATTTGATAATTCATCCTTATTATTCATTTCACTTAAAAATATTATAATAACAATAATAATAATAATGAGAAATATTATAATAAATAATGATGTGTAAAACCATTATGTTTAAGGAACCAAATATGAAAATAGGGAACTCTTTAAAATCCAGATTACCATTGATGGTTTTACTGAGTTAGGACTAATTGATTAACTTAAATTTGACCATAAGTAATAAAAATCATAAAACATAAAATATATTAATAAAACATGAATTGTATCACCATAAATAAAACATTGTTATAAAATAAAATGAATTTTAATTAAAAACCATGTATTATATTACATAGAAAAAATTAAATTATTATCATATGTATCTATAGTATCTATATATCACCTCAACAAATATAATAAAAAATTTATTTTAATTAAATGAAAATTAGTTAACTAAAATACCTGATGTGATATAACTATTTATTAGATGATTTCTTTGTTAAACCGTCAACCACAAGCATTGTAATAATAATATGTACATAAATTGAAACAGATAATGTGAATCTCATTATGCAGAATATCTTAGAATTATAGTAGATAATAGTCACAAGATAATAGTGTGTATGTATTGCTATGACAAAATCATGTTGAGAAATGAGCATAGCCATTAGTAAAGTGTAAAACTATGGGAAAAATTTAAAAGCACAATTTTAACATAATATAATATTTTTTTGGTTTTAGTGGAAAAAATGATTGGAATTAGTTACATTTTCACTGTATATATTTATTTTCTAAGAATATAATATCTGAATAATATATTTGCCTCTTCTTAAAATAATGATTAGATGTAGATAGATGAATTCATAAATATTTAAACTATAATTGAATCATTCGATTCCCCAACTCCATCATATCTAATTTTGTATTATTGCATAACATCATACTCAATTTCATAATTGAAATATAATACTAAAAATTATTATGAAAAAAATGATTAAAACTAGAGAATAACAAAAAATTAGACTCACCCTTGCATCATGAAATAATGTTTTCAGTGCATTACGAGAGGCCACTAATATTATATCTACAAAATTGAATTAGAAATAATTTGTAAAAAAAATTTATTATTTATCCAACAAAACATTCTCATTCAATTATATAGTATAATAATGGGTATTATAATTAGAATAAGAAAATTAATAAAATAAAAACAGACTATGCATAGTTGATAGTTGATTCCCAATGATGTGGGTGCATAAGTACATTCTCATTCAATTATATAGTATAATACTGGGTATTATAATTAGAATAAGAAAATTAATAAAATAAAAACAGACTATGCATAGTTGATAGTTGATTCCCAATGATGTGGGTGCATAAGTACATCAATGGTGAGCCACAAATAGTATTGATGAGGATGTGGCTCTAGAAACATTTTAAGGGACGGGAGATGGGGTGAAAATTGTCAGGAGATAGGTAGAATGAATAAATGATAGTACTAGTGTGAACTCATGACTATGAGTCAAAGATGAATGATTGTAGAGAGGGTTGTGATGGTGAGCGAGGAAGGTGGTGTCGATAGGGATGCTCGACGAGGAGGAAGCATTGTCTCAATGGGAGAGAGGTGTGAAGAGAATATTATCCACAGTGGATATGGTTAATCTACCCCAATTTATACACAATAATATATTTTAATATTATTAAAATATTCATATCACAAGTACAAATCAAATTATATAATTTTATTGAAAAAATAATTTTTATGTAATAAATAATTAATAAATTTATATTAAATTTTTTATAAATACTTTTTAGTTTTAGATATTTTGTCGAACTTTTTTTTATAAATGTTTTATTTTTATAAAGAAAACATAATAATTGTTTCATTTATTGGAAATAAAAAAATTTATATTAATATAAATTATGTACATATATAAATATTTTTAAAGGATTTTGTAGAATTAAATTATTAATATCAATAGTTATATTTTTTTTAAAAAAATGTTGGTTCGTAAAATTAATACTAATAAAAGTTAATATATATTGGATTTATTAATTTTCACAACAATATTTTCATCTTTTATTAAATTTATATTTGTACAAATCATTTTTCTGTTAGTGTATTCCTCTGACTATGATAGTTTTTACCATTATATAAGCGAACACATTTTTTTAAATATTTATATTCTTCATCTTTAATAGATAGTTGCATTTATAATTTTAAACCATTTTAATGATACCAATTAAACTTCCAAAATTAGTGTGATCTCATAGATAAAGGGAGGGATGAATTGCTGATCAATTAATATTATGAACTCTTTCTCATTTAACTCATACTCTCAAAATTTATAAGGTTCCCTATCTACCAAATATAATCTCACAAACTCACTTTTTTCAATAAATATATATTATTAGGAGAAAAGATTTATTATATGGTCTGGTACAAAGACCTACTCATTTCATTTTTGTTATACACCAACATTGATTATCCACTAACTTCAATAGGATTACAAAGGAACATGTACCAACTAGTTTTTCACCCAAGTAATCATTCCTCTAGTTCACTCAGTTTTTATCCATTTAATAAATTTTTTAAAATATAGAAGATGTATTAAATTTTTTTCATTTATACCAAATTTTCATATAATTTTATTATTTAGTTTATTTATATTAATAAAAAAATAACAGAATTATGAACATAAAAATTATTCACGTCGTTGTCACTAAAAAAATATTATGGGATCAATTAATTAAATTTAATAGTATATTACATAGATGTATTGATGTTTTATGTACATTTTTTAGTTAAAAATTTATTTAATTACATTAAAATAATTTTTAAATTAGGTGTTTATTTTTTTTGACAAAAATCCCTCAAGATAAATTTGTAGTGTTTTTGTTGGATTTGTTTTAACAAATCAGGTTTTCAAGCTCAGTTATCATGTTTCAAAGAGATTATTGAAATGTTATGTTGAGAAATATCCAATACAAATGAATAGATGCACTATAAGTGTTGCATAAAATTATGTATACAAGGTGGCTCAATTACTAAGTGTTTCCCAAATTTTTGTGGTCTATAATTTTAGGATGGCTCAATCTTGGTAAATTGATATGTTTTAGGATTCCTCATAAAAATTTGGAAAACACATA
Source organism: Viscum album (assembly GCA_963277665.1). NCBI lineage: Eukaryota > Viridiplantae > Streptophyta > Magnoliopsida > Santalales > Viscaceae > Viscum > Viscum album. Next base: position 536,904,644 of record OY728126.1, read on the forward strand.
AACATTTTGAACGTCTTTTGTTTCTAGAGGCTCAGTTCCATCAAATAAATTATTATTTTTCAAAGGAATGAAGGTTTATTAATTATAGTTATGTATGAAGGAAAGACATTATGTTACAAGATTTTAAGAAACATTGTAAATGGGATATTTCCCTGAATGTTTTGTAAAGAAAGGATGATTTATGAACAAAAATGGAGAGCTTCCCAAAAAAGATTTGGTGAGATTGAAATATAGGTGAAATGGTGGAAATATCTATAAATAGGTGTATACTGCCTCATTTGATCAATTAATCCTTTACTAAAATCGAAAGGCTATGAATTTATGAAGGTGATTCTCGAACGATTATTCGTGAATAAATAATTTCATATGATCATTTTTTATAGACAATGTAATTTTTTGATGTCTATATAAGATTTTATAAAACTATGAACATCATGAAATATGTAAGCATTGTGAAGGTTTACAGCATCAAAATAGATGTGAGCATCACGAAGGTGTAAGAATCACAATTGTAGTGAAATTCAAGAAAATGGTGAGAAACTTGATGTTATTGAGCTTCGTGAATGTTTTGGTTTCCATGAAATAATGATATTCATATTAATAATTGGGTAATTTCAGGAAGGTTGGAAATGTTAGGATGGTATGACTCTGAGTATGATATACTCTGTAATACCAATTGTATGATTGAAATAAGAATGGGATTCTCAGATTCAAGAGGAGGGGGGGTGAATTGTACCTTTTAAAATTCATTAACGGGATTTTTAGGATGGTTATGTATAACAAAGTTAAAAAAAGATAATTCACACAACCTTTATAAGTTCTATAGACATGCTAGATTCCAGAATAGTGATTCTGAAAGTGGAACTTAACAAAAGTTACAAAGATTATGATTCTTCCTTAATGAATATAGAATCTAACTAAATCAGAATACAAGTAAGGAAGTATATGAAAGTTATACTTTCCTTATCAATACAAAATGCAGTGGAAAAAAAAGTAGTAAAACAACAAGTAACAAAAAATAAACTCTTTTATCCCAAAGAGAAGGGTATCTAAAAACCTTGAATAAAGGTACCTTGATTTATAATTTCAAGAAAGTTTGTCTTACCCACACCTGGGTAAGCCGTCGATATGAAGATCTAAGTCTGCCTTGATATCCACGCAAGCCCTCAACTCTCAGGTAGTCGGCACCTCTGTCATCCTTAACAAGGAAGCCCTGAACTTCAAGGTTTTGGAACCTCTGTCTTCCTATCCCTGGAAGCCCTCAATTTTGATCACCAACAAGAAGAGTCACATGAATTAGGTCTGCCCAAGGCAAAGTTTGAACAAGAAGTTCAGGCTTTCTACACGAATCTTTGAGAGTTGATAAGAGCCTCTCTCTCTAGAAATCACTTCAACAGCTTGTATGCCCAAGTCAAAGATCTATCAATGTTTAGTTCAGTTGTGTGTCTAGCTCTTTCAAATGAGCTCCTATTTATAGGTGAATATCTAACGGTCAGCTCCCTCCTCCAATGGTCATATTTCTCCTTGAATTTCCGAGGGACTTGAACATGTGTCACTCAACCAACAATTAGTTAATATCTAAAAGAACGGCATCATATTGTAATGAAACAAGTGCAAGAATAAGTAAAACTGAAGTTCATAATGTAACCAAATAAAAGTTCAGAGTCTAACCAAAATGGAATTCGGAGTCTATAATATAGAGATATTCAGATTCAGTTTTTTAGGAATTCGGAACCTGAATTCTGTAGAAATTTAGAGTCTGAATTTCTAGGGAAATTATGAGTCTAGTTTCACTAGAATTTGGAATCTAAACTTACAGAGTTCAGAGTCGAAATAGTAGAAGTTTAGAGTCGAACTAGTACAAGTTCGGAGTTGATCACATAGAAGTTTGGAGTAGAACTCATAGAAGTTCAGAGGCGAACTAGTGAGAGTTCGGAGTCGAGCTCATAGAAGTTCGTAGTCGAACTCATAGAAGTTCAGAGTCAAACTCGTAAGAGTTCAGAGTTGAGCTCATAGTAGTTTGGAGTCTAACTCATAGAAGATCGGAAAGAAACTTTATGAGAGTTTGTATCTAGAATTCAGACTGGAGCTTTATGAGAGTTCTTATCTAGAATTCGGAGTGGAACTTTATGAGAGTTCGTATCCAAAATTCGGCGTGGATATTCATGAGATTTCGTACTCAAAATTTGGATTGAAACTTCATTAGAGTTTGTATCTAGAATTCGGATCCTAAACCAGAATGCTTCATATCTAACTATTATATGATTCCGAGGTTTTAGTCATGAATTTGATTTTTATACTTAAGAAAAATATTGATATGTATAAAGAAATATTGGTTATGGTAAATTCACTTAAATAAATATTCCATAGAGAAGTGAAATATAGATTTTCTTATGTATAAAGTGTTTGTGATTTTCAAAACAAGAAGGAATGAGAAAGTCATAAGTAAAACCTTATTGACTCAACAATCTTCCCCTTTTTGGAAAGCACAAAAAACCTTACGAAAAAGATATATAAGGACTTAGAAAATTTTCATTAGACTTTGAAATTAAAACTTATCTCCCGTTGTTCATGGATGATAGTTAATTCAACTAACTCCCCCTTAGGCTTTGGAACTCAAAGGATTGTATTCTAGAGTTCCGGAATGGATTTTTCATTATCATGGGAATGAAAAACATTGTAATAAAAAACTCCCCCTTACTTAAGGATAGTTCTTCACATAGAAATTTTTCCTTCTCCATTTTAAATTTTTCTTTCTCCCCTTTTGAGTAGTTCTTTTTCCTTCTCCCCCTTTGTGATTTTAAAAAATATTTTAAGGGAATGGAAAAGAAATATTGTACCTGAAACATTATTGAAAACATGTAAGGAAAACAAGCAACCATAGTTCTATTATGATTAGAAGAATTTTTACTAGTAAGATCAAATGCAACAAAATATCGTATTTGTCTATTTTTCCTCCTTTTCCTTAGGGATTAACTTCTTCAACAAGGTCTTCAACTTCTTCTAGTCTATCTGGTCCTCCTAAACATGCTTCTCCAATGCTTTTATCCTTTCATCTTGAGCATTCACGACTTCTTCCTGAGCCTTCATGGACTCTTACTACATCTTCAATAACTCATCTTTCTTTACAATATTTTCTTAGAGCTCAATCTGGAGAGCACTATCCCTTTTAAAATTTTAAGCAAGAGAGTTAACCTTCCCATTCAATTCCTTCACTTGTTGATTCCTAGAATTTTCCTCAAGAGTCAGCTTATCCTGAAGATTCTTAATCTCGGAATCCTTAGTGTCAAAAGCATCTTTAAAATCATTCTGAAAATGATCAAACTATGCCATGTATTCATCAACTTTCTTTAACCAAAGAGTGATTTTGCTGCATGATTTCCTCTGTACATCATAATTGATAGGAAAATTTCTATGATCTACTTCAATATTTACACAATTATCTATCAACATAGATAAGGATTCTAATTTCTGATTCAGACTGTCTTCCATCATCTCGAATCTGGAGTCTATAGTGGGAATGATCAGAATGGTGTCCACCAAATTTTTAAAAGATTCAACAACAAAGTCATGACCCAATGCTCATGACTCCGAATCAGACACTTTGATTGGGGATTGTTCTTCTTCAATTTACACCAACTTCTTTATAGAAGAAACACCAACATCTTTCTTTCTAATGATATCTTTTTTTGGGGTGTCCATGAGCACTTTCTTCCCCTTATCATCTTTCAGAACTGCCTTATCAAGAGATTCTTCCTTGCATTTAGATATTTGAACAATCTTGACTTTATCTGGTTTCTCCTTTTCTGCTCCTTCTTCAAGAAAGTTCTTCCCATAGCTTACTTCTTCAGATGATTCAATCTCTTTTTATTCTTCCTCTACATTATCATTCTTACCATATTTGTCATCCCCCTTTCTTAGAGTGACTATCTATGAGGACTGGGACTTTTCTTTAAAATCCTCTACTTATTTAATCAAGTCATTAAGATCATCACTTCCTTCTTTCACTTCTTCTTCTTCTCCAATTTCTTCAAAAAATTCTTCCTCTACTTCTTCACCTGCTCGTTTCTCTACTTCTTCAACAACTTGTTTCCCTTTAGAATTTTCTGGAGTGAAGTAGTTCATTTCAGGGGTCCCTAGTAATGGCTCTACAAGGATGGTTTCCAGAACGGGAATATTCTCAGAGGCTAATTCTGTGGCTTTCAATAGATATTGAACAACTTCAGCTACAAACATCTTTATATTCATCTTCTTCTCCTTTTCTACCTTCTCAAGGTATTCAGCCGTCCCGTCCCTTAAGGATTTAGCTTCAGCCGGGTCCAGTCCGAACATAGGGTCTACTTATTTCCTTTTCTCCTTATCTTCAATCTATTTAGCATCCACCTCATCTGGATATTCTTTTTTTCATTGTCTTGGGAGGTTCAGATTGGGTTTCCTTGGATTTAGGAGTCTTGTCTTCAGCAACCACTTATTTCAATTTCCTCTTCTTAGAATCCCTCTTCACTAGCTCAACCTTCTCTACATTTTTTGGAGCAACTTCTACCTATTCTTCTGGCAGATCGTAAAACTCACATGATTATTTTGAAAAACTAGCTCTCATACCTTTTAAGGTTTCATCACATATTAGCATCACCTTACAAATTATCGGCTTTGGGGTGCAAGAAACCTTAAATAAATCAAGACAATGAATAATAACTTTGGATATAAGAGAATGATACATAATGATTTGAGCCTTTAAAGATCCAATCTAAATATTCTGAACTGTAATAAGAACATGCCTCATTAGATTTATATTACTTAGATTTACCAAAAAATATAAGATATAGATATCACTTTTCTCTAGGTTATCCTTATCTCCTCTCCTCGGAACGAAAAACCCTCGAACCCACAACTGGAGAATCCGGTTGTTGGTAGAAAGATGAGCAATCATTGTTGATTTATCATCTTTAAGCCCAATGAATTTCATTTCCTTTACTTTTCTTAAACATCCTTGCACATCCGGTAGCTTATGTGAACAAAATTCTACTTCACCATCACTGATAAGCCTACCATGTTTGTGGCCTTGGTGTATGAATGCTTGTATGTATTCCCATAAGACTTGAAAGAAAATTTTTCTGTGCCATCTTTTTCATAGAAGGAAACATACTCATAACATTCAACCATCAAATCCATATAAACAACATCCTGACCCCTGGTTTCGATACATAGAAATCTTCCCAACTATTGAGTTTGATATTATTTGAAATTAGAGAATCATAATAACTGAAGAAATCCGGATGAACTAACATTTCCCTGTATACTAACCATTTTTAGATTGGTTTCATTGAAGATATATCATGGGATGTGGCTTCTACAGACATTCAGAATAGAAGAGCACTACAAGATTCGAAATAGGATTTAAGAGCAGAGGCAGGGATTCAGCACACTAGAGCTTGAAAACGATATGGGACAACTATTGGGGTCCCCTTTATATAGGCGATGGAGATGGCCATTGAACATCCAAAACCAATTTAATGGTTGAGAATTTCTCTGATCTGATTTGATGGTTGAAATCATACCCGCAAGGAAATCTTGAATCTGATCTTTTGAGGTTTTAAAAACATTCAGATTGAAGATGAAAAAAATCCGAGAAATTTTATAAGAAAAAGAAACCACCATCAACTAAAAATGACTACGAAAACTTAATTAAGGAAATCATACATTTCGGATTCTCTAAGAAGCTTATTCATAATTGGTAATATTTTCCTTGAAGAATATTTGAGTACAAATAAACCTCTATGATAAACTTTAGTAGGAAAATTTTTCATTAAGAAAAACCTGATTATGGAAAAAACCCATTACAAAAATGCTCATAACGAAAATTCTCATTACAAAATATTTCCATTATGAAAACTTAATTATGAATATTTCTAGTATGAAAACCTCATTACGAAAATTTACAGTACGAAGAATTCATTACGAAAATTCTAAGTTCCAAAAATTTCCTTTACAAAAATTCTCAGTACGAAAATTACATTACGAATATTCTCAGTATGAAAATTTCATCATGAAAATTCTCAGTACTAAAACATCATTATGAAAATTTTCAGTTGTAGAAACTTCATTACGAATATTTCGATTCCAAAAAATTTTGAATGGATCATAACAAAAAATTACGAATGACAGATTATTAAAATTTTGGAAAGACAAATTATGAAAAATATTGAAAGAATCATTACGAATGATTTTGATAGACTCACAATCAAATTTACTCCTTCTATGAAAAAGAGTTTATTACTGTAAGGATCATGGTTCAACAAGAAGTTAATGAAGAAAGATTACCTCATAGTTATCATTCATAACATCTGATTAATGTATTCAAATCTATCAGAGGGTAAGATTTTGTGAAAATGTCAGCAAGTTGATCTTCTATCCCAATAAATTGAAGAATGATATCTCTTTTTAGTGTGTGATCCCTAAGAATGTTATGTCTAATATCTATGTGCTTTGCATGGGAGTGATGTGCAGGGTTTTTACTAAGGGAAATGGCACATGTGTTATCACACAAAATTTGAGTCTTAGTAAAACTGAAGACATAATCTGTGAGTGTGTGTTGCATCCACAACACATGAGCACAACAACTTTAGCTGCTACATATTCAGCTTCAAAAGTGGAAAGTTCTACAGAATGTTGCTTCTTGCAATACCATGAAATTAATGAATCTCATGAGAAATGACTTGTTCCGGATTTACTATTTATATCCATTCTACATCCACCAAAGTCAACATCTAAAAATATTTTTAAAAAAAATCATTTCCAGAGGTATAAAATAGTCTTAGATCCATGGTTCCCTTTAAGTAGTGAAATATTCTTTTCACTGCTTTTAAATGAGATTCCTTAGGATTGGATTGATATTTTGTACATAAGAATACTGAAAACATCAAGTCTGGTCGACTAGCTATCATGTAAAGTAGACTTCCTATCATACCTCTAAAAGATGATTGACCTACTGGTTTCCCAACTTCATCATGATCAAGTCTGTTTGAGGTACAGATAGGAGTACTTATACTCTTAGTTTTGTAATACCCATACTTTTTGAGAATATATTTAATATACTTATGTTGATATATGTAGATACCTTTTGGTTTTTGAGAAATTTGGAAACCAATAAAAAATGTTAACTCACCCATCATACTCATTTAAATCTCAGATTTCATTAGATCTACAAAGGAATCAGTGAAAGATTGATGAGTTGAACTAAATATAATTTCATCAACATAAAATTGAACAATAAAAACATTTTTATTATCTTTCATTATAAAAAGGGTTCGATATGCATTTCCCTTAACATAGTTATTTTGATGAAAAAATCATATAAGTCTATCATACCAATCTCGTGGGGCTTATTTAAGGCCATACAATGCTTTGGTTAGTCTAAAAACATGATTAGGATGTTTCGTATCTTCTAATACAGGAGGTTGTTCAACAAAAACTTCCTCTTAAACATAACCATTAAGGAAACCACATTTCACATCCATTTGAAAAAGCTTAAAATTGAAGAATTCTGCAATGGCAAGTAGAATATGAATAGATTCAAGTCTAGATATTGAAGAATAGGTTTCTTCAAAGTCTATTCATTCTTATTGATTATATCCTTTAGCAACCAATATAGATTTATTTATTATGATGATTCCATTCAAATCACACTTATTTATGAAGACACATTTTACTCCAAGAACAGAAGTTTCCTTAGGTCTTTCAACCGAGGTCCAGACATTATTTCTTTCAAATTAATTTAGTTCATCTTGTATTGATTTAATCCAATCATCATTACCTAAAGAATCTTCAGTGATTTTTGGTTCCAATTGGGAAAGGAATGCTAGATGCTCTACTTCATTTCTTAAGGAACTTCTAGTTCTTATAGATTGATTCATATCATCAATGATACTATCACTAGGATGATTCTTATTAAACGACTGGTTTGGGTTTTATAAAAACTGTTCATCAACATTGGAGAGGAAATATTCTGGGGTAAATGTTTCAGAAGCATCTTCTTGTAAATTTTCCTTATCAAAAAGATTTTCTATCAAAGGTTGATAATCATTTTTTGAAAACACGTCCAGAGATTTAGGTTGGGGTTGTTTGAAAACAAAAGGATTAGTTTCATAAAATTTAACATGTACTGTCTCTTCAATAGTGCAAGTATTTTTGTTGAAAACTCTATAAGCCTTAGAAGTTGTGGAGTAGCCTAAGAAAATTCCTTCATCAGATTTTGAAGCAAATTTATGTAAGTTATCTTTAGTATTCAGGATGAATACTTTGCAACCAAAAACATTAAAGTAGGAAAGTCTAGGTTTTCTACCATTCTATAACTCATAAGGAGTATTATTAGGAAAAGTTCTAATCAAAACTCGATTTATTGTAAAACAAAATGTACTTATAGCTCCAGCCTAAAAATGTTTGGAAACCGAATACTCACTCAACATGGTTCTAGTTGTCTGTTGAAAAATTATTTTTCTTCCTTCAACAACACCATTTTGTTGAGGTTTTCTTGGTGCTGAAAAGTTGTGAGTAATACCTTTTCTACTACAAAAAAGTTTCAAAATAATAATTTTAAAATTCTCCTACATGATCATTATGAATAGCTTTAAATGGATGGTTTTTCTCATTTTTAACTTGGGCTCTAAAACTTTTGAAGTAAGAAAAAGCTTCAGACTTCTTTGCTAGAAAATAGACCCATGTAAATCTAGTGTAATAATCAACCAAACCAAATACATAGTACTTTCCCCCAATGCTACCAGTTTTTGTAGGACCAAAAAGATCCATGTGCATTGACAATAGTGCATTAGTTGTTGAGACTTCACCGATTGATTTAAAACATGATTTATGTTGCTTTCCATATTGACATGGTTCACAATATTTTGAAGAATCAAATCTATGTTCCGATAGATCTTTAACTAAACCATTCATAGAAAGTTTACATAAGTTTCTGAGGTTACAGTGACCTAACCTTCTATTCCCAACCATAAGTGATCTTCAATTTCAGTAAGGCAATGTAATTTTTGACTCCTAAGATCTTCTAGGTTCAAAGTGTATACATTCTCTTGACTATGGGTAGAAAGAATAAATTCTTCCTTGTAATTCTGTACTAAGCACTTATCATTCCTAAAATTAAAAAGGTATCCTTCACCACATAATTTAATTATGCTGATGAGGTTGTGCTTAAGACCTTTAACAAACAAAACATTTTAAATCAATGTTTTTCTAAGAAGAACAATGTTACCAATACCAATAATTTATTTCTAAGCATATCTATGAAAGTTACTTTTCCTCCTTTCATCTTGATAATCTTTTCAAAATAGCTTTTGTTACCAGTCATAATCCGAGAACATCCACTATCCATATACCATGTATTGTTGTTGGTACATTCCCTATTTCTCCGAAAATAAAAGACATGTTAGGTTTTCGAAAACTAGACATGTTTGGATCTCAAACTTTTAGACAAATAAAATTTTGGGTATCCACATTTGTTTAGAAAAATATTCTTTATGAAACCAAAGATATTGAACTCTATTCAAGGAATAGTTTTTCCTCCAATTCCCATCACTTTGACACTTAGTGAAAAAAGGGGCTCTAGAAATAATAAAATAGTTGTTTTTGAAAACTGATTATTGGTGAGTTTAACCTACTCCAGTAGTGTTTCCATGAGGTTTAATTTGAGAATAAATCTTATCAAAATTTTCCTTCCCATAAATAAATTTTGAAAGAAGCTTCTTAAGAGAAAATATTTCATATTTTAGTCTAGTGAACAAATTCTTATCCTCAGGAACCATTTCCTTAGAGTTAGATTTTTCCTCAAAAACATTTATCTTTGGAATAGAAATCTTAATATCTTTAGAAAGTTATTCATTATTAGAATTTTCTTTCTCAAGGTATTTAGAATGTTTTTCTAATGACTCTTCTTTATCTCTAAAATTTTCAGTAAGATTTGAAATCTCTTTTGTACGAATTTATTCCCTAGTATTTTCTTTGTCAAATTTCACAGAAATTTTACTATTTGTTGCTTCATGTAACTTGGAAAAGCTAGATACTTCTTCATATGAAGCTTCTTAATTTTTTGAACATGAAGTATTTTCATTAGAAGTACTATTTTCAGAATATTAATTCTTATCAAGAGATAAATTTGTTAAAGCCTCTGTAGAGCTTACCTTAGCCATAAGACAAGTATGTGAAAAGGAAGTAATAGAAATGAGTAGCATATTCTTTTGAGCTGATGAATCATATTCAGAAGATTCTATTTCTGAAGAGTCTCCACAGCTAACACTCCAAGTAGTATTAGCTTTCAAGTCTTTCTTAGCTTTAGCTTTGTAAAACATATTCTTGTTACTTTCACAATGCCTCTCTTTTCATTCATTATTTTTGAGTAATGGAAAATCTGGTCTTATATGTCCACTTATTTTTCATTCATAGCATATGTCCTCAGAATCTTTATTATCTTTCCTTTCTTTCTTCTTATACTTGGATTGGTTATTTCATTGACAAGATATCATGTACATTCTTCGAGAAATAATATCTAACTCATTTTCTGAGACATCAATCTCACTAGATTCTATTTGGACAACAACCTTCATAGACTTGGATCTAGTAAATCTCTCAAGAGGCTTAGATTTAATGTGATCTGAAGTAGAATTAAAAGAAACACTACCATTCCCATTTTATTCTTTATGTTGTCCACATCTCTCTTAAGTCTCATCTCATGTTGAATAAGAGTCCCAAATAGTTCATCAAGAGAAATTTGAGTGAACTTCCAGTTTTCATCATTAGCAGTTCTCTTCGATTCCCACTCATTCGGCATGATATCTATGATATTGTCAACAAGGGATTCATCATCTTGACCTTTCTCTGCCATATATTGTAAGCTATTTAAGATAGTCATTAATCTCTATTGCACCTTACAAATTGGTTCTCCATAAGGAAAATTGAAACCATGATACCCAGCTCTCAACATAGCTCTTCTAGTCTCTATGACTTTGGATGTACCAAAATGTGTAACATCAAGTTTCTTTCATATACAGTTAGCTGTTTCACAATAAGAAATTTGGCTATATATGATCCTATTCTTTGAACATAGTAAAGTATTTTGTACCTTATATTTGAGTTGTTAATCATACTTTTCTTGATTAGTAAAAGCACTAACATCTTTATGAGGAATCTTGTATCCTCCTGTAAGAATAAAAAAGATATCTACCCATGTATTGATAGTGAAAGTATTCATACAATCTCTCCAATATTCATAATAATTACCATAAAAAATAGGTGGCCTGGTATGATTTAAGTTGGAGATAGAACCAACATTTAAACCTCCCATCCTTAAGAAAAACGTTGGCACACAAAATTTTTAGAAGTAAAAGTTTGTAAATAAAAAATTATATGAAAAAAAAATTAACTCTATGAAAAAAGTGAATCTGAACTATGATTCTGAAAAATATGAATCCGAAAAATATGAATCCAAAAAATTTCTTCTGGTTCTAATCGTGAGATTAATTCAGATGGAACTAATTCAATGTTACCAAGTGTTAGATTGGTAAAGGGTATGAGTTCACCTCCTTTGATACCAATTTTTAGGATGGTATGACTCTGAGTATGATATACTATGTAATACCAAATGTAGGATCGAAATAAGAATGATATTTTCATATACAGGAGGGGGGGGGAGAATTGTACCTTTTAAAATTCCTTAAAGGAATTTTTAGGATCGTTATGATTAACAAAGTTAAACAAGATAGTTTACACTACATATATAAGTTCTAAAGACATGCTAGATTCCAGAATAGTGACTCCGAAAATGGAACTTAACAAAATTATCAAATATTAAGATTATACCTTAAAGCGTATTGAATCTAACTAAATCTGAGTAGAAGTAAGGAAGTATAAGAATATTATACTTTCCTTAGCAAAACAAAATGCAGCGAAAAAACAAGTAGTAAAACTAAAACTAACAAACAATAAGTCTTTTAACACAAAGAGAAAGGTATCCAACAACCTTGGATAAAGGTCCCTTGATTTACACTTTCAAGCAAGTTTGTCTTACCCACACCCGGGTGAGCCCTCGATATTAAGATCATAGTATATCTTGAATCCCCACAATCCCTCAACTATCAGGTAGTAGGCACCTATGTCTTCCTCAGAAAGGAAGCTCTCAACTTCAAGGTGTTGGAACCTATGTCTTCCTATCCCCTGAAGGTCTCGATTGTAATCACCAACAATCGGAGTCGCACGAAGAAAGTATGCACAAGGAAAAGCTTGAAAAAACAGTTCAAAATTTCTACACGATGCTTTGAGATTTGAAAAGAGCCACTCTCTGTAGAAATAACTTCAACATCATGTATGTACAAGTCAATGATCTGTCAAATTTCAGTTCATTTGTGTGTCGAGCTCGTTCAATTGAGCTTATATTTATAGGTGAAACTCCAACAGTCGACTCCCTCCTCCAACAATCATATTTCTCCTTGAATTTTGGAGGGACCTGTACACGTTTCACTCAACCAACGGTTTGTTAATAACTGAAATAACAACATCATTTTTTAATGAAACAAGTGTATGTATAAGTAAAACTCAAGTTCAGAATGTATGCTAATAAAAGTTCTGAGTCTAACAAAACTGTAATTCATAGTCTATAAGAAAGAGATATTTGGATTCTGTTTTTTCAGAATTCAGAACCTGAATTCTGTAGAAAAACATAGTCTAAATTTCTAAGGAAATTTGAAATCTGGTTTCACTAGAATTCAGAATCTGAATATACAGAGGTTGGAGTTGAACTAGTAGAAGTTCAGAGTCAAACTAGTAAGGGTTCATAGTCGAGTTCATAGAAGTTAGAAGTCAAACTAGTATGAGTTCGAAGTCAAGCTCATAGAAGTTTAGAGTCGAACTCATAGAAGTTCAGAATAAAACAAGTAAGAGTTTGGAGTCGAGGTCATAGATGTTCAGAGTCGAACTCATAGAAGTTCGGAGTGGATGTTTATGAGAGTTTGCATCCAGAATTCAGAGTGGAACTTTATGAGAGTTCATATCCAGAATTCGGAGTGGAACATAATGAGAGTTCCTATCCAGAATTTGGAGTGGATCTTCATGAGATTTCATACTCGAAATTCGGAATAGAACTTCATTAGAGTTCATATCAAGAATTCGGATCCTAAAATAGAATGCTTCATATCTATGTATTATATGATTCAAAGGTTTTAGGTTTGAATCTGATTTTTATACATAAGAGAAATATTGATATGTATAAGGAAGTCTAGGTTAGTGTAAATTTCCGTAAGGAAGGAAATTTTCGTTAGAGAAGTAAAATATAGATTTTCTTAAGTATAAGGTGATTGTGATTTTCAAAACAAGAAGGAATGGAAAATTCATAAGGAAAACCTTATTGACTCAACAGGAAAGGGGGTTTTTTAAAAAGTAAATATCATGTGAAGAAGAAGTGATTTCATGGTAATTTTTTGGTATGTTTGTATTCATAAAGTGGATGAAATTAGAATATAATGATATACCAAATATGGTGTAAATCATATACATTCAATTGATCACAAGAAGAATCATTTAAGGGGGAATTATTTTCAATTTAGTTAAGATAGTAGTGATATTTCAAATTGTGATTAGTTTGAAACCCTGAGTAATAGTGAGTCTTCTTTGAGATTTATAACAGTAGTGTGCTTTAGTAGATTTAGTATGTAAGCAAACTACATTTTTATACACCTTGGATGTATCCTAGTGCGGGTGAAACAAGTAAAAAGAATTTCTCAGAAAAAATTTCTTTTTTTATACATTACTATGGGAAAGGGAGTTAAGAGTGTTTTTTAATGAAAAAAAGATATAAAGGAGGCAGTTGTTTTAATCTTTCATGAACTAACTCACCCACATCCCCCTATTAGGGTATTTTACGTAATTTGACTAACATTTGATATTATATTTTCTATAACAGCATATAAATTCCATTTTAGACTTTAGGATACATTTATTAATTAAATTTTGAATATGGTTATTTATGAGAATACAATTTAAACTTGTATACTTCTAAGAAATATATTTCGTAATATTTTATTATTTAATAATCAAATTTGACACATTAAAGTTAATTTTCAATCTCGTAAGTATAATATCCTTATTATATTTACTTTTACATATGAGCAGTATGTCCTCATGTAATAAATTATATCATAACACAAAACCTTCAATGTGTATGATTAATATTCTCTTGGAAGATTTTTTCAAAAATCATCTTTCATTCTTAATTTATTTTGAATTGAATTGTCATATTAAAATAATATAAGATAAGATTCAACATAAAGTATTTTATGTAATAACCAAATATGTTATTCTACAATAAATTTACAATTTTGAAACCCCTATAATCCATGAAAAAGTCATTTTCTATTGATTAATAATATTATTTATCCATAAAATATTAATAAAACTATCACTCAATTTTTAACATTTATTTCTTAAATTGAGTATTAGCATGTTGTTATTTCATTTAAAAACTAATTTAATTTAGTAAGATGATTGATTAAAAATAAGGTAGGGGTTAACATCAGTGAGTTGGTAATTATATGAAATTTTTCATTTTTTATATCATTTTTTCTATTACTTATTATCTCTTGGATTGTTTTGTTCTCTATTTTACAAATATTTTTAGTTATGAAATGTTTCCCAGTGACATAATATCTTCTGGTTTGTTTGAATTTACTTTGTATAAGATTAATGTCTTGGAAGAAAAATTAATAAATCTGCTACTAATCAACACTAATATAACTAGTGATAAAAATAATGAGAAGTATTGAAAATATGTTAAAAATTTTCCTAAAATATCTAAAAATATTATTTTTCATTAAAAATAATATATTACAAAGTTAATAATTTTAAAAATAATATTAATTTATTCTATTTAAGCTAATATATATTGATTAAATTACTATATATATCCATTGGATTCTTATTTTCCTTTATTTTTCTTTATTTACTTATTTAATTATTTTGTATTTTCTTTTTTATTTACGAATTTTTTTCTTTTATTTAATAATTGTGTTTTATAAGACACATTTTCATCCAAAATATATATTTTATATTCATCTCATTCCTCACCAAATCCGTATAGAGAAAAATTAAAATTAACTCTTAAGGGTGTAATTAGTTATAAGTAACAAATATTGTAATGTCAATGAATAACTATGGTATGTTAAACCTAAATATTTAATGACAGAATACCTTGTAATTTTTTTAAAATTTATATAATTTTTAATAGTATAGTATAATATCTTGGATATTGTGCTTGATAATAGAATTTAAAATAAATAAGGGTATTAAAAACACAATATAAATATATAAATAGATAAGGACTTGGGAATATAACTTTTTAAAAGCGTGAATTTTGGAATAAATTTTTTATGATTTAGTGAATTAAGTGGAAATTAAATAATATTTAGGTGTTATAATTTAGTTAATTTTTAATCCTTTTATTTATCAGGACATCCACATCATGAAGTGTAGAAGAGTTAATAGTTTACTTTTATTAGATATTCTTATTTTATATTCATATTAATTTGAATATTTTATGTTTTATATTGAGTTATTTATTTACTAAATAATTTTTTGACATGATTTTATGTTATAGTGTTTTTAGTAATTTTTGATGATTTTATAAATTTTATTTTTTAAGTTTTAAATATAAATAATAGATTGAATTTTAAATTTTTGATTTATTTTTCTAATTATTTATATTTTAAATTTATTATTAATTATGTTTTGAGTTATATTTAGATTTTTTTGTTTAAATTTATTTTCCTCTTGTAAACTTTCAAGATTTTCTTGACACAAATAATAATTTTATTCCTCAATTTATAATTTTTTTCAAAATCATTAGTAAATATTTGGGTTGAAAATGAATGTATAAGGTAGAATTTATAATATTAATCAACATAATGATGTGGTTAATCTACAAAACAAATAATTCTATTCTATATATAACAATAATGTTTTTTAAATCAATACATGTTTTCACAATATTACTCTAGTTATTTGATATTTATTTCTACTAAAAGTATATAATAAAATCACCTGATATAATATTATATCATTTTATTTAATCACATAATAATTTTAATTTTAATTTCAACATGGATTAGTTAATAAATTCAATAAATCATTAAATGGTTTATAAAAATAGAGTATAAAAAACAATATATTTCATTATTTCAATGTAAACAAATAGTGTACCACAAATTAAATTAAATAAAACATTGTTACTCAATATTATTTCAAGACATTGTAGAAAAAATTATTAATAATTTAACAAATAAATTTATAGATATAGTAAATAAAAAAGTGAGATAATATATATATGTTATCAGGATTTGTTTTTTGACAAGGCACTGACACAATAATAATGAGACATGATTGGAATAGGATAAAGGATTGTGTGTGTTGTCTTGAATGGAAACTGGAGAGCTTGATCATTTTTACATCAATGTGAAGATACCAAAACATGATACTGTGTACTTTTACATGGTATATATTAGATTTCTTAATTATGGAATAGTTATTTTGTACCTTGGGATAATTATTTAGTTTGTTCTCTTTGAGCCCACATAATAGATTAATGTAGATTAATTGAGACCCAAAACTAATTTTCTAATTACATTTCATTTTTTTATAATAATATAGTGCATAGTATAGGTTTAATGTATATTTTTTCTTATTTTATAGTATAATTATAATCCTTATTTTCTTTTCTGACATATATATAATAATATCAATTTCATGCTTTCAACGGTGTAGTTTAATATCATTAGATTAACTGTAAGATTTATTATTTGTATTTAAATTCTTATTTAGATAATGTTGTGTTTTGGAAAAAGATTCATGTTTTAATTTTGAAACCAAATGTAAATTCTTGTTAATTATAAATCACCATGTCCCAAATGTTTTTTTACTTTATTATCATGGGTTTTGTTTTAGATACATAGGAAAATTGATTTTGGATTATATATCATTAGAAGATATTATTTAAAAAATTTCTAATATGCTTTCAATAATTAGTATTGGAGATTAATAATGAAATATTATATATTTTTTAGTTTTATCAGTGTTTTGTTAAATAAAAAAGTGTTAAAACCTAATTATATTTATATTCATAAACCGAACCTTTTTTATAGTTTATATTTCAATTATTTTTTAAATAATTAAATTTTCATTCCTTGAATTGTTTCCCGCAAACCACTAAATAAAAAATTAGTAAAATTTATTAAATGCATCATCCTAGTGGGAATCACTAGAGATAATGATATTATTATAATAACAAGGTCATGATATTAATTTTTTCTGAAAATAAATAATATAAAAAACACTAGTTACATAGATTCTTACTATAATAATATAATAATTTTTATATATTTTCAATTATGATATATTATAAAAATTGGATCCATGGGGTAATATATTCACTGAAAGAGTCTATTAATGTATAAATTTTTTAAATAAGTAATCACTTTCATCATATATTATATAAGTAACAAAATTTGGAATCAGAAAGATATAAGGAAACCAAATCATGAACCACATTTCATATCAATATTGTTGGCCCATTAGTTTTTAGGATACTCTCTCGGGTTTTAATAATCCCAAATCATGTCAAATTATTATTGATAATATTATTAATCATATTAAATATGGTTAAATTATAGTTTTCCATAATCGGGCATAGAATTAATGCATTCTAACAGTATTTGGGTTGACAAACAGTTCAAAATGGAATGTGTTCTAAGTCTATGAAGCTGACACCAACAGAATAATTGAGTCACCATTGAAACAAGTCACCATTATATCATATATCTGACTAACATGAGGAAGGACTCACTATTGAAATGAGTCACCGTTAGATCAACTGTCTCACAAACAGTAAGAAGGGCTCACCTTTTAAATAAGTCCCTGATGCACCACCTACTGATTGACTTTTTTAATCTTCATTTATTAATATTTTTTCTAATGGCCGTATTTGTGTCATTTAATGATACTAACCTATTTTATATTATTTTTTAAGACTTTTAACAGATAGTAGGAGGTACTATTAACCAATTCATGTGGAAAGAAATTGCTCTTTTAGGGCCCTCAAAAATAAGATCCAATTTTAAGAGATAGATGATATACAGATGAGTGGTGTGGTGCGTGATTGTATGCAAGAGTGACACATAATAAAGAATATCTAAAGCACTCATGAAACCATTAAAAATTCAAGATGAAAAAGAACACACAATTTAATCTCAACCAAGCAGAACATCTAATTGAAAACTACTTCATCAAATCAAATAAGGAGAATAATATAACTGTAGAACTATACTTGTACCGGGAATCTATAATTAAACACTTGGTTTTTTGTAAACATCCAGAAGAGGAATAATAATTCATGTCAACTACATTTCAAGAGTAAGGAACTACATCTCAAGACATGCATAGCCTTTTAAATCCTTTCTCATATTTGTTTTCTCTGTTGTGTTCATTTTTTTCATACTTTAAAGTAGTGTCTGTATCTATCTGTTAATCACATGTTGTATCCTATATCAAACTAAATGATACAAGATATACATATATCATCCCTTCATACACATGTTACTCCCATGGATTAATTTATAAGAGGTCATTGTGTGACCTGGTTGTTTGTGGCAACAACGAACTATGGTTGCGGTTTTGTGACCATGATAGCCTGTGTACTATTGTGATCCTCGGTCCAGGGTGTGGATCAAAATTTTTATTTATTTAAAATACCTAGTGGTAGGTGATCCCCAAGTGTAAAGGATTAATTCTATGGTTCAGTTTAAACCTATTGATTCATTTCCATTGTGTTTTAACTTTCAGTTTTACTCTATTTTATTACATATTTCATAAAACTAAATTGAACTCTGATAGTCATTCTTAGCAAGTGTTTATAACTATATTGTCTTATTATACTAGTTTAAAAAGTTCTATTAAATATCAAATTGATACAACTGATAACTTATCAATATTTTGAGAAATTAATCAAACATTCAAGCTCTTATAAATTCACTAATAGAAATCTGGTCAATTTACTTTTAAATTTAAGGGGACATTCAAATTAAACTATTTACCAAAAAAATTAGGAACTCAATCCCCCCCCCTCTTGAGTGTCCACCTCTAACCAACATTTGGTATCAAAGTTTTTGAGTGTTCTGCTTTCCATGATTTTTCAAACTTTATCAACTTTGATTTTAGTGGTATTTCAAAGATCATAAAATTTATGTTAATACTATATATTTATCTCTTTAAAATATTTTTATAAAATTTTATTATGAACAATAGGCTCGAATATGTAGCTACCAATAGACCATTATTCTTTAATGGAAAACATTATGATCAACCGATAATTAAAAAAAATCACTTAGAAAGTATGGGTTTAGAAAGTTTCTCTTCAATTTTAGATGAATGTATGATTCTTTATACTGATAGGGATACTTTGGATGACCCAACATAGATTTTTTATAAAAATAATTACAATTCCAGAAATTCCATATACTGTTCATTAGAATATGAAGAATCCAACAGAATTTTATCATGTAAAACAACCAATGAAATTTGTGATACTTTGTATATTTCACATGAAGGAACTTCTAGTGTTAAATAAATGAGGATTAATACATAAAATATTAAATATGATAACATTATAAATAATCATGATGAACCTATTTCTGACATTTATCTTCAGTTTAATGAAATAGTGAACAATATGATCTGTATGGGAAGAGATGTTACTAGCAAAGAAAAAATTATAAGTATTCTCATATACTTACCTGATAGATGGAGAGGAACCTCTACCACAATTAGAGAATCATTTGAAATCAGAAAATTATGTTTCAATGAAATCATTAGAAAACAGAATATTTTTGAAGAAGAGATGAATGTTAATAAAGAAAAATATGATGAACCAAAGAGGATGTATATATCTTTCAAGACTATTACCTCTTTGAATAATGAAAAATACGAAGTGCTAAACTCTGTTGAAATCTATAATAATGATTAATCAATACTAGATAGTGATGGATAGATGGAACAGCTAGACAAAAGATTCAAGAAATTATATAGGAAGAAGGAGTTTATTAAGAAGTCTAATTATAAAGGAAGATGTGATTAGAAGGGAAATTGGAAAAAAGACTGAAAATGAAATGACAAATCAAATGATATTTTATGCTATGAATGTAAGAGGATAAGACATTTTAAATCTAAATATCCAATATTAAAAAACAAAAATAATTATTAAAACAATGAAAATAAGTATAATTAATCCATGAAGTCCACTTAGAGTGCCTTTAAGGATATCTCTAGTAAATCAGCATCATCTCATGATAAAAAATTTGACATGGAAAATATGTGTTTTATGACAGACACATATGGGGTATCCTTAAGTCCTCATGCACGCATTTCCTATTATTCTGGAAATGAAATTAATTCTGAAAATAGGAAATGTTATTAACTATTTGAATACTATAACATTCTAGAAGAGATATGAAATGAAATAAAAGATAAATATAAATCTTTAAAGAAGAAACATGATCTTAATAAAACTATTAATTATGATCTTAAAACTAAAAAGGATAATAATTCTCAACTACTTAAAGAAGACAATGAATTAAAAATGTTTAATGAGAAACTAAAGAAAGATAATGAAAAATTACAAATTAGAAAAATACTCATACTCAAATTCGTGGTAAACATATATCTCTTATGTACAATTCTTGTATTGGATATCAACATGGACCGAGAAACCGATATAAAACACATTTTTAACTAAATCTGTAAAATCTCTTCTTCATCCTAAAAATCTAAAGTCTACTACAAGTTCAAGTTCTAGAAATTCTTTTACTACCTCTATTTTTTCTGGACTAAATAATCTATATTTTTTAAATATGTTACAAAATTCCTATAGGAAACCCACAAGTAAAATATGGATTTTATTAAAGCTTCATGAACCTAATCATGATTTATAGTGGATATGTCACCTTTGGTGACAATGCTAAAAGAAAAATAATTAACTTAGGAAATATTCCTAACTCAAACTCAGTTTTAATTTCTAAAATACTATTTTTGATGGATTGAAATATAATCAGCTTATTATATCACAATTATGTGATGATGGATTTCGTGATAAAATTGAAAATTATTCCTACAATGTTTTTAACACTTAAAATGAATTAGTATTTTATTATTTTAGAAATGAAAATGTATCTTTTGTTAACATCGATTCTCTAGTTTTTCAAATTGTTTCTTGTTTAAGTTCCTTTCATAGAGAGTCATGGATATGGCATAAGATATTAGGACACTATAATGTAATAATTCTTATAAATCATACTAGAAAATAACTACTCATGGATATACTGAAACATGAGTTTTCAAATGACAAACTGTGTAATCCTTATCAAATAGGTAAACATCATGAGATGTCTTTAAAATAAAAGAAATAAGTTTTAACTTCTCACCCTTTAATGTTGGTTCCCATGTACATGTTTGGACTATCTCGAGACTCTATTTTACATTGGAATCACTATGTATATATTCTTGTAAATGACTATTCTTTGTATAATTGAACTTATTTCTTAGCAAAAAAAAGTTAATCATATACTTACTTCACCAAGTATGCTAAATTAATGGAAAATATAAGTGTACATAGAATAAAATACTTATGAAGGGATCGTTGTCATGAGTTTGAAAAAAAATCCTTTGAATCTTTTTACTCACACAATGGCTATAGTCATAACTTATATACCCCATGTATACCTAAAAAATAGACTTTTGGAAGGAATAAATAGAACCTTATAAGAGATATATCACACAATGCTCAAGGAATATGATCTACCTATTTACTTTTAGTTTGAGTCTGTGAATACATCTTGCAACCTAATTAAATATGTATTAATTTTTCATATCCTCAAGAAGACATTTTATGAGTTGTATAACAATAGAAAACCCAAATTTAGTTACTTCAAATATTTTGGTTGAACATTATATATCATTAATACAATGTAAAATATTGATAAATTAGCATCTAAGAGTTATAAAGTGATCTTCATAGTTTACTCAACCTCTAGTAAATCAATAGATTCTTTAATAAAATAACCAAGTATGTTTAAGAATATGTGCATATCAAATTTTATGAATTAGATCCACATTTAACTATGACATCCCTAGACTAACTTGATGATGATATTTCAAACCTAGACATAAATGAAAAATCATCCAATCCTCTTGTCAACAAATCTGTTAAATCAAACAGTTTTGTAAATTCATTAGAATCTGAACGTGATGAACCTGGACCTATAAATGAAGTGAAATTATTAACCCCTCTTTTTCAAGACCAACTAGAACCCCCAAGAATAATCTTTTAGATGATTTTTTAGAGACTTAGATAAAAAAACACAAACTAGAATTTCTCATAGAAATTAGGTTAAAAATCATACTTTCTTGTCACATATTGAACATTAAAACATCAATGATTCAATGAAATATGTATTTTGGGTTACAGTTATGAATGAAAAAATTAATCAATTTGAAATAAATAAAGTTTGGAAACTCATCGATAGACCCAAATACACCTTGACCATGAGTACTAAGTGGGTGTTTAAGAAAAAAAGATGAATATGGTAATATTGTTAAAATAAGGCCATATTTATTTCCCAATGTTATAGTCAAGAACAAAGAATTTACTAAGAAAAAACTTTTTCACATGTTTCTAGATTTAACGTCATCTGAATCTGACTTGTTTATGTTGCCCATCTTAATTTCAAATGTTATGAAATGGATGTTAAAATTTCATTCCAATACGTGTATATTGTTGAGGATTTTTTTAAACAAATGCTTTGTTTTACAAACCCTCATTTTTAAAAACATATTTTTAAATTAACAAATGCTTTATATATTTTAAAACAAGCTCCAAGATCTTAGTATGATAGTGTATATAATTTTCTCATTACATAAGGTTTTACAAAATGATTAAATAATCAGACACTTTTTATAAAATGAATTACTAAAAATGTATTAGTAGTCAAAATTTATGTAGATGATGTTAGTTTTGGATCTTCAATAAATTCCTTATGAATTGATTTTTCTAAAATGATGCAAAGTGAATTTTAAAAAAGTTTGATGGGTAAACTCAAATTCTTTATTAGATTTAAAATTTTTCCAAATAAAGTAGTGATATTAAATAAAAGTTAATACACGAAATATCTTATATAATGATTTGGATTTAAAATAATCAAAAGTAGTGACTCTTCAAGGAGTACTACTTGTAAATTGGATGTTGATGAAGATGGTAAATATATTGATCAAGCAACTTATAGAGGAATGATTGAATGTTTTCTTTATTTAGTTATATTAGGCCACATATATAGTTTAGTGTGTGTATGTGTGCCTATTTTCAAGCTAATCCAAAATAATATCACTTAAATTTTGTTAAAATAATTTTCAAATACCTCTAAAATACTATCAATTTAGGTTTGTTTTACCATAAAGAACAATAGTTTTTTATAGTGAGTTATTCTGATGTAGAGTTTGGTGGATGCAAGTTAGATAGAAAGAGAATCTTATGGACATGAGACTTTTTGAGAAGGACTTTGGTTTCATGGTGTAGTAAGAAACAAAATTATGTTGCATTATCTGCCACTAATGTTGAATACCAAGCTACTAGTAGCTGTTGTTATCAGATTTTGTGGATGAAACACAATCTTCTAGAATATGGATATCAATTTAGGCATGTACCTATAAATTGTGACAATACAAGTGCTAAAATCCTTTTTAAGAACCCAATTTCTCATTCTAGAACAAAATATATGGATGTAATACATCACTTTTTAAGAGATCATTATCAAAAGTGTGTTATCAATTTAGAATTTATTGGTACTAAATATCTGCTTTTCAACATATTCACAAATCAACTAAACTCTACAAAAATGAATTACATTAGACATTAGTTATGAATTATCAATTAGTAAGACCTTGTGTTGCTATTCCTTTGGTATTTTTAATTGAAGTTTTCACACTGACACAATTTTCATGACAACATGACATGGTTTTCATGCCAACACTGATACAGTTGTTATGCTTACATCAACGATATGTCATGATGAAATTGTCTCTATGTAATTCTACCATTGACGCTATGTCATTCTAACACCGACGATATATCATTCCGATACTGACGCTATGTCATGCCGACATTAATTCCATGTCATTACTAAACAAATGATATGTATTGCTAACACTGATGCTATGTCATTCCAACCCTCATGCCTTGTCATGACGACACTGTTAGTGTTATGAAAAATCTGTGATGCCGACACTGATGACTCACTCTTTCTATACTTTTAAGGCAATTATCAAAATGAAACTATTTCAATAATATTGTTGAACCTGTTTCATGATTTAATGATTGTGTACATTCAAAACTCATAAATGATATAAATTTGAATTGATCCACCCTTCTCTTTTACAGTTACACTCTCTCAGCCACCACTCTCTCTCTTACCCCCTAAACATTCACCTTCTATCCTATAGACTAAACAGATTGGAATGAAACATGTGAACTGAGCTCTTGATGAAGGTGACTCTTGTGCTTCCAATTAATTGAAAGGTTAATTGATAAAATATTTACCTCCATTTAATCATGGTTTGGAAACTGTGTTGTAACCTCAAATAAATAAGTACTATTGGAATGGCTCTTAGATATCAAGTCATTAGAGTTTAAGGTGCTGCATGATCAAGGATGACTTTATTGGTTCGCAAAAAATTACAGAGACTTTTTTCAGAAACTGGTACAAGAAATTTACATGAATGTTGAAATTATATTAGAATGAAGTGATGTAACTTGGATCAAGTCAATAGTAAAATGGAAAAGAATCTCTTTGTCTTCAATACATTAAGTTAAATGTCTTAAAGTTCATCATCAAGGAATATTTGATTATTATCAAGGAACTTCAACACTTGAAAGTGATTTTTTTATTAGACAACTCTTAAAGCACTAACTTGAAATGAGGATAATAAGAGACTAATTTCATTAGAGTTAGAATTTTATTTCTGTTTATTTAGCACCAGATTTGTCCCAGGAAAGGGAATTTTTCTTCTCTCAAATATAAGGATGTATACTTGTTGAATTTTCTACAGAAAGGATTTAAATTGAATATGTGAAGATATCTCATGGTGAACATAAATGAGATGATAAATCCCAGTTGTAAGTAAAATTCTCGTTTATACACAATAATTATTTCAGTAATGATAAAGTAGAATGTTTGGGTAAGTGAAGTTGATGATTTTGTAGTTACTTAATATAGTGGAATCTTCTAAAGTTATAAAATATATAAGAGAATGAAAACTAACTAGAACCTATGGAGGAAGGAATGGGTATGTGTTGATGATAGAGTGTATGAGAATTTCAATCCTGTAGATAATCTAGTTAAACTAAGGGATCCAATGTATCCTATCCTTGGTCTAGATGATCATGTAATCTATTCTTTAGATGAGTATTAGGAGCTTGTTACTACTATCAGATATGAGGTATCATCAATTGATGATAGAAGTGAACCATATGTAATTGGACCAAAAAAGAATGTCTACTGGACCTCCAAGTCCACCTTTGGACATACGTTCTCATGAACCTATTATCCAGTCTACTAGAAGTGGCGAAGTATATGTTGAAAAAGTTATATAATATTTCAGGGAATCAAGTGAAGAAGGAGATGAATAAAAGGAAGCTGTTAGTGGTGAATGTGGGTCAAAATCAAGTATATAAGGAGAATATGAGGAATATAATGATGATAATGGCGATGAAACAGATGATGATAGTGATAATGAAGAATGTAATGAAAGTGGGAGTGATGGTGAATCGAATCATCATGATGGGAATCCAGATACTATTAGTAGAGAGATTGTTGAATCTAATGCTGGTGTATCTATTGAGGGTTCTATTCAAGAAGAAAATGTTGCTCCATCAGAGCCTGTTATTTAAGATTTATATAATAGAAAAATAATTATACATAAGGAGAATAAACCTTGAAAAAAATCATTATGTGAGGGGTAGCCTCAACAAATAAATATTAAAATAAATAAAATTACTCATATGTATACATATATTGAATCTTTATGATAATGTTATATTCGGTATGCTTTTATTTAATTAGATTATGACTCTGATGAGAACAGTGATGCTGCTCTATGGAAACTTGTAGTTATTGATCAGTACAAAAATGGAGTCATTTCTCAAACATTATCATCTAGCTCTGTCCCTATGACTCCTACCATTTAATTTTCGATTGACTATGTCACTAAGGGTAATTAGGAATAATTCAAGAAATACATATGTTCTTTAGTAAGACATTCAATATAATATCATATGATGTATGATATTGGTGAAGACAAGAGAGACAACAATGAGTTGAATGGAAACACAAAAGTTATACAATCTATGATTTACTGTGTAAGGAAAACTAGAACTTCTAGTTCTACTCTAGCCTTAACAAGTGCATCTCATGTTGATGCCAGTCTAGTCCCATAGATGGTGATAATGTAAATTCATCAAAATTTTATTACAATTGAAAAAATGATTGTGGAAAACAACATCGATCTTCGGAAGGAGATAAAAAAGTTAACTTCTGGCATCAATTTTTTAACATCTGAATACAATACTTCAATGGAGAGTGTCATGAAAGGAAATGAATATCCTATTTATCATATTAAAGCTCTGAATTTTTCCAAGATAAGAAAAGAAGATACGGAACTTTCCTCCTCTGATCTTTCTTCAACCTCTACTCCACCGATTTAGCATTCACAATCTGTGTATCATTCTACTATTGGTTTAGCTTGTAAATAAGAGTTAGACGCCCTAATTTCTAGTGTTTACAATGTTGAAGATAATTTAGATAATGTGCATGGCCTAGTAAAGTATTATACAACGAGTTCCTCACAAACTCTGGAAGAGCTAACCAAGAATATAAATGAGTTTTTCTCCATAATCATTACAAAGAAACAATTGAATAATCTATTTAAGTATTTGATAACCAATATTACTATTTCTCAAGTGAAAAAGTTTTTTAATGATCAGATTCATAAGTGGATAGAATTCACTCCCTTGTTGGAAAGGTTCATAAAAACATATTTGATTATGAAAAGGTAATGAAATATTATGGTGAAAACATGGAAGATTTAATCAAGCTATAAAAACCATATCTTCATCTCTAATTTGAAGCCATCCTAGGGCCTGCTGTTGCACCACGTGGCTCCGCTGGTTCAGTTACATCTCAATAATAGATGTTAGTTTTTCAGGACTTATTTGAAATTATAACAGTCTTTACTGGTCCTCTTCAACCTCATATTATTTCTCAGTAATGACCTTCCCTAGCTCCTACATTTATTGTAGGACTACATCTACCTCCTCTGAAAATCCATTTATACCATTATGCTACTAAGCCTAACCATCCTGTTGAGCCATCCATTCATCCATCTGAGAAAGGAATTTCCCCTCATCCATAGTGAGGATCATTCTATGATGGGGTTGATTACATGATTTATGTTTTTTATCCTTGTAATACATTTTAATTTCCTCACAAATTAAATTTTCTTCTTCTTTATTTTCCTTTTTTTTCTATTTTATATCTTACTTTCTACTATTATTTCTTTTCACCATATTCTCGTTTTAATGATCCCAAAATGAGGAGAAAAATTAGGATCAATCCATTAATATATGTTACATATGCTGATTTTCCTATTAACAATAGAACTATTAACATTTATCATTCATATTGGTAAATGATAAGTAGGTTGCTTCCATTTTACATATAATGATTATGTTTCTAAATGCCATTATTTGTGATCATCAAAAAATTGGAGATTGTTGTCCTATAGGTTGTTTGGCTTCTCTCTATGGTTTTAAAATTCACAAATCATGTCAATTTATTATTTATAATCTTACTAATCATATTAAATATGTGTAAATTATAGTTATCCATAATCATGCATAGGCTTAATGCATTCTAAGAGTATATGTGTTGACAGACTGTTCAAAAATGCATATTTTCTATGTATGTGAAGTTGAAACCGACATAATGGATGATTCATAATTGAAATGAGCCACCATTATATCAACTGTATCAGTGATAGAAAGAAGAAATCACCATTGAAATGATTCACTATTAGATAAACTATCACACCGAAAAAAAGAAGCAATCAACGTTGAAATAATTCATTGATTCACCAACTACCGACAGACTGTTTAAATATTCATTTATTAATATTATTTGTAATAGTCATATTTGTGTCATTTAATGATACTAAATTATTTATAATATATTTTTGGGATTTTAGAAGATAGTATGATGTATGTTGAACCTATGAAGATGGAAAGAACATTTTCTTTGTCGACCCTCAAAAATAATAATCATTTTGAAAAGAGAGATGATATATAGAAGAGTGGTGTGGTCGATTCTTGTGCATGAGAGTGAGACATACTAAAGAACACATGCAACTCTCATGAACCCATTGAATAATCGAGAACATAAGGAAGATCACAAAATTAAATATCAACTAATCTGAACATCATAATGACAAACTACTTCAGCATATCAAATAAAGAAAAAGAATATACCTAGAGAACCATTCTTGTTCCTATAAGCCCAAATATGACACTATTTTTTGTGTCAACTTCCAAATAAGACTCATAATTCATCTCAACTACATATGAAGATTCAAGAGCTACATCCCAATACACACAATTCTTTCTAAATCCATTCTCATAATTTTTTTCTCTATTTTTTGAATTTTTACATACGTTTGAGTAGTGTGTGTATATATCTATTAAGCGCACATTGTTTCCTGTATCAAATTGGAGGATTCAAGATATCCTTGGAATCATAACTTCTTACACCTGTTACTCCCATAGATAAGTGTGGAAGAGGTCCTTGTGTGACCTAGTAGTTTGTACTCATGAAGAAATGTGATATAGTTCTTGTGACCTAGACAACCTATGTGTTGTTGTTAACCCTGACCCAGGGTGTGGGTAAAATTGTTTATTTATTTAAAATTCTTGGTGGAAAGTGATTTCCATGTTAAGAGGATTAATTTTATATTTGAGACTGAACCTCTTGTTTCATTTATTATGTATTTTTACTTTATTTGTTTCTCTGTTTTATCATATATTTTATAAAACTAAATTGAACTATGATAATTAGTCTTAGATAGTTATTGTAACAGTATTGACTTATTATATTAGTTTCAAAATGTCTATTAAATATCAAATTGATACAACTGATAACTAATCAATCTTTTGAGAAATTAATCAAACAGTCAGGCTCTTATAAGTTCAATACTGGCTAACTGGTCAATTGAATTTCAAATTTAGGGGACTTTCAAAATATAATTTTTAACAGAAATTTTTCTAGGAACTCAATTCACACCCTCCCCCTCCTGAGTGTCTTACAACAACCAAAAAATATTATAACACAATAAAATTAATTTTATTTAATATATATTTTCAAAATAAGATAAATAATGGTGTCAAATTTTTTATAACAAAATAACATAACATCTTATTGGAACACCAATAATTCATTACTTAGTGATATCAAGTAAGAAAATAAATTCCACACAATCATAATTTTATTTAGTTTTAATTTTTTATTTCTCTTTATTATTTATTTAAATTAATTCATATTAAATAAAAGAATATTTAAAATTTTTATTATGAGAGAAATGGGATACTATATTACTAGATGATCCAAAAAGTAATTTTTTATGAACAGAATTTCCCTAAATATCTAAATAGAGTAAATTATTTTAGGTATTAAATTATTAGATGAAATGTCCTATATTCAGGTATCCTTTATTATTAATTCACTATATGATTGTATGGAATGAGAACCTAATAGGGTGACATAGAAAACATTATAACTTGGGTAGAATATCCCAATTATCTATAATAGGATGCATGGATTCCATTAATAAATTCTATATTCTCGAGATACCTATTTGGAAATAATTTATTGGTAATAAAATTTATGGGAACAATGAGTGACTTATAATTCTTAATATTAATTTATATATTAGTTATAATAGTCTTTGTGATTTAATTCTTGCATTCACAGTCACTACTCTAAACATTATTTTATCATTTTTAATAATTGAACATATCGGAAAAACATTAGAGTGCTACCCAAAATGATCCAAAAAAATTAATTCATTGGAATAATGTTCATATCAATTATAATATATTCCATTAATATTTTTATAATTTTCATGATTTTTAGGTTACCCATTTTGGTCTTGTATGACCAATTATCAATCTATGGAAACACACCAAAATATGATCATGAATCAAATAATGTGATATGTTAGGAGTCACCTATCACAAGCTATATTAAATTTATTTAGGAAAAAAATTTGAATCAATAATAATAAAATAAAATAAATATTCAAAATAAAATTTTTTATAACATGAATTTTAACCCATCATCGTATAGTTACCAAAAATAGATTGGTTTGTTTATTTTTAGTACCTGGTGGTTGATGCCATAAATGGATATTCCTTGTATTGGTGAATTATAAGTTTACAGTTTTCAGAATATTTAGCAATATTATATAAAAAATAAGAGATAAGTCATCATGATTTTATCTCCTAATGTAATGGGGGAGGAATCTCACTTTTAATGGGTTTGTGTCTATATAATGAAATTCCAGTTCAAAATGACCAAAAGATCAAATTTAATAAATATAGCTAAATTGATGATTTTCATAATTTTATCTCAACAATCATCTTATGCCCCCATTAATAAACACTTCTCTAAAAAAATTATATTGATCATCATAAATTAAATAGAAATAATTGAATTCATTAATTAATGTTGTTATACACTGAAAAATATAAGTCTTTTATTCCATATAAAGCATATCCTAATGCCTATAGTGTACCACAAAGATTCTTGAGATAACGTATATAATCCATTATCAATTACAAATTTCAAAATTAGTTTATATTTATAAATAATATATACCATAAGTACTAACATGTCTCATTTTTAGTGATTGGACCATCTTGTTATCCCTAAAATTAAGGAATTTCTTATACTTCCTAAAATAAAATTTTATCTACATTAGATCCATAGAATGATAAAATTAACCCATCATGCATAGATTTCTCATAGAATTAAACACTTATCATCCAATCCATATCAATTTTCATGGACTTTACACCATATAATATGATTTAAATTATCCCTTAATCATTAAAAGACCCATGATAAAAAAAACCATTCCTTTCTAAAAATATATTTTTTCACTAACTATATTACATTTTTCTAGTTGTATGGATGTTTGAACCAACATCTAACTGAATTATCACATCCAAATTCAAATTTCTCCTAAATTATTACACAATATACAATATTCCACTAAAGTGAATGCATACAACCAACCCAATGGAATGTAAATAACCATTAAAAGGTACGATATATAAGTAAACATACCAATTACACAATCCATAAAGACTATTATTTCTAAATAAGAACGATAATTTTTAATTTGGTAATATTTACTCGCACAACATCTAATAGACCTTTCTATAAAACACCAGATATTTTTATCCTCATAAATTCCAATGTTTAATCAATTAATAGATATTGTTTAACTATCAAATATATTCTTAATACATTCCATTTTTAAATGTATGTTCATTGACAATAATTTAATTATAAATTTCTCTAGGTAATAAATCTTCCAACTCATGATCTTGTTCTAAAAAATGGTTTACTTTTTAAAATTTCCTTATATATATCCACATCATATATCCCACTTATTAAATAACAAGATTAGTTTTACCCTAATTTAATTTTAATTAATTTCTTTAATTAATAACATAAATATCATATGATTTCAGTCATTCTACAATGTACATAACCCCATCTTGTAAATTGGTCATCAAAAATTCCTAAAAATTTATTTAACAATTAATTTTCATATAAATATTATTATAAAAAAAATAACAAAATTCGTAATGTAGGTTTCCAAGACCAGATTCATAGATAAAATGATTTATTAATATTTAATATATAAAATATGGTATTTATATTATATATACTTTCCGTGATAATAAAATTACATGTTCATTATGTAAATTTCCTCAAATTAAATATTGTATGAAATGGTTGTAGTTGTTCCAATGTTCGTTGTGAATATTATGAAACTATAAAATTAATCTTAGAAACAATTCATGTGGTCTAGATAATTCTATCTAATGGGACATAAATGATATTTAATTATCAGTTGTGAAGGTATTGTAATCATCAAGACCTATTCTCATGAAGTATTAACTATGTGATGTAATGATTAATAGATCATCAAGATTGGCCCAATAATAAGAACAGAATATGTTTTATATGTTATTGGTTGTTTATATCTATAAGAATGTATATTTTCAAATTAAATTAATACCATTATTAAGATAAGCAAGGAATCATTTATTTTAATTCATGATAAAAACGATAACATTTTATGTTTATGGTAAATTATCCTTCATCATATTCATCTCTATAGTAATGACATTGATTAAATGATTGGGAACAAATTTATTACTTATAGGTATCAAAAAAAGATATAGATGGTTATTTATCATAAATTGTAATGCATATATTAAATAAATAAAAATGGTTGGTGTAATATGTTTAATGAAATAAAATAAAAGCTATATATATCAACCATCAAAGGTTGATGAAAAAAATGGTTCATCCTTCTTAATAAGATATTAGTATAAAAAAAATTATATTATGTGGTTTTTTCATATTATATTTTCATATATATAATTTATCATAATAAATTTAAGTGTCGTTGTGTGTTTCTGGACACCACTATTGAGATATGAGCTAGACTCCCTTGTATCAACATAAATACCTAAAGGGTAACAGACAAACTATATTAATAATATCTAATGATTTAAATGAATCAATGTTGGTGATGTGTGACCCCTATCCATGGTTTGATGAACATGTGATTATAAGTGGTCAAAATTAAATAAAGAAATAAATTCAATTATATGTTATTTGTAATTTAGATAATATATATTGAATTTATTTTTCAAGGTATTCACATGTGATTTAATACTAATTGATTATGATAAAATTATTTTCCAAATGAACATTATATGGGTAGGTTTCATTACAAGTATTCAATAGGATATTAGTTAATTTAATATTTATTATTCAATAATTTACTAGATAATATTGTTATAAGTGAGTGTATAAATGTTCACAACACTTATGAATTTTAAAATAATTCTTAAGTAAATTTTATATTTATGATCATCAACTTTCTTTTAGGGATAATGTAAAAATAATTAAAAATTATACTATTTTTATAAATATATTTTATACCCAAAAAATATGGGGAATTACATGATTGAATTTCATATCCTATCACTCTCTTTGTAAATATCAAGGTTTAGAGAGTAAATCATTAGATAAGAAAATCAATTATCAAATTAATTCTACAATGATTGTAT
The DNA here is from genome assembly GCA_963277665.1 of Viscum album. NCBI lineage: Eukaryota > Viridiplantae > Streptophyta > Magnoliopsida > Santalales > Viscaceae > Viscum > Viscum album. The sequence goes on from OY728126.1 coordinate 536,938,206, forward strand.
TATTTGTGTTTTACCAATTGTAAAATCATAAAAAATCTCTTGATTCAGTCGTTATGGAAAAAATATCATCTTTCTATAAACCTGGGGGATTTATAGAATGTTATTAATATATAATAGGGTTCTAGATTATATCATTAAACATAAAATGATCTTAATGTGAGTAGATATTATTAGGATCATGTACATTTGTGTCGTATAGTTTCTTTGTTATTCATATTACATATGTTTACGGTATATTATTAATGATAGAAATTTTGTGTCAATATTCTATATTTTATTTTCCAACTCAGATATATATGTTTAAACAAATTAATTATACCAAAAAAATATATTGGAAACTAGTTGCTTGTATTCAAAATATACAATGAATCTTTCTAAATTATACAAAATATTAAAATACATGTTATATAAGTTATCAGTGTGATAGATAAATAATATTCAAGTGAAAACATAATTTAACAATAATTCAACACGCATCCCATTGATATAGTGGGATAAAGATATATTTTAATGAATTCAAGAATTGATATGCATAATAATGTTTTAAAGAAAACATCATATATAAGATCCCATTAAATCAAATATTATTTTGAAATACATACGATATATTATTGACTTTGAAATAAATTATATAAGGTTTTATAGTCAATGATTTATGTGATCTATTATTCATTAATAATAATGAATTATTACAATATAATAAAGTAGTAAAAAATCAGATTCCAAATAAAATGTATATTTGATATCATAAATGGATCCCTTATATGAAAAAAGGATTTAATTTTTGTAGAACATCCAATTAAAGTGAATTAAAATTTATTAAATTTATTATCTAAAATAACATGGTATTTATGAAATATATTATAGCAGTATAGAAAGATATCTTTCAAGGGTTTCAAGAAAATGAGAATTAAAAATAATGAAAAAACCACATTTTACTAATACAAATATTGAAATATATTTGAATTTTGATTTCCAAAGAAGCATACAATAATAATTATATATGTTATTTGAATTTCAAAAAAAAATTCATGAATGAAAACATATATAAATTCTCATATGATAAAACCAAATCGGGATAGTGATACAAAAAATATCCAAAATATTATTCAAGCTATAATGATCTATTTATGGATGAAAGTATGAATCAAGATCACGGGATTTACATTTTAATGAAATTATACAACCTGTGTACAAGAAATTTTTTGAAAATTTATAAATTCTCTTAGAATAATATCTTAATTACATAAGCGAATCAAATATTAGTCTTATAATTAGTTTTAACATCATTATTAAAATATTTTCCTTTGAATATCTCAATGTAGAATCATAATTCCTTGGGAATATCATATAAAATGGTTGATACACATAGTTAATTGAAATTTATAATGTGTTAATAAAATAATATGAAATAATTGATGAGATAATTTTTTCTTATGTTAGGTGAAGTACATCTCTTCAAGAAGATATGTAATATTCATGCGAAGATATTGAAAAAATGGTATTGAAAAAATGAATAAAATATATAATATTTAATGTGATGAAATGTATCATGTGTCATAAGTTATATACTAACTGTGTCGTAATTATGTGTTAAGAATTTTTATAAGATATCATGAATATTAAACAAATATATATGTTAAAATACATAAAAATTTAACTACTTGATGGATATAAGTGACATGATCATAGTATTTAGAGACGAATAATATCCATTATCCAAGGGACATATAAACCATCCATAAAATTTATCAATTCAATTTATTATCGAAATTATTCTATGAAAATGAGTAACATAATATTTTAGTAGTCGATAGTAATCAATTATAAAGAACTTGAGTATATTTTGGTGACTCATATATATATATATATATATTAGTCTTTAATATTAATGGAGTATAAATAAGTATAGTGTTATCAAAATATATATTTTAATAATATTATATTGGTGGAATTTTCTAAGAAATCAATGACATTATTGAGGAAAGAAATATATACATAAAAAATGACATTGGTCAAGGAATTTTCTTAAAGTGGTGAATTCATTGTCATCAAAGTAGCCAAAATGGATAATATTGAAGAATAAATAAAAAACATTATCTCAATAGAATCATGTATTTCATATGAGAGTTAGAAGGTAGATATTTTTTGATGGTTGGATATAGTGAAAAAGTGTACTTGTTATAGTCGGTTCCTTAGAGACAACTAGATATTTTAAATTTTTATTACCATATCATATATACAATTTGACATATACATAATTTATATATATCATGATACTAAAATTAATTATACAAGTAATTTATATGCTAAGATTCATTGTTTAATGGTTGTATCAAAAGTTTATCATATTTCATACATATAAAACAGAATCTGAAGATACAATGATAGAAATATAAAAAATAAATTTTGTGGTTTAGATATATTAATATCATGTGATACAAAGGAATATCTGTTTCTAACGCTTTCATAGAGGCATGCACATTTATCTATTTGAGGATGCACAGCTTGTTTCCTCGCATTCCCACATTCCAAAATCAGGGGGCACATGTCACTTGTCTAGGGATGTTTTCTCCTTGATCAAAACGGGATGATCAGATGTTAGTTCTTCCTATTTTGTATTCCTCCTTAGAACTCTTTATCTAATCTGGGACTTCAATATTGATTAAGACTTTGTTTATGAAAGTATTCCTAGTTCCATATCTTCATGGACGTCAGTTAATTACACTGCTTTAGCTGGGGAATTCCAAGGGTTCTCGCATGCACAGCACCCTTCGGTCGATGGAGTAGTCATATTGGACATCACTGGTGTGTCTAGATGCTGGAACACTGGTGTATTTTGGTTTCTTTCCCTTATGATAGGTCTTCTCGAGGGCGTCAAAGCATGAAGTATCCCACATTGAATGCATGGAATTAAATCCTATAGGCATGTCTTTGTGGTTTTCCCCAGCTTCCCAATTTTAACATAGGGTATGCTGTAGGTTTAACGTATAACAGAGTGGGATCAGACTTATCGTAACGCTGAATAGAGTGGATCATATATGTTCAAACCCTGGAGGGAACACTGATGTAGAGGCCAATGCACGATTAGTTATCGGGGTGCTGTTAAGAGCTGTGAAGCAGTGAATTGACATGATCTCACCGGGATTTGGCAGCCCAGGTAATAATCAAGATGGATTTGTATTATTGAGAGTGGATGTAGAGTGGGATGGAGCCGACATGGGGGAAATGGTGAAGTTGGTATGGATCCTTGAAGAGACTTCACCCCTATCCCCATGGCTTGGAATCAAAGTACACGTAGTTCGGTTAGGCGATGGGGCATCTATTTTGGCAACTAGTACCGAAGGGACATGAGGGAATTGGAACCTCCAGGTTGGGGAATGACCTTCTTGAACCGACGTGAAGGGAGTTAGGACCAGTGGTTGTTGGTCTTGAACCTCCGGGGGGCTTCCTACGTACCATGCCTTGTAAAGGATCAATGTTATCATAGTTCGGGATGATTTGGTGAACCGATGTAAAGGGGGTTGGGACCAATGGTTTTTGGGATTGAACCTCATGGAGGCTTCCTACATACCTTGCCTTAGCCAGGGATAAATTCCTCGTAGTTCAGGATGGTTTGGTGAACCGGCGTGAAGGGGGTTGGGACCAATGGTTGTTGGAATTGAACCTCTAGGAGGCTTCCTACATACCAAGCCTTATCAAGGGTCAAATTCCCCATAGTTCAGGATGGTTTAGGGAACTAACGTGAAGTGGGTAGAGACCAATTGTTTTTGGGATTGAACCTTATGGAGGCTTCCTACATACCTTGCCTTGGAAAAGATCAAAGTCCCCATAGTTCGAGTTGGTTTTGTGAACTGAAATGATGGGACTCAAGACAAATTATTGTTGTGCATGAAACTTAGGATGACATTCTACATACCTTACATTGGTGACGATCAAGTTCCCTATAGTTTTGGATTGTTTGGTAAACCGGTGTGATGGTAGGCTCGACCAAAATTTGCTGGGCTTGAACCTCAGAGAGGCTTCCTGCATACCTTTCATTGGGAAGGATCAAAGTCTCCATATTTCAGGATGGTTTGGTGAACCGACGTGAAGGGAGTCAAGAACAATAGTTTTTTGGCTTGAACCTCAAGGAGGCTTCCCACGTACCCTGCCTTGGCAAGGATCAATGTCCCCTTAGTTTGCGATGATTTGGTGAACCAACATGAAGGGATTTGGGACCAATGGTTGTTGGGAATGAACCTCAGGGAGGCTTCTTACGTACCTTTCCTTCGAAAGGATCAATGTATCCATAGTTCGTGATGGTTTGGGGCTTACACTCTAGGCATCCTAGAGTGGATTTCATTGTCTTTGCTTACTCTATGCCCATGTTAGTCCTGCTCGGTGTGAGAAACAAGATACAGCAAAGACCTGATGATCAAATCGAAAAATGGGTGTCTTTGGGATGTGGGATGGGTATTACACATGGTTAGTGGCCCCAAAAAGGAAACAATGGATAATTCATTGTTCGCAACCCAAAAAAGAAAATATGGGCTTATGCGTGGTTCACATGCCAAAGAGGTGGATATTGGGGCTTATACCAGGATAAAGGTCAAGTGGCGACAAAACCCAAAGGGAGAGGGGTTTGGCACAAAAGAGAGGAGGGCTCTGGTGCCCCCCCCCCCCACTCTATTCTTTGTCCCGGAAGAATATAGGAGGAGTAGGGATGCTGACTCCATGAAGAAAGGCTATGGGATTACACCATGGTGGATTCCCTTTCCACCCGTATAGGTGCTGCTCCATCAAAGAAGATATTATTCTATGTGAGGATGATTTCACTCCCATGGAGACCAGTGGGCATACATAATGTCCAAAATAGGCCACACCGCATCTGATGTATGGTTCAAGGTCACATTTTAATGTCATGTCTTGAGGATGATGGTGTATTGAAGTTTAATGTCCTACAGCTCGTATGAGGAGGGTTTACACTGCACCCCTTGGACTTATATTACTAATACCCACCAATCATTGGGGAAGGGAAGGAATAAGAAAACTTGTAGTGAGGGGGTGTCGTGGATTGATCCAATTAGGGGTCCACATTTTCATGGCTATGTGAAGAAGCAACAGTTGGTAATGTGCCTATGCGAAGAAGAATGAAGTAAAGCAATGCAATAGGGAGCACCACCCAAGGGATCGTGGAATTACGTCATGTAAAAGTGGACAATCGCTTTAGGAAAGGGCATGAGACACTAGTGTTTTGTGTATAAGAGGGGCTCAAACATAGTACTTTTAGGTAAATACGACACATGGAGTGTACATGGAAGGTGGCGTTCAAGATTAGAGGTTTTGTGCAAGATGTAAAGAGTTCGCGCAAGCCAGAAGGGGGCGAGCAAGATGGTAGGTGTGCGTGCAAGCCGGAAGTGTGCACAAAAGATGGAAAAGTTGCATGGAAAAGAGGTCTAATGAAAGGGGAAACTTGGGCTAATGAAGGATATTTTTCACACAAATGACTTTGGGTAAAAGTAAATAAACGAGGATCTCTCCCATGAGTGGCCACCTAAAAAAGGACCCTTGGGGTATTAGTTGTGAAAGATCCAATACCTTGAGACCATAATGTTTTTCGTGCGGTTGCGGAAGAGGTTTATTTTTCATATAAAAGAATCTCTTAATCATCTGTCCCTATCCTTGAAGGACGGGGGGTACTCTATGTTTTATATCTAAAGTCCTTAGAGGCTGCACAAAAGGGGAACTATGCCCAAACACCCACTTATCCTCTCATTTGGCACGCAATAATTTTCACGCTGGAAGAAGTTGGTGTGCCTTCCGGATGTCTTCATGCTAGCCTCTTTGGCGGTTTCTAGGGGGCTATCACATAATCCTTCAATTGACATTATATGGGGCGTGGAAGGGCCCATTTGACATCGCATTGGGCATGCAAGATTTTCCACGCCGTCCGGTGCCTTCGTGATCAGGCCTTAACTGATTATCAAGCACACCTACGTGCAAGGGCCACATTAACACCACATTATGAGAGAAATATTTTTTGCGCTGGGAGGTGTGTTTCACACAACCCAGTGTCTTTATTCTTTATTTATTTAGGCTATTTAGGAGGGGTTGTAGTGGAATCTTGCTCATGACGCTGCATTAGGCGCGCAAGATTTTGCACGCCAGAGGGACTTTTGCGCACATCCCTTGAATCGTGAGTGAACCTAACTCTGGTGTTGAGCAATCTTCTCCTTCTCTAACCAATATATTTGTTTCCCTTTATCATCCTAATTCTGGCCCAACCCGAAATTCTACTTCAACAAATGCCCCCCCTAGAATTGGAGATGAAGGGGGACCCAAAGGTCAGATTCTGAGGGTCACGCCGAAAAGTGGGGATATTCCTGTATAGTTCACACAAGAACATGATTTTGGCATGAAAACCTCTTTCTTTTGCGAGGAAGACTTGTTCATGCCTACAAATAGGATGTTGGCCCCTACATAGGACCTTACTTTAACTTTTTCCACACTATAAGATCTTTTCTCTTGTGCATGTGAACGGTCTAGATCTATGCATAAGTTTCCATGGACGACTCTGTGTTTTGCACACTATCAGATGTTTTTCACATGATTATACACTTGGGCATCAATGTATCTTTACGTGCCAGATCTTCATTATTTTGTGCCCATCACTTAGGATTTCAAAAATGGCCACCCAAGAGAATGATGTTGAGAGGGAGGCCGCTACAGTGGAGTGGAGGACTTAGATAATCATGAACCCTCAAATTCTTCATGTGAGGAGGGATATGTCTGATAACTAGATGCTTTTTGGAATGCTTACGCCAGCTCAAAATGACTTTGTCTAGAGTGATACCATGATGTTATGGAACTTCAGCCTTCTAGAGGTGGTGTTGATGCATGGTTTTGAGACAGATACACTACGGTCATGGGTGACACGCGGGGACCGTCTTACACAATTTCATATTACAAATAATGGACACCCTACTAGGGAAACAATTAATACAACCATCTATGTCCTAAATCCGAAGACCAGGACAGTTGTGGGAGGTTATCTGGTTCCTAAGGAATATTCTACTATTTATGAAAGTACTTTCAGAAGCAGTATAACTGAGAGACGATGGGTTTTCATGAATGGGATTTCAGATCAAGGGGAGAATTCAACAATGAATGGTCATGGACATATTGGGTATGCCAAACATGTGGAGAATTTGGAACGGAGTTGTGGTCTATTGGACTTTTTGATGCTGGTCGGACATCCTAATTATACTTCTACTGTCAGCAGGATCTGGTAACATAGCTATTCAGTCCCTGGACCCCTGATACCAATACCATCAACCTCCACCATTGGGAGGTGTACATCAGTCTGTGGGACGTCCACATCATTAGGGTAATACTCTTAGAGGGGTACCAGTATGATGAGTAACTCCTGAGGGAGAATGTTTTGGGGGATTGGACACACACCCCAATCCTATCATTGTACCTATTGGAGCTGGCTGAAGAGGAGATGAAAATAAAATACATCCGTAAATAAATATTCTATTTAGGGTGGTTTAGTCATTTCCTCTAACGGGACACAACTGTAAAAATGCCAGGTCGAGGGAAGCAATTCTCGAACACATCTCCAAGGGGAAAAGTAGGATCATACTAGAGGGTCCTAGAGGCATGAGATTACCAATCATGGGGGTTTGGCATAAATAAAATTTGGCAACCAAATGTACTATATGTCGGGTTTCTTGCCATAATTTTTAGCGGATTGTTGTTTCCACTAAAAACACTTGTATGGGGGTTTGCTCAAGGATTCTAGTGATGGCCAGAATTATGGCGGTGAAGAACAAAGTAAATATGGGGTGCCAGGGTTGGCCAGGCTTTATAGTATTCTAGGGTGTACCTCAAGAAGAAGTATGCCCAGGAGGATATGTGGACTGTTCCATATTCTTCATGGCTGGGTCGTAGCCCTTTTTGGTGAGTATGACTTCCTAAATTCCATTCGCCCCAGGTAATGGTATGCGGCCATCCCTCTTGAACATTTCTAGAATCCGCCCACTAATGCTCAGAGAAGAGGGGATCAAACTCAAGATCGACAGCCACACCCACTTCCACTTCCACTTCCACCCATTCCGAAACTCGGTCAGTCAGATGGTAGATGATGTTCAGGGGCCATTAGAGCATAAGGAGTACCTGAAAAGCATACAGGGCAGTTTACCAGTAGCTCGGATTGATGGTCAAATCATTGGCGAACCGTATGTGCCGACCAGGTTCACCAGGCTATTCGAGTGCATGCAACAGATTCCAAAGAAAGTATATATAGTGGATCATGAGGAACAAAATCCTTGTATTATCCACAAAATGTGGCTTATGTTCACGACAATAGGCTTTAGAGAAATCATCACTCTTCCCCCCACTGATGTTAGTGTCGTCCTGTTAATTGAGTATGCCAAACATTGGACAAAAAGATATCTTGAGGTGATTCTTTGGAAACAAATCCACCAAATCAAGGAGGCTAGTGCAAAGCCCGAAGAACTGGGAGGTAGAAGAGCTTCCACGGGAGACGTGAGGTAGATAATGGGTTAGATATCTAAAATAGAATAGGCTGGTTCTTCATCAGTTGGAACATCATTAGTCAAGAACGGGCCTCCACCTTCTTGGGAGCAGTGGTCCCGTGTGTGGCCTCATGGGACAGCTAGGGAACTTACATGAAAGCAACTCTTGTATCTCCTAAAGTAAAATATCAATTTTATCTTCCCATATTTGTGGTTTTCCTAGAGAGAACAGTGATAGTCTATGTCTACTGAAGAATTTTTATGGAGGTTGGTATGCACCGGACACGATTTACCATACATAGGGTGCATCCAGATGATGTTACGGTAATGTTTCACTGCTGTCATGCATACCTGACAGCCATGGATATGTATGCATGCTGGTGGGGGTGATATTAAGAATCTCTTCTCCTGGTGAAATTGATGTTTGGCTAGGAACATGACCCAGAAAATATTCCATCTGAGGATAAATGTATAGAGGAAGAAGAATAAGAGGAGGAAGGATAGGAAGAGGAGGAAGAAGGGGAAGAATATTTATATGAGGAAGAAGAGGAGGAGGACCAAGTTCAGGTTCGTCGTTCTGAGGGACCCTCAGAAGCTCTTTCACACTGACGAAGCTCTCAGAAGAGCAGTAAAATTGTAGGCTCTAACACAGAACTAGATGAGAAGCTCGAGTTGAGTATTACTGTAATCTCTATTGGCTTTTATCTCCTCACAATCCCCAATTTTTCAACCATGCACTGTCCCTTTTAGGAAGAAATGGTAGTGGATGCCCAAGAAGCCTTTCCAATTGGGATGAAGACACACCTACAAATATAATGGAACATTCTCAAGAACATGTCCACGGAACCGAACAAGGTGGGTAACCAGTTATGTTTGGGCTAGGTGACAATTAGCTCAAAGTAAGAGGTGAAATTAAATCCTCTGAGAATCCCACCATCCCCACTGTCTGGGAGGTGTTATTACCAATGATTGGGTTAACAAGTGCGAAAGGATCCCCTGTGGTGGCTGTCCCTACTATGAGACATGCTCTTGACACTACCACACATGGATCCCATAAGCCTTTCTCATTACTGTATCTGTTCTTTTTTGGGCAATTAGATTAATCCGGACACTAATCCCAAATGCATTTATTGCAATGTTGGAGGCACGACATACCACTGGGTCTGGAACACCTGTAGGAGCCCCGCTGGTGACCACATCAACTATTGTAGAAGAAACAATTTGAGTTTACCCCACTACAGTACTTGACGAGATGGAGGTTTCAATAATGGACGGTAATGCTGCGGGGGTGTAGTTCCAGCCCGACAAAAGTGAAGTTGCTGAAGAAGAAGGAGCTCCTGATAAAGTCCCTATCACCGAACTCCTTAATACTTTCACCAAATATAGGCTTGTGGACCCTGAGGAAATAAGAGATTCTAACTTGGACACTGTTAAGGAGTTCTATATGGCCTGGTGCAAGGTGTGGAAGCGCATCAAATACTATCATATCCATCCACAAGTAGAATAGATAAGCCATATGGGATCACTTTGCATATGGATATTGCTTCTCTACGCTGGAGGGGTAGATGCTCGCCATATTCATGTAAAGATCCATGCATAAATAGTAGGGAAGATATGAGAGAAAATTCAACGCCCAAACATGGCCTGTTTTCCGAAAGAGTGAGAGAATAAATAGGAATTTTTTGAGGCAGAAAAGAAGGTCTAAAACAACGAAGAATAAGGGAAAGAGAGGGAGGCATTCATTGCAAATGACTCTGATCTCATCGATCAATCGAGGGCATAAATGGTTGATTCTTAGGAACAAGTAGTGAAGGAGATTATCCAAATTAATAAGCTCCAAACTGAATAGTCATGGGAAAATTCTGGGGATAATGAATTATTCCTTCCCTCTTCTATCAATGAGAAGGATCTCAGGGGGTGGGAAGTGTTGCTGGAGGCCATAAACTAGTGGGTGGTAATACTGGAGCAATTCATCCAAAATGATGATCCTTAAGGGCCTTGTCTTTCCTGAACTCATAATAATATTATTATTTATGGTTTGTGGTCTTGGAATGCATCAATGAACATATTATTCAATTTCATGTTCAGTTTAATTAATTTTAACCACAATCGTGATGTAATTAGAAATCCATCCCTAAGATTATTTGGGTCGTGCTTGATACGAGAAACAAGGGATTATTGTGTTGTGATGTCATTTGACTTTGGGAACGCCAACTGATTTTTGGGAATCTGAGGTATAAACGACCCCTCTGGGATCCCTAAGAAGAAAGGGGGAGCTGACTAGAGAATAAATCTCTCAGAATAGTTAAATTTAAACATTCTTAATGAACTCTAATTCATGAGAAGTGTAACGCCAGAGGCGTTGGAATTGATCCGAACATAGGGGATTAGAATGTCTGAATCACAATACCAAAGATTCAGAACATTGCAGGGATTCTGTGAAAATGAAGGATAACTGTTCACCATGTTCCAAACAAATCATTCATACCACATTAGCCTAAAATGGGGATAACAAATGAGGGCCGACCACTGACCACGTTCGAAACACGGGGCCTGACTCGAAGTGTCATCCATTAGTCATCCAGAAAATTATCCATATAAAGTAAGTGAGCCATAGGTTAAGCATCCATACTATTAGGGGGTTCTTTTATACGTAAAATATGACAATGTACCAAATAAAGGTCACACAAATCATGGAGTGTGGAGTGGTGGGTCGTTTGAAAGGAGTCCAACACTCTTGAAATCACGCCACCATGGTGGAAAAAATTTGGTTTTTGTATCTATCTGATTAGGGGTTAAACATAATTCTAAAAAGTACCTCCTTTTCATGGACCTGGACTTCTCTATAGTTTTGCGTTATACCAATAAGGTATATAGAAGCATTCTTTAAATGTCTTTTGGTGAGGATGATGCACATAGTTTAAAGGTCACACTTCCTGGACCAGGATCAGGCCCAAGGGGCCAGAAGGGTCAATAAACCTGGGGATGGGCCCATGCCGAAACACATGGGCATGGTTATATATCCCATAATAATGAGAATCAAGCCAAACATAGTTCTTAAGCATGGTGTGTCTAGAGGACAACACTAATAGGGGAAATCCTCTCTGGAAAGGGATCTGATACATCCCATGAATAACATGGGGAATCCTAAACTTGTTCAAGGTAGAACTGCATTTTAGTGTCATGCACTGAGGACATATGGACTGGGGTAGTATAATGTCATAAAATAGAATGGTGAGTGATAGAGAATATACCAGGAAGGGAGCACGTGATGTGGTAGCCATAAACCCGACATGAATGGGAACCCAAGAAGTCCTCAATACACCACGTATCCCTGGAGGATGTTTTTCTTGGTCGAGGGACCAGAAGTGAATGTTAGGTTGGGCCCGAGGCAAGGTGCATGGATTTTCCTACGTATCCCATTATGATAGGAATCAAGCCACACATAGTTCTGAGAAAGAAGTTAAATGTCATGTGGGATGATGAAATACATGTGTGACATGGCTTCACCATTACGCATCCAACAAAAACTACTCATCCCACATGAGTCACGCTCGATGTAGAAAACAAGCAGTAGTGATTGGACTTTCCGAGTACTCAGAGGCACACATTAGGGGCAGTGGGATGCTAGGTGAGTGACGTCCTCATAATTTTGACCCGACTACTTATCACACCTAGATGCGCCAAGGGGTAAATCCATGTATGTTGGAATTCTAATTAAACATAAGGAAGTGAAAAAAATGTGAATCAAGATGCTCGAGATCTGGACCACAATGATAGTGGCGTGATGACATGGGATAATTGTTGACCGTGTTCGAAAAATAGAATTCATATCATCTGACCAGAAATGGAAAAATACAAATGAGGGTCAACTACTGACCATTTTCAAAACACGGGACCTATCGCAAATTTCATCTAAGGTCCTCATAGACGTTCTCCCAAGACGGAAGGTTACCTAATTTGTCATGAAACCAAGCCATAAAGGGGGGTCACTTCAGACATGTAAGAGGATGAGGATCCAAATATCATGCTCATTAATCTTGGACATGTAATGAGAGGAATTTCCCTATACAAATTCCACACTTCAGGCTCTTTTTCACAAAGCATCTGAGAATGACAATAAAACGTATCAGATAGAGGGAGCTGAGTCCCCCTCTAAGGAAAAGGGTCCTGAGGTTGCACGCTTCCAAATGAATGGTCGTAGGATGGTCCATTATGGGGGGATTGATATAATAGACTGTGCGAAGGGTGGAGAAGTAGAAAAATTTGACGTGCAATTTCCATAAGGAGATATTATTTTAGGGTCATTGAACTCGGACTAGGTTAGGAAAAGACATGGAGGCCACATGGTGCGGCTATTGAAAAACCAGACTTGAATGAGAACCCAAGAGGTACTAATCACACCACATGATCCAAAAAGAGTTCGGGCCAAGGGGAACAAGAGAGGGGGCATGATTTTAGATTCCTGGGGTTGGACCTAGAGACAAGATGCCTTTGCGTTCCTACATATCCCATGGGGATGAGAATCAAGCCGTACATTTTCCAAGAAGATGTCATGTAGTTTAACATCTTGTGTCAAGGACACCGAGTGGTCTTAGTTTATGGTCATAAATCTCAGACCATATATGGAACTGATGAAGGGGGACACATGGGGAAGTAATTACTAAACTCAATGTGACTGAGGACTGTATGTGTCTCTATCCCCACAATGTGCTCCCGGGTAATCATCGAGGTTAGGGGTCCAAAAGTGAAAGTTAGGCTGAGCCTGAGGCATAGTGCCCACGAATTCCTACGTTCCCCATGAGGATGGGAATCAATCCATATGTAGTTCTGATGGAGTAATGGTGACATAACAGTTCCATAGATAATAAGGTAGTTTGGTTCTGTCCTTCGCACCAAAAGAAGAGGAATTTGATAGATCATGTTTGTCCTCTAGGATGAATGTGTGTGTTTTTTGTGAATTGATGGACCTAGGATGTAACGACCCGAAATTTTAAATAAATCCTGTTTCCTAATTTTATGTGTTATTTTATTTTATTTTTATACTCAACAAAAATGTTTCATTTGATAACATGAGTATAATTAAAATGAGACTGTTGGGTTTTGATTGTTATTTGACCATTGGTCAATATGACCACTAGAAACTAAAAGTTTTGACTATTGTCTCTAAATACAAGCAATCTTGGTTAATTAATATAGAAAGAAGATTCGATGGCCTCACCCAGTAGTCTTGGACCGATCGAAGCCCATCTAACAGAACATGGGAAGGAGGTAGCACCACTGGCCTTTGCTCTGGACCAAACCCAAGCTGAACTTCATCGTGTGAAGCTAGAACGGGATCGCCTTCGCGAGAAGTTCAAACTGATAGAAATTACTACTCGTGCGATGTTGGTCGAGCCTCCCCCGGATTCTCTCACCTTAGCACACATTACACTTAGGTCCTATGCTGGTGTGATAAGGGTCTATGTAAGGAGACCATAACTGCCTTGTGTAATCCTTTGTTTTAAATAAAAATAGGGATTTCTTCTTATGATGAAGTTTATGAATTTTCAAATGACCGGATAAATATAATATGCATATTTTTGATGAATTTTAGAAAAATGATATTTTAAAAATGGTTGTGTAAACCTTAAATAATTAAAAATGTGTAATGATTTTCGAAAAATGGTCTTCTACAATTATGTTCAGTACGAAATTTAGAGACTAATAAGATCAACTTAATTTTTGATGAATAGTAAATTATGAATAGTGATTTTATGATTAGAATTAGTAATGTGTCCAAATGGATTAGTAATCTCACTTAAAGAAAGTATTAATATAATCTAGGCACCTTGATTAAGTAATGTGATTCAATAAAATGGTTAAATAACGGTTTCATAAATTATTATTCAAGTATTAGTTTTTCGGGTGAATAGTGTTTTTTAATTAAAAATTAAATTAAAAATATTTAGAAAATTATTTTTATTAAATGGATTTCATTTTTGAACTCAGAGCACTGATATTATGTTATGGTAATTTTTGGGGTTTTTTCTGAAAAAATGAATTTTCGGTGAATAGTGTATTTATTTAAAAATAAATTTAAAAATATTTAGAAAATTATTTTTATAAAATGGAGTTCATTTTTGAAATCAGAGCATTGATATTTGGTTAGTGTGAAATTTTGTGATTTTTCTGAGAAAGTTGAATTTTCAGTGAATAGTAAAAATGCAGTTTTAGGGTTTCGGTATGTTTAATGACATCATAGCTGTGTCATGATGATGTCATGAGATATTTTAAGGGTTGTCCGGCCAAGGGTGATGAATTATTGTTTTGGGGGGCCCATGTGGCCTAACTCCATGGTAAATGCCAAGGGATAGCACATGGGTTTGAGAAAAGCACATGTGAGGTGTCCCTTGGCCATTAATGCCTTGTCCCCTCACTTTCCCTATAAATACCAAGCCCTCATCTCATCCATTCGACTCCCCACTCTTCCCCAACGAATTTCTGGTCTCATTACCTCCCAAGGAGTCCTCCCAAGTTTCCCCCAAGCCCTCAAGGTCCAAACCTTTGAGTTTCAAGAGTCACGTTTTAAGGTAAGGGATCCGACCCCTCTCTTTCTTTTCAAGTGATCTCTTTTATGTCATTCCTTTTATGCTCCATGTTCTTATGTTGGAGGATGTTCTTTTATACTCCTCTTACTGCCCTTTTTATGTTAATATAATGAGATATCCCATCTTACTCTCATTATTTCGTTTTATGAAGTTTTAAGTGGCGCCGTTAGGCTGCCGAATTTTTAAGGGATTCTTTCACCTTCCTCGTTTTCAAGTTCTATTTTCATCCAAGTCTTTCATGTTCCTTTTTATTATGTTGGGGTATGATCTCTAAATTTATCATACTGATCTTTTATGGTCATATGATGAGAGACCCTATTTGACCTCTTCAATGCATGTTTGTTGAAGTTTAAGTGGCGCCGTTAGGCTGCCGAATTTTTAAGGGATTCTTTCACCCTTCTCATTTTTCAAGTTCTACTTTCATGTCAAGTCTTTCAAGTTCCTTTTTGTTATGTTGGGGTATGATATCTATATCTATAATAATGGACTCTTATGTTCATATTATAAGAGACCCCATTTGATCTCTTCAATTCAGTATTTTGAAGTTTTAAGTGGCGCCGTTAGGCTGCCTAATTTTTAAGTGGTTCTCCACCCTTCCCGTTTTGAAGTTCTACTTTCATGTCAGTTCTTTCAAGTTCCTTTTTGTTATGTTGGGGTATGATCTCTATATCTATCATGCTATACTATTATTTTCATATGATTAGAGACCCTATTTGATCTCATCAATTCATTTTGTTGAAGTTTAATTGACGCCGTTAGGCTGCCGAATGTTTAAGTGATTCTTCCACCCTTCTCATTTTTCAAGTTCGATTTTCATGTCAAATCTTTCAAGTTACTTTTTATTATGTTGGGTTATGATCTCTATATCTATCATACTGATATCTTATGATCATATGATGAGAGACCCTATTTGATTTGTTCAATTCATTTTTGTTGAAGTTTAAGTGACGCCGTTAGGCTGCCGAATTTTCATAAGAGAAATCAAATTTCTGTCTTCCTTCCATGTTTTTCATTTCAAATGGTATGTCCTTGAAATTGAATCACCATGTCCATATATACTTCTTATTCTGTCCCTCTACGGTTTTATGGGTCAATTATGATTGTTCGACCCATGTCCCCACTCTTTTCAAAGTTTTCTAAAACCGTGTAACATAGCCGTTATGCTGCAGAATTTTCGTCTCAAAATGCCTCTCTTTTCTCAAAATTATTTTATGTTATAAAGTGAATACTCAAAGATCCTACTTCTACAGGGGTATTCACATATATATAAAAATGTTCTATTTTAAATTCTGGGATTTACATACATGATACCCACTTTCCCTTTTCCGTGGGTTTAAAGTAACGTAAAGATCATGTCTTTAAAGCGGTTTTTAAAACGTTATGATTATGAAATGAAACCCATTTATTTTATGCTATATGGGTTATTTATGAAATGTTTGATGATGATATATGTGGCTCACATGATAATAAAGGCAAATTTAACGGTGCGCCCTGATAGCGATCCAATGCATTGGGTAAAGACTTAATCTCTAGAGATGACCATTTTAACGACGCCTTGGTGAGTAACCTTGGTAATTTTTAACGACACCTTGGGGATGGACCTTGGTGAAACGAAACGATTGTCAATATTAAATGTTGTAGCCACATCTTCAAGTTATGAAAAATGTTATTTTTATTATGATGTATCTCATGATTTCTTCCTCATTCCTTAAAGTTCTTTTCATGTCCTTATTGAAGTATCTCAAGTTCACATGTAAAATGTTCATCTTGTTTCCCTTACTGGGCCTTTTGCTCACCCTTTCTTTTGATGTATGTCCCCAGGTTATGAGATGCAGTAATGAACCTAAGATGAACATAAGGAGAAGACTTTCAAGTGTTTAAGAAGAATGTTTTATGTTGTTTTCATGTATTATGTTCCTAGTTTCCAAGACACTAAACCTTAAAGATCCTTAGTTCCGTGTAATGCAATGAAAGTTATGTTATAAAAAGACGGGATGCTATAGTTGGTATCAAAGGATGGTTTAGTTATTTGTGGAAATTAGGATATGAAAAATCTAGGAAGAACCCTATAGAAAAGTTTAAATATAGGAAATCTTCCTGGTATTTTGGTGAGTATTGAGTAAGGGGTTTCCAAGCAAATACATCCCTGTCTGGATACGAGCAGGTAGAGGTGGCTCTGGCACAGATGTACATAGGGGTAAAACCCGAAAACACCGCTTTGAGCTAGACTCGAATGGGAACTGGTACATGACAACGGGTCTTGCTGCACTCTTGGTTACGACACTCCCAGGGGATATGCTTTGGTAAATTCATAAGCTTAGTATGAACCATTATTAAAGGAACACGGATAAAACAAAATAACGATTCACATAAGAATATATGATCATGGATAACCTAGATTGGAACCTAGGGGATCACAAGTTAGGATATACTTTTATTCTAAATGTTTATCCTTTTATGCTTAAAGTTTCCTTTTCATGATTATTAGCTAAGTAAATAAGCCCCTAATTATAGTTTCTTTTCTTAGTTAATGGCGGGAAATGGAAGAACATGTCCCAAAAACCAATGTGATAGGAAATGCGATGATTTTCGTATTAATATGACAGAGGTGATTAGGGGATTAAAAGATTATTATTATTTTGGAATACGTTCACTATTTTAGGGACCCTATATGATCGAGGTAAATAGATTACTATGGTATTTTCATTGAGGAGTAAGGTTGACTTATATTTTGAAGAATCGATAAATTTATGGTGGACGTATAGTAATTTAGGCTACTTATGGGAATGATTAACCTATCTTTGGTAAAATATGTTTATTTTAGATGTTAGGAGTGGTTGATGTTGTTTGGAGATGAACAATGAAGTTTATTTTGGAAGACTATGTTATCAAATCCTTCTTTGTATTTGGGTTTCAATCTTAGTTTGTTTTATTTTGAGGAATTTTAAGGACCGTTATTTATGGGATGGTCTATGATGAACTTTGGTTAGTACCATGGAACTTTGAAGATTTAAAAGTAGTTTCCATTCCTATGGGATTCTTCCTTTTTGAAGAGTTGTTTAACCTTACCCTTTCTATATTTGATAATGTTTAAAGATAGAAGAAATAGATAGTTAATATTTTGGGGATTATGTGATTCTCTAGAAGATGATTCTTGTGTTTTGATGAGACCAAGTAGTTTTGAGTGCTCATCGTTTGGGAGAAAAGATTAGTTTTGGTAGAAAATTATTAAAAGGTGAAACTCTACATGAAGGTAGATATATTTCCTTATGTTCTTGTTCTATGTTGTAAATGAATTCCTCAAAATTATGAAAAGGAACGTAAAACAAAAACGTTGTTGGTTTACGTTTCCTACTAGGTAATCAAAGATTGTTTACACACATCATAAGTTTGGGATTTTCTTATGGTTAACTTTCTCCTAATCATGTTCTCTGTCACTCTCCCTCAGAACATGACCCTTTGTTTTCTCCTCCATGTCCATATTTTCCTACATGGAATCCTAGTGTGGGCTAACTCGGGTGACCTTCGTACTTCCCTTTCTTTCTTTTAAAGTAATAGTTTTACTGACTCCTTTTCCGATGTGGGACTTTCAATGAAATTTCAAAACCTAATTTTTTAAAAAAAATTGCGAGGACGCAATTTCTTAAGGAGGGAAGATTGTAACGACCCGAAATTTTAAATAAATCTTGTTTCCTAATTTTATGTGTTATTTTATTTTATTTTTATACTCAACAAAAATGTTTCATTTGATAACATGAGTATAATTAAACTGAGACTGTTGGGTTTTGATTGTTATTTTACCATTGGTCAATATGACCACTAGAAAATAAACGTTTTGACTATTGTCTCTAAATACAAGCAATCTTGGTTAATTAATATAGAAAGAAGATTCGATGGCCTCACCCAGTAGTCTTGGACCGATCGAAGCCCATCTAACAGAACATGGGATGGAGGTAGCACCACTGGGCTTTGCTCTGGACCAAACCCAAGCTGAACTTCATCTTGTGAAGCTAGAATGGGATCGCCTTCGCGAGAAGTTCAAACTGATAGAAATTACTACTCGTGCGATGTTGGTCGAGCCTCCCCCGGATTCTCTCACCTTAGCACACCTTACACTTTGGTCCTATGCTGGTGTGATAAGGGGCTATGTAAGGAGACCATAACTGCCTTGTGTAATCCTTTGTTTTAAATAAAAATTGGGATTTCTTCTTATGATGAAGTTTATGAATTTTCAAATGACCGGATAAATATAATATGCATATTTTTGATGAATTTTAGAAAAATGATATTTTAAAAATGGTTGTGTAAACCTTAAATAATTAAAAATGTGTAATGATTTTTGAAAAATGGTCTTCTACAATTATGTTCAGTACGAAATTTATAGACTAATAAGATCAACTTAATTTTTGATGAATAGTAAATTATGAATAGTGATTTTATGATTAGAATTAGTAATGTGTCCAAATGGATTAGTAATCTCACTTAAAGAAAGTATTAATATAATCTAGGCACCTTGATTAAGTAATGTGATTCAATAAAATGGTTAAATAACGGTTTCATAAATTATTATTCAAGTATTAGTTTTTCGGGTGAATAGTGTTTTTTAATTAAAAATTAAATTAAAAATATTTAGAAAATTATTTTTATTAAATGGATTTCATTTTTGAACTCAGAGCACTGATATTATGTTATGGTAATTTTTGGGGTTTTTTCTGAAAATATGAATTTTCGGTGAATAGTGTATTTATTTAAAAATAAATTTAAAAATATTTAGAAAATTATTTTTATAAAATGGAGTTCATTTTTGAAATCAGAGCATTGATATTTGGTTAGTGTGAAATTTTGTGATTTTTCTGAGAAAGTTGAATTTTCAGTGAATAGTAAAAATGCAGTTTTAGGGTTTCGGTATGTTTAATGACATCATAGCTGTGTCATGATGATGTCATGAGATATTTTAAGGGTTTTCCGGCCAAGGGTGATGAATTATTGTTTTGGGGGGCCCATGTGGCCTAACTCCATGGTAAATGCCAAGGGAGAGCACATGGGTTTGAGAAAAGCACATGTGAGGTGTCCCTTGGCCATTAATGCCTTGTCCCCTCACTTTCCCTATAAATACCAAGCCCTCATCTCATCCATTCGACTCCCCACTCTTCCCCAACGAATTTCTGGTCTCATTACCTCCCAAGGAGTCCTCCCAAGGTTCCCTCAAGCCCTCAAGGTCCAAACCTTTGAGTTTCAAGAGTCACGTTTTAAGGTAAGGGATCCGACCCCTCTCTTTCTTTTCAAGTGATCTCTTTTATGTCATTCCTTTTATGCTCCATGTTCTTATGTTGGAGGATGTTCTTTTATACTCCTCTTACTGCCCTTTTTATGTTAATATAATGAGATATCCCCTCTTACTCTCATTATTTCGTTTTATGAAGTTTTAAGTGGCGCCGTTAGGCTGCCGAATTTTTAAGGGATTCTTTCACCTTCCTCGTTTTCAAGTTCTATTTTCATCCAAGTCTTTCATGTTCCTTTTTATTATGTTGGGGTATGATCTCTAAATTTATCATACTGATCTTTTATGGTCATATGATGAGAGACCCTATTTGACCTCTTCAATGCATGTTTGTTGATGTTTAAGTGGCGCCATTAGGCTGCCGAATTTTTAAGGGATTCTTTCACCCTTCTCATTTTTCAAGTTCTACTTTCATGTGAAGTCTTTCAAGTTCCTTTTTGTTATGTTGGGGTATGATATCTATATCTATAATACTGGACTCTTATGTTCATATTATAAGAGACCCCATTTGATCTCTTCAATTCAGTATTTTGATGTTTTAAGTGGCGCCGTTAGGCTGCCGAATTTTTAAGTGGTTCTCCACCCTTCCCGTTTTGAAGTTCTACTTTCATGTCAGTTCTTTCAAGTTCCATTTTGTTATTTTGGGGTATGATATCTATATCTATCATGCTATACTCTTATGTTCATATGATTAGAGACCCTATTTTATCTCATCAATTCATTTTGTTGAAGTTTAAGTGACGCCGTTAGGCTGCCGAATGTTTAAGTGATTCTTCCACCCTTCTCATTTTTCAAGTTCGATTTTCATGTCAAATCTTTCAAGTTACTTTTTATTATGTTGGGGTATGATCTCTATATCTATCATACTGATCTCTTATGATCATATGATGAGAGACCCTATTTGATTTGTTCAATTCATTTTTGTTGAAGTTTAAGTGACGCCGTTAGGCTGCCGAATTTTCATAAGAGAAATCAAATTTCTGTCTTCCTTCCATGTTTTTCATTTCAAATGGTATGTCCTTGAAATTGCATCACCATGTCCATATATACTTTTTATTCTGTCCCTCTACGGTTTTATGGGTCAATTATGATTGTTCGACCCATGTCCCCTCTCTTTTCAATGTTTTCTAAAACCGTGTAACATAGCCGTTATGCTGCAGAATTTTCGTCTCAAAATGCCTCTCTTTTCTCAAAATTATTTTATGTTATAAAGTGAATACTCAAAGATCCTACTTCTACAGGGGTATTCACATATATATAAAAATGTTCTATTTTAAATTCTGGGATTTACATACATGATACCCACTTTCCCTTTTCCGTGGGTTTAAAGTAACGTAAAGATCATGTCTTTAAAGCGGTTTTTAAAACGTTATGATTATGAAATGAAACCCATTTATTTTATGCTATATGGGTTATTTATGAAATGTTTGATGATGATATATGTGGCTCACATGATAATAAAGGCAAATTTAATGGTGCGCCCTGATAGCGCTCCAATGCATTGGGTAAAGACTTAATCTCTAGAGATGACCATTTTAATGACGCCTTGGTGAGTAACCTAGGTAATTTTTAACGACACCTTGGGGATGGACCTTGGTGAAACGAAACGATTGTCAATATTAAATGTTGTAGCCACATCTTCAAGTTATGAAAAATGTTATTTTTATTATGATGTATCTCATGATTTCTTCCTCATTCCTTAAAGTTCTTTTCATGTCCTTATTGAAGTATCTCAAGTTCACATGTAAAATGTTCATCTTGTTTCCCTTACTGGGCCTTTTGCTCACCCTTTCTTTTGATGTTTGTCCCCAGGTTATGAGATGCAGTAATGAACCTAAGATGAACATAAGGAGAAGACTTTCAAGTGTTTAAGAAGAATGTTTTATGTTGTTTTCATGTATTATGTTCCTAGTTTCCAAGACACTAAACCTTAAAGATCCTCAGTTCCGTGTAATGGAATGAAAGTTATGTTATAAAAAGACGGGATGCTATATAGGATGGAAATTACAGGCATCTCCACAAGAATCAAGCCATATGCAGGCATTGAAAAATGATATAGTGTGTGACTGATAGAAAACATGTTGTTCACTCAAATAAAAACATCATGACGCAGTGCCATTTTTTTCATCGTGTGGCCAGGTCGATCAGGTCAGAGTTTAGGGACTTGTGATGAGACCAACCATGCATTTTAATGTTTTTCAGTACTTATGAAACAATTTAAATTCAAATGGGACTAGGCAGCATAGTTTAATATTATATGTATCAAACATATACAAGAGTGATGACGTTCAAGAGTGGATGTGCACAGTGTGGTAATGCATACCCGACATAAATAAGGATGAGGTCCACAACCCATGGCGCAAGATTCCATGAAAAGAACCTTAGGATGAGGGGGAAAAATAAATTTAGAGAATATGTGGTAGGAGATACTAAATATCAGAAAGGAAATACATGATGCATCTCTTACAAACCCGACATGAATGAAGTGATATGTCCACACCCACCACACCATACAATCCTATACAGGTTGGGGCCTAAAAGGCTGAACAGAAGTGATAATTACTAAAATTTGAGTTGTACCCAAAGACAAGAAGTCCAGGCATTCCACATATCCCATGAGCATGGGAATCAATCTAGAGGTAGTTTTATAAGATTACATATAAGGAGATATTTGTTTAAGGTCTTAGAGCTCGAACTATGAAGAATTGAAACTATTCAAAGACAGAACAGACCTCGATCCAGTCCCTAAGACCATGTGAGTCAAACTCAGTGTGGGGAACAAGGATGGAAGAGGTCTTTAAAACACATGAGATACACGTAATGGGGATGTTTTTGTGATGCCTCGAATGTCACCTTAATGTGGATTTTTCCTCCTAACATGAAAATACACCATGAGGGATAGCACCAATAGTGTCGAAATTACACTTAGAGATGATGAAGAGGAAAATAATGTAAATCATGTAAATGAAATTTAAGGCTTGATGGGGATAACATGATGATGGAGGAAAACTATTGATCATGTTCAAAACATAGCATCCATATCATGTGACTTGGAATGGGAACATAAAATGAGCTTCAACCACTGACTTTATTCGCAATGTGGGACATGAATCAATTTTTTTTGAGACCCTCGAGGATGTTGGCCCATAATGGTAAGAAGATCCCTTGGGCTGAGATTCAATGCGATTTGGGGGTCCCTATGGATGTGAAGGATAATGAAATCCAAAATTAATAAGAAAGCGTAGCCTGAAAAATGGGTGACAGCATGTCGAGGTAGAATCTGACACTCCAGGTTCTGAACTAGAGTACTACTAGGCACATTGATGAATCACCGAAGAGGTTTGAGGGACCTAACCAAAGAGCAGCTAACTTGAAAAAATGAGTGTTGGGATTGGGAGTGAAGGGGCGCCCATGAGGGAGAGGTATGTGGTGTGGTTATTACAAACCTGACGTGAATGGAGACACAAGCTCCTATCACACCGCATACCCCTCCCTTGGAAGGACTTAGGCCAAGAGGCCAGAATGATAGAGAGGCATCTATGAAATGGGGCAGGACACAAATACCTAGACGTTTGGGTAGTCCTTTTGGATATAAAAGAAGATGGAAACCGAAATGATGGATCTTGTGAAGCATAGCGGGGGATGTGCTCGCAGAAATGACGATAAATGATGGTGGGAAGTCCCAAGGGGATATGTGTGGTGGAAAAAATAGTTTGATTAGAATGAGGATGTGAGTCCATACCACACCCCACAATCCTAAATGAGACATTAGCTGAGGCGGCTAAAAGGTTCGAGGGACCTAAGGCTGGGAGTCCCAGCCAACTATAGCAATATGACCTCTCATGCAGGCATTGCATTACCTCTACTCCTATTCCCACATAAGAAATCCTCGGTGTGGGAAACATGGAGTAAGACTCGTCTCTCCCCATCATATACGGGTCCGACTGCTAGAATCACACTCCATCCTGAGGAAAATCGAATCATGAAGAGACTTTGGGGCATAATGAACCACTACAATCAATGTTTAGGATATATAGGGATGGTGACAAGGACATAAAATATATGTTGACTAGATTTGAAACACATCATCCACATCATGTGACTCGAAATGGGAATAATAAATGAGTGTCAACCACTGACCATATTCTCAATATGGGACTTGTATCAATTTTTTGTTCGAATCCCTCAAGGATGATGGCCCTTAATGGTAGGAGAGCCCTTGGGCTGAGCATACATTCCATTTGGGGGTCCCATTGGATGGGAAGGAGTACAACGAGTGTGTCAACCAAAAATATGTCTGTGCAATTTATAGTCAGGCTGGATAGTAGAAGAGGTGGAGATCTTCAGGGGGAGGGATACAAGGCACGGTCATAATGAAATATATGTGAATGAGGCCAAAATCATGCACCACACCATGTGTTTCGACCCAATGGGAGGTCCTGATGTTTAGGGCTGGGACTATGGATGAAATGTGTGGGCATTCCTATGTATCCCATAAATATGGGAATCAAGACATACATAGTTCTGAAGGCTATGCAGGTTTGTGTCATGTGGTGAGGACTTGGGAGGAGAGAATAATGAGTGAGGGAACATGGTACAATCATCGTAATCCTGACATGAGTGGGGCCAAAGAATCCTACAAGACATCATGCGGGATTCTCCAAGAGAACTATATCCTAGGGAGATAGTTAGAGTGGAAACATGGGGCTAGACACAAGACGATTCATCTGGGCATTTATATTTATCCCATGATGATGATAATCATGCAATACGTAGTTCGTGTAGTTTAAGGTCTTGTAGAATGACACATAGATCAATGTATTGCTGGATGACATACATTTTTATGTCATGTGGGACAACATAAAGTTTAACATCATGGGGGACAGTATACAGTTTAACATCATGTAGGATGATATACAGTTTAATGACATGTGTGACATTTTATAGCTTAAGGTCATGTAGGAACAAATATTTTAACTTCATGTAGGACCAAGATACTCCACAAAAGTATTTCATTAGGAACTTCACATTGGTGGGATGAGATATACGCTCACCATCCATGGTAACTAGGGAGTGTCCGCCATTGGAGTAAACCTTGTAAATGATGTATGGTCATTCCCATTTGGGATCAAAATTTTGTGGTTTCCTGCCAGGTGTCATTGGTGTCCTCAGGGCCAACTCCAATTCTCCTTATAGGAAGGAGTGGAGGCAAAATTTCTTGTTGAAAGCTCTAGTTATCTTGTTATGATGCCTTTATAGATTGTGCAGGGAATCAAGCCTATTCTCATATAGTGCTTCCAACCCAGCCAGATGGATTTCAACTACTTTATATGGAACATTCTGATCATAGAAAGTTGTGTGAAATGAGGTCAATTGAATCTTGATTGGCAGGACGACCTCTGTTTTGAACTCCAGAGAATATGGGGTCACCTGGGAGAAATTACAAGTCATCGTATGATAATCATAGAGGGCGTTGGGGAGAATTTTTGACCAACTCTTCTTGTAATGACCAACCATTTTATACATAATGTTAGAGAGGGTTTTGTTGAATGCTATGATCTGTCCTTTTTCTTGCGCATGATAATGGGAGGTAGGGTTAGAACAGATGGTGTACTTATCATACAGTTTCATCAGCTCATCTGCCTGAATTTTTTTTCTATTATCGGTGTGGAAAACGTGAGGGAATCCAAATTAGTAGATTATGTTGGAGCCTACAATGTTAATGATGGAATAATCCATGACCTCCTTTAGTGGAACTGCCTCTACCCACAAGGAGAATAAATCGGAAGAAATCAAGATTATCTAACACTAGAGGGCCGTTATCGGTGGATATAGTACCAAGACATCAAGTCCACATACAACAAATGGGAAATCATACGTTGTAGTGTGGAGAGGCTTTGGTGGCTCATGAAAAAATTTGGATTGAATGTGGAAGGCATGGAACCTTTTGGAAAACTCAATGTAGTCACAGATCATGGAGGGCCAAAAATACCCTAGTATCTAGATTTGGTGAGATAGTTTTGGCCTGGTCTGATGATCCCTATAGGAACTAGAAAGAACCTCCTACATTACATGGGAAATCTCAACTCCTGGAATGCAATAGAGGATAACCCTATCAAACTCACTCTTGTAGAGGATCTTCTCACAACCAAGACAATCTTGGAGAGTAAACTGTAATGCGCCACGTCATATTTGTTTGCACTTGGCCCAATCTACAGGGGGGGTTACCATTATGGTGCTACTTGAAAAAGGAGGTTCACTAGTCCGGAGTCACCTCAATCACTACATCAGGGGGACCCGGAGGTCCGGATGTGGAGGCGCCAGTAGAAAGGTGGATTAACTGTAGTTTTTCATCGTTATCTGGAGTGATGTGAGCAATGACTCTCTAGGGTGCCACGTAAAAAATCAGATCATCATGTTTGGGCTCCGTAAGTGATACAGCTAGGCTGGCCAGGGTGTCATCTTGACAGTTCTGTGATTGGGGGACATGAGTAACTTTTGGGAGATATGGGAATTGGGTCATTAACTAGAGAGTGCATTCCAACAATTGTAAGATCTCTGAATTTTGAATGACATAGTCATTGTTGATCTTCTTGATGGCTAGTTCGAATCCGCCTTTCACGTTCAAATGGGGAACGTCAATATCAAGGACCAGATCGAGGCCAGTAATTAGAGCTTGATACTATGCCTCATTATTGGTGTAGCTTTCTGACAACAGGAATGAATATAGTAGAATGGATTGTGGAGGGTAATGAAGACAATACCTAGGAATACTCTGTCAAGCTTGGCGTAATTGAACCTTCTACTGGTGGGGCTCTAAGAAGTGCCATCAAAGTGAATTTTCCATCAAGGAATTAATTAGTCTATTGAGAGAATAGCTTAATTAGGGAAATAGAGATTTGGGGACTAGTCTTCAACAGCTAGATGGGCGGTAAGGAATTCTACCAACGCATACCCTTTAATATCCTTCTGAAGGAAAAAACTTTTGTCGAAGTTGTAGAGGATTACTTCACACCATGCTAGACGTCCTGTAAATATTGGCTGGTTTAGGATGTACTTCAAAGGATCAAATCGGGAAACTAGTTGTACCTCATGGTGGTTCAAGTAATGTCTCAATTTTTGTACTGCGAAAATCAGCACAACGTAGTAATTCTTGATAGGGGAGTATCTAGTCTCTTTATCGAGGAGCATGCAGCTGAGATAGTGGAGACTATTCTCCATCCAGTCACTATTATTTCAGGAGATAAGGGCACCGAGAGACCGTTTCAGGGTGGTCATGTAAAGGACCAATTACTTTCTAGAGGCGGCTGTCATTATGACCGGAGGTTGAATTAGGTACTGATTGATTTCCTAGAAGGTGGTCTAACATTATTCAACCCAATAGTAGATAGTTCCCTTCTTCATGAGCTTGGAAAAGGTCTTATAATTGCCGGCCTGTTTGCAATGGATCGGCGTATGTAGGCCAAGTGGCCTTGGAAACCTCGAAGCTCCTAGATGTTTCTTGGGGGAGACATCATACTGATGGAATTGATCTTCTCTAGGTAAATCTTGATACCCCTGTATCTAACAATGAATCCATGGAACATTCCATTAGTGACCCAAAAGTTTCACATCAATGGATTAAACTTCAGGAGAAGTGAACAATAGAAGCTGAACAATTTCTCAAGGTCTTTGAGATGGTCTGGATTCTGGTGAGTTTTTACCACCAGATCATCCATATAATATTCCAACAACGTTTCAAGGATCAGTTTAAATATGGGATGCATAGCCCAATGATAGGTGGCACAAGAATTCTTTAAACCAAAGGGCATGACTTACTAACAAAAAGTACCTTATGATGACCTAAATTCTGTAGAATCCTCATCCTTAGGGGCCATTCAGACCTGGTTATACCCAGAGTACCTATCCATGAATGAGAGGGCCTAGAACCTAGATGTGGTTTCGATCAATAATTTCATCATAGGAAGGGGAAATCCATCCTTCGGATAGTGATAGTTGAGATCCTAGAAGTCGATGCAGACTCTGATCTAACTATCCTTCTTCCTGACTAGCACAATGTTGGCCATCCAATTGGGGTAATGGACATCCTAAACAAAATTAGCACTAATGATCATATCAAATTATTCTTCAACCATGGCACCATGATAAGGGGTATCTTTCTGGGAGGCTGCTTGAACTCTTGATGATTTATCGGGAGACTCAGGTGGTGGATATACACCTAAGGATCTAGTCCTAGAATCTCATCATAACTCTAGGAGAATACATCATGGTGTTTTTTAAGGAAGTGTATGTACTTTTGTTGTTCTTTGAGGGGCATAGACGCACTGATAAATATTTTTTTTGGGTCCACCTCTCTATCGAGGTTCACCTGTACCAATTCGTAGACCGTGGTGGAGATTCCCTCTTCAAACGAAGGCGTATCATTATATAAATCCTCTTGTTCACTAATTGATGAGGGAACCTTGGTGGGAGAAGTTTCCTCTGTGTCAAAAAATCCCGATGGGAGGCAGGTACCAGCTTGAGCGGTAGTGGACACTACATCAGGGAACTCGTGTGCTGCCGAAACCATAACGATGAAGGCTATTGATCTGATCACATCTGGTCTTCGACCCAAGGCGCCACACCTAATGATATTGAAGCAATAATGGTGATTCGTCTTGAGCCAGTTAATTCCAGCCCTGTGAAACAAGCAAGTATGATGTATTTTCATTGTTGTGGGGTGGACATCCTGGTACCTCATCATAGTATGAGGCTTCAGGATCACCTGAGACTGATTCGTATAGGCGTATGAGGTGATCTTCTGGCGTCACTTATACATGGGAATATGTTCCCCCTTTTTCCAGAAACAACAAAGCATTGTCCCATTTCTGGGGTTGTTTCCTCTAATCGATGGATCAGAATGATGTAGACATCATCTAGATCCATCCATGGGTCGGTTGCATTCATGGCATGCTCATCCACTTTTTCCTGAATCTGATTGAATTTTCTCTTATAATAGTCTTCATTTACATAGTGTTATTTAAAAGATACCAAGTTGGGTGTGTCACCTTAATGAATTCCCACTCGACCATTAAGGGAGCACTTGTGGCACTGGTGATACAATGAAGGAACTGCTTCATGAAATGGCATGCCCATCAACGCATTGTAGGCAGTGTCCCGGGATCTAACCATAAAATTTGTGATGGAATCTAGGCCAAAAAACTGGGTCTTCATGTGGATCATTCCGACTGGTGTATGTTTTTTCCTTTCATAGCCTTGGATTCTTAGGTCAGAGGGACTCGGTTCATCCTCAGACAACTGTTGTTTTCATTGTGTCCGAGTCTGTATTAGGTTGATCCTAGAGCCTATGTCTACAAGACTGTGGCGGACCTCCATTCCATTAAAATGGTTGGTGATGAATAGTGGTTGAATGTTCCCCTGTGTGGGAGAGACTTCATCTTCTCCTGAGAACGATATGATGGCTTGGAATTCAGCACGCTCGACCACCTCAGAAACGAAGGCTTATGTGGCTGCTACCTCTATCTCAAACTGGATGGGGATTCTTAAGGCCTTATCGAGGGCCTCATGCATATCCGATGACAATAAATAGTCCTCAAGGATAGAAATATTTTTCTGGAATGCTAGAAAGATGCTTGAGAACATCATAATTTTGTGACAGTTGTGAACTTTTACTTACAGGAGGTCACTCTATGACATGAGGTATGGTGGGTCCTGCCGACTAGACTGGAGGATGACTGGTGCTAGGAATATCCATCTATTCACTAGTCGAAACCTATGGAGTGACTAAATGCTGAGGTACTGATTACTGAGACAAGCCATAGAAAAGTGTGGTTGATCATGATGCGGTTGAGATGGCTCTTTCTAATCCAGCAACACGAATGGCAGTGAAGGTGGACCTAATGACCCCATATTCAAAGGCTGAGTTTGCTAAGATCTACGCTAGGCCTATTACCTGGTTTTAGAAGCATTCACATCATGTATAGAAATACTTACCGAGGAACTCCGAAGACCCATATATTTGCGGCTCTATCAATGTTGATGACTTCTAGGGACATTGGTAGGAACCACCTAGCGCTCCTCATCATCAGGAATTATTTAGGGGTTTACCAGCTCTAAAATGTTAACTGATACGTACCCTTGACTATCACTCGAAGAATCATCCACTGCAAGATGGATTCTTGGAGGAATTTCCATCTCTGCAGGCATGAAATCACTGAGAGTACAGGATGACAACTGTAACAACCCTATATTTTATGAAAAATATTTTTTAATTTAATTAATGACTTGTGTTGTATGCTACACCAAGATTACCTTTCACTATACGCAACACCGTATTAGCTTGGAGTATACGCAACACTATTCTTGGATCGTGTTACACACAATTTTGATAATAGTTATTCTATGCAACATTGAGTATATATATATATATTCAATGTATAAATTAAATATGGTTGGATTATATTATATGAAACAATGAAGGATTCTTGCACAACACGCAACCCTGACTTGGCTTGCATTACATGCAATCACGACCTTCCTCGATAGCGTGTGTTGTACGCAATACAGGGTGGTACTAAACAACGATATATTATTATAATATTATTATGAACTATACTTTATGAATACTATTAACTAAAATTTGAATTTTATAACATTATTATTCATCTTACACATTTTCTAGAACATTTTATAAGAACAAAATAAATTTTTCGGGTAAAATAATTATTTTTCAAAAAAACACAATTTTGCCGCCTTTTGATGGCGCACCCACATAAAATCTAGTTTTTGAAATTTTTATAAGTTCCATTTGACAAAATAAAATTATTCTTTGGAATAAAGAAATAAAAATTTACTTTGTATAAATTTTTCATTTTATTCTGATGAATTTCATATTTTAATGAATTGTAAAAATACGCTATAATTTAATTAAAAACAACTTTTTTCATCCTAATATCTTATGTGGGTAAATTATAATATTGAATGGTTTTAAAGTATAAATAGAATATATTTTTACAATTTAATATAATTTATGTCATTATCATTGATTTTACCTTGAATTGGTAGGTTAAATAAATTCAACCTTTTCCAATGTTTTAAAGAAAAACTTGTTTTCTTTCAACAACGGGATTAATTTTAATTTAACTTCTGCAAATTTTTTTGTATTTAATTTGGA
This sequence comes from Viscum album, assembly GCA_963277665.1. Taxonomy (NCBI): domain Eukaryota; kingdom Viridiplantae; phylum Streptophyta; class Magnoliopsida; order Santalales; family Viscaceae; genus Viscum; species Viscum album. The sequence continues at coordinate 536,969,772 of OY728126.1, forward strand.
AAAATGGATTCCATATTTTGAATAAGTGTGTCAAAATTATGTTAATAAGCTACTTTTTATTATTTTTCATTGTGAATAGTAACTACGGTAAATTTTATTTACTATAGTTAAAGGTTAATCGGGTAATTAAGGTTAAATATAAGATTATAAAATTACGATAACACTTGAAAAAATCCTATTGGATGACTAAAAGTCGATCCATATCACCCAATGGTTGGATTAGATTCATTTAATGGACTTTTTACCATGAAAATAATTTAATTACTATTAAAACCAAAGAAAGTGACAACATGTCACTCTCTTAAATACTATAAGTATACTAATTTTAAGTTAGTGATAAACTTCATGATACTTCTAACATTAATAGTCTAAAGAAAGATAACAAAATTATCTACATCATGAGAATTTACTTAGAATTTTTTGGGATTAAATAATTATCATTAATTATGACACAATAGTAATGCAAAAATTATTTATCTAGTGAAAAATCAAGAATATAGTTTTTATTAAACTAATAGTGACTATAAAAGGCACAAAACCCTGACCAAAACATATTTTTCATGTAAATTTAAATAATAATAATCCAATGGTCGAATATTGGACCATTTAGAGTCTTATAAAAGCAATTATGATACTTATATTATTTTATTTTAAATGATGCCAAAGTTGCCACCTTCATAATTTAATAAATATAACAATATAACTATTGTGATTTTAAGATGATAAATTCAAGTAAAAGTATTATTGTGAAATTTAATAGATTTATCTTCATCATAGGATTTTATTTTTAATTTTTATGTAACATATAAGTATATTTAATAATTATAAAATAATGTTGTAGTAATTATTTTATTAAGAGACAAACCAAATAAATGGTTTTAAAAATAATAAAATAAATATTGTATGACCTATTTAACGTTCTCAACTACTTTCTAGATACATATGACCTTTTATAAATATATTAATTCTTTTAGTTCGAACATAGCTTCTGTATATATTTTATTTAAATTTAAATAAATGAATAGTGTCAAAATTGACACTATTGTTATTTTATAAAAATAACATATTATAAAATTGTTTAAAAATCACAAAAATATTTAAAAATTATAAATTTAAATTTATATGGTCTATAATGTTATAAAGTAAATAATTATGCAAAATTCACAAAAATAAGTAATTAATTGTTATAATTTAAAATTTTGAATTTTATTACCGCAAATAAACCTAAATAGATTAAATAAGGATAAATCAAAATGATAAGGTTTAAAATAAGATCCAAACATGTCTAAATTTGATTGGATGATGAGATTAAAACCCTATATCATCTAATATTTGAATATGATTCATTTTTTGTGGTTTTTAAATGGGGTTATATTTATTATAAATTAATATTTTTATGAATTCCAAAGGTGCCCCTCTCCTCCCTTATAAAAGGGCACCTCCTCCCTCTCTTCCACACACCACATTGAGCCTTCAATCTCGGCCAAACCCTACCCAATTTTCTTCTCCACTTCCCTAGAAACATCCTAGAGGTGTTGTTCTTTTTCAAAGACCAATTTTAGTGCCCTAAGAGGAGGTCTCAAAGAGGCGCTTCAAAGAAGAGGTAATTTCCGTTACCGATTCTTTCATCTTTATTTCTTCTACCACGTCTTCTTCTTAGGTTGTTTAATTATGAAGTAATAACATCAGTATCACTAATATACTGATATGTTATTATAAGTATGAAAAAACCCTATTTCACCATCTATCCATGCTACGGAAAACGAAATCACCGCGCGTGCGTACGTACGGAATACCGTCTTCACGCCGTGGTGTAATCTATTTTCCACCACCACCTTATTTGGATGGGTATAATGGTGTAAATAATAACTATATATGATTACTGTAATGTGATAATGATTCTATAATAGTATACATACACTCCAATAAAATTCCATGATCATGGGAACGATATCATCGCTCGTGCGTACGTACGGAATACCGTCTCCACGACGTGATGAGATTCATTCTCAATGATTAACCAGTCATAAATGATTATAAAGTATATATAATAAGTAATCATGAAATATATGACATAATAATGATACTGGATTTATATATATATATATATATATATATATATATATATGTATGTTATCCAATTAATTCCATTCAATTAAATAAGGAAATGAAAACAACGTTCATGCGTACGTACGACCTACCGTCTCCATGAACGGTGTATTTCTTTCCATTTATCGATCTATTAAATTTATGTATATTCTGAATATATATTATATATAAATCATGTTTTACATTCTGGATGTAAATAATCAGGATCTTGTAATCATATGAATAATTACAAGTCAAAACACGAACGACAAATGAAACAATTTTACCCAAAACGCTCTTTAACATGGAATTTACAAAAGAACGGGTAATATAAAGTCATAAGTGAACCATATATGATATCATAACAATTAATATGATTCTGCAATAATTCAATAACATTATTTAAATTATTATACAAAAGGTTTAGATACGTATGAATCATATCAGACCTAAGGTAAGGGATAATTTTTCAAATCTCATTTTTATCCGAGATTGCATATTTTTAAGTATATACTAGGGTTTTTTCTATCATCCATGTCCTTGTTTTATAAAAGTGTTTTCATGTATGTTTAAAGTTCTTTTTACCCATTTTTTAATTTTACTACATGGTATGTAAGGAATCTTTCTTTTGTTTACGTTATGAGGTACTTTTTGACTTTTCCGGAAAAGTACGAAAAGAATGTTTTTTTATCTTATACAGCACAAACAAATTTTTACTGTTTTATAAAGCCTTATTTTAATGAAGCATCCTCCAAAATATTTCATTACTATTTTCAACAAAATATATTTCTTTTAAAATTGCATGACTTTTTGTGAAAATAAATTTATTTTGAAGAAGAAAGGATATTTTCCTCAAGAATTCATTTCAAGTGTTTTATCAAAACCATTTTCCATATAAGACGAAATTATTTCATATGTGTATGTTTCAAGTATAATGTCTCTATGATTTACATGGTTTCAATTTTCTTATGATGAAATATCCATTTGTTTAATATGGATTATGTGATGATGGGATGATGTATATGAAACCCATTTTATTCTTTGGGTTATGATGAATGTTTTAAGTTTATTTATATCTCATGAGATAGACATGGATGGAATGGCAGGTTAAACCGGTTCAGTAAAACAGGACTGAAACGAGGAGTGAACTCAATTCAGAAAGGGACTTTGTCACTAAGATGGTCTTGGCAGCAATGCCTTGGCTACTATGGAAATCATTACATGTGCTTAATGGATTCCACAATTACATGTTTTATTCCCATGATATTTTTTCATTCTTAATGTTTCTTTATGTTCTATGCCTTACGTACTTCCATGTTTTATGTCATTTCTCGAGCTTCTGATTTTTAAACATTATGTTCATGTTTTTAAGTTCAAATGTATATGGTATGTTTTATTTTATCCATGATTACCCATTACTGAGCATTTGAGCTCACCCTTTTTATGTTTTCTTTTCCCCAGGATATAAAGAAAGGTTTTAGGTAACAAAAAAAGGGAAAGATCTTTATGGGAGATGTTGAAGATCTTTCACCACGATTAGAAGATTACATTCCAAGTTTCCAAAGACACTAAACTATTACGGTCCTTGTGTGTCATTTTTTGTTATGTATTAAGTATTCTGCTAAAGTAATGTAATGTCCATGTACGTCACGCTTTGGGTCTCTATAGTTGGTATCAGAGGAAAGGTTTAGTCAACCTTTGGAAACTAGGATTCGAGATCTTTAGTAAGATCCCTAGAGATATTTCTATGGTATGTCTAGGGATGTCTCTAAGGTTAAGTATAGGTTATAGTACTTGAATTACGGTAACCCAAGATTTTAGATATTGATGGTACTCCCCCTATATTATGTTGTTTTCCCTAGGGTGATTTTTGCCTCTCACACTATTCTTTTTGGGTTTTAGACGATGGCTGGAACTCGAAGGAACCGTGTTGATCAGTGTAATGGACAATGCAATTATTGTCCTCCTGAACAAACAAATGTTATGGTAGATGGAGTGCAAAATCTTATTGTTGTACTTACACAAGCTATGAATCATTCTAGACTTCCAAATGAGAAAAGAAGGGAACAATATTCTATTGAGTCCTTCATGAGGCAACGCCCACATTCTTTCAGTGGGTCATCTGATCCACTTGTTGCTGAACAATGGATCAGTACTACTGAAAAGATATTTTCATTTCTTCAATGTTTTGAACATTATAAAGTCATCTTAGCAGTATATCATTTGGAAGGTGAAGCTGATCAATGGTGGAATCATATCAAGAATACAAGGCCAAGAGATGAAATTGAGTCCCTGGAATGGGACGAGTTCAGGAACTTATTTTTTAAGAAGTACTTCCCTCATATTCTTTGAACAAAGATGGAGGAGTTTCTTAAACTAAAGAAAATGGATGATGAATCTGTTGGTATATACGAAGCGAATTTTACATGGCTTGCCAGGTATGCATTTGGATTTATAATCCAACCTGAAAGTAAAGTTGATCGATTCTTCAGTAGCTTAAAACCAAATCTTCGAAGGGAATTAGCTATAACAGACTTCAGTAGCTATGAAGAAATTGTGTGTTGTGCTATCAAGGTAGAAATGGAAGTTGGTGTTACTTATCCATCTCATAGTTTTGAAAAGAATCGAAAGATGGAGTTCAAGGAGAAATCTCATAATAATGGTGAAAAGAAGATGAATTTTTCCTTATGCACAGAGTGGGGAAAGAAGCCTGGTGGAGATTGTCTTAAAGGGATTAGAAAATGTTTTATGTGTGGAAAAGAAGGTCATCGAGCAGTTGAGTGCCGAAGTAATGGAAAAAGGGTTTCTAATGATGTGAATAAAGAAAAGACAGCAGAGAACGCACCACCAACACTTCTATTCTTCAAGTGCAAGGAAATAGGGAAGTATGCTAATAAATTCCAGAATCCAAGGGTTAGTGATGATCGACATGAGCAACCACTTAAGGAAAAGGACAATGGGAAGTCACATGCGATCACTATTGGCGATGTTGAATATGAAAATGATGTGGTGAAATGATTAAGTGTTTATGTAATGGGATTCCAAAATAATGTTGTATATAGTATCGTGGAATATTGTAATATTTATGTATTGGCCTATTGTGGTTTTCAATGGTACCGGTAACCATAGAATGTGATTGAGATATTTCTGGAAAAAAATATGATATGCGCATAATGAAAGGAAAACGAGAAAATGAAATGTTTGACCGTATTCATGAGCTCATGACTGATATAAGGAGAAGGTTATATCATGGTTTGAGTATATAGAATTTTTTTATTTTGGTATGTGGAAAGAGTTAACTTTTGACTGCATTCATGTTTTCACTATGGTTCAATTAAGGGGTATTCATTCTTCAAGAGAATACATGATTAAGGTATTCACATGTTTGTAATTTGACCAACAAGATATTTCTTATGATATATGGGGGATAAATGATGGCATTCGCGTGATTGATATGTGACATTTTGAGTAATGATTTTCTTTATAATATGAGCTTGGACCAAAGTATTTTAGATAAACCTAATTATTGGAATGGATTATGTTGGACATAAGTTAGGATAGAACTTTTTTTGATATTATTGATGGGATGTTTTAGTAATATAGCTTTAGAAAAAGGTCAACCTGCAGGACGGGTTACAACTCATCGTGTCGGACAAGGCTGTGGGAATCGAACCCACAACCGATATGCAACTGGCCTTTATCGCCTACCACTGGCCTATAGGAAGTCCCTGGTTAGTTGAAACTAGTTTTATTTTATTACGCGGTATGATATATGAAGTATAAGTTCATTTTTGGAATCGTATACGATTAACCTCACCAAAGATGGACTTATGTATATTTGATAACTTTTTATATCCTTTTGTTTGAAACAGATGGAATGACCCATCAGTCTCTCACATGATATATTAACACTTCATGAATAACAAATTCAACTTCATTTCTTTAAGGGATGAAGTGGAAATTGTTCAAATCACGAACAATAGTGAAATTGTACCAAAATAATGTAAGTATTTATTTTAATTCATCAACTTTAGGGAAATGATCTTGAAAACCAAAAATGTTGTCCTAGTTCCCTTATATCCGATTAATCAGATGGTACCTTTGATCATCACAAATCAATAGCTTTGTGATTGTTGGATTTTTCATAGCCATGTTCTCTACCACTCTCCATCAGAACATGATGGTTAGATTTTTCTTCCATATCCATATTTTCACCAATGTTCTCCTACGTGGAAACCCCGTGATGAGTTAATTTGGGTAACCGTTACATTTCATACTTTAGTTTTTAAAAGCCATGTTTTGGTATTCCTTTTTACGATGTGATTTCTATTAAACAAACTTTCGAGTAGTAAACCATTTATAACCCCGACGAATTTCAAGGGCAAAATTCATTTTAAGGGGGGTAGAATTTAACACCCAGAGATTTTATGAAAAATATTCTTTTAATTTCATTAATGTCTTGTGTTGTATGATACACCAATATTACCTTGCACTATACGCAACACCGTATTAGCTTGCAGTATACGCAACACTGTTCTTGGATCGTGTTACACACAATTTTGATAATAGTTATTCTATGCAACATTGAGTATATATATATATATATATATTCAATGTATAAATGAAATGTGGTTGGATTATGTTATACGAAACAATGAAAGATTCTTGCACAACACGCAACACTGACTTGGCTTGCATTACACGCAATCGCGACCGTCCTCGATAGCGTGTGTTGTACGCAATACCGGGTGTTACTAAACAACGATATATTATTATAATATTATTATGAACTAGCCTTTATGAATAGTATTATCTAAATTTTTAATTTTATAATATTATTATTCATCTTACACATTTTCTAGAACATGTTATAAGAACAAAATAAATTTTTTGGGTAAAACATATATTTTTCAAAAAAATACAGTTTTGCCGCCTTTAGAGGGAGCACCCACATTAAATATAGTTTTTGAAATGTTTATAATTTTCATTAGAAAAAATAAAATTATTCTTTGGAATCAAGAAATAAAAATTTACTTTGGATAAATTTTCCATTTTATACTGATGACTTTCATATTTTAATGAATAGTAAAAACACGCTATATTTTAATTAAAAACAACTTTTTTCATCGTAATATATTATGTGGTTAAATTATAATATTTAATGGTTTTAAAGTATAAATAGAATATATTTTTACCATTTAATATAATGTTTCAATTATCATTGATTTTACCTTGAATTCGTAGGTTAAACCAATTCAATCTTTTGCAATGTTTTAAATAAAAAACATGTTTTCTTTCGACAACGGGATTAATTTTAATTTAATTTCTCAACTTTTGTGTATTCAATTTGAAAAATTGGATTCCATATTTGGAATAAGTGGGTCCAAATTATGTTAATAAGCTACTTTTTATTTTTGGGCATTGTGAATAGTAACTACGGTAAATTATATTTACTATAGTTAAAGGTAAATCGGGTAATTAAGGGTAAATATAAGATTATAAAATTACCCTAACACTTGGAAAAACTCTATTGGATGACTAAAAGTCGACCCATATCACCTAAGGGTCGTATTAGATTCATTTAATGGACTTTTGTCCATGAAAATAATTTAATTATTATTAAAACCAAAGAAAGTAACAACATGTCACTCTCTTAAATACTATAAGTATAATAATTTTAAGTTAGTGATAAACTTCATGAAACATCGAACATTAATAGTCTACAGAAATCAAACAAAATTATCTACATCTTGAGAATTTATTTAGAATTTTTTGGGATTAAATAATTATCATTAATTGTGACATAATAGTGATGTAGAAATTATTTATCTAGTGAAAAATCAAGAATATAGTTTTTATTAAACTAATAGTGACCATAAAAGGCACAAAACCCTGACCTAAACTTATTGGTCATGTAATGTTAAACTATAATCATCCAATGGTCGAATATTTGATCATTTGGAGTCTTATACAAGCAATTACGAAACTTATATCCTTTTATTTTAAATGATGCCAAAGTTGTCACCTTCATAATTTAATAAATATAACAATTTAACTATTGTGATTTTAAGATGATAAATTTGAGTAAAAGTATTATTGAGAAATTTAATAGATTTATCTTAATCATAGGATTTTATTTGTAATTTTTATGCAACATATAAGTATATCAAATAATTATACGAAAATGTTGTAGTAATTATTTTATTAAGAGATAAACCAAATAAATGTTTTGAAAAATAATAAAATAAATCTTATATGAACTATTTAATGTTCTCCACTAATTTTGTATACACATATGACCTTTTATTAATATATTAAAGTTTTTAGTTCGAACATAGCTTATGTATATATTTTATTTAAATTCAAATAAATGGATAGTGTCAAAATTGACACTATTGTTATTTTATAAAAATAACATATTATAAAACTGTTTAAAAATCAAAAAAAATTTAAAAATTATAAATTTAAATTTATATGGTCTATAATGTTATAAAGTAAACAATTATGGAAAATTCACTACAAATAAGTAATTATTTTTTATAATTAGAAATTTAGAATTTTAATACCACAAATAAACCTAAATAGATTAAATAAGGATAAATCAAAATGATATGGTTTAAAATAAGATCCAAACATGTCTAAATTTGATTGGTTGAGGATATTAAAACCCTATCTCATCTAATATTCGAATATGAGTCATTTTTGGTGGTTTTTAAGTGGGGTTAGATTTATTATAAATTAATATTTTTAAGAATTCCAAAGGTTCCCCTCTCCTCCCTTATAAAAGGGCACCTCCTCCCTCTCTTCCACACACCACATTGAGCCTTCAAGCACGGCCAACCCTTGACCAATTCTTTTCTCCACTTCCATAGAAACATTCTAGAGGTCCTGGTCGTTTTCAAAGACCAATTGAAGTGCCCTAAGAGAAGGTCCCAAAGAGGCGCTTCAAAGAAGAGGTAATTTCTGTTACAGATACTTTCACCTTTATTTCTTCTTCCACTTATTCTTCTTAGGTTGTTTCATTATTAATTAATAACATAAGTATCACTAATATACTGATATGTTATTATAATTATGAAACAACCCTATTTCACCATCTATCCATCATACGGGAAATGAAATCACCGCACGTGCGTACGTACGGAATATTGTCTCCACGCCGTGGTTTAATCTATTTTCCACCACCACCTTACTTGGATGGGTATAATGTTGAAAATAATAACTATATATTATTATTGTAAAGTGATAATGATTCTGTAATAGTATACATACACTCCAATAAAATTCCACGATCATGGGAATGATATCATCGCTCGTGCGTACGTACGGAATACCGTCTCCATGACGCGAAGAGATTCATTCTCAATGATTAACCATTAATAAATGATTATAAAGTATATATAATAAATAATCATGAAATATATGACATAATAATGATACAGGATTTATGTATATATATATATATGTGTATGTCATCTAATTAATTCCATTCAATTCAATGAGGAAACGAAAACAATGTTCATGCGTACGTACGACCTACCGTCTCCATGAACGGTGTATTTCATTCAATTTATCGATCTATTACAGATATGTATATTCTGAATATATATTATATATAAATCATGTTTCAAATTCTGGTTGTAAGTAATCATGATCTAAGTAATCATATGAATAATTACAAGTCAAAACACGGACGACAAATGAAACGATTTTACCCAAAACACTCTATAACATGGACTTTACAAAAGAACGGGTAATATAAAGTCATAAGTGAACCATATATGATATAATAACAATAAATATGATTCTGTAATTAGTCAATAACATTATGTAAATCATTATACAGGAGGTTCAGATACGTACGGAGCATATCAGACCTAAGGTAAGGGATAATTTTGCAAATCTCATTTTTATCAGAGATTGCATATTTGTAAGTATTTAGTGGGGTTATTTATATCATCCATGTCCATGTTTTATAAAAGTTTTTTCATGTATGTTTAATTTCATTTTTACAGATTTTTGAATTTTACTACATGGTATGTAAGGAATCTTTCTTTTTTTTACGTTATGAGGTACTTTTTGACTTTTCCGGAAAAAGTATGAAAAGAATATTTTATTTAACTTATACGGCACGAACGAATTTTTACGATTTTATAAAGCCTTATATTCATGAAGCTTCCTCCAGAAGATTTCATGAATATGTTCAACAAAATCTCTTTCTTTTAAAATTGCATGATGTTTCGTGAAATGAAGTTGATTTTGAAGAAGAAATGATATTTTCATCAAGAATTCATTTCAAGTGTTTTATCAAAAACATTTTCCATGTAAGATGAAATTATTTCATATGTTTATGTTTCAAGTATAATGTATCTATGATTTACATGGTTTCAATTTTCTTATGATGAAATATCCATTTGTTTTATATGGATTATGTGATGGTGGGATGATGTTTATGAAACCCATTTTATTCTTTGGGTTATGATGAATGTTTTATGTTTATTTTGTAGCACAAGTAAGAATGATTTCACTATGAGATGGGTGGGACATATATGTCTCCCCAATGCATTGGGTAATGATTTATATCTCATGAGATAGACATGGCTGGAACGGCAGGTTAAACCGGTTCAGTAAAACAGGACTGAAACGATGAGTGAACTCGATTCAGAAAGGGACTTTGTCCACTAAGACAGTCATGGAAGCAATGCCTTGGCTACTATGGAAATAATTACATGTTCTTAATGGATGCCACAATTACATGTTTTATTCCTATACTATTTTGTCATTCTTAATGTTTCTTTATGATCTATGCCTTACGTACATCCATGTTTTATGTCATTTCTCATGCTTTTGATGTTTAAACATTATGTTCGTGTTTTTAAGTTCAAATGTATATGGTATGTTTTATTTTATCCATTCTTACCCTTACTGAGCATTTGAGCTCACCCTTTTTATGTTTTCTTTTCCCCAGGATATAAAGAAACGTTTTAGGTATGAAAAAAATGGAAAGATCTTTATGGGAGATGTTGAAGATCTTTCACCACGTTTAGAAGATTACGTTCCACGTTTCCAAAGACAATAAACTATTACAGTCCTTGTGTGTCAGTTTTTGTTATGTATTAAGTATTCCGCTAAAGTAATGTAATGTCTATGTACGTCGAGCTTTGGGTCTCTACAACAACAGCATTGGTGGGAGACTTTTTTTTCTCTTATGCTTCCAGTGTTTCATATTCTGAGAATGGGATGACTAAGACGATGATATATAAGTTGTAGTTGTAGCTTCTGAAGGCTATGGTCAATTCATACATGCACAGATAACACCATGGGAATGGGAAAAATATTATGATCCATCATGTCTTCATACATCTGGGACCTGTAGTTAGAAATTGGATTCCACTCAACGTCACTATCACTATTGTTGTATGGCCTCACAAAGGCACATTCCACCAATGCTGGGGTTGGGCCTAACCCGACTATGTTGTTCTACACTTGGTCTTGAAGCTAGTATTTAAACACATATCACAATTTTAGGGTGTTCCTTAGAATCTGGTGATTGGGGAAGTAATTAGGGTGATCAGTGAGGTTCGCCTTTTCTGGCCTCTTGGATTCTGGAAAATATAAAATCCCTTGCTCCAAGCCACTTCAGAAATAACCGGGGACTTGATCCTCATTGAAAGTGTAGGTCTGATTCCTTCTATTCGGGAAGGGGGTCCTAGGATCCTCACTTTAAACTGGGGATGGAGGAGCCTGTCAAGGAGGTGAAACCTGGTTATCTCTCCTAAGTGGTGGCGACACATTACACAGGGAAACCATCCAATATTAAGGTGGGTGCTGCTTGGCCAGAGGATGTGCTTGAGGTGGAGGGCCTCTAGGAGGATATGGAGGTGGCTCTAGTGGAAACAACTCTAGTTGAATGGTAGCCTCTATTTGAGCCATTATGGCCGGCTCGGCCTTGGAAACCCTTCTCACAGGGATTGGAGGAGGCAATGAACATGTCTGGCTGGCCTATTCCAAACTTATTCTAGGCACTGGGCCTTATAATAGAAGTCTCAGAATCCCCCGGGGTTGTTCAGGGTGATCAGAGAGGGGACCAGTTCTGTCATGACATTCCCTATGCACATAATCAGAAGTTTCACTTTAGTTAATGGCATGTCAAGATTGTAGGCGGTCCCTTTCTATCGGGTAACAAAGTCTACGATGCGCTCCTTTGGCCTCTTCTTGCACTTGAAGAGGTTGGTAATGCTATTATTCTGAGTGGTAGAACTGAACAGGTAGAGAAATTTCCTACAATGTTCATCCTAGTAGGCTACTAATCCTATGGGTAGCAGGTTGTACCAGAAAAACACAGGCCCTTCCAATGCCTCCACAAAACATCAGAGTTTGGAAGCCTCATACTATACTAAAGTTCACAACATCGGTCTACACCATGAGATGTAGTGGTCCAGATGCTATGGCAGTTCCACGTTCCTATTGAAGTGGGTAAAAGTGGGATTTTTGAAACCTAGTGGTGATGGCATATCATCTACCCACGCCGGATAATGATTTCCATCTAGTGGGATTTCCACATGTCGTGTCTCCAACTACACGATGTAGGAAATGAGTGTCGGCATTGAAACATTTGGTCAACGGTTCCTATCTTAACGGGGACCCCTGACCACCAGTACATTGGCAGGTTCTGCAACATGATAAGCAGGTCTGGCGGATCATGGAATTGCTGGTGGAACAACCTCTAGAGTAGTTGGGGGAACATAAGCTGGGTCTCGAGGATTTTCACACCATTCAAGAGGATTTGGCGACACATACCGAACCCTCTTTTCATAAGTTCATGCCTCAACCCTGGCTGCATGGGATGGATGGTCAGAGCCACCTAGAGGTATTTCGTTGAGGGAATTTTGTTCCTACCCCTACTACCTATGTCGAGGATCACCGTAGTTTGGCCATTGCCTCATAAAACATTCAACAAGGAGGTCATAGACCATCTTCTTGTGTTCAGTGAGTTGTTGATGCAACACAACATTTTTGGGATCATATCCTACCTTTTGCATTGAGACAGACGAGTTGGTGAGTTTGACAGCTCCGAGGGTCTCATTACCCTTGTTTAGATTTTGGCTGAGGATGAATTCCTTAGTGGGAATGGGAAGACCAAGTAGATTCATCTGTGGATCAGTAATCCTTACCAATGGATCCAATAGGTATGAAATTCCCTTGGGGGGAGGTCCTCTCCAATAATATCTAGCTCGTTCTCACCACCCAGCAAGTCATCCATGTTAACAGAGACCCTTCCTAGAGGCATATCCTCAATGTCGCCTGGAAAATCGGGTTGCTGCTGGATGGATCTTAAATAGAGGTACACGTACTACCCCCAACCATAGATTTTCACGTGGGGAGAATCCTCAATTATTATACTGTGGAGCACTTTAATGCTATGGACACATCTTTTTTGAAGGATCTTATGGCGACGTGGTGTCTGATGGAGCTGGGCCATTGCAAGTGGGGCGATATCAACCAAACAGAATTGTTGACCGATGTCTTCGAAGTGCACCTGACTCTAGGGGTAGGCCACTCGTCACGTACAAAGAAGGAAATGAGTCTCCCAAAGGGTTTGGAGAAATATTCCCACCTCCTCCAAGGTGAGTTCTTCTGGTGCCCTTAAATTTTGTGCTACAACTGGCACAAACATTTCTTGGAAATGGTCTACTGCGAGAATATCCCACAAGATCCTTGGCCTAGATTCAAGGACTGGCCCTTCATTTCCCCACTCGTCAACCAGAGGTGGCTAGGGAACCGGTAGTGGTATTAATGCAGACCACTAAGATGGTAGGATGGACGGCAAAGTATAAGGTGAGTGAGCTGACAAACCACTGCATCTGAGGCTGTCCTCTGAAGAGTGTAGTGACTTAGCCACCACATCATGGTAAGATGGGATAGAGACCACAGTTTCTGGCATAGGGACTACAGTTGGTGGTGATGAACCACACTGCTACTCGTCCTCCATTGGTCCCCGGATTAGCTATTCGTGATCTCTAGTCGAGGTAGAGAGTTCTTATGGGGATGATAGCAGGGATTTCCTTGTTGGTACATTGGGAAATTCCATATTTTCATCCTCCTGCATGTACCTTGGGAGGGATTCAGGAATCTGATGGACCTCACATTCTGGAAGTATGAGGCTGATGCACCTTGTTCTGGGCCAATCCCATCAGACGGAAGATCTAGCCGAGAATTCCATCATTTATTCATATTCTGACTCATAATTTTGGCAGAAAACTGGCTTAATCTCTATCTTAATCCTCTTAGTATTATTTTTATGGCGGTGACGACCCTCCCTCCTTCTCTAGGATGGTTCTTCAGGGGAGGGTAGATTTCTCACACGAGGAGGACCTCTGACTGTAATGGTGATGGGGTGATAAGGATTTCTGCTTGAGTGTGCTGTTGTGTAAGGAGAATATGGATAGATATCCAAGGGAACACGGGGAGTATTTCTATGCCCATTGACTGATGTGTGGTGGGAATCTCCGTGGAAAGTGATAGAGCAGGTATGACATCCACTATAGCTGAAAGAAGCACCAGTAGGACCTCCATGCTGGGTGCTGGTGAAGTAAAGTTGACCTTCACTCCTCTGATTGCTAAAGCAAGGACGAGCTTCACCAGCTGCAATAAAGAAATGAGGAGGTCCTCCATGCTAGTGATTGACCGAATGTGTAACATCCCCACACTGGTTGATTGTGGAAGGAGTAACAACACCATATCATATTTAATGAGTGTGGGAGAGACATTCATACTGAGTGTCCCTGCCATAGAGAGGACCCTCATTCAGATTGATGGTGGCATGGGGCATACCTCTATGCTGATCTTGGTAGTGGAGAGGACCCGCGTTCTCAGTGGTTGCGGTACAGGGAGGACCTCCGTACTGGGTGTCGTTGCCGTGGATCAGTTTTCAACAGCCACTACCTGGCCGACGACCAAGAGATATGGCCTAGCCTACATGTGGGGTGGTTTGGACCTTGAACTGGGATAGGTATATAAGTTCCAATTCTCGTCATTCATAGGGGAATAGTGATATACATCGGTGGTGGTGTGATCCACAGTAGTTGTTGACGTTGGAGTTCTTTGGCGGGCATCCTCCTCGGCATGTGCCTGACGCTGGCGTCGGGTCAGTTGGACTAGGGTCGGCAGTGCAAGCCCATGGTTTGCCTTCTCCTCGACTCAAGGGACCAGGTGGCAGTGCTGGCACAGCCTAGTGGGATCCCTCCTTGGGAGCCCCTGAAACGGGATACCGGTCGGGCTGCCCAGACATCCCCAACCTCATCAGCATAGGGGAGGGATTCATCGAGCATTCCAAAGAGAGGCTCTTGAAATGTTTGTACATTAGAGAGGGTAGTAGTGTTTCCCTACTCTTCCATTGGGGGTGGTGGTGGAATCAAGATGTAAATGCCTCTAAATCATGGCAGGGCCATATCTCAAGTGGGGATAATCACCTTTTCCTCGTATCAGCAGATGAGGTCTTTTTTCACCCTTCATTGTACAAATTCAGAAGGGGTGATGGGGCATGGGTGTGTAGAAGCTGTGTTTGGGGATATTGTTATAGAAGCGGTGGATCCACATGAGGTTTTTGCATTGATATTTCCCTTTCCCCTATGTTAGTGGGTGGGAGGTGATCGGTTTCCCATTGTGGTAGCATGGGTCCTTGATAGCTGGGAGATTGAACCATTAGTGCTGAAACAAAGAAATAGATGTCCTTTTTCCCAGTGTCATTCCGTATTCCATGGCTCGTAATGAAGGATCCAACCTAAAAACATCACATACTAGGATGTCCAACGTTTTAAATGCCCTAACATCTAATGAGTTTCACATTAGGCCCACTATTTTTTTGGAGGGACCCAGTGCTGGATAACTAGATACGGTGGCATGCTAATCTACTGATGCCTCAAATGATACTAACATCCACATTGGGGTGATTAATTTCACGTCGTGTTCACCATTTCTGTTTCTGACACTTTTGTCGGGGTGTGAGCATCAGTCTGTTTGAGGACATGCTGCTTGTTTCCCCACATTCCCACTTTACAAAGTCATGCGACATTCGTCACCTATTCAGGGACGTTTTCTCCTTGATCGAAATGGGATGATGAGATTTCGGTTCATCCTTCCATGTATTTCTCCTTTGAACTCTTCACCTAGTCTGGTTATCCCTCATAGATTAAAACGTTGTTCGTGAAACTCTTTCAAGTGCCATATCTTCATAGACATTGATTGATTACAATGCTTATGTTGGGACATTCCAAGGTGTCCGGCCAGGGCAGCAACCTTCGGTCGGTGGAGTAGTCACGTTGGAAAACACTAGCATATGTGGACGCTGGAAAACTGGCGCATCTAGGTTTCTACCCAACATGATAGGGCTTGTTGAGGATGTGGAAGCCTGATGAATCCCATGTTGAATGTGGTGAATTATACGCCATAGGCATGTCTATGAGGTTTTCCTCATCTTTCCATGTTTATGACATTGTATGTCGTAGGATTAATGTCTATCAGATATAGACCGGACAGATCAGAATGCTTTATAGAGTGAATCAGATAGGTTCAACCCCTAGAGGGAAAGAGATGTTGGGGACAACACACGGTTAGTAATCTGGGTGCTTCTAAGAGATTTGAAGAGGTTAATTGACAGGGTTTCACCAGGATGTGGTAGCTCGGGTATGAATCAGGATGGTCATGGATTATTGAGAGTTGATGGAGATTGATATGTAACTGACTTGGGGGGGGGGGGGGGGGCGATGATGAAGTTGTTCTTGGGCCTCGAAGAGACTTCCCATGTATCCCAGTGGTAGGGAATCAAAGTCTATATTGTTTTGTGAGGTGATGGGGCACTTAAAGAGGCGACCCGTACAGAAGGGACCTAGTGGAAGTGGAACCTCCGGGTTGGGGAAAGACCTTACCGAAACAAATAGGCTCTAGGAAAATACTAGGATGAGACATGATTGATGGGATTAAACCCCAGGGAGGATTCCTACATACCATTCCTTAGAAAAGATCAAAGTCCATGTAGTTTAGACTGGGTCATATGATCAGGTGTGATCAAAGGATAATGAATTGATGATATATTGGTGCTTACGTGTAGTTAGCAACCTGATTTGGTCTGATGGCATGGGGACGGACAATAGAAATGGGTCCCAATGATGGTGACTACAACAGCTTACCATTGATTGGGGAACATGACAACTTACCATCTTTTGGGGTTGATAATGTCTTACCACTGATTAGGGGACAATTTAGTGTCATGCGGGACAAAAGGGGTACCCATTTCAACATCATGCAGGATTGGGGTGGACTGATGTGGAGAGAGTCAGGACCAATGGTTGTTGGGCATAATCATTAGGGAGGCTTCCTACGTACCTTTCCTTGGCAAGGATCAAAGTCTTCATAGTTATGGATGGTTTAGTGAACCAACATGAAGGGAGTCGGGACCAATGGTTGTAGGGCTTGAACCTCAGGGAGGATTATTAGGTACCTTGCCTTGGCAAGGATCAGTGCCCCATAGTTTGGGATGGTTTTGTGAACCAATGTGAATGGGATCAGGACAAATGGATGTTGGGATTGAACCTAAGAGAGGCTTCCTATATACTTTTCATTAGAAAGGATCAAGGCCCCCATAGTTCGAGATGGTTTGGTGATCCAATGTGAAGGGGGTCAGGACCAATGGTTGTTCGGCTTGAATCTCAATTAGGATTCCTACATACCATGACTTTGAAAGGATCAAAGTCCCTGTATTTTGGCATGGTTTGGTGAATCGACGTGAAGGGAGTTGGGGCCATTGGTTGTTGGTCCTAAACCTCAGGGAGGCATCCTACATACCTTGACATGGTAATGATCAATGTCATCATGGTATGGGATGGTTTGGTGAACCAACACTAAGGGAGTCAGGACCAATGGTTGTTGGGATTGAACCTCAGGGAGACTTCTTACATATCGTTCCTTGGCAACGATCGAAGTCCAAGTTGTTCAGGATGGTTTGGTGCACCAAAGTGAAGGGAGTCATGACCAATGGTTTTTGGGCATGAACATCGGGGTTATTTTTTTGTACCTTTCCATGGAAAGTATCAATGAACCCATAGTTTGGGATGGTTTACTGAACCTACGTGAATGGAGTTGGGATCGATGGTTGTTGGGATGGAACGTTAGGGAGGCTTCCTACGTACCTTTCCATAGAAAGGATCAAAGTCCACATAGTTTGGGATGGTTTGGGGATTACACTCTGCGCTTCCCAGAGGGTTTCATGGGAAAAGGGTGTGTGACATTTTTGTGTTGTGCATAAGAGGGGCTCAGATATGGTGCCTTAAGGTAAGGACATAACATGGGGCAGCAAAGGGGGTGGCATAAAATATTAGAGGCTATGCGCAAGATGGAAGGTGTGAGCGCGAGCCCGAATGCTGTGCGCAAGATGAATGGTGCGTGCGCAAGCCGGAAGGATACGCGCAAGATGAAACAGATACCCAAAAAAGTCATCTGGTGTAGGCAGAAACATGCATGAAAAAATGATATTTAGCATGCAAATGAATTGTGGTAAAATGAAATGGATGAGGATCAAGCCCAAGAAGGCCCACCTGCAGGAGGACCCTTGGGGGATCTATCACGCAAGATCCAATACCTTGAGTCCATATTATTTATCACACGATCGTAGAAGAGGCGTCTATCGCACAGTAGATAATTGGTTCGTCTTCTTTCATTATCCTCGAAGGGTAGGGGTATGCTTCATTTTATAGCTGAAGTCCTCGAAGGTGGTGCACAAGGGGCGCTGCGCGGAAATGCCCAATTGTCGTCGCATTAGGCGTGCAAGAATTTGCAAGGCAGAGGATGTTGGCACGCCTTCTGGATGTTTGTGTGATAGCCCCTTTGGTAGTTTCTGGGGGGTCACCACATAATCCTTCCTTTGATGTCACCTGGAGTGCGCAAGGTCCCCTTTGACATCACATTGGGCACGCTTGATTTTTCATGTTGTCGGGTGATTTCGCACTCAGGCCTTAACTGATTCTCGAGTGCGCCGGCACATAAGGGACACTTTGACGTCGTATTGGGCATGAAAGCTTTTTTGCACTGGGAGGAGTGCGGCACTCAACCCCACTTCCTTATGCACAATTGCCTTGGGAAATTTTGGAAGGGTTTCTGTGGAATCCTGCACATGATGCCACATTGGGGGCGCATGATTTTTCGTGCTGGAGGGACATGTGCATGTACTCCCTTTATCGTTGACACACCTATCTATTGGGTCGTAGAATCATCTCCTTCTCTTCCAAATGTATTTTTTCTATTTATCAAACCAATTCTGGCCCTATCCAAAACTCTACATCAATAATATTGTTTATTTAGTATTGGGTGATCATAGTCAATAATAATTCTTATAAAAAAATTTATACTTTATGATATCATGTAAAGAATGTAATGAGAAATGACATACAAATAGGACCACTACATGATTTAGGTTGCGCTGGATGTTCCTATCTATAAAAAATTATATTGGTGTCCATACATTATATCATTATTAAGTAATTACATGAATCCTGTATTATAATGAATGACAGAACAAAAAATATTGTAGTTTTATATTATGGTAGTTTAGAGCATATCCATTATTAGTGGTATATCATTTATTTAATGATCAATACAGAATTTTTCATTCTAATTGACGGAATATTATTTCTTATCTTATTTGACTTCTGTGTTTTTTAAAACATTAAAACCACGGTTTTGTTAAATGTAGGTATTTTTTCTAATATGGTCAATAAAATATATATTAATCATACAAGGATGGTGGCTCAAAGAATTCATCTTAATTGATGAGATATGAGTTGAAAAAGAGATTGTATTATATAGTTATTATTCATAAGAGGTTTTCAGTATTAAGACTTATCCTTATCTCTTTACGGTCTATGATGTGTTTTCATTTTTCTAGTTAAGGGATGGTGTATAACTAAGAAGGGGGTGAATTAGTGATGTTTATTTTAACAATTTCATCTTCTTATAAATTAAATTATCTTTCTAGTTAAATTATCCTTTTATTAATTCATTAAATTATCACCCATGCCCATACACAATTGTAAAAAAAATTATAATGAATATAATGTTTTCTATAAGGTATGTGCCCAATATATATTAATATTCCTTGATGTGTTCAATGTGATTTTGAGACGAAGAAATTCACTATTTTTCAAAAGTTTATATAATAGTATATCACAAGAAAATTCATTATCATCTCCTGATATGTAATTTAAATTAGTTCATGACAATTTATAGTCTCATATCTAGTTCCTTAAATTGGATCCCACTAGAATAAAATATTTCCCCAAAATTCACCCCTAAAAAATATCACTAACATGGTTTAGCATATATCTATATTTAATTATCTAATCTTCTTCTGAGAAGAGACTCATTGAAATCCATGAAATAATTAGTTATGAAAACATTTCTATTAGTCACTACATATCCACTACAACTATATCATAAAGGGATTATACTACACATAAATGTTTTTAATGATGCATACATGTCAATTTTCTTCAAACTTCTAATCTACATGATATAAATATATCTTAGGTAAAGACTCGGTTCCCACTTATCACATATTCATGTGCCTCATCATAGTATAAGTATTACTAACCTCATTCTCAACAATTTTTTCATTCTTCTCAATAATCTCATATGATATAGATATACCATATTTCCTCTTAGTATTCTTTCATCGCCAAAACACATGATTTTCTCTTTATATAATCATAATTTCCTCTCAGTTCGATACATAGTATTATACTAAGGCATTTAGTATCATATTATCTAGGAACATTTTATTCCTTATTATTCATATTTATCTCTTTATAGAATCGTGTGAAGAATAATTCCATATTTGAATATGAAAATCCCCCTTAAAGTATGGTCGTGTGATTTTTATATTATTATTTTTCAATATTTTCTCCAAATTATTATTTTCATTCAAACATACACAAATATATCTTTATTTAATCATCCATGAGATTCAAGACTATCCATATTGTAAATATCCCTGAAATATACATATAAATTTCACACATTCATAAATAGGCACTAGAAATTGTAGTGTAACAATTATTATCATAGTGTGATAGTATTACTAAACAACTCCCAAATATATTTATTTTTACATGGCATCTCATATTACAGATGGACTCGAATCCATTATTTTCATTCCACTGCTCATTTGGGCGTGGATATCTCTTCACGGAGTGGTTGTGGCTAAATTCACAGTTCTTGCTTCACCTGGTATCTTGTACTCAATATTTATCACTACATTATATTCTATATACCATCATTGAAACACTGAATATATATTGTATTTCTTCTTCATTTTTTATCTTCATTAACCTTTTCTTGAATAATGGATATTCAAATAATCGTGTGTTTTATTGTAATATTTAACATACCATATAAATATTTAAATTATAGATCTATTTTAAAAAAATATCCACCTCCTCAATTTTTTATCTTTGATAAACCATTTCTTAAAATTATTTAGTCTTTGTATTTCATAATTTTTCCATTTTTTTAATCTTAGACTCTATGAATGATGACTTGTATATAATAAATATTTATAGTTATGTATCTCTATAAATACTCTACCTTTTTCTTATTTCCTGTAACATCAGACTTTTATATAAGAAATAGTTATTCTTATATATCACAGTAAGGTTACTATATTTGATAAATTCCAATTCAGTATTCAAAATATACTTTTACATTTGAGTTCAATGATTCTTAGGTACCTCATCATGAATACTATTTAGTAATTAGAAATTCTCCATTGTTAAATTTTTTATTATTCTATAATGTTAATTATATGTATGAAGAAAAATATTGGAGTTAATTCTATATAACATAGGGAGGCTATATACTTTTAAAAAATCATAGTTTGTTTCAAAGATACTTTTATGTATTTGTTTGTATAACCCTTATGCATTAGTACATCAGTGCCTTTATCAATTTTATCCCTTAAAATGATAATTCCATAACTATTAAATTCAACTCTAAATTAATTCGAACCTTATCAAGGATATATAACCACTCTAATTTATTAGAAAATAATTTAAATTAACATGGAAAATATCATAATATTTTCAATTCTATTCAAATTCGTTTTCAAATCCTTGTAGAATATGAGTACTCCATTTGAGCTTCTCAATGTTACTCTATTGTCTTAAAATTTTACACTACCTTTAAAATTTCTCTATTACATTAGAAGCATTTCATTCATAATAGTTGAATATTTGTAGCACCCACCTCATCAACTCAAACCACCTTGGTTTTTTCTATTAATAATATAGGCCTATTTCCACAAAAACCGTAGTATTATTTCATAATAATACATGGATGAATTATCTATTATTTAGAAAATAATTTTATTTTTATAATCAAATTTTGTTAAGAAAATTAATATCCAACTCTATATATTCACTAATATGTTATTGGAGACTTATAGTCCAATAACCATTAACGCATATTCAAAATCCATTACATGATCATATCCTCAATCATTATATTTAATGGTTGATTCGTTGAATTTGTTATCTAATTACTCTAAGTAGAAAAAGTAAAAATACATTACCAATATCAATATGTATTTAGAATTAATAGGTTTCCTCAATCTCCATCTTTTATATTTTTTTATAAATCCTTTTACTACATCATATAGATTTCTTTCAATATTTCTTTAGTAATTATCCATTTATATCCCTCCTACTGACACTAAAGAAAAATATGTAAGTTTGTCTGAAAGGCCCTATCCTCTCATACATCCCTAAAATTTAAACACTCACTTAGTAAATCTTTATACTCTTGGCAGAAAGATGGAATAAAATTTTATATAGTAATGAGATTTCAATTAATAAAATCTTTGTTTACTTGAGCTATAATTTTATAGAAAAAAATTTGATTAACCTAGAAAATATTTTTTTCCATAAAATATTTAGGATGTGATTGTAATCTCATATATCTCTTACTAGGTGTTGTTTATGATTTTTTCACAAAAAAATAATGCACACATGTTCTGAAAATACATTAAGAATATGAAAGTTCACGAATGTATCTCCCACATTCAAGTCTAACACATTTTCTTCCATAAAAAATTTGAAATGGTTTAGTTAATAAGAGAATGGTAAATTATGATTATCATACTATTAACA
Source organism: Viscum album (assembly GCA_963277665.1). Lineage (NCBI taxonomy): Eukaryota > Viridiplantae > Streptophyta > Magnoliopsida > Santalales > Viscaceae > Viscum > Viscum album. Next base: position 536,993,054 of record OY728126.1, read on the forward strand.
TATTATTTTTCCAAAACTATAGATTCATATAAAATAATAGAGTCTTGGTATATTTCTCATCATAACTCCTCCATAAGTTAATCACTCGATGAAACTTCTTTCATGGTGGATCTTTATGAACGTTAACTTCAATAATATTTTTTTATGTTACTTTAAATTTTTTACAAAGTGATCAAGAACACTATGATGGATGAATAAATATGTTTTAAAGAAATTGCATCATTTAATTCTTCCCATATATGCATTATCATCTCTTCCTGGCATTGAAACACAAATTAATAAATAATTTCGATTTAGGTGGAACTTCTTTTCTAGTTAGTGGGAGAAAAAAAGATGAGAATATCTTTTCATCCAAAATATGATTTTCTTACGGAACCTGGATTGGAAGAAATCTTCATGCATGATTTTTTAAATTTTTTATCAAGATCCTCCTTGTGCAATGCGGCCATACTCACTTTCTCAACTATTTACTAATATGAGATCCAAATGTTAAAAAAATACATCAAAGAACATGAATCCCCTAGTGTATTCTTAAACTTATTTAGTATCTATACTTTAGATAAAAATATTATTAAAAAATATTTCGAGTTGGGTCTAGCATTCTTATAAAATCCACAAAGTATCACATGAGATCTGATGTTTTTATTTATCTAAAACCTCTCATGAAATTAGGATAATTAATATGGGTTTTCTTGTATTACTTTAGAACATTCATTTTATATTTTTATCTATATTCATTGTTTCTAAAAATGACCTTGATTTCTTTAATTGAGTTATGAATCTTGTAATTGTAACATTTCTCAAAAATCATTAACCAAGATAGGAAATATTTCATTATCATATCTAAATATTCTTATCTCTTGTATATTGTAGTGTTATTTGTGGCTATGTTGATATATATTCTTTATAATAGTGACCTTGTTGGTAACATATTCTATTGATTTCTTCGTGATACTCAAATATTTTTTTTGTAGACAGACATGATGAACTTTTTTTCATATCATTAGTTTTTATATAAATATATATTAGTTTTTTATGGTTTTTTTTCATCCCCTCATATTTTATTTTTTCTTTCATGTTTTATTATACATTGATTAATTCCTACTACAATGAAGTGAGTTGTTGTGATAATAACTATTGGATTTATACATAAAGGTTTCATTTCATCAATTATAACCTTTAATCTATTATCATCTATAATAATATGAATGGGTTTCTAAAAATAATATTCATTTTATATGTCCATATTATGATATTTATTTTTCCACAAATTACAAAAAAAGTTCTACCACCCATAGCCTCCAAAATATCTTGAAGAACAAGTTAATTTCTCATATCTTTTCCCATCCCATACAAATACAATTAAGGTTTTAGGATTTTTATTGTTATAAGAAAAAGATTGAGTAACATTACAATAAGTAACAACAACTTGAACCTTATTCTTTGGGATATTTTTCAGTATGGATTGAGATGACTAAGCCCTAACACCCAAGGCATTATAATAATATTATTTCATTATCTTTAATATTTTTTAGCTTTAAGACTCCGAGATTGTGACTTAAAGAATTAATCATCCTTTGTAGAATATTTTTCATCTATATAATTTAGTAATTTATAATTTTTTCAAGTATTAACCTAATATTTTTTATTTTATCAATTCTTTCATTCCCTATATTAAGTGATTCATATTCTTATTTTTCCCCATTTTCATGTTGTTTGGTCTTTTTCTTCATCTTTGTGATTTCATCAAGATATACTACGGGCTCAAATTTCAACATATATTCATTGTATCTCTCTTGAACCTCATGAAAACTATTGTAGGTATCTTTATCATAGCTATCAGTGGATACAAACATTTTAATACTATTTATGAAGGTTATGTTTTTTTCACTTGTGCCTCTATAGTTTGAATCACGACCTTGAGTTCTTTGTTTATCTTATTTTTTTGTTCTTATAAAAATACATCATAGAATATTTTTATATCTAATATCAAATTGTTTTGTTTTTCTATATTTATTTAATGGGATATATTTTTCTTACTCATCATAATCAGTTACAATATTTTTATTCTTATGGAAATGAACTAAAAACCCTCAATTCCACCATTAAATAGAAATTTTTCAAAAACAATCATTTGCACATGAGTATAACTCTTCTAATGTTTTTTTAAAATGAGGGACATGATTTTATAATTCAATTCATCAATTTAGTCATCATCTTTAGAATATGACAGCGAATCATCATTATTTTATTTAATATTTTGTATTCCCATTGATTTGAAAGAAATATCATATTTTCATCTTGGAAATATATCCCATTATCATTTGATAAAAAATATTAAAATTTTGTATTTCATTAATTTATAGGTCATTTGTATTCTCTAGTATAGAAACAATTAAAAGAAATATTTCATGGACATTCCTCATCAACTTTCTAACATTGGTTGATTCTACAATGTTTTCTCCAAAGACTTTGATATTGCCAAGAATTTCATTTACCATTGCCATGTTATCATCAATGTTATCATAATTATCCATTATAATTTTTTTAATCTTTTCCATATAAATGTGAAAATTTTCTTCTTACACCTTAACACCAAATTCAAATTATCTCTCAAGATAATCACTAATTTTTTTGGAAATTTTTAGTCCCTTTAATTAGGTATAATCTCTATCAAATAAAGAATCAAAATAGTATTCATTATTTTTCCATCAACCACAAAAAATATTTTATTTGGAAATTTCATAAGTCAACATTTATCAACTTTAGTGAAACCCACTATTGAAAAATCATTAAATTATAGATTTTGTAGGGAATAAAATGTATCATCGTTTTCTTATAACCATGATAATGATTACCGTAAACTATAACAGCACCAATGCTATTGAAATAATTTAAATTATCTAACTTTAAATCTAATTGGGACTAGATATTTCTTATATAATTTAGTTTTCTCTGACACCAATTAAAATATTGAGAGAGGAAAATTTTGATACTGATTATATAAATTTAAGATAGAAATATTTTTATCTAAGAGAAAATCATATGTCAGGTATCGTCCACTTCTCTAGTAGAACCATGGGTAAGTATCATCTCAAGAATAGGAAATAAAACCATGCATCCCTTGGGATGAGATCCATGATTCACCTAAATATCACTTTTGATAGTTCCCAATAACCAAAAATCACATCTTTTTCACTGATACAAATTATAGATCCCAATTATGAGATGATTTATCACTGAGAAAAGGTATAATAGATCAATCATACCACAATTTTATAGTTACTTTTGCATCAAAATTAATCATTATGAAAATATAATGTATTGATATCAACTTTGTTTAAATTCTTAATCTTACCAATATGAAATTAAATAAAAGAACTATAAGGATTACAAAAATTATAACATTTTCCCAAAATGTGGGATATTACTCCTTATTATGTTCAGTTTGAGTTTTAGAAATAGATATTAACTTTATTATAAAACTGTATACAATATTATATCCATCAATAATACAATACTATCTTTTAATACGTTATTTAAACTATTTTCATTAATTTATAGTCTCTCTAATGGTTTATTAATCTTCCTTAAGACAGTGCACAATAGGCTCCCACAAAGTAAACTAATAATAAATTCAAATTCAATATGATTGAAAAAATAAATTAAAATTAATTAAGATTAAAAAATAGATTAATATCACATAAATTTTTCTTTAATGAATCACATTAAACATGAATCCTCTTTAATGGTAATAAATTAGTACCCATGTCATGAACCCAATAAATAGATCTTGGTAGAATATTAGGTTGAGTTATTTGGATTACTTATATTATAGAAGACTATATTTTATAATGTCCCAAATCTATATAATGATAATTAATAACGAAATCATAAATAGTTACATTGATTTTTTTTCATTGCATCCTTCCCCCAATATTTAAATCTACTACTTGAATGCATTTTCACTCAAAATAGTAACATAATATGTTATATCAACAGGACTGAGAATTCATTTTTCCTTTATCATATCCCCAAATCCATCAGCAAATATGAAGTTATAACCTTAATAATAATGGGTGTGTAAATAAAAAATATCAATATCAACTTGTGTAACATTATATTATGATATCTCTATTAATTCTTCTCCCAATAACTTTAACTCACTTGGAGAGATATTTATATTCAAATATTGTAAAATTTCACCACACCATCCACACAAATTTTTCTTTTATTTTGACATGAGATATTCTTTCATCTCAACCACATTAACAATTACCATTTTATAATTAGATACCATGAAGTCAAAAATAATTAGTCACACACACAAATTACATTATTTATCACAACATATAATCGAAGTCTCAAAAAAAAATATAGCTTATTATTTATTTCTAATCTCATATAAGTGGATATATAAAATTATTTAAATCCAATAAGGAGTGGTATCTGTAATCTCTCTACATACATGTACCCAAGTCCCCTTAAACATTAAACATAATAAAGACACATGTAGATATAATATAACTAATCATGGTCATAATTAACCTAATGAACTCAAATAATTTCCCCCCTAACGTCAGAAAAAAAATTAACTAATTTTATAATTATAACTCAACCCAAAAGAATTATAATTGAATGTTTTCTATCATGGATGAAACAAATCAATGTAATTCACCAAGAAAATTATCCATATATATATATATGGATGATAAACATTTACACATTTTTGTACACATCCCTTTCTCATAATTATTTCATGATGGTTGAAACTCGAAACATTAAAACCATAATAATTCTAAAATTCAGACAAATTAAATTAATGTACATACCCAGTATCCACCCTATGGGTCAGTTATATTTCATATAATACACCAAACATCACATTTAAATTTAATAAAATCATTGAAATATTCATCCCCACTCAATAACGCATAATTACACTCTTACAGGTGAAATGGAAATGTTAATTAATTCCAACTAAAATGATCTAATTCAAGATGACATATCATAAATTATAAAAAAATTATAAACAAATAAAATCATCTTATCTCATCAAGAATATTATTCTCACACTGATGAGTAATGAGCATCGGAATTTGGGTCACAATGCATCTCCATCCACAATATGCAGTAGGGTTTAAAAAACAAATTATTGGAAAATATTTCCATGTCATAAGATATCTCAGTAAACATAAATAATTATTGTTATCACTTACCTAACAACCTTATAATAATATAATCATTAAAAAATACCCCTCAAATTTAATTACAGTTTCACTTGTCAAATTTTCCATCACACATTCCACTGATATTAAAACCTTAAATATAGTGGGGAATAAAGATCAAAATAATAATTTAAGAAATGAGAAATCAAAGAGGTATCAAACATCCTAATATGAATATAATTTAAATAAATAAACCATACTAGGTGATCAATGAATTCCTAAAAATATTATAATACGAAAACTTTTATCCCATAGAACGAAACAAAATGGCCATTCAAATAGGCCAAACTATGAAATGATGTTTGATAATAGAACACATCCCCATTAACATAAACCATGAACTCCACTCTCAAATTTAACACCTTGTCCCCAAAAACCTAGAACCAGTGCTTTACTTTATTACATCGACAATATTTCAATGAATAAAATCCCAATGGAAGGAATGTTTTGAAATTTTTGTATAAAATATTACATACATCATACCATATTTTAGATTAGGAAATATAAAATAAAAATTGATATTAGTAAAATGTCATTATCCTTGAAACTCATTCAAATGATTACTCTTCATAACCTGGAGAAAGTAAAAAACAAGGGTGACCACAGTTTCTAAGTAAGGGTTAAGTATAGTAGAAGCAAATAATTAATAAATAGGAATAAATCAACATAGAAATGTAAATAACTGATCAGACATGCCATAAAAATACCTCGATAAAGTATAATCAATATGAAAGAGTAGATAAATGAATCAAATTCCATTCAATCAACAAACTAATAATTAATTTGCATCCATGGATATGTCAAAGAAAAAAATATCATGGATAATAAAAATTACTGAATTCTAAATAAACAAAATGCTTAATTATTTGATATCAGGTTTCTTAGGAACATGATACCTTTACCGTCAATATTTATTATCAAGATAGTTTAAAATACTCTGATTTGGCAAACTGATTTGCCTCATGAGACTACCAACGCATCATGGGGCTTGAATTAACTGGTACCCAACCTATAGTACTTTAATTAAGTTGTCCCAAACCCATATATTTCAAGTAAAAATAATTCCTCATATATCTAATAACAGATTTGAATTCAAAAAAAATGTTCCTTACCCAATATTTGTATTATGTAAAGGCTACAAAATTACAAATGTTTCCAATGTAAATTCAATAACATTCAATGTCAAAAAAATATGAAAAATGATATACAGTTTAGAAAAAAATAATATCCTTTGCATGAGAATATATATTTAGCATAAATTTAATTTAAAATATTTATCATGAGTAAGTGATTGCTTCAATATAATGTTAAAAATCACCAAGAAATGTGATATGTTAAATATAACTTTTACCACATGGAAATTTTCACGTCAAACCCCATGGATAAGATAATTCAAAGTGAAAGATAAAATTACATGAATTGTTATTGAATCTTGATAATAAATTAAAATAGGGTATTATATGCACCACACAAATAATTAAGCGGTGAATATGACTTTTATCTTACATATGTAAAACATGAGATGAAAATCACAAACGTTGCATCTAACATGTCATGTATGTTTTTATATTTTAAAATAATAAACTTATTTCAATTATTTAATTTCATCAAAAAGCTTTTAATGTTTATTATAACTTTAATTTTATGTGTAACAATGTTTTATAACAGCACTTAAACAATCAATTTTTGTTGGGTGTTTTGAATAAATATGGTTCGTGTGTCAAAAATGAATTTGGTAGGTCAACTAAGGTCAAATGTGTTATTATATACACATACAAAGAATAATAATAATTTAATAATTATCATTTCTATCAATAAATTATTCTCTTAAAACCAATCAATAAATATGGTTATGAAAAATGAACCATTGTAACAGTCATAGAGATGGTATACTATAGGTAAGCATGAATAATGTTTCAATTTTTCAATGATCATTCTAGAAATTTGGTAAGTAACCTTTATAATTAAATAATGATAATTATGTAATATGTACCATGTTATTTAATAATATATATATATATATATATAATTCTAGTTATGTAAGAACAATAACATCACATCGAGGAGGTGGTAGTATACACATCCACAAACGATGTTATAACTTTTTCAGTTTGTGAAAAGCTAATAAAGAAAATGAAATATTTGATCAAAAAAATATAATTATGTCTTTAATATATTGTATATTTATTTTATGTCACATATTTTTAATTAAAACTGTCCTTAATAAAATCCATGTTATTTTTTAATGTATTACATCCCTTTGAGGAGGCGGTAGTCCACGGGTCCACAAATAATGTTATCATTCTTTCAAAAATGGAAATATTTAAGGTATGTGTTATATAAATATGATAGAATCATGAATAAAAAATATATATAACATATATCATATATAAATATTTTTTCCATCATATTTCCCAACCATGAGTGATGGTAAAGGAAAAATGAATGACATCGTTTTGAGAGAGTAGTTCACCATACATAAAAATAGTAAGTTCAATACCCATTTGTTGGAAGTGTGAATAGGTGTAGGTAAAAAACGTAACATAACAAAATATAAATATATATTAGATACTGATATAATTATATAATCATGATATATATTAAAATTAAGGGTGTGGGTATGGAAACAAATTAAAAATTGTGTGTTGATGAAAGTTACCACTTCTTCAGGTAACTCTTGTTGGTTTGCACCCAGGGGATTCTTGGTTGGATTTATTCAAAATGTGATGCCTCTCGGGTGAGGGGAGGGATATTGGGATATTTTTTCTTTAGATTTTGGGTGATACAAAGGTATTTATATGTGTGAATAATTTATAGGGGTTATTTCTTATTTATAGTGGAGGAGGAGTGGAATTATTGTAAATGTTTGAAAAGGTAATTCCACCAACATTTTATCTATGTAAATAGGATCCAATAAAGAAAAAATTTGATACGAGGGAGTATAAAGGTATAAATATATCCATAAAATGTATTTAATACATGTTTATAGGTTATTATTTAACATTATAAATATATTGTAGAGACCCGAAGCTTGACGTACATGGAATTTACATTACTTTTGCGGAATACTTAGTACATTACAAAAACACACACACAAGGACCGTAATAGTTTAGTGTCTTTGGAAACTCGGACTATAATCTTCTAATCGTGGTGAAAGATCTTCAAAATCTCCCATAAAGATCTTCCTTTTTTTACCTAAAACCTTTCTTTATATCCTGGGGAAAAGAAAACATAAAAGGGTGAGCTCAAATGCTCAGTAATGGTAAACAAAATAAATATCAATCACATCATATACATAAGAACATAGCTTTTGGAAATCTTAACCTGCAAAAGAGCTCATAATATCATAACATGGGATAAATCATAGAAGTAAAAATGAGATCCCCATAATCATAACTTGAAACTTGAAACTCTGTGGCATGCACACATAATCATAGAAAATCATTTCTTGTTAGTCATGACTCATTGCCAAGACTATCTTAGTGGACAAAGTCCCTTTCTGAATCGAGTAATCCTCGTTTCAGTCCTGTTTCACTGAACCGGTATGACCTACCATTCCAGCCATGTCTATCTCATGAGATATAAAATCTTTACCCAATGCATTGGAGGGAGATATAAGTCCCACCCATCTCTTAATGAATCCTTTCTTATGTGTGCCACAAAATCATAAATCATACATCATTGCATAACCCATATAATAAAAATGGGATTCTTAAACAACATGACATCATAAAACCATTCATATAAGATAAAGGAATTCATAAACATAATTCCATCACAACATAGTCAAATCAATTTAAAAATATGGATAGAAACAGAACCCTTTATTATCTTATATGGAAAATAATTTTGATAAAACACTTGAATTGAATTCTTGAGGAAAATATCCTTTCTTCTTCAAAATCAATTTCTTTTCACAAAACATCATGCAATTTTAAAAGAAAGAGATTTTATTGAAAATAGTCATGAAATCTTTTATAGGAATCTTCATGAAAATAAGGCTTTATAAAACAGTATAAATCCGTTTGTGCCGTATAAGTTAAAAAAAACATTCTTCGTACTTTTGTCGGAAAAGTCAAAAAGTACCTCATACGAAAAATGAAAAAAGATTCATTTCATATCCTTTACTAAAAACTCATAGAAGGGTAAAATTGGATTTAAAAAATTGTAGGTGGATGGAAACAATATTACATATTTATGGAACATGGATGTGGATGATAAAATACACCCCAGTAAATACCAAAGAATAAACAATCTCGGATAAAAATGAGATTGTGATATTTCCCTTACCTTAGGTCCGACTTGCTTTGTAAGTGTCCGAACCTCCTGTATAATGATTTAAATCATGTTATTGACTTATTACAGAATCATATTCATTGTTATGATATCATATATGGTTCACTTATGACATTATATTACCCGTTCTTTTGTAAACTCCATGTTAAAGAAGCGTTTTGGGTAAAATCGTTTCATTTATCGTAGGTGTTTTGACTTGTTGTTCTTGACATCATTATTACTTATATCATGATTTACTTACTTCCAGAATATAAAATATGATTTATATATCATATATATTCAGTATATATATATATATATAATAGGTAGATAAATAAAATGAAAAACACCGTTCATGGAGACGATAGTCCGTACGTACACATGAACGCTGTTTTCCTTTCCTTATTGTCTTGAAATGGAAGTAAGTAGATGACATACATAGGTATATATATACATAAATCCAATAGCTTTATAATGTCATATATTTCATTATTATTTCTTATATATACATTATAATCATTCTTAAATGGTTAACATGGAGAATGAATCTCATCGCGTCGTGGAGACGGTATTCCGTATGTACGCACGAGCGATGATATCATTTCTATAAATATTGAATTGAATTGGAGTGGATTATACAATATATCAGAATCAATATGATGTTGTAATAACTATTTATAGTTATTCTTTACACCATTATACCCATCCATGTAAGGTGGTGGTGGAAAATAGATTACACCACGGCGTGGAGACGGTATTCCGTACGTACGCACGCGCGGTGATTTCTTTTTCCGTAGGATGGATAGATGGTGAAATAGGGTTGTTTCATACATATAGTAACATATCAGTATATGAGTGATACTGATGTTATTACTTCATAATGAAACAACCTAAGAAGAAGAAGTGGAAGAAGAAATAAAGATGAAAGAATTGGTAACGGTAATTACCTCTTCTTTGAAGTGCCTCTTTGAGACCTCCGCTTAGGGCACTAAAATTGGTCTTTGAGGAAGACCAGAACCTCTAGGATGTTGCTAGGGAAGTGGAGAGGAGACATTGGCAGGGGTTGGCCGAGATTGAGTGCTCAAATTGGTGTGAGGAGGAGGAGGAGGAGGTGTCCTTTTATAGGGGAGGAGAGGGGCACCTTAGGAATATCTCAAAATATTATTTTATATTAAAGTCAAAATCGGTTTATAATGGTTCCAAAGGGTCTTATTTCGAAGCTAAAGTGGGGATGGGTCGAAATCCTATCAACCAATAGAATTTAGACAAGTTTAGGTTATTATTTTTACCTTATCAATTAGATTTAACTCTAAGTTAAATAATTTAACTTTTACCGTGTCTTTTTGTTTTCTTTAACTATATGGTTAATAAACTTACTATAACATGCCAAACGAACCCCAAATTGTTTATTATTAATATATATATCTTTATCTAAGTCATTTGGCCGAACCTTAGATTTTTAGGAATAAAATAACAATTAATAATAAAATATTTGATTTAAAAACAATTTTGTGTCAATTTTGACACTATTTGATATATGATTTTTGTGAAAGTCATAACAGATTTATATGTTCGAACCAAGTTGATTAAATCAACACTAATATATCATAGTAACCTAGAAAATTAGAGGAATTCATTAAAAATCTCAAATTACATTTATTTTGGTGTTTATAACATCAATTATGTCAATATTTCATTAACAAGATAATTACTGCATCATCTTTGTGTCATAAATAAATTAAATTATTTGATGCCTAAAAATTACAAATAAAATACCTTCATGTAGTAAATCGTTTTATCTTTCTAATGAATATTTACAATCGAATTTATCTTATGTATAACCCCATATTAGAAATGATTTACTTATTAAACTTTGATTTTAACTACTTTAACCCTTCTTTAAATAAATTAATAATAAATGTCCTAATCTAATCCAAGTGGGCCTAAATGGTCATATTTTATTCCTAAGTTTGTTTTTGGTCGAATTACACTTGTCCAATAGAATTAGGACGTGTGTTAGGGTAATATTAATATCATATTTACCCTTAGTTACCCTATTTACTATTAACCGTGGTAAAAAAAGTAAAAAGTTACTATTCACCAAAAAATTATTTTCATCTCATTGAACTACATTTTAGTCCTTGATATTAACCGTGTCTCTCGGATTTTCGAAATTCCATTCACAGAAGCGGTAAAATTAAGTTTTACGCAAAATTCAGTTTTTAACCTACCACTTAGTAGTTTCACTATTCATCAAAAATTGATGTTTTTCAGAACAATGCCAAAATTTCATCCCAAGCTATATTTCATATTCCGAATTCAAAAATGAAGTCTATTTTACCAAATTCATAACATAAAAGTTACATTAATTAATTTTATAATTAAATCCCGCTGTTAAAACAAATAGCGTGTTTTTAAGAAACAATATCTATCAAAAGATTGACACTTGTTTATGTCTAGTTTAAATGTGAAATTACATCCAATGACCAACATTGTATTAAATTGTAAAATTATATTCTAAATATACTTTAAAACCACTCAAATTAATGATTTATCACTATTAATTATTTCGATTAAAAAAGTTGTTTTTAATTATAATTTAGTAATTTTCACTATTCATCAGAATATGAAAGTTATCCGAAAAGTACCAAAATTTCACCTTAGGCTAAATTCGATACTCCGAATCCAAAAATGAAGTCCATTTTGAGAGTTAAAATTTCTAAAATTTAAAAAGTGGTTATTACTATTCATAACGGCTAGTTTTAATAATATTTTAATAGCATATCATTGTTTCGTGAAACTCAGTATTACATACCACACACGCTATCGAGGAAGGTTGCGATTGCGTGTAATGCAAGGCAAGTCAAGGATGCGTGTTGTGCAAGATCCTTTTGGTGTAGCGTATAACACAAGACATTAATGAAATTAAAATGAATATTTTTCATAAAATCTCGGGCTGTTACATTCTACCCCCCTTAAAATGAATTTCGCCCTCGAAATTCGTCGGGGTTATAAATGGTTTACTATTCGAAAGTTTCTTTAATAGAAACCCACATCGTAAAAAGGAATACCAAAACTTGGCTTTAAAAACTAAAGTATGAAATGTAACGATTACCCAAATAAACTAATCACTGGGTTTCCACATAGGTGAAAATATGGATATGGAAGAGAAATCTAACCATCATGTTCTGATGGAGAGTGGTAGAGAACATGGCTATGGAAAAGCCAGAAATCACAAATCCATAAATTTGTGACGATCTAAGGTACCATCTGATTCATCAGGTATAAGAGAACTAGGACAACATTTTTGGTTTTCAAGATCATTTCCCTAAAGTTAAAGAATTTGAATTAGAATAAATACTTACTTTATTTTGGTACAATCTCACTGTTGTTCGTGCCTTTAACAATTTCCACTTCATCTCTTAAATAAATGATGTTGAATTTGTTATTCGTGAAGTGTTAGCAGATCATGTGATAGAATGACAGTTCATTCCATCTGTTTCAAACAAAAGGTTAGCAAAATTATATACATAAGTCGATCTATAGTGAGATTAATCACATATGGTTTCTAAAATGGACTTATACTTCATATATCATACTGCTTAATATAATAAAACTAGTTTCTACTAAACAGGGACTTCCTGTAGGTCAGTGGTAGGCGATAAAGTCCAGTCGCACTTCAGTTGTGGGTTCGATTCCTACAGCCTTGTCCGAAGCGATGGGCTGCCGCCCGTCCTGCAGGTTGTCCCTTTTTCTAAAACTACGTTACTATAACATCCCATCAATAATATCGAAAATCTTCTATCCTTAAACAATACTAACTTATGTCCAACATAATCCAGTCTAATCTTTAGGCTTATACATAATACTGCAGTCCACTCTCATAATATAGTGACAACGATTACCAGAGATTTAATACTGTCGTTGATCCCCACATATCATAAGATATTTCTTGTTGGTCACATTCCAAACATTCAAAGTCCTTAATCGTGTATTCTCTTGAATACCTTAGTGAAAACATGAGTGCAGTTAAAAGTTAACACTTTCCACATACCAAAATCCTCAAAATTCTATATACTCAAACCATGATATCACTTAGTTCTTATATCAATCATGAGCTCATGAATACTATCAAACATTTAATTTTCTCCTTATCCCTTCATTATGCGCATATCATCTACATTCCAAAAATATCTGAATAACCTTTCCTGGATAGTGGTACCATTAATCATACACTTTCAAAACACAAGGAAAGACAACAGTGTAACAATCCATAGATGTCTCTTTATTCCAAAATTACACATGATAAACATGTAATCATTCCACTACATTCTCAAACCATTGACCGAGCTTCAAAAATTCTTTCATCTCACATATCATTTGTAGTCTCTTCATCATCATCCACATAAATACTACCCATATGACCATACTGATTCTCTTCATGAGTCTTTCCCTTAGGGCATTTGTTTGCATAATACCCATACATTCCACATTTAAAACACTTAACCATTTTTGATGTCGTAGCAATACCATTATCCTCATCCATGGTGTTAACCGACCCTTTTCTTTTGCACTTACTTGCTTTGTGTCCTTCTTTTCCACACCCAAAGCATCTTCCAGTTCCCTTGAAACATTCTCCTTGATGCCTTTTCCCACATGATTTACATAGGGGAAATTGAACTTTCTTTCCTCTATGATCATCATGAAACTCCATCTTTCTCTTATTAGCCGAGTCAGGAAACTTACCAAATTTTACTTTATTGATCATATTATGAGATTTCTGATTCGGCATAATAATGATGTTTGGACTTCCAAATCCCATTTCATTTGGTTTCTCATAAAGAATATCATTCCATTGTCCATCATATCCTCCATTATCGTGAATCATCTTGTTTCCAGCCATATTCTAAAACCCAAAAAGAATAGTGTGAGAGGCAAAATAATGCTAAGGAAAACAACATAGTAAAGGGGGAGTACCCTTAATATCTATCATCTTAGGTTAAATTCTATGATCGTTAGCGTAATTCTAGTACTATAACCTATACGTATACTTAACCTTAGGGACATCCCTAGACATACCTTAGAAATATCTCTAGGGATCTCACTAATGTTTTCGCATCCTAGTTTCCAAAGGTTGACTAAACCTTTCCTCTGATACCAACTGTAGAGACCCGAAGCTTGACGTACATGGAATTTACATTACTTTTGCGGAATACTTAGTACATTACAAAAACACACACACAAGGACCGTAATAGTTTAGTGTCTTTGGAAACTCGGACTATAATCTTCTAATCGTGGTGAAAGATCTTCAAAATCTCCCATAAAGATCTTCCTTTTTTTACCTAAAACCTTTCTTTATATCCTGGGGAAAAGAAAACATAAAAGGGTGAGCTCAAATGCTCAGTAAGGGTAAACAAAATAAATATCAATCACATCATATACATAAGAACATAGCTTTTGGAAATCTTAACCTGCAAAAGAGCTCATAATATCATAACATGGGATAAATCATAGAAGTAAAAATGAGATCCCCATAATCATAACTTGAAACTTGAAACTCTGTGGCATGCACACATAATCATAGAAAATCATTTCTTGTTAGTCATGACTCATTGCCAAGACTATCTTAGTGGACAAAGTCCCTTTCTGAATCGAGTAATCCTCGTTTCAGTCCTGTTTCACTGAACCGGTATGACCTACCATTCCAGCCATGTCTATCTCATGAGATATAAAATCTTTACCCAATGCATTGGAGGGAGATATAGGTCCCACCCATCTCTTAATGAATCCTTTCTTATGTGTGCCACAAAATCATAAATCATACATCATTGCATAACCCATATAATAAAAATGGGATTCTTAAACAACATGACATCATAAAACCATTCATATAAGATAAAGGAATTCATAAACATAATTCCATCACAACATAGTCAAATCAATGTAAAAATATGGATAGAAACAGAACCCTTTATTATCTTATATGGAAAATAATTTTGATAAAACACTTGAATTGAATTCTTGAGGAAAATATCCTTTCTTCTTCAAAATCAATTTCTTTTCACAAAACATCATGCAATTTTAAAAGAAAGAGATTTTATTGAAAATAGTCATGAAATCTTTTATAGGAATCTTCATGAAAATAAGGCTTTATAAAACAGTATAAATCCGTTTGTGCCGTATAAGTTAAAAAAAAACATTCTTCGTACTTTTGTCGGAAAAGTCAAAAAGTACCTCATACGAAAAATGAAAAAAGATTCATTTCATATCCTTTACTAAAAACTCATAGAAGGGTAAAATTGGATTTAAACAATTGTAGGTGGATGGAAACAATATTACATATTTATGGAACATGGATGTGGATGATAAAATACACCCCAGTAAATACCAAAGAATAAACAATCTCGGATAAAAATGAGATTGTGATATTTCCCTTACCTTAGGTCCGACTTGCTTTGTAAGTGTCCGAACCTCCTGTATAATGATTTAAATCATGTTATTGACTTATTACAGAATCATATTCATTGTTATGATATCATATATGGTTCACTTATGACATTATATTACCCGTTCTTTTGTAAACTCCATGTTAAAGAAGCGTTTTGGGTAAAATCGTTTCATTTATCGTAGGTGTTTTGACTTGTTGTTCTTGACATCATTATTACTTATATCATGATTTACTTACTTCCAGAATATAAAATATGATTTATATATCATATATATTCAGTATATATATATATATATAATAGGTAGATAAATAAAATGAAAAACACCGTTCATGGAGACGATAGTCCGTACGTACGCATGAACGCTGTTTTCCTTTCCTTATTGTCTTGAAATGGAAGTAAGTAGATGACATACATAGGTATATATATAAATAAATCCAATAGCTTTATAATGTCATATATTTCATTATTATTTCTTATATATACATTATAATCATTCTTAAATGGTTAACATGGAGAATGAATCTCATCGCGTCGTGGAGACGGTATTCCGTATGTACGCACGAGCGATGATATCATTTCTATAAATATTGAATTGAATTGGAGTGGATTATACAATATATCAGAATCAATATGATGTTGTAATAACTATTTATAGTTATTCTTTACACCATTATACCCATCCATGTAAGGTGGTGGTGGAAAATAGATTACACCACGGCGTGGAGACGGTATTCCGTACGTACGCACGCGCGGTGATTTCTTTTTCCGTAGGATGGATAGATGGTGAAATAGGGTTGTTTCATACATATAATAACATATCAGTATATGAGTGATACTGATGTTATTACTTCATAATGAAACAACCTAAGAAGAAGAAGTGGAAGAAGAAATAAAGATGAAAGAATTGGTAACGGTAATTACCTCTTCTTTGAAGTGCCTCTTTGAGACCTCCTCTTAGGGCACTAAAATTGGTCTTTGAGGAAGACCAGAACCTCTAGGATGTTGCTAGGGAAGTGGAGAGGAGAAATTGGCAGGGGTTGGCCGAGATTGAGTGCTCAAATTGGTGTGAGGAGGAGGGGGAGGAGGTGTCCTTTTATAGGGGAGGAGAGGGGCACCTTAGGAATATCTCAAAATACTATTTTATATTAAAGTCAAAATCGGTTTATAATGGTTCCAAAGGGTCTTATTTCGAAGCTAAAGTGGGTATGGGTCGAAATCCTATCAACCAATAGAATTTAGACAAGTTTAGGTTATTATTTTTACCTTATCAATTAGATTTAACTCTAAGTTAAATAATTTAACTTTTACCGTGTCTTTTTGTTTTCTTTCACTATATGGTTAATAAACTTACTATAACATGCCAAACGAACACCAAATTGTTTATTATTAATATATATATCTTTATCTAAGTCATTTGGCCGAACCTTAGATTTTTAGGAATAAAATAACAATTAATAATAAAATATTTAATTTAAAAACAATTTTGTGTCAATTTTGACACTATTTGATATATGATTTTTGTGAAAGTCATAACCGAATTATATGTTCGAACCAAGTTGATTAAAGCAACACTAATATATCATAGTAACCTAGAAAATTATAGGAATTCATTAAAAATCTCAAATTACATTTATTTTGGTGTTTATAACATCAATTATGTCAATATTTCATTAACAAGATAATTACTGCATCATCTTTGTGTCATAAATAAATTAAATTATTTGATGCCTAAAAATTACAAATAAAATACCTTCATGTAGTAAATCGTTTTATCTTTCTAATGAATATTTACAATCGAATTTATCTTATGTATAACCCCATATTAGAAATGATTTACTTATTAAACTTTGATTTTAACTACTTTAACCCTTCTTTAAATAAATTAATAATAAATGTCCTAATCTAATCCAAGTGGGCCTAAATGGTCATATTTTATTCCTAAGTTTGTTTTTGGTCGAATTACACTTGTCCAATAGAATTAGGACGTGTGTTAGGGTAATATTAATATCATATTTACCCTTAGTTACCCTATTTACTATTAACCGTGGTAAAAAAAGTAAAAAGTTACTATTCACCAAAAAATTATTTTCATCTCATTGAACTACATTTTAGTCCTTGATATTAACCGTGTCTCTCGGATTTTCGAAATTCCATTCACAGAAGCGGTAAAATTAAGTTTTACGCAAAATTCAGTTTTTAACCTACCACTTAGTAGTTTCACTATTCATCAAAAATTGATGTTTTTCAGAACAATGCCAAAATTTCATCCCAAGCTATATTTCATATTCCGAATTCAAAAATGAAGTCTATTTTACCAAATTCATAACATAAAAGTTACATTAATTAATTTTATAATTAAATCCCGCTGTTAAAACAAATAGCGTGTTTTTAAGAAACAATATCTATCAAAAGATTGACACTTGTTTATGTCTAGTTTAAATGTGAAATTACATCCAATGACCAACATTGTATTAAATTGTAAAATTATATTCTAAATATACTTTAAAACCACTCAAATTAATTATTTATCACTATTAATTATTTCGATTAAAAAAGTTGTTTTTAATTATAATTTAGTAATTTTCACTATTCATCAGAATATGAAAGTTATCCGAAAAGTACCAAAATTTCACCTTAGGCTAAATTCGATACTCCGAATCCAAAAATGAAGTCCATTTTGAGAGTTAAAATTTCTAAAATTTAAAAAGTGGTTATTACTATTCATAACGGCTAGTTTTAATAATATTTTAATAGCATATCATTGTTTCGTGAAACTCAGTATTACATACCACACACGCTATCGAGGAAGGTTGCGATTGCGTGTAATGCAAGGCAAGTCAAGGATGCGTGTTGTGCAAGATCCTTTTGGTGTAGCGTATAACACAAGACATTAATGAAATTAAAAAGAATATTTTTCATAAAATCTCGGGCTGTTACATTCTACCCCCCTTAAAATGAATTTCGCCCTCGAAATTCGTCGGGGTTATAAATGGTTTACTATTCGAAAGTTTCTTTAATAGAAACCCACATCGTAAAAAGGAATACCAAAACTTGGCTTTAAAAACTAAAGTATGAAATGTAACGATTACCCAAATAAACTAATCACTGGGTTTCCACATAGGTGAAAATATGGATATGGAAGAGAAATCTAACCATCATGTTCTGATGGAGAGTGGTAGAGAACATGGCTATGGAAAAGCCAGTAATCACAAATCCATAAATTTGTGACGATCTAAGGTACCATCTGATTCATCAGGTATAAGAGAACTAGGACAACATTTTTGGTTTTCAAGATCATTTCCCTAAAGTTAAAGAATTTGAATTAGAATAAATACTTACATTATTTTGGTACAATCTCACTGTTGTTCGTGCCTTTAACAATTTCCACTTCATCTCTTAAATAAATGATGTTGAATTTGTTATTCGTGAAGTGTTAGCAGATCATGTGATAGAATGACGGTTCATTCCATCTGTTTCAAACAAAAGGTTAGCAAAATTATATACATAAGTCGATCTATAGTGAGATTAATCACATATGGTTTCTAAAATGGACTTATACTTCATATATCATACTGCTTAATATAATAAAACTAGTTTCTACTAAACAGGGACTTCCTGTAGGTCAGTGGTAGGCGATAAAGTCCAGTCGCACTTCGGTTGTGGGTTCGATTCCTACAGCCTTGTCCGAAGCGATGGGCTGCCGCCCGTCCTGCAGGTTGTCCCTTTTTCTAAAACTACGTTACTATAACATCCCATCAATAATATCGAAAATCTTCTATCCTTAAACAATACTAACTTATGTCCAACATAATCCAGTCTAATCTTTAGGCTTATACATAATACTGCAGTCCACTCTCATAATATAGTGACAACGATTACCAGAGATTTAATACTGTCGTTGATCCCCACATATCATAAGATATTTCTTGTTGGTCACATTCCAAACATTCAAAGTCCTTAATCGTGTATTCTCTTGAATACCTTAGTTAAAACATGAGTGCAGTTAAAAGTTAACACTTTCCACATACCAAAATCCTCAAAATTCTATATACTCAAACCATGATATCACTTAGTTCTTATATCAATCATGAGCTCATGAATACTATCAAACATTTAATTTTCTCCTTATCCCTTCATTATGCGCATATCATCTACATTCCAAAAATATCTGAATAACCTTTCCTGGATAGTGGTACCATTAATCATACACTTTCAAAACACAAGGAAAGACAACAGTGTAACAATCCATAGATGTCTCTTTATTCCAAAATTACACATGATAAACATGTAATCATTCCACTACATTCTCAAACCATTGACCGAGCTTCAAAAATTCTTTCATCTCACATATCATTTGTAGTCTCTTCATCATCATCCACATAAATACTACCCATATGACCATACTGATTCTCTTCATCAGTCTTTCCCTTAGGGCATTTGTTTGCATAATACCCATACATTCCACATTTAAAACACTTAACCATTTTTGATGTCGTAGCAATACCATTATCCTCATCCATGGTGTTAACCGACCCTTTTCTTTTGCACTTACTTGCTTTGTGTCCTTCTTTTCCACACCCAAAGCATCTTCCAGTTCCCTTGAAACATTCTCCTTGATGCCTTTTCCCACATGATTTACATAGGGGAAATTGAACTTTCTTTCCTCTATGATCATCATGAAACTCCATCTTTCTCTTATTAGCCGAGTCAGGAAACTTACCAAATTTTACTTTATTGATCATATTATGAGATTTCTGATTCGGCATAATAATGATGTTTGGACTTCCAAATCCCATTTCATTTGGTTTCTCATAAAGAATATCATTCCATTGTCCATCATATCCTCCATTATCGTGAATCATCTTGTTTCCAGCCATATTCTAAAACACAAAAAGAATAGTGTGAGAGGCAAAATAATGCTAAGGAAAACAACATAGTAAAGGGGGAGTACCCTTAATATCTATCATCTTAGGTTAAATTCTATGATCGTTAGCGTAATTCTAGTACTATAACCTATACGTATACTTAACCTTAGGGACATCCCTAGACATACCTTAGAAATATCTCTAGGGATCTCACTAATGTTTTCGCATCCTAGTTTCCAAAGGTTGACTAAACCTTTCCTCTGATACCAACTGTAGAGACCCGAAGCTTGACGTACATGGAATTTACATTACTTTTGCGGAATACTTAGTACATTACAAAAACACACACACAAGGACCGTAATAGTTTAGTGTCTTTGGAAACTCGGACTATAATCTTCTAATCGTGGTGAAAGATCTTCAAAATCTCCCATAAAGATCTTCCTTTTTTTACCTAAAACCTTTCTTTATATCCTGGGGAAAAGAAAACATAAAAGGGTGAGCTCAAATGCTCAGTAAGGGTAAACAAAATAAATATCAATCACATCATATACATAAGAACATAGCTTTTGGAAATCTTAACCTGCAAAAGAGCTCATAATATCATAACATGGGATAAATCATAGAAGTAAAAATGAGATCCCCATAATCATAACTTGAAACTTGAAACTCTGTGGCATGCACACATAATCATAGAAAATCATTTCTTGTTAGTCATGACTCATTGCCAAGACTATCTTAGTGGACAAAGTCCCTTTCTGAATCGAGTAATCCTCGTTTCAGTCCTGTTTCACTGAACCGGTATGACCTACCATTCCAGCCATGTCTATCTCATGAGATATAAAATCTTTACCCAATGCATTGGAGGGAGATATAGGTCCCACCCATCTCTTAATGAATCCTTTCTTATGTGTGCCACAAAATCATAAATCATACATCATTGCATAACCCATATAATAAAAATGGGATTCTTAAACAACATGACATCATAAAACCATTCATATAAGATAAAGGAATTCATAAACATAATTCCATCACAACATAGTCAAATCAATGTAAAAATATGGATAGAAACAGAACCCTTTATTATCTTATATGGAAAATAATTTTGATAAAACACTTGAATTGAATTCCTGAGGAAAATATCCTTTCTTCTTCAAAATCAATTTCTTTTCACAAAACATCATGCAATTTTAAAAGAAAGAGATTTTATTGAAAATAGTCATGAAATATTTTATAGGAATCTTCATGAAAATAAGGCTTTATAAAACAGTATAAATCCGTTTGTGCCGTATAAGTTAAAAAAAAACATTCTTCGTACTTTTGTCGGAAAAGTCAAAAAGTACCTCATACGAAAAATGAAAAAAGATTCATTTCATATCCTTTACTAAAAACTCATAGAAGGGTAAAATTGGATTTAAACAATTGTAGGTGGATAGAAACAATATTACATATTTATGGAACATGGATGTGGATGATAAAATACACCCCAGTAAATACCAAAGAATAAACAATCTCGGATAAAAATGAGATTGTGATATTTCCCTTACCTTAGGTCCGACTTGCTTTGTAAGTGTCCGAACCTCCTGTATAATGATTTAAATCATGTTATTGACTTATTACAGAATCATATTCATTGTTATGATATCATATATGGTTCACTTATGACATTATATTACCCGTTCTTTTGTAAACTCCATGTTAAAGAAGCGTTTTGGGTAAAATCGTTTCATTTATCGTAGGTGTTTTGACTTGTTGTTCTTGACATCATTATTACTTATATCATGATTTACTTACTTCCAGAATATAAAATATGATTTATATATCATATATATTCAGTATATATATATATATAATAGGTAGATAAATAAAATGAAAAACACCGTTCATGGAGACGATAGTCCGTACGTACGCATGAACGCTGTTTTCCTTTCCTTATTGTCTTGAAATGGAAGTAAGTAGATGACATACATAGGTATATATATACATAAATCCAATAGCTTTATAATGTCATATATTTAATTATTATTTCTTATATATACATTATAATCATTCTTAAATGGTTAACATGGAGAATGAATCTCATCGCGTCGTGGAGACGGTATTCCGTATGTACGCACGAGCGATGATATCATTTCTATAAATATTGAATTGAATTGGAGTGGATTATACAATATATCAGAATCAATATGATGTTGTAATAACTATTTATAGTTATTCTTTACACCATTATACCCATCCATGTAAGGTGGTGGTGGAAAATAGATTACACCACGGCGTGGAGACGGTATTCCGTACGTACGCACGCGCGGTGATTTCTTTTTCCGTAGGATGGATAGATGGTGAAATAGGGTTGTTTCATACATATAATAACATATCAGTATATGAGTGATACTGATGTTATTACTTCATAATGAAACAACCTAAGAAGAAGAAGTGGAAGAAGAAATAAAGATGAAAGAATTGGTAACGGTAATTACCTCTTCTTTGAAGTGCCTCTTTGAGACCTCCTCTTAGGGCACTAAAATTGGTCTTTGAGGAAGACCAGAACCTCTAGGATGTTGCTAGGGAAGTGGAGAGGAGAAATTGGCAGGGGTTGGCCGAGATTGAGTGCTCAAATTGGTGTGAGGAGGAGGGGGAGGAGGTGTCCTTTTATAGGGGAGGAGAGGGGCACCTTAGGAATATCTCAAAATATTATTTTATATTAAAGTCAAAATCGGTTTATAATGGTTCCAAAGGGTCTTATTTCTAAGCTAAAGTGGGGATGGGTCGAAATCCTATCAACCAATAGAATTTAGACAAGTTTAGGTTATTATTTTTACCTTATCAATTAGATTTAACTCTAAGTTAAATAATTTAACTTTTACCGTGTCTTTTTGTTTTCTTTCACTATATGGTTAATAAACTTACTATAACATGCCAAACGAACCCCAAATTGTTTATTATTAATATATATATCTTTATCTAAGTCATTTGGCCGAACCTTAGATTTTTAGGAATAAAATAACAATTAATAATAAAATATTTGATTTAAAAACAATTTTGTGTCAATTTTGACACTATTTGATATATGATTTTTGTGAAAGTCATAACAGAATTATATGTTCGAACCAAGTTGATTAAATCAACACTAATATATCATAGTAACCTAGAAAATTAGAGGAATTCATTAAAAATCTCAAATTACATTTATTTTGGTGTTTATAACATCAATTATGTCAATATTTCATTAACAAGATAATTACTGCATCATCTTTGTGTCATAAATAAATTAAATTATTTGATGCCTAAAAATTACAAATAAAATACCTTCATGTAGTAAATCGTTTTATCTTTCTAATGAATATTTACAATCGAATTTATCTTATGTATAACCCCATATTAGAAATGATTTACTTATTAAACTTTGATTTTAACTACTTTAACCCTTCTTTAAATAAATTAATAATAAATGTCCTAATCTAATCCAAGTGGGCCTAAATGGTCATATTTTATTCCTAAGTTTGTTTTTGGTCGAATTACACTTGTCCAATAGAATTAGGACGTGTGTTAGGGTAATATTAATATCATATTTACCCTTAGTTACCCTATTTACTATTAACCGTGGTAAAAAAAGTAAAAAGTTACTATTCACCAAAAAATTATTTTCATCTCATTGAACTACATTTTAGTCCTTGATATTAACCGTGTCTCTCGGATTTTCGAAATTCCATTCACAGAAGCGGTAAAATTAAGTTTTACGCAAAATTCAGTTTTTAACCTACCACTTAGTAGTTTCACTATTCATCAAAAATTGATGTTTTTCAGAACAATGCCAAAATTTCATCCCAAGCTATATTTCATATTCCGAATTCAAAAATGAAGTCTATTTTACCAAATTCATAACATAAAAGTTACATTAATTAATTTTATAATTAAATCCCGCTGTTAAAACAAATAGCGTGTTTTTAAGAAACAATATCTATCAAAAGATTGACACTTGTTTATGTCTAGTTTAAATGTGAAATTACATCCAATGACCAACATTGTATTAAATTGTAAAATTATATTCTAAATATACTTTAAAACCACTCAAATTAATGATTTATCACTATTAATTATTTCGATTAAAAAAGTTGTTTTTAATTATAATTTAGTAATTTTCACTATTCATCAGAATATGAAAGTTATCCGAAAAGTACCAAAATTTCACCTTAGGCTAAATTCGATACTCCGAATCCAAAAATGAAGTCCATTTTGAGAGTTAAAATTTCTAAAATTTAAAAAGTGGTTATTACTATTCATAACGGCTAGTTTTAATAATATTTTAATAGCA
This sequence comes from Viscum album, assembly GCA_963277665.1. NCBI lineage: Eukaryota > Viridiplantae > Streptophyta > Magnoliopsida > Santalales > Viscaceae > Viscum > Viscum album. The sequence continues at coordinate 537,018,186 of OY728126.1, forward strand.
TATCATTGTTTCGTGAAACTCAGTATTACATACCACACACGCTATCGAGGAAGGTTGCGATTGCGTGTAATGCAAGGCAAGTCAAGGATGCGTGTTGTGCAAGATCCTTTTGGTGTAGCGTATAACACAAGACATTAATGAAATTAAAAAGAATATTTTTCATAAAATCTCGGGCTGTTACATATATTATATGAAAAAATAATTTTTGAAATAAAATTCATTAATTTTCACAAGTCATCAAAAAATAAAACCTCAGTGAAAAAATACCAATTAATCACCCAAGAATAATTTATATGTTATAATTAAAAAAATAAAGTTTATCTTTACATAATAATATTATAAAAGCTTCAAATTTTATATTTTAAATAGTTTCTCAATTAAAATGCGGAAAAAGTTTCTTTTTAGAAAAATACAATTTTTAAGTATAAAACTGGATTTATCCTTCTCTTATGCCTATCAAATATAATAAAAGAATATAAAAAAATATTTTCATTAAATATAATAAATACATATATATATATATATATATTTATTTGATTAATATCATTCACTAGTAGTAGTTAATTTAATTTATTAAGATTAAATGACATTGGAAATAAAAATAGTTTTTTATAAAAACATTCCATTTATATTCAATTGGTTCTTATATTCATTTTTAAATAATTATTAACAATTGAATCCAAACATATACTTTCATAATTTAGTTAACCCTTTTCATAAAAGCCAACTAAATTGATGTTTTATATCTTGTTATATTAAAAAATATTATTCTATTAATATATATATTTTTTGGTAAAACACGAGATTTCATGTAACTCAAGACACTGAAGAAAGTAATTGTGCATGTAATGTAAACTACTAAAGAAATTTATTCTTGTATGTAACACAATTTATCTAATTTTATCATTAATGAAAAGCTATAGAATATATTTATTGAAAATATTAAATATATCTTTATGTATTAGGATGTTATATTCTTTTCTTCACATGGTGTTGTGTGCCATACACACTATCAAATATAGTGGTCTTACTTTAAAATTTCAAGGAGTTAAATTATCCCCACAATAATTAAATTTCATCCTATAAATTTAAAATCAATCTTTGGTAATCGATGGTTTTATATTTTAAAATACTGTTCTTGAAAATACCCAATCATAAATACGGTTAATAACAAATTTTCTTAATAATACAGAAATGTAAATGTAAAGGTCACCACAAAACTAGGATTCCAAATACAAGAACACTAGTGCAAACATGGACATGGAAGGAAAATAAAAATATCATGTTCTGATAGAGAGTAATAGAGAACCATTTTAGAATAAATTTGATTACCATAAATCCATAAATTGGATCTACGAAAAAGTTTATTGATACCGTCAAAAATGATAATAACATGACATGATTTTTGTATTAAAACAATTTTCCCAAGAGTTACGAAATTGTTCCACTCTCTAAGAATATATGGAAATATCATTACTAGATGTTTTTCTATATTATTAGAATAATATAATCCTTTGGTTGTGTCTTCAGCTGTTTCTACCTCATCTCTTGGAACACGTTCTATCATAGGATAACGTAATACATTAACAATTAAAACCACATCCCGTTGTCAACATAAGAATTTTCATATGTGGATAACCATTCCAAAATATTATTATCCAACACTTAAGAATCATTTTCATGGTATTTATTAGTATCAAATTTACATTATCCATATAAATCATCTATTTTTTAAATTATTAGTAATCAACAGTAAGAACATGTTAAGGGTTATATTTACCTCGACCATGTGTTTAAAAAAACTACTTACTATTGAATCATATCTCATTATTATCTAAACCAATCAAAAACTGATTTTATATCCTTGATGAAAACATATGTATTATAATACTATAACCTCCATAATACTTATAATCAGTATATCATCAAAATCATACTTTTACCACATTATTAATGAATCCAAATACAGGAGAAAATTAATCATTCCAATTTAGCTATATCAATAGAATAATATTTCCCATGATACCTTAACTTCTTATAAGGTACACAACCATGATTATTGGACCATTATTTAAATAGTTCTATATACACATGTAGTTATAACATTGAATAGATGTGTTTTACTTATTCACTTTCTATTGTTTTTCTTAATGAACCTTTTCTCCGCACATATAAAAAACTATCAATCCTTTTAAGAATTTATCAAGGTGATTATTTATACACTGTCATAGGTTGGTAAATCCTTCCATATGTTATTCCATTTATCTATTATTTTCTATTGCGTTCTCTAATTATCTTTCTTCATTTTGATTCAATAAAATATAGATAATTCTTTTTTCATATTGACATCACATAAAACTATTTAATCATATAAATAAAATTTCTTAGACACTAAATCCCTTTGGAGAGTCAGATTAATCCTGTAAAATAAGTGATAAATCATAAAATCTATGTTATATATAAAGTTTTTATCATACCTTTATATCATTTTAATGGTAGAATCATAATTTTCAATAATTTCTTCTTCTTTTTTTCTTTAAACCAAGAAAATTTCTCTTAACCTAGTTTTATTTCCTATATGGGAAATATTTTTCATATAATTTATTCTTAAAAACATTACATTCCATGATTTCTATTTCTACTTACTTTATACTATTCTAGATCAATGACCGCTATTAATTATCATCACAATTGATACAATACACTGGAAGTGTACCGTTTTCATTTTTACCATATCCCAATAACATGAATATTTTCTTCAAAGACTTAATCCATTACTAAGCCACCATTGGGTCAGTAGTCCCACAAAATGATAAGAGCATTTTTGTATAAATAAACAAAAAATCTGATAATCTCATTGCATAATGGGTTGTTTTATCTGGGAAAGGATTTTTGTCAAAACATAATTTAGCTTCCCTAATTTGTCCATAAGTTTCTCAGTTCTAAAACCAGCTATTTTTTCTTTCTTAGTAGTGAAACACATGCATTTTCCATTTGTATTGATACATTTTTTCTATCCAAACAATATTTTTTAAAAGTGGTATATACTATATTAGATCATATCAATATGTAACATAATTCATAATCCCAAAACTAGTGAAACAATTATTATAAATTGAATATATTTTTTATAACAAATATTATAATAATAATCATGGTTTCTTTGGTTATAAATTTAGATTCAAATCCATTATAATTGTTGGTAAATAAAACATGAAATATCATATGTATATCCACAGATAGTTTCAAACCAAGTACATAGTAAGGCTCATTGTTGTGTACCAGTAAACGATCAATATAGTACCAACGCACCATTTTAGAGTTGTTTCCCGAATGTATATATTTTCTAGAACCAAATAATCTTGTATTATCCAGAAAAGGATGTATTTCTTGGAATACACACATAATATATACCTTAACAAAATTTTGGTATTTTATTCAATACTTACCCTAAATTTGTACCCTAGGGTTATGCTACCAAATCTATGTTTTCCTAAATCTATTTTCCAATGTTTATATTAAATTTCTATGAAACAAACTATAACATCCTACCTCGAAAATTCAAGAGTCTGGGCATGAATTTATTACATTTCCATTAGGATAAGGAATCAAATTCTGAAGGATCGAAAGAATAGTAGTTTTTGAAAACTATATTACATACATGAAACACATTTTAAATTGGTAAATTTAAAATAAAACATTATATAAGTAAAATCTCATCATCCTTGAAACTCATTCAAAGGATTTCTCATCATATCTTGGGGAAAGAAAAGAAAGTAAGGATGAGATCAGATGCTTAGCAAGGGATAATTATATCAGAAGCTATAATAAATCAATAAAAATAAATAAAAATAGAATTTTAAATAACTAATAACATGAACCATTAAAATAAATTTATAATGCATAATTAATATGGCATGGTAGATAATATAATGAATTTTATTTAATCAAGAACTAGAGAATGAAAATGAACCTATAGATAAACCAAAGAAAAAATACCAGGGATGATAATAATAAAAATTCTTATTAAAGTAAATTCTTAATTATTAGACATAAATTTCCTAAGAACATAATACTTTTACCATCAATAATTTTTCTTAAGATAGTTTAAACTACTCTGATTTGGCCAACTAATTTATCTCATGAGACTATAGATGCATCATGTGGCTAGCAGTAACCAATACCGAACCGGTAAGTATTACATTAAATGGTCCCTAACTCAGATATTGTATGTCCAAAACATTAATCATATATATAATAATCGATTTAAATTCATAAACAATTTTCCATAACAAATAGCTCAATTGAGTAATGAATACAGATTTATCAATATTTCCCGAGTAAATCAAATAATATTAAAATTAAAAACCATATATAAAAATTTTATATAGTCTAGAAATTAACAATATCCATTTCATGCTAATATTTATTTATATATTAAATTTAATGTATAAAATTATCATAAATAAGTGACTGTTTCAAGAGAAAGTCAACAATCACAAAACAATGTGATATTGCAAATATAGCTTTTATCACATGGGAATTTTCATGTCAAACCCCTTGGATGAGATAATTCAAATTGGAAATGAAAATACCATTAATTGTGAGTGAATCATTATATTAAATGAAAAAGTAGAAATATATACACCACACAAAATAATTATTTGGTGAATGATACATTTATATATTAGATGTGAAAATGAGATGAAAATCCAATACCTTGCTTCTGAATTTTAACATGTGTCTTTACCATCATGAATAATAAAATTATTCAAATTATTTATGTGATTTGGATCCTTTTTAAAATTTATTAGTACTTTTATTTCACCTATGAAAATGATTTATAAAACTACATAAGCAATTAATTTTATGTCCGTTCTTTTGACCAAATTTGGTACATGTGTCAAAGAAACATTGGAAGGTCAACTATGGTCAAAGGGGACATTATATAAACATATATATTATATTAATAATGAAATAATTATCATATTTATAAATATATTTTTATTTTAAAACCAATCATGAAATTTATTTATGAAAAATGAACCAACGCTGCACTCATGGAGATGGTAGGCCGCACACACGCATGAGTAACATTAACATTTTTCAATGATTGTTATGGAAAGAATGTAATTAACATTTATATTTCTATAATTATCATTATATAATATATATAATAATAATTTATTATATATTATTATATATATATTTATTTTTATGTAAAAGAAATCACATAGATTCGAGGACACGATAATCCACTTATCCACGAACGATGTTATCACTTTCTCAGTGTGGGAAAATTAATAAAAAAAATGATATATTATATTTATGGAAAGTTAATTGTATAATTAATATCATAATTTTTTATTTTATATCACATATATTTCATTAAAACCATACTTAATACATTCAATGTAATTTGTTAAAGTATCACATCACATTGAGGTCGAGGTAATCCACTCGTCCACAAACGATATTATGAAATTTACACAAAATGGAAAGAATTATGGTATGTTTTGTATCAAGAATTCATTATATTAAAGAAAAAATAAATATCACACATGTGTCATATTTAAGTATTTTTTCCATCATAATTCCCAACCATGATTGATGTTAACAGAAAAATGAACGACATCATTTTGTGAGGTGGTAGTTCCTCATAGATACAAATAGTAATTTTGTAACACATTTGATGGAAGTATGTATAGGTGTAGGTAAAAAAATTAACATAAAAAAATATCAGTATATTTAATAAACTTATTCCACAATATAAATATGATATAATGTGAAATTTATGTATTGGATATGAATACAATGTAAAAAAAATCATGATGATGAAAGTTATCTCTTCTTTTGGTAACTACTTTTGGTTTGCACCACATTGATTTTCATTAGATATCTTCCCAAAATTTGGAATATATGGTTATGGGATGGATGTTGGGATATTATTAGGTCAGATTTGTGGTGATCCAAATGAATTTATATGTATGAAGATGTTAGAGTAGTGAGTTCTTTTTTATAGTGGAGGAGGAGTGGCATTCTTATAAATTTTTTAAAAGGGAATTCCACCCACGTTTTCTTCACGTTATGTACCCCCAATAGTTAAAACTATAATATAAATGTGAAGATAATGTATAAATATTTCCATAAATTTTATTTTTTATAAATTTAAATACATTTTCTCCATTATGTTTATTGTTTACTTCTTTGTTAATCTTATATTTCCATTAACCGTTGTAATTAATTTTAATTACTTCCAATAATATTTTTGGACAAAAACTAAGTTGAACATATTATATATTATAAATTATGTTTATTAAAAATAAGTAATCCATTTTTTAAAAATCAAATCTCAAAACTGTCATAAATTACATTAAAATTTATCCTACAGATGGGATGACAAAGCTGGTATCTAAAGTCAAAATTGTCAAAAGATTGAAATGTGATTATACCCAATATAAATTTTAAATTGATTATAATGAAAAAAAGTTGATTTCTTTATGTACAATTGATCTATATAATATTAAAAAATAGACATAAAATTTAACCTTAAAAATTAATTATATGAAAATGAACATTTGTATTAAAATTATGTATTTTTTTACTATTCATCAAAAAATTAAACCTCATAGAAAAATAAAATAAAGTCACCCGAAGCTAATTTTAATGTTATTATTTAATAAAAGAAGTTTATTTGTTCATATAAAATTCATCTAAGTATCAAAATTATGATTTAAAATATGGGTGCCATTAAAAGGTGACAAAATTGCCTTTTAGGAAAATACAATTTTTAACTGTAAAACTGAATTTATCCTTATTTTATGCCCATAAAATCTATTTAATGAATATAAAAAATATTTGATTGGTTATAATATATATATAATATCATCAAATAATAATAATTAAATTAATTTATTGAAATAAAACATCATTGGAGCATAAAAATAGTTTTTAATAAATACAATCCCTTTATATTCAATGGGTTCTTCTATTCATTTCTATTTTATTTGTAACCAATGAATCCAGCCATATATTTTTATAATTTAATTAATTATATTCAAAAACACCAACATAATTTCTATTATATATCTTATTATATTAAATTACAATATTTTAAAAATATATTATTGTTCGGTAAAACTCGATCATGCATGTAATGAAATCCTTTGAGGAACGTCATTATTGTGTGTAATGAAAACTATATAACAAGCCATTCTTAAATTTAATGAAATCTAACTCAATTTTTCATGCATTATAATATATTTAATAGATTTATTTATAATATTTAATATATTATAGATCTTTGGGATGATATATTCCTTCCAATAATTGGTGATCCATTTCATATATGATATTAAATAAAATTTTCATAATTTAGAATTTCATGGAGTTAAAAAAAGTCACAAACACTAGATGACCCATATTTTATTAAACATAGTATTCTGTTTTGTTTTTAGTTCTGATACGATAATTTCTTTCCCATGACTTCACATAAATGTTCCCATATGGAATGATAAAACATCAAAAATAAAGAATAAAACATTCAAAGTCTACATAATAGGAAAAATATTAATTTTATAAAATATATATGATACCCACATGTCATAGTGTTATTATTTATTTGTTATTTAGATAACTGGAGGTTTTGTTTATGTTTCCATTGAGTTATATCTCAGAACATGGTAATTTTTGTACATTCTTTTTTGTTTATGGTTAAGATGCACACTTAGAGGAACATTGTGCATCCTCCCTTCATGAGGATCCTTCCTAGTTCACTTTTAACTACACAGGGGTTTTCAACATGGGATTTGTATGTTTCATCCCAACCATGTTAATCCTAAGAGAAAATTTTCAAGTTTCATGATGTGTCTCAAGTGAAGCGCATGACTTGTGCATGGATTAGTAGACTGGGTGGTAATCATTTAATTGGATTTATAATTATTGATACAATAGGAAGGAAAGGTTGGGGCATTTTTTTATTAACCATGTGGTTCCTAGGTATAACTTCAGGGGGTACATGGCCAAGGAAATTTCTAGAATACATTTTATACCAGGTTTTGGAAACTATGTAGTTAAACTATTTGATCTACCCATATGTTTAATTCTTGGGTTTTCCCATTTTACACCTATTAATATTTAAGGGGGTTTCACCCCAATTTCTCCTCTCCTATGTTAGTTTACCTTTATGATATCATGTTGGAGCTCCAAAATCCTACACCATGTATTATTTCCCTCACTTTTATGACTTCAAATATATTTGAGGTGAGTTTTACTCTTCTTTTCTATTCTTCACTTCATCCTCTATTTTTTCTTAGTTGGGATACCCCCATGATTTTTGGGTCTCTTATGATTAAATTTAAATGTTTTTAGTAGATATAATGTTTTTTATAACTATTATTTATAGACACCAAGCCAGGGTTGGGATCTTAATTTATTTTTTTGTGTTCTGAAGTATTCTGAAAATATTTTCATCTCATTGAGGTATGTGCTATAGTGAAATTATTTTACTTTAGAATTGAAAAGGTGTATTTTAGCTATAAATTCCCATTTATCGATAGTATTATTATATTTAATATATTCATCTATATTTAAACCAATTTTTTTATTTTGATCTTGTCATAAGTGATTTCCTTTTTAAAATACCTTGTTTTCACATTTACAATAAAATGTTAAATTGTGAAAATATTTTTGTGAAATTAACAGGGGGATTTTTGAAAATGATCTCAGGATGTGAAATGGTTTTTGAACAGCTTTTGGTTTTCTATGTGTGAAAATTATTTTTAAATGGAATTTATTGTTTATGTGGGGTGTTGACCTCATGTTTTTTTATCAAAGGGGTACTTTAGCTGATTTAAAAGGATGATTTGAAATGTGAATGTTTTTCCCCTTTGTGAAAATTTATTAGCAGGTCTTTGAAATGTGATAATTGAAATTATAAGACAATTTTCTTGTTTTTGATTTCAAATAATTGTTATATTATGTAGCATTTACATTGAAATGGTTTTAAATGTGTTGGTGATTTCAATCATTTTTTTAAATTATGTTTCTATATTTTTTATGAAATTTGAAAATGGAATTGAATTCTGAATATTGTTTACTTCGAAAGGGTTAGTTGGAACATTAGTTTTAAAATGGTTATGGTGAAGGAACCCTTTGAAACCCCCTTTATCTTTTTACCCCTTATGTGGTTTATTAATAACTATGTGATGTTTGTGCTCCCCTTATGTGGGAATGTTCTTTTTATACTTTTATTGAATGGGATATATAGGGATTTCCATCATTTGGGCTAGGGGTGAGGATAGCTATAGTCTGGAACCGTACTTTTCATGGGATGTTGGGTACTAATTTAAAGATCTATCTTGTTTTTATAGTTGGTTTGCAAATCACTAGTTTTAATCTAGTTATGCTAAAAATAAGAGAAAATAGAGGGTTTCACACTATGGTAATACTTGTGTCGACTAGTGGGATGATAGTGTTTAGACATCATCAAATATCATTAGCTAGTTCATGAGTGGTATTCTCTTATATGGTATGTTTATTTACATGTTAGTAATCATAGGTATAACTGCATGAAACATTTGATTGCTTGGTTGGTTAGTGATCGAGGGGAGTTTGAACTATTTATTCTTTTTATCATTTCCTATACTTTCATTATTGTATAACCTTTATTGGTAATTTTTAAAATATTATTTGTGATATTTATAGTGACTAATTAATTTTGATTTACCCATGTGTGTTTGTAGGATTATATCCTGTGAAAATGTTTTTTTAGAGATGTTTTTGAAAAAAAAATTGAATTTAAGGATTCATATGTGGGTGTTTAAAATGAATTTCAAAATGGGTATTTAATTTTAAAGAAATATTTTCAATGTTAAATGTTTATAAAATATAATCCATAACATTTAGATAAAACAAGTTTGTTTTTTAATGTAAATGAGTGTGTTTGGTATTTAAATGGATTAGGTCAATAGACAGTTTTTCAATAATTCTTTTTAGTCTTTAAAAACAAAGGTAAATTTTTTGAATGATGATTATAGAATTTTTTCGTTTTCCATGTAATACAAATATTTTTTACAAAAGCTTGTTTTATTGTTTATTTTCAAACTAGAATTATTGAATTTCTTTAGGAAACATATTGTAGAATTTCAATGAGTTCTGGTGTCCTACTAAGATTTTTAGCTCACACCTATATATTTCAAGTTATAGTTTCTCATTCAGTTCCTTCCTTATACATCGCGATAGATGTGAGGTGAGTTGGGTGATTATGAAAAATCAGGCATTTCATAGTGTGGGTAACGGCTCAGAATGAGTTGGTTTGTGGTTGTTTTATTTTTTTCATCCTTATATTTTTTATTAATTATATTTCTTATTTATTTAGGTTGTTATGTATATTCTTATGGCCTATTTGGAATGATTGTTTATCTCAGATCTTGTATTAACTTTATTCCATTATATTACCTCTATTTTAGGTGAAGTCATTCCTAGTGGGATTCCTATGATACCAAGGTTCATTTCATATGCCCATGGTGATTTGGAATCCCCTTGGATCCTTCTGAGAGGATTTTTCGAGTGTTGGGTCAGATGGAAGCCTTTGCTAGTTCATGAAAAAAGTGGTATTAGAGGGTTGTTTTCCTTTAGTAGGAGCAAAATATTATTTTTTCCCTTTTTATTTGGATATGACCTGGTAGAAATAAGATTATGGTTATTAGAGCGTGAGAGGTATGATTTTATATAGTCTAGATTGTTTTTCCACATCCCAACCCCCATTTTTCTTTGGTAATTTTGGAATAATGTTCAGAATTTGAGTTTTATTTTAGATTTTTTGGATATAATTTTATTTGATTAATGATTTTTTGATCCCCTTTGATAGTGTATGTGATATTATGGGTCATTATATGGCATCAGGGATGATGTTGAGGAAAATCAAAGTACATTTTTATCTCATATGGTCCAAGAAACCATGTGGTGGTTTTTTGGTCAAGTATACCTCCTTATAGGGTATGTTTCAAAGTTATAACCTAGTTTCCCAACCCATTGATCCATGTTTTACATACCACATTTTTATTCCCTATTTTACTTTTTATACCCTTCTTGATTATGGATTTCTCCTAAAGTGATTTATTCTTGTTGAAGGTGGAATGGGGATTGTTTTGATTAATTAACTAGGATGTGGTTTTTGTGGAACTTATATTTTTTTGTGTAGTGATTTTAATACTCTTGGATATTAATAGCATGAATTAGAAAATAAAGGGGTTTTTTGAATCATTTATTTTAGAACATGGTTGTTTTAATGTATTGTAAAATGGATGTTTTCATTAAAGAATATAAAAAACGGGATGTTTCAAAATGTGATAAAATTTTTGAAATATGTTATAAGTTTTTTTGAAAATGGGAAAAAAATTTTGTTTATCATTCTTAGATGAATGTTTTTCAAAATGAAAAGGAATTTTGAAAGGAATATTGTGTCATTCCTTGTTTGGAAAAAAGTTTGTGTTCCACCTAGGTTATTCTGTTTTTAATGCTTCATTTGGATTTTTTTCAAGTATACACCTTGGTAGAGGGTGATTTCTAAATTCCTTGGTGAAAGTGGGTATTGGGAGAATTTTTTTTCTTTTATCACTATGCTTGATACATGACGCATTTAATGGATTATTACTTGTTTAAGTTTTATACCTCTTCTTATAATTTTTTAGGTTTCATGAGAGGAATGATTTTTTGTAGTTTATGTCTTTTTTCTTATATCATTTTACCAAAAATGGAAAAAAAGATTTCCCAAGTCCTAGTACCTAACCAGACTCTCAGTGGGGTGGTGGACATATGACCTTCTTTAATCTAGGATCTTGTGTTAGAATTCTTGAATTAGTGTTTGTTATGAACCATGATGGGACACCATCTGACCCGGCACCTGACCCAGTCCGCAGCATGGCCCGAATGGCGTTTCTGATCCCCACAGCTGGGCACATGTTCCAAGGTATCAAGAGTAAAATGTGGGAATGGTGTTTCCGAAATAAGGGATAGAAATACAACTAACAAGATAAATAAACATACGCTGGAAAACCAAACCAAACAAACCCTTAACATTAGACCAAACATAAATTTTACAATTCAACCAAAAACTCTAAGAAGACTGCAACGAAAATAAAAGTAACACATCTAATTTCACTTTCATGCAATATGAGGAGCCAGCTCTTTGACTCACTATCATCAGACATGCATGGGAAAACCATCGACGACCCAAACCACTGTCACTAAGCATGATGCATCAACTATGAATACACAAAGGACAAGATCTATATACACCCAAAAGTGTATGTTATGTGTGAGACAAGATCCCAGTAATATACCACCCAATAAAAAGGTTTCATGCCACAACATTAAAGAGATAAATTTATCAGGCTTATTCAAAATTATTCTTTTATAAATCTTTTTGAAAAAACATTTACAAGACTAAAGTTAAAAAGGAACACTTGAAAAAACTATTTCAAAAATTCTATTTTAAAGTGAGAGAGAAAATTTACCAAGAACACACAAATACACAAGTGGTCCTCAACATGCCGATGGAAGGCACCACATCATAAATAGTAGAGCACAATTGGTAAATCTATTATCGTAGCTAGTAAGCATCAGGATCTAGAGACATCGTACCTCGATGTAAACATGGCATTTGAATATAATAATTCAAGGCTCTCGTGGTTGATCCACTAGTAGGTAATAAAATCCATAACCAAGTGGTCTCCAATCATCACAAAAGTTTAGTTAGTGTTGTAAAGTCAATCCTACCAGATAAAACTGGGATGAACCACTCACATGTCATCTATCGTACTAGTCCTAATCCACCCACCAATGAACCTAGGGTTCCCTTTTTTGTTATTAAACAAATATCACATCCACCACTTGTATAAAATTTATATATCACACACCAACCAAGACATTACACACAAACAACCTCCACTTTCATAACCAATCCCCATTTAAAAAAACACGCACACCAAAATACCTTCGCAAAATATATTTGTCATTACAGAAACACTTTAAAAATCCCACTTTGGAAACTCTCAAATAATAACATAACCAATTTTCACAACTAAGAAAACATTATTAAATAACACAACATGTTTGGACATAGTAAAAATTCACAATTCAATGTGTGAAAGTCATTTCAAACCACTTTCTTAAAATTTTTTCCTTAAAACTAGTTTCATGACACTTTCACAATTAAATGAACTGTTTTCACCATTTATGAAACACCACCTAGTGACACAAAGATGTTTTACACCAAAAACATGTCTCATTTTATATAAACCTATTACTTTATAAACAAATGCATATTCAACTCTGGCAAAACTCTACCTTTTAGCCATATAAATAAATCAATAAATAATTTAATATATTTATTAAATCATATAAAAAAATAGTAAAGAATAATTTACACCAAAAAACATTTGATTCCATATAGAAATAACACATTAAAACCATGTTCACAACATAACCATATCCAAACATGTTTTTCCCTACTCTAATAGTTTTCAATTCAATTTAAATGATGAAAAACAAGTTTGACATGCAAAAGGAACTCACTTTTTATTAGGAAAATCATTTCCAAAACATTCATCCTTTGATATAATTTGATAAATCATTACAAAAATTAAAAAAAAATGATTTCAAACCATCCAAAAAACCCTTCGAACACATTATAGATACATTAGATCAAAAATAAACACAGAAAACACAACCAATACCTATTTTAAAAATCCAATTCAAACCTTTAAACACAAAAAAAACATTTCAAAACACCAAACACGACACATAATAATACCAAATAATACATTATTAAATTTAAACAAACATATTAAGTTAATATAATTATTTTATTGTAAATTTCTATAAATTCCATAGACTTTTTTTTAAATTATTTGCGATAATCATGAGCATTGAAAAATTGACAAAAAGGGAATCTGAGCCCTGGTGTGACCAGAACAGAATTTTTGAACCTTTTTAAGGTACCTTCCGTAAACATGTGAGCGATAATTTCAATATTTTGAACTGATGATCAGAATTGTAATATGAGGGCACTGTTGAACTCGCAGCACCGATATTCGATTAAGGGTTGGTTAACTTCGACTGTAGTTGTTCGGGTGAAAATGATAGATTTACAGATATATTGAATGAATAAAAAAATAACATACTATGTTATTTCATTTTTCAACCACCCTTGAATAATTATGGAGGAGACCATGGATGTGTTCGGTCATTTAATGAGGGAAATTAAATTCCTATTTATAGGTCAATTGTGTAACCACTCCCCATTTAATTAATGTGGTTCATCAATTACACCAATTAATGAACCATTAATTGAAAAGAGGATTAATCTCTTTACACGCCTTTGGGATCTTAGAAATGATGGAATATTGGGATGGTGGTAGATATTATCGGAGAACACCAATGAAGTGCCAACGATCAACCCTTAAAACGATGAATGGAGGCATAGATGACAACTTCAGTGGAATAAATCTGGAAAGGACGAACGCTGACAGCTCCATCGAATGTGGATTCTTCTCCCACAACTACGACCTCTCCTACAAATTGGAGGTAGGGCTTTTTATTTAAATTCATGTGAATTTATTTCAATCAATCATTATTCAAAAACAGGATGAAGTCGACGCTAGTGGGCGACGACCGCAGAGGAAGGTGGTTCCCAAAGGCACTGCACCGGACAGCAGGGCAGCCAGCCCTTCGTCAGCCATGGTGGTAGTGGGCAGCGTGCCTCACAAACCCTTGAGGGAGGCCGTAACTTCCAGCCATGGTGGAGGGTACCTGCACCCCGTAGTTCTCTATGACATGGATTCAGTGCCATGTGGTTCTACCATTTCAAACCGAACTAACAATTGTCCATTCGATAGGGGGAGCTATACCCGTATAGATCACGCCCAGCCTAGGCTAGCAGAGACCGCAGCCCATCCCAATCGGGTCGGCCCAGCCGGTTCGAGCCCGGCCGGGTTAGAACCATGTCAGACATGAACTATTTGGGTCAGCCCAAGCTAGGGTGGGTTAGGTCGGTCTGACCAGCTCGGGCAGGACCCGGACCCTTTCAGCCCAGATACGCCTGAAAGGTCGTATTTCACAAAGTAAATGTCTATTTGACAAAACATCTGTGGTGATGAAATATTTAGAACAATACGAGTTTTTAGGATACTCCACCCAAGTTTTTGAGAATGTTAGAGTACAATTGGGTTGGATTGAAACCCAATCTTACTATGCCCTCTGTACTAAAACACTTATAAATTACAGATCGGGTGTTCGATTGATGCACTGCATGTCGCATTGGAACCCTTACAACATGGCGGTCATTTAGGTTACTATATAGTGAAACTTCATGGTAGTTGAGGCACAACCAATATTTTAAGGATCATATTATATGGAAACTCATGCACATCATGTGCCGAGAATCCTATGGGTGGCTATCAATTAAAGGGAGTCCCTGTGTGGATCAGCATCATAGAGACCGAGTGTGGATCAGCTTCTTAGAGACCCTATATGGATCAGCTTGATGGAAAATCTATCTGGATCAGCATTCCAGAGACCCTATGTGGATCAACATCATAGCAACCCTATGTGGATCATCATTCTAGAGACCCTGTGTGGATCATCAGTGCGCGAACTAACGAGGAACAGCCATAGAGTGGCCTGTTATGGATCAGCGACATACAAACCTGTGTGGATCAACAAGGGAAAAATTATTTTGTGGTTGAGTTGTGGAAACTTCCTAATGCAATAAAAAGATATAGCATAAGACTAATCATCTTTATTCCTTAACTCTGAGATGATTACCTGGTGTGAGATGTCTCTACTTTGTGCTTTTATATTGAGGATATGCTTTGTGGTTTTCCCATTTTGAAATTCTAGGAGAACTTTAGGTGTCGTAGGGTCCCTACTAGGAATTTTTATACTCACACATGCACGGGCTTCACCCACACCTTGTTGTGTCTTGTCCAGATGATGAGTATCTTGGCTGAGGCTATATGGAGCCAGGATTAGGTCATACAAGGACGTGACTGGATGACATGGAAATTTGTGGAGATGAGTTGTACCTACATTTTAGGTAGGATTCCTAGTGGACAATCTCATGAGTTGTTTTCTATTTAGTTGTATCTTTTCAGTTGTCCTTGTATTATGGACCCTATACTTCATTACACACTTTTACTACTTGAATTTTACTACTCTGTTTGCATCTTTACATGTTCTTACTCTTTGTGTTTGCAGATTTAACGGCAATACCTTCCCAATTCTAGGGATATGCCTTTCACCCTCTATTCTCCAACCCCTGGCCTATGGAAGGAGGGTATGAGGTAGTCATAGCATGGGCCCTGGGGGATGAGTCATGACAAAATGGAATCAGAGGAGTCGGTTCTATTGAAGAACTAGGACTCAGATCTTTCCAATGGAGCAATAGTGTTAAGTGTCTTGAGTGTGTTTTTCAGTTCGGGGAGTCATGTGTTGGTGTAGAGGCCGAAGTATTCATACATCGGGACCCTGAATTCTGATTTCCGACTCAATCCACAAAAACACTAATTGGGTTTGTTTTGGAAATGTTTTAATTTTGATCTATTTTGACTCAGATCAGCAGGTATAACTTATTTACCAAGGTGGACATGTTTCTTTTCAGGATTCCAACGCGTAGATAGAGATCCAGGATTCCAGAGAGAGTTCAAGATGATTGAACAACGATCAATGAGGCTTTATTGAAGATGCCCCTTACAGTGATAGAATCTTTAGGTGGTGCACCAGTAAGACCACTGCCCATTCGGTAGTAGTTTCCACTTTCCCCACTAGCGGACGGTGCACACCGACTAAGCATGTTGCCTGAGTTCCAGCGGAAGAGGACTCTGAGATTTAGAGGTGAGATGGATCCACTTGCATCTGAGTACTGGCTGGAGGCTATGGATAGAGTATTCTACCTTGTTTAGACACTAGTAGAGAAGATGATGATCCATGCATCTAGTCTTTTCCAGGGAACATCAAGAAGATGATTGGGGTTGATGCTCTAATTACACGACGAGGTAACACTAACCTGGACAGACATCGAGAGCCTATTCAGGGTGGAGTTTGGTTCAGCGGCACTACACACTGTGCATATTCCAGAGACCTACACTTATAGTAGGAAATCCCGACAATGGACCAGTACTCAGGGAGATTCACTAACGTCTCTTACTACTCCACCGACATGGTATGTTACCCATTATTCAAGTCTCAGACCTTTGAGTAGGTTATCTAGTGGGAGATCAGAGCACTGATGATATCGTTCAATATTTGAAAATACTTTGGAGTACTCGAGTGAACATTATTGGTGGAGAGTGTAAAGAACTGGAATTTATGTGCAAAAAATATTCATAAATACATGGGAATTTTATGCGTTTGAAAAAAATGACGCCGCGTGATTTTGAGGCCCGGTGTGCCTGGAAACAATTTCTGATGTTATTTTCGGGTATGTTCAATAAACGTATGAGAGTGTTTTTATAACATTTGAACCAGTGCTCAAAAATAAAATCAGAGGGCACTATTGTACTCACAACGCCGATATTCATTTAAGAAGACTTTCACCTCGACGACAGGTGGATGGAAATAAAAGATATTTGTTGGGTTCTTAATGAAATAATTAAACAAAATTTGTAGCTTTATTTTTATTTGGTTTGTCGAAGCCTTCATGTGGAAGTTGAAGGTGGGGAAAACAACACCATAACCTCCCATGAGAGGTTATGGTGGTCAGTTCCACCCAAACCTATCCTTCTCTTCATGATTAATATGGTGGGGACCACCAAGGTTTTTAACACCTTGAAACACCCACACAAAGAGGACACACCATCAATATTCCATTAAGTGTAGGGGAGCCTCTTCAAATCCCCTAACCATAAATGGTTTCAATCGTCCTAATTTAATTAAATTGTTCCAAACTCATGAATTAAATAGGTAGAGATAATTTAATTAATCCATCAAATTTGAATATTGTGACAACGGATTAATAGGATATCAAAATATATTATTTTGGTTGGAATTTTTCCTTTGGTGGAACTTGGGAGAAGAGAGAAAGCTTAAGGATAAAAGTTGTTGCCAACAATGAATGAAGAATGAAGAACGAAGAATAAAGAACAAAGAACGCATTATTCCAACGATGAATGCCAACATGGAGCATCTTCGACTTTCTTCCTCGGAACCCCCCTTCGATATGGGATGTCTTCGACCGATCATCCCTCTTCATTGTCGTCAACGAACTGACGCATGATCTTGGATTAGATGTGAGTGGCAGACGTGATGAACAACAACTACACCATCTTCTTCCCGCGACTTCATCGTCGAACAACGAACAAATGTAGGGGTTTAAATTTATTTAAGTTCCATATTCTTCTTTTCCATCAAAAGGAAGAATGAGGATCCTTTTTTTTGGGTGGATTGTTGGGGTTCGTTCTAAAGGGATGACTGCTATCACCCAAAACCCAGATAGTGCGGTCTAAACTAACATGTCCTGACACCCTCTGTTGATCTCTTTTGTGATTTCCTTCAGCATGGCGACGAAAAGACGGGGCGAAGAAGGAGTAAAAGTCAATGGTCACGCATCCTGCGACCTCCATGACTCGCACCTCCCCCACAACAACCCGCACCGCCATTAGCCGAACTGTTTCCAGACGAGCCCCCGTAGGCTTGCTCGAATGCCTCCCAGCCTGCCCGGCCACATCCCAACCGCCCGCCAGCCTAACGCTGGCCTTTCGCTGGCCTGCCTTGCCACCTTCCAGCCGCCCGCCGGCCAGACCGACAGTCTCCCTGACAACCTGGCCACCATCCGGCCACCCGCCGGCCTGCCCGACAGCCTCTCGGCTGCCCGACCGGATCCCAAACGCACTGTTCCAGTTCCCAGCCTCGGCCATCCGGGATGAGCCCCCCGAGCCACACCCCTCACGGTGCTGGCCGAACTGGCCTCGACCATCTGGGATGAGCTACCTGAGCCATGCACCTCGTGGATCTGGCCGAATTGGCCTCGGCCATTCGACCCGAGCTGTCGAGCCGCGCCCCACACGCGCCTGATCGAGCCGTCCTTCTACGCCCTCGCGACTGTTCTGCACCCTCACGCTACTCATGGACTGCTGGGTCGAGCCCTGCAGGCCGGGCCAAACTCACCGGGTCAGCTTAGACTATGTTAGGTCGGGTCGGTCTGACCGGGTCAGATAGGACTCATGCCCACTGCGACCCCTTTACTTTTATCAGCCATATCTTTGGCACCAGATGTCTGTTTGATGAACCGTCAGTGGAACTAGAAATCTTGGTTCATAACGCTCCAATATAGTATACCCCACTGGAGTTTAGAGTATAGATGAGATAAGGTTAGGTTGGATCGTTCATGAATCCAACAGGGCCCCCAGGACTAAAAGACTAATAACTCTCAGACTGGGCATTCGATTGACGCGCCTTCTGTTCCGTTGAGTCCCCTATGACGAGACGGACCTTCGGGTTATTTCTTCATGGGACTTCATTCAAGTTGTTGTATCGACACTTTCCTTGAGGAGGGGGCCCTCCCAGAATCAAGCGTGCTTGTGAGGAAACCCTGTGGTTGGCTGCTCTCTGACTACTGTTCCTGGATCTTGTGTGTGTTTGAAAGCTCTGACTACAGTTCCTGGATCTTGTGTGTGTTCGACAGATCTAACTACTGTACCTGGATCTGGTGTGGGTTCGATAGCTGTGACTATAGTTCCTGGAACCTGTGTGGGTTTCAAAGCTCTGACTACTGTTCCTAGATCCTGTGTGGGTTCAACATGACTAACTACTATTCCGAGATCATGTGTGGGTTTGACAGCTCTGACTGCGGTTCTAGGATCCCGTGTGGGTTTTACAACTTTGACTACTGTTCCTCGATCCTTTGTGGGTTCGATAGATCTAAATTCTGTTCTTGGATCCTGTGTGGGTTCGACAGTTCTGATTTCTTCACCCGGATCCTACGTGGGTACGACAGAATATATGATTTAGTGGATGCATCTAATCATCTCTAACTCTCTAAAAATGTTGTATACCTATGTGAGCTGAGTCAGTAAATTTTTTATTTTCTTCTTGATTGAGATGAATTACTTGATGACATAGGTATATTTATGGGAATATACCTATGTGGGGTTATCTGTTGATTTCATACATTGTGGTTTATCCTTGTTGGATTTTGTGAGACCTTGAGGGTCTCGAGGTCCATACTGAGTATTGTTATACTCACCCCTGCACGAGTTTTGCCAGCACCTAGTTGTGTTGGATGCAGACGATGGACAATACTGACTTAGGATAAGAACACCTAGACCAGAAAACATCAGAGGTGGACCATACGGCGTGGCGATACATGGAGGACATGGATAGAACTTGAGTGTTGAAGATGTGATATATACCTACTCTATATATAGGCACCTCGGAGGACGACCCAACGCCAGTTTTTCTTGTCAACAATTGTATTTTCTGTTTCCTTATACTTTATAGTTGGGGTTTTATTTTCATCCCCCCTTTTGTTTTTAGGACCGTTTGTTATATAGTTTTACTTATTGATTTTCGTGCAGCATATACTATGTTGTGTGCGTTTTCAGGTTATAAGGGCAATGCCTTCACATTTTTTGAGATTTACACCTTTGGTTCTATTTTCCATCCCCTGTCCTATGGAAGGCGGGCTTGGGATAATCACGGCATGGGCCCAGAATATGGGTCTTGAAAATTGGTATCAGATGATTCAGTTCTACTGCATAACATAGGACTCTGATCTTTTCTGTGAAGCAATAGTGTTAAGGGTACTAAGTGTGGTTTTCAGTACAAAGAGTCCAGTGTCGGTGCCGCAACTGACATATCCATACACTAAGACCCTAACTTATGATTTCCAACTCAATGAATGAAAACACTGATTTCATGTGTGTTTTCAATAGTTTCTTTTTGATATCGTGAGTCAGCTCACCAGGTATAACTTATTGACCATGGTGCACTTCTTTTTTCTTAGATTCCTCCATGCAGACAGCCAGATAGGGTTCCGAGAGTTGTACACACAGATAGTCCACCGAGCGACTATGCCTCAGTGTAGGTCCCTTTTCCAGCAGAAGCACCAGCGGTACCACTCCCCATTGGGACACCGATGCCACCAGCCCCAGCAGTAGAGAGTGCAAGATGACTGAGCACGTTGCACGATTTATAGTGCTAGAGGTCACTTAAGTTCAGGGGAAAGATGGACATGTAGGCTACTGAGGATTGGATAGAGGTTGTGGTGAGAGTCTATAGATTGGTAGGGACACCAGCCGACCTTATGGTTATCCATTCCCCGAGTCTCCTTCAGGTAGTAATAGGCAGATGGTGGAGCCTGATGCTCAATGTTCATGACGAGACGACACTTCTCTGGGCAGACTTTTAGACCCTATTTCGGGCAGAGTTTTTTCCAGCCACCCTACGTGCTATGCGGATACAAGAGCTACTTCACCTAAAGAAGGGCAACCTGATGGTGGAATAGAACTCAGCGAGGTTCACCGACCTCTCGCGGTACTCCACTGATATGGTAAGGGACCCATTTTTTGGGGCCCGGACCTTCGAGCAGGGGATCAAGAGAGACATCAAGGCTTTGATGATCTCCCTCATCATCTCGACACAAGTAGGGGTGTTGGAGCGAGCCCTCTTAGTGGAGAGTTTCCTTGCTGAGCAGTCACTAGTTGTGAGACCCACCACCAGACGTCACATAGCTGAGACTTCTGCACGGCCATTCGGTGGATGACCTGAGGACATGGGTTCAGTTGTGCGAGTCACACCTGACGGATCTTGTCATATGAGGAGCAGGAAGTGTTTCACAAGCGGCGGGAATGGTCACATAGCTCATTAATGTCCAACCCGCTGTTCAGATGATCAGCACATAGTTTAGGGACCTATGAGGCATAGGTAGAGGTTCGATCGTGGTGTTCTGCAGGGAGCAGGAGGACATGGCAGAGGAGCTGTCTGTGTAGCTGGTGGTGGATGACATTTTGAGGTGTTATCGCTATAGATACCCAACCTTGAGGTACATGGACATTACATTACTTTTTCAAAATAATTAATGCATAACAAGAACAAACGCTCAAGGACTGTTATAGTTTACTGTCTTTGGAAACATAGAACATAATCTTCTAATCATGGTGAAATATCTTCAACATCTCCCATAAAGATATTCCCCTTTTGTCTTGTTATCTAAAACCATTCTTTAAATCCTGGGGAAAGGGAAACATATAAAGGGTGAGCTCGAATTCTCATTAAGGATAAGCATGGTGAAAATAAACCAAATCATATACATTTGAACTTAAAAAAACATGAACATAATGTTTAAACATCAAAATCATCAAAATAAATCATGGGAGTACATAAGGCATAGATCATAAAGGAACACTAATCATGAGAAAATAGCATGGGAATAAAACATATAATTGTGGAAAACCAATAAGCACATGATATTATTTTCATAGTAGCCAAGGCTTTTCTGCAAAGACCCTCTTAGTGGACGATGTCCCTTACTGAATTGAGTTCAGTCATTGTTCTAGTCCTGTATCACTGAACCAGATTAACTTGCCATTCCGTACATGTCTATCTCATCACATATAAATCATTACCCAATTAATTGGAGGGAGATTTAGGTCCCACCCATCTCATAATAAATCATTCTTACTTGTAAAACAAGGTAAACATAAATCATTCATCATAACCCAAAGAGTAAAATGGGTTTCATAAAGATCATCCCATCATAACATAATCCATATAAAAAAATGGATATCATTTCTTCATAAGGAAATTTAAACCATGTAAATCAACGAAAAATTATACTTGAAACATAAAAATATGAAATAATTACATCTTAGATGGAAAATGGTTTTGATAAAACATTTTAAATGAATTCTTGAAGAAAATATCCTTTCTTCTTCAAAATCATTTTCTTTTCACAAAAAGCCATGCAATTTTAAAATAAAAGTATTTTGTTGAAAATAGTAATCAAATATTGTAGTGTAATCATCATGAAAATAAGGCGTTGTGAAATCATTAAAATCTTTTCATGCCTTATAAGTTAAAAAATCATTCTCCGCTTACTTTTAACGGAAAAGTTAAAAATTACCATGTATGGTAAAAAAATGAATGATTACTTCCATAACACAAAGTAAAATTCATAGAGGGGTAAACATGACTTTAAAAATACATGGAAGAATATTAAACACTTAATGAAAAACATTTTTATGGACCTAGATGAAAAATATAACCCTAGTAAATACTTATGTATAAGCAATCTCGGATAAAAATGATATTGAAAAATTATCCCTTACCTTATATCAAATTTCTTCTGTATGTGTCCTAGACCCCTATATAGTGGATTTATACATATTATTTACTTTTAAAAAAACCATAATAATATTTATGTTATCATATATGATTCACCTTTGATTTTATATTACTTGTTAATTTGTTAATTCCATGTTAAAGTAGCATTTTGGGTAAAATAATTTCATTTATCGTATGTGTTTTGACTTGTAATTATTCATATGATTACATAGATCATGATTACATACTTCAAGAATATAAAACATGATTAATATATAATATATATTCAGAATATACATATATATAATATATCGATAAATGTAATGAAATACACCGTTCCTGGAGACGGTAGGCCGAACGTACGTTGGAATGCTGTTTTCGTTTCCTTATTAAATTGAATGGAAGTAATTAAATAAAAAATGCATAAGTCCAGTATCATTAATATATCATATATTTCATTATTATTAAATATATATACTTTATAATCATTCTTGAATGGTTAACTTGGAGAATGAATATCATCGTGTCGTGGAGAAGGTAATCCGTACGTACGCACGAGCAATGATATCGTTCCCATAATTATTGAATGGATTTAAGGTGGATGATGTAATATATCAGAATTAGTATAATGTTATAATAACCATATATATAGTTATTCTTTAGACCATTATACCTATCCATGTAAGGTGGTGGTGGAAAAACAGATTACACCATGACACAGAGACGGTATTCCGTACGTACGCACGCGTTGTGATTTCGTTTTTCGTAGGATGGGTAAAAGGTGAAATAGGGTCGTTTAATATTTATAATAACAAATAAGTATATTATATTTACTTATTTTATTACTTATATTGAAACAACTAACGATGAGGTAGTAGAAGAATAAAAATACTTGAAAGAATTGTCAGAAGAGATTACCTCTTCTTCGACGCGCCTCCTCTTAACCTCCACTTAGGGCACTAAAGATGGTCTTGGACGAAGACAAGGAACACTAGTAGGTTTCTATGGAATTTTAGAAGATATATTTCTAGGGTTCGGAAGAGCTTGAAGGCTAAAAGTGGTGTGAGGAGGAGAGGGAGGAGGTGACCTTTTATAAGGGAAGAGAGGGGCACTTTTGGAAACCTGAAAAATATTAATTTATAATAATTCAAAACCCACATAAAAACTTCCAATTTGACTTAAAATTTGATATGTGGAAAAATATGGTTCTAATATCATAAACCAGTCAAATTTAGAGAATTTTTTAAATTATCTTAAACCTTATCAATTTGATTTATCGTTATTTAATTTATTTATTCTTATTTGTGATACTAATATTTTAAATTTTAAATTGTTATAAATAATTACTTATGTGATTTGAATTATACATAATTTGGTAATTTACGACATTTTAGACAATATAAATTTCAATTTATAATTTTTAAATATTTATCTGATTTTTAAAAAATTTAATAATATGTTATTTTTATTAAATAACAATAGTGTTATTTTGACACTATTCAATTATTTGAATTTAAATAAAATCCAAAAAGATGATATATTAGAACCAAAATATTTAATATATTCCTAACATGTCATATTCATCTAGAAATGTTTTCGAGTACATTAATTAGTTCATATAAAGTCTCGTTGAATATTTATAAAACTATTTCTTTGATATTTCTCTTAATAAAACAATTACTACATCATTTTTGTATAATCCATTAATATACTTATTAGTTGCACAAAAATTAAAAATAAAATCCTATAATGAAGATAAATATAATACCTCTCATAATAATATTTTTACTGGAATTTAACTTCTAAAAATAACAACATTCAAATTGTTATATTTATTAAATTATGAAGGTGACATTATTGACATAATTTAAAATAAAATAATATAAATGTCCTAATCTATTTTATAAGGTTCCAAATGGTCCCCAAATCGACCCTTGGATGATCAGTGTATATATAAACTCGACCAGTATGTTTTCACCATGTTTCAGGTGCTTTTAATAGGTATTATTATTGTATGAAAAACTATATTATTGATGTTTCACTAAATAAATAATTTCTATATCATTAATGTATAAGCGATTAAGGTAACTAAATATTTCATAAAAATTAATAACAAATTACCATGATAAATAAAAAAATTAGCTTTAAAATGATTATTTATAATTGAAATTATATTCTGTATAGCCTTAAATTAAAAATATTCTAATTATTAAATTTTGAGTGAGACATATTTGACTTTATTTAAAATAAAATAAATTAAAGGACTTAGTCACATTCAAGTGGCTTCCAATGGATTCCATTTCGAATAAAATATTACTCAAGAAGAAATATTATCTTCAAATTATATTTAGACAAGTTTTAGGGTAATTTTATAATATTACATTTACCCTTAATTACCTAATTTATCATTAACTGTGGTAAATAAAATTTACCGTAGTTACTATTCAAAATTTCCATAAATAAAAAGTATCATATTAACATAATTTGGACGTAATGATTCCAAATATTTAATCCATTTTTATAAATTCAAAACACAGAATTTTTAGTAATTAATTTAAAATTAATCACGTTGTCAAAAAACAATGGGTTTTAATTTAAAACATTGCAAAAGATTAAATTGATTTAACCTACGAATTCAATTTAAAATAAATTCTAATGATATACATTATATTAATTGGTAAAAATATATTCCATTTATACTTTAAAACAATTTACTATTATAATTTTACCATATAAATTATCTTGAGGAAAAAAGTTGTTTTTAGTAAAATTTAGTGTGTTTTTACTATTCATCAAAATAAGAACATTGTCAGAAATATACCAAATAATTATCCAATGTAAATTTTTATATCCTGATTCAAAATAAGAATATTATTTTTTAAAATTGAACTTATAAACTTGTTAGAAATTATATTTAAAATTGGTGGTGCATCAAAAGGCAGCAAAACATTATTTTTTTAAAATACTTTGTTTACCCAAAAATTTTATTTTGTTCTCATACCATGTGCTAGAAAATGTTTAAGTTGAATAATAATGTCATAAAATTAAAAATTTAGTTAATACTATTCATAACAGTTAGTTCATAATAATATTATAACAATATATCGTTCTTTAGTGAAACATCGTATTGCATACAACACACGCTATTGCGGAAGGTTGCTGCAGCGTGCAACACAAGCTAAGAATTGGATTTGCATATAATATAAGCTAATATGGTGTTTCATCTAGCACAAGCTAATTATGGTGTAGCATACAACAGAAGACATCAATTAAATTAAAATAATATTTTTCATAAAATCTCAGAGTGTTACATTCTACCCCCCTTAAAATGAATTTCACCCTCGAAATTCGTCGAGGTTATAAATGGTTTACTACATGAAATTTCTTTAATAGAAATCCACATCGTAAAAAGGAATACCAAAACATAACTTTAAAGAATAAACTATGAAATGTAACGGTGACCCAAATTAACTAATCACTGGGTTTCCACATAGGAGAACATATGTGAAAATATGGATATAGAAGATAAATATAACCATCATGTTATGATGGACTGTGGTAGAAAACATGGAAATGAAAAATCCAACAATAAAAAATCCATAAATGTGGGATAATCTAAGCTACCATATGATTTATCAGATATGAGGGCAATAGGACAACATTTTTTGTTTTTAAGATCATTTCCCTAAAGTTGAAAACAAATTGGAATTAGAAGAAATAATTTCTTTATTTTGGTACAATATCATTGTTGGACATTTCATGAACAATTTACACTTCATATCTTAGTGAAATGATGTTGAATTTGTCATTCATGAAGTGTTAGCATATCATGCGATAGAATGACAGGTCATTCCATCTCTCTCAAACAAAAGGTTAGCAATAGTTTTTAAATATACATAAGTCTATCTATAGTGAGATTAATCGTATATGGTTCCTAAAACGGACTTAGAATTCATATATCATACCACTTAATAAATTAAAACTAATTTATACTAACTATGGACTTCCTATAGGCCAGTTGTATGCGATAAAGGCCTGTCATACTCCGGTTGTGTCTTCGATTCCCACAGCCTTGTCTGACGCGATGGGTTGTCGCTCATCCTATGGGTTGTCCTTTTTCTAAAACTATAATATTATAACATTCCTTAAATAATATAAAAAAACAAGTTATATCTTTAAATAATACTATCGGATGTCCAACACAATCCATTCCAATATTTAGGGTTATCCAAAATACATCTGTCCAATCTCATAGTATAAAGAAAATTGTTGCTTGAAAGGTCACATAACAATCACGTGAATACCATCCTTTATCCCCCATATATAATAAGATATATCTTTTTGTTCGCATTTCAATCATGTGAATACCTTAATCATGCATTATCTTGAAACATGTAGAACCATATAATATTTGTGAAAACATGAATGATCCCAGAATTTCTATATACTCAAACCATGATATAAATTTTTCCTTACATTAGTCATGAGCTCATTAATATTATCAAACATTTCATTATATGTTTATCCCTTCATTATGCACATATCATCTGCTTTCCAAAATATATCTGAATAACCTTTCATGGTTATCAGTACTATTCAACATATATTGTCATAAGACTTAAGTAAAAACAATAGTGTAACAATCCATAGATGATTCTTTATTCCAGAGTACCATGAAATTACTTATACAATATTACTCTTGATAAACATGCAATTATTCCACTACCTTCTTAAACCACTAGAAGAGCTTCATCATTTTACTCCTCAACACTTCTTTCATCTCATATACCATTTGTAGTCTCTTCATCATCATTAACATAAATACTACCCATACGACCATGCCAATTCTTTTCATGAGATTTTCCCTTAGGGAATTGGTTTGCATAATGCCCATACGTTCCACATTTAAAACATTTAACCGTTGTTGATGTCTTAGAAATAACATTATCCTTGTCCATGGTGTTAACTGATCATTTGATTTTACAATTACTGGCTTTGTGTCCTTCTTTTCCACACCCAAAGCATCTTCCAGTTCCTTCGAAACATTCACCCTCATGCCACATCCCACATGATTTACAAGAGGGAAATTTAAATTTCATTCCTCTATGATCCTCAATGAAACTCCATCATTCTCTTATTTGCTGAGTCGATATACATACCAAAGTTGAAATTATTGATCATATTATGAGATTTATGATTAGGCATAATAACGATATGTGGACTTCTAGATCCAATTTCATTTGGTTTCTCATGAATAATATCATTCCATTGTCCATCATGTCCTCTATTATCATGAATATTCCTATTTCCAACCATTTTCTAAAACCCAAAAAGAATAGTGTGAGAGGAAAAAATCATAATCAATGGAGAGTACATTAAATATATAACATTCTAGGTTAAATTATAAGATCTATACCATAATAATAGGAATATAACCTATACTTATATGTATCATTAGGGACATCCCTAGGGATACCATAGAAAAATCTTCTCGAGAGGTCACTAAAGATTTAACATCCTAGTTTCCAAAGGATTATTAAACCTTTCCTCTGATACCAACTATAGAGACCCAAGCTTGACATACATGGACATTAAATTAATTTTTCAGAATAATTAATACATAACACGAACCAACACTCAAGGACTGTAATAGTTTATTGTCTTTGGAAACTCAGAACATAATCTTCTAATCATGGTGAAAGATATTCAACATCTCCCATAATGATCATCCCCTTTTGTTTTCTTATCTAAAAACTTTCTTTAAATCATCGGGAAAAGAAAACATATAAAGGGTGAGCTTAAATTCTCAGTAAGGGTAAGAATGGTGAAAATAAAACAAATCATATACATTTGATCTTAAAAAATCATGAACATAATGTTTAAACATCAAAATCTTTAAAATAAATTTTGGCAGTACATAAGGCATAGATCATAAAGGAACATTAATCATGATAAAATGGCATGGGAATAAAACATGTAATTATGGAAAACCATTAAGAACGTGATATGATTCCATAGTATCCAAGTCATTACAACCAATACCATCTTAGTGGAGAAATACCCTTACTGAATCGTGTTCACTCCTCATTCCAGTCCTGTATCACTGAACCAGGTTAACTGGTCGTTCTATCAATGTATATCTCTTGAGATATAAATCTTTACCCAATAAATTGGAGGGAGATATAGGTCCCACCCATCTTATAATGAAATCATTCTTACTTGTTCCACCAAATATACATAAATCATTAATCATAACCCAAATAGTAAAATATGTTTAATAAACATCATCCAATCATAACATAATCCATATAAAACAAATGGATATAATTTCATTATAAGAAAAGTGAAACAATGTAAATAATTAATACATTATACTTTAAACATACACATATTAAATAATGTCATCTTAGATGGAAAATGGTTTTTGGTTAAACACTTGAAATGTATTCTTGAGGAAAATATCCTTTCTTCTTCAAAATCATTTTCTTTTCACAAAAATGCCATGAAATTTTAAAAGAAGAGGATTTTTTTTGAAAATTGTCATGAAATATTATAGAGCAATCTTCATGAAAATAAGGTGTTATAAAACCCTAAAAATCCGTTCGTTCTGTATAAGTTAAATAAAATCTCCTCATATTTTTAACAGAAAATTCAAAAAGTACCGTGTATGGTAAAAAAAGAAATATTTCTTCCATAACACAAATTAAAAGTCATAGAAGGGTAAAAATGACTTTAAAAATACAATAAATAATATTAATCACTTAATGAAAAACATTTTTATGGACATTGATGAAAAATATAACCCCACTAAATACTAAAGTATAAGAAATATAGGATAGAAATGAGATTGAAAAATTATCCCTTACCATAAGTCCAATTTCTTATGTATGTGTATGAGACCCCTGTATAGTGGGTTTAAACATATTATTAACTTATAACAGAAGTATAATAATATTTATGTTATCATTTATGATTCACTTACGACTTTATTTTACCTGTTCATTTGTTAATTCCGTGTTGAAGTAGTGTTTTGGGTAAAATCGTTTCATTTATCATCCGTGTTTTGACTTATAATTATTCATATGATTACATAGATATTGATTACATTCATCCAGAATGTAAAACATTATTTATATATAATATATAGTCAAAATATAAATATATATAATTAATCTATAAAATTAAAAAATACACCGTTTATGGAGACGGTAGGTCGTACGTCCGCATGAACGATGTTTTTGTTTCCTTATTAAATTGAATGGAAGTAATTAAATAACATATACATAAGTCCAGTATCATTAATATGTCATATATTTCATGATTATTTAATATATATACTTTAGAATCATTCTTGAATGGTTTACATGGAGAATGAATCTCATCGCGTCGTGGAGATGGTAATCTGTACGTACACATGAGCGATTATATCGTTCCCATAATTATTGAATGGAATTAGAGTGGATGATATAATATCTCATAATTAGTATTATGTTATAATAACCATATATATAGTTATTATATACACCATTATACTCAACCATGTACGGTGGTGGTGGAAAAATAGATTACACCACGGCGTGGAGATGGCATTTCGTACGTACGCACGAGCGGTGATTTCTTTTTTCGTAGGATGGGTAGAAAGTGAAATAGGGTTGTTTCATATTTATAATAAAATATCAGTATATTAGTTATACATATGTTATTACTTTATATTGAAACAACTAAAGAATAGGAAGTAGAAGAATAAAGAAACATGAATGAATTGGTAGAAGAGATTACCTCTTCTTCGATGCGCCTCCTCTTAACCTCTACTTAGAGCACTAAAGATGTTCATGGAATAAGACCATGACCTCTAGTAGGTTTCTATGAAATTGTAGAAGATAAATTGGAAGAGTTTGGCCAAGCTTGAAGGCTCAATGTGGTGTGAGAAGGATAGGGAGGGGGTTCCCTTTTATAAGGGAAGAGGAGGACACTTTTGGAAACCTAGAAAATATTAATTAATAATAACTCAAAACCCACATAAAAACATCCAAAGTTACTCATATTCGGATATGATGTATGATAGGGTTGTAATATCATCACCCAATCAAATTTAGACATGTTTAGAAATTATTTTAATCCTTATGAATTTGATTTATCCTTATTTAATTTATTTACTCTTATTTGTGGTAATAATATACTAAATTTTAAATTGTTTTAAATAATTAATTATGTGTCTTGAATTATCCATAATTGGGTACTTTATGATACTTTAGACCTTATACAGTTCAATTTATAATTTATAAATATTAATGTGATTTCTAATCAATTTAGTAATATGTTATTTTTATAATATAACAATAGTGTTAATTTTGACACTATTAAATTATTTGAATTTAAATAAAATTCACACATGTGATATATTTAAACTAAATTTTTTAATATAATCACCACATGTCATAATCATCTAGAAATTTTTTTATAACATTAATTATTTCATATAATGTTTCTTGTAATATTTATAAAACCATTTCTTTGATATTTATCTTAATAAAACAATTACTACATCATTTTTGTATAATCCTTTAATATACTTATTTGTTGCATAAAATTGAAAATAAAAACCTAAGATGGAGATAAATATAATACCTTTCATAATACTATTTTTACTATAATTTATCATTTCAAAATAACATCATTTATATTGTTATATTTATTAATTTTTTGCAGGTGACATCATTGACATCATTTAAAATAAAATAATATAAATGTCCTAATCTATTTTATAAGGCTGAAAATTGTCCACCAATCTACAATTGGATGTTTAGGCTATAGTTATACTCGGAAAATAAGGATTGGACAAGTTTATGGTCCTTTTTATAGGTATTAATATTTTAATAAAAATAATATTATTCATTTTTCACTAAATAAATAATTTATACATAATTAATGTATAAGCTATTAGGGTAAATAAATATTTCTTAAAAATTAAAAATAAATTACCATGATAAAGAAAAACATTTTATATTTCAAATGGGTATTTATAATATATATTTAATTCGGTATAACCATATATTAAAAATAATCTAATTATTAAAGTTTGAGTGTTACATATTTCACATTCTTTAAAATAAAATAAAATAAATTTCTTAATCACATCCATGTGGGTTTATATGGATTCAATTTCGACTCAAATATTCTTTAGGACAAAATATAGTCATACAATTATATTATGATAAGTTTTAGGATAATTTTATAATATTATTTTTAACCTTAATTACCTAATTTACCTTTAACTGTGGTAAATAAAATTTACCGTAGTTACTATTCAAAATGCCCAAAAATAAAAAGTATCATATTAACATAATTTTGACATATTGATTCCAAATATGGAATCCATTTATAAAAATTCAAATCACATAAGTATCATAAATTAATTGAATCTTAATCTCGTGGTGGAAAAAATGGGTTTTTGTTTAAAACATTGCAAAAGATTGAATTGATTTAACCTAGGAAATTAACGTAAAATAAATAATAATGACATACATTATATTAATTGGTAAAACCATATTCTATTTATACATTAAAAAAATTACTATTATAATTTTTCCATATAAATTATCTTGAGGAAAAAAGTTGTTTTTAGTAAAATTTAACGTGTTTTTACTATTCATCAAAATAAGAACGTTGTCAGAAAAATATCAAAACATTATCCAATGTATATTTTTATATCCAGATTTAAAAGGAGTTTATATTTTAAAATTTAACTAATAAACTTTTCATAAATTATATTTAAAATGGGTGTGCCATCAAAAGGCGACAAAAATGCATTTTTTGAAAAATATTTATTTAAACCAAAAAATTTATTTTGTTCCCATACAATGTTCTAGAAAATGTGTAAGAGAAATAATAATGTTATAAAATTAAAAATGTAGTTAATAATACTCATAATAGCTAGTTCATAATAATATTATCAAAATATTTCATTGTTTAGTGAAACTCAGTATTGCGTACAACATAGGCTATTGAGGAATGTTGCTCTTGCATACCAAAGAAGCCAAGAATAAATTTTTATTATAATATAAGCTAATATAGTGTTGTGTGTAGAAAAATCTAATTTTCGTGTAGCGTACGACGTAAGACATCAATGAAATTAAAAGAATATTTTTCATAAAATCTCATGGTATTACAACCGCCACCACCACCCAGAGGTCCACCCCAACCGCAGGGAGTAGGTTGACAGAGGAGAGCTCACCTCCATGCAACTGAGGCTTATGATCATGGTGCTCTGGAGATGATTTGAGGTATGAAATGTTCCTATTCCACCTTATTTGTAGTTCTTATAGACACAAGTGAAAGTCACTTTTTTATTTCAACTTCCCTCATTCGGAGCTCAGAGATTCTGACATAGTCGTTCGCTCAATCCTTATGGAAGGAGACTCCTACGGGAGCAGATTAGAAGATTACACACTGGTGCCGGCAGCGTGAGCTTACTCTAGGAGGCGAGAGCATCGGCTGAGATCTCCTTGTAGCGACATCGATGCCTTATGATTTTATCTTGAGTATGGACTGGTTATCTAAATTCCATGCTTAGATAAACTGTATTAGGAAAAGAGTGTGGTGGGTCCGCATGAATGGGATCAGGATTACCTTCACCAGCGAGAAATGAGCCTTTGCAGCACAAGACAGACATACCTGAAGGAGGGTGAAGCCGATCACTCATCAATTGGCTTGATTTACTCTTAGAGTAGTTGATATGGAGAGTCTGAGCTATAATATAGTGGTTGTCCAATATGCAGATGTTTTTCTTTAGTGATTTCCCAGGTCTACCTCCTCACAGAGAGGTGGACTTTTACTTTGACATGTACCTCGGGACGACACCAATATCTACACCAGCGTATCGTATGGCTCCTGCGGAGCATTGTGAGCTCTGGGTAATGCTAGAGTATTTTTAGGGAAATGGATTAATCTATCCCAGTGTTTCTCCCATGGTATCCCTGATTCTGTTCACCAAGAAGGTGGGATGGAGCTTGATACATTTTGATGACTATCAGCGCCTGAAACAGGTGACCGTGAAGAACAAGTACCCACTCTCGAGGATTGAAGACATATTTGACTAGTTTATGGGAGCATTGGGGTTCTCCAAGATACACCGCATATTAGGATATGACCATCTCAGGTTACGAGATGAGGATGTGCAGAAGACGACCATCAGATGTCAATACGACCACTACAAGTTATTGGTTATTCCATTCGGCGTAACCCACGCTCTTGTAGTGTTCATGGGACTCATGCACACAATTTTTCAGCCATACCTTGATCTCTTTATCATAGTCATCATCAATTACATTCTGATCTTGTCGACTACTAAGGAGAAGCATGCCTTCTATTTACGGGTAGTACTGGACACACTCCGCGAGCACCATCTTTATGGTATGCTCCTGAAGTGCTAGTTCTGGATCCGAGAGGTTCACTTTCTAGGACATTTCATCTCGGAGGCTAAAGTTGTAGTGGATCCATAAAAAATTGATGTGGTAATTCCTTGGGAGCCACCCAGGAATGTGAAGGATGTACTATGTTCCTTTGGATTGGCTGGATACTACTGGAGATTTCTACCAGAATTTTCTAGAGTTGCAGCACCACTATCAACCTTTACAAAGAATAGGCAACCCATTGTGTGGTCGGAGAGATTCCAGTAGAGCTTTCAAGAGCTAAGTCAAAGTATGACCAGTGCCCCAATCTTGAGTTTTCTAGAGGAAGATATTGGGTACGTATTCTACTGTGACGCATCAAGGACCGTACTCAGATTTGTCTTAATGGAGGAGCGAGCAGTGATTGCTTATAGTTGAAGACAGTTGAGACACCATGAGTAGAACTATGGTACCCATGACCTGGAATTAGCAGTAGTGGTCATCGCTTTGAAGATGTGGTGACGTAATCTATTGGGCAAGTGTTTTACCATGTACTCTGATCACAAGAGTCTCTGGTATATCTTCTCTCAGAAGGATCTGAACCTGAGACAACGACGTTGACTTGAGTTCCTCCATGACTATTACTTTGAGATATTCTATACTTCTATGAAGGGGAACATTGTTGCAGATGGGTCTAGTAGGAGATCTGGATTACAACTGCTTGGTGAGGCAACAGAGAAGTTGGCAGGATTTCAGATATCCTTTGTGGATAGAGATGGAGTAGCTTTCCTTTAGTCTCTTAGAGTCACTCCCCCACTTCTTCAGTGTGTTAGAGAGGAACAACATGGAGACACGGACTATGAGACATGACGTTCTCAGATATCCACAGGGCATGCACCTGGCAGATTTTCTGAAGGTGGGGAGCATGTCATCCTCTTCAGAAGATATACCATGGTACCAGTGTAACTTCAAGAGGAAGTGTTGAGGGAGTTCCACACATCCCCTCTAGGGGAACATCCAGGAGTGGGGAAGATGTACCAAGACCTCTGATGACATCACTGGTGGATGGGAATGGAGAAAGTAGTTGCCGAGTTTGTCTGTCGATGCCTCACTTGTCAGCAAGTGAAGGCTATGCACCAGGTACTACCAGGCTTGGTTCAACCTTTAAAGGTCTCAGTGTTGAAGTGGGATGTGATATCCATGGACTTCATGACAGGACACTCACGTACATCCAAGGGTCATCACTCGATCTGGGTGATCGTTAACTGACTCACCAAGTCGGCCCACTTCCTATCGATCAGAGAGCAGGGTATAGTAGAGATCATGGGATGCCTCCATGTGCAAGAGATTGTGAATTTACATGGAATACCCTATACAATTTTCTTCGATCGTGACACATGATTTACTTCCCACCTATGGAAAGGGTTGCAGGAGCCTTTCGGGATGTAGCTTTGTTTGAGCACCGCCTTCCATCCTCATACGGATGGTCAGATTGAGCGGACAATTCAGACCCTCGAGGATATGTTGCGTGCTTGTGTCTTCAACTCCGGTCGTAGTTTGGAGGACAACATACCTTTGGTAGAGTTTTCCAAAAACAACAGCTATCACTCCACCATAGGGATGGAACCTTTTGAGGCATTGTACGAGTGACCTTTCATATTATCTCTATGATGGGATGACCTCGGGGAGTCAGCACTAGTTGGACCAGAGATGGTATGGGCTACCACAAAGAAGGTGCAGATCATCTAGGAGCAAATGAAGACTACACAGAGTACGCATAAGTTATATGCCGACAGGAGACAGAGACCTCTAGAGTTCGAGGATGGGGACCACATCTTTCTATGTGTCTCACCCAAACAAGGTCTATATAGATTTGGCCGAGGTGACAAGTTATCTTTGAGATTCATCAGAAATTTCTACGTCCTCAGTAGAGTTGGTGAGATGGCCTACCACTTATCTCTTTTACCTCAGTTTCAGCGGGTGCACGACATCTTCCACATTACTTAGCTGAGAATATACGTGCACAAACCTTATCACATTATCGACCATGGAGAGTTGGATGTCGACAATGGGGAGACCTTTACGAAGGTTCTAATGGAGATTTAGGATAGAAGGGATTGGGTCCTATGTGGATGGTCGATACCTATGGTAAGCATTCGCGGGCAGTATGGGAACCTCCATGAGAGCACAAAGTAGTGGAAAGCCCATATGCATGCTCAGTACCCCCTCTTGTTCCCTTAGTTCGAGTTGTAGCTTATAAGGACGTAGAGCCCTGAGGTGGGGAGAATGTAAAGACCTTGAATTTCGGTGGAAAAAAATTCATAAATACATGAGAATTTTATGAGTCCGTGAAAATTGACGTCTCATGATTCCGAGACCTGGTGTTCCCGGAATCAATTTATAATGTTTTTTTCATGTACATTTACTAAACGCGTGTGTGGTATTTTATAACTTTTGAACTGGTGCTCAGAATTGAAACATGATGGCAGCATTGAACTTGTAGTGCTGATATTTGCATAAAATGACTTTCACCTTAATGATAGATGGTTATAAATAAATGATAGTTTTGGGGTTTTTAATGAAATAATTAAATAAAAATAAAGTTGTTGCTTAATTTTTATTTGGTTGGTTGAAGCCTTCAGGTGGAATTTTGAGGTGGGGACCACCATACCTTAAACTCCTATGAGGGGTTATGGAGGTGGGGCCCACCCGAACATAAACTCCTCTTCATGATTAATATGGTGGGGAACACTCGGGTTTTTAACCCATTGAAACACAACATTAAAGGGGAGAAACACTCAAACTTACATTATGTATAGGAGATCCTCTTTAACTCCTCTAGCATTAAAGTCTGCCAATCTATCTCATTAAATTAAATTGTTCCAACCTCATGAATTAATTTAGTTGATTCAATTTAATTAATTTTTCCAATTGGAATATTGTTCCAACAGATTAATAGGATATCACATTCTATTATTATGGTTGGAATTTGTCTTTTGTTGAAACATGTGGGAAGAGGGGATACATAGGGAGACAAACTCTCGCCAACGAAGAACAGAGAAAGAAGAACAAAGAATGCTTTCTTCCAATGATGAAAGCCGGTGTGGAGCGTCTTTGACTTTCTTCATCAGAACCCCCCTTTGACGTGGGAGGTCTTCGACCGATCATCCCTCCTCATCATCATCAACGAACTAACACATGTGATTTGTTTGGAAGTACATGGCGTACATCATGAAAGAAGACAACATCGTCTCCTTCCCGCAACTTCATCTCCAAACAATGAACAAAAGTAGGGGTTTAATTTCATTTAAGTTCCATGTTATTCCTTTCCTTCAAAATGAAGAATGCGGATTCATTCTTTTTTGTCAGTGGATTTTTGTGGTTTGTTCTAATGGAATGATTTCTATCACCATGAACATAGAGGGTGCGAGCTAAACGTACATGGCTCTACACCCTCTGTCGATCTCTTTTGTGATTTCTTTCAGCATGGCGACAAAACGACGAGGTGAAAGAGGCGGTAAAGGCAAAGGTCGCACTACCCATGGCCTCCTGGACCTGCACCATCCCAGTTGCATCCCACACAGCCACCGGCAGCACCGGCCCCAACCGAGCCCCAGCCGATATGCTCGGCCTCGTCTCGGCCTGTCTGGCCCCCTCCCGGCCGCCCGTTGGCCTCCGCCGACCTGCCCGGCCTCCTCCCCGCCACCTGCCGGCCTGCCCGGCCGCCTCCCAGCCAGCCCAGCTTCCTCCCAGCCATGGAGGCCTGAACTCCCAGCCTCGGGCATCTGGACCAAGCCACCCATGACCCGCCCCTCGCGGCACTGGCCGAAACAGCCTTGGCCATCAGGGCCGAGCATCTCGAGCTGTGCCCCTCACGGCGCTGGCCGAACTGACCTCGGTCATCTAGGTCGAGCCACTGAACCTCACCCCACGTGCACATGGCTGATCTAGCCTTTTGTGCCCTTGTGACTGGTCTGCGCTGTCACGTTACTCACGGCATGCTGGGCCGGGCCCAGCGGGCCTGGCCGAACCCAACGGGTCGCCTCAGACTAAGTGGGCCAAGTCAGTCCAACCAGGTCAGATCAGACCCGGGCCTACTGCAACCCCTTTACATTCTTTATCCATATCTTTGGCACCAGATGTCTGTTAGAAGAACCATTAGCGGTGCTAGAAATCATGGGGTGTGACGGTCCATTAATGTATACCCCACTAGTGTTTGGTGAATTGTTGAGATATAGTCAGGTTTGATCGTGCAAGAATCCAACCGGGCCACCTGGACAAAAAGACTAGTAACTCTCAGACTCGACGTCTGATTGACGTGTCGTCTGTGGCGTTGAGACGCCAATGACGAGGCGGAATTTCAGGTTATATCTTTGTGGGACTTAGTGGAAGTTGATGTATCGACACTAGTCTTGAGAACTCGACCCTCCCGGAATAAATTGTCCATGTTTGGAAACCTTGTGGTTGGCTACTCTCTAACTACAGTTCCTGGATCCTGTGTGGATTTGACAGGCATGACTACTATTCCTAGATCCTATTTGGATTTGATAGCTCTGACTAATGTTCATGGATCATGTTTTGGTTTGACAGCTCTGACTACTGTTTCTGTATCCTATGTGGGTTTGAATTCTCTGACTGTTGTTCCTCGGTCCTATGTGGGTTTGGAAGCTCTGACTGCTGTTCAATGATTCTGTGTGGGTTTGAGAGCTCTGACAACTGTTCTTGGATCTTGTGTGGTTCTGATAGCTCTGGATAATGTTCCTGGATCCTATGTGGGTTCGACAACTCTGACTACTGTTTTTGGATCCTGTGTGTGTTTGATAGTTCTAATTTATAAACCAGGATCCTACATGGGTTCAACAGAATAGATGATTTAGTGGCTACATATAATCATATCTAACACTCTACAAAAGTTGTATACATGTGTGATTTGAGTCAGTAACTTTCGTTTTTTCCTCATGATTGAGATGGATTACTTGAAAACATAGGTATATGTATGGGCATATACCTATGTGGGTTTATCTTTTGATTTCAATCTCAGTGGTTTACCCTTTTTGGATTTTGTGAGACCTTGAGGGTCTCTATGTCCCCAATGAGTATCATTATACTCACCCCTGCATGAGCTACACTCGCACCTCATTGTTTTGGATGCATACAATGGACATCACTGACTAAGGCAGAGAGAAAAAGGACTAGACAACACCATAGGTGGACCGCACGACATGATGATACACGGAGGAGATGGACGGACCAGGAGTCCTGAGAAGTCGATCTGTACCTACCCTTTAGGTTGGAACCTCGGAGGATGACCCATCAATAGTTTTTCTTTTCTTCTGTTGTACTTTCCGTGTCCTGGTACATTATAGCTGGTCTTGTATTTTCAGCCCCCCTTTTACTTTCAGTACATTTTGTTATACAATTTTACATAGAGATTTATTTCCAGCTTGTACTCTGTTGTGTGAATTTTCAGGTTATAAATGCAACACCCTATTAGTTGTATGGATTTACGCATTTGGTGCTAGTCTCTATCCCCTGGCCTATGGAAGGTGAGTTTGGGGTAGTCATGGCACGAGCCCTAGAGGATGGGTCGTGACAGAGAGCTTCTTAGCTGAGAAGGAACTGAAGGTGAGAGACACCATTGGATGATAGATAGCTGATTCCTCTTCAGCATCTAGTATGTAGATGATGCAAAGGTCCAAGCAGGCCAGGCCTTCTAGGGGATGACCCCAGGACACAAGGTCATAGGTGGGGAACTCACAAAGAAGAGCAGTCTAGTAGAGGACCAGACCATGATTCACATGTGGGGGGAAAGGCCACATGGATCATGACTTCCTGATCTTCCATAATGATGATCACCAGACACTCAAGGGACTGCCGATGCAGAGGAAAAGATTCAAACAAGAGGGTTCGTAGGGCAGTAGACGTGGAATATGAGCATGTCATGTAACAGGCAGTGGGTGGCGATTTGAGTTTCTACCGGCAAAACTACTAGGTTTTCAACCCTATCCTTTGGGAGTAGGCGGGCATGGACGATCAGAGATTCATGGAGATAAAGCCTACAACCACGGTGCTCCAGAGATGATTCGTGGTGCGATTTGTGTATACCGCACCCCAGATGCAATACTTTTATACACATGTTTCGGTCACTCTTTTATTTCCACGACTCTCATTCTAATATCGGAGATTATGATAGAGTCATTAGCTAGATAATTATGATTAGAGACTCCTATGAGAAATTAATTGATGGTCAAACAATAGTTTCGACAGTGCGAGCATACTCTAGAAGGTGAGAGCATTGGTTGGGATCTCCTAGTAGCATCATCGAGGCCTTATATTGTCATCATTGGTATGGACTGTTTATCCAATTTCCATGATCAGATTGATTGTTTTAGGCACAAAGTGGGGTGTTTCTATGATGATGGGACAGATATTTCATTCACCGGTGAGAAGGGAACCATTGAAGATTGGGATAGACTACCCTGATGAAGATGCAGTTGATCACACATCTATTGGCTAGCCTGACCCTCAAAGCAGTTAACAATTTGAGTCTAAGTTATCCTATAGTGTTGGACCAATATGCAGGTGCCATACATGAGTATGTTCCAGTACTACCTCCTCATAGAGAGGTAGACTTATACATCAACAGTTACCTCAGGAAGACACCAATATTAACACCAACATATCTGATGGCTTTCGCAGAGCTTTGTGAGTTGTGGCTATAGTTGGAGGACTTGCAGAGGAAGGGTTCATAAGGCCCAGTGTTTCTCCATGGGATTCCCCAATTTTGTTCTGTAGGAAGGAAAATGGGAGCTTGAGGCATTGCATGGACTATCATCACCTGAACTAGCTGACCGTGAAGAACAAGTATCCACTTCTGAGGATTGATGATCTCTTCGACCAATTGAAGGGAGCTCGATGGTTTTCGAAGATAGACCTCAGATCAAGCTATCATCGGCTCATGGTACGAGATGAGGATATATAGAATAAAGCCTTTAGATGCTGGTATGGCCACTATGAGTTCCTGGTGATGCCTTTTGGCTTGACAAATGCCCCATCACTGTTCATGGGACTCATGAACATTATCTTCCAGCCATACCTTGATTGATTTGTGCTTGTATTCATTGACGACATCTTGATATACTCAGCATTGGAGGAGGAGCATGCCACACAACTAAAAATAGTTATAAATACACTCCAAGAGAACCAGCTTTATGGAAATATCTTGTAGTTCCAGTTATGTATACAGGATGTTTGTTTCTTGGGGAACGTTTTCTCAGAGGCAAGAGTTGTAGTGGATCAGGAGAAGATAGAGGTAGTGCTTTCGTGGGAGCCACTACGGAGCATGAATGAGGTGTGGAGTTTTCTGGGATTGGTGGGGTTTGATAGGAGATTCATAACTAACTTCTCCAGGCAGTACCACAAAGCTAGGAAAGGGAAGTGTTACCCTTTATCAGCACTAAGAAGAATGAACTGAAAAGTGTACACTTTATCAGTGCAAAAATAAGTACTGATAAAGGTGTAACCTTTATTAGCATCTTTTTAGAACTAATAATGTGTACATTTACCAGCGCTATTATTAACGCTAATAAAAGGTTTTATTATTAATTTATATAAAATTATTATATTTATATTTATCATCTATAAAAACTGATAAAATAATAATTTATCAGCACTAAAATTTTAGCGCTGATAAATAGGTCCTTTATTAGTGCTTTTATTTCAGAACTGATAAAACATACCTTTATCGGTGCTTTTAACTATTGCTGATAAAGGTTCTAGCAGTTTTTTTAAAAGAACCCTAATAGATCCCTCCTCTACTACACCTGTTCAAGCCTTCACAGAAGCTGAACCCTATTCCGCAACCCCTCCCCCTCCTCCTCATCCTCCTCCTCCTTCTCTTATGTTGCAGCTTCCTTTTCCTCCTCTTCCACCTCACCCTTCCTCCTCATCATCCATCGCCGATGCCGTCCCTTCCTCATTTGTCTCGATATCTACTCTGCCACAACTCTATTTCTCCACCTCCGGTGCCTCCTCCTCCTCTAGCCAACAAATCATTCTTCCCCATCACGATCACCTTCTTATGTGATTCATAAATGGATGATGGATCTTAATTGAGCCTGTTTGAGCATAAGATATGGTGGATGAGCATTATTAAGGGGTTAGATCCACTTTGAGGTTTGTGGTTTCAAACCATTATCAATGTTTTATGTCGTGTTTCATCATTTTGTGATATGTTGGATTTACACTGATGTGTAGTTGGTATTAAATCAACTCAATTTTTTTTCATGACCATATGTATTGGAAAAAACATATAGGTATTTTACGGACCCTATACGTATTATTCATAAGACCTTGGTTTAGTGTATTTTTTCCACCCAAGATATTGGATAAGGGTATAATTGATAGATTTCATTTTTAATTTTTTACTATGATGTCTTTAATACACCACCTAAGAGTAGGTAAGTTCTTTTTGGGCTATGTTATATCTATACATGTGATGTATTGTCATTCAATGGAAAATATGCATCAAGTTTAAAAATTAAATTAATTGTAATTATGTTTTATATAACCAATAGGTATCCCTCCTTGGTAGGAAAATACATAGAAGGAACAAAATAGGTTCCCTTAGCCTCCCTTGAATAAAATATGTGTGGTTTATGAGAGGTCAGTGTAAGACTAGAACCAAATGTAACAAAGGGTTTTCTCGTAGAATTATTTACTTATTTGACTAACTTATGGGGTGAGTGTTCCTCCCCCTTCTGACCTGTAATATCTGAGTGGGTTATAGCCTTGTTTTGGATTTGGATATGGGTTCGACATGTGTGGATCAACTAATCTTATACTTTTAATGTTTGGAAAACCTGGTTATTGTTTATTTATTATTTTCTAGGATGTTTATTATGCCATTTTATGTTGTTTGTACACTATAGAACACTATTACCAATGGTAATGAAATTTTGATATTGTAGAATTGCTGCCCCTAGATTAATATCTTTGTTCTGGTGTGGGATGACATACCTAATGACTCGAACTTGTCCTATAGACTAGGATGATATGAAAATTTATGTTGAAGATGCCTTTAGAATAGAATGATATACTTTATGTGATATTGTGATGTGTTGTATGAGTTTCATTTTCCACTTACTATAAAATAATGTGATTCGAGATGCTGTACCAATTATGAAATCTTCAGATGGACTGAGATGCACTACCCAATAATATTGATATTTTAATGGAATGCATTTTTGGGATAATATACAAATTCTATTGTGAT
Organism: Viscum album; assembly: GCA_963277665.1. Taxonomy (NCBI): domain Eukaryota; kingdom Viridiplantae; phylum Streptophyta; class Magnoliopsida; order Santalales; family Viscaceae; genus Viscum; species Viscum album. The sequence goes on from OY728126.1 coordinate 537,062,172, forward strand.
CCCATGACAAGTGAAATTATACCTTAGTGTTGGGAAATGATGCCCACTTCTCCTCCTCCACCGCAGCTGCATTTTCCTCCTCCTCTACCACAACCGTCATTTTCCTCCTCCATCATCGTTGGATTCTCCTCCTCCCCAAAATTGATCCCTCATCCACCACAACCAAGTTTCTCCTCCTCTGTCGCCACTGCTGCCTCCTTCTCCTCCACCTCCTCCATCCGCTGACTCGTCCTCCTCCACTATGGCCGCCACCTCCTCCTCCTCCTCCTCCACCACCACCTCCTCCTCTTCCATACTTGATCCTCTTGTCCACGCGACCTTCTCTGGCGTGCCCTCCTCATCCAATGACCATCCCAGTAGCCTCATCTACAACACACAAATTCCCCTTGTCCACATGACCTCCTCCTCCTCCCCCTCCTAACTATCCACTTCTAATATATATTATTATACATGTGGAATACCTCGTATTATTTATTCAGATTGTGTTTGAGGATAGATTTGTTATTCCTCTATAGTTCCTCTTTTATGTATTTGAGTTTATCCATGGGACCTACCTTATATTAATGGCTTGGATCATGTCGGTGTTGTCTATGGTATTCCCTTCATACTGTTTGTGGGGGATGTTATTCCATGAGGCATATAGTCACTTCAAAATTCATGATAAAGATTTAATAGTTTTCATAGAGAATTAGTGCCACATTATATACCTTGTATTAATTCGACAATGTGACTTCATAGGGTGAACTATGCAATAAACCCATATGCTACACCAAAATGTTCCCTATTCTGGAATTGAAAAGATATTTTTTAATCTTTTTAATTGGGTTCTCGTATTCCTTATTAGTCACTCGACCCCATCAACCATACTCATATTCCCCATAATTTTCCCCTCTCATAATTCAATATTTTGGATCCGTAATGGTCATTTCTTAGTGGAAAACCAATTACCCCTCACTAGACATCCTACACCCCTCCCCTACACCCCTACACCCCCCACGCACCTGGACACCCCCTCCCTAGACAACCCACACCCCTCCCCCAAACCTCCACACCCCAACAACCCCCGACCCCCCTCCAGACATCCCACCCCCTTCCCCTTTGAACCATTTATGTTTTACTATATTATTCATCATTTATCATCCAGAAACCCTCTAGGCTATGCCAATATCCCCCTACTCTCCTCTTGGGTGGTTCTCCCTCACCCAGTGTATGTTTCATCTTTAGCACTGGTATTGGAGAGGCTTAGATTAGTTTTACCTCTCTTATTACTTCTATATATTATTTTTTGACCCCTAATATTATATTTAATTGGAAATGGGTCAATTATATCTGGAAATGTAATGATACAACCCAGGCTAGTATCATAACCAAAAACTGACCTGAATTTCCACTATCCAAATAGGAATTCATGATCCCTACGGGGTAGAAACTATCCCTTTGGAAAAAAATTAAGTTAATGTTGAATATTTTTTCCCTGAATTAGTGTAAATTAAAATGATCTTTCTCTAGAAAAGAAGACATGTCCCATTCATAAGTTTAACATATGTGAAAATATTATATGTGAAAAAAATTAATAAACAAGAATTAGATATCACAGATGGAATATAAAATCCCGGTATTGGATAATAAAAGTGTTTAACATGTGAGTTCTCATTTTATGTTTTCTTTTTAATTGGAAATGTCTTATGTCATTCACCCCTTCTCTACCACGAACACAGCTCTACTATCTTCCAAATAACACCTTCGTAGTGAGTTTTATCCTCTTACTAATTGGTTTCTTCTTGTTCACATGTTTTTACTATTTGATATTGATGGTTATGTTGTGAAATGTATGGGCTAAATGACCAGCTAAAAATTGTGGCTTTTGGTGGTCCTTTTTTTCCCAATAAATAAATTCCATGTTGGCTGGTTCTTGTTGAAAATTTGAATAAAAAAATTGGTAATTAACATACACTGACTAATGAATGAATTCCATAGGATAGAAAAAAATTTGTGATATCCCATTAATTAACAAAAAAAAAGTGAATAAGGGATGATTTATAAAATATGAAAGTTTGATTGTTTGGTTTGTATAGTGTTGCGATTGTGATCATGATTGTTTGTTTGTATGGTCTTGTGGTTGTTGGAATGATTGGAATGTCATTTTGATTCCATGATTAGTTCTTCCACGATTTAATATCAATCCAAACATTAACCATTACAATGAAACCACCACTTTGTTACTAGTGCAATTCCACTAAATCTTTAAGAACCACTTCACTAGAGGACTCAATGAGACACTTTATTGACACCCAAGTCAAATAACCATAACAAAACATGTAATGAATCCTACCACCGACAATCACTCTATTGAGAATCATACCATATATTAGTTTAGTACCATAGTTCATTACGAGATACAATATGTTTCCATAGAAACACTAAAAAACCAGTTTTCAACAATGTATACAGATCACTTGTGGGATACTAAAACATTCATGTGAAAGGGATAGTCATAGATAGTTACACTGATCAGGTGGAAAGGAAGATGGGTGTGATCTACTTTGGTCCTTAGTAATGCATCGTGACATAAGGGTATTGTTTAATATAGCTAGGCAGATTGATTATAGTTGGATTATGATCTTTGTTGAACATATTTGGTGTAATTATTTATTTAAATATTAATATTTCTGTACAAAATCGAATGAATATGAATGAAGAATGGATGAAAGAAAATCGGTAGATAAAATATTGAGAATATGGAATGAAAAACATTAAGAATTTTGAAAAATATCATATATATGACCCTTCTCAAATCCTTTGTCTGTGTTTAAATTGTTGTTATTCAAGAAAAATTAGTCCATAAGAGTTAGAAGAACACCAGATCTGTCGTGGAATAGATTAATGTTATACATGTTTGAGTTAACATTGGGAACAAATGAATGCAGGTAGTGGCTAGGATAAGACTATGTTTTATGGATCATATAATATGATTACAAGCATGAACAATGAAGATGTTCGTATGGAGGATATGATTATAAATGTGAATGATAATGAAGATCATATTGACGAAATGACAAGTACAGTTGATGATAATATTTGTGATTGCCAATTTTTTTGAGATGTTAAGTAGTTGTGAAAAGACGTCATTGCATGTGGGTTGCACTAAATATACAACACTATCAGCCATACTAATGTTGAAAAAATTGAAACCAGGACACAGGTGGAGTGATGCCAGTCTTATAGAACTACTTTCTCTCTCGAATTAAATTATCCCAGAAGATAATGATCCCCCAATCCGACTAGTCGAAGTCAAACGAATGCTACGCTCGATGGGTATGATCTCTGAAATAATACACGCATGCCCGAATGACTGTATATTGTATCGCAAGGACCAAAAATCACTTAAAGTGTGCCCAAAGTGTGGTGCTTCTAAATACAAGAAAGATGAATCCAGTCCCATGAATGAATTATGGTACATTTCAATCATTCCAAGGATTTGAACCCTATATGGATGTGGGGAGACTACAAAACAATTGCCATGGCATGTGGATACCAGAATTAAATATGGGAAACTACATGACCCATCAGATCTTCCTCAGTGGAATTGAATTGATAATGAGTATCATGAATTTGGAAACAAGAATAAAAACCTTCTTCTTGCATTATCTACATATGGAGTGAATCCTTTTGGTTTTCAAAGCATTAGTCATAGTACATGGCCAGTTATATTGGTGAATTATGACTTACCATCATGGTTATGCATGAAACGAAATTGCATCATGTTAACTATAATTATATAAAGACAAAAACAACTAGGTAATGATATATATGTTTATTTGGCTCAATTGATCAAGTATTTGCAATTATTGTGGGATTCAGGTGTTACGTTGTATGATGTATAAAAAAAATTTACTTTGAGAACCATGTTGTATGGGACGCTAAATAAATTTTCTGCTTATGTAAATTTGTCATGATATATAACTAAAGGAACTCAAGGGTGTCCCATCTAGGAACATTGTATATAGTCCATTAGGTTGAAACATTAATCGAAAACCTTGTTTCTAGGACATCAAAAATACTTACCCTGACAGCCTAAGTACCGATCTGGGACGACATCAGTTTATGAAAGTTTAGAAAAACGTACAACACCATTTCCAGTAATAGGTGATCAATTTTCTGAAAAAATAAAAAATGTGGACACTTCTTTTGGTGAACTATTTTTGAAAAATCATATGAAAACTTGTTGGAAAAAGTGATCAGTTTTTTTAAATTACCATACTCAAATTGTTTGTATGTCGGGCATTTTCTTGATGTTATGCATGTTGAAAAAATTTATGCGATAGTTTCATTGGCACATTGAAAAATGCACCCAACCTAATAAAGGATGAAATTAAGGATAGATTGGACATGGTTGAGATAAGAATACAAGAAGTGTTAACACCAATGAAGGGTGAAAAATGAACATTTATTCCTCCTGCTTCTTACACTCTTTCTAGGATGGAGGGATATTAGTTTGAAAACATCTTGAATGATGTAATCGTTCCAGAGGGTTATTCATCAAATATCATGAAAATCATGTCAATGAGTGATTTAAAGTTAAAGGGTCTATAATGTTATGAATTCCATGTTTTCATGCATGATCTAATTACTATGGATTTATGTTTCATTTTATCCAAGAATGTCCACCTTACATTAATGAATCATAGTTTCTTCTTCAAAGATATATGCAGAAAACATATAGACCTTGTGAAATATCCAACTATGGAAAGGGAAATCATCGTCATATTATGTAATTAGAAATGTTCTTCCCGCCGACATTCTATGATATGATGGTTCATTTAATGCTTAATTTGGTGAGAGATATTTGACTATGTGGTCCAATACATTATAGATGGATGTACCCCATTGAATGATATATGAATATTTTGAAAAGGTATGTTAAAAATTGAAGCCGTCCAGAGGGTTGTATTGTGGAGAAACATATTGATGAGGAAGTCATTGAATATTGTCTTGAATACCTTTCTTGTGCGGAAAAATTTGGCCATCTTAAATCTTTTCACACTGGGTGGCTTGAGAATGAAATAATTTCTTGGAGAGAGGTTGTCACAATCAATATTAATGATTTGGAGTAGGCCCACCCTATCATTTTTCATAATTGTTTCCAGGTTGACCAATATTTTAAAACCACAAAGAAATTATTAGGCATTTGAATCCATCTTGGGATGAAAATGGATATCAAATACACATAATCGATAGTTTAGAGGATGGTTTCATACCATATTTTTAAGAAGATAGATAAAAATATGCACTTAATTTTAGAACAGCTTTGATGGCTATCCAGAGGAGCCAGTGTGTATGTTTTATCTTATAATGCTTATGTAGTTAATTGTTATTCATTCTATACTAATGAACAAGATGAAAATAGTATATTGAAGAATAGTGGGGTCACACTTGTGGCTGAAGCGGTGCATGTTTTCAGTGACAAGGATAGAAATCCAATTTATGTGAATATTTCATACTCTAGCATCATCAAAAAAATATGGGACTTTGATTATATGAAATTAGATGTGCATATTTTTCAATGCAAGTTGGTTGATAACAAGCGTTTTGTTAAAATATATGAATTATGATTCGTGAAAGTATTTTTCAGTAAGGATGAGGTGATATATGAACCATTTATAATGGAATCCAAGGCAATACAAGTATTTTATGTTCTAGAAACCGAAAACCAAAACTGGTCAATTGTTATGTTATCGACCAAAACAACTGAAGGGTCATATGAAAGTTCAATAGAGGATGACCCTTTCATTGGGATTTTACAATAATTTCGAAGAAGTCCCAATGTAGATGGTTTTTTGTACATCAGAGAAGACCACAATGAAGCGATTTATATAATCGATAGAGGGGTCATATCTCTTCAGCCTTTAAAAAGAAGTTCAATAATCAGGTTGTTTGTTTATTGTAACATACATTGTGTTAGGCCACTTCAGTGGTGGCGTGGTGGTGAAATAGAGTGGTAAAACTATTCCGTTATTTGGGAGGATCAAGGTTTGAATCCTGGGAGTCCGCTTTCAGGGCGAGCCTATCCACGGGGATCCACCCATCATGCCGGGTCGCTCAGTCTCAACGGGGTGAGAAAAATGAGGTTTGGCACAATGTGTTGATAGATTTCATTATCGAACCATCCTCGATATGGTTGTCACCCTCCGGGACACTCTTCCATCTCGGCTTGCAATGACTCCTTCCCCAACTGGGGCTCTACATTAGGGAAGTGACCTCTTCATGGGGGAGGGGTGTTACCATGTGTAGAGGGTTCGAAACAGCAACACAAGGGAATTTCCCTTTCCAAAAAATATACAATTTTTTACTTATGATATTATTTATTTGCAATTGATTTTATGTAGTCTAAATAAAATTTTAAACCACTTCTGTAGATAATGACTTCTGGACCTGCGGATGAACCCAATATCGTGTCACAACAGGTCTCTCAACCTGCTACTACTGGTCCCAGTGCAGAGCAACAACATGATTCTCAACCTGTTGCTGCTAGTCCCAATGCTGAGATACAACAGGTTTCTCAACCTATTCTGTTGGTCCCAGTGTTGATTCTAGAACTCCAAAGGAACATATTGATGATGCTTCTAAGGAAATAGTAGGAAATGAAACCCTGACAGCACAAAATAAACAAGAGCGCCAAAGTTTAACAGTGTTATCCAAAATCCTTAAGGAAAATATAAAAGGCATTAAATTTGTGATGGGATAGAATAAGTGGGGCCAACATGTTAATCCCAAAAAATCCATTTTTAGTGACCACATTAGAATCATCACTCAGCAACGCGTGCTGATTGATATACAGTCATGGCACCATGATGTCACCTGGCATAAGACAATAATGTGAGAAGAGATTACAGTAACATTGTGATATCATTTCATTAATTTATTAAAATAAAATAAAACACTAAAAAATTGACTTACTCTTTATCATCCATCGTAGAGTTCATTTATAGTTTATTCCTCACATAAGGAATATGTATTAATAATTTCAAGAAGGATTCATATGAAGTTTCCACACAATTTTAATGAAATATCATCTTAAGGATTCTGAAGGGAAAATCAAGCCTCACCCACCTCTTTATTATGTAGACATGATATCACATGGAGCGTGGGATGTGTTTAGTAACCATCATGGGAAGAAGAACTTTCAGGTACATTTTGTCTAGTAATATGTAGTTTGATGTTTCTTGTATTCATCACATTGATTGAATGTTTTTAATTTTTGAAATAGAAACTGAGTTCTAAAATAAATAACAGGAAACAAAACCCGCATATCCCTACCATAAAGAGAGTATGGGGAACTCTTGAACTGAGAAAAAAATGGTACATATTTTAAATCCACCGTAATACTTCTATGTGACATAAAACAACATCATAACCATGTTCCTCTGTTTATATGCATATTAATGAATCAAAAATTGAAATCCACTTCAATATTACGCCTTGTGTTATAGAAGGAGGATCATGTAAATAAAGAGGGGATACTAATAGAGTAAAACTAACCGAAATTGTAAGAAACATTTATATGTATGACATAAGATAAAATTTATTTTCATTGAATAGCTATTACATAACAATGAATACGTTTTTCTATTTTCTATCTGACATAGTCATAGTAATCAACAACACCCACACAAGATGCAGACATACTTTCAATGGCCTTGTAGCATCCGGAATAGGATGGCGACATCAGAGGTGTGGGTTTGGGGGTGACACCCCTACCATATTTTTAGAAATAAAAACTCGCAGAGTATCAAACTATGTAAATGAAAAAGATGAGAGAAAAAATAGGTATGTTTCAAGAAGAATTTCAATACCGGATTTATATTATATCACGTTTTATGGGGGAAGAAAATATAATAAACAAATCAACAACAACCCATATGTAAAGACCCCCCACCATCTTTGAGGTGAAACATTCCATTCACAAACTTAACTTAGCTGAGGTAATCAATTTTATAATAATTGTTTCTTGGAAATGTGAATCACATAGACACTGATACCTTTACTATACTAATAATTTACTAGGTGAAAATGACTTTGATTTATATCTATCGTCTCCCAAAAATTTCATTATAGTGAGGGATACAATGTTCAATATGAAGAACGACATGATAAACAACAAACAACTTCCAAAAAATCATTTCAGAATGTCGATTAACATTGGTAATGAGCTGAGTGTCAAGATATCTATTCTAAATGACGATGACTTCATTCATACAGTTGAACATGTTTTGGGAACATTCATCACATGGGTATAAATTCTTGTAAAAATACATTTCGACAAGGAGGTATCCATTTCCAATTTATTTTTCAAGATGACCCATTAACATTTAATGAAAAAAGGTCTAAACTGATGAATGTTATTATAGAACAACAAATAGAAAGGATTGACATGAAATATCTTCTCATAAATATCTCAAGGATCAACTAACTGATTGAAATAATCTATAGAGATCACCTTCACCCCACTCGTTCTATATCCACATTTAATATCATTACAGGCTCATGTGAATACAAAGTTGGTATATGGAAATTATAACACAGTTAATTTTGAAAAATATATGTACATATAAGAAAATTTATATTTAATTAGTGATGAAAATGTAAATGAAATTTTCAAGTATAAATGGATAGTCACCTCAGTTTAAATGTATACATGATTTATGTTTTCATGATTTGATTTTATAAAAGCTGATATACTATGATAATTATTACTAAATACATTTCTTATTTTTAAATTGGAATATATATGAAAAGCAATTGAATGTATTTCCCCATGAACAAAAATCGAGACTCATTATTCCTCACATCACCTCTTCTAAAGAAGAATGATATTTTGATAAAGAGACGGAAATAATGTCATCCCTACTAATATTGTATGAAAAAAAAATTACAGATGAAAGTCTATTTTTAATAAAAGTGATGCAGGGGTAAATCTATACAATTTAATCATATCAAATATATTTTCATTTCATTCATTAGATATTATTTTATGTGTTTTTAGGATGTATTGGATGCTTATTGTGGTCAATTTGGATTCACCAAAGATTTGGTTTTTTGGATTCAATGTATGGATATGCAACAAACCGACCACACATGATGGAATTTGTCAATTTTTAATACACTAGATCCAGCATTTTAGAACTAAACTTATAGTTATATAATTTATATTATCTTTTAATGGTGATTCTGTTATGATAGGTTTGTTCATAAATATTGTATACATCATGGAATGAATCTAGGGGCTAAGGACATGAACTCCTACAAGATCTACAAATAGAAAAATAATCTGGTATATACAGTAATATTTCACAATCCAAACACATATAAAAAAATTACTTATTTATCTTGATGTTTTTTCAGTGTCCAAAACAAAAAACAGAATGTACTGTGGTTATTATGATTGTAAATTTATTAAAGGGATCATATTTCATCAAGAAACTAGCATCCCTGAAGAAGTATTTTTTCAATTAATTTGGATTTAATTTAAAATATTTATTAATCCTATGTGTATTTATATATTTCTTGTACTACCACGAATATCACAAAAACTCATATTCACATGATGATATGTATTTTTTTAGAAATGAATGGGCATCATCCCGGATGGAAGATTGTACAAAAATAGAATGATGGTGAATTCCAACTACTTATGTTATCCTTATACGATCATTAATTTTTCCAATTTTTATAGTTAATGAGAATATATGATCGCCCTTTATTATGTTTTATATCCTTAGGTTATGAAGATTGATTTTAGAAATGATTTTCCATTCTAGTAAATCATAACTAAATGATAGACTCTGATGAACTCGTTCATTAGGTTACCATGTTTCAAAAATCACTAGACCTAAACTATTATGGAAAGGATAATTTATATTCTGTATTGTGGTCAATTATGCCACTATTTCTACTGATATAGTGTGTTGGATGAATATTGGTTGCGCATCACTAACAAATTTAATAAAAAACTAAGTATTCTTCACTACTATTGGTTAACTACCACATGACATAGTATTTGATCTGAACTTCCAATCTGGCGTCGGCATGAGGCTCTCATCCGACACAATCTATTTGATATATTTATTGATATTTCACTTTTACTTCTCTTCCTACAGCCATTTACTAGGTAAATTGGTTCAGGAAGAGAAAGAAAATTCAATGCTGAATGATGATATCATATAGATGGAGTTGGATGAGAGCATCACGGGGACGACAGATCGGAAGTTCAGATGAGATGCTATGGGAAGCGGTAATTAACCAATAGTAGTAAAGTGCACAAAGAAAAATTATTTTTTTTATTAGATTATATTTCAACCAATGAAAGCATTTAGAAAGATCTAAAGGTAGTGTTATGATAAAATATGTCTATTTTAACGAGAAAATTTATAATGAAAAAATGATTTTATTTTCATTATTCATTATAGGGTTCATTTATTTTAGACGTGTTTTGACCATTTGAAATTCCTTTGTAGGAAGATAAATGATGTTCTGTCTCCTCAATCACATGGGTATTCTTGATGCTTTCACAGTAAAATCATTGTCCATAGATCTTGCATATCAACAATTTATCGAATAAAACCACATCATATATACATAATCATGCCCATAAAAATTTGGGTGCCTACACCACTCATATAGAACCTACCTCACATCAATTCCAAGATGCATACACACCTCACATGAAAATCCAAAAGAATAAAAAAGGACTTTATTACAAGGAAGTGAATACCAGACTGATTCCCTTATGCTTCTTTTCTTCTTTTAATATTCAAAGATATTCTTGGAATTCTGTGAAATTTTCTATAGATATAAGAGTAAGAAGAATTCTATTTCACTAAGGAGTCAATATTTCATAGCTCTATGAGAAATATTATGTTTTTTCTCTACTTCACATAAGACACTTCATGTGATCGTGTCACATTAGCTCTTTTGTATGAATTCTTTATGTGAACTGATCATATGATATCATCACATGATCAAATCACATAAAAAATCACATATTCAAAGTAATTAACTTGAAAAATGATTTTTTACTCTTGTCTTATCTACATGATCTCATAAATCTTCATGGATTGTGTAATCATAAAAATACCCCATGATCATTTGATCACATGATCTTATTATGGTCATGTGATCACATGACATTGAACAAGTCAAACACATAATATGATATCTCTAATTAGTCATGTTCCCCTTTCTTACTAAAGTCCATTTTTAACCCGAAATCCAACTTTTTCATAGTTAATGAAAAATTTATTTCTTATGATACAAATGAATTCATGATTTGATACTGAGGAGGCTATAGTTCATTGGAAGACAATGGTTGATAGGGTGGATGTGGACCAGTGAATAGTCATTCAGTCCACTAACGATCATCTTAAAAGCTTGATGGTAACCAATATCTTGGATTTTCAATTTTCTAATTAGATTCCAATACATGCGATTGTTATATAAAATGACACTATGATCTCTCCACATCATGAATGGATCATGACTCCCTCCTTCATCTTTAATACTCGTAATATGTTTAGGGAGAACATCTCATATGTGGGTAATTTCATATCCAAAGAAAAAAAATCTTTAACGGTTAATTTTGAAGCTTATGTGGATTGATTTTAAATGTCTTAGACAATATTTGGAGCTTAAAACCCATATTTATAGACTAAAAAATGTATAATTCTATATCAAATTAGAATTTTGGGTTGTTATTTGGTTGGGTTATTTGATCAGGTGGAAGCTTTGGGATGAACCGAGGTTGTCCCTTCTTGGTTCAATGTACTTCCCTAGAGTTTGTGGATGATCTGAAAAAGATAGGATTTTATAAATCTATTTAGGCGTACCAAGGCCTTTGTTATTGAAAAAATATATATTATGGTATACTTGTTCAGTTTATAGAATCAATACATGAACACATTACATTTTATGTATGGTGAGTTCGACATCAGTATATATGACATTAAGATTATCTATGGTGTTATGATTTTAGGAGAAAAGAATGATGAGTAAATTCATCCCCCATATACTCAGGATGATATGGAATGTGATCATCCTATTATGAAGGTTCTCATAAATTTATCTAGAACATCCCATGGGAATGACCCATATCTAGGGGTCGACGCCCACTTCAAGAAGTGGAATGACTAGTTCATTGCGAAGACTCATCATGAATATTTGAATAAGAATACAAAGGCTTGGACATCATTAGAATCCTATTGGGTAGAGATTTATTACTTTAAATTGGATTAGGAGTGTCAATTCAATGGATATGGATGGTCACTCACCTCCTAGTACCATCACTTTCTTCATCTAGTAAGCTTCTTAGAAATGTACATAAGCAGGTACTTATTCACAATGGAGAAAAAAGATGGAGTTATGGTATCCACCATAATGATGGAATAAGTGATTTAAGGTTGTATTATTATCATCTTGTTTGTTCCCATGTTGGCTAAGTTATATTGCAAACTTCACCACATCTATAGGGGTATTCCCCATTCAAAATATTCAGCCCCTTTCAACTACGGTGGGGTTGCATGGGGGGCGACATTGGTGTATATGAGTTACTTAATACTCACAACATTCTATGTTTCCATTTCCAGAAACTTATATAACATATTAGTGAGGTTCTTCTAGTAACACAAAAGGACTAAGAGATCAAGATAAAAGTGAACCTGTATGATTAGTTTTTCATACCATATAGAGCACCAACATTTGAAATTACCAAAAATGTAAAGGGTGATCATGTAGCCTAAGACTATATTTTATCCACATGTGAGTTTGTTTTATCAACATGGATTAACTAAAATATATTCTATGAGTGGTATGCATCATACTACATTGGGATATAGTTTCGTGAATTCAGATGAAATTCCCCACTACTCCCCACATCCATTCGGAAATAAATCCCTTGGTGGCTTAAAAATTGTGTATAATGTTCACCTGAAAGGAAACATAGATTTCGGTGGCCTTCCCTCTAGATAGTGTGGGTTTGGGACTGTCCAAGGTTTATTTCTATACCTTGGTCTTATCATACCCGAATGGCTAGTTGGCTCCATTGGTGATAAAGTACATAGTTCTTTTAATAGTAGATGATGAGGAGGGCATAAGGGCTCTGGAATCATCAAAAGTTATATTCTATACAAAAAACATCATTTAGAACACCCACATATCTCTAGATGTCTTAGAAGAAAATGAGGCACTTGGATCCAACACCATCAATATGGTGGGTGCCAATGGATTTTATAACAATGTATAGGTTTCCCAAGAAAAAAGTTCCAGTCGTTGGGGGATCTGCTCTAATTATGGTGGTGTTTCGCATTACATTCCAATACTGGGAAACTAGAGGATGAATACATTGGCCATAGAGGTATGGAGAGTGTTTTTAAATGGAAATAGAGTTAGAGGGATTATGGGGTGTGATATCTCCCAATGTAATCTTCGATGAACAAAAACTCATTAGAGTCAAATCAATTCTCTAAAACCTAGTGTGGTGATTCATTCTATCAAAGGAAAAATCCATTACACACCCCTAGCTTAGAGAATGATAATTCCTAGAACAGTAGTAACTAGAAAATATAAGGGAAACTAGGATGGCTCTAGTGAAGAGGTAAGATAATTTTTATCATCAATTTCATATATTATATGACATTGTTAGGACTATGGTGAAATTTATTTTTCCGTGAATATTCGAAGAGGATGGTAAAATTTGGTCAACACCCACCTCTCTAGTTTACATTCCAAAGAACACAGTGTCTATAGTTGGTTCATAAATTGACTGATTGGCTGATGATCAGGTCTATCCAAGTAAAATGGAGCTCAAGGATGTGGTTTTGTCTGATCCAAATGAAACACCATTTTTTCCTCCATCAGCACCACCTTTGAAACCTCAAGTTATGTTTTGAATTTACTTCCTCTATGAGGACAAAGAAGACTATGTGGGTAATTCCATACACTAAGAAACCTCACAAAATAATTAATTGTTGTACTTTGTGGACTTTTTTCGTTTCATTACTCTAATAGATTATCATGACAGATTACCTACCCATATCAAGTTCATGTATCAAGTATCATTGAGTCTTATAGCACCTACCAAACCAAATGTGTCTTTTATATTAAAAATTGACATTTTTATGCTATTATTTTATATTAATTTTTAATTTATTTCATTATTGTATTAATAACATAATATTTTTTTATAATATAGGTGTAATTTTATTCCAGAGTTTAGATGCATTGTTCAGAAACTAATACCATGGATGACAATTTTGGTGATGGGGTCATGGATCAAAAAAGGATGAAACATCAATGTTTTTAACTCTTTGTTGGATAATTGTAATTTTAACCATATAAAACATTTATTAAAATATATATATTAATGTTATTTTTTATGTATTCTTCATTTAAATTAAATGTATATATAATTGTTTGAGAAACTCTTGTGCATGATGTTGTGTTCTTCTATTCTTTGTGTGTGTGTAGGTGTTGTGTTGTGTAGTTGTTTTGTGTGTAGGTGTTGTTTTGTGTTGTGTGTGTAGGGGCTATCTCAAGTGTGCAGATGTAGTGAAAGTGCTGGGTTTTCTCAAGAAACATGGCCTTTATTAGCACTAATTAAGCACTGATAAATTTGGACTTTATCAGTGCTCAAAATAGTACTAATAAAGGGGGACTTTTTCAACTCTCAAAATAGTGCTGATAAAGGCGGCCCTTTATCCATGTAAAAAAATCATTGTTAAAGGGAATACCCTATCTTCTCCATGGCTAACAACGCTTTTCTAGCATAGTTAGACGAAATTTTTAGTGCTTTCAAAAATCCCTATTTGTGGTAGTGAGGGTAGTGGCACCTTTTTCAACTTTGACGAAGAAGGGGAATTCTTTTTTATAGACTGCAAAGTGCCAGCAGAGTTTTTAGGAGCTAAAGTGGCGACTGACGATTTCCCCCATCATGATGCTACTAGAAGAGGGTGTTGGGTACGTAGTCTACTATGACACTTCAGGCATCAGACTACGTTGTTTTCTGATGTAGGAGCGGACGGTGATCACCTACGGCTCATAGTAGTTGAGACTACATGAGAAAAAATACACTACCCATAAAATGGATTTAGCACCAGTGGTCTTTTCCTTGAAGATATGGAGAGACAACTTGATGGGTGAGCGGTTTACTATTTACATTGATCATAAGAGTCTCAGGTATATCATTTCATTGAAGGACCTAAACCTGAGACAATGATGATGGATAGAGTTCCTCCAGGATAATTAATTTGAGATAGTATACAATCATTGGAAGGGGAACGTGGTGGAAGATGCACTCAGTAAGATGTTTGGTCTACAATTGCAGAGTGTGGTGACATAGCAGCTAGCCATATTAATGTTATCTATCTTGGATGGTGATGTAGAATCTTACCTCCAGTCTATGATAGTCACTCCCCCTCTCTGTCAGTGAGTTAGGGTGGAACAACTTAAGGACATAGATTGTAAGCCCCGATGTTCTAAGATATCCTTAGGATAGGCTCCTGATGAGTTTTCAGAAGGTGGGGAGCATCTCATTGTTTTTAGAGGACGAACCATGGTACCAGTGACACTAAAGGAAGAGGTGTTGAGGGAGGTCCACACATCCCCTTTGGAGGAACATCATAGAGTGGTGAAGATGTACCAAGACCTTGAGCGTCAATACTGGTGTCCAGGAACAATGAAAGCAGTGGAAGAGTTCATATCATGATGACTCACTTTTCAGCAAGTGAAGGTTGAGAATCAGGTACAACAAGGCTAAGCTCATCCACATGAGGTGTCATAATGAAAGTGGGATGGTATATCCATGAACTTAGTGACAATGATGGCACATACGTTAAAGGGCCATGATTCCATCTATGTGATTATTGATCGTCTCCCCATGTCGGCCTACTTCATACCCATTCGAGAGCAGGTATCATTAGAGATCTTGGGATGTCTCTATGTACAAGAGATTTTATGGCTTCATGAGGTTCTATTGGCGATCATCTTAGATCATAAAGCTCGTTTAAAATCCTACATGGAGAATGGATTATAGGAGGTGTTCGAGACTCATCTACATTTTAGCACTGCCTTCGACCCTCATATAGATGGTCAGACAAAGAGGACCAAACAGACACTCATGACATTCTTCATGACTCTGTCCTTGATTTTGGTCATTGTTGGGATGACCACATGCCACTGGTGTAGTTTTCTTACAACAATAGTTTTCACTCTACCATCGGCATGAATCTGTTTGAGGCCTTGTAAGGGAGACCTTTTAGGTCACCACTATACTGGAGAGACCCAGGGGAGTCATCACTTATGGGTCAAGAGTTGACATAGGATACTATATAGAAGGTTCAAATCATCCAAAAGAAGATGAAGACTAGACAGAGCCGTCAGAAGTCTTATGCTGATAGGAGACAGAGATACTTAGATTTTAAGGAGGGAGACCATGTCTTCCTATAGGTCTCACCGCAATGATGATTACGAAGGTTATTCTGGGCCTGAAATCTATCTCTAAGGTTAATCAAACCCTTACAGATATTCAATAGAGTAAGTGAGGTAGTGTACCATCAAGATATTCCCCCACAGATGCACCAACTGCATATTATTTTCCATGTGTCATAGCTGAGAAGGTACGTTCATGATCCATCACACATTATTGATCAGGGTGAGCTTGACCTTATTGATGAGGTGATGTTTGCAAAGTTCCCTATGCTGATAGAGGATCGACAGAAGTGGTTCCTTCATGGGCAGTCGATTCCTCTGGTGGAAGTTCATTTTCAGTATGGGATCCCTTATGAGAGCACATGGGAGCAGGAGGTATGGATGAGTGCTCGGTACCCCCATTGGTTCCCCTTGTTTTTTTGTAGCTTTTAGGAATGAAAATCCCTAAGGTGGGGAGAATTTAAAGACACATAAATATGATATAATTAGTTTTAAATTATTTGGGATTAGTATGAGTCCGCAAAAATTGACAACACGTGATTCGGAGGCACGGTGTGCTCGGAACGGTATTTTTGATCTTTTTTAAGGAACTTTAATTAAAATTTTGAGAGGGAATTTCTATATTTTGAATATGTGATTGGAATTGAAATCTTAGGGCACCATTGAACTCACAACACCAGATTCACTTAAGGGAGGCTTAACTTCGACCACAGTAGGTCTGGTGAAAAAGATAGATTTAGAGACTTTTTGAACGAATAATAAAATAACATAATATGTTACAAAATTTATCTACCACCTCTTAAATGATGGTGGCATGGACCATGGAGATGGTAGGACTTTAAATGAGGGAAACTAAATTTCTGGTTACACATCAATTGTGTAACCAATCCTAGTTTAATTAATGTGGTTCATTAATTATACCAATTAATGAAAAATTAATTGAAAAGGTGATTAATCTCTTAACTCACACTAGGGATCTTAAAAAAATTGGTGAAGGGAGAGTTTCAGGAGATATTATGGGATAACTTTAAAGAAGGGCCAATGATCAACCCTTCCAATGAAGAACAGAGGCTTAGACAACAACGTTGGAGGAATAAATCTGGAGACGATGAACATCGATGGCTCCATAGAACAAGGATTATTCTACCACAACCATGATATCTCCTACGAATCTGAGGTAGGGTTTTTGTTTAAATTTATGTGAGTTTATTTCAATCTATCATTCTTCAAAAACATGATGAACCCAGACTAACAAAAAATGATTTAACTCGTGATTCATAAGAAACTATTGGTGGATAATGCAGGAATTATTTATGACTGGAGTTTTAATTTGCCTTTTGATTAACACACCACTATTTAATTTCTAATGTGGAGGGTGCAGGCCAACTGAATAAGGCCCAAACCCTCCTCTGCTTCTGGATTTGTAGCATTCTTCATGGGTGAAATTTGAAATCAATGACAACTAGAATCCAGGAGCCACATAGTGACAGCAACACCCCAAGAGGCCCATAGGAATAATTAAAAGGTAAAATTAGACCACTAGATCTCACTTGGTGCCCAATAAATCCCCACCAGTGGGTGAAAGTGGTGGAAAATGGTGGGGGCCAATGCCATAGTGGTGGACAGTTGGGCAGACAACCCTTGTCCAGTCGCAGTGGCAGTGGGCGAC
The DNA here is from genome assembly GCA_963277665.1 of Viscum album. NCBI lineage: Eukaryota > Viridiplantae > Streptophyta > Magnoliopsida > Santalales > Viscaceae > Viscum > Viscum album. The sequence goes on from OY728126.1 coordinate 537,080,317, forward strand.
ATGTCGTCCGACGACGCAGAGGGAGGACATGTCTTTGAGTCGCGTTGGAGGGGACTCGAACCCCAAAGGTATCGCTGACAGAGAGGTGGCACCATGTGGTGCTTCCATATATAACCAAACAAACTTATGTCCATTTGAGAGGGAGAGAGACCCCTGCACGAGTCGCACCCATCGAAGGTGGGTCGGGCCGAACCGCAGCCCAGCGGGCTAAGCCCGCGGCACATCCTACTTTGGTCGGCCCATCCTATTTGGGCCAGGCTTGGTCGGAACTAAGTCAAACTTAGATAGGGTTAGGTTGACCTGAACCAGGTCATGTCAGCCCAGGTCGGGGGGGGGGGGGGGGGGGGGTTGGGTTGGGCCGACCGAGTGTGGCTGGTCCCAGACCCTTTCGGCCCAAATATGCTTAAAAGGTCGTATCTCACAAACTAGACATCTATTTGATGAATAGTTTAGAGCAATGGAATCCTTATAACGAGATGATCTTTTAGGGATACTCATCATGAGTTTTAATGAAATGTGTAGTATGGTCAGGTTTGATTGAACATGAATCCAACTATGCACTTAGTTCTAAAATGCTTATAACTCACAGATCAGGTGTTTGATTGACACGCCATCTATCACATTTCGACCCTTATGACATGGATGACCTTTGGGTTACTCCTTTGTAGAACTTCATTGAATTTGAGGCTTGACCAATATATTTAGGAGAAGATTCAACCAAAATCAAGTACACCGAGTGTGGGGAATCCTATGGCTAGGTGTTAATTGAATATTGACCATGTGTGGATCAACATCATAATGACAATTTGTAGATCAGTATCATAGTGACCCTTTATAGATCACCATCATAACGACCCTATATAGACCATAATCATAGAAACCCTTTCTGAATCAGCATTCTAGAGACCCTATGTGGATCAAAATCATAGTGACCCTCTTTGAATCTACATTATAAAGACCTTATGTGGATCAAAAATGCGCGACCCGATGAGGACCATCCTTAGAGCGGCCCATTTTGGATCAGTGACATAAGACCCTGTTTGGGTTGTAAATGGAACAACACCTTCATGGTTCGGTTTTTTAATCTTCCAAATGGAATATAATGATATTTATTTAGACTAATCATATTTATTCTTGAACTCTGAGTCGAGTACCTGGTGTGAGTTGTCTCTACATTGTTCTTTGTTATTAAGGTCCTGCTTTGTATATTTTCCTTTCTGGAATTCTGGGAGACATTTGGGGGTCTCAGGATCATTATTGGGTATTTTTATACTCACCCATGTATGGGATTTTCCCACACCTTATTGTGAATTGTGCAGACAACGAGCAGCTGGGATGAGACTTCAGGGAGCCTGGACCAGGCGGTACACGAAGGTGACTTGTTATTGTGGACAGCTGTGGAGATGAGTTGTACCAACCCTTCAGCTAAGAACCCTAGTGGATGATCTCAAGTGTTTTTTTCTATTATAGTTTTATGTTTTAATTTGGGCTTGTATTCCTACCCCTTTACATTAAGTACACACTTTTAATACTGTAGTTTTACTACATGATTTGCATCTTGTTGTGTTCTTAAACTATGTGTCTGCGGATTTAAGGAGAATCACTTCCCACATTCAGGGATATGTCTTTCCAATGCTAGTCACCAACCCTAGTCCTATAAAAGGTGGGATAGGGGTAGTCACGACACAGGCCTCGGGGGACATGTCGTGACAGTTATGGCATGTAAACACCTACCTCACATGTCGTGACAGTTTGGTGAATATATATATCCAAACCTCAAGAAAACACCCTAGATTCTTAATCAATAGTATTAAACCCAAAATTAACAAAAATTGAACCCCCGGGACAACACCTAACAATATGGAAAAAATAAATAAACAGATTGGAAAGCCTACAAATCAGAGTGAGTCGTGTGAGGGGATGAAGGAGGTCCTATGCAATGGGACAGGCTGTGGAGCAGGGGTACGACGCTGCATGGTTCATCACTAGAGGTGTGAGAGGCACTAGCTGAGACTTACTAGAAAAAAGGAGGTTAGAGGAAAGTGGTGGTTGCAACGAGATCTAGAGGAATGAGAGTGGTTGTGTGAGGGAGGTGGTCGAATGGGGGAGGTAAGGGAGTACAGGACTTTCCGAAAGAGGAGGGTCAATGACCATGGAGAGGGGCGACATCATGAGCGAACCCCCAAGGGTAAGGGGGTAGCATGATACAGGTAAGGGTGTAGTGAAACCCTAACCCAAAAAGGAGAAGAAATAAAACAAAGTAATAAACGAAATGAATAAAATAAGTAAAATACAAATAAGAAAAGATAACAACATTACATAAGATTAAATATAATAATTATTATCACAAAATTAATAAAAATTTAAAAAAGTTTTTATCCTTAAAACTATTAATAATATCATTATTATTATTATCAAAAAATATTCTTATTATTATCATTAAAACAATTTCTTAATGTTTATTAATTTTATTTTTTTCATTTTATATTTATTTCATTATTCATTATTTTTTCATCAACCCATTATATTATTACTCATTTTGAAAGCCAGAGAGACTGCACTGTCATAGAACCGTACCTTACCTGTGTGTTTGGTGACGCAAAACCCAAAACACTCGTAATCATAATAATAATAAACTCAAACATGAATAATAATGTTAATAATATAAAAAATAATAAAACCCAATTGATAGTAACAAAATAAAAGAAAAGGTTATATCAAATATGATAAAAATAATTATAATGTCCCAGAGAAACATTATTATTATTATTATCTTTAAAACCCCTTATTTTAATTGAGTATTATTTTATAACAATTTTAATTTTATTTATTTATTTTTAATCCATGTTATTTAATTATTTGAACTGGGAGAAGTCGAACAGTAACCTAGGAGAGGCCCTATGGATTCTATCGCGGGGTGTTGGAAGCAACCAATGGAGAAACATATGAAAAAATAAGAATTCAAAAATTTTAAGTCAGGACTCGACCTGAACTACCCGATTCCCAATAAAAATAATAAAATAAATAATTAAAAATGGAGGGAGTAGAAATTCACCCCACTATAGAACTTTCTGTCCCAAGAAAGTCACAACTAAGGCTGATACCCAATGTAGAGAATGCCACTCCCCTTAATATTCAAATAGGATCCCCACAAACAACAAGGGAAAGGAGGAAAAAACAATGTGCCTAGAGAAAGTGAATTAAATGACTACCTCAAGAAACTAGTAATAAGAATTTCCACTAAGTGTCACCCACCCCAAGGAGCTAGAACAACTTCAATTGATTATTCAAGAAATTGGACTATTTCACCCACAAAAGCCAACATGACAAACCAAAACACCCTAAGCACCAAAGAACGAGAACCATGACTTTTGAATGAAACGAACAAACAAGATAAAACACGTCTAACGAACACTGTGATCACTAACCACTATGTCATCCATAGAAACAATACTAAAAGGTCAATATGCAAAATCATGAAGGGGATCCTCACCATTACAAACTTACTGATGCCCGAGACGATATTGGAAAACCAAAACAGGGAGGCCCGGGTGGACTCCCCAGCCTTATGAAGAAAAGACAACACCAATTAATCCCTGAGACATTTTTGTGAGACCCATCATGGTCCCCCCCCCCTCACTAGGTCTAATATAAAATACACAATCTTTGAAATTTCCCATTAGTGACACAACACTACGACAAAATGGGCATTAATGGAGGGGTCAACCTATCGGGGTGTCAAAACCCCAACCGAAGACAAACCATAATCTCCACGTACCTAGATGATAAATATTTAAATTTGAGACAAATTTAACCAAAAAACCTCATAAGGACTAATAAATGTGATTACATCTAGTGGGGCACATGCACTGAGACTTTAAGGAATGAGGTAACTATGCCTCCTCATTACCACGGGTAACCTCACAAAACCCGATGGGTCATTTGGAATGGAATAGCTATTGGAAACAATTTAAACCACCTTCACCACGAACACCGATGATATAAATAAGGTCGGGGTCCCATAATATCTAGCAGTTTCTGACCATGCGCATGCTTCACTCTGAGTCCTATCGCTACAGCCCTAATGTTTGAAGCATCTCCTACCTCAATGTAAGGTATGGAAGTCTCCCGAACAGACCTTCTAGTTTTGGTGTCACATACAACCACACTGCAATAGAAACACCACCAATAAACACAAAAAACCATGACATACAACTACTCCCTCACAGAACATCCACTAGAACATGGGTTTATATGATGCACATGCATCACCTCTTCAGCTTAACCAAGAGACATAAGAAGGAATGATGCACAACAACGCTCTCCCTTGATTAGGAAAAAATTGGATCTCACCTAGAGGACACACTCCTATGAAAATAGTGATTCCTGAAGGATTCTATGAAATCCACCCTTACTCTTCAAAGAGAACTCACACTGTGACATGTCACCAAACATGACCCTTGCAGATGATGAAATAAATACAATCCTTTTAAGAAATTGGTCACCACTGATAACTCTGAACCGCCTTCACCCTTCCGCACAAAAATTTCTTTCACCATTTCCAAGAGAAAACTTCAACAAAAACGGTGACAAACATCATACTAGATGACTCAGACAACATAAAGAGGCCAAAACTCCCTTCAAATCCCCTCATGCATTACATCCTGCTCTGAGAGTATTTGCTTAAATGAAAAGGAGAAGGGATAGACTTAGAACTATCACTAAAAAGGGAGTGTCCATAATTTAATCAAATAAAGGTTGTCCAATTGAGAATTTGCCATGACCACAATTTAATCACATGTTGACAACTGTTTGATGGTGTAGACAAGTCAAGAAAGAGAACCATATACCCAATCAAACTTATCCAATGGGCAAGACACACATTAAGAGAACACTAAATGTGTATGGGGGACCACTGCAAGGGATTCATGAATCAATTTCAAAAGGAACCAGTAACCACAAACTTCAACACCAACTGACCAAGGAGGATTCAAACTTAAGATACAAATAGTCAAGAAGGATTCTCAGCTCAATACATCTCCCATCCAAAACATTCAAAACACATGGACATACCAAACAATCACCAGTTGTTAAAAGACATAACATTACTTTGATAATACTTTTTTTGAAAATAAATGAAGATGGTGGGTTTTACAAACACTAATGGTTTCCCATGGGTCTCACACATGAATGTTCTCATGTCACATATACACCCGCCTAATGTTCAACTAGGCACTCATCCACTCATACCTGTGACCATTCTCATTTCCAAATATTTCCATGGATGTGGTTTCCCATGAGAGTACCAAGGATTAAAACCAGACCCTTCCATTTTTCATAACCAAATCATTCAACCAACACCTTTCAAACCTTACACCTCATTTAATTTTTTAAAGTGATTCATTTCAAAAAAAAAATCAAAGACTGAAACATTTTTACATAAAATCTAGAATTCCACGAATCCAAAACAAAGAGATGAGGAATGAGGCAAGAGGAAACTAGTATTAGTGAGTTACTAGATCATATGGTTGGTATCCATACGCCAATCATGCCTCCACCCCAAAGAGCATTCTAGGATACTGTCCCCGGATCCACATGGCTTGCAAGACCATGTGAGCTCACTAGGAACACTGACCCGAATCCCTTTTCATTTCCCCTAATCAATATTAACAATAAGGAACAATGAACCAAACAACCCTCGACTTATCCGGGTAACTCATGTCCTGCCATGAGGTGTGCTATTTTGGCACCAAACACATAGATGGAACATCGAGTTCTAACACCCTTAACTCTATTTAACCCTAAATCTTCCTAAAATTTCATGAACCAGGAGAGAAACCACCTATGATACTGTTTTGTTACAAACCAAGCCATGTCACCATCCGACCCAGCACCTAGCTTGGTCCACAACATAGACCGAAGGGAATTATTGATCCCCACAGGCTGTCACAACTTCCTAGGTATCAAAAGTAACAAGTGGGAACCGTTTACCTAAAATAAGAGACAAAAAACAACTAACAAGACAAATAATCAAAAGCTGGAAAACCAAACCAAACAAACCCTTATCATTGGACCAAAATTAATGGTCATAATTCAACCCAAAATAATAAGAATAATACAATGAATATAAAAAACAATTATATTCAACTCTTGAAAAACACTAACTTTGAACCATTTAAATAAATCAATAAATCAATTTATTAAATCATTTCATAAAACTAATCAATAAGACTTTACACCAAAAACCATTTTATTCCATATAGAAGCATCACATTATAACCAAGATCACAACATAACCATATCAAAACATGTTTTCCACTAATCAAATAGTTAATAATTAAATTTCAAAGATGAAAAAAAAGTTTTCCACTCTAAGGGAACACACTTTTTATTAAAAAACTCATTTCCAAAACATTCTTCCTTTGATATAAATTGATCAATTAATTCAATAACTGATTTAATAGATTTCTCACCATCCAAACAACCCTTATAACACATTCTAGATACATTACATCAAATAAAACAAAGAAAACCCAACCAATACCTATATTACAAATCCAATTCCTACTTTCAAACACACAAACCATTTCAAAACACCAAACTCACCACATTGTAAAACCAAATAATACATTATTAAATTTAAAAAACTTATTTAGATATTATAATGATGTTATAGCATCGAAACACCGACCTCGCATGATGAAAACCTGTGAATTTGGTGAAAATATTCATCTGTGCCATAAGAAACCAATACAGAACCCTAATCAAGAGAATTAATCCCTAAAGGAACAAAAATTGAACCTCTTAAACAAACCCTAAAAGTATGAAAAAAATAAATTTGGAAATATGAATCCCTATAAACTAGATTGAGTCACACGAGGAGATGAAGGAGGGATAGTGCAATGGGATAGCCAGGGAGCAGCGGTGTGGCGCAGCGTGGGTCATTGCGGGAGGTGTGGGTGGCACCAGTCGGGACTTCCTGGAAGAGGAGGAGGTTGGTGGACAATGGCAGTCATGATGGGATCTAGGGGGAAAGAGGGTGGTGACATGAGGGAGGTGGTCGAATGAAAGAGGCATGGGTGGTAGGGACTTTCTAGAAGTAGAGGTTCATCAACCAAGGGGTGGGGTGACATTACAAGCAGAAACTAGGGGGTAAGGGGGTAGCGTGATGTGGGTATAGGAGTAGCGCAACCCTATGAAAAAAAGAAGAAGAAAAAAATATAATAAATAAATAAAATAAGTAAAATATAAATAAAAAAGTTAATAACCGTACATAATAATAACTATAATTATTATTTTCACAACATTAATAAAAATTTAATAAATTTTATATACTTAACACTATTAATAATAACATTATTATTATTCTCAAACAAAATTCTTATTATTATCATTAAAAAATTGCTTAAATAATAATAATAATAATAATGTCCATGAATAACATTATTATTATTATTGTCTTTAAAAACTCTTATTTAATTTAATTTTAATTTCATCAAACTTTTAATTTTATATCTTCATTATTAAGCCATTTTATTTAATAAATTAAACTGGGTGAATTTGATCAGTGACCCAAGTGAGGCCCCACAGCTTCGACCATGGGGTGTTGGACACAGCCAAGGGGAAAACATCTTTTTAAAATAAGAACTCAAATATTTTATGTTGGTCCTCGACCAGAACTACCTGATGCACAATAAAATTAATAAGATAATTAATTAAAAATGGCGGGTGTGACAGTGTATAGCTTCTTTTAGAGATGATAATGGTTTAATGGAATTATTGAAGTCGTTATAAGTGATTAAGATAATCCGCAAATCTCTTATAGATCCTAGAGATTCATGGGTGAGGGTTGTTATAGATTTTTTAGTTTTATTTCAGTTTGGTGGGAATTGATCGTGTCTCCATTACATCAAGAGGGTTTGTATTGTGATGTCTTCCATTTGGGGTTTTTTCTAGTGGTTTTTTCCTATTATTGTCAAAGAGAATAACACACTATAAATTTTGATCCTTTTTTATGGTGACCAATCAATAAGGGGGTATGCTGAACAAATTATATAGGTGGTTGTAATTTCTATGAAGTTGTTTATTAATGATCCTAATAAATATCATTTCTTAGTATGTGGACTTCACCAATATCTTAGACTAGCTAAACATTCATTTGGATTTCCATCTCTTAAAGGTGTTTTTTAATGAGGCCATTTGAGTAGAATCTGGACAATCTATTTATCCTATGGTGGTTGATGACATGGTCCAATCTAATGAGTATAAGGACACACTATGGAGTAAGGGGATGAAGTAAGATGATCTAGGGCTTAGAGAAATAGGCCTTTCTTATCGAAAGGTAATGTATCTCGGGTGCTTCTAGTGTGGTGAAAAAGGGAATTATAACCCCAACTTCTTGATGTATTTTCGACTTTCCTCTTTTTTTTGTTTAGGTTGTCTATAGAAGTTTTTTAGGGTGGGTACTTGAAAAGGGAATTGATTTTGGGCAATTTATGGATGTGTTATTTTGGGACCTTTACTTTAGTGTTTGCCATCCCAGATATGGAGCTCCGACTATCATGTGGGATCTTAATGATGGTTCCATTTTCATACATTTTTCATGGATGGTTTTACTCTATTTTTTTCATGCTTTGTTTCATTGTGGGATTCCTCCTACTCTCTAGGTTGTTATTTGTTTGTATATGGGTGAGGTTTGATAAGAGTTTTTTTTGTATTTTTAAGATAATGTTGAATGATCCCATTCCGTTGGTTAAACACTTAGGTTCCCATTACTTTGGCATAATATAGAACATTGGTTTCATTATTGTGTAACAAGGATATGTAATTTTCCATTTGATTTTGGTGTACTCACTAGTGTTTGGTCTTGGATATATAAGATCATCTATTTGATGGTGATAAATATTTTTGAGTCCATTTGGGGTTATTCTTCATTCTATTGGTATCGGAATTTCATTTTTTTGATGGTGTATTTATTCTATGGTTTAGGTTTTTTTCAAGGATTCATTCCCAGTATTTTCCACTTTTATACCACTATTTTAGATCTGTTGGAACCTTCTTCTGAGGAGAGTGTTGGGAACTTCCTTATTTTAATTATCAAAATCCTTGATTATTTTATTTCTAATGATTAACATGTCTTATAATATCCTATTATAAGGTAAGATAATTTTTATGATAATTTAGACAAGTATTGGGAGAAGTCACCACCAGACTAGTTACCACCAGAGTTGTTACTGCCAGCGTAGTCACCACCAGAATAGTCATTGCTAGAGTTATTACCACCAACAGAGTCACCACCATATTAGTAACAACTATAGGTGTTACCATAATGATTGTGACTACAAAGGGGATACCATTAGGAGCTATCACCATTGGACTCTAAGTCACCATTGAACTCTGAGTCACCGCCAGTATGGGGTACTACCAATATGAGTTACTGGAAGATAGTGAGACACCACAAGATTAATGTTACCATTGTTGTCCAAGGACTTTGATGTGAATGGATCAACATCCATTTCTATTCAAGGATAAATTGAACAAGTATTAATGACATAATCAAAACCTATTTGACGATTTTGTATTTATTTCAACCATTTCTATTATATCCATATGAAGGACCATCTCCATCTTATTTTGATGTATGAACATAATGGACAGACAGGTATACAAAAAAATTTCTGATTGAATATATAAATCTACAAAATATCACTTATTCATCTACTATGAAGATAAATTACATAGAATCACAATATACTTTATATATATTAATTGAGATATCAATTGAGATCAACTGAACACCTATAAATTACTACAATCCTTTTTTTTGCTGCAACTTTCAAGAATAAAGATCCAAAACCTAACCAAATATGATCTATGGAAATTGATCATTCTAAGCATACCAGAATGAGAATCACTATTCTCTTCATGTTAATTATATTACCCTTTGTATTTTTTTCAATGTGTTGGTATGTTGTTATTAAAACACATACTATTTCTCGAACCTAATCAAGATAATACATGTTATTTTCTTTCTCTCATAGAATCTGTTTTTCCATGGTGTTTGTGGAAGATGCCCTTGTGTGGCAAGTACTATTTTACTTCCCATGTAAATTTTAGAATATTATTTTTAGCCTAGACAACTTGTTTATGATGTTTTTTTACCTGATCCAGGTTTTGAATCTACTTTATTATTATTATAATCTTCTTGGTAGCTTGTGATTTCTAAGTGGAGGGTATTAAGTCTCATCTTGAGACTAAGCCTATTGTTTATTATATTGTGTTATTTTGTTTTTTTATTACCAAATCATTGATTATTTTTTCCACATAAAAACAATACTTTTATAGTTAATCTTAACTAGTATATATATATTTTTTTATCTATGTAAAATCATTTCAAAAGATAAAATTATTTTAAAATTATTTTTACTCACACATAATCACTCATTGATAACTATTTTAAAAAGATGTATCTTATATTAATTTATTATTATGGTTCACTATCTAATTTAATTTATAATTGGGATTTTATTTTAATTTTATTTTTAATGAAATATTTTTTGGAAACTCAATTCACCCACCTTGAATTACCCACCATGACTAACAAGTTAAATTCTAAATGATGGGGAGACCATGTTAGGTCTCTCATGCATTATAGGATTAATCATTTGAGATTCCAATTTTATTTGTGTATGGAGTCTTTTGGTATCATTGTTCAAGATATGTTTGATCGTTTTGAGTGTATTGGCTGTTTAGTTTGAGGTTATGTCTTATTGATTGGTTTGTTTGGTCAGATTCTCCTAGGAACATCAGTTTTCTATCACTTTCATTTCAAACGTGGACTTTATGGGAGAAGAAAGCGGCATGGTGGGGAGTTTGTTACACCTCCATATAATGGTGTTGTAATTTTTTTTATTATTTTGAGAAGTAGAGTTAACCTTTGAGTTTACATGGTGTTACAACTCAAAACATAGAAAATTTTAATGATTCTCATTCTTTTCATAGTTCAGGTGCATGGTTAGACGAAGAACCTGTGACATCCCTTCACGAGTATCCTTTCCAGTTAATTTTGAATTTTTATAGGTTTTCATCATGGTATTTTCATGGTTATTTCGAAAATATGTTACCCCTAAGAGAAACTATATGTGGTCCTTGTTGTTTCTGAGGTTAGATGCACAACATGCATATGGTTTGTTAAACCAAGGGGAAATCATACAGTTTGATCTGAATTATTTATAATAGAATATGGTATGTTTGGAAAAGAATTTTCTTAACCATCCAATGCCTAAGGATAACCATATGTGGAGGTTCTTGTCCAATGCAGTATATGGAACACTGTTTTTTCACAGTTTAACAGACAATGAAGATAAACCACGTGATATTCCCAGGGGTTTAATTTTTAGTTTTTACCACTTTTTGGTTTTAACGGGGTTTCATCCCCATTTATCACCTCATACACTAGATTACACTTTATAGCCCAAAGAGGATATTCAAACTCCATTACTTTGTATTCATTCCCTCCCTTTGATAATTCCCAATATATTTGAGGAGATTTTCCCCCGCATTCTATTTTCATTACATCTCCCTCACTTTTCTATTAATTTGGATTCCATCATGAACCAAAGGTCTCTTGTAGATATATTTTTGGGTTACATGTGTATAAAATTTTGGGATTTTTAGTTTCTAGGGTTTATAGACATTTTTTTCTTTCCCATGGGTGTGGTCACTATTGATAGGTAATTTTTTCAAAGAATTCCCTTTTGATTTTAATCTCTTTGTACTAGGTATTAATATATAATTGTTTAATTTTTTAATTTTAGAATTCACTTGTGTCTTTTAAATAACGTTTTAATGAATTTATAAATATATGTTATATCCTAATGTGGATTTAAAAAAAATTATATTATTTTTAGTGTTCATTAAATGATTTCCTTTTTCAAATTCCATGTTTTCGTGTTTGCAATGAAATTTGTAATTATGAACATCTTTTATGAAATTATGAGGGAATGCGTTGAAATGGTTATCATGGTGTGAAAGGGTTTTAGATTTTTTTTTTGGTTTTCCATGAGTGAAAAAAGTGTTTTAATAGGAATTTTGTTTTAAAGTGAGTATTTCCCTCATATTATTTTATAAAAGGGGTTATTAGGATGATTTAAATAAATGACATGAAATTTTTATTTATTATAACTAATTGTTAAAATTCATTATTGGTTCATTGAAATGTTTTTATGGAAATGGTATGCCAATGTCCTTATTTTGTATTTTAAAGAATGTGACTTTTATGTAAGGGTAAATTTTATATGTTTTTAAATTTGTTCATTGTTTCTATCATTTTACAAATTTTATATGGAATATTTTTATAAAATAAAAAGTGTTATTATCATTAAGATAATTATTTCGTGTTAATGGCATGGTTGACACTTTAGATTTAAAATAGTAATTGTGAAGGGACCCTTTAATTTCCCCTTTCTTTTTTACCACGTATGTGGGTTATTGATCACTATGTGATGTCTTTTATCCCCATGAGTGGGAATCTGATTATTATTCCTTGAGTGGATAGGTTATATGGGGCCTTCAATCATTAGGTGTTAGGGGTGAGGGTAGTTATGGTTATTCCTTGTGTGTTAGGCATAGATTTTTTGATCCTACAGCTCACATTTTTATTTTTCATGGGATATTGGTTACTAATGGGAAGATCTATCTTGTTCCCCTAGTTTGTCCACACACCATTATTTTTCCTATAGGTGAGTTAGGAAAAAGGGTTCTGAGGGGAAAGTCATCATTGTGATGATTGTGTGGGCTAGTGGGATGACTGGTTTTGGACCTGAATGCATGTTGGTAAGTGGTTAGGTAGTATTATTCTCATATATGATGAGGTGATTTGTATTTTAAGAATCTACTAGTACATATCATGACACATTTGGTCCTTTGGTGGGTTAGTGATTGAGGGGATTTTTATATAGTTATTTTTTATCATTTACCTTACCATAATTATTATGGAACCATTATATTTAATACAAGATGTATTATTTTTCGTACGTCAGGTGAATGCTTTGTCTTGAATGATCTGTGTGGGTTTTTTGGGTCATATCCTTTGGAAGTGAGTTTTCAAAGATGTTTTTGAAAGCATATTTTGAATTTAAAGGCTCTCGTGTGGGTTCATGAAATGGATTTCAAAATGGCTGGTTAGATATAAAGAGTGATTTGGCAAGTTAAATGATTATAAAATGGTATCCAGCTCATTGAAATAAAATATTTATTGTGTTTTTAGAAAGTTAAATGGAGGTTTGTTGTTTAGAAATATATTAGGTGTAACACCCCAAGATTTCATAGTACGTTATTTTTTAAAGATATTCAATAACATGCACTACACACAACACTGGGTTCGAGCGCACCAAAAGAATACCAAACCAGCCATTCAAAAGAGGTTATGAATAGTATTTAATGAATATTGAACTATATATTATCCTTATAATTTTAGAATCCATATTATGAGATTCTCAGACATAATGTATGAACAAATTTATTTTTTTCAGATTAAAGAAGTATTTCTTTCAAAAAAATCCACTTTTACCACCTTCTAATGATGAACATTTTTTAAATCCAATATTTGAAACTTTTCTATATTATATTTGACAAAATAAACTTATTATTTATAACTAGGATATAGTAATTTAGTTTCAATAAACTTTTGGTGATTTTCTGATAACATTCATATTTAGGTGAATAGTGGAAAATACTATATTTTAACTGAAAACAATTTTATTAATAAAAATTATTTATAGTGTTATATTATAAATTTTAATGGTTTAGAAGAATAAATAGATTATATTTTTATCATTTTATCCATTTCTGGTCATTGTAAGTAATTTCACTTTGAGATTGGACATAAAAAATGTTCAATCATTTGATAGATATTATTTCGTAAAAATAGGCCGTTTGGTTTTGACAATGGGAATTAATATTAAATTAATAAATGAAACTTCTATGTTTTTAATTTGTTTAAATAGACTTAATTTTTGAATTCATAAAATCATAATTACCTTAGGGGGAATTTTTGGTATTTTTCTGAGAACTTTCAATTTTTGATGAATTGTGAAAAATAATAAACATTAATTAACAAAAACATTTTTAATCCAAATATTTTATAGTGATAAATTATAATATTGAGAGGTTTTAAGGTATAGTTAGAATATATTTTTACCATTTAACCAAATTTTTGTCATTGGATGTGATTTCATATTTAAGCTAGAGATAAACTAGTGTCAATGTTTTGATAGTTATTATATCTTAAAAAACATGTTGTTTGTTTTGAAAACTAGAATTAATTTTAAATTAATTTCCACCAATTAAGTGTTTGGAATTTGGAAAAATGGATTCAATATTTGGGATCAGGAGGTCCAAATTGTGTAAATATTTATCTTTTATTTTTTGACATTATAAATAATTATTTCGGTTAATATTTTATTTACCATGTTTAAAAGGTACATTCGTTAAATATGGGCAATGAAATAATATTAAAATAATATTAAATTACCATAAAACATGTCCTAACCTTATTTAATGATACATTTCCATCCATGGACATCTTTGGGTCGATTTTGGGATGCCTTGGAGCCACATATGAGTGATAATGACACTTTATATTATTTAATTTAAAGTAAAGGCAAAAATGACATAACCATATATCTTTTTGAAAAAACAATTCTTACATACTGTTATATATTTTATATTTTACAATTTAAATATTCATTAAAAATATAAAAATATTTCACACATAATTTTATTTTATTTTTAATTTTTAGAGATTGAATAATTTAATTTATTAATACACAATAATGATACAATATTTTCTTTATTAATGAAATAATAAAATAATTAGAATTATAAATGTTAAAATGAATATAATTTGAAAGTTTTGATGAAATCCACGAATATTACTGGTTTTTATGAAAATTTAGGATTACTTAAATGAATTTGGTTTGAGTTAATAAATTTGTTAAGAATTTATCAAAAATCAATTATTAAATAGTGTCAAAATTGACATAAAAGTGTTTTTAAAGAATATATTATATTATTAATTGATATTCTATTTATAAAATATAATGTTAGGCCAAAAGACTTATATAGTTATAGGTGTATCATTAATGGGCCACTTGGGGGTATCTTGGAAGTATATAGTATTTTTATTAACTATATAATATAAAAATACAAAGAGATATGGTAAATGACAAACTAATTTTCTAAGAGTTAAAACTAAAAGTTACTGTTAATAAAGTGACCCAAACCTGTCTAAAACCTATTGGTTGAGTTGTTTTAGACTCATCCCCACCTAATACTAGAAATAAATAAGCTTGGATCAAATAAAAACCAAATATTAATTTATTATAAAATAAAATTTCTATCTATTCCTAAGGTGCCCCTCACCCCTCTTATAAAAGGGCACTCCCCCTTCTCTCAAATTTATACCTTCAAATACTTATTGTTCAGAAAAACCCTTCCCAAATAACATCTAAAATCTCCTATATTCATCTTAGATGCCTTATTTTATTCATAAATCAAACATATGGAGACCTTTTGATCAAATCAAAATGAAGAACCCGAAGAAGAGGTAAAAATATCACCACCTCTTTCAGGTTCCTTTCTTCTTCCAGTTCTTCTTTGTTTTTTATTTCCATTATAAAATAATAACTCCCGTATCTTCTATATATTGTGAGGATATTATAAATATGGAACAACCAAATTCATTATTCTATTCATCCCTTGAATGACAGGTCACCATACGTGCGTACATACAGCTTACCCTCTCTACGTTGTGGTGTAATTATTATTCAATACATTATTATTTGGATGGGTATAATAATGATGTGTAATTCATTTAAATAAAAAATATAACATGATAATGATTCATTATATATAATATACCCTCCAATTATATACAATTTTAATATATAAAGAAGGATATTGTCGCTCGTGCGTACGTACGGACTACCATCTCCACGAACGTGATTAGATTCATTCCCCGTTGTATCAATTCAAGACTAATTTTCATTTGATGATTAAAAATAATTTTTAAAGACTTGATATCATTTTGGATATGAATAAGATACAATCTATGGATAATAATCATGACTTATGTAAGAAAATCATATAAAAAAGAGTAAGTGAACACCTGAAATGACGATATTACTAAGATATTATTAATAAAGAAATGTTAATAGATCATATATTATATCATATTAAGGTATATAATTCTTGTTTAATTTAATAAAAATTATTTCACCATTATAGAAGAGTTTAATCTACCATTGACCAAGTAAAATTACAAGGTAAGGGTTTATTTTACAATCTCTTCATTATCCAAGGTTGTTTATATATAATTATCTACTCGAACCTCTTTATCATCGAAATCCATATTTCATAAAAGTGTTTTTCAAATCATTCTAACTATTTTACAGACTATTGTTTAAAGTCATTTATACCCTTTTTTGACTTTTTATATGATGTTTAAAAAGGAATATTTTAATCGTTTTCCAAAAAATTTCTTTTTTAACCTTTTCGACAAAATTTAGGTAAGAATGTATTTTTTTAAGTTATACGGCGGGTGAGGGTATTTTCTGCCATTATAAAATCTTAAAAGCTTACCTTAAAAGCTTATAAGAATATTTTCAATGTAAATGTATTATTTTATAATTATTTGGATTTTAAATGATTTTAAAAAATTGATATTTCTCTCAAATAGTATTGTTTTCATCTATGTCAACATCCTTTGATGGATTTTATTCTTATTTTAAGTTGATTTATTATGATACAAAACTTCAATACTGTATTCAAGGTTTTGTGATATGTTTGACTATGTATGTGTTATTTTTATACCATTCATGGTTTATAGAGAAAGTATTGACATTTCATATGCTAGTTTTAATATGAATGTTTATGTTAGGTTTAAACCTGTTTATATAAGGAATGAATTTGACATAATAAGTGATGGGTGGAGCCCGCAATAGCTCCTTGACGCATCGGTAGGACTCATGAGACAAACTAGTCTCTTGGCACATGGCCTACAAAAAATCTTATTTGTAGTCTTGGCACAAGGCCTTGACTATGTGGTTATGGTAGTCTGGCATTATGCGTTCTTTCATTATGAAAGTGGTTATTGATATTGCATGTGATTAATCGACTAGTAGAATATCCATGTGCATAAGTAAACAGAATTTTTTCATTTTATTTTTTCCATACTATGATGAAGTTCAAGTATAAAATGATTTTGTTTTAGTTATATGTTTCCTTAAATGTTTATTCTTATTTATGAAAGTTTAGGCTATATTATTATCCTTACTGGGAATTTGAGCTCACTCCTTTCTATGTTTTATTTTTCCCAGGATGTGAAAAGTTTTCTATGAATGACCTACAGGGATACTATGAGGGGATATGAGTGTGGTATGTGGAGAAAAGATGTTGTTGTAGTTTTTCATTTTATGATGTAATGTAAACATTATAAATGTATCCAATGATTCTAATGCAACTAAACTAATCTGTCTTTCGAAACTTGATATTTTGTGATAATGTCAATGTTATGTAATAATGCACTGACTCTGGGTAACTGGGGTCAGGGCAATACAGTTGGTATCATAGGGTGCTTTAGTACAAATCTAGAAGCTAGATTTAGATATTCTTTGATTAGAGCACATTGACCTAAGATGGGCTTTTAGGATTAGTATAGAAGTGCTTCCTAAAATTATGGTATAATAGTGAAGTTTTGAGTTTTTGAAGCAATACAACCCTATCTGGATATGAGCTGGTAGCGGCTGCTCTGGCATAGATATACCTAGGGGTAAAACCTGAAAACACTACTTTCAGTTAGAGTCGGATGAAAACTGGTGCACGACAACGGGCCTTGCTGCACTCTTGGTTACGACACTCCCGGGGTATATGCTTGGGATATTTATTATTTTTTTACAAACCATTATAAAGGGGTTATTAGTATATAATTTCTCAAAGAATTTTTTTTATGAATATAGATTATATCCATAGACTGTTCAATCTACGTTAGGTATTTTACAATTTTGGAATTATTCATTACAATTCATAAACTGACCTAGTGTATGCCATTTTATAGAAATGGTGCCTAGTAGAAGTAATGTGATCTCCAGCAATACGTATGATCCTACGATTAATAAGGAGCATATCTTTCATTGTATTTATCCAACATTTAGAAGTGAAATTGTCTCCCATATATTCTCAACATATGAAGACATTGTATCATGTGTTAAAAAGATAAGTAAAGAATTATCTGAGTACTATGGCTTTGAAGGGAAGAAAGAGAAGAAAAGTATGGAAGAGAGAAAGAGGGATAAAGGGAAGATGGAAAAGGAGAATTTTCCCATATGTGATAACTATGGGACGAAACACCCTAGAACTTGCCTAAAGGTAATGAGAGTTATTTATAAGTGTGGAGAAAAAGGAAACCATGTACGTGACTCAATGGATAAGGAAAAGGATCCAAATGTACAATGCTTCATCTGCAAGGAGTTGGGAAACTACGCAAACCAATGTCCAAATCATCAGAGTATTCCCCGAAAGATGATATTGGATAATAATCAAGTTATGATACTACCAAAGATGAGGAGGAATGACTAGAGTTATTATGTTTTTATTAATGAATTATGTCATTTTAGTGTCTTATCAATGATGTATTGGTTATAATAATTACGGTGTAGATAAGGATTGTACTGCAGTACTAATTCATTAAGGACATGAGATAGTGTGAAACCAAGAAAAGTGACTCAATAGTAGGATAAATTTTTGGAAAATATATGGTTGATAGAATGATAAACCATCATATGGTTCTGATACTGAATCAGTGATTTTGGAATAATACATGTTTGATTTTGATAAATTATATTGAATATTTTTGACTACCTTGAAACTGATTAATGATTTGTATATTCCATAATTGTTTGATTTTACAACATTTTTGGATAGAAGGAGTATATCTAGTATTCTACAATGAATAAGAGATAATGAATGTAATCAATAAGGTTTTATGGTAATTTAGGACATTTCAGTGTTTTAAAAGAATAAATGATGCAAGAGTTCACATGTTGTTATAGGGAAAAAAGGATTTTCATTGTGTTTAACATCCCAATAAATTTTTTACTGTGACTTTTGATAGAAGTATTTTGGATAAGTATAGTTTGAGATAATTTTTTGATTTCCATATAAAGGACAACCAGGAGGTCGGGTGGCAACCTGTCACGTCCGACAAGGCCATGAGACTTGAACCAGCAAATAGAAGGGCGACAACGGTGTATCACCTACCACTGACCCACATGATTTCTGAGATTGAAAATTTTAGTTTTTTAAACGGTCTGGTAGATGAATTATGAAATATTTTTTTAGAACCCAATATGAATAGGATAAATAGAATATTTATTTAGTTCAATTATCTTTTAGAGTGAAAGATGAGTTTGTTGTAGAAATTAGTTTAAGGATGGAACTCTACTTGTCAAGTATATATTTTTCTTCTATTATTATATGAAGAAATCAATTCGTAAACTTTAGTTAAGGGATATTAAAACTAAAAATGTGTTATCCTAATACCTTATGTTTTGTGGAAGCAATGATATTTTAAATCATTATAGATTGATGGCTTTGAGGCCCTCAATTCTACAATTGTTTGTGATTTATGACCTCAAGAACTCCGTATAAATATTTATTTTTTCTTCCAATTATGTGCCTCTAATTTCCACCAATGTTATCCTAATCATGATCATATTTTGGTGGTTAATTTTTCATTCCCCTTTTCCTATTATTAAGACTAAATTTTATTAACCCTATTTCCGATGTGGGTTTTCCCACAATGGTATTTTCTATTTTAATCATTTTATTTCCGTAGAAGTATTTCCAAATGTGTGGATGCAATTTATTGAAGGAGGGAAGAATGTAACACCCCAATATTTCATAGTACATTTTGTTTCAATGAAATTCAATAACTTTCACTACACACAACAACGGGTTCGGGGGCATCACAAGATTACCAAACTAGCCCTTCAAAAGAGGTTATGAGTAATATTAACTAAATATTGAACTATATATAATACTTATAATTTTATAATCCATATTATGAGTTTCTTAGACATAATGTAAGAACAAATTCATTTTTTTCAAATAAAAAAATTATTTATTTCAAAAAATTTACTTTTACCGTCTTTTAATGACGAACCTTTTTTAAATCCAATATTTGAAACTTTTATATATTCTATTTGACAAATTAAACATCTTATTTGGAATCAGGACATAAGAATTTAGTTTCAATAAAATTTTGGTGCTTTTCTGATAACATTCATATTTGGATGAATAGTGAAAAATAATGTATTTTAAACGAAAAAAACTATTTTAATGAAAATAATTTATAGTGTTAAATTAGAAATTTTAATGGTTTGAAAGTATAAATTGATTATATATTTACCATTTAAACCAATTCTGGTCATTTTGAGTAATTTCCCCTTGAGATCGGATATAAATAACTGTCATTCTTTTGATAGATATTGTTTCTTAGAAATACGCCTTTTGGTATTGACAATGGGAATTCATTTTAAATTAATAAATGAAACTTCTATGTTTTTTATTTGGTAAAATAGAATTCATTCTTGAAATTATAATATCAAAAATAGCTTAGGGTGATTTTTTTTGTATTTTTCTGAGAACTTGCAATTTTTGATGAATTGTGAAAAATACAAAACTTTAATTAAAAACAAACTTTTTAAATCAAAATAATTTATAGTGATAAATTATACTATTGAGTGGTTTTAAGGTATATTTAGAATTTATTTTTACCATTTAACCTAATTTTGGTCATTGGACGTAATCTCACTTTTAAACTAGACATAAACATATGTCAATCTTTTGATAGTTATAATTTCTTAAAAACACGCCTTTTTGTTTTGACAATGAGAATTAGATTTAAAATAATTTCGTTCAGTTCAGTGTTTGTAATGTGGAAAAATGGATTCCTTATTTTGGATCAGGAGGTCCAAATTGTGTAAATATGTAACTTTTATTTTTAGACATTATGAATAATTACTTCGGTAAATATTTTATTTACCATGCATAAAGGGTAAATTCGGTAAATATGGGAAAATAAATAATATTAAAATATTATTAAATTACACTAACACATATCATAACCCTATTGGATGATACATGTCAGACCATGGGCATATTGGGGTCGATTTTGAGACCACATTGAGCCACTTGAGAGTGATAATGACACTTTATATTAATAAATTTTAAGTAAAGGCAAAAATGACATAAGCATATATCTTTTAGAAAAACAATTTTTTACATAGGGTTATATATTTAATATTATAGATTATTAATATTCACTATAAATATAAAAAGATTTCCTATATAATGGTATTTTATATATAATTTATAGATATTGAATATTTTATTTTAATAATGACACAATAATGATACAATATTTTCCTTATTAATGAAAAAATGAAATAATTGTTATTATAAATGTTAAAATAAATATAATTTGAATTTTTTGATGACATAAATTAATTTTATTGGTTAATATGACATGTTAGTATTACTTATATGAATTTATTTTTATTTATAAAGTTGATAATACTTAAAGAAATCAATTATTTAATAGTTTCACAATTGACATAAATGGTTTTTGAAAGAAAATATTATATTATTAATTTATATTCTATTCCTAAAATATACGTTTCTACCAAAGAACTTGTATAAGGATTTGTGTATCATAAATCGGCAACTTTGGGGTCACTTGGATGTATATAGTATGTTTATTAACTATATTATATAAAACTACAAAGAGACATGGTAAATGTCAAACTATTTAATTAAGAGTTAAAGTTAAATGATAAGGTTAATAAATTGACCCAAACCTATCTAAAACCTATTAGTTGAGTTGATTCCGACCCATCCCTCACCCCTTTTATAAAAGGACACTCCCCCTTATCTCAAGTTCATACCTTCAAAGCCTTTTAATTCAGCCAAACCCTGAAAAAATATCCTCTCAACTTACCTCAATTAATCTTAGAGGCCTTACATTAGTCAAAAAGCCAACTTATGAATACCATTTGATCAAATAAAATGAAGAACCTGAAGAAGAGGTAAAAATCTCACCACCTCTTTCAAGTTCCTTTCTTCTTCCACTTAATCTTTCTTTGTTATCTCAATTCTAAACTAATATCTCTAGTATATTTTATATTATATGATGTTATTTTAAATATGGAACAACTAGATTCATTATTATATCCATCTCGTGAATGAATTTCACCATACGTGCGTTCGCACGACTTACCGTCTCCACATCATGGTGTATTAGTTATTAAATACATTAATATTTGAATGAGAATAATAATGAAGTGTAATTCATGTAAATAATAAATATAACATGATAATGATTCTTTAAAAATGATAGATCCAATTAAATACGTTTTTAATATCCAAATAATGATATACTTGCTCGTGCATACGTACGGACAACCGTCTCCACAAATGAGATGAGATTCATTCCCCATCGTATCAATTCAAGACTATTTTTCATTTGATGATTAAAAATATTGTTTAAGTACTTGATATAATTCTGAATATGAATAAGATTCATCCTATGGATAAAATTCATGGCATATGTAAAAAACATATAAAATTGAACGAGAAAGTGAACACCTGAAACGACGATAACACTATGATATTATTAACAAATCAATGTGAAATGATAATATATGATATCATATTAGTGTATATGATTAATTTATAATTTAATAACAATTTTTTCACCATTATAAAGTATGTTAACATACACTCGACCGAGGAAAAGTTCAAGGTAAGGGTTTATTTCACAATCTCTTCATTATCCGAGTTTGTTTATACGTAATTATCTACTGGGACCTCTTTATCATCCACATCCATGTTTCTTAGAAATTTATTTCAAATCATTCTTAGTATTTTATAAACAATGGTTTAAATTCATTTATACTCTTGTTTGAATTTTTATAAGAAGTTTATAAAGGAATCTTTCCGTCGTTTTCCAAACAAGGACCTTTTTAACCTTTTCAAAAAAAATCAGATAAGAATGTCTTTTTTTAACTTATACGGTGGGTGCAGCTATTTTTTGTCATTATAAAGTAGTCTAAACGTCCCTTACAAGCATATAAGAATATTCTCTAAGTAAATGTTTTATTTTATAATTATGTGGATTTTAAATGATTAAAAAAAAGAGATATTTCTCTCAAATAGTTTTTTTCATCTATGTCAACATACTTTGATGGATTTTAAGCTTATTTGAAGTTGATTATTTATGATACATAAATTCCATTTTGTATTAAAGGTTTTTTGATATGTTTGACTGTGAATGTGTTATTTTTATACCATTCATGGTTTATGGATAATGTATTGACATTTTGTATGGTAGTTTTAATACAAATGTTTATGTTATTTTTAAACCTTTTCATATATGGAATGTATTGGACTTAATAAGTGATGGGTGGAGACCTCTATAGCTCCTTGATGCTTCAGTAGGTATCATGAGACAAACTACTATCTTGGTACAGTTACTTGAAAAAATCATATTTGTAGTCTTTAAAAAAGGCCTTGACTATGTGGTTATGATAGTCCGACATTATGCATTACTTCAATATGAAAGCGGTTATTGATATTGCATGTGATTATTCGATTATTAGAATATCCTTGTGAATTAGTAAATGAAATTATTTAATTTTATTTTTCCCTTATTATGCTAAAGTTGATGTTTAAAAGGCCTTTTTTAGTTATACATTTCCTTAAATGTTTATGATTATTTTTTAAAGTTTACACTATTTTATTATCCTTACTAGGCATCAGAGCTCACCCCTTTCTATGTTTTATTTTTCCCAGGATGTGAAGACATATTTTATGAATGACCTGAAGGGATAGTATGAGGGAATATGAGTGTGGTCTATGGATACAAGATGTTGTTGTAGTTTTTCACTTTATGATGTAATCTAAACTTTATTAATGTATCCAGTGAATCCAAAGCTACTAAACTAATTGGTATTTCAAGACATTATCTTTTGTGATAATTCCAATGTTATGTAATAATGAACCGACTCTGGGTAACTAGGGTCAGGGCGTTACAGTAGGTTGGTGGATATTTTTTTGAATCATTTTATTTAGTTTAGGAAATCAAAGTTAATTGTTTTGAAAGGTGATTATAAATTTGTAGTTTTCTATATGATACACATAGATTTTGGGAAGGCCTATTTTATAGTTTATTTTCGAACTAGAATCTATGATTTCCTTGTAAAACATATTTAGCGGTTTCAGAAGGTTTTGGTGGCCTGTTGGTATTTTTATCTCATGACTATGTATTTCACATTTCACGTTTTCATATAGATATTTCCTCATTTATCTTGTTCAATGTGGGGTGATTTGTGTGGTGGTGAGAAACCAATGGTTTCTTGATGTTTGTTTGAGCTTACCTCAAGTCGGTTTTTAGTTGTTTTATTTTTTCAACCTTGTACTTTTAATGATTCAGTTCATTTCGTATTTTTAGTTTTAATTATGTATATGAAAATTGTTTACACCATATTGGTTCATTATGACCTATTTTCATTATTGGTTATATTTTATCTTCAATAAATTTTATTCCACTGACATATCTCTATATTGGGGGAAATTGTTTTGAAAGGGATTCTTGTGATGCATATGTGATTTTTTCTAGAACGTGTGCATTAGGAATTCCCTTGGGCCATGTGATGGGCCTTGTCATGTTATAGGTAAGATAGAGGATCTTGTTATTTTGTGATAATATCATCAGAATTTTACAACTGATTATCCTCATAAAATAACTCCTATAACAAAACAACATTTGTATAGATCATACAATAACAACTACATTTTTTATATAGTAAATTTATTATATCATTAAATAAAATAACTAAATACTTATGTCCATTAACAAATCATAAATTTCCATGTATATAAATTCATTAGACATAACATGTTGTGTGGGATTATCTATAGTTTCAAACTAAACATCGATACCTCAATCATTATTACCTAGTTTTTTCATAACCAAAAGTAAAATTTCATGTGATAAAATAAAAAATAAAACCTAGATCTTAACCAACGTATCTAATATAATTCTATAATGATATGATTCCATCAATATCAAACTAGATTGTTGGGGAAACTAGGAATGTCATCTAAAACCTATATCAAATATGAAATTGGATTATGAATACTACCATGGGTGTAAATGCAAAGCAATATGAATTATAATGAAAAAAACAAAATACATTTATAAATAATAAATAATAAATACCAACTCATCAAGAATAATTAATCCATGATTAACTCATATAATAAAAAATGTATAAAACATGAATTTCATATAGCAAAAAAATTAAAAAAAAACACTGTATTAAACATCCAGTAAATTCAACAACTAAATAATACTAACATAACCTATATATCTTAATAGAATATTAAACAATACAACCAAAACCATATATTATAATCAACCCATGTCATTAATATAACACTGTAAAAATGACCCCCCACAAAAAACCTTTCAAACATCTATGTTACTATAAGAATTTTACAATTACTATGTTTAATAGGCCATCTCTAAAGAGTGAACAACTAATCCAGTTTCAGGAATTTATAATACTCAAATTACTAAAATCTCATTATAAAGTATCCCAAGGATCTAAACTACAACACACATGTGAATTTTAAAAATTTTACATCAATTGTCTTAAAAAATGACATATTCTTTATAGTGGTGCAAGAATCATAATGTAGATTGCATATAATAAATTCAATCCTAATGAAAAAAATATAACTTCAACTTGTCATGGATATGATATTGATCCTTTAGTGTAATTTTTTTTACCAAAGATCCTCAAAAATAACCCTTGTGGATGCATCCACATGTGATCTATAAAGCTATTGAAAGATAAAACATTGACCACTATGTGTTCGCATTGGTAATTAAATCTCTTAAAACATACCTTGATTATCTAATGAAGATATCTAAATTTTTTGAGTGATGTGAGGAATTTAGATAATTATTTTTTATATAGATAATTATATAGTATAATATAACTTGTATCTCTCAATGGTATGTATCAAAACAATCTATGTGACAGTTTCTTAAATGAATTGATATAATCATGATATTTATATATATGTTACTATAATGACCCTTACCTTAATCAAAATTTAATATAAATTTTAATATATAGGGTTGAAATTTAATAAATTATAAAGATATATTTTGTTTAGACTTATATAAAATTAGGAAATATGATACATTACAATGTGGATATTTTCACAAAAGTGTCCATTTTCCCCACAAACCTTATTTTTTATGAAGACGCGACTGATTTATTATAGGTAACTCCCCTAACTAGAACTATGACTTTATAAATATCCCAAATCAGCCTTAAATACTATGAAAATAATTTTAAAACAAGGTATGAGAATAAAAAATATCATTTAGGGTCCTAAAAGAAAATAAATCCATTAGATCATTTGAAAACCGTAAAAATTTATAATAATTTTTTTTATCTAAAAATAAACATTTAAACTTAAATTTATGTTTAATTTTCCGTTAAAACAAATTAATTGATCAATATAATTCAAAAATAATTTAATATGAAATCATATTATAAAAATTATAAACATAAGGGATGATTGGAAAACATGAAAACTCATGAATACAATTCCTTTAAAAATCATTCTATCCTATTTTTTGAAGGTCATGCACATTCCTTAAAAAAATAAACTCATTTTATTACCATTTAAAATAAAAATATTTCTTTAAAAATATTATAAGCACATTATTCAGTTTTATTGGGACATTATCCATATATTAAACCTTAAAATAACCCATATAATGAAATTAATTAATTATATAATTTCCACATCTTCATGGTTTTACGTAACACTGGTAAATTATGTCACATTGCCTAATGTATTTGAAAGATATAATGGGATCACGCATCATCAGATCGATATCGTTCTCACCCATCCTTCATATAAGATTTAAAAGAATAATAAAATGAATAAAACACTTATATAATTCTCTTTAACAAAACAATCATTTGAATTATAATATTATTCTATAAAAACTATCATATTAAATTATATCATAAATATAACAATAAATGATTGTTTCTATCGAATTTTTTTTAAGACCTAAAATTTAAAAAATATAGAAGAAAATATTTCTATTGAAAATAAATATGAAAACTTTTAAATTAGTCTTCGTAGAAAATAATGGTTATTATGGTGTGAAAATAAGTTCATTCGACAATCATTAAAATAAATGTTCATTTAACATAGTAGTAAAGAAAATTAAAAGGCTCATATATAAAGGTTTGATATGATTTCTTTTTAATTCATTGTAAAGAAAGTAAAAAATAGTTTAAATGGAAATTATGGACTTTTTAATCATAAATAAATAAATTCATGAAAACATTTAAATAAACCTTCATGTAAAATTAAACGTGTTGTGAAGAAAACATTAAAATAAATTTTTTAAAAGAAAGTCCCATAGCCCAAGTCATAAATCATTTCATTCATACGTTTATCCTCCTGATTGAAAACCAAGAAACAAATGTTAAAATATATTAATGAATATATAATATTTAAATTTCATTAAAATAATTAATTAATATATATTAATTTAATTTATTAATATAAAAAACATTACGCGCTTAATTTTTTTTAAATGTATTCTTATGCCCAAAATTTAATTTATACAAAAAAAATTATAATAAAGATTCTAATGTAAATAATTATATTTTTTTATACTTAATGTAGTATTATATTATATTAATATCAAATTCACAACATTATGGCCCTTTTACTTGAAATAAATGAATCCTTTTTAAAACTCAATATTTTTCATTATTCATTAGAAAATAAATATTTTTTGAAAAATCCTAAAAATTAACCCTAAGATAAAATTTAAATGACGAATTATAATATTGAATTCATTCACTAAAATAAAATTTATAAATATATAATAAATTAATTATAAATTTTTACATTCAAAATGAAAATAAAATTCTTTTTGAATAATCTAATTTTTTGAAGAATATATTGACATTACTAAAAAATTGAGTAATTATTTTCGATTAATTAATAAATTAATTGTAATTATTTAAAAAATTATATATATTTATTTTAATTTTGTTATTACTATCCATAAATTCCAATTTAATAGCTTGATTATAATGTTTTACTATATCGTGGTTCGTATAGACTAGAGGCGATGTGTAACAAAAGCAATCAAACACTTACAATTTATTTAATTAAAATAAATTTACTCTAAAATATCATGGTTTTAAAATGGTTATATAATCAATCTATCTTATGATTGAAAAATATAATAATAACACTTTAATTGTTCTCTTAATACAATATCTTAACCTCTAAAGGTATATATACCATTACTCTGATACCAACAATAACAACTCTTACCTTAATCATCCCTTAATTTTGGTTTTTATTTCATGAATGGAATTTAAAAAAATTACCATGATCTTTGAGGTTTATAGTTTTATATAATTATTAAATTAATTACATTAAATAGTGGATATTTATAAAATGTGTTCATTTTTCACACAAAAAGTAATTTTTATAAAGATATACTCATTTGGTTCAAGGTGACTCCCATAATTGGAACTCTGGATATATTAATGTTCCTACTCTTCCTCAAGACCATTACAAAAAATTTTAAAATTTTTGACGGGAACAAAATGCTCTATAAGTGTCAAAAAATAAAAGAGATAAGTTAGTTAATTGTTAAACTTGAAAAACATACAAGGTTTCATATTTCATAATTAACATTTGAAATCAAACAACATTTTAATTCTTCATTAAATCCAATTAATTACTAAATATATTTCATAAAATATTTTATAAGATATCATAAGGTAAAAAATCATATTCATAAGTGTTTTATTGAAAACATGAAAACTCATGAACATGTTTTCTTGAAAACTAATCATTCCATTCCTTTTCTACGAAAGTAAAAAACACTCATTAAAACCTAAGCTCAGTTGATTACTTTTTAAAGTAAAAATATTTAATTTAAAAAATTACAATAATATAATTTTGTAACCATTGAAAATTATCCTTAAATTCACCCTTATATGAACCAGTACAAGGGAAACATTGAACTAGATAATTTCAACATCACTTCTGAGTTACCTAAAATCAGTAAACACCATCACATTTCCAAATGCATTGGAGAGATATAACGGGCTCACCCAATATCATATTTATCCGGATCACCTATACACAACAAAAACATTATTAAAACCCATATATATTTATGTTTAACCATATAATTAATCCTAATTTGAATTTAAGACCATAAGTAATACGAGTTTTTTTTCTTATAAAAACGATAAGAAATCTCAATTTCCTTATAAAGACATTTTAAAAATTAAAAAATTTCTGAATTTTGGGTAAATTGTCTTAT
Source organism: Viscum album (assembly GCA_963277665.1). Classification (NCBI taxonomy): domain Eukaryota; kingdom Viridiplantae; phylum Streptophyta; class Magnoliopsida; order Santalales; family Viscaceae; genus Viscum; species Viscum album. The sequence continues at coordinate 537,109,832 of OY728126.1, forward strand.
TTAAAAAAAAACATGTAAACAAATAAAGGAATATTCAAGGAAAATAATATTCATGATGGTAGTAAAATATATTTATTTTATAATTATTAAAACAAATATTTCTTTTACAATATGATAAAGATATTCAAAAAATCGTATATAAACATTGAAAATATTCATTTTTTATACTCTATAAAAATTATTTAATAGTATAAAATTACACTTAATTTTTTTTAAAATAACCTTAACTTCTTAGAAATATATTTTGAAGGAAAACAATAAAAAAATATTTTTAAAATAAATTCACCTACCTCAAGTCTCGAAACATTTCATTCCTATTCTTACCCTCATAATTAATACATTTATATGAGTTTTATACTTGATTAAGAACCATTTCCTTGTTCATTAAATTATCATTTTTCCATTTATATCATTTGTGGCCATATTTTATTTATTCACAAAAATGGTTGAGTTTATATTGGACATTTTGAGGATGTCTGTGTTATAATCCCGAAATGTATTTGGTAGGATGAATATGGTCTAAGGGATCGAGTCTCTATAATAAAAAGAACATTAATAAATATATAATTATTATTTGTATACATTAAATACAATTTTATATCAATTCATGATAAAGATAAAAAAAATATTAATCACATCACTTCATTAAGGTGTTATTCCACACATACATATATGCAACACTATCATTTTCTAACAAATGAAAATGTATGAAATAAAAGAAATATATTATTATTAAATAATATTAATTATGTAATAAATATAATATATATTTATTTTATCCATAATTTCAACCATACATAAGATATGGTTATGAAAAATGAAATGCATCACATTGAGGAGGTGGTATTCCACACATAGACATGAGTGATATTTTTATTTCCAATGTGATAATAATGCAAACGAATATAGATATTGTGTTTTAGATAATAAAATTTTAGAATATTATTCATATTTATTTTCATTTATCATCATGGTTATAGAATATTTTGAGGAGATATAAAATTAAATAAACATGAAAAGGCTTTGTTAAGAGTTAATCCTCTTCTTTACGAAACCACCCTAGGATTACACAAAATGTCGTACAATAAGGTATTTTGTGAGACAAGAACCTCTAAAGGTGAAGCGATTATTTTTTATAAGGGATTTAGATAGGTATTTTCCAATAAAATTTCTCAAAATGTGTGATGAAGAGAGGATAAAAGGTGCCTTTTTAATATGTCTGTGGGTGGCAATCTTGACAATACATGAAATTTTAATATATTATATCTTTCCAAATCATGTTATATAGATCCAAACTTATATAAAATATAATATAAGGAGTATAAGGTCAAAATAAATTAAAAAATAATAATTTAGGAATGTTTATTTTTAGTTTTAGCCTTATCATTTTGTTTACTCCCCTCGTTATCATTGACTAAACTTAACGATTTTAATAAAGTTTTCAATCATTAAGGGTCATGAAATTCAAATTAAAATTTCTAAGTGGGACATATGTGAAAAATTAATGATATGACAGATAATTTACCATAATTTTGAGTTATTATAATATATTTTTGGTTTTATAACTATTCATAAATAATTTTTCAACAATAAATACCATTAAAACTAATTATCATGACTATTCATAAAATTTGCCTTTGAACAAATCAAGAAAACAATGTAATTTCAATATAAACTCATTAAACATAAAATATATAATATAATTATCCAATTCATTTTTTATTGCAAAAAATAATCCAAAACAAAAATCTTTTATGGTTTTAAAATAATTTACGTTCTATTTCTACTACTTTCACATGCGCTCTATTGACATTTAATAAGTGTTAATGATAATTATACCATTAACTAAAAATTAAAAAAATAATATAACAAACATAAATTATTATTATTAAATTTTATAATTTTTATTCATTCTAATACTATTTTAATATAAAACTATTTTATGAAATTATGTGTGAGAGATGGAAATTTCGTAATTACTCTTAACTTAAAATAATATAAATATTCTAGTCAAGGGAATGTGAAAAAAATTAAATATTTAAAAATATAGTGTTTTAAGGATATAATTTATATAATACAATGAGAATTTGATAAAAGACTTTGTGACCTTATCCCAATGTTTTAACCTTATTAAACTCATTTTAACCTTTATTGGGGCGATAAAATTTTACCATCATAACTATTTATTACGACCAAAAATGATATTAACCACATTAATAAATTTTACCCTCTTAAGAAAAAATATTAAATCCATTTTTAAATATTCTTTTTCAATAAGTATAAGAAATTAATTTCTTTAGAAGTTTACAAAACGCAACAAAAAACTATTTTAAGAACAGTAATTATTATATGCATAAAAATCATTTTATGCCAAAATCATATATATTGATAATTCTATGAGAATTAGTATAATTATTTTTATTATAAATGAACTTATGTGAATTCATGAAAAATCCAATACCAAATAAAACATTGATATTATTTTGATTAAAATGTATGAAAGGATTTTTTTTACAAAATCAATATTTTCACTATTACCTAAAAAATAATCCTTCTCGAAAAACCCCAAATTTATTCATAATATTATCTTGATAAGATGATTTAAAAAATTATATTTTATCAAATAAAATTTTTATAATTAGTATAAATTAATAATAATATCTGCGCAAAAAATACAATATAGCCCATTTTTGAAGAAAACATATTCTTGAAGTATAAAATGAAATTATACTCACAACTTACCTAGTATTAGACATTAGATGAATAAAAATTTATTTTATTAATAAATGATAATTAAATTTCTTTCAAATAACTCCTCTGTAGTGATTAATGTAATTTTTATCGATAATAAATGTATTGTGGATATAAACCAATTTTCTTAAATATATGACATTTAATATTAAATTATATATATCATTAAAATTTGATTTCTTATATCCTTGTCCTTAATATGTAAATTTTTCTTAAATATTGAATCCTAATATATATTTCATAATATAGTTACTCATTCTCATTACCATAAAACAAAAAACTAGGTTATAATGGTCAAATTTTAATAATAATAATATTTCAATTGTATATCATTGTTCGTTTTATGCTCGGTATTGTGTGTGGTAACGAAAATATAATATAATTTTATTTATAAACTAAAATCATGAGGTGTTAGAGTTAAAATAATACAATTTTCACATAAGTCCATTTCATTTTATTTTTCAAAATAAATACCCAATGTAACCCCCATTAAATAATAAGATAACTATTATTTAAAGGTGAAAATAGGTAATTATAGTATTACACTCACACGAAATATTTATTTATTAATATGATCAAGAAAACCTAAATAAATAATATCTTCATACTTTATATATAAATTTATTTATGATCTTCTTGATACACTTTTTTTGTGACTCTCTATGTTCTTTTCTCAATGGAAGTAGGTCAAGCACAAAGACCAAGAGTGGTATATAGAAACCCATTATGACCCCCATTGAGAAAAGAACCAGTCAAAGAAAAAACAATAACCATCCTATGAATTATTCACTAGTAAATATATTAATTTTCTCACATGATAACTGATAATGTTGTTTGAATACATATTTCATCATCTATCCTAAATGATCTATTTTTATTTTACACTTCTATGTTTATAAACATCAATGAACATGGATACCTAGAAATTTTATTTTAATCAAAGGGAGCAATATATATTTTTACTGAAGTTATAAGGTAAAAATCAAATCTTGGACAATAAATTAATTCCACATAACTAATGTAAAATACTTCTCATTATGTAAATTAAAAATGGTTTATATTATGCATCTGGGTACATGATTCATTGAACAGATTAATGATGATCAAAATTATAAGAAAAAATATGCATGCTTGAAGACAAGAACAATCAATGATGGAAATGATAAGTGGTGTTCTTATTAATATTTTAATCCATATATCCTCCATTATATGATTTTAAAATTTATGAACATCATTATAATAAGTCTCAATGATTATGACCCACTGACATGTGATATTCAAACAAAAATCATGACCTATTAGTATGATGTATCAAGGCTATAAGGCATATTTTTGAAAATATCAACATGTATTATCTAGGTTCTCATTATATTGGGGAACTCTTAAAACTAATGAATTTGATGAGCTATCAATGAAAATTATGATATGTATGTTTTTAGAAGTAAAATATAATATATTTTAATACAAATATAAATAAAAAACATGTTCCCGCAATCAAAAATATAAAAATCAATTTTTCCTAGGGAAATAACTCCAAAGAACACCGACATTCAATGGAAATAAATAATAATTAATACTAATTTTTAGAGGTCATATTATGTTCATGCTTCTGTTGTGGTGTATATTTTGTTAACAGTTCATCCATGTTTTCCTCTTTGGCTACTCTGCTCACTACAACTTTAGAACCTTGATTAAAATATCTCAAAAATGGAATCCCCATGTACAAATCTATTATCATATTTTATAAGATAGAAATATTTCTTAGTACCATTCTCATAAGATTTTCATAGTTTATACTAGGGTAACTATTTTCATTCATGGGAAAATTCTAATAATTATATGAAATCAGTATCCATATAGACAACATCTTGAGTTTTATTAAAATACTTAACATACATAGTATTATTATATATGGATATTATTGATTCCAGTGAACTTAAATTAATTATTTTATTAGACATAATATTATATTAAATCAAAATTATCTATATGAAATATATTTTTTCATCCCAATGATGACTAAAATTCATTATTCTCTATATTCTAGGAACTTACCCCTTGTACTTTCTCAAGTACTATAGGATAAATATAACTTCTTCACCATACATTTCTCATGTATATATTTAATATTTTACCATCATTATTTATTATAATAAAACATTAAAATTAGTATATATCATAGGATACATGATTTATCCCATTTAATATGTGTATATATTTCCACTCAACATATTAATCTTCTGATTTTTCTTAGAACTCTATCTTAAGGAGATTTATGCCTTGTGATATAAACACTATTTCGTTTTTATATTTCCATAACATATTTTAATTCCATGAGAATATATTTATTATGACTAGTCTAAGTGAGATCATAGATCCATCATAGTATATCTTTTCTGATATAAATTGGATTATTACATTAATTCACCCATTATAAAAACAATTTTCAACTTAACCATAAATAATTGTAAGACTAATATAAATTTTCAATATGTTGTCAGAATATTTTAAATTATAAAACCATGGAGTTCCCACTAACATATATTAATCATATGTAAAAATAATTATACAATGATTTAATAATTTATTTTATTTAAAAATGGAAACATATTTGATTTTCATCCTAGTAAGTAATAAAGAAACTTGAATTCAAATAGATTTAAACATATCTATTATTAATAATGTTTCCACATAATCATCATTGTTGACTAAAATTAATCCTCTTATAACCAATATTTATTTACAGGTAACCTATTTACCACCCATGTCTATCTTTTTCTTTAATCCCATTTGGACTCTATGAAACAAATTTAGATTTCATGATATATTTCCCTTCATATAAAATTTCTTTGATAGCTCACTACCACAAATGCAGGCAAGGGAAGCACTCAGGTTTTATCAACGCTAATAAATAAGCACAAATAAAATGAAGACATTTTATTAGCGCTACAAAACTTATCTGATAAATCTACCTTTTATCAGCGCTTATATTTGCAATGATAAAGGTTTTAAATATAAAATATTATTTATTTATATAAAAATATTTGAATTATATTAAAAAATAATGTTTATATATATATATTAAATAATAACCCATGTTTATTATGTTTATTATGTTTATGTTTTATTTATATTTATTCTGTTTATTAGTTTAGTTATATCTTTATTATATACTTATTGTTATATATATTAATAATATTATATATAAATAATTTTTATTATACATATATACAAATTCTTATTAAATATATATATATATATATACATATTTAAAAAAAATTCGGTTTCCAAGTAAATGTGTCAGTTGATGCATACATTCTTGTCATCAATATATGTTCATTATTTACCCAAACGATGGCCATATATAATATCATACGATATATAATTTGGGTATTAATTAATTTCATATATATATATAGCTTTATCTTCTCATAAATACTTAAAATCACAATAAAAAATATTTAAATAAATAATAACTGTATTTATTATAGTTAAAAATATAAATATTTCGTTATATAAAATTAGTTAATTTTCAAATATATTATATATAAATATATTTATATATAACTAATTAAATATAAATTTGAATAAACAATTCTAAAATTACAAAATATTTTTTTAAATGATAAATATATATTTATGAATACCTTGTGAATATATTTATTTAAAAATATATGTCTTTAATGAATATAGACACAGACACAGACACACACATATATATATATATATTTAAAATATTATGAAATTAAAATTAATAAAAATAGATCAATTTAAATTTATATATATTTAATTATAATTTAAAAAAATCAAATTATATATATTTAATTATATTTTATACAAAAACACCATAAATATGTAAAAATATATTTATATTTATATATTTAATTATAGTTTAATTTATTAGATTATAATAAATATATTAGTTATATATATTTTAAAAATTATAAATGTAATAAATATATTGGTTATAATTTTATTATTATAAATAAATGGTATGTTTTATCAGCGCTGATAAATGAATGTTTTATCAGAACATTCAAATATAGTGATGATAAAACATACTTTTATAATCATTTTTTAGAGTTGATAAAGATGGGACTTTATCAGTGCAAAAAAACATATGTAAATGCATGTTTTATCAGCACACTCAATTTTAGCGCAGATAAAACATACTTTTATCAATGCTTTCATCTATAGCTGATAAAATTGTCTCTAGGTTTTATAAATTAACCATAACGTTCTCCTCCTTCCTTGCAACCTCAAGCTCTCATGGAAGCCGATATCTGCCACTAATTCTGTCACTGTAGTCTCTGTTGCCACCGCTGCTGCCACCACTGCCTCCTATCATCCCTCCCTCCCCTCCCTCATCCTCCTCCCCTTCTGTCGCTGATGTCACTATTGTCTCTACTACCACTGCTTCTACCACCGATTTCACCACCTCCTCTCATTCCAACTACCATCCCTCCTTTCCTCCCTCCTCTCCTCCCTCCTCTTCCTCCTCGTTCGCTGATCCTCCACCTTCACGAACTAAATTTGTATTACGGTATGTATTTTATTTTGATTTGAACCTCATAATGTTTATTTTTTAATGAACGTCATGAATTTGTATTCTTCATTTGGTGAATCATTTATTGCACAACCACATGCCTTCTCAATGATTTTTTATGGTTTGGATATTTCAAATAATCATTTTAATAGAGATTCATCCCTTCAAAGTTATTTTGTGGAGTAACTAACATCATTACTTGAAATATTCTAATATCCTTAATTTATTCCCATAGTATCCCTCAAAAAATAGTGCCTTGATGATAACTTGGAGTGGATAGGATATCATCAGTCTGTATTCTACCTCCTCCATTGTTCTTCTTGATCCCTTATAATTGTGTGTATCATGATACATCATCACATATTATGGATTGAGGTGTGGTTGTGGATTATGAATGAGCAATGGTATGAAGAGGTGATATTGGGAAAGTTGAATAATGGTCAATGCACACAAGATGATTTTAGATTGGATATTTTGCATGTATTTGATCAAGGGATGATAAATAAACTACAAGGGGTGTGACTAGGAAGAGTAGATTACGGGAAATACCCTCAATGGTCTTGGAGAGCAATGAGGTTAACGATGATGTGATTTTTTCCAATTTAAGGTGTAAATTGCTTGAACTGTGGATGAATATAGGAATATGGGTGAAGAACATGACTCCACAATATGCAATTCAAAAGAACACATACTATGCTCTACATTATTCAATATAAAATTAACTTCCACGTGCATGAGATTAAGTTGGTAGGATGAGTATATAACTATTCACATAATGTTTAGTTTGAGTACATTCCATGTATGCCTACATGACATGACTCTAGTAGTAGTACACACAAAAGGTGACATCCAGAGAATAAAAAACGTGTATCCATAAAGAAACATTGTTTAGTCAAGGACTATATGTCTTCAGTGTATAATAGTACACATTAAGTACTCACGTGGGAATCACACTCTATATGTCACCACAAAAATGCCATGTACCCCAAGTTGACATGGATCTCTGTATTTGGGATACATTTCAACTACATATTAGTATCATAATTTCTACACATCAGAGTGAAATCTATGTACATTGAATTCACATTCCATGTGAAGAGGCAGTACATGGCAATACTATTGCTGAGGGGATATACACTATGTACCCATAAAAAACATGCCATGTTCTTTTTGTAAGCTTCATGGGTTTTTCAATCACCTAGTTCATATCCCAGATTTTGGTGCATGAATACATCATGTTCATTTTCTATATATAATTTAGTGGTGAGCTTCTATTAAACATCATAGGTGGGATGTGAGGTGATTCTTTCAATTTGTTCATCTTAGATCCATATGAATGAAGATGGAGATTTTTATGTAGATCAATGCATTCATGGGGTAGGGTTTTCCCATGGTTTTGTGCGGATGCCAGAGTATAGGTCCCCCATATTCTTTATGAATTTTGGCACTCCCCTGCGTACATAGAGCACAAGTACCCCAAATATATCATGAGGTCGGTACTCCCTCAACACTGATGAGGTATTGATCCCCTACACACAGCTAATAGATTTTAGTAGTCCCCCACATATTCATAGACATCGATACTTCATCTTCTAATGAACACTCCCTGATGTGGTGAGGATCCTCTATTAGGGATTGAAACTCCCTGTACCAATATATATACATCACTAAGGTTTTGTTCCCTTTGAATAATTTTTTATATGTTATATGGTTTTTTAATAACTTCTTATTTATGATCATTGGTTTTAGTACTCCCTTGATCAAGATTTTTCATTAGTTAAGGCATGGGTTCCCGTAAAGTTTTTTTAGAAATGTGATGTGATAATGATGGGAAGAAAGGCATGGTACTCCCTTGATTTATGTGCATACCTCAATAAGGAGTGTGTTCCCCTAATATATTTTGGGGGTGTTTTAGAATAATTTTTGAACATATTATTTACATTAAGACTTGTAAATCCTAAGGCACCCCTTAGTTGCCTTATTTACGTGACATACATTTGGGATATCAACTTCAAACTTCCTGGATTTCTAAATACATTGATAATCCCGTATTTCTATTGATATAAAACCATTATGGATTAGGTCCAATAGTACTGACTATTGTTTGCATCAATGAGTGTTATAATGATATATTATGTATCAATATTTCCATGTCTTTCTCCTAATCATTTTCCTACACTGGTGGTTGATATGAGTTGTTTGTTATCATTACTTTATGGTTTTATGGAATTATACTGAGTATGATTATAATCAACCCTCCATAGAATTTAATCCCACATGTGCTGTATCCATGTAGGAAAAAAATTGTTTTTTAAGGTGGTCTTAGTGGACATGGAGGTGGTATTACTTGTTCGGAGCTAAATATTGATGGTACCTAGTAGAGCTTGTTGGTCCATGAAGGTGGTGATTAATATTATAGTTGTAGGGAAATCTAGGTGTCCTTATATTATAGAGGATCTATCCCTTGTTCCATGTTCATTGGGTTAAATGACCTTGAAATATGTGTAGTGCTTATGGTGTTTTCACTATGTGGTGATGTACTCACTATGTGATGTCTTGTGATTACGTTTTATGTATAATTTTTTTATTATATATATATATACATTGATGATGTTTTTTATTATTTTATGAATTGAATACATGGGTTTATTATAGTTTGATATTGGCTATGGTCTCCTATATTATGTGATATTCCTACTCGGTGAATTCCACCTACCCCTGGCCTATTCGAGGTGGGATTGGTGTTGAAAACTCATCTAAATGGTGGCCTTGATGAGGCATGGGTGGGTTAGGTAATTTTAGTGTAATATCGTGGTTATTTATTACTAGGGGTTGAGTTTGGAGTTTTTAATAACGTGAATTTTTGTTTGATAATTTAGTGAAATAAAGCATGATATATAATGATAGATATATTATTTGAAAACATATATCCATGATGATACTACTCTTATATTTGGACCCCTTGATACAAATTAGATAGCGATGGGGGGTTTCTGAGACACAATTGAGATATCTTTCTGAACCACGATATGAATTACTTCTTATCCCCTCCATTATTAGTATAGGCTTTCTTATAGAGCATATGGTATATCCTATTGAGTTGGATAAGACCACCCATATGATAGATATATTTTATGAGAATTACCAATAGAGGAATCTTGGGTTTTTATGGAAATATGGATCCTTATGAAAAAAGTGGTTTGGTTAGAGTATAAGACTTTTTCTTTCATCTATTGTATAATATCACTAACTAACTACCATTTTTTTGTTAAGATCTATACATAACATATTGATCTATTAGTGGATGATGTTTTTCTAAATATCATGATATGACTACATTATCGTGGTTTAATTTTGATACCTTTTTTTGGAAGGAAATTTATCTATAAGGACGATGGAACCTTTATACAGAATCTTGATTATGTCTAAGTATGTATCCGGGCACAGAAAAATGGAAAGGTGTTCACTGGATATGTTTTAATGGGGAAGTTTTCAAGCTTAGTGGTTTGGGTGGAGATATCGGAGGAAGTTATTTCAAGTAATGGTTGTGTTTTCATACAAAAATCATATGATGTTTTACCTAAACTGAGCATAAATAGTTGAGTATTATTAGTGATGATTCACCCTTTATATAGTAGTTGGTTATTGTTTTGATTAAATAAAACTATTGTGGTTCCATGGATGGACCTACAACTAGAATATATCATCAATATTATAGACCCACCTATCGATACGTTTATGTGACACAAAACATCACAATAACTATGTTATTTTGATTTTATTCATCTTGAAGTGTCCAAATCCACATCCACATCCATCCCACGCCATGTGCTATGGAAGGAGGCATGAGTAACTATAGATAGAAAACTATTAGATGAAAACACAAATAAAGTGTGGGAAATATGTGTAAGTATGACATAATAAAAATGCTTTTTCATTAAAACTCTATTACTTAACGATGATTACTTATATTCCTATTTTTTATATCTAAAATACACATAAGAATCAACAACACCCACACTAGTTGCATACATACATTCATTGTCCTTGAACTATCCATAAAATTATTTTCCCCTTAAAGGTGTAAATTTTGGGGGGACTCCCTGAACATATTATGAGAAAAAAACAAGAAGAGGATCAAACTACAAAAATGAAAAAAACGATAGAAACATTATATATCATTCAAAAAGAATTAAAATACTAGAGAGAGCTGATAGAAAGTTTGACAGGGAGAGGCAAATAGAAGAAACAACTCAAGAACAACATGCTTGTGTAGATCTCATGCCACCCCCACAAGTTTTGAGGTGAGACATTCCCCTAAAAAAATTCTTAATGTTGGTAGTCAATTTTCTAATAATTGTTTCTAGGAAATGTGAATCTGATAGACACTAAAAACCTCTTTAATTGATATTATACAAGGTGAAAATTATTGTCATATATATCTATCAACACCCACCCCTTTCCTTGTAACAATGGCTATAGAGTTCAATATCCAGACTGATATGCTACACAACATACCACATTCACTAGATCATGATAAAGTGTCAATTATTATATCCCTAGAGCAGAGTGTTGAGCTACCTGTTCAAATTGATGATGAAGATATTCATATAGTTGAATAAGCTCTAGAAATATTCATCGCATGACCGTCACATTTTGTAAAAACACATATTTACGATGCGGTATTCATTTCCAATTTAATTTTTAGGATAAACATTAAAAATTTAATGAAAAAAGTCTAAACCAAAGCCATTATTGCAGATAGATGAAGGGAAGGGGTGAAATGAAAGACTAGTTCAATACCACCTCAATGATCAACCAACCGTTCAAAATGATCTACCCAAAGCACCTCCCCTGTTCTATATCCACATTTATTATCATTTAATAATCATGTGGATATGAAGTTGGAAGATGTTGGTAATCACATAATTGAATTTGAAGAAAAAATGTATGGAGGACAAGATCATGACTTCATTGGCGTTGAGAGTAAAATTTAAATCCATCACTATGATATGTTAGGTGGCTCAGTTGTAAATGGTTACATGAGGTATGTTTTCATAATTTGATTTTCCAAAAGAGGATATATTATTATAATTATGACTTAATACATTTCATATTTTTCATCGATGTATATATGAAAAACAATTGAAGGGACTCCCCATGAAAAAAAATTGTACTCTTCATTACTCATGTCACCTATATAGAAAAAAGAGATAACTTCCAAGAAATAAAGTGAAATAGTGGAAAGACTGCTCAAGTCGTTTACCATCAAAATTACAGATGACAGACTAAAGACCTCTAATTTTCAATGGATATTTCAATCCCATAATCATGTAGCCATGGATAAACTCCCTTGAAAATCACTTATCTAACCTTAAATTATATAAAAAAGTGATATTCAATCTATATATTTATCATATGTAGGGAGAATCTAGTCAATGGTGGAGATTTATAGAAAATTTGAAGCCTATGGAAGATATCAATGCAATGGAGTAGAAGGAATTCCAGAAAATGTTTTTAAAAAATATTTTTCTGGCACACTCTGACATAAAATACGGATGTGTGTCCATAGTCTCAAATAAACGTTGATCTAATTATTTGGGAATTTAAAGAAAATATAACAAGACTTGCATGATATGACTGTGGATTTATCATTGATCCAAAATGTAATATTGACTTATTCTTTGGTGGGATGAACCTGAATCTATGGAAAGAATTATGTATTCAAGACATTGATACCTAGGATGAAATTTTATAATGTTCCCTCAAAATAAAAATGGATAAGGGAGAATCTCAAGTCTCTCATAGGACTGGAGACAATATATGGGGGATATGATTTAATTCTAGTAATGAGATAGATAAATATCATGGCATTAAGAAATTCCAACATTCCAATTATAAATAGTTTGGAAAGATGAATCTTGTAAATTGCCTAAAGGGGAAATGGAAATGATTTATGCTTGGGAAGAAAGTTCACATAGATTGCGATTTTTGGCAGAAGAAACCCCCCAATGTAATGAAAGAAAGGAATTCTCCAATAAACCCTCAGCCTTGTATCCATTGTTTCAACATCATTGAATAGTTAGAATATGAAAATATTTTCACTAATCAAATTATTGTTGATTAAAAATAATGATAACAACCACCATGTTTAAGATAGAAAGAGAACATTAGTGCAATCACAACTACTAAGGTGGATTATAAAAATTAAGTGGTGATAGGTACGATTGTTATTCATTTAAGGGAATTGAACGTATTGTTTGATTCTAGTTCCACATGGTTTTTTCACATCATTATTGTTTATTAGAACAATTCAATGACCATCTCAATATATAGAAGTCATGTTATCGGTTAAAAGTGAAAATGGGGGAATTGATTCTTACCAACTATATAAATTTTCCCTTTTCCATATTTGTGGGTTGAACTTCCCAACACACCTTTTAATAATCCCATTATCGTAATTTCATCTTATTATTGTCATAAATTGGCTTTCCTTATATAGAGAAAACATAAATTGACAAGATAATGAAATCAATCTCTGTATCTCAATTCAGCCTCCAATTCAATATAGGTGAAAGGAGGGAGATGAATCTTATCTGGTACAAACATATCAATAATAGATATTATTTCCATTCATGTATATATGTATAGATAAAATTATTTACATGAATGGAAATAAAATCCTTTATGACCTTCCCATTGGTAGGTAATTCACTTATGTGTCTCCAAAATAATTTTCTATTATTCCTTCATGTTTTGATGTTGAGTTCAAAATTGAGAATATGCCCAAATATTTTCTAATATACAATACCTCATATATAATTGATTTTGTTGAAATATAATAGATGAATAAAAAATCATATGTGAAAGTGTATAAATGGTTTATACACCCATGTGCTTCACCATGGGGTTCACCAGTACTCTTTATCAAGAAGAAGGATACATCAATGCGCCTATTTATGAATTATTGTAAACTAAAAAAGATCATTATAAATAAAATGTATCATTTCTCATGAATTGATGATCACTTCAACCAGCTACGTGGATCCCAATACTAATCTAAGTTAGATCTTTGTTTGGTATATTTTCATGTAAAATTGAACATGGGTGATATCCTAAACACTTCTTTTCATTAAAGGTATAGTCACTATGAGTTCCTTCTGATTCCATATAGTGGGATGACAAGAGAAGGGATATTGAAAAATTCATATCATGATGTTTTATATGCCAACAAGTAACGAATGAATGCAAAAATTCTAAGAGTATAATGAAACCATTTCTAATAAAAGTATATAGATTGAAAAAAATAACCATGGATTTCATCGTAGGAATCAGCAAGAAACCTAATGAAAATAATTCCATATGGATGGTATTTTTCATCTAACCGAGTTAATTCATTTCATTGTTATCAAATAATATTTATTTCATTACATTCTCAACATTATTTACATAGGGGAAGTTGTGAGAATTTATGTAGTTCCACTCTCTATATTATATAATCACGATCTTAGGTTTACCATTTTGTTATAGAAAAGCCTTCATCAAGTATTGGATATAGAGTAGATGTTCAGAACTTATTATCACCCTCATATAGATGGTTATTCTAAAGGAACAATTCAAACTGTAGAGGATATTATAAGATCATTTTCAATTGATTTCCAAGGATATTATGATCAACTCCTTCTACTAGTGGAGTTCTCATATAAAAATACTTTTCATTATAGCATTCAAATGGAACCTTATGAGGATTTATAGGGAAATTAGTATTGGACTCTAACATGTTGGGATGAATTTGTAGAGTATAACATAATGAGACTTTATCTTATATTAGAGATGACAAATAATATTCCAACTATTCAAAATCACATGAAATCTATACAAAGTCAATAGATAAGCTATGTAGAAAATAAGTAATGTGAAATAAATTTTGAGGTTAGAGATAAAGTGTTACTTCATATATCTCCATTGTATAAATTATTGACTTTTTTCAATTAGAGAAATATTATTCCAAGATGCATCATCACCTTGGAGATCCTTGATGGAATTGGAGTTGTGGCGTATCTAATATCACTCCCACCTTACCTACCTCAAGAACATGATGTGTTCCGTGTATCCGTATTGAGGAAGTACATATGATATCTATCACATGTTCTGAGTCTAGAGTCTATTCTACTGGAGAATTATATTTTATATAATTAGTATGTTGTGAATATCATAGATCATAGAGGAAGATTTCTACAAAACAAGACCACTTAGCTGGTAAAAGTGTTGTTGAGTGAAGAACCTTTATGATGTTTTTAATGGTTTTCTTATTTGTTTAAAAATAATCATTTGTAAAATAATATTTTTGAAAAATAGGTTAATGTCTCATAATTTTCAAAAACAATCTTAAGGGGGGAGAAAATATTTTTTCTATAAATTTGTTTTTTGGACATATACAATCAAACTACGTAACACCGGATGTAGAGGATCAGACTGAGAAGCATTGGTGGCAGAGTATTGGACATAGTGTCACTGATCATAGGAGTCATCAAAAAGTTAATGTTATTCATCGAACACTTCATTAGTCTCAGATCCATTGGAATTAATATTATTTTATATCAGATATAATAGTTTTTAGAAATAATTTTCAGGGTTAGACATTTAAAATGTTGATAAATAGGTTGAATGAAGATAATGATGTCAAGAGTTAGAATGTTTTTAAACATTCTAAAATCAAGTCATATGATGCTTTTCCAATGATAATGTTATCATAAATCATGAAAACACTCATTATAGAATCTAGTTAATGAATGGGGGAATTATAAAGATGGTATTGGTTGCTGGAATCAAGGTAATGTTTTCATTGGAGCCAGATGTACGAGACATAGATGTTTATTGAAATGTGAAGGAGTTAGAGCTAATGAGTTTTGAACAAATTAAATGTTTCATAGTAGATTATCCATTGTAATGATAATTCAATAATAATTATAATTCCATAAAAATGATAATTTCATCATTATGAGGATTCCATCAGACTAACTTTGATGAAGAAATCCAATTGTACTCTCTCTGAGAAGGAATGATAATCAGACTAACATAGAGTTGTAAAGTTAATCAGATAATCTATTAAACGAAATGTCAATTAGAAAAAATCTAAGGAGTAAATTCAATCCCATTGACTCTAAGAAAGAAATTCAATCATACTGAATATTATAATGAATGTAAATTGAACTTACTATTATGGGGAGAGTTCCATCACAATGATATGGGGAAGTTCCATCATAATTTTTTGAAAAAAGTTTTATCATAATGAACTGAGGAAGTTCCATCAAATGAGCCGACGATGTTCTGTAATACTATAGAAGAGTTAGGAATTTTGAGAAGGATAATTTCTAAGATTACTCTAGATGATTCAAGAAGTTTCCAGAATAGTTTAAGTGGTTAAACATGAAGTTCAAATATTAGTAAATTTTGATGGTTTTTTAATATGAGTATA
This sequence comes from Viscum album, assembly GCA_963277665.1. Lineage (NCBI taxonomy): Eukaryota > Viridiplantae > Streptophyta > Magnoliopsida > Santalales > Viscaceae > Viscum > Viscum album. The sequence goes on from OY728126.1 coordinate 537,126,607, forward strand.
CATGAAAAGTTTTTCAATTTCCCACATTTTCTATTTTGGGATGACTACAAATAGATACAATGTTCTTTTTGTAATTTTCATCTATTTTTAGATTTAAAAAATGCATAGTGATGCAATGTTTGAGTTAGAGGTTGAGTCAGAGTTCTTTGTGGACAAAGATCTCATTTTAAGATCTGATAGATAAAAGTTTTGTTAATAGATTGAGGATGTTCAGACTGAGGATGATCAGTTTAAGCAATTAAACATAGTTTGAGAAGTGGATTTTGATATAATGGATTATCCTAATGATTCCATTATAATGATACAGTAAAACTGAGGCAATTAGACCCATTTTCATCTTACTTAGGTTCATGACTGAGTTGTTTAGAGAAAATGTTATTGTTATATTTTATTTTATGGCTCAAATTTTTTGAAATAAAACATTATAAATAGATGACAGTTAGTACAATAATTTTTATCATGAGATAGAATGACTATAAATAGAGTTGGTATAAGTTATATGCACCTCCTCAAAATAGTTAATTTTCATAGACCGATGAGAATGTATATGTAAAAGATGTCGGTTCTCAAATTGAGGTTGAACTGTATATATATTGTGGGCTTTAATTTCTTTACTAATTTCTGATGCATGATTATTTAATAAAATTCGATAATGTTATAATACTTTATAGGTCTTAGGAGTTATGTTTTACAATTATGAAAACATATAAAATGTGAAAAAATTATTCAACCCCCCTCCCCACATAATTTATTATTAGATCATTTAGAAATTCAATTGGTATCAGAGGGAAGGTTCTCTTATTGAATCCTTTTGAAGGATAACATCAACCCAATCAAAATTATAGTAATTATAAAATTTAATGGAAATATTTAATATTGATATAAAAATAGGATGATTTCTAACCTTTTATATCTTGAACCAGATGTTATCGATGCTACTACAATTGCATTTACACCTATTGAGAGGGATGCTCCGATGACTTTTACTGATAAGAGAGATGTCTATATTGATGGAAAATCTCAGAATTATATCCTTATTTCTCTATCTAAAAATTTTCATATGAATTTAAGGGTTTTCAAAACTTCAAAGAGTATGTGGGATAGACTACAAAGTATTTTTAAAAGGAATACTAAAGTGAAGTATGAAAATATAAAAATGTAGCATAGTAATTTTTAAAACCGAAGAATAAGAGATGAATAAAATTTTTATGAATAATTCACCATGGTAAATGCGATTGGTTATATTATCAAATATTATGGATAAGTTATAGGAGATTCAAAAATAGTGAATAAATTTATGAGAAACTTTTTGTACAGGTCTAATTCTAAAATTTCTTATTTAGAAGATAAGGATGAATTTTATCTTGATGAATTTTATAAATTTCTTGTTTCTTATGAAATGAGGAAATCCCAAATATTCAAAGACAATATGAATTATGAAATTTATTTTTTAGTTATAATAAAAATTAAAATATAATATGTTGAAGATGTCGATACTTATGACTCGGAAGATAAATAAGATGATATGTTGAATGACAAAAGTAAGTATTTTATATGAAATAACTATATAATATAAAGTGTAAAGTATTGAGGTAAACATAATCTAAAAAATTCATATTTTTGTGCAATTGGTAAATTTTCTTTGAATTTTATGAAGAATAATGTTGAATAATATTGATACAATTCTGATGAAAAATCTCATTGGAGGAAGTGGAATAAAATCTCTAAAGAAAAAAAATTCATAAAAAATATATACTAAGAAGTCCACCAGACAAAAAATAAGTACGCTTTTTAAGAATGATAAATTGTATTAAAATAAAAAAAAAATTATTTAGAGGATAAATTTTATAAAAGTTTAGAACATTCATTGAAAAAAAATGAGAAAACAAAATATTCCTCAAATAGTGAAGAAAAAGGAAGAAAATAAACTTACAGAGAATATAAACTCAAAACAGAACATGTTTCAATAATTGAGAATAATTTATCTCCTAATAAATAAATAAGAATGATAAAGAAATATAGTGGAAAATTTTGTTGCTACTAAGAAGGATTTTTTCAAGCAAGAAGAAGAACACATCTAAGAAATATTAAGTTACAAAATGAGAAAAGATGAACAGGGAAATATGGTTCAAGATCTCAATAAGTAGTTGGACACTAAGGAAGAGGATGTTAAAAAGAATCAATCAAAACATCATGAGGCCAATAATACCATAGGAATGATGAATTCAGACATTAACAAATATTTAGAAATAAAAAATTTATAATTCTAATGTTGCTGAGAGAGATCAAATCAATAATCAGTGGAAATCCCCACCCATAAAAATTAATTTTTCCTATGATTTTTATAACATTTGATGTACTAGAATATGTGTTGGTAAATAATGGGTGGAAAAAGGATGTGAAAAACCTATTTTACATAAAATTATGAAATCTCACTTAGGAGGAATAATGGTCCACATCCAAATAATTTTAGAGTAGGAAGAAGTTATCAAACTCAATGAATTTTCTATAGAGAAATATCTTAATTTAATAGAAAATCAATATTTTTTTTGTTACTGCTATCTAATCTTAGGGAATAGGTCATATAATTTTTCTCATAACTTATCTCTACAAGGAAGAAGGTTTGTGAAAATTATAAAAAATAGTGAAACTAGAATGAGTAACTTTCCTAACTTATAGAAAGTTGAAAAGGTGAATTCTAAATATGTTAAAAACTCTATAATGAAGAATCAGATTGAATGTGTAGAAAATTTTTGTGGAATATGTAATTAATTAGGTCATATTATTGAAGAATGTATGAATACTCTTAAATAGAATGTTTTTTATATATGTAAAGAAAATGAAGCAGGAAAGAAGTTGAAGAAAATTTTTTTTGTTGAGTCTTCCTTGAATGAAAGAAAAACGAAAAAACCATGGATTCTTAATTTGGGTTTTTTCTTCACACATGATAGGTTATATAAAACACTCTCAAAATGATTAAGATCATGAAGGAGGTGTTGTTACCTTTTGAAATGGTAGTTTTCTAAAAATCAAAGAAATAATATCAACTGATATTGATGTAACAAAGTTTAAATCTAAGGGATTATTTTTTATTGATGGGCTATAATATAACATATTTAGTGTAATCCAACATTATGATTATATAAAATAAGTGATCTTAAAAAAAATATTATTGTGTTATTAAGATTGGTTGATCGAAACGTTATTACGAAAGGAGAAATTATATATGGGAATCTCCCCCAAATTGAAGAATTTAACAACTCCTATTACTTAAGTGATGAATATGAAAATAAGTTGTGGAACTGAATAATTGGACTCCATTGGATGAAATATATAAAAAAAATATTTTTAATGTTGTTTAAAACATCCCATAATTTAAAATAAGTGAATTAGATGTTTTTTTATCTTTTTTGAATGGTAAAATGACTAAAAAAGATATAATAAAGTTATGATTTGGTCTAGCATGCCTCGTGAACATATTCATTCTGATTTATGTGGGACGATGAGACATAAATCGAAAAATAGGATTTGTTTGTTATAACTTTTATTTATTATTTAACGTAAATTACAAGCATTGTGTTTTTTGAAACACATTTATAGGTTGTATAAATTTTCTTAGTCTTCAGAAAAAAGTTTCTAAAGAATCGGGTGTTTATAAAAACAAAATAAGAATAGACAATCGAACATATTTTACTTGCAATAATTTTAACACTTTTTTGAAATTTAATGGAATCAAACATCAGAATAGTGCTCCATATCCCCAATAAAAAATGGAGTTGTAGAAAATAAATATAGAAGTTTAGAGGAAGTTGGACGGATCATGCTAGAAGAATAAAAATTTTCAATGTTCTATTGGAGAAAAGATATTTGTACTACTGTACATTTTTAGAATAGACATTTTTAAGGATAGAGGCCAACATTAATTATTATAAAATGTGTTGTAACAAAAGAACCTTAAATTATATAATTCAATGTTTTTAAAAGTCCATGTTTACTTAAAATAAAATATTCGAATTGGGGAATGTTTGATAAGAATTTTTAGGAAGGAAATTTTATCTTTTATTCATCTAATAGAAGAAGTTAAAATTATTGGAATAGATGTTTAAAAAATATTGTGGACTCATATGATGTGAATGTTATTAAAAATGAAAACTTATTAACAAAATATTCTAGGAATGTGGAGGAAGAAAAACTAAAAGATTCCAATGAAAATGAAATTGAGATAATTAATGTGAATAAAGATTTATATGAATTGTATAATGAATAAAGTGAAGTAGGAAGAGGAACTATGAAATTTCCTACTATACAAAAATATGTTGAGACCAAAAATATTCTTGGGAATCATAATGCTCTGGTCCAGACTAGAAGAAATCTATTATTATAAAATCACACTACACTCATTTCAAAAGTTGAATCAGAATCAGTTTCAAAAGATATTAAACACAAATAATGGGAGAATTATATGAATTAAGAGTTAGATAATATTGAAAAAAATAAAACATGGGAAATTTTTCCAAGTCTGAAAGGAAAAAATTGTGTTTGAACAAAATAGGTTTAGAGAAAAAATTTGAATGAACATGGATATGTTTGAAGAAAAAAATATAGGCTTATTTTTAAAGTTTGTTCATAGGGGGAATGGGTAGATTTCAATGAAATATTTTCCCCCATTACAATGATATAATCTATTATAATGTCTTTAGTAGAATTTTCTCACAAGAATTACAAATTATAACTAATGGATATAAATTCATAATATCTCAATATAAAAACTGAATAATAATTTTACATTGAATAGACATGTGGGTTTTTACCTGATTAGGATAAAAAATATTATATATTGAAGAAATATTTTTATAGGTTGAATTGAGTTCCACATGAATTGTATTCTATGATTTAAATTTTTTTGATAATGTAGAATTTCTCTAAACTAAAAGTTAATATCAACTTATATGTAAAATATTTTTCAATGAAACTCTAATTGTAATTGTTTATGTGGATGATATAATTTTTTAGGGGGATTGAAAAGATGTTTGTTAAAAACAATTTTGGAAGAAATAAAAAGAAACATCTATATCTCTATTTTTTGGAGAATTAAAAATATTTCGTGTTTTTCAATTTAAAGAAGAATTAAAAAAATTATTATCTTAATAAAAATATCTTAGGGAAGTGTAAAAACATTTTGGCATGGATGAATCCAAAGAAGTTTCTACTATTATGTTTATGGGGATGAAGTTGTGAAATGATGAGTCTCGTAAAATTGTGATTCAGGAAGACTTTTGATAGCTGACAGGAAACCTACTTTGCTTTACATCCTTAAGGCATGATATTTTTTATGATTTGAATCTCTGTACTAGGTATCAAATTTATCTAAACGAAAGACAAATGTTTGCAGTAAATAGAATTCAGAGATATGTCGTATGAACAATATCACATTAGTTATTATAGAAAAAAAAATTTGGATGATGATTTCGGGTTTTACTAATACTGATTGGTTGTGAGATTTTAAGGATAGATAATCAACATAATGATGCAAATATTGCATGGATAATGTTATATAAGTTGGAATTCTAAGAAAAATAAATTTTGTAACCCTGATCATAGTCGAATTAGAATATGTTGTGGATACTCATGACTATAAAAAGATGTTGTGGATTAAATTTCACTTTGAAGATTTGAAAATAAAATTTTCTAAACCATTGAAGATACTTTTTGATAATCAGTGTTTAATTGATCTTTCTAAAAAACTTGCCTATCATTAGTGATCAAAACACATTTATATGAAGTTAACTTTATAAAATGGAAATTTTATATTGGATATTTCTTTTCTGGAATATATCTCAATGAATTATCAAATTTCTCAAATCTTCACAAATGAAATTCACAATGAATGGTTTGTTGAGTTGAGGTTGTAACAATATGTTTATCCTCCTCCAATGACTTAATAATTCTTAAAATGAAGTCCCCCACCATTTTTTTATTATGTTGGAAAAGGTAGAAAGAAAGTAACACCTTTTTACTTTATAATAAGTTTTTTATTATCTTAAATTTATGAATATAAATATATGGTTATTAGAGAATAGAGGAGATAAAAATCATGGGGGAGAGAGAGAAAATGTGGGAATATATAAAAGTGAGTTCTAGTTTATCTTTATATGGAAAATGATTTTATTGTCACTGAGGGATTTAATCGCATTAAGAAAATTAATTTATCAAGTTTTGTGCTGTCATGACACTCTTTTTTAGGAAAGATTATGTTTTGATAAAAGGTGAAAACTTTTATTTGTTTTAAAAAAATTAAAAAATGTATGAGTGTTTAAAAAATGGTGATTTGTAAAAGTTTTTAACATAATTTTTCAAACAAATTTAAAGGGGAAGACTGTAGAACCTTTATGATGTTTTGTTTTTAACGAAAATTCTTTATTTGTTGACAACAAATCTTTTTTAATAGAATATTTTAAAAAATGTGTGAAAGTTACTAAATTATTGAACCCAAACATAAATTTGTAGAATATTTTTTCTTTTTAGAAATCTATTTTATAGACATACAGGATTAGACTAAGTAGTACTAGATGCAGAGGATCATGCTGAGTTGCACCAGGTATAATATATGCGACTGAGCAACACCAGTCATAGAATTCACTAAAATGCTAATTTTATTTATCATAAACATCATTTGACTCATATATATCATCATGAACTTAATGATATATCAGATGTAATGTTCTTTAGAAAGATTTTTTTTTCGTTTGAATGTTATAATTTTGATGAAAAGTTTGAACAAAGATAGTGATGTTAGGAGTTATAATGTTTTTAAAAATTCTAAACATAATTTAGATTATGCTTTAGCCATCTTAGAGTTATCATAAATCATTAAAACCTTCATGAAAAAATATTTTGAAAAAATGTAGGAATCATAAAGATAGTATCAGTTCTAATAATAAAGACAATGTTACCACCAGATCCAAAAGTACTAGGCATAGATGTTTTTAGAAATCTAAATGAGTTATAGTTGATGAGGTTTGAAGAATTTTAAAGGTGTAAAGTGAATTTTACATCATAATGATAAATAAATAATAATAATAATTCCATAATGTTGAGAATTTTATAATTATAAGGATTCCATCAGACTAAATCATATGAGGTAATTCAATCAGACAAACTCTAAGATGAACATTTAATCAGACTGACTATGAGGAGGAAAGATAATCATAATGAATCTAAGAAGGAAATTTAATCTCACTAAATCTAACAAAGAAAGTTAATCATATTGAATCAATGGAGTAATGTCAATCAAACTATCTCTAATAAGGATAGTAATTTGTATTTACTTTGATAAGGAAATTCAATCGAACTAGCTATGATGAGGAATGTTCCTTCATAATGAGAGGAGGAGGTTCCATCATAATGAGTTGAGTAAGTCCAATTATACAAAATAAATGTTAAAAAGTTAAAAAAGAATGATTACTAAGAAACCCTGATATAATTCAAAAAGTTTTTAGAAGAGTTGAGGTGGTCCAAAATGATGTTCAAATATGTGTTAATTTTAGAGGTTTTTGAATTTGAGTAAGTGGTAAAAGATTTTTAGTTTTCTGTCTTTTCTGTTATGGGATTCTTGTAAATGTTTTCACAATATATTGATAATTTGAATCCTTTTAAGTGAGAAAATGTTGTAGTGCTACAATGTTTTATTTTTAATATTAGTTATAGTTCTTTAAATATAGAATTATCATAAGAAGATAAGATAGATGAATTTTTTCTTACCATGCTGAGGTAAATCATAATGAAAAAATTTAAACTGATCTATTGAGTAGATTTTTAGAAGTGGAGTTTGATAAAAGGGTTCATAATAATGATTCTTCCATAATGTTACAATTGGAATGAGGTAATCAGACCCAAGGTCATTGGGTGGAGGTTCTAGAATGTATTTTTTGGCGAAAAGTTTTCTTATCTTTTCTTTTGTGGATAAAATTATTTTCCGGAAAACTATTTAAAATGATGGGGAGTAGTATAGTCATTTATATTGAGAGATATATTATGGATAATGTGAGTTGGAAAACTTTTATTCACTTCTACAAATTATTAAATTTTCATATACCCACATGATTGGTTATGGAAATGATTTGGATTCTTACGCTAAGGTCAGACCTTGTAAATATCATGTGATTTACTTACATTCATACTTTTTCATGAAAGTGTAATAACTAAAATATGATATTGTTATAAACTCTAACATGTTATAGGGTTTATTTTTAAAAAGTATTAAAACTTATAAAAAGTGAAAAACTAATTCAACCACCCTACCCCCTTTCCATTTGTTATTCGATATGTTGTAACTTTATGGAGGAACCAGAGTTTTGAGGAGGAAACATAGGAAGTAGAACTGGTAATTCAACATAATTACCCCCATATATTTTAGTGTATGAAATAAAACATTGATGTTAAAATTTATTATGGGGGAGAAAATAATAACTCAATCTTTTATAAATGAAATTTTATTTTCAAATAAGTAAATTTCATATTGAGAAATGAAATTATAGAAATCACATGCTCTAATTTTTTTTGGACCATTATAAGTTTAATCAATCCAGATTTAAAATACCATTAAGAATAATTGTCATTTATTGTATATCTATTATAATATGGTAGTATGATTAATATTAATATAGGGTTATGAAGAATAAAGTTGACATGGAAAAAAGAAGTGATGGCCCCGACCAGAAGGATCTTACCATATAAATCCCATTTATTAAATCTTTTGAGGGAGATAACATCACTAGGACTTCCCATTGATCAATCCCAATTTATAATCCAAATATTAAATCATGATTAAAAACATTTATGGGAGAATTTCAAGATCATTGATATCATGTCCCATACCATGTATGTCGTACCACTGCAAGAATGTCTAACCATCATACCCCTTACCCTCAAGGAATTTGATGACCTAATAAAGGAATATATCTATATATCTTAAACCTAATAGTATGAATTTATATTTGTTTTCATTTTTTTAAAGAAATATTATATTTATCCCTTGTAATAATACTTTATAAATTAATACATAATGAGTTTGATAAAAAATTAGATTTCAATACAATAGAAAATAATATTTTTTGAAAATATACATTTTCAATCAAGAATCAATTCTTAATGAAGTCGAGAATTTTTTAAATGAATTTAATTTAATAAATATTATTATTAAATTATTTTTTTTGAAATATAAATTATAATATAATTATATGAACTCAAATTTAATTTTTATAAATATTTAAAAACCGTTCTTGTCAAAAAATCTGAATTTTTTAATAAATGGGTAATTTTGATTTAAAATTAAAAGTTATCATTTTTAAAGAACTTTTTTGATAAAATGAATATTTTTTTTAAATCAACCAATGGAAATTATCAAATAGTGATTTTTTTCATATTTTTCTAAAATAGTCAAATAGTTTTGTAAAATTAAATGCAGTATAAATATGTGGTTTGTTTTATGACATCATAATAACCAAAAAAATTAATATATGTTGTAAATGTATCCACGACCCAAATATTTTATTCCCTTTAATTTGTTTTTATTTTATTTGATTAATTTTATAAATCCTTAATGAAACCTCTAAATTAATTATTCTATTTTAATGTTTTAATATAAATTCTTTATGAATATGACTCACTTCCACTTCAAAAATGGTATTATTTTAATTATATTTGTTATTATCCTTATAAAATGAAGAAAATAAACCCAATTTGGCATAAAACATGGGTAAAACATGATAATGTTTTTGGTTTTGATTACTTTATCATGTAGATTCCAAAACCTCTTGTCTGAAATTAACAAATAAATTATTCTCTATTTTTCATTATAAACCCAACCAACCTCCTATTAATCATCACTAAAAACCATTTTATAATGTCATTAATATACCATTACCACTCTATATTTCTCACAATGTGACCCCAAGCACTTAAATAGATCCTCACATGATTTTAGAAGTGCCCTCTCAAAATATTTAATATTATTTTAGTCGTATTTATCTGGAAACCTTATTTGTATTTTTCATTTTGATTTAAATTTTATCATGTTTGAATACCATTTTATGTATTCCTATTAATGTAATTATTATGTATATGTGATTATATTCCCTTTTCACTCTCATTAAACATTTATACGAACCTTTGAAAAGCCCCATTATGTTTCTGAAATTATCATATGATCTTTGAATGCCAAACATTTTTATTGTGAATACCCATCCTTATTTGAAGTCAATATTATTCAAATAGATGTATATGTCCTTAATTTATTGGGTATATCAATGTATGTGACCCATACTCTTTCAACATGGGATCAAAATTTATGAAATTTATCATTATGTTTTAGGATCCATATGGCACACTTATACATGTAATTGATTTAAAAATGATGGTTGTGCATAGATAGCACTCCAATACATTAGGGGATTTTTTATCTCTGGATATAGAATATATGATGATAAGTACGTTATCTTAAGAACATTATGTTATGATTTATTATTTTTTATCATTGACTTAATTTAATGATGTCATGTTTTATGTTGTTCCCACATTCCCATGTTTCTTTTATGATTTCTTGTTATATCATTCCTCATTGTTAAATATTATGATTAGAAAACAACTTTTGATACCTTGATATTCATATTGTCTCCCATTTACTAATTTACCGTGTTATACATTATTTATTCTCGTACCGATCTTTATAGCTCACTACTTTATTATGTATATCCCCAGGTTATCTTGTGTAGTTTTAAAAGATACTTAGAATATAAGTGCATGTTATAATGTTTTTAAATAATTATATTATATTTTATTACATGTTATCATGTTATGTCAATAATTTCTCAGATACACTTGGTCTCATGATATTTTAGTTTGATTAATGTTGAGTTATATGTAATAAATAATAAATTTAAGAGTATTGGATATGTCGGATTGAATATTAATAATTAAATTTTCCATGAGGTTATTATATAATCCTTATCTCACAAATTAATTGAATTTTCTTCTCCTATGGTTATTTTTGGTTATATCATGTTATTTTCCATTTTTCTCACATTAAGGACTCAAAAGACCAAAATAATTTTTTAAGGAAATGAGAATTAATATCTCTCTTCAGTTAAAAATTCCTTCTTCTTCCATATCTATGTTTTCTATAAAATGATTTCCAAAAATATTTTATTATCCTATGATTATTTTTTAAATTATATTTTACCCAATTTTTAATTTTTTAAACAATCCAATGAAATTTATTTTCCTTTTTCTAAATGGGGTAATTTTTAATTATTATAAAAAATATAAAATCAATATTTGTTTTAACATACTCGACATGACTAAAATTTTCCACATTCACGACTACTCAATACTTTAAATCATTATTTACAATTTTCTATGGTTATTTTAAAATAAAAAATTTTCCTTCATATTTATAAAAAAATAGATATAAAAAAATTGTTCAAAGTGAAGTGGGTATTTTCCTCAAAATAAATTTCAGTGATCTTTTGAAGTAAATTTTCATCCAAGAGGGAATCCTTTGATTTTAAATAAGAATCATGGGTGATATAATTCAATAACACTACCATTATTATTTAATTATATATTTTATGATTAGGATGATAATATATTTCGGAAACCTCATTTATTCTCCATTGGTTATGTATTGATGAAATGTTTAAATGTTATGAAACATGTTCCCATTCCTTATGTTATGATATAAAATTAATGATTTGTGATCTTATGGTACACATTTGAATTGAAATTACTAGAACCGTGTTTCTCAGATCCAGTGCCTTAAATAATTAAATTGTAATGATTACAATAAAGTCATATCCTAATGGAATAAATAGATTAGTACATATGTAAATATAGATACATACAAAAGATTAACATTAAAACTTGAATTGAAAAAAAAAATTCATTGGGAACATCCACTACTCTATGATTTTTCAAACAATTCAACCATAATATACATCTTCATGTCTTGAGTAAAATGAAACATAAGAAGGGGAGACATTAGATGCTTAGTAAGGGTAAATAGTACATAGGAAGATATCATAAACATAAAAATTATTCATGGTGAATATTTGAAAACACATTCCTTTAAAAATAATAAATGTGAGCACATTATGGTAGGAATATAATCTGATTAGTCATTTCCATAATACAAAAATCATGGGTATGATACTAGTCCAACAACCACATGAACAATGAATTTATAACTTCATAATGAGCGAAATACATATACCATAAATTTTAAATCATACCTTCAAGTCTGTGGAAAAGACATCTAAAAATAATTAAGGCCTCAGCCAAAACCATATCTAATAAATGGGAAGCCCCCATCCAATTCCATATCTAATGGTATGTTGAGACCTAATGATATATTTAGGGGCTATAGGTGGCCCCTACTATCACTTACTATGTAAAATTAATTCCTCGTATGGATGGGTATAAAGATAAACAATATATAGATTCACATTGAAACTCACATATGAACTGTAAATAACTTTCCCAAAACATTAAACATAATCACTAACCATTTAAAGTACTATAGTGAATGGTATAATGATAGTACATCCACTATCAAAATAATCATACACCATTAACTTCATAATGGTAGATGATATCATAAAATATTGGACCTAATTACACATAAGATTCAACAAGAGTGTTGAAATGGAAAAAATTTCTCTTATAAAATCATTAAGTAATTATTGAGATAAATACTCTTTTATGTTGAAAATAAGAGTTATTTTGGAAAAAATATTTTTATAATACAAGAAGTGAAATAAAATATGTTTCTCATAATTAAATTATAAATTCTATAAAAATAACGGTTTCCAAAAACGGATTATAGAGGGCCCTTGAAAATAGGTAAGAATTCGAGAAATTCCCTTGAATCAGGATTGTATTTTAGGGATGATTTTTTAAAGATACTTTAAAAACATGTATCTATCTAGAGAATAAAAATGTATTATGGTCTGTACACATATTTAAAAAATTCACACATAATTTATGATGATTTCATAAGAATAAATAATAATTTAATTTGGAATAAGAGAGACAAAGTGTAACCCAAAAGAAAATAGAGGTTCGGGTAGAAAACTCTGACCTTAAGTATGATGGTGTTCCTATATTGACCTTAATGGCCTGAATAATCAACAATAGGATCAGAAATTAATATTTAAATAATTTATTATAACATCGTTATGTTCATTTATGGCCATTGTATGGGTTAATAGATTAAATTTTATTATTTGGGAGTATTATTTTCCTTGGTTTTCATGATTGGTATACATATATTCATGTATGGATAAACATGTATAATCATAATGATTGCCCAGAATTGAAGATATGTGTGATTAGTGAACATTTAAAATATTACATAGTTATAAAACTCATTTGGTTATACATAGTGAAGATGAATCAGTATAAAAATCATTAATGAAAATTGTTTGGTTTATTTGGAGATTTTTTATCACAACAAACTCATTATGATCTATAAATTAATACCATTTGTAAATAAATATTTGAAAACCTTACATAGGATATTAAACTTTATAATAATAATTTTCTGCCAAAAAATGGTTTCATGGCTAGAATTGAAGATGTTAATAGAAATTTTAAACCCATCATCCTTGAATGTAATAAACTAACACATCTCTGATGGTGTTATCATTTCTAGTTTAAAAGAAGGGGAAAGAAGGGATGATGATGAAGTATTCCATTATCAGAAAACAATTCTGTACATGTAAGGTACTGAAGTTATCATAACATCTAGATGATCATAAGATTTTAAAGAAAAAGAAAAGAAATGAACTCGAAATAAAGGAAATGAGAAGATTAATTTACCTCTTGAAGATATCTACCTTTAGAGCCTCTTTTCGGTAGAGGTTTTGTTATTTTAATCAGACCAAGGGCTTCTGGATGTGGGGGGGGGGGGCTTGGGAATATATTTGGGTAGAATTTATAAAAGTCACAAGTCTTTAGTGTAATGTAGAGAAGATGGACTTGGGGGGTTTATAGTCGAAGAGAGTGGTTTTTTATTATCTTATTCATTATTTTATTATTTTGATAAAGAGAAGAAATAGTATAGAATTTTTGGACAAGAGTAGTAATATGTTCATTTCATTTATCACTAATGATTGATTACATTATCCATGATGCAATTAATAGTGTATTTATCCTATAATGTATATATACAGTAATTTACAATATTTCACTACTCACTAAAATTTCAAATACTTCAGAAAAATACCAAAAAATTTCCTTACCCATTTTTCAATGTTTATAATCCAAAAAATGGAATCCATTTTCTCAAACTAATTTTATAAATACGATAAATTTAATTTTTAATTAAAATCATTATTTACTCAAAAAATATAGTTTTACAACCAAAACTGATTTTATATTAACCATAAAAATTAACTAAGGTCTAATAAAATCATTCTAAAATAATAGTACAACTAAATATTTATTTAGGAACCAATTTTTTGAAAATAAATTAATTTATATATTTATATTTGTAATTAAAAATATATTACTTATAGAAAATTGAATACTTAATTAATAATTAATAAAATATTCTACATTATTTATATGGTGGCTAAATTTTATTTATACAATCATGGTTGGGGTTACTATTCATAAGATTCATATTACTATTCATAAGGGTGCATTAATATTCACAATGTTACATTACTATTTATCAAAATTTATGTTGATTTTATCATACTATAAATATCACCCTGAATGCAATCGTGTGTGTGAGTATTTTGGTATTCAAATCATAGAAGTAGAAAAATTATACTTATTGGATATGTTATAGTAAGTGTTTTCTTAGAAACATAGTGTTTCATGAATTTAATATTATGTTTATATTCAAATCCTTGGGGTGATACATTCCCCCATCCTTAAAAAAAATACCATCCTTTAAATTCACATAATGTTACCTAATAAAAAGATTCGGGTAGGTCCTCGTCATAAGATCCTCAGGATCCGATGTTGCCTCTTCAATTTTATGGTTTTTCTAAAGAATCGTTACCAGTTTAGTTGTTCGATTCCTCCGAACTAGTACTTTAGTGTCCAGAATCTGAATAGGCTCTTCAATGTATGATAGGTCAGGCTCCAATTCTATTCCATCATAAGTGAGGACATGTTTTGGGTCTGGCATGTACTTTCTCACCAATGAGACATGTAAAATTGTATACTTTAGATAGGCTAGGTGGTAGTGTCAAATTATATTCAACAGCTCCAAGCCTATCTAGGATTTCAAAAGGTCCAATGTACATAGGTATTAGTTTCCCTTTCTTCTCAAATCTTATAACACCATTTCAAGGAGAGACCTTTAAGAAAACATGATCTGCTACTTGAAATTCCAAATACTTCATTCAATTATCAGCATAGCTCCTTTTCTTAGTCAGAGTTGCTTTGATATGGGTTTGAATAGTCTTTACCTTTGTTGTTGTTTCCTCTACAAGCTCTTGCCCCATAAGATTTCTTTTTACAAATTCATCCCAATAAGTGGGTGTAAAACATCACTTTCCATAAAATGCTTTATATGGTCCCATTTGAATACTTGAATGGAAAATATCATTTTAGGAAAACTTCACTATATGTAAATATTTATCCCATGTAGCTTTAAAGTCATGTGAACATGATCTCAACATCTATTCTAAGGATTGGATCGTCTTCTCTGGTTACCCATCAGTTTTAGGTTGATAAGAAATACACAATCAAAGTTCAATATAAAAATATTTATGAATAAATTTCCATTATTTTTTTGTTAATCATGGATCATGATCAGACACAATTTAGAGAGGTTCTCCCTGAAGTTTGAAAAATTCATTGATATAGAGTATTTCTAGGTTCTCTAGTGGAAAATCCTCCATATAGTGAAGAAATGGGAAAATTACATAAGATAATCAACAATTAGCTATATCGCACAATTATTTCATGGAGTTTTGGGTAATCCATTGACAAAATCCATGGTATTGTCATCCAATTTCAATGTAATAATTAATATAGGTTTCATGACTTCTCATGGATATTGTCTTTCGACCTTCACTTATTCACAGACTAAATATCTTGAAACATAATCAGAAATGTTTCCCTTCATCTTGTTCTAACATAAATGTTCCTTTAAATCAATATACATTTTAGTGCTACCAGAGTTTATAGTGAAATTTGAGCTATGATTATTATCCAATAACTACCTTTTCATCTCAAGTTTAGAGGGAACACATATCCTCTTCCTAAAATTCATAATTCCATCTTCACAGATGAAGTCAGAAAACATCACATCTTTCACACCATTTATTATATTTTAATGATTCTAATCATCATATTGATATGTTTTAATCCTTTCCAAATAAGATAGTTATGAAACCAAATGTAACAGTATTGATGTTTCTCATTCTTTAATAATTCCTATATCTATATTTGTTAGATCCATAAACACAAGATGCCTTTCAATCCTCATTCTTTTAGGACTCCATGATCCTTATTTTTTAAGGCATCATCTACTTTATTTTCCATTCCTTGGTTTTAGTGTGTGGAATATTCATAATCCTTGAGTAGTTCATGAAAATTTCTTTTCATAATATTGATTTCATTATATGAGAAGATATCTTCGAAAATATTATGATCTCTTTGTATCTCATATATTTTTCCATAGAGACAATGTCACCATATCTTTAGATAAATGATCACAACTGAAATCACACGATCATGAGTTGGATAGTTTTTTCTTTAATATATAACTACTTTGATGTATAGGCAATAAATCTATCATTCTTCATTAGTACACAACCATGTTCTTTCTTTGATGCATTACCATAGAAAAAAATCCACCATTCTTAGATGGTATAGTCATGATTGGATAATTAAAAAAACTCTTATTCAATTCATCAAAAAACTTCCTCACATTATTTTTTCCATATGAATTAAACCCTTTATGTGTAATCTTGGTCATTGGGTTTGATAAATAGGTGATTTTATAAACAAAATGTCGATAAAAACCTAATAATCTAATAAAACTACTCACCTCATCTATGTTCATTAGAGTAGGCCATTCTGGAAAAACCTTTGTCTTTCTAGGATCAAGTGATATTATATCCTTAGAGACAATGTGTCCTAGAAAGGAAACTTTTTGAAGCCAAAATTCACACTTTCTAAATGTCCCATATATTATATTTCTTCTAAGAGTCTTACGATTATTATGAAACAAATTTTCATGATCTTCTTATATTTTTGAGTGTACCATGATATCATTAATAAATCCCACAAAAAATTCATCAATATATTCCCTGAAAAAATTATTCATTAGATCCATGAAAATATAGGGTGCATTATTTAGTTTAAAAGGGATTACTGTAAACTCATAATTCACATAACTAGTTCGAAATGATGTCTTCAGAATATCATCCTTCCTCACACACAACAGATGATACCCAGATCGAACTTCAATCTATGAAAAATATTGGGCTCTATGAAGTTGATCATATAAATCATCAATGTGAGGTATTGGATACTTTTTCTTTATTATTATAGTATTGATCTTGCAATAGTGAAAGCACAACCTCATAGATTCATCTTTCTTCTTAACGAAAAGAACTGGGTCTCCCCAAGGAGAACCACTAGAGAGAATAAATCCCTTATCACTCGATTCCTCTAGTTTTTTATTATGATATGCTAATTCCACAGTGTCCATCCTATACGGGTTCCTTCATATAGGTTTTGAACTAGGAATTAAATCAATAGAGAATTCAACTTATCGCCCTAGTGGATGTCCATGTGAATCCTCCAAAATACATCAATATACTCTTTCAAAATAGGTAAATCCTAAATTTGAATATTTATTTCATCACCCATGGATTTTTAATTCTCATCCTCACCTAGAATTTCATTAAGTAAAGCTATTGGGCAAGGATCTAAATAGATCTAGAAAAACATATTTTTGAGCTAAAGAAAATAGATTCTATATCATTCTCCAAAATTGTAACCTCTTTTTTCGTACAGTATATTTTTTCATCATGATTGAAAATCCAATTCATATCAAGGATTATATCAAATTCAATCATGGGTATGATAATAAAATCTGAAGATAAATCACATCAATATGCCATAATGGGGACTTCCTGACACATCTTTCTTGTAATGATACTTCCGTCAAGAGTATTGACTCACAACTCTCATATTAAATCAAATTGGAGATATCTAATTTTCATGGAAAATAGAGAAGATATGAAATAATTCGATAATCCATAATCAAATAAATAATTTTCTATGTTTGAGGAAACATTTAATGTACCTACCACCACATCATTAGGAACTTCAATATCTATCTTTGTGATCGCATAAGCTTGTACCTACTTCCATGGTTTTTCTATGGCATGTCTTCTTACCTCTCTAGAAAATCATTACAATAGTGTCCCATATCCCTATAATTATAGTATTGAACAGTAATATCTTCTTTTTTCCCTAATAAACACCAGCATAATGGTCTGTTTTTCTACACTTATAGCACATCCTTTTTCCATTTAAGTAGGCACCAAGGTGTTTCCTTCCAAAATTATCAGAGGGTAGAAAGTCAAATCCTCCCTTTTCCCCCACATCTTTATTTCTATTTCTAGATTTTTCATCATCCTTATTCTTATCTTTCTTTTTTTTAAATTCATAATACTTAGAGAACTCATTTTCTATCTTAATATCACATGAGACAATGTCTTCACATGATGAGAAAGTTTGTAAAAGTAGTGCCTATTGGAGGAATGTATTTAAGTCATTAAAGAATAGATCAATATTTCTCAATAGATAAAGAATATATTCTACAAAATTCCTTGATAACCATGTGATGTTAGATTCATACAATGCAACCATAAAAACTTCCTTTTATATCAAATTCAGTAACTACCTTTCTGTATCTTCTTATTATTCAGAAGGAAAGTATTTCTCTCTGAAATGTTATTTAAATTCACACCATTCCATGTTTTCAATTTCTTCCTCATCATTTGTGTTTTGAATTAGTGATCACCATTGATCATAATCACCCAATAGATGATAAAATTTCATAAAAAACTAATCCCATTCTTTACTTACCAAGGACAGAATTATCTTCTATAAGTAAATTCTACACAATTTTTCTACAAATGGGTTTTTAGTCCCATTAAATGATGGAGGTTGTTGTCGAATAATGAAATTTGAAATTGATCATCCATATTGTGGATCCGGATAATCCATATGGGTAAGGTTATTATTCATAACCTGAATACGTTGTCTTAGTATAGTTATAATTTTCTCTGCACAAGTCACATCTCGAGATCCAACATCATTATCATGCATAAAAGGAAAATCCCAACATGGGATATGAGCATTCATGTGGTTTCTATTCCTTACACTATGTACTATATATAAATAATTGAATACATTATATTATGTTATGAATCATAATATATTATCTCAACTTTGAAAAAAATAACACAAATTAAAATCTTATGCATGGCTAATCCCATAATCGTAAACTTGGTTTCATTAAATAAAACTTTATATTTAAATAGTTCATAATGGATTTTAAAGAAAATGTGAATTATCATAAGTATATAACATAGGAGTGTCAACCAGGAGAACATTAAGGATATTTTTCATGTACCAGGATACCTCAGGTCGAGTTCATAACTCCTAGTCAGATTTTTCACTCCTAGGTACATCTGTACCAGGACCACATCTACTTGTACTATCTAGAGAGGGATGCATTTTCTAGAATGATCCACAAAATATATTCCTTAAAAAATTCTAGGATATTATTGTATACTTATCCTCAATTACAATATTATAGTTTTGTTCTCTAATAAATATTATCTAAATATAGTTTCCATGTTTTCTACTAAACTTCCTCTGATAACAACTATAAAAACCTAACCTTGTTTTCCCAAAGTCAGTGCCCTAAATGATTACATTGGAATGATTACAATAAATTCGTATCCCAAAGGAACATATAGTTTAGTATATTTGAATATCCAAATACACATATAAGTTCAACATTATAACTTGAAATGAAAAACAACATAAAATTTCTATTGGGAACATCCACCGATTTATGATTATCTCAATAAATCAATCATAATATACATCTTCATGTCCAGTAAAAAAACATAAGAAGGGATGACCTTAGATTCTTGGTAAGGGTAAATAGTATATCATAATATGTCATAAATATAATCTTTTTGCATGGTGAATAATTATAAACCTATGCCTTTAAAAATAATAAACATGAACACATTATGGAGGGTATAATAGCAGAGTAAAATTTTCCATAATAAAACATAATCATGGGTATTATACTAGTTGAAGTACCACATTAACTATGAATTTATTGATTCGTAATAAGAGAAAAACATAGGCCTGGCATTTTTAATCATTCCATTATGTTCTCATCTATGAAATCTAAAAATTATTAAGTCCGTGGCCAAAACCATATCTAAAAAATAGGGCTAGACTTGGACAAGTCCATATCTATTTGTCTCATGAGACCTACCAATGCATTAAGAGGATATAAATGGACCTGCCCATCACCCACTAATCCCAATCCATGCCTCATATGGATGGGGATAAATATTAACAATATATACATTCATATTGAAATATACATATAAAGTGTAAATAACATTCCCCAAACATTAAACCTAAACACTAACCATTCAGAATAATATGGTGAATGGTATCAAGATAATACATCCACTGTAAAACTAATCATGAAGAATTAAATACAATATAGTAGATTATTTAATAAAATATTAGTCCCAATTACCCATAATATTCAACAAGATTATTAAAATAGGAAAAATTACTCTTATAAAATATTTGAGTAATTCTTTAAATAAATATTATTTTAATTTGAAAAGAAGATTTATTTTTGAAACATATTTGTATAAAAACATAAGTTAAATAATAAAGTTTAATCATAATAAAATGAGTAATTTTAGAAAAAAAAATGGATTTAAAAATTAGATTATAGAGTGCCCTTGAATATAGTTAACAATTTTTTTAATTCCCTTGAATTGGGCTTGTATTTCAAGGAGAATATTTAGAATATCCTTTAAAAACATATAAATATACATAAAAAAATAAGTAATCTGGTTGGTACCAATATATAGAACATTTAAACACAATTTATGATGAGTACATAATAATAAATAATAATTTATTTGGGATAAAGAGAGACAATGAGTAATCCAAATGAAAATGGATGTTTGGGTAGAATACTCGTACCATAAGTCATAAGGTGTTACTCTCCTAATCATAATGACTTGAATAATCAAAGTTAGGTTCATAAATAAATGTTAATATAACATCCTATACATTTAAATGAATTATTATAATCTTATTGGTTTCATTCTTATCCTTTTGATGGGTTAATAGATTCAATTTCATGTTCAGATAAAAATTTAGAATGAGAATGGTAGTCTAGGATTGAAGATATATATTACTAGTAAAAATAAAAAAGAATACATATTTATAAAATTCATTTTGTTATTTGGAGTGAATATGAATCATTATATAAAACTTTAATGATAACTGTTTTGGTTATTTAGCGATTTTGCATCACAGTGAACTCATTTGGATCTATAAATTAATAACATTTTTAAAAAAATTTAAATGACCTTATGTAGGATATATTAACTTTATAATAATCTCGTTCAACCATAAAAATGTTTTCATGACTATAATTGAATACATTAATAGAAATTTAATACCCCTCTTCATTGAATGTGAAAACATAACATATCTCGGATGGTGTTTTAATTTCTAATATAAAAAAGTTGAAATGAGAGATGATGATGAATTATAAAATTATCATAAAAAATTTCCATTATATTTAAGATAATAGATTTATCATAACATTTATACGAGGAGGGTCGAGGAAAGAAAAATAAAGTAAAGGAACTTCAAATAAAAGAAATGAGAAGAATAATTTTTCTCTTGAAGTTATCTTCCTTGAGTGCCTCTTTAGGGCCGAGGTTTTAGTATTTTAAAGAGAACAAGGGATACTAGAAGTGGGGGTGGATTTTGGTAGGATATTTTGGTGGAATTTGGATAAGTAACAAGACTTGGGATGAGTGATGTTAAGAGGAAGTGAGAGGATGTTTATAGGGGAGGAGGGGAGTGATTTTTTATTATCTTATTAAATATTTTATTATTTTTCTCATGACAAGAAATAGTAAATATTCTTATAATCAATAATATTAATATGTCCTAGTGAGTTATCACTAATGGTTTCTTACATCATCTATGATTCAAGTAATAGTTTCTTAAACCTATAATTTATATATAAGGTAAATTATTGTATTTCACTTTTCACCAAAACTTCAAATATTTCATAAAAATCCCAAAAATTGTCCATAAACATTGTTCAATGTGTATAATAAAAATGGACTCTAATTTATCAAAATAATTTTATAAATATGAAAAAATTACTTTCTAATTAAAATCAATTTTTACTTAAAAATTAAATTTTTAATACCAAAACTAATTTTATAATACCCTAAAGCATTAATTAAGTTCTTATTAAAAAATTATAAAATCATAGGAAAAAAATATTTATTTAAGAACCCATTTTATAAAAATGAATTTATTTATTAATTTTAAATTGTAATTAAATATTTATCACTTGAAAAAATATGAATACTTAAAAATTATTAAATTATTATACTTAATTTATAAGATGCCTAAATTTTATTCATACAATCATGGGTGTGGTTTATAATCAATAGGGTCGTATTACTATTCATAATTGTAAATTTCTATTCATAAGGGTATATAAATATTCACCAAAATTTAATTTGATTCTATCAGACTTCAAATATCACCTAGAACGCAAATGTGAATGTGAGTGTTTTGATATACAAATAACAGAAGTGGAAAAAGTATGTTTATTCTCTAAGTTATAATAAGTGTTGTTTTGTAGAGACTCAGTGTTTCATTCATTCAATATTAAATTTATTTTCAAATGCTTGGGGTGTTACATTCTCCCATCCTTATGAAAATTTATTCCTCGAAATTCACATAATGTTACCTCATAAAAATATTTGGGTTGGTATTCATCATAAGATCCGAAGGCTCCCATGTCACCACTTTGATTTTATGATTTTTCAAAATTATCTTTACATGTCGAGTTGTTCAATTCTTTAGCACTTGTACTTTAGTGTCCAGAATCCGGATAGGATCTTCACAGTATGATAGGTCAGGCTCCAATTCTACTCCATAATAAGTGAAGACATGTTTTGTTTTTGGCATATACTTACTCAACAATGAAACATGGAAAACATTGTGTACTTTAGAGAGTATTGGTGTCATAGAAAAATGATACGAAACGACTCCAATTATCTTTTGGATTTCAAAAGGCCCAATGTACCTAGGGCATAGTTTCTGTTTCTCCTCAAATCTAATAACACCTTTCTATGGAGATACGTTTCTAAAAACGTGATCTCCTACTTGAAATTCCAAATCCGTCCTTCAATTATCATCATATCTCTTTTTCCTACTTTGAGTTTCTTCGATAAGTGTTTTTAATAGACTTTACCTTTGCGGTTGTTTCTTCTACAAGAATAAGGCCCACCAGATTCCTTTCTCTAACTTCATCCCAACAAGTGGGTGTACAACATCTCTTTCCTTAAAACACTTTATATGGTTCCATTTTAATACTTGAATGAAAACTATTAGTGTAGAAAAACTCCACAAAAGGTAAATATTGATCCCATATACCTTGAAAGTCAAATGAACATGGCCTCAACATGTCCTTTAAGGTTTAGATCAACCTCTTTGATTTCCCATCTGTTTGCGTCTGATAAGAAGTACTCAATAGAAGCTCAATATCCAAATATTGTTGATGAGTTTTCTATAATTTTGATGTAAATCATGGATCATGATTAGACACAATTGAGGGTGGTTCCCCATGAAGTCTCAAAACTTCATTGATATAGATTCTTTCCTGGTTCTTCAGTGTAAAATCATGACTTATAGTGAGGAAATGTGAAAATTACCAGAGATGATAAAAAATTACCCATATTTCATCATTCTTTCTTGGAATTTTGGGTGATCCATTGAAAAAATAAATGGTGATTTCATCTAATTCCAATGTAATAATTAGTATTGTTTTCATGAATTTTCAGGGATACTGTCTTTCGCCATTCACCTATTAATAGAATAAACATCTTGATACATAATCAGCAATTTATGACTTCATGTTGTTCCAATATAAATGTTCCTTCAAATATCAATAAATTTTCGTGCTACCTGGGTGTATAGAGAAATTCATGCTATGTGTATCATCCAATATCTCGCTCTTCATCTCGGGTATTGAGGGAACACATATCCTCTTCCCAAATTTTATAATTCTATCTTCACACATGATGTCAAACAACTTCCCATCATTCACAACTTTAATTCTATTTTGAATATTCTCGACATTAGATTGAGAAGTTTTAATACTTTACAATAAATATGGTTGGGCAACAAATTGAAAATATAATGATGTTTCACCATCTTTTATGAATCTCATTTCCATATTTACTGGATCCATAAACATAATAAATCTTCCAATACTCATTTTCTTTAAGACACTGTGATCCTTCTTTATCAATGCATTATCTACATTATTTTCCTTTCCTGGGTGGTAGTGTATGGAATAATAATAATCCATAAGTTGCTAAAGCCATTGTATTTTCCAAATGTTGAGTTATTTCTTTGAGAATATATATTTTGAGCTCTTATGATTCGTATATATATCACATATTTCTCCATAGAGATAATTTCACTATGTCTTTAGAGATAAGATAATAGTTATAAGCTCCAGATCATGAGTATGATAGTTTTTTCAAGAATTTTAACTTCCATGATGTATAAGAAATAAATCTCTAATTCTACATAAGGACACAACCAAGTCCTTTATTTCAGGCATCACTATAGATAAAAAATTCATCAATCTGATATGGTAAAGTCAAGATCAGATAATTCACTAATATCCTATTCAATTCTTGAAAACATTCCTCACTTTCTTTTTTTCTATTTGAACATAACCCCTATCTGTGTAATCTTGGTCATTGGGAAGGCCAAATAGAGAAATATATTAATGAAATGCCGATAATAACATACTAAACTAATAAAAATACTCACTTATGTTATGTTCATTGGAGTAATCCATTGCTGCATAGCCTTTTTCTTTACAGAATCAAGAGATATTCCACAATTAGATAAAATGTGGCCAAGAATGGAAAATTATTGAATCCAAAATTCAAACTTTCCAAACATCACATATAATTCATTTCATCTAATAGTATTAATAATAGTGCACAATTAATTTTCATGATCATCATAGCTTTTGGTGTGTACAAAGATATCATCAATAAATACCCATAAAAAGTCATTAAGATATTCCTAACTCTATTCATTAAATCCATGAAAACAGAGGGAGCATTAGTCAGTCCAAAAGGAAATACTATAAAGTCATAATTCCCATAGATGGTTCAATATTCTATCTTTGGAATATCTTCATTCCTTAATAACAACTTATAATACCAAGATCGAAGTACAATCTTTTAAAAATATTGGGCTCTTTGAACTTGATAAAATAAATCATCAATGTGAGGTAATGTATACTTTTTTATTATTGTTATAGTATTGATCTCTCTATAGTCAATGCACAACCTCATTGATCCATATATCATTTTAACAAAAAGAACCGGGTCTCCCCCTAGTGAACCACTAAAGAGAATAAATCCTTTATAACTTAAATCCTATACATGTTTATTATGTTATACTAATTCCATAGTCGCGTTTCTATAATGAGTCTTTGATATATGTCTTGAACCAAGAATTAAATCAATAATGAATTTAACTTATCTCTTTAGAGGATGTACTAGTAAATTCTCCAAAGAAAACATCAATATACTCTTTCACAAGAGGTACATCCTAAATTTGAATACTTATTTCCTCAAGAATATATATTGAATTCTAATCCTCACAAAGAATTTCATTATGTATAGATACTAGGCATGGATCTAGATAGTTCCATATGATGATGTTTCTGCTCTAAAGACATGGGATTCTACATCATTATCAAAAATTGTAACCACTTTTTTTTGAAATATATTTTCACATCATTTTTCAAAATCAAATTCATACCAAGGATTATATCAAACTCAATCAAGGGTATGATAACAAAATCTAAAAATAAAAAACATTTATATGCTTTATTAGAGACTTTCGAACACATCTTTGATGCAATGATACTTCCCTTAGAAATTTTGACTCATAACTCCCATATTAAATCAAATTTGAGATATCTAATTTTTATTTAAAATTGGGAAGATATGAAATAATTTAAAGATCTATAATAATATAAAGCATTAGATATGGTTGAGTAAATTAATAAAGTACCTACCACCACATCATTAAAAACATCAGTATTAACGGTTCTGATCACATAAGATTGTCCCTGCTCCCTTGGCCTTTTTTATGGAACATTTCCTTGATGCTCTCTAAAATAATTACCATAGTGTCCCATCTACCTATAATAAAACCATCGAACATTAATAGATTATTTCTTCTCCTTTCAATCACTTGCATGATAGACTTTCAATCCACACTTATAGAACACCACTTTTCTATTTATGGAGGCATGAAGTTGTTTCCTTCCAAAATTATCAGAGGGTGGAAAGTCAAATACACTATTTCTTCTACTTATTTATTTCCATTCAAAGAGATTTTAGTAGACCTATTCTTCTATTTCTATTATTTAAAGTCATAATACTCAGAGAACTCAATTTTCATCTTAATAGAACATGTGACTATGTCTTCAGATGACGAGACAGTTTGGAAAATTATTGACCATTGGAGGAGTGGATTCATTTCATAAAAAATCGGTAAATCTTGTCCATTGGATTACATATATAGTCCATATAATTTCTCGCTAACCTTGTGAAGTTAGCTTCATAATTTTAAAAATTATTATCTTCATTTTGTATCAAATTTAGAAGCTTCCCTTTCATATCCATATATTATTCACAAGGAATGTATTGCTATAAGAAAAGATCTTTAAATCCTTTATATTCCATGTTTTATATTTCTTCCTACTCATTTGTTTTTTTGAATTAGTGACCACCACTGATCATCATCTCCCGACAGATGATAAATTTTCATAACAAACTTCTCCCTTTCATTACTTCCCAAGGTGAAAAGTATCTTCTCTAAGGAACATATCCATTTTTCCACTATGAATGGATTTGTAGTCCCATTAAATTATGTAGGTTGTTGTTGTATAATGTGATCTAATATAGCTCCTCCATGTTGTGGATATAGATGCTCCATATGGGTAAGGTTTTTGTTCATATTGTGAATAGGTTTTCCTAATATATTTATAAGATTCTCCTCACTAATCAATGCCCCAGATCCAGCATCAGTATCTTTTATAAGAGGGAAATATGTACATGGGATATGCACTTTCATGCGGTTTTTATTCCTTCCACTATGAACTATATCTAAATATTGGCATACGCTGTATTAGGTTATGAATCATAATGTACTATATCAACTTAGAAAAAACACTTAACATAAATTGAAATCATATGCATGGATAACCCCATAATCATAATCATGGTTTCTTTGAAAAAAATTACGTTTAAATCCTTCATAATAGATTTTAAATAAAATGTGGATTATCCTAGGAATATCCC
This sequence comes from Viscum album, assembly GCA_963277665.1. NCBI lineage: Eukaryota > Viridiplantae > Streptophyta > Magnoliopsida > Santalales > Viscaceae > Viscum > Viscum album. Next base: position 537,154,359 of record OY728126.1, read on the forward strand.
CCAGGAGTGTCAAATCAGTTGCATAGTAAGACCTATTTTCATGTACCAAGATACCTCAGGTTATGTTCAAAACTCCTTGTTGGAGTTTTAACTACTATGTAAATTTGTTCCAGAACCACATCCCCATGTAGTATCTAGACATGGATGTATTTTCTAGAAAGATCCATATAATATATTCCTTACACAAATTCTATTATATTCTTTCATAGTTATCCTCAAATACTATATTAGAGTTTTTTTATCTAATCTCCATTTTTTAACTCAAGTTACCATGTTTTCTACTAAACTACTCTGATACCAACTATAAAAACCTGACCTCAATTGACTGACATCCTTTACTAAAATGATTACATTGTCATGATTATGAGAAAATCGTATTTGGAAGGAAAAAAGTATTTTAGTATATTTGGAAATCCAGATACATATATAAGTTCATCATTAAAAATTTAAATGAAAAACAACATAAAATTTCCATTGGGATCATCCACCACTCTAATATTATACCTACATGTTAATCATATATTCCTTTTTATGTCCTAGGAAAAAAGATACACAAGAAGAGGTGATTTTAGATTCTATATAAGGTTAAAAAATAAAGTAGAAGGTATCATAAATTTAACATTAGGCATGGTGAATAATTGAAAACATGTTCCTCTAAAAATAATAAACTTGAAAAAATTATGGAGGGAGTATGATTGGAGTAAACTATTCTATAATAAAACATAATCATGGGTATTATACTAGTTGAATAACCACAGGAAATAAATATTTATTGCTTCAAAATGATGTAAATGCATAGGCTAGACATTCTGAAACATATTGTCAAGGCATCATCCCTGAAATCTAAATATTATTAAGGCCTTGTCCAAAACCATATCTAAAAAAATGGGTAAGGCCTCAACTTAGTCCATATCTATTTGTTTCATAAGACCTACTGATTAATCAAGGGGATATATAGGGCCCTCACCATCACTCACTAATTTCAATTCATTCCTTATATGGATGAGGGTAAATATGAATAATAAATAGTTTCATATAGAAACTGACTTATGAATTGTAAATAACATTCCCCAAACATTAAACATAAACAGTAACAAATCAGAGTAATATAGTGAATGATATTAAGATATTACGTACACTATAAAACTAATTATAAAAAATTAAATACAATATTCTAGATTATATCATAAAATATTAGTCCCAATTACACATAATATTCTACAAGAGTTTTGAAATAGACAAAATTGCTCTTATAAAATCCTTATGTAATTCATCAGATAAATACTTATTTACATTGAAATGAAGAGTTCATTTGGAAAAATATTTATATAAAAACATATGATAAGTAATATATTTTTCTCTTAATAAAATTATTAATTTATGAAAAAAATTGTTTTTAAAAACATATTATAGAGTCCCCTTGAAAATAAGTAAGAGTTTGAGAAATTCCCTTGAATCGGGCTTGTATTTCAGAGAAAATATTTAAAACATCTTATAAAACATGTATCGATCCATAAAATAAAGAAGGAATCTATTTGGTATACATATATAGAACATTTACAGATAATTTATGGAGAGTAAGTAAGAATTGAATTGGGATTAAGAGGGGCTAAGAGTAACCTAAAAGAAAATGGTTGTTCGGGTAGAAAACCCTTACCGTAAGTCCGAAGGTGTTCCAATAATGATCTTAATTACTTGAATAATGAAATTTTGGTTCATAAATTAAGGATTAATTAACCTACTCTACATTTTTTGATTTATTTTAACCTTATTGGGCTCATTAAGGGCATATTTATGGATTAAGTTATTCAATTACACTGTCTGGGAGTGTTTCCATCCTTGGTTTTCATGATTGGTTTACTTATATTCATGTACAGGAAAACATGTAGAATGAAAATGGTTATCCAAAATTGGATATATAAGATACTATTAAACATAAATATTATTACATAGTTATAAAATTAATTTGGTTATTTTTATTGTTGATTAATCATTATGTAAAACTTTAATGATAATAGTTTGTGTTATTTGGTGATTTTGCATCACAACAAACTCATTTTGATCTATAAATTATATCCATTTATACAAATAGATTACATAACCTTAAATAATATATATTAACTATATAATAATTGGTTTCAACCAAAAAAATAGTATTATGACCATAATTGAAGATGTAAAAGGAAATTGAAAACCTGACGTCCTTGAATGTGATAAATTAACACATCACTTATGGTGTTTTAATTTCTAGTATAAAAGAAGAATAATGGATATATTATGATGAAATATTACATTATAATAAAACTTTTCTGATAAATGTAAGGTACTAGAGTTATCATAACATCTGGATGAGGAGATGTAAGGAAAGGAAAAGAAAATAAAGGAACTTGAAATAAAAGAAATGAGAATATTAACTTACCTCTTGAAGTTATATTCCTTCAGAGACTCATTAGGGTAAGGGATTTGGTATTTTTATGATACCAAGGGATTTTGGACATGGGTGAGGGTCTTGGTAGAATATTTTTGACAAATTTAGATAAGGCGCATGGCTTGAGAGGTGTGAATTTAAGAGGGAGTGAGTGGATTTTATTGTGGAGAAGAGTGATTTTTTATAATCTTATTCATTATTTTATTATTTTTGTCAAGACATGAAATATTATTTATTATTACTATCAATAAAAGTAATATTTTAATGTGAGTTCTCACTATTGGTTTCTTACATCATCTATGAATCTAAGAATATTTAATTTATCCTATAATGTATATATACGGTAAATTACTTTATTTCACTATTCACTAAAATTTCAAGTATTTCATAAAAGTACAAAAATTTTATATACCGATTTTTTGATGTGTATAATCTAAAAATGGACTCCTTTTTTTCAAAATAGTTTTATAAATATGAGAAATTTAATTTCTAATTATAATTATTTTTTACTCAAAAAATACATTTTAAAAACCAAAACTGATTTTATAATACCCTAGAAAATATAACTACGGTCTTATTAAAAAATTATAAAATTGTATGGGAAAAAATATTTATTTTGGAACCCATTTTATTAAAATGAATGAATTTATTAATTTAAAATTATAATTAAATATTTATCACTTACAAAAATATGAATACTTATTTAATAATTTATAAAATATTCTAATTTATTTATAAGGTGCATAAATGTAATTTATACAATTATGGGGGAGGATTCTATTTTAAAGGTCATATTACTAACCATAAGGGTACATTACTATTCATAAGGGTACATTACTATTCACCAAAATTTATGTTGATTCTATCAAACTCCACATATCAGCATAAACGCAATTGTCTATGTTAGTTTTTTAGAATTCAAATCGCAGAAGTAGAAAAATTAGGTTTGTTGGATAGGTTATAATAGGAGTTGTTTTATTGAGACTAGGTGTTTCATGAATTCATTATAAATTTTAATTTAAAATATTTTCTGTGTAACATGACTGGATTTTAAAAATGTGATGGGTGGACCTAGATTATATATCTATGTAATGAATTTGCTAAAAACACTTATCTCATTACATAATTAGGACTGTAATGGGGAGTGAACCCATTACAACAAAGGACTATATCCATTGTGATAGTATTATGAATGAACCATGATAATGGAATGGATAGTGATCCCAATCCACTGTGATAGAGTTGGCATTAAACCTTGACTAAAGAATATAGACAGAACCCAATCCACTATGATTGTCTTGGCAGTGATCCTTGAATCCTAAGGAAAATATTTTTTATTCTTATGTGTATTCCAAAAATATTAATTATTATTCCAATGTTATGCTCTAATAGATCATGTTCATTGAATCCCTTATTATATATAAATTATAAATATCTAATATTTATCACATGAAATAATATTATGATATATGATATAAAAGATATAGTTTTAAAAAGATAATATAATGTTCTCTTACCCTTATCTTCATGTTATACTTACATGATCATTAATATCTTCCATGTTTTTCATTAATATGAATCTAAGAACACTATTTATTATTTTTTCATTCATTAGGTTATAAGGAAATGTTTAATAAGGGTATGTAAATGAAGTGTACTTTGTGGGAAGATCTTTATGGGGTGTTTTGTACATCTTTCATGAATTGTGAATATTGTGTATCTATTATCTAAAGAAACTAAAAATTTATTGTCCTCAAGCATGTATTTGTAAAATATATTTAATATTCATCTATTAAGATGTAATATATATGAATGAAAATTATCATTCACTATACTATATTGGTTTTATATCATATAGATATACTATAAAACTAAAAACATCATTTTTATACATAGAATAAATTTTATTAATTCAAATACACATATCAATTTTCTACATATTACAATTTACCATTCTTAAATTTTGGGACCACACTTTTATGTGAATATTTTAATTTAAATATAATTAGATAATTTTATTTGAGTTAAAAATCATGGAGTGAAGCACTTGATGAAGAATACACCAACTAGATCTAAATATATCACATGTCAACTCAAACGATGAGAATTATTGACACATTATAAATACATCCTAATATTTTATGTGGTTGTGAGAATCTCTCATTGAGAGTTGAATATGGATTTCATCCAATGTAAAAAAAATATTACATCAGTATTGAGATGCATTTTCAGTTTCATTACATGACCCCATTAGCATTGGAAAGAATCTATAATATGTATTCCATTTATGTAGTGGTGTATATAATTCTGTATTCTCTAATTAGATAGTTTATGTATCCAAAACACACATCTGAATCAATTTCATGGTCATTTGCAATTATACATAAATAGTGGAGTATTGGAAACTTCCATGCACACACTGTGATATAATCCATGTGTGTTCCATGATTCATTCCTTACCTTGGGCATCCAATATCATAAATAGATTTTTTATAAGATTTGTTTCCAAGAACCCAAGAAATTTCCACACGCCCTGTTTTCCCCCACCCAAATGAATCTATGCATGCACCCAAATGAAACCCTGAACAAGCACCCAGATGAAACCTCCACATGTGCATTTAATATATGAGGAATGAATTTATGATACCATAAATAGTTTATCATGTGGTTCTAGGTGGTTAATTTAAATATCTAAGTTCCCATGATTATATTTTTTCTATATAAATTCCCATTTTCATTTGATTTTTAAAACCAAGGCCAACTTCTCAGAGATGTCGGAAAACTAAAGTTTTCAATGGTCGTGTATGTGTTTGTTCCCAAATAATCCATGGAATCCCATTGGTGATTTACATATCAAAACATAAGGGAATGCATTCAAAAAAGGGGGATACTATGGAACCCAAAATAATTTTTTGTAGATTTGTTCCCATCCCTTTAAGACCATCAATAGAGTGAATTATCATGAAGGTCAGGTCTTCGGAATGTGTAACTATGCCCTGGTATTAAGAATTTTAAATCAGGAATAGTACTTCCCAATGGGGAGCCTCACATAGCACATAAGTTTAAACCTATGTAATGTATCATAGAACCCATTAATATTCAAATCTCACTACACCCAACCCCTAAGGTCGTAACTGGGAACCCGTTTGATAGCTTACCATCCTAGGTGGCCCCTTCACATAAGATACCTTCATAGGTTCATGTTCAAAAAAGTTATCTATATAGGTTCCCATAGGTCCATACCACGATGGATCAAAACACACGCCCTCGATAGGGATTAATTATAACTTGTGGTGTAAGGTATTTTCTTCCAATCCAATGTCTTTCATTACTAACACCATGGAAAAATCATGAGTCGCACTATAAATTTATCAAGCTTAGTTAGATTGGATTTAAATCAAGATACCTACAACCCCCACCTTAATCCCAACATTTCATTGAGTTGAGATACTACTATAGTTAGCTTTAATACCTTGAAATTATATTCTACTTTTTGTTTCTCAAATAATTTTTGTTAATATCATTCTATTTGTTTCTTCAAATACCTTGAGTTGATATTCTATTCTTAGTTTCTCAAATACCTTAATTCAATATCCCCCTCTTGGTCATAAAAAGTTATTTGAGATGAGTTTCTCCTCTTGATTTTTCCAACTCCATGATTTTATATTCTTTTATTAGTTTCCTAATCATTCCTAGATTTGATATTCTCGTCCCAAAATTGGATAATTTCTTGAGTTGAGAGACTCCTCTAAATACCTAATAATCCTTTGTAATATATCATTATCTAGAGTAAACCAAAATGGTAAGCCTCAGTATAGTTTCACCCTAACTGATACCTATGTATAATTAACCTAATAGACCACTTCATGTGACTTCAAACAACATAAAATTAATTATAAATACAAGACATTAAAAGGTTCCATTATAGTTATTATCAAAATATAATAAAATTTAGTACATGTCTTATTAAATGTTACCAAATGATATGGGTACTGAATCACTTAATATTGATATATTGAAAGTCCTATTAATAGAGCAGATCACAACTCCAAAACACATTTCATATCCTTCCATGCGATCATGATGCATCCATGGATAGAGATAAGTTATAGAGTGCCTTACTCAATGGATTTAAAATATAGAGTAGCCAAATACTTAAATTAAATGTGAGATAGTTAAATTCCCATGTGTAGTGTCCTCTTAAATTCATATTTTCCCTAAATCAATTTCACTAAAGGGAAACTATAATTATTAATGGGAAGGATTTAATGAACATGAAGAAAGTATTTAAGAGATACCCAGATTAGAAAAAATACCTTAAATGGTATGATCTAACCTATAATACTTTCATCTTAAAACGATGCAATTCTCTCCACCCCAAGTGATCAAGAGGTTTCCCAACATTGGAAATCATTTATTCACATGAGATCCAAAATAATTTACAAAAAATATACCAAAAAAGTAAGTACCTGAAACCAAAAATGGCACATAACTGAATGATTATAAAACCATATCTCATTGGTTTTTTCATCCCTGTGTAGTATGTGTATTTGAAAAAAAGTATATAATATAATATTTTACATATTCTGATCCCAAAAACAGGTGAATCATAGTGCTTGACTTCATCAAAGTATATCTTGCTACCACTATATAAAATAAATATATTATCTCCTCATATAATTATAATCATCCACATCAGTAATAATTTTCTATTATATAATTTTAATATCCTAAGTAAATTGTGATATTTAATTTTAATGAATTTTGGTTTTTATACAATATTGTTTCTTTTATGATCCATAATAAATGTTTTTCACCTAATCACATGAATTTTTTTTATAATTAGTTAAATGATAACCATTTTTAATTTTATATTGGATATAGTTTATTTTTTATTTTACAATTTGAAAAACATATCACAAAAGGAATAATAGATGATGTATACTATTAATTATAATACTCATTTATCCTCTTTTTATTTCAATTTGGAACTTGTATTTACTTGATCCATGCCTCAAAATGATATTAAGAATACTATAACCACTACTATAATTCTGATATAGTTATGTTAACCTATTATCCTTATTAAGACACCCAAATAATTAGAAGTGTCATTGATAATGTTCAGACTGGCACTTCAAACAATGGTTATATCTTAACTCAAATACTGGAAGATTATAAGTGAGTTGATATTTATTCTTAGAGTTTTATTAACTTATACATAAATAAAAATAATTTATTTCTTCATAATCTTGTTAATATTTATGTGAAAATTATGTAAATAATAAACCATATCTGATTAAACAATATAATAATTTTATATTTATTTAGTAGAATAATGAGATGTAATTCTACATGAAATTTTCTTACATTAACAATAAAATAATAACCCTTCATCATGTATATATATATATATATTATAAATATATCTCTACTAAAATTAAACTTATTCAAATGGTGTGTTAAAACTAGCGTAGTCCCCCCAAGTTATGACCATTGTTTTCTTATATATATTAATATTAATTAAAAAATCATGAATAATAAAACTTCATATTTCATATATTAATATAGATAATTATATGTCCATATATAGATTTTTTATCTATTATTGATTCTTATTCAGTCCTATTTGGATCATATCTAGTATCATCTATATAAATTATAGAAAAATTAACTAAAATACTATATGGAAAAATAATATGACTGCTCTAATTTATACTGAATGATCTAGGGTGTTCTGGAAGAGTGAATTCTAAAAAATTTATATTGAAAATATCAAAAAATAATTGATTTGATATAATTGTTATGAAATCATCCCTCGTATCATGTGGAATTATCTTAGGAATAAAGGGAAAACTGAAATAATACATTGTTTGATCCAAGAAACTGCTAGATATTATACCTCTATTCAATGCCACAGATCAGATCTCAAAACTTTGGTATGGAAATCTTCTTTGAGATTATAAATAAGAACCTATATATAAGTATCACACATTCACCAAGAAGCTACTTAAACATTGATCTTTTTCCGTTATGTGATAGCATAGAGAATCAAATCATCGATGATAAATAAATTCATGAAGGAATAGAATTAAAAAAACATCAGATATCATTAAAAAAATAATTATATAATGTTAAAAGGGGGTAGTACAAACATTTTATAAAATAATATATGTGTATAATATAACTTATTTACCAAATAAGAAAATTTGAGACAAAAATCCATTACCTCATGTTCAGAATTTATTCGTACATGTTTAAGCATCTTGTATAGTGAATATAGTTTTACTATGAATATATTACAGATAAATACTCGTATATATTACCATATATGACTTACTTATAACATTTTATCACCCATTATTTAACAATACTTTGTTATAAAAACTTTTTATATAATAGTTTATTTTCTTTCTCAGTTACGTTATCATCCAGTAGTTTTAGACATTTTACATTGATCATAATTCCACATATTATAAAATTTTATTCATGATATTAATAGAATACATGTTCATTATGTACATAATTAAAATCATTCAAAATAATATGTGTAGAATGATGAAATACATCAATCATAGAAATGGTAGGTTGTACGGATGCATTAACACTCTTTCCATTTTTCAAAGGATAGATTGAGGTAAAGGTTACTAATAATTCACATTTATTGTATATTATTAAGACATATATATCACAAATTTTCATTAAATATATCCTTATTACCTTTCATATAAATCATAAATGAAAAACTAAACACATCAGTTCGTGAGGCGATAGTCTCCCATACACACAAGGGATGTTATGGCATTTTGAATGGAATTGAAATTAAGATGTAATATAAGAAATTTTAATTAAAAGAGTATATTTATGTCATAAATATCATATATATATATATATATATATATACTATATATCTTTCATTACACCATTATGTTATAATCAGAGATGGAAACTGAATTATATCAGTTCACAAGGCGATAGTCTACCACACACATGATAGACGATTTCATTTCCCATTTGATGGAATAAGAGATTGATTTATTGTATTAACATAACATAATAACATAAAAATATTTTTAAGATATTTATTTTATTATATTATTATTGTTTAAAAATATTTTAAGGAGGATGAAGAAAAAATAAAACAAAAATTATCATTTAAGAACAATACCTCTTCTTCAGACAACCTCTTTAGGTTAGGGAAAAAACCATATTAGGATTCATTTCTAATTGAAATGTTGGTTTTAGGTAATAGGGAGGGATGTAAGGAATCTGTTTAGTAAATTTTTATTCTATCCAAATGGATTTTGATTTGTGAATAAGAGAGGGTAGTGGTGTCCTGTCATAAGTGGGGGACAAAACACCCTTGGAATTTCTGGAAATAAATAAGTACAACTACATTTTTCACATTCCAAAAGGAAAAAAATTTGCCCATTATCAAAAATTAGAAACTATTAGGTCAATATATAGTCATAAAATAGTAATTATAAATTTTTTGTGTCATCTTTACCCTTTTTATTTTTAGATTAACTCCTCAGTAAACTCATTTTTACCTTAACCATGATAATTAATTTATATAATTTTTACTATTAATTTTGCCAAAATATTAAGTTTAACTTATTATATAATATTAATTCTTTTTTATTAAAAATATGAAATCCAATTTTAAAAATCCAACTCACAAAATTTGTATAATTTAATTTAAAATTAAACCCATAGATGTAGTGAAAATACAGTTTTCCAAAAAAATGTTATCATAGTTTTTAAAAGTTTCTATATCAAAATACAACCTAATATTTACTATAAATTCCTAAATTTAATTAAAAAAATTATTATTTTGAATTTTCTTTTCTTTTAAAACCTTATTAAAATAATCTTTATTTTTAATATTATTAAAAAAAAAGACAATTCTTAATAAAAAACCATTATTATATACTATTCAAAAAAAAGCTATCTTCATTGAAAATTATCAAAAAAAAAGTCTAAGAAAATTTTTGAAGAATAATTTATACAGTAAAGTTTTTTTTCAATTAAATTTTCTAAAAATAGAAAAACATATTTTTAAATTGAGTACACAAAATTCAAAAAAAACTTCTTTTTAGAAAAAAATCATATTTTATGCCTAAAATTTAATTTATTCTTATATCAAACCTATAAAACACATAAGATGAATGTTAAAAAATTATTTAATATATAATATAAATATATTCCATTAAAATCATTTACAATAAGTGATTGTTTTATTTTATTTAGATAAATGCCTTTGTTCTCAAAAAATAGTTCTTTAGAAGTAGATTTACTTTATTTTTAATGGTTTTTATTTTCATTTATAATTAATTGGTAACTAAAGAATAAATTTTATATATGAGTTCAAAACATATATTTTTCAAATTTATTTATTCCTATTAAAACCCTCAATTCTAACATCTACTGTATAACTATCATATTAAATAATAATATTTTAATTGTATGACGTGTTTCATTCAAACGTGGTATTGCGGGCAAAGCAACCTATAATGAATTAAAATTTATTTGGAAAAAATACTTCATAAAATATCATGTAGTTACATTATACCCCTAATAAAATAAATTATTCCCTTTAAATTTACACTCTCTAATACAAACAACTGAGGATATTTTTTCCCCATCTTATCCCCACGTTCCCATATAGCAAACCCAAGATTGTGGTTTTCCCACAAAACATTGGCCAACTGAGTTCTATTGTTTAAAAAAACATTCTATCCATAATATATAATATAAAAAAACATATCCTCGTAATAAATATATTTATCTAGTCTAATGACCTCTGATTTCATTGCATGCGAAGGGTTAGGTATGTACTTCCTTATGTGAGATAATTAGAGCACATCATGAACTTGAGAAAGGTTTGGTAGAAGAACCAAGTGATAAGAAACATTCCATACTCAATATGAATCATGAAAATACAATATACCTAGGGATCAAGTTCCCATTATTCCAAAATTACATAAACTTATTCAATTTATGAATTCACAGAAACACCATGTCACCATCTACAAATTCAAGATTATGATGATGATGTTCATCATAAATTTTAATCAACATTTAGATAACCCTTTTCAATGTGGAATGGATTTAACCTTATATGTTATTTCATTAGATATATTAAGCATGAATATAATTATTTCTCCAACTTCATTCCTTCACGTTGGAGATATTCACTTCATTCCATAGAACGATTGATAAGGGTCTATTTGAGTAATCTAGTGAAAGATATTGTCATATAAAAACTCAACTAGAAGAATGTGTTGATCCCATCCAACTTTGAAATCCATAGAACAAGATATTATCAGATACTATAGGGATTTAATTGTTCTCTTAGACTGAACATCTATGTGAGGAAGATACGCATTTCTCATTCTTAATTCTATATCCAGTGCCTATTGAATAATTATCCAAAACATTGAGGAAAACCTCAGATCACAATGAGATTCAATACAATTTGGAACACCATGAATCCTTAATAACTATTTAAAATATATAAAATAAATTTGATCCAGAGGGAAATATTATATGATGTAAAAGAATAGTGTTGAATTCATAACTTTATCTACAATCCAGATAGCATCATTAACATCATATATTTTGGGAAGTCCTATGAAAAAATTCATCGTGATATTTTCCTTTTTTTATTCTGATATTGTTAATGATTGTAGTATCCCCTTATAATGTTTTCCATTTGAATTAAATTTCTGACACACCGAGAATTGAGATAAAAACTTAGTAATATATGTTTTAATTTTTTTCCCATGAAAATAACCTTTAAAAAATATATAAATATTTCTAGTTATAGGATGATTAGAGTATGAATAACTATGAGCTTACTATAAAAAATCCTTCTTCAAATCAAGTATGTATGTAAAACATACACACATCTTAAACCTTATCATTCCATTATAATCATGTAAAAGATCGAGATAATTAATCACCTCATTTTGTAGCTCTACAGATTCCTTATATTCCACATTAATCTGTACATGGATATATAATTAAACATACAATTGATAAATATAATATTTCTCCCCTAACTACAAGATTTATGGATCCAACCTTTAAAAATACCTTAATATTGGATCGTTTGTGATCCTCACAATAGATAATCTAGAATGATCCTTTTGAATCGAATCATTGGAATCCTTGTTTTCTTTCTCAGGGTTGTAATGTATTGATCAGTAATAATATTTAATCTACTAAAACTATCTTCATTGCATCATATTTAAAAACTTAAGTGTAAATATATATTTCATACTTTTATGGTCAATATATATATCAATCATTTATTAATAGAGATAATGAACCGATATCATTAACTAAAGAATTATTGAAACTAACTCCAAATAATTATTTGGGTAATTTTTCTTGTGGATCGTCAATTTTAATGACCCATAACCTATAACCATATAATTATTAATTAGAACACTTCCAAGTCCCTTGTTAAATTCATCCCTATATATTACACACCCTTCTTCACTATAGGGTAATATAAGAATATTTATGCTATCTAACCTTATATTTAGTCCATTTATATTTTTTAGAATTCATCTATCCAAAAGAAATAGGATCCCTTTTAATATAACTTGGTGATTGGATTGGATATGCATTAGAAATTTCCATAAAACATCAATAATATCTATACATACCGAGAAAAATATGGATCTCAACCACAGTGGTTCGTATGGGATAACTTTAAATAGATTTATTATTTGATGGATCCATAGATATACCCTCACCTGAGATTATATAACTAAAAAATGAAACTTTTAGTACCCAAAATTATCACTATGTAAATTTTTCAAAAATATTCTATTTCCTTTGGGACTTCAGTACAATCCTAAAGTGATCTTAATTCTCTTCCTAACAATTTATGTGAATAATAATATCATCTTAAAAGACTAACATTATGTGATAAATGTAATATGTAAATAATTTTTACATTAAATCCTTGAAGATAAAGGGGCATTTACAAAACCAAAAGGCATCACTATATTTTCATAGTTGTCATTACTTATACAGAATGCTGCCTTAGGTATATCCACCTTCATGGTCTTTAATTGATGATATCTAAGTAAAGATAAACCTTAGAATAGTATTTATATCCTTGTAGTTGAGCAAAAAATTTATCAATACAGGGAAAATGATACTTGTTCTAGATATTAATCTTATAAAGTATTTGATAATTAATGAGGAGTTTCATTGGTCCATAATTCTTCTTAACAAACAAGAAGGTTTCACCCCATGATGACACAATTGGCTGAACGAATCCATTTTTATGTTTTTCATGGATTTTATTGATCATTTCCTTAAACTAAATTAGAGTCATTATTTATGAAGTATTTGAAATAGGTGAGGAGATATGTATGAGTTCAATTGAGAACTCAACTTCATGATTCAGTGAGAGACTAGAAAACTCATCCCGAAAGTCATTAAGAAACTATCACACAATAGTAATATCATCAATGCTGAGTTCCTCCCTAACTATATGAGTTAAAAACCATTTTAAATATAAATAAATCCTTATATAATGGATGTTATTTCCATTTTATGTTAACATTTATCGTCACACTCATAGGGGATCATATGTTTGTTTGGAATATCAAACATTACTTCATTTATTTGTAAATTAATGTGGGATTATGTATTGAAAGACTATCCATTTCTATGATAAAAAAAATTCAACTTGAGGGATGATAACAATATTTTGAGGAATTGTATTCCATCAAACATCAACTAGAGAATAATCACATACTTGAGATGTGATCATCATTACATTGGGGATTTTCACTTCTAATTCAATATCTAATTATTTGGGTGATGTTTTTGTACACTTAAAAATTATTCAAATATAAAATAATGGAATGATATATTTTTAAATAATACAATATTCCTTATAGAGTGGATGGTACGTCTACCTTTCACCTTGTAGTTATCATATACCTCATCAAAAATGGTGATTGCAAGATATTTCCCATTTTATCCTAACTTAAGAGGTTTCTAACATCAATCATTAATATAAACGATCATATTTGGGAAATGGTTATCTTAATTCCCATACTCCATACATTTGAAATAATAGAGTGTGGTTGGTGCATTAATTATAGATAGTTCATTTATTGTATCATTATTTATCTTATTCTCATCACTTCAGCATTCAATTTCCTGATGACCTTTATTTCCACACATAAATTATTTATTATTCCCTTTAAGAAAACATTCTCCATGTTTCTTCCCACAATACAAGCATAATGGAAATCACATCCTCTTCTCTCCATGATTTATAGATTTTACATTGAATTCATACTTTCTTTTCTTATCAAAACCATAAGATTTATAGGTAACTACAATCTCTATTTCCCCCTTGATAGCACATAAAATTATTTCTTCCAAACTATTGAAGTCCCTTATGTATAATTTCTATTGGAGACTGGTTATTAGGACACTAAATAATTGATAAAACTATTTTTTTTGTTGGAATATAAATCCTGAAGTGTACCTTGGAAGTCCTATTAAATTTTCCTTATAGATCCTAATGAATACATCATCCTTCTACTTTATCTCAAGGACTTACATCCCTATTTTCATATGAATAATGTAAGGAAAGTACTTATTAAAAAATAAGAACTTAATCTAATTACACTCCAAGGATTCAATTTCATCCTATTTCATTTTATTATTGATAATATTCTATTATTTATATAGTTCACCTTACAAATGATATATATCCAAAATGAATTTTTTAGGATCCCAATATGGAGAATGGAAAATTTATTTCGGGTGGTACTAATCCATTACATGAGACTATAATTGCTTGGGATCCACTAAAAGATAGTGTAAATAAAATCCTGAAGGATTTAATTGAACATTTTTCTCTCGTTTTCCCATTTGTATGATTAACATGATTCATATCGTAAAAATTTTTTGTGAGCATTGAAATGATTTTTTTCATTCTAGTTCCCATACAAACTGGTTAATCGTGAGGAAAATAATTACATTATCTCTTGTTTTAAGAGTTAAAGTGATTCATTTTGGTTATATAAATTGACTAAAACCAAAAAGGATAGTGTAAAAAACAATAATCATACAGGGAAAACACATATTCATGAAAAATCATCTATTGGATGTCTAAATCAATATAACTTATTTAGAATTTATGACACCAAAGGTTAATACTAGTTCATCTATTATCATCCTATATTCTAATAATTTGTGGGGGTTCATAATGAAAATGTGAATTGGCCAAAGCAAATAACTAAGGAGGGTCAAACTATGTGAATAGAAATTCTTGTTTTCATGTACTATGTGAAACTTGAGTCAAACCTAATGCAAAATTTTCAGAGTTATTACCCCTTGGTACATATGTTCTAGAACCATGTCCACATGTAGTATCTAGATAGGGATATATTCCATGATAAATGACATAATATCTTACTTACCAAAACTTTATAATGGTGTCTTATACTTAAGCATAACCTAAGGGTTCCGACTAAAGTTTTCCCAACCTAATTTCCAAATTTTATGAAACCTATCATCTGATACTAACGATAGAAACCAAGTTTTTTTATACATAGATATTATATCCTTATATATGAATTTTCATTAAATAACACAAAAATATTCCTGAGGATTGGAAATGTATAGTATCTTTTAAAACTTGTAAACACAAACAATTAGCTCATAAATAAACTATATCTTATCCCACTAAGTTATTAATAATTATCACCCTTGTTAGAAATATAATATGTAATAAATTTCATCATAATCTAATGAAAGGAAACTTGAGATAGGGTGATGTCAGATACTCATTAAGGGTAAATGCGAGACATATAAACATAACTTGAGAATAGGGATGTGAGAAAATTTGCATAATATTTTAAAACCATACACTACATATTAAAAGATCATAATCTTAAGTCCTGAAATAAATATTGGAATATCATAATACATTAATGAAAAAGGAATAAAAACATGATTAATGAGATAATAACATTGATATAATAAACAAAATTTTGGAATACACCTAAGTATATAAAATAGTTTCCATTGTAGTTAGGGATTATTTCTAAAGATGTCATGGTGGAACAGGTATACTCCCCAAACAATCAGATTATTCAAGGTTCTCTCCAAAGACTATCATACTGTCAAAATTCTTTTATAGAATTTGTTTCATACTCATTTGTATTTCATTTTATTTCATAAGATATAAATATTTACCCAAATCATTGGAAAGAGATATTGTTCCCACCCATCACATAATAAAAATATATATTAGTGTTACACAAGATCATAAAACATTAATCATATCAGAACCTGAGAAATAATATAGGATTCATAAACATTTCACTATAGAATAACCTGTGGTAAAGAAAGAGGTTTCAATAAAAATTCATCATTTCATCATATAATAACACATATAAAAAAATCTGGTTTCTTAATCATTTAATCATAGTATTACTCGTGAAAAAATAAGTGGGTTTTAGAAGCACTTCATCATGGTATATACAATATAAAAGAAATGGATTTCCTAAAAATATACTGATCATGATCATAACCATTTAGAGAAATAATAAGAATGGAATCATTTGTTCATATCCCTAATAGATCGTAAGAAACATCAAAAGATATCAAATTCTATGGAAACTTATTTTGAAATATCACTATGAACATTTCATGAGAAAAAATAGTCTTTCCACTTTGAAAATAACCTTTTAAAACTAAATATTCAATGAGAATTTTGAAAATCCTTTTGTTTGCAATTAACCTTTGAAACATGTTATGGAATATTCAAGTCATTAATCAATCATGACGAGAAAGAATTATGTTTCATCTGTATACCTTAAAATGAATATTCCATTCACATTTTCGATAAAAGGTAAGAAACTCCATGTTTAGAAATTATAAGAAGATTAATTTTTAACCATTTTTGAAAAATGTAAAATATGGTAAGAATTTTCCTTCTAAAATCATTGGATAATAGTAAAATCATTCTTTAAGAATTTATATAAGACATGGGATTGTAGAAACTAACCATTTTAGAATAAAAGTTATGATTTTCTTGATATATTGATCCTAATATATAATCTTCAGAAACATGATCATAAACAATCTTTATAAACAGTGAGATTGTAATATAAAATCATTTACACTTTGGGAGTATTTGAATTGTAAGACATAAGAAATAATAACATTTATAAAATTATATATCATGAAATAAAATAAATTAATGATATAATGTGTCAAAATGGTAGTATATACATATCATAAAATTATATTGGTGCATAACATAACTTATGTCCCAAATGAGGCAATTTCAGAAAAAATTCTCTTACTTTAAGTATCAACATTATTCAAAAAAATTAAAACCTCCTATATAATAAATATATTATTATTATGCATCAATTATATAATCATACTCATATATATATATATATATCATACCATATATTATTTAATTTTAACATTTTATCCCCATTTTTTTAACAATTCTTTGTTAAAATCACTCTTTCGGGTAATAACTGGTTCGTTTTATCATGTGTGTATCATTTGGTAGTTTTGGTCTTTATAAATTTAACATCATTGAATAATATCCATAATTTTAACCATTATATTAATATAATATATTTTTATTATATATATATTTAAAAAAATTCATAATGGTTATAGTTAGAAAGATGAAATACATCGTTCATGGAGAAAGTAGGTCATATGTACACATGAACACCATTTCCATTTTTTGATAAATTGAAAAAAGAAAGTTAAATAATAATTAACATTTATCAAATCATTATGATGCTCAATATATCATATATTTTCAATAAAATTATCCTTATTTCCATCAATGTAATGTGAAAGTGAAAACAAATCGCATCACTTCATGAGGCGGTAGTCCTCCAAACACATGAGCGACGTTATTATATTTCTTATAGAATGGAAGGTGAAAAGGAATATATGATATTTTATTTACATATTTATATTTATTTCAAAAATATAATATATATACTTTATATATATCATTTAAATAATCCTTTACAAGTGTATAAGGAAAACAAATTACACAAGTTCGCGAGGAGATAATTCTTCATACCCATAATAGATAGTTTTGATCCCCGTATAGGGGAATTAGATATGGATATAGGTAATTTTAAATTACCTCCCCTCCTCATCTATTTGATTTGAGTATGAATTTATACTTTTCGTTAAGTATCATCCATAAGGGACTAAAGGCTGGCAATAAATGGAAAGGGATTCAATACAATTGGGGAAAGATTTTCCCTTTGTGAAGAAAACACAAACAAACGTTCCATAAAATAATAGTACTAAATAATGCATGATAACTATGTAAAACAACTCAAATTAATAATATTGATATATAAACCAATCTAAAATAGACTACTATAGTGGAATAAAACTAACATCAAACTACAAAGTAGAAGACAAGAAAACAAAACTCAACGATACCAAAAGAAATTCGAAAGATGCCAAGATTATAGTGACCTTCGCTTTTAATACATTAACATTACATAACATTTGAGGAAAACTAAAAACATTATACTAATAGACACCAAAATATAGTACTATTCTATTGTCTTTAGAAACATGGAAACATGCACACACAAACATAAGTGAGCTACATTATCTTCCACTGGGTTCATCTTAACTAGAATCATTCATAGACACTTCAAACATAATGAATATCTTCATAACCTGTAGAAGGAAACATAAAAGGTGGTGATATCAAATTATTTTTAAGGGTAAAAAAGAGATAAATATAAGCACAATAATGAGAAAAAGGGAATAAGAACATGAACATAAAAAAATAAGATCATACCCTGCATATTAAATATCATATATATGAATCATTTCATAAATCATGGTCATTCACAAGACATGAATCATAATAAAATAAGTAACATAATTCATGAAATCAGAATATAGGAATAAAAATATGATTGTGTTATACTCATAATCATATAATATTATTTCCATAATATCCAAGTCTTTGATGCTGATACAATCTTAGTGTACAAAGTCCTTTACTGAACTAAGTTCACACCCCATTTCAACCCTTAATTAATCAACCGTGTTCACTCCCCATTACAACCCTATAATATGGATCTGAGTTCAATTCTCATTTATTCCTTATAATATTTAACAGATTTCATTTCACATTCCATCCATGTCTATCTAATGAGATATATATCTTTACCCAATTCATTAAAGGGAGATATAGGTCTTTCCCATTTAATAGTGAAATCATACATACATGTTCCACAATATCATAAATAACAATAAAATAACCCATGAAATAAAATGAGAATTAAAAAATTTTAATCATATAATAACATTTGGAAAGATATAGGTTTCACAATCATTTCATCATGAACATAACCCATGAAAAGATGTAGGTTTCAAAAACATATAACCTATGAAAGAGAAAAAAAATTTCATCAACATCATATCATCAAAATATAATCCATCAAGAGAAATAATATAAATGAATAAATTTATTAATTTCCCCATAAAGTAATTAGTAACACCAAAAGATTTTATCTTAGATAGGAAATAAGCTTGAAAGTTCTTTTGAAAACAATTTTTTAGGAAAATATCCTTTATTCATTGAAAATCACTTTTAAAACAAAAAACCATTTTGAAAACTATTTTCTTTGAAAATGGATTTTAAAACTTATAAAAGAATCATTGAAAACCATAAAACCTTTTTAGAGTCCTTTTTCTTCATAAATTTGCTTCAAATATCTTTTGAAAAACTTTTATAAAACATGGTTTTTGAAAACAATATTTTTATGATCAGAGAGAGAAAGATGATCACATTTTACATAAAAATGTCATCCTAAGTACCAAAGAGGGGGAAAATTGTAATAATACATGGATTTATATGTAATAAATAATTGATAAGGAAGATGATTATTTTTCATTAGATATGGATCGTAATATTTCATCATACGAAGCGTAAACATAAAAAATCTTGAAAAGCAATTAGATTGTCTCAATAAACTCTTATGAATACGTAACATAGGACCATAATCTCTGTTTAAGAAATAGAATTAAATTAAGCTTGAAATTTTTTAATGAAATTAAATTCATGAAATGAAATGTAAAATGTAATTATATACACCTCCTATGATTATTTGAGTGCATAACAAAATATGAGTCCCAACAAAGGCAAATTGAGACAAAACTATTTTAGTAATTTGGTAAATTTTGAAACATAGACCCTATGAAAGAAAGATCATAAATGAATATTTAAATACTGATAAATTTAATTATAATGTACATACAATACAATCATGGGATGCACATACATAACACAAAATTAAAGAGTGGAGAACATAACATGTGTCTCACAAAAAAAGGTAAGATGAAATGCCCTTACAATGTGCCTTAACTCTCGTTGTACTTATTCAAACCACCTATATAGTAAATATAAATTCACTTTTCATATTTTATATAACCATATTATTATATATATATGGTTTTATTATGAACTTATATTACCAACTTGTTAATAATCATATGTTGAGGTTTTAATTCGAGTAATATTCGCTATATTCTTGGAATGTGACTTAATTTGTTATATATTTTATAATTATAATTTATATAATTATTTACAGAATGTAAAAAATGAGATAAATATAACTTCTAAAAATTATATTTTTATTATAATAATCTATATAATATATAATTATGAAATGTAATACACCGTTCATGGAGATGGTAGGTCGTACATACGCATGAACACTATTTTCGTTTAATTTCCATGTTTAAAGAAGTAAAGTAAAATACATAGATTTATATATATGCATATATATATAATTATCAAAGTATATTTATTATATCTTATACTTCTTATAAATTCACTAAAACCATCCTTAATACAATCCATGTAGTGTATTAATGAATCATATCGCTTTGAGGGAGCGAGAGTCTACACTTTGTAAAATGAAATTAACAAATTAAAACCAAATGGAAAGTAAAAAATATCTGTTGTAAAAGTCACAAGTAATCTTAAATAAATAATAAATATAATATATAACATAAAAAAATAGATTTCCCATCATAATTTTCACTATGAGATGCGGTAATGAAAATTGAACAATCATCGTGTAGTGAGGTGGTAGTTTATCATCCACATAAAGAGTATGTTCATTGCCAATTATATGGAAGTGTGTGTAAGTTCATGATAAACCATTATAATAAAAAAACCAAATATATATATTATAATTTTTTTATACATGATGGAATAAATAGATTGGAGGAGAGGATAACGAAAATAAAATAAAGGACATGAGAGAATATGTTTCCTATAAATTAGGTAACTCCTTTTAGTTTGTGAAACAATTATTCTTTGGATTCCTTTATGACCAAGATAAATCTTATATAAGTAATGTAGGGGTGTTGGGAAGTATATATTTTATATCTTATTCTATCTTAAAAGGGGTGATATTTGTTAAAAAGTGGGAGATGTTGTGGCCTTTTATAGGGAAGTAAGAAGACTCGCTTATAATATTTTGAAACAAGTTTAGTGTACACATGTTATTACCTAATAAAAGACATAAAAAACCAACCAAAATAAATAATGGAAGGTTTATGGAAGATTAATGTCCATACAACGGGTTTTTACAATTGGCTAGGTCATTTGGCCACTAGAGATTAAGATTTAGTCCCTAATTAATCTTTTTTGACCTTAATTGTTGTGATTCATTTTAATCACTTTTACTAATATTTTTAGTAAAAAATAATTTTTAATTATTGGTATCTAAATATTATTCTATTTAAAATTCTGTATATTATTTTTTTGAATTAAATAATTTAAAATGTAAAAATTAAGATTAATGTAAATCCCACAGACAGGATGAAATAACGGGGTTTTAAATTAGAAAAATGCTCAAAATCTTGTTAAGTTTTTATATTAAAATTCAAAATGAAATTTTTTATAATGACATAAATTGTATTAATATATGTACTATTGATATTATTTCACATTAAACCAAATATAATATATAATTTATCAATAATTATTATTTAAACGAAGAGGTGGTTTTTAACCAAAAAGCAGTATATTTTACAATTAATCAAAAAATAGTGTTTCTAATAAAAATACTAAAAAACCATTTTATAATTTAGAAATTATAAATTAAAAAATGATTATTATTTTTAAAAATAAAATTTCTAAATATTTTTAAAATCATGTCTATTGTTTTTCAGAAAATGACATTAAAATATGATCATTCAAGTAAATGGTATTTTTAAACCAAAAAGGACTTTTTGAATAATCATATATTTCATTATAAATATGTTATAAAATTATAAAAAATATTTTTAAAGTAGTTATAACTATTATTATTATTAATTTTAACATATTTATTCTAGTTATCTCATTTTAAATTTTGCAATAATAAAAAGATATTTCGTAGAAGCATAGTTGTTGCATGTAACGTATGCCAAGTCGATGTTATATTTAATGTATACCAAGTCTATGTTCCGTGTAACATATTCCATGTTCATCTTCCATGTTATATACTCCAATTCTATGTCATTTGAATGGAATTTTTTATTAAGATCATTACAAGAATTAAATTAAAATATAATTTATTCGAAAAAAGGTCTATAAAACAGCATGGTGTAACATACCACCCCACTTAAAAAAATTCACCCTAAAAATTCATCACTCAGGTAAAAAATTGAGGATATTTTTTCTTCAAAATATCCTAAAGTTCCCATGTAACTTCTTATAATTGGTTATTTCCCTAAAAAACATTGCAAAAGTGAGTGGTCTTGTTTTGTAGAACTTTCTCTCATCAGTCCATAATTAAAACTGGTTGTTCCTCATTAGAACGATCATACCCCAACCGTATGAACTATATGTTCAGTACATGTTAAGGGTTAGGTATATAATTCCTTAGTATAGATACATGTAATTCATCACGAACTATATAGGGAATCAGTTGAAGTTCTCAAATGATAGGCTACTATTTCGATACGTTCAAGAATATCGGAAGGATCGATATACATTGGGCTCAGTTTCTATTTATGGTTTATACTCATTACATTATTCTAGGTTGATATTTGTAAAAAACAATTTCACCAACTTCAAATTATTGGTCATTTTGGTAGTTATCATCATAATGTTTTTGTTAACTTTGATCTTCGGTGAAATGTTGTTATATTGTTCTAACCATCCGAACCATTTCTTCAGCAATCTGAGATCCCAATATCGTTCTTTCTCCAACCACATCCCAACACGTTAGAGCTCTATAAATCCTCCCATATATGGATTCATATGGTTCTATCAGAATACTTGTGTGAAATCTATTTTTTTCATAAAACTCATCTAGAGGAAGCTCTTGATCCAAACAACCTTTGAAATCCAGAGAAAAATATCTCAATATATCCTATATGGTTTGAATTTTTCATTAATACTAACCATATTTATGAGGATGATAAGTAGTGTGTGAAACTCAATTATGTATTAATTTATTTCTGAGGAATTTTCTAGATCATTGAAATAATCCTTTGAACCTAATCTTATATAAAAAATATTGTACTCCATGCAACTTTCCCACTTCCTTAATGTATATCCTATAATGATGATCTAGAGAGAAGTCTTCTCTAATATCAATAAACTGTGTTGACTTAGTAAGGTGATGAAATACCACCCTTATATAATTAAACTCTTTATAGGTTTTTGTTATTCCATTGAAAAAAAGATAATGATGTTCTCCCGTTTCAATTCTTGTATGGGTAATAGATGCAACATCTCCTTTGACTTTGTCCATTTAGCATTAACTTTTTTGCATACCAAACACCAAGATACAAACAGTATGATATATTTCATTATTCCATCCCATCAAAAGTATTATTTCAATTCTCTCTACATCTTCAAACATCCAGTATGAATACATAATGAAGAACTATGAACTTATTTTAATATATCCTTCTACAACTTTCATATAGAATGAACATATACATGGTTCCTGAACCTTATCACTGCATCCCAATCAATGTTAAACTCAGGAAAATTTATAACATTCTTTTATATCTCTTCCTCTCCCTTATATTTCTTCTTAATCTTCACTTGGATATAGAGTTGAACAATCAATTGAGAATAGTAAGATTTTTCCCATTCCTTCAGTATTTCTAGATCCATCCTTTTTAAATATATAAATATTGGATCTTTTTTATCCTCATCAAGGATAATCCAGTATGATCCTTCCAACTCAAAGCATTTTCAACCATGTTTTTTTCTTAGGGTGGTAATTTATTGAGCAGTCATAATCTATTATCAACTCTAACCAACTTCTCTGCCACATTTTAAACTCCTTCAATTTGAATATATATCTCATAAATTTACAATCAGAATATATATCACACTTTTCTCCATCAAAATAATATCTACATTTATTTAATGTAATAATTACTGCTGCTAACTCCATATAATGAGTTGGGTAATTTTTCTCATGAATATTCAACTTAAATGAAGCATAAGCGATGCCCATGTTATTCTGCCTAAAGACACATCTCAATACCTTCTTGGATACATCACTATAGATTATCAACCCATCTCCACGACAGAGTAATGTAAGAACATGTGCACTGACTACCCTTCTCTTCAATTTCTTGAAATATTCCTCACATTCATCTATCTAGAGAAACTTGACACCCTTCTGAATTAAATTGTTCAAAGTTTTATGCTATCATGATAAATTATCCATAAACCACCGGTAATATCCATCTAAACAATGAACGCTACGGATCTTCGTCATCATGGTTAGTATAGGTCAGCATTCAATAGTCATTATCTTGGATGGATCTACGACTATTCCATATGTTGAGATTATGTGACCCAAAAATGAAACCTTTTGTAGCCAAAATTCACACTTTTTAAATTTGTATTATAAATTCTTCTTCCTTAAGGTCATCCATATACTTCTAAATTTATTTTCATTCTCATCCTTTCTCTTTTAATATATAATAATATCATCTGTAAAGACTACCGTAAACCAATTAAGGTAATATATAATGACTCTATTCATTAAATCCATGAATACAACTGGGAAATTAATAAGAAAATATTCATTTCTATATATTCATAGTTTCTATAACTTATATAGAATGTTTTCAGGGGAATATCCTCTTTCTTGACCCTCAATTGATGATATCTAGAATGAAGGTGAATCTTGGAAAATTATTAATATCCATGCAGTTGATCAAAATATCATCAATACCAGGATAAGGATACTTGTTCTTGATTGTGATATAGTTCAACTCCCGATAATCAAGGAAGAGTCACATTGATTCATCTTTTATTTTCACAAAAAGAACTAGTGCACCCAAAGGTAACATACTTGACTTAATGAAACCCTTATCAAGGTTTTTTTGGATTTTCTTCTTTAATTCATGAAACTCTATTGTAGCCATTCTTTAAGGAGTCTCTGAAATTGCTGTAGAACAAGGTATAATTCTATGCAAACACAACATTAGAGATTTGTGAAATACTATAAAACTCTTCTGAAAAGAAATCCAAAAAATCCTAAACAATAGGAATATAATCGACGTTGATTTTCACCCCAACCATTTGAGATAAACAACCCTTATGAATGGAAATTAAGACCTATACAATGGGTGTAATGTGTATAAGAATTACAAACATATTGTCACGTTGATGTATAATCATAGGAGGGTATGAAATATCAATCAAAACTTCCCTTCCTTAAAAATTAATGTGGAATTTTTGCAATGAAATATAATCCATGCCTAAGATGACATAAAATTCATCCAAAGGAAGAATGAAAAGATTTTCAGGCAGCGTATTCCCACAAACTTCAACCAGGGAGGAATCATAGACTTTATATGAAATCATCATACCATTAGAAGGATACACTAATAACTCCATATCTAATTATTTTGGTGTAATCTTAACATGCCTAGAAAAATATTTAGATATGAATGTTTGGGTATATCCAGAATCAATTATGATGTTAGGAGTTCTAGAGTGGATGGAAAGTGTACCTTTCATCACATTATTATCACAACCCTCATCAGAAATAGCGATTGAATGATATTTCTCATTGTCCCTTGGATTAAGAGGTTACTAACATAGATCATCAACACTAGCCCTTGGGTTTGGGAAGCAGTTATCATAATTCGTGATCTCCTAACACTTGTAGAACTGAATTGGGTGAGGTTCATTCGGTCCATATTTTTATTCATCAACATTTTGAGTGAACTTATTCCCATCATTTAGAAAATAAATTTTCCAGTGACCTTACTTTCCACACATAAAGCATTTTCTATACCTCTAAAGAAAAATCCATTCATTCTTCTTCCCAGATTTAGAGCATAAAGGTAAACTCATCTTCTTTTATCCATGGTTTTTTGTGAGTCCTTTAAAATATATATTACTTCTCTTATCAAATCCAATTGGTCGATATGTGACTCCAAACTCCATTTAAAACTTTATTGCACAACACATAATCTCTTTATATGTAATAAAATATCTTATGGATAGTTCTTTTCTAATTCATGCCTTTAATCCCTTTAATAACCTATAAAATTTATTTTTATGTTGGATGATAATTCCTGAAGCGCACCTCAAAAATCTTGTGAAATTATCCCCATAGGAACCAATTGATGCATCATCCCTTCACATAAACTCAAGGTACTATTTCAAAATCATGCTATAATGATTATGATAAAAGTACGTATTGAAAAATAAGTTCTTGAAATCATTTAAATCCATAGATTCAATCTAAACTTTTTGTCTCATATTCTTTATTAGAATTCACCATTGGTCTTATTTTCCTTCTAACTGATATACACATAGAATAAATTTCTCATGCTATGAAAATTATAGAATAGAGAATATAATTTTATTATCCATAATTCATTTTTTAGAAATAAGTGAATCATAATACCTTATAAAAGAAGGTGGATATTTCCACATTGAAGACTCAACATAATAGTGTTCCCTCATTTTCTTATTTGAAAGTCCACAAGGGTTAATAGATTGAGAAAGTTGTGAGAGCATAGTTGTGATGTTTTTAATTCCTCCTCCCATATAACGTTTTTACTTAGGAGGAAAATAATTGCTTCATACATCATAATCACCATTAACATGGTTTCATCTAGTTCCATCCTTTGACTAAAACCAAAATCATAGTGTCATAAGTAGTAATCATATTATGGAACCACATAATCATAAAAATTAAATGATAGGATTTCTAAATTATGACACCTTACATAATCTATGACATCTTAGGTTTATCCTAGTTTATTGATATTCAACTTCTATTTAAATCTTTCATAATGGTTTGTGAAGAGATTGTGACTTTTGAAAGCATATCCCCCAAGAGTGTCAAACCAGGTGTAGAGTAAGGCATGTTTCCATGTACCTGATTAACCAGAGTCAGGCCAGGAACATCTTATCAGAGTTTTTAACCCTAGTTACATATTTTACAAAGCCACAATCACTTATAGTATCCAAACAGTGATGTGCTTCTTGGAAACCACTCACACCAGCCTTCTTCAAAATTCCATGACATTTTCATATAATTTTCTTTACTCTTAAACTTATCTTTAGGCATGAACGTAGGTTTATCACTAAGGTTTTCTCAATCTAGATTCTAATATTTAACACAACATTTTATCTGATACCATCTATATTGACCCTCACTTTTCAAAAATTATAATTATTTAACATGTTCATAATACTTCATAAATTATACAAATAGATGCCCAAAGACCGTACCAGTCTAGTGCCTTTGGAAACATTAAAACATAAACATTGATACATATATGAGCTACATTATCTACCACTATAATCTTCATAACTAGAACCCTTGTTTGAAACTTAAAACATAATACATATCTTCATAACTTGGAGAAGGATACAGAAAAACGAGAGAGCTCAAATGTTTAATAAGGGTAAACAAGGGAGATATATAACCATAATGACGAGAACAAGGTTACAAGAACATGATCATAAAAATATCTTGTAAATATAAGATCATATGTCAAAACCAGAACAAACATGCCTTCAGTCATGACTCCCCAATCCTGAATCCAATAAGACAAGGGCTGGTGAATTGTTTTGAGTAGGATAACACGCACATGGGAGGCACTATCATGTCATACTTGTACAAAATCACCCACATACACTTCCATGAAATAGTGCAAAGATATATATATAATTTGAAAAATAAAATGCATGAATACAACTATCCCAGACCAGAATATAGAAAAATACGAAAATAGAAAATATATGGGCCACAAAAAGACAATTGTAAATGTGTAAAAATTTCTATGTAGGATGGGACCACTATCAAGAACCCATCGGTAAGTGCCTCGTCCTAGCTCCAGTACAAAACCTGGTCAGTCTAGCTACTAAGTTCTACTAGCTTCGGGTCTAACTAGGACTCCGTCGAAGGACTTATGGTCTGCACAAGACATGAGACATGTGTGTGTAAACCTTGTATAGGGGTTAGTATAATAATACTTAGTAGGTTACCCAAAACCCCCCTAAAGAAAAGGGAGAAACTGATAGGCAACATTTAACTCAACCCAACAAGAGGGAATCCAATAAAAAGGAAGCACCATCTCAAGGACATCCTCGGTAATATCCAATTAGTCAGATCAACGCATTTGGCATGTCCAAAAAATGACAAAGGCAACAGGAAGTCCCAGAACATACCCAAAAATACATAGCTCCATCACTAAGTATCATTGTCCTGACAATAGAATATCCATGATAAACAAATCAATGTTCCAAAGAAATGCTCACATGATATCAAGATGTATTGACCTCGTAGATAACAACAAAATACAACCCATCTGTTATGTCTAGAAAAATGAAAGATTAATGAATAGATAGCTCAAATTCGATGATCCAACCAAAACATCCCAAAAGTAATTCCACCGAGAGATGCCACTCCATCGGTAAAATTACCAAACGGTATAAACCGGACAACCCATATGATAGTTGTCTATGAGGAAATGATCAATGGATAGTGCCACGGGAGAATTCACCCTGTGACTAAACTACCACTAACCCCTCAGGTAGGAGATCCCGCCCAAGGTCCACTGGGGGACAGTAAACCCAAGATATAACACCGTACATAGAAAGAGTTATCACGAAACAACCTAAATCTGGAACAAGTCATATCATATAGGGTCAGTATCTAGGTATTGTTGTTCAGGATGATTCCAAGAACTCTACCATGGTAAACATAATGACAAATCATAGAAGGAAGAAATGCATCTCAATACATATTAAGGGAGTCCATGCCCAGGTCTCATTGGGGGATCCATACCCTAATCGAACGTCCTAGGTAGAGGATCAGCACTCGAATAAATATTGGACATGCCGACACAAAAAACCCTACCATAGAACATGGAGGGATGTGAGGATCACGTGGGGCCTCTCAGAGTGACACATGCTCAAAATCCGTTGAGTCCGCAGTCAGATCGGATGGAGAAAAATCACTCAAAAAATGAAAATTCACCCACACACACAAACAAATAGTAGTCTAAGAGGGGTCACAATTCGGTGAATGAGAGATGATACTATAATAGTTGCAGTACCAAAAGAGGGGTCCTAGTCTGGTGTAGGGGACATGATACTGAAACCCTCATAGCTAAAGGACCATGGAGACCCACTCAACCGTTCCGGTAAATTCATCACTAACCCAAGAGACCCGCACTACATTTCCTGAACACTAGGTCCCCTAAGCCTAAACTGTGGCCACCATAACATTATAGGAGGAAAAACACATTGAATAGGCTATTTACTCGGAAATCGGTGAAAGATACTATTAACTTTAACAAAACTAAGTGGTTACCAAGCCTTGATATCAAAACACATAAAACGGACAATGATGTTTTCGTCCTCTCATAAAAACACATGAGATCAACTACTTATTCATCTAAAATTGACACGTGGTAGAAAATTCATGTTTCCTCGCAAATGCACATACTGGGCCTCATGGGGACCACATCACAATTTTAGTTTATGTTCCCTAGATATGACTTGAAAATTCAACCAAAAATTCAGGGTCACAACTCCACTGATGATGCGTTAATCAGATAACAGAAGCATGAGATACGTCTAACGCAATAATCATAAAATAATAATAATTATATTCTTATTATTTTAATGGGGTGTTCCATGATTCCATGCATCGATACTAACTCAAAAATTCCTCATAGTGGACTCAGAATATCCATCTCTAATTAAGGGTTGTGTGTCCATAGACAGCATAAAAAAACCCTATTTGAGAGTTGGGTGGTTTTTTATAAAAAAAAACCCAGACCAAACCCTCATGATGGATTAGACTACCTGGACCGGCTGGTCCGACTCATACCTTCCAGCCCACACCAACCCACCAGATCACTAGCCAACCTCCATGGCCTCCTACCCATTCCACCAATAGTATCCACTATTCCGCCAGTAAGCCTCCTCTACTCTTCTGGATTTTTCCACCCACCGCCTTCAACTCGCCACACCACCTTCCACAAGAGCCGATCATCACGGGAAACCCGTCATACCTTCCGCATACCACTGGGACCACTCTGGTGGTCAAAAAATGAATATGAGACCATATATAATCTCCACATAATGAGATCTTCATATAATCAGTGATTAAAACAACAAATTAAGCATAAAAATGGGATCGGGAATAGAACTCATATATTCCTACCTCATTGTGAATTGATGAAGTTATAGGTGCAGAACGATTCTTGTGATACAATGATGCTTGATCTACGGATGATCGGTGCTAAAAACTATTGTTGGAATCTCCTCCCTGTGTGTGCACACCCAAAGTGGGAGGGGGAAGGAGATGGTGATATAATTATTTTAAATCCCCATCACTTAAAATACCAGCCCCAACATTCCATTGACCAGAAACTTGACACTGAAAAAAATTAAGTCATCTGTAGTGTAAGAGTGGCATTCTGAACTCATTAGTGGTCCCATAAATTATATCTGAGACTCTATATAGAATTTATTCGAGCCGACATCCATAAATAAATAAATTTATTTATTTATAGAAACTATCTCGATTAATGTTTCTACAAAAGGACCACACTGACAAAATATATACCCCACTAAGGGTAAATGGTATTATCCGAACGTTACTATGACACCAGATTTCTAATAGGAGATACCATTTGAGAGGTAACCCATTTTTTACATGTTCATAGTATAACATACATAACATTTTTATAAAATTTATTATAGTAACACCAGGCCTCATAATTTCACTCTGTATTCACACCTAGATATAGAATTATTTTTAGGAATATTTCAAAGTCTAATAGGGACAAACCTGAGTTGCTACATTATATATATGAATCGTGGCATAAATCTTGGCAGTTCACAACACATGAATCATAATGATATAAAGAACCCAAGACATGATATAATAACATCGATATAATACATGGAATTGAAAAAACATATAATCATATATAATTATTTCAATAATAGTAAAGTATTTGATTTTGAGACCATCTTAGGGGGAATATTCCATTGCTAAACCGGGTTCACACCCCATTCTAGCCCTATATTACTAAACTGAGATCACCCCTCATTCCAGCCTTGTAGTACTGAACCTGTTTCATTTCTGATTCCATCCCTACAATACAATACCGAGTTAATTTCTCATTACATCCATGTCTATCTCATGATATATAAATATTTACCTAATTCATTAGAAAGATATATAGGGAAAACTCATCTCATTGTGAGTTCATATATACATGTACCACAATATCATAAATAAACATATCATAACCCATGAAATGATATGGGTATTATAAACATGTAATCATATCATAACTTTTGAGAAGAGATAGGTTTCATAGTAATTTAATCATGAACATAACTCATGAAAAGAAGTGGTTATCAAAATCATATAACTCAAGAATGAGAAATGGGTTTCAAAATAATATTACTTGTGAAATAGAAATGGGTTTCATGAAAATCATGCCACCAAAACATAATCTATTTTAAGAAAGTATATAAATTGAAAAAATCAATAATTTCCACAAAATTTCATGAGTAACACTGATGGAAGTTATTTTATATAGAATTTCTTTAAAGATCCTTTAAAAAAATTTCTTGATGAAAATATCCTTTTAGCAATTATAATTATTTTTAAAACATAAAACATTTTATAAAAATTTTTCTTAGAAAATATATTCTAAAACTTATAAGGGAATAATGAAAACGGATAAAACTTTTTTAAAATCTTTTTAACTTGAAAATGATCGTCAAATATCTTTTGAAAGCATTTCTGAAAAAATGGTTTTATACAAAAGCTTTCCGACCAGGGAGAGAGATGGTCATATTTTACATAAAAATGTTATTAAAAGTACTAAATAGGGAGAAATAGTACTAATAATTGGATATATTATGAATAAATAGATGATAAAAAAACTCATTATTGTTCTTAAGATATGGATCATAATATTTCATCATATTAACCATAAATATAAACAATCTTAAAAAGTAATGAGATTGTTTCAATAAACTGTTATAACATTGTAAATTGGGATCATATTCTAAATTAAAGAAAATGAAATTATATTAAACTAAAAATATAATAAAAACAATTAAATTCATGATATAACATGTAAAATTCAATGCTATACAATTTTAAAATGTGTTTAGGAGCATAAGATAACATTAGTCTTAAAGAAGGAAAATTGAGACAAAATTATTTTATCATTTTGGTAACTTTTGAAACACAGAACACATTATATAAATATAATTAAATTTATATGTGAGTACCCAAAAATTTAATTATAATATACATAGAATAAAATCATTGTTAGTGCATACAGCACACAAAAAGAAAGAGAGGTGGACATATCATGTAGCTCATAGAAATAAAATGTGAGATGGAATCCCTTTATCTTATGTATTGACTCTCTTCATTCTCATTAAAAACACTTGTATAATAAATATAAATTTATTATAAATATTTTAAAGATCCATAATTATATATTTATTGGGTTTTATGACCTTATATACCCACTTGTTAATAATCCTATGTTAAGGTTTCCCTTCAAGTAATATTCACTGTTATCTTTTCAAGTAACTTATTTTGTTTTATTTTTAGTATTTATACTCTATATCAGAACTTAAAAAATGAAAACCATGATATAAATATCATTTATATAAAATATATTTATATTATAGAAAACTACATAATATATAAGTATGAAACAGAATACACTGTTGATGGAGATGGTAGGTCGTACGTACGCTTGAATGTTATCTTCCTTTAATTATTGTATTTAAAGAAAGAATGTAACATACATATATATATATGAGTTTATATATATGTCATTATTATATTATATTTATGATAAATTATATATATTAGATATTAACTAACACCATCGTTAATACAATGCATGGAGTGTAAGAATGAATAATATCACTTTGAGGGGGCGGTAGTCCACACATCCTCAAATGAAATTATGATATTAATGCCAAATAGAAAATAAAAGAGATTTGTGATATAAAAGGAATAAATAATATTTAATAAATAGTAAATATAATATATATATATATACACGTAGTTTACATGATAATTTCCACCATGGTATGCGATAAGGAAAATTTAACAATCATCATTTATTGAGGTGGTAGTTCGCAATTAAAATAAACATTATGTTCATTATCAATTATATAGAGGTGTGTGTAATTTTAGGTTAAAATATTTCCATTAAAACAAAATAGTATATTGAGAATACTTTTTTTAATCATGGAAAAAATAAAGTGGAAGGGTGGCTAAATAAAATAAGGGAATTGACTTAAGGGAATATTTTTCCTCTTAATCGAGTAACTCCTTTTGATTTGTGCCAAAAGGATTCCTTGGATTTCCATATGGCCAAGGTAAGTCTTCATGGAGGAAGGATGGATTTATGGTAACTTTATTTGGTTGATATTTTCTAAACTGTATAGGTTTTATTGTATGAGGTAGTGGGATAGGTGGTGGCCTTTTATAAGGAAGCAAAAGGAATTGATTGGACGTTTTTAAAACAAGTTAGGTGTACACATGTTATTACCTAAAAAAATTCATATAAAACCAAAAAAACCAATAATGACAGCTTTATGGATATATAATTTACATACAATGGGTTTTTGATAAGTGGATAAGTCATTTGGGCCCCTATGATTATGGTTTGGTCCATAATTATGCTTAATTTGACCTTAATTGATGTGATTAATCTTAATCACTTTTACTAAACATTTTAGTAAAAACCCAACATGACCAAATTAGACTCTAAATATTATACTTATTATAATGGTGTATGTGCATTTTTTTAAATTCAGTTCACATAAGAATAAAATGAAGATTTATGTCATTCTCGTAGATAGGACGAAATTACGGGTCTTTTCAGAAGAAAAATATTCAAATGTTTGTTAAGATTTTATATTCAATATCACAATAAAATTTATTAAAATGGCCTAAATTTTAATAATATATGTATAATTCATATAAATTGTCCTTAAAACAAATTTATATTGTAATTTATCAAAAATAATTACGTAAAAATGTAGTTTTTAACCTGAAGGTTGTATTGTATATTATTTATAAAAAAATGAGGTTTCTCAGAAAAATAAAAAAAATACCCTAAAATAAATTCTAAAATTTCAAAAAGAATATAGGTTTATTTTATAAAATTTTTTTTTGAATGTTTCTAAAATTAATTTTATTATTTTTCACCAAAGTACATTAAATTGAGTTCATTTGAGAAAGCGTTATTTTTAAACATAAAAACACTTTACCAAATATCAAAGCTTTCATTATCAATATGTTTTTATTTATATAAAAGATTATAAAGAAATATTTCCGAATTAGTTATTTCTTTTCATATAACTAATTTTAATGTCTATGTTATAATTATCCCATTCAAGTATTTATAACTATTAAATTATTTTTTGGAGAAATATCGTTGTTGCGTGTAACGTACGCCAAGTCGGTGTTGCGTGTAACATACACTGATTTGATGTTCTGTGTAACAATTGATGAGTTGGTTTCATTTAACATACTTCTATTCAGTTCCATATAAAATGAATGTTTTTCTTTGTGCATTATAATAAATAAATGAAAATTAAATTTATTCTAAAAAAGGTCCATAAAAACTCAGGGTGATATAGATCAAATGTTTTTTTTACATAAGAAAATAAAAAATTAATTTGAACAGTATAATAATTCTTTCATATAGAAAAACACTTTTATGAATTTTAATAACCCATGTAAACAAATTCTAAAAAAATACAATTTTAAGGGTCCTCCTAAACATAAACAAATTTTCGATAATACTAAATCACATATGTGATTCTCTACATATATAATTTATAAAATTTATAATTCTATATATGCATGTCCATATATTCAAATTGAAATAATCGAATTCATAATGTAATAGAATTTATGTAGAAGAATTCAATTTTTATCCATATTTTTATGAAGCTACTTTCGTGTAGTTCAATATGCTCATATAAGACAATTCTCATGAATGAGAATTTTTACATAAGGAAATTATGAAAATATGTACTACTTGATATCTTAAGATTGATGTATTTTTAGACACTCTAATTAGTAGATCCAGTTAATGGTTATTTTGAATTATATTTATTTATTTTTATGATATTTTATAATAATGAAATAATTCATCATTTCGGATTATGTAGTGCATAATATCATTAAATAACAGAAACACACATAATATAGAAAATTCTTACATGATTTGAAACATTGTGGAAATTCTATTCATTTCTAGAGAATAGAAACATCTTATTTAGATTTCAAGATTGATGAATTAAATTTAGATAAAATCTAATATTTTCAACTCAATAAGAGGTGTGTAATTATGAGAGCTATATCTTGATTTATCATTGAAAAATAAAAGAACATATATTTTAGAAAACTACGGAGATAGAGAAAAATTAAAAAAATTCTATGATTTTTTATAGAATTCAATTGGCAATATGAACATTCATTATAGTTTAATTAAATTTATATAAATCTATTATATATCTATTTCAAAAATAATTTCACATTTCTGATATATTTATCACTTTTTATCATTCAAAAATAGTGGTAGATGTAATCTAAAAATCTGTTGTATAACTAAAAAACATCAAAATATTTGGAGAAAAATTGTGAACAACTAGAGACTAATTCATACATCTTCACAGTTGATGAAAATATAGATAATATTTTTATACTTTATTTAAATAAATGTCATTAAATTTATACCAATATTTATGTAGATATATTCAATATACTAAGATATATTAAAACCAAATTGCAGATTTCTAATTTCCATGTTTCTTTTCACCTGTAAGAGACATTTCTAACCAGTATTCTTCAAACATAAAATGTGAGAAGTTCCAGAATCACCATATAATAATATAATCACAAATTTAAAAAATTAATAATACATTATAAAATATATAAAAATAATAAAAATATATATACATATTGAATAGATGAATAAACCGAGGTAAAAGAAAATACAACAAATAGAGTGTGTTATAATTATCAAAACAAAAATGAGGAAGATAATGAGACACTCAACAAAAACACCCATACCTTTTTCCTAATTTATATGTACATTATATAATATCACATATAAAAAATTATTAACATAATAATTTATTTCAGAGCCTTATTAAAAATTATATCCTTTTATAAACATCATTTATAATCATTTATTGCAAACATGTTAATTTGTTATGTTTTATATTCATCATCAAGCCATATTAGCTTATATTTTTTTAGTATAGGTTTCGTAATTGTGGTGTCAGTTTTTATTTATATATTCAAATTTTATCATTAGGATATCATTAAAAATACTTTAATATATGTTTTATAATGATTTATAATTATCCAATTTCATTTCATATCTCTTTAATTATGATTTAGGGTGTTGAAATTAGTGATGAACTTGTTTTTGTAATTTTAACGAATGTGGGGTGGTATTTTGTTAAATGGTTTGATCTTAAAATTAACATTATAAAATGAAAAAAATTATTAATTTCTTATCATTTCATAATATCACCAATAAATAGGTTTCCTTATTTATTAATGAAAAAAATTTATAGCATTGATCATGTAGGTGATTAAATCGTCACAAACAAAAACAAACTATAATCTATCAATGAATATGGTTATGAAAGTGAATAATTTATAATAATATAATTGTCAAAAAATAATAATTATATTATTTAAATGTTTTTAATTTTTTGAATTATATTTTAATATATTTGGATACATTAATTAATGAAATTGTGAAAACAAAATATGTCACTTTTGTTGAGGTGGTAGTCCACACATGTATAAGGGAAACATGTTCATTTTCCATAGATATGGAGGAATATAGAGAATTTTTCCTAATTTTATAATCATAACAATGTTATAAATATTATATTAATCTATTAAATATACATTTATAACATGTCTTGTATGTCGATGATGAAAAAACAAGCACGACAATCAATGAGGTGGTAGTCTGCATGTACACATGACGAAGTCTTTATTTTTTGAATGGTTTTGGAGGAGGGAAAAAATAGATATTACATTGGAATAATAATAAGATAAAATATGATTAATATTTATTTTATCATACTATACTGTATATAAGTGTTTTTATGGGGTATAAGGTGAAAATAATTAAGAGAGATAAATCAAGAAAATTATATCTCTTGTTGATTATTCTCCCTTGGGTAACACCTCAAGTCCCTTAAGCCTGGTCTTTTGTAAGAACCAATGATTATAAGACATAGGAATAGTGTGTACAGGATACTAAATAATATTTTCCCTTAATAAAATGGTTTATAATGATATGTGAAATGGGTTTGAGTTGAGCTCCTCTAATAATTTAAGGGAATGAGACTTTTGTAAATATAACTTCTTATTATAAATAGAGCACATGTTTCACATGAACATTTGAAGAAAAGTGGAAAATAATGGGTTAAGTATTCCTTAAGGTCTATAATATCTTAAACATTAATTTTAACACCTATTTTAAACATGTTTTTAGTGTTTTACTTATATATTTTTTACTTTTAACTTTTTTAGTTTTAACCGTGATAATTAATTTTTACCTAAGTAATTTACTTTTAATGCCTATATATAAACTTGTGATTTATTAAATAATATTTAGTTACAAATTTAGAATATGAAATAAATTTTATCAAATACAATTTCTTTGTGTAATAGAAAATTATTTTATCATTAGCTCATGTAACCTCTAAAAACCCATTTTCAGAAAAACTATATTTTTAAGCTTAAATGGTATGTTTAGAAAAATAATTCTAATTTTTTTTATTATAATGAAATTAATTAATTTTACATTACTAAAATCATAGTTATGATACCATAAAATAAATCCAAATCTTAATTCCACCCTGAAAAAACTTAATTAAAATAGAAAGACTAAAAATAATCTTTATTAGAAAAATATTGCTAAATTTTATAAATGACAGACATGGGTTTTATAAATTAAAAATGGTATTCTTAAATGAATCTTTTAACTTCTTAAATAAATTTTTTATCGTAATTTATTTTATAAGATTTTATGTGATTCTTAATTCTTGATATAGTCATAAATTCTATAGTTTTAGTGAAAACTATATTTCTTAAAAATCAACTAAAAATAAACTATTTCAAAAAATAACAAAAATTAATCCTAAGATAATTCATAAAGTATCAACTATAAATTAATTTCATTTTATAAAATTCAATTTTTTAAATTTATAAATTTATCTTTTAAATGAAAATTCACAATATAAATAAAAATGTTTTTTTGAAAAAGTTCTTTTAAAAACATTATTTTTTCACAATATTATTTGATAGTAATTTATTATTAAAATAATGTTAATATATTATTTATTATATTGAAATATTATATATTATCCTAATTATCATTTTCAATTAGTCGATTTGATTTATTATGACTAAATATAAAACAATTATAAAAATATTTATTTGAGAAAGAATAATATTTTTTAATATTAAATCATACTAATTATTTATCCTCTATACATAAGCAATTTTAATTAGGTAATAATGGTTTATTTTCTAGAGGATCTATTAGACAAAAAATATTCTTAATAATATTCATCTAATATACTGAAAATTGTTTTATTTTAGAGTTTGGGGTGAAACAAACTATCAAAAAAATTCCAAAATCTCAGGGTGTTACAATGTTGAGAGGAAAAAACCAGTTAAATTTATATAAATATGTTATTCATCCACCAGTGAAATAAAAACATTTATTTTATGATTATGAAGTATTTTATATCACTAATGGTTTTATAGTTTTCATCATATAAACATGGAATTATAATGAAACCCAAACAAAGCTTGATCTATCTCGATAGAATGAAATTATTATTATTATCCCCCTTAAGAAAGACATAAGACCCAAAAATATATAAAACTGATATTACGGCATTTTAAAAATATAAAGGAAAACAAGGTCCTTAATAGGGTCTAAAAATGATAAATTCCAATAGTTAGTTCATGATATAAATCATTGGTTTCCTAAGAGGTCACTTATTCTATAACCCTCTATATAGATATACGACACAACAAAATTAACATGTTTATAATACTCCATATAGTCTTCCATTGCAGCTTCCATCCTCTATAAAGTATATGATATGTGAATCATAATGGCTTGAAAAATGAATATGATATATTACCCCAATTTTTAAACGTATCAATCTAAATTTCCAAAATAACTCCTTCCATTTCAGATTTATAGGCAATAATATTTCCAATGTCTTAAAAACATGATAAGGATCCCACGTAAGCATTCCTAAAAATATTACTACATTTATAAGGTCTCCAATTGGCTATTGAGTCTCCATTAATGTATATCATGATCCAAACTATAATAGTAAGTTTCCAAATGACATGTATAAAACCATTATTAACACTAAAAATACCCTTGATTCTATGTTTCAAAAAATATACTTCCTTGATTGAGTTTCTAGCCTTTCCATTCTTCATATATTTATCCAACCTAATTGAAGATATTATATTCTTCATAGAAATTTGAATATCAATGGAATACCCCTTATCCCTAATAGTAAGACACTACAACACTGAATAAGTTGTTGAATTGTGGTGAACCACTTATGGTAGCACATCAACTAAATAGAGCATCAACGACAGTTTCCACAAGAGGATCCTCCTCATATGGACCGAACAAAATCCTCCAGAGAGCCTTGAATATTTGATAATGAAGGACTATATAGGTTGGTGAATCGATACTATCCTTACAAGAAAATGCATCTAGAATATAGTGATAAACTCAAATTCACGAGGGCCTCATCAATTGGTATATTTTTAAATGTTTCCCTCCATAGTATAATACACATAAAAGTTGGAATCTATGATTGTTTAAATAAATTTAACCCATTATAAGCCTCAAGAAGCCCTGTTTAAAGAAAATATAATAAAATTTTCATGTCATACCCCCATGTATGTTTTTCATATAAGATTGTATTTGTAGGGCATGAATTGATATGAGAGGAAAAATTCCCATATATATTCAAAAATGGGGGCCATGTGAGTTTATAACATGTCTATAATCTTCACCATAGTATCCTAAATAGACTCCTACCATTGTCTTATTAAAGGGAAGCCAGTCCAGTTAACCAACTATAAAAGTAAATTTTAATGAAGAGTACCAACCACCTACTAGGTTTCATAATATCTAAATAGATCCTCTTATAGAAATTCCAAATATATGATAGAATGTTGCACTAATTTCCTGATAAGACTCAATTCATAAATCTATTTCTTAAGAACCATTTTCTAACATAGCTCTCATTAAAAGGCCAATATAAAAATAGTTTTTTTATGAAATCACCGTATAGGGAAAAATTATTAATTCATGATCTAACATCATTCATGGAATTAGAATATATACCACATTTAACATCAATATAACTCCTTACAAAAATTATTATACTCTATATGGTGTTCTTA
Source organism: Viscum album (assembly GCA_963277665.1). Classification (NCBI taxonomy): domain Eukaryota; kingdom Viridiplantae; phylum Streptophyta; class Magnoliopsida; order Santalales; family Viscaceae; genus Viscum; species Viscum album. Next base: position 537,195,858 of record OY728126.1, read on the forward strand.
ATTATAAATGTCCAAACATTCTAACCCATTACTTTTCATGAGTTCTGGTGGTGGAGGGGTCTAAGGGGAGTCCCAAGGAGTTTTAAGGGTAAAATGAGGAGGTGGGTATAATATTTTAGTAGAGAAGATTTCTCTGGTGTGGAGAGGATGGATACAAAATTGATACTTAGGGCGTATATTATTGGAGGTTCATAAATTTTGGGTATAGTTAAATTGTAGAGTAGGTTATGAGTATAAACTTATGTATTCTGTGCCATGGAGGTTTTGGCTACAACATAGAGTCATGGGTTTACATTCAGTGGTTATTCCCTTTTTAATGGCTATGTTATGAAGCAAGGCTATAATATATGCCCTTCCTAATGAATACCCTTCTACAGCATGGTGGTTTAAACTATATTGTGGAATTATTTTTGATTTTTCTGCTCAGTGGAGTAGAGCTCTCCGTGTTTCTTGGATGTGGATTTTTGCATCTATGTTGCATCTTGTCTTCTTCTCCTATGCTATTTTCCTCCCTTTTTTAGCAGTTCTACATCTTGGAAGTGTAGGTTTCCCTTTGGTCTTATGTTTTCTATACTATCTATAAAAACCCAACCCCCCCCCCCTCAATCAGTGCATTTTTTCAAATTTTCTATCATTTATTAGGAAAACCAAGTGTTTCCATATGAGGTATCCTAGCCGCATTCTATTTTATTTAACCCTAGTATTGGTAGATCGATCCTTAGTGGTTTTAGGTGAGTTTCCCTCCTTCCTTCTCTATTTCTTCTTCCAGTCCTTCATCTGAGTATTCCTTCTATCAAGTAAACCTATGGTTTTTCTTTTTTTTTTAGCATGGTACTAATTTAGATATTATGTTCTAGTTTTATCATGGTGTATTACTTTATTTTGGTTCATGGTGGTCATATTCCTCCTAACTCAGACATTATCAGTAGTTTGGAAAGATTTGTTTGAGTAAGGGGATCCTATATCTCTCTTATAAATTAATCATGTGGGAGGGGTTATTGTTATTTTTATTCATTATGAAGATGTTTTTCATTTATCTTAATTGTAGATAATTAATTATATTAATTGAAATTGATAGGGAAAAGGAAAGGGAACACATGTTTACACTTTTCATGTTATTTATATTGATATTATATATTATTTTTTCCTTCATAAAAAATATTTCCATAGGGGTATTTGCTTGTTCTTTGGTTTATTACGTGATTCTTTGATATATATTTAAAGGAATTTGTTAAAGAATGTATATACAGCTACTGAATTAGTTTCACAAGTAAATTATGGTTTCTGTGTGAATTCCCTTGAAATAAAGGACTTGAAGTATTGAAAATACCATTGTGTAAATATAAAATGAAATATGTGAAAAGTGGTTGTGATGTGTGTTTGTTGTGTGGCTATTATGTGGGAGTTGGTTGTGAAGTGTGGTTTCAATGTAATGAAAAGTTACCGTGATATCTGGTTGTGATTTAATGGTAATTGTTTGTGTTTTGGCGGTTGTGATAATGAATCAGTTGTGACGTGTAGAATGGTGGGAGAGTGTGTATGGATTATTAGCTCGATAAAGGTGGGTATTGTTGTGTTTCACTTGTGTTATGCAAGTTTCCCATTAGTGATGGAATAAATTTTTTATGGAATGTAATAGAAGAGTAAATAAACTCACAAATTAAAATGTGAAGTGTGTCATACATGGTTTTTGTTAAATGTTAAATAAATAGGCTAGAATAATGAGTTAGGATCATAATGGAAAATATGAAAATTTGATTAATTTGAAAAATAAATTGAAATATGAAATGTGTATTTTGGTTTATATATTTCATGTGTGGTGTTTTTCCATTACTATTGGAAATGAATGTTGTGAAGGTTGTAAAAATGTTGGGTGATTTTTTGAGGTGGGACGGTCCTCTTGTTGTGAACTTATAGGTTTAGATTATGTGTTGAGGATTTTATATATATACATTATATTTTCTGGTTATTTCTATATTCACCCCACCCATGTTAAGAAATGTTTGTTGATAACCATTTTTTGTGGGTGTTTTTTCCAACATCCTGATGGAAAGGATGGATATATTTTTACCCGATATTCCTTACTCTCTATTCTAGGAAACATTTATATGCACATATTGTGATGGACAGAATTAAAAAATGCATTTTGATGATGTTATATGATATGATGAGATGTCTTATGGTCAGGTTTTTCCATGGTATGTTGAGGGAATGAGGTTGATTTCCTTCATCTTCATGATACCCCACTACTTTGGTTATGTAGATGTGAATGTTTTGTGATGTATTGGATTAATTTATATGATATGTGATGTGATGTGAAGTCTCGTGTATTTTTGGGTGATATGTGATGTGATTTGTAGGCTCAGGTGTCTTTTCTCGAGTTTCTCTATAGAAGATATAGGAGCAACAAGCTGTATAAATTTGGGGTGTGAGGGAGGTAAAACAGTGGAAAAGTGGTACAGAGATCCCTATTATTGATGTTCTTCTTATTATGTTTTTATAATTCAGTGTAATATTTTGTAAGGGTTCGATGGTGAGGATGGCGTTAGTTAGCTTACATGTTTATGCATTGTTGATTTTTTTCGTTTGCTCAATAGTGCATTAGTATACTCTATTACCATGTGAATGAGAGACTCAATGTGTGATCCTACTAAGTGTACTCTTATTATCGTCTTATATATATATAACTATTTTTTAGGTTTCTAGGAAGAATTTTTATATTGTGTTGAATATTTCTAAAACATACCATAGAGTTTTTAAAAGGTCAATACCTTAGGGTTTTCTTTTTAGATTTTATTTAGATACTTCATGTGTCTGTTTACATTATACATTGATTATGGGATGGTTTTGGTATAATTTTTATGTTATGTTGTAGAGTTTCTTGTGGTTGATTTATCTATCTCCTGATTCTATGATATATAAGATACTATCATCTATTTACATGATATATTTTTACACTCAGTTCTTTTTTCCAACTCGGGGCCTACTGCAAGACAGTCTCAGGTTGAATTATCTCTATTAATTCATTTTTAAACCAAGAGGGGTACCTTTGGAGGGAGGTGGGGGTGAATGAGTGGTATAAAATGGTTTTTTTAGATATGGGATAGAGTTAGAGTTAGGAACTATGAGTATTACATGGTTGACTATGGAAATAGTTTTAGTTGATCTTTGTGTGTGAAACAGGCTAGGGAAGACTGGAGATTACATGTGATTTTAGGGCCACCCATTATCTAATGAAAGGAATACGAGCCTATAGAACCACCAAGTGAGGGGACACCACTTTTAGAATAATGACTATGGTGAGGTACATACATCATTGTTGTTTGTATTCTTACCTAAATTGGGAGATTTTGGATATATAAAATGAATAGAATTTAATAAATATGGATTACATTCCATTCTATTTTTATTAGGATATCCTTATTTCTATTTTCAACTATGGATCAAACACGCTGTTCTCATGTGGGTTGATCCATTGATATCCATAAAAATTCCCCATTTGATTGTAGTAGTTTTAATTTAGTATAGAAGGATGATCAATAGAAAGGAACATTTTTTGCCTTCCAGTAGAAGTATTTTGAGATATATGAGGGAACTGTCTCTAATATAGAGACAAAGTGTTATTTGGAGGAGATAATGATCACCTTCAGCTTTATATATCCCTAATAAGATTACTAGGTACTATTTATAGTCATTCAGTTGTGAGGATTTGTATGTTGGTGGTGGAATTTTTTCCTTGGTGACCATAATGAGGAAAATGTTTTATAGCGTGGATTATAGACGGATTTCCACTTGGATTTCCCCTTATTGACCATGAAGGCATTGAAGAGGTAGAAGATGATTTCTCTTCAATAGGGGATCATATATGTGTGGGGTCATGGGATCATGTTCAAGGATATTTTATGTCTCTACTTTGATCTTTTTCATGATGAGGAGTCCCATGCATGGCATCTTGATGAGACACTCCATCCTTCTATACAATATACTGTTACTCCTATTACATTGTAAACATACTTGGAATTAAAAAATAAGGTAGATGTAATCAAGAATATTCACTCACGAGGGGGTTTTCTATAAGAGTATATTTAGTAGGGTTATTCAAGGAGAAGAGTTTTTATTGGAAGGTCTATTGTACTAGAGCCATTGAGGTTTTGACTAACCAGGAGGTGACCTCGGCATCTTACTTTCATCCTTATAGATCCAGTGGTTTATATGATTTTATTTTGGGCCTTTTTCTAGTATTCTTCATATTTGGGGGGTCATAGTCACTATAATAATTATTTTCTATTTGTTCTTGTAGATCAAGGAAGTGGATGTTGTCTTTCTCCACATCAGCCTTAGCAGTAACTGACAACAAGTCCATTTTAGTATCAGGTGTAGTATGATTATTCTCCATAGAGATGATATGGGGTTGTAAGAGGTTGACATAATGATGAACATCATCTTCAAGGGCATAAACCTAAACATAGTTGTGGAGGTGGTCATTATAAATTAGTTAGTGGCACCATATGTGGATAGTTTCATGCAGTGGATGTGCTTTCACTAGTGGGGAAAAAGATCAATAGTCATACGATTAGCTTTTCATATACCCATATTTTTGAATTATTTGTTTTAGGATCTTCACACTCCTCTGTTTTAGATATTCTATTCTACGCTACTAGAATAGAAATAGAGAGGCTTGTCATTCCAATGGTGTTGACTTTACCAATCGAAAGCCAAAAAACATGTTTGATGTATTTCATGGGTGTAGATTGATGATGGGGCATCATCAATCATGTGGGTATATTTTCATACTATGAGATAAACTGAATTATTTCATCCTTAGAATCAACTCGTTATATTCAATACATGTTATTATCAAATCCATCCAGAGGAGAGTTGTGTTACTAAATTTTTAATGGTCATCATTATGTTTTCATTTGCGAGCGGAGTTATCAATTGAAAAGTGGACATGTTAAGCACCTTCTTTTATTCATTGCTATGTTTTATATATATTTTTTTATTTTGTGATGGTGGATGTTCCCATGATCATCAAGGATATTTTTTCTGTTTTTTCAAGGAGTTTGTGAGGTTACCCCCTTGACCTGATATCGAGTTTGGGATAGATCCACGAGATAGTGATTCTATGATTTTAATGGGTACTTATTAGAAAGAACCCTAATAGTTTTGGGATTTGTGGAATCTGATAGATGATATAATATAGAAGGGTTTTATATAGATTATTCTATCCCTATAGGGTGCTCTAATGTTATTCTCTAAGAAGGTGGATAGTATTCTGGGGCTCTTTATAAACTATCGAAGGCTAAATCAAGTGACAATCAAGAATCGTTAGCCTCTTCCAATGATTGATAATATTTCTGGAAAGTTGATGGGATATAGTTAGTTCCATAAGATCAATATTTGGATTATGTATCACCAGTTGAGTTTGAAGGATGGAGATATCCTAAATACTACCTTCAGGTGTAGGTATGGGCACTTTCAGTTTGATGTTAGGTCATTCAGTGTTACAAACACATTAGCTGTATTCATTGGGTTTATGAGCTCCATGTTCTATGATTTTGTTGACAGTTTTTCAATTGAGTTCATCAATGACATTTCGATCTACTCAATGTTATAGGAGGAACATGTTGATCATCTTATAGGAATCTTTTACGTCATTTGACGCCACTAGCTATACTGAAAGTGTCCAATTATAATTTTTTGACATTGTAGATTTGTTTAATCGGAATGTGATATCCCAACAAGGTTTTGTCATGTACCTGTCAAATATTAAGGCTTTATTTCATCAACATAACCCAATAATGTGACAAAAGATCATAGTTTTCTCAGTATCACATGCTATTTCTTGAGGTTTTTGTCGAATTTTTCATAAATTTTATCCATGTTGACATCTTTAACCAGGAAGGACTAGGGATTTATCTATGAAACTTCTCATCTATGATTTTGATGTGGCATGATGTAGAAATAATGCAATGATATTTTATGGGATGAGGAAATTCCACCCCCATGAACATAACTATTTCACCCTTGACCTATACATAAAAATAATTTTGTTTTCACTAAACTTGTAATGACATTTAATCATTGGAGTTCACTTTTTGTAATTCATGAATCATAATATCTTGAGGTTTTTATTTTAGATGTGTGACCCGAATCTATGGTAATGAAGGTGTTTTAAATTTATCAAGGATTATGATTTTGAGATCTCCTACACCTCAATAATGATAAATATCGTGGCATATGTGCTGAGCATAATGTTATGATGAGATGTTTTTTGAGATTTTTAGGATTCTTGGAATGTGATGTATGAGTTGGAAGACTTGTACATCGATGTAGAAATGGTTGGTTCAAGAGGTTTCTTATATGAGATGACAATGTAGTATTTTTTGAGAGGGAGGGTTTAGGAGTCTTAGTAGGGAGGCTCATAGGCATATATGTTGTGTGGTCGTGTTGGACATTGTAATGCTATGGACGGACGGTAACAAACTGGTGTTGTTTTAGAGGAGTATGTCATGAGGTATTCCCCAATTAGTTTCATTGATAACATTTATCAGTACACCCATGGCTATCTAAGAATCATCATGTTTTGAGGATTCAATTTCAGTGGCCTGAGATGAGATTAGCAGATGTATAGTTTGTGGATCGGTGTCTTTTTTTCTAGCAGGTAAAGGTTGAGAACTATGTTCTTGGTGTTTTGTTGTATCTGTTGGATGTTCTAGAGTGTAAGTGGGATTAAATGTCAATTTAATTGATCATGAGGTTGCCTGTGATCGTGTAATATTTAATTCAATCTGGGTAATCATGGATTGATTGACAAATTCAATCCACTTCATATCTATAAAAGTGTTAGGAAACATGGATGTCTTGGAAAATATGTATTTAGATGATTTTTTCTTCCTATAAAAGGTTTTTAGGTCTATTATGATATATTGGGATTCACATTTCACCTTGAAATTGTAGAGAGGATTACATCACGCTTTTGGAACTCTGTTGCACTGAAACACTTCTTTCCCACTTAAGGACTGAATGATTGAGTGGACTACCCAAATACTAGAGGATATGTTGCGAGAAAGAATCTTGGAATTCATTATATCTTGGGAAAATCATTTTTATTTTATTGATTATTCTTATAAAAACAATTATCACTCATTCATCGGCATGGCCCAAAATAAAGCTTTGTATAAATGACCATTTCATTCTCCATTGTGATGGGATGAGGTTGGGGAGTCATCAGTTCTTAGTTATAATGTTTGATAGAGAACAATAAAGCTATTTTGGGTAGTTTTAGAGAAGATTAAATCATCCTAGGATTGGTAGAATCCTTTTTCATTTCATAAGGTTGAGGCCCTTAGTGTTCATGGTGGGAGTCTTTGTGTTCTTGAAGGTTTATCTTTATTATAGGCACTGGAGGTTTTGTAGGGGAGTATGCTCTCACCCCAGTTCATTGGGACCTCTAAGGTTTTGTACCATGTTAAATAGGTTTCTTCCATTGGAATCTCCTCCATGACTTGGTAGGATTGAAAATTTCTTCTGTGATATGTCAATCGAGTTGAATTGCATTTGTTGTCAATAATGATGATTGTATTTGATATTGAGTTGATATCAATATGTCAGTTGTAATGAAGTGATGATGATCATTGTTAATAAAATAACCTTAAACATTAATGTGATGATTGTGGAACAATTTTTTATGTTCAAAAATAAATGTTTTAATTATGACAGAGGATAACACATTGGTTACAAAAAGATAATCCATATAAAATATAAGAACATTTTATAGGAATAATATGAAATATGAGATTTTAGGTTGGATTTGGACTGTATTTTATATGTAAGTATTTCAATATAGTGTTTTTTTGAAGGCCAACCACACATGACTACATGAGAGACCCACACCACTACAGAGGTGGGAAGGTGAAACCTCGATCGGACCAACATGGCGGTAAGAGGGTGTGAGAAGTGTTCCACATAGAGGATCATGAGTGTAGTAGAGAGATACCTTTTCGAGTGGTATGGCTGTGGAGATGGATGATGGGGCAGGGCGGTGCTAGAATTAGTGAGGAGTCTAGAATAGTAACCATTTGTAGCTGGCTTAGGATGCACCGTGTAATATAAAGGTGAGAATGGCTCAATTCTGTTTCTATGCGGGATTAGTTTTTTCCGGGTTACTATTTTATAGCTTTAAAAAACTTAGACAGAAGTAGAACCATTGAATTGATCAATCTACCCCTTCATATAAACTCAAGTATGTCATCTTCTTTCATAAGTCATTAGAGTAGTTATGGGCATCAGAAGTTCACCATGCATCAATGTTTGAAGATCCAGTCGAGAAATCCGATCAACATTTGAAGATTCTTTTAATTCTAGTATGAATAAAATAATTATGAAAAATTGTTTACATGTTATAACAAATATCAATAAGAGATCAACAATGGGAATAAAATATGTTTTTCAATGGCGGTGATTCTATTTTGTCACAAAGAAATAAATAAGTTATTGATATATATTTATGTTAGTTTGAGGCATGCTTATCCTTTACAATAATAGGAGGAGTCTGTATCCAATAGTATATTTTTATAATCATGATAGGTTCTTATTTCTAGAGAATCAACCCAATTTTTATTCCATTTGTTCTTGAAGAGGATTTTAATGCATACTCTATTTTTAATGAAGAATAAGATGTTCTCGTAGGCCTTTGATATGTTTTTATCACTCATTAAGTTGCTTCATGATGAAACTAGATTCTACAATGAAATTGGGAAGCATAATGTGCATCTCCCTTGGATTCTTCAATGTTAAATGAGAACCAGTGTTTTCTTGACTTATGTGAAGGCCTTCACAAAGAAGACCATTGGGTTCATGAGTATTTCACAAATAATATATTGTGCATATAAAAACTTTACATGAATATTTTTATGTGAATTATTTGATGTAGAAATAAGAAACATTATCAAGAATGATTTATTTGAGTGAAATAAGATTTATAATAGTAGAGTTTCATGTTATGTGCTTCATAAATAAAATGGTGTTTGTGAGCCCAATTTTATGTAAAGAAAATTTGCGAAGGCCAAATGGATTATATTATGACTATTATTTTCATGAAATTGAGTAATCTTATGAATATTCATTTTGTAATTGATGAAGGGAATTTGAGGTTGTGAAAGTGAGTGTGCATTATAAAAACATTTATATTCACATACAATGACACTTGCATAATGAAAAATATTGAGAATACTACACATTATTTTATACATTTATGATGACTAAGAATACATAAGAAAAATAAATTTCATGTATATAATGAGTTGTACTTTTTGAGATGGAATCCAGGTATAATTCATAAGTTATATTCCCGAGTAATCACTAGTCTGAGAGAAGTTCAAATTGGTTGATGATAAGTGGTAAATGAGAAAGATCGAACAATTTTTTATCAGTTGTTTATGTTCTTGAATATTATGCACGATAAAATAAGGTGATCTGGTTAATTTATGGACAAATACATAATCTCAAGGAAGTGTAGAAGAAATATGTAGATGATAGAGATCTTTCTGTATGGGATCACATCTTGTGCGACTCAAGATTATTATAAATCTTTAGTGGGAATCTAAAGTATAAGAAGTATGAAGTGGGACTCTGGTGTAGGCTAGTGTGATGCTAGTTACACTATGGGATGCAGTATGAAGAACCTCGTTGGGACTCAGGAGTCACTAGTATAGCTGGTAACTTGTGATATCTAGTGGGATTATAGAGTGGAACATTGTGGGACTAAATTTAGATGTTAATGTGACATTCCCTAGTTTAAAACATGTACATATGGTTAAGAATTTGTAACCAAGGAGTATAACATGTTGCAGCAGATACATAGTTATTAGTACATAACCTTTTAAAAAATTGTTGTGTATTGTACTTTATTATTATTATTTATATTATGGTGAGACAATGATTTAAAGAATAATGATTTAGACTTTAGTCTTTTATAAAGGATGGATTCAAAATAAAGAATTTTTACAAATAGTGTACTATGTTTTTGGTGCTTTGTTTTCATCTTTGGATGGTATAGAGTTGAATTGGGATGACATATCAATAGAATTCATCATGGGGTTACCTTGAGCTCTAGGAGGATGTGATTCTATCTGGGTTTTCATGGATCAGTTGAAGAAGTTAGCTCACTCCATATCTATCAATGAGTTGGGCACCAAAGATGTCATAAAAAAGTTTTATGTGGATGAGGTTGTGTGTCTATATAATGTTTTGAGGACTATTTTCATATATCAATATTAAAATTTTACCTTTTGAATGTATAGTTGATTACATCTTGCTTTTGGCACTCAGTTTCAACTCAACATTTTTTCCAACCTAAAACGGACTAAAATATTCAGTGGACTATCCAGATGCCAGAGGATATGTTGTAAGAATGCATCTTGGACTTCATAATATCTTGGGAAAATCATTTCCCTTTAGTTGAGTTTTCTTATAACAACATGTAACACTCATCCATAGTCATGTCCCCATGTGATTCTTTGTACCAATGACTATGTTATTCTTTGTTGTGATAGTCTAAGGTTCGAGATTCATTAGTTCTTATTGCTAATGTCTTGTAAGGAACAAAAAAGTTATTTAGGGTAGTTTCTAAGAGGATGAAAGATTCAAAAGATCAGCAAAGGACTTATTCTAGTCAAATGATGATTCCCTTAGTGTTCATGGTTTGAGACTATGTATTCATAATGGTTTCTCCTTATCCTATTTAGTAGATGATTGGTAGGGGGTATGTTCTCACCCCATTTAATTGGGATCTTTGAGGTGTTGGTGCACATTAAAGTGGTGTATTTTCAGTTGGAATTTTCTCCCTGGCTAGGTAAGATCCACGATGTCTTCCATGAAGTGGACTTTGAGTTTAATTTCATTTGTTTTCAACAATAATGATTGGATTTGATATGGGTTTTATATAAATATATCATTGTAATTAATTGACGTTGAGGATGGTTAAGAAAATATCCTCATCCTCTAATGTGATGATTGTGGAACTATTTTTTAACATCAAAAAGAAATGTTCGAATTATAACAGAGGATGATACATTGGTCACAATATGAAAATCCTTATGAAATATAATAACATTTAATATGAAGTATGAGAAGGGGATATTTTAGGTTCAATTTGGACTATATGCTATATGGAAGTATGTTAATAAAGCATTTGTATATCATAAAAAAGTAAAACCACACTCGAAAACATGACGAACCCACACCACTATTGAGATGGGAAGGTGAAACCTTCACTTGGTCAGTATGGTGGTAATAGGGCGTGTGAAGAATGCCACATAGAGCCACATGGGTGCAGCGGCAGTCCACCGGGTAGAGCTGAACAGTGGAAGAAATGGATTCCATCATAGGGAGGTTCCATCATGACTGACAAGGCTAGTCTGGTAGCCATTTCTGACTCTATTAGGATGTGACTTGTAATATAATGGAGAGTTTGAATCAATTCCATTTCTATGTAGGGTCATTTTTTTCAATGTTACTGTTTTCCACATTAAAAACCTCAGTCATAACTTGCACCCTTGATACAATCTATCTGCGCCTACAGATCAAATCTAGCACATCATATTCTTACTTGAGTTTTTGGAGGAGTTTTATGCATTGGGAGTTTAACATGAATCAATTTTTGAAGATCCATCCAAGGCTTTTGATCATCATTTGAACATTATAAGAATTTTTGTATGATTGTTATCATATTGAAACATTAATTACATGGTATAAAGAAGATCAAATAGAGATAAAATGTGGGAAGACAATATTTTTTTGAATATGGTGATACAACTTTGTCACAAATCATAAGGTAAGTAGGTGTGATTTTTTCAAGACTATTTGATGAACGTTGATCCATTCCTATAAAAGCAGAAGTCTTTAGCTGTTATTATATGTTTCTGATCATGAGAGGTTCTTATTTATAGAGAATCAAAGCTACCATGAATAATCTAGTTTGTAAAGAGTTGTTCTACCCATGCTCTGTTTTGCCTGAGGAAGAAGAAGTTCATGTGGGCCTTCGATAAGTGTTTAACTATCTTGATGTTTCAGCATGATAGAACTAGTTTCCATGAAGCAATAGGATATTACAATATGTGTATAATAAATATGTAATATTTTCATAATGACTAGAAGTTCATAAGAAATGAATCATAAATAAATAGACAACATAATCCATTAAAGAATAACATAGTAATAAAACATTGAAATGTGGCAGAAAGATAATCATATAATATTATTTTCATAATAGCCAAGGAAATTTTGTTGAGATCATTTTAGTGGAATTTTTTTTATTGAATAGGTTTCACACCCCATTCTAGCCCTGTATTACTGAACCGAGTTCACTCCTCATTCTAGCCCTATAATACTAAACTGGGATAAATTCTCATTCCATACTTGTAATATTTAACTAATTTTATTTACCATTCTAGTAATGTTTATCTCATGATATATAAATCATTATTGAATACAATGGAGGGAGATATAGGTCCCACCCAATGCATACTAAACTAATTATAACATGTGCCACAAGATCATAAATTACCATATCATAACCCATGAAATGAAATGGTTATTATAAACATGAAATCATATCAAAAAAAAGAAAAATAAATGTTTCATAATTATTTCATGATGAACATAACTGGTGAAAATAATAGGGATTCAAAAACATATAACTTGTGAGAAAGAAACATGTTTCATCAACATGATGCCATAAAAACATAATATATTCAATGAATGACTATGAATGGAAACATTGCTTAACTTCCCAAGAAATTTATGAGTAACACCAACGAATGTTATCTTATATGGGAAATAATTTTGAATGATATTTTAATTTAATTTCTTATAGAAGATATACTTTCTCCATTTAAAATCTATTTCTAAAACATAAAACAATTTGAAAACATTTTTATTTGAAAATAACTTTCAAAAAATAATCATGAAATCATTGGAAACAATAAAACATTTAAATTTTTTTTCCATGAAAATGGGCTTCAAATATATTTTTAAAACATTTTCGAAACCAATTTTTTCGAATATAATAGATTTATATCCTGAGAGACGGACGATCATATGTTACTTTAAAAATAGTATATTAAGTAACAAAGAGTAAAAACAGTATTAATACATGGATATATATTGAATAAATAGAGGATTAAAAAACTCATGAGTTTTCTATAGATATGTATCATAATATTTCATCATAGGAAGCATAAATATAAACAATATCGAAAAATGATGATATCATCTTAATGAACTCTTATAAATAGGTAACATGGGATCATATGCTCCATGTAAGAAATGGAAATTAAATTACACTTAAAATATTATTATATAAATTAAATTCATGATATAACATGTAAAATTTAAGTATATACAGCCCAGAATCGAATTTAGGTTTATAACTAAACATGAGTCTCAATGAAGTCAAATCGAGATAAAACTATTTTACCAATTTGGTAACTTTTGAAACATAGACCCCATGAAAGAACGATAATAAAATGGATACATGAATACCCATAAATTTAATTATAAAATACATATACAAAAACAATGGGTAGTATATACACCACAGAAAAAAAAGTGTAGAGAACATAGCATATATCTCACAGAAATAAAAAGTGAGATGAAATCCCCTTACCTTGTGTCTTGACTCTCATTATACTCTTTCAAACCACCTGTATAATAAATATAAATTTATTATATATACTTTAAAGAACCAAATTATTATATATATATTTTTTATGACCTTCTATTACCCACTTGTTAACAATGCCGTGTAAAGGTTTCATTTACGGTAATATTCGCTTCATTCTTTGCATGTATCTTAATTTGTTATATCTCTGGTATTTATAATTTATATCATTATTTAAATAATTTAAAAAATTACATAAATATAATTTATTAACATTATATTTTTATTATAATAATCTATTGGATATATAATCATGAAATAGAGTACACCGTTCATGGAGACAGTAGGTCATACGTACGCATGAACGCTATTTCTGTTGAATTGTCGTGTTAAAAGAATGAAAATAAAAGACATATATGTATATATAGAAATATATCATTATTAAAGTAGATTTATTATATCATATATTTCCTATATATTCACTAAAACTATCCTTAATACAATTCATGTAGTGTGTGATGAATCAAATCTCTTTGAGGGGGCGGTAGTCCACACCTCCTCAAACGAAATAATTGTATTAACACAAAATGGAACGTAAAAAGATTATGTGTTGTATAATGAATAACTATTCATAAATAAAAAATAAATATAATATTTAACATGTATAAAAATATTTTGCATCATAAGTTTTACCATGATCGGTAGTTAGAAAAATTGAACAATCATCGTTTAGTGAGGTGGTAGTTAATCGTACACATAAATAGTGTGTTTTTACCAATTAGATGGATGTGTGTGTAAGTGTAGGTAGAACCACTAGAATAAAAATATACTAGTATATTTATGATAATATTTATGTTATATAATAATATAATAAAGAGATTGGAGTTAGTAGAGAAATAAAATAAAATAAAAGACTTGAGAGAAGACGTTACCTCTAAATTGGGTAATTTCATTTGATTTGTTCCAAAATAATTCCTTGAATTTGATTCTACTCATTGGGAAGATTATAAAGGTAATTGAGGGATTATGGAATGTATATTGGGAATATCTTGGCCGTAATTAAGTGTTTTTAGAGGATTGAATAAGTGGGAGAGGTGGTAGCCTTTTATAGGGAAGGAAAAGGACTCACTTTGAATTTTCTAAAACAAGTTATGTGTACACATGTGCATTCATAAAAAAAGTAATAAGAGACCAAAATAAATAAATAATGTAAACTTTATGGAATAATAATGGTCATAAATTGGGTTTTGGCCAAGTGGATATGTTATTTAGGCCCCTAAGAATATGGATTAGTTCCAAATTATGCTTAATCTTACCTTAATCGATGTGAATAATTTTAATCACTTTTAGTAATGTTTTTGGTAACAAAAATAATTATACCTTTTTAGACAAAAATTATTATAATTATTATAATTATTTATTTATGTTTTTTAAAATTAAATTCATAGAAGTGGAAAAATTAAGATTAATGTTATTCTTGCATACAGGACGAAATAACAGGGTATAAACGTAGAAAAATATTCAATAGTTTGTTATGTTTTTATATTCAATTTCAGAGTCAAATTTTTTATAATGAACTAAACTGTAAAAATATATGTATAATTGTTCAAATTTTAACTTAAATAAATTTTAAAATATAATTTAACATTAATAATTATTTAAATGAAAATGCAGTTTTTAACTTAAAAGAAGTATTTTTCAATATACATCAATAATTGAAGTTTCATAGAAAATTACCAAAAGTTAACCCTAAAATTATATCAAAATTATAAATTAAAATAAATACTTCCTAAAATTATATTAATAAATTTTTCTAAAATTGTTTTTTTTATTTCTCATAGAAGGACATTAAAAGAAGTTTATTTGAGAAAACCATATTTTTAAACATAAAATAACATTACCAAAAATCATTTATTTCATTATCAATATGTTTTAGAATTATAAAAAATATTTTAAGATTAATTATTACTTTTAATATTAATATTTTTAATTTCCATGTTATAATTACCTCATTTAAATAATTATAACAATAAAATTATGTTTCATAGAAACATCATTAATGTGTCTAACGTACGTGAAGTCAATGTTACATGTAATGGATGCCAAATCAATGTTCCATGTACCATATTCCATGTTAATGTTCCATGTTATGTACAAAAATTATGTTCAATCTGAATGTAATTATTTACATAGTGCATTATAAAAAATAAATGAAAATTTAATTTATTTAGAAAAATGGTCAATAAAAACTCATGATGATACAAACATGCTTCATTCTTCAAATAAAAAATACAACCCAACTATCAATAATTACCACAAAATAAGTGTGATACATTACCTTTTCAAGTGTATCTATGAACAAAATCTCAAAAATCACCAAATTACAAAACTAGGGGTGAGTAATGAAACTTATTATGCTTTCACCAAGTGACTTCACTACTCAAACCACTAGGATAGAAAATGTTAACCCATTTATATAAATCAATTTGTATAAAAATAATTATATAAATAAATTCAATAGGTTATCACAAAACAAAAACTATCTCTTATGTAAAGAAACTAAACAATTCTTTAAACTATTTCACATTCCTTTTTGGAATACGCATTCCATGATTCCCAAACAAACCCAAACATGGATGCTCCAATGATAGTTCCATAATCATGAGTGGTTACTCGTCCATCCACTAAACCATCACAAAGTGGTCAATCTCCTTGTTCCCTAAGGACACATGAAATTCATCCAGGGTCATGTCTCTTTGTACCCTAATGGTATACGCCCATTATTTTGAGTCACATCGAAAGCATGAACTGACACAAATCCATGTATGCCAAAACCATTTCAAATCAATTATTCAAATTCATTTCAATAAATACAATATTTTTTTGAAAACCCTTAAAATAAAACCTTGTTTCTAAGAATCAAACTTTTGTTTGGAGTGGATATTCAAGAGGGGGTTGAATTGAGTTCCAGTTAAAATTTCTGTTAAAAAGATCTTTATTGAAATCCCCAAAATTAAATAACATCCCAGTTAATTAAAGTAGTAGAGATATAACTAATTTATTGTTCAACATGTTTCTCAAGATTTTGATTAGTCCTTAGTTGAATCAGTGTGAATACTAATTCAACATTTGAAACAAGTTTACTAAATTAATCACATATACAAACTAACCAAAACTAACTATCGGAGTAATTATAAAATAGATTTATGTTCCTGAAAGTATAAGCAGCAAGTAAATGTAAAACTAAGTACTTGAAATATATGCACAACAATTTTAATAGGAGGTTTAGTCTTAAGCCTAGACATAATCCACTCCAATTGGTGATCACCTGCCACTAAGCAGTTTATATTAAAAATGACATACAGCCAGTATCAGGCTTTACAACAGTTTTCACAAACTGTCCAGGTTTTGCAACCTCTACCATAGTTCTGTGTGGGAAAATAAACTACCAATCCACACAAGGCTTCTTTCACAGTTATGCATGGGACATAAATGTAATGAGAGTTTGGTACATGGATTTTTCAAAATCCCCCCAGTTCTAGCATAAGAGACAATGCGTGTAAAATATATACATTGCTCACAAATGTAAAATACATAACACATTAGAGCTAACTGTGTTAAAAAAGAGTTTGGAGTGTTCTATGTGTTTGCAGATCAGATCTAGACTCCTTGGAGTTATGTAAATGATGTTCTAGTTCTTTTCTAGATGTTGCCTCAAGAACAGAGTATCGAAACTTCCAGGTTCAAGTTTCCAAGTGTAAAGATTATCAGCTTCTTAGGTTAGCAGCTCTTGGTAGCACACCACCACAGCTTTGAGTATGTTCTTCCAACATATTTTCGTGGAGTTATAGGATCTCCAAAAAAATGAGTGCTTGAGTGTTCTTCTTCTCATTACTTGAAATGTTGGGTACTGTGGGTGTGTGTCATTCCTCTTTTCTTTGTGTATCTATTTATATCCTTATTCTTGTTCAGCATTTTATTATTTGATTCAGAAGGGGCCAATAAGAGGAATGATCCACCCATGTGTGGTCTTCCTCATAACTAGTACGGTTCCCTGATATGCCTGCAAATATCACTATATAATGTTAGGTGCATTAAATTGTCCAACATGACAGTTATGCTAATATCAAAAAAATGTTAATGTAATGAATATGTTTTCATTAGACTGGTAGCAGATGCATGTCATACAATAGACTTCAATAGTAATCTATTCAATAGTGGTCTTCATCGGTAGGGTCACAAGTAGATCATCAAAGGTAGACTTCAGTCAGTAAGCTTCTAACGGTAGCTCTGTAACAGCAGACTACTTCAACAGTGACCTTTTCCAGTGGTAGATTGTTTCAAAAGATAACATCATCAACGGTAGAGTTTGTCAATCAGTATACATCTACTAATAGTAGTCGTGAACAACAGTGATCTTCATCAATAGTAGGAGTTTTCTAGCCGTAGCCTTCTACTAACAGTAGACATTTCCTACGGTAGACTTAAACTACGAAGCTCTTAACAGAAGACTTGAGAAAATGTCTGACAGTGGACTTATACTAACAGAATCCTTGTCCCAGAAGTGACCTTTAATGGAGAATCTTTGTCGGTATGCTTTGATAATCACATCAACAGTATTATTGTAATAGTGACCTTGTACCGGTATGTTCCAATAGTGACTATAGATCTTTAACCGTAACCGAGATTAACAGTGAGCTATAACGGTGACCTTGAATGGCAGGCTCTTACCAGCAGGCTTTAACAGTGAACATAAACTTAGGGAAATGTAAACTAAACACTTGATTTATAAAATCCATGAGATTGAAAAAATATAGATTTATTCATGATGAAGATTAATTAATGAAGATTTCAAAATAAATTCTACATATTAACCATAGAATTAAACATGATTTGGAATTATCAAAACATGTGAGTCTAACAATATCACCCTTTTTGATAATCACAAATTATTCCATTTAATCTTAGGATAATTAGCAGATCCTCAGAGGTAAATTATTTTATGAATGAAGGTGTCACAGATAAGCAGACAATAGCCTGAAAATCACAGGATCACATAGAATTAGAAAAAATAATCATATTATAATAGAATTTATCCCCCTTTGTGATCAGAAAAAAGAAACACAAAAGTAAATAATAGAGAATGAATTGTATTAATGGAAGTACATTACATGACACAAAAAGAATACACAGTCCCTATAAAAAAAACACTAACAAGATCAATCCACATCATCCCCAGTCAAGTGTTCGTTCCCTTTGGAAGGAGAAGAAGGATGATGAGCTGGTGGATTAGCAGGTTTGGGAATGGATACTCGAATGACTAGAGGGGTCGAAACAGAAGCTCTTGTGTGCATTTAGTGGGTAGGTCTCTAAGGTATCAGTGGATTAAGGCTTCAGATTTCCTCAACAAGAGACATTATAGAAAAAACACTGGGATGTGATGCAGGTAAGGCATAAGGGACTATAACTAGGGTACAATCCACATTGAGAAAGGGTAGGAGTAAGCATCTGATGTCCATATTAATACTTCCTCCTCTTTCCATAGCCGGGATTAAATCATCCTTGTTTTACATAAATTTCTCTATGTCTGGAGTCAACTGGTCCAACCAAGTGATTTGTTCCTTGAAGGCTCTGGTGACTGGTGGAATCTTTAGATTTTGCAACAAAAAATTGAAATGATAATCCTCCTGATTCTTGGAGTAATTCATTTTATAATAAAAATCAATATGTTCCTTTATACTCTTCTAGTCCTGGGCATCCTCTCTCATGAATTCATTGACTACCTTCTGAACATCATTGGTATTGGTGATAATCTGAGTCACAGACTGAGTGTTAGGTGCACTAACACCAGATAAATTTTCTAACTCTTCACTGACCACTGTCCTGAAAGCTAACAAGTCCACAAGTGGTGTAGTGGAGGTTGAAAAAGAGGTAGAGGCAACCAAAGGAGTTATAGTGAAAAAAACAGTTTCCTTAAAAGACGTGTTCAACCCACTGATGATCCTCTTCACATCATCATCATGGCCCTTCACATGAGGTGTCATGGATTACTTAAAGCTTTCATACACTGCAACCATCTGTTGCACCACATTTCTTATATAGTGAAGTTCATTGTCTGATTGGCCCCTAAAAGCCATTAGAGTAGTCAGTCTCACCACTGACTATCTTAGAAGTTCTATAGATTGAGACACATCCTTGAGGTGATTTTGGCATTGAGATACTTCTTGGGACAAATTGGATTGAATTGAAGACTGAACTCTATCCATCTCAGAGGCAGTCAGCTCTTGAATTAAGGCTATTTTCGTTTCTATTTCAGAGGCCATGTTATAAAACATCTGTTGCAAATCTATTTTCAGTTATTCTAGATCATCCTTGGTGACAAAGTTCTCAGGAAAGGTAGCCACTAGAGGCACTTCAGCAGGTTCTAAAACAACAGGTACATGGTGTCTTTTGCTTGACATATAACAATTAGAATCATCATAATCCAGCCCAAGTACCATGTACAGAGGGTCTTCTGACCAATCTTCAATATCATAAATGACAGATACTAAACCAAAATTCTCCCCCTCACATGGAGCATTCTTCAGAGTACTCTCCTTTGCTGGTTCTACACTAGGAAATTCCACACCCTCCTCTTTAGCTCTAGCAGATTTATCCTCTGTGTGATCCATTGGTTCACCAGTGGGGAGAGTTACATCCTCTACTGAGTCATCAGTGGCCTCTATTTCATTTGCAGTAAATTCCACTTCTACTTCTTGGTCAGACACTGTCATGTCTGTATTACCTATCAGAGGGCCAAAACTATGCTCCTCTTCTTCACTTTCCTCATCATCAGCTTCATCAACAGAAGCATCATTTCCTTCATTTTTATCACAAGTCTCTTTTGCCTCATGATCTTAATGATCAGACATAGAAGCCTCATCCTCTTCAGATGTGTCCCTTGCAGTAGTCTGATATAATTCTTCTTCACTGCTCTTAGTATCATTGTTCCTTAGAACAGTCTCTCTTCCTGGCAGTTCTTTTGGAGGTCTAGGTGCTCCAAAAGATATTTTCCTTACAGAACTTGCAGGTAAATCAGGGTCACTCCCATCATTAATGGGGGTGTGTTCTCTTTCAGATTCCATTGCTCCTTCAATTTCCTCTTCATCAACTGTATAAGCTGGTTTTGGCTCATCAGGATTTAGTCCTGGATCTCTCATGTCTTTTGGCCAGGATGGGTGATTAGTAGGGTCAAACGTTTGATACACTTTTCCTTCATCATTCACACATGCCTTCTTCCAGGGATTCCAGCTAATGTTTCTGAATTTGCAAATAACCTTCGAGATACAGACAATGTTTTTAGCCACTATCATCTCCACTTTATTTCCAACCACACCCGTTACCTTTAGAATTATTGAGATTAGCTTGGAATGGAATAAGGAATTGTACTTTGAGCTTTCCTCAGTCATATCCCCTAATTTTCTCATTAGTCACCTTTATAGGTTGATCTTCTCCCAATGCTTCAGCAAGTACATCAGGAATATGTCTGGATACATCAGAACTACACAATCCCCTCTCCTTGGACTAATAAAATTCTAATTGAACTTAAATAATAGCATGTATTCTACAATCATCTCAAATTCAATGATCTTCCTTGATTTTCCATTACCTTTCAGCTCTTATAGAGCTTTTTCATTCCTAAAAATATCAATGTCTGGAGGAGCCACTCTAGAATAGTATTTATAAACTTTTTCATGAGGGACTCTCAAACAAGCAGCCCACTCAACAGACAAAAAGCTAATTTCATTGCCATTGACTCTAGATACCAGTTTGTTAACAACATATTCCTTCTTAAACTTTAGAATTTCATAAAATTCTTTCACCAGCTTCGGGTAGTATGGCCCATTACTGTTGGCAAAGCATTTGGACCATCCTTGGGCTTCTAGTGCTTCCAGCACCAATGACTTCCTCGACAACATCCATTCCTCACTCAGATCCTTCCTATCCATGATTTCTCACTTTGTCAGATGCAGGTTGACAGGTCTCGTAAGGGTACTAATGGTTCCACTGGACTTGGCTAGAGTCCTCTTTGGCATTGGGGCATCCTCATTAATAGTAGTGGGTCTATTAAGTCATGCCATGGCGGTTAGAAGCAGTTTATAGGTTCAGCGGAGTGTTTGGGTTTAGGGATTTCGAGAGCAAAGGGTCAAGATTGAGGAAGAGATTGGATTGATATATGTTCGTCACATTAGTTTTATAATTTAGGTATTAAAAAGTAAATAAAACAGAAATAATTAATAGGAATAAAATGGTTCAGATTCCCGCAAAAAAATAATCTGTAAAGACAAACCGTGATGTACCCAACCATGAGGTTCCTAAGAGTGAGGTTCAAACGGTGAGGTTCCAACGGTGAGGTTCAACGGTGAGGTTTCCTATACTGTAATTAATCATACCCAACTCATGTTTGATGTATTTTAACCTCTCAAAATTCAATGGCTTTATGAATATATCATCCAATTGATGTTCCGTGCCAACTAATTCTAGAGTGATATCACCTTTTTGATAATTATCCCTCAAAAAGTGATGTTTTATATCAATATGCTTTGTAATAGTATGAGATAGTGGATTTTATGAAATGTTAATAGCACTTGTATTGCCACACTATATAGAGGTATGTCTGAATTGATATACCTAATCTATAAAAGTTTGTTTCATCCCCATAATTTGAGCACAACAACTACCAGTAGCTATGTATTCAGCTTCGGCAGTAGATAATGCAACATGATTTTGTTTTTTACTACACGATTATACTAGTTAATTTTCCAAAATGTGACATGTCCCATAAGTGGTTTTTCTATCTAACTTGCAATCGAAAAAATCTGTATCAGAATAACTCAACAATTCAAATGATTATCATATTGGGTAAAATAATCCTAACATGATAGTATATTTGAGATATTTGAAAATCCTTTTTAAATCATGTTAAAAGATACTCTTTTGGATTGGCTTGAATGTGAGCACACATACAAACATTGAACATATTGTTAGGTCTGCTAGCTTTAAGATAGAGTAGAGTCCCTAACATACCCCTGTAGTAGGTTTGATAGACTGGTTCTCCAACTTCATCAGCTTCCCACTTATAGGTGGTACTCATAGGTCTGTTACTACCATTACTTCATTCCAAGGAAAAACGTTTTAAAATATCCTTAATATATTTACTTTTCTTCAAAACAATACCATCATTGTTTTGAATGATCTTTAATCCAACAAAAAATTTGATTTCTCCCATTAAACTTATTTCAAACTCATTTTACATCATTTTTTAAAAATCAATAGATAAGGAATTTTTAGAAGATAGAAAAATAATATCGTCCACATAAATTTGTACTATAAAACATCTTTGGAAAATATTTTAGTAAAAATAGTAGGTTCAGCTATCCCTTTGGTAAAACCTTTTGAAATAAGAAAAGAGTTGAGCCTATCATACCATGCTCTTGGAGATTGTTTTAAACCATATAAAGATGTATAAAGTTTAAAAAAATGATTGGAAAATGGGGATTTCTAAAACAAGGGGATTTTTCAAAAAACACATCCACAATAATATACCCATTTATAAAATCACTTTTAACATCCATTTGATAAATTTTAAAATTTAGATGTGCTTCCTAAGAAAGTAGTATCATAATGGATTCCAATCTAGCTACTGGTAAAAAGGTCTCCTTATAGCTTATTCCTTATTCTTGACTATATCCTTGTGAAACTAACCATGATTTATTTCTAACTATATTTATAGACTCGTCATCTTTGTTCCTAAACACCCATTTAGTGCCAATTGTCAAAGTGTCCTTAGGTGTTACCACTAATTCCCAGAATTTGATTCTTTTGAACTAATTTAATTCATCTTGTATAGCCATTACCCAAAATTCATCATTGATTTCATCAATAATATTTTTTGGTTCAAGTTGTGAAAGAAAATCTTGATGTTCAACCAGGTTTCTTAGAAAAGCTCTTGTTTGTGTTCCTATATTTAGATCACCTACAACAACATCTAGAGGATGATTCTTAAGAGTCCTAATGCCTAAAGGAAGGGTTGAAATAGATTCCTTATTATTGTCTGTTGGTTCAGAATCAACAGGTGTGGTTTTTGGAAAAATTCCAAAACTAGACACTTTCACAGGGGATTCACTATCTTTATCATTAAGTTACAAAATTGACATATCTTCTTCAAGATATTCAAGAGAGGTTTTAAGCTCATGTGGATTAGCCTCATCGAATTTGACATGAACTGATTCTTCCACACATTTGGTTTTCTTATTGAACACTCTATAGGCTTTACTTGAGATAGAGTAACCCAGTTAAATTTCTTCATCACTTTTGGGAGAAAATTTTTCAATATTTTCTTTAGTGTTAAGAATAAAGACATTGTAACCAAAAACTCTTAAGTAATTAACCTTAGGCATTCTATTGTTCCAATTCTCAAAAGGAGTCTTCTATAGATCATGTCTAATGAAAAAACAACTGATGATATAACAAGATATATTTACAACTTCATCCCAAGAAGATATCGGTAAATCATACTCATTGAGAATTATTCTAGAAATTTCATGAAGGTTCTTATTCCTTCTCTCAACAACTCCATGTTGTTGAGGTGTTATAAGAGTAGAGAAATTGTGACTTTATCTATTTTGTGAGCAAAAAGATTCGAACTCATGATTTTCAAATTCAGATCCATGATCACTTCTTATGTTCTTATTTCTAAGTCCACTAATATTTTCTAAATACTTGGAAAACTTAAAAAAATTGGAACATGATTCAAATTTTTTAGCGAAGAAGTATACCCAATTATACATAGAAAATTCATCTAAAAGAATATAAATATAAAGCTTCCCATTTATACTTTACACTCTTGATTGTCCAAACAAATCCATGTGGACTAGCTCAAGTGGTTGAGAAGTTGAGGCATCTTTCTTTTGTTTGAAGGAAACTTTGGGTTGTTTCCCCTTTTGACAGGGATTACATACTTTGTAATTTGGGAATTCATGTTTGGGTAAGTCTCTAACTAAGTTCTTCCTTGTGAGTTCTCTATGTGAATGAATGTTTCAATGTCCTAATCTTATATTCCACAACCAAGACTCTTTATGAAAATCATTTATGCAAGAAACATTTTGTTTGGCAAGAGAATTTAAATCTACAGCATATAAAATCTCATTTCTACATGTAGTGAAAACTAAATAATTTTTTGAATTAAAAACATTTCATGCATCATTTTCAAAAATAACATTAAAGCCATCATCACATAACTGAGATATGCTAAGTAAATTTTAAAATAATCCATTAACAAAAATTACTTTAGAAATTAATATTTTATCAGGGTAACCAATCTGCCCTAAGATGACGATTTTTACTTTTTCATTATCACCAAAGGTGACATGCCCTCCATCAGAATTAATTAAACTATTGATGCAAGAATAGTATCCTATCATATGTCTTGAACGTCCGATGTCCAAGTACTATAAGGTCTTATAGGAACTCTTTAAACAATTTCCCTACAAAACAGATCAAACATGGGGTAATTTTGGTACCCAGATCTTCTTGGGTCCAGAGAGGTTAGCAAGTAAAAAATTGGGAACCCAAATTTGTTTTATTGGTTTTTTAAAATAAAAAAATATATTTTGAGACATAAATAATTTTTTAGGACCTTTAGAAAATAATTTCTCAAATGATGGCCCAGAACTAGAACTAGAAGTGAACTGTCCAGATTTTGGAAGAAATTTGGTATAGTTAATTTGTCTCTGTTCGGGCTGATATCCTAGAGCAGTCCTATACCTTGGAGCAATCTGTTTTCCTAGAAACTATGTCAAGGTATCCCTACCATTATTGAATTTATCAAGATCCTTTCTTAATTTCTAATTAGAAAATTTTAACTCTGTATTTTTCTTTAGTAGCTTATCAAATTACTCTTTTTCTATATCTAGATTTGATTGGTAATTTGTATTTAAATCCTGATATCTTTTTAATGACTATAAATTTATCTTGATTTCATTAAAAGTATCCTGAATAATTTCACAATATTCAAATAGTTCTTCTTTAGTCATATCTTCATCATTATGAGAGTAATGTTTATAATAAGTATTATGCACAAGGGAATTAAGTGTTACCTCATATTTCTCTATCACAAACCATATATTTGCATGTTTGTTCTGTTCTAAGTCTGAAACAACGGATGCAATCAAACTCTCTTCTGAAGCACTCTAATTTGCTTTCATAGGCTTTTTATGACCATCACCCTTTTGATCATATTTCATCTTAAATTCCATCTTGGGGCAGTTGTCCTTCACATGTCCTTTTCGTTTACATTCATAACATACTATTTCACTTTTATTATCATTCCACTTCCTTTATTTCTTCCATTGTCCTTTGTGATCATACTTTCCTTTGAATTTTGACTTCCTAGAGAATTTCTTCCTTCGGTAGAACTTTTTGAATCTTATAGCAAGTTGTGTCATCTCCTCATGGCTGTCTAAATTTGACTCTTCACTCTAGAACTGTATATAGGTACTTGAACTTTTTCATTGCCTTTTCTCTTTGAGGCAGAAGTCCTGAATTATACTGACTTCTTTCAGGGTTCTTATTCTATTTCTTGATTCACCTTATCCACTTCTTCATACATAATTATTTCTCCAATTATTTCCTTTACTGGTAGATTGATGATGTCACACGATTCTCAGATAGACACAGAAGTGCCTCTCCTTCTATCAGGTAAGCATCTAAGCATCCTCATTATTTGATCCTTGTTGTCCACTGGTTTCCCAAGTAGACTCATGGTATTTAATATCTCATTAAAACTAAGATATATTTAAAAGATAGGTTCATCATGATTCATCATAAAATTATCATATTTAATAGTATAAGTATTTAATCTCATTTCTTTAAAATTGGTTTTCCCTTCATGAGAGACAGCCAAGGTATCCCAAATTTCATAAGCAGTCTTACATGTAGATATTCTATAGAATTATTCATCACCCAAAGCACAGTATAAGGAAATAATTTCTTTACAATTATTATTACAAGTTGTTTTATTTACTTGAGACCATGTATCCCTAGAATTAGTTGGTAATGCATGTTGTTCTTCAATTGTGTCCCAGATTTTAGGTCCTAAGCCTTCAAGATACATTTTTATATTCAATTTCCACTTACCATAGTTATTGCTATTAAAGAAAGGTGGTCTGTTAGTAGGATAACCCTCAACTCAGTTATCCATAGAAAATTAAAAGGTTAAAGAACGTAAAATTTTGATATAATAAAAATTTTGAGATCTTTAAGACACAACTAAAATCATTGTTTAATGAAATTTAATGGCTTGAAAAAATATTTTGATGTTATGAAAAACCTCTAATACCAAATGTTGGTCGGAGTGGATAATCAATAGGGGTGAATTGAGTTCCAATTAAAATTTTTGTTAAAAAGATTTATATTAAAATCCCCCAAATTAAAAAACAGCTTAGTTAATTAAAGCAGTAGAGATATATGTGATTTATTGTTCAACAGGTTTCTCAAGAAGATGATTAATCCTCAGTTGAATCAGTGTGAATACTGTTTCCACTTTTGAAACAAGTTTACTAAATTAATCACATATACACACCAACCAAAACTATCTATCAGAGTAATTATAAAACCGATTTCTGTTATTGAAAATATAATCAGTAGATAAATGTAAAATATAGTACTTGAAAGATAAGAACACCAATTTAAACAAGAGGTTTAGTCTTAATATAAGAACTAATCCTCTTAACTTAGTGACCACCTGCAACCAAGAAGTTTATTTTAAAAATGATACATTGCATGTATCGGGATTTACAATAGTTTTCACAAACTGTCTAGGTTTTGAAACCTGTACCACATTTCTATGTGGGAAAATGTACTACGATGCCACACTAGGCTTCTTCCATAGTTATGTGTGGGACATAAATGTAAAGAGAGTTTGATACGGGGATTTTTAATGATCCCCCCAGTTCTAGAATAATAAAAAATTTGTGCAAAATATACACACTACTCACAAATGTAAAATACTAAACACAATAGAGCTAAAGATGTTAGAATAGAGTTTAGTGTATTCTATGTGTTGGAAGAGTAGCTTTGGACTCCTTAGAGTGAAGGAAATGAAGTTCTGGTCCTTTTAAGCATGTTGCCTCTAGAATAGAGTATCACAACTTACAGGTTCTAGCTTCCAAGTGTAAAGATGATCATATTATTTGGTTAGTAGCCATTTGTAGCACACCACCACATCTTTGAGTATGTTCTTCCAATATATTTTTGTGGAGTTCAATGATCTCCAAAAAAAATGAGCGCTTGAGTGTTCTTCTTCTCGTTACATGAAATGTTGGGTACTGTGGGTGTGTGTCCTTCCCCTTTTCCTTATTTCTCTATTATATCCTTATTCCAGTTCATCTATTTCTTTTTAGATTTAGTAGGGGATAATAAGACGAATGATCCAGCCATGTGTGGTCTTCCTCCTACCAAGTACAGTTTCCTAATATGCATGCAAATTTCATTAAATAATGTCAGGTTCATTAAATTGTACAACATGACCGTTATGCTAATATAAAGAAAATTAGTAAAGTAAAGAATATGATTTCATTAGACTGGTAGCAGATGCATATCACACGGTAGACTTTAAAAGTAATCTCTTCAGTCGTGGTCTTCAATGGTAGGATCAATAGTAGATGTTCAATGGTAGGCTTTAGTCAGTTAGCTTCAAACAGTAGCTCTGTAACAGTAGACTACTTCAACAGTGACATTTTGAAGCGGTAGACTGTTTCAATAGTTAACTTCATCAATGATAGTTTTTTTCTATCAGTATACTTATATTAATGGTAGACATGAACAATAGTGGTCTTTATAAACAATAGGAGTTGTCTAGAGATTTCCTTCTACTAATGGTAGACATGTCCAACGGTAGCCTTAAACTTTGAAACTCTTAACAGAAGACTTGAGAAAGAGTCTGACAGTGGACTTCTACTAACAGAAGCCTTGTCCCAGCAGTGACCTATAACAGTGACTCTTTGTTTGTAATCTTTGATAATCATATCAACAGTTGACTTGTGATAGTGACCTTATACCGGTAGCTTCCAAAATTGACTATAGACCTTCAACAGTGACCTCGAGTAAAAGTGAGCTATAACGGTGACCTTGAACGGGAGGTTCTTACTAGAAGGCTTTAACAGTGAACATATACTTAGTGAAATGTGAACTGAACACTTGATTTAGAAAATCCATGAGTTTGAAAAAATATAGATTTATTCAAGATGAAGAGAGATTAAAGAATATTGCCAAATAACCAATACATTATAACCATAGAAGTAAAAATGATTTTGGTTTATCAAAACAGGTGAATCCAAAACATAAAAATTATAATTTTAAAAATCACATTTTTAAAATCATTCAACAAAGCACTTTTCACAACAATTCCACAATTCCCAAAAATACTAAGACCATCACTAAAGAGGGTTTCTACAATGTATGTTACACAAGTTTCATGACCAAAATCAAGACATTTAACCAATTTAAAACTAATTCATTATTTTATAATAATAGGAGTCAATAGTGAAGCCATATACCATGGGAATTATGGAAAAAATGAACTACGATGTGAAAATGTCCACAAAACTATGTTGAATATCTAAAAAAACATGCCTTAGATCTATTCCCCTAGAATCAGAAAGGCCAAATATATCCATGATTGAAATAAAACACTTTAAATATATCCTCAATGGAATAGATCTAAAAACCCAAAATAGGTACAAAAGTATATCTAATATAAATCCATTAAAACAACCGCAAGTGGGGATTTACCAAGGGAATTGATCATCATTACACCAAGAAATTCATCCAGATGACTTTTGGTTCTATGGGAAAAGGTTTTACATATTATGGGGGGAATAATCATCAAGTTAAGGTCAATATTTATGATAAATTAGAGGTTAAAAGTTAATCCCTGCATAGATCCACATTTGTAGGTTCTAGTTTTTAAACTGTTCACAGTTAGGAAAATCATTCGCTAATTGTGTACTAGCCTCTACTTCAAGGAGATCATCACATGATTGACCTTCATGGTTATATAAACCATATTCTGACCATTCAAATTATCTCTATCCCACTTTTCATGGTTTCTCTTTGGTTTCCACATGGTTTGGACAATCCGTACGCCTAACTGTGTGCCTTTCCATTAACCAATGTCTCATTTTACATTCTTTCATGTATGGGTTTCACAGTTTTCACTAATCAAGAACCAACCATAGACCTTTAAAGAATCCCAAGAAACATTCCAAAATTATTCTAAACCCTCCCAAACTTTACTAAATCAATTTATATACATAAAAATAATAATGAAAGGGTTACTTGAAATTGAGGATACCACATTCTACTGAACATTGTCCTTTTCATCCTGAGAAAGTAGAAAACCACTACTCTCTCAAAAGAGTTCTCGTCATTTCTCAACCATTTACTTCTCCCATTCCCAAGCCTCTTCCTATATCTGGCCATGTTTCCATAAAAATCACACTAGACTTATGCTTTTCACATGAAATTATTTCACTTTCATATCCACAATCAGTATCGGGATATGAAACAAGAAAGCATTCGATTCTCAGCCAGCATAATCCCGTTGAATCATATAGTCATGATCAGGATGATACATTTTCAACTAAGAAACATAAAACACATTATGCATTTCACTAAACTATGGGGTTAAATCCAACTGATATTCCACATCACCAACTTGTTCAAGTATCTTAGAAGGGCCTATGTATCAAGAAGCTAACTTTTCCCACTTCCCAAAATGATGATGTCCAATCCATGGAGAGATCCTAAAGAACACATGATGACTCACCTAAAATGAAAATTGTCATCGATGATGATCCACATGTGATTTTTGACAACTCTATATTGTCTCCATTCACTTTCTGATCAAATAAATATTCTCCATTGTCTCTTATACAAGAATCAGACCAACCAATGAAGTGTCACCTATTTCCACCCAATAAAGTGGAGAATGAAAAAGAACACCCATGTAATTCCTTATAAGGTTCCATATGTATCGGGTCCTGATAAGTATTTTTATATGAAAACTCCACTAATGGTATGTTCTCCTCCCACGAGCCACCAAAATCCATTTCATGAGACTAGAACATGTCTTCCAACATTCGTATCATCCGTTCAGATTTCCCCTCTATATAAAAATGATACACCATACTCATAGTCAAATGAGTCCCAGTGGATTTTTGTAAGTATTTTTAGAAATGAGACTTTAACCTCGGGTCTCTATCCAATACTATCAATACTATTATTCCATGTCTCTTTAGCACTTCTCGGATATTGATTTTTGACAAGTCCTCCACCATATGTGATTCATGAATAGGGATGAAATGAGCCAACATTTTGAGCTGGTCCACTATCACCCATATTGAATAATATTTCTGAACCATTCTTGGGAGACCTATTACAAAATCCATGGTTGTCTTCTACTATTTAAAAACAGGGTTAGGTAAATACGGCAACATACTTGCTCGTTATTGATGATTTTCCTTATCCTACTAAAAACTTAAGCGTCTAGAAACAAACTCAACCACCTACCATTTCATATCAACCCACAAAATCATTGATTTTAACACCTTATAAATATTATATATTCTAATACGAACAACCCATATTCAATTTTGGTAATCATGAAGAATTTTTTCATTTTACGCCATAAGTACAACCATTCAATTTTGAAACCACAAAACTGAAACTCCCATCGAGCCTCCACCCCTCAATGGTATCCGCACCATTGAGTTTTTACCTCATAGAAATGAATTATGATTCAAATTGTGGTGCCTCTTTAACTATCAAAATAATATCAAGAACAAACAGAACAAGATTGAAAACAGTAACTTCACCTCAGTCATTACATTCTATGTGCATATTGACTATGACCGACATCAACTGCCACTCATCTGAATCTTATTTTTCAAAATAAGAATAAGAATTTATGATTCATGCATCTGCCACTGAATTGCCTTTAAATTTTTTATACATCAATTCAAAGTAAAATATTTAGAGATATTACATCAATATTATTTTTCTCATATAAAAATACCTTTTTGAGAAAGTATCTTTTATGATATTATGATTTGTAAACACTATAAATCTCTCACTAATGAGATAATGATGCCAAGTAAACAAATAATGGACTATATAGGCGAACTAAAAATACATTTATGTGTATTTATTATCACCAAACCATAACTATCTTGACCAATAAGAAACAACATGGTATCCATTGATGATAAATCATCCCAATATCTTGATGCATTATAATACACCACATACACCTATTATGATTTTAGAAAAAGCAAGATCAGTGCTGAAGTAAGGTGATCTTTAAACTCTTTAAAAGACTTCTAAAATTCATCATTCCATTGGAATGGAAAATTATTCCTTGTTAATGTTATCATTAGTGAGGCCATCCATGACAAATCATGAACAAATCATCGGTGATAACCATCTAAGACAAGAAAACTACATATCTCAAAGACATTATTTGGTGGGTTCCAAGAGATAATAGATTCTATATTTTTGGATCCACAAAAACACATATTTCAGAGATTACAAGTCCAAGGAAGAAGGACTCTTATATTAAAAAAACACTTTGATAGTTTGGAATACATACGATGATCCCACAAGATGGCCAATAATTTCACCAAGTGTTGGTCTTGATGAACCCTTATCCTTGAATAAACCAATATGTCATCCACAAACACCACCGAAAAATAATACGGATACCTATAATATAAATAATTCATCAATAACAAAAATACCACAAGTTCATTATTTAGACCAAAATGAATTACAAAATACTCATAATGGACATATATATATATATATATGAATGTTGTATTTTGAATATCCTCTTTCCAAACCCGTAATTGAATATATCTTGATTTTAAGTCAATATTAGTGAACCACTGATATCCCCTCAATAGATAAAACATATCATAAATGTATAGAAGTAGATATCTATTCTTTATTATAACTTATTTATGCTCACTGTAATCCCCACATAGATGAAGCGCTTCATATTTCTTTTGCACAAACAAAATCTGTATCATCTATGAAGACATGCCATGCCGAATGAAGCCTTTTCTTTATATCACTTCCAATTGTAATTTTAGTTCCCATAATTATGTTGGTTTGATCTTATAAAATGGAATAGAAAATATACTAGTCCCATAGAAGATATCAATCATCAACTCTACTTCTCTTGTGAGTGGAAACCCTGAGAAATTATCAAGAAAAACATCTAGAAACTAATCGAAAACTACTGCTAAAATAATACCGTTGATCTCACCCATTGATTCCAAAGTCCATGCTTCCAAATATTATGATATGAATCCAACTTATGGTTCCAAAAGTTCAATTGCAACTACATTTACATTCCTATATCCTCTAAAGAGATGCTCGATGACATCATCAACAATAAAACTATCCCTTCGAGTATAACAGTTGATGTGAGACATAAACACCATCAACCAATCGGTACCTAGGATTATATCATAGACACCCATAACAAGCATTGATAAATCCCATATCATCTCGGATACATAAATAGCTATAGAAAATTCTCTATACATAAAGGCTCTACATTCCCTTTCACAAATATGTGTTTTCAGTTTCAATGTAGAATGCATCATATCAACATTTAAAAAAATAAAATCAATAACATGAGAAGAAATAAAGAAATGGGATAAACCCATATAAAAAAATTCTAATGTAAGGGTAGAATTTAATAGAATCATTCCTCTCACAATTTATGATCTAGAATAATCATCCATGAAAACATTCTCATCTATATATAATTTTTTACATGAAAAAAACTGTTCTTTATTTCCCAGTGGATAATTCCCTTGATAAAGAGTTGTGGTATACATAAAATAATCATGTATAGCTACTTTATTCTGATAGGATTTATTTTTTTACCCTCATCCCATCAAATCATATGATCTCTATGATACATGATAATTTCCCCAAACACCTGATCGTAGAGCACTATAATAATAGTGATGACGATACCATATTTGATTTCAATTGTGGAATGATCTAGGTGGTGTTATACACTCTCGCTTCATGTGCTCAAACACACCACATTAGAAACATCCAACTTTTCTCTTGGGTCTTAGAGGAAGATTTATTAATTCAGTCGTCTGATTCTAAATCATCCTCATACATTGAAAATAGGTGTCCCTCTTATAACGTCTCCAAACATTAGACTTCCTTCCATTTCCAATAGGTATCAACATGGTCCCTCCGCCCATATATCCTAATATGTCCCTTTATTCTATCATCCCTCTAATAACCTTATTTTTATAGTTTGTTATACTAATCATGGAAATATTTGAGCAAATCTACTTCCTCAACCTTGATTTAAAATTTGTACCTCTAAGAAGTCACAAGCAGAAAATCAAGGTGAAAAGAAGACTAAAATCATGAAATTATTTTTATAATCTATCATTGTGAGGCAATCTTATTTCAAGATGAAAATTTTTGTTATTCTTATAATGTGGAACGTATTAGGATAGAATTGTTTGTTGAATAATTCATCCAAATCCTTCCATGAATGACCTTGTTCTAATTTATCCTAAACTGATAAATCCCACCATTAGAATGCAACATACACTAGTATAAATTTTTCCAGCATGATTTTCAACCTAGTCGGTGTTCCATGGAAATTGAATATTTGATTAATTATATCAAGCCACACCCCCAACTTATCGGGTGTCAAATCACCCAGAAATATTGGTGGATTATGCTTTTAGAATAGGACGGAATGATCCACATTCCTTGCTTCATCCATCCAATTCCATCTTTCCATAGCCTGAAAAGCTTGGACTATACTCGAAACCAGTTATTGGTTCACTTGTAGATCAGGTACAATGACATTATCAGCATCTTTTTATGGTTGGTTTCTATAATTCCTTATAGGTTCCATTTTATATAAACACAAAAGAACCATATGTCTCACTCTGTAGCAATTAAATGTTTAAAATTTTCAAATTTTAACATATCATATATCACAATATTACTTTCCAAATTTCAACAACCATTTTTTGAAAATTTTATCATCCTTTTGAAAATTATACCTTTTTCGAAATAACCATTTCATATAATTTCAAAATATCACATTTGAAAATAAAAATTAATAATTTTTTAAAATTAATAATTTTTTACCAAATCATAGTTCATTACTCAGAAAATAATACACTCCTGGTGGGAATTTATTTCTAAAATGCATGTCATGCTCCTCCCATTGGCTAAACCCTTGGGAATAAGATTTCCAAATCTTATAAGTATCTCCAAAACACTTACGTACCCAACTCCCTATAACATGAAGTTCATCATAAAAAGGTTCGAAGAATATTTTTATTCTCTACATTTCAATTGTCATAAATCCTACTCCTTTGTACCATCCCAACTCAATAAATAGACTTGAACGAATTTCAAATCCTAAACTCTGAAAAGATAATTGAGTCAAAGATTGACCAACACTAATACCACATGCAATTTATAGAACAAACAAGATGATACCACTTGCAATGTATTTCCCATCCTTTTTGTCTTGAGTCAATGAGGAATTTCTACTTGACATTAAGTGACATCCACAATGTGATAAAGGTTGGAAATAACGGCCAAGGGCTTCAATACAATTGGGGAAATATTATACCATTGATAAAATAATAAACCCAACCCAAATTTCCACAATAAATGACTAATACATGATTCATGATAACAATGAAAAAAAACTAAAAGTAAATCCATTGATATCTAAACCAAACTATAATACAATACCAAAGTTGAAGACAACAAACATAAATGTTCAAAGAAGATGAAAAACCGAAAAACCTCAACAGCACCAAAAAAACTCCAAAGTTCACAACATGCTTCCTGCTCTATGCTCCAACTCTACAATACGGCCCCCAAGTATCACGAATCACCACTAAAGAATTGTGATATTTTACATTTTACTCTGTCTTGATGAAAAAAATCTACAAAATCACTGAAGTAACAAAGAGAGGAGAGTAACGAAAATCAGTAGGCATTACCCAAATGGCTTCCCAACTCACACCACTTGGATAGAACATGTTAGCACATTTATATATAAAAAATATATAAAACAATTATATTTAATAATTTAAAATAGTTTATCACAAAACCAAAAGTATTTAAAATAAAAAAAATTTCCAAACCAATATTGTTTTCATAGAAACAAACCATAAAATAAATTAAACTGCTTCATAAATCTTTTTTCCATACCCATTATATGATTTCCAAAAACACCCACATGTGAATGATCTAGTGAAAATTGAATAATCATGTGTTGTTTCTCATCCATCGCCTAAGTCATTATAAAATGTCCAATCTCCTTATGACCTAATGACACGTTACCCTTTTCCAGGTCCACATGTTTTGTGCCCCAATGGTTTATGTCCCTTATTCAGGGTCACATCAAATGCATCAAAGCATAAAAACCCATGTATACAAAAACCATTTCAAATTAACAGTTCCAATCCATTTGAATAAAACTATTCGTTTATTAAAAACCTTTAAAAAAATAATATTTTTAATGATCGAACAAATAAATATTTTAAAATAACTAGATTAAAATCATTTAACAAATCAGTTTTAACAATAATAAAAAAACTCTAAAAAATACCAAAACCATCAGCAAAGAGGGATTCTACCATCATTTTCACACTAATTTCACAATTAAATACAATAACTTTAACTAATTTGAAACTAATATTTTATTTTTTAATAATATAATTCAACTGTGAGGCCACCTACCTCGGTAATTATGTTGAAAACAAAGAACAACATGAAATCGCCCAAAAACGGGGTTAAATCTCTAAAAAACAGTCCTTTGATCTCTTCCCCTAGAATCAACAAGGAAAAATCATACCATGATTAGCATCAACCACCTTAGATATATCTGTATCAAACTAGATCAAAGAAATATAGGGAGGGATGAACGATGATCTATGGAAAACCAAGAAAAACTACTACAAACAAGGATGTACCAAGTGAATTAGGCGTCAACGCGACATGAAACGCCCTTGGATCAATTTTGATTTGATGGGAAAGGGTTTCACATCCTTTGGGGGAAGAACAATAGATTTTGGTCCAAAAAGGAGGGAAATAAAGTGGTTTAAATTTAATCCCATCCCGGATCCACTTTTTTTGGATCTAGTTTTTAAACAGTTCATTGTTACTCATACGGTTGGGATAATTGTGTGCTAATAATGTGTCAAACTATTCCTTAAGGATCACCTTTCATGGATTCCATGCATGGTTGGAAAACCCATCCACCAACCATGAAAAAGTTATATATCTTTCTTTTAACAATTTATCCTCCGTCGCAACATAGTTTGGAGAACCCATGAGCCTAACTGTGTACCTTCCCATTAGCCCATTTATAATATTTCATAGTTTCATGGAGGAGTTTCTCTGTTTTCACTAGTCATCCACCAACCATTCGCATTTATAAAATCTCCAAAAACATTCCAAAAGTCTTTGAAACCCTCCCAAACATCACCCAACCACTTGACATACTTAAAAAAAATAAAGAAACAGTTACTTAATTGAAACTCGGGGCTATATTAATGAACTTAAAATAATAATATATTAGTATATTAAGATATTTATTTTATTATATTGTCATATTTTAATAACACTTGATAGATTTTATATAAGAAATAAAACATATGTTCTCTTTTAATAATCATGCATATTCTTTAGAAAACAACCTTAGGATAGCACTGAAACGTTTTCTATGATGAATATATGATCAAATAAGGGGATATAGGTCATTGGTATAGAATTAAGTAATTTATTTTGGTATATATTATAAAAACAAAATGGATTTGGTATGTTTTAAGAGGAGGGGATTGGGGGTCCTTTTATAAGTTGGGGAGAATACACGCTTTGAAAAAAATTATACCCATGTTTTTCATAGGATAAAAATATTAAAATATATCATTAGAGAACATTATAATAGTTAAGGCTGAAATATGACATTAAAATGGGAATTAAATAGGTTTTGGGTCATTTCTAACCCTTACTATTTTATTCTAACCCCTAGTAAACTCATTTTACCTTAATCATTGCAATTATTTTTTACTATTTTTATTATTTATTATGGTAAAAACATTATATGAAATTATTTAAAAATATTAATTATTATAATTATAAATATGAAATTTTTTTCCACAAATTCATTTCATATAAGGGTAAAATTTTAATTTAAAATTTATCCTTCAGAGGTAGTGAAAAACATTTTTCCAAAGAAATAGTTATCATCAGTTTAAAAAGATTTTATATCAAAAGCCATCATAGTAATGATTCCAAGGACATAAATTTGAATGATAATAAAATAATTGAAATAATTTTTCATTTAAAATCATATTAATATTATTTTTATGTTTGTAAATAATGTATATGAAAATTCAATTCTTAATAAAAAACCCAATATTTTTCACTAGTCACTAAAATTTTTATCTTATATTAAAATTATAACAAAATATATCTCTGAAAATTTATGAATGATTATTTATAAAATTATGATAATTTTTTCAAATAAATTTTCTAAAATGGGAAAAATTAATTTTAAAATAAGTGTAAAAAATGGGATAAAACCTTTTTTTTGAAAAATGCAGTCTCAAAGCGTAAAATTGGATTTATTATTATATCATATATAAAAAAATATGATGAATATTAAAAAAATTATCAATTATATAATATATAAATTTAAATAAAATAATTTTGAAAAAGTGATTTAATTAATTCAATGATATAAAAACATGTTTTTGCGCCTGAAAATAATTTTTCAAAAAAAAAGATTCTTTATTTTAAAATGGCTATTATTTTCATTTCTAATTAATTGTCAACCAATGAATTAATATCATATATATTTTTAAATAATATATTTTCATAATTTATTTAATCCAATTTATATTTACCATTCTAATGGATTGGTGACAACTATCATATTAAATAATTATATTTTAATAGTATGTCATGTTTCATTTAAACTTGTCATTGCATGAAACGAAAGCTATCAATGAATTTATATTTATTTAATTAAAAATATATTTCATAAAATATGAGTGTATTATAACTTGGTAAAACATATCTTGGGAGAATCAAATACACATCATCAACACAAGTGAGCCATATCATCAACACAATAGAATATTGGGAATTATAATTCTCCAAGTAGAGATTATATAGTCAAACAAGTTAATCAATGACGCGATAAATTAATGTTATATGAAATTTGATCATCCCATCATGGTTATATTGAAAACTGTAGGATAATTCCATATATGTAAAGGACCACACTATACACACTTTACCACCCCTATAATATAGTTCAAGAATGATACTAAATATTAGGATCTAAATAGAAACTTCATAAAACCATTATGTACAAGAGAATCCACTCTAAACCACATTACAAAACCATTGTGCATTGTCAAAATTACAAGGTCACATCCACGAACATATGAAGTTCAATTAATATCCTTTTAAAGAAAAAATTTCTAATATTAGAGAATAAAATTATCTCATCTTCATTTTATAAATGAAGATACATTAACCATGTCAAATTCTATGACATTGTGTTGTAGGACATAATATTCACTAAAGGTTTCATCAATTCTCGCAATCACAAGTAGTATTCTGAAATACTTATATCATGTAGAATCATAGATTATAACTTGTCATTTTAAATATATTAAAGATTTTGGGTCTAACGAAAATCACATTTTGCATCATGGTCATCAAAAATGTAATCAGGCTATCTATAATGACACTTTCACAACAATTCATTGCCTATAATAAAACAATCATTCACCTCCATAGAACCTTTATTAGGATTCATAAACTTATTAATTATTTGTTATATTATTACTTAAATTTATTTATATTCATAATATTATTAATTATTTATTAATAATGTAAATTATAATTATTTGTTATTGCTTATTATCATTTATATAAATTAGATATTTTGTGGTATAATTATAAAAATCAAACCCATTTCACAACCATTAGCAGAAAGGGGGATTATATCGTTCCTAGGGGTAAAACTCCCATAAAGATCATTATTTATTATATATAGGTCGAGAAAACCCCCCATATATGCCCATAGGCCCCGATTGGGTGGGACAAAGGCCAATAATACTCACACTAATGGTCCATCTACACTTCCTTCACTTGTGTGGTTTAGTTTCCTCTCACAACAACCCTAGTTGTAACCCTCTGTGTGACTAGCCTCTGCAATCATGGAAACCCCTCTCTCTATTTCACCAGAGGTGTTCATCTACCACATAGGCCCACACCTCAATGACTCCCTCCGACGTGGCCAAGAGCTGCACTAGAAGCCTTTCAAAGGTTAGCATGAGAATTCTTCTTGAGGTCGCACTAAGCTCTCATTATTTTCACCATATGTCCAAATTCCCCATATTTTCGCCCTTGGATCTTCTTTCACTAGTCGCCTTTCCTAAAAATCACCTTCATTGTACTATTATTGTGGTATGATGTCCCCACCAATTCAGTCGCACATGCAGCCCTCCTCTAAATCGAGCCTCCTCATTGATTGGTGTTCTCCCCTTCACTGATTGTTGTCACCCATCCTTGACGCTACTACCATATCGCTCACACCGGTCGCACCTACAGTCCTCCTTAAAACCCTTCCCCATCATTTGGCGGGGCCCCACCACTGTCGATCAAGTGGCCCCATCATCATCACACTCCCCCTACAGTCGATAGGATCTTCATGTATTGATTGTATCATGTGCACCCCTCTTCCATTATTACCATCCATCCACCAAAAAGGTCCTAGAATGGTCTCTAAATAGAGGTAGGAGGGAGTCAAATGCCTAATTGATGTAGTCTAATGGGGTTTCTTAACCACAAGATAAAACCCCATCTGGTTATTATCATTTGTCTTAGTAATTAGAAATTATATGAATAATTATATTATTAACCACATTATTAATTATATTATTATTTTTTAAAAATATTATTAATTAATAATACAAGTATATTTATAATTATTAATTAATAATTTAATTAAATATATTTAATAATATAATTCGTATTTAATAATATTATTAAGATATTATAATATAATTATAATTATAATTAATTATTATAAATAAATAATTTAATTATTTAGTTATCAACAACTAATTTTCAAATATTAATTATTAATAATATTTTTTTAATTTATTTAAATAATTTTTTTTTAATTTTAAATTTTTAAGTGTTAATTACTAAATCATATTATTTAATAATAACTATATTAATTATATTATTAATTATTAGTTATATTATACATATTTTTATTTATATTAATTATATTATTTCTTATTATATATAATATTATTTAGTATTAATATTAATCAATTTTTTCTTTTAATTATATATTAATATTACTTTTAAATTTTTTTATATTAATAATATTTTATTTTTAATTTTATGAAGACGATGTAATACTGAATCCCACATGCCCAATATATAACATATATTAAAGCACATTCCCCTAATAAATGGGATCCATTGTTGAGGTTTCTAGTCATATATTTAGATTACTTTAGTGACATTAATTCCACAATAAATAAAAATATTTTAAACATTGTTTAAATGACTATTATATAAAAATAATAAAAAATAAATTACAAAACTTGATAAGGTTTTCAAACCATTTTTTATACATGATGTGAGATAAAATTCCATGGAATAGTTTCACATTCTTGATACAGTTGTAAGAGCTTCAAAAATTTTCTCACTCTTAGGACCCATATCCCAAAATGAAATAAACTTAAAACCACAAAAATCCCAAAGAATCATTTATTGACAGCCTACCCTTTTCCAACATTAACTGATTTGTTTGTTTCCATGTATTATAGGATTGTGATGTTTTAATTATTATAAATATTTAATACATTAATTAAAATTATCTTCCCCTTCAATGTATATAATCTTATATTATGTAGGAAATGAACCCTAGGAAAGTGGTTCATTAATGTACCACCAACAACAACCTTAGATAACTAATCACTCACCTTAACAACACTCAATATGTATTAATTGTAGTGACCCATGTGTAACATACATACACATAACATCATTTTATGTGAATATAAATAATATATCATAATTAATGCATTAAAACCATAATTGTTTTGTGTCTTTGAGGATATATACATAATCAACTTGTTTATGAACAATGTTCAATATCTCCCATAAATATGGTTCATATTTTTACCCTCTAGTCATATTAGACATAGAAAATTCTTTGAAAACCTTGGGAAGAAAAACATAAGAAAGGGTGATATTAGTTATTTGATGATTGGTAATGTTTATTTTACCTCATGGATGTTTTTTTGAGGATCTTGATTGAAGAAAAGTATAGATAACTGAGTGTGAGGACGACATTACTGATAAGAGAGGAAAACACACAAGGTGTGGGATTATGGGGTAAAATGTGTTGGTTTGGGGTTTATTATATACATTGGGTAATCAAACTCTAATATAGTTCCCTCATGTTTATTATTGATAATAAAATGAAATTTTATTTCATATAAAAAATAACTTTCATAAAGAGTAAAATAATTTAATTAATATACATCATTCGTTTCAATCCCATTGATTTATATAAAAAATTATTTCTTTAAATTTATTTTATATTTATAATATAAAAATATGTTGAATTTATTTATGTTGAATTTTAATGCAATACACTATATAATTTTAAAATTCAATATTGTAGAAATATATAGATAGATTATTTGGCTGTCTTTGTAGTGATGGGAAAAATGTGTCCGGTGGGAGTTCCTTTTATTCTTAGGGAGAATTAAAATCCATAATTAAATTCATACACGCTTCTTCACAATAATAAATTGAAATTTGGTTTCACAAAAAAACACTTTTATAAATGTGGAAATAAATTAATTAATATACATCTTTTCTTTCTATACCATTTATTTACATAAAAAAATGTTTATTTAAATTTAATTTATATTTATCATTTAAAAACATGGATAATTTATTTATGTATAATATTAATTGAAGATACTATATAATTTTGAAAATGAAAAATATAGAAATATAAAGATAGAATTTTTTATCAAGTGGTTGACTACCCTTGGAATATTGTAGAGTCACATGATAACCAAAATAACTAAAACAGACTAATGAGAAACAAAGTATTAGATAAGAAATATCACATAACTCTATGATTATAAACCCGCTCTCATTTTTTTTATCTTTCCTATACAGTATGCATCTTTGAAACTATATTTTCCATGATCTTTTATATAACATATTCATATTCCTATTACATGTGAATAATGAGACTTTACTTCATCAAATTCTATCATGATAAAAATATATAAAACATATAATTCATGTTAATCCAAGTTATTTCATTATTGGGAATGATGATTTTACCTCATAGAAGTCCTTTTGAGGCACCAGGATGAACAAAAGATGAGATAAATGATTGAAAGTGGGCATTTCTAGAGGGAGAGAAAAACACCCAAGGCATGACAGTGAGGGAGAAAATGGACTAGGAGATGGTTCCTCTTATACATGGGAAAAACAGAAAAACATAATGCAGTTACATAATGTATTTTCATGATAATAAAATTAAATTTTGTTTTACATGAATATCTTTGATGAATGGGGAAATATATAAATTAATATACGT
Source organism: Viscum album (assembly GCA_963277665.1). Lineage (NCBI taxonomy): Eukaryota > Viridiplantae > Streptophyta > Magnoliopsida > Santalales > Viscaceae > Viscum > Viscum album. The sequence goes on from OY728126.1 coordinate 537,239,306, forward strand.
CTTTATTTTTTATCCTATTAATTTAAATATAAATTTTTACATTAGTTTTATATTTATAATAAAAAAATATGGTGAATTTTTTTATGAATAATTTTAATTGAATATGTTCTATAAATTTTAAATTAATGAATTTATAAATATATATATATATTCTTTGTATTTATTTAGAGTGAGGGAAAAAATGTATTGGGTGGGGGTTCATTTTATACTTGGGGAAAACAAAAATCTTTAACGCATCTTCCACATGTTTCTCCATAATAATAAAATGAAATTTGGTTTCACATAAATAACCTTTGATAAATGGGAAACAATAAATTAATATACATATTTCTTCTACATCCCATTTATTTACATAAAAACTATTTCATTACATTTATTTATATATTTATTATATAAAAATATGAATAATTTATTTATATAAAATTTCAATTGAATATACTATATAGTTTTAAAATTTAAAAATTAATAAAAATATAGATAGAATTTATGATCACCAACCCACGTTTAGAAATCTATTGAGTTACATGAGGCCCAAAATAACTAAAAAGGTATTTGAGAAAGTCAATATCTAAAATAGCAATATATCACCAAACTCAATGTTTATAAAACCATATCTAACTGGTTTTTTCATTCATATTTATTTCGTGTCTTTGGAACATTATTTTATATGATATCTTATGAAACATATTCCTCTGCCAACTACTTATGAATCATAAGACTTAAATTCATCAAAGTCTATTTTTCATCCATTATATAAAATATATATGTGATCCACTATTTTAAAATTATAATCATTAACCTAAATAATAATTTTATATTATAGAATTGTAATATCATGAGAGACATATGATATTTAACTATAATGCATCTTTTTTCTTGATTCAATTTTGATTCTTAAATTAGCCTTAACAAATGGTTTTTATCTAAACACATAAACTTTTGATATAATGACATAAATGAGATCAATTTTTCATTAAAGATAACCTATAAGACTAATTCGACTCTTCATCAATCTTCCATTTATATAAATTTTCAACTTTTATTCACTCAATGATTTCATCCATATTATATGAAGAATACTGTGGCCACTACACTAATTCCAATCTTGTTACACTACAAAAAATATCATATTAGTGGCATTTATTTTGAGGGGGTTATGAAAAACCCCGCTCTAAATTCACATAAAATATAAATAAAAGCGGGATTTGGACAACCCAAAATAAAAATCAAATATAGAGGGTGTTAATAACACCCTATAAACATTTTATCATTATTATTTTAATATTCGGTTGGATTCTAAAGGTGGTTTGGAAAACCTGCTGCTAATTTGATAATTATCTGTTCAATATATATAACATTTAGTTGGATTTTAGAGAAATTATAAATATATTTTTTTAAGAAAATAGTGGGGGTTCAAAATTCCCCATAATCTCATAAATTTGATGGGGTTTTGACCCCCCACCAAGATACAAACAAACACATTAATATCTTAAATTAGATGGGGTTTTGAACCCCCTCTAATCTCTTATATTAGAGGGGGTTTTGAACCCCATCTAATCTCTTAAATCATAGGGGGTTTTGAACCCCTAATAATATCTTAAATCGAATGGGGTTTTTAACACCCTATGATTTAAGACATTACAAGGAGTTTTTAATCATATCTCATCATTGAGATTTGCAGCATTTCCCAACCCCCACTATTTTCTTAAAAACAAATTTCCATTAAATAAAACACACACACATGTATATATATATATATGTATAATTAAAACAAAATATATAAATGTATTTAAATACATTAAATGATCATATAATATAAATTACTTATCTGATTTAATTTAATCATATTTATATGTATTCATAAGTATAATTGTATAATTTGTACGTTAATATATATTTATTTGTATAAAAATGTATTTCATATAATATTAATTTTAATCTAAAATCATAAATATATTATATAAATATTAACATAAATATAATTTATTTATAAAAAGAATAATATAGAAACCTTTTATGGTTTAATAATAACAATAATAATATATTATATAGATACTTAGACATGCATTTATATAAATAAACATGTCTGTATTATATAAATAATATATTTGAAGGAAATTATATTAAATATATTACATAAATGTATATAATATAAATTTATACATAATATTTATATGATTACATTAATATATATATAAATGTATAAATTAGGTTGTATATTTAAATGTATTTAAGTATATTATATAAAAATATTTCTTTATATAAATATTTTAATATATATAACTATAAAAAATTTTAATGTAATATACAAAATTTGATCGGGTGAAGTGGTAAGTTTCCAGTTTTATTATAAGCGGGTCGGGATTTTTAATCCAATGGGTCACTTAATACCATGATGTGTGGTGTTTTTTTAATGTAAGATGATCATTAAATATATACTATGATCCCACATCATAAATTTAGGTAGATGGGCTGCACATAAAATTTTTAATTAGACCCTTTATCCCGCATAATTGAGTACATGTGTATGCTCATGTCCCTTTCATTATGCCACAGACTCGCAGTGCTACTCTCTATATTTAATAGGTGCATGTGTGAACCTCTTTATTCAACTGGTGTTATAGATGAGCCTCCAAGATAAAGGTGGTTGGGTGCACATGTGCGGTGCCACTAGTTTGCTAGATTCTGGGCTTGTTCTGCAATATGCATTGGTAGTAGGGCCAACAGATTCGGGGCCACCCTTATGGGGGAGCCCATAACCTTATAGTCAATGGTAAAAAACAAATTTGATATATCTAAGGCATCATTAAGGGGTGTCTAAAGACCTCATCTAAATTGGTATATAATTTTGTGTGGTTTTCAAAACCTCCCCTACCCTTAAATGTCAATTAGAGGTGGTTTCAAACAGCCTCTAATTATACATATATTTAGTGGAGGTTGAAAGACACCAATAAATTGTCTATTTATATATTTATTTGGAGAAATTATATGGTGTTCAAAACCCATCTAATTTAATAACCCATACATTTAATTTATCTTACAAGTGGTTAATGAAAACTATTGCAAACAACATAAGGTAATCACACTACGGGCAGTTACACATAACCACCGCTAATCTGTATAGATTTGGCTATAAATACCAATAATTATGAAAACTACCCCTGTAATTGAGGTTTTTTTGTAAAGTTAATTCAACCCATTGTCTTTCTTAAGACTCTATAATAATTAGAAGCTCATTTAAAAATAGCTAGACTAACAATTCTAATAATGGTTGTATCCTAACTCAGTTAATGAAATGTAAAAAGTTACTTAATATTTCTTTTTAGAGTTTTTACAAATTATGTTTAAATAAAATTTATTTTATTCTTCATGGGATAGTTAAATTTTATGTTTACTTTATATAAATAATTAAATATATTTTATCAAATAATTTAATCATTTTAATATATATATTTATTTCAAGAGTAATATTTTATTTTATTTTTTATCTTGTCACTATGTGATTACATTCACTACATTAATAAAAAATGCTGAGATCATTCATCAGGGAATCATTTATTATTATATTTACTATAAATACTTCTCTAACAAAAAAATGTAATGTGCATGTTGTGTTAGACCTAATATATCCCCCACCTTTAACCTTTTTTTTCTTATATATTTTTTAATATTAATTTAAAAAATAATGAAGAATAAAACATAAAATTTCAAAATGGAAATCATTATTTTCATGAACATATCTCGTCAATATGACCTCTAATTAATGTACTATCATTTCCATTGGGATCATAGAATGACCATCTGTATGACATCTAGATTTTTTTTTTAAAATTTTTAATAAAAGATTCATATGACTACTTTGATTTCAATTGAAGGATATAGGTCATAGATGATGCATTAATTTTAAATTTTTTGCATAGAATATATAAAAAAATGATAGATTTGATATAATGGTTGTTAAATCATCCCTCATCACATGTAATTAACACAGACATGAAGGTAAAACATTGTTTGCTTCAAGAAACTTCTTGATATTATACTTATATTTCATGTCATGAATCTGGTCATGTTCCTCTGGTATTTACATCATCATTAGAGTTTCTAATCAACAACCCATCTATAATTATCAACACATACACTAAAAATCTCCTCGAACATCAATCTATGTTTGTTTTGTGCTATCAAATTAAATCAAATCACCAATAAAGTCCCTTGACTGTAAGATGAATACCTATCAATGTATTGAGAGATGGGGTGCAGATAGTTCCATATATTATCTCTAGTTCTTATATGGCGATATGTTATCTTCTGTCTCTCAATGGAATGTGTAAAAAATAACATTTGGAAATACCATAAGAAAATTGACAAAATAGTGTTAGTTATAATTAGGTTAAAATTATATGGTTTTCACATAGGTACCATTCAATTTATTTTTTCCCAATTATTACGCCATGCCACCCATATTAAACAAAAATAAAACTATTAATTAAATGGTATAATGGTTCAATAAAATTTCTTTAAATAAATAATTATTTATTTTAATGATATGTTTTCATCAACCTAATCATTAAACATAATTTTTTCATCCCATAAATAACAATTGAACTTTAAATAATAAATATTTATTTTACAAAATACTAATTAAATTCATTCAACTTGTGAATAATATTTATTTATTAATATGACCGATAAAACCTAAATAAAAAATTTTTTCATACTCGAATATATATATATAGATATATATATATATATTTGAGCTTCAAGATACATTTAGTGTTTCAACTTATAGATTCGTTTCTCAGTGATAATAGGTTAGTCGAAACCATATATCTAGAAACACATTAAGGGCCCTATAGAGAAAATGACAAGTTGATGTGACACCAATGACAACCTTCCTAGGACCAATTAACTATGTAATATATTCCTTTTGTAACATTAAATCCCATCATGTTGAATTCATACGGGTTTCATTACATTAATACTTGATCAATCATTCTTTTATTTCCTAAAATAAACTTTTTTATAAACCAAAATGGCCATGGATTTATACCTAAAATTTATATTTCGATCAAATGGGTAGACATATCTTCTTCCTAAGGTAGGAATGACAAGTAATATCTTAGAAATTCATTTAATTCTATACCAATTCTAAATAATTCGATGCAAACTACATATCTATTAGTAGATAAACCAATTATTCCATCATGTATTAAGATAAATAGGTGTTAATACACATTAATAATGATCTTATGCCAAATGAAAAATATATACACTCATAGAAAAGAAAAAACAATGACTTTTATGTTATATGATGTTCTTGTTATCCTTTATTTCCTCGTGAATTCCATTCTTAGATTATACAAAGTGAGATATTCATAGATGAAAATTCTTGATTATTATGACCCCCCAACACCTAAAAATAAATCATTTAATGTTTCCTATCTATATGATGAATTAAGACCATGATATGTATATTTAAAAATATATTCGTGGAATATCTATGTACTAATTATATTAGGATAATGTTATAACTTTTTAATGTGATTATCATACAAAGATCATTATCATATATATATATATAAGTAACATCCAATACTTGATAATACATGTATAAAAAATACATGATTCAATAATAAAAAGTACAAAAATCAATTATTTATAGGGAACCAACTTCATTAGTTATGTCTTCACCAAAAACAACTTATAGGAATATACTAGCTCCAACATTAACTTGTGAATTATCCTGTCCTCATGGATTGTCAATACTATGAACAAGTCCAATTAATTTTAGAATTCAACGCATACATATCTATAACTCTAGTTCATTTATTAAAAAATTAAATATTTTCTAATGCATACATTTACTCATTTAAGTATTATATTTACAAGCTCACCACAATCATCACTCACTAAATAATACATTGTATATAATATAACATTAAAACTAAATATTATTAAAGGTCCACTATAAAAAAATCATACTCACTGGTTCTATGTATTCCCCAAAATAAAAACATCTAATGACTAACAAACTATCATAATGAAACTATAACTATATTCCTAGATTAAAAAAGATATATATTTACATCATAATTAGTTTCAACAAGTAAAAAAATCTATATATAAAAAATGAATCAGTCTAGGAGAGGGAGGATCTATGATGTTTCCATTCAGTATCTATGAGAAAATTGAATCATGGGTTGAAAATAAGAGAATGTATCATGTGGTTGACAATGTAGAGAATAGTACTCTTTTCACATGAAACAAAATAACATATAATATAAATTAACTTACATGATCCCCTACACAAGAATTATATATCAACATTGGTGATCATTTTTTACAAAAATGTGGTTATCATCAAATCATGGAAATAGTAAAAAACACATCACTTACCAATAACTGGGAAAAAACCTATATGTTGAATCAAATACACATCATCATCATAATTGATTCATATCTTCATCCACAATATGTCTTGGGAATTATGACTGTCCAAGTCAGTCATTTATAGCCAAACATGTTGATCAATAACATTATAGACTATTGTCATAAGTAATCCAATTGTCTCATAACTATTACATAGAAAAATATAGGATAATTCTTTGAATAAAAAAGACTACACTTTATATAAACTATTACCCCTATAATTTAGAATAAGAAAGATAATAAATATAAGGATTTAATTTGTCACGTCATAAAATAATTCCGGAATATAACATCCATGCTAAACCATTTCACACAACTATTGTGTATTGTCAAAATTTCAGGGTCCAATCCACCACTCTATGAAGTTCAATTCATATCCATAGAATGTCAAAATTGCTAATATGGAAGAATAAAATTATTCCATCATAATTTTCAAAATTAAGATACATTGACCATATCAAATTCTATGACATTATGTTGTATGCTATAATATTATCCAAAGGGTTCATCATTTCTCACCATCTTGATTAATATTCCGAATCCATATATCATTCTAAATCAATGATCATTACGTATCATGTTAATTATATTTAAGATCATAGGTATAACTAGAGTATTTTTATGCATCCTTATCATAGACAATGTTATAAAAATGTCTATCAATACACATTCACTATAATTCATTACCTTCACTGAAACCAACAGTATCCTATTAAGAATCATAACTAAGGGCCTTAGACATATTTATTAATAGTTATATTATTATTTATGATAATCTATATTAATATTAATTATTTAATATTTAATATTTATTATATTAATTTTATTAATAATATTTCTAGTTATTACTTGTAAATTTCATTTTTAGTAATTTATTATTAATTATTATATTATTTATTATTATTTATATTAATAATTTTAAATTATATAAATAATTATATTTTTAACTATATTATTAGTTATATTAGTGATTTTTAGTCATATTATTAATTATTACTATAATTATATTTATAAATAACAATTAATAATATCAATAATAATATATAATAATATAATTAATATTTAAAATATGATTAAAATTTAATTTTATAGATAATTATTAATAATTAATGATATAATTATTTATTTATTAACAATTAATTATAAAATCATTAATTATTGATTATTATTATTATTATTTATTAATTATAAATATAATTTTAGTATAAATTGTTAATTAAAATTTTAAATTATATTATTAAAAATTAACTATATTATTTATATTATTAATTATTTACTATATTTTTACTTATAATTTATATATTTGGTTATCATGAGTAAAAATTCATTCAAACACTTACACACAACACACAGACCAGATAGGCATGTTATAGACTCTCTGAAGGGATAACCCGCCAATCCAACCTATTTATTTAGGTAATAAATTCCAATCCTTCTGGGCCACATCATCGCCTGCCTCTGTAGAGGATTTTTTACATTACATCCTCTTATATGGGACCTATTGAATCACTCCAACTATCACTCACCTCAGTCAAGGTATCACACCAGAACCCTCATAAAGTGGAAATGATCCACCATCATCAGCCTCTTCTCCGCACAATGCCACCCCTTTCAAGGTGCTTCATCGTCGCACACCAGCCCAACACTAACATCATCCCTATCACCCGACCACGCAACATTGATGGAACTACTCAACCCACTGCCCCCCATGCATCATCCCCTTAACCACCATCCTCGCACATCTGTGTCATGCTGAAGCCACAATGATGACGAAATTAGTTCTAGTAATTCTACATTAAATTACAGTATTTGAGTTATATTTCTAAATTAATTTACTTCTAACAATTACACATTATATAATAGTATTTTAGTTTTTTTTAAATACTATTATATATAAAATACATTAATAAAATAAAAAATATATTTAAAAAATATAGAAAAGGCTTCAAACCATTTCATACCCATTATAACGGGATGCTATAGTAGGAAGTAGTTTTACCCTTTTTCTATGGATTTAGATCATAAAACAATTTCATACTCTTAATACATATATCCCTAAAATAAATAAAACTAAAACCAAAAAATATATAAAATAAAATAAATTTTCTCTAATAATCCCTAATCGGTCACCTCGCTTCCTCCAAAATTAACTAATTTTTTGGTTTTCACCTATTTTAAGACTGTAACATAATAATTATGAAAAAAAATTAATACATTTGATAACATTAATCACCCCTACTCTGTGTAAATTCTCCTTTTATGTATGAGAGGAACCTTAGAAAAGAGGTTATCTGCTACACCACCAAAACCTACCTTATATTACTATCCAGTCACCTTGATGGTACTAAAGATACACTAATTGAATTGATCATGTCATAACATACAAAAAAATTACATAATTTAAGATGAGTATTCAACACATATCCAAAATATACATGCATAAGATCCCTAGAGGTTTAGTTTCTTAGATACTAGATACATCATAAATTTATTAATGAATAGTATTTAATATCTCCAATTAACATTATATATATTAGTATCCTTCTATTCTTATCATTCTTCGACCATTCCATCAAAACAAGGTAAAATATAACATATGGGTGAGATCAAATACTTAGTAATGGTAAATATCAGAGATATCAATTATAAGTGATCATAATATGATCACAAGGGTATTAGAACATAATCAAGTTAATGTTCTCGATATAAAATATCCATGCCTAGAAAACCATAGATCATAAACTCTAAAATGATGTCATATCGAGAATCATGATTAACAATGTTGTTAAAGTATAAATAATAATTCAAGATTCATAACATTTTCCTGTGTAATTATAAGTATATTAAATAATAATCTTGTGAATGTAGATATTCGTGATCTTTTCCACACATAATCATGTGAGAATATCCTATATAAATCATACTCAAACATAAAAATGTGAATATATAAATTTAAAATCATGTCTATGATTAACATCATCATCCCATGAGATATATATATCATGTTACCCAATGAATTGGAAGGATTTAAAAAACCCACCCATTATATAATGAAAATAAAGAATATACATTTAACATGTTCATAACAAAATTCACTAATTCTTTATATCATAACTCATGGATAGGAAATGAGTTTCATAAGAAATTTCATCATTAAATAATTATTATCCATAAAAATAAAGTGCATGGATAGTATCATATTTTCATATCCATATTAGAGATGAAGAAACAACAATTAATATTCATATAGTTGAAAATTAACTTTAAAAGAGTATTTTACCACTTCTTTGAAAATATGTAAAATATCAATTTACTTCAGTGTCATTAAAACTAATGATTACTAGAATATTAAAGAAACTATTTTCATAGAAACTAAACATTAAAACTTATAATGGAATCTTTATATAGAATAATTTTTATGATGAAATAAAAATTTCTTCTTGCAGTAAATTATAAACAATGATTCCACACAAATTTTTTCTTAAAAATACCAACTGTATCCTATTTGGAAAATGACTAGAAAATATATTTTAAATATTTTTAAAAAATGTCCAATATAGTTATAAAATTAATTTTGAAAATAATTGGACCACATTGAAAACATTATTTGAAAACAAATTAGAGAATGTAGATATGTGGGAGTAGGATTCATCTCTAGAATGAGATATAGTGTCAATTTTTCATAAAAATATTTTCTCGGTAGTTTTTAGAACCAGAGAGAGGGAAATGTAAGAAACCCCTAAAACCATATAAATTACTAGATTAAAAGAAAATATATGGATTTTAAAGAATAAAGGTTATAAAATTTTCCTAAATTAAAATTTAATATATATTATCCCAAAAAGAAATGAGATTGTAACATAAATATAGTATCTCAATTATTATCCTACAATGTTTGTGTTTAAACCTCCTGTATAATAAATATAGACTCATGAGACATATATACCATAACTATATCCATAAATAAATAAATATATATAATTATATATCATTCCATTATAATTTACAATTATCAGTTTTATTAGTAATTTTTTGTTAAAATGATTATTTTGGTGAAAAGAAGTTTGTTTTCTATGCATGTTTTGGTTTAACGGTTCCATTTTGTACACCATGCCCAAGGATTAATCATCAATAAATTAAAATTATTTAATAAATATAATATTTATTCATTTAATACACAATTATTACAATTCCAAAAAGTTGTCAAAAATTAATTACACCACCATATGAATTTGGTAGTTCATACATACACAAGACTGATGTTTTTATTTTCACAAAGATATAAAGAATATATATAATTATTATAACATAAACATGAAAATATTTTATTATAGTAAATATATTGATATAATCATGTTGTGATGGTTATTTATGATTTAGTGTTGTTAAGATAAGAATCAAACTTCAAACATTTATGTAAGAATATATACATGGTCTTTGATAAACCTCCTATGAATTTCCTCTTAATGACTCATTGGTATGTATTTTAAGAAGAGAAGATCCTATATATCATGGATAAGGAATTTGAGAAAATATTTTTGTAGGTTTTGGTTATGTTAAAGGGATTATGTTTTGTATAGAAGATTGGAGAGGTGGTTCCCTTTAATAAATGAGGTGAGTGACACACTTGTCAGTATTAAAAATAATAAAATATAGTAAAGTCGCATTCATAAGAAACTGACTCCAAAGTTCCATTTACCACAGTAATGAACTTTTACCTAGGTTATTATTCATAATTAAAAAAATTAAAGTTGTATCACTACCATATTTAGAAAATATGATTCAAAATATTGATCCCAATCAAATTCAATTCTTAGAAGTGGTATAAATTCATTTTAAAATAAGCACACAAAAACGAATGAAAATAGTTTTTTCTAATTATTTTCAATCATAAAACTAAATTTATTATTATTTTTTACATTGTATAACCCTTTAGATTAGTTTTAACTTGTATTATTTAATATATAAAACATCAATTTTATTAAAATTACACATCAATAATTATTTATTTTCTTTATTAAAATAAAAAGACATTACCCGAATAAATAATAGTTTATGAAAAGATGTCTCTTTTTACATCCAAATGATTTTTTTCTTAATTTCTAACCAATTGAAAATATATGTATGGATGATTATTCGTTTATTTATACAAATTATTAATATATTAATTTAAATTCATTTTTTATAGTGGTCAATATTTTTTAGATGAAAAGTACATAATATACAGAAAATTGACATTTTATGAAAAATAGGTCATCTACCATTAAATGTTTTCACTAAAATTGAGTGGCTACTTCCTAATCATAAATCGTTAAATTTATATTTTGGAAAAATTATACATATATTTAATAATATGGTAGTACCAATTAATACCCAATAATCTAATGAAAAAGTTATAAACATCCTAATATATCACATCTTGTTAAAGATTAATGTTGTGTACCTCAAAACATGTCAAACAAAAATAATTTATTAAAGAGAAATATATTTTCAAATTTAAGAGACCTAAATTATACCCACAGAATAAGAATGTGTTTTTCTAAATTCCACCACTCAAATAAAAAAACCTAATGATACATCTACCTCATGGAATCCATGGGTTCCAAGTAGTTTCCTATAATTGATGGTTTTACCATAGAACATTGACCAAGTGAGTGTACTTTTTTGTATTACATTATATCGATGTTCCATAATCACTATTGGTTATTCCTACTAGGTGAGATCATGATCTATTAGTAAAACCACTATGTTCAGTACATATGAATGATCAGGTATGTGGTTCCTCAAAAGTGATACATGAAACATATCATAAAATTGAGACCCATTTAGTGTAATTTATAATAAATAAACTAAACTCCTGATCTAATCAAGAATATAACAAGTGTAGAAATATCTAGGTTTTAAATTTCCCTACATTCCAAATATCATAATTTTCTTTCAAAGAGATATTTATATGAATAAATTCTCACTAAATTTAAACACTAAATCTCATCAAATATTTTCAATATAACTTTTCTATTTACTCTGAGCAACCTTTATGTGATACTAATTGGAAATAACCTTATATTGCATTTCATTATCTAGATTAATTCCTAATAGCCTCCTTTATCTATATTCATCCTGACACATTGTACTTCTACATTTTTTTCTATATAAGGATTATAAAGATACATCAAAATTGTCATGTGAAAGCTATTTTTATTGTAATACATGGCCAAAGGAAGGTTTTGATCCCATCTACATTTTAAATCCATAGAATAAGATCTCAAAATATATTATGCGGTTTGAATGGTCAGCTTGTACATAAAATATTTATAAATATTATATAAAATATTAATTTTTAACTTTATATTCATATCTTATTGAATATTTCTTCAAAACATTGAGGTAAACCTTAGATCTAGATTAGATACAATAGAATGTAGTACATTATTCAATATTACCACTTATTTGATGTATGTTATATTAATATGGTCAAAAGTAAAATCATCTATTATAAAATTAAAATTTCATGATTTCATAAGGAGATGGTTTACAACCCAAATACCATTATTCCCTTTATATGATTTAGGGAGTCCAATGATGATATCATTGGTAATGTTTTTTCATTTCCATTCTGGAGTATTTAGTGGTTAAAAATTATATATAGATTTATGTTTCCCATATTTAACTTACAAACAAACAAGGATTCATGATACATAATTTTCAATACCAAATTTAAGGTTATCCCACCAGAAATTATCTAATATATCTCTATACTTCTATTTGATTTCAGGATGAATAGAGAATAAGAAACAATGAGATTTCTCAAATAACTTCTTCAATTCTATTTTTTTGGGGGCACGAGCATGGTTTCTAAACCTTAACAATTAATCATTATAAGGGGTTGATCATAGAAAAATTACTCACATTATTTTCAAGTTCCACATTTTCTTTTTACGCCTCTTTATTCCTCATATGAATGGATGGTTGAACATTCATCAGAGAAATATATGATCTTTCTCCTTTACTTATAATTTTATTCTCCATCCTCTAATGTAATAAGAATTAATAATCTTTAATAAATAAATAATATATATTTTAGATCATATTTAACTATTATTGTATGAATATATACTTCAATATTTTATTATTAATATATATATATATATCACATTTTCCTTATAAATATATTGTATCTATATTTTAAAATAAAAAATAATCATAGTAAACATCAAATAAATATTCATGTAAATTTACACAGGAATTTTAAATTGGTGCAAAGTAGAAGAAATCTACATATCATTTGGAATTCTTACACATTTAGATGACTTATTCTATGCATCACTGTAGATCACAAAACCTTATCAACTATAGGGTAGCAAGATCCTCGGTACACTGACTAACCTCCACATCACTTTCTTAAAATCAACCTCACATTTATTTTTCAAAGGTAATTTCACTCCCCTTCATGTCAAATTGTTTGTGGTATTATATAGACATGATAAATCCCTAAAAACTCATTAATAGAATCCATGGAATCCAATAGAACTATATATATAATTTATCATGGTTGATATAGGCCATTTCATGATAACCTTGATCTTTAAAAGGTAAACTGATATACCCTCTCTTGAGATTATATGACCTATGAATGAAATTTTTTGTACTCAAAATTCACATTTGGTAAATGGGGAATATATATTCTTCTTCCATAGTGTCTTCAACACAATATTCAAATGATCTTCCTTACTCTTTAAATATTTTAGAATATCATCCATAAATACTACCAAAAACTGATCATGTTAAGTTCTAAAGACTCTATTCATTTGATCCTTGAAGATAATGGTGGAATTTGTAAGTCCATATGGAATTGAAAAAAATTCATATTGAATATAGCTCATATGTGAGGATATCATAAGTATATCCTCTTTCCATACTTCAAATTGATGATATCCAGGATAAAGGTAAATATTTGAAAATAATTTAGTTCTATGTAGTTGATAGAATAATTCATCAATAAGGGTTAATGGATAATTTTATTGATAGTGATCATCTTAAGTTATTGATAATAAATAAAAATATTCATTAACATATCTATCTTTTTAACAAAAATAATAGTTTAACCCCATATTGATTTAAAAGAGAATTTGATTACCTAACCAAGTTTCTCTTGGAGTGGCTTATTCAATTCTTCCAACTGAATTTGTTCAATTATATATGGAGTATTTGAAATGGGTACAGCACTAGGTATGATTTTTATTGAAAAAATAACTTTACAAATCCGGGGAATACTAGGCCAATCCTTATGTAATACATCAACATATTATGAAAAAAGAAGCATATATTAAATGTTGAGTTTCTACCCAACTGTTTGATATAAATAACCCCCATTAAGGGGTAATACGACCCATAAAATATATGTTATTTCTATTCTAATATGTTATTCATCATCCCTATGAAATATAATCATATGTAGATTTGGAATATCAAACGTAACATACAATCATTATCAATCAATAAGGGATACATATAAATAAATCTATTCATTTCTTTAAAACACATAAAAATACACTAGATGTTGAATTGTAATATTTTCATAAAACACATTCATAAAAATTTCAACATGAGATGTGATTGGAGGATAAGTGTGGCCTAACCTTCATGGTATACTTCAATGATTAACATATAATAGATCTTCCATGTTGTTGGAGTTATCCCTCAGATTATCGAATTCACCTGGATAATGTTCCCGTTCCTCACAAATAAGAAATTGAACTATTGGTAGAATCTTAAAATGATATTTATCTCCCTCTATTTAACTCTTCATTATCCCTCCAAATTTAGTTTTTTTTTCTTTTTTTTTTCTATATATAAAACATGATCCCATTACATTAATACATTTCTCGTGATGCTTCTTCCCACTGCAGGAAGATGAATATTTCTTCCAATATTTTTTTCATCAGTTAAAATCCCATGAAACCCCATTTTTATCTTATTAGGTGTTTTTGGAAACTCGCCCATTTTGAGTTTGTTAATTATATATCAAGACAATGAGTTAGGAATAATCACAAGGCTTCACATTCCATCTTCCATTTCATTAGATTGTTTATACAGACAATTTTTTCATTGGACATCACGTTAATTAATCACACAGTTTCTCATGGTTCCAACCATTGACTAAAACAAAAAACTAAGTTTTAGTACCAAACATCAATAATCATATTAAGGAATGATATAAATAAAAAAATTATTCTTATGATTTCCTTAATTATTACACTTTCTTTAAAATCATGATGATTTAAGTTCATCCCATATCTGTAAAGATTATCATAGGTTGGTATAGATCTTATCATCTCATTGTTCATAATGGTTCATAAAGAAAATAATAATTATGAAAATCATATCCCTAAGAGATTAAAAAATATATGTGCACTAAGGTTTCGTTTCAATGTACTATGTGAAGACCAATTAAATACCAAACCAATATTTTCATAATTTTCACCCCTAGGTACATCAATACGGGAACATGCATCAACATGTTTGTACCCAAATTGGAATTTCATTAATAGGAAACCAAAAAATATATATCTTACTAAAAATTCAGGATTTTATCCTATACATGGACATATCCCTATGGTTTCACCAAAGTTTTCTAATTCTAATATCTAAAAATAACTAGACCCTACTCTAATACCAACTGAAGTGACCTTATTATAACATACATAAAAATTACGTCATTTTTTATTAATATTAACCACATATAATAAATATACACACCCAAAAATTATAAAGTTTTATTTTCATAGATACTATATACATATAAACTTATTTATGAACAATATTTAACATCTCCCATTAAACTAATTTATATTATTACCCCTCTAGACATATCATACATAGAAACTTCTATTAATACCTAGGAAATAAATACATAAGAAAGGGTGATCTAAAATGCTTAGTAAGGGTATTCCAAGGATATATCAATAATAAATGATAATAATTTGATCATATTTGAATGATAATAATATCAAGATCATGTTCTCAAAGAAAAAGATTCATACCTAGAAAAACATATATCATAATATCCAAAATCATGTCATATTTATAAGCATGATTAATAAGGGTTTCAAAGAACAAATAATCATTCAATAATCATAACATGGACATGTGTTTTTATAAGAAAAGAAACTCATAAAATTTTTAACATAGTTTTTTTAAATCATGTCCATGCATAATATTTTTAGTATATCCAGTACCAATCATACTCATGCATCAAAATGTAGAGAAAGATATTCAAAATCCAGTCCACACTTTTTATAATTATAGCATCAGATATATATATATATATATATATATATATATCATTACCTGATGCATTAGAGGGATTTAATGGACCGACCTGTAACATAATAAAAACCACACTTATGTATGAAACAAGATCATAAAAACATTCATCAATTCATCATATCAAAACCCATAGAACAAAATGTGCTTCATAAAAATTTCATCATCACATAATAATAATCCATTAAAATAAATAAAATGGATTGTATCATTAGAACACATATCAGTTTAATCATAAGAAACATCAAAGGATGTTTATATAGATGAAAAATTTTTTGAAATGAGAATTTGAACATTTCTTTGATAATAAGGAAATTATCCTTTTCATTTGGAATCTATAAAACTAAAAATTTTAAGAATACAAGAAAAATATGTTAATTTAAAATAAACATGGAATATTTTAATTTAATATTAAAATAAAATAAAATTCATGGCTTTTGGAAAAAAAATTTGTATGGATAACTTTAATCAGATATTCCTTTCACACTTTAGTAAAAAAGACCAAAAGCACCATTTTTGTAAAATGAATATAAAGTACCTTTTATTCATTTGTAAATTAATTAAAATATATTTAAAAATGACATTAAAAAATTATTGTAGAATATTGAAATCATTATCTGAAAAATAGAGAATATTGATATTGAGGAGAAAGATTTCATACAAAAAGTCGAAATAATTTCTGTTTTTATTTAAAATATTCTCTGAGTTATTTAAGTATCCAATGGAGGAAAATGTATAGAAAACATGAAAAACCACAAAATAACTATATTATAATAAAATATATTGGATTTTAAGTATAATTTTCATATTATTTCCCATAATTTTAATTTAGCAAATACAATCCCAAAAAGAAATGAGATTTTAACATAAATCCCTTATTTAAAGTATTGCCAGGCATCATATACGTTCAAACCACAAGTATAATAAATATTTATTTATTATAAATTTATAACTGCATTATATAAATATATTAATTTATTTATTCCCTTATAGTTTCTAATTACCCTTTTAGAAATTCTTCATTAAAAAACAAAATTCGTGTTAAAATCGGTATATTTTCCATGCTAATTTCGGTTCAAAAGTTCTGCTTCTTCCACATTGGTCTTGGTTTCATAAAATCAAGAATACTAGACATTTAATAACTTTAATATCTGTTCATTTTTAACACTTTCTTTAAAATTAGAAAAATTTGGTTGTGAAAAATTAATTACACCACTTTAGGGACACAGTAGTCCATACGTACGCATGATTGTTGTTTCCACTTTTTGATTGATGGAATGAAAATAAGGTAAACAAAAATTAAAATTTATAAAATTAATTTCAAATAAAAAATTATATTTGTATATATATATATATATATTCATCAAATATATCCTTATGAACAACCAAGTAAAATAGAAATGAAAAATGAATCACATTGCTTTGTGGACATGGTAGTCTACACATACGCACGAGATATGTTATCATTTTCCAAAAGATTCAAGAGTATGAAAGTGGATAAAATATTATATATTAAAAATAATAATTATATTATAAACAATATATATATCCATTTAATTCATTTATATAAATATATGATAGTTATAGAGGTCAAAAATAATATACACTAATTCACAAAGATGATAATATGTACATACACATGAGTGATGATTTTATATTCCATTAGATATAAAAGAGATAGAAAATAGTTATAAAAATAAAACAAGAAACAGTTAATTATATTAAATATATTAATTTTATCTTCTTGATATGGTTATTCAGTATTTAATGTTGGTAGAATAAGAATGAAACATGCAAAGTATGGATAATAACATATACCTGTTCTTTGAGAAACCTCATTTGAATCTCTTATTACGGACCCTTAGGATAGTATTTTAAAAAGATAAAGACCTATAAGACAAGTATAATAATGTTGATAAGATATTTGGTTAGGTTTTCTCCATTATAAATGGCTCAAGTTGTGTAAATATGTGACGATAGGTGTGCCTTTTAGAAGTGGGGGTAGTGGCACACTTGTAATTACTATGAATGATAAAATATAATAAAGTAACTCTCAAGGGAAATTTGATGCTCTGTGGATCAATTTCATAGATGGTATGATATGGTATCAATATAAACACAACAAATACAATTTATAAACAAAATATAATACTTTATACTTATCTATTTAGGTGAACCCCTCATTAAAATTTTAAATATTTACCATAGTGATGATTTTTTACATTGGTTATTATTTATAATGACCAAAAATAAATATAGACTCATTAAAAAATTACATAATGTTGATTCCTAAAATGGAAAATATTTTATTGAATTCAATTATGATAAGTTTCCTAAATTCATTTAAGAATAATCACACGAAACATAATTAAAACTATTTTAATGAGAAGAAAATGTATTTTATAGAAAAAATGAATGTAATATTATTACACGACTACTAAAAACATTAGATAAATGTTTAAAAAAAATTTATATAATTTTTCTATATATTTACTTAACATAAACCATCATTAGTGTTATATTTAATTTATTAAGATAAAAACACAGTGTGCATAAAAAAATAGTTTTCAATAAATTGTCTCTTTTTACCTTCAAATGATTTAATATTCATTTCTAACCAAATGATATTAAATTTATGAATGGTTATTATTTAATTTTTAAAAAATATCAATAAATTAGATTAAAACCATTTTATAGTAGTGTTTAAAATTTTTATATTAAAAATATATAATATAATACAAATACAATTCATCAAAAAATATGTCATTTTATATTAATTGATTTTACTAAAAATGACTGTTTATTTTAAAAGAATAAATCTATACATATATATTAATAAAAAACAATTATAATTATATTTAATAATATATTTATCCATTTTTATTACTGTTGACCCAATGGTTGTGTTATAATGGTCATAACATATCACGTTTCTCTTATGTTTAGTGTTTGTACTTCCAAAGTTAACAAACACATCAAATTTATTAAAGTTAAATATTTCAAAAAATGTTTGGGTATTGCACTAATCATTCCACTATATCACACACATGTGTTTAGTTTATACACCACCCTGCTATATTTATCCTTCAACGTTACCCAATCATCTCCTTAAGACCATTACTAATACATATTGTGCATTTAAAAATGATAGATATAAATATTAGTGATGCTAAAAAAAGATCTGATATTATAAGAACCGTCAAATTTTGGTGGATTTTAACAATGCTAAAAAAGTTATGATTAAATATTACTTCATTGTCACTAAAAAATTGCCAATAAAGGACCCCATTTATGAGAACTTTTTTATGTATTCATTAAGGGTTCCATTTACTATCAATTTTATCACTAATCAAAAATATTTTATTAGAACTATTATAGTAGTCTGATGATACATTTTATAGCACACTACAAAAATAAATATAAATTAAATAAAAAAAATTTACATCAATTCAGAACAAAAAAACAACCTATAAATCATATAAACATTAAAATTTAATAATTTGAATGTACAATTTATTACAAACATTTTTCCAAAAAAAACAAAAAAAATAGTTTTTTATTGTCTTTGGACCACATTCTAAATGAACCTGATCATGAAACCAATTTCAAAATAAACCACCCCAGCTCTAACAAAGCTATATTTTATCTTCATTTCTAAAAAATTATTATGTCTGTAATACTATAAAAAAAATAAATGAAACATAAATATTCTAAAATACAATAAAAATTTTACTTTTAAACGAAAAACATGCACTTTAAGCCATACTAGGAACACCTTGTGTGATATAAATCTGTGGATGGTTCATATAAAAATTATTTGTTAAATTTTTCACTAAATTGTGATGAAAATAAGATCATTCTTGCTCAATTTTGAGTATGTGTTGAGTGTTTTGAATAAAATTTAAATTTTTAAATTAAAAAAAACACTTTTTGTTATACCATTAACACCATATTTCTTATTGACATATAAAACATTTATACACATTACAAAAATGATTTATGGATCATTTCACTAAATTATCATGATATTCCACGTTTTTTGTACAATTTTTAGTATGTGATGCATGTTTTGAACTAAAATTCTAATTTTAAACTAAAAATACAAACTTTATGGAATACTGGCTCTATCACGTGTTATGGTGACACATGTTGATTACAACATGTAAAAATTTACATATAAACTAGATTACTAAATTATTAGAACATAAATGTTCATTTTCATAGTGGTTAGTCAGTGAAACATCTTTTGAACTAAAAATTTAAATTTTAAATTGACAAATTTCTCTTTTTGTCATACCAAGTACACTTTGTGTTAGGTTGATGTGTGGATAATTCCTACATGAAAAAAATGACTTATTGAGAATTTACATAATTTATAAATATAATCCAACAATGTTTTCTTTTTTTGATTATGTGATGAGTGTTTTGAACTAAAATGTCAACTTTAAATAAAAACACACACTTTTTATCCTACAAGACACACTGTGTGTTATATTTTTGTGTGAATGATTCGTATACATTGAAAATGATTTATGGATCATATTTTATAATTTTTTTAAAAAATATGATCATTTTTCATCTATTTTTTGAATATGATATGTTTTTTGAACTAATATGTCATTTTAATCAAAAAACATGCACATTCATTCATATAGGCCACAATATATATCAAATTGTTTTGTGGTAGAATATTAAATATAAAAATGACATATCAATTATTTTAATAATTAATAAATACAATATGAGATCATTTTCGTAGTTTTTTGTGAGTGGCATGTACTTTGAACTAAATTGCTGCTTTTAAATATAAAACATGCACTTTGAGTCATTCTAATAAATCGTGTGTCAGATTGAAGTCCATATGATTCCTACGTATAAAAAAGAACTTAAGGATATTTTTTATAATCATAAAAATAATTTTTGAAAATTTTGTTACTTTTTAGTGAGATACATGTGTTTTGATCTAAAATATCACTTTAAAACATAAAACACACACGTTGAGTCATACGGAGAACACTGTGTGTTGGATCCATGTGATATTGATAGTATAAAACTAAAATTATTTATGTATTTTTTATTAGAGTATTAATATAATACAAGTTTGATTTATTGGGTTTTATTATGTGACATGTGTTTTGAACTAACATGAATATTTTAAATAAAAACTTTCATTTTGAGTTAAACCGGCCACACTATGTATCAGATTGACATTTGGTTGATTATTAAAAATTTAAAATTACTTATGGAACTTTTTTTATAGTTTAAATACCATATGAACGTGCTTTATCTATTTTGATTTTTTGTTTTGTGTTTTGAACTAAAACGAAATTTTATAACTAAAACGCACATTTTAAGTCATACAAGACACACCATGTGTCAGAAGGATAAGATATTGATACTTAAAAATGACAATAGTTTCATTATTTTTCATGTGAATTTCAATTATTTAATCCCCACTAGTATATAAATTTGTGTTATATTTCATCAATTTTTTATTATTGAGATTTCATGAGCTTAAATGTCAAAATTACTTAATTCATTATTTAAATAGTTTCACGTCACATCTATATTTAGAGCATAACATTCTCAAAATTGTTCAAAATTGAGTAATTTTTTATTGGATTACATTTTTCATGGGATTTAACTTATTCAAATTTACCATGAACAATCCAAACCCCATGTAGCCCAAATAATTAAATCAATGTGGAGAATAATTTTAGTCGATAGAATTGAACTTCCCATCTTAAATGAGTCATATATTTGGATATAGGCTATCATGATCGGTTATTATAATTGTATATTATTAGGAATAAGTGGATCATGTGGAAAATAAATTACATAAATAAACGTTCTATTTATGGCAGCCTTTTTTATGCATCAAAGTGGAAAAAGATAAAGGATCTTTATGGATATAAAAAATATATCTTCAGTAAATTGGAAAAAATTGTACACGGGAAAAAATTATTTGAAATTTTGAGGATTGATATTAATCGAAATTATGATACAATTAATAAGAAACCCTTCTGACTTTATACGTTTCGTTGGGTATAAATGGATAAAACTTTTTATGAAATGATTCTAGAGAAGATGTTTTCAACTCTATATTTTCTCTTTTATTAGTTTAATATTTACTTCATCTGGACCCATATTCATGGATACCCTTAACATGGAGGGGAAAATTATGAGTTCTTGGAGAAGGGGATGTTTCCATTATCTTAATTCATGAGTTCTAGTTCATCATGTAATGAAGTATTTTCTATCTTTTTTTATGTTAGTTTCAAAATTCTAATAACAATTCTTATTATCAATTCTAATCATATTTGGTTTTAAATTTTATTATTTTTATTTCCTTGATCAATGATCATTATATCCCTAAACTAGGTTCTAGTTTATAAATGATGGAATAAAATTGGGCTTAGTGGTGAAGTACTTAATGATCGTTAGTACATTTGGGAGGGGTGCAGATATTCTTGATTATTTAGGATAAACAAGACCTGATCAGGTAATGCCTTAAGTCAGTTCATGGTATTATATCAAACTATCTCACATAGAGAAAGAAGTTTATACTAACCTAATATTTTTTCTTAGTTTATTCAAACCAAAACCATTTTACCAATGGAGTGAGCCAAAGCAATTAAGAAATAAAACTTTAATCGGCTTAGCAGAAGAGGATTTTATAACTGGGAGCAAAGATATAATTACAATTAAAAAAATAACTCTAGACTAATAAGCCTTATCATATCATAGTTTTCAATCTATTAATAAAATTATTTATCTTATTTAGTTTCATTCTATTGAATTTAAAAACATAAAATTTCAGAAAACCCCATTTTCCCTCTAATTCAAGGTGATATCTTAATTGTTGTGAACTCCTCTCTAGATAAGATCTAGTTTAACCAAATTATTATATTTAAACTTAAGAAATAATTTTCTTTACACACCTCAAGACTTAAAAATTAAAAAAAAGGTACCTTTGCTGAGAAGGTAGTGCCAACAATCAAAATGTAATTATCTTTCTTTTTTAAAATTATTACTTTTTAAATATTTAACTCACACTAGTCTATGAAGGATCGTGTTTCCTTCTTTTATTAATAGATAAGTCTATATTAAATCTAAATCATCACAGAGGAATAATTAATTTGATCATCTAGGGACTAAAAAGTTCCATCGAAAACCCAATAACAGAAGTATTTTTCATTGATTTGTCTAAACTTCAAGAGTACTTAGTAAAATGATTAAAAAACTATATGAGACCCATCTAGACAATTCCTATTTTCCTCAAAAAATGTTTGAAGAAAATAAATGATAATAATAAGTGGTTAAAAACAATATTAAATAATGTTTTAAATATATTAATGAAGAGATATTATAAATAGAGAGAAAATTTGAATGCACAGCTGATTTTTCCAATAAGAAGAAACTATAGAAAAAACCTAAGATGGTGGTGGAAGAAATTTCCCCACTAATAATTTAAGTTTAGGAACATAATGAGGAAAAGGAGGAGATATATAAATATATATTATCCCTATCTCGACCAATTCTGTAGGAGATCGATGTATAATTTTTTATTTAAAATGATAGTATGGGATATCAGAAATATTAAAATCACTTTTAGAATGAATATTAGTTTTAATATAATCACCTTATACATTAAAAAGTATAATAATTTGCGTCACTATACCAATCTCTAACTTTAGAATAATATGAAACCATCCAGGTTGTGGAATTTAAAGATGAGATGTAGGATCCTAACAACCTACCTCTATCTAGTAAATTTCAACTCCAAGAAGAACTTTCCCCAAATTAAGAAATTGAAGTTGAACAAACTCAGAATGGTGTTATTATCTTAAAATCATTTTTATTTGATTTTATTCAAAATAAATTGAGTATCACATCTCATTTTTTGTTGAATTTTATAAATTGGAAAATTCTTTTTTTTTTACTTTGATTAATATGAATAAAAATAAGAATCAGCTAATGAAGAACATCAAAATCTGCTGACATATGTTGATCCTTTATTGGAAATAATATAAGAGAAGATAAAGTGGATTTTTTCATAGAAATATAGTCACAATATGATTAAATTTAAAGGGAATAATATGATATTAATTCTTCATGCTTTAATTTTATATAAATTCAATTACACCTTGAATTCCCATTTCATTTTTCCAATTAATTAAGCATTATAGAAAAAAGAAGATGTTGTACAAAAAACTATGTCATCGATGAATGATAATGACCAAATCTTTGACATACCCCCACCATGAATGATGTGTTTAATTTCCATGGGGATATATTTGGAGTAATTTATCAACATATTCTTCAATAAAAAATAAAAAATTATTCTAAAAGGAATAAGTGTTAGTGGTTAAAATAAAATAAACCTCACCCACCATTAAATTGTGGATAACCCACTAGAACTTCTCTTCTAGAAGACATTGAATCCCAAGACCCACCTGAGGGGTCAAACCAAGATCTATCTTTATTTTCTTTCACATTTTTAGTTTATTTTTGTTTTCTTTTCATTCAAAAAATTTATTGTGTTTTCTTTTCTTTTCATTTTGTTGGATTTAATTGGGAAGCACATTAGAGATTAAGTCAATGTTGCACTACCAATAATTCTTATTATACTTGTACTTAACCCTTACTCATTGTGGGGATTAAACTAAAAATCTAATAAAATTTAACTCTAATTGAATTCATTTAGGACACTACATAATTTATGTATGGGGGAGAAAAACATTATAGTTTGGGATTTTCAAATTTCTATTTATTAATTTTTTTTGTATCATTTTGAAATTTTTGTGTGTTTCATTTTAAATTTTTGTGTGTTTTTGAAACCTTTGATATCAAATGATTATATATACAAAATTCAAAATCATTTTCAATGATATTAAAATTTTATCCCGTGAATCTAATTCGGAAATGTTTGATGAGAATAACTTTGTTTTGGGTTCAAAATTTATGGATTTAATGAAAATATATCTACATAGTTTATCTCATATCATTTATCACTTTCATTATATTTAAAATCATCTTACCTTGAGGCCTATGATCCTTTTTGACATATTTTTCACATCCACATAATTTTTTGAGAGAACTAATCCATTATTTCTTTAACCATATTTTTATTTTTTTTCTATCAAATCATAATGGTTTGAGGTACTTGTGTTTTAAATGATTGAGAAATTTCCTTGGATTTAAAAACACACATTACAAGGGAATATTATTTATTCCAGAATTCCATATTCATTTAATCAGTTTATCCCCTAGTATCCATTAATATTATATTAATTTATCCATATTAAAATCCAACATTCCATATCCAAACTACTCTAGAAGTGAATATTCATGATCTAGTTAAACATGAGTGTGGAGGGAAGTCGTCTTATGTTGTGATACAGCATTTATTACTACATTAGGATGAAAATAAAATATTTAAGTGTTTTTTTCTACTGAAAAAATTATTAAAATAAAATCATTGTATTTTTATATAATTTCATTCTCAAGAAGTTTTTGGTAGGCTTGATCTTTTCAAGGGTATAAATAAGAAAAAAATTAATTTTGTTTGAGTCCTCTTGAAAAAGAAAAAAAAATAATGTTTTGGAAGATTATAATTTTTTATAATAAAATTTTGAATTTTGTGCACATAAATTTATTTTTTATTGTTTATTGGTGCTATATTTCTTATAAGGGGCAAGGAGGAGATAATACCAGAGTAAAAATTAGAATCATACAATTTTTCTTCAAAAAGAGCATAACCCTCTTTATTTATCCTCATGATTTTTTTACATATAAATCCTACCAACTGAATGAAACTAAACAATAAAATTTCAACATGATAAACAATTTTTTTCCTTGTATAATTTGAATATGTAGCAACTTATCAAGCCTATAGTGACTCTTTCATGGATTTGGATAAGAAAAACCTTATTGAAAATCAACATTTGCGTGATGCGTGAAATTTCATGTGAGGTAATTATTTATTATGAAAGGGAGGATAAATAAATTGTAAATGGATTAAAATATATGAATGGAGAACTTGAAATAATAGTTTTTTATGACACATTATATCTTTGGTTTCATGGGTTCAAATTAGTGGATATCACATGTATGTGTTTTGAATGTTCTTTGATTTTATTTTAATGCATACTTGTTTATGAGTCCAAGTGATAAGTAAGGTGGGATTAATACAGTTAAAATTTTCATTATTTCTCATGTTTATTTCAATGATTTCATACACACAAATATATCAATTTTTTTAATTTCATCATTTTTTTATTTTAACAATTTTTTGAGCTTAAATGTCAAGATTGGTTAATTCTGGAATTTTAACAGTTTTATTTCACTTCTATATTTGAAGAATATTTTTTTCAATTTTGATTAAAATTAAGTAATTATTTTTTTAGTATTCCTTAAATTTTCGATATTCAACCAATTAAATTAGATCAGTTTCTTATTTGAACACCATGTGGCCCTTAAAATCAATAAATGTGGGAAATAATTTTGGTCAATATAATTGACCTTCCCTCATTAAATAAGGAATATTTTAGGTTACTTGAAACCATTTTAGGATATTATAGTAGGATATAAAATTGAACTCTATGTGGAATGGGTATAATAAATTCCATAGAATAATTCTCTCATTAATTCTACCTTTTCATGCATCTTAGTGGAGGGATATGAAGGGCCTCTTGGATAGATTAAAAGAGCTTTATTAAATTCGGAATAATATTCTTTATCTATGACCAAATGATTTCAAATTTTTATCTTTGATATAAAGGTTAATTATAAACAACTATTAATGGGAAACCTTGGAGATTTTTACGCATCAAGAGAGAAAATAGAGAAAACTTTTGATGTACATATTTTGGGGAATAAATTTTATTCTCTTCATTTTATCTTTTCTATGTTTTCTAATTCCCTCATCTTCCCCCTTCTTCTCGGATACCCTCCACATGGAAGGTTAAACATCTGAGTGATTGGGGAAGGGGAGGTTTTCCTTTTTTCAATGATTTTGTTCAATAACAAAATGGAACTAAATAATTTATCTCTTATATGAATTTGGTTTCAATATTCTAATAATAGTTTTTATTTTCAAGTTTGATCATAATTGTTTTTATATTTTGTTATTATTATTACCTTGGACAATGATAATTATCTCCATACACTAGGTTTTGGTTTGTATATTATGGTATAGACCAATTATTATTATTGGTTAACTACTTAATGATCATTAATATGAATGGGAGGGATAGTAGATACACATGATTGTTTGGGATAAATAATGTGTGATTAGGTATTGCCTATCAAATGAGGGTATTCAATATAATTATCTCACACATATAAGGAAGAGTAAACCAAGCTTATATTTTGAAATGGTTTATTCTCACAATCATCATTTGACCAAGGGATTGAGAGTAAGTGATTGAAGAATTTCACTCTAACCATATTAGTTGAAGGGGATTAGATAACATGAAACTAGGATAGAATTATAATTATAAAAATGATCATAAACTGATAAACCTTATCATATCATATTTTTAAAAACTCTTTATTAATTTATATTTTTTTCTATTATTTTGTTATAAAAATAAAAAAAATCAAAAACACCCATTTTTTCTCTAATTGAAAGTGAATTTTTTTTCTCCTCACTATAGAAATACGAGGTTAACCACTTTCCTACATTTTAATATGAGAAATAATTGTTTTTACTACGCCCCACGATAGGCATGTGTCAATTCCAACACATAAAAAATTAATTATGATTTTTTTTCATAAAATCCCTATATTATCCAAGAAAACATTCCCTATTTTAAGTATGTGATGCCTTTTTGAACTAAAATGTGATTTTGAAATTAATAACATGAAAATTTTGCTATATTGACCACATCATGTATTGGATTAACACGTGGTTTATTTATAAAAATCTAAAATTTCTTATGGATAATTTTCTTATGGTATCAAGACTAAATGAGCATATTTTAACAATTTTTAGTACGTGACATATGTTGTGAGATAAAATTTCATTTTTAAACTAAAAAATTCACTTTTAATCATATTGGACTCATTTTATGTTGGATTAACAAGTGGTTGATTAAAACATGTCACAAATGAATTATGGATAGATATCATAATTTATTAAGACAATTAGATTTTTTTCATATATTTTATTGACAAAACCACGTTTTTAACTAAAATATAACATTTAAACTCAAAATGTGTACTTTGAGTCATACTGTCCACACTATGTATCAAATAAATTTGCAGGATATTCCAAAAAATTTCGAGTGACTTATGGATCATTTTTATAACGAATCAAAATAATCAGAATGCATTTTTTCAGTGATTAATTCATATTTTTATCTAAAAATTTAATTTCATACTAAAAATGCGCACTTTCAGACATATCCGGTGAATTGTGTTTCAAATTTATGTGTGGATTATTTATATAGGCCATAAATGATTTTTAGATTATTTTACCAATGTATTATGATAATATGAGTGTGTTTACAAATTTTTAGTATGTCATATGAATTTAACACTAAAATTTCAAATTTAAATTAAAATGCAGACTTTGAGCCATATAGTTCACACCTTGTAATGAATTAACATAAGAATATTTCTAAAATGTTATAAATAATATTTTTCTATATCAATAAAACCTAATGTTTTTTCGAAAATATGCTACTAAATTTGATGGACCGAAAAGGGAATGTATTCCTTCCCAATTAAAAAAAGAAAAATTCAAATAAATAACAAAAATATATATGGAGAAAATAAATGGTACCTATGTTCATCATCCTTATCAAATCCAACATCGAGAATTAATTTTTATCGAAATATTTTTCTTATAAAGTAAAAAAATCCCCTATATAGTGTTCATGGCCCTTCATAAAGGATAATATCACTTTCACTTTAGGAACCCAATTCATTTAAATACATCATTTACCCTACATAATTCAATTTTCTTTTTATGGAGATTACCTTAACCCATAAGAATGACTTTGAACTCTGTATAGAGTCTATTTTTCTCTTTAAGGGCACAAAATTCTTGGGGAAAATTAATACAAAATAAATTCTTCTTGATCTCTATAAAAAAACTAAATAATAAATATATTAAAACTATAATAAAATTAATCATATAAGTATTACAGAAAAAGGTATCAAAATGGACAAATATACAGTAAAAACCCATCTTTTCCTAGTGTATGTAAACATTATGACACCATATATTTTTACCACTCATTTAAAGACAAATGTAGTTCCTCTTTTGAATTCATAGACTGATAGTAGTCCTAATATTAATTCTTAAATACAAATAACCAAATGATTATTAAATATTTTAAATCAAATTGGAATTATCTTTGAAAATACTTATTCGAGGATCCTAGTTTTTTAAGAAATATGATATATTTTTAAATTTTTCAAATTTAATAAACACAATAATTGTCATCACATTTTTTAAACACTATAAAAATATTTAGAAAACTAAGTAATCTGATTTGATATATGTTTTTTATAGTAAAATATTATTATATACGTAGTAATAAATATTTTTTATATAAATTCAAAGGATTGTTTTTCAATTATTCTTCCCTATACAATGATTTTAAAAATATTTAAACACCTCATATCATAATAATATTCTCATTAAAACTTATTATAAAATTTATAACATAATGTTTTTTTTAAATTGTTGAATGTAGTGTATTAAAAATTGATAATGGTTATCATGTGCTATCAATTGGTCAGAAATCCATTCATTGAATCCAAAAAATAAATCATTAGTGTATCTGAATTGATTATAATGAGCAACAAAATATTCATAAAAATAGGAATAAGTAATGAAAAAAATAAAAATATATTTTATATAATTATATTTCATATTTTGACCACTATATTTGGTGTAATAATAATATTGTATCATTTATAAGATTCTTTTAAAACATTGTAGCTAATTAATCCAGTATTAGTGAAAATTTAGTTTCTTCTTATGACTGTTTTTATATAGAAGTGATATGAGGACTAATGATTCAATATATTAATTCACAATGTTTTCTTATTACATAGTACATGTATATATTCTAATAAAAAATAATAATAGAATTTAACTATAACTAACATAGTATATTCCCCCAGGGCCTGGCTCAGTTGTACTGGCACTATGGGGTATTGGGGAGGTCTTTAGTTAAAGTTTCCTTGTCTTCCTTCTTGTGTTCATTGCATGTTTTCATTGTATATTTTTAATTCCCCCAAGATAACCATTTGTAAGATAAATAACATGGAATATCAAATAATAGAAAAATAAGTTATGAAAACATACCTCATTTATACCTTATATCCAAGGATCCTAGCTATCCATACTTTATAATTTAATTTACATTCTCAGGACTAATATTTCTTGTGATAACCACTCTATACATTTTTCATCCAAAAAAAATTAAGTCTATATTACAATTTTTGAAAATTGTATATGCATAGACATATAATATCTATAAATATGTTTCTTAGGTTAGTGGTTTAAATTTAATATTAGAATGACTTCTAAATTTACTGATTCATCCTTTAGATTATTTTGATTCAAACATCTATTTCCTTTTTTTCTCCTTCTGTAATAATACTCCTCAGTTTATGAAATTTCCGTTAAGTGTAAAATTATTGCATCAATTTTTCTAAAGGATATACCTTATTATATTTATGTATTTTTACCTAGTTAAATGGCCATTCTATGAAAGTACTAATTTAAATTTTAGTCATTTGAACATTTATTTCATCAAGTGGAATATATATCTTAGTGTTCAACTCATGCGATAAATCAATCTCTAATGTAACATGATCTTTAAGAATTTATTTGTTGTCAATAATATCCCCTTTTATAGTGTACACATTACACCTTTCAATAAGTAGATGTGTGGGTGATCATAGATATAAATCATAATTAATTTCAACTTGAATATTATAATTACAATAAATGTGTTAGTAGTTTTTTAATTCACATTCAGTAAAAACTATTATGAACAAATTGATTTCCTTGGGTAAGGTAGAAATTTTAGTGGAATGGCTAGCCCCAAAGATGGGGGGAAATTGGCTCTTCATGTGGTTATTTTTTATCTATTATTTCTTATTATTGACATCATGTAATTAATTTTTCTAACAAATCATATGTTTCTTCTTCATTTATATATTTTATCAATTCCTCTATATATTTTATTCTCTCATCAGTTTCTCCATATTATTTTATTTTCTCAAAATATGGTCAAGAAGATACTCAAAATCCTTTACCGATTTTTATGTACTTTTTGTGGCCACTGAATCTAGTTGTTCATCAGGTATATTTGATAATGATTTTTGTGTCCAAATGGGATAAAAAATATGAAAATAAGTATTCATTTTTATGTAATATTGATTTTAATGAGAACATATTTTTATTATGTAAATCATACACAAGATTCCCATACTCTCTTTTTCATCTACTACTAATACCCATTTATTTATATATTCATCCTTCTATATCACATAATGTGTCTTGGAAGTTTCTTTGGATTTTGATTCATCAATATACATATACACACAAGAACTTATTTATGTTTTTTTCATTCCATATAAAATTATAAATATAAAATTAAAATAAATAACATTTTATCAAGTGAAACATTTATCATCATTTGATTATAATATGGGTATGTTTGTATAGATGCACACTTTTTATTTTCAAATCTCAATTTGTATTTCATAAATTAAATATTCTTAATGAAAGTGATCAATGAACATATTTCGATGTAAAATATTATCAACCACAACATACCTAAAATTATATCTCACAATAATGGCCAAAAAATGCATTCCATGTTTATTTTTCTATCATGTGTGTATATATATATGGTGGGTGAGGGTTTACCTTCACTTTAATATCCCAATGATAGTGCTTCGTAATAATTGTCTAAAATTGTCAATGAGACTTTCTAGTAACCACTAAAACCAATTTCATTTTAAATTCATATAATATAGATGAACTCTCCAAGGGATATAATAGAGTATATCAATATTTAATTATTTTATTTTTTAGCAAAATAAATAATTTATATTATAATATTAAACTAATGTCTTCCCAAATTGTTTCTTTAAATGGTTCTTCAAAATTTGTCTGTGAATATATATTAATCAACATGTGAATTTGAGTGGCGACAGCAATGAAACTAATGTTTTCTACAAGTTATTCCTATTCACTATATATAGCATTGAATTATATACCTTTTCGTCTTACCTTAATAATTTTTTTAGAATTTCAGGCTACATTACTCCTTGTTTACTTTGATATAGGTTCATCAACTTTAACCATTTCCTTGGTTTCAATATTTCCAATATATTTTTCATCAAGATTAGTATCGTCGGCATGTGGATAAACATATAGTTCCTCAATATTTGGATCACTAGAATTTTGATAATCCATTATCTATAGAATTAGTTGAACATATAATTTAGTTTTCATAAATTTAGTATTGAACACATTATATTATGATGAAATGCATTTTATATTAAATAAATATAATAACCTTCACATTGAAATAATTTATTATATTTAAATTTTTAAGGGATTTTGTCTTTTTATCAATTATTAAAATCCCCTCCTTGTGGTCCCCTCGGACATATAATACCATGTATACATTGTTATGGATGTACCCTCTGAGAGAAGTGAAGACACATATGAGGGGGACATTTGTTGTATTTTTTTAGAAAATCCCATATTATTATATAGATCTTTAACTCCTTAAATAATTTATGAGCCTTTGTTTCTATTTAGAAAAAATAGATCTCTTTTTTTTATAACCTAGTAATCATAAACTGCATGCCTGCAAGTAGTGTAATTAATAAGCACATAATATTTTTACAAGCCTCGATACTAAGACCAACTCATTGAGATGTTGGTTATGTGATAAAAAATAGATTCTCCATTATAATTATCGATGTATGAATACATTGGTTTAGTGTTTCCAAGATATAAATATAGTCTCTCCAAAAAAAATATTTGTATTCTTCTAAAAGGATATATCATAACAAGTTCAAATTGGATTTATTCAACAACTTCACATTGTAGTCACTGAGTCTCGCAATGTTTATCCTATATACCATGAGTTACATGGTTTACATAGAGTCTCACCATATATATTCATGTTATTTCAATTTATTCTTGGAATTATCATCTATATATTTTATTCTTCTAAATTAATATAGTATATCATATTTAACATTCAGTGCAGTCTTTGAATTCCCTTAGGTCTCTAAGATATATTGAATTTAACATCATCTCCACCAAAATGAAAATATCTAGTTCACCAACAAAAAATTCTCTCTTATATTAATCACATATAAATCTACAAAAGGATTGATCCTTTTTATCAGGACATGAATTATAGATGGGTCCCTCATTATATTATTCTTCTTAGTACTTCATATCACCTTAACTGAACTCAAAATTATGATTTACTTCCTCTATTATGTTAATATTTAATATAGAATATATATTATTATCAGAGTAGTGTTGAATTACTCTAATTCTTCTTCTTCATGATCTCTATTTCTCTCAGCTATATGGTACTCACTAGCACTCGACATAATGGTTCCTTCTTCCTCTTACATTAATTCATTATCATTTTCCACAATTTCTATCATGCTTGTGCAGCTTTATTTAAGAGAATTAAATGGATCCCATTGTAATCAATTTCCACATATGGAGTTTGAGGATGTATTTTAATTCTACTAAAAAAATCTATAAAACAAAATATAGCCACATTTTATGAAACACTATTATAAAACATAATCTAAAAAATAATTCAATTTTGTAATATATTTATAGGTTCATTTACTAAAGTGCCCATCTACAATTCATATTCTTAAAATCCAAAAATAATCTACTAAAAACCACTAATTCAAACTTGTTTTGAAGATATAGATAAATAATATAGAAAAATGAGATGCAGCATTTAATTATCATCACTAAAAGCAATCAAAATATCTCTTTAGAAAATAACTCAACTATAAATGATTCATAATCATAACCAAGAGCATATTTGAACCTATGAGTTATATAACTTCATCACAGAAACATTCCAGATTTAATATCTAGAAATTCAACATGAACAAATACAACTCTGAGCATCACATGGACATTTCTAATATACAATATTAGTGTGTCAAAAAGATGAGAAAAATATTCACTATTATTTAATACTTAATTGAATAATGTAGAATCACATTTCAGATATGATTTTTTAGATAATGAACATTATTTTATGCATCATCTGGTTTTTTCCATTTATTCTAGAATTTGTTAAAATAAATTTAGAATTATAAATAATTCAATAACTTCTCTATATCTTTGATCTTATTCTCTCATAGCTTAAAGATCAATAACTATATTATTGAAGATTTAATCGGACACCTTTATTTATATTTTTTTTCAAACATTAAAAATTAGATTTGAAAATATCATAATTTATTTCACCTAGAAATATTAATTCTAAAAAAATTATAAATTTTCAGCTATAACATACATGTAATTTAGTTATGTGACTTTCAATTTCAGTTATATGGGCATGGTTATTCAGTGGGTCCCCTTATATGGTGCTTCATGTATTAGACTTTTTATATGTGGAGCTCCTCTTCCATCTTTTTTGTATGTGGATAATCATTAGGGTATGTGGATCAAAATTAAAATATGTATATTAATTTTTCAATGTAAATTCCTATACGCCACCCAAAACCATATTTTGATTTCTATATATGACCAAAATCACTTTATCATGATATTATTATATTTTAGTTCAATAATTTTGTGGGTTCACGTATGTGGGGACCTCACCTATGTGAATTCTAGACTTAGTCATGTTTTTAAATTCTTTTTCTTCTCAAACTAGGTCACCTTATATCCATATCAATCATTCTAAGTCATCATCTAAGAGATATAATACATAATATTTAGTATCATTCAGGTGTTATCTTTCAAGTATGGATCATTTATCTTCAACTATCTCTCCATTTCATTGAATTTTTTTTCTTTATTTAAAATGTAAATTAATAAATTGTTTACCTATAACATATCTGCAATCAACATCTTCACTGACATTTCCATCAATAAATATTTTGAAGATGAGGGTTTATCACCTTTATCACTTTTTAAAGATTTATATAAAAACAAAACAATATTCTTATGTAATAGGCTTCTAATCAAATCTATCTAGCCAAATATATAAGGAGAATATGTTATCTCCTTATTCCATTTCTTGTATATGAGACCCACTTCTTAACTCAAAATGTTTCATATTCTATTATTCACTACCCATTTTGTATGGGTACCAACAACTGCATACATGGGGTGAAATCCAATGCCCATAACATCACATTTACATCAGGAAATTGATAGTGTCAAGAAGGCCAAGTGAAACAGAAAAAATTATTAACCCTATGGTACTTTATTTACCAATTGTAAATGATTGGGACATATTAATGAAAGGGAAATCTTAAATTGAATTTAAATATGAGACTACAATAGTTATGGTCGATAGAAATAAAATTTACTACTTTATATTTGTAGGATCTAAGACCTAAATTCTTATACTATGTAGGATTTTTTTA
Source organism: Viscum album (assembly GCA_963277665.1). NCBI lineage: Eukaryota > Viridiplantae > Streptophyta > Magnoliopsida > Santalales > Viscaceae > Viscum > Viscum album. The sequence continues at coordinate 537,275,696 of OY728126.1, forward strand.
TGAAATCTCTGGTACTCTTCTATACACAAATCCAAATTCATGAATCCCAATTCATTTATTTTAACAATACTCTTATTGTCAACCCATTTTCATTGAAAAATAGACACCTGTAATAATATATAATCTAACTCTAATATTTTTTTGATTATTTCAATGTAATACATATTAAAAAAAATTGGATTTTTATTCCGGGTACCAAATACATGCATCACCTTCACCACCATAGTATCAATACTATTTTTCATGGTCCTCAATTAATATTTTAATTTTGTATAGAATGTATAACCATTACGTACATAACCATTATAATATAAAACATGCACACCTGATCCCCTAGAAAGAAAATGAATTCATTTTGAAATTAAATTCCAATTTGTAGATAACTCCTTAAAAATATGATCTTGAAACCATATTACAACCTACTGATTGTATGCATTTGATACTCATTATTGACCATATGATTGATTTAATTTCCTAACAATTACTTTATGAGAATCAATATAAATAACAACCGCTAAAATATTAGTTAAAACATTAAGTTAAGATAGCACCTACTCTATAATTTTAATTGTGACAACTTCATTTATGGAAATCCCATTACCCACAGGGAGCTTGCTATGATGATATTTTGGGAGAAAAATTCTATCCACATCAGAAAAGTGGTCGGTATAGAATTTAATGCCTTAGACAAATATATATATCATTCCTCAAAAAACATTCTATTTGACTTCTATTTTCTGTGTTGCCTTTCAAAATTTTAATATACTATTCAATGCAGTAAAACCATCTATAATGTAGAGGACCGCATAGTCGGATCCATCTACCAATGCGAACCGTGAAGTGAAATTTAATATAAAATAAGGATCATGTGAATAACGTCTATAATTAACAAAATACTATAGAAATTGTTTTTCCATGGAAACTTTTCTAGGACTATAATTTTAAATAATATAGATTTGAAAAAGACAAAGCTTGGTTAATGTTTCCTGAAATTTTTTTAGAAGAATACATAGTATATATACATGCATTAAATCATTTATCAAAACCTGACTTACATTTGATTATGGGACCTTTAACATTGAATCAACCATTAAAACAATATTATTGATATTTTATTAATACCACATGAAAAACATTACATTATTCATGAAGTTTAAAAATGATCTCTCTCTTTGATACAGGAGGTAGAAACGTTTACCATTCATGCTTAACCAGCAACAACTCATCCCTGACACACATGAAAATCATGTACAAACTATCATAAATTTCATTATTTATTTCAGGTTGATTTAGTAATGTGTCTATAACACTATTATAACGACCCATACTTTACATAAAATGTTAGTACTTCAAAATTGAAGTACACTTATTACAACAAATAACCAAACCACGAAAGGGCCATATCGGCATAGTGTCTTTAGAAACTAGGAAACATAAACAACTGGTTCATAAAGCCTCTACACTGTCTCCCATTTGTTTTATCATATCTATATTCCATTTTAGCATATCTTACATAATAAACTTCTTCCTGACTTGGGGAAAGAAAACATACAAAAGGGTGAGCTCAAATGCACAGTAAGGGTAAACAAAAGAAATATCAATCACATCATACTCATAAGAACATAAAATTTTCGAAATCTTACCCTCCAAAAGATATCATAATTTCATTACATGCGATAAATCATGGTTGTGAAATGTAATCACAATAATCATAACATAAAACATGGAGCTTTGTGTCATACACACATAATCATAGATAATCATTTCTTATTAGTTAAGACTCATTTCCAAGACTGTCTTAGTGGACAAAGTCCATTTCTGAACCGAGTCCATTCCTCGTTTCATTCTTGTTTCACTGAACCGGTTTAACCTGCTATTCCTGCCATGTCTATCTCATGAGATATAAAATCTTTAACCAATTAATTGTAGGGAGATATAGGTCCCACACATCTCAAAATGATACCATTCTTTTGTGTCCCACAAAATCATAAACCATACATCATAGCATAACCCATGTAATTAAAATGGGATTCTTAAACATCGTGACATCATAAAATAATTCATATAAGATAAAGAAATTCATAAAAATAATTCCATCACATCATATTCAAATCAATGTAATAATATGGATAGAAACAAAACCCTTTATTATCTTAGATTGAAAATAATTTTGATAAAACCCTTGAACTCCATTGTTGAGGAAAATATCCTTTCTGCTTCAAAAAAACTTTTCCTTTCTTAACATTTCATACAATTCAATACTAAAATAAGTTGATTAAAAATACACGTGAAAACTTATAAAGGAAGCTTCTTGGAAATAATTTTTTAAAAATCCATTCATGCCGTATAAGTAAAAAAACATTCTTCTCGTACTTTTTTCAGAAAACTAAAAAAGTACCTTGTATGAAAAACGACAAAGGATTCCATTCATATCTTTTACTAAAAACTCACCGAACGGTAAAATTGGATTAAAAAAATTGTATGTGGATGGAAATAAAATTACATATTTTGGAAACATGGAGGTGGATCATAAAATACACCCCAGTAAATTTCAAAGTACAAACAATCTCGGATAAAAATGAGATTGTGATATTTCCCTTACCTTAGGTCTGATTTTCTTAGTAAGTGTCTGAAACATCTGTATATTGATTTAAATAATGTCATTGACTTCTTCCAGAATCATACTCATTGTTATAATATCATATATGGTCATATTCATAGCTTATTATTAGCAATATTTCATTTCAACTTGTTATTCGGGTGTTTATTACTTTTTGTTCTTATGCATGTTTTGTCGAATAAATTATTATTCTTACTTTTAGGTTATAGATACATTATTTACAGAATGGTATTAATGTAATATATATCATATTTATTCACTAAATTCATTTATGTAATCATTATTAAATGAAAATCTTGTAGAACGAGTCACATCACATCGTGGAGACGGTATTCCGTACGTACGCACGAGCGATGATATCGTTCCCATTATCGTGTAATTGTATTGGAGTGTATGTATACTATTTCAGAATCAATATCAATTTAAAATAATAATATATATTCATTAATTACACCATTATACCCATCCAAGTAAGGTGGTGGTGGAAAATAGATTACACCACGATGTGGAGATGGTATTCCGTACGTACGCACGCGCGGTGATTTCGTTTTCCATATGATGGATAGATGGCGAAATATGGTTGTTTCATACTTATAATAACATATCAGTATATGAGTGATACTTATGTTATTAATTCATAATGAAACAACTAATGAAGATGAAGTGTAAGAAGAAATAAAGTTGAAAGAATTGGTAACGGACATTACCTCTTCTTTGAGATGTTTCTTTGAGACCTCCTTTTTGGGCACTAAATTTGTTATTTGAAGAAGACCAGGACCTCTAGGATGTTTCTGGGGAAGTGGAAAGGTGAAATTTTCAGGGGTTGGCCGAGCTTGAAGGCTCAAAGTGGTGTGAGGAAGAGAGGGAGGAGGTGACCTTTTATAAGGGAGGATAGGGGCACCTTTGGAATAACTAAAAATATTATTTTATTATAAAGACATATTCAGTTTTTAATAGAGCTAAATTGAGTTATTTCGAAGATAAGGTGGGGATGGGTCGAAATAATCTCATAAAATAGAATTTATATAGGTTTAGGTTTCTATTTTAACCTTATCATTTAGATTTAACTTTAAGTTAAATAATATTTCTTTTACCGTGTCTTTTGTTTTCTAACACTATAAGGTTAATAAACATACTATACCATGCCAAACGAACCCCAAGTTGGTTATTATTAATGTATTTAACCTTATATAAGTCATTTGGTAGAACCATAGATTTTTAGGTATAAAATAACAATTAATAATATAATATTTGTTTTAAAAACTATTTTGTGTAAAGTTTGACAGTATTTGGTAATTAATTTTTGGGAAACTCATAATAGAAATATTAGTTCGAAAAAGGTAAATTAAATCAATACTAACATGTCATATTAAGATATAAAATTATATGAATTCATAAAAAGTCTGAAATTACATTTATTTAGGTATTTATAACATCAATTATGTCAATATTTCATTAATAATATAATTATTGTATCATCATTGTGTCATAAATAAATTAAAATATTTAAAGTCCAAAAATTACAAATAAAATAACATTATGTAGGAAATGTTTTTAGATTTATAATTAATATTTATAGTCGAATTTATCTTATGTATAACCCTATATTAAAATTTATTTACTTATTAAACATTGATTTTAACTATTTTAACCCTTCTTTAAATAAATTAATAATAAATGTCCTAATATAATCCAAGTGTGCCTAAATGGTCATATTTTATTGCTAAGGTAGTTTTTGGTAGAATAACACTTATCCAATAGAATTAGAACATGTGTTAGGCTAATAATAATTTCATTTTTACCATTAATTACCCTATTTACTTTTAACCGTGGTAAAAAAAGTAAAAAGTTACTATTTCCCAATAATTATTTTCATCTCATTGAAACTATTTTTAATTACTGACATCAACCGTGCCCTTTAGGTATTTGAAATTCCACTCACAGAAGCTATAAAATTAAGTTTTATTTAATTTGCAAATTCTCCTAGGAGGTGGGTAAAAGAAGGTGAAAAGTTCAATAAAATTTTTATATATTATTATAATATTACTACAATGAATTACATTGAACTTATATAGGTATTATGTAACATTTTTGACCTAATATAAATTAAAAAAATAAATAATTATTTAAATAAAAAGTCGGTTTTTAAATAGTAACCCAGTGTTTTCACTATTCATCAAAAATTGAATGTTTCCAGAAAAATACCAAAATTTCACCCTAAGCTAATTTCGGTATTCCGAATCCAAAAATGAGGTCCATTTTAGAAAATAAAATTGAAAAAAATTTGTTATTACTATTCATAACGGCTAGATTAAATAATATTTTAATAGCATGTCATTGTTTAGTGAAACTCGGTATTGCGTACAACACACACTATCGAGGAAGGTCGCGATTGCGTGTAATGAAGCCAAATTTGGGTTGTGTGTTGTGCAAGACTCCTTTGATGTAGCGTACAACACAAGACATCGATAAGATTAAAAAGAATATTTTTCATAAAATCTCGGGGTGTCACATTCTACCCCCCTTAAAATGAATTTCGCCCACAAAATTCGTCGGTGTTATAAATGGTTTACTACTTGAAAGTTTCTTTAATAGAAACCCACATAGTAAAAAGGAATACCAAAACCAATCTATAAAAACTAAAGTATAAAACATAACAGTTACCCAAATTAACTAATCATTGGGTTTCCACATAGGAGAACATATGTGAAAATATGGATATTGAAGAGAAACCTAACCATCATGTTCTGATGGAGAGTGGTAGAGAAGATGGCTATGAAAAATCCAACAATCACAAAGCCATATATTTGTGATGATCTAAGGTACCATCTGATTCATCGGATATAAGGGAACTAGGACCACATTTTTTTTTTCAAGATCATTTCCCTAAAGTTGATGAATTAAAAGAAATACTTACATTATTTTGGTACAATTTCACTGTTGTTCGTGAATTGAACAATTTCCACTTCATCCATTAAAGAAATGAAGTTGAATTTGTTATTCTTTATGTGTTAGCAGATTATGTGATAGAATAACGGGTCATTCCATTTATTTCAAACTAAAGGTTAGCAAAAGTTATAAGTCCATATTATGGTTAGATTAATCGTATATGGTTCCAAAAATGAACTTATACTTCATATATCATACTACTTAATAAAATAAAACAAGTTTCTTCTCACCAGGGACTTATTGTAGGCTAGTGGTAGGCAATAAAGGCCCGTCACATTTCGGTTGTGGGTTCGATTCCCACAGCCTTGTTCGACGCGATGGGCTGTCACTCGTCCTGTATGTTGTCCTTTCTTTTAATACTACATTACTATAACATCCCATCAATAATATCGAAAAAACATCTATCCTCAAACAATACCACCTTATGTCCAACATAATCCATTCCAATCTTTAGTCTTATCCATAATACTGTAGTCCACTCTCATAATATAGTGGAAATGATTACCAGAGATTTCATATAACAAGCATGTTAATACCATCGCTGATCCCCATATATCATAAGATATGTCTTTTTGGTCACATTCTAAATATTCAAAGGCCTTAATCATGTATTATCTTGAAAAATCAATACCCATTGAATCTTAGTGAAAACATGAGTGCTGTCAAAAGTTAACTCTTTCCACGTACAAAAAACGCAAAATTCTATACACTCAAACCATGATATAACTATTTCCTTATATCAGTCATGAGATCATGAATACTGTCAAACATTTCATTTTCTCCTTATCCCTTCATTATCCGCATATCATCTTCTTTCCAAAAATTTCTCAATCACATTCCACGGTTACCTGTACCATAAAATTATTGAAAATGACAATAGACCAATACATAAATATTCCAATATTCCATGATACTATATAAAACATTATTTTGGAATCCCATTACATAAACATGTAATAATTCCACCACATCATTGTCAAATTATACATCGCCAATAGTGATCGCATGTGACTTCCATTTGTCCTTTGCCTTAATTGGTTTCTCATGTCGATCATCATTAACCCTTGGATTAGGGCATTGATTAGCATAATGCCCCATTTCATTGCACTTGAAGCATTGAATTGTTGGTGGTGCGTTCTCTACAGTCTTTTCTTTATTCACACCATTAGCAACCCTTTTTCCATTACTTCGACACTCATTAGCTCGATGTCCTTCTTTTACACACTTAAAACATTTTCTAGTCCCTTTAAGCCAATCTCCACCATGCTTCTTTCCACACTTTGAGCATAAGGAAACATCCATCATCTTTTCACCATTATTCTGAGATTTATCCTTGAACTCCATCTTTCTTTTCTCGACAAAACCATGAGATGGATATGTAACACCAAATTCTATTTCTACCATGATAGCACAACGCACAATTTCTTCATAGCTACTGAAGACTCTTATAGCTAATGCCCTTCAAATTTTTGGTTTTAAGCCACTGAAGAATCAATCAACTTTACTTTCAGGTTGGTTGATAAAGCCAGATGCATACCTTGCAAGCCTTATAAAATTCACTGCATATATATCAACAGATTCATCATCCTTTTGCTTTAGTTCAAGAAACTCCTCCATATTTGTTCGAAGAACATGAGTGAAGTACTTATTGAAAAATATGTTCTTGAACTCGTCCCATTCCATAGACTCAATTTCATCTCTTGGCCTCGTATTCTTGATAAGATTCCACCATTGATCATCTTCACCTTCTAAACAATATACTTCTAAGATGACTTTATCATGTTCAGAACATTGGAGAACTGAAAATAACTTTTCAGTGGTACTGATCCATTGTTCAGCAACAAGTGGATCGGAAGACCCACTAAAAGAAGGTGGATGTTGCCTCATGAAGGACTCAATAGAATATTGTTTACTTCTCTACTCATTTGGAAGTCCAGAATGATTCATAGCCTGTGTAAGTATAGCAATAAGATTTTTCACTCCATCTCCCATAACATTTTTTTTCTTAAGGAGAAAAATCATTGCATTGTCCATTACATTGATCAACACGGTTCCTTTCGGGTTCCAGCCATCATCTAAAACCCAAAAAGAATAGTGTGAGAGGAAAAAATCATTCTAGGGAAAACAACATAATATAGGGGGAGTAACTTCAATATCTAACATCTTAGTTTAAATTCTATGATCGTTACCATATTTCTAGGACTATATCCTATATGTATACTTATCCTTAGGGACATCCCTAGACATACCTTCGAAATATCTCTAGGGATCTAAATAACGTTTTTGCATCATAGTTTCTAAAGGTTGACTAAACCTTTCCTCTGATACCAACTATAATGACCCATACTTTTCATAAAATGTTAGTACTTCAAAATTGAATTACACTTATTACAACATATAACAAAACCACGAAAGGACTGTATAGGTATAGTGTCATTAGAAACTGGGAAACATAAACAACTGGTTCATAAAGCGTCTACAATGTCTCCCATTTATTTCATCATATCTACATTCCCTTTTTGAATATCTTACTTAAAAACCTTCTTCCTAACCTGGGGAAAGAAAACATACAAAAGGGTGAGCTCAAATTCTCAGTAAGGGTAAAAAAAAGAAATATCAATCACATCATATTCATAAGAACATAACATTTTGGAAATCTTACCCTGCAAAAGAGATCGTAATTTCATAACATGGGATAAATAATGGTAGTGAATTATAATCACAATAATCATAACTTAAAACATGATTCTTTGTGGCATACACACATAATCATAGATAATAATTTCTTATTATTCAAGACTCATTTCCATGACTATCTTAGTGGACAAAGGCCATTTCTGAACCGAGTTCATTCCTCGTTTCGGTCCTGTTTCACTGAACCGGTTTAACCTGCCGTTCCAACCATATCTATATCATGAGATATAAAATCTTTACCCAATGAATTGGAGGAATATATAGGTCCCACCCATCTCAAAATGATACCATTCTTATGTGTGCCCCAAAATCATAAACCATACATCACAGCATAACCCATGTAATAAAAATGGGATTCTTAAACATCGTGACATCATAAGACAATTCATATAAGATAAAGGAATTCATAAAAATAATTCCATCACAACATAATCAAATCAATTTAATAATAGGGATAGAAAAAAACCCTTTATTATCTTAGATGGAAAATAATTTTGATAAATCACTTGAACTCCATTCTTGAGGAAAATATCCTTTCTACTTCAAAAACACTTTTCCTTTCATAACTTGTCATACAATTCTAAACTAAAAGAAGTTGATTAAAAATAAACTTGTAAACTTTTAAAGGATGATTCTTGGAAATAATGTTTTTAAAAATCCATTCATGCCGTATAAGTAAAAAACATTCTTCTCGTACTTTTTTCAGAAAAGTCAAAAAGTACCTCGTACGAAAAACGACAAAAAATATCTTTCATATCTTTTACTAAAAAGTCACTGAAGGGTAAAATCGGATTTAAAAAATTATAGGTGGATGGAAATAAAAATAAATATTTAGGAAACATGGATGTGGATGATAAAATACACCCTAGTAAATTTCAAAGTGTAAACAATCTCAAATAAAAATGAGATTGTGATATTTCCCTTACCTTAGGTCCGATTTGCTTCGTAAGTGTCCGAACCTCGTGTATAATGATTTAAATAATGTCATTGACTTATTCCAGAATCATACTCATTGTTATAAGTAATTTGGCTGAACCTTATATTTTTAGGAATAAATAATAAATTATAATATAATATTTGTTTTAAAAACTATTTTACGTCAATTTTTACACTATTTGGTAATTGATTTTTGTGAAAATCATAACAGAAATATTAGTTCGAAAAAAGTTAATTAAATCAATACTATCATGTCATATTAACATTAAAAATTATTTTAATTCATAAAAAGTCTAAAATTACATTTATTTAGGTATTTATAACATCAATTATGTCAATATTTCATTAATAATATAGTTATTGCATCATCATTGTGTGATAAATATATTAAAATATATAAAGTCTAAAAATTACAAATAAAATACAGTTATGTAGTAAATCTATTTAGATTTCTAATGAATATTTATAGTCAAATTTATCTTATGTATAACCCTATATTACAAATGATTTACTTATTAAACATTGATTTTAACTATTTTAACCCTTCTTTAAATAAATTAATAATAAATGTCCTAATCTAATCAAAGTGGGTCTAAATGGTCATATTTTATTCCTACGGTTGTTTTTGGTCTAATTAATCTTATCCAATAGAATTTGGACATGTGTTTGGGTAATATAAATATAATTTTTACCCTTAATAACCATATTTAGTTTTAACCGTGGTAAAAAAAAGTAAAACGTTACTATTCACCAAAAATTATATTCATCTCATTGAACCACATTTTACTTACTGACATCAACCGTGTCTCTCGGATTTTTGAAATTCCAATCACAGAAGCGGTAAAATTATGTTTTATGTAAATTTTCAAATTCTCCTATGAGGTGGGTAAAAGACGGTGAAAAGTACAATAAAATTTTTATATATTATTATAAAATTACTCCAATGAATTACATTGAACTTATATAGGTATTATGTATCAATTTTGACCTAAAAAATTTTAAATAAAATAAATAATTATTTAAATAAAATGTCGGTTTTTAAATAGTAACCCAGTGTTTTCACTATTCATCAAAAATTGAAAGTTTCCAGAAAAATCCCAAAATTCCACCCTATGCTAATTTCGATCTTCCGAATCAAAAAATGAAGTTCATTTTGAAAAATAAAATTTACAAAAAGTTGTTATTAGTATTCATAATGGATAGTTTTAATAATATTTTAATAGCATATCATTGTTTAGAGAAACTCGGTATTACGTACAAAACAAGCTATCGAGCAAGGTCGTGATTGCGTGTAATGCAGCCAAGTTACGGTTTCGTGTTGTGAAAGACTCCTTTGTTGTAGCGTACAACACAAGACATCAAAAAAATTAAAAAGAATATTTTTCATAAAATATCGGGGTGTTACAACTATCACATACATTTTTCCACACACAAGATATTAAGAAAAATTTTGATGTCGAAAAAATCAAATACGGTAATTTGAAAAAAAACAGATATCTTTTTACAACTAGTATTCATATAGTTTTTCATAAATGGATTTCCATAAACATTGAATCTACCCTTATCATTTTAAAACTATCGATTACCTATTATTAGAGATGGTTTTGTAACTTCTTTTGAATTCCCAATAAATTATGTATTCCAAAACAATTATTTATGTATTTGGAGTAAAAAAATTATGTTATAGAAACACATCCTTTAATGAATGATTCAACCTAACTATGTTTTTACCTTCTCCATAAATGGGACACCCTATAATTCCATTAATTTTATATCTTGAAAAATTTCCATAAGTTGGAAATTAATTTATCATTTTATCAAATATATCTCTCAACATGAAATATTCTTTTCTATAAGATTTATATAATAAAACACAAGAATGCCACATTAATTTCATATCTTTGATCATTAGAACCAAGTAATAATCAATATCATTAACTGGTTGTTTTGATACAGATATATGTAGAATGAATATAATGTATTTTTAGTTATCTATAAATGTGGGGGTAAGTTATAATTTTACAACAAAATTGATTAGTATTATGAGTGTTTTATTGTACACTAAAAGGAATCATTCAATCTCTATACTGCACAACATTAGGCTTTCTTCAATAGTTTCCAAATTTGGGATACTCAAGATCAAGTTTAATCCTTTGAGGAGAGAATAATGGTTGATAAAGCTTTCCATCTGGAATTACTTTATCTTTATGCCACATCAATTAATTTCCAATCTCTTTACTCCTATATAGGCCCTTAAAAAATGGAATGATTGGAAAGTACCATAAAATTATTGAAAGAAATGTTTCATCTTTCATATATCAAGATGCACAACACATATGTCATTTTTGAAATTATTCATAGTCCTTCTGAAACAATATACAATCATTTTGAAAAGAAAGTGTTCTTTTAGAGATCCTACCTAGTGAAAATAATGTTCATTAATTATCATATTTTATAAAAGGAAGTATGTTATCTTCTAGTGGAATATCATTCCTGAGAGTAAGTAGTTCAATAAATATTGTGTCACTCAATTAGTTTTAATATTTCAAATTATATATCTTTATTATGGATATCAAGGATGTATATTTAGTACAAAATAAATACAATTTCATATTTACATAGCTCTTTAACTTCTTACATAGCTTCGTAAAATTATAAAGTACATATTTAACTATTATTTTCATTTCATTAATATGATAATCAGCATCATTTACACTTGTAATCATATGCTTGGATCAATCTTTATCATTGTTCACACTTGAAATCATATCAAATGATCAATAAATTGTAGTGTTATCCCTATCACTAGTCAACATATATGGTATAAATTTTCATTGAATCAAAAATAAATTGAAACATATGAAACCATATAATTATATAAATAATAATTATAAAAACAAATATTTTTTTATTCCAAGTAGACCCACATCTTAATTCATTTAATTATTATAATGGATTCATCGAGGGAAATAATTTACTCCATAACATTATAAATGTGCATAAGAAACCTATTGATTTCTAAAACTGGATAAGTATTAGGGTATATATAATGATATATAACTAATAATATATATTTCAAAAGAAATTATTTATTCTTCTGAATGTTTTAAAGTCTTCAAAAAAAATTAATCAGATCATGTGAGGTTATTAATTATGTAATGTTATGAACGATATCATCATCATTACACAAACTATCATCCACAAAGATGTACTTCCTAAATTTATCTTTTTGACTCATCATCATGATGTGTAGAACTTTGTAACATATAATTTTGTGAAGATTTTATAGTTATTAATTTTTTATAAGTTTATAATTAGATATGTTAATTTAACTATTTCTTATTATAGTAATCAATTTTGATGAAACAACTCACCCTCTTCACATTCTTCCAACATTTTCAATAAAATATTTCTTTATAGAAATTACTATTTTAGAAAAAATAAAAATCTTAAGGATATTTTATGATAAGACTATAAATCACATTATGGTCGATCGTACCATTTTTTGGTATACGAAAAAATTAAAAACTAAATGAACATAAAAAATCACTACTCATAGAAATATTATCAGTCATTTTATCTAAACACTATTATACACCAATTTCTCCCATTTTTACTTTCAAGTTATTCCATTTAAAGATAATTCCTATGACATATTATACACATTCACCATTTTAATCAACTTTAATTGATCACTTATGAAAAAATTATTATATAATATTCACCCACTTTACATTTCAATTTTCTTCAGTTTGAAAGTAATTTCAAGAATGTCAATCCACCAATTTCTTCCTTGTTTATTTATTAAAAAGGAACCCTAAACACATATGCAATGTTTAACCCACTTTACAAAAAAATCATCTAAATAAAATCTATTTAAAATATAAAATCACCATATTAAACCCACATAATTTCAAGTAATTCATGATAATTTATTAAAATAAATATAACAACAAGAAGAGTTAAAGTAGAAGTGAATCACCCAAATCACACCGAATTCAATATAAAATCACCAATTTTAACCTTATTTTTTTTAACCTTAATCTCAATATTATTATTTACAATAAATAAACCATTAATTAATTCCCAATCCCATTTAGGTTACCTATTTACCACATAAATTCATTAAATTCATCATTGAGTAATCATAATTAAATATGCATAGTGAATAATAATTCTTGAAAATTAATTTTTGATCTTTAATTTAATTTTCCATGTTAAGAACCCTTTAAAATTTATAATATCACTTAAAAAACCCTAAAATCATACAAAATCATAAGCTAAATGCCACCGGATTGCAAGAGGCTACCTCCCTTAGATTAGAAAACCAGTCCATACAAGAATAACCAAAATATCATCTGAGTGCAGAGCCAAACATTGATAAATGAAAAGAATAACCAGAAATCATAAAAATGAGTGAAAAAAAAGGAACAAGTGAGAATAATAATAAAAATTCATAAAAACTAAAAAATATCAACTAAAAAAAGTAAGTAATAACATTTATATGGTTTTGAGGGTCGATTCTTCTGAAATATTTGAAGGTTGAAGCAACAGACATCAGCTTCCATGATGGCTTGAATAGAACAAGGGAGTAGTGATCTTTATTAGGATTCTTTTAAATGAGGGGAAGGGGATAATAAAAAGCATTGATATAGACACATTTATCATTGCTAAAAATGAAAGTGCTCAAAAAGGTATGATTTATCAGTCCTTTTTAGTGATGATAAAAACCAACATTTATTAGCACTGAAAGGGCATTTGTAAATCCTAAATTTATAAGTGTTAACTAATAAGAATCAGTATAGAGAGTGGTAAATACTATAAAACCAGAAAATTTTAAAATGAATTACTAATTATATAAAATTAAAATTTAAAAATTGAAAAATTAATTCAAAAAAAAAGAAAAAAATATTAAAAATGAATAAATAATATCATTTTCATTATAGGTATTAATAAATGTAATAATATTATGATAAATGTTTTATATTATGATAAATGTATTAATATCATGATAAATATATTGATATTATAATAAATATTTTATAAATAAATTTATTAATAGGATAATAAATTCTATATTAGTAAATATTTTAATGGTGTACTTAATATTATGAATAAAAGTATTAAAATACTACTGAATTACAAATTACAACATTACATTATAATACAAATTAATAAATATTCAAAATTAATAATGATAATTAATTATTAACTACATTTAAAATTGATAATTAACTTAAAAAATATTATTAATTATAAATATGTTTAAAAATATTTTAAAATATATCCTTAATAAATTTATAAATTATAATATCTTTTATAAATGTATTCTAAAGAATATAATTAATTATAAAACAGTAAGAATGAATATTAAAATTTACAAAATTACTTCATAAAAAGGAGTAAATATTAAAAATAAATAAAATTCAAGAATACTTAAAATGAATATATTTTTATTATATTAAATATATTAATAAATATGATAATATTATGATAAATTTATAACATTAGGCCCAATGTATCAATATTATAACAAATTTATTAAATATTATAATAATTTTTCTATAATTTTAATAAATGTTTTATTAGTAAAAGTAGTTGTATTTTAATAACTATTAGGTATAAAAGTATTAATATATATTATCTATACTATAGTGCATCCCCTTTCTTCTATGTGCCATCTCCTTCATGATCCTGCTTACATTCTGCCTCTCCACACACTCCATTTTCTTCTAAATCTCGATTCTATATCTACACAACACTGCATGTGCCTCCTCCATGACCTCAGCCTCAGCCTAGGTCTCTGGCTCTGACTACGCCATATCCTCCTCATTTTTTAGATTTTTCCTCCACCTCGATCTCCTCTACATCCTATGCATCCTCCACGATCTCCTCTTATGTATCCTCCACCTTTAATTGCTCCCCCTTCATCTCCCCCCCACCTCAGTATCTGCCAACTCATTTGTATATGTCACTAACTCCTCATCCCCCATTGATGATATGGGTTTTGTGGGTTTCATAGGATAAAAAATCATAGGGATTTCTGAACCCCTATCCCTCTAACATCGACCGCATCTAAAATTATTGTCTTCTTAACTTCTTATCTTTATTTCAGCCACTAGACACCGCCCCAAATTCCTTTTCTTCCATAAGGACTCCTCTACCATGTATAGGTGATCATTTTATGATCGAAATAAGTGGATTTATATGGAGTCATCTACCATGTCGTCTTCTCTTTGGCAGTGAACTTGAAGCGATATCGTCCTCGCCTGCACCATTTCACCGCATCTGCCTTCATCCTGACAATTGATTAATCTCATTGGGGGGACATTTTGTTAGTCAAAATAAGTGGATCATCAGGGACACCTCTACCATGTGATATAATCTCTATAAACAGACTCCAAGAGGTTTCATCCTCACTCGCACTATGGCAATCAGTCCTCTATTTCTCTCTGTGAATTAGTGCTCCATCTTTAACCACTGTGTTCCCCAACTATATTCCCATGATTTCTCTATAGAAACATGTTTTCTCTCATTCTCCACATACGTAAATATTTTTTTCTACAATCAATAGTTATTTAGCATACTATGATATGATTATGTTCTTTTTCTCTTCAATTAGGCCTAATTTTTCTTTATAAAGCTCTTAGTAAATAAGATTTCTATCTTTTCATTCACTACTCCCTTTTCTGGATAATGTGTGGGCGAAGAAGTATCTTATCTGTACAAAATTTTTATTAGTATTCCCAAATTTTGGAGGTCTAATGTTTATTTATTTTTAATGGAGTTTTTTTGGAATAATAATTGATATGTTGGGTCAAAAGATTATTCTTTTTTCAACTATCTTACATAGCCAGGCATCAAAGCCTACAGTTATGACTAAACGTTTTACACACGTCAATTTTTTCTTCCACCCTCCACCTAAAGGATAAATTATTTCAATTTTAAAATATCTTTGGTGTATAAATATTCATTATATAATATTTTTTTTGAATGTATGGCTTTTGAGTTTTTGTGCATGCATATTTCGGTTTAAAATCAGACTTTTTTTGAAGGTATTATCTTTTTAAGGAACTATATATTCTTGAATTATTTTTATTATGCCATTTTATTTTTATGTGATGGTGATGGATTTATATTATAAGAAAAAGAAAGAAATGTTTCTATTTAGATCTCAAAGCCCTCATATTTTGAATATGTTGGATAGTTATTATGTCTAAATCCAATGAAGTTCTTAGAATTTTACAGGCGAACTAAGTTGATAGAGTTATATTGAAGCAAAAAAGAAAAATAGGGAGAATAATTTAATTTTCCTTCATACTTCCAGATATTTTTAGGGCCCTATATTTATCTTCTACATCCCTTTAGCTCAAAAGAAAAAAAAACTCAATTGTGCGTTTTCTTGGAATCAAAACAGGCTAGCGAAACATGTTATTATCTTTGTTTTTTTTCAAGAATTTAGATATTCCAGAAGGTATCTATGTCCAAGAAGTAAATGAGTACGATTTTTAAACATTGTTTTTGGATTCTTCTAAAGTACATGTTCAAATTTTGGGGCTCAATAAAACTAGGAAATATAGTTTTTTTTTTGTAAAACAGAAAAGTAGAAAATAAAACTGAAGTTGGAAAATTATTTTAGAGCATATATTTATGTTTTGGTATATTTATGATAAATGTATATTTTATTCCATGTTAAATATTTATCAACTAGGATAAATGGTTTTATTTTTTTTCGTAAATATGGAATGTGAAGGGGTATTCTACATGGGAATTGTGGAATATCCGTAATTGGGAAGTAATATACACCTACATTTTTTGTTTAATACATATTCATGATATTTTGTATATTAACAACATTTAAAATGCTATATTATTTCACATAATTATTGTTCATGGACAAAAAATCCTAGGTGATATGATTATTCTCTATTGTGGTGATTAGACACAGGCTCTCATCCTTGATTTCCCTCTTCCTTTGGCTTATAGGTTCTATTCACCTCTTCTTACATGCACTTTTTACTTCATTTTTTCTTCATAACCTTCAGAGGTTCCCTATTTCCATCATCTTTTCCTAAAATGGTCTCCAATTTTTCTAATCAAATAAATTACTTCTAATTTGTATAGGTACTTTTAGAGAATTTTATTGTCTAATGTTTTTATATGTATGAAGCTAATGCAATTATATTCACTATTTGTTAGTTAATTTGATTATTTAAATTATAGGTGATTATACGAACTCATGTTATTCACATTCAAACAACCATATTATGTGATATAGACATAATGACATATATTGATAAGAGTATATTAGTTTATAAATATTTTATCTAGTGAAAATTAGATTTATATAAATAAAATATTTTATAGTATACATTTCTAAAATTATTTGTTCATAAATTCCCTTTATTAAATTTTAGGTGGTTGTATCAGGTCGAGTTATTCAAATTCAACATATCACTACATACTTCATGTATTTATTTTTAATTAATTTAGTAATTTATAGTATGTATAGAATAACATGGCCTTTCAATATAGAATAAAATGGCCTTTTATCAAGTGGGAAATTTTTGTTTTACAGGTTACTACATTTTTATACATTCATTTTTAGGCTAAATGGTTAGATTTTTGTTCTTTATATTTAATACAATAATGATTCAATTTTATTTATATACCACAATCGTTCTTTGAAACAAATGGCCACATTAATTTTCATAACAGTCCCTAAAGATATTATTTCATAAAATTTTAATTTTATTTAGAATATTTGGTATGTAATTACAAATAATGTAAATATATTTAGTTATATTTATTTCATAA
Organism: Viscum album; assembly: GCA_963277665.1. Lineage (NCBI taxonomy): Eukaryota > Viridiplantae > Streptophyta > Magnoliopsida > Santalales > Viscaceae > Viscum > Viscum album. Next base: position 537,293,712 of record OY728126.1, read on the forward strand.
ACTAATTTATTTCTAAAAAGTTTAATATTAACTGTTTTATTCCATTACTGTAATATCTCCAACAATTGTGCTATTACATGAGTATATTTACTGAAAAATATTTCCACATTAAAAAATATTTCATCAACTTTTACTACAAATATCACAGATAACCCAAATAATGAACCTTTATTGGAACCATTATTTTCATATATATAATGTAAGGGTAAGAGTTATTGCTATATATGATAAATACATATTCCACAGTTTTTCTAAATTTCACTTTTTTCTTCACATTTTTATCATAAGGAATGTAATGTCAATGTTTCTTCAAATGAAATAGTTGGAACACTTATAATGCCTGTCATATTTTGATGTTATATATGTAAATTACATGTTCCATGTTTTTCTTCCAAATTTCAATGTTTTCTATGAATTATTATCTATTTACATGCACTATTATATACAATGATAATTTTCTATATAATTCATTTTAAAATATATAGTACACTATAGAAAATATGTAAACTCCAATGAATGTATGTAATAATTTAATAAAATACCTTAATTTATAACTACTTTGGCCATAAATGTTTCTTAGGAGTATTCCTATGATGGAACTTCTAGCAATAACAAGTGAAATGTGGAGCTTAGAAATACTTCATTATCAAATGGAACAAATATGGTTAAATAATTTATTTTTATTCAACAATTTTTTACAATTTTAATTATTTATTAAAATTTCAACTATGAAACATGTATGAATACATTTAAATATATAGTAATAATTGACACCATGAGCTATATGAAATAATTGATACCACAAGACCATAACCATTGATTCCACAAGTTTTGTTTCTGGTGAAAAGGTTGAAGTCAAAATCCTTTACAAGGCTGGGGATGATAGCTGCAACTCAGCATACATTGACATACAAAATAATATCACCTTCCACCTGAAGGGAGGAATGAAAATATTTGTGAAAACCCATAATAGGAAGTTGATCCCTCATTAGGTGGAGAGTTTAGATACCATGCATCATGTCAATTACAAGATCTAATGAAATGATGGAATTCTGTCAATTGATCAGAAGATGGTTTTTGGCTGCCAACATAAGGATGAGCATAACTTGGATGATTGAAAGATATAGAGGGAGTCCATCATCCATTTGGATCTATTGCAGATCCAGGAAATTCTGTTTTCTGTGAGAATCGTCACTGTATAAATGATCCCTTTCATGGTGGGGTGTTTTGACACCTTTAAGAGCCTCAAGGGATTAAGTAATTTCCTTTTATGAGCATAAGTTGGGGGGGAATGATGATTTTTTGTGAAAGAATATTCTTGTTTGACGTGGTGTATGCTGAAACCATCTACAGCAACAAGAACAAGATCTGTGACATAGAAGGAATTCCCCTCTATCAGTAGCGGTTGATTTTAATTTTCAAGGAGCATAAGGATGAGTATACCTTGGATTATTTAATCATAGACAATGAGTCAACTCTCCATTTTGATCTCTGATTTGGGGGTTGAATGCATATTTTTGTGAAACCCAAATCTGGATGATGATTATAATTGTTGTATATAGTTCCATCATTGATTACTTCAAGGTCATGAAGCTTTATATTTCCATGGATCTCCCCACATCTGAATATTGTAATTAATTAATACTTCATAATTTCTTTGGTTGTCCTCCTCAATTATATTTCATGTTCTTTTAATGTTTATCATCAGTAATAATTTCTGAATTTGAGCATACATTCCTCATTATTGATTTCCAAAAATGTATGTTTGTGTTGTTGTGGGTGGGATCATCCATAGATATATTGTATGTTCATGTTCAAGAGGAATTATATATATACACACTATGATATGTACTATTATTCACAACAGCATGGTATATTATACTCTTTAATAATACACTTAAATATTCACACTTTACGATATGAAATATGTGATATTCATACATTCCAATATGTTCCAATTAAAGATGAAAACACTGCAATATTCATGCATACACTCTAGTATGCATACTGTAATTGAAATCATTTTAAATGAAAATACATCATATAGTGAATGATCATTTTAATATGCATACACTATAATATGCACATTGTAATAGGTGCATACATTTTATACACTGCATACATTGCAATCTACACATTGAATGTACTGAAATATGCACATTCTAAATGAAAACACTTCATACAGTTCATACACTACAATATGCACACTTTAAAATAATACAATGCAATATGCTCACTTTAAACGAAAACACTACATATAGGGCATATGCTACAATATGAACATTGTAAAATGCATACAATGCAATGTGCACACTCTAATAGGCATATACAGTGTATACACTGCATACATTACAATATAGAAATTTCATACACTACAATATGCACACTGTAAATGAAAACGCAGCATACAGTGCATACACTGGAAAATGCACACTGTAAAACAATGCACAATAATTTTTAATATTAATCAATATATATACACTGAAATGAGTAAAATTCTTCAATATATAAAAGTAGCATGTCACACTAATGTTTTATATCCATTCACTACAAGATTGTGTGTGTACACTACAATACATGTTATGAACATATTAATCATATTCAGCAAAATGTTAAATACAAGGTCATACAATGAAACATATATTATTAAAAATTAATATTTTAAATGCATATACTTTCCCCCTACTTGTGATTTCTACATGAAAATATTGAGTCCCACATTTTTTATTAAATATCATTTTGATTGCTCATATAAAATTTATATAAAATATTAGATGTATATGTTTTATGTGAAAATATTTCTTGTAATTAAAGATCTTGAACAATGTACTCAGTCACTATATTAAAGCTATCATTGTAGTAAATGGTATATAATAATTTATTTTTTCAATAATTTACTACTATAGAAAAAACCCATTCAAATAAATTCATTTTATATTGTATATTTCTATTTATGAGTGCATTCAATACATTATTGTATATTAAATTAGTTTACATTTTTTTTGTTGAACTATGTGTATATATTGTTTAAAATAAAATAATGATTAGATTCAAACTAATAATAGAACAATAAAATAACACCTTTCAATTTGAATGAAAATGAATGTGTATGCATAATAAACTCTACAACCAGTTTAAACTATGGAAATGAATTATGCATACAGTTTAAATAGAATTCAATTGAATTTCCCAAACGATTCATGCATAGATAAACATATAATGAATCAGAGTATTCCATAAGTATTATGTATTATCTATTTATATGCAGTACTATGTATTCCTATATAGAATTATAGTATTCCATAAAGATTATTTAATACACTATCAGTTCAAGATATTGAAGGATAGTATCATGCTCATTCTCCTACTATTTCACTTATTCAACAAGGTATAAATTTTCAAAAGTTCAAGATTAAAGATGAGGATTTGGCTCCACTTCAACTGGTTTCATTGGAGGATCTATTTATGAATGATTTATTTTATTTTAGATGGAGCTGAGTAAGATGAAAAATTATCTTGTTAATGTTTATGCAAGACCTGCATGAAAAAATTATATTGTGAGTTGAAGGTGATTATTTCTAATGTTGTTCCTAGTGATCAAGGTCACAAGAGTTGGACCAATTGTAATAGAAAACTGATTGAGCTTGTATGATGATTGAAATTTTTCAATGAAGCATTGCTGCTGATGAAGTCCAAGGATGAAGTTATTAGATGAATCTAAATTGAATTTTAACTTGATATTTCATTATTGTATATGATCCATGTCTAGAAAATGTAAGATATAGTTTTGACCGACACCGGGATGGATCCCTAAAATGGATTCCTGTTGAAATGCTTTAATGTGGATTTGATGATAAAAAATGGAATTGTAGGGGATTTATCTAACATGAAGGGTATGAGTTGAAGAGTGTTCATGGAATGGATTCCTACTCAGTATAAATTTCTGAAGTTAGTGTTGTATTTATGTTTTAGTCCATATAATCATGATTCATAATCTGTAGTTTGGATGTCTTTCTTCTTTGAAATAGCAATAGATTATTTATTTTCATTCTTTTCTTTCATATTCTTATATTTATGTTAAAAAATATTTAGACTTAAATTAATATTTGGTGAGTGGTATATTAGGGAGTGATTTTTTGAAAAATTATAACTTATAAATAATTTTTTCCCTTTAAAACCTATAAAAATCATGTCTTTTATTGATATTCTGCCTCTTCCGCCTCTGCCTCCTCCTTTGCCTCTACCTTTTCCTCCACCTCTCCTCCTCCAATGTAGTCCTGATTCCACCATCCACCGCTCCTTTTGTATCATTCATAAGAAATACACTCTCTCTATATCTTCTTCCAATATCCTCCCCCCAATAAGTGACACAAATTCATAGATCATTGACCTTATTATTTAATTATATGTATGAAACATTTTAATGAAATGATCATGTCGAGAAAATGTATGGGTTGGGTACTTTTTATAATAAATTAAAAGTTACTAAATCACTTGATATTAATAATAAATTAATATAATTAATTAATCTACATTTTAAAATTTTAATTATCATTAAATATATAATTAATTAAGTAAATGCATAGAAATTTTGTAAAAAATATATCATTAATAAATGTATAAATTTTAATTTCTCTTAGAGAGGTTTTCCAAAATAAATAACTAATTATAAAAATATAAAAATGGATAATACCTGATAAAATATTAATTTTATAATAAAAATAAATATATGACAGACCTCAATCAAGTGGGCGACGATGAAGACTCTTGTGCAGGTATGAGTGTCTATGTTGGTGGAAAGATAGTAGTTTTTAGAACGGATCAAGGGCCCACACAACATCATAGATGGTGAAGATGTCACTACTTCACAATAGGGAAGGGTGTCGGCAGGTGGCGATGTCTGGCAACATGATAGTGAAGCCGGCTCATGGCAGGGCTACTCGGAATGACTTAGCGGGGTTCAGTCAGACAGAGTAGTCCAAGGGTAGGCCCTTAGGCCATAAATTGGGTAAATAATTAGGCCATATAAAATACGAAAAGGGCCAGTTAGTTCATGGTTCAATCCTTGTGGGATGGATGAAGGTCTGGGTCTTGTAAGCCCAAAAGGTGTGTGAGTGTGTTGCATCATCTTGTTACCCATACACCTTAATAAATATTTTTAAAAAATTACCAAATTTGTTAATATTATAACAAATATTATGATTAAAATTATTAATATTGTAATAAATTTCAAGTTAAAAATTTACTTTTTAATGAGAATTAATAAATATTAAAAAAGAATCAATATGTTTAAAATATATCTATAATAAAATTATAAACAGTAATATCTTATATATAAATGATTTCCACTGTATATAATCAATTATAAGACTATAAATTAAAAATAATAATGTTAATATTTATATTTTTATGGTTTAACGATTTCAACATGTAGATATACGCACTCATATTATACATGTGTGTGCGCACAGTAGCATAGATTTATTAACCCCTCATTATTAAAACACAAAAAAACATAATTATATATGTGTAGAGTGTGTCAATATATATATATAAACACATTCAGAAATATAAAAATACATTTATATTTATATAAATTATAAATTATATAATATGAATATGAATATATATATATATATATTTATATATTGTTATATTTTATAACATGAATTTAAATATATTATAAAATGCGATAAATGATTGCAAATACATATAAATAGTACTTATATGAATATATATATTTTTTCCTATAAATCATATTTAATATTTTATAAATATGTATATATAAAATATGGTTCCTTTTACCAGTGTTTAAAAAATCATCAACAAAGGGAACTATTTATAGGTTCTAAATAAAAAGATGATAAAAGATATCATTTATTATATCTAAAAAAATTCTACAAATGGTTCCCTATTATTGGAGTTAAATTCATAACCTCGGAATGGGAAAATTTCTAATATTTTATAATAAAATTATCTCATCATCATTTTCTAAATTAAGATGCATTAACCATGTCAAATTATATGACATCACATTGTAGGCCATAATATTCACTAAATGTTTCATAAATTCTGACCATCGTGATTAATATTATAAAATCCTTATATCACGCTGAATCACGGATTAATACGTGTCATGCGAATTATATTTAACATCACTGGTCCAAAGAGAGTCTCCTTTTTCATCATGATCATCGACAATATTATCAAACTATTATATATACATGTTCACTATAATTCATTTCCTACACTGAAACAAAATGTCTCCTTCGAATAATATCTATTAAAAGCCTTAGAATTATTTATTATTAAATATATTATTACATAATTTTATTTATATTAATAATAATTTTAATTACTAATTATTAAGTTAATTTATAATTATTTATCATTACTTATTAATTTTATCATCACTTATTACCATTTATATAAATTAGATATTTGGGGAAATAATTATTACAATCATACACACCTCACACCAATATCCAAATTGGGGTTTAGAGCCCCCTATGGGTATCCCACCCATAAATATCATTATTTATTATATATTGGCCTTGAATAACTTCAATATATTCCCATTGACCCCCATGATGTGCACCAAAGTCCCGCAATACTGTTGGGTCAGAAGCATAATTGAACCCATAATCAAACTCAGTTTCGACAAAAAAAATTTGTGAGAATAGAAAATGAAATAAAAATTGAAACCAAATAGAAAAATAAAAAATGGGGTCACATATGTTTAACATGGAAAACCCCAATTTGTAGGGAAATAAAAAACATGGGTCCACTCTTAGAAAATCCACTCTGAATCAGAGAGTATAGAGAATCCAAGTAATAGACCAATACATGAAATGAAAAAACAGTGTTTAAAAACATGCATGAAAATTCATACCCAAATATGCCTATCGTGCCCTATCTAATAATATTCTATTACCAAACATCACCCTTCGAAGATCAATCATGAACTTGTGGCGTTCTTGTAGTACCTCATCCCATAACCCAGTTTGTCGCTGCACACTACTTCACACACCCAGAAACTGTCATCGATGTATTTTCTCTTATTTGGTTTTTGTGTACCAAAAAATTGTCTTCTTCTTTGAGTTGGTGTCGCCACTTTTTATAGGCTATTATATTCCATATATCATGTTTGAAATAGATATATTAAAATCTATCTCAAAAGGATATCATGATATATCACTTGTATCTCATGCTGGTAGATACATAGTAGAAAGGCCCCAATTTGAATTCCTAAAAACAAATATTTAAATTAAAAGATATCTCATTTTCATGTTGATCCCAAACAATACCCCCTATCCCATCAAATTAGGAGATCACATCCAAATATCTCAGTTGGAATGTAAACCTATTTTTATCGCACCAACCGCCATCCTCTGTAGAAAATAAAACATCCCTCTTTTGTATCTCTGATGGAAACCTAAAATCTCCCACCATAAAACGAAATCCAAATTCCGAAGTCTTTTTCAAAAATGTGCATGCACTGCCAATAACAATATATTGATCCCCTATAATTGTGAGCACCAAATAATCGGGTGCACCTGTAGGAATTAACTTCTCCCTCTCCTCAACATCCTCCAAGCAGTCTGATACTCTAAACTCATCACCTTGATCATTAATAATAATTATATCTTCATTAGTGACACTTTTTTAAGAAAAATAATTATGTTTAATACATAAAACACCAAACATTTCGTGCTTTGGCTTCCAAGCCTTGTTCAACATATTAAATGGTCTTCAACACATGCATGGTGATCGCCTGTGCTACAAATATGATGAAGACCTCTTCACAACTTCAATCATCAGATCACTGGATGCCTTTACATTCATCCTGTAAATCATTTCATCCATTCTCACTCAATCATAAACCATCAGTCTTCTAGACAAGGTCTATTTTCTACCTCCAAACGAACCCCAAAATACATCATAATCAATAGAATAAGAAGATAAAAAATCATGGTGTATACCTGGAACATGTCACACATAACTCAATGTAAGTGTACAACCTACATTTTTAGTGATGAAAATATCACCAATACCAATGAAATCAGCATAATCTCTCTTTCCCATTATCTAAATACCAAAGTCTTAATCATTGTATAATGAAAATAAATCCCTATTTGGTGTAATATGGCATGATGCTACTAAATCTATTTAATTTGGTTCCCTAGAAGAAAATAATTTGGTACATTATGATAACTTATATTTATGGTTATGATTATTAATAAATTCTTTATCACATCATGATTATTCTTCTACGTAACATTGTATGTGATAATGTACCAAGAGTAGGTGTCACACTAAAAGGTCATATTAGGTTTCTGCTATGATGAGAACTTGTATGTTCTATGACATTATTTATGAATATATGTTCTATGGCTGGATGATATCATTTTATGGGACATGAATGATATAAGCTATTAGGGTTAGATACTCATAGGACTTTGAGTCACCTTCTTAAGGTGTATGCCCTTGGTAATGTTTAAGAAGATATTTGGAGAATAAGACCTGTCAAAATGAAATGGACATTTCTACAAGTCATTGGTTGTTCCTATCTACAAACATTTGTATTGGTCCGTAGACATTAATATTATTATTAATGATTATTATGAGTCACTCACTTAGATGTATTGAAAAAAAAGTGATGATGATAGATGTTTACGGTGATGTAGGATATATTGGGTGCATCATGAGTAGTATTGAATTAATAAATAATGAGAGAAAGGATTTATCACGTATGTTCTTTAATAGAATATAATATCCTAGGCTCTTTGATGAAAATGATATTGCATAAATAAATTCATTTTCATGGTGATCAATATACAATTTTTTTTTCTAGATAGTCAAAGAAAGATATGTTGAGAAAATAGGATGACGGAATAGGCATGCAACCTAATCGACTAGAGATATTGTGATAAAGTGATTACATTACATGCAATGTGCTCGTATGAGGTGACAGGTTGTTACGACATTAACTTCTTTCTCTATGGGTGATGTGTGGTGTTGTTAGATTCTAACCATGGACATTAGGCTGCTCTTCCTAATGCCACTGAGAAAGTATCCTAGAGGGTCACATACTAAGTATATCTAGTATCTTAGATAAATAACTTATTATTCAACGAGTTAAGTAAATATTATTCATGGTCATAGATTAATAATTATTCATGCATGACTGGCCGAATTTATTCTATCACTAGTTATTTGGGAGAATATATTATGGGAAGAATAATTAGTAAATATTTATTTTCTATTTGGAGAATATAATTTTTATTTATTTATCGACGGATAATGAAGTGATATTTATTTAATAAATAAATAATCTTTATTCAAGGAATAATAAATATTAATGAGGATTAGCGGTTTGAGTTTAAGGGTCCAGTGAGAAATAATAATATTTAATATTATTTGATTAAATAATATTTGATTATAACTTGTATGTTAAGCTTGTGACAGGAAATAATAATATTACTATTATAATTTACATGGGTTTTTCGCTAGGATTAAGGAAATAATTAATGGAACATATAAAAAATATTTTATTATTAACTTAGTTAAATAAATTCCATGTTATATTATTCTTTTATTATCCAAGTCGCTAGACATGGAAATTGTTGTGCATAATGAATTGGAGAAAATCTCTCAATCCGTGACAGTTATTTCTTCTCCAAGAACTCTCTCAAGAACAAGATTGATCATCCTCCACCAAATCAAGGAGAATGATTTGGAAGTTTTTCTCATGGTGATTGAATTCGAAATAAGAAATTGCGAGGATCTTCTCTGATAGCACCCAGAGACTCCTTTGGTGACATCCAGTGATTTGTGGGACATGTGTTGATCAACACTAGAGTAACCCTACACTTGGATTATACAATACAATGGAGGTCCACTACAAATCTATGGCCAAACACATCAACAAAGAAAAAATAACCGTCGAGGTAATTATTATTAAATTAAATTAATTTTAAACAACATGTGTTGATCTACTCTCTCTTGGTTCCTAGTTTTTCTATCCCTTTATGGTTCTTTGATTCAATTCAATTGTCCATGAAGGTCTTCATCTGAATTGAAATTAGATTGATTATCAATAACATCAAAAGGAAAAGTTGGGTCTCATTCTTCATGTTCTTCTATTGAACTTGGAACCTATAAGTGGTATCATAGAGATGTTAGATCAATTTTTATAATTATTTACTATATTTGATGATTTATGGATTCATAATTTAGTTTTTCAAGTAAGTAAATCATTATTTAAATCTATATTGGGAGATCTACTTCTTCCTCCATCGTTTCACATAGATTTAATGAAAAAGATTAATTTTATGAATAAAATAAAATCGAGGAAGTCATCTGGAGGTGCCGATAATTTTTACCAGATTATACATGAGTACACGCCATCTAATCAGAATTACACATCATGTACTTGTGTTCAATGAACTAGGAGTTAAATCATCAATTACTCAACTCGTGTGCATTAATGATATGAAGTGTAGTTAATTCTTACAATACGTGTTGACCAGGACAGACTAGCACAAAGTCATCCAAACTACACGCCGTGTGGCCCACTAGACAAAGCATGTAATCCCTTCAGTTCAGGTTCATGATATGTATTCTATACACAGCCTACCCGACTAGTGACCTTGTAACACAGAGTCAACATAACATGTGGCCAACTGGACACACCGTGTACTCCATGATTTATGAAGTACGCCTCGCATGATGAGTCCCTAAGCGTGTACTTTTGATACATGGTGAATAATGTACACATTGTGTAGATTGGATCTACACACCGTGCACATTTACCAGTTATGCAAATTTTATAAATTTACAATATTATATAACCCTTAAGGCATTTACCTGTGTTTGGGCATAATGCTAGGACACGCCATGTGATAGGCATTGATATATATATATATATTAATATCTGTTTAATATTCCAAATAATAGCATCATTAATGTGTTGTATTAATATTATTATTCTATGTGCATGATATATGTTTCAAAGAATAATGTGTATACAAGTATAATAAATTTTTGGTAGTTTTGGATGGGTATTCACCAGGTTACCACCAAGGTAAAAGTTATATACATAGTTAATTTCAAATGAATTTACTAATTTATTTAATATTATAATAGATGAAAATATAAAGGAAATTCAGAAAAGGTTTAAGATAAAAATAATGATAAATTAACGATAAAAATTATTCGATTCACGCACGATTTATCTTAAAAAAATTAATAAAGAATTGAAATATAGTTTTATTAAATATGTAATTAATTGCATGCATGTTGATGATCGCGAGCTAGACCAGAACTTTGTATGTGATTGGTTTCATTTTAATTTATTATTAAATTAAATGGCTGGACTGCGTGCCTTCTCTCATTATTAATATATTGGGCTTCTGTGCCCATGGTTTATTTTATGTAAACCTTCATTTACCCCCCACCTACATGTGAGTAAAATAATATGTAATTGATTGAGCTCCAAAGCTAGTGGAGGTGAATCAAGTTAGGAGTTGAGCTGAAACGAATCCAAGGAGATGCAAGTTGGACATCTTGAAATCTATAAACACGATCCTTAAATGGTTCAATGTGTTTCTCCATGGTATTAGTGGTTTTTTATCAACTTCTTGATAAACTAAATATTAGAAAAAGATCCTAATCATACCCTTCATTTTAATTCTGTTAGGTGCATTACTATTTAATTATGGACATTTATTTACGCTTACATAATGAATGAATTAACAGGCATACAAAGATGGAAATAAAACAAATTAGATTATGCATAAATATTATCTAATGATATGTTTAATAATTTATGTAATCACACTTCATATTAACATGAATGTGAAAATATAATAACTAACAATTACTGTCTAAAAAATAAAATCCCTCAATAAAATGTTAATTTGGTATAGACTTCCATTACTTCATTTAGAGTGAAACCATATTTCAAATTACAGTACCAGCAAAAGTTGGGGTTCTTTCTATTATTGAGGAATTCTAATTTGAGGTTTTGGGTTAACATAACATGGTTGAAATCAATAGTCGAATCCTAAAGCAAGACATAGTTTAACTGAGAGGCAAAGGTTTCAGAAATATAAATTAATGATTTTAGGATTGAAGATTCCACTCAATGGATCAAGGAACTGTGAGTTAATGTAGTTGGAATTTTGAATGTCAACCTAAAACCATTCGAGTAGCTTGACCAGCAAATGTTGGGGTAATGAGAATATAATATGGATCATTTCCAATAGAATACCTATGAAAATAGGATATTCTAAAGCCAGTGGTGAGGTATATTGGGTTTTGATAAAATATTGGGAGACTAATAATATAATATTTATTTATTTTTCTAAATTTTATCAGATAAAGTAATGAAATTATACTCATTTTATTTGTAGAAACAACATCAAAAATGACATAAAAATATCATTTTGATCCATACGCAAGAAAGAAAACATTATCATAGGCACTAATTTCCATGAGTAGAAAAGGAGCCTACACGCCATCCTTCAACATGAAAGGAAAATGAATGTGATGGAAGAAACAATAGCAGTTGCGCCTGGAAATGAGGCGAGTAATGAATAGATCTATCTGTATTAGAAAAATCTTAATGATGATACTTATGTTCAGTGACTCATGTTATCAGCCATGTCCAATGAGATATTAAAGCAATATGAGGTAATGGATACTTATAGAATGATGTCTCACCATTGGGATATCAATCAAGAGAAGGTGATACAAGAGAGGTGTGAGATATCCAACAATTGTTTCACAACTAATCTTCGAGATGCTATGTTATTTGTGCCTCATGTAGAATATATTATTGGCTACATTGAGTGTCTGGACATATTAGGGATCAAATTACTGGATAAGATACATATATATCTCAAATATTAATCACCTCCCAAGGCCTTATCTAGTTTTATTATTAATTATAATATTATAGACAATGAGAAGATTCTATCAAAACATGTAACATGGATTTACCAAGTGGATAAAGACACGGGGCGTGACAAAACGACAATCTTTATGGTGAATAGAAAGTGAAAGGAAAAGGAAATGGGACTTAATTATTATAAATAGTTTAAATCCCCCGATCATTGTTCAGCCAGGAAGAAGAAGATCCAAATGTAGGGAAAGGAAAAGGAGGTAGTATGTTTTTCATGTGTCAAGTTAGGACATTACAAGAAGAACTGTAGATTGAGGAAAGGGGAGTCCAAAGGTGTGTTTGTTATCTAGTGAAATTTCTCAATTTCTATATATTGGGTATTAGATACAACTTTTGGAGCTCACATATGTATCCAAATGCAGGAACCTAGAAGATTTTAGAAAATTTCTGTTGGAGAGGAGGATCGGTGACCTGCCAATGGTGCGTGGCAAGATTCTCTTTCCATTGGTGACTACTACTTTTAATTGCTGATTTGAATGATTTTGGTTTTACATGATTGTTATTATGTAACTATTTTTACCAAAAACATAATTTTTGTATCATGTTTAGATACATAGTTATTTATTTTCATGTTCAGAAATAAAAGTTTCATTTATAAAGGCAATATATGTTATGGTATAAAACCTTTAAATAATAGTGTGTATATAATAAATTATGAAAACCAAGTGTTGTAAATCGATTACAAATCAAGTTCACATGACTCATATAACACCTAGTTTTGGAATCACCGCATTTCTCATGTAAATGAGAAGCATTTGAAAAAGATCTATAACGATGGAGGTTTAGATTCTTCTGAACTGAAACCATTTTATAGATGTCACACTTGTTTACAAGGTAAACTTACCAAACCACCATTTGTTGGAAAGGGTGAAAGGGCCATAGAACTTCTAGGATTGGTACGCACAAAAGTCTATGGACCATATCTAGTAGAGGCTAGAGGTGGATTTTCTAATATCATAAATTTTACTTATGAATTGAGTATATATGTGTATATTTACTTGATGAGGTAAATGTCAAATTCCTTTTAGAAGTTCAAGGAATTCAATAAATAAGTATAGAATTATCTTGGTAAAAAGATAATGAGGCTTCAATTAGATCAAGGTGGAGAATATCTTAACCAATTGTTCATTGAATTTTTAAGGTAATTTGGGATTCTATCTTGACCCACTCCACCTTATACACCACAGTGGAATTGTGTTTGTAAAAGAAGGAATTGTACCTTGTTGGACATGGTATGGTCGATGATGAGTCATGCATATCTTCGGTTATCCTTTTATGGATATTCATTACAAACATAATCTATACAACAAACCGAGTATCAATTAATGTGGAAAATGGAATTCTCTTCGAGATATGGATTTGAAAGAAATAAATTTTATTGCATCCACTTGTATGGGGATGCGAGGAATTCGTTAACGCCTTCTCTGGAAACAAACTATTACCCCAAGGCACAAAGTGTATCTTTATAGTGTATCCAAATGAAATGAAGGGATACTATTAATACAACCCATTAGAAAATAATGTGATTGTTTCCAAAAAAGATATCATTATTTAGAGGGATAAAATAATCAAAATATATAGTAGGAGAAATATTGACATCAATGAAGTTGATGCTCAAGATACACAAGAGTTGTAACATAACAGGTTCCATAGGTCCCCATGGAAGAAGTATTTTCTGAAACACAAGTACTGCGTAGGAGCTCAAGAGTGGTAAGGGAACCAAAGATATATTGTATTATATTAACTAAGGATGATGAATCCTTATTGTTTAACAATGATGAACCCCTCTCATACAAGATGGTGGTAGAGATATCAAAATATGCAAGATGGCTAAAAGATATGAATTTCAAGATGGATTCCTTATATTAGAACCAAGTATGGGTTCTAGTTGATGCACTAATTAATATAAAGCTTGTTTGTTTAAATGGGTATTCAAGAGGAAACTAGACATTGAAGGTAAATAGGTACCTATAAATCCAGGAATGTTGATAAAGGGTTTAAACAACACTATGGAATTGACTATGATGTAAACTTTTTACCAATTTCCATGTTTAAAACCATCAGAATCATATATTCCATAATAGCTTACCATGACATGATGATTTGGAAGATTGATTTAAAAACTAAAATCCTTAATAGGAACCTTTAGGAAGATGTCTATATGACACAACCAGAAGGGTTTGTGACACTAGGTGATTACAAAAGGATTTTCATGTTATAGAGATCCATTTATGGATTGAAGAAAGCATCTAGGTCATGGAACATTCAATTTGTTGATTCTGTAAAATAATTTGGTTTCATTACAAATGAATGTGATCCATGTGTTTACAAAATTCTTAGTGGGAATGAATTCATTATCCTATTAGTATATGCTGATGAAATATTACTTATTGGAAATGACATACCAGTCTTAAAATCTATTAAGAACTGGTTGAACATGTGCTTCTCCATGAATGACTTAGGTTAAGTAGCCTATATTCCCAGGATCAAGATAATTTTTGATAGATACAAGAGGCTGATTGGAGTAATCCAAAGTACATATATTGACCAGATACTAAAGGTATTTAGTGAAGAGTATTCTAAATGGGGATTTGTTCCAATGTCACAGGGTTTACATATTTCGAAGAAAATGTTTCGTCCGACACAATGGGAGAAAGATAGAATGAGTAAGATCCTATACAGTTAGGCAATAGGATCAATCATGTATGAAATGTTATATACTATACTTGATGATGCCTGTGAATTGATTATGGTAGGTAGATATCAAGAAGATCCCTGAGAACAACATTTGACTACTATTAAGACTATCCTTATGTATCTGAGAAGAACTAAGGATATGTTCTTGGTATTTATATAATACAATGTTCTTGTCATCATGGAGTATGTCCATAATTTATTTTAGATAGATTTGAATAATTTGAATTCATAATTAGTATATGTTTTCTGTCACAACAGAGAATCTGTGAGCTGGAAGAGTTCAAAGCAGCCAATTTTAGCTGATTCTACAGTAGAGTCTGAGTACATAATAGCTTCTGATACAACCAAGGAATCCATATGGTTTTAGTAATTCTTACATGATATTGATGTGTTACCTAGTAATAAAGACCTTTTCGCATTGTATTTTGATAATAATGTGTTGGTGGATCTTGAAAAAGAGACAAGGTCGCATCAACAGGAAAATAACATACTCAGAATGTATCATCTCTTGAGGGATTTATATTAGATGGATGAAGATGCAGTGAGTAGAGTATCCATGAAAGAGAATGTGGTGCACCATTTGAATAAAGGAATATCTCAGCATAATCTTGAGTATCATGTGAGAGTTAGTGGATTGTAGGTCATTAGTATTTGGATCTAGCGGAAGTGGGAGTCTCTTAGAGTTGGTTCCCTAGAACCAAATTATTTTGTACATTATGAAAACATATATTCATGGTTTTCAATATTAATAAATTCATTATCACTTCATTATTGTTTTTTAGCATAACATTGTATGTGATAAATTCTTAAGTGTAGTTGTCGCATTTATAGGACATAACAATTCCCTGTTATGATGATAACATGGAAGTGCTATGATATTATTCATGAATATATGTTTTATGGACGAATGATATCATATTATGGTAAACATATGATACATGATATCAGGGTTGGAGACTCATATGAATTTGAGGCACCTTCTCATGGTGTACACCCTTAGTAATGTTGCAGGGGAAATTATGAGTACAAGTCCTGACAGTAAGAAATCAATATTTCTTTGTGTCATTAAATGTTCTTATCTATAGACATATATATTGGTCTTTATCATTTAATATTATTGTTAATGAGTATTATGATTCATGCATAGATATGTATTTATAAAAACTGTGATGATAGATGTTCGTAGTGAGGTATAATATGTTGGGTGCATCACGAGTAATATTGCATTAATGAATAATGAGAGAGTGGATTTATCCCTTATGTTAATTAAAGGAAGATTATATCTTAGGACCTTTGATGTAAATGATATATCCTAAATAAATCCATGGATATAGTGATCAATAGGCAAGTCCTATTTTTGAAATGTCAAAGAAAGAGATATCGAGCATATAGGTTGATGGCACTGGAATGCAACCAGCTCGATTAGAGATATTGTGATAAAGGGATTGTATTACACGGTAAGTGTTCATATGAGGTGACATGTCCTTATAGTATTAACTTCATTGGCCATGGGTTCCTTTTTATGTTAATATATGTTAACCTTAGAATTTATCCTACTTTACCTAATGCCAATGAGGTAGATGACTATAGGGTCATATACTGACTGTATCTAGTATCTCTATTAAATTACTAATTATTTATGAAGGTGAATAAATATTATTTTTAGTCATGGTTTAATAATTATTAACATATGCCGAATATCATTTATTTTTTCACTAGTTATTTGAGAAAATATATTTTTAGAGGAATAATTAATAAATATTTTTTTTCTTTGGTGAATATAATAGTTATTTATTTATCGGGGAATAATGAAGTGATAATTATTTAATAAATAAATAATCATTATTCAAGGTGTGATAAATATTGAGTAGGATTGGCGGACCAAGTTTAGGGGTATAGTGAGAAATAATAATTTTGAATATTATTTGATTAAATACTATTTAATTATAACTCGCAAGTTAATCACATGTCAAGAAATAATAATATTGTTGTTATTATTTGACATGGGGGGTTTTCTAAGATTAATGAAAGAATTAAAGGGATTTGTGGAAATTATTTTATTATTACCGTAGTGAAATAAATAACTGGTTATATTATTCTCTAATTATCCAAGGGGGTAGCCAAGGAAATCGTTGTGCATAAAGAATTTGATAATATATCTCAAGACTAGAGTGTTCTTTCTTATATATGAATTATCTCAAGAATAAGAGTGATCCTCCTCCACCAAATCACGGAGAATGATTTAGAAGTGGTTCTCAAGAAGATCGAGGGTAGACGATGCAAGCACATGGATCTTCTATGTTAGGAACGGAAGAATCCTTCAATGCCATCTGAATATTTTTGGAACACATGTGGATACCCACTAGAGGTATCCAACACTTGGATTCTACAATAGTACGGTAGTGCACAACAGATATATATATTATGTGTCAACAAAAAAACCTTTTATGTAATTCTGATTTATTTAAATTGATTGTAAACAAAATGTATTGATCTAATATCTCTAGGTTTCTAGTTTTCCTATCCCTTTATTGTTCTTTTATTCAATTCCTTTGTTCACGATATTAGTCATCTTAAAATCCATCAAATTATAATGGAAAAAAGAAAAATTGGGCAATGCCCCATCCGCGCTTCCGCTGCCCACAGAACCTACTGAATCAACCTCTTAATCAGTGTAATGATCTTACCTATGACAATCAACGCCATCTAAAAGTAAATCACCCTCACCCTAAATAAAAAATACACCAGTATCCTCAGAATCGGTGATGTAGTATTCTTTTCCTCCTTAATCGCTTTTCAATTCATATAAGTATCTCTTGAAATGAACTTCCTTTTTGCAAAAGAAGCACTTGACCTTTATTCTTATCTTTGAATGACCTCTCTGATTACTGTTTCCATCTTCCAAACCCAAATTACCAACATTACCTAAAGATTCACCATTATTTGAATTTCATCGAGCCTCATTTTCAACAATGATGAATTCAAATCCTCAAATTTCATTGTGTCTTTACCGAACTACAATGTGGTGGTGAGATTATCATAAGAATCAGGTAACAAAACACAGAGAAGAAATTCCGATCTTATCTTATTCTTCCATCTTAATAGGTACCACAATACCATTGTCATCGATCATGATCACCACTAAATACAGCTCCAACAGTTGTTATGTTAACAAGTCGAGATGATTTTCTAAATCTCCATTCTATGGAATTTGAAAATGATATAACCATTTTTTCAAATATACGAAATTTTTGAGGGATTCCAATTTATATCTGCTTTCATGATTCACCCATATCTCCTCTGTATCTATCAGATTAATCACTTACCATAGTGTATTTTCACCAAAATACATCAAAATCATGCTTTCCACCAACTCTTGTATATCCTACCAATCACCATCGCTCACCATCTCTAGCTTCTCTGATTTTTTCTTCATCACCTACATTGTCTTCTCACAGACCAAAATATTTTTAACTCTTTTCTTTGAAAGTGTAAAATTATTTTTCCCATTATACAGTTCAATGTGGGAAGAAATATAGTGATGTGAATCACCCATTTTTAATTATAAAGAATCCACAGATAACATCTTCCTCTAATACCAAATGTTTGGTCAAAATCTAATCGTCCCCAAAATCAAACACAATTGTGACATAAAATTGTTTGTGAGAATTACTAACATAAATGAATAGTAAAACCAAATAACAAAATAACAAATGGAGGCACAAATTTTTAACATGTTAAATCCTCTTTGAAAAGGATTAAAAACCCATGGGGAAACTCTAAGAAAATCAACAATGAATCAGATAGAACAATGAATCCATGTAATATCCTAGGACATGAATTACAGATAAATTGTAGAAAACTGTATGTGAAAAACCACACCTGATACGTCTCTTTTTTCCTCTCTGATAATGGTCTATGTCCAAACGTTACCCTTATGAGATCAATCTCAAACGTGCGGAAATATTGCAGCACCTCTTCGTACAACCCAGTTTATCGTTACCCGCTACTTCCCACACCTAGAAACTATCACCCAAGTATCTGCTCTCATTGGGTTGTTGTGCACCACAAATTCTTCTCCTTCCATGAGTCACTGTCTCATCTTTTTATAGGCTCCAATATTCCACATATCTTGTTTGAAGTAGATAACTGAAAATATATTTCAATATGATATCTTGAGATATAACATGTATCTCATATTGGTAGATACACAATAAAAAGGCTCCAATTTGAATTTCCAAAAAATATCTTTAAATATAAAAGATACCACATATCTGGGTTGAACCCAAATAAATAATTACTATAAAGGTCTCGCTACTCCACCTTCTCATGTGTGACGTAGTCTATCAATCACAGCACACCTGACTGTATCCCAATATGTAACCAACCTTTTACATAAGGGAAACCACCCTCATTATTGAACCTAAGTAGGTCATACACAACAAAAAAATCACACCCCATATCCCATAAAGTCAAGGAAAACTACTACAGATGTAATCTCTTGAAAGTCAATATAGGAATGCTGCTTGACGTTTTTCTAGGTTCCTATTTTCATTGTTATTGGTCCACCTTCCCCACTTTGGCACCACTGGAACTGATTTCCCTGGTCACCTCACCTATAAATCAGCTTACCCACATTGATTTCATGGTATTATTTCATTGATAATATAACCACACATGCAACCATACTCCAAATCCAGCCTCCCCAATAACTAGCAGTCACCCTTTCACCGACCGTTGTCACCCACCATCGATGCTACTCCCGCATCACTTGCATTGTCTACACCTTATCCCTCTTTCTAATCCATATCGTACTGTTTTTGAGGGCCCACTATTTTCGGCTCGCTGACCCCATCATCACACCCCCCCCCCCCACAGTTGATAGGAGCTCCATTTATTACTTACGTCATGTGTGGGCCTCATCTAATATCGCCAACCATCTTCCCAAAAGGGCCCTGAAAAGACCTCTAAATAGATGTAGTTGAGAGTATAACCCACATTTTTTGTAGTCTAAAAATGTTCCTTAACCAAAATACAAAACCCCAGATGTTTAATATCATTTATCTTTGTAACTGGTAATTATATAAATATATCGAAATCAGGACCACAGCGAGAGACTTTGGGAAACTCTATAGAGTTCATCGATGAATCTTTCAGTCGAATATTTGATGGAATCGAAATCAATAAATATTAGCGATTCTTCTGGGGGAAATTGGGAGGCTACTACTCAACATCGTCCGGATGGATCAAATTCATTGTAAAACCCTAATCCTAGATCTCAAAGTGTCTCCCTTGATTAGGTGGCACCTGACTTTTCTACACCTCCATTGGCATCGGTGGATCCAATGTATTCTCTGGCTAAACATGTAGATTCCAGTTTGTTAGGACCATTTCCCTCATCTGATGCAGATCGAGATCATGTAAGGGTTTTATTCTTCCTGGTTTTTTTAGATCTGGATAATCGATATGTTCTGAAGGTTGTGGATGCGTTGTGGGCCAATGTTGCTACTGGTGGTCATTTTTTTCCATCTTCGGATTTGTTCGCCCATGGTAATCAACCATATTTAAATAAACGGTACACTGGATTTTTTTGAAGTCTATCCTCAATTTTATAATAAAGGATTAAAGCCTATCAATACTCTATCATTTCATGGATCTCCCCTCATCAAATTATTGATGTTGGAAGCTTCATGATTTGAGGACGAAGCTCATTTAGATTTGGGTTTTTGATAGTTAGAACATGGTTTAGACTGTTATGGGATATTTTCATATCACCTTTACTTCTCAGTATCTGATGTTGAAGGCATGGAGATTTTGTTTTTTTTCAATTTGAATCTTGGAGTTCTTATATTTCAGGACTAAGATCCTTGGTTTGATCCATTTCAATCCAAGAATTCAATTTTGAAATCACGGATTCGATTTAAAGGATTGAATTTGTTTTATTGGCAGCCAAATATTCTTCGGGATATTGTTTTGACTATTGGAAAACCAATTAATATTGATAAGGAGAATTAGATGGCTAGTTATGGGCATTATGCTTTAATTTTTATTGAATTCATTCTCATTTAAACTATCATTGAAATAGTGGATCTTGTTTCTAGTGAGTTTAAATTTGAGCTCTCAATTGAATATGAGCATGTTGTTTTTTTTGGTTTCTTGTGCATTGGAAACATAATTTAATATTGTCATAGGGTTTGGAGATGTTCAAACTGTAAGATGTATGGACAGACTGATGATAGTGTTATGTTTAACTGACCATTTTTTTATTTGAAGAAACATTCAGATGACAAGCATACTACAATCATATCTGGGAAGAATTCTCTTAAAGAGGTGTTGGGAAAGGTGTATGATGATACTTCATTACCTCTGAAAGACATGGAGTCTTCTAGGCACATGTTTAAAACTAGTGCACCTCCAGTTCAAAATTTTATTTCATATGTTAATGTGGTTGTCAATACTCATTGGATGTCAAAGGTTTGTTTAACTTAAATTTCTAATGTCAACGATCATGAAAATTTTATAAGGAATGTATATGTGGAGGTTCCTTAGTATATTGTTGCTAACTGATAAAGTGATTCCCCTAATGAGACAAGGGTAGTCAGGATTTCCTGGTTAGATGTTGCACCTATAGCTGTTGATCCAAAATCATCACTAGTAAACAAGATAATGGAAAATAATGGAATACCTGATCTTGGG
Source organism: Viscum album (assembly GCA_963277665.1). Classification (NCBI taxonomy): domain Eukaryota; kingdom Viridiplantae; phylum Streptophyta; class Magnoliopsida; order Santalales; family Viscaceae; genus Viscum; species Viscum album. Next base: position 537,316,072 of record OY728126.1, read on the forward strand.
ATCGTAGAGGACTCTCACACTAGTGGTTCGAAGAGGGAAATCCATAATGCTGGTGTCAGTGGGAATGATAGCAAGAAATCTTCCCATGTTCAAGCAATCATAGGGCCTAGAGGCAATATATAGTCTCTTATTCATATGGCCTCTCATGTTTTTGGTGATCAAGAAGATTTTTTAGTGTTGTATCATCCAACAATTGATGAGGTAGTATATTCTTAATCCATGGGTTGAAGTAAGGATGTTATAAGTATGGAAATAGGTGGCACATAGAATTGGTCGAATGAATTTCGGGATTGGTCTTATCTAGATCAATTTTTTGATCTCATGAAATATACATATAAATCATTTGGAATGAATTATCTTATAGAATGGGATGTTTCATGGAAAAAAAATTACGATCCTTCTGGTGGATTATTATTGTGGAAGCTACACCCACGACAATAAAGATTAAATGAAAAAATTAATTCTTATTCATTTTGAAATTTCCTTCAACAAAATAGTACCAGATTCCTTTTTATATAAGGATTACTTTTTAGTACACAATTGATTAGCAAAGAACATTGAAGATGGTTGTCAGAGAAATTCCAGGATTGACATTCACGATCATTCATGGAAGTACATGAGAAACATCATTCAAATGGACTCATCTAACTCATCATCGACTGATGAACATGTACTTCCCCAATAGACTCAGTCATTTTAGAGAGGATGACACCCAAATTACAGGATATGGTATCATCAGAACTCGAGCTCCAGAGTGAGTGTTAAGAGGTAATTTATTACTCCTTATTTTTTGGTGTTAGGAAAATTAGCATGTCTCTCTTTCCAATTTTTTGTCGCATTTTATGATTTTTATAATAAAGTTGGTGGGTGTGAGTTAGATTTCCCACTTTTACTTAGACCTTTTTTAGTAGTAATTATATCAATAATTATATCATTAACCATATTGATAATTATATTATTAATTTTAACTCATATTATTAAGTAATAATATGATTATATTTATAATTATTCATTAACAATATAAATAATACTATTTAATAATATTATTAAAATTTTATAATATAATTTATATTATAATTAATTATTGAAAGTTAATAATATAATTTTTTAATTATTAAAAATTACTTATAAATAATTATTTTTTAATAGTAATGTTATTTATTAATTATAAATATTATTTTATTTTTTTATATTTATTAATGGTTAATTAGTAAATTATATTTTTAATTAATATCTATATTAATTTTATTATTAATTATTAGCTATATTAGTAATAATTATGAATAATATTATTTGTATTATTATTTTTTATTTATAATATTATTTATTAGTTATATTAATATATTTTTTATTTTAATTATATATTATTATTTTTGTATTAATTTATTCTAATAATATATTATTGTTATGACGTTGAAAAAGTGAAATTGAATCCCACATGAGAAATGTATAAGCGATATTAAAGTGCCTTCCCCAATTAAAGGGATCCTTTAGTGAGGTTTCTAGTTATATTTTTATTTACTTTTGTGAAAATAATTCCATTTAAATAAAAATATTTTATATGTTTTTTAAATGATATATATATATATAACAAAATAGAAAAAATAAAAAATAATTTTAGAAACACAGTATGGGAGTCAAAAAATTTTATGCACATGATATAGGATGAAATTCCATGAAATAGTTTCACCCTATTACAACGTTTGTAAGAATATTATAACATTTCACACTATTAAGACCCATATCTCTAAGTAAAATATACGTAAAAAACAAGAAATAAATAAATAAATTTTCCAAAGAATCATTTTTTCGATGCCTCCCCTCCTCAAACATTAATTGATTTTTTGTTTTCCACCTATTCTTGGATTGTGATGTTTTAAATATTAAAAATATTTAATATATTAAATAACATTAACCATCCCTCCTCCATGTATATTCTTATTTTAGGTAGGAGTGGAACCCTATCCATGTGGTTCAGTGCTTTACCCCAACCAAAAACCTTGGATGATTAACCACTCTCCATAATAGTACTCAATATATACTAATTTAAGTGATCCAAGTATAACATACATATATTTTATATCATTTTAGATAAATAATAAAAATATATCACAATTATACAAGCCACGGAACTGTAGAGGTTTAGGTTCTTGAAAGATAGATACATAATAAAATTATTTATAAAGAGTCTTTAGTATCTTCTATAATCATTCTTCATATCAGTATCCTTCTAGTTATATCACATATAGAACATTCCAACAAAACCTAGAGAAGGAAAATATAAGAATGGTTATTATTGATGATCTGATGATTGAGAAAGCAGATTTTACCTCATGGAAGTCCTTTTGAGAAGCTTGATTGAAGAAAAGTTGAGAATACTGAGTGTGAGGCGGACAAGACTAGAAAAATAGGAAAATACCCAAGGCATGGGAGTGAGGAAGAAAATGTGTTGGTCAGGGGTTTCTTATATACTTGGGGTAAACCAAAAAACCCTAACATAGTCCCCTCATATTTCTTTATGGTAATAAAATGAATTTTGGTATTACATTAAAATCATTTTGATAAATGGGGAAATAAATAAATTAATAGACATATCTCTTTTCCATCCTATTAATTTACATAAAAACTATTTATTTACATTTTTTATGTCTATCATATAAAAATATGGAGATTTTTTATGTATAATTTGAATTGAATATACTATATAAATTTTGAAATTAAAAAATGTAGAAATATATAGAAATATAGTTTGACCTTCTTTGTAGTGAAGGATAAAATGTATTGGTTGGGAGTTCTTTTAACTCTTGTGGAAAATTAAAAACCATAATGTACTTCCCATGTGTTTCTCTGCAATAGTAAAATGAAATTTGGTTTCAAATTCAAAAATCTTTGATAAATGGGAAAATAAATAAATTAATATACTTATGTCTTTTCTATCCCATTGAAATATAACGATAATTTTTTCAATCAAGAGGTTGACCTTATTTGGAAATTTGTAGAGTCACATGAGACCCAAAATATCTAAAACAGTCCAATGAGAAATGTAGTATCATAAACAATTATATATTTCCCAACTCAATGATTATAGAATCATTTCTCATTGGTTTTATCGTTCCTATGCAGTATGTGTCTTTGGAACTTTATTTTACATGATATCTTATGAAACTTATTCAAATACCAACTACTTGTGAATCATGATATTTGACTTCATCAAAGTCTATCATGTTAAAATTATATGGAACAAATAAATCATACTAATCCAAGTTATTTCATGATTGGGAAGGTGATTTTACCTCATGTAAGTCCTTTTGAGGTGATGGGTTGATGAAAACTCAAAATACATTAGTGTGAGGTGGGAATTACCGGAGTGAGGGAAATTCCCAAGGTGCGTGAGTGAGGGTGAAAATGCCAAAAGTGGGGTTTCTTATTATATATGGGGTAAAAAACCTAATGTAGTTCCAAAATATTTCTTCATGATAATAAAATAAAATTTGGTTTCACAGAAAAGACGTTTGATAAATAAAATAAATAAATAAATTAATATATGTATTTCCTTTCCATCCGATTGAATTACTTAAAAAACAATTTCTTTTGATTAATTTTATATTTATCATTCAAAAATATGAATAACTTAATTATGAAAAAATTTAATTGAATATACTGTAATTTTTTTTATTAAATAATTTAGATATACATAGATATATTTTTTGGCCTTCTTTGGAGTGAGGGAGAAAATTTCTTCGGTGGGGGTAGTTTTTATTCTTGCGGAAAAAACCCTAATGTAGTTCCCACATGTTTCTCCATGATAATAAAATGAAATTTGGTTTCACATAAAAAAACCCATGATAAATGGGAAAATAAATTAATTTATATACATATATCATTTATATACCATTGATTTACATAAAAAACTATTTCCTTACGTTTATGTTATATTTATTATAGAAATGTATGACGAATTTGTTTATACAAAATTTTTACTGATTATAACATAGAATTTTTAAATTAATAAATGTATAAAAATATATATAGAATTTATAATCAAAAGGATACCCACATTTTGAAAGGTATAGAGTTACGTGATACCCAAAATAACTAAAATGTCATTTGATAAATGTAGTATCTGAAACAATGATATATCACCTAAATCAATGATTATAAAACCAGACATACTTGGATTTATCTTTCCCACGTAGTATGTGTCTTCATAATATTCTTTTTAATGATCTCTTTTGGAACTTATTCCAATGGAAACTACTTGTGAATCATTAGACATTTACTTCATAAAAGTCTATCTTATTAAAACTATCTCAAATAGAGTTGTGACAAACAATTTTAAATATATAATCATTCACCTTGAAAATACTTTTTCATTTTTTGAATAGTAATATTATGAGTTCCTTATTATAATAAACCGTAATGTATTTTTGTTTTTTTCTTGATGCTACATTGATTATTAAATAATCCTTAATAAATGGTTTTCATCTAAATACTTGAATTTTGTACATAATTACTGTAATGATATCTAATTTTCATTATAGTTTCATATATTTTAGTGTTTTTTCCATTATCTAGAAAAAAATATATCAAAAGGAATAATAGATGATTTATTATATTAATTCCACTCCTCATCAATCCTTCGTTTATTTTAATTTGTAACTTAGATTTACTCAATGTTTTCTACCATATTATATGAAGCATACAATGGCCACTACACTAATTCCAATATCATTATGTCAACCCATTATCTTTATTAAGACTCTAGGATAATTAGAAGTTTCATTGAAAATAGTCAAACAGACACTTCGAATAATGGTTATATCCTAACACAGATAATGGTTGGTGACAAGAGAAATAATATTTCTTTTAAGGGTTTTATTAAATTATGTTTAAATAAATTTATTTTATTCCTCACAAGCTTGAATAAATTTATTATTAATTTGTATAAATAATTATCCATATTTGATTAAATAATTGTAATCAACTATTAACAACAATTGAAATTTTATGTTATTGTTAAAAATATTATTATTTATATAAATGAATAATTATTTTTAAAATATATCATTAATAAATTTATAAATAGTGATATCTGGTATAAGACTAATTATAAGGCTATAGATTAAATGTAATAATTTTAATATTTATATTTAAATGGTATCACAATTGCAACATACAGATATACATACACACACAAAACAAATGCACACACGCACACACACATGAATAGATGTATTAACCCTTCATTTTTAAAACACACACCAAAAGATAAATATATAAGTGTATAGGGAGACTCAAATATACATCATCATCATAAATTGATCCATATCATAACAAGTTAGAATTAAGGTGTTATAACCTAGGAAAACTACAGTAGGTAGAATCAAATACACATCATCATGAAAAGATGACCATATGATCAACCCAATGTTATCTTGGGAATTATAACTCTCCATGTCGACATTCAATTGTCAAAAACTTTAATCAATGTCATGAAAAACCAATGTTATAAGAAATATGATCATCCCATCATGGTTATATTGAAATATTTTGGATAATTACTTGTCTATAAAGGACCACACTCCCCATACACTTCCACCACTATAATATAGAACAAGAATAATAATAAATATGTTGATTTTAATGGTCAATTTATTAAACAATTCTTGATCATAGAATCCTTGCTAAACCACATCACACAACTATTATGTATTGTCAAAATGCCAATGTCAAATCCATCACCATATGAATTTCATTACATATCCTCAGAAATGAAACATTTCTAATATTTCATAAGAAAATTTATCTCATCAACATTTTATAAATCAAGATTCATTAACCATATCAAATTATATGACATCGTGCTGTAGGCAGTAATATTCACTAATGTTTTTACAAATTCTCTCCATCATGGATAATATTCTAAAATCCTTACATCATGATGAATCTCGTATCTATATGTATCAGGTTAATTATATCCAACATCATGGGTCCAAACAGAATCTTCTTATACATCAAGATCATTGAAAATGTTATTAAATAGTCTATAAAGACATGTGTACTATAATTCATTTTATGTATGGGAACTATGTGTCGCCTCTAAATAACTTCCATTATGAGCCTCAGACTTATTAATTATTAGTTTTATTAGTAACTTATTTTATTTATATTAATAATTTAATTTATTTATATTAAAAATATAATTTATAATTAATTATTTTTACTTATTAATTTTATTATTACATATTATATTTTACATAAATTGCATATTTTGCTGTATAATTATAACAATAATACACACCTCACACCCATAGGATTGAAGGGAGGTTCATTGCCCCCCAAGGGGTAACCCATCCATTAAGATATTTATTTATTATATATAGGCCCGAAATAAAATCAATATATGCCCAGAGGCCCCATCAAGTGGGCCAAAGGCCCACAATACTCTCTATAGCCCTCTATGTGACCAGCCTTCACCCTCAGGGAAATTTCTACCATTGTTTCACCTACGACTGTCATCCACCACATAGTCCCACACCCAAAGACCCACTCTTACATGAACAACAGCTACACAAGTATCCTCTTGTAGGTCAAGATGGGAACACTGCATGTGGTTGTGCCAAGTTCCCATTACAATTGTTGTCGGTCCACCCTCTCCACACTTTTGATACTGGATTTTCATTCCCTAGTCACTTCACCTACAAATAACCATCCCACATTTTCTTCATGGTATGATGTCATCGCTAATCTTACCGCACACACAACCCTTCTCCAGAGCCAGCCTTGCCACCCACTGGCGTTCTCCCTTTCACTGACCGCCACCACCTAATGTCGATGCTATTCCAACATCACTCGCACTGTCTGCACCTGCAGTCCTCCTCTGAAGCCATCCCTTCCCCTCGACGAGTACCCACTATTGTCAACCCACTAGCCCCATTATCATCACACTCCCCCCCCCCACAGTTGATAGGGGTTCCTTGTATCGGTTGTGTTGTGGGCATCCCTCCTCCATTATCCCCAATAGTCTGCCCAAAAGTGTAACAGCCCGAGATTTTATGAAAAATATTCTTTTTATTTCACTAATGTCTTGTATTGTACGCTACACCAAAAGGAGCTTGCACAACACGCATCCTTGACTGGCCTTGCATACACGCAATCGCGACCTTTCTCGATAGCGTGTGTAGTACGCAATAACGAGTTTCACTAAACAACGATATGCTATTAAAATATTATTAAAACTAGTCGTTATGAATAGTAATAACCACTTTTTAAAATTCTGTAAATCTTATATTTCAAAATGAACTTCATTTTTGGATTCGGAGTATCGAATTTAGCCTAAGGTGAAATTTTGGTACTTTTCGGATAACTTTCATATTCTGATGAATAGTGAAAATTATTAATTATAATTAAAAAACAACTTTTTTAATCGAAATAATTAATAGTGATAAATTATTAATTTGAGTGGTTTTAAAGTATATTTAGAATATATTTTTACAATTTAATTCAATGCTGGTCATTGGTTGTAATTTCACATTTAAACCAGACATAATCAAGTATCAATCTTTTGATAGAAATTGTTTCTTAAAAACACGCTATTTGTCTTAACAGCGGGATTTAATTATAAAATTAATTAATTCAACTTCTATGTTATGAATTTGGTAAAATAGACTTCATTTTTGAATTCGGAATATGAAATATAGCTTAGGATGAAATTTTGGCATTTTTCTGAAAACCTTCATTTTTTGATGAATAGTGAAACTACTAAGTGGTAGTTAAAAAAACTGAATTTTTCATAAAACTTAATTTTACCGCTTCTGTGAATGGAATTTCAAAAATCCGACAGACACTATTGATATCAGTAAGTAAAATGTGGTTCAATGAGATAAAAATAATTTTTTGGTGAATAGTAACTTTTTACTATTTTTACCGCGGTTAATAGTAAATAGGGTAACTAAGGGTAAATATGATATCAATATTACCCTAACACATGTCCTAATTCTATTGGACAAGTTTAATTCGACCAAAAACAAACTTAGGAATAAAATATGACCATTTAGGCCCACTTGGATTAGATTAGGACATTTATTATTAATTTATTTAAAGAAGGGTTAAAATAGTTAAAATCAAAGTTTAATAAGTAAATCATTTTTAATATGGGGTAATACATAAGATAAATTCGACTATAAATATTCATTAGAAAGCTAAAAAGCTTTCCTACATAATGGTATTTTATTTGTAATTTGTAGACATCAAATAATTTAATTAATTTATGACACAAAGATGATGCAGTAATTATCTTATTTATGAAATATTGACATAATTGATGTTATAAACACCAAAATAAATGTAATTTGAGAATTTTTATGAATTCCACTAATTTTCTAGGTTACTATGATATATTAATGTTGATTTAATCAACTTGGTTCAAACATTTAATTCTGTTATGACTTTCACAAAAATCATATATCAAATAGTGTCAAAATTGACACAAAATAGTTTTTAAATAAAATATTATATTATTAATTGTTATTTTATTCCTAAAAATCTAAGGTTCGGCCAAATGACTTAGATAAGGATATATATATTAATAATAAACAATTTGGGGTTCTTTTGGCATGTTATAGTAAGTTTATTAACCATATATTGAAAGAAAACAAAAAGACACGGTAAAAGTTAAATTATTTAACTTAGAGTTAAATCTAATTGATAAGGTTTAAAATAAGATCCAAACATGTCTAACTTTGATTTGTTGATGAGATTACAACCCTATCTCATCTAAGCTTCGAATATGAGTCATTTTTGGAGGTTTTTAAGTGGGGTTAGATTTATTATAAATTAATATTTTTAAGAACTCCTAAGGTGCCCCTCTCCTCCCCTATAAAAGGACACCTCCTCCCCCTCCTCCTCACACCAATTTGAGCTCTCAAGCTCGTCCAACCCCTGCCAAAATCTCTTCTCCACTTCCCTAGAAACATCCTAGAGGTTCTGGTCTTCCTCAAAGACCAATTTTAGTACCCTAAGAGGAGGTCTCAAAGAGGCGCTTCAAAGAAGAGGTAATTACCGTCACCAATTCTTTCATCTTTATTTCTTCTTCCACTTCTTCTTATTAGGTTGTTTCATTATGAAGTAATAACATCAGTATCACTCATATACTGATATGTTATTATATGTATGAAACATCCTTATTTCACCATCTATCCATCCTACGAAAAAAGAAATCACCGCGCGTGCGTACGTACGGAATACCGTCTCCACGCCGTGGTGTAATCTATTTTCCACCACCACCTTACATGGATGGGTATAATGGTGTAAAGAATAACTATACATAGTTATTACAACATCATATTGATTCTGATATATTTTATAATCCACTCCAATTCAATTCAATATTTATAGAAATGATATCATCGCTCGTGCGTACGTACGGACTACCGTCTCCACGACGCGATGAGATTCATTCTCCATGTTAACCATTTAAGAATGATTATAAAGTATATATAAGAAAGAATAATGAAATATATGACATTATAAAGCTACTGGATTTATGTATATATATATATATGTATGTCATCTACTTACTTCCATTCAAGACAATAAGGAAAGGAAAATAGCGTTCATGCGTACGTACGGACTACCGTCTCCATGAACGGTGTTTTTCATTTCATTTATCTATCTATTATATATATATATATACTGAATATATATGATATATAAATCATATTTTATATTCTGGAAGTAAGTAAATCATGATATAAGTAATAATATTGTCAAGAACAACAAGTCAAAACACCTACGATAAATGAAACGATTTTACCCAAAACGCTTCTTTAACATGGAATTTACAAAAGAACGGGTAATATAATGTCATAAGTGAACAATATATGATATCATAACAATGAATATGATTCTGTAATAAGTCAATGACATTATTTAAATCATTATACAGGAGTTTCGGACACATACGAAGCAAATCGGACCTAAGGTAAGGGAAATATCACAATCTCATTTTTATCCGAGATTGTTTATTCGTAAGTATTTACTGGGGTGTATTTTATCATCCACATCCATGTTTACTCAATATGTAATATTATTTCCATCCACCTAAAATTGTTTAAATCCATTTTTACCCTTCAGTGAGTTTTTAGTAATACGTATGAAAGGAATCTTTTGTCGTTTTTCGTACGAGGTACTTTTTGACTTTTCCGACAAAAGTACGAAGAATGTTTTTTTTAACTTATACGGCACGAACGGATTTCTACTGTTTTACAAAGCCTTATTTTCATGAAGCTTCCTCTAAAAGATTTCATGACTATTTTCAATAAAATCTCTTTCTTTTAAAATTGCATGATGTTTTGTGAAAAGAAATTGATTTTGAAGAAGAAAGGATATTTTCCTCAAGAATTCAATTCAAGTGTTTTATCAAAATTATTTTCCATATAAGATAATAAAGGGTTCTGTTTCTATCCATATTTTTACATTGATTTGACTATGTTGTGATGGAATTATGTTTATGAATTCCTTTATCTTATATGAATGGTTTTATGATGTCATGCTGTTTAAGAATCCCATTTTTATTACATGGGTTATGCGATGATGTATGATTTATGATTTTGTGGCACACATAAGAAAGGATTCATTAAGAGATGGGTGGGACCTATATCTCCCTCCAATGCATTGGGTAAAGATTTTATATCTCATGAGATAGACATGGCTGGAATGGTAGGTTATACCGGTTCAGTGAAACAGGACTGAAACGAGGATTACTCGATTCAGAAAGGGACTTTGTCCACTAAGATAGTCTTGGCAATGAGTCTTGACTAACAAGAAATGATTCTATATGATTATGTGTGTATGCCACAATGAGTAATGTTTTAAGTTATGATTTCATTTCACTACTATGATTTATCCCATGTTATCAAATTATGCTCTCTTTTGCAGGTTAAGATTTCCAAAAAATGTTATGTTCTTATGAAAATTATGTGATTGATATTTCCTTTGTTTACCCTTACTGAGCATTTGAGCTCACCCTTTTATGTTTTCTTTTCCCCAGGATATAAAGAAAGGTTTTAGGTATAAAAAGGAAGATCTTTATGGGAGATGTTGAAGATCTTCCACCACAATTAGAAGTTTACGTTCCGAGTTTCCAAAGACACTAAACTATTACGATCCTTGTGTGTGTGTTTTTGTTATGTACTAAGTATTCCGCAAAAGTAATGTAATGTCCATGTACGTCAAGATACGGGTCTCTACAGTTGGTATCAGAGAAAAGGTTTAGTCAACCTTTGGAAACTAGGATGCGAAAACGTTAGTGAGATCCCTAGAGATATTTCTAAGGTATGTCTAGGGATGTCCCTAAGGTTAAGTATACGTATAGGTTATAGTACTAGAACTACGCTAACGATCATAGAATTAAACCTAAGATGTTAGATGTTCAAGGTACTCCCCCTTTATTATGTTGTTTTCCCTAGCATGATTTTTGCCTCTCACGCTATTCTTTTTGGGTTTTAGAAAATGGCTGGAAACAAGGTGATTCACGATAATGGAGGAAATGATGGACAATGGAATGATATTCTTTATGAGCAACCAAATGAAATGGGATTTGGAAGTCCAAACATCATTATTATGCCGAATCAGCAATCTCATAATATGATCAATAAAGTAAAATTTGGTAAGTTTCCTGACTCGGCTAATAATAGAAAGATGGAGTTTCATGATGATCATAGAAGAAAGAAAGTTCAATTTTCCCTATGTAAATCATGTGGGAAGAGGCATCAAGGAGAATGTTTCAAAGGAACTGGAAGATGCTTTGGGTGTGGAAAAGAATGACACAAAGCCAGTAAGTGCAAAGGAAAAGGTTCAGTTAATACCAGGGATGAGGATAATGGTATTGCTACAACATCAAAAATGGTTAAGTGTTTTAAATGTGGAATGTATGGGCATTATGCAAACAAATGCCCTAAGGGAAAGACTCATGAAGAGAATCAGTATGGTCATATGGGAAGTATTTATGTGGATGATGATGAAGAGACTACCAATGGTATGTGAGATGAAAGAATTGTTGAAGCTCGGTCAATGGTTTAAAAATGTAGTGGAATGATTACATGTTTATCATGTGTAATGTTGTATAAGTAATCTCATGGTACTATGGAATAAAGAGACATGTAAGGATTGTAACATTGTTGTCTGATTAATGTTACCAGTATCCATGAAAGGTTATTCAGATATTTTTGGAATGAAGATGATATGCGCATAATGAAGGGATAAGGGGAAAATGAAATGTTTGACAGTATTCATGAGCTCATGATTGATATAAGGACTAAGTGATATCATGGTTTGAGTATATAGAATTTTGAGGATTTCGGTATGTGAAAAGTGTTAACTTTTAACTGCATTCAAGTTTTCACTAAGGTTCAATGGGTATTCAAGAGAGTACAAGATTAAGGCCTTTGAATGTTTGGAATGTGACCAACAAGATATATCTTATGATATATAGGGATCAAAGATGGTATTAAATCTCTGGTAATCGTTTTCACTATATTATGACAATGGACTGCAGTATTATGGATAAGCCTAAAGATTGGAATAGATTGTGTTGGACAAAAGTTAGGATAGAACTTTTTTCGATATTATTTATGGGATGTTATAGTAATATAGTTCTAGAAAAAGGACAACCTGCAGGACGGGCGACAGCCCATCGCTTCGGACAAGGCTGTGGGAATCGAACCCACAACCGAAGTGCGACTGGCCTTTATCGCCTACCACTGACCTACAGGAAGTCCCTGTTTAGTAGAAACTAGTTTTATTATATTAAGCAGTATGATATGTAATGTATAAGTTCATTTTAGGAACCATATATGATTAATCTCACTATAGATGGATTTATGTATTTTTTGAAAACTTTTCTAACCTTTTGTTTGAGACAGATGGAATGACCCATCATTCTATCACATGATCTGCTAACACATCGCGAATGAAAAATTCAACTTCATTTCTTTAAGAGATGATATGGAAATTGTTAAAGGCACGGACAATAGTGATATTGTACCAAAATAAAGTAAGTATTTATTCTACTTCAGATTTTCAACTTTAGGGAAATGATCTTGAAAACCAAAAATGTTGTCCTAGTGATCTTATACTTGATGAATCAGATGGTACCTTATATCATCACAAATCTATGGATTTGTGATTACTGGCTTTTCCATAGCCATGTTCTCTACCACTCTCCATCAGAACATGATGGTTAGATTTCTCTTCCATATCCATATTTTTACCTATGTGGAAACCCAGCGATTAGTTTATTTGGGTAATCGTTACATTTCATACTTTAGTTTTTAAAGCCAAGTTTTTGTATTCCTTTTTACGATGTGGGATTCTATTAATGAATCTTTCTAATAGTAAACCATTTATAACCCCGACGAATTTCGAGGGCGAAATTCATTTTAAGGGGGGTAGAATGTAACAGCCCGAGATTTTATGAAAAATATTCTTTTTATTTCACTAATGTCTTGTGTTGTACGCTACACCAAAAGGAGCTTGCACAACACGCATCCTTGACTTGCCTTGCATACACGCAATCGCGACCTTCCTCGATAGCGTGTGTAGTACGCAATAACGAGTTTCACTAAACAACGATATGCTATTAAAATATTATTAAAACTAGCCGTTATGAATAGTAATAACCACTTTTTAAAATTCTGTAAATCTTATATTTCAAAATGAACTTCATTTTTGGATTCGGAGTATCGAATTTAGCCTAAGGTGAAATTTTGGTACTTTTCGGATAACTTTCATATTCTGATGAATAGTGAAAATTATTAATTATAATTAAAAAACAACTTTTTTAATCGAAATAATTAATAGTGATAAATTATTAATTTGAGTGGTTTTAAAGTATATTTAGAATATATTTTTACAATTTAATTCAATGCTGGTCATTGGTTGTAATTTCACATTTAAACCAGACATAATCAAGTATCAATCTTTTGATAGAAATTGTTTCTTAAAAACACGCTATTTGTCTTAACAGCAGGATTTAATTATAAAATTAATTAATTCAACTTCTATGTTATGAATTTGGTAAAATAGACTTCATTTTTGAATTCGGAATATGAAATATAGCTTAGGATGAAATTTTGGCATTTTTCTGAATACCTTCATTTTTTGATGAATAGTGAAACTACTAAGTGGTAGTTAAAAAAACTGAATTTTTCATAAAACTTAATTTTACCGCTTCTGTGAATGGAATTTCAAAAATCCGACAGACACGATTGATATCAGTAAGTAAAATGTGGTTCAATGAGATAAAAATAATTTTTTGGTGAATAGTAACTTTTTACTATTTTTACCGCGGTTAATAGTAAATAGGGTAACTAAGGGTAAATATGATATCAATATTACCCTAACACATGTCCTAATTCTATTGGACAAGTGTAATTCGACCAAAAACAAACTTAGGAATAAAATATGACCATTTAGGCCCACTTGGATTAGATTAGGACATTTATTATTAATTTATTTAAAGAAGGGTTAAAATAGTTAAAATCAAAGTTTAATAAGTAAATCATTTTTAATATGGGGTAATACATAAGATAAATTCGACTATAAATATTCATTAGAAAGCTAAAAAGATTTCCTACATAATGGTATTTTATTTGTAATTTGTAGACATCAAATAATTTAATTAATTTATGACACAAAGATGATGCAGTAATTATCTTATTTATGAAATATTGACATAATTGATGTTATAAACACCAAAATAAATGTAATTTGAGAATTTTTATGAATTACACTAATTTTCTAGGTTACTATGATATATTAATGTTGATTTAATCAACTTGGTTCAAACATTTAATTCTGTTATGACTTTCACAAAAATCATATATCAAATAGTGTCAAAATTGACACAAAATAGTTTTTAAATCAAATATTATATTATTAATTGTTATTTTATTCCTAAAAATCTAAGGTTCGGCCAAATGACATAGATAAGGATATATATATTAATAATAAACAATTTGGGGTTCTTTTGGCATGTTATAGTAAGTTTATTAACCATATATTGAAAGAAAACAAAAAGACACGGTAAAAGTTAAATTATTTAACTTAGAGTTAAATCTAATTGATAAGGTTTAAAATAAGATCCAAACATGTCTAAATTTGATTTGTTGATGAGATTACAACCCTATCTCATCTAAGCTTCGAATATGAGTCATTTTTGGAGGTTTTTAAGTGGGGTTAGATTTATTATAAATTAATATTTTTAAGAACTCCTAAGGTGCCCCTCTCCTCCCCTATAAAAGGACACCTCCTCCCCCTCCTCCTCACACCAATTTGAGCTCTCAAGCTCGTCCAACCCCTGCCAAAATCTCTTCTCCACTTCCCTAGAAACATCCTAGAGGTTCTGGTCTTCCTCAAAGACCAATTTTAGTACCCTAAGAGGAGGTCTCAAAGAGTCGCTTCAAAGAAGAGGTAATTACCGTCACCAATTCTTTCATCTTTATTTCTTCTTCCACTTCTTCTTATTAGGTTGTTTCATTATGAAGTAATAACATCAGTATCACTCATATACTGATATGTTATTATATGTATGAAACATCCTTATTTCACCATCTATCCATCCTACGAAAAAAGAAATCACCGCGCGTGCGTACGTACGGAATACCGTCTCCACGCCGTGGTGTAATCTATTTTCCACCACCACCTTACATGGATGGGTATAATGGTGTAAAGAATAACTATACATAGTTATTACAACATCATATTGATTCTGATATATTGTATAATCCACTCCAATTCAATTCAATATTTATAGAAATGATATCATCGCTCGTGCGTACGTACGGACTACCGTCTCCACGACGCGATGAGATTCATTCTCCATGTTAACCATTTAAGAATGATTATAAAGTATATATAAGAAAGAATAATGAAATATATGACATTATAAAGCTACTGGATTTATGTATATATATATATATGTATGTCATCTACTTACTTCCATTCAAGACAATAAGGAAAGGAAAATAGCGTTCATGCGTACGTACGGACTACCGTCTCCATGAACGGTGTTTTTCATTTCATTTATCTATCTATTATATATATATATATACTGAATATATATGATATATAAATCATATTTTATATTCTGGAAGTAAGTAAATCATGATATAAGTAATAATATTGTCAAGAACAACAAGTCAAAACACCTACGATAAATGAAACGATTTTACCCAAAACGCTTCTTTAACATGGAATTTACAAAAGAACGGGTAATATAATGTCATAAGTGAACAATATATGATATCATAACAATGAATATGATTCTGTAATAAGTCAATGACATTATTTAAATCATTATACAGGAGTTTCGGACACATACGAAGCAAATCAGACCTAAGGTAAGGGAAATATCACAATCTCATTTTTATCCGAGATTGTTTATTCGTAAGTATTTACTGGGGTGTATTTTATCATCCACATCCATGTTTACTCAATATGTAATATTATTTCCATCCACCTAAAATTGTTTAAATCCATTTTTACCCTTCAGTGAGTTTTTAGTAATACGTATGAAAGGAATCTTTTGTCGTTTTTCGTACGAGGTACTTTTTGACTTTTCCGACAAAAGTACGAAGAATGTTTTTTTTAACTTATACGGCACGAACGGATTTCTACTGTTTTACAAAGCCTTATTTTCATGAAGCTTCCTCTAAAAGATTTCATGACTATTTTCAATAAAATCTGTTTCTTTTAAAATTGCATGATGTTTTGTGAAAAGAAATTGATTTTGAAGAAGAAAGGATATTTTCCTCAAGAATTCAATTCAAGTGTTTTATCAAAATTATTTTCCATATATGATAATAAAGGGTTCTGTTTCTATCCATATTTTTACATTGATTTGACTATGTTGTGATGGAATTATGTTTATGAATTCCTTTATCTTATATGAATGGTTTTATGATGTCATGCTGTTTAAGAATCCCATTTTTATTACATGGGTTATGCGATGATGTATGATTTATGATTTTGTGGCACACATAAGAAAGGATTCATTAAGAGATGGGTGGGACCTATATCTCCCTCCAATGCATTGGGTAAAGATTTTATATCTCATGAGATAGACATGGCTGGAATGGTAGGTTATACCGGTTCAGTGAAACAGGACTGAAACGAGGATTACTCGATTCAGAAAGGGACTTTGTCCACTAAGATAGTCTTGGCAATGAGTCTTGACTAACAAGAAATGATTCTCTATGATTATGTGTGTATGCCACAATGAGTAATGTTTTAAGTTATGATTTCATTTCACTACTATGATTTATCCCATGTTATCAAATTATGCTCTCTTTTGCAGGTTAAGATTTCCAAAAAATGTTATGTTCTTATGAAAATTATGTGATTGATATTTCCTTTGTTTACCCTTACTGAGCATTTGAGCTCACCCTTTTATGTTTTCTTTTCCCCAGGATATAAAGAAAGGTTTTAGGTATAAAAAGGAAGATCTTTATGGGAGATGTTGAAGATCTTCCACCACAATTAGAAGTTTACGTTCCGAGTTTCCAAAGACACTAAACTATTACGATCCTTGTGTGTGTGTTTTTTTTATGTACTAAGTATTCCGCAAAAGTAATGTAATGTCCATGTACGTCAAGATACGGGTCTCTACAGTTGGTATCAGAGGAAAGGTTTAGTCAACCTTTGGAAACTCGGATAGGAAAACGTTAGTGAGATCCCTAGAGATATTTCTAAGGTATGTCTAGGGATGTCCCTAAGGTTAAGTATACGTATAGGTTATAGTACTAGAACTACGCTAACGATCATAGAATTAAACCTAAGATGTTAGATGTTCAAGGTACTCCCCCTTTATTATGTTGTTTTCCCTAGCATGATTTTTGCCTCTCACGCTATTCTTTTTGGGTTTTAGAAAATGGCTGGAAACAAGGTGATTCACGATAATGGAGGAAATGATGGACAATGGAATGATATTCTTTATGAGCAACCAAATGAAATGGGATTTGGAAGTCCAAACATCATTATTATGCCGAATCAGCAATCTCATAATATGATCAATAAAGTAAAATTTGGTAAGTTTCCTGACTCGGCTAATAATAGAAAGATGGAGTTTCATGATGATCATAGAAGAAAGAAAGTTCAATTTTCCCTATGTAAATCATGTGGGAAGAGGCATCAAGGAGAATGTTTCAAAGGAACTGGAAGATGATTTGGGTGTGGAAAAGAATGAAACAAAGCCAGTAAGTGCAAAGGAAAAGGTTCAGTTAATACCAGGGATGAGGATAATGGTATTGCTACGACATCAAAAATGGTTAAGTGTTTTAAATGTGGAATGTACGGGCATTATGCAAACAAATGCCCTAAGGGAAAGACTCATGAAGAGAATCAGTATGGTCATATGGGAAGTATTTATGTGGATGATGATGAAGAGACTACCAATGGTATGTGAGATGAAAGAATTGTTGAAGCTCGGTCAATGGTTTAAGAATGTAGTGGAATGATTACATGTTTATCATGTGTAATGTTGTATAAGTAATCTCATGGTACTATGGAATAAAGAGACATGTAAGGATTGTAACATTGTTGTCTGATTAATGTTACCAGTATCCATGAAAGGTTATTCAGATATTTTTGGAATGAAGATGATATGCGCATAATGAAGGGATAAGGGGAAAATGAAATGTTTGACAGTATTCATGAGCTCATGATTGATATAAGGACTAAGTGATATCATGGTTTGAGTATATAGAATTTTGAGGATTTCGGTATGTGAAAAGTGTTAACTTTTAACTGCATTCAAGTTTTCACTAAGGTTCAATAGGTATTCAAGAGAGTACAAGATTAAGGCCTTTGAATGTTTGGAATGTGACCAACAAGATATATCTTATGATATATAGGGATCAAAGATGGTATTAAATCTCTGGTAATCGTTTTCACTATATTATGACAATGGACTGCAGTATTATGGATAAGCCTAAAGATTGGAATAGATTGTGTTGGACAAAAGTTAGGATAGAACTTTTTTCGATATTATTGATGGGATGTTATAGTAATATAGTTCTAGAAAAAGGACAACCTGCAGGACGGGCGACAGCCCATCGCTTCGGACAAGGCTGTGGGAATCGAACCCACAACCGAAGTGCGACTGGCCTTTATCGCCTACCACTGACCTACAGGAAGTCCCTGTTTAGTAGAAACTAGTTTTATTATATTAAGCAGTATGATATGTGATGTATAAGTTCATTTTAGGAACCATATATGATTAATCTCACTATAGATGGATTTATGTATTTTTTGATAACTTTTCTAACCTTTTGTTTGAGACAGATGGAATGACCCATCATTCTATCACATGATCTGCTAACACATCGCGAATGACAAATTCAACTTCATTTCTTTAAGAGATGATATGGAAATTGTTAAAGGCACGGACAATAGTGATATTGTACCAAAATAAAGTAAGTATTTATTCTACTTCAGATTTTCAACTTTAGGGAAATGATCTTGAAAACCAAAAATGTTGTCCTAGTGATCTTATACCTGATGAATCAGATGGTACCTTATATCATCACAAATCTATGGATTTGTGATTACTGGCTTTTCCATAGCCATGTTCTCTACCACTCTCCATCAGAACATGATGGTTAGATTTCTCTTCCATATCCATATTTTTACCTATGTGGAAACCCAGCGATTAGTTTATTTGGGTAATCGTTACATTTCATACTTTAGTTTTTAAAGCCAAGTTTTTGTATTCCTTTTTACGATGTGGGATTCTATTAATGAATCTTTCTAATATTAAACCATTTATAACCCCGACGAATTTCGAGGGCGAAATTCATTTTAAGGGGGGTAGAATGTAACAGCCCGAGATTTTATGAAAAATATTCTTTTTATTTCACTAATGTCTTGTGTTGTACGCTACACCAAAAGGAGCTTGCACAACACGCATCCTTGACTTGCCTTGCATACACGCAATCGCGACCTTCCTCGATAGCGTGTGTAGTACGCAATAACGAGTTTCACTAAACAACGATATGCTATTAAAATATTATTAAAACTAGCCGTTATGAATAGTAATAACCACTTTTTAAAATTCTGTAAATCTTATATTTTAAAATGAACTTCATTTTTGGATTCGGAGTATCGAATTTAGCCTAAGGTGAAATTTTGGTACTTTTCGGATAACTTTCATATTCTGATGAATAGTGAAAATTATTAATTATAATTAAAAAACAACTTTTTTAATCGAAATAATTAATAGTGATAAATTATTAATTTGAGTGGTTTTAAAGTATATTTAGAATATATTTTTACAATTTAATTCAATGCTGGTCATTGGTTGTAATTTCACATTTAAACCAGACATAATCAAGTATCAATCTTTTGATAGAAATTGTTTCTTAAAAACACGCTATTTGTCTTAACAGCGGGATTTAATTATAAAATTAATTAATTCAACTTCTATGTTATGAATTTGGTAAAATAGACTTCATTTTTGAATTCGGAATATGAAATATAGCTTAGGATGAAATTTTGGCATTTTTCTGAAAACCTTCATTTTTTGATGAATAGTGAAACTACTAAGTGGTAGTTAAAAAAACTGAATTTTTCATAAAACTTAATTTTACCGCTTCTGTGAATGGAATTTCAAAAATCCGACAGACACGATTGATATCAGTAAGTAAAATGTGGTTCAATGAGATAAAAATAATTTTTTGGTGAATAGTAACTTTTTACTATTTTTACCGCGGTTAATAGTAAATAGGGTAACTAAGGGTAAATATGATATCAATATTACCCTAACACATGTCCTAATTCTATTGGACAAGTGTAATTCGACCAAAAACAAACTTAGGAATAAAATATGACCATTTAGGCCCACATGGATTAGATTAGGACATTTATTATTAATTTATTTAAAGAGGGGTTAAAATAGTTAAAATCAAAGTTTAATAAGTAAATCATTTTTAATATGGGGTAATACATAAGATAAATTCGACTATAAATATTCATTAGAAAGATAAAAAGATTTCCTACATAATGGTATTTTATTTGTAATTTTTAGACATCAGATAATTTAATTAATTTATGACACAAAGATGATGCAAGAATTATCTTATTTATGAAATATTGACATAATTGATGTTATAAACACCAAAATAAATGTAATTTGAGAATTTTTATGAATTCCACTAATTTTCTAGGTTACTATGATATATTAATGTTGATTTAATCAACTTGGTTCAAACATTTAATTCTGTTATGACTTTCACAAAAATCATATATCAAATAGTGTCAAAATTGACACAAAATAGTTTTTAAATCAAATATTATATTATTAATTGTTATTTTATTCCTAAAAATCTAAGGTTCGGCCAAATGACTTAGATAAGGATATATATATTAATAATAAACAATTTGGGGTTCGTTTGGCATGTTATAGTAAGTTTATTAACCATATATTGAAAGAAAACAAAAAGACACGGTAAAAGTTAAATTATTTAACTTAGAGTTAAATCTAATTGATAAGGTTTAAAATAAGATCCAAACATGTCTAAATTTGATTGGTTGATGAGATTACAACCCTATCTCATCCAAGCTTCGAATATGAGTCATTTTTGGAGGTTTTTAAGTGGGGTTAGATTTATTATAAATTAATATTTTTAAGAATTCCTAAGGTGCCCCTCTCCTCCCCTATAAAAGGACACCTCCTCCCCCTCCTCCTCACACCAATTTGAGCTCTCAAGCTCGTCCAACCCCTGCCAAAATCTCTTCTCCACTTCCCTAGAAACATCCTAGAGGTTCTGGTCTTCCTCAAAGACCAATTTTAGTACCCTAAGAGGAGGTCTCAAAGAGGCGCTTCAAAGAAGAGGTAATTACCGTCACCAATTCTTTCATCTTTATTTCTTCTTCCACTTCTTCTTATTAGGTTGTTTCATTATGAAGTAATAACATCAGTATCACTCATATACTGATATGTTATTATAAGTATGAAACATCCTTATTTCACCATCTATCCATCCTACGAAAAAAGAAATCACCGCGCGTGCGTACGTACGGAATACCGTCTCCACGCCGTGGTGTAATCTATTTTCCACCACCACCTTACATGGATGGGTATAATGGTGTAAAGAATAACTATACATAGTTATTACAACATCATATTGATTCTGATATATTGTATAATCCACTCCAATTCAATTCAATATTTATAGAAATGATATCATCGCTCGTGCGTACGTACGGACTACCGTCTCCACGACGCGATGAGATTCATTCTCCATGTTAACCATTTAAGAATGATTATAATGTATATATAAGAAAGAATAATGAAATATATGACATTATAAAGCTACTAGATTTATGTATATATATATATATATGTATGTCATCTACTTACTTCCATTCAAGACAATAAGGAAAGGAAAATAGCGTTCATGCGTACGTACGGACTACCGTCTCCATGAACGGTGTTTTTCATTTCATTTATCTATCTATTATATATATATATATATATACTGAATATATATGATATATAAATCATATTTTATATTCTGGAAGTAAGTAAATCATGATATAAGTAATAATAATGTCAAGAACAACAAGTCAAAACACCTACGATAAATGAAACGATTTTACCCAAAACGCTTCTTTAACATGGAATTTACAAAAGAACGGGTAATATAATGTCATAAGTGAACAATATATGATATCATAACAATGAATATGATTCTGTAATAAGTCAATGACATTATTTAAATCATTATACAGGAGGTTCGGACACATACGAAGCAAATCGGACCTAAGGTAAGGGAAATATCACAATCTCATTTTTATCCGAGATTGTTTATTCGTAAGTATTTACTGGGGTGTATTTTATCATCCACATCCATGTTTACTCAATATGTAATAATATTTCCATCCACCTAAAATTGTTTAAATCCATTTTTACCCTTCAGTGAGTTTTTAGTAATACGTATGAAAGGAATCTTTTGTCGTTTTTCGTACGAGGTACTTTTTGACTTTTCCGACAAAAGTACGAAGAATGTTTTTTTAACTTATACGGCACGAACGGATTTCTACTGTTTTACAAAGCCTTATTTTCATGAAGCTTCCTCTAAAATATTTCATGACTATTTTCAATAAAATCTCTTTCTTTTAAAATTGCATGATGTTTTGTGAAAAGAAATTGATTTTGAAGAAGAAAGGATATTTTCCTCAAGAATTCAATTCAAGTGTTTTATCAAAATTATTTTCCATATAAGATAATAAAGGGTTCTGTTTCTATCCATATTTTTACATTGATTTGACTATGTTGTGATGGAATTATGTTTATGAATTCCTTTATCTTATATGAATGGTTTTATGATGTCATGCTGTTTAAGAATCCCATTTTTATTACATGGGTTATGCGATGATGTATGATTTATGATTTTGTGGCACACATAAGAAAGGATTCATTAAGAGATGGGTGGGACCTATATCTCCCTCCAATGCATTGGGTAAAGATTTTATATCTCATGAGATAGACATGGCTGGAATGGTAGGTTATACCGGTTCAGTGAAACAGGACTGAAACGAGGATTACTCGATTCAGAAAGGGACTTTGTCCACTAAGATAGTCTTGGCAATGAGTCTTGACTAACAAGAAATGATTCTCTATGATTATGTGTGTATGCCACAATGAGTAATGTTTTATGTTATGATTTCATTTCACTACTATGATTTATCCCATGTTATGAAATTATGCTCTCTTTTGCAGGTTAAGATTTCCAAAAAATGTTATGTTCTTATGAAAATTATGTGATTGATATTTCCTTTGTTTACCCTTACTGAGCATTTGAGCTCACCCTTTTATGTTTTCTTTTCCCCAGGATATAAAGAAAGGTTTTAGGTATAAAAAGGAAGATCTTTATGGGAGATGTTGAAGATCTTCCACCACAATTAGAAGTTTACGTTCCGAGTTTCCAAAGACACTAAACTATTACGATCCTTGTGTGTGTGTTTTTGTTATGTACTAAGTATTCCGCAAAAGTAATCTAATGTCCATGTACGTCAAGATACGGGTCTCTACAAAAAGGCCCCTAAAAATTCCTATAAATAGAGGTATGTGAAACTGGAACCCACAATTGATGTCGTGTAACAGGGATACCTAACACCATGGCCAAACCCTGCCTCTTTATTACCATTTTTCTTTTTAATTGGTAATAAATAATTATATTATTAACCATGTTACAAATTATATTAATAATTCTTAATCATATTATGAATTAATAATATAATTATATTTATAAATATTAATTATTTATAAAAAAAATTTAATAATTTAATTTATATTTAATAAAATGATTAGAAATTTATAATATCATTAATATTTTAGTTATTTTTTAAAATTTAATAAAATATTTTTTTAATAATTAATATTTAATTATAAAATTATTAATTATTAAAAATATTAATATTTATTAATTATATAAATAATTAAATTAATAATTTTTAAATATTACTTTTTAATTGTTAATTTTAATTTATTAAATTAATTTATTTTTTAATAACTATATAAATTATTTTTTTAATTATTAGCTATATTTTTACTTATTAATACATATATTAATTGTATTATTACTTTTTATTTATAATATTATGTATTAATCAAATAAATAAAATTTTATTATTATTATATATTATTATTATTTTAGTATTTAATGTTAATAATATATTATCATTATGATAGAGACAAATTGAAACTGAATCCCACATGCAAAATCAATAATAGATATTAAAATAACTTCACCAATAAAAGGAATCCATTAGTGAGGTTTGTAGTTATATTTTTAGATTACATCAGTACAAATAATTCCACATTAAATAAAAATATTTTAAATGTTGTTTAAGTTATTTTTATATATAAAACAAAATAAAATTTAAATTTAATAACAGAATTAGGGATTCAAACAATTTTATGCTGATGCTGTGGGATGAAATTCTATGAAATGGTTTCACACTCTTGTTCTAGTTGGAATAGTATATAAACATTTCACACACTTGAGACCCATATCAGTAAATGAAATAATCAAAAAACCAATAATTAAAAAAACTGAAAGAATCATTTGGTGGCTACCTCCCCTCCTCTAACAGTAACTAATTCTTTGGTTTACACCTATTCAAGGATTGTGATGATTTAATGATTAGAAATATTTAATATAATAAATAACATTAACCACCCAACCACGTATATTGTTATTTTATATAGGAGAGGATCCATGTGGTTCATTTCTACACCATCACCAACAACCTTGGATGACTAACCACTCGCCTTAATGGTACTCAATATAGACTAATTGAAGTGATCCAAGTATAACAAACATATATATTACAACCTTTTAGATGAATATTCCAAATATATCACAAGTATACATGCACCATAATTTTAAAGGTTTATTGTTTTGGATGCTAGGTACATAATCATCTTATTTATGAAAAAACATTAATATCTCCCATAAACATTCTTCATATTAGTACCCTTCCAGTCATGCCACACATAGGACATTCCATCAAATCCTAGGGAAGGAAAACATATTAAAGGGTGAAATAATTTTTTTGATGACTGAGAAGGATGATTTTACCTCCATAAAGTACATTTGAGGAGCTTGATTTATAAAATGTTGAGATAACCAAGTGAGGACATTGCCAGAATGAGACGGAAACACCCAAGGCAAAGGGGTGAGGGCGAAAATGTGTTGGGAATGGTTTTCTTATATACTTGGCGTAAACAAAAAACCTTAATATAGTTTCCTCATTTTTCTTCATGATTATAAAAAAAATTTGGTTTTACATAAAACCCCCTTTGATAAATGGGAAAATAAATAAATTAATATACAACTTTCTTTTTTATCCCATTGATTAAAAAAACTATTTTTTTACATTTATTTTATATTTATCATATAAGAATATGGAAAATTTATTCATGTAAAATTTAAATTCAATATACTATATAATTTTGGAAATTAAATTATTTAAAAATATATCGGTATATATTTTTTGTGTTCTTTTTAATGAGCGATAGAATGCGTCGGGCATGAGTTCCATTTATTCTTGGGTAAAATTTAAAAACCATAATGTAGTTTTTGTGTGTTCCTCCACAATAATAAAATGATTTTTTTCACATAAAAATATCATTGATAAATAGGAAAATATTTAAATTAAAATACATCTCTCTTTTTCATCCCATTTATTTACACAAAAAGTATTTCTTGAAATTTATTTTATCTTTATCATATAAAAATTGAATAATAAATTTATGTAGAATTTTAATTGAATATATTATATAATTTGGAAATTTAAAAATATAGAAATATAAAAATAGAAATTTTTATTATGATATTGACCACATTTGGAATGTTGTAGAGTCACATGAGACCCAAAAATAACTAAAATAGACAAATGAGAAAATAAGTTTTAGAAATAATAATATAAAACCTAACTCAATGATTATGAAACCATATCTCATTGGTTTTATCTTTCATATGTAGTATGTGTCTTTGAAAATTTCTTTTCCATGATCTATTATGGGACTTATTTCGATCCCAACATGTGAATCTCCATGCTTGACTTCATTAAATTATATCATGCTAAAAATATTTAGAACAACTAATTCATGCTAATCCATGTATTTTTAAGACTAATATGGGCGATTTTATCTCATGGAATTCTTTTTGAGGTTTTGGGTTAAAAATAAGTTGAGATAAATTAGTGTGAGGGGAATGTTATCGAACGTATAGGGAAGAATCCATGGCATGGAAGTGAGGGTGAAAATTCATCGGGTACGGTTCCTCTTATATATAGGAAAAAACACCTAATTCAGTTCTAGAATATTTCCTCATGATAATATAATGAAATTTGGTTTCATATAAAAAACCTTTGATAAATTGAAAAATAAATAAATTCATATACATATTTTTTCCATACCATTGATTAACATAAAAACAAATTATTTACATTAATTTTATATTTGTCGAACAATAAATATAGTTAATTTATTTATGAACAAATTTAATTAAATATAATATATAATTACAAAATTAAATAATGTAGAAATATATAGCTAGATTTTTTACTTTATTTGGAGTGGGGGAGAAAATGTGTTTGGTTGGGGTTCCTTTTATACATGTGGAAAAACCATAATGTAGTTCCCACATGTTTCTCCATGATAATAAAATGAAATTTGGTTTCAAAAAAAAACCCTATGATAAATGTGAAAATAAATTAATTAATATACATATTTCTTTTCTATCCCATTAATTTACATAAAAAACTATTTCTTTATATTTATTTTATATTTATTATAAAAAATTATGAGGAATTTATTTATATACAAATTTTAATTGAATATATTGTTGGTTAGAGTGAGTATCTCAATTGGCGGGGGTGAATTGAGTCCCTATTAAAATTTTTTATTAAGAACAGATAAAATAAAATCTCTAAATTTATTAAGAACATCTTAGTTAACCAAAACAACATATCAATACAAGTCTTGTCCTTTTAAAATAATTCTCAAATATTGATCAGGTCTCAGCTAAAACAATATATATATATAATATTAATTTACCCTTTGAAATCAATTTACTCAGTCAAAATTTTATATACAGTCAAAATAAGGATAACAATCAAAGTAGTGGTTTTGTTTACAATTTTAAAGAGATTCAGTTTTAATGATTAAAGATAAAGTATGAAAATGAAAAAAAAATAATGGAAACTGAATACAAGAAAATAATTCTCATTTTGAGACTTAATACACTCCACGTAGAAATATATTACTACCAAGATGATTATAAAACAATAATCTATGATCCACAACATAGATCTAGTGTACAATAATAAAATAAATATCCATGCCACATAAGACCTCATCTACAATACGTGTGGGAGTAAAAAAAACAAATATGTCACAACTATAACTCTACGACAACACATGATAAATTAGGTAAGGAGAGTGTTGAGAACATATCTAGTATATTCCAATTTCAGTGCAGGAGATAGTGTGTTTATTTAGGAATACAGAGTACACACACTACTTGTAATGTAAATAAAGTTGAAAAATAGAGAAAATAAAGGTGTGAGAAGATATCATTTTCTCTGTATAATAAGCTATGATACTCATGACTTCATGAATGTGATCTGAAATGAAACTCGAGGCATCATTATAAATTTTTTTTACAATAGAGTTTCATAAACTCTTTGTTCTATAACTTCCACTCTTTTATAGATGTGTGAAGGAAATCTACAGTGTTTAAGCTCTCATCAAATGGAATTATTTGGGTTATTCTATTTTTTCACAGTCGAATTCATATATGCATGAATATCTCTGAATGTACGTGTGTATTTTCTTGTCTTTATTCAGTGCATGTCAACACGAGGGAGTTTTCTCCAACTTTTAACAACATCAAAAAAGGGAGAATCATTTGGATCATCTTCTCCTTGTACTACATGACTGAAAAAAACTTTAATGCTTATAACATTTAAAAAAATTATTAGAATAAGTTTTAGTATTAAATTTCATAATATAGCTGTTGTGAATTTCAAATTAAAAATAAAATAGAAAATATTTGTGGCGAGTCTTTATAATGGTGATGGTTTCTAGCGATGTATTGATCTAGTGGTGACTGGATCTGACAATGACAAAGTCTGCTGTTGAGTCAAACTACATGTGACTCAACTCAGAGGTAGTTTAATCAACACTTTACAAAATTTATATTCTAGAATAAGGTCAGCTAAACAGTTACTTAGGTCTGATGGTAGGTTATCTCAACACATATCCAATTTATCATTCTGGCGGTGACTTCAATATAATGGTAAGTGTTTTCAATTATTATTCAAATTTACAATCAAATGGTGATTTATCCTCTATTGTTCAGTCATTCCATACATTGCCAAATATAAATTTTGGGGGTGACTCATAGCCGATGGTGCGTGTTTCCAACACTTTTCCATTTTTCCACACTGATAGTGAGTTGTCAACAAAGGTCAGACATTGACTTGTGGTGACTCATACTTATTAAAATTTCACCAATCTATCTTTAATTTCAAATACTTACAAAAACATAAAACTAAATAATATCGTACTAAGCACAGTTTTTTGATCATTTAAACAAGGGTGCCAACAACCTCAATAAGGGTGATAACAATCTCCCCTTTTTATTTTCCCAAATCATTGAATTTTATAAACCACAAAACCAAATGTAAAAAAGATGACATATTTTATCAAAGGATTGATGACATCAATGAAAAGACTACTATTTCAAAGATAAGTAGTGTAGTATTAATGAAACAAATATAACTATTGGATATCAAAAGTAGGATATCAAATAAAATATCATAAGGAATATCAGTATGGTATCTAAAGAATAGAAATAAATTCCATAGGAATTTTATATCCCATAACATAAATAAATTCCATATAATAGTTCTCCTCCTTTTTGAATTATAAAAAATTATTCAATAAAATAGGAGAAACAGACAAAATAATATATGAATAAGATAATTTTTATAAAGGAAGTACTTGAAATTCAACAAAAAAAGTTACATCCCAAAAGGTTTTTCAAAAACATTCATATAAAATAATAAAATTCCAAGTAAAAATGTTTATCAAGATATGTGGAAGGAATCAAATGATATTTTACTTTTACTTTATCCTTTTATAAGGTAGATGAGTCAACAAACAAAACCTAAGAGAATAATAAGAATAGTTGTAGGAACATGAGTAAGAGAAAGATCATATACTATGATAATATGTTTGAGGTATTCTATGGATTTTCAGGGAGTGAGATAAAAGGGCTATAAAATATATTGAAAATTTATAAGAGGATATATGGTCACACCAGGCCTGAAGAACTCTAGATCAGATGATTGAGGGGTCAAATGGGTTATAATAGGAATATCATCCTGAGCCACCACATTAGTTCCAAACATAGTAATAAATGGTTTCATAAGATTTATGAAATAATAAATGATATTTCCTCATCTCTCCATTGCACTAAATATATACTTCTTCTCTTCCATGAAACACTGAAGTAATGGAGTCAAAACCTTTAAATAATTCACTTGATATTGATATACTTTAGTCACAAGGGGCATTCTCATATTTTTAGCTAGAATCATAAAATAACCATTCAACTCATGATTAGTGAAAATCGAAGATAAAAAAAATTATGGATTCTATAATGGTCTCTCAATCAGACTTCATGTATTTCTTGTATTCTCTAATCATTAGGTGAGAATGACCACATTTATTTTCAAGCTTTCTCATACATTAATAGGGTATGGAAGGTTCATCACCCAAAGTAGCTATAATATCTTCTCTCAAAATAGACATATTCATATCAACATCAAAACCATGAGGTTGTTCACTATATAAAAAAGGAACTAATGTTTTATTTTATAACTTCTTATGAAAATCATTTATACTGGCACCAAAGGCTGTCTTCATCCCTTCAAACATAGATTTCACAGACTCCAACTCGTTAGCTAACCTTCATTTTTTCACTTATACTTCCCTCATATGGAGCATCATTTTTTTTAATATGTTAAATCAGAAGTCTTAAAAAATTCCTTTCATACATATCTCTAATCTTAGTAACCAAATCAGGTTGATTCTTCAAATTCACATCAAATGCAGATTAAATATTTTCATTTTAAGTATCTAAGTCACCCTTGGTGACAACAACCACTAGTAATATATGAGAAGTAGGGGTATGTTAATGGTTTAATAAGCATACAATTGTTAAACACACCATAAAATCTCTATAACTATCTTAAAACATCAAATTAGTCAACAAAGGAACCCTTAAGATCTCTTGTCTCTTGAAAATAAAAACACTCATCATCATAATCTGAATAGTCCATACAAAGTTCGACATACTAAGGGAATCCTTCACATTCTTCCATAACTGAATCAAAAGAGTCTCTTTAAATCTCAACAACTTTGGGAAACATAGTTGTACACACAACAATTTCTGTTACTACACATATCTACACATCTGATGTCTTATAAAAATGTTCCACTCAATGGAAGTCGGGTTAACCTCGATTATTTTCTCATCCACTAACTAGACAAAAATAGTATTCTCATCAACAAATTGATCTGAAACAGTTTGATCATCAACAAAAGGCACACTGTATCCATCAATAGAAACAATAACTTAGTAAATTTCTAAACATGATGATTTTCCTCCTCAACTTATACTTCATTTTTTCTCTTACTAATCTTTCCATATCCTTAAATAATCATGGAATTTCCTCAGATTAAGAAGCAAATTCATGTGGAGAAGAAACAAGTGCTTGAGGCATGTTAGCATTTCCAACTCTAATCCAATCATCATGTCTATCAAAATCTCCATCATTATCACTTACATCTCTAATTTCATTTCCATTATCACTATCATTACCTTTACTATTTTTATTTTATTTATCTTCTCTACTTTCTCCCCATCATCTTCATTCTTCATCTTCTTCATTAGCATCATCACCATTATCATCATCATTATCATCAAAGGATTTGGAAGAACTCTTAAACTATTCTTTTCCGGATATTTCTATTTCTTCCTCATCACAACCTTCTTTTAGGAGTTTCTCTCTCACAAGGAATCTCTTAGGAGGAATAAGTGCACCATATGTAATAGTTGGAGAGGTATGAGTTAGATCAGGGTCACTTCCTTTATCCATAGATTATTCATTCTCCTATTCATATCTAGATGCAAAAACATCTACTTTATCATCACCATAATAATATTAAACAACTTCATATAGCTCATAGATAAGGTCCACAAGAACTTTTGATATCTAAGGGTGGTAAATTGGATTGAATTCATCATAAAATATTTCACCATCATCCACCCATTTATTTTTATATAGATTCTAACTTATTTTCATCCTTCTACAAATTACTCTCGTGATGTAAATACCACCACAATCTATATTAATACTTCACCTTCAGCAACTAAACCTTTTGAATCTAGCATAGTAGATATATATTTATGGTTGATTAGGGAATTTGATCTCAAAGTGGGCTTACACATTTCCAACATGTGAAGCATAAAGTATCTACATAGGTTTATTATTTCTCCTCTTTTCATTAAACATAAGAGGTAAACTTCTTGATATCTCAATGTATCATTGTCTCCCTGTATCAGCCGCATCATGTGTGACCCTCCTCCGTTATCACCAACCATCTACTAGAAAATCCTCTAAAAGTCCTCTAAATCAATGTAGGTGAGTGTGGAACCAATAATTGATGTAGTCAACTAGGGTTCCATAACCATAAAACCAAACCCTAACTACTTGTTATTATTTATCTTAGTAATTAGTAATTATATAAAAAATATATTATTAGCAATACTTTTAATTAAAATATTAAATTTTAATCATATTATTAATTAATAGTATCTTTATATTTATAATTATTAATTAATAATATATATAATAGTATTTAACAATATAATTAATATTTAATAATATTTTTAAAAATTTATAATACAATGTATATTTTAATTAATTATAATGAATTATTAATATAATTTTTTCTTTATAAACAATTAATTATAAAATTATTATTTATTATTAATATTATTATTTATTAATTATATGAATAAGTTTATTATTAAATTTTAATTATTAATTGTTAATTACTAAAATATATTACTTATTAATTCCTATAATAAATATATTATTAATTATTAGCTATATTATTACTTATTATTAATTATATTAATTGTATTATTACTTAATATTTGTAAAATTATTTATTATTTATATTAATAAATTTTTATTTTAATTATATATTACTCATTTTGTATTATTTTATATTAATAATATATTATCATTATGATACAGACAATGTGATACTAAATCCCACTTGCAAAATCGATAGGAGATATTAAAGTACCTTCCCCAATAAAATGGATCAATTAGTGAGGTTTCTAGTTATATTTTTAAATTAAATTAATACAAATTATTCCACATTAAATAAAAATATTTTAAATTTTTTTTAAATTACTGTAATATATAAAAAAACAAAAAAATAAAAATTATATTAAAAAACACGGTAAGGGCGTCAATCCATTTTATGCCCATGATATGGTATGAAAGTCCATGAAATTTTATCACACTCTTGTTATAGTTGTATGATCATAAAAACATATCACACTCTTAAGACCTATATCCCCAAATGAAATAAACCTAAACCCAAAAAATTAAAAAAATTAAAAAATAAAAATATAATCCCAAAGATTTATTTGCCAGCTTCCTCCCCTCCTCCAACATAAAATGATTTTTTTGTGTTTCCAATTATTATGGGATTGTATGTTTTAATTATTATAAATATTTAATACATTAAATAACATTAACTAGCCCTACTGTGTGTTCATTCTTCTTTTATAATGGAGAGGAACCCTGGCCATGTGGTTCAATACTTCACCACCACCAACAACCATGGATGACTAACCACTCACCTTAATGGTACTCAATATTTACTAATCGAAGTTATCCAAGTGTAACATAAATACATATTACATCATTTTATATGAATATTCAATATATATCATAATTATAAATGCATGATAATCGTAAAGGATTAGTGTTTTAGAAGATAGATACATTGCATACTTATTTATGAACAATATTCCATATCTCCTATGACAATTCTTCATATTAGTACCCTTCTAGTCATATCGCACGTAGAACATTCCAACAAAACATGGAGAAGTAGAACATAATAAAGGGTGAGATTATTTATTTGAGGATCAGGAAGGCTGACTTTACCTCATGTAAGTCCTTTTTAATAGTTTGATTGAAGAAAATTTGAGGAAATTGAGTGTGAGTATGATGTCACCAAAATGAGAGGGAAACATTTATGTCATAGGAGTGTGGGAGAAAATGTGTTGGGTAGGTGTTTCTTATATATATGTGGTAAAAAAACCCATAATGTAGTTCCCTCATGTTTCATTATGATAAAAAAACGAAATTTGGTTTTACATAAAAACCCCTTTGATAAACAAGAAAATAAATAAATTAATATACATATTTATTTTCTATCCCATTAATTTAAATAAAAAATTATCTATTTGAATTTTTTTAATAATTATCGTATAAAAATATTGATAATTTATTCATATTGAATATTATTTTAATATACTATATAGTCTTTGAAATTAAATAATATAGAAATATATAGAAATATTTATTGTCATTCTTTGGAGTGAGGGAGAAAATGTAATGGGCGAGACATCGTTTTATTTTTGGGGAAAATGAAAAACCATAATGTATTTTCTGTGTGTTTTTCCTCAAAAAAATAAAATTTTGTTTCACATTAAAAATATATGATAAATATATAAATAAATAAATAAATATACATTTTTCTCTTTCATTCCATCTATTTAAATAAAAATCTATTTGTTTACATTTATTTTATATTTATCATATAAAAACATGTATAATTTATTCATTTAAAATTTTAATTGAATATATTATATAATTTTGAAACTGAAAAATATATGAATATAAAGATAGAATTATATATCAAGAGGTTAACCACCATTATAAAGTTTTAGAGTCACATAAGACCCAGAATAACAAAAATAGACCAATGATAAAAGAAGTATCGAAATATATATATATATATATTTCACCTAACTCAATGATTTTAAAACCATCTATCATTGGTATTATCTTTCCCATGTAGGTTGTTTCTTTGGAACTTTTATTTCCACGACCACTTGTGGAACTAATTCCTATCCCAACCAATTTTGATTCATGAGACCTGACTTCATCAATGTATATCTTGGTAAAAATGCATGGGACACAAAATTCATGATAATCCAAGTTATTTGTAACACCCCCAGATTTTATGAGATGTATTGTTTTTAATTTCCTTGATGTATTCTATTATAAACTACACCAAGATTAGATTGTACAATATGGAACATCTTATTGGCTTGCAGTATACGCAACACTATTCTTGCCTCGTGTTACACACAATTTCATGTTCCTTTTGTGGCAATTATTCTACACAACATTAAGTATAGATTTTTTTAATGTATAAATTAAATAAGTTTTGATTATGTTATACGCAACACCAAATGGATCTTTCAATACACACAACCCTGACATGTCTTTCATTACACCCAATCAAGACCTTCTTCGATAGTGTGTGTAGTGCGCAATACCAAGTTTTACTAAAAGCGATATTATTATATTGTTATTATGAACTAGCCATTATGAATAGTAACACCCACTTTTTGAAATTTTATAAATCTTATCTTTCAAAATGGACTTCATTTTTGGATTCGTAATATCGAAATTACCCTAGGGTAAATTTTTGGTATTTTTCGGAAAACTTTCATTTTTTGATGAATAGTGAAAACACCAGGTTACTATTTAAAAACCGACATTTTATTTAAATAATTATCTATTTTATTTAAATTTATTTTAGGTAAAAATTGATACATAATTCCTATATAAGTTAAATGTAATTCATTTGAGTCATTTTATAATAATTTTAGATATATAATATTTTAATAGAACCTTTCACCGTCTTTTACCCACCTCCTAGGAGAATTTGAAAATTTACATAAAACAAAATTTTACCAATTCTGTGAGGGGAATTTAAAAAATCTGAGAGACACGGTTAATATCAAGGAGTAAAATGTGGTTAAATAAGATAAAAATAATTTTTACTGAATACTAACTTTTTACTTTTATTTACCAAGGTTAAAAGTTAATAGGGTAATTAAGGGTAAAAATGATATTATTATTATCCAAAAACATGTCCTAAATCTATTGGATAAATTTAATTCAACCAAAAACAACCTTAGGAATAAAA
The DNA here is from genome assembly GCA_963277665.1 of Viscum album. Taxonomy (NCBI): domain Eukaryota; kingdom Viridiplantae; phylum Streptophyta; class Magnoliopsida; order Santalales; family Viscaceae; genus Viscum; species Viscum album. Next base: position 537,351,962 of record OY728126.1, read on the forward strand.
TATTACCCTTTAGGTTCACATGGATTATATTAGGACATTTATTATTATTTTATTAAAAAAAGAGTTAAATTAGTTTAAATCAATGTTTAATAACGAAAATTTTTTTAATATAGGGTAATACATAAGATAAATTCGACTATAAATTTTCACTAGAAATATAAAATTATTTCCTACCTAATGGTATTTTATTTATAATTTTTAGACATTAAATAATTTAATTTATTTATGACACAATGATGATGCAGTAATTACCTTATTAATGAAATATTAACATAATTGATGTTATAAATACCCATATAAATGTAATTTGAGACTTTTTATGAATTAAAATTATTTTCATTGTTAATATGACATGTTAGTATGGATTTAAGTAACATTTTTAGAACTAATCATGCTGTTATGATTTTCACAAAAAATAAATTACCAACTAGTGTCAAAATTGACATAAAATAGTTATTAAAACAAATATTATATTATTAATAGTTATTATATTCCTAAAAATATAAGGATCGGCAAAATGACATAGATAAGGTTATATATTTTAATAATGGACCACTTGGGGTTCGTTTGGCTTGTTATATTATGTTTATTAACCATATAGTGTAAGAAAACAAGAAAATACGGTAAAAGTTATATTATTTAACTTAGAGTTAAATCTAAATGATAAGGTTAAAATAGTAACCTAAACATGTCTAAAACCTATTGGTTGAGATTCTTTATACCCATACCCACCTTAGTGTAGAAATAAATCAATTTGGAGTGACTAAAAATGGACTATGACTATATTATAAAATAATATTTTATGTTTTTCCAAAGGTGCCCCTCTCCTCCCTTATAAAAAGGACACACCTTGCCTCTTCTCTTCACACACATTTGAGCCTTTATTCTCTGAAAAACCCTGACTATTTACCTTCTAATATTCCATAGAAACATTATAGAGGTTCCGGTCTCCTCAAAAGACCAACCATAGTGCCTTAAGCGGAGGTTAAGAAGAGGCGCGTCAAAGAAGAGGTAATATCCTTTACCGATTCTTTCCAATTTATTTCTTATTCTACATCTTCTTCTATTTTTTTCATCATAAATTTATAACATCAGTATCACTAATATACTGATATGTTATTATAAATATGAAACATCCCAATTTAATCTTCTATCCATCCTATGGAAAATGAAATCACTGCGCGTGCGTACGTACGGAATACCGTCTCCACGCTGTGGTGTAATCTATTTTCCACCACCACCTTACATGAATGGGTATAATGGTGTATATAAATAACTATATATGATTATTTTAATGTGATATTTATTCTGAAATATTGTACATAGACTTCAATACATTTCCGTGATCATGGAAATGATATTATCACTCGCGCGTACATACGGACTATCGTATCCACGAACGCGATGAGATTAATTTTCAATGATTAACCATTCAAGTATGATTATAAAGAATATATAATAAATAATAATTAATTATATTAAATAATAATGATACTGGATTTATGTGCATATATGTTTCATTTACTTAATATCATTTAATTCAATAAGGAAATGAAAACAGCGTTCATGCGTACGCACAGCCTACCGTCTAAATGAATAGTGTATTTCATTCCATTTGTAGATCTATCATATATATTTATATAATGAATATATATTATATATAAATTTATTTTAAATTATGGAATTAATTAAATCAGGATATAATTAATAATATCAAAAACAACATGTCAAAATACGTACGATAAATGAAACAATTTTACCCAAAATTTTGCTTTAGCATTGAATATACAAAAGAACGGGTAATATAAAGTAATAAGTGTACCATATATGATATAATAACAATGAATATTATTCTGTAATAAGTAAATGACAATTTTTAAATAATTTTATAGGAGGTTTGGATACGTATGAATCATATCAGACCTAAGGTAAGGGATAATTATTCCAATCACATTCTTATCTTAGATTGTTTATTCCTAAGTATTTACTGGGGTTGTGTTTATCATCCATGTCCATATGTTCTCAAAATTTTTTCATAAAATGTTTAATATTCTTCCATTTATGTTTAATGTAATTTTTACCCTTTTTTTTACTTTTACCACATCGCATGGATGACTCTTTCTTTTGATTACCATAGGAGGTACTTTTTGACATTTTCGACAAAAGTACGAGAAGAATGTTATTTTTAACCTATACAGCATGAACAGATTTTTATGGTTTTAAAATGCCTCATTTTCATGAATCATACTCTACAAGATTTTATAAAAATTTTCATCAAAATACTTTTCTTTTAAAAATTCATGGAATTTTGTGAAAATAAAATGATTTTGAAGAAGAAAGGATATTTTCCCCAAGAATTCATTTCAAGTGTTTTATCAAAACCTTTTTCCATATAATATATAATTATTTCATATGTGTTTGTTTCAAGTATAATTATACTATGATTTACATGGTTTCACATTTCTTATGATGAAATGATATCCATTTTTTTATATGGCTTATTTTTTGATGGGATGATGTTTATGAAACCCATTTTATTCATTGGGTTATGATGAATGATTTATGTTTATGTTGTGGCATAAGTTAGAATGATATAATTATGAGATGGATGGGACCTATATCTCCCTCCAATGAATTTGTTAATGATTTATATCTCATGAGATAAACATGGCTGGAATGATAAGTTAATCTGTTTCAGTGATAAATGACTAGAACGAGGAGTGAAATCGATTCAGGAAGGGACTTTTTCCACTATGATGGTCTTGGCATAAATTACTTGGCTACTATGGAAATCATATCATATGATTAATGGTTTTCCACAATTTCTTGTTTTATTCCCATGCTATTTTATCATGATTGATGTTATTTTATGATATATTCCATATGCACATCTAAGATTTATGTCATTGCTCAATATTTTGATGTTTAGATTATATGTTCAAGTTTTTACATTCAAATGATTATGGATTGTTTTATGTTCACTATGTTTACCCGTACTGAGAATTTTAGCTCACCCTTTTTATGTTTTATTTTCCCTAGGATATAAAGAAAGGTTTTATGTAAGAAAAAAAGGGGAAGATATTTAAGGGAGATGTTGAATATATTTCTCCATGATTAGAAGTTTATATTTCTGAGTTTCCAAAGAAACTAAACTATTACAGTCATAGTGTGTTTGTTTTTGTTATGTATTAAGTATTCTGAAAAATTAATGTAATGTCTATGTACGTCAAGCTTTGGGTCTCTACAGTTTATATCATAGGGAAGGTTTAGTTAACCTTTGGAAATTAGGATGCAAAAACTTTAGTGAAATCCCTAGAGATATTTCAAAGGTATGTCTAGGGATGTCCCCAAGTATTAGTATAACTATAAGTTAAAGTCCTAGAATTATGTTGAAGATCATGAATAACCTATGGTGAACCATGGGTGTCATGGATTAAAGAATGTGTGATAATTTATAAATCCCATAATTGACTTTTTATGATTATGTGGTTCCTAGTTATTTTAAATGTTTCTTAAACTATGATTTCTGGTCTTAGTAAATGGAAGGAACTAGAAGGAATTTAGTTAACATTGATTCCAATGGACAAATTGGTGACTATGATTAACAGAATTGTGTAACATCGGGAGAGAAATATATTGCGATTATACCGAATCGGTCATCTCGATATATGATTAATAAGGTGAACTTTAGTTGTATTCATAAGTCATCAAATAATAGGAAGATGGAATTTTATGCATGTTCACATGGTGAGGAGCATATAGAAAGGAAGATTGAGATTTCTAAGGAAGTGAAGAAGAACCTTGAGGAATTCCTCAAATGGATGGGAATATGGTATCTATGTGGAGAAAAGTGCAATAGAGTGACAGACTGTTATGGAGGCCAATATCTTATCTGTGGAGAACATGGTCATTACCCAACTCAATGACCTGAACTAAGAGGTTACTTCTACATCAATGAAGGACTTATTACATGACAATCATTGAAGAGGATGGATTGAAGTGTTTATGTATTGGTATTCAAGAGTAATGTTATTGTGGTACTTTTATAGTATATTGGAATATCTATGTATTGGTCCATTGTGGTTTTCCATAAGAATATGGTACCAGTAACAATGAAAAGTGACTGAAATATTTTGGAAAGAAGATGATATGCACATAATGAAGGGATAAATAGAAAATAAAATGATCTCATGACTGATATCATGGTTTGAGTATAATGAAATTTTGTTATTTTGGTATGTGGAAAGAGTTAAATTTTGATAGCATTCATGTTTTCACTAAGAGTCAATTGGTATTCATTTTTCAAGAGAATACATGATTAATGTATCCACATGTTTGTAATTTTACCAACAAGATATATCGTATGATATATGGGGGATAAATGATGGTATTCACACGCTCGACAAATGACGTTTCTACTAATTGTTTTCATTATACTATGAGCTTGGACAAATGTATTTTGGATAATTCTAAAGATTTGAATGTATTATGTAGAACATAATATAGTAATTTTTAAGTCTAGATATTATTTTGATATTATTGCTGTAATGTTATAATAGTGTAGGACGGTCGACAACCCGTCACGTCGGACAAGGCTGTGGGAATCGAACCCACAACCGAAGTGTGATGATCCTTCATTGCCTACCAATGGCCTATAAGAAGTCCCTGGTTAGTAGAAACTAGTTTTATTATATTTAGAGGTATGATATATGAATTATAAATCCATTTTAGGAACCTTATACGATTAATCTCACTATATATGGACTTAAGTATATTTAATAAGTTTTGTTATCATTTTGTTTGAGGTAGATGAAATGACCTATCATTCTATCGCATGATCTGCTAACACATCACAAAAGACAAATTCAACATCATTTCTTTAAGAGCTAAAGTGAAAATTGTTCAATTCACAAACAATAGTAAGATTGTACCAAATTCAAGTAAGTATATCTTTTAATTCAACAATTCTTCAACTTTAGGGAAATTATATTAAAAACCAAAAAAATGTTGTCATAGTGTCCTTATATCCGATGAATTAGATAGTACTATAACTCATCAGAAATTGATGGCTTTGTGATTAATGTATTTTTCATAGCCATGTTCCCTACCACTATCCATCAGAACATGATTGTTAGACTTCTCTCCCATATCCATATTTCTACCTATGTTTTCCTATGTGGAAACCAAGTGCTGAGTTACGTTGGGTGACAGTAATAATTCTAACTTCCCTTATTAAAATGAAGTTTTAGTATTCCTTTTTATAATGTGCTATTCTATGAATGAAACTATCAAGTAGTAAACCATTTATAACCCCGATGAATTTCGAGGGAGAAATTAATTTTAAGAGGGGTAGATTGTTACACCCCGAGATTTTATGACATATATTATTTTTAAATTTTTTGATGTCTTCTATTATACACTACAAACGGATTAGATTGTATAATACGCAACACCATATTATCTTGCAGTATACGCAACACTATTCTTGGCTCGTGTAACTCACAATTTCCAGTTTTTTTTGTGAAAATTATTCGGCGCAACATCAAGTATAGATTTTGTTTAATGTATAAATGAAATTAGTTTTGATTATGTTATACGAAACACCAAACAAAGCTTTCACTACATGCATCACTGACTTGGCTTGTATTACACTCAATCAAGACCTTCTTCCTTAGCATGTGTAGTACGCAATACCATGTTTCACTAAACGAGATATTTTTAATATGTTATTATGAACTAGCCGTTATAAATACTAATAACCACTTTTTGGAATTTTATAAATTTTATCTTTTGAAATGGACTTTATTTTTGGATTCGGAATATCAAAATTACCCTAGGGTAAATTTTTGGTATTTTTATGAAATCTTTCAGTTTTTGATGAATAGTGAAAATACTGGGTTACTATTTAGAAACAGACTTTTTATTTAAATAATTATTTTTTATTTAAATTTATTTTAGGTAAAAATTGATTCATAATTCTTATATAAGTTCAATGTAATTAGTTTGAGTCATTTTATAAGAATTTTAGATATAGAAAAATTTTATTGAACATTTCACCGTCTTTCACCCACCTCCAAGGAGAATTTGAAAATTTTCATAAAATTTAATTTTACCACTTCTGTGAGTGGAATTTTGATAATCTGAGTGACACGGTTAATATCAAGGAGTAAAATGTGGTTCAATAAGATAAAAATAATTTTTTTGTGAATAGTAACTTTTTACTTTTATTTACCACGGTTAAAAATAAATAGGCTAATTAAGGGTAAAAATGATATTATTATTAAACTAACACATGTCCTAATTCCATTGGATAAGTATAATTCGACCAAAAACAACCTCCAGAATATAATATTACCCTTTAGGTCCACTTGGAATAGATTAGGACATTTATTATTATTTTATTTAAAAAATAGTTAACATTGTTAAAATCAAAGTTTAATAATTAAAACATTTTAAATATAGAGTTATACAAAAGATATATTCGACTATAAATAATAACTAGAAATCTAAAATGATTTCCTACATAATGATATTTTATTTATAATTTTTAGACATTAAATAATTTAATTAATTTATGACACATTGATGATGCAGTAATTACCTTATTAATGAAATATTAACATAATTGATGTTATAAATAGCCAAATAAATGTAATTTGAGATTTTTTATGAATTACACTAATTTTATAGGTTAATATGACATGTTAATATGGATTTAAATAACTTTTTTTTGAACTAATCATGCGGTTATGATTTTCACATAAATCCATTACCAAATAGTGTCAAAATTGACATAAAAACGTTTCTAAAACAAATATTATATTATTAATTGTTATTTTATTCCAAAAAATATAAGCTTTGGAAAAATGAATTATATAAGGTTATATATATTATTAATGAACCACTTGGGGTTCGTTTTGCTTTTTATAGTTTGTTTATTAACCATATAGTGTAAGAAAACAAGAAGACACTGTAAAAGATAAATTATTTAAAATAGAGTTAAATAAAAAAGATAAGGTTAAAATAGTAACCTAAACTTTTCTAAACCCTATTGGTTTAGAGGATTTCGACCCATCCCCACCTTACATTCTAAATAAATCAATTTAGAGCTATTAAAAATTGAATATAAATTTATTATAAAATAATATTTTATGTTTTTCCAAAGGTGACCCTCTCCTTCCTTATAAAAAGGGCACCCCTTCCCTCTTCTCTTCACACCCTTTAGAGACTTGAAGCTCTCCCTACCCCAGAAAATTTCCCTTCTCATATTCCCTAGAAATATTATATAGGTTCTTGAATCCTCAAAAGTCCAACCCTAGTGACTTAAGAGGAGGTTAAGAAGAGGCGCGTCAAAGAAGAGGTAATATCGAGGTAATATCCTTTACTGATTCTTTCCAATTTATTTCTTATTCTCCTTCTTCTTCTTTATTTGCTTCATCATAAATTAATAACATCAGTATCACTAATATACTGATATTTTATTATAAATATTAAACAACACAATTTTATCTTCTATTAATCCTATGGAAGACGAAATCACCGAGCATGCGTACGTACAGAATACAGTCTCCACGCTGTGGTGTAATATGTTTTCCACCACCACCTTACTTGGATGGGTATAATAGTGTAAATAAATAACTATATATCATTATTTTAAAGTGATATTGATTCTGAAATATTATACATAAACTTCAATACAATTCTATGGTCATGGGAATGATATCATAGCTGGTGCGTACGTACGGACTACCGTCTCCACGAATGCGATGCGATTCATTTTCAATGATTAACCATTCAAGTTTGATTATAAAGTATATATAATAAAAAATACTTAAAGATATTAAATCATAGTGATACTGGATTTATGTAAATATATGTTTCATTTACTTAATTCCATTTAATTCAATAAGGAAACGAAAACATCGTTCATGCGTACGCACGGCCTACCGTCTCCATGAACGGTGTATTTAATTACATTTATCAATCTATCATATATATTTATATACTGAATATATATTATATATAAATCATGTTTTACATTATAGAATTATGTTAATCAAGATATAGTTAATAATATCAAGAACAACATGTCAAAACACGTACGATAAATGAAATGATTTTACCCAAAACGCTGCTTTAAGATGGAATTTACAAAAGGACGAGTAATATAAAGTTATAAGTGAACCATCTGTTATATAATAACAATGAATATTATTCTGTAATAAGTAATTGAAATTATTTAAATAATTATATAGGATGTTCGGATATGTACGAAGCATATCAGACCTAGGGTAAGGGATAATTATTCCAATCTCATTCTTATATGAGATTGTTTATTCATAAGTATTTACTTGGGTTATGTTTATCATCCATGTCCATATGTTATCAAAATGTTTTCATAAAATGTTTACTATTCTTCCATGTATGTTTAAATTCATTTTTACCCTATTTTTTTACTTTTACCACATCCTATGGAAGGAATCTTTCGTTTGTTTACCATACGAGGTACTTTTTGGCTTTTTCGACAAAAGTACGAGAAGAATGTTATTTTTAACATATACGATGTGAACGGATTTTTACGGTTTCATAACGCCTCATTTTTATGAAGCTTACTCTACAAGATTTTATGATAATTTTCAACAAAATACATTTCTTTTAAAATTTCATGGAATTTTGTGAAAAGAAAATGATTTTGTAGAAGAAAGGATATTTTCCTCAAGAATTCATTTCAATTGTTTTATCAAAACCATTTTCCATATATGATGGCATTATTTCATATGTGTATGTTTGAAGTATTAGTTTTCTATTACTTACATGGTTTCACTTTTCTTATGGTGAAATGATATACATTTGTTTTATATGGATTATGTTATGTTGGGATGTTGTTTATGAAACACATTTTATTCTTTGGGTTATGATGAATGATTTATGTTTATGTTGTGGCACAAGTAAGAATGATTTCATTATGAGATGGGTGAGACCTATATCTCCCTCCAATTCATTTGGTAAAGATTTATATCTAATGAGATAGTCATGGTTGGAACGATAAGTTAATCTGGTTCTGTGATACAGGACTGGAATGAGGAGTGAACTCGATTCATAAAGGGACTTTATCCACTAAGATGGTTTTGGCAGCGATGGTTTGGCTACTATGTAAATCATATCATGTGCTTAATGGTTTTACACAATTACATGTTTTATTCACATTCTATTTTATCATGATTGATGTTCTTTTATGATATATGCCATACATACTTCCAATATTTATATCTTTACTCAAGATTTTGATGTTTAGATTTTATGTTCACGTTTTTGCATTCAAATGTTTATGGATTGTGTTATGTTCTCTATTTTACCCTTACTGAGAATTTTAGCTCACCCTTTTTAGGTTTCCATTTCCCCAGGAAATAAATAAAGGTTTTAGGTAAGAAAACAAAAGGGGAAGATCTTTAAGGGAGATTTTGAAGATCATTCTCCATGATTAGAAGATTATTTTTCCATGTTTCCAAAGACACTAAACTATTACGGTACTTGTGTGTGTTTTTATATGTATTAAGTATTCCGCAAAAGTAATTTAATGTCTATTTACATCAATCATTGGGTCTCTATAGTTGGTATCAGAGAGAAGGTTTAGTTAACCGTTGGAAACTATGATGTGAAAACTTTAGTAAAATCCCTACAGATATTTCAAAGGTATGTCTAGGGATGTCCCTAAGGGTTAGTATAACTATATGTTTCAGTGCTAGAATTATGTTGAAGATCATGAATAACCTATGGTGAACCTTGGGTGTCGTGGATTAAAGAATGTGTGATAAGTTAGACATCCCATAATTTACTTTTTATGATTATGTGGTTCCTCATTATTTTAAATGTTTCTTAAACTATGATTTCTGGTCTTAGTCAATGGAGGGAACTAGAAGGAATTCTATTAACATTGATTCCAATGAACAAATTGGTGTCTATGATCAACGGAATTGTGTAACATCTAGAGAGAAAGATATTATGATTATACCGAATCAGAAATCTCGATATATGATTAACAAGGTGAAGTTTAGTTGTATTCCTAAGTAATCAAATAAGAGGATGATTGAATTTTATGAATGTACACATGGTGAGGAGCATAGAGAAAGGAAGATTGATATTTTTAAGGAAGCGAAGAAGAACCTTGAGGAATACATCAAATTGATGGGAAGATGTAATCTATGTAGAGAAAAGGTCCATAGAGTGACAGACTATTATGGAGTCCAATGTCTTATCTGTGGAGAACATGGGAATTACCCAAATCAATGCCCTGGCCTAAGAGGTTACTTCTAAATCAAGGTAGGACTTATTCTACGACCATCATTGAAGAGGGTGGATTGATGTTTTTATGTATTGTTATTCAAGATTAATGTTATTGAGATACTTTTATAGTATATTGGAATATCAATGAATTGGTCCATTGTGGTTTTCCATAAGAATATGGTATCAGTAACCCTGAAAAGTGATTAAAATATTTTGTAAAGGAGATGATATGCACATAATGAAGAGATAAAGAGAAAATAAAATGAGCTCGTGACTGATATCATGGTTTGAGTATATATAAATTTCGTGATTTTGGTAAGTGGAAAGAGTTGACTTTTGATAGCATTCATGTTTTCACTAAGAGTCAATGGGTATTATTTTTTTCAAGAGAATACATGATTAAGGTATTCACATGTTTGTAATTTTACCAACAAGATATATCATATGATATATGGGGGATAAATGATGGTTTTCACATGCTTGGCAGATGACATTTCTACTAATTGTTTTCATTATACTATGAGCTTGGATAGAAGTATTTTGGATAAGTCTAAAGATTGGAATGTATTATGTAGAACATAAGATAATATTGTTTAAGGTTATAAATTTTTTCGATATTATTGCCGTAATGTTATAATAGTGTAGGACAAATGAAAACCCGTCACGTCGGATAAGGCTGTGGGAGTCGAACCCACAACTGAAGTGTGGCAGGCCTTCATCGCCTACCACTGGCCTATATGAAGTCCATATTTAGTAGAAACTAGTTATATTATATTAAGTGGTATGATATATTAAGTATAAATCCATTTTAGGAACCGTATATGATTAATCTTACTATAGATGGACTTATTTATATTTAATAACTTTTATTATCCTTTTGTTTGAGACAGATTGAATGACCTATCAGTCTATCACATGATTTGATAACAATTCACAGAAGACAAATTCAACATCATTTCATTAAGAGATAAAGTAGAAGTTGTTCAATGCTCAAACAATAGTAAAATTGTACCAATATCAAGTAAGTGTTTCTTTTTATTCAAAAATTCTTCAAATTTAGTGAAATGATATTGAAAATCGAAAAAATGTTGTCCTAGTGTCCTTATATCTGATGAATTAGATAGTACCATAAATCATCACAAATATATGCCTTTGTGATTAATGGATTTTTCATAGCCATGTTCCCTACCACTATCCATCAGAACATGATTGTTAGAATTTTCTTCCATATCCATATTTTCACCTATGTTGTCTTATGTGGAAACCCAGTGCTGAGTTACTTTGGGTGACTGTTATAATTCTAACTTCCCTTTTTAAAATGAAGATTAAGTATTTCTTTTTACGATGTGGGTTTCTATGAAAGAAACTTTCAAGTAGTAAACCATTTATAACCCTCAAGAATTTCGAGGGCGAAATTCATTTTAAGGAGGGTAGAATATAACACCCCGAGATTTTAGGACATATATTATTTTTAATTTATTTGATGTTTTCTATTATACACTACAACAAGGATAGATTGTACAATACACAACACTGTATTAGCTTGCAGTATACGCAAACCTATTCTTGGCTCGTGTAACACACGATTTCAAGTTCGTTTTGTGGAAATTATTCTGCGCAACATTAAGTATCGATTTTGTTTAATGTGTAAATGAAATAAGTTTTGATTATGTTATACGCAACACCAAATAGATATTTCACTACATGCCGCCCTGACATGGCTTGCATTACACGCAATGAAGACCATCTTCGGTAATGTGTGTAGTACGCAATACTAAGTTTCACTTAACGAGATATTATTAATATGTTTTTATGAACTAGATGTTATAAATAGTAATACCCACTTTTTGAAAATTTATAAATTTTATCTTTAGAAATGGACTTCATATTTGGATTCGGAATATCAAAATTATCCTAGGGTGAATTTTTGATAGTTTTCTGAAAACATTCAATTTTGTATGAACAGTGAAAACACTAGTTTACTATTTAAAAACTGCCTTTTTATTTAAATAATTACTTATTTTACTCAATTTTATTTTATGTAAAAATTGATACATAATTCCTATATAATTTTAATGTATTTCATTTGAGTCATTTTTGAGTAATTTTAGATATATGAAAATTTTATTGAACTTTTCACCTTCTTTTACCCATCTTCTAGGAAAATTTTAAAATTTACATAAAACATAATTTTACCGCTTCTGTGAGTGGAATTTTGAAAATATGAGAGACACTATTAATATCAAGGAGTAAAATGTGGTACAATAAGATAAAAATAATTTTTGGTGAATAGTAACTTTTTACATTTATTTACCACGGTTAAAAGTAAATAGGGAAATTAAGGGTAAAAATGATATTATTATTACCATTAAACATGTCCTAATTCTATTGGATAAGTGTAATTCGACCAAAAACAACCTCAAGAATAAAATATTACCCTTTATGTCCACTTGGATTAGATTAGGACATTTATTATTACTTTATTTAAAAAATAGTTAAAATTGATAAAATCAATGTTTAATAACAAAATCATTTTTAATATAGGGATATACATAAGATAAATTCGACTATAAATATTTATTATAATGAAAAAATAATTTCATATCTAATTGTATTGTATTTATAATTTTTAGATATTAAATAATTTAATTTATTTATGACACAATGATGATGTAGTAATTACCTTATTAATGAAATACTAACATAATTGATGTTATAAATACCCAAATAAAAGTAATTTGAAACTTTTTATGAATTAAACTAATTTTATAGGTTTATATGAAATGTTATTATATATTTAAATATCTTTCTTAGAACTAATCATGCTGTTATGATTTTCACAAATATCAATTACCAAATAGTGTCAAAATTGACATAAAATAGTATTTAAAACAAATATTATAGTATTAATTGTTATTATATTCCTAAAAAAATAATTTTCTACAAAATTACTTAGATAAGGTTATATATATTAATAATGAACCATTTGGGGTTCTTTTGGCTTGTTATAGTATGTTTATTAACTATATAGTGTAAGAAAGAAAAAAGACACGGTAAAAGTTAAATTATTTAACTTAAAGTTATATCTAATTTATAAGGTTAAAATAGTAACCTAAACATGTCTAAAACATATTGGTTGAGAGTATTTCGACCCATCCCCACCTTATCTTCGAAATAATTCAATTTGGAGCTATTAAAAACTGACTAAGACTATATTATAAAATAATATTTTATGTTTTTTCAAAGGTGCCACTCTCCTCCTTTATAAACAAGGGCACCCCTTCCCTATACTCTTCACACACTTTTGAGCATTTAATCTTGGCCAAACCCTGACCATTTCCCTTCTAATGTTCCCTAGAAACAGTATAGAGGTTCTGGTCTCGTCAAAAGACAAACCCTAGTGCCTTAAAAGGAGGTTAAGAAGTGGCGCGTCAAAAAAAGGTAATATCCTTTACCGATTCTTTCAAATTTATTTCTTATTCTAATTATTATTCTTTGTTTGTTTCATCATAAATTCATAACATCAGTATCAATCATATACTAAATTTTTTTTATAAATATTAAACATCCAAATTTCATCTTCTATCCATCCTACGGAAAATAAAATCACCGCACATGCGTATGTACATAATACCGTCTCCACGCCGTGGTGTAATCTGTTTTCCACCACCACCTTACATGGATGAGTATAATGGTGTAAATAAATAACTATATATGATTATTTTAAATTTATATTTATTCAAATATTATAAATACACTTCAATACAATTCCACGATCAGGGGAATGATATCATCACTAATGCATACGTATGGACTACCGTCTCCACGAACGCGATGAGATTCATTTTCCGTGATTAACCATTCAAGTATGACTATAAAGTATAAATAATAAATAATCATGAAAGATATTACATAATAATGATATTGGATTTATGTACATATATGTTTAATTTACTTAATTTCATTTAATTCAATAAGGAAACGAATACAGCGTTCATGCGTACGCACGACCTACTGTCTCCATGAACGGTGTATTTCATTCCATTTATCGATATATCATATATATTTATATACTGATTATATATTATATATAAATCATGTTTTACATTATGGAATTAAGTAAATCATGATATAATTAATAATATCATGTACAACATGTCAAAACACGTACAATAAATGAAATGATTTTACCCAAAACGATGCTTTAACATGGAATTTACAAAAGAAAGGGTAATATAAAGTCATAAGTGAACCATATATGATATAATAACAATGAATATTATTATTTAATACGTAAATGAAATTATTTATATAATTTTACAGGAGGATTGTATACATACGAAGCATATCGGACTTAAGGTAAGGGATAATTATTAAAATCTCATTCTTATCCGATATAGTTTATTCGTATATATTTACTAGGGTTATGTTTATCATCCTTGTCCATATGTTTTTAAAATGATTTCATAAATGTTTACTATTCTTCCATGTATGTTTAATGTCATTTTTACCCTTTTTTTACTTTTACCACAATGTATGGAAGGAATATTTCTTTTGTTTACCATACGCGGTACTTTTAACTTTTCGGAAAAAACTACGAGAATAATGTTATTTTTAACTTGTACGGATTGAAATGATTTTTAAGGTTATATAACGCCAAATTTTCATGAATATTAATCTACAATATTTTATGAAATTTTTTAAAAAATACATGTCTTTCAAAATTGCAAGGCCTTTTTTTCAAAGAAAATGATTTTGAAGAAGACTAGAAATTTTCATCAAGAATTCATTTCATGTGTTTTATTAAAACCATTTTCCATATAAGATGGAATTATTTCATATGTGTATGTTTCATGTATAATTTCTCTATGATTTACATGGTTTCACGTTTCTTATGATGAAATTAAATCCATTTGTATTATATTGTATATTTTATGATGGGATGATGTTTATCAAACCCATTTTATTCATTGGGTTATGATGAATGATTTATGTTTATGTCATGGAAAAAGTAAGAATGATTTCATTATGAGATGGGTGGGAACTTTATATCCCTCAAATGAATTGGGTAAATATTTATATCTCATGAGATAGACATGGCTGGAACGGTAAGTTAATCCGGTTCAGTGATACAGGACTGGAAGGAGGAGTGAACTCGATTCATAAAGAGTCTTTGTCCACTAAGATGGTTTTCGCAGCAGTGGCTTGGCTACTATGGAAATAATATCATGTTCTTAATGGTTTTCCACAGTTACATGTTTTATTCCCATGATATTTTATTATTATTGATGTTATTTTATGATATATTCCATACGTACTTCCAAGATTTCTGTCATTGCTCACAATATTGATGTTTAGAATTTATGTTCAAGTTTTTGCATTCAAATGTTTATAGATTGTTTTATGTTCTCTATGCTTACCCTTACTGAGCATTTTATGTCACCCTTTTTATGTATTCTTTTCCCTAAGATATAAAGAAAGGTTTTAGGTAAGAAAAAAAAATGAGATTATATTTATCGGAGATGTTGAAGATCTTTCTCTATGATTAGAAGATTATTATTCCAAGTTTCCAAAGACACTAAACTATTATGGTCCTTGTGTGTTTCTTTGTTATGTATTAAGTACTCCGCAAAAGTAATATAATGTCTATGTACGTCAAGATTTGGGTCTCTGCATTATTTCATTACTGGGAAGGGTCATTTTTCCTCATAAAGGTCCTTTTAATACATTGGTTTGAATAAAAGTCATGATAACTGAGTGAGGAGGGGGGGTGTTACCAAAGGTAGATGGAAACATTCATGTCAGGGGAGTGAGGGTAAAAATACATTGGTTGGGGGTTCATATTATATATGGGGAAAACAAAAAACCCTATTTCATATCAAGAATGTTTCTTCCTAATAATTAAATGAAATTTGGTTTCACATAAAAAACAATTGATTAATGGGAAAATAAATAAATTCATATACATATTTCTTTTCCATCCCATTGAGATGCATAAAAAATTTATTTAAATTAATTTTATATTTATCATAAAAATTATGGATAATTTTTTTATTCATAATTTTAATTGAATATGCTATAAAGTTTTTAAATTAAATAATATATAAATATATAGATATATTTTTTAGATTTCATTGGAGTGAGGGGAAAATGTGTTGGGTGGGGGATTTATTTCACAGTAGGGTAAAGAAAACCCTAATGCTGTTCTTTGGGGTTTCATCATGATTATAAAATGAAATTTCGATTTACATAAAAAAACCTTTGATAAATGGTAAAATAAATAATTAAATATACATATTACTTTTCCATCCAATTAATTATCATAAAAACTATTTCCTTAAATTTATTTCTTATTCATTATAGATAAATATAAAGAATTTAGTTATAAGTAATTCCGTTGAATTTACTATAGAATTTTGAAATTAACAAATGTATAAAAATATAGATATATTTTATGATTGAGAGGTAACCCACCTTTGGAATGTTGAAGAGTTACGTGAGACCAAAACAACTAAAAAATACTTTTGAGAAAGGTTTTGACTAACATAACAATCTATCACCTAACTCAACGATTATAAAATCATTTCTCATTGGTTTTATCATTCCTATATAGTATGTGTATTGGGAAAATTCTTTTCCATGATATCTTTTAGAACTTATTTCTATGCCAAACTAATTGTGAGTCAAAACAATTGACTTAATCAATGTCTATTTTACTACCACAATCTCATAAATAGATGTGATCCACTATTTTATAATTATAATGTTTCACCTGAGTAATACTTTTCTATTGTAGAAAAATAATATCCTGAGTGACTTATGATATTTAATTGTAATGCATTTTTATGTTTTTTATGCAATTTTTATTCCAAAATAATACATAAAAATGGTTTTCATCTAAACACCTAAATTTTATACATAATGACTTAAATGATATTTATTTTTCATTAATGATTTCATATATTTTAGTGTTGAATCCATTATCTGAAAATCAAATCTAAAAAGGAATAATATGAAATTATAAGAATAATTTGACTCCTCATTGATCATCCATTTATTTAAATTTTTAAATTTGATTTACTCAATGATTTCCAATATATTATATGAAGAAAAATTCGGCCGCTATAATAATTCCAATATGGTTTAGTCAACCCATTGTCTGTATTATGACTCTATGATAATTAGATGCGCCAATGACAATGGCCACCCAGACACTTTTAATAATGGTTGTATCTTAACTAAGATAATCGAAGGTGATAAGTGACTTAATATTTATTTTTATGTATTTTTTAACTTATTTTTAAATAAATTTATTTAACTCTCTACAAGATAGTTAAAATTTATTCATAATTTATATAAAAATTAGTAATATTTGATTAAATAATTTAAAAAAATTATATTTATTTATTTCATGAGTGAAATATGATTCTTTTTTTATCTTATTATTATTTGATTACTTTCAAAAACATTAATAAGAAATTTAGAATTCATTTATCATTGAATCATTAATTTATATTTTTTATAGATATTTCTCAAACAACAAATGTAATGTGAATGGGGTGTTAGACCCAATATATCCTCCCACCATTAACAATTATTTTATAATATATGTTTTGATATTATTTAAAATAAAATCAAGAATAATAAAACATAAAATTATCTAAATTGTTACCATTCTTTTCATGACCATATCTTGTCCATCTGACCTCTAATTTATACACCATCAGTTCTATTGGGATCGCAAAAACCCATCTATATGACTTCGAGAAATATTATAACAAATTTTAAATGGAAGAATACTACAACTTCTTTAATTACAATTGAAGAATATAGGTGGTAGAGGGATCATGAATTTTAATTTTTTTCATTGAATATATCGCAAAATGACATATTTGATATAATAGTTTTTAAATAATTTCATATATCTAATGTAATTAGCTCAAGCGTGAAGGAAAAACCTAAATTGTAGATTGTTTGATTTTAGAAACTACTATATATTCCATTTCTATTAAATATCATGGAATATACCATGGACCTTTGGTATCTATATCATTATTATATTGTCTAAATAATAATCCCTATACAAGTGTCCACACATACACTAAGAAGCTACTGGAACATTGATCTCTGATCGTTGTGCGCTAGAAAATAGAATCTCCAATAAATTTCCTTGATTGTATGATAAATAACTAGAAATGTATTTATAGATGAGGTATAGAAAGATAAATATATTATCTCTAGATATTATGTAAATATAGTTGAACTTTTGGCTCTCAATGGCATGTGTAAAAAAACATCAAGTAGAATTCCCTTAAGTAAATTGATATAATAGTGTTATTTATAGTTACGTTAAAATTAAAATGGATTTCAAATAAGTCCCTTTCAATTTATTTGTTTTGAATAATTACCCCATGTCACCCCTTTTAAATAATAATAAATTAATTAATTAAATGGGATAATTGATTCATATAATTTCATTAAATATATAAATACTTATTGTAATGATCATATTTCATCAAAAAAATTGTTAAATATGATTTTTTATCCCATAAATAAAAATTTATCCTTAAATAATAAATATTCTTTTGATAAAATATAAATTAACTTAATGTGGCTTATGAATTTTACCTATTTATTAATATGATCAATAAGACCTTAATAAATAATACATTCATTCTTGATATATATATATATGTGCTTATGAGATTCTAGATAAAATTAGTGTTTCAACTTATAGGTTCTTTTCTTGGTGATAATATGTTATACCAAAATTGATATCTTCCAACGTATTAAGGTCCTCATTGAGAAAAAAATAATTCTAAGTGATAACAATGAAAACCGTCCTATGAATACTTATCAATGTAATATATTACTTTTGTCACATTAAATCACATCAAGAAGAATTCATACATGTTTCATCATCCTTACTACTTGATCTATCTTTCTTTGAGTTCCTGAAATGAAACTTCTACAATCTAAAATTGTCATGGATTTAAACTAGACTTTTCTATTTCAACCAAAGGGATAAAGATATATTCTTCCTGAAGTAGAAAGGTTAAATACTATCTTGTACATTTAATTAATTCCATACCAATATTGATTAATCTGATACACAATACTTTTACATGAGTAAATAAGTCAT
The DNA here is from genome assembly GCA_963277665.1 of Viscum album. NCBI lineage: Eukaryota > Viridiplantae > Streptophyta > Magnoliopsida > Santalales > Viscaceae > Viscum > Viscum album. The sequence continues at coordinate 537,371,388 of OY728126.1, forward strand.
TAAATCTATCATGCAATAAGTTATACAGGTCTTAGAACACATTAATAATGATATCATGTAAATGGAAAAAGATTAACACTCATAAAAAATAACAAACATGACATGTATGATATATGATGTTCTTATTAACTAGTCTTTCATAATGACCTTCATTCATAGAGAACACAATGTGAGAGATTCATAAAAAGAAGTCTCAATGATTATGATCCACTAACAGCTAATATTCAATCATAAATTCTGGCCCATCAATATGATGTATCAAGACCATACATCATACTTTTAAAAATACCTTCATGGCATATCTAGAAACTAATTACATAAAAAACTAGTATAACGTGTTAATGTGGTAGGCACACTAGGGTAATTATCATAAAGATGTATATATAAGTATACTTAAATATGTTATACTACATTCATAAACAAATACATGAGTCTGTAATCAAAAGTACAAAACTCAATTATTTCTAGGGAACCAACTTAAATAGTTGTGTCCTCACCAACAAAAACCTTTTAGGAAGAAACTATATCCCTTATTAACGGGTGAATTATCTTATCCTCATGGATTATCATATATTAAGAACTATTCCAATTAATTGTAGAAATCAATTCATCATTGTCTATACCTATAGTTTATCTTTTACAAAAATAAATATGTTCTCATTCATACATTTACTCATTTTGGTATTTTATTCCCAAGCTCACCACAAACATCACTCACTAAATAAAAGATTATTCATAATTTAACATATGAAATCAAAATATTGATGGTCCCCTATAAACAGACTCCCACTCATTTGTTCTACGTATTCCCCAAAAGAAAATTGTCTGGTGACCAAATTGTCTATAAAGACACTTGCACTATAATTCATTACCTTCACTAAAACCAATAGTCTCTTATAGAGAATCTTCATTGACCGCCTTATACATACTAATTATTACATATATTATTACTTAGTAATATTAATATTAATATTAATATTAATTATTCTTAATTTATCACATTAATTTTATTAATAATATTGTTAATTACTAATTGTTAATTTTATTCTTTCTATTCATTATTATTTATTATAATTTATATTATTAATTAGAAATTATATAAATAATTATATTACTAGATTTGTCATTAGTTATATTATTTATTTTTCAACGTATTATTAATTAATAATATCATTATATTTATAAATAATAATTAATAATATCAATAATAATATGAAATAATATAAATAATATTTAAAATATGATTAAAATTTAATTTTATAATTATTTATTAATATTTAATACTATAATTATTTATTTATTAACAATTAATTATAAAATTATTATTTATTAATAATTAATAAAATTATTATTATTTATTAATTATATATATAATTTTATTATAAATATATATTATGATTTTTTTATCAGTAATTTTTATTAATAATTATTAACTATAATATTTATTATATTAATTATTAACTATATTATTACTTATTTTTAATTATATTGATTGTATTATTACTTTTTATTTATAATATTAAATATTATTTTTTATAATCAATTTTTGTTTTAATTATATATTATTATTTATGTACTATTATATATTTCTAATATATTATTATTATTATATTATAGACAAAGTGAAACTAAATCTCACTTGAAAAATCCATAAGAGATGTTAAAGTCCATTCCCCAGTAAGAGGGATTCATGTTGGAGTTTTGAGTTATATTTGTATATTACTTTAGTACTATTAATTCCACATCATATGATATTATATTAAATGTTTTTTAAAAAGACTATTATATATAAAACAAAATATAAAAAAATAAAATAAAATAAAATAAAAAAATGGAAAAGGTATCAAAAAAATTTTTGCTTGAGATTTGGGATGCAAGGGAATGAAATGGTTTCACACTCTTTCTATAGTCATAAAAGCATCAAACTATTTCATGCTTTTAATACCCGTATCCATGAATTAAATAAACCTAAAACACAAAATAAATGAAAAATAAAATAAATTTTCAATATAAATCCCATGTGGGTCACCTCCTCTCCTCCAAAATTAACTAATTTCTTAGTTTTCACCTATTCTAGGATTTTGACATAATAATTATTATAAATATTTAATAAATTAAATAACATTATCCCCCCCCCCCCCATCATATGTATATTGTAATTTAACGAAGGAGAGGAACCCTAGCCAAGCGGTTCGAAGTTACACCACCCCCACCAACCTTCAATAACTAACCACTCACCTGGATGGTACTCAAGCTACACTAATTAAAGTGTCATGATCATAAAAAAATATTACATAATTTTAGATGAATATTCAACATATATCAAAACAATACACAAACCAGAACAATATATGTTTAATTTTTTGGAGACTAGATACATAATCAAATTATTTATGAACAATCATCAGTATCTCGCATTGAAATTCTTCATATCAGTACTCTTCTAGTAAGATCATTCTTAGAAAATTCCATAAAAAATTCAAGAGATAAAAAATAAGAAAGGGTGATATCAAATGATCATTAAGGGTAAACATGGGAGATATTAATCAAAAATGGTCATAAGATAATCATAAGGGTATGATAAAATAATCAAGTGGTTGTTCTCGACATTAAATATTCATACCTAGATATCCATAGATGATAAACTCCAAAATCATGTCATATCAAGAATCATGATAAATAATGGTTTCAAATTATAAATCAATATTAAAGAGTCATAACATATTCATTTTTCATTATAATTATAGGAAATCATTATCTTGTGAACATCGTTATTCATAATTATGTACATGCATAATCTTGTGAGAATCTCTTGTAGAAATCATACTCAAATACAAAAATGTGAACATATCTATTTGAAATCATTTCAATTGTTATCGTCATAATCACATGAGATATCTATGTCACATTACCCAATTCATTGGAGGGATTTAACAGACCAACCCCTCGCATAATTAAAACTAGGCATATATGTGTAACAAGTTCATAACAACATTCATTAATTGCTTATTTTATAAATCATGGAAAAAAATTGATTTTCGTAAAAAATTCATTATCACATAATTATTATCCATAAAAATATATAACATGGATGGTATCATTAGTTCATACAACCAGTAGTGCATATAAAACATCAAATTATATTCATATCGATTAAAAATAACATTAAAAGAGCAATTTAACACTTCTTTGAAAAGAGATAAAATATCATTTTCCTTTAGTGTCATTAAAACTAAAAATTTATAGAATATTTAAGAAAGTATTTTCATTGAAAATAAATATGTAACATTATAATGTAATATTATAATATTATAATGTTCATGATGGTGGTAAAATATGTTTGTTAGGTAAACTTTAAACAAATATTTCATTCACAATTTTGGTAAAATTACTAATAATGCCCTATTTGGATAAAAATTAGAAGATACCTTTTAAAACATTGTAAAGGATCTAAAATACTTTTTAAAATGAATTTAAGAAATCATTTTATAGTATTAAAAACAATCTTTAAAAATATTTAAGATAACATAAATATGGACGAAAAATATTCCTCACAAAAAGGATAAATAAGGTCGGTGTTTCTTAAAAAAATGTCAGTAGTTTTAAGAAACAAAGAGATGGAAATGTAAATAACCCCTAAAAACCCTTTAAATGAATATATTAAAATAAAACATATTCGTTTAGGAATAATTTTCATATAATTTCCTATAATGAAAATTTGACATAGACAATCCCATAAAGAAATAATATTGTAACATAAATATATTACCTCAAGTTGTGTCCTAGTTTGTATGTATTCAAACCTATTGTCTAATAAATATAGATTCATTATAAATATATACCATAAATATATTCAGATATATATATTACCATATATAATTCCCTTATAATTTTCAATTACCATATTTATTAATAATTCCTATTTAATATAATTATTTGGGGGAAAACATGTCAGTTTTCCATGCCTATTTTGGTTTGATGGTGCTAATTCATACACCATTGTCATGGATTAATCATATATAAATATAAATCTTCTAATAAATATCATATTTATTCATTTTATACACTTTTATAATAATTCATAAAAATTGTGGTGAAAATGAATTAAAGCACTTTATAGAGACGATAGTTCATACAAACACATGACTGATGTTTTTATTTTAAATTATATATAAGGATATAGAAAATGGTTGTAAAATTAGCATGAAAATATTTTATTATAGTAAATATAATGATATCGTCCTATTTTTCTATTTATGTAATATTTGGTGGTGGTAAGATAAGAGTGAAACTTGAAAAATATCACTAAGAATATATACATCTTCTTTTAGAAACCTCCTTTGAATAGCTTTTTATGGACTCATGGGTTGGTACTTTAAGAAGATATGAACCTAAATAACTTGTTTAAGTAAATTTCAAAGATATTTAGGTAGGTTATTTTCCTGTAAAATGGATCATGTGGTGTATATAAGAAATGATATGGGTATCCTTTTAAAAATGATGGTAGTGACACACTTGTTATTATTAAAAACATTAAATTATAATAAAGTCACATTCATGGGAAACTGGATCCAAAGAGACTCAATTAATAATATGATATGATATAGGATCTAAATAAACTAAATCAATATGACTTATAAAAAATATATTATTTTTACCCTTATCTCTTTAGTGTAACCCCTCATTAACCCTTTCAACCTTTATTGTAGTAATGAAGTTTTACCTCTATTAATATTCTTAATAATCAAAAATTAAATTGCTAACATTACCAGATATTTTAATTTTTATTAAAAATATAGATACCATTTTATCAAATTCAATTCTTATTAGTGGCATAAATTCCTTTTTAAATAAAAACGCAAAACGCAATAGAAATTGTTTTTTGAAAAAAAAATGCATTTTATGCATGAAAACAATTTTATTATTATTTATTAATTAGTAAAAACCATTTCATGAATGTTATAATATATTTATTTAATATATAAAATAAAAATTTAATTAAAATTACTCATCAATAGTTACTTATTTAATTTATTCAGATAAAAACACATTGCCCGCATAAAAAATATTTTTATAAAAAAATGTCCCTTTTTGACTTCAATTTTTTTAATTAATTTATTACCAATTGATAATAAATGCATAAATTATTATTCATTTATTTATAAAAATTATCGATTAAATCATTTAAAATCATTTTTCTATAGTAAATGATAATTTTTTAGATGAAAATACAAAATACGTAAATTTTTTTTTAAAAAAAAAATCGACTATTAGCAATAAATTATTTCACTAAAATTGGGTGGTTAATTACTAAACATAAATTATTAAATTTATATTATATAGAAACAATATAAATATATTTCATAATATGGAAATACCTATTAAAACTCACTGATCCAATGATATGTTTATATAGGACATAATATATCATAGCTTCTTTGAGTTCGATGTTGTGTACTTCACAAATTATCGATCACAACAAATTTATTAAAGAGAAATATATTTCAAAATATGGGAAAATTAAATAATACCGACCATATAAGAAATTTTTTCTTCAAAATTAAATCACTTTGATACAAACACTTTATAATACCTCTGGATGATCACATCTATGGGTTCCCAGGTAGCATCCTCAAATTTATGGTTTCATTAGAGAAATTTGACCGGGTGAGTGGAATTGTTTTGTTGAACTTTATATCTATTATCTGTAAATGTAAAGACCCATAATTTCCATTAATTTGTTTTAATTATATGGTAATTTTACGAGCCCATAAAAATTGAAGGCGTGTGATTTCGAGGCCCGGAGTGTTCGAAATGAAATTTTTATCTTTATTTTGGGTACATTAAGTAAACATGCAAGAAGGTTTTTTTAACATTTGTACCGGTGCTCAGAATTGAAATATGAGGAAATTGTTGAACTCGCTACACCGATATTCACATAAAGAGACATTTAACTCGACGGTAGTGGGTTGAGAGTGAAAAATATTTTTTTTGGGTTTTTTGTGAAAATAATAAAATAAAATAAGCTCTTATTTTATTTTATTTTTTTATAACCACGCACAATGTGGATGTTCATGGGTGGGGTCCACTATATCTAAAACTCTTCTTCTTGATTTATTGTGTTGGGGACCACTCGAACCCCTATTAATGGGAGGAGAGGAAAACCTCTCAACCCCCCTCATAAATGTGGGGGGTGCCTCTTCAACACCTCCAAAATTATTAATTATGCCAACGCACCTTATTAATTGTGCCAACTTAGTAAATTGAATTTCCCCCTTTTGTAAAATTATGTAACAACATTGTATGAATTTAGGAAGGTTCCTTATAAAGGAACTGTCATAAATTCACGATCATTGCATACCTTCCTCCCTCTGCAATATATAAGAAGCTTTGGAGGAGGATTTGGGACGACTTCACCAAGCGACGATGCGCTGGTAATGTGACATGACACCGAAAACTTGGAGGATTATGCTCTCCATTGACGAACGCTTCCTCCAGGAAGAACGCTTCCTCCACAATGAATGCTGATGAGGAACGTCATCGACTTCTTCCTCAGAAGCACCTTGCAGAGGAAACCAGCGTGGGATGTCTTCGCCGACCAAACTTCCCTTCTCATCATCATCAACGAACATTTTCGAGGTAGGGGTTTAATGATTGTTGTTTACCACTTTCCAGGTACTTCCTTATTATCTTGTGCACGATTGGGAATGATAAAATTGTGGAAGATCATGATTGACGTACATTACTTTGTTCTTGTTCACCGTATGCTACCACTCCAAACACGGAGTGTGTGGGCCAAAGCATCATGTTCGGACCCCTCCACCGTTATTCTTTGTGGTTTTCTTCAAAATGAAGGATGATGAAGAAGGAGATGACGGCAAGGGCACTCCCACCCACGGGCACTGCGACCCGTGTCGTCCCCGCGGTGCTCCGGCCTTCCAGGCCAATCCGGCCCCACGCTGCCGACTCGCCCCACCTGCCGGCCAAACCAGCTCTGCCACCGCTGACCTCTCGCGCCCATCTCCACACCCTGGCCGAACCAGCCTCTTGTGCCCCTCATGGCGCCACGGTCGGACCGGCCTCCTGCGCCCCTCATGGTGCCCCTCATGGTGCCCCAGTCGAACCGGCCTCTCGGCTTCGGTCGCGCCACCCTCTGGCCAAACCGGACTCGGTCGCGCCGCCCCGAGCCTCAGGCTGAGACACCCCGAGCTACTCCCCCACGACCCTCAAAGCCGAACTAGCCATGCGCCCGAGGCTGGACCACCCTCGCGACGCCGTTTGGGCCGATCCGCCCGAGCGCCGCCCTCCAGGCCGACCAGCCACCGCACAGACCCGTTGCTGGTCCTCACCCACGTGGCTGGTCTGCACCCATGCGGTCCACCGTGGCCCCTCTCGGGCGACTAGGCTAGGCCCAGGGGGCCGGGCCAAACACAAAGGGCAGACCCGCCCAACGGATCGGGTGACCTTAACCGGGATGGCCTAGATGGGTCGAACCGGGTCGGTCTGACCGGGTCGGACAGGACCCGGGCCCACTACGACCCTTTACCTTATTTTGGCGATATCATTGGCACCAGAAATCTGTTTGATGAAACATCAGTGAAAATATTAATCTTAGAGCAAGACAGTTTCTTTAAGTATATCCCACTAGTGTTTCGGGTATAGTTTAGATACAGTCTGGTTTGATCATGCACGAATCCAACCGGGCCCCAGGGACTAAAAGGCTAATAACTCACAGACCGGGCATCCGAAAAACATGTATTCTATTGTGTTGAAACCTATATGATGTGGTGGAACTTTAAGATAATTATTTGTGGGACTTCGTGATAGTAGGAGTATCGAAAAGTATCTTGTGGAGCGTATCCTCCCAGAGACGAGCTAGCATAATGCAGAGACCTAGTGGTTGTCTGAGACATGACGACTGCTGAATGTTGGACTTGGTGTGACTCTAACAGCCTTGTGGGGAAAGCCTTGGTGTCACAGCAGACCCAAAGTGGAGGAGCTCACATGGTGACGCGGCTGACCCACAAAACTTGACTGGAGGAGTACCTCAGAATGTTATGAGGGGGAGCACACTTCGTGACAGGGAAGACCTACAGTGGGGAGTGCCTCTGTGTGACGTGACACTCCCACGGTTCATGACATGAGGAGTACCTCAGTAGTCCAAGGTTTGTGGGAAGCACACTAGGTGTCGTGTCAGGCCCACTGTACTCGATTGAGTATGAGTTCTCCAGTAGCCGAAGTTTTGATAATCTGAATAAAATCCTGGTTGATCTGAGTGAGTTTTTCTGTTTTTTTATCATGATTGAGATGGATCACTTGATAACTTAATTATATGTATGGGAATATACCTATGTAACGTTTTTTGTTGATTTCATACATTGTGGTTTATCCATGTTGTATTTTTGTGATACCATGAGGGTCTTGGGGTCCCTAATGATTATCCTTATACTCACACCTACACAGGTTATGCCTGCACTTCGTTTCATTGTATGCTGATGAGAGATAGCGCGGATGAAGGCTGAGAGTACTAGGACTGGATGGTACCCAGAGGTGGACCATACAGAATGTTGGTACCCAGAGGAGACGGACGTACATGGATTGCTGAGAAGGTGATTTGTGCCTACCCGTCTGGTCAGAACCTCAGAGGAAAATTCAATAGCTTTTATCACATTATTTAGTTGTATTTCATTAAGTTGTACTTGTACCTTTACTGTTGGGTTTTTATTCCAACCCCTTTTCCTTTGAGAACTATTATGGTTATAAAGTATACTTGGTGTTTCATCCAGCTATGTGCTTGCTTTTGCGTGTGTTTACAAGTTATAAAGGCAATGCCTTAACAGTTTTAGGGAAGTGTGCCTTTGGTTATAGTCTCCATCCGCTGTTATATGGAAGGCGGGTTTGGGGTAGTCACAACACAGACCCCGGTGGACAGGTCATGACAAATTGGTATTAGAGGAGTAGGTTCTACCATAGAACTTATGACTCTAATCTTCTCTATGAAGCAATAGTGTTAAGTTTTGTGAGTGTGGTTTTTAGTTCAGGAAGTCTAGTGTTGGTGTGGTGGATGACGTATCTATACACCATGACCCTAAATACTGATTTCCGACCCAGTTCACAAATGCAATGATTGTGTGTGTGTTTTCAATAGTTTTCATTAAGTAATCTCAACCTGGTCCGCTCACCAGGTATAAACATTTTACAGTGTCACATCTTATTCTTTTCAGGATGCCCCACACAGATAGCCAGTTAGTGTTCTGAGTTTTGTACGTACGGATATCCCACTGAGCGATGAAGCCTCAGTGTAGGGCCCTTTCCCAGTAGAGACACCAGTGTAGGAATCAGCGGTGCCTTTCCAAATTGGGCCACTGATGCCCCCATCCCAAGCAGCAGATGATGCACGCCACTTGAGCGCATTGCATGAGTTCCAGTGCTAGAGTCCACTCAGGTTTAGGGGAGATACGTACCCACAGGTGGCTGAGGATTGACTAAAGTTTGTAGTAAGAGAGTCTTTCGACTAGTAGGGACACCAGCAGACCTCATGGTGATTCTTGCTACCAGCCTTCTACTGGCAACAACGGGCAGATATTGGAGCTTGATGCTCCAGGTTCACAATGAGGTGACGCTTCAATAGGTAGACATCGAGAGCCGATTTTGGGCAGAGTTTGTCCCGGTGACTCTTCATGCAGGGCCCATTCAGGAGCTACTTCATCTGTAGCAGGGCAACATGACTGTAGCTTTGTACTCAGTGAGGTTCAAAGACCTCTCACGCTACACCACCAATATGGTGTGAGACCCATTTATTAGGGCCCAGACCTTTGAGTAGGGACTCGTGCAGGAGATCATTACTTTGGTGATCTCACATAGCATCCCGACACTGGCGGGAGTGTTATAAAGTGCCCTCCTAGTGGAAAGTTTCCTTGCTGAGTATTCTACAGCAGCAAGATCCACCACCAGTCAACACGTATCAGAGTATTCTACAGCTGGCAGTAGAAAGATGTCACATAGGTCTAAGAGGACCAGACTTACAGGAGTACGACTACATTATTCATATTCGGTTGTACGGGGCACCCGAACCGGAGATAGAAATTCTAGGATCATACAATGTTATGCATGTGCCGGGTAGGGTCACATGTCTTGTGACTATCAGATGCACCATTCTGATGATCAACAGATGGTCGAAGAACTACCCAGGCAGAGACAGAGACTTGATCGAGGTGGTCCACAAGGAGCAGGCAGATCTGGAAGTGGAGCTGGTCGTGCAGCTGGAGGTGGGCGAAGATTCAAGATGTAACCACAACCACCATTATGAGTTCCACCCCTACTACAGGGAGCTGGTGGATAGGAGAGATCTCAGCTCCAAGAAACTGAGGGTTACGGTCACGACGCTCCAAAGATGATATGAGGTACGATTTGTGTCTACTCCACCTTAGCTGCAGTACTTATAGAAACAAGATCCAGTCATTCATTTATTTCCACTACCATCGTTCAGAGCTCAGAGATTCAGAAAAATACATTGGCTCAATCCTTATGGATAGAGACTCATATAGGAGCTAATTAAAGGATTACACACTAGTTCCGACAGTACGAGCTTACTCTAGGAGTCGAGAGATTCAGCTAGGATCTCCTAGTATCAGTATTGAGGCCTTATGGTGTCATCTTGGGTATGGACGGGTTATCTATATTCCATGCTCATATTGACTGTATTAGGCACAAAGTGTGGTGTGTCTGTATGGATGGGACCGGGTTTACCTTCACAGGTGATAAGGGATCCATTGTAGCACAGGATGGACTTACCCGGAGGTGAGTGCAGTAGATCACTAATCAGTTGGCTAGCCTTACCCTCAGAGCTGTTGATGTGGAGAGCCCGGGCTATCATGTATTGGTGGACCAGTACCTGAATGTTTTTCATGATGATGTCCCAGGTCTACCTCTTTGCAGATAGGTGCACTTTTGTATTGACATGTACCCCGGAATGGCACCGATATCTACACCATCATATCATATTTCTCCAGCGGATCTTTGTGATCTGTGGGTACAGATAGAGGCCCTGCAGGGGAAGGGATTCATTTGGCCTAATGTTTCTCCCTGGATAGCCCCAATTCTATTTGGAAAGAAAGAGAATGTGAGTTCACATCTTTTTGTTGATTATTGGCGCTTGAACCTAGTGACCATGAGGAACAAGTACCCACTCCCAAGGATTGACGACATCTTTGATCGACTGAAGGGATCATGGTGGTTCTCGAAGATAGTACTCAGATCAGGCTATCACTAGCTCAGAGTTGGAGAAAAGGATGTGTAGAAGATGGATTTCAGATGTCGGTACGGCCACAATGAGTTCTTGGTTATGTCATTCGGTGTAACCAACACTCTAGCAGCGTTCATGGGAATCATGAACATGATCTTTCCGCCATACCTCAATCGCTTGGTCATAGTCTTCATCAATGACATTATGATATACTTGACTACTATGTAGGGCCATGCCTACCATTTACGGGTAGTACTGGACACACTCTGAGAGCAACAACTTTATGGTAAGATATCGATGTTCCAGTTCTAGATCCGAGAGGTTCACTTTCTAGGACATTTCATATCAGAGGCTAGAGTTGCAGTTGATCCAACGAAGATTGAGGTATTACTTTCTTGGGAGCCACCCGAGAGTGTGAAAGATGTAAGGAATTTCTTGGGCATGGCTGGATACCACCAGATATTTGTACCAAATTTCTCCAGTGTTGCAGCAACACAATCAGCCTTGATATAGAGGGGAAACCATTTGTGTGGTTAGAGAGATGCCAGAAGAGCATTCAAGAGATGAGGTAGAGGCTGACTAGTGCCCCCATCTTGAGGATTCTAGATGAAGGTGTTGGGTACATAGTCTACTACAACACATCAGGGACCGGACTCGGATGTGTCCGGATGTAGGAGCATGCATTGATGGCATATGATTCTCGATGGCTTAGACAATATGAGTAGAACAATGATACCCATTACCTAGAGTTAGCAGCAATGGTCTTTTCCTTGAAGACGTGGTGACATTATCTGATGGTCAAGCGCTTTACCATGTACTATGATCACTACTGTCTCAGGTATATCTTCTCTCAGAAGGACCTGAACATGAGACATCGACATTGGCTTGTCTTCCACTAGGACTATGACTTCGAGATAGCCTATACTACTTAAAACAATGTTTCAGATGCACTCACCAAGAGATTTTGTATATAACTGTTACGTGAGGTGATGGAGAAGATAGCCGCATTGTAGATATTCTTCATCGATAGAGATGAAGATTCCTTTCTTCAGTCCCTTACAGTCACTCCCCCACTTCCTCAGCTATTTAGGGAGGCACAATGTAGGGACACTAACTGCAAGGCATGACATGCACAGATATCCACAGAAAAGGCAGTTGATGAATTTTCCGAAGGTGGGGAACACGTCATCCTCTTCAAAGGATATATTATGGTACCAATGTTACTTTAGGATGATGTATTGATGGAGTTCCACACATCCCCTCTGGCGCTACATCCAATAGTGGCGATGATGTATCAGGACCTCCGACAGCAGCACTGGTGGCCGAGAATGAAGAAAGGAGTAGCAGAGCTTGTCTCTCGGTTCCCCACTTATCAGCAAGTGAAGGTAGAGCATCTGGTACCAGTAGGCTTGTACAAACTATAGAGGTCCCAGATTGTTAGTGGGATGGGATACACATGTACTTTGTGATTGGTATTCCATGTACATCAAGGGGACATGACACGATTTGAGTGATCGTCGACCGACTCCCCAAGTCAGCCCCCTTCTTTCCTATTAGAGTGTAGGGTTCAGTAGAGATCTTGGAATTCCTCTATGTGTAGGAGATTTTGTGGCTACATGGATTACCCAATACGATTTTCTTCGATCGTGATACACATTTTACTTCCCATCTATGGAAGGGTTTGTAGGAGGATATCGGGATGTAGCTTCGTTTGAGCACCACCTTCCATCCTCAGACGGATAGTCAGACAGAGCAAACTATTCATACCCTCGAGGACATGCTGCATGTTTTTGTACACAACTTCGATCATATCTTGGAGAATCACTTACCTTTGATGCAGTTTTCATACAACAATAACTATTAGTCCCCCATTGGGATGTCACCTTTTGATAAGTCATACGAGAGACCTTGAAAATCACCCTTGTGCTGGACTGACATAGGGGAGTCAGCACTAGTGGGGACAGAGATGGTATGGGCTACCACAGAGAAGGTGCAAATCATCCCAGAGTAGATGAAGACTGCATAGAGCAGATAGAAGTCGTATGCCGAAAAGAGTCGGAGACCTCTATAGTTAAAGGATGGTGACCACGTCTTTCTATGGGTCTCACCTAGACGAGGTTTACTGAGATTTGGATGAGGGGGAAAGTTATCTCTGACATTCATTGGACCTTTCTAGGTCCTCAGTAGAGTTGGCGAGGTTGCATACCTCATATCTCTTCCAACTCAGTTGCAACAGGTGCACGATATATTCCACATTTTCCAGCTGAGGAGATATGTACACGGCCCATCTCACATCATCGACAATGGCGAGCTAGCCGTCGATGATGGGGAGACATTTATGGAGGTTCCAGTAGATATTGAGGATCGACAAGAGTGGGACCTTCTTGGACAGTCGATACCTCTGGTGCACGTTCATTGGCAGTACAAGAACCTCCTGGAGAGAATATGGAAGCAGGATGCTCAGATGCTTTCTTAGTACTCTCACTTGGTCCCTTAGTTTGAGTTATAGATTATGGGGATATAAATCCTGAGGTGGGGAGAATGTAAAGGCCCAGAATTTACAGATATTTTTTTAAATATATAATAAATTTTATCAGTCCACGAAAATTAACAGCATGTGATTTTGAGGCCCGGAGTTCCAAAAATGAATTTATGAACATTATTTCTGGTACATTCCGTAAACCTGCGAGCAGGATTTTGTATTTTTTGAACCGGTGCATGGAATTGAAATATGAGTGCAGCATTGAACTCGCAGCATCGATACTATTTTATGAAGAATATTACCTTGATGGTAGTGGGGCAAAAGTGAATGATAGATTTTCATTTTTTTGGAAATAATAAAATAAAATAAGCTATTATTTTATTTTATTTTTTTGTAACCACACACCATGTAGATGTTTAGGGGTTGGGTCCACCAAAACTGAACATTATCTTGTTTATTTATTATGGTGGGGACCACCTGACCCCCTATTAATGGGAGGAAAGGAAAACCACTCAACCCCCCACATAAATGTGGGGGAGCCTCTTCCACACCTCCAAAATTATTAATTGTGCCAACGCAGCTAATTAATTGTTCCAACTACGTTAATTTCCTTGCCCCCATTTTTTAATTATGTAACAACATCGTTGGAATTTAGGAAGGTTCCTAATAAAAGAACCATCATAAATTCCATGACTGTTACCTACACTCACCCCTCTCATATATATACGTAGCTTGGGAGGAGGATTTGGGACGTCTTCACCATGCGACGAAATGCTGGTAAAGTGACGTGACACCCAACATGTGGAAGATTATGTTCTCTGATGACGAATTATTCCTCCACGAAGAACGCTTCCTCCATGAAGAATGTCGGTGAAGAATGTCTTTGAATTCTTTCACGGAAGCACCTTGCGGAGGAAACCGACGTGGGACGTCTTTGACATCTGACCTTCCCTCCTCATCGTCGTCGATGAAAATTTCGACGGAGGGGTTTAATGCTCTTTCTTTACCAGATTCCGAGTACTCCCTTCTTCTCTGAAGTGAGATTGGGAATGATTAAATTGTGGACGATCAAGGTTGATGTACATTACTTTATTCTTATGAACTGCATGCTACCACTCCAAACACGAAGAGTGTGGGCCAAACAAACATGGTTTGACCCCTCAAATGTTTTTCATTGTGGTGTTTTTCAGAATGAAGGAAGACGACGAAGGCAACGGTGTGACCACCCTCAATCACCATTACCCGCACCACCCCCGTGGTACTCCGGCCTATCGGGTCAAACTGGCCTCGTGCAGCCGGCTCGTGCCACTCGGTGGCTGAAGAGATCGCACCACCACTGGCCTACCAACCTCATGCACCCCCCACGACAACCCAACTGAATTGGCCTCCCACGCCCCTCACGGCACCCGAGCGGAACCAGCCTCCCACGCCCCTTGAGGAGCCCCGTCCGAACCGGCCTCCCGGCCCTGGTCACGCCACCTGTAGTATGAACCGACCCTAGATTGGCCACCCGGCCCCCAGGCCGAGACACACCCCCGAGGCCCTCCGAGTCGAACCTGCTCCTCACCCGAAGCCGAGCCACCCCTGCGGTTCCCTCCAGGCCGAGACCGCCCTCACGGTGCCCTCCGGGGTGAACCGCCCTCGCACTGACCCCCGACTGGTCCGCGTCCTCGTGGCCTTCTGTGGCCCCTCGCGGCCTACTGGGCTCCAAGGGGCCGGGCTGCACAGAACGGTCTGGCTTGGAAAGACCCAACGGGTCAGGCCGGGTCGACCCAAACCAAGTCGGTCCGACCGGGTCGTATCGGACTCGGGCCCACTATGACCCTTTACCTTATTTTGGCCATATAATTGGCACCAGACATCCATTTTACGAACCATCAATAGTGCTGATAATCTTGTATGATGATGGTCCCTTTGAGTATACCCCAATAGATTTTTGGTATAGTTGAGATACAGCCAGGTTGGATCGTGAAGGAATCCAACCGGGCCCCTGAGACTAAAAGGCTAATAACTCACAGACCAGGTGTCCGATTAAAGCACCGACTATTCAATTGAGATCCCTATAGCGTGGCTGGCCTTAGAGATACATATTTGTCGGATGACGTGACAATTGGTGTATCAACCAGTAGCTTGTGGAGAAGATCCTCTCAGAGACCAGTGAGTGTAGGGCTGAGACCTAGTAGCCAGCTGAGACATAACGACCACTGACCGTTTGACTTGGAGTGACTCTACTAGCCCTGTGGGGAGCGCCATGGTGTCACAGAATACCCATGGTGGAGGAGTGTGCTTGGTGATGCGACTAACCCACGGTGGGGAGTGTCTCTGTGTGACGTGGCAGACCCACGTTACTTGACAGGAGGAGTACCTCAGTAGTCCAAGGTTAGTGGGAAGCGCGCTTGGTGTCGTGGCATGGAAACTGTATTCGATTGAGCAGGAGTTCTCTAGTAGCCAAAGTTTCGATAATATTATTAAAATCCTGGTTGAGCTGAGTCAGTTTTTCTATGTTTTCCTTATGATTGATATGGATCACTTGATAACTTTGGTATATGTATGGGCATTTTCCTTAGTAAGGTTATCTGTTGATTTCATACATTTGGGTTTATCCTTGTTGGATTTTTGTGAAACCTTGAGGGTCTCAGGGTCCCTAATAAGTATCGTTATACTCCCCCCTACAAGGGTTATGCCCGCACTTCGTTGTGTTGGATGCAGACGATGGACAATGCTGACGGAGGCTGAGAGTACCAGGACTGGACGGTACCCAGAGGAAGACCATATGTCTTGTTTATACCCATAGGAGACAGATGGACATGGAGTGCTGAGGAGGCGATCTGTACCTTGCCTTCTGGTAGGAACCTTAGAGGATGATCCAATAGCTGTCTTTTCTCTTTCTACAGTTGTATTGCTTTCAGTTGTACTTGTACTTTTACTGTTGGATTGTATTATGACCCGTTTTACTTTGAGCATAATATTGGTTATACAGTTAACTCAGTGTTTCTTCCAGCTTTGTGCTTTCTTGTGTGTGTGTGTTTACAGGTTATAAAGTCATTGCCTTCCTAGTTTTTGGGAATTATGTCTTTGGGGCCAGTGTCCATCCTCTGGCCTATGGAAGGCGGGCTTGGGGTAGTCATGGCACAGGCCCCAGTGGACGGGTGGTGACAATAATCTCCACTAGTTGTTCCTCACAAGAGATGTCATGATCCATCAGTACAACCAATGATTTTAGTACATGTGAAGTATCTGGTATGTGCTTCTTCAAATGAAATACATGGAACATTTCATGAAATTGAGAGACATTTAGTTAATGTGAAAGGCCAAAAAAATAATTCTAACCCGATAAAAAATCTAAAAAGAGCCAATATATATAGTTTTAAATGTTCCATACATTCCAAATATCATTAATTTCATCCAAATAGATATTATAAAGAATACATTTTCACTAACTTCGAACACTAAATATCATCAAAGATTGTCAATATAATTCTTTTATTGACTCTGAGCTACCCTGATGTGCTACTATATGAATATAACCTTCTCTTCTATTTTCTAAATTAGATCAACAACCAATATCTTTATTTGTCAATAATATTACCTATAAATTGTACATTTATATATATAAGGCTTATAAAGATACATCTAAATAAGCATGTGAAAGATATTCTTTTTGTAAAACATAACCAATGGAAGGTGTTGATCCCAACCACAATTGAAATCCATATAAAATAATATCAACATAACTTTTAGGGTTTTAATTGTCTTGTCAAACTTACCATATTTCTAAGGATGATATTAAAAACAAAAAGTTAATTTTTTTTATTTATATCTTTTTGAATACTTCTTCAGTACATTGAAGTAATCCTCAAATCTCGATCAGATATAATTGAATTTGGTACTCTATGAAATCTTACCACTTCATTTATGTACATCCTGGAAATATGGTCAAGATTAGAATCTTCTATGATAACAATAAAGTTTCATTATTTTATAAGAATATTAATTATAACCTAATTATTCCCCTTATAATTTTTATGGAGTCCAATGATGAAATCTGTGGTCATGTTTTTACATTTGAATTATAGCATGTGTAATGGTTTTAACATCCCCATAGAAGTATGCTCCTCAAACATAACTTTATAAAACATTAGAATTCATGAAAAATATATTTTAGTGTCCATTTTAATATTATCCCACCATAAATACTCTTATAGATCTTTATACTTCTTCGTACACCCAAGATGAATAAAGAATGAGAAACTTTGAGCATTATCCAACAACTAATTATTAAATTATAGTAATTATGGGTCACAAACGTGGTTCCTAATCTTTATCATTCTATACCAATAAGGTATGAACTTAGAAACATTCCCCACATTATTTTCCATTTCCACATCCACCTTTTGTACCTCTTTATTCTATATATTAATTGATGTTTGAACATTCATCTAATAAAATAATTCATTTATTATTTATGATTTTATGGTCCATACAATTAAAGTAAATAAGTATTCGATCTATTTAAATAATCATCATTGAAAAAAAATAATGGTCCTTCTATCATGGGGCAATATATACCTTGTTTACAATTCCTGGGCTGTAATCTACTAATCAGTCATAATCATTAATTAATTCAAACCATATACATTGGTTCATATTTAACTATTTTTGTTTAAATATATACTTCAAGATATTATGATTGATATATATATATATATATATCATATTTTTACTATAAATATACTCTATATATATTTTCAATTCAAATATAAGTGTATCCAATGTAAAATCATGAGTCATGTAAATTTTTATATTAATTTTTAATTAGAATGAGGAACAAGAAATCATCATATAATTCTACTTGCATGAAAAATCCTAGAGCCTTATTCTATGAATCATTGTAGATCACAAACCCATCTCTACTACATGGTATCATAATCAAAGATGCATTGAACAACCTTCACTTCACTTCCTTGAAATTATTCTCACATTCATATTTCTAAAATAATTTTTCTCCCTTTCTTGCGAACTAGCTTATGGGATTAGATAAACATGAGAAATCCCCCACAAATCATCGATATAATATGAACAAACCATGAAATATAGATATTATTTATCATGTCTTATATAGTCCATTTTTCAATAACATTCATCATTTAAGGGTCCACCGATATACCGTCACTTGAGATTTTATGACCCAAGGATGAAACTTTATGTATTCAAAATTCAAAATTAGTAAATTTAGAATACAAATTTCATTCTTTAGTGTATTCAACACAATATTAAAATGATCTTCCTCTAACTTTTAACATTTAAGAATACCATCCATAGGTACTACCCAAATCTGATCAAGTTAAACTCTAAAGACTCTATTAATTTAATCCTGGAAAATAATTGTGTAACTCATAAGTCCAATTAGATTTTTTATGAATTCATAATGAACATAGATGATATGGTAGGATGTCATTAGTATATCCTCATAAATTTCCATTAATTGATGATATATAGAATAAAGTTCAATATTTTAAAATAATTTATCTCTATACATTTGATCAAATAATTCATCAATATGGGTTAAATGATACATTTTATTTATAATTATCTAGTTAATTTATTGATAGTTAATGAATATATTCATTAACCTATATATATGTTTTAAAAAAAGAATAGGTGAAACATATTGTGATTTGGTAAGGAATATAAATCCCTTATAATGTTTATCCAAAATGGGATTATTCAATTCTTGCAACCCAAATTGGAGCCATTATATGTAGGCTCTTTGATATGGGTGTAACAGCAGGTTTGATTTATATTGAAAACATAACATCAAAATTCAGGGAAATACTAGGATATTACTTCAGGAATACATCAACATATTCGGAAACAATAAGAGTATATTAAATGTAGATTTTATCCCAAAACATTTTATCTAAATACCCCTCATTAATGGGTAATAAAACCCATATAACATAATTAATTTTCATTTAAAGGTATTATTCGTCCTCTCATTAAAATATGATTATAGTTTGATTTGGAATATTAAATATAATGTGTCTTCCTTATCAATTTATTTGGGATCTATATAAAGAAACCTATTTAATTCATGAAAACAAATCAAATTCCACTAAATGATGTTTTATAAGTCTTTCATAGGTCAAATTCATACAAACATAAACATGAGATATCCATCTATATAGTAGAGGATAAGTTTAATCTAACCATTATAGTCCACATCAATTATTGAAATACAATATAACCTTCATTGGTCTAGGAGTTATCCATTATATTATAGAATTCACCCTGATAATGTCAATGTTCCCTAAAAATAAGACATTGAATTGTTAGTAGTACCTTAAAATGATATTTATTTCCCTCAATTGATCTATTCTTTATACCTCAATAAATTGTTTCTCTTTTCCTTCATTTATACACATAAAAAATCTTCTCATTACATTGTGTCATTTAATGAGAATCTTTTCCCGTATTATCAATAGGTTGGAAGCTGAGTCTTCCTTCTTCTATGGTCTTAATTATCAAAAATCCCATGAAACCTCATATTTTGATTATTGGGTGTTTTATAAAACTCACCTATGATGAGGTTATTAATCATATATAAAAATATAATGTTAGGAATAATAAAAATGCTTCACATTACATCTTCTATTTCATTTTATTTTTTTAGAGACAATTAATGCATTGGACATCACATTCATTGATCACATGATTCTTCTTGGTTCCAATAATTGACTAAAACCAAAACATTAATTGGTGTATAAAATATAAATAATCAAATTAGGACACCAGGTGAATATTAAAATCATTCTTATGATGTCTTAAATTATTACACGTTCTTTCAACGCATGAGGATTTAAGTTCATCACATATCTATATAGATTATCATAGGCTGTTATATATTTTAGCCTCTAATTATTAATAATTATTCATAATGATAATTTTAATTAAGAAAATCATATCCCTTGAGAGTGTCAAAATATATGCACACTTAGACCTTTTTGACATGCACCAGGTGATGATCAAGTAAATAACCAAACAATCTTTTCATAAATTTTTTTCCTAAGTACATTAATGACAGAACATGAATCCACTTGTTTGTATTGAGGCCATGTTTTTATTTCTAGGAGTCAAAAAAATATCTACCTTACCAAAAATTCATGATGTTATCCTATACGTAGATATACCGCTAGCGCATTCAATAAAGTGTTCTAATTCTAATATCTACAAATAACTAGTCCCTACTCTAATACCAACTGAAGTGACCCGATCATAACATATATAAAACTTACATCATTTTAGATGAATATTAAACACATATCACAATTATACACACCATAGAACCATAAAGTTTTATATTCTTGGAGACTAGGCACACAATAAACTTACTTTTGAACAACATTCTATATATCCCATAAACATTTTTTTTATATTATTACCCTTATATACATATCATAATTAGAAACTTACATTAAAACTATTGGATTAAAAAAATATGATAGAGTAGTCTCAAATTTTCATTAAAGGTAATCATGGGAGATATTAATAATAATTGAGCATTAGGTGATCATAAGTGTATGAAAACATTATCATGTTCATGTTATCCATGTAAAATATTCATGCCTGGAAAAGTATAGATCAAAAACATAAAAAATAATTTCATATATAGAATCATGATTAATTAGTTTTTCAAAGAATAAATCATCATTCAAAAATCATAAAATATAAATGTTGAATTATAATCATAATTAATCATAAATTTTTGAACATATCTATTACTAGTCATGTCCTTGGATAATCTTTTTAGCATAACAAGTTGCAATCGCAATCATGCATCAAAATGAAAATAGTTATTCCCAATCATTTCCAGAATTGCCATCATTATATCTTGAGATATATATATATCACTAACCAATTAATTATAAGCCCTTAATGGACCGACCTATCACAAAATGAAAACCACACTTACATATGAAACAAGATTGTAAAAACATTCATCAATTCATCATATCATAAACCCTGGGAAACCATATTTAATAAACATATCCTCATCACGTAATCATAAACCATGTATATAAATAAAAATGATGTTATCATTGGAACATATCTCAATTGAAGTGTAAAAATCATCAAATTATGATGACATAGTTGAAAAATTTCTTTAAAGGAGCATTTAAACATTTCTTTGATAATAGTAAAAGTATAATTTTTCTTTTGGTATCTTTAAAACTAAAAATTCATAGAATATGGACAAAAATATTTTAATTGAAAGTAAAAAATAGAAACTTTTAAATTATGATCAAAATAAAATAGAATTAATGATAATTAGAAAATTTATTTGTATGGTAAATTTTAAACAAATACTTTTTTACACTTTTGTTAAAAATGCCAAAATCATCCAATTTATAAAATGATTAGAAGAGACCTTTTAAAATTTTTTAAAGGATGAAAAATATATTTTAAAATAACTTAAAATAATCAATATATATTATTAAGAACATTTATTGAAAACATTTTAGATATTATTGATACGGTGGAGAAATATTCATAAAAAATGGGAAATAATGTCATTTTTTCTTAAAAATATTTTCTCAGTTGTTTTAAGTATCCTAAAGAGAAAAATATAGGTAAACCATGAAAACCCCAAAAATAACTATAAATGAATAAAATAGATGGTTTTTAAGGATAAGGGTTGTATAATTTCTCAAAATGGAATGTTATCAAAGACCATCCTAAAAAGAAATGAGATTGAAACATGAATACCTTACATCAAGTCTTATCCTTCTTCATATGAGTTCAAACCTCTTGTATAATAAATATTGATTTATTATACATTTTTAATTGAACTATATTCACATATATATATATATATTACTATATTTATTCCATTATATTTTCTAATTACCCTTTTAACAATTCTTCCTAAAAAATAAAAGTAATGTTACAATGGATTTGTTTTCCATGTATATTTTTTGTTTGATAGTTCCACTTATTGTGCATTGGTCATGGTTTTGTCAAATTAAAAATACCAAAAATTTACTAACTATAATATTTATTAATTTAATATACTTTTATTTCCATTTATAAATGGTGGGGGTTAAAATTGAATTACACCACTTCATGGAGATGGTAGTCTATACATATGAACGAGTATTGTTTCCATTATTAGATTAATGGAATGAATAAAATGTAAATAAAAATTCATGTTTATAAGATAATTTTTATATCATAATTATGATATATATTAATTACGTATATCCTTGTTACCAGCCATGTAAAATAGAAATGACAAATGAATCACATTACTTCTTTAAGATGGTAGTCCACACATACACATGAGCGATGATATCATTTTTCAATAGATGAAAGTGCAGGAAGGTAGATAAAATATTATATATCCAGAATAGTGATTATATTATAAACATAATATATATCCATTAAATTTATTTATATAACCATCCAATAGATATAGTGATTAAAAATAAAAGACATTACTTCATGAAGACGATAGACTGTACGTACACATGAGAAATGATTTTATTTTCCATTAAATATAAAAGATGTAGAAAATGGTTGTAATAATAAAATAAAATAATTTAATTATATTAAATATAATTATTTCATCCTTTTGATTTGTTTATATAATTTTTTAATGTGGTATAATAATAATTATACGTGAAAAGTATCGATATAAACATATTCTTCTTCTTCAAGAAACCTCATTTGAATCTTTTATTAAAGACCATTGGGTTGTTATTTTAAGAAGATGAAAACCTATAAGACAATTATAAAAAAGTTTATAAGATATTTGGGAATGATTTATTCAAGATAAATGGATAATGTGGTGTAGAGATGAGAAAATAGGGGGTTCCCTTTTATAAATGGGAGGAGTGGTGCAATTATTCTTATTATGATTGGTAAAATATAATAATGTCAAAATCCTGGGAATGTGCCTCCAATGTGACTACATTTTATATATGAGACGATATAGGATCAAAATACACATAATTAACAATATTTATAAAAAAATATAATATTTTAAACCTATCTCTTTAGTTTAACCCCTCATTGACACTTTTAACATTTACCATAGTAATGAATATTTACCTCATTTTCTATTTATAATGACTAAAAATAAAAGTGGAATCATTAAAAAATTTATAAATTCTGATTCCAAAAAATTATACCATTCTATTAAATTAAATTCTTATAATTTTTTGAGATCTATTTAAAAATAATCATGAAAAACATAATGAAAACTATTTTGATGAGAAAAAATGAATTTTAAAGCATAAAAATGAATTTAAAGTTATATCTTGACTAGTAATAATATTTATATGAATGTTTAAATATTTCATTTAATAATTAATATATAAATTTCATTAAAATAAATTTTCTGTATTTCATTATTTATTTTATTATAAATAAAACACATTATTTAGAAAAAAAATTATCAAAAGTTTCTCTTTTAACCTTCAAATCATTGTATCTCCATTTATGACCAAATGACATTCAATTTATGACTAATTATTCTTTTATTTTATCACATTATTAATAAATTAAATTAAAATAATCTTTATTAGTGATTATTAATTTTATTTAAAATACATAATATAAGACAAATACAATTTGTTGAAAAATCGATCCTTTGTAATTATATGATTTTAATAAAATTCAATGCTTATTTCTTTAGAATAAATTTATATATATACATATATATTAATGAAACAATTATACTTGTATTTTATAATATGGTTGTCCATATTCATAAATTTTGATTCAATGGTTGGGTTTTAATGTTCATAATATATCACGGTTCATTTATGTTCACTATCGTGTACATTATAAGTTATCAATCACATCAAAATTTTTAATGATAAATATATTAAAAAATATTGGTATGTTACACTAATCCTACCATTATAGAACATAAATGAATTTAATTGATACACCAACATTATATATTTGTCCATTTAGATTACCCGACTATCCATATAAGTTTATTAGTACTACATGATGAGGTTTTATAAATGATAGAGATGCATTTTAATAGTGCTAAATAGATTTGATATTTTACGAACCTTTAAAATTTGTTGGATTTTATCATTGATTAAAAAGTAATGATATAATAATCCTTCATTAGAACTAAAACTTTACCAATAAATGGACCCATTTATGGCACTTTTTTAAGCATTCATCAAGGGTCCCCTTTATTATCTTTTTTAACTAATGGAAAGATATTTTATTATTGCTAATAAAATAGTGTGATGATACAATTTGTAGAACAAAACAACAATAAATATACAATTAAATTTAAAACAATTACATCATAATACAAAAAACCAACCTATAATGATTATAAAAATTACAATTCAAACATTTGTATTTATAACTACATTAGTACGTACAATTTATTACCAACATTATTCCAGAAAACTCGAAAATATTACTTTTTTGTCTTTAGACGCCACTTATAAAAGGGACTGATTTTGAAACGAATTATCGAATAAACCACCCCAAATGTAAAAAATTTATAGTTTATCATTATTTTTAAATAATTCTTATGGTATTAATACTATAAAAAAATAAATGAAACATAAGTATGATACAATGCATTAAAAATATATCTTTTAAAATGAAAACACACTTAACGTCTTACTGGGCACACTATGTTTATATAAATGTATGGTTGATTCCTTTAAAATGATATATATATATATATATATATATATATATATATATTTCACTAAATTATTTAGACGATCTAATCATGGTTGCTCAATTTTGAGTATTCATTGAGAGTTTTGAACAAAAATGTCATTTTTAAATGTTAAAAAAACTCACAGTTATACCATCATCACCATATTTCAGATTGAGATACGAAATATTTATACACATCACAAATTATTTATGGATAATTTCTCTAAATTATCAATATAAACCAACTTTTCTCATTATTTCTAGTATGTGATGCGAGTTTTGAACTAAAATTCCAATTTTAAACAAAAACACATACATTTTCCATACTGGATATATCTTGTGTTAGATTAACATGTGTTGATTTCAATATGTCAAAAATGAAATATTAACTATATTCCTAAATTATTAAACCAATCTAAATAAATTTAAATGTTGGTTAGTCAGTGACATATGTTTTGAGCTAAAAATGTTATTTTAAACTAAAAGCACATACTTTGAGTCCTACAAGGTACATTGTGAGTTAGATTGATGTGTTGATAATTCCTCAATGAAAAAACGACTTATGGATTATTTTATGAAAGTATTAATATAATACAATAATATTTTAATTTTTGAGTATGAGATGATTATTTTGAACTAAAATGTCAACTTTAAATAATAACACACACTTTCTATCATACCGGCCACACTATGTGTCATATTTTTGTTTGAATGATTCATATAAATAAAAACTAATTAATGGATAATATATTATAATGTATCAAGAAAATAATAATAAATTTTCTATATTTTCAGAATGTGACATGTGTCTTTTACTTATATTTCATTTTAAACAAATATATGTACATTTAGTCATACATGCCTCACTATGTATCAGAGTGATATGTGGCTAAATATTACACATAAAAAATGAAATATGAATCATTTTAATAAATCATAAAGACAACATGAGTTAATTGAATTTGTTTTATGTGAGTGAGACACATTTTGAACTATATTACTATTTTAAACATAAAACATGCACTTTGATTCATAAAAATTCATCATGTGGTATATTGATGTGCAGAAAATTCCAACACATAAAAAATGACTTATAGATTATTTATTAAAGTCATCAATAAAATCTAAGACTTTTTTCTTAGTTTTTTCTCATAGACATGTGTTTTTAACTAACATGTTATTTTTAATCTTAATACATGCACTTTGAATCATACCAGGAATATTGTGTGTCAAATTAATGTGAGGTTGATTACAATACACATAAAATGATTTATAGAACATTTTACTAGTGTATTAATTCAATATAGGTGGGTTTTAGTGGTTTTGAGTTTGTGACACATGTTTTGAACTAAATTGAATATTTTGAATAAAAGCATGCTCTTTGGGTTAAACAGGCCACACCTTGTATCAAATTAAAATTTGGTTTAATCTTATAAATAAAAATTGGTTTATAGGTCATTTTACTAGAATTTCAAGACCACATGAACATTCTTCTCCATTTTGTGTATGTCATTTATGTTTTGAACTAAAAATTTATTATGAAACTAAAAACACACATTTTATGTCATACCAGCAACACTATGTGTCATAAGAATTAATGGTTAATACCTAACAGATATGACATTCTAATTTTTTTCATGTGTATTTTAATGACTTACTCCCCACAGATATATAATTTTTTTTAATTTCATCATTTTGGATTTTAGGTATTTTTTGATCCTAAACGAAAAAAATTCTTAATTATATAATTTTAGTAGTTTTATGCCACCTCTATAATTAATGTATTAAATTCTCAATATTAATCTAAATTGAGTAATTAATTTTATACAAGTTTCAATTTTTTTATTTTACTTATTCAACTGGTCTACGTGATTTTTTAATACCATGTGTCCCAAATAATTAAATCAACGTGGAAAATAATTTTTGTGGATAGAACTACCCATAACATATTAAATGAGACAGATACTAGGTTAATTGAATCCAATTAATGATATTATAGTTGTATATGGAGTTGGAATAAATTTTTATCGGTAAAATAAATTACATCAAGAAATTTTCTATTTAATTTAATGTATCAAAGTGTATAAAGATGAGGGGTCTCTTAAGGTAGAAATAGAGAGATTTGATAAATTGGGAATAATTTTTTGTACATGTCCAATTTATTTTATATTTTGAGGATCAATAGTAATCATGATTAAGAAGAATACTTAATAAGAAACCCTATTGAGTTTATACCTTTTAGTGGGTATAAATGGTGATATTTTATGATGAAATTATTGAGGATAAGATATTTTATGCTCTTAATTTTCAATTATCTTATTCTTATAATTTGATCCCCTTCCACCATATTCTTTTCTACCCTTAACACGGAGAGGTAAATATCTGAGTGATTGGTGAAGGGTAGTTTTCCCCTTTTGAAATTCTTGTGTTCTGGAACGTAAATGAATGATATCCTTTCTCTCTTTTGTGAAGTTGGTTTCAATATTTTAATAATAATTTTTATTATCAGGTATGATAATATTTGGTTTTATATTCTATTATTATTATTTCCATGGATATTAATCATTATCTCTTTGAACTAGGTTCTGATTTATATATAATATTATAGACGAGGGCTTAGTTATGACGTACTTGGTGATCTTCAGTTTGTGTCGGAGGGGTAGTGGATATTCATGATTGTTTGGGATGAACAAGACTTTAACAGTTATTTACTAAGTCAATTGAGGGTGTTCCATACAACATTATCACATAGAGTAAGAATGGTAAACCAATATATGATTGTTAAATGGTTTATTCTAACCATTTTACAAATGGATTGTGAGGAATAGATCAAAGAATCTCACTTTAATCAGCTTAGTAGAAGTGGATTGGATAACAAGAACTGGGTTAACATTGTAATTTGAATACTGACACCACCTGATCACCCATCTCAAAAAATAGTTTTCAATCTCTTAATTAATTTATTTTTTTATTTTTTTCTAATTTTTTTTCAAAATCAAATCATTTAAAAAAAACACCCCATTTTTCCTCTAATTCAAGGTGATAGCTTGATTTTTGTGTGCTTCACTATAGAGACAACCTAGGATAACTACATTAATATATTTTACCATAGTAAATTAATTTTTTACCATCCCCATGACATAAACATTCCAAAATTTGGTACCATTAATGAGGAGTAAATTCTAATAATCTAAATCTAAATATCTTCCTTTTTTCAAACTAATTTTATAAATAATATTTTACCCACCCTGGTCTATGAAGACAGTGTTGACTTCTTTTCTAAATATATAATTGAAGGTTGAATCCCAATATTTATATAGGATGGATTCAAGGATCTCATACTAATCCTTAAAGAGGCCCTCAAATATCCATTATTGGACGGATTTTCTATAAAAATAACTGAACTCCAGGAGTAATTTTGGGATTTTATAAAAAAATGTATGGGACAAAAGAAGAGTCTTCTTTGTTTCATCCCAATTTTTTTGAAAAAAATACAAAAATTAAAAAAATAGTAACAAGTATGGTAAGAAATATTAAGGGCTAATTACAATGTCTTAATTAAGAGATACTAGAAATATAAGTATAATTTGAATGGCTGGCTAAATATTCATATAATTAGTAACTAGAAAAATAAATTGATCTGGTAGCGGAACCCCCTAATTATTTAAGTTGAAGAAAAAAGGAGGTAAATGAGGAGATATCTAAAGATCCTTAACCCAATCTCAACCAATTATAGAGGATATTAATAAATAATATTTTACTTTTATTATATGTAGTGGATATCAGTAATATTTGAATGACATATAGAATGAATATAATGTGTAATATGATATCCTTGTCCCTTAAAAAGTAAAATAATTCACACTATAGTACCAATATGTAAATTTTAAAGAATATGAAACCACCTAGGTGGTATAATTTATATACGACACAGATTAAAC
This sequence comes from Viscum album, assembly GCA_963277665.1. NCBI lineage: Eukaryota > Viridiplantae > Streptophyta > Magnoliopsida > Santalales > Viscaceae > Viscum > Viscum album. Next base: position 537,400,759 of record OY728126.1, read on the forward strand.
TGACTACCTACCTCTATCCAGTGAAATTTCACACCAAAATGAGTTTTACACTAAATACGCAATTGAAGTTGAACCAACATAGGGAGATAATCTTATATTGATCATATTTTCATCTGATTTTATTGAAACTAAATTGAGTTTCAGCTTTTAATATTATGAATTTTCAAAATTTGAAAATTCCCTTTTTTCCTTAGATGAAGTTGAATAAAAATAAAATGCACTTATTGAGGAACATCTAGAGCACCCCAAACATTTTGAACTGTTATAAAGAAGATTAAAATATGAGATAAAATTGGATATTTTCAAGGAAATAGAGACAAAATGTTCATAAATTTATGGTTAGTAATTTATATTGAATATTCATGATTTAATTTTTTTCAAATAGAAATAGACTCTGATTTTCCATTTGATTATTCAACTAGTATAGAATAAATAAATAATGAATTTGAGAATGAATAATAGGTTTTATAAGTATCATTATACCACAATAAAAATGGTGACCCATTCTTTGTACTACCCCCACCATGAACGATATATCTCAATTCCCTGGGGATGGATTTGGTGTACTCTATCCATGGATTACTCAATAAAAAGAAAGAATCATAAGCTATAATGAATAAGTATTGGTGGTTCAAATCAAAAAAATTCACCCACATTCAAATTCTGAAAAATCATTGGAATTGTCCTTGAAGATGAAGAAAAAACCCAGTACCCACTTGGGGGTTAAATCAATATCTATCCTTATTTTATTTCCATTTCTTGATTAATTTCTATTTTCATTTCATTCAATAAATTTATAATATTTTATTTTCATGTTTTTATTTTAGTTTTTCAGTGTGTATAACATTAGATATTAACTAAATTTTACACTCCCAATAAGTTTGATTATACCTCTCCTTAATACTTATTTTATTGAAGTTATTATATTACAAATCTACTTAAATGTTAAATCTACATGAATTAATTGGAAAAACTACATCATTTAAGTGTAGTGGAGGGATCCTTTTTATCTTAGGAATTAAATATTTATAGTTATTAATTATATAGTTTTATTTTTCAAATTTCTATCTATTTTATTTTCAATTTTTGTAATTTTTTGAATCATATGAGCTCAAATGATTGTCATTGAAAATTTTTAAATCCTTATTAATGAGTAAACCAATATATCCCTTGAAACATGAGCATTAATGAATAATGAAAATGAATTTTTTTAGGTATAATTTTTTTAGTTCATGAAAATACTTTTTCTTTTTGAATCTCGTGTCATTCTTCATTGTCTTTTTCTTTAAAATCACCTTCCCATGAGGCTTATGAACCTTTTAGACATATTTTTTCATCCACATAATTTCTGGGGAGAACAATTCAACGATTTATTTTACTAGAATTTGATTTATATCTTTCAAAACAATTGGGGTTGAGGTAAGTGTTTTTTAAATGACTAAGACATTGATTTTTTATAAAATAACCCATCATAAGAGAATATTATTTATTCTGGCATTCCCTATAAATTTAATCCTTTACCCCTTATTAGATGTGAATAAACTATTAGGTTAGCCTCATTACAAGCAAAAATTCCCTATCCAACCTTCTCTAGAAGTGAAAATATATTATCTTGTTGAGCTTAAGTGTGGTGGATAGATGTCTTGTGGTATAATAAATCATTCAGTGATACATTGGGTCGAAAATAAAATCTTGATGTGATTTTTTTTCTAAAGAAAAAACCATTCAACTAAAATATATTCCATTTTGGTCCATTTAATTATATAGAAATTTCTTTCTTACTGGAACTTTTCAAGAGTGGAAATTAGAAAAAAAAATATTGTTAGTTGAAGCTAATTGAAAAATCAAACAAAAAATTTATTTTAGGAATATTATCATTTATTATATATAAATTTTGAATGGTGTTCACTTACATTATATTTTTCATGATGATTAGAGATGATTTTTAATAGGGCGTGAGGAGAAGACCATACATTAGGGGAATTTAAAATCATTCAATTTTACTTAAAAATGAGCCTATCCCTCCTTATTTATCCTTATAATTTTTGACATCTAAATAATACCAAAAAATGGCACTAAAACATAAAAATTACTCATAATAAACACTTTTCCTTGTCTCGTATCAAGTGAAGATGTAGTAATTTATGAAGCATATATTGACTCTTTCATGGATTAGGATGAGAAAAGCCTTGTTGAAAATAAACATCTATGTGGTGAGTGAAAATTCAGGTGAGGTAACTGTTTTTTATACTTTGCAGTATAAATGAAGATGAAATATATTGAATTATCTTAATACAAAACATGAGGAAGCTTGATATGTTTTATTTCTTGGTTTTAAATAGGTGGATCTAAATGGTATGTATTTTGAATTTTCATTTATTGATTTTTATTCTTACTTGTCAAGGATTCAAAGTGACAAGTGTATGGGGGTTGATAATGAAAAAAATTTCATTATTTTCATATTTATTTAAATGATTTATGTCTAATGAATATAATGATTTTTTTTAATTTCATCATTTTTTGTTTTTGGAGATGTTTTGAGCTTAAATGTAAAAATTTCTTAATTCTACAATTTTTACAATTTTATTTCACTTTTATATTTCAATATTAAATTTCTAAATAATGATCCAAATTAATTATTTATATTTTAGTCTTCCTTTAATTATATTATTCAATATATTAAATTAGCTCAAGTGCTAATTTGAGCACCATGTTTCCCAAACAATTTAGTAATGTGGAAAACAAATTGGTTGATAGAATTGACCTTAGATCATAAAATGAGGTACATCATAGGATAAGGGAATACAATTTTGATGATTCTAGTTAGATATTAAATTGGACTTATGGTGTCATGCGAATATTAAATTTCATGGTTAACTTATCTCATTAGATAATCCTTTTTTATGTATCAAAGTGGAGAAAGATGAAGGGCCTAAAAGAAAGATTTTTTAAATTGGGAATAAATTGTTTTACACATTTCCAAATGATTTTAAATTATAAGATAGATTTAAAAAATTTATTAAAAAACTATTAAGAAGAGACCTTGGGTGTTTTTTTGTTCATATGATGTGTAGAAATGGAGAAAACTTCTGATGTACATATTTTTTAGATGTAATTTTCAGCTCTTATTTTTTTCATTTCTTAATTTTCTAATGACTTCATCTTACACATTATTCAAAGATACCCTTCACATTTAGGGGTAAACATTTGAGTGATTCGGGAAGGGGAGTTTTTCCATTTTTTAATGATTTAGTTTTGGAAATTCTGGAATGAAATCCTTTCTATATTCCAGTAAGATGGTTTAAATATTCTAATAGTTGTTTTTATTTTTTTGAAGAATCATATTTGGTTTCATATTTGGTTATTTTTATTTTCTTAGTCAATGATAATTATCTACATCCACCAAGTTCTAGTTTATTTATGAAGGAATAGACCTGGGATTAGTGGTTATGTAATCGGTGATCATTAGTACATGTGAGAGGGATAGTGGATATTATTAAGTGTTTGGGATGAATAAGACCTGATTTGGAAGTGCCTAATTCAATTGAGGATATTATCTATAACTCTCTCACATAGATAATGGAGGGTAGACCAATTTGAGATTTTGGAAAGGTTTATTCTCACCCTCATCATTTAGAAAAGGATGTGAGAGGAAGATATTAGGGAATCTCACTCAAATCATCTTACAAGAAGAGGATTAGATAACTAGAATATATGATAACTTTGATATTGAAAAATTGATCCTAAACTAATCACCCTTCACATATCATAGTTTTAAATCTATTGCTTAATTTATTTCTATTTTTAGGTTGTTTTTTATCAAAATCAATAAAAAATCAAAAACACCCCATTTTCATCTATTATAATATGAAATTTAATTTCTGTGAACTCCTCTCTTGAGAAAACCTAGGTTAACCACTTTACTACATTTTAACATAGGAAATAATTTGTTTTTCCACACTCTATAATATAAATGGGTAAATTCCAACACATAATAAATTAATTACAATTTTTTTTCAGAAATTACCAATAGCATACGAGCATATATTATCTATTTGAAGTGTGTGATGTGTTTTTTTACCTAAAATTTCATTTTTAAAATAAAAATACATTCTTTCAATTATATCAATGACACTTTGTGTTGGATTGACATGCGATTTATTCTTATACATAAAAAATGTTGTATGGATCATTTTTTAATGTATCAAGACCAGTTGAGCATATTTTCTCTATTCTGATTATGTAACATGTGTTTTGAAGTAAAATTTCCTTTTTTAACTGAAAACATACGCTCATTTATATTAGATAAATTGTGTGTTGTACTTAAAATTGATTGATTATATATGTCCCAAATTAATTAATTATTTATATCCTAATTTATCAAGCTATGTTGAGTTTTTTCTTTTATTTCAGTGAATTAATCATTTTTTTTACTAAAATTTCTCTTTTAAACTGAAAATGTGTACTTTGAGTCATACTGGTTACACTATGTATCAAATTTATGTGTGGTAAGAACCAAAATTTTTCAAATGTTTTATGGATTATTTTCATAATGTATCAAAATAATTATAATGTTTTTTATTATTATTTTTTCAATGAGTGATGCATATTTTTATCTAAAATGTCATTTTTATACTGAAAACAAACACTTTGAGTCATATCAGGCACACTATTTGACAAATTTATGTGTGGTCGATTCCTATTTGAAATAAATGGTTTTTGGATATTTTTTCCAATGTTTCAAGATAATATTATTGTGTTTAATTAGATTTATGTATTCCATGTGAGTTTTGAACTAAAAATTAAATTTAAAAAAAACACGCAATTTGAGTCATATTGGTAAATCTATGTATCCAATTTACATAAGGATTATTCTTATATATTTTAAATAATATGTTTTTCTATTATTAAGACCCTATTTTTTCTGAAAAAACATGTTACTAAAAGGTGATGGGTCCAAATTTGAATGAATTGCATCACTAAAAAACATAAGAAACATTAAATAAAGAAAAAAAGATCTGTAGTGTAACGCCCCGACCCCAGCTACCCAGAGTCGGTGCATTACTTCGTAACATTGGAATGATCACAAAATATCAAGTCTCGAAAGACCGATTAGTTTAGTAGCCTTGAAAACACTAGATACATTCGTAAACGTTACATTACATCATAAAGTGAAAAACTACAATAACAAAGTCTTCGTAGTCCACTCTCATATCCTCTTCTGACAATCCCTGCAGGTCATTCATAAAATACTTCTTCATCCTGTAAAATATTAAAACATTGAAAGGGGTGAGCTCAGATGCTTAGTTAGGATAACAATATTGCGGAAGCTTTTATAAATAAACATAAACATTTAAGGCAATGTATAACTAAAACAAAAGCCTTTTAAACTTGAACATCAACATAATATGGAAAAAGTAAAATGAGATAATTCCATTACTTCTTCACATGGATATTCTACTGGTCGAATAATCACATGAAATATCATTAACCACTTTCATAATGATGGAATGCATAATGCCAGACATTCTGAAACATTTTGTCAAGGCCTCGGCCAAGACATCTAAAATGATTAAGGCATCGGCAAAAACCATAAATCAAATTGGGAAAGGTCCTCGGCCAATTCCATGTCTAGTTGTCTCATGAGACCTACTGATGCATCGGGGAGCTATAGCGGGCTCCACCCATCACTTATTAAGTCCAATGCATTCCTCATATGAATAGGTTTAAACATATCATAAACCATAACATAATCGTATCACATAAAAAATGCATAAAGGAAACATAAAATTTCCACATTTCAATCACAAGATATCAATACAACACATTTATATAATAAAAATGCTTTCAAAACCATTTTCAATACCAAAATAAAAGAAAAGTATAACATGGTATTTATTTTTCATTAAAAAAAGTATGGCTTGTAGAGGAAGCCGAAAATTAAATAGTGGTCACGGTAGTGGAGAAGTCATTGTCGCCACATACGTACGACAAAAACATTCCCTTTTGTCGTTTATTAAACACTTTGTATAAAAAAGATTCCTTTTGAATAAAGGTAAAAGTCAAAGGAGTTTATACACCGTATAAAAGAAATTTCTGTATAAAACCAAATATGCCTCAATGAAAGGAGATTGAGACGAAGTCCTTACAAAGATAATTTTTAAAATAAAATAGACATATTATGTGTATTCACTATAGGTACACATAAAGAAAGTAAAAATACAAAATAAGACATAATATCATGACATAATTTGAAAGTAGGAGATTAACCCAAAGAATGGAAGTTGGGTTAAGAAGTTCCCTTACCTCGTGTGCGACTTGACTCAACCATTCTTTATCCTCCTGAATAATAAACTAGAGTTAATATCTACCTTATTAAGAACCATTTTCAATTTCATTATCCTTTTATATCACTTATTACAATGTTATGAACGTTATGTAATTATTTAAGTCAACAACGGTTGATTTGTCGATCTTTGGTACTTGTGTCAAAAATAACCTTCTTATAATTACAAGTTATTCATATGGTGAAATATCCATTATATCCAAAATTATATTCATGATGTAGATATCATATATATAATATATATCCAGTATATACATTCATTCCTAATATTACGTAACATTTAGAGGTAAGAAATGAAATGCACCGTTCATGGAGACGGTAAGCCGTACGTACGCATGAAGGCTAATTTCATTTATATTTCGTATTTAATGTAATTAAATCATAATTATATAAAGGTATAATATATTTCCAGTATAATATCATATATAATATCATTTACTCCATCCTTTATACATCCCACATATGGCATTAATGATTCACATCACTTTGAGGGGGCGGTAATCCGCACTTCCTAAAATGAAATTATCGCGTTTACCCATAATATAAATGATAAAGTATGGCATAAATGAGAAATACAGAAGCATAAGTAAAACATAAAAATATCATATATCATATATAAATATAGTGACATCTTAATGGCCACCTTTGAAGGTGTTATATGAGTGTTGAACAATCATCGTTTCGTGAGGCAGAAATTCGCCATCCACAGAAACTGTATGTTCTTTAACCATTAGATGTGGGTGTGTGTATGTGTAGCTCGAATACTTCTTATAACAACATCCTAGTATATTGAGGATATTGTTGTTCTCACAAAAGAAATGAATAAAAAGACTTTAGGGGGTTGGAGAAGAAAAATAAAACAAAACAATATTAGAGAAGACATTACCTCAAAATCGGGTAACTCTTTTTTGATTTGAGCCAAAGGATTCCTTGGGAAGAGTTCTGCCCAAAGTGAGGCTTCTAGGAGTAAGAGGGGGAATTTGGCAGAGTATTTGGGCAGAGTTTGGCCGAGCCAAATGTCTTGAAAGTATGAATGAGGTGGTAGAGGTGGGGGCCTTTTATAAGAGGAGAGGAGGGGCACTCTTGGAAAGTAAGGAACTTCTACATTATTATACAATGCTTTTCGAATTCTAAAGGTCCCACACTTATATAATTCGTGGCTATGGTGATAAGGGTTCGAAATATACCCATCCAATAGTATTTGTACAAGTGTAAGCCTTGGATTGTAAATTATCATTTCATTTTATTAAAATCGTTAAATAATGAGGTCATCGCTACATCATAATGATGTCATAAATAATTTAATTTATTTAATGTCTAAAAATTATAAAACAAATACTATGATGTAGGAAATTTATTTTAGCTTTCCAATGACTATTTATAGTCAAAAATATAATTTGTATAACCCCATGTAAAATTTTTTTTAGTAAAACATTTCATGTTTGTGTCATTTTTTACTTTAACATTAAATAAAAGGTATTTATGTCATTTTCGAACTAAAGTGGCTCCATGGGGTCCCCAAGTTGACCCATGGATTGTCTTGGTCGGCCATGACTCATCCAATATGAGTAGGACAAGTGTCAAGCTCATATCATATTATTAAAACATTATTTTTACCTTAAACTACACTAATTATCTCTAATCGCGATTAAGAACTTAAAAGTTACTATTCACCAAAAAATTATTTTAATCTCATTGAACCACATTTTACTTCTTAATGACAACCATGTATGTCGGATTTTTGAAAATCAAATCACAGAAGTGGTAATATTTCATTTAAACGAAAAATCGGTTATTTAACTACCACTTAGTGGTTTCACTATTCATCAAAAATTGAAGTTTTTCAGAACAATGCCAAAATTTCACCCTAAGCTATAATTGATATTCCGAATTCAAAAATGATGTCTATTTTACAAAATTCCAAAAATATAAGTTGCATTAATTAATTTTATAATTAATTCCCGCTGTCACAACAAATAGCGTGATTTTAAGAAACAATTTATATCAAAAGATTGGCAATTGTTTATGTCCAATTTCAATGTTAAATTAATTCTAATGACCACCATTGGATAAAATGGTAAAAATATATTCTAATTATACTAAATAGTATAATTTATCACAATAAATTATTTTGATTAAAAAAGTTGATTTAAATATTTTTCACTATTCATAAAAAAATTTGAAGTTCTCAGAAAGTTACAAAAAATTCAACTTAGGATAATTTCGATATAAAAAATACAAAAATGAAGTCCATTTTGAAATATAAAATTTCTATAATTTTAAAAAGTGGTTATTACTATTCATAATGGCTACTTTGATTAGTCGCGGAGTGTTAGAACTCGAACTTGCGTACAATACAAGCTATTGCATTATTGAATGAGAAGCGTATCGTGGAAGCTCGGGGTGTTACATTCTCCCCTCCTTCAATAAATTGCGTCCTCGCAATTTGAAATTTTTCTTTGAAAATAAAGGTTGAAAAGAGAAAATACCTTTGAGGAAAACCCACATCGGAAATAAGATTAATAAAATTTAGCCTTAATAAGAGGGAAAGGGAAATGAAAAAGTAACCCCCCAATTATGATCTCGATTAGGAGAACATTGGTGGAAATTAGAGACATATAATTGGAGGAAAAATGTAAATATTTGTAGGGAGTGATTGAGGTCATCAATCACAATCAACTGTCAAATTGAGGGCCTCAAAGCCTCCAATCTATGTTGATTTAAAATATCATCAGTTCAATAAGACATAAGGTATTAGGATAACACATTTTTTTTTGTTTTAATATCCCATTACTAAAGTTTAAGAATTAATTTATTCATTGAATAAGATATAGGTATATATATATATATCTTGACAATTAGAGTTTCATCCTTCAACTCGTCTTTCACTCAAAAAGATAATAGAACTCAAAAATATTATACTTATCCTAATTGTATAAGGTTCCAAATGTTAACACATACCATTTAGATTTGTAAAATTATTTTGTAATAACCAGGAATCCTTGTAGGCTAGTGGTAGGAAATAAAGGCCTGTCGCACCATGATTATGGGTTCGATTACTGCAGCTTTGTCCGACGCGACGGGTTATGCCCCACCCTACAGGTTTTCCTTTTCCTAAAACTATAGTATCATAATATTCCAAAAATAATCTTCATAAATTTTTTAACCTTAAACAATACTATCCAAAGATCAACTTAATCCACTCCAACCTTTATAATTATCCAATATACCTCTGTCCAGACTTTCTCTAAAAGGTCTCTTAATTCCAAAATCAATTTATTAGATTCCCCTAACAAAGTAAAGTTTCTCTTATTGTCACATACTAAAAATATAATTACCTTCATCATATTAAAACCTTACTGAAATAAAAAAGTACTGCAGTACAATCATTATATATATATATCACATTATTCTAATAACCAGAATATAAACCATGAGTCCAAAAGCACCATTACATTAGTTATTCTACTTCAACTGTAGTAACAGCATAAGATTTTCCTTGATCCCTTGGCCTTTTCTGAGGTATGTTTTCCTGACGATTAGGACATTCATTTGCATAATGACCCATTTCTCTACAATTGTAGCATTCAACTTTGATAGCCTCTTTCTTTCCCTTGCAATCACGAGCCTGGTGACCCTTTTCTCCACATTTATAACAAACTACCATTCCTTTTAGGCAAGTACCAGGGTGATTCTTCCCACAATTATCACATAATAGAAAATCCGTCTTTCCCCTTTTCCCTTTATCTGTCTCTTGTTCCACCGTTCTCTTCTTCTCTTGCTTTACTTTGTTGTCATAAGAATTAGAGAATTCCTTTTCTGTCTTGATAGCACACGAGACAATATCTTCGTATGATGAGAAGGATAGTGATACTAAAGCTCGACGGAGAAATGGTTTTAACACATCAAAGAAAAGATCAATCTTACTCCTTGGGTTACGTATATAATCTGCAGCATGCCTCTCTAACCTTGTAAAGTTGGCCTCATACTTTGTGACATTCTCATCCTCCTTTTGTCTTAGACTCAAAAATCGACTTTCCATATCTGCACGATGGTCACGAGGATTGTATTTTTCTAGGAAAAGCACTTTGAACTCCCTCCATTCCATATTCGATACGTCATCATCTTCCTTTGTGTTTTGAATCAATGACCACCATTGATCAACATCTCCATTGAGGCGGTAAACTGCCATGATAACCTTTTCCCTTTCACTACTCCCCAAGGCATGGAATATTCTCTCTAAGGAGTTTATCCATTGCTCAGATACTAATGGATTTGTACCCCCATTAAATGTTGGTGGTTGTTGCCTCACGAAGCGGTCTAACATTGATCCTCCACGTTGCGGATCAGGGTGCTCCGTACGAGTAAGGTTATTATTCATAACTTGAGTGAGTTGTCCCAGTATGGTAATAAGTTGATCAGCACCAGTTGTATCTCTAGATCCACAATAATTATCTTGAGCAGGAGGGCAATCCCTACACGGAGTGCGTGCATTGATACGGTTTCCATTCCATCCACTAGGCGCCATTTCTAAACAATGGCATAAACTAGATTAGTTTATGAATCAAAATACATAATTCCATACTTGTAAAATACTTAACATAAATTGAACTATTTATGGATATAATCCATAATCATAAAACGGTTTTATTTGAGGAAGTATATACTCATAACCATTCATAGTGGTTTGTAAAGAAAATGGGAATTATCCTAAGAATATCCCCCGGGAGTGTCGTAACCAAGAGTGCAGCAAGGCCCGTTGTCGTGCACCAGTTCCCGTTCGAGTCTAGCTCAAAGCGGTGTTTTCAGGTTTTACCCCTAGGTACATCTGTGCCAGAGCTGCCTCTACCTGCTCGTATCCAGACAGGGATGTATTGCTCGGAAAACTCACAAAATCTAACAAAATTCTAGGAAGTTACTCTATACTAATCCTCAATTTCTATCTTTGGGCTATGTGCTCTAATCAGAGTTTATCTAAATCTAGCTTCCAAGGTTAGTACTAAACTGCCTCTGATACCAACTGTAACGCCCCGACCCCAGCTACCTAGAGTCGGGGCATTACTTCGTAGCAATGGCATCATCACAAAAGATCGAGTCTCGAAAGACCGATTACTTTAGTAGCCTTGGAAACACTAGATACATTCGTAAACATTACATTAAATCATAAAGTGAAAAACTAAAATAACAAAGTCTCCATATTCCACTATCATATCCTCTTCTGACAATCCCTGCAGGTCATTCATAAAATACTTCTTCACATCCTGGAAAATATTAAAAAATTGAAAGGGGTGAGCTCAAATGCACAGTAAGGATAACAATATTGCGGAAGCTTTCGTAAATAAACATAAACATTTAAGGCAATGTATAACTAAAAAAAGCATTTTAACTTGAACATCAATATAATATGGCAAATGTAAAATGAGATAATTCCATTTACTTCTTCACATGGATATTCTACCAGTCGAATAATCACATGAAATATCATTAACCACTTTCATAATGATGGAATGCATAATGCCAGACATTCTGTAACATTTTGTCAAGGCCTCGGCCAAGACGTCTAAAATGATTATGGCCTCGGCCAAAACCATAAATCAAATTGGGAAAGGGCCTCGGACAATTCCACGTCTAGTTGTCTCATGAGACCTACCGATGCATCGAGGAGCTATAGCGGGCTCCACCCGTCACTTATTAAGTCCAATGCATTCCTCATATGAATAGGTTTAAACATATCATAAACCATAACATAATCGTATCACATAAAACATGTATAAAGGAAACATAAAATATCCACATTTCAATCACAAGATATCAATACAACACATTGATATAATAAAAACTCTTTCAAAACCATTTTCAATACCAAAATAAAAGAAAAGTATAACATGGTATTTATTTTTCATTAAAAAAAAGTATGGCTTGTAGAGGAAGCCGAAAATCAAATAGTGGTCACGGTGGCAGAGAAGTCATTGTCGCCACATACGTATGGAAAAAACATTCCCTTTTGTCATTTAGTAAACGCTTCATATAAAAAAGATTCATTTTGAATAAACATAATAGTCAAAGGTGTTTATACACCGTATAAAAGAAATTTCTGTATAAAACCAAATATGCCTCAATGAAAGGAGATTGAGACGAAGTCCTTACAAAGATCATTTTTAAAATAAAATAGACATATTATGTGTATTCACTATAGGTACACATAAAGAAAGTAAAAATACAAAATAAGACATAATATCATGACATAATTTGAAAGTAGGAGATTAACCCAAAGAATGGAAGTTAGGTTAAGAAGTTCCCTTACCTCGTGTGCGACTTGACTCAACCGTTCTTTAACCTCCTGAATAATAAACTAGAGTTAATATCTACCTTATTAATAACCATTTTCAATTTCACTATCCTTTTATATCACTTATTACAATGTTATGAACGTTATGTAATTATTTAAGTTAATAACGGTTGTTTTGTCGATCTTTGGTACTTGTGTCAACAATAACCTTCTTATAATTACAAGTTGTTCATATGGTGAAATATCCATTATATCCAGAAATATATTCATGATTTAGATATCATATATATCATATATATCCAGTATATACATTCATTCATAATATTACGTAACATTTATAGGTAAGAAATGAAATGCACCGTTCATGGAGACGGTAAGCCGTACGTACGCATGAATGCTACTTTCATTTCTATTTCGTATTTAATGTAATGAAATCATAATTATATAGAGGTATAATATAGTTCTAGTATAATATCATATATAATATCATTTAATCCATCCTTTATACATCCCACATATGGCATTAACGATTCACATCACTTTGAGGGGGCGGTAGTCCGCACTTCCTAAAATGAAATTATCACGTTTACCCATAATGGAAATCATAAAGTATGCCATAAATAGGAAATAAAGAATCATAAGTAAAACATAAAAATATTATATATATAATATATAAATATAGTGACATCTTAATGGCCACCTTTGAAGGTGTTATATGAGTGTTGAACAATCATCGTTTCGTGAGACAGAAATTCACCATCCACAGAAACCGTATGTTCTTTAACCATTAGATGTAGGTGTGTGTAAGTGTAGCTATAATCCTTATTATAAAAACATCCTAGTATATTGAGGATACTGGTGTTGTTACAAAAGAAATTAATTAAAAGAGTTTAGAGGGTTGGAGAAGAAAAATAAAACAAAACAACATTAGAGAAGACATTACCTCAAAATCGGGTAACTCTTTTTTGATTTGAGCCAAAGGCTTCCTTGGGAAGAGTTCTGCCCAAAGTGAGGCTTCTAAGAGTAAGAGGGGGATGTTGGGAGAGTATTTGGGCAGAGGTTGGACGAGCCAAATGGCTTGAAAGTGTGAATGAGGTGGTAGATGTGGTGGGCTTTTATAAGAGGAGAGGAGGGTCACTCTTGGAAAGTAAGGAACTTTTTCATTATTATACAATGATTTTAGGATTATAAAGGTCCCACACTTATATAATTTGTGGATAAGGTGATAAGGGTTCGAAATATACCCATCCAATAGTCTTTGGACAAGTGTAAGCCTTGGATTGTACATTATCTTTTCATTTTATTAAAATCGTTAAATAATGAGGTCATCGCTGCATCATAATGATGTCATAAATAATATAATTTATTTAATGTCTAAAAATTATAAACCAAATACTATGATGTAGGAAATTTTTTTAGTTTTCCAATGACTATATATAGTAAAAAATATGACTTGTATAACCCCATATAAAAATTGTTTTAGTAAAACATTTCATGTTTGTGTCATTTTTTACATTAACATTAAATAAAAGGTATTTATGTCATTTTCCAACTAAAGTGGCTCCATGGGGTCCCCAAGTTGACCCATGGATTGTCATGGTCGGCCATGACTCATCCAATATTATTAGGACAAGTGTCAAGCTCATATCATATTATTAAAACATTATTTTTACCTTAAACTACACTAATTACCTCTAATCGCGATTAAGAACTTAAAAGTTACTATTCACCAAAAAATTATTTTAATCTCATTGAACCACATTTTACTTCTTAATGACAACCATGTATGTCGAATTTTGGAAAATAAAATCACAGAAGTGGTAATATTTCATTTAAACGAAAAATCAGTTATTTAACTACCACTTAGTGGTTTCACTATTCATCAAAAATTGAAGTTTTTCAGAACAATGCCAAAATTTCACCCTAAGCTATAATTGATATTTTGAATTCAAAAATGATGTATATTTTACAAAATTACAAACATTTAAGTTGCATTAATTAATTTTATAATTAATTCCCGCTGTCACAACAAATAGCGTGTTTTTAAGAAACAATTTATATCAAAAGATTGGCAATTGTTTATGTCCAATTTCAATGTTAAATTAATTCTAATGACCACCATTGGATAAAATGGTAAAAATATATTCTAATTATACTAAATAGTATAATTTATCACAATAAATTATTTTGATTAAAAAAGTTGTTTTAAGTATTTTTCACTATTCATAAAAAAATTGGAAGTTCTCAGAAAGTTACAAAAAATTCAACTTATGAGAATTTCGATATTACAAATACAAAAATGAAGTCCATTTTGAAATATAAAATTTCAATAATTTTAAAAAGTGGTTATTACTATTCATAACGGCTACTTTGATTAGTCGCAGTGTGTTAGAACTCGAACTTGCGTACAATGCAAGCTATTGCATTATTGAATAAGAAGCGTATCGTGGAAGCTCGGGGTGTTACATATAGAGAGAACAAATGGTACCGAATTGCATCATCCTTGTTAAATCATGCATTGAGAATTGAATTTTATCTAAATATTTTTTCTTATTAAGTACATAAAAATCCACTATCAATTGATCATATCCTTTCATGAAGGATAATATAATTTCTCATTTGTAAACCCATCCATTTCAAATAATCATTTCCCCTTCATAATTCAATGTTATTTTTATATAAATTACATGAACCTTTAATGATGACCATGAAATCAGTATGAAGGACTTTTTTTATCTTCATGGGAACAAAATTTATGGTGAAACTCAGTACAAAATCCAGTCTTCATGATCTTTGTAAAAAAACTAAATAAGTAATATATAAAAGTGATAATAAAACTAATGAAATAAGCAATATGTGAAATGGTAATTAGCTGATCTAAATAAGTACTAAGAAATAAAATCTTCTTAATTTATGTAAACATTATGACAATATATATATTTTCCCACTAATTTCAACAAAAATCTAGTTCCTCTTTTGAATTTAAATAATGAAAATAGTCCTAATAGTATTTCATAAATATAAATAAACAAATTATTAATAAATATTTTTTATGATTTTTTGTGTTGTTTTGTTGGTAATTTTTTTGTATTTTTCAAAAGCTGACATTTTTTGAAAGTATGTTTTTTGATATTCTAGATCATACATAGTTATTAAGAATGCGTTTCAATAATAAAGTCAAAAGTTTCATGATGTTTGAACCCAAAAATCAAAGGGGGAGAAAAGTATTGAATGATATTTATTAGATGTAGGTTATCAGACTGAAATGAACTAGATGATGAAGCTGTTAGATAGATAAGTGCTGATAGTTTTGTAAATTTGATGATCAGACACACCATCAATCTCAAATCTATTGATATTAAGATAAGTAATAATCGAACACTCTGTTTATTGAAAATTCATGAAAATTTATGAAAGAAAGTCATAGTGGTGCGGAATCCTAGAAATTAAGTTTCAAGGTAATTGGGAATTATAATGTTCATTAATTTTTAACCTTAAGTATGATGGTATTTTTGTAGTTTATAATTATCCAATATCATATGTTTTTTGTAACAATCATGATGAAATACTTGTAAATAAATGGGGGAGAATATTTGTTATCAATCCTATTTTTTTCGGTTTTAAATAAAGTAAGTGGTGAATGTAAGGAAAGAAATAATACTTTCTTATGTGAATATGGAAATGATTTATTGGTCATGGAGTTCTAATAAATCATTATAAAGTCTCATGATGAAATATTTTGGAGAATTTATGTTGATAAAGGCATTTGAATATTTTTTATCAGTTCTATAAACTCGGAAAGATATGATTGGATCAAGAAGTACGAGTCACAAATTTTTTGAGAAGTTTATCTGAGGAAATATAATAATGTTTAAAGAGTATCTGATTGAAGTCCTCATCGGATGTAGAAAATCAGAGTGAATATCATTGTTGACATTGATCCATTAGAAGAAGATGAGTTATGAATGTATGAATATTCTAAACGAGTTATGATTATTGGGGAAAATGAAAAGGAGTTAGTTCAATTTTGATACTGATCCACCGAACCAAGAAAAGACATTGATCCATTAGATGAATGTTTCAAACTGATAAATATTTTGATGTAGTTCTTTAAGAAATCTGAACATTCTAAGAAGTTTTATTAAGGATTCTATCATAATAAATGGGGAATTTTCTTTCGTATTGAGATGAGGAAATTCCATCACACTAAGATGAGGAAGTTTCATCTTAATGAGATAAAGTGATTTTATCAAACTGAATAATGGTTATGAAGTCTGAGAAAGATGATTATAGAGAGGAAAAAAAGAAGATTACAGAATATTTATGAAGATTTTAAGAGGTCAAACATGATATTAAAATAAGAATATATCTTAGATATTTTGAATTTTAGATAGAAGGGATAGCTTTCATGTTTCCCAACTTTTCCATTCTGGGATTTGCATAAATAGAATGACATTCCATTCGTACTTTTCACCCTTTCAAGTGATCAGACAAGGTAGAGAACTATAGAATTTGTGTCAGGGTAATATTTTTATAATGTTACCTTATTAGAAGGATATACATCTAAAATTTTTGTTTACTATACTGAGGAAGATCGGATTGGGATTTTGAGAAGAGTTTGAGTAAGGTAGATTGAGAATAAGTTAATCGTACTAAGTCCATTGGACTAAATTTATCAAAATGGTCCCATTATACCATTCCCCATCGGTCTGAGAGAATCGGACCCTGCTACACCAGACTAAGGATTCAGATAGAGCATTTATCGAGTAGTTTCAACAAAGTTTGTATTATTTTTTTTGTCTTAATGGTTTGTAGTAAAAATTTGTAAACTGATAGGATAAAGTATAATAATTTTTATCGGGAGATTTAAGGTATCTAATAGGAGTTGGCACAAATTGTATTAAATTATTTTTAATATTTATTTCCTATAGACCCGTGAGAGTGGCTATGGTATGGATTTACATTCTCACACTAAGGCTAAAACTTATAAATCTCATGTGATTTCCTTTATTGTATACTTTTGGATGCATAAGTATTTACTAAAATATAATAAGTTAATGAAATTTATTACGTTGTAGGGGTTAAGATTATAATTTTATTGAAAACTATAAAAAGCATACAACTAATTCCCCCCCCCCCCTTAGTAGTTATTTTATCCTTTAAAAATTCAAATGGTATCAGATCTAAGGGTCCCCTGTAGAATACTTATCAAGGATAATCTCCATTTTATTTGTAGTAGAGGAATTCCTATATTTTATGAAAAACAATTTATGGTTTAAAGAACATGATGATTCTATATCTCTTATCTCTTATCCTGGAAGTTTTCAATGCTACTATAATTAGTTTTCCACCTATTGAGAATGATGCTCTTATAACATTTTCTAACTAGTGGAATATTTAATTCAAGGGAATGGATAAAAATTATATCCTTATATCCTTATCAAAAAATGTTTATATGATGGTGATAGCTCCTAAATCATAAAAGAATGTGTGGGAAAAGCTATAAAGTATTTTTGAAAGAAATTATAAAGGTAATGAAGTAAAGATATAAATCTGCAGTATTAAGTATGAAGTCATAATAATGAGAGATGCATACACTATTGATGAATAATTTACAAGAGTAAAATGTATTGTTTGCAACATCATAGGATTTGGAGATTTATTATAAGATTCTACAATTGTGAAGAAAGTTATTAGAAACTTTCTAGACATGTTTGATTTAAACAAAATTTCATTAGAAGATATATATTATTTATCTGTTGATGAGTTGTATAAATTTATAATTGCATATGAAATGGGAAAATATCCAATGTCCAAAAAGAAGAGGAAATATGAAATGGATTTTGAGTCTACTAGAAAAATAAAAATTCAAGATGTTGAAGATATTGATCCTTATGATTTCAAAGATAAAGAGGATGACAAGTTCAATGAAAAAATAATGTCTCTTATATCTAAAAACTATTGAACAGGAAGAGGAAATTATGGTGGTAAATGTCCTCACTGATGTTTTGAGTGTTGAGAAATTAGACACTTTGCTATAAATTTCCCCAAGAATAATGTTTGATAAAATTGATATGATTTGGATGAAAACCTTGATGGAACAATTAGAAAAAAATATCTAAAGAATAATATTCATCGAATAAATATAAAAAGAAGTTCAATGGAGACAAAATTAGTATATTGAGTAAGAAATTTGAGTCAAAATCAACTAACAAAAATTCTTCAAATGATAAAATTTTATAAAACCATTCATTGAAAATTTTGAGAATGTTAAAGACTTTCCAAATATTGAATAAGGAGGTGATGAATATTATATAGAGTATCAACTCAAAACAGAACTTGCTTCATGTCTTGAGAAAAACAGATCTCTCAAGAAAGAAATCATAATGATAATAAAATATAGTGGAAATTTTTTTTAAGGTGAAAATGTTATTTTGTAGAAAGATTAAGAATAAATCCAGGAGATATTAAGTTAATGTATAGAGTTCTGAATAGGGAAATATAATTGAAGATATTAATAAAAAGCTAGAAACTAAGGAATATGAAGTTAACAACTCTCAAAAAAAATTCATGAGTTTGAAATCACCTTGATAAAGATAAATGAAAAAAAAATTGATTTGGAACAAAAATTTAAGACTTATAAAGTTTCTAAGAATGATTAAATCAAGAATAAGGTGAAATCCTCAACCATGAAAAATATTGTTTTATTTGAATTTTCAATCTTTTCAGGTGAGAAAAAAAAGTTATGGTAAATCATGGATTTACAAGGGATGTGAGAAACCTATCATATATTAAAAAAATTGATAACTCATTTTATAGGAAATATGGTTCATGCCTAGAGTATGTTAGTAAATTAGGAAGATATCAACCTCAACAATGTTTTTACAGAGAATGATCTTACATCAACAGAAAATCATGAGTAGATGTTTATTTTTAGTGATGTGGAATCTTTGGACATAGGTATTATAATTTATTTCTTAACTTAACTCTTCCTATAAGGAGGTTTGAACAGAGTTGAAAAATAGTGAAATTATAATGAGTAACTTTCATAACATACTGAAATTTGAAAAGGTGATATCTTAAGACCTTAAAAAATTTCTTATTAATATCAGTTTAATTTTTTAAAATAATATTTTGGAACATGTGATAAACTAGTTAATTTTGATGAAGAATGTATGTCTAGTATTCTAGGGAAATTTCTGTATGTATGAAAACAAAAGGAAGATGGAAAGAAGAAAATTGAAGAAAGGGCCTTTTTTGTTGAGACTACCTTTAAAGTAAGTAAAAAAAACATAGATACATAATAGTGTTTTTCTTCACATGTGAAATGTGATTTAAAAATACTAAACCATGTTTAAAATCATCATGGATGTTTTTTTTACCTTTGGGAATGATAGTTCTTTAAAAATCAAAAGAATCAGAATGAACGATCACTACTACAAATTTTTCCTTTATCAGTGCTATAAAAGTTCATTGATAGTGATAAAAAGAACTATTAATCGAGTCGAAGAAAGGGGGTCCCTTTTATCAGCACTCAGAAAAGCGCTGATAAAAACCACTTTTATCACCACTGTAAAAGTGCTGAAAAACGGTCCCTTTATCAACGCTAAAAAAAGCGCTAATAAAAGGGGTCATTTATCCGCACTTTTTCAGTTCAGATGAAGAAAACCTTTTATGATCGCTTTTGAAGAGCACTATAAAAAACATTAAAAAATTTATAATGTCTGGTGGGGAGCTTTTAACAGTGCTTGACCCCCCCCCCCCCCACCCCCACCCCGTTATCTGTGCTAGGCAGACCCCCTACCACTCTCCCGCACAATGCATTTGCCTGTGAGTCACCCAACATGCCCGCGTTCACCTCCTTGCTTACTCCCAAACTCGAACTCGAGACCTCCCCCCTTGCGGGACTGCACCTTTACCTCTAATTCGTTTCTTTTTTTGTCTATTTAAAGATATATATATATATATATAGTTATATTTATTCATATATTAATATATATTCATATTAATAAAAATATATATATATTCATATATTAATATATATATATATATTTATTCGTATATTAATATATATTAAAATATATATATATATATAGTCATATTTATTCATATATTAACATAGATTCATATAAACATAAATAAATTTAGTTATATTAATATGTATATATTTATTCATATATTAGTATATATATTTATTCATATATTAATCTATATTTATATTTATTTATTTATATATTTTTAGATATAATTTTTTATCCATACATTTATTTGTATATTAACATATATTTATATGATTAGTTTTAAATACATTTATAAAATATGTTTTTCATGTGTATTTACAAATAAATAAATAAATACATACATACATATATACAATACACACACACACACACACACATATATATATATATATACAAATAAATAAATGTATATGTGTATTTAAAAATCCATAGAATGTTAAAATGACTATAACATCTAATCCAGAAGTTTGTTTAAACTCCACAATGAGTAAAACCAAATAAAATGAAAAAATATTCAATATGATATGTGGAACAGGCCTAGAGGACATCAGGATCCGAAGTTATACCCATTTGAATGTTAAAATATTGGGGTATCCCGATTAGAAACTTAGTTTTGGAGGCCTTCTGGGACTTTTTGGGCCTCAAAAAATGTGACAGAAGGTTCCCTTGGGTAGCTAACTTGTATAGCTCGTCACATGCTTCAATTTTAAATGTTTTAGATCTCTAACAGACACCCAGATCGAAAGTTATGGACGTTTGAAGTTTGAGTTACATTTTCAACTTATTTTAGATCTTTTATTCATTTTTTTAATTTTTTTCCCTTTAGATTGTTATTAAATGATTATTAATTGATGATAATTAATAAATTTGTAATTTATAATATATTTTAAAATATTTTAAATCCATTTTCACTAAACTTCTTATATAATAAATTTAATAGTATATTTTTACTTATCTAAAACATATTTAAAAAATATATATTATATTTATATCAATATAAATATACTTATATAAAAATATTTTATTTTTCAAGATTTATTTCTAAATATAAATTTTATTAGTGCTGATAAATCCTCCATTTATCAGTGCTACTAAAAAAGAGATGATAAAGGGTGGCGCTTTCATTGCCGATTTTTTTAGAAGTGGATATTGAAGTTGAACAGTTGAAATCTAAGGATGTTTTGTTTTTTGATGGACAAAAACATAACTTACTTAGTGTGAGTCAAATTTTTTATGATAGAATATAATTTATCTTTAGACTATATTATTTTTTTTATCAAAAGTGTAAAAGATATAAAATTTATTACAAAAGGCCAATGAACCAGTGAGAATAACTTCTAAATATGAGAATTTGACAACTTATACTAATTAAGTACTGAAGATAAAAATAAGTTATGACACTAAATACTTTTCCACTTTGATCATAAAAACATTAAAAAACTCTATAAATTTGTTGTTTTATGAATTTATTCCTAATTTAAAATAAGAGAAGAGGATATATTTTTAACTTATTATAAAGGGAAGATGACTAATAAGATTCAATGTGAAATTAAGATTCAATCTACCAGACCTCTTGAAATAAGTCATTCTGATTTATAAGGGACAATGAGACATTAATAAAAAAAATTGAATATCTGCTTTATCACTTTTATTTATGATTTCACTTGGATGACTCACTGCAGGTTTATGAAACACAATTCAGAGTCTGTATAAATTATCAAAGTCTTCAGAAGAGATGTTGAGAATGAATTATGGGTAAACATAAAAATGATTAGAACATATAATGGTATTGAATTCACATGAAATACATTTGAAACTTAACATATAAAAAATTAAATGAAACTCTATATAGTTCTCTATACACCCTCACAATAAAATGGAGTAGCATAGAGGAAGAATAGAAGTTTAATAGAAATGGGAAAAAGTATGTTAGCATAATGAAAACATTCAAAGTCATATTGGAGAGAATATTTATGTACTATTGTACAGGTTTAGAACATATATTTTTAGAGACAAGAATCAATATTGAATTCTGATGAAATGTGGTATAAAAAACCTTCATTTAAATACTTCAATGTTTTTGGAAGTCCATGATTACTTAGAATAAAAATTATAGATCTTGGATTGTTTAATGAGAAAGTTGAAGAAGAAACATTTATGGGTTATTCACCAAATAGATGAAGTTTAAAGTATTACAATAAAATAGATTACAAAATTTGGTTGAATAATAATATATTAAAGTTATTGAAAATCTAAAATCCATCAAAAAAAATTATAATAATATTGACGAATAAAAGATTAAAAATTATAATGAAGATGATTGTGAGTCAACATACACTTATCACAATTCAGTTGAATGATGTGATGAAGAAAGTGAAGTTAAAAGAGGAACTCTCCAATTTCATACTTTATAAAAAAAATTAGACTGGAAATATTCTTGGGAATCAAAAGGGTCAAGATCAGGCTAGAAGAAATATGATATTAGGAAATCATACTTCACCTATTTATAAACTTGAACTAGAACTAGTGCAGATGCTATTCAACACAAATTATTGGTGAATGATACTAAGGAAGAGTATGATCAAATTGGTAAAAGAAAAACATGGGAACTTATTCCATGTTTGAAAGGTAAAAATGTTATTGGAACAAAGTGGTTTTATGGGAAACAAGTTGAAGGAACACAGATAAGTATAAAAAACCAATAAAGGATTGTTTGTAAAGGCTATACATATGTTGATGTTGTGGATATTTATGAAACATTTCCCCACATTGTAAGGTTTGAAACTATTAAAATGTTTCTAGAAATGGAATCTCACTAGATTTAAAAAATTTATCAGATGAATGTAAAGTCACATTATCTAAATATTGAGATTGAATAAGAAGTTTAAATTGATAAAACATATAGTTTTATAATTGATAATGATGAAAACGGAGTTTATAAATTAGAGAAAAAGTTTATGGGTTGAAACAAGTCCTATGTTTTAAGAAATAAATACATTATAGTTTTTTGATAATATTGAATTTTTCTAAAGGAAAGGTTGATAGTATCATTTATTTGTGAGTAGTTAACTCCATAATAATAATATTTATTGTGTATTTAGATGGTATAATTTTTTCTTGGGATGAAGAAAAAGTGTGTAAATAATTTATTGAGGAAATGAATAATAATTTAAAATTTCAATGTAGAGAGAATTAGCTTTCTTCCTTGTCTTACAAGTTCAAAAAATGGAAAAGTACATTTTATTATCGCAAGAAAAGTATGACAGTAAACTATTTAAAAACATTGGAATGGAAGATTATTAAGAATTTTCTACTCACATTTCAATTGGGATTATGATGAGTAAATATGAATCCAAAAAAGTGGGAATCAAAAAAGATTTTCGGAAGTTGATAATAAGTTTATATTATCTCTGGACCTCAAGACTTGATATTGTCTATCTTGTAACTTTGTATGCTAGGTATCAATTTAATTATAAATAATATCATATGTTTGTAGCAGAGATAATTATGAGATATGTAAAAGGAACAACTTCATATGGGATTTTATACAAAATAATTTGTGGAATAAACATTCATTGTTATATTGGTGTTTATTGGGATGGAGATTATAATGATATAAAATCTGCTTCTAGTGGAACATTTTTCATGGGAGAATGTTGTGTGACTTATAATAGTAAGAAACAAAATTTCATTTTCATTGAGCATAGTGGAATTAAAAAATATTGTAGATACTCATGATTATACTCAAATTTTTTGGATGAAAGTTTATTTAGAAGACTTGAAATTGAATGTTTCTAAACCATTGAAGACTATTAACTCTGTTTCATTTAAAGATTTTATCTATTCCTTTATATATTTTATTCTCTCATGGGTGTCCCTTTATTCCTTTATTTTCTCAATATATATTTTAGGTGACACTCAAAAACCATCTCATATAATATAGTCATATTTTTTTTCCACATAAAAGACATTAAATATATTCATTAATCAAGTACATCTAATGTTGATTCTTATGTCGAAATATGATAAAAAATATAATAAAATAATTAAGTCATTATTATGTAATACTGATTTAAAGTAGAACATATTTTCATTATGTCATACTTACACATGATACCCATATTATTTGTGTTTTTTAATCTACTTGTATCCCCCCTTTATTTATATGAGCCTCCATATATAACACATAAAGTTTCATGGAAGTTTCTTTTTATTTTGTTTCATCAATATACATATACACCCAAGAACATATTTATGTTTTTTTCATGCCATATAAAATTATTAATTTAAAATTTAAATGTGTAACATTTATTTTCATGTGAAGCATGTCCCAACCTTTCATTATAGTAGGGATATGTTGGTTTTAATGCACACTTCTTATTTTCAACCATCAATTGGTATTTCATCAAAATAAAATTCCTAATCAAAGTGATCAATACACATATTTCCATGTAATATATTATTAATCACATAATACCTAAATATATATCTATCCAAGGTGGATAATTAATTCTTTCCATGTTTCTTGGTCTATCATGTGGGTATATATCTATGGTGGGTGAGGGATTACATTCCCTTCAATTGTAACATCCCTACTTGGGTGCCACATGCTGGTGCACTGAGCTGGTTCGCTACATGACCTCAAGCGTGCCTCCACATATGCCAAAGGCTATCAACTAGTTTCTAGGGTCTAATATATCAACATGGGGAGACTAAACCCTATTTATCAATGAAAAAAAACATTAAAAATAAATAATAATAACCAAATGAGATAACAAATTACCAAACCAAACATGAATCACAGGATAACTAAAACAATAATACAATATAAAATACTAAATAGTAGATATTTCAAGCCAACACATGTCAAGTGTCAATATGCTATACCCAAAATAAATAAAGATGTTGAAAACTCCCAATAAGGCCTTGAACCACATCTGATTCCGTTATACATGCTTCGTCTTGACTCACCCATCTAATATATAGATCTTTCCCTTATCTGATCCTAAAACTAGGAAATCTATTCGGTTATTGATTGCGTAGTTCGAGTAGGATGTGATTACCAGACCCACCGAATCACTATTATGATTGGTGATTTCCACCAAAGCTAGTTGTTTCTCCCAATACCCACTGAAGTATAAAATACATGCTCGAAGAATACCCTCTGGGACCTATATCATATGGTAAAACTACCCGTATGTCTATGGGGGAAAACCATGTTTAGTAAAAATTGTTTACCAAACACCTTCTGCAAGCCCTGCCAAAAACATGAAGTAAAACATGAGTCACAGTCTGAAACTATACTCTGTGGAACCCTATGTGGATATACTATCTCTAAAATGTACAAGTCTCCCAACTAATCCATTGATAATGTCTCTTGTACCAATAATAAATGCACTACTTTCTTTAAACAAAACAGAACCACTCAAATAGAATTGTTCCTTCGAGGCATCCTTGGTAGAACAACTAAAAAATCCATAGTAACATCACCCCCCATCCATTTCAGAATGAAAAATGGCTTTAGTAAACCTCCAGTGTGTTGATTCTTGACCTTCATCTGTTGAAATGTGTATCATCATTTCATGAACAGTGTTACCACATTTTCATGCCTATCCACTAAAACTATAGTCATAGGTCATGGTACATTTTGGTTACACCCAGATGCACCACCCACTTCAAGGCATGAAATTAACTCATCAAATCCTCATGTATACTCATTGGAACCACAACCAAATTCCTGACATAGATGATATAATCCTCATCTATGGTCTAATATGAAGGTGAATCCCCACCTTCAAGGATTTCCCTCAAGGATAATCATTCTGGATACTCATACTGACTATCCCTGATCAGTTTAAAAACTGTGGACTCTTCTCAAACAGATGTGAGATTTAAATTTTCCTAGATACCCTGAACCAAAACATGCATCTCAGCAAAGGAAGTCATCATCTTCCCTCAACACTAAACTCTTTAACTACCTAGGTCCGAGTTTTCCCACTTAAAGCATAGAAAACTTTATTTCCATTTCCATGCATATATGATAGATCAAATTCAAAATTATGCACATAATTAACCCACCAACACTATCAGAGATTAAAATCTCACTAATAAAAGATATACATTAATCGATTTTGATCAGTTTACACAGTAAAATTCTCGCCCAAAAGATAATGTATCCGACAATTCAAAGCATAATCCACTACAACTAACTTGTGGTCAGGACTAGGGTAGTTTTGTTCATCTGTCCTCAACCAATGAGACCGATATGCCACAAATAAATATACCCACATCAACTTAGATCTATGTCTAATCATAGAAGCATCAGAAAACACCATATGCTACTCACCTATCTTAGGTAGGATCAATATCAGTGTCGATGACAAGCGCTTATTCATATCCTTGAACGTTTTGTCACAATCTCTATACCATTCAAACTTTACACCCTTATTGGTGAAGCAAAAAAGAGGATCTTCCACATAGAAAAAAATCTTGGATGAACCTTCAATAATATCCCACTAATCCCAAAAAAATACAGATATCGAAAACATTCTTGGGTTTCTCCCAAGAAACTATTATATAAACCTTATTTGGGTCCATAGACACACATTCCACTCAAATAACGTGACCCAAGAACTGTATCTAATAAATCCAAAAGTGAAACTTCAATATATTTGTGTATATATGATTATCTCTCATTGTACTCACGATAATGTCATGATGTTGGGAATGATCATCATGAGTCATGGAGTACACCTATATGTCATCCACAAACACTACCACAAACTGGTCTAGGTATGAGTGGAAGATTTTTTTTCTTCATGGACATAAAATTTTTTGGTTCATTTTTCAACCTAAATGGAATCACAAAATACTCTTAAAGGCCATAACTTCTTCTAAATCTAGTCCTTGGTATATCATAAGGTCAAAATCTCAACTGATGATAACCTAATCTGAAGTTGATCTTTAAGAAGATTCAATCACCCATCAACTAGTAAAAGATACCATTGGTACATGAAATATCATATCAGTTCTTCATAGTCATTCGATTTATCTTTCAGTAATTAACACATAAGTTCATAGTTCCATCATCATTTTTATCAAACATGACTGGAGAGCCCTAATGTGACATACTCAAATGGATTAACCCTCATGCCATCAACTCTTCCAGCTGATTCTTGAGCTCTCAAAGCTCTATTGGTGAAATTCTATATAGTGTAATAGAAAATTTCATAGCCCCTAACATGAGATCAATAATAAACCCATTGTATCTCTCATGTTGAAGCCCTGAGATGTCCATAGAATAATCATCCAAGAACCCATCCACTATTGGTGGAAAGACCTCATGCTTTACACCTCCACCATTCAATAATACAACCGCATCCTATGTAGTGAGCTCCCCCAGTTTCAAATGAAATGGACCATCATAGCCAGGCTTGATGTCCCAATCTCTTCTGTATGCATAGTGGTAACCCTTAGGAGATGTAAAGTTCACTCTACTATGGTAACAATCAATGTGGGATTCTTATGGTAATAACCAATCCATACCCATAACTAGGTAAAAGCCTATCATGTATAGGATGTAAAGATCCAAACTGAAGTGGTACTCCCTTACCTTGAGATAACAACCCTTTCATAGGTAGATGACCCTCGACCGTACTCCCATAGTTGTCCCTATCGTCAACACCCCGATCAAAAACTCCACTGCTTGGCTCAAACCATTCACAAGATGTGCAGATATAAATGAATAAGAGGCACCTGTATCAAATAAGGAACTATATAATGTAGATTATATAATAATAGTACCTCTTATTTTCAACGGTCTAGCCTTGCTATCCACAAGGGTAGGTTGAATGGAATACAAGTATCCTGACCCTCTTCCTTGTGATAAATTCTGAGTCCCCTGAGCTGCAACACACTGCCGATATGGGTTATATATCTCAGATGTAACATGTCCACTATCTCTACCTCCATGCATAGTATAACTCCAACTATCTGGATGATATAGTGTAAAAGATCCCTTTACCACACTCTGATTACATATAGTTGCCCCGCTATAACTCGTATGTTGTGGTTTCTTACAGAACCTTTGTATATGTCCCATATTTCCATAGCCTCGACACACTACTTTTGTTAAGGTGTAATTTCTATGAAAGTGTCTTGACATACCACAGTGGTGATAGATCACATGATAAAGGTCTTGTGTAAATGAACCCCCCCTAGATACTCTTCATGTTATCACATTGGATAACATTATTGTAGTGAGGCTACCTTATCTAAACTTTCATACCTCCTAACCATCCAGTAGGAACCACCTATCCTAAACTGGAAGCCTCCTTCAGGTTCCCCTTTGATACGGGAGCCCGATTCACCGCTTCTGAAAACCTCTTCATCCTGATGATATTCACCTCGGACTTAATCTCACATTTATGTACAACCTAAAATTTAATGTTGATGTAGCCTCATTCCCTACCAAATCTAGATAAAAGTGTTGAAAATATAGAAATCTTCTAACATATTCCATCACATACATACTCCCCTATGTCAACCACATTAACTCCACTTCTCTCTCACGCCTGTGCATATCTAGATAAAAGTTCTCCATGAACTTTTCATGAAATCCATTCCACTCTATATACTAGATCTTTACATCCAATGTCTGGAAGTCCCTCAAAAACTTCACATAACCATGTAACATATATGCTTCCATATTGACTCTCTTCTTAGCATGATTCTCTAATTTTTCAAGTATAGTCTTGATATACTCAATATAGAATTAAGCTGCCTTGGGTTCACCCTCTCTATTGAACTTTAGAGGGTGATATAACAGAAACTCCCTCAATTGGTTATACATGCTTTTCACATCCCAACCCGAGCCACTTTCCATAAACTATATGAAATAAAAAAATTTCTCATGAAACTATTATGCGACTTCCTTAACTAGAACTATATGTGCATACGGTTCCAATACTGGTAGATAATCTCCATCCATAACCTCATGCCATCCTTTCAAAAATAACATTCATGGAGGAATATCGACACAATACCAAAAAAATGTCTTCGGACACATTTCACAACATCAACACATTTATCAAGAGTAATTCACATAAGTCCAGAATAATTTGTCTTCCCTTTTTCCACCATAGGGTCAACACTAAAGAAATAACACTAATATTAACCATATGATATCTAGGTCATGGTTAACAAGGGTAAACATGTTCTCAAATTCATTTTTCTCATTAAAAACCCATTTATTCATATTCTTTAACAATTTTAAATTTCAATTTCAAATTAGGCCTTGTTTTCAATTTCAATTGCACAAACAAGGAAAACATTTTGATTTTTTTGAACATCCCAAAATCATTTTTCCCATGCATTCCTAAAATGATATATGCCAATAAATAATCATGTGTTTCTAAAATGATTAATGGATACTCAAATCTCATGTCATACTGGGCCCCATGTCAAATCTCATAAACAACAATAACATCACACAACAAGTCAATCACTCAAGGTAAAATAGAATGAACTGTAAAAATACACATCAATAACAACAATCAAACCCTGGGTACTTGGATTTTAGACTCTTATATAGGTTCTCTACTCCCATACACAAGCTCTTAACCATGGTTCAACTCTTTATATTCTTCTATCTACCTTTCCCAAATACTATGCCCAAATAAACAAAAATAAAAATCATCTGATAACAATTTGTAACGTCTCGACCTAGGTGCCACACACTGGTACCCTGTGCCTATTTTTTACATTACCACAAGTGTGTCGTACACTAGAGGATACCAACTAGTAGTGAGGGTCTGATATATCAACATGTAGAAACTATACCCTCATTATCAATGTATCACAATAATGGAAATAAATAATAATAACTAAATGACATGACCAATAACCAAACCAAACTAGAATCACATGATATATAAAACATGAATATAATATCTAAAAATAAACATTATATTTGTCCTACCAATGCATGTTGAGTGTTAATTTGTAAAAAACCAATATAAATTAAAACAGTAACAACTCCCAATTAGGTTGGAAAACACATTTGGTTTCCTCATCCATGCTCCATCCCGACTCATCCATCTAACATATGGCTCTTTCCCTTATCTGGTTCGGCAACCATGAAATATATTTAGGTACTGAATAGGAATACTGAGTAGAGTGTGAGTCAAACTCATTAGTCCACCACTAATAGAGTCTTAACCAATATCTTTTAAAAGAGTGTATGTAGTTTTATAAAGAATAAATAAAAGTAATAAATTAAATAGTTTAGATTTATTAAATTACTAATTATTTAACCACATAACCCTTGGGTTCTCAAGGACACCCTAACTCTCAATACCTTCTTGGGCCCATGATAGAATCTGAACCATTCCACATATTCAATTCATAATTAATTATACAAATAGGATTTAAATACCCATTTCATTTCAAATTTTAATATGGCTAATTGGAACAATGGTCTAATGCCAACATTTTAGGTATAGGTCGCTATGCCTAGGACCCCATGAGATTTTGAAGTAGTAGTCTGTGTCCTACACTCATTTATCAAAAAATAACACAAGGGGAAATCAGAATTAGAATACCATTCCCCATATGCATTTATCATTCAATTTATCACTTTGGGATTGGGAAGAAGCAGACCATGCCCCATCTATATTTATCGAGCAATTTATTACTATGGGATTTGGATCTAGTAGACCATGTCCCATACATTTTTATAATTCAATTTATCTCTATGGAATATGGAATCATTAGACCATGTACCACACACAAATATCACAATCAAAAAATATCACATCAATCAAGGTTAACAAACATTAACCTTCTTATCATATTTCTCATTCGAAAAATCAATCAATTAATTTTACAATTAATTAAACTAACTCAATCAATTTTGTAATCACAAAAAATCCCACTAATAAATTCAACAGTTTATTAATAAAATTCATATTCTTTATATCTCAATCATTAATTCAAAATTTAATTATTCGTATAAATTTCAAAATATCATCATCTCATTAATTAATTCAAAAATTAATTAATCAAATCAATTTCATAATTTGAACATATCATTAATTAATTCCATATTCAATTAATCTAATTTCACAACCATTTAATTAATTAATTCATCAAATTTATTAATTCAATTATAGAAAATAAATTCTAGAAAATGATATAGAAATTCTAAAAATACTTATATTTAATTTAAATGAATACTTAAGAATTTTTAATAATAGACCAACTACCTCAATTTGTTGATGAGCGATTTCCTAACATAAATCCTCAATTTAAAGTGGGTCAATCAAGAACATGATGAAGAAAGATATATAGATCAGAATACTAGATCATAGATCAATCCAACCAAGATCTAACAAGCCTATATCTAGATATAGAACCAAAAACAGATAAATACCCATCTTTTGTCCATGAAAAGTATTGGGAGAGAGAGGGATCTAAACAGAAAGAAATTACATTCCCAGAGAGGTGAAGATATGATAATATAGCCTTTTAATCATGAATAATAGAGGTCGGGAGGGATTGGAACTTGTATGAGTTCCTCTATAATTCATAGGGATGATTTTAGGTTAATGTATGGGTGATTAATGATTAATATTGGGGGTTAGGTTAAGAAGGATAGAAACTAGATCTACACCCAACACCAACTCGATCATGAACTCGACCTATCTCTCAGGTGGTAAGATATAGAACTCATCAGGGAAAACATACTAAAAATTGTCTAGCATAGGATGAAAATAATCCTACTACATTTCAATATTATTTAGATAAATACCCGCTGTTTTATCCATGATGCTATCCAATCGGCACTGAATTGGTCCTGCACGACCAGCCTAAAGATCCCACTCACCTTGTTGAGAATAGATGCTTATTTATAGAGATAGGAAAGTAACTCTCCTACTATAATGGTAGATATGAGCCTGGCATTGAAATAACCAATCTATACCAACAATAAATTCAAAACATGTCATTTCTAGCATGAATGGTTCCCAAAAGAAAAGGTAACCACTAATTTCATGAGAACACGTCTTGCAGTGTTTTACATTTTCTGAATCCACTCCCAAATGTCTGTCAATAGTAAAAAAAATCATCTACACTTTTCAATTCCACTACCAAACCATTTGAAAAAATAGTAGATATAAAATAATATGATGCTTCTGTATCTAAACAACAAAAGATATGGTAGATGATGAAAGAATTGTGCCTCTGATGGTAGACGGTCCTACATCTACATTATCTAGATTATTTTTCATAACATGCAACTGAATTTTCCCTCTACCAGGGGATTTGGTCTGACTACATTGATCAATGTTTCTTTCTTAGTATTATTTCACTCTCACTGGGGTACCACATCCCTTGCCTCGGCCTAAATAACATGTGGATCTCCGACTACTAGTCGGTTGAGGTGTAGTTGAGCCCCTTCTTGATTCCAGTTATTGTCATGTTACTTTTACACTGGTCTATTGTAAAAATTTAGAACATAACATCTGCAGATGGCCATGTGTACCAAAAATGTGACATTCGACTACAAGGTATGGACAATGTGGGCGTTTGTGACAAAACATTCCACACTGATAGCACTAGAACAGAAAAGAGTCTTCAGATTGTAGTCTACATCCATAACCACTCTTCCAATTACTTAATTGGTATAAACTATCATAATTGAAATTCATACCACTCAATGAATATCATCTACATGGACCTACTTAAACAACATGTCTACTACTCCGGGCCTCTCTTATATTCCCTTTCATAATGAGAACCTAATTTTTCACCTCTTTAATGATTCTTAAAAGGAAAACATTTACCTAAAACTTGATCTCATAATGAAAATCTTCCTAGAAACATATTTCCTTAGAGATATCATCAGCTTTCAAAGAGGTCATACAATGTTGTAGGTCGATAAAACATCCAGAACAATACAAAACTGACAATCCCTCCTACGTCGGATGCACGAACTCATGATATTTTTCATCTGTCAAGGTTTTGATATAGAAATAGCTCAATAACATCATCTCTAATTCCTTCTAAGATAGATCATTATACTTCCTAGATTTTTCCATAATATCCCACCATTGCATGGTGGGTCTATGAAATATATACACAACAATCATTACACTCATATCTATAGGTGCCTCAAGATGCTTGATGATTTTCTAGACTAACTCAATCCAGAACTCAACTACTTGGGTTCCCTCTTCCACAACAAATACAGTCATATGGTGAAGCTAAAAAACTCTTTTCAACTCAGACATAGAATGAATGGTATGAATAATCTCCCTTTACATGGATCGAATTATTTTCAGTAATATTTTGTGATGATAAACATCCATATGCTCCTCATAGACTACAAGAAGTTTTTGTCCAGCTATGTTAAGAGTGTTCTTATTTCCACTCTCATAATTATCATGTCATAGATGATGAGGGTTCATTTTCTCTACAAGATAAACACAAACTATAGAGAACTGACTAGCAAAAAGGTCATCCTAATAGGTAATTTCAATACAAAGCCACTAACTCTTTTTCTCTCTAAAAATGCCTTACAAGTACTATATCATGACACAAAAACTAATTCTATTTATACAATGAAATAAATATCTCTCATCACAGTTCAACAGGAAATTATATACTACATGAAAAAAATAAATATGTCTCTATCCTGAACAATGCATGTCAATATATCCTCATGTGTCTATTATGATTCATGTATTCTTAACTCATTTCAAATTGGGCCACGAGTATAATCATACGAATTAGAAACATCATAAAAAAATATCCACACATAACGTGTGAATCACCCAAGGTGAAATAACATAAACTTTAACAAATCACATAACACAAACAACAACCCATCCTTGGGTACTAAGATTTTCACTCATACATGGGTTAGCTACTTCCATGCACAAGATCATTACTAAGTCCTAACACATCCTAGACTCTTTTCAACCGTTCTTAAATTGTAAAGTATAGGAAAAGAAGAACTTTATCCTTTGATACCACTTTGTAATGTCGCCCGATCGGGAACTCTCTCACATGGCTGGAAAGTGTTGTTATGGGACGCCATGAATGGCTCCCTATACACTGAAGGTTGTCGACTAGTAGCATAGGTGTGGATAGAAAAGTGGGAGTCTATACCCCCTAGGTACTAAGTGTCATAGTAGTAGAAAAGATAATAATACTACAAAAACAATAATCAAAGTAAAGACAATAGCTAAAGACAACAATAATAGACAACTAAATAATATAATAATAATAAAGGTATAATGTAATGATGTCCTAGAATGTAACTAAATTTCATTATATAAGAATACAACTAAAAGACTAGAAAAACTCGAATAAAAGACTCAAGGTCCCAGGTCTCGAGCCCCATGCTTCTCCCATCTCCACACTTCGGCCTAACAACAAACAAGAAATCAACTACAAGGTCATTTTTCCTTCCCTAAACTTGCATCCACAAAATCTATTCAGGTGAGAAATGGAGGCTGGAATAGGGTGTGATTATAAACCAGTAGGTCAACACCACCATGTCTAAATGAAATCATCTTGATTTGAATTCTATGAAATAGAGTGATAAACATGTGTATTAAATTAAATCAACAATTAATAAAATACCACAACAACCTTCTTTGGAACCTTTATGGAATAACTCTGAGCATTACTTACAACCATTCCAACCAAAAGCAATCCAAGAAAAATAACTATAAGCATTACAACATCATTGGGTCAAATCCCTATAATAATTACAACATTTATGGGTCAAATCCCTATAAGCATTACAAAATTTTTGGGTCAAATCCCTATATGAATTACAACATGGGGATTGGGACGAGTCCACTTACTATAAGAATTACATAATATTCATGTGCAAGTTCCTGGGCATATCTTATTATATAAGAATCTCAGCATAGAACACAATCCTTGTCATACAACATGGATATCACAATATCATATCATATATCTCAATGGTTAATTATGAGAATTATCATTGTTCTTTCAAATGCAACAAGAAATTCAATTCACAATTGATCAACAATTATAACAATATGTAATATGCCACAAAATAGGTATTCTATAATTATAAATTACCCTAGGTTTCATGTCATGATAAACATAATTTAATCCATTAGCCAATTATAAATCCATTTGAAACCAATGGAATACATGGGATAATCTCGTTCTGATATTTAATGAATTCGGGAACACATAATGAGGGAGTGGTCATGTTATTGCTTGAACATGGAATTATCAAGCCATAGGGTTTACTTTCTAGACCCTAGGCCGTATATAGATGATCCAACAATGCTTCTTATGGCCAACACCCCTGAGGAACAGGGTGAAGATGATTGCAAAGGGGTTCTTTCATCAAATCATGATCAAGACCGAAACCAATAATGAAATTGGCTAAATGATTTCACTAATATGGTTGGAGAAACCAAGGGGAGAAGCAAGAAATGGGACCAAAAGGACTTAATAGGGATAGATCGCGTGAGAGGAACATCCAGAAAGGGGTTTGGCACTCAGAAATATCTTGGAGGGTCTCCCTAGGTTGAGAGGAGAAGAGCTACAACGTTTTTCTATAGAAAATCAGCCACAGAACATGTTTAAAATAGTAGGTCAGAAATTTATGTGTCATATAATACAGTTACACATCATGTAAATTCTTTGGAATTAATAAAAAATACATCACCTTGGATTTATTTTATTAAAACCCATGAACAATTACATGACCTGCAATCCCTTTACATAATAAGTAAATGTTCTGTTGTTTATTTTTCATCATATTTTTCCTTTAACTCTTTGAACCTCCTTTAAAGATCCTCAACTTACCAAGAATCGATTTTAACATTTATTCCCATTTATACTCAGAATCCATTAAATCATACAAGAATAAATCCCTGAAATTTAGGTCATTTTTTCCAACAAAGACTGTTTGTCTCCGTACAAGACATGACCAACATGGCTTAAACAGAAAACTCAGAGAGAAATGTTCCTGGAAGAAGGGAGAATCATAAAAGAGTCGTCAAATTCCATTAGGTCTCTATGATATATTTTATGGAACTTGGTATCCACCATAGATCAAATTCCTAGTTCATCAATCGAAAATTATCACCCCTCTTTCACACTTATCGATCTTTAAAAGGATTGATCTTTGTGATCCTGAAATGAACTATAGATCAATCACTCCACATATTCTTCTTCTTAGTAATTAATGTCACCTAAATTGAACTAAGAATGATGATTGAAAACTTTTATTATGTTCATATTTAATATAAAAAAATATTATTATCAGAATTCTGTTGAATTATACATATTCACCTTCTTCAAGAGATCTATTTATCTTAGCTACATGGTACTCACAAGTGCTCAACATAATGGTACCATCTACCTCTTCTTTTAATTCATTCTCTATTTCCTTAATTTATCTCGTGCATGTGTAGCTTCATTTGAAAAAATAAAATGGGTCTCATTGTAATCAAATTGTTCAAATGGAGGTTGAGGGAGGATTTCAATTCTTCTAGAAAACTAGAGAAATCATAAAATATCCACATTAGAAGCACCACTTTTCTACAACTTAATTTCAAAAATATTTCCACTATTTAAAGTATTTCTTTCTTAATTTACTCAACTACCCATCTATACTTCATATTCTAAAACCCAAAAAAATTCCACTAAATACCACAACTTGAAACATGTTTTGACGTTATAGATAAATAATAGAGAAAATGGAG
Organism: Viscum album; assembly: GCA_963277665.1. Classification (NCBI taxonomy): domain Eukaryota; kingdom Viridiplantae; phylum Streptophyta; class Magnoliopsida; order Santalales; family Viscaceae; genus Viscum; species Viscum album. Next base: position 537,438,178 of record OY728126.1, read on the forward strand.
AAGTGACTTTTACATATCTTCATTATTAGTAACAAATAACCATTATTTAGAAAATAACTCAACTATAAACACTACATAATATATTCTATGAGAATATTTGAACTTATGAGTTGTACAAGATCATTATAGAAACATTCCAAACTCAATATCTAGAGATTCCTCATAAACAACTAGAACATTGAGCATCACAATGTCTTTTCAAATATATGAGCTTAGAGTGTCAAATAGACGAGAACAATAATCACTATTTTTGAAAACTCAATTCAGTCAACTTGATTCACATTTCAGATGTGATTTTTTAGACCATGAACATTAATGTATGCATCATTAGGTTTTTTTCATTTAATCTGGAATTTATTTAAATAAATTTAGAATTTTAAATAATTCAATTGCTTCTCTATAGCTTTGATATTCTTCTCCCACAACTCAAAGATTGATATCTAAATTTTTGAAGAATGAATTAGATACATTTATTTTTATTTATGATATTTAGAACATTGAATATTAGATTTCGAAATATCACAATTTATTTCTCCTCAGAATAATAATTATGGAAACATTAGAATTTTTTAGACAGTACATACTAATAATTCAGTTATGGGGAATTCAACATCACTTATGTGGACTTGGTTATTCGATGGGTCCCCTTATATGGTGCTTTATGTATTATAATTTGGATACATGGTTCCATTGTGCCAATTTGTGTATGTGGATATTCATTTGGGTATGAGGATCAAAATTCAAATAAGTAGATCAATTTTACTACGTGAATTCCCATGCATCAGCTAAAAATATTCATCGATTTATGTATATTACCAAAATCTTTTTCAATTGATCTTTTCATAAGTTTGTTCAATTACATGATGGGTTCACGTTTGTGGGGACTTCAGCTATGAGGATTCTAGACATAGGCATGTTTTCCCATTCACCTTATTTTCAAAATAGGTCACCTTATTTCCACCTCACCCATTCTATGTCATCATCTAAGATATCCAAAACACAATAATCAGCAACATTCATGCTTGACCACTTAATGATGGATATAAATGGAATGATTTTGAAGAAGATAAAATAGGTGAGGGTCCACCTTTCTCAAATTAAACAACCAATCCAAATAAGAACAACCAAAAACTGTTTGAGTTAGGGGCCAAACATTGATCAAATGATAAGAACAACCAAAAATCATAAAAACAACTGCCAAAAAATGAACAGATGATAAGAACAATAAATAATCATAAAAACAACAAAAGATAAACTATAATCAAGTATGATATAACCTTTATGTGGTTTTGACGGTCTATTCTTCTAAAATTTATAAAGGAATCGCGGTACTTCTGCTTCCATGAGGGCATGAATTGAACAAGTGGACAATGATCTTTATTTGGATTTATTTAAATGAGGGGTAGGGGTAAGTAAAAATTACTGATAAAAACACATTTATCTATGCTACCAAATGTATGATTGATTACCTTCTTTTTAAAAATGATAAACACTCAAATTTATTACTATTAAAAAAGCATTGATAAATCTTAAATTTGTCGCTGCTAACTAATAAATGTCAGTAAAGAGAGTGATAAATGCTATAAAAGAATAAAAAATTGAAACTAAATTTTAAAATGAAAACAAATAAATAATTATAAAAATAATAATTTTTAAAATTTCAAAATTAATATAAAATTAAAAAAATAAATATTAATAATAAATAAATATTATTAATTATATTAAATGTATTAATAAATGTCATAATATTAGGATAAATGTATTTTATTATGATAAATGTATTAACATCATGATAAATTTAGTGATATTATAATAACTGTCATATAAATAAGTTTATTAATATTATAATATATTCTTTTTTAGTAAATATTTTAAGTGTAATAAATATTATGAATAAAATTATTGATACAATAATAAATTATAAATAAAAAACTACTATATAATACGAATGGATAAATATTCAAAATGAATATTTATAAATTATTATTAACTGCCTTTGAAATTTATAATTATCATTAAAAATAATATTAATTTTAAATATTATTAAATAATTTTTAAAATATATCATTATTAAATATATAAACTATAATATCATGTATAAATGTATCCCACAATATATAATTAAATCTAATAAAAAAATTAATATTAAGAGTTAAAAAATTTGTTCATAATAAAGAATAAATATAAAAAATAAATAAATTACAAGAATATCAATCATATGAAATGAATTAATAAATGTGATTTTACAATGATACATGTCTTATATTATAATAATTTTCTTGATTTTATGAAAAATTTATTAATATTATAGTAATTTTTTTTGAATAATTTTTTTAATATTATAATTAATGGTTTACCAAAATTGTGGCGTGGATGCAAGGTCTGTGTTGCGGCATATGAGTTGACGAGGGCCCCTACTCGACATTAGGGAAGGTGATGAAAATGACTCTAGTGTAGGTATGGGTGTCGATGGGGGAGGTCGGACCATAGTTTTCGGTGTGGATCAAGGTTTCGCGCACCGGCACAGCTGGCGACGATGTCCTGACTTGATGACAGGGAAGGGGTCGATGGGTGGCGATGTCTGACAATATGACAGGGGAGCGAGTGTGTGTATATTATTTATAAATTATATAACATGAATATAAATATATCTATATATATATATATTGTTAAATTTTATAATTTTAATATTAATGTAATATAAAAAATATATAAATTACTGAAAATACATATAAATTGTAATTATATAAATATAAATATTTTTATATAAATCATACTTAATATTATATAAATATGCATATATAAAATATGGTTCTCTTTACGAGTGTTAAAAAATTCACTTATAAAGAGAGGATTTTCTTGGCGGTAAATAATGAGATGATAAAAGATATTCATTATCAACGCTACAGAAATGTTATGAAAAAAGGTTCTCTTTTATTAGTGTTGTTGAAGCGTGCATTTATTTGTTATTTTAGTGAGCATTGAAAAAAGTATACTCATTCACCGTATTGTTTTAGTGCTAATAAAGATATTGCTAAATATCATTGTTTATAAAGTAGTGTCTCTCTTCACACTCTACATATATATGTTCCCATCCCAAAGCTGAAACTGAAATCTTTATATATATCATGATATACAAAACTGACCATGATAATGACTTGATATCAAAGGATTGTTGATTCGATGGTGGTTGTGATTGGAATTCAAAACATATCTCCTTCAAAGCTGCAATATAAGCTGAAGCTGTGATGGAAGATAGTCAGATGAATGACCAGTCACCTAAATATAAGTGCGCGAAATGCAACAAAACTATTCGTTTGAAAAAAATAACATTTTGAAGTGTAAAATTGGATTTATTTTGATAAATGTTAAAATAGTTAATTGAATATATAATATATAAATTTCAAAAAAATCATTCACTAAATGTTACTTATACAATTTAATGATATAAAATGTTTTTTTGAGCATTAAATATATTTTTTGGAAAAAGATTTTCTTTTATTTTTAAATGGTTTTTATTTTCATTAATAATTAATCGATAATCAAAGAATTAATATTATATATATGATTAAACAATATAATATCTTAATTTAGTAAATATTATTTATAATTATAGTTTTAATGGTTAGGCGATAAGAATCATGTTAAATATTGATATTTTAATAGCATGTTATGTTCCGTTTAAACTCGGTGGTGCATGCAATGAAGACTATCAAATAATATAAATTTATTTATATAAAAATACATTTCATAAAATCTCAGAGTGTTATAGCCTAAGAAAAAAAATATAAGGAGAATAAAATACACATCATCATCATAAGTCAGCCATATCATCACTTGAGTGGTATCTTGGGAATTATAACTCTCTATGTTGACATTCTATAGTCAAAGAAGTTAATAAATGACATTACAAACCAATGTTATAATAAAGTCGATCATCCCATTATGTTTACATAGAAAACATTTCGATAATTACATATCTATAAAGGACCACACTCCTCATACGCTGCCACCCCTACAATATATTAGAAGATAATAAACATAAATATTTCAATGGTCACTTCATAAAACAAATGTTGACCACAAAATCCACACTAAACCACATCACACAACCATTGTATATTGTCAAACTGCAAATTTTAAATTCATCACCATATTAAGTTCAATGAATATCCTCATAAAGGTAAAATTTCTAATATTGGATAATAAAATTATCTCATCATCATTTTCTAAATCAACTTGTGTTAAGGCTTAGTATCACTACTAGAAAACGAGCCTATACCCACGATTTTGCAAAAAAACTGTGGGTATAGGGAACCCATATACCCACCGTTTTCAAAAACCGTGGGTATAGGGATAATATGGGGACCTATACCCATGGTTTTGGGCAAAACTGTGGGAATATATTATTTTTAAACACCTATACCCATGGTTTTTCAAAACCGTTGGTATAAGTGTTTTTTTAAGATGTATACGCACGGTTTTGGCCAAACTGTGGGTATAGAGTTTTTTCGGAAGGCCAATACCCACAGTTTCAAAACCTTGGGTATTGGGGTGTTTTTTTTTGATGTCCTATATCCACGGTTTTGAAAAACCATGGGTACAAATTTCCTGCCATAAGGCGGGAAAAACATTACGCAGGACAATGAAAAAAAATTGGCGGGAACAAGTTTTTTTTTAATATAATTAAAAATATACAACTATAAATACAATTCGCATAAATAGGTTGGTTGTTTAGATCGTTCGTCCTCTTTGAATCAGTATGCTGTTCAAATATCGACAAAATTTTTTTTATTTTAAATGAGTATAAATAATTTAAGTAAACAGATGTATGATAATGTTATTAAAATAATCCCATCTTAGTTAGTTAGGCATCAGAATCTCCTCATAGTGATCCTGTGTTCGAATCTCACTGTTTCAATTTTTCAGTAAGTGCCTATCTTAATATATATATATATATATATATATATATATATATATATATCGAATAACGCAGCGGCCTGGTTGGTCAGTAGGTGGTGCACGACAGTGAGGCCCAGCATGAGACGCAGGTTCGAATCTCTTTCTCCACGGTTTTGGATTTTAAGTACCCCACATGGATTAAATTATTATATATATATTGATGGTTGATTATACAACAAAGAGATTTCACATCATGGTTGGTCCATGGTGGTGCGCTTCCGTGATCCGCGGCGTGAGTGAGAGTTTGAATCCTGCCCCATGTGGATTTTTTGAATTTAAATACCCCACGGTTTTCAAACCGTGGGGTCTGTTGTGTGCCATGCTGGAACAACCTTGGTGCACACGCCACACTGGGACATCTATGGTTCACACTATGAATACCTTGTAACCATGGTTTTGGAGACAGTGGGTATAGGTTGAGACCCCTATACCGACACTATGCAAGCCCACGGTTCCAAAAACTGTGATTGTAGCCTATACCCACTGTTTTGTGGGCTATACCCACAGTTTTGAACTGTGGTTATAGGTCACTTTTTCCATACTGTATCTTGGACTCTAGATACATAATCAACTTTTTTGGGAAAAATATTGAATATATCCCATAAACATTCTTCATATTGGTACAATTATAGTCATATCACACATATAACATTCCATCAAAACCTTGAGAAGGAAAGCATAAGAAAGGGTGAGCTTATTTATTTGATGATTGGGAATGATAATTTTACCTCATGGAAGTCCTTTTGGGGATATTGATTAAAGGAAAGTTGAGATAACTGAGTGCAAGGAGGACGTTGCCAGAATCAGAGGGAAACACCCAATGCACGAGAGTGAGGGAGAAAATGTATTGGGCAATGGTTTCTAATATATATAGGTTAAGCAAAAAACCGTAATATGGTTCCCTCATGTTTCTTCGTGATTATATAATGAAATTTGGATTCACATAAAAAACCCTTTGATAAGTGGGAAAATAAATAAATTTATATACATCATTATTTTCCTTCCCATTGATGTAAATAAAAAACTATTTCTTGACATTTATTTTATATTTATCATATTAAAATATGGGGAATTTATTTATGAATAATTTTATTTGAATATACTATATAATTTTTTAAATAAAATAATATATAAATTTATAGATAGATTTTTTTGCCCTTCATTGCAGGGAGGGAGGAAAAGTGTCGAGCAGGAGGTCCTTTTATTCATGGAAAAAAATTAAAAACCATAATTGAATTCCCACAGGTTTCTCTGCAATAATAAAATGAAATTTGGTTTCACATAAAAAACTTTTTGATAAACAGGAAAATAAATAAATTAAAATACATCTTTATTTTCCTTCCCATTGATTTACATAAAAAACTATTTCATTAAATTTAATTTATAGTTATTATATAAAAACATAGATAATTAATTTTTAATGAATTTTAATTGAATATGCTATATAATTTTGAAAATGAAAAACATATAAAAATAAAGATAGAATTTTTGATCAAGTGGTTGACCACCTTTGGAATGCTGTAAAGTCACATGAGACCCAATGTAACTAAAACATAACAATAAGAAATGAAGTATTATAAATGAAAATATATCACCTATATCAATGATTATAAAACCATATCTCATTGGTTTTATCTTTCCAATGCAACATGTGTCTTTGGAATTTTCCTTTCCACAATATCTTATGGATCCTATTCCTATCCCAACTACTTGTGATTCGTGAGACTTTTCTAATTCAAACTCTATAAAGTTAAAAATATATAGAACAACTAATTCATGCTAATCCAAGTTATTTCATGACCCATAAGGGTGATTTTACCTCATGGATTTTATTTTGAGGTGATGGGTTGAAGAAAAGTTGAGATGATTTAGTGTGAGTGGAACCTTATAAAAGGTAGATGGAAACATCCAAGGCATTGGAGTGATGGTGAAAATGCATCAGGCGGGGGTTCCTATTATATATAGGGCAAACAAAAAAATGTGATGCGGTTCTAAAATATTTCTTCATAATTATAAAATGAAAATTTTTAAATAAAAAGACCATTGATAAACGAGAAAATAAATAAATTCATACACATAGTTTCTTCCATCCCACTGAATTACATAAAAAACAATTTATTTACATTAATGTTATATTTATAATACAAAAATATGGATAACTTATTTATATAGTGTTTTAATTGAAAATACTTTATAATTTTTAAATTAAATAATGTAGAAATTTAGAGATAGATTTTTTGGCTTTATTTGGAGTGAGGGAGAAAATGTGTTGGGTGGGGATTCCATTTATACATAGGGAAAACAAAACACCCTAATTCAGTTCCCTCATGTTTCACCATGATAATAAAAAGAAATTTGGTTTCATATAAAAAACCTTTGATAAATGGAAAAATAAATAAATTAATATATTTATTTATTTTGCATCCATTGATTTAAATAAAACAATAATTTCATAAATTTAATTTATTTTTATTATTGAAAATTTTGAAAAATTTATTTATACAGAATATCAATTGAATATACTATAGAATTTTGAAATTAATAAATTTTTAAAAATATAGATAGAATTTATTATTGAGAGGAAACCCACCTTTGGAATGTTGTAGAATTACCTAAGACCCAAAATAACTATAACACACTTATGAGAAAGGTAATATTTGAAACAAATAATATATAACCTAACTCAGAGATTATTAAACTATCTCTTATTTGTTTTATCTTTCCTGTGTATTATGTGTCTTTGGAACTTTATTTTTGATGATCTCTTATGGAAATTATTCCTTTGCCAACTACTTATGAATCATGAGACTTGTCTTCATCAAGTTACATCTCCCTACAACTATCTCAAATTGAGTTGTGAATCGTTCACTTGAAGAATAATTTTCTATTATAGAATAATAAATTGAAGAGTGACTTATTATATTTAACTGTAAGGCATTATTGTGTTTTTATGTAATTTTGTTTCTTAAATAATCCTTATGAAATGGTTTTCATCATAACACATGAATTATGGACATAATGGATTAAATGATATCGACTTTTAATTGTAGTTTTCATATAATTTAGCACTGATTATTTTATCTGAAAAAAATATCTGAAAAGAAATAATAGATGACTTATAAGATTAATTAGACTCCTCATTTATCCTCCATTAATTTCAATTTGTAACATGTATTTAATCAAGGATTTCCTCCATATTATATGAAGCTTACTATGGCCACTACACTAATTCTAATCTGGTTAAGTCAACCCACTTTCTTTATTAATACTATGATGATTAGAAGTTCACTTAAGAGCGGATAGAATGACACTTTGAATAATGGTTGTATCCTAACTCAGATAATGGAAGGTTATAAGTGACTAAATATTTCTTTTGAGGTTATTTTAGCTTATTTTTAATTAAAGTTATTTTATTCTTCAAAAGCTAGTTAAAATTTATGTGTAATTTATATTATTAATTATCTATATTTTATTAAATAATATACTCATTTTTATATTTATTCATTTCATGAGTCAAATATGATTCAATTTTTTATATTTTTACTATCTTATTACTTTCACAAAATTAATAAGAAATTTTTAAATCATTCATCATGGATTCATTAATGTTATTATTTATTATAGTTATTTCTCTAACAAAAAATGTAACGTGCATGGTGTGTTGGGCCCAATATAGCCCTCCGCCATTAACTATTGTTTTCATATATATTTTTTAATATAAATTAAATTAAAATCAAGAATAATAAAACATGAAATTTCCTAAATTGATATAATTCATTGAATTACCATATCTCGTCCATCTGAAATTTAATGGATGCACTATATGTGCCATTAGGATCATTGAAAGACCATCTATACGACTTATAGAAAATTTATTTAAAATTTTGATTGGAATAATAACACGACTTCTTTGTTTTAAATTGAAGGATACATGTCATGGTGGAAGCATGAATTTTAGGTTTTTCCATCAAATCTATCATAAAATGGCTGATTTGATTTAATAGTTGTTAAAAAATACCTCATATCACATCTATGCTTATATATAATCAATTATATGAATATAAATTAAAAATAAGAATTTTAATATTTATATATAAATGGTTTTACAATTGCAACATGTAGACACACACACACACAAAACACAATACACATTGAAACACAATCTTTCACACACACACACACAAGCATAGATGTATCACCCCTCAATATTAAAACACACACAGAAAATATAAATATATATGTATATAGTGTGTCAATATATATATATATAAATACACACATAAATATAAAAATATATGTATATGTATTTTATTTATAAAATATATAACATGAATGTAAATATATAAATACAGAAATAAATATATAAATATATAGATATTTATATACTAATAATTTTTTTAATTTGAATGTAAATATATTAAAAAAATGGTATAAATTATTGAAAATACATATCAATTTCACTTATATAAATATATATTTTTACTATATAAATCATACTTAATGTTATATAAATAAGTATATATAAAATATGTTTCTCTTTACAAACATAAAAATATCACTCATTAATGGAACACTTTCTCAGTTCTAAATAAAATCATGATAATTGATATCATTAATCAACACTAAAAAAGTTATGAAAAGGGGTTCCCTTTTATTAGTGTTGATGGAGCGTGCATTTATTAGTGCTTTTAGTTAGCAATGAAAAATTTATACCCCTTCAAAACCTTAATTTAATGCTAATAAAGAATAATAATAAATATCATTATTTCTATAGTAGTTCATATCTTCACACTCTACTTATACCTATTTCAATCCCAAATTTAAAATCTAAATCTCGATATATATATCAGGGTATACAAAACTGACCACATGAATGACTTGGTATAAATGGTTTGGTGAGTCGATGGTGGTTGAAACTGGATGTCACGACGTATATAGGTCAAAGCCACAACAGAAGCTGAATTTATGATGTAAGATAGTTAGATGAATGCCCAACTGACTAAATATATGTTTTCAAAATGTGAAAAAACTATTTTGTAGAAAAAATATAGTCTTGAAGCATAAAATTGGATTTATTCTTATCTCATAAATAGAAAACAAATAAGACAAATGTTAAATCATTTTATTTAATATATAATATATATATATTAATAAAATAATTTACATACAGTTATTTACTTAATTTATTTAGATAAAACTCATTGGTGTGCATAAAAAATATTTCCAAAAAATATTTCATTTATTTTCAAAAGGTTTTTATTTTCATTTATAATTATTTAGAAACCATAGAATAAATATTATATATGTGTGTAAAATAAATATTTTTATAATTTAAAAAATCATATTCATACCATTCAATCTAATGGATAGACGAAAATATGATATTAAATAATGCTATTTTAATGGAATGTCATATTTTTGTCAAACTTCATGGTGTGCAATGAATGCTATCAAAAAAATTAAATTTTTTTAAGTAAAAATATATTTCATAATATTTCATGGAGTTATAACCTTGGAAAATAGCTCTAGGGATAATCAAATACACATCACCATCATAAATAGTGAGCCACGTCATCATCCCAATGGTAACATGAGAATTATAACTCTCCAAGTAAACATTATATAGTTAAAAAACATAATAAATGACATGAAAAACAAATGTTATAAGAAATTCCATCATCCTATCATGGTTACATATATTTTTTAGATAATTTCCAACCTATATAGGACCACACTCCACACACAATACCACCACTAGAAAATAAAACATGAAAGATAATAAATACCAGGTTTTGAGTGGTCACTTTATAAATAAATTATTGGCAATAACATCCACATTAAACCACATCACACAACCATTATGTATTATCAAAATTCCAAGGTCAGATCCATCACCATACGATGTTCATTTCATATCCACAAGAAGTAAACATTTCTAATACTGGATAATAAAATTATATCATCGTCATTTCTAAATAAAGATACATTAACCATATCAAATTTTTTGACATCGTGCGGTAGGCCTTAATTTTTGCAAAAGGCTTCATAAATTCTCACCATCATATTTAATATTCTAAAATCCTTATATCATGTTGAATCACAAGATTATCTGCATCATGTTAATTATATTCAAGATAATGGGTCCAAAGAAAATATTCTTGTGTATCATTATCATCGACAATTTTATCAATTTGTCTACAAAGACACCTGCCCTATAATTCATTTCATGTACTGAATCTAATTTTTGTCTCTTGAGAATCTCCATCAGGAGACTTAGAATTATTAATTATTAGTTATATTATTACTAAATTTTTTTATATTAATAATATGTTTAATGAACAATTAATAATTTAATTAGTAATTATTTATTAATTTTATTATTACTTGTTATCATTTATATAAAATAGATATTTTTCGGTATAGTTATTATAAGTGTACAATCCTCACTCGGATAGGCTATAAAGGAGGGCCATAGCCCCCTAATGGTAACCCACCCATCAAGATCATTATTTAATATATATATGCCCCACAGACCCTCAATAAATGCCCATAGGCCCCCATGAAGTAGACTAAAGGCCCATAATACTCGCTCTAAAGGGCCTACTACTCTTCCCCCTCCTGTTTCCCATTGTTTTTTCATCACAATAGCCATAGCTACAGCCCTCCATGTGACCAGCCTCTGCCATCTGGGGAACCACCCTCATTGTTCCAGTTGAGGTGACTATCCACCACAAACGACCACAACCGAAAGACCCACACTGACTTGGACAAGAACTGCACAAGAATCCTCTCAAAGGTCATCAAAGAAATGCTTCTGGAGTTTTCATCAAGTTCTCATTATCATATCCATTGGTCCACCTACCCTACACCATCGTCACTAGATCTACATTCCTCAGTTGACTCACCTAAAAATTACCTTCATGCATTGTCGTTGTGGTATGAATTCGTCGCCAATCTGACCGCACACATAGCCTTCCTCCAAATCCATCCTCGCCATCGACTAGTAGTCCTCCTTTCAACAACCGCTGTCACCCATCATTGATGCTACTCCCACTTCACTTGCATTGATCAAACCTACTTCCCTCCTCCGAAGGAATCCCTACCATTACACGATTCCACATTATTATCAACCCACTGGCCCCATCATCATCACACTCCCCCTGTAGTTGATATGGGCTACCTGTATCGGCCATGTCGTGCGCAGCCCTCCTCCATTATCTCCAACCATTATCCCAAATATTGGAACCAGGCTTGCATGGGAAGCCCTAAAATGTGGTCTTTTTAAAAAATTCCCACCGACGTTTGACTTGAACTTGTCGACGTCGCTGCAGAGCAGCCCGGTCAAAGATGAGGACCACACGTGAAGGGTTTTAAGCACAAAATAAACCATAAAAGTACCTGGTTTAATTATGAATCTTCGCTCGTAATCTACTCATTGCTGGCGATCACTGCTCAAAGAATCTGAAGTCAAATTTCTCTACATCTTCCACACGTGCTTCAAGGAATCGGCAGGAGCTCCATTTGTCATAATTTGGGTGCTAGCGTAGAATATTGACGATGCCTTCAACTTTTCAATGATCACCGCATCGCTTTGCTAGCGATGCCCGAGCGAGAGATCCATCCGATATCCTAGGATCCAGAGCATATCTCTCTAGAGTGTGGGATAGAGGAGATGACAGAGAAGCTCCATGAATAGAGATTAGAAATCTCCTCTCCTATAATATTTATATTAGTTAAATAATTACCTTGAAATTCCAAACCGGCCCCCAAATACTTAGAGCACTATTAACGACATTTTATGACTACTTTTATGAGTCATAAATATTGTTATCACTCACTTGTAATATATTAAAATATATTTTATGATAATAATTAAGTCATTAACTAAACTCGTCACTCCAAAAAATATTAATTGAACATTGAATAATTTAATATTCCTCAATTAATATTTTTATTGTATTTACATCAAATTGTAAATACATTTAATAAATAAATTCAATACTCATTATTCTAAAGTCAAATAATAGGAATTTATGTATTTCATTGGTGCTCATTTATCCTTGGACAAATCCTGGACCCCTATTGCAGGGCCCACTATGTCCAAAACACACATTCAACTGAATATGGAAGATTCATGAATAAACTATTGTGTGTGACACTCAAGGCCATTATTTCAACATGAGTGAATAGTATTCAAAGACCAAGAGCAGGATCTGGCAACCCTTCATGGCCCCTAAAGATATAAGGATTGTCATAGCAGCGAAAACCAACCTATAAACATGGACTGTGTAATATAATCACTTTGCTTATAATATCTCATAAAGTATGACACAGTCATGTGTTATCTCCCTTTTTTTCTTTATAGTTTTTGGCTTTAACTAGACTGATTTACCCTTGACTGGAATGGCCACGGTCTTATAAATGTGCTTCCATTCATATCATCATGGCCTGAGATATATTGCTTCCATAAGCTAGAAGTGAAACATCCTTTCTTGACCATTCAACCAATACCATGCCATTAACGACTGACCCAACACAAAATAACTCTGCACGGCTTTATTGCCATGGTTTTTTTATCAATGTACACAATCAAATACCGTGGTAATGATCTCAATTCTAGAGAACAGTACACATGATCGTAGATAGGAACATTTAATTACACCCGAAACATGTGGTGTTCCTATTGGCAGGCCAGTCCTAATGATCTCACAACTAGAGATCACCAAGTATGAACTTCATGAGAAGAAGTCTCAATGCTTATGAGCCCTAGACCTTGATAGTCAAACATCTACTATGTCCAATCAGTAAGATGTATCTAGAGTATAGAACATATCATAAAGATTAATGACATAGTATCTCATGGTTCTCATTATAGCCTAGGAACTACTACAAACTTTCGATATGAGAATTAGTCTGTAGACATTACCATTTAAATAGTGGATGAAGAAAATTATACACTATAATGTTAAGATTACATCATGTATTGCTAACTGTATACATGATATGGTAATCAAAATCACTGAATAGTTAGGTCTAGGGAACCCATTATTCTGACACTAAAATGGAATTGAAATGTCCTATAAATAGAGGTATGTGAGAGTTGAACCCACGATTGATACAGTCTAATAGGGTTCCTTTACAACAAGACAAAACCACACCTAATTACTATCAATTATCTCCGTAATTAGTAATTATATAAATAAATATATTATTTTCCATATTATTAAATATAATATTAAATTGTAGTCATATGATTAGTTAATCGTTTTTTAAATGGGAATCCCCAAGTGTGGCCTTTGAGAACCCTCCACACCCAGGAACCCCCTCCCCATGAAGGGATCACTCCAGAGAAAGCCCTAGCCGGGAAGAACCTGTTGCCAGCAGAAATGGAAGAGCATCCCACATGGTGACAATATAATCATTGATATTATTAATTAATAATATATTTATTTATATAATTATTAATTAATAATATAATTATATTTATAATTATTGACTAATAATATAGATATTAATATTTAATAATATAATTAACAATAAATAATATGAATAAAAACTTGTAATATAATTATTATTATAATTAATTATAAACAATTAATAATAGAATATTAAAATTATTAATTTTTAATTATAAAATTATTAATTAATAAATATAATAATATTTATTAATTATGTAAATAATTCTATTATTAATTTTTAATTATTAGTTATAAATTATTAATTATAAATTATTAAATTATGTTATTTATTAATAACTATATTAATTATATTATTAATTATTAGCTATATTATTACTTATAATTAATTACATTAATTTTATTATTAATTTTTATTTATAATATTATTTATATTAATCAATTATTATTTTTATTAAATATTATTATTTTGGATTTATTTTATATTAATTATATAGTATCTTTACAATGTAGACAAAGTGAAACTAAATCCCACATGAAAAATCCAAAAGGGATATTAAAGTACATTTCCCAATAAAAGTGATCCATTTGTGAGGTTTAATGTTTAATTTTAAGATTAATTTTGTGAAAATAATTCTATATTAAATAAAAATATTATAAATGTTTTTTTAAATTACTGTTATATATGTAAAACAAAATAAATCAAAATAAATATTAAATTAAAAAACATGGTAAGGGAATCAGACCATTTTATGCCCATGATGTGGGATGAAAGTCCATAAAATGGTTTCACACTCTTGAAATGGTTTTAAGAGCATGAAAACATTTCACACTCTTAAGACCTGTATGAAAAAATGAAGTAAAAGTAAAACCAAAAAAATAAAATAAAATAAATTTCCCAAAGAATCATTTGATGGTTTCCTCCCCTCCTCCAAAATTAATAGATTTGTTGGTTTCCACCTATTCTGGGATTGTGATGTTTTAATTATTAAAAATATTTAATACATTATATAACATAACCACCACTCCTATGTGTATGTTCTTCTTTTATGTATGAGAGGAAGACTAGCCATGTGGTTTTGTACTACACCACCAAAAACAACCTTGGGAGACTAACCACTCTCTTTAACAATACTCAATACCAATTGAAGCTATCAAAGTGTAATATATATATATATATTACATGATTTTGGATAAATATTAAACATATATAGTAATTATACATACACCAGAACCATATGGGTTTAGTGTCTTGGAATCTAGATACATTCAACTAATTTATGAACAGTCTTCAATATATCCCATAAAAATTCTTCATAGCAGTACCATTATTGTCATTTCACAAAAATAATATTTTATCAAATCCTGAAGAAGGAAAACATAAGAATGTGTGAGATTATTTATTTGATAGCCATGAAGGCTAATTTTACCTCATGGAAGTCTTTTTTGAGGAGCATAATTGATGAAAAGTTGAGATAACTAAGTACGGGGAGGAAATTATCAGAATGAGAGGGAAACAAAAAATGCATGGTAGTGTGGGAGAAATGGTGTTGGGTAGTCATTTCATATATACATTGTGTAAACAAAAACCCTAATATTGTTTCATTATATTTCTTCATGATAATTATACAAAATTTGGTGTCACGTAAAAAAACCTTTGAAAAAAGTGAAAATAGAGAAATTAATACAGATATTTCCTTTTCATCATGTTGTTTTACATAAAAAACTATTTTATTGCATTTATTTTATATTTATCATATACAAATATGGAGTATTTATTTATGTATAATTTTAATTTTATATACAATATAATATTGAAACTTAAAAAGGTAGAGATATATAGGTAGATTTTTTAGCCTTATTTGTAATGAGGCAGAAAATGTTTCGAGTAGAATTTTGTATTATTATTAGAGAAAATTGATAACTATAATTTATTTTCCATGTGTTTTACCATAAAAATAAAAATAAAATTGGTTTCACATAAAAAGTCTTTGATAAATGGGAAAATTAACAAATTAATATACATATTTCTTTTCAAATCCATTGAGTTAAATAAAAACCATTTCTTTAAAAATATTTTATATTTATTGTATACAATCATAGATAATTTATTTATGTGGAATTTTATTTGAGTATACTATATAATTTTAAAATTTGAAAAATATAGAAATATAAAGAGAGAATTTTTGATCAAGTGTCTGACCACCATTGGAAATATGTGGAGTCACATGAGACCCAAAATAACAAAAAGAGACTAATAAGAAATTAATTATTGGAAACTAAAATATATCACCAAACTCAATTTTTATAAAACCATATCTCATTGGTTTGATATTCGCAATGAATCATGTGTATTTGGAACTTTCTTTACCATGAAATCTTATGGAACTTTAACCTATCCTAACTACTTATGAATCGTGAGACATGCCTTCATCAAAGTATATCATGATGAAAATATACGGAACAAATTTTTCATGCTAATCCATGTTATTTAATACTAGGAAGGGTTATTTTACCTCATGGATGTTCTTTTGAGGCACTGGGTTGAAGAAAATTTGAGATAACTAAGTGTGAGGGGGATGTAACCGATGGTAGAGGGAAATGTCCAAGGTCTGAGAGTATGGGTGAAAATGAATCAGGTGAGGGTTCCTCTTATATATGTGGAAATCAAAACACCCAATGGAGTTCCAGAATGTTTTTTTGTGATAATAAATTGAAATTTGGTTTCACATAAAAAAATTTGATAAAAGAGAAAACAAATAAATTCATATACATATTTATTTTCTATCCTTTTGATTTATATAAAAAAGGTTTTATTTACATTAATTTTATATTTATCATAGAAAAATATGTATAATTTATTAAGGCATAATTTTAATTGAATATACTATGTGATTTTTTATTTAAATAATATAGAAATATATAGATTGAGTTTTCGGATTTCATTGGAGTGAGAGAGAAAATGTACCGGGTGGAGATTACATTTACACATGAAGAAATAAAGAAATCTAATTCAATTTCTAAATGATTCTCCAAGATAATAAAATGAAATTTAGTTTAACATCAAAACCCCTTTGATAAATGTGAAAATAAATAAATAAATATTCATATTTCTTTTTCAGCCATTGATTTACATAATGAATTATTTCTTTATATTTATTAAATAAAAATATAAAGAATTTATTTATACATAATTTACATTGAATATATTATAGAATTTTTAAATTAATAAATGTATAAAAATATAGATATTATTTATGATTGAGAGGATATCTACCATTGGAAAGGTGTAGAGTTGTGTGAGCCCCAAAATAATGAAAGCAAACATTTGAAGAAGGTAGTATCTAAAACAAAAATATATCACCTCACTAAAAGATTATATAACCATTTTTCTTTTGTGGGTATGTGATTTTTACACACCCTTACTCCGATTATAGGAGAGTCTCTCCTACTATGAGAGTGTCTTCCTAGGTTTTTCAAGGGTTCTGAGTTGCATTTGGGGTCACTTTCCATGGTAGTGTCTCATCAACACCCTCACTTCTTAGGGTGAATCATCTGACATCATTCCTTGTGGTATTGTCTCAATTATCTCATAGAATTCACCATGCAACTACTCACCCATTCATGATGATGTATTTTTGGATTTTATTTTCATATTATGTTATGGAATCTATTCGATTTTTATGCTTCATCCTCTTGTCATTTTTGATCGTCATTTGATTTTTCTATCGATATAGGGATCAACTTCTCTCTGAATCAATCCGTTTCAGCATATTTGTGTCTACTACTGATTCCTACGGGTTTCTACGTGATATGGTGGGGTTCCAATTCTTAGCTTCACCATACATTTTGCTGGTTCATTTTTCGTGGTACACAGGGAACAACACTCCGTATTTTTCTTCCATTCCGACTTTGGTGGATCTATAATCTCGTTCATTAGCTACAATGATCTGGAATCAAAAGCCTCGATGACGCTCATGTTGGCTGGGCCAAAGGTTCCACTTCACATCTATGTAAGAGTTCTTGATTACTTGACAAGTGGGTTTGTTTTCGACAATCTCACACTTTTTATTCTAGCTAATATATCCCTAGGAAATCAATTTCTTTAATTTTCGAGAGGTTGAGTCATGTCTTGTGGCTTCTTTTATGTCCATGTTTCGACGTCTCTTTGCTCTGTTGTTATGGAGGATGATCTGGTAAATCACTGGGATATGTTTTCAACTACTAATTAAGAAAAATTGACTCTGGATGTTTGTATTATAGAGGGAATGAATTTATGGAATCATCTATTTGGTCTCCTTGTGGAAAAGAATTCATCTTATAGATCTTTTAATTTGAGTTACTTGAAAAATACAATGCAGTAAATATGAAAATTTGAAGATGGAGTTGCTATCATGGAAATTGAATTCGGGAAGATTATCTTTGTGTTCTCTATGGTGTTTGATATGATTTGAGTTTTTAATGGATACCCATGGACCTTTTCTAGTCACCTGATTGTGATAAATAACTTCGAAAATGGACTTAATATTAGTGAGATGACTTTCTACCACTCCCCTTTTTGGATATGGGTAAAAGGCATACCCATTACCGATATCAGTGAATTCATGGAATGGCATAATTTTGATCTGATTCAGCAGGGTCCCTTGGTGCAGAATAGGTTTATGGTGCACATCTCTCAACCACTTATGTGGGGTTTGTTTGTGAAATTCGTTGAAGAAAAGATATGGGTGTCTCGTGAATTAAAAAAACTCATTTCATTATATTTTTTCTATGGCGTCATTAGCCACAGGGTTAAAAATTGTGGAACAAGGAAATATGATTCCGAGGGTCAGTTGAAGTTGCAATATGACTCCTGGTTTTAGGTTAAATACTCAGAGAAAAACACTACTTGACTGGATGAAAAATAGACGGCCAAGGTTATGGTCAATAAGGGTGTGGTTCAAGGTCCCTCAACTACTATGGTTGTGATAATCCCATTGGGTCCTCCATATTTCTCCATTGACACATGTAGCTCATCATTTCTTCATCTGGTGATCTCGGGTCCCTTAGCTCGTGAATTTTATTTTCAGGGGATAGTTGATAAGGGGTCTTGGGATTGTGAGGTATTTTCTTCTAAGAATGTAAATATGAAGATGTCTGGACAGCCTTTCACCATAAAAAACCTATTTGTTTCTACAACGCACAAGATTTCGGGTTCTTCTCTCTCTCATCAGTTTACTCTTCCTTCAATGGCTATTCAGAAGGCTACTAAGGCCCCCTCTGATGAAACATTGTTGTCATATACGGTGGTGGTGGGGGGGATTTGTTGTTTTCTTTTTGGGGAGAGGTGACATCATCACACCTTTAACCCCTGGTATCTTATTTCCTGGACCAGGAATACCATCCTCTTTATGCGTCTCCAACCATACACAGTGTCTTGTCAACTATGTCTTTACTGAAATCTCCTCAGTATGCTTTTAGGGACTTTTTTTACTCATACGAGTGAGGATATCACCCATTTAGTTATGAATATCCCACCTAGATGGATAGGAACAGTATCTGTGGATTCAAGTAAGCCCACAAACGATCTGATCTAGATTTTCTCCGACCCTTTGCACCCAGGACTCCTATTCCGCCTCTGAGGTGGTGAATTTATGGGGTATATGGAAATGGTATGATGAGGATAATCACCCATCCTGTTTCCCTTAGATATGGGTTCATGTTTAGTTTACCACTATTTGGTTTCAACCTGTTCAGCATCATTATCCTTCAAAGAAGGTTGAATTAACCCTGTGGGTAACTGTTGGTCCCAATGGGTGATTGCATTGGGGATCAAGAACTCGTGAAATCGGTCCTTCTCGGATATAATTTCCTCAGATGGTCTCCAATTGGTTAAGTCATGGATCTATGAATTCCCAACGACCCTGGTATCCATGATTTATAGATCTAATTTTCAAAGTCAAGTGCTCGTCGGTTGACAATTTAGGCAACTACACCTAAGGACTCCATTGGTCAAGAGGATGGGATGGCAGGCTCACCTCACCGATTCAGGGGAGAATTTATTCATGTTTCAGAACTCTATTAATGATTTAAGTCACATTCATATGTTTGTGAATCCTTAGTTCATTCCTGAAGAGTGTGTTCACGTGCTACCCTTAGTTTGCAAGATATTCATGACCATGCATATGTTTGATGCCATAGAGGTGACATATACATAGCCATATTATAAGGTTCTCTAGAGTTTATCGTCATCTAGGGGGACATAAGGTGACTAGATGTTGGGATAGGGCCCACAGGGAGGGCTTCTTACATATTCTTGGGAGACGAATCAGAACCCATGTAATTTGGATGTGTGGAGATTATGCATGGATACAAACTATTTGATTAACATGATTGGGTGGACAATTTGGAATGAGAACCATTTTGAACTCGAGCCCTTTGGTAGGCGTCCTACATATCCTAATTTGGTCAGAAATTAGTGTTATCATAGTTCAGATGGTGTGGGGATTATGCATGGAAGATGCTCATTTGATAGAAATGACTGGGTGGACCATTTTGGAAATGGCACCCTTTTTAGCTTGTCCCTACTGGTAGGAATCCAACATATCCTCATTTTTTCAGGAATTAAAGATCTCGTAGTTCAGAATGTGTAAGGATTTTGCAGGGAAGCCGCCCATTTGATAATCATGATTGGGTGGACCCTTTATGGATGTGCACCCATTTGGGCTCGGGTCTTCAAGTAGGCATCATACGTGTCCTATTATGGTCAGGAATCATAGTTCATGTAGTTTAGAAGATGTGAGGATTATGCATGGAATCTCTTGATTTGATAGACATGATTGGGAGGACCCTTTTGGAATGGGAACCCTTTTGAGCTCGGGAATCCTACATATCCTGGTTCAATTAGGAATCCAAGTTCTCATAGTTACGAATGTGTAGGGATTATGCATGGAAGCTTCCAATTTGATAATCATGATTTGGTGGACACTTTATGGATGTTCACCCTTTCGAGGTCGGTCCTTCTAGTAGGCGTCTAATGTATCCTATCTTGACCAGGAATCAGGGTTCTCATAGTTTAGAATAGTGAGATGATGTTGTAATCCTACCAAACCTCGAATCTCATGTGATTCATACTCGGTATGAAAATTTAGAGGATTTTATTGATTCAACAATTCACTTGAATCTTCCCCTGTCGGTGAGGGATGGAGAGCCTGTGGCGGAAGAGGCAGGGGCGACTGTGGGTGAGGGCGTGGAGCGATGAACCTTTCCATGTGAAATTAAATTAATGGCCATGCATCCCTGTCTCAGATGATTGTGGACATACCATAGTGGGAGGGCCCCGAATCATGTTCTGGGAAGGATAAGGCTTTTGTACACATGAAGGGGGGGGGGAGCGAACATAACCCCTTTGACTAATATCAGTTCATCATTGAATGGAAAACCAAGTGATCTCCCCTAATGTCGAGAACACGGGGGTACACGTCAGCATCCAAAGGTTGGACTTCGGGTTACCCTAGGAATGTATCCTTAAAATAATTACTAAATCCCGCCCCTTTGTTCAGAGGCTCTTCATCACTCTGCTTACTATGGGAATGTAGACTCAATGGGGCACGCTGGTGCACCTGATGGCCAGATTATACGGGTCCAATGGTTTTGGAGAATGTACTGGCCTAGTACCAGAGGATTGTTTAGATGAGGGATCATGGAGGACTGGAAGTTAATGGAGGGATGAGGTTGAAACCAGAAAAAACCATTCCCGAAAACACGACATTCCGTGTACTAGTTTCTCATGCGGGATGTGGAATGCTCTGAATACTGAGGTAGTATACAGGAAGGAGGTCCATCTACGTACCTGTGTGGTACACAGTCATGGGTATCACAAATCATGTACCAAAGGGGTATGCGACTAACTGTGACACTTTGGTTTATATTTGTATACTAATTGGGTATGTGGTTCCAGGTTCAGTCCATATAGCGGTACGCTACGCAGAGCACCATACTGAAGGAAGGTTAGGGGGATTACCATTCGCAGAAAATTCATCTGTGAGAGGTCATTGATTCACAGTTTACACATTCATTTTTTGGTTCAGTTATTAATATTCAATCCCCCCATATTTATAGTTTGCGGATAGCTATACCCACTGAGAAAGTGGTTCGCGGTTCCTACTTTTCCGATGAAACAAGATGGAAGCCATAGTGCAACCTCTAAGCCTCCCTCAATCTTTTGTCGCTCATCCTTCACTATATCCGTCTCCTTCTTCCTTTTCTTATTTTCATTTATTTTATGCTCCATTTATAGAGAATTAAAGAAATCATATCTACTAGGCATACAACACCATTTGAGGAGGCCCATTGAAGCAATATTATGACCCGCAAAAGACACAATCAACTAGAGTTTTTGGAGGATTTGGTTCGCGATAATGGTTTGCAGAACCCTTCTTATTCACTTAATCTTTGAACTAAGGGGTTTGCAGCCCAGTACATAGAAGTGCATTCGTGCAGAACTCTTTCTGTTTTCTCGGTTCATGGTTTTCCTTACTCATTGGCCATTCCTTCGTGGGCCATCTATTTGCGGACAATCCCACATACCTGGCAGTTCACAATCCATCTTCTTTGTGTACCTTTCCCAGTGATGGTACGTGGGCCACTTGAAAACATGAATTCCTTCAAGTTCATTCAAAGAAAAGAAAATCAATTTGAGTCCCTTTTCCTTAATAAACATATAAAAGTGCATGATTCATTCTACAAAGTGATTTCAGGGGCATTTATTCTCCTTCACTCTCACGTACTGTGCTCCTTGTGAAAACCAAATTCGTGAACATATCTATTTGTTTCACAATCCGATTTTAATGTCATTTCCCCATCCACGTACCACATTTTGGTTTCCACGAATGGGACTATGGAAACATAAAACATAAAATCTGGTTTCCACATAGAAGAATACTATGTAGCTTCCTTGTTCACATACTGAACTTGGATCAGTGATCCAAACCTAAAAACTATTAATAGAAACTTAAATTTTAATCCACATATTCTGAACATGATCATAAAAAAGGCCACGGTCCATGATTTCATCCTTCTGTGGACTATTCTATTTGCTAAACAATGCTTTTTGGGACTGCACCATGCGATCATTTCACATACCATGGTGGTACACGATTAATTTCATTCATGTACCATAGCTATAGGCGGAGTATATTCTGCGTGTCATGCTATATGAAAAATGATCTTTTTGCGTATCTCTTTTAGGAATAGTAAGAAAAGCCTTTTTCAGACATGTTTTAATTATTTTACTGATTTTTTTATAGCCTTTATCCAACACTTTTATTTTGGAATGACTTCTCACCAGAATCTAGATCATTCTATGTAGGCTACAATGCATGATTCACAGGCTGCTGATAAATTGATGAAGGCGAGGGTTGTCATGGAAAGAAATAGTGATGATAATCTTAAAACCCATATCATTCCGCGTGATAGCTTTCTAGTTGTATTCTTGATGCTAGAGCATCTATCTTGCCCATTATCCATATAGTTTTCACTTTAACACTTTGGTCTTCCCGCCGACATTCTTCTGCCATTGCCTCACCCTGAAATCCCTTTCTTCCTTTTCGAGGCACCACATGATCACGATTGTTCCAACATTTCCCCTATCTAATAAGTTACCGCCACTCTTATTTATGAAAATATATTCATATTGGGGGGTTTGACATGGAATCAGGCCAATTGCAGGTTCCAAAACGGTGTCCCATGACTAAATGTCTGAGAATACCCATCCATTATCAGCATATCTCTAGAAACACATTGTGGCGGGTGGAGAAACAATTGGGATTTGTGGGCCAGAGGATGTTTCATCGATGATTGGGTATGGGCATTCTGGGTGAATCAGACCTGCCAGGAGTCCTTGGACCAGCTAGAGGAGGTGGGCATGAACCAAGCAGCTTGGGCATCTCAATTTTCAATTTTCTCTCAGGGTTAAATCCTTTAGGAATTTCTGAGCCGCTGGTGTTCGAGAACCAACACCATTCACCTGCTACACGGAGAGGTGGGGATCATTTTTTGCGAAATCTACCAGCTTGGAGGTCTCCCTATCATCAGAGAGATGTACAATGAGTTTATCCTACTTTTCTCCACATGGAATGACACTAATCATGTGTCTCCTTTGAAAAAGAGCATACTGGTCATGGTAGTATGATCACATGATCATCCCCTCGAGGTCTGTTCCCCCCATCCCATTCTAAGCATGGACAATGTTATTCTTGCAGACCAACAGGCCTAAGCCGACGGTGCGCTATAGTCTAAATCACCCAACCCGTCAGTCCCTCCAAACTCTAGGGTCATATTATGGTACCCTTGAAGCAGGGCAGTATGCCACATGGGGATATAAGCTATGTCTTGACATTTTACCCCTTCTTAGGCTGGTAGGTATTTTCTCCATGTTCTTAAGTGGATGGATCTTCCCATCCCATGACGTATACGTCAGGGTTCAGGCCTACACCTTGATGATGATGGCCATGATGGTGGAGGTTCGACCCATTAATTTGGACCTTCCTACCCTCACCCGACTTTATGATTTGTCAGGACAGATTCAAGAAGGAAGTTCTATGCATCGACTCAGCAGACCATTTAAATTCCTATATGGGCAGATGGCAGAACACTTCCCCTATTATAAATATCAGTATACTGCATGGGTTTACCATTCTGACATTTATCTGGTTCTTCTCAGCATTTCCTCTATTCATCCCAAGACCATGAGTGTTACCGATGTCGTCAGGATATTGAATGACTCCTCTCATTTCTTGTTTTCACTGCATCCTACCCCTCATGGATCATTGAGAGATGACGGTGTCCATTCCTTAGAAGAATGTTCATACATAATCACTCTTCAGGATGAGATGCTCACTTCTTGTGTAGACCGAGTAGTTATCTGTGAACCACACCTCCCCTTCCAGTTTTCCAGGATGTTTGGATGCCTTCAACAGACTGCGCTATTATTGGTTGTTCAACTAAGGGGAGAATCTCATCCTGTGGTTCGCCTCCAATTGAGTCTTGGAATCCATTGGGTGTACTGAGATAGGAGAGGACCCTCCTGTGGTCGAATTTTCCTTTGATTAACAGCTATTTTTGTGGGTGACGTATACAGACCCCCCGGTGCATGATATGCATAGTCAATCAAAGGTGTTCGCAGGACATTGGCCTTCCATCCTAGATGGGCTCGGAAGGTTATGTGGATTCAAGATATGTCAAAGCACATAGTTTTGGATATGGAAAGAGGGAATATATAAATAATGGGGACATTTGTGCTATGATTTACTCATGGAAGGGTGTCCCTTATGTAGATCTGACCCGTACACATGGTGAGTTATTCGTTCTATTATTGGGATACCCGATCGTTCAACATTACATGGCCAGGACACAGGGTTCCTCTAAGGGGAGGGAACCATGATATTCCTTTTAGGGTAGTTCTTCTAAGACCAAATTCCTGGTATGTTTTGCCATATTTTCACGGTGGATCTATTGCTATGAATCACATGAGATGTGCTTAGTGTGAGAAATAAGGGATTATAAGGTTTTTTGTCACTATCTAAGAATCATGAATTCAACATTATGAGCATTTTTGGGCTAAATTCATCACCTTTCAGTTTAAAGTCGTGTGGTGAGGACAATTTTGGCCTTGCCGTTTATCTTCGTGTGGTGATGACAATATTGGACTTGCACTTTAACGTCGTATAGTGATGATGATATTGGTCTTGCAGTTTAACATCATGTGATGAGGATGATCTTTTCTTTGAAGAGGTCTTCAATATTTTCTGGTCAATCGTAGTCAGGGTGTTCCTGCATTCCATAGATGTGAGTGATGATATAAGGTGTAAACCATTATCTCGAGGGTGCCTTGAAACAAGAAGGATGGAATGAGGCTTGTAAACCATTAGGCATACTGATGTAGGAGAGGACCCTAATGGGGATGAATTTTCCCTTGATTTACATCCATTTTTTGGGTGACATATGTAGAGCCACCGGGGCATGATTTGCATAGTCAATCAATGGTGTCTGCAGGATACTGGCCTTCCATCCCAGATGGCCTTGTTTGATTATGAGGATCCAAGATTTCCTAAGGTATGGAGTGTGAAAAATGGGAAAGGTGGTCCTTGGATGTGATATTACCCACACCTTGATTAACTGTGACCTTTTTAGAGCTCCCACATATGTCTGACCCATGCATGGGGTAAATAAGCATTTTCACAGGTTTTTAGGCCATGATGTTGAATCTGAGCATCCCTACATATCCTGTGAGGGCATTAGTCAACCCACATGTACTAATGGATGTTCCCTACAAACATTTTTTTGATGTGTTAGGGACACTTGATGGCATTTTGGTTTTACTTGATTTGGGTGATAGGCCTACCATACTCCCCTGTGGTTTATTTTCATAAGATAATCCCTACGACTAGTCCAATTCTTATATGAGTTACACTTGACGTGAGAAACTATGAGTGGTTTTAGAGTCTCTTTTTTAACTGTAAGGAGACATAGAATATGATGGTGTAATTTTAATTTTCAATCCTGTTGAAGTTGGGCTTGGATCAAAGATTGAGGCTTCACTACGTATCCTGCGAAGTCTAGAATCAATCCATATATATTATTGTATGTGCCTCGTACTAGTTTGGATTTGTCCAAATGGTAGGGGAATTTTAATTCTACCCATTATTTATGTTAGGTTTTCTATGTTACCCCATGGTTGATCTTCATAAGTGAATCACTATCACCCTTCCTAATGTCACATAAGTTACACTCAATGTGAGAAACACAGAGTGATAAGGGTTTACTTCATGAATATGGGTAGATAGGGGGAGTGATGGTGGAATTTTTTATGGGGTAGGGGATAGGATCGAATATAGATGAGTCCCAATGTATCCTTATAGGAAATGAATCAAGCCACACATATTTCTATGAAAGATCATAGAGTTTATTGTCATTAATTTAGGACATTTTATACTTTTTTTAATGTCTTGCGATGAGGACATGTAACTTACTGTTTACTGTCATGTGGAAAGGAATATGACTCGTAGTTTATGGCCTTAGGGTTTAGACCATGATATGGGAGCATTTTCAACTTATATTTTATGGTCTTAGAGTTTGGACCATGATATGGGGGGAATTTTTCTATGCATTGTTACTCATAGTTTAAGGTCTTAGATCTTGCACCTTGGTATGGGATGAATTCCATATGAAAAATAGTTTAGGATCATAGAGATTGGAGCTTAATATTGAGGGAATTTTAGTTTAATTTCAGGTTTCATTGACTAATAACATATAGTTAAATGTCATGTGTCCAGGATGATAACTTAGAGTTTAAGGTCTTACAGTCTTGACCATGACATTAGAGAAATCCTTTATATCTCATAGTTTAGTGTCGTAGAGTTTGGAATTAGGTGTAGGGTGATATAAATCATTGTTTAGGGTCATTGAGTTTGGACCACACATAGGGGCATTTTTATGGGAAGTATTTATTCAAGAACATTGAATTTGTGGGAGTCGTAATGAACTTTCTTCCCATTGATACCAGTGTGTATGCTCCATTGGAATAGACCCTATAAATGACATATGGTCCTTCCAACTTTGGGTCAAGCATTGGGGGATTCTTCTTTAGTATCACTGGGTTTCTATGGAATAACTCCAATTCTCCATCGACAAGGATTGAAGGAGAACCTTTTTATTGAAGGCTCATACAATTCACTTTTGGTAGATTTTTAAATGGTGTAGAGTGTGAATAATTTTTTCTTCTAACTTCTCAAACTCATAAAACCATCTCTAGGATTTTTCTTCCATTGAATGTTTATCGCAAATGGCCACATGAAATGATGACACATGGATTTAGATAGGTAATGAAACCTCTTACCCGTATACTAGTGAGTATGGGGTGTCCTGAGTGGCGGTGCAGGTCATGGTCTGGTAAGCCCAAAAAGCATGAAGGAGCTTGTTTGGCCATGATTTATTGTCTTTATTGACCATATTTTGATGTATGTTGTACATAGTTTTGTGGAAATCCTCTATCTGCCCATTTGCTGCTGCGTGGTAGCGGAATGACTATTTGGACTTGACTCCAAATTCCTAGTACATCTTATCCAGCTCATCAGAGAAGAATTTCATATCGTTATCCTTCAATATTGTACTAGGGACACGAAATCTAGTTATGATGTTGGCCTTCACAAATATAGCGATGTTATTGACCCCGAATTCTTCAAGGGGTATGGCATAGGCTCATTTAGAAAAGAATTCGGTCACTATGAGTATGAACTTGAATTGTGTGGCTATAGCAGGAGGATACAATCCCACAAAAACGGTCCCTCAGGTGATGAATGGCCAACAGTACATGGCCTCATTAAGCAACTCAATAGGTAAGTGTATAGAATTATCATGAACATGGAAGGAATGGAACTTATTAGTAAATATGGCACAATTCTGTATCATAGTGGGCTACCCAAGCCTACAGATTTGGTGTGAGAGCTTGTTTGCTGACTGGTGTGCTCCACAAGCTCTAGTGTGAACTTATTTCTTGACGGAAACAGTCTCTTCTCCTTCAATGCACCAGAGAAGGCCTCTATCAAGGACTCATTTATAGATAACCTTCTCTTGGTTTACCCCATTTTATAGGGTAAAATTGACTGCCTGTCTTCGATCCTGCTCGCTTTCAGCCTTAATTGGAGGGAGTTCCCTATTGGAAAGTTATTTTTTAATTGGTGTCATCCTACTATTGGTATGAAAATAATTCTTAGGAACAAGGTTAATTTCATCAATTTTTTTCATATTTCTCGAGATGAATGGAAAACCCAACCGATGATTAATAATGATAATGATTTTTTCATCTTGGTCGGGATCAGAAAAGGTTGTGGCTGCATTTGCTAAAGCATCGGCTTGAGCATTCTGTGACTGGGGGACAGGAGTCAATGTTGGTTCTAATGGAAATTCTACCATCAGTGCTCTAACATGAATCTTCAAGGGAACAAATACTTCTTTGTTGATATCATAGTCACTGTTAACCTATTTGATGACTATCTATGAATCACCTTTTATTTTTAGGTGTTTTTCTCTCACCTGGAGTGCCAATTCTAGGCCTACAATGAGGGATTGATACCCCACATCATTGTTTTTACACCCTTCAAAAATTAAAAAAGAGTAAGGAATGATGGATTTTTTGGGAGATACAATTAGGGCTCACAACCCCACTTTGTTGAACTTGAGATCCTCTATCCTTTTCCCTGTCGGGCTTTGGGAAGCACTGGTGAATTAAATTTACATTGAATGGGGGTTAACCTAGACAAAAAAACACCTCTTCATCTAGAATTTCGGTATCCAACGGTTTTTTTCGTCAGAGGAGTTCACATCTAGGAATTCTGATAACTCGTAGCCTTTAATAGCCTTCTGGGGCATGTATTGTATGTCAAACTATTGGAGGTTGATCGCCCATTGTGGCAGGTGCCCATTTAGCATGGGATGGTTGAGGATATACTTTAGCGGGTTGGAGTGGGATACCAGGTGGGCCTCATAGTACTATATGTAATTCCTATGATTCTCGACTATGAAGACTAGGGCTATGCTATTCTTTTCAATCATCGACTACTGAGTTTCCTCATCCATCATTGTCTAGCTGAGATAGTAGAGGATATTCTCATTGTCTGCATCATTATCTGCTCAAGGAAGGCTCCTAATGACCGTTCCAGGGATTTCACGTATAAAATGAGCAGTCTCACCTCAAATAAAGGCATGAGCACTAGCAGTATTAGGAGATATATTTTGAGTTTGTCAAATTCTTCTTGAAAATCATTATCCCATTCATACATGAATCTTTTATTCATGTGCTTGGTGAAAGGTAAACATTTACCCGCTAGGATGGCTATGAAATGCTGGATGTAGGTGAGGTTCCCATGGAGACCTCTCAACTCAGTGAGGTTACAAGGTGGGGACATTCCAATAATGGATTTCATCTTCTTAGGGTTGACTTCGATAACATTATGGCATACTATGAAGTTGAGTAATTTTTATGAGGTAACACCAAAGGTGAATTTCCGGGTATTCATCTTTAAAATTTGCTGTCTCAATTTGTTGAAGACAATTTAAAGGTCATCGAGGTGTTTCAAACGCTGTCATGAATTAAGCATCTGATCATTAGCATAACACAGGATGTATTTTCCCAAAAAGGGATTGAATATGCGATGCATGGCACACTGATATGTGATGCCGACATTCTTTAAAACAATGGGAATCACTTTATAATAAAACAATCTCTTAGGGGACCTAAAATCTATATAATCTTCATCTCCTTAGGTCATCCATATTTGATTGTACCCAAAATAGCCATCCATAAATGATAAGAGTTTGTATCAAACTATCGCATCAATCAACAATTCTGTGATTAGGACTATGAAGTTGTCTTTTGGGCAATGCCCATTCAGGTCCCTAAAGTCAATGAAGATCCTAATCATTCCATTCATCTTTATGAAAGGGACTATGTTATCCATCCATATAGGATATGGTACTTCCCGTATGAAGATGTATTTGATTAGTTTTTCAACTTCAGCCTCTATTTTTGCATCATGCATTGGGTGGGTCCTTCTAGCAGCATGTTTATAGCCCCTGTGATCTTCTATTATGCCCAGATGATGGGTGGCGACATCATGTATCACGGCCTAGAATCTCTATTTAATTCCAAGCCAAAACATCTCTATTTTTAATATAGTAGTAGTCATATTCTTCATGTTCATGAATAGGCATGGACACACTGATTAAATTGGGATTCAAGTCATTTTTGGTACCTAGATTTATCTACTTAAGTTCATAAGTGGTGGTGGGAACACCTTCTTCAAATGCAGGAGGGGAATATTTGAGTTCTTCATCCTCTTCATCTTCCACTTCATCATCTTCGTCACCTTCCCCTTATGATGGAGAAAATATTTTTGTGATAACTTCTACAATATCGGGAATGAAATCATCTTTTTCCTTAGTGTGTGATGAAAGGGCAGTTTGATTTCCCAAGGATGGGCCGAGAGAATTTTCGATATGGATTTTCCCGACAACATGGGAGTCAGGCCAGCCTTTCGTGTCTTTGGACTTTGTGGTCATAACAGAGACCATGTAGACAATTGAGTTTGTATCTGAACTCCTATTGATGCATTAAACATGGTTGATGGGTAGTACATACTGGTCCCCAAGCTTTTGGAAGGGTTTAGCGAGAGCCATCTTCAATATAATCAGGGCATAGATCCAATCAATGTCTTCAGCCTAATGATTTTTTCCTTCCAACTCATAGAACCCTACATTGATGTAATTCAACTCACATAACTAAAATGGTGATTTATCAGTGTGTAATTTCCAAATCTCCCCATTAGTAAAATATTTAATGCAGTAATGGTAATTTACCAGAATTGTCGTATGATGATATAGCCAAGGCCTCCCTAACAACACATTGATGGTCGTACTTTTTCGTAACACTAGAAACTCAGAATCAGACATGAGATATTGTAGCCAAGTTTTAAGCATCATTCGTACCAATGGTTTCTTCTCACTTTTTTCGTTTCCCAACAACGTTCTAGTGCAGGGTGTCAAGTTGTCTTCATCATATCCCAGCTGATGAAGTGTTCTCAGTGAGAGGAGGTTATCTCTAGAGCCACTTTCATTAAAGATATTTAGAACATCAATTCCATTTATCTTTATGGACACATATAATGGTTTTATGTGCCATTGTATGATAGATTATTTATCCATTTTTGTGAAGGATATTACAGTGTGACATTTTTTGAGACTGGTATCCATTTGGTAGACATCAGCCACTGTTACTTCAACCTCAAACATCTAGGAACTTTGTAAGGCTTCGATGGGTGCCTCTCTAAGATCTGCGGACAAACTCAACATGTACAGGATTGAAAGCTTCGCTGGTAATGGGGAAATCATCTTTAAAATGTAATAATTTTTCTTTAAGGTTGGTGCTTCTAGTATTATGGTTTCTCTTTCACTGAAAATTTATGGGTTTTAGCATTGGACATAGATGGTTCAGCCTCTATAGCAGGGGTTGGTAGTGCTGCAGTCCTTTCCACGTTTACCAAGATTGGTCTGCCTGTATACCATGGGAGGTTCCATGTTTTTTCTTCACTTGATGAATACTCCAAGATAATCGGGCTTGGGTTTCCTCGGGCGGGGATGAAGGAGCATTCCGGTTCTTGTTGTGTGTCTCGTAAGGTGCTTCCACAATTTTCTGTGATCATAACAGTTTGGCTTGTGTCGTGTCTAGGAATTTGACTTATATCATGATCATGCCTTCTGGGAAACCTCTAGCCTCTGGGACCTTTCCCTATGGCTCTCCAGTTGGGTGATAGAAATTTGGGTTCATGGACATAGTCTTCATCGGTGAAGGGATCCATCAAATGAATGAAATTAATAGAGCTCGTGATCAGTTCTTCATCTGATACTATTCATGTATGACTGCTTCCTTTTGAAGGTACCATTTTGTGTGGCAGTGCCCATTGAACCATTCGGCGGGGTAGTTCCCATTATACCAAGACTTCGGACATAAATTCTGAAAGTTTCAATACTGACATCATCTTTGGTACCAGCTCATTTTATTACTCTTGCGTTCTGACCTTCTGAACTTTAGAAGACCGCAAGGCCGAGGAGGATGGATGTGCTATATTATGAGCTTTTTAGGACACAATAGGTTGTTTCAATTGCGCCTGGAAGATGTCGTGGACTCGGTTGATTGTCTCATGGGTCATCCAATTATCAAACATTTTCTCTTTCTTTTTTGTGACTATTTTCCACTATTATTCCTCTCTTAAGTCAAAGGTGGAAACATACTCTACTAGTTCTAGTGGTAGACCCAACTTGACATTCCCAGAATCCACAATATTTTTCTTGAGATCCTTGAAATCTAGTATCTGGTGATATAGAAAATAATTTGGATGGTCATTGAGAGCCACTTCATTAGCTCACTTTAGATGTGGTGGCCGGAGAAGATTTCAATTCATGGTGGCTATAAAATAGCCGTGGACATGGATGTCTCGAAATGAATAATAATTATTCCTTATTTATTGAAAATGATTTCTTTTAGCACCACATCGCACATATTGTATAGTTGGGATGGCTGTTGGCATCCATGGGGTCACACACGATTCAGTGGGGTCATCGCAACTGGGGATAGTGTCGGGGTGGCATAAGCATGACAGAAGCCACTTTAGTTTTTTCGATTATTTTCCCAAGGGATAGTGGGGACCCTCGAGACATATGATTGGTCTTTTTTAAAGAGACTTCTATCCTTTGGGAAATGGTAGAGAAGTCTCCAAACCCACTGGTGTAATTCACTAGGATGAGCAGCGTTAGCAATTCATCTCGAAGGTTATCGATGCACATGACGATCATCTCATCCTTGGGGAGTGGCATGTTCAGGGAATATTTCAAGACTTTCTATCTAGAAATGATGTCGGAGACTGTCATTCACTCGCTTCTTGTAGTTCATGAGCTCACTGACCGTCATCTTGGTCAGTGTCGAACTAAACTGGAAGATAAACAGACTCTAGAGATCCTCCCAGCCAGTAATTTAATTGGTTTGTAGGCTAGTATACCAAATGAAAGTAAAGACCTATAGGGTTTATATAAAGAACCTATTTTTTATGTCTTCTTTCTTCTCTGGGGTTCCCATAATGGGGTCACAGTAAGATGCATAGTGCATCAAATGCCGTTTTGGGTCCCCCGAGTAATTGAATACCGGGAATACAAGGTTCCTGATGTTTAGCGATGGTAGAACATTTCTCACACACTAGAGGTAAGGTTTGCACTCAAGATGTCTTCGAGAACACCACATCTCCGTTGATTCTAGTCAGGATATTATCTATTAATCCATGTTTAAAATCCCTTGATGCATATCATGTCGGGCATGAGATTTAGCTAGTGTGGTAGGGGCCAATATTGGGTCTTCCGGCGCAACTGGAATTTGCAGTGGATAACCCACTGGGGGCATGAGTTGTGGGTTTACCTGTGTATATTAAGGTTACCTTACAAATAGGGATAAGTCTTGATGTCCTTACAGGGCTCGGATGAACGACCCTCCTAACAAGGCTTTATTCACTAGAATGAGTGCATTTTGTATGGGCACCTCTTTTGAATAAACCTCCTAATATTTTGTAGAGGGAATGCATCCAGCATGATAGCTCCCTCGATGTAGCACAAAATTATTTCTTAAGATCTCTTTCATTTCTTCCTCTCTCTTGGAAAGACTTTCCACTAGTGTGAGGGATGCACTCTCATGGGGAGGAGGCGGGTCATAGAAGACCTTGGATTTCTTTTTCTCCGTCTTGGTGTTTTGTGGGGAAGGTAATGTAAGATTGACTAAGTGGGCACCCATATTTATAAATTCCCTCTAGTTCCGGTTAAACACACCATTAGGCTTGGTTTGGAATTTAATTGGGAGGGAATCATATTCTTTTGTATCTTTCCCCCTACGTCATTTTTTGTGAGATCTTGGGGGTTGAAGTTCACCATGTTCACTAAGGCATAGCACATTGGGGGTGGTGTACCTAGTGCCGAATGGTAGGAAGGCTTATTATACCCTTTATTATACTTTCTACCTCCATTATATGATAGAATTAATGCTTCTTGATGAGGATTGACCCAAAAGGAGCCTTAGTTTGACCTCGTAATGCACCTTCGTCTCGGAGGGTGCAGACCCTGAAAAGGGGTGGAACGGGTAACTCCTCTGTCCATCGTTATACCTAGGCGGTGGAAGAAAGATGTCCTCCATGTAGGGATTTGAGCTAAAAATGACCCCATCCCTATAGGTTGGGGTTGTTCCTATACTCCTATTGGTGTACTCCACTTATATTTGTTAATCTTATTGGGAAATTTTGATTTAAAATCCACACAACCCAATAAGATGGGACTATTCCCATATCCAGATAGTATCCGCAACTATTTGCACCCTTTCAATTTCATGTACTCCCATGAGGGTGTAAGATGAGTGTGAAAATAGGTCTGTACAGATTCTATGGTGTTTTGAAAGCATGAGCACTAATTGATAGTTGTCATCCCATAGTAAGGAAGCCTACTAGATGTTCTTAGTCACCTGAATTTTAGGTTTTTTGATGGATTGATCTCTTCAGCCCTAATGATTTTGGGACTTACTCCGAGCTGACTTTTGTTGAGTATCCCATCTTTTCTGAGCATGGATTTAGTTTGATTGTGTCCCCTTTTTGATGAAAATGAATGATTTCATTTCCATTGGGCCCTTTTGGACAGGACATGGGGTGAAGTGTAAAGCTCCCTATTCTCCCCACCCCCGAATGTGAATTCTAGCCAGGTTGTTGCTAATGGGGTGACACAATTTATGCAGTGCATGGTAGAAATCTAGTTCATGGTTTTTATTTTTTCCTTTCTGATTTTGGATTCCTTGTGTAAATGAGGGATTCCAAGTCGATTAGATGGTGAAGCTCCCCTATCATGCTGACATGGTCTGCCTACCCTTCGTAGGGTAGGAATTTTTATTTCATCATTGAAAGAGTTGTTCATATATTGAGGAGAAAATCATGTATGCATTCCCAGGCAATTCTCTTAGAATGTTGATTTGAGAAGTGGATATAGACAATAAATCAATGGTATATTATCCCTAGATAGTTGTCTTCTAAAAAGAAACATATCATACTATTGTTATTCTGGAGGCTCCTCTACTTGGAATGCCCAGATCAACTTTTTCATGATAATTTCATTCCAAGAAACCTTGATGTTGGGAGGATTATCTATTTATGGACACTACGAGGGTGGCTCAAAAGATGAGGATGCTCGCGGGCCATCATCTGGTTGAGAAATAAAATCATAGTTATAGATGGAGTTCCCAATGTGTCTGAATCCTTTTCGAGCACCTCAGTATAGGATGGATTTTTTCATATTCATTTAGGAAAGGGGTGGACCTTCATGTTATTATGAATTTTGATTTCAAGGAGGACCATCACAAGTGGTTCTATAATGGCGAGGACTACCATGGAAACTTAATGCTTGACAACGGGAATTTTTATGACAGCATGTACCATGGGGAGGACCCTCAAGGCGGTCTATAGTAAGGGGAGGAAATTCGTACAACTCGATGTCACAATGGGGAGGGCCTTCATAACAACTGTTATTATAGGGAGGGACTTCACAATGATTTTCATCATGAAGAGGACTACCATCATGACTTGATATCTGGTTGTAGGGGGAATTTCTGTAGTTCACATCATGGGGTGGACCTTCAGGATATACTGCAATGAGGGGAGGACCTTCTCATTACATGATATTACTATAGGTTGGGACTTCACAAAAGCAATCATGGCGTGTAGGGACTTTACAATGACCATCATCATGGAGAGGACTACCATCACAACTTGATTTCTGACTACAGGGAGAAGCATATTTGCATCATAAACCCAGGGGATGACCATCTGGGTAGAAATAATCAAGGGGAGGAACATTCTATTGTCTAATCTTCAGGTCAAGGAGAGGGCTACCCCAATGTGAATCAGGAGATAGACTCTCATGACCGATCATTCTTTACCCACAAAATATGCCCTAGTGGGTGCTCTATGGAGAACCTTTAGAGATGCTGGTAGAGACATTTTGGGGAGGACCTTCACAAATTCTACTGTTGCTTCCATAATTATGTAATGGACTGACATGGTCTTGAGCCTTTATTCATATATGTTTGAGGGCATCAAGAACCCCAGCTTCCAGTATAGCAGGATCATGTATGTTTGAGGGCATCAAGAACCCCAGCTACCACATTGGACCAGCGTCCCCCAGTTTGAACCTGTATTTTCTCTCAATCCGGTTGTCCGTATGTCATGGAATATTGTCGTCAAACCTCCTAGACTAGAGAAATGATTCATAACTACTTCAGAGTGACTAAATCATTTTGGTATTGAGTCATTCTATTCGAGAAAATAGGGGTGTAAACCCAATTTCTCACATTTGCTGCCGATGTAATGATATCTTGTCATGTTAGGAGGATATGGTTGGGAATCGATGTCTGATCTTCCATCATTTCCAAGATGTACTGGGATATATCTTTGGATGGAACGAGTATGAAGGCCCATTCCGATGTCGGATCAAGAGTTTGTGCCTGCTCCAGTTCTCCATGAGTTTCCAGTAGATACTTGTTGTTCTCCAATGTCAGGACAGAAGAACGAGTCTGTCGCCAGTTGTGTTCTCTGGTTGCCACCGTATTTGACTGGTGTTCTTCATATTAATAAGAGGGGTTTTCAACTGCTCATTTAATATTGTATTTGTCTCACGAGATTTATATTCATCCATAGGAATTTTAATCTACTCATATATGGTTGCCTCCCTATTTGGATGGAGGGATTGATATGCATCAACAGGTATTTTTGCCTGCATATAGCTGGATGCTGCCCTATTTGGATGCCAATTTTGAAATGCGTAATTAAGTGTTTATTCCTCTGTGTAGCTGAGTGTCTCCCTATTTGGATTGCATGCAAGTTGTGGCTCGACATATATTTTTATCAGACTATAGTTTGCTGCTCTGTCTGCAAGGTGTAACCGACGAGCACTAGCAGAAATGTGTGTGTGCTCATATTGTACCACCCTATTTCTGTTATGGGATTTATGGGAGGGGGAAGAGTTGTATGTATTCTCGTTGACTGCCACCACATTAGTACAACTAAGATGCTTCTCAAGAACTAGGGTGACATCATGGTTCTGATTGTATATTCATTTCCCATTGGCAGGCAGCCCTAGGGGCTCGAGTCTCTTTGACATTGGCAGGTGCCCTCCGCATAAGTTCCCCCATGGCGGGAGGAGGTCTAGTCATTCAGTGTCGGTGGTGACGCTCTCTGGTAGGGGTCTGTGGGTAGGTCCCCTGTGCAGTTTGGAAGATGTCGTCAGCATTGACTTCATCTACATTCCTGATGCAAGGGAGGTAGTCGTTGCCACGTTTTGTGGACAGGCTCCTGAAATGGTTTTAGATGACCACTAGGGCGACCTTCTGCTGGGGTACCGGTAGTGGCTGAAGAGGCAGTAGGCAGACTATTGCAGATTGGAGGGCTAGTCTTGCAGCTTCTAGAGTGGGGAGATTACCATTTTGGTGGTACTATTTTATTAGTGTATTAGACACCCAACATTGAAGATGCTGGGTAGGCGAAGGGGTCCTGCTCTTGGTTGAGGCCACGACCGCTTGCAGGATCACTAATGGAAGCATATTCATGGATCGTGGGGATGTCATTTGGATCAATGTTCTCTTTACAAGAACGTGAAATTTGTGTATATGACATACAACCACAAAACCTTGTCAATGTAGAAATCCATTAAACATATTCAAATATGGTGATTCATCCTAGCTCCCTTCCCCATTTTCTTTTGATGTGGGTAGAAGGGGCCTAAGTGGGGTGAGACTGGAAACTTAGTAAAGGATTCAAGTTGGGTTCATTATTTTTTTTCTTCCTATGAGGTGGTGCATTTTGGGCATACCAGGGTAGACAACATGTCCGGACATGCAGTAGCCCTTTTTCTTTTTGCATCGTGTAGAATTTCTTACTTGGTTAAGGATTCACATCATGTTCACCATTTTTTGTTTCAAATCCAAGGAGACACGTTTATGGGGGATGATGAAATGGAACGATGAGGATCATCACCCATCCCTTTTTCAATAGAGACAAGTTCATGTCGAGTTTACCACTCTTTTTTTGACCCGTTCAACGACAATATCCTTTAACAAATTTTGAATTAACCCTATAGAGAACTATTGTACCCAGCCGGTGATTTAATAGGGGATCAAGCACTCATGAAATCAGTCGTTCTCAGCTATAATTTCATCATATGGTCTCCAACATGTTTATTCATGGAGCCATGAACATCCAACGACCCAAGTATCCATGATTCATGAACCAACTTTCCAAAGGCAGGTGCTCGTCTATTGATGATGTGGTCAACGACACTTAAAAACAGCATTAGTTGAGAGGATGGGAGGTAAGCCTCACCGCACCCTTCGTGAAAGAATTGTTTCCTATTATATGAATGTCATAAATATATAAGTCATGTTTCTATGTTCTTGAATCATTGGACATTTCGTGAAGAGTGTGTCCAAGAGATATCTTTTGTTTTTAAGATCATCATGAGCAAGCATATGTTTTATTCCATAGAGGCGATACTGACATATACATATTATAAGGTGTACTAGAGTTTATCATCACATAGGGTAAACTGAAGTTGACATTATATTGGGATTGGGCCTATAAGGAGGGATTACTATGTATCCTAAAGAGAGGAATCAGAACCCACATTGTTAGGATGTGTGGGGTTACACATGGAAGTTTCTCATTTGGTAGACATGATTTGGTGGACCATTCTGGAGTGTGCACCCTTTTGAACTTAGGCCTTCTGGTAGGCATCCTGTATATCTTGATTTGGTTAACAATCAGAGTTCTTATAGTTAAGAAGGTGTGTGGATTAAAAATGGAAGCTTCCCATTTGATAGACATGATTAGGTCGACCCTTTTGGAATAGGCACCCTTTTTGAGTTTGGGCATTCTGGTAGGCATCCTACATATTTTGACTTGGTGATTAATCATAGTTCTTGTAGTTCAGAATGTGTAGGGATTACGCATGGAAGCTACCCATTTGATAGTCATGATTGGGTGGATCCTTTATGGATGTGCACCCATTTGAGCTCGGGCCTTCTGGTATGTTTCCTACATATCCTATTTTGGCCAGGAATCATAGTTCTCATATATGAGAAGGTGTGGGAATTACACATGGATGCTGACCATTAGACAGACATGATTGGGTGGCCCTATTGGAATGGCCACCATTTTGAATCGGGTCTTCTAGTAGGAATCCTATGTATCCTAGTTCAATTGGGAATTTAATTTCTCATAGTTTAAAAAGTGTGGGGCTTATGCATGGAAGATTCCCATTTGATAATCTTGATTGGATATACCCTTTATGAATAGGAACCCATTCGAGCTCAGGCCTTCTAGAAGGCGTCCAATGTATCCAGTTTTGATTAAGAATCAAATTTATCGTAGTTCAGAATGGTGAGATGATGTTGTAATCATCACAAACCTCTACGCTCATGCGAGTCAAGCTCCATGTGAGAAACAAGAGGATTTTATTGATTCAACAATATACATGCCTCTTCCCCTATTTGTTTGGGAGGGAGAGCCCATGGTGGAAGCGGTCGGGGAGACTGTGGGAGAGGGCGCATAGTGTTGAACCTTTCCATGTGAATCGAAATTAAATGTCATGTAGCCCTGTCTCACATGATTGGGGGAATACCTCAGTGGGAGGGACCCAGAGCATGTTCTTGTAAGGGGAAGAGTTTCTTTCTCATCAAAGGGGTAGTGAACATAACCCCTTTGAATGATCACTCCTCCTCACTAAATGGAAAAAAATTGATCACCCATAATCCCAATAGTATAGAGGTACACGTCAGCATCCCAAGGTTGGACTCCAAGTTACTGTTGGAATATATCCTTATAGGCATTAACAAAGCCTGCCCCTTTGTGGGGGGATTTGTGACTCCTTGTACTGTCGGTATGTAGACTCAATGGGGTGTGCTGATGCCCCCTATGGCCTAATCATATGGTTACGATGGATTTGGTGGAGGCCTTTGCCTAGTGCTGGAGAACTAGTTAGTAGAGGGATCAGAGAGCACTAGATGGTAATGTAGTGGTGAGGATGGAACTGGAAAGAACAATACCTGAACACACCTCGTTCTACATACTAGTTTCTCATGCAGGATGGGTAATGACCCGCATATTGAGGTGTTTTGTGAGCAGAAGGGACATTCATGTACTATTTTGGTACGTGGGAATGGGTATGGACAACCACATAACAAAGTGATAAGCGGCTCACCGTGATACTTTTGTTTATATCCATGTACTAATTGGGAATGTGGTGTTGGGTTTAGTCCACGTAGCAGTACGGTATGTGGAGAACCATACCGAAAGATGGTCAGGGGGATTACCATTCGTGTGTAATTCATCTGCGAGAAGTCTTTTTTTTGCACTTTACCC
Source organism: Viscum album (assembly GCA_963277665.1). NCBI lineage: Eukaryota > Viridiplantae > Streptophyta > Magnoliopsida > Santalales > Viscaceae > Viscum > Viscum album. Next base: position 537,479,576 of record OY728126.1, read on the forward strand.
ATTGGGTTTGTGGTTCAATTATTATTATTAAATTATCCCATTTTTATGGTTCGCGGCTGGTTGTACCTCTAGAGGAAGTGGTTTGTAGTTTGTGCTTCGCCGATGAATCAAGATGTAAGTCGGAGTGAGTCCTCTAAGCCTCACTTATGCTTCATTCACCCATCCTTCTCTCTATCCATCTCCTTATTCATTTTTTTCTTTTCCTTTTTATTGTGCTCCTTTTATAGATCATCAGATTGATCATATCTTCTAGGCACAAGACAACATTTGCGGGGGCCCATTAAATAAATATTCTGACCCATAGAAAACTCAGTCAAACAGGGTTTGCAGAGGCTTTGGTTCGAGATAATATTTCACGAAACCCTATCCATTTGCTTAATCCATGAACAGATGGGTTCTTGACATGGTACGTGGATGATCATTCATGCAGAACACCTTCATTTATTGTGGTTCACAGTTTTCTTTTCTTGCTTTCTATCTCTTCAAAGGCCAACTGTTTGTGGACCATCCCACATACCTGGTGGTTTGCAATCCATCTTCTTTGCATACCGTTCCATGTGGTGGTACACAGGCAACTCGAAATCATGAATTCATTCAAGTTTTTTCAAAGAAATGCATCTCAATTTGAGTCACTTCGCCTTGATAAACTTATCAATGTGAATGATTTCATTTGAAAAGCAATTGTAGGGGTATTTATTCTCCTTGGAGGAATTTCTAGGACCGTACACCTCCCCCTATATACATACCATTATATTACCTTGCTTGAGGAAGGATTAATATATCATGGTGCATTGAGGCTAGGTGATAAAAATCAGCATGCATGGAAGAGGTTATACATAAAAGATCTAGGATCTTTCAGTAATTATATGTATATTTATAGTTCTACGTGGAGATATTAGATGACATTTCTCAAAGATTGTCTCCCAAAAAGATAGAGAGTGGTGGGTGATGGTTTCGTTATTTTAGTTTCAGAGGAAGTGGTTGGTATGAACCAACCCCACCCTTCACAATGAAAACCTTATGCTGGAGTGGATGTGGTCTTGGAAACCCATGTTTATTTTTTATGCTCCCCTAATGGAGCTCTAATTATTTCCCAGACATGGTACTCTTGTCTGAGACCAAGCTGGAAAACAAGGACATGAATGGAATCACATCGAATTCCAGTTTTTAGAACTGTTTGTCGATCGATCGATTGAGGCATGTTAGAGGAATATTTTTTATTTGGAATATGAAATTCAATTATTATGTGGCTATCATCTCTGACCACTAAATTTCAGTTTTTATTCACCAACCCTGCATACTCGAATGACATTTTTTTTGGATTTTATTACAATCTAGGAGTGAGTGATAAATAGATATCATTGGAGTTAGTCAATTCTATTAGAAGTAAACATTAGGGCCCCATTTCTTTCTGTGGAGATTTCTATGAAAAACTATAACACAATGAGAATCTTCAAAATTCCAGATGGAGTGCTTCCTTCATGAACCTATTTTGAGTCTTTTTTCTTCAGGATAGTCATTCAAACCATGGATTCTCAGGGAGCCAATTTACTTGGTTTTTCAAACACAATCATACTGCTTGAATTTCATAAAGGCTGGATAAGTTTGTGGACTCTTGAGAATGGATGCAGACATTCTCTAGGTATGAGGTTTCACAATACCCCTAAGTCTCATTTGATCACTATCCCATTTTCCATAAGCCACAAGTTGTGACATTGGGTGATAAGCCAATGCAGAGATTTTGTTTCAAATGCATGTGGTTCCACAATGACAACTGTAGGAATGTTTTTGAAGCAACATGTTCCTCCTATCATTACCAAGCATGGGATAAAAATAAGGAGGTGGTAAATCAATTACATTACTATATTCAACACCACTTTAGGTATTTTGATGAGAGATTTATTTTTCTTGAGAAAGAACTCGCTATATTCTATGAAAAACCTCCTTCACCTTTTTTTCTGTAGGAGGTTGTGACTTTGGAAAATAAAATGAATGAGGCCTTGATAGATAAATAAGGTTATTGGGTTTCCACATCCAAGGAAGACTTTATCAAACATGGTGATCAAAATAATAGGTAATTTCATCAAAACTCCTCAACTAGAAGAATAAATAACCTTATTTCCAACATAGATAATGGTAACAGAAACATTACTTACTGTGAGGCAACGATTCGGGATATGATCGATGCTTTTTATAAAAATATGTTTAATTCCAATAGAGGAATCTACTAGGTGGACCTTCTGAGCTATATAGTGCCTAAGGTTACCATTTTCAAGGATTTGATACTTGAGGTAGATATTTTGGGGAAAGAAATTTTGGTTTCCCAGAAGAGCATTCATTATTCTAAGGCACCAGGTCCGGATTGGTTCGGTGCACTTTTATTCAAGTTCTTTTGGTATATTTTGGGTCCACACATTATTTATTTGAAATAGGTTTTACGGGCTAGTTTTATATGTATAAACAAGTTTAACAAAACTCTTATTGTGCTGAACCAAAAAATATCTAGCCTAGTAATTTTTTGGATTTTAGGCCTATCATCTTGTGTAACGTGGTTTATAAAATTTTATCAAAAGACCTTTCTTACTGCATGGGTAGATTCGTACCCTCTATTATCTATAATAACCAGAGTGATTTTATTCCCAAGAGGGTCATTACATATAATTCTATCATGGGCCACAAAATATTTAATTCTATGAAAACACGTTCAACCTATAAGAGGGGGATTTTTGCTATGAAATTGGATGTTCGAAAATATTATAACAGGGTGGACTGGGCCTTCCTAGAAGAGTTCATGGGTAAATTGGGCTTTGGCACAAAATAAGAGAGGTTTATCATGAGCTGTGATAATACAATTTATTATAGAATCAACGTTAATGGCTTACTCACAAAAACATTCAGATAATACCGAGGCCTACAGTAGGGTGACCCTATTCCCCAATACTTTTATCTCCTTTTTTGATGTTTTCTATCATATATTATTCATATTATCTCTATATGGATTCTTTCATGAGGCCAATTTGTTTAATGAAAATTCTCCCCATTACTCACTTTTTCGTCACTAATGATTGCCTTCTTTTTTTAAGCACAACATATCAGGAGTGGATAGAGATTATCAAAATTATTGATGATTTTACCAGTTACTTAGGATAATGGGATAATATTTCTAAGTATAAGATGTATTTTAGTCGAGGTTTTCAAGAAGGGATGAGAGAAATTATTGCTGGATTGTGTGGTATTGAGGTCAGGGAAAAACATAAAAAATATCTTGGCCACTCATTGACTTTCTGACGTTACAAAAGTGACGTCTCCTCTTTTATTCTTTCTAAATTCCATAGGAAAATACAGCAATGATCTAGTAAAAATATTTCTAGGGGAGGAAAAAAGGTTTTAATTAATGTTTTAGCCTATGATATTGTATCTTCTATGATATCACCCTTAAAGCATCTGAATTTATTTGTCCATAAACATCATTTAGACTTTACTAATTTTTGGTGGGACATGATAATGGATAAAATCATTTAGATTGGCTCTCATGGGAGAAGTTGTGATCCTATAAGGCTTGTGGTGTCATTGGATTTCAATATTTGAATGTTCTTAACAATTACCTTCTTACCAAGTAAGGCTGCTGCCTTTTACAGAGCCTATAAAAATTTTATGCTAGAGTTTTAAAATATAATTATTTCCCCCCACATGGGTTTTTTTGTCATCAAGCTTGAGTCCTCATACGAGTTATTTATAGAGGAGTTTTTGGGAGTCAAATGTTCTTTTCAGCTACAAAATCTTTTGGAGAATCTCTAGTAGTGATTCAATTAATATGTGGAGTGATCCTTGGATATCTTTTTTATATGGTATGATTCCCACATCTTTTCCTTCACTTGGCTATGATAATGACATTGTGGGAGAGCTCCAAATTGATGATATTTCCATTTGGAACATTCAAATGATCAACTATCAGTTTTATGATATCAATCGCCAGGCTATCTTGGTAGTTCTTATGGAACATGATGCAAGACCAGATAAGCTATACTGATCTATTGTTTCTTCTAGTTTTTATACAGGACACTCGGGTTATAGGTTGTGTGTTGTGAGAAAATAAGGTAATTTTCTCCCTCTTTGGATACATATTTGGAATTATAATTCTTCGTATAAGGAAAATTTTTCTATTGGAAGTTGTGTATGGGAATCCATCCCATATATGCTATCCTAGATGATAAATAACTCTCTGATAACAACATATCCTGCTCTATGATGTTACAGAGGAAATAGATTTCCATTCCATTTTTTCATACCCCTAGGTCACCAGCATTTCGTTAGAGTGTGCGACACATGATCACATTGTTTGTAGAAATCTTGGGGATGTGAAACATATTGTAGATGATTAGTTTAGATCATTACTTGCTCAGAATATCTTGTGTTTATATATCCATGTTTTAATTTTATGGTTTTTCCGTAACACCTTCATTTTTTAGATTGTTTTGAATGAAACCAAGGTTATGATAATAAGGATTCCCAATTGGGGATCTTAATGGGTGGATGCTGACGGGGTCCACCCACAAACTCCTGTTAACTCCCCTCAGGTCAGATGGATTATCCCCTCCAGGTGTTTTAAAACTTAAAACTGAGGTCACAATTCCTTGATATGGATCTTTTGGCCTTGGGGTAGTCCTCTAAGACCATTCAGGTTCTATTCTTACAGTTTATCATTCCTCTGATACTACATGTTCGTATCATTCTGTGGTAGAGTCCATGGATATTTTGAAGCGTATTCATTTTGTCTCATCTCTTGGATTGAAGGATATTGCAGTCGAATCTAATCGTAATGTTATTATCAAAGATTTGAAGGAGAACAATGGAATGTTTTGGATCTATTGTTGATATAATCATAAAATTGGTGCCTTTTTTTATTCGAGTTTCTTTTCATTTTTTGGGAGAGACGAAAATCATGTAGCTCATTTTATGGAAACTTTTCGGAGTTTATGACGGTGCTACTATTGGATCTCATCTTTTCTCTAAAAGTTTTGTACTTTATCATTGGCTACGTTCTAAGTTGAGATTTCTCTTAAAAAAATCATCACTCATTGGTTTTATCTTTCCTATTCAATATGTGTCTTTGGAACATTGTTTTATATGATTTATTATGGAACTTATTCATATGCTAACTACTTTTGAATCATGAGACTTGACTTCATCAATGTCAACCTCTCTGGAACTATCTCAAAATAGAAATTTGATCTTCTATTTTAAAATTATAATCATCCACCTAAATAATAATTTTCTATTATAGAATAGAAATTTTCCGAGTTACTTATGATATTTAGTTATAACGCATTTTCATTATTTATGTAATTTTGATTATAAAATAAGCCTTAAAAATTAATTTTCATCTAAATACATGAATTTTTTACATAATTAGTTAAATGATATTCAATCTTCATTATAGATTTAATATATTTTAGTGTTGATTCCATTATCTGAAAATCATATCTCAAAATGAATAATATATGACTTATAAGATTAATTAGACTCCTCATCAATCCTCTATTTATTTAAATTTATAAATCACTATTACTCAATGATTTCCTCCATACTATATGAAGCATACTATGTCTAAAACACCAATTCCAATCTAGTTAAGTAAACCCACTGTCTTTATTCAGGCTCTAAGATGATTATAAGTTCCCTTGATAATGGTCAGACCGACACTTCGAATAATGGTTATATCCAAACTTGGATAATAGAAGGTGATAAGTGACTTAATATTACTTTTTGAGGGTTTTGTTAACATATGTTTAAATAAAGTTATTTTATTCTTCACAAGAAAGTTAAAATTTATGTTTAATTTATCAAAATAATTAGTATTTTTTATTGAATAATTTAATAATTATTATATTCATTTATTTCATCAGTGAAACATGATTATATTTTTAATATTTTTACTATGTGATTGCTTTCACAACATTATTAATAAATGTATAAATCATTCATCATGGATTCAATTATTTATATATATATTATAAATATTTCTCTAACAAAAAATGATACATGCATGGTGTGTTATACCCAATATAGCCCCCGCCATTAACCATTGTTTTATTATATATTTTTTAATATTAATTGAAATAAAATAAGGAATAATAAAAAATGAAATTTCCAAAGTTTATATAATTTTTTATCATGACCATATCTCATCTATCTAACCTCTAATTAAGGCACCATTAGTGACACTAGAATAAAAGAAAGACCATCCATACAAATTTTTAAAATTTTATTTAAAATTTTGGATGAAATAATTAAAATACTTCATTGATTTAAATTGAAGGATCTAGGTCATGGGGGAAGCATGAATTTTAAATTTTTTTTACATAAAATCCATAAAAAAGATATATTTTATCTAATATTTGTTAAATCATCCCTCATATCACATCTATGCTTGTATATAATTACTTATAAGACATTAAATTAGAAATAATAATTTTAGTATTTATTTTTAAATGGATTTAAAATTGCAACATGTCGATACACACAAACATAACATACACATTATACACACACTCATGCACACAAACATAATAATAGATGCATTAACCCCTAATTATTAAAACACACACAAAAATATAAATATGTATGTGTATAGTGTGCCAATATATACATATATATACATATATATACATATAAATATATAAACACACAAATAAATATAAAAATATATTTATATGTATATTATTTATAAATTATATAATTTTGATATAAATAAATAAATATAAATATTAATATATGAATATATAGATATTTATATATTGTCAAAATTTATAATTTGAATTTAAATATATTATAAAAAGGTATAAATTATTGAAAAAATATAAAAATTTTACATATATAAAAATATATTTTTTTTCATATAAATCACATATAATATTATACATATATGTATAGATAAAATATGGTTCACTTTACCAGTGTTAGAAAATCACTCACAAATGGAACAATTTCTCGATGTTTATAAAAATACGATAAAACATATCAATTATCAATGCTAAAAAAGCTATAAAAAGGGTTTATCTTTAATTAACGCTGATGGAGAGTGTATTAATTATTGATTTTAGTTATCATTGAAAAAGGATCTACCATTTCACAACCTTGTTTTAGTTCTGACAAAGGTTAATGCTAAATTCCATTGTTTCTATTTTAGTGCCTCTCTTTACACTCTACTTATTCGTATTCTCATCCCCCAGTTGAAACTGAAATCCCTGTATATATCACGGTATAAGAAATTAACCACAAAAATGAATTGGTATCAAATGTTTAGTGAGATTATAATGGTTGTAATTTGAAGTCATGATGTATATCATTCAAAGAGACAACATAAGTTGAATCTATAATGTAAGATAGTCAGACGAATGAAAAATCACCTAAATATAAGTGTGAAAAATGTGACAAAATTATTTTTTATAAAAAATATATTTTTGAAGAATATAATTTTATTTATTCTAATATCATACCGAACAATAAAATAAGATAAATGTTAAAACATTTTATTGAATATATAATATAATAATTTCAATAAAATTATTGAAAAAGTTATTTATTTAATTTATTGGGATAAAACATGTTTGTGCACATACAAATAATTTTTTGGAATAAGATTTACTTTATTTTCAACCAGTTTTCATTATCATTTATAATTAATCTGTAACATTATAATTAATATTATATATATGTGTAAACTATATATTTTCATAATTTAGTGAATCATATTAATACCTATCATTCCAAGGGCTTGGTGATAACTATCATATTAAATAATTTTATTTTAATATAATTTCACATTTCAGTTAAACCTGGTGATGCATGCAATGCATCCTATCAAAGGATATTAATTTATCTAAATAAAAATATATTTCATAAAATGTAAAGGCGCTATAACATGGGAAAATATCTATAGGGATAACCAAGTAAAAAATCATTATCAAAATTGATCTATATCATCAACCCAATGGTAGAAAAGGAATTATGACTCTCTAATTTGACGTTCTATAGTCAAACAACTTAGTCAATGAGATGAAAAACCGATGATGTTATAAATTTGATCATCCCATCATTGCTACATAGATTTTTTTGATAAGAATCTATCTATAAAAGGTCCATACTCCACATAATCTACCACACCTATAATGTAGAACAAGAAAGATAATAAATATCGGGATTTGAATGATCACTTCATAAAACAATTCCTGACCATAGAATACATGATGAACCACATCACACAACCATTGGGTGATGTGAAAATGCCAAGGTCAAATCTATCACCATATGCAGTTCAATTCATATCCTCAGAAAGGAAACATTTATAATATTTGATAATAAAATTATCTAATAACCATTTTCTAAATCAAAACACACTAACTATATCAAATTATATTAAATCATGCCATAGGCCATAATATTCACTAAAGGCTTCATAATTTTGACAATCATGAATAATATTCTAAAATCATTATATCAAGATGAATCACAGATTAATATTTATCATGTTAATTATATTCATGATCATGAGTCCGAACATAATCCTCTTATGCATCATCATCATTGGCATTGTTATCAAACTGTCTATCATGACACAGGCACAATAATTCATTTCCTACCTAGAAACCAAAAATCCCCGACAGATAATACCCATTAGGAGCCTTAGTGTTATTAAATATATATATATATTAATACTAAATTTTATTTATATTTATAATATTATTAACTAATAATAAATATTTTAATTTTAATTATTTATTATTATTTATTAATTTAATTATTACGTGTTATCATTTATATAAATTAGATATTTGAGGGTATAATTATAGCAAGCATACACACCTCCCACCGACAGGATGGAAGGGAGGGTCATAGCCCCTATGGGTAACATACACATAATGATCTTTATTGATTATATATAGGCCCTACAAACCCTCAATAAAATCAAATAGGCCTTAATCAATTGGAAAAAAGACCCAAAATATTTGATCTAATGGTCCTGATACTATGTCCTCACATGTGTGGCATAGTCTGTCCATCAAATGAACCACGACTGTAGCCCTCTATGTGACTAACCTCTACTCTAAGGGAAACATCCCTCATTATTGCACCTGTGGTGATCATACACCACACTGGACCACACCCCAAAGACCCACACTAACATGGACAACAATTGTATAAGAAACCTCTCGAAGGATAACATGGGAACGCTACCAAAGGTCGCACTATGGTCCCATTTTCATTTCCACTGGCCCACATTCCTCACACTATATCCACTAGATCCACTTTCACTAGTTTTCCCACCTAAATTCACCTTCATGCATTGCCATCGTGGTATGATATTATCATCAAGCTCACTTCGCACGCATCACTCCTCCAAATCCATCCTCACCGACCGTCGTCGACACACACCATCGACACTGCCCCCACATCAATCACACTGTAATAACATGCCGCCCTCCTCCAAAACCATCCCTTCCACTCAATGGGGCCCCGCTATTTTCGACCCACTAGCCCCATTAACATCACACTTCCCCATGTAGTTTATAGGGGATCCTTGTATCGGTCATGTGGTGTGTTACCCTCCTCCATTATTGCCAACAATCCACCCAAAGACCCCTAAAATATCCTTTAAATAGATGTAGGTGAGAGTAGAACCCAAAATTGATGCAGTCTAACAGGGTGCCTTAACCACAATAACAAACTCCAACTACATGCTATTATTTATCTTAGTAATTAGTAATTATATAAATAATAATATTACTAGCCATATTATTAATTATATTATTAATTTTTAATAATATTAAAAATGAACAAAATTATTATTATTATAATTATTAATTAGTGATATAAATAATAATAATTTATCATATAATTAATATTTGACAATATGATTAAAAATTTATAATCTAATTCATATTAAAATTAATTATTAATAAATAATAATATATATATTTTTAAATCATTTATAATTAATTATAACATTATTAATTAGTAATAATAATATTATTTATCAATTATATAAATAATTTAATTATTAATTATTGTTTATTAATTTCTAATTAGTAAATTATACTATTTATTAACAACTAAATTAATTATATTATTAATAATTATTAAAAAAATTATTTATTATTAATTATATTAATTTTATTATTAATTTTTATTTATAATATTATTTTATTATTCATATTAATAAGCCTCTATTTAAATTATATATTATTATTTTTGTAATCTTTTATTTTAATAATATATTATCATTATGATGCAAAAATGTGAAACTGAATCCCACATAAAAAATTAATAAGAGACATAAAAGTACCTACCCTATTAAAAGGGATCCATTTGTGAGGTTTTAGTTATATTTTCAGATTAATTTCATGAAAATAATTCCTCATTAAATAAAAATATTCTAAATGTTTTTTAATTGAATGTTATATACAAAAAAATAAAAAATAAAATAAAAACCATGGTAACAACATCAATCAATTTTATACCCATGATGTAGGGTGAAATTAGATGAAATGGTTTCACACACTTACTATGGTCGTTAGAGCATCAAAACATTCACAATATTTAAAATCATATCCATAAATGAAATAAACCTAAAAACAAAAATAAAAAATAAAATAAAATAAAATAAATTTCCCTAATAATCAATAGATGTCTGACCCCCCTTATCCAACATTAATTGATTTTTTGGATTTCCCCTATTCTAGGATTGAAATGTTTTAATTATTAAAATTATTTAATATTTTAAATAACATTATCTACACCACCTCCATGTAGATTCATCATTTATATAAGAGAGGAAGCCTATCCATGTGGTTCACTACTTCACCACCACCAACAACCTTGGATGATTAACCAATCACATTAATAGTACTCAATCTATACTAATTGAAGGGATCCAAGTGTAACATACATATATATTACATCATTTTAGATGAATATTTTACATATATCACAATTACATGTGCACTTGAATCCTAAATGTGTTGTGTCTTAGAATCTAGATACATAATCAAATTATTTATAAATAATCTTCAATATCACCAATAAACATTCTTCATATTAGTACCCTTCTATTCATATCACACATAGAACATTACATAAAACCATGGAGACGAAAAACTTAAAAAAGGGTGAGCTCATTTATTTGATGACCAAGAAAGATGATTTTACCCAATGTAAGTCCTTTTGAGGAACTTGATTGAAGAAAATTTAAGATAACTGAATGTGAGGAGTATGTTTCCAGAATGAGAGGGAAATGCCTAAGGCATGAGAGTGAAGAAGAAAATTTATTGGGCATGGGTCAATTATATACGTAGAGTAAACAAAAACCCTAATATAGTTCCATCGTGTTTATTCATGAGAATAAAATGAAATTTTTTTTCACATAAAAACCCCTTTGATAGACCTGAAAATAGACAAATAAATATAAAAATTTCTTTTCTATCACATTTATTTACATAAATAACTATTTCATTATATATGTTTTGTATTTATCTTATAAAAATTTGTATAATTTATTTATGTAGATTTTTAATTTAATATAATATATAATTTTTGAAATTAATCAATGTAGAAATATATAGATATATTTTTTTCCTTATTTATAGTGAAAGAGAAAATGTGTTAGGCGAGAGTACATTTTATTCTTGGGTAAAATAAAAAACCAAATGAAGTTTCTATGTGTTTCTCTACAATAATAAAAAGAAATTTGGTTTCAAATAAAAAATCCTTGATAAACGAGAAAATAAATAAATAAATATACATTTTTCTTTTCCATACCATATATTTACATAAAATACTATTTATTTACATTTATTTTATATTTATCATATAAAAAAAGAATTTATTTATATAAAATTTTAATTGAATATTGAATTTCATTCTGAAACTAAAAAATTTGGAAATATAAAGATGTAATTTTTGATCAAGAAGCTGAACTACATTGGAAATATGTAGTGTCACATGAGACCCAAATTAACTAAAACATACCAATGAGAAATTATGTATTCAAAACAAAAATATATCACCTAACTCAATGATTATAAATCTATCTCTCATTAATTTTATAATTCTAATAAATTATGCTTATTTAGAACGTCTTTTTCCATGATAACTTATAGAACTCATTCCTATCGCAACTAATTATGAATCGTGAGACTTGACATCCTCAAAGTCAATTGTGTTAAAAATAAATGTAAGAGATAATTCATTCCAATACAATTTATTTCATGATTAAGAAGTGTTATTTTTCTTCATGTTAGTCTTTTCGATGCATTGGGTTTAAGAAATGTTTATATAACAGAGTGGGAGGGGAATGTTACCAATGATAGATGGAAACATCTAAGGAGCGAGAGTGTGGGTGAAAATGCATCGAGCGGAGGTTCCTCTTATATATAGTGAAATTAAAAAACCTAATGTAGTTTTATAATGTTTCATCATGATTATAAAACGAAATTTTCTTTCACATATAAAACCTTTGATAAATGGGAAAATAAATAAATTAATAACGATCTTTCTTTTCCATTCCATTGATTTACATAAATGAATTCTTTACATTAATTTTATATTTATCATAGAAAAATATGGATAATTTATTTATGTAGAATATTAATTGAATATACTATATAACATTTAAATTAAACAATATAGAAAAATAGAGATAGATTTTTTGGCTTACTTTGGAGTGATTTGGAAAATGTGAAGGGTGGGGGTCCCTTTTATACATGGGGTAAACAAAAAACCCTAATACATTTTCCACATTTTTTTCCATGATAATAAAATGAAATTTGGTTTCATATTAAAAACCCTTTGATATATGGGAAAATATATAAATTCATATACCTATTTTCTTTCACATCCCATTGATTTACATAAAAAACTATTTCCTAATAATTTATTTTATCTTTTTTATATAAAAAATGATGAATTTAATTTTATAGAATTTCAATTAAATATTCTATTGAATTTTGAAATTAATAGATTGATAATCACATATATAGAATTTAAGATCCAAAGGCTACCCACCTTTGGAAAGGTTCTAATTTATGTGAGACCAAAAATTGGTAAATCAAACCATTTAGAAGGTGGTATCTGAAACAACAATATATCATTTAACTAAAAGATTATAAAACCATCTATCATTGGTTTTAATGTTCTTGTGAAACATGGGTCCTGGTAACTTTCTTTTCCATGATCTTTATGGAACTTATTATTATTCTAACTACTTTTTAATTATGATAATGAACTTCATCCAAATCTATAATGCTAAAACTATCTCAAATATAGTTTTGATACACTATTTTATAATTATAACCATTCATCTAACAAATACTTTTCTGTTATAGAATAGTTATATCCTGAGTGACTTTTTATATTTAACTATAATGTATTTTTGTGTTTTTATTGATGTAATTATAATTATTAAATAATACTTAACATATGGTTTGTATCTAAACACATGAATTGAATGCTATCCATTTTTATTATAGTTTTTATATATGTTATTGTTGATTGCATTATCTTAAAAACATATCTCAAAAGGAATAATAGATGAATTATAATATTAATTTACCTCCTCATCAATCCTAAATTTATATCAATTTCTAACATGGATTTACTGAATGATTTGGTCTCTATTATATAAATCATACTACTACCACTATACATATTCCAATCTGGTTAAGTCTACCAACTATCTTTTTTAAGACTATATGGTGATTATAATTTCCCAAGATAATGGTTAGACTAATAGTTGAAATAATGTTTATATCCTAACATGGATAATGTATAGTGATATGGGAATTAATATATATTTTGAGGGTTTTTATAACTTATGTTTAAATGAATTTATTTTATTCTTCACAAGTTATTTTAAATTTATGAGTAATTTATATTAATAATTATCTATATTTGATTAAATAATTACACATTTATATATTTTTTCATTTTAGGAGTGAAATATGAATCTATTTTTTGTCTTTTTACTATGTGTTTTATTTTACAACATTAATAAGACATTTTGAAATCATTTATCAAGGATTTATTTATTTATATATTTATTATAGATATTTCTCTAACAAAAATTGTAATGTGCATAGTGAGTTAGAGCCAATATTGACACAACCATTAATGAGTATTTTATTATGTATATTTAAATATTTGTTAAAATAAAATCAAGAATAAAAGAACATAAAATTTCCTAAATTGATATCATTATTTTAATGAGAATATATCATCCATTTGACCACTAATTGATGCATCGTCAGTGCCACTGATATTTTTAAATGATGGTATATACGACTTCTAGAAAATGTATTAAAAAATTTCAATGGAAGAATAATACAAATTATTTAATTTAAATTGAAAGATATATGTCATATTGTAAGAATGTTTTTTAAATTTAATATATCAAAAAATGATATATTTGATATAATAGTTTTTAAATAATCCTTTATATTACATTTAATTAACTCATGTATGAAGGAAAAATCAAAACTGTACATTATTTGATTCAAGAAACTACTAAATATTCCACTTATATTCAATGTAATGGATCTTATCATAGAAAATTGGTATCTACATAATTGTCATAAATTCTAAATAATAAGACTTCTAGAATTATCCACATATACACTAAGAAGCTACCAAAACATCAATCTCTTACCACTACGTGCTAGCAAATAGAATCAAATCCCTAATAAAGTCTATTCATTTTATTATGAATACATATCAATGTTTTTAAGATATAGGAAGTAAAGAAATACATATATTATCTCTAGATCTTATGAGGGGAAAATTGATCCTTTGACTCTCAATGACATGTATAAAAAAATTCACGCAGAAATCACTTAAGTAAATTAATATAATTGAGTTATTTATAGTTAGCTTAAAATCAATTGGTTATCATATATGTACCTTTTAATTTATTTGATCCCAATAATTACCCCTTTTCACCTCCTTTAATTTATAATTAAACTATTAATTAAATGGGATTACTATTACATCTATTTTTTTAAATAAATGAACATTTATTTTAATGATATAATTTTGACAACGAAATCATTAAATATGATATTTTTTCATCCCATAAATAAGATTTGACCCTTAAATAATAAATATTCATTTTTTTATATTTAAACTAAATTCACGTGACATATAAATAATATTTATTTATTAGTATGATCAATAAAACCTAAATCAATACTACTTTAATACTTTAAATATTTAAATTTTTATAAGCATCTAGATACACTTAGAGTTTCAAAATATAGGTTCTTTTCTAGGTGATAATAGGTTATAACGAAATTCAATTATAGTAACACATTAAGTCCCCCATAGAGAAATAATATGTTGAATCGATACCTATGAAAAAATTCCTAGAAATAATTAAATATTCAATGTATCCCTTTTGTCACATTAAATCTTATCAAGAAGAATTCATACGTTTTTCAACATCTTTATTACTTGGTCTATCATTATTTGACTTATTAAAATAAACTTTTCTGTAATCTATAATTGAAATGGATTTAAACCAAACATTTATATTTTCATCAAAGGTCTAGAGATATATTATTTCAATGTTAGAATAGATAAATATTATCCTGTGGATTTAATTAATCCAATAACAATCCTGATTAATTCGATGCACACTACTTCTATATGAGTATGTAAACCATTATTTACATCATTCATCAAAGAATACAAGACTTATAACACATTAAAAATGATATTATGTCAATGGATAAATATACCACTCATAAAAATGAAGAAAAAATGACACATATGATATGTGATGTTCTTATTAACAAATATTTAACCATGACATCCATTATTAATGAATTCTAAGTGAGAGCTTAATAAAAATAAGTATTAATTAATATGATTCCAAGAAACCTAAAATCCAATAATTAATTGTGTCCCATCAATATTATGTATCAAGACAATAGGAAATAATTTTAAAAATACCTTCATGGAATATAATGTTACTAATTATATCCAAAAACTGTTATAACCCATTAATGTGACGGGCACACCAAGGTCATTATCACCAATATGTATATAGAAATAAAATCCAATATGTGATAATACATGTATAAAACAAAGACATGATTTAGTAAAAAATTGCAAAACTAAATTAGTTATAGGGATCTAATTTCAAAATTTGTTTCCACACCAACAAAAACCATATAGGAATAAACAAGATCCAGTATTAACTTGTAAATTATCTTATCTTTATGAATTATCAGATTCTAAGAACAAGTACACTTCATTTTTGATATAATTTAAGCATTATCTATACTTATAGTTAATTTCTTACAAAATTAAATTTGTTCTCATTCATACATTTACACATTTTTGTATTTTATTCCTAATCTCACCAAAAAAATCACTAACTAAATAATATAATATATATAATATAACTTATGAAATCAAAATATTGAAGGCCCCATATAAATAAACTCCCACTCATTGGTTCCATATATACCGTAAGATAAAATCATATTGTGAGCTGCCAACTATCATAATAGAACTATAATGAGTTACCTATCTTGAACATGACCCATATTTACATCAAATTAAAATTTCCCACATGAAATAAATCAATATACGAAAAACTATTTAGTGTGGGAGAGGGAGGATCTATAATGTTTTTCCATTCTATTTCCCTGGGAAAATTGAATGTTGCATTGCAACTAAGCTACTACATTTAGTGGATGACTTCCTAGAGAAAATTGAAATTGTAATATGAAACAATGGAAAATATAATATGAATTAACTCACATAATACCCTACCCAGAACCGAGCTATCAACATTAGTGATCATTTTATACCATCTCATGGCTATCATCAAGTCAAGGAATTCCAAAAAATAAACACATCACTACACTATACCTAAGAAAACACCACTAGGGAGGATAAAAAACACATCATTATCATAAGTGAGCCATATCATCACCCCAAAGATATCAAGGGAATTATAACACTCTAAGTCGATCTTCTATAGCCAAACATCTTGATCAACAACAGGATAAGATAATGTCATAAGTAAGTCAATCATCCCATCATGTTTATATATAAAATTATTGGATAATTCATTTTCTATAAAGGAACACACTCTATATACACTACCACAACTATAATGTAGAATAAGAAAGATAATAAATATCAAGAATTGAATTGTAACATCCTAAGACAATTCCAGATTATAACATCCATTCTAAACCGCATCACATAACTATTATGTATTGTTGAGACATCAGGGTCAAATCTATCACTCTATGAAGTTCAATTCATATGCATATAAAGTGAATATTTCAAATATAGGAGAATAAAATTATCTCATCGTCAATTTTAAATTCAAGATACATTAACCATCTCAAATTCTATGGCATCATGTTGTAGGGTATAATTTTTCCAAAAGGGTTCATCAATTATCAGCAGCATGATTAATATTTTGAAATCCTTAAATCACGTTGAATCGCATATCATTACATATCATATTGATTGTATTTAAGTTCAGAGGTCAAACATGATTCTCCTTCAGCATCATAATCATCAACAATGTTATCAAACTTACTATAAAGACACTTGCACTATAATTCATTACCTTCAAAAAAATCTCTTATATAGAATCTTCATTAAGAGCCTTAAATATATTAATTATTAGTTATATTATTACTAATTAATATTAAAATTAAAATTAATTGTTTATTATTTATTATATTAATTATATAACAAATATTATTAATTATTAATCGTTAAGGACATTTTTAGTTATTTATTATTAGTTATTAATTATATTATTACTTATTATAATTCATGTTATTAATTATAGTTATATAAATAATTATATTAATAGCTATATTAATAGTTATATAATTGATATTTAATCATATTATTAATTAATAATATAATTATTTTTATAAATAATAATTAATAATACCAAATATATATATTAAAAAAATATAATTAATATTTACAATATGTTTAAAATTATTTTTATAATTAATTATAATTAATTATTAATTTAATTAGTAAATATTAACAATTAATTATACAATTCTTAATTAAAAATTATTGTTAATATTATTGTTTTTTAATTATATTTATAATTTTATTATAAATTTTCAATTATGAATTGTTAATAAGTAAATTATAAAATTAATTATTAACTCTATAATTTATATTATTAATTATTAACTGTATTATTACTTATTATTAATTATATTAATTGTATTATAACTTTTAATTTATAATATTAATTATTATTTATATTATTTATTTTTTATTTTACTTATATGTTATTATTTATGCACTATTATATTTTTCTAATATATTGTTATTATAATATAGAAAAGGGGAAACTGAATTTCACATGTAAAATCCATAAGAGATGTTAAAGTGCCTTCCCCAATAAAAGCAATTCATTGTTGGAGTTTTGAGTTATATTTCTAGATTACATTGTTGTTATTATTATTGTATTAAATAATAGTATTCTAAATGTATTTTAAATGACTTTTAAATATAAAAAACATAAAAAAATAAAAATTAAATTAAAAAATCATAAAATGTGTGTCAAACCATTTGATGCTCGGGATGTGGGATGCAAGAGCATGAAATGGTTTTACACTATTTATAAATTTGGAATACAATTAAACCATTTCACATTCTTTAGACCATATCCCTAAATTAAACAATCATAAAACAAAAATTAAAGAAAAACTAAAATAAATTCGCTATAGGATTCACATTTGGGTCACCTCCCCTCCTCCAAAATTAACTTTTTTTTGTTTTTCACCTATTATAAGATTTTGAAATTATATTTATTGAAAATATTCAAGACATTAAATAACATTAACTACACCACCTCTATATATATTCTCTTTTTATGTACGAGAGGATCCCTAGCGAAGTGGTTTGCCACCACACCACCAACCTTTTATTACTCACCACTTGCCTTGGTGGTACTCAAGCTACACTAATTTAAGTGAATTGGTCTTAACATAGAAAAATATTACATCATTTTAAATAAATATTCAACTCATATAAAAACAATACACTCACCAGAACTATATAGGTTTAGTTTCTTGGAGACTATATACATAATAAACTTATTTTTGAACAATATTCAACATCTCCCATTTAAAGTTTTCATATTAGTACCCTTCTAGTAATATCATTCTTATAAAATTCCATCAAAAATTTAGAAAAAACAGAATAAAGGGTGAGATCAAATACTCAATAAGAGTAAACCTGGGAGATATTAATCAAAATTGAGCATAAATTTATCATAAGGGTATGATAACATAATAAATTGAATGATCTAAATATAAAATATTCATTTCTAGATATCCATAGATCATTAAATTATAAATAATATCAAACATTGAAGCATTTTTAATAATAGTTTTTAATTATAAATAATAATTGAAGAGTCATAACATTGATATTTGGCATTATAAGTATATGAAATGATGATCTTGTGAACATAGCTATTTTGAATCATGTCATCACAAAATCTTATGAGAATATCTTTTTGAAATCATACTCAAACATAAAAAAGGGACCATATCTATTTGAAATCATTGTCTATTTTTATCATCATCATCACATGAGATATCTATATCATGTCACCCAATTCATTGGAGGGATTTATCGGACCGACCCTCTCATAATAAAAACTATGAAGATATGTGTAACTTGTTCATAATAACATTCATTAATTTATAATATTATAACTCATGGAAAGGAAAAGAGTTTCAAAAAAAATTCACCATCACATAATTATTATCAATAAAAAGAAATAAAAAAGATTATATTATTAGTTAATATCCCCTATTGAGCATAAGAAACATCATATGATATTCATATAGAAGAAAAATAACTTTTAAAGAGCGTTTTACCACTTCTTTAAAAATAATGAAAAATATAATGTTCCTTAATTATCATTAAAACATTAAATTTATAGAATATAGAGGAAATTATTTTTATTGAAACTAAAAATTAAAAAATATAAATGAATCTTAATATGAAATAATATTCATGATGGTGGGAAAATATGTTGATGTGGTAAATGTTAAACAAATATTCCATTCACACATTTGGTAAAAAGACCAACAATAACTTGTTTGGAAAATGACTAGAAGATACCATTTAAACAATTGTAAAGGATGTAAAATATAGTTGAAAATGAATTTATGAAATCATTAGATCATATTAAAATAATTATTTGAAAATATTTTATAGAACCAGGATATGGTAGAGAAATATTTATCACTAAAAAGAAAAATAAGGTTAATTTTTCATGAAAACATTTTCTCAGTAGTTTTAAAAACCAAAGAAAGGGAAATGAAAGGAACCAATAAAAACACTATAAATTACTAGAGTAAAATAAAAAATATATTCTTTAAATAATAAGATTTATATAATTTATTTCAATGGAAATTTATTATAAACAATCCCAAAAAGAAATGAGGGTGTAACATAAATATATTACCTCATGTATTGTCCTAGTTTGTATTCATTCAAACCAAATATAGAATAAATATATATTTGTTATATTTATATACTAGAAATATATAATTAAATTTATATATATATATTACTATATATCATTCCATTATAATTTTGAATTACCATTTTTATTAACAATTCTTCATTAAAATTATTATTTGGGTGAAAACAAGTCTATTTTCCATGAATGTTTTGGAATGACGGTGCCAGTTATTATACCATGGTCATAGATTAATCATCTAAAAAATAAAAATCAAGTCATAAAAATCATATTTATTCATTTTATACACATTTATAATCATTCAAAAAAAAGTTGGTGAAAAATTAATTACACCACTTTATGGTGACGGTAGTCTGTACGTACACATGACTGATGTTTTTATTTTCAATTTTATATAAGGATACAAAAAATAGTTATACCATTAACATGAAAATATTTTATTATGGTAAATATACTGATATAATCATGTTGGTATGTTTATTAAAGATTTATTTGTGGTTAGATAATAATGAAACATGAAACAAAATCCATAATAATATATACATCGTCTTTGAAAATCCTCCTTTTAATATTATATTAAGGACTCATGGGATGGTATTTGAAGAAGATAATATCCTATATAACTTGTATATTAAATTTTAGAAGATATTTAGGTTGGTTTGTTGCATGTTAAAGGAGTCATGTGGTGTATATAAGAGAAGATATGAGGCACTATTTTATAAACAAGGGTAGTAAAAAACATGTTATTATTCAAAACAATAAAATATAATAAAGTCAAATTCTTGAGAAAATAGATCCAATGTGACTAAATTTATATTTTGTGATGATATAGGATTCAAATAAACTTAAACAATAGTATTTATAAAAGTATTTATATTATTTTAACCCCTATCTCAATAGTTTAACCGCTCATTAACCCTAGAAATATTTACTGTAATAATGAATTTTTACTCCAATTACTATTCATAATGTAAAAAATAAAAGTTATCTCATTATAAAATTTTTAAATTATGATTAAAAACATGAAATTTTTTAATCAAATTAAATTTTTATAAGTGTTATAAATTTATTTTAATATAATCATGCAAAACGAAAGGAAAACTATTTTTTTGAAGAAATGTAGTTTAAGAATAAAAATGAATTTAACATTTTTACATACCCAGTAAAAACCATTATATGAATGTTAAATTATTTTATTTAATATATAAAACCATTTTATTTCACATATAAATCGTAAATTTCATTAACATTACTATTAAATAGTTACTTATTTAATATATTAATATAAAAAATTATTTGTCACATAAAAAATAGTTTTATGAAAAATGCCATTTTTACATATAAATTATTTTTACATAATATCAATATAATTTATAATAAATTTATGAATCATTTTTAATTTATTTATAAAAATTATAAATAAATTTATTTAAAATCATTTTTAGGTTGTGATCAATATTTTATAAGTGAAAAGTACAATATTTTTAGAAAAATGAAATTCTTCGAAAAATTGGACTTTTATCATTAAATAATTCCACTAAAATTGAGTAGTAAATTCGTAAGAGTAAATTATTAAAAATATATTACATAAAAATATTATACTTATATTTCATAATATGTTAATACCTATTCATATCCACTTATCCAATGAAAGGGTTGTAAATTTCATAATATATCAAGTCTTGTTAAAGTTCAATGTTGTGTACGACAGAATTTTTCCAACACAATGAATTTATTAAAGTAAAATATATTTTGATATATAATAGAATTAAATTACACAAACTATACATTATATTCTTCATAAAAATTATATCACTTTGATACAGACACCTAAGGATACCTCTGCATCATTTCATTCACGTGTTTCCAAGTAGCTTCCTCAAATTGATGGTTTCACCGCAGAACATTGACTATTTCAGAGGACTTATTTTGTAGAATTTTCTCTCTATTATCAAGAATATTCAATTGGTTATCATCATAAGAGAGATAATTCTCCATAATTACAACCACATGGTGTATTACATATGAAATATCAGGTTTTTACATCATCAAAAGTGATACACGGAAAATATCCTGAAATTGAGAAACATTCATTGAAAGAACAAAGCAATAAACAACCATCCATAGCTGATCAAGAATCTAAAAGGGGTCAGTATATCTTGTTTTTAACTTTCCCTGTAGTCTAAATGTAATTATTTTCTTCCAAATAGATATTCATAGGAATACATTTTCACTAACATTGAAATCTAAATCTCATCAATGATTATCAACATAACTTTTCTATTTACTCTGAGATACCTTGATGTGATACTAAATTGATCTAACCTTATCATCCATTTCCTCAACTATATTATGTACCAACATATTTATTTCTCTAAATTCTTCCCTTTAAATTGTACTTCTTTACTTTTATTAATACAAGGCTTATAACGATATATCTAAATGGTCATGTGAAAGATATAATTAATGTGAAACATAACCAAAAGAAGGTTTTGGTCCCAATATCATTTAAAATCTATAGAACATGATATAAAAATATCATCTTGGATTTTAATGTTTTTCTCAAGCTTAACATATTTCTATTGATGATATGAAATTATAATGTTTAATTGTTGTATTCATATGTTGTTGAATATTTATCAAAAACATTGTCATAAAACTAAAATCCGGATAAGATATAATGGAATTTGGGACACCTTAAAATCTTACCACATCCTTGATGTATATCATAGGAAGATGGTAAAGATTAAATATTTTATTATAAAGTTAAAATAACCGGATTTCATAAGATAATCAATTAAAACCCAAATACCATTATCCCTCTTAATTGTTTTATGGATTCTGATGATGAAATCCATGGAAATGTTTATACATTTCAATTATATTACGTGTAATGGTTGTAACATCCCCATAGAATTCTTTCTCTCAAACTCAACATTCTAAAACATAAGGCTTAATGATACATACTTTTTAATATCAAATTTAATTTTATCCTACTATAAATACTCTTATAGATCTCTATGATTCTTCATAATTATTGGATGAATAGATAATGAGAAACTATGAGATTTATCCAACAACTACGTATACAATTTTTGTAATTATGGGAAATAAACATGTTACTTGAACTTTATCATTCCATAATAATAAGTTTTGAACATAGAAATATTCATCACATTATTTTCCATTTCCACACCTCCCTTTTACCACACTTTATTATACACATGAATAGATAGTTGACCATTATTCTTAGAAATATTGGATCTTTCTATCTTATGATTTTATGGTCCATCCTTTAAAATTTCATAAGTATTGGATATCTTTAAATTCTCATCATTGAAAAAGAAGAATGTTCCTTCTAACTCAATGCTTCAAACACCTTTTTTTACCTTTCAATGATGGTAATGTACCGAGAAACCATAATCCATAATCAATTCCAACCATTAATGCATTTTTAACTATTTTTGTTTAAATATATACTCCATGAATTTATAATCA
This sequence comes from Viscum album, assembly GCA_963277665.1. NCBI lineage: Eukaryota > Viridiplantae > Streptophyta > Magnoliopsida > Santalales > Viscaceae > Viscum > Viscum album. Next base: position 537,503,625 of record OY728126.1, read on the forward strand.
ATATATATATATATATATATCACATTTTCACTATAAATATACTCTATCTATATTTTCAATTTAAAAAATATCATATCCAACATCAAATCATGAGTTCTGTAAATTTTCACATGAATTTTGAATTGGCTTGAGGCACTAGAAATTATCATATAATTCTGGATGATAAAATAACTCAGTGCCTTATTCTATGTATCATTATATATCATAAAACCTTATCCACTATAAGGTATCAAGAGAACAAGTTTACTGACCAACCTACACTTCACATAATTGAAATTATCCTCACATTCATCTGTCTAAAAGAATTTTCTCTCTTTTATATCCACTCAGTTATGTGATTACATTAAAATGATTAGTCCATCACGAATCATAATTAGTATCAAACCAACCCAAGAACTATAGATCTCAGTTATCATGGTTGATATATTAAATTTATCAACAGCCATGATCTTTTAAGGTTCTATCGATATACCCTTAATTGAGATGATATGACCCCTTAATGAAACATTATGTATTCAAAATTCACATTTGGCAAATTTGGAATAAAAATTCTCTTTACTTAGTGTCTTCAAAATATAATCAAATTATCATCCTTTATCGCTAAATATTTAATAATATCATCTATAAGGACTACCAAAAATAGATCAAGGTAACATCTAAAGACTCTATTCATTTGATCCTTGAAGATAATAGGGGAATTGGTATGTCAAAATAGTATTTCTATAAATTCATAATGACTACAGATCATATTGGAGATATAATTAGTATATCCTGCTTCCTAACCTTCAATTGGTGATATCCATAATAAAGGTAAATATTTTAGTACAATTTAGATCTATGGACTTGATCAACTAATTCATCAAAATGGGTTAAACTATATTTTTTATTGATATAATTTTAGTTAATTTATCGATAATCAATGAAATGTTTCATTGACATATCTATCTTTTTTACAAAAAAAATAGGTGAACATTATAATGCTGCACTGGGGAATATGAATCCCTTTTCAAGTTTCTCCAGAAGTGTCTTATTAAATTCTTTAATCTCATTTGGGTTCATTATATGTGAAGACTTTGAAATAGGTATAACACGAGTTATGATTTATATTGAAAAAAACAACTTCATAATTAAATGGAATACTTGGATATTCGTTTTGGAATACATCAACATATTCCCAAACAATAGGAATATATTCAATGTTGAGTTTCTCTGCAACCATTTGAGATAAATATGCCTCATTAATTGGTAATATGATCAATATAATTGATGTTTTTTCCAATAAAATATCTTAATCATCCTCATATTGAAATGTGATTATAGGTTGATTTGGAATGTAAAATTTAACTCAGATTCTTTATAAATTGATATGTGATATATATAAATAAATCTATTCAATTCTTGAAAATAATGCAAATTACACTAGATGATGAATTATATTATTTTTATAGGGAATATTCATACAAATATAAACATTATATATCCAACTATAGTGTATAGGATCAGTGTAACCTAAACTTCATGGTAACAGTAAACTATTGACATAGGACAAAACCTTCCATGGCCTATGAGTTATCTATTGGATTAAGAAATTCTCTCAGATAATGTTTCAATTACTCAAAAATAAGACATTAAACTATTAGTATTACAATAAAGTGGTCTTTATTTCCCTAAATTGATACCTTTATTATCCTTCAATAATTAGTTTCTTTTTTTCCTTCTTTTCCATAGATAAAACATATTTTCATTACTTGGAGACATTTCTCGAGATTCTTCTTCCCATATTATCAACATGTAGGAAGATGCATTTTCCTTCATATATGGTCTTCGTTAACTGAACTGCAATGATACCCCATATTTATCTTCTTAGGTGTTTCTGAAACTCACCCTTGATGAGGTTGTTAATAATATATCAATATATAGAGTTAGGAATTATCACAAGGCTTCACATTCCATATCCCATTTAATTTGATTGTTAATAATGATATTTTCTTTCATTGGCCATCACATTAATTGATCTCATTATTCCTCCTGGTTCCAACAATTGACTAAAAGAAAAACATAGTGTGAGTATCAAACATCCATAATTAGATTAATACATTATATGAATATGAAAATAATTCTTATGATGTCTTAAATTATTACACCATATTTCATCCTATGATGATTAAGTTCATCAAAATATATATAGATTATTATAGTTCGTTATATATTTTATCATCTTAGTGTTCATAACGGTTCATAAATAAAATTATAATTAAGAAAATCATATACCCTTAGAGTGTCAAAATAGATGTGCACTTAGGCCACTTTGTTGTGCACCCGGGGAAGATCAAGTCAATACCCAATCAAAATATTCATAATTTTCATCATTAGGTACATTAATTCTAGAAAATGTATCAATTTTCTATATCCAGACATTGATGAAATTTTTATGAATCCAAAAATACATATCTTACTAAAAATTCAGGATGTCATCATCTACATAGATATATCCCTAGGGCATTCACCAAATTTTTACAATTATAATATCGAAAAATAACTAGACCCTACTCTGATAGCAACTGAAGTGACCTAGTCATAACATTCATAAATATTAAATCATTTTAGATAAATATTAAATACATATCGATACTATGAACACCCCAAAACCATAAAAGTTTATTTTCTGGTATACTAGATACATATTAAACTTATTTATGAACAATATTCAACATCTCCCAAAAGAATTTTTATATTATTACCCTTCTAGAAATTTCAAACATAGAAAATTATATTAAAAACTAGGGAATGAAAACATAAGATATGATTATATAAAATGCTCAGTAAGGAAAATAATGGGAGATATCAATCATAATTGAGCATACAATGATCATAAGTGTATGATAACATTATCAAGTTTAGGTTCTTAATGAAAAATATTCATACCAAAAAAAGAATAGATCATAAAATCCAAAATCATGTCTTAACCAAAAGAATGATTAATAATGATTTCAAAGAATAAATCATCATTAAATAATCATAATATAGACATGTGATATTATAACAATAGGAAATCGTAAATATCTAAATATCACTATTCAAAATCATTTCCAGGCATAATCTTTTTAGCATAACTTGAAAAAATCATAATCATGGAACAAAATGTAAACATAGATATTCAAAATAATTTCTACACTTATCATAATTATATTAGGGTATATCTATATCACATTACCCAATGCGTTTTATGTATTTAATGGACCCACCTCTCATAAAATGAAAACCACACTTATGGATGAGACAAGATCATAAAAATAGTCATCAATTCATTTTATCATAACCCATAGAAAAAAACATATTTAACAGAAATTTCATAATAACATAATTATAAACCATACAGATGAAGAAAATGGATTGTATTATTTGATCACATATCAATTTAGGTATAATAAACATCAAATTATGTTTATATAGATGAAAAATTCAGTTAAAAGAACATTTGAAAATTTCTTGGATAATAGTTAAAGTTTCCTTTTCCATTGGTATATTTAAAACTAAAAATATACAGAATATGAACAAAAATATTTTAATTTCATTAAACATGGAAATATTTAAAAAAATATTAAAATAAAATAGAATTCATTATAATGGGAAAATATATTTTTATGTTAAATTTTAATCAATGATTCATGACACTTTTGTTAAAAAGACCAAAATATCCATGTTTGGAAATGGATTAGAAGTTACATTTTAAAAATATATAAAGGACATAAAATATAAATTAAAATGAATTTATAAAATAATTGGATACTATTAAAACCAAAATTTGAAAACATTTTATAGAATATTGATTTTTACAATAAAGATACATGACAAAAAGGTAAACAATGTCTGTTTTATTAAAAACATTTGCTCATTTGTTTTAAAAACCCAATAGAGGAAAATGTAAGAAAACCATAAAAACCAAAAAATAATTATAATATAAATAAATATATGCGTTTTTAATGATAATTTTCATATGATTTCTCATTTTGTAAAATTATCATAGATAATCTTGAAAATAAATGAGATTGTAACATAAATCGCTCACTCCAAGTCTTTTCCTTCTCCATATGTATTCAAAACTCACGTATAATAAATAATGACTTATTATACGTTTTTAACTGAACTATATTCACACATACATAGATATATATATATATATATATATATATATATATATATTAATATATTGATTACATTATGATTTCTAATTAACCTTTTAAAGATTCTTCATCGAAAACAAAATTTTTGTTAAAACGGTCTATTTTCCATGCATGTTTCTATTCGACAGTTCCACTTATTGGACCTTGGTCATGGTTTATTAAACTCCAAAATCCCATATATTTCATAACTAACACATTTAATCATTTTATACACTTTTATTAATATTTATAAAAGGTGGTGGTAAATGTTGAATTACACCATTTCATGGGGATGACAGTCTATACATACACGCGAGTGTTTTTTCCACTTTTCGATTGATGGAATGAAAGAAGGAAATTAATAATACAATTTTATAAAATAATTTTTATATAATAAATATGATATATATATATATATATATATATTAAATCATATAGCTACATGGAGATGGTAGTCCACAAATACACACGACTGATATTATAATTTTTCAATGAATAGAAGGATAGGAAGGTAGATAAAATATTTTATATCCAAAATAATAACTTTATTATTAACATAATATATATCTATTTATTTATTTATATAACCCTCCAAGAGATAAAATGATTAAAAATAAAATACATCGTTTCATGAAGATAATAATATGTACGTACATATAATTAATGATTTCATTTTCCAATAGATATAAAAGAGATAGAAAATGGTTATACCAAAAAAATAAAAGCAATTATGTATATTAAATATTCTTATTTAATCTTTTTAGATGGTTATGTCCAATTTCTATGTTTTATAAAAATAAATTTACTTGAAAATTATCAGTAATAACATATACCACTTCTTAGAGAAACATTATTTGAATATCTTATTTAGGATACATGGGTTGGTCTTTTAAGAAGAAAAAAACCTATAGTAAATGAGTAGTAAATTTTTTAAGAAATTTGTGAAGATTTAAGTAAATATAAAGGTCTCACTTGGTCTGTATAAGATAAGGTAAGGGGTGACCTTTTATAAGTGGGGGGAGTGCCACATTTGTAATTATAGTGAATAATAATATATAATAGTCACTCTCATGGGAAAGTGAATCCAGTATGACTAAATTTTATATATGGGATGATATAAGATCCAAATACACACAAATAATAGGATTTATAAAATAAAATTATAAAAATTTTAACTTAATTATTTAGTTTAACCCCTCATTAACCCTTTTAAAATGTACAATAGCAATGAATTTTAACCTCAGTTTCCATTTTTTTGACAAAATATAAAAGTAGTCTCATTAAAAAATTTGGAAATTATGATTAAAAATAATGAAAAACATTTTATCAAAATAAATTCTTTTTAGATGTTGAAATTCATTTAAAAATAATCATGAAAAATGCAATGAAAATAGTTTTGAGGAGAAAAAAATGCATTTTAAAGAATAAAATTTAATTTAATCATATTCTTTGACTAGTAAAAACATTTAGATATTTTTTTAATATTTGATATTATAATTAATATATCAATTTTATCAAAATAAATCATTAGTAGTGTTTTATTTATTTTAATAATATAAAAACACATTCTGATGACAAATGTTTTTTTAATAAATTTTCCCTTTTTACCTTGAAATGATTTTATCTTCATTTTAGACCAAATAATATTCAATGTGTGAATTATTATTATTTTTAAAAATTATAAATACATAAATTAAAATAATTTTTATTATTTACTAAATTTTTTTAAATAAAAATAAATAATAAAATTCTAATACAAATCTTTAAAAAATAGGTCCTTTGTAATTAAATTATTTTACTAAAATTGACTAATTATTTCATAAGAATAAATTTACACATATATGTTAAAAAACAAAACAATACTTATATTTTATAATATAGATATCAATATTTATAACCAATGATCCAATGTTTGGGTTATAAATATTATATTATATCACTGTTCATTTAAGTTCGTTGTTGTGTACATCCTAAGTTATCTAACACAACAAATTTATTAAAGATAAATTTGTTAAAATATATTGGGATGTTACACTTGTATTTCCACTATAATAACCAAAAGAATTCAATTGATACACCACCATGTTATATTTGGCATTCTATGTTACCTGACTACACCCATAAGGTCATTACTACAACATATTGGGCTTTTATAATTGATAAAAATGGATTTTAGATGTGCTAAAAAAAGATATGTTAGTGAAAGAACCTAAAAAATTTGATGTATTTTATAAATGTTCATAAAGTGATGATAAAATCAATCTTCATTACCTCTAAAAAAATTCCAATAGTGTCCCCCCTTTATCAGAACTTTTTAAGAATTCATAAAGGCTCCCCTTTATTATCATTTTTTCACACCAATGAAATGTTATTCTATCAGCACTATTACAGTAGTATGTTGTTAATATTTATAGTACACTACAAAAATTAATATAAAATTAAATTTAAAAAAATTTCATCATAGTACAATCAAAAAACTATAATGCATATAAACATTACAATCCAAACAATAGTTTGTACAATTAAATTAGTACATACAATTTATAACAAACATTTTCCCAAAAAATTAGGAAATGTTATTTTGTTGTCTTTAGAACCCCTTCTAAAGGAGCCTGATCATGAAACTAATTACCATATAAACCACCCCAATACTACAAAATGTATATTGTACCTTTATTACTAAATAATGCTTAATCTAGTAATACTAATAATAAAGAAATAAAACATAAATATGAAAAAATTTGTTAAAATTATTACTTTTAAAATTTAAGCACACACCTAATATTATTCTAGGTACAACATGTGTAATATAAATGTGTGTTTGATATCTATAAAAAAATATTTACTAATGTTTTCCATAAATCAGGAAGACATTATGATTATGCTTCCTCAATTATAAGTTTGTGTTGAGAGTTTTAAACAAAAATGTCATTTTTTAATAAAAAACACTTTCAGTTATACTATAAACACCACAATTTAGATTGATATATGAAATATTTTTACACATCACAAATGACTTATGTATCATTATCCTAATTTATCACGATAATCCAACTATCTTTGCACCATTTTGAGTATGTCATGCAAGTTTTGAACTCAAATTCCAATTTTAATCTAGAAACGAACACTTTTTTAATACTGAATGCATCTTGTGTTAGAAAAACATGTTTTGGATTCTAACATGTCAAAAATGTCATATTAATAAGTTTACTAAATTAGTAATAAAATACATGTAAATTTTTTTAGTGGTTAGTCAGTGATAAGAGTTTTGAACTAAATTTTTTATTTTTAATATGAAATCATGCACTTTGAGTCCTTCCAGGTGCAATGTGTGTTAGATGGATTTGATAATAATTCCTACAAAAAAATATAAATTATGGATTATTTCCTTAATTTATAAAGATAATCCGAGAACTTTTTTATATGTTTAAGTATGTGATGTGTGTTTTGAACTAAAATGCCAACCTTAAATAAAATTACACACTTTTTATCATACTAGACACATTGTGTGTCATATTGTTGTGTGATTGATTCATATAAATAAAAATTGAGTTATGGATCACATTTTATAATTTATTCGGAAAATAAGAATGTGTTTTCACTATTTTTAGATTGTGAGATGTGTTTTTAACTAATATGACATTTTAAACAGAAAACATACACATTCATTCATACTAGACACACTATGTATTAGATATATATATGGTTGAATTTTACTCATAAGAAATTAAATATGTATCATTTTCATAATTAGTCATGAAAAAACAAGTTAATTTTCTTATATTTCTACGAGTGACACACATTTTGAACAAAACATCTATTTTTAATCATAAAATGTGCACTTTGAGTAATTCCAAAAAACCATGTGTTATATTGATTTCTGGATGATTCCTACCAATAAAAAAAGAAATATAGATTATTTTTTAAAACAAGAAATACAATATGAGAAAATATTCTTTATTTTTATTGAGAGACATGGGTTTTGAATTAACATGTAATTTTTAAACTTAAAACAAGCACATTGAGTCATACCAGGAACACTGTGTGTCAGATCAATGTGAGGTTGATTAAAATACTCCTAAAATTATTTATATATCATTTTAAAAGAGTATTAATACAAATAAATGTGTTTTATTGGTTTTTAATATGTGATGCGTATTTTGAACTAAACTGAATATTTTATATAAAAATATGCAATTTCAGTTCAACCGACAACACCAGGTATCATATTAACATTTGGTTGATTCCTAGAAATCAAAAATGACTTATATATCATTTGAGTAAAATTTAATGATCATATAAGCATGATTTTTCTATTTATACTATTTAATGTATGTTTTGAACAAAAACATGATTATGAAACTAGAAACATGCATTTTCAGTCATACCAGCCACACCATTTGTTTGAAGGAAAATCAGTTGATACCAAATATAGATAATATTTTCATTTTTTCATGTGTATTTCAATGCTTTAACCCCCATAAATATATAAATTTGTGTTTACTTTCATTTTTTATTTATTTTAGGGATATTTTGAGCATAAATGTAAAACTTTAATAACTATGGAATTTAAACAATTTTATGTCACCTCTATATTTTAAGTATAAATTTATAAATATTGATCCAAATTGAGTAATTATTTTTTATAGACTTATATTTCTCTTGTTTTTTAACTTATTCAAACGGTCCAAGTTCAATTAAAACACCATATGGCTCAAATAATTAAATCAATGTGGAAAATAATTTTCGTTAATAGAATTGACCTTACCTTATTAAATGAGTCATATATTGGGTTACAGGAAAAAAATTGATGTTATTATAGTTTTATACGGATTAGGAATCAATGGTTCATGGGAAAAATAAATTACCTCAAGAAACTTTCTATCTAATGAAACATTTTTCATGTATGAAGGTAGAGACAGATGAAGGGTCTCTTTAGCAAAAAAAGAGACATTAAGTTAATAAGGACTAATGTTTTTTTAAACATTAACAATTTTTTTGAAATTTTGGGGATAAATAGTAATCTCAATTAATAAAAACTATTAATAATGAACCCTAGTGATTTTAGACCTTATAGTGGGTATAAATAGTGAAAATTTTCAATTGAATGATTTTGGAGAAGATATTTTTTGCCATTGATTTTCCATTTTTTATTTTTCTAATTCCTCCCCCTTCCCCCATATTCATGTATACCCTTTACATGTTGGGGTAAACTTCTTAGTAATTGGGTAATTATTGTTTTCCACTTTAGTAATCCATGAGTTATGGAACTTCATGGAATGAAATGATTTCTCTCTTATGTGAAGTTGGATCCAATATTCTAGTAGAAGATTTTATTATCATATACAACCATATTTGGTTTTAGATTCCGTTATTTTTAATTCCTTGTTTAGTGATCAATATATTCCTACACTAGATTTTGGTTTATATACAATAGAATAGACCAGAGATTTGTTTTTAAGTACTCAACAACTTTCAGTATATGTGGGAGGGATATTGGATATTCATTATTATTTGGGATGAACAAGACATTATCGGGTATTACCTATGTAAATTGAGGGTATTTGATGTGAATATTTCACACATAAGAATATGGATATACCAATATAATATTTTGGTATGGTTTATTCTCACCATCACCATTTCACCAAGGGAGTGAGAGGACGAAATTAGGTAATATCACTTTAATCATATTAGTATAAGAGGATTAGATAACTAATAACTGTGATAAGAATTTAATTGGAAAGACATCCCCAACCTAATCAACCTTCTTATTTTATATTTTCAATTTAATTCATAATTTATTTACCTTATGTAGTTTCTTTCATTAAATTTCAAAATCAAATAATTTCAAAAACACCCCCTTCTCTTTCTAATTTGAGGTAAATAATTTATTGTTGTGTGATTTTCACTAGATAAAACCTAGATTAACCACTTTTATATATTTTAACCAAGAAATTAATGGTTTCCACTCCCCATTAAATACACAAGACAAAACTTGGTACTATTTCTGAGGAGTCATTTCCAACAATCTAAATAGAAATATTTTACTTGTTTCAAATTAATTTTAAAAATAACATGTAACTCACTATAGTCTATGTAGTATAGTGATTATTAATTTCTAAATAGACATGTAAAGCTCAAATCCAAATCATTATATAGGAAGGATTCAATGAGATTATACAGGGCCTTAAAGAGGCCCTTAAATATCTATTTGGATGAATTTTCTAGAGAATTAACTGAGCTCTGAGAAAACATCGAATTTTTTTTGAACAAATGGATGGGATATGAGTAGAGTATTACTTTTTTACTCTCAATTTTTTAAAGAAAGTCATCAATAAAACAAATAATAAAAAGTTTTTTTACAAAAATATGAAGGACTATTTTCAATGAATTAATGAGGAGTTACTATAAATGGATATAAAATTTGAATTACTAGTTGAATATTTCTATAAGTATCAACCAGAGAAAGATCATAAGCCAATGGCTTCAAGAAATTCCCCCACTAATCATTGAAGATGAAGAACCTATGGAGGTAAAATATGAGATACCTAAAGACCCATAAACCCTATCACAACCAATGTTGGAGGATATTGATAAAGAAAATATACCTTTTAATGTATGTATAGAAGATAAATAATATTTGAATGACTTATAGAATAAATATTTGGTGAAATATGATATCACCATCCCTTACAAAGTAAAATCATTCACAATACTTTACCAATACCTAAATTTTGAATAATATGAAACTAAATAATTTGTGGAATTTAATATAATTTGGGGGAGACTAACGAAGTACTTCTTATCCATTAAAATTTAACTCTAAGAAGAAATTTCCATGAAAGAAGAAATTGATGTTGAACTAACTTAGCAAGATGATATTATCATGAACTAATTATCATATGATTTTTCTTTAAACTAAATTTAAAATCACCTCACATTTCATTGAATTTTAAAAAATGGAAAAATTGTTATTTTTCCATGGAGAAATATAAATAAAAATAAAAAAACCTAATGGGGAACATCTATAGCTCCCCAAACATGTTGGACCACTATTGGAAACAGTATAAGAAGAGATAAAATTGAATTTCCCAAGGAATTAGTGACACAATATAATTACATTGAGGGTAAAAAAATGATATTTAATATACATGAGTTAATTTTTTTCAAATATAAATAAAATCCAACTTTCCCTTTGATTATTAAATAAATTCATCATTCCTAAAGAAAGGATTAGAGAATGAAGAAGTGGTTTTTCATGTATCAATGTCAACCTAGAAATATGAGGACCCATTATTTGACATACCCTTCCATGCAAGTCATATATAATTTCCATGAGGATGGATTTGATGTACTTTATCATTGGATTCCTCAATAAAAATAAATAACAACAACATAAATGAAATATGTATTGGTGGTTAAAATCAAATAACCTTCATCCACCATCAAATTGTGGATAACCCAATGGAACTACCCATCTAGAGTAAGTAAAAACCAGGGACCCACTTCAGGGTTAGACCAATATATATCTTTATTTTAATTCCCTTTTCTATTTTATTTATATTTTCTTTTCATTCAATAAAATTATAATGTTTTCTTTTCTTCTTTTTCTTATAGGTTTTCAATGAGTAGTACATTAGATATTAACTTAATGATTCAATACCAATAAGTTTTATTATACCTCTCCTTAACATTTAAATGGTTGTCTTGATTAAATTAAATATATACTTCGATTTTCAATCTACATTAATTCATTTAAAATAACACATCATTTAAGTGCGGGGTAGGGAATATTTATATTTTAGGAATTTAAAATTTCTATTTTTCATTGTATTTAGAAAACTTTTGTGTGTTACATTTTAAACTTTTGTATGTTTTTTGAAACTTTTGATCTCATTTGATTATCATAACCATTTTTAAAATCCATTTTAATGAATAAACCAATTTATACCATGAAACTGAAGCATAAATAATTTATGAAAATGAATTTGTTTTAGGTTAAAAAATTTGATATTTCATGGAAAGAACTTATCTTTTTAAATCTTTTGTCACACATCACTATCATTATCTTTAAAATAACTTTCCTAGGAAGTCTAAAAAACGTTTTGACATATTTTTCACATCCACCTAATTTCATGAGTGAACTAATCTATGATTTATTTGACCATAATTTGATTTATTTCTATCAAAACTTATGGGGTTGAGGTACTTGTTTTTTAAATGATTAAAACATTTCTTTGGTTTTAAAATTACCCTTTAATGGATAATATTATTTATTAAGGAATTACAAAAACATTTAATCCTTTTACCCCCTAGTATTCATGAATAACCTATTAGGTTATCTAAATTACAAGCCAAATTTACCTATCAAACCCATTCTAAAAGTGAAAATACATGATCTTGTTGAACTTAAGTGTGGTGGGAAATAGTTTTATGGTGTGTTACATCATTTGGGTATATAATTGGTTGATAATAAATAATTTTAGAAATATTTTTTCTAATAATAATATTATTCTTATTAAATACATTTCTTTCCTGAGATTTTCATTTTCTAGAAATTATCGACTTCTTGGAACTTTTTAGGAGTAAAAATTTAAAAAATAATATTTTGAGAGAATATACTTGAAAAATAAAAAAAAATGGTTTGTGTAGATTATAAATTTTTATGAATAAATTATTAATAGTGTGTAATTAATTTTTATTATATCTAATTTTTAGATAAGGGGGTTATGAGGAGACTATACTTGAGTGAAAATTAGAATCATGCAATTTTCTTCCAAAATGGCCCAACCCTCTTTATTCAGGCTCATAATTTTTGACATATAAATCTCACCAACCTAAATAAACTAAACCTTGTAAATTATTCACGATAAAAACTTTTACTTGATTCACATTAGGTGAATATGTATCAATTTTTCAATCCTATGGTTAACCTTTTATAGATTTAGATTAGAAAATCCTTATTGAAATTCAATATTTGTGCGATGAGTGAAAATTCATGTGAGGTAAGTTGTTTGTGTATATGGGAGGAAGAATTAAGTGGAAATAGATTGAATGATATAAATGGATAAGTTACATTAATGTTTTCTGAAGAGTCATGATATGTTTTGTTTTTAGTTTCAAATTGGTGGATCTCATGTGTATGTGATTTAAATTTTCTTTGATTTGATTTTGATGCTTACTTATCTATGAGTATAAGTTAAAAGTGTAGAGGTATTGATTGAGATAATATTTTCATTATTTTTCATATTTATTTAAATTATTTATTCCCCACTAATATGTCAACTTGTGTTTAATTTCATCATTTTTGGTTTTTAGATATGTTTTGAGATTAAATGTCAGATGTGTATATTTCTAGAATTTTAACTATTTTATTTTATTTTGGTATTTCAAGTATAATTTTTTCAATAATGATCTAAATTGATTAATTATTTTTAGGATTTAATTAATTGTGTTGTTAAAACTATTCAACTATCTCATGTGATAATTCAAACAATATATGGCCCAAAAAATTTAGTAAATACAGAAAATAATTTTGGATGACAGAATGGAACTTTTCTCATTATATGATGTATATATTAAGGGTATGTAAAACCAATTGAGGTAATTATAGATGGATATTACATAGGACTCAAGGTGTCATGGGTATATTAAATTTTATGTAGAAATTATCTCATTAATACATTCTTTTCCTTTATTAAATATAAGGTAAAGGGCCTATCATCCATAAAAAGTGAGCTTAAAAAATTGGGAATAAATTTTTTACACATTTCTAAATGATTTTAAATTTTGATTATTGATATTAATATTCATTGAAAACAAATATAAAGAATAAAACATGGCTTATTTTTATCCATCTTTTTGATAGAAATGGAGAAAACTTCCAATGGACATATTTTGGGGAAGAAATTTTTTTCTCTTAATTTTTTATTTTCTTTGTTTTGTAATGACCAACTATTCTTCATTATTCTTGGATACCCTTAACATAGAGGGGTAAAATTTATGGTGATTGGTTAAGGGTACGTTTTTCCTTTTGTAATGATTTAGTTCTAGAACTTCTGGAATGAAATACTTTCTCACTTATATGAATTTGGTTCCAATATTGTAATATTATTTTACATTTTCAAGTGTAATAATATTTGGTTTTACAGTCTGTTATTGTTATTACTTTGGTCAATTATCATTATGCCCCTCAACTGGTTTTTGATTTATATATGACGGAATAGAACAGATCTTAATGTTGAATTACTCAATGATCATTTGTACATGTGAGAGGGATAATGGATTTTATTTATTGTTTTGGATAAACAAGACCTTATAAATTATTGACAAATTCAATTGAGGGAATTCCTTATAAAAATATCACACATATTATACAGGGTAGAAAATTTGAGATTTTGGAATGGTTTATTCCCACCATCAACATTCGACTAAGAGAGGTAGAGGAAGTGATTGAGGGGTCTCACTCTAAATGCCTTCGTAGAAGAGGATTGGATTTGATGAAACAAGGATATCAATAAAATCATAAAATTGACCTTGACCTAATCACATATCACATATCACAGTTTTCAATCTCTTAATTAAATTATTTCTCTTTTTTAGTAATTTTTTATTAAAATAAAAAAAAATTCAAAAAACTCCCTTTTTCCTATAAATCATGGTGATGAATTTTTTGTGCACTCTTCACTAGAGAAAACCTAGGTTAACCAGTTTACTACATTTTGATGTAGGAAATAATAAATTTTTACACCATACAATACACACATGTCAATTTCAACACATCAAAAAATAATGACAATTTTTTTCCTAAATTACCAATACCATATGAGAATATATTATCTATTTTATACATGTAGTGTGTTTTTTGAACTAAAATGTAATTTAAAATTAATAACAAAAACATTCAATTGTAATTAATATATCGAGTGTTGGATTGACATACAATTTATTCCTACACATCAATATTCGATTATGGATCTTCTTCCTAAAGTATCAAGGCCATATGATAATATTTTCACTATTTTGAGAATGTGACATGGGTTTTGAACTCAAATGTCATGTTTAAACTGAAAATATAATATTTCAATAATATTGGACAGACCATGCATAGTATTTAAAATTTATTAATTCGAATATGTTAAAAATGAATTATGGGTTGATATCCTAATGTATCAAGAAAATATGAGTTTTGTTCACGGCATTCAGTAAATAAACCATGTTTTTAAATAAAATGTCACTTTTAAAATAAAAACAAGTACTTTGAGTCATATCGAGCACACTATGTATCTGATTTATATGCATAAGATTACAAAATAATTTAAAAAGTTTGATTGATCATTTTTATAATGCATCAAAAAAATTTGAATAAATTTTATATATTTTTAGGGAGTGATGCAAATTTTTATCTAAAATGTAAATTTTATAAAAAAACAAAAAAATCGATTAATATCAGGCAAACTGTGTGTCAAATTGATTTGTAGTTGATTCCAACATGGAATAAATGAATTTTGTATCATTTTAATAATGTATCAGGATAGTATGACTATGTTTGATCAGTTTTGAGTATGACATGTGAGTTTTAAACTAAATATAAATTTTAAATAAAAACACACGGTTTGATTCATACTAATCACAGTATGTATCTAATTGAGTGAAAGATTATTATTGTATATTATAAATAATATGTTTCTCTATTAGTAAAACACAATGTTTTCTAAAAAACATGTTACTAAATGTTTATAAACACAAAAGAGAATGAATTACATCCAGACTAAACACAACAATAAAAATAATGAAAAAAGGGCTCTATGGAGAGAAAAAATGGCACCTGATTCCATTATCCTAGTCAAATGCTATTCTGAGAAGTTATTTTTATCCAAATATTTATTCTTATGATGTGAAGAAAAAGCTTCCATATAGTGTTCATGGTCTTTCATAAAGGATAATATCACTTTCCCTTTATAATTCTAATTAATTTCATCTATTCATTTCTTGTTCATAATTCAATGTTCTTTTTATGAAAATTACTCTAACTGTTATGAATTACCATGAAAACTATATGGAGGATTTTTTTTTCTCTTCATGGGAAAAAATCTTGGAGAAAAATCATTAAAAAATAATGTCTTCATGATCTATGTGAAAAAACAACTAAATAATTAATATATAAAAATGATAATAAAATTAATTAAATAAGAAGTACAAAAAATTGTAATAAAATGAACTAAATCACTAGTAAAAAATCAACTATTCCTAATTTATTTATACATTCCATCACAATATAAGTTTTCCAATCATTTGTAAACTAATCTAGTTCGGATTTTTAATTTATAGACCTATGATATTCCTTATGGTATTTCATAAATATATAAAACCAAAAGATTAATAAATATTTTTGAAGATCCTTTGTGGTGTTTTTTGGTAACTTTTTTTGTTATTTTTGAAAGCTAACATTTTTTAAAGTTCATTTTTTGTATTTTTGGATCCATCCCAATTCATAAGTATGCGTTTATATAAGAATGTCAAAATTTGCTGATAGTTTGAACCCAAACATGAAGAGGGATAAAAGTATTGAATGTTTTTTGGAAGTAGGTTATCATGCTAATATATACTAGACACTAATTTTTTTATAATAATAAGTGATTATAGTATTATAATGTTTCTAATTAGAAGAACCATTGGTCTAAAAACTATTGAAATAATGTTCTAGATCAATCTAACATAATGTTAATTGGAATATTAGGATAAACTCTCAAAGAAAGTTAGGGTGGTGCAGAATTATTGAATGTAAGTTTCATAAGAACCAAGAATTCGAAATTTCTTTCCCTTTTAACATTAATTAAGATGGTTCTTTTATTATTTTTAATTATTAAATACCATATGTCAAATTTAACACTTGTGATATAATCCTTATGATGAAATGTGGAAGAATGTGTGCTGCCAATCATATTGAGTTCTGGTTAGAAAGAAATGACGTGTTGAATGTAAGGGATGTTTTAATACTTTGTAATGTTAATCAGATGATACTTTTCTACTCTAAGAGAACTCATAAATCTTGATAAAGTCTCATCATATAAAATTTTGAATTATTGAGGCTATTTAAGGTCTCTAAATATTGTATATTGGTTTCTGAAACATGTACATAGAAGATTAGATTGGGAAGTAACAGACAAATCTATTGTTAGAAGTCATTCTGAGTAAATCTAACTGTGTTGTATGAGTATCTAAGTGAATTTACCAATGGATATAGAACATCGAAGTAACTAGATTTTTTTGACACTGATCAATTGTACATAGATGAATTGTGAAATTATGGATATTCTAAAGGAGTTATTCTTACTTGAGAAAAGGAAAAAGAGTGAGTTCAATTTGGATACTGATATACCCTATAAGGAATTGACACCAATCCATCATATGAATGTTTTAAACCAATAAATATTTTGATGTTGTGGTTTAAGAAATCTGATTGGTCTATGAAATTTTTTGAAGGATGCTATCACAATAAGCTGACAAAGTTCATTCATAATGATATAAAGAAGTTCCATCATATAGACCTGAGGATGTTTTATCGTAATGAGTTTAGGAGGTTCCATCAAACTAAATAATTGTTTGGAAGTTATAGAAGGATAATTTTGGATAAGTATCAAGAATATTAAAAAATATTTTTGAAGAGTTTAAGTGGTCACACTTGAAATTCGAATATGCGTTGATCTCATAGTTTTTGAATTTGAGATCGCGGGGAATGTTTTCAAGTTTTCTGCCTTTTGTATTATAAGATTCCTATAAATAGAAGCACAATAAATTCACAATTTTTAACCTTTAAAGTGATCTAAAAAGGAAGAGTCTGTAGAATTCATGTCATATTTATCTTTCTAGACATATACATAATTAAAAGTTTAGGAATCTGAATGTTTTTTTACCACGATGAGGAGGACCTGACTAAGAATTTGAGTAGAGTTTGAGTAATGTTGATTGATAATGGCTTCATTATAATGACTCCATCAGAATAAATTAATCAGACTAAGTCCATCGAACCTACCCCCATCAATCATAGAAAATCATACCCAACTACATCGAACTGAGGATTTAGACAAAGAATTTTAACAAAGTTTTTACTATTTTATTTTGGATAACTTTTTATTAAGATAACATTGTAAACTAATGGGAGTCAATATAATCATTCCCATAGGGAGACAGAATATGTCTAATGTGTGTTGGAAAAATTTGTATTCACATTTTCATAATAGTTAATTTCCATATACTCATGAGAGTGGCTATTGAAAGGATATATGTTCTCACACTATGGCTGAACGGTGTAAATATCTTGTGATTTACATTCATTCATACTTTTTCATGCATAAGTATTTATTAAAAGATGATATAGTAATGAAATTTAACAGGTTACCAGAGTTATGTTTATAAAATTTTTTAAACTTATAAAAATCATTCAACTACATCAATCCCCCTTCTCAGTTGTTATTCCATTCTTTAAAACATCAATTGGTATCAAATCCAACAATCTCTTTTTGAATCCTTATCGTGGATAATCTCAATTCATTTAGTAGTTACGGAATTCATACATTTTATTGAAACAATATTTATGGTTGGAAGACTATGATGATTACATATATCTTATATTTTTTTTCGAGAATTTATTAATTCTGATACAATTGGTTTTCAACCTATTAAGAATGATACTCCTATGATGTTTTCTGATAAGAGAAATATTTTATATTTTTGGAAAAGCTTGCAATTATATCCTTATGTAATTATCAAAAAATGTTCATATGATGGTAATGAGTCTCAAAAAATCAAAGAGTATGTCATACAAGATTGAAATTATTTTTTTAGGGAATACTAAAGTGAAAGAAGAAATTATAAAAATATTGTATAATAAGTATGAATACATAACAATGATAGATGAAAAAACAATTGATGAATACTTCACCAGAGTATAATTAAATTGTTTGTAATACCATAGGATCAAAAGATATTATGTAATATTGTACAATTGTGAAGGAACATTTAAGAAACATTCCAGATAGGTTTAATTCTTTCAATTGTGGTTTAGAAGAAAAAGTTGATTTATCTTTGTATTTGTTGCACAACCGTCTTGTTTCATATGAAATAAGGAAATATCTTATCTTCAAAAAAAATATAAAAGATTAAATGGATTTTGAAGCTATGAGAAAAATTAAAATTCATGATGTTGAAGATGTAGATCCTTTTGATTTTGAACATAAAGAGGATTCTGATTTGAATGAAAAAAATTATGTCTCTTATATCTAATAACTATCGAAGAGGAAGAGAAATGTATGTATGTAAACATTCTATCAAATGTTTTGAGAGTGGTTGAATTAGAAACTTTTCTATGAATTTATGTAAGAATAAATTTGAATAATATCAAGTTGATTATAATAAAAACCCTCGATGGAATAAGTGGGACAATATTTCTAAAGTAGAAAATTTATCCATCAAATATAAGAATAATTTCATTGGATAAAAAAGGAGTATGCTAAGTAATAAAGATGAATTAGAATCAACTGACAAAAATTATTCAAATTTTTAAATTTTGTAAATTTCAGAACATTCACTAAAAATTTTGAGAATGTTGAAGACTCCCCAAATAGTGAAAAAGTTGGTAAAGAATCTTATAGAGAGTATCATCTCAGAATAGAAGTTATTGCTTGTCTTGGGAAAAATAGTTCTCTCATGAAAATAAAATCATAATGATAATGGATAATAGTGGAAAATTTTTTTAAGGTGAAAAATATTTTGTCATGCAAGATTATGGATACATCTTGGAGATATTAATTTACAAACTTAAATTTGTTGAATAGAGATATATTGAAGAATACATTTATAAGAAGATCGAAGCTAAGGGTGAATAAGATAAAAAGTTTTGATAAAGACATATTGAGTCCAAAAGAACCTTTAGTAAAATAAATTATAACATTAAAAAGATTTAGAATTAAAATAAATGACTTCTAAAGTTGATGAGAATGTTTAAATCAAGAATCAATTGAAATCATCACCCATCAAAAATTTTGTTCATTTTATATTTCTAACATTTCATGTGAGAAATTTTTTTTGGGAAAGCATGGGTTAAGAAGGAATGTGAGAAACCTATTAAATCTAAAAAATCTCAAAACTACTTAAATAGGAAAGATGATCTATGCCTAGAGATTGTTAGAGTAGAAAGAAGTTATCAATCTCAATAATGTTTCTACACAAAAAGATCTTACTTCAATAGAAAATAAATATTTTATGGTTATTTTTGGTTCTATTGAAATATGGGAATAAGTCTTATAATTAATTGCATAACATATCTCTTCTTGGAATATGTTTGGAACAGAGTTAAAGAAATAGTGAAAGTATAATGAGTAACTCTGCTTACTTATAAGAATTTGAAAAGGTGAAATATCAATATGATAAAACATTCCAAGGAAAAATCAGAAAGATTTTCTAGAATAAGTTTGTGGATGATGTGATGAATTGGGTTATTTTTCTGAAAAATATATCACAAATCTTATAGGATATGTTTCTTATGAATTAAAATATAAGGAAACAGGAATGAATAATGCTGAAAAAAGATCCTTTGTTGTTAAGACTGCCTTGAAAACAAGTAAAAATAAAATAGAAAGGATACTTGATAGTGGTCGTTATTCACACCAGAAAGGTGATTTAAAAATATTAAAACATGATAAAAATTATGATGGATGAGTTGCTACATCAGGGAGTGATAGTTTTCTAAAAAACAAAGGAATCATAATGGATAATATTAATTCTTAAAAGTTGATATCTAAGGAGGTTTTGTTTTTCAATGGACTAAAACATAACATACATAGTGTAAGTCAACTATGTGAAGATGGAAAACAAGTTATATGCAAAAAAGATCATTTTATTATAAAATAGGTGAAATATGAAAAATTTATTAAAAAAGAGATAGAACTAGTGGGAATATCTTCCATATAAGAGAATTTAAAAAATCATGTTACTTAAGTGTTGATGATGAAAATAAGTTACAAAACCCAAGACTTATACTCATTTAGAATAGAAAAAAAAAATTATAAATATGATTCTATAAGAAGTTTTCAAAATTGAAAAGAATATAATAATATGTTTTTGTAGCTTTTTAGAAATGTAAGATGACTAATAAGAGTTATACGAAAGATGCGATTCATTTTACCAGACATTTTGAAGACTTTCATTCCGATTTATGGGGGCTGATGAGACATCAATCTACAAAATATGTTTTTTTAATTTGACAGTTTTATTGATTCTTTCACTATGATGACTAAAATTGTGTTTATAAAATAGAAGTAAGAGGTTGTAAAAATTTCTAGAGTATTTAGAAGAAAATTTGTCAATGATTTGGGGGTTTACATAAAACATTTGAGAGAAGATAATGGTAGTAAATTCACATGAAATATTTTTGAAACTTATAGGAGAAATAATTGAATAAAACATCAATATAGTGCTCCATATAGACCACAACAAAATGGAGTATCATAAATTAAGAATAGAAGTTTAGTATAAATGTGAAGAAACATGTTAGCAGAATAAAAACTTTCAATGTTCATTTAGAGAGAAGCTGTTAGTACTACTGTACATGTTCCGAATAGATGTTTTTTGAGACCAGAGTCTAAAATGTCTTAAAATTACATGTTCGATAACAAAAAAATTCATTTAAATAATTAAATGTTTTTTTATTTCCATGTTCACACTAAATAAAAAATCAAGATCTTGGAAAGTTTGATGAGAATTATTAAGAAGAATCTTTTATGGGTTATTCGACCAATGTCAGAAGAAAATTTTAAAAATTTGGTTGACTCATTTGATGTGAAAGTTACTAAACATCAAAACTCTTTAACAAAAGTTATATAAAATTTTGAGGAAGAAAAGCAGAAGAATTCCAATGAAGTTAATAGTGAGTCAAAATATACTTATCAATATTCAGGTGAATCATGTGACGAGGAAAGTGAAGCTGTTAGAGGATCTCTGAAATTTCCCACCTTACAAAACAAATTTGAGACTAAAAATATTAGTGGGAATCAAAAGGATCCAGTTCAGACTAATGAATGATGATATTATAAAATAAGACTTAACTAATATCAAAAGTTGAACAACAATCAGTTTTAGAGGACATTCAACACAAATAATAGGTGGATGATATGAATGACGTGTTGGATCAAATTGAGAAAAATAAAAATTAGAAAATATAAACACATTAAAAAGGTAAAAATGTTATCAGAATAATGTGTCTTAACAGATACATGTTTAAATAACCCTTATAAGTTCTAATAAATAAATAGAGGCTTTTATTAAAGGCTCCATATAGGTAGAAGGCATGCAATTTGATGAAACATTTACCCCTTTACAAGGTTAGAAACTATTATAATGTTTATAGTTGTGGTGCTCCATGGAATTAGAAAGTGCATCAGATGAAAATAAATTTATTCTTCCTAAATTATGATATTGAAAATGTAGTTTACGTTGAGAAACATTATGATTTTTTAATTGATAAATAAGAAAAAATTATCTTAATTGAAGAATAATTTGTATGGGTTTAAAAAAACCCAATGTACCTTATATTCAAAACTTGATAGTTTTTTGAGAATTTGATATTTTTCTAAAGGGAAGGTTGATATTAATTTTTATTGGAAATATGTTAACTCTAGATCAAAAATTATTATTATGTATGTGGATGATTTAATTTTTTTGGGATGAATAAAAAGTTTTTAAATAATTTTCCATGGAAATGAAGAAGAATTTTAAATTTTCAATGTTGGTAGAATTAAATTTCTCCATTGGATTCAAGTTAAAATAAAATGACATTTTCTTATCTCAAGAAAAGTATGCTAGAAAACTATAACAAAATGTTGGTATGAATGATTCTAAAGAAGTTTCTACTCATATTTCAATTTGTAAGAATATGAGTAAAGATGAATTCGAAGAAAGTGTGAATCAAAAATATTTTTGTAAGATGATAAGATGTTGGATTTATCTCATAGCATCAGGACCTAATATTTCTTATTCTATAACTTTCTGTGGAATCTATTAATGTAATCTAAATTAATCTCATAATATTTAAAAAATAGCATTTTGAGATATTTAAAAGGAATAACTTCTTATGTGCTTTTATATAAAATGATTTTTGGAATAAACATTCATGGTTATGCTGATTTTGATTGGGACGGACATTTTAATGATAGAAAATTTACTTTTATAGCTACATTTTTATTGGGAATTTTTTTTTGAGTTCAACTAGTAAGAAAAAATGTTTAGTAAATTTCAGTATAGAAGAATTAGAATACATTATAGAAACAAATCTATATCCTAAAATTTTTTGGATGAAATTAAATGGGAATACTTGAAAGTGAAATTTTCTAAACCATTTAAGATTCTTTGTGATAAACAAAGTGAAATTGGTCTTTTTAAAAAATTCTTTCAATACTAAAGATGAAAACACATTGATATAAAATTACACTTTATAAAATTGAAAGTTTCTGCTAAAGACTCTTTACTAGAATATATCTCAAATAAGTATGAAATTAATGATATCTTCATAAAATATATGCGAAAAGAGATATTTTTGGAATTGAGGATGTAAAATTATGTTTATCCTCCTCTAATGACTTCTAAAAACTTATAAAGTAGTACTCCCATAGTGCTTTGGATTATGTTGAAAAATGGGGAAAATATTTTCAATTGTATCCTTCATTAGAAAGGGAAGTAATTTTGTTTTTTAAATGAATGTAAAGATCAGATTACCATAAAATGAGGTATATAAAAAGATAATTGAGTGGAAAAGATAATGGAAATGGAGATTATTTTAACATGGATGAAATATTTTCTTGTCACTGAGGGATGAAATTCCTTCAAAACATTACATTATTTAGTAGTATTTTACTGGGAAACCTTCTTTTGATAAATTATGGTTTTGGTGAAATTAAAAAATTACATGTTGTGAAATTATATGAGTGATTGACAATTTTTGAGTTTATAAATTTGTTAACAAAGGTTGTCAAATAATACAAAAGGCGAGATTGATGTTCCTTTGTGATTTTTTGTTGGAAAATTGTTTTGTATTTGTTGAAAACTAGCCTTTTTTGAAAGTATGTTTTTTAGGATGGGACCCAATTCATCTGTATGAGTTTCTATAGGAAATTCAAATGATTTTAAAAGTTTATACTAAAACCAATACGGGGATAAAAGTATTGAAAGTTATTTTCAAGAAACATTTTTTTGAACTAAGATGAACTAGATAGTAAATTTTTTAAGAAGATAAGTGCTAATAGTTTTGTAATGTTTCTAATAATACACACCACTAGTCTCAGATATATCTACATGAAGTTCAAGACCAATCAAACATGATGTTTTTTGCAAAGCCAGAAGAAGCTTTGAAATCAATTCAATGTGGTGATGAAGCCTGGAAAATAATTTTCAAGGGAATCGAGAATTTGAATGTTATTTACCTTCTTAGCTTAATTAAAATGATGCTTTACTACTTTTTAATTCAAAAATTTCATCAATTTTCTATAATACTTGTGATTCATGCATTATGAAGAAAATAAGGAGACTTCCAATCATATTGTGTTTTTTTTGGAAAAAAGGAGGTTCGCAAAGTGAGGGAAGTCATAATACCATCCCAATTTAATCATAAATTTCTTTTCTTATAATGGAGTTCTCATAAATCATTAAAGATTATTATGATAAAATATTTTTATGAATAGAGGTTTTTCAAGGTCTTTGAATAGTTTGTATATATTCTCGAAACCCAGACACAAAATATAGGATCATCAAGTACTGGATAAATTTTTTGTCAAAATTCTATCTTAGTAAAGATGACAAAATTTAAAATTTATTTGAGTGAATTCTCTATTCAATGTAGAACATCAGAGTAACCATGGTTGTTGACACCAATGCATTTAATTGATATGAGTTATAAAATTATGAATATTATAAAGGAGTTATGATTACTTGAAAAAGGTAAAGGAATGATTTAAATTTTTATATCGATCTACCAGACTAGAAATAGAATCTAAACCAGCAGATTCATGTTTCACCGCAATAAATCATTTGATATAGTGGATCATGAAATTTTATTGGTCTATGAATTTTTATGAAGGATATTATCATAATAAGATGATGAATTTAATTTTTATTGAGAGGAGAAATTTCTATCATACAGAGATAAAGAAATTTCATAGTAATGAGATGAGGAGTTATATCAGACTGAATAAAGGTTAGGAAGTCTAAGAAGGATGATTATAGAAAATAATCAAGAATATTATATAATATTTATCAAGAATTTAGGTTGTCAAAAATGAAATTTAAATATTCATAGTTCTTGGAGTTTTTGAATTTGAGATAATATGGGAAGATTTCAAGTTTCCTTCGTTTTTCCATTATGAGATTACTATAAATAGATGCAAAATACATTAATACTTTTAACCCTTCCACGTCACTAGAAAAGAAATAGTACCATATAATTAATGATAGAGTTATATTTCTAGACTGATAACTCATTGGAAGGTCAGAAATTTGAATTTTTTTACTCGTTGGAGGAAGATAAGATTGAACATTTAAGAAGAGTTTGTGTAATATAGATCGATAATGAGTTAATTGTACTGAGCCCATCAGTCTGAATTCATCAAACTGTGTCCATTAGACTAAAACCCATTGTACTGAGCGAATCTGACCCAACTACATTAGACTAAGGATTCAAACATAGAATTATTGTATCATTTTGAAGAAATCATTTATTCTATGTTTTGGCTTAGTTGTTTGTAAGAAAACGTTGTAAACTAACAGAATACTATATAATCATTAATTTAGGGAGATAGAAGGTTTATAATGAGAGTTGGTACATCTTTTATTCACTTCTTAATAATAGTGAATTTTAATAGACCCATGGGATTGACAATATATAGGATATATGTTCTCACACTAATGAAGAACATTATAAATCTTGTTTGCTTTATTCTCTATCATACCTTTACATGCCTGATTATTCACTAGAAGATGATAAGGTAATGAACTTTAATAGGTTGAAGGTGTTAATTTTATAAAAGTATTGAAATTTTGAATAAGTATACAACTAATTCAACCCCCCTTCTCAATTGTTATTAGATACTTTAGAACTTCAATTTTAAATTAAATTGTAATTATAATTGAAAATACTTATTTAGGGTACTTGTTTTTTAAGGAACATGATGTCATTGTTAATTTTAGAAACTTATTAGCCAAAATAAATGTCATTACATTTTTTAGACACTGCATATGTATTTAGAAAACTAAGTAATTAGTTTTAATATATGTTTTTTATAGTGAAACATTATTATATATATCATAAAACATATATCTTTATAGAAATACATAGGCTTATTTTTCTAACTATTCTTCCCAGCCCCATGATTTTAAAAGTATTTAAACGTCCTACATCATAATAATATTCTCATTAAAACATATTTAAAATTTATTACATGAATTTTATATGTAAAATTTTTAATATATTGTACTAAAAACTGATAATGGTCATCATATATCTTCAATTGGTTGGAAATCAATGTATTGAATCCAAAAAATAAATCTTTGGAGTATCCAAATTGATGGTAATGACCAACCAATTATTATTAAAAAAGGAATAAGTAATGAAAGAAATGAAAATATATTTTATATGATTAAATTTGGAAGCTTTACTAGTGTATTGAGGGTATTAAGAAGATTCTATCATCTTTAAGTTTCTTTTAAAATGTTTTAACTAGTTGATCCACAATTAATGAAATTTTATTTTCTTCGAATGAACCTTTTTGTGCCGAAGTGATATGAGGACCAATGATTCAATATATTTTTTCACAAGGTTTTACTATTATATAGTGTAAGTATATATTCCTATAAAAAATAAGATTAGAATTTAACTATAACTAAAATTGTATATCAACTATTGGATAACCAGGTTATGAAAACATACATCATTTATACCATCACAACTGAAGATCCTAGATATCTGTACTTAGTAATTTCATTTAAATTATTAGGAATAATATTGTATGTGATGGACTCTATAGATTTTTTGTCCAAAATAAATTATGTCAATATTACTATATTTGAAAATTGTATCTGTATGAGCTTATAATATTTGTAAATACGGTTATTGTATTATGAGGGTAAAGGCACTCTCAAAAGGTCATTTTGATTTATTGGTTCATCTTTTATATTTATTTTATTTAAAAAATATATTTCCATTTTCTTTTATCCTTTTATAATAATATTCATCAGTTTAAGAATTTTCCATTAATTGTTAACTTTATTCATAAAAAAAATTAAATTACAAACCTTGTTATCTTCATGTATTTTTACATGATTAAATGGATATTCTATAAATGTTATAATAGAAAGTTTAGTCATGTGAACATCTATATCATCTAGTGGAATATGTATCTCAATACTTTATCCATGAGCTACATCAATATATACCCTCAAATGATCTATAGGAAATTATTTGTTGTTCTTAATACCCCCTTCTATATTATACATAGTACTACATTCAATAAGTTGGTGTCTGGGTGTTGATAGATATAAATCATAATCAATCTCACCCTGAATATTTTAATTAAAATAAATATTTTAGTGATTGTTTAATTCATATTCAGTAGAAAATGTTATGAAAAAAATCAATTTCCTTAGGTAAAGTAAGTATTGGAGTTGAATGGATAGCACAAAAGCAGGGGGTATTGTCTCTTCATGTGGTGATGTTTGATTTATTGTTTCTTCTTCATGAAACCTCAGTATTTACTATTCTATAAAATCACACTTTTAAATTTCTTTTTCATTTAGATATTTATATAATCATCTATATATTTTATACTCTCATCAGTTTCACTATATTCCTTTATTTTCTCAATATATATTCTAGGTGACTCTCAAAAACATTTTCCTCATATATTTCAATTGTTTTCACACATTAAGGACACTTATTTTAGTCATTAATTTGGTACTACTGATAATGATTATAATGTCCAAATGGGAAAAATAGCAAAAATAGTAATTATTATTATGTAATACTGATTTAAAGTATAAGATATTTTTATTATGTCATTCTTACACATGATTCTCATACTCTTTATGTGTTTTCACCAACTAATATTACCTCTTTATTTACACAAGCCTCCTTCTATAGCATATAATGTGGCTCGAAAGTTTATTTAAGTTTCAATTCATTAATATACATATATAAACAAGAACTTAGTTATGTTTTATATTTCTATATAAAAATATTAATGAATAATTAAAATATATAACACTTAATTTGAAGTAAAGCATGTCCCATACTTTCATTATAGTAGGGCAATGTTGGTTTTTGATGCAAACTACTTTTTTTCAACTTTAAGTTTGTATGTTATCAATTAAAAATTATTAATCGAAGTGATCAATAAACAAATTTCCATGTAAAATATTATCAATCAGAACATACCTAAAATTATTTCTCCCCATGATGGCCAATAAACACATTCTTTATCTCTTGGTCTATCATGTGTGCATATATCTATTTTGGGTGAGGGTTTACCTTCACTTCAACATCCTTGAGACGATGCTTTGTAATATTTTATGAAATTCTCAATGAGCCTTTCTAGTGAACATTAATATCAGTTTAATTTTACATCCATCTAATTTAGGAGAACTTATAAAGGGATAAATTAGAGTAAATAATTTTTTTATAAAATAGATACATTATTTCATATGTTTTACCAAATATCATCCCAAATTAGTTCCATAAATGTTACTACAAATTTTTTCCATGAATATATATTAATAGATATGTGAATTTGAGTAGTGGAACCAATATAACTAATATGGTCTACAAGTTTTCTCCATTCACTCTATATAAAAATTAAACATATACCTTTTCTTCATACCTTACTAATTTTTGTTATGTTTTTTGTGCTAAAGTGATCAAATTTTTTCATAGACATTTGTTGTTCACATTCTTCAATTTCCTAGGTTGCAATATTTACAACATGTTGTTTCTCAATATTGGTAGCATAAACAGGTGGAGAAACGTATTGTTCCTAAATATTGGGAGCACCAGTATGTGGAGAATCCATTAGCTATGTAAGTAGTGGAACATTTAATTTATGTCATGCAAATGTTGTGTTGAACACATAATTTTATGAGGAAATCCATTGTATATTAAATAAAAACATTATATTTTCCACTGAACTATCTTGTTTTTATTTCATGGTTGAATGGATTTAGTCTCTCTATAAATTATCAAAATCCCCTCCTTGTGGTTCATTATTACATATAATACCATATCTTCATTGTGACTGATGTACCCTATGGGAGCAGTTCCGACACCTGAGGGGGTGGGGCATGTGTTGTCTTTCTTTTTACCAAATTTAATATTATTATTATTTAGATATTTAAACCCGTTTTTAATTTATAAACCATTGTTTCTATTTAGTGTTAATGGATCTGTTTTATGTCTAACCTAGAAATTATAAACTATATGCATGAAAGTAAATCAGGAAATAGGAACAATTTTATTTACATGGATTGATACTAAGACATATTCCTTTAGATGTTGGTTATATGACAAAAATAGATTCCACATTATAATGATCAATGTACGAATACAATGGTTTGGTGTTTCCCAGATATAAATATAATTTCACTATGTAAATATTTTCATCCTTCCCAAAGGATGTCTCTTACCAACTCCACAGTGGATTTATTCAACAGATTCACATTTTAGTCATCAAGTCTTATGATGGTCATCCTATATAACATGATTTTCTAGGGTTATTTGGAGTCCCAACATATATATGTAGGTGTTATTTGATGTTCTTCTAGGAATTAGAATCTATGTACATGATTATTAAAAAATCAATATAGTATATATTCGTCAAATTGTAGTATAGTCATAAAATTCCTTCTGGTATCTTAATTATACTATATAAAACATGGCCTCTATTAATGCTCAAATTCCAAGTTCATCAATTGAAAATTATCTCCTCACTTTATAAATTATCAATCTCTAAAAGGATAAATCCTTATGATTAGTAAATAAACTATAGACCAGTCCCTCCTCACATTCACGTTCTCAATACATCATGTCACCTGAAATGAACTCCAAAATATGATCGACTTCTTTTAGTATGCACATCCTTAATATAAAAAAAATATTATTATCAGAATAGTGTTGAATTCCACTTATTCAACTTATTCAAGAGATATATTTCTCTCAGCTGCATGGTACTCACTAGCACTCAACACAATGATACCATCTTCCTCTTATTTTCATTCTTTCTCCATTTCATTAATTTATCTTGTGTCTGTACAAATTCATTTTTGAGCATTAAATAAATCCCATTGTTATAAATTTACTGACAAGGATGTTGGGGGAGAATTTTAATTCTTCTAGAAAAAATTGAGAAATAAAAAAATAGCAACATTAGAAGAACTTATTTTCTACACTTTAATCTCAAAACTATTTCTACTGTGTAAATTATTTCTATGTTTAATTTACTAAAGTACCCATCTATACTTCATATTCTTAAACTCTAAAAAAACACTAAAACCACAACTTGAAAAATGTATTTATTATATAGTTAAATTATAGAGAAAATAGAGATTTGAATTTTATATATCCCCACAACTAATAATAAACAACAGTTCATTAGAGAATAATTCATCTAGAGGCACTACATAATCTAGTCAATTAGTGTAACATCTAGAACAAGATGCCACACACTGGTGCACCGAGATGATTCACTGTGTGACCTTAGGTGCTCCTCCCCATATGACATTGGATTCCAACTAACAATGAGGATATAATATCAATCTTGTAAAGATTACACCAGCTTTATCCAAGTAGCACAAAAATAGAAATAAATAATAATAATAAAATTATATTACCAATAACTACTATGACTTGATGACCAAAAAAGAAAATACAATATCCAAAACTAAAAATTATATATGTCCTTCAAAATACATGTCATGATTCAAAATGAAATGCAAAATAAAGACACTGAAAATACCCAAATGGGTCCCGAAACTAGGTATGGTTCCCTCTTCCATGCTCTATCCAGACTGAACAATCTGAAAAAAGGATATTTTCCTTTATCCTATACAACAAAAAAATCATTTCTATGTACTGATTAGGATGACCGAGTAGGGTGTGAGTACAACTCAGTAGTCCACCACCAATGGCATCTAAAACAACATCCAGCCCATAAAAGTAAATGCATATATATAAATAATAAACAACATTTCATATGTAAATTGTTATCAAATTTTCAATTATTATTTAATTAAACACATAAATCCCTTGGTTCATGAGGACACCCGAACCATCAATCCATGCTTCATCCCATGCCAGACTCTGAACCATATCTCAAGTTCAACTCAGAATTCATTATAACAAATTGACATTCATTATGATTTTAATTTCAATTTATTTTATGGATAATAATAACCATGTTCTAATTTCAACATTTTATATCTATATTTTCATGTATAAAACATTTTTTGTATTTGAAGCAGTAGTTTATGACCAAAAAATCATTTATAAAACAATCACACAAGTGGGTTTTGAAGGAGAAATCCATGTCTGACACTAATTTTTTCTCTATGTTCTTTTGATGTAGCAGGCCATGTCCCACACTCAATTATCACTATGTGCTTTTGATGCAGCAAACAATGTCACACAATCATTTACTACTATGTGATTTTGTTACAACTAACCATGTACCACACAGACATGTCATATATATCACAATATTGCATACATTACATCAATCATGGTTAATCAACATTAAACCTCTCATCACATTCCACATCATGATATGTAATTTAAATTATTAAAAAATTAATGTACAATACTTTAATCACATGGAAATAATATGACAGATCACAATGACTCCATTTATCAAAATTTAATCACATATCCATTTAAACCATTAAGGTTTATCTAATAATCATATAATTCATGTAGTAAATTAATTCATAAACATATTAATTGACCAATTGCACATCCCATTAATTAAAAAATCAACATTCAATTAATAAATCAATTCCACAATCAAAACATTCCATCAATCCATTAATTCGCCAATTACTTAATCTAATACCAAAATCATAACATTACATCCATTAATTAATTCACCAATTAATTAATATAATATCATAATCATAACATTGCATTCATCAATTAATTCACCAATTAATTAATCCAATTCCACAATCTCAACAATTAATTAATTATTTTAATAATTAATTAAATCAATTACAAAATTTCACTTTCCCCAATTACCTCAATCAGTATCATATGAAAATTATATTAAATCAATTTAAGAATCAGTGAAATTTCCCAATCATGGAATCTTAAATTTCACAATTTCATACACATAACTAAATTCAGACTGTGGGATTTGAAATTTAGACCACAAACCTCATAATTGATGATGAACAGTCACCAATGGAAATCCCCAATTGAAGAGAAAAAGTGATGAATAATGAGATATAGATAAAAATTTAGATCCCAGATAAAACAAATATGATCTACCATAGCTTAGATCTAGAGGAAAAAAATATAGGAAATATCCCCCCAAAGGATGAGATAAAGACAAGAGAGAGGGAGGAAACCACACATGATGAGATTATCTTAACGAGAGAGGTATGGATCATCAATATGTTCCTAATATTATTAATAATGAAGGTAATAATTCCTTTTAATCGTTACAAAGCCTCAAAAATATAGAAAACATTTTGGTATGAGTTAGGGTTTATTTGGGGTGAATTTTGGGGGTTTATGTATTTTTAAACTAATTTTTCGGGGTTTAAAATCCCAAGAACATGGTCTTTTGGGTGGGGTGCATGGTTTCCCCTAACCGTACCCCTCACATAGCGGTGTTGCAGATTTAATCCTAAGAGTGTGAATGTTTTGAAAAACAATTTTCCAACTATTTGAATCCCCTGTATTTGGGTTCACACAATTTTTTGGATTGGGCGCACAATTGGGGAATAACATGCCCCAACCATGAACAACCTCACTTCTATCCAAAATTCCCCAAATTTCATCCAAACACACACATGATTAAACAATAACAATATATACTCAAAATAAGGAAAACATAATACCTGTAAATGAGCTTTAAGACATTTACAAAAAAATGTCAGGTCTTAAAATGATCATATTTGAATATATGAGCTATACAACGTCATCATAGGAACATTAAAAATTTAATATTTAGAGACTCTTCATTAATAATTACTTCTTTGAGCATCACAATGACTTTTCTAATAAACCAGCTCAGAGTTTTAGACAGAAGTGGACAATAATCATTATTTTTGAAAACTCAATTGAATCAGTTGGAATCACATTTCATATGTGACATTTTATACCATGAAAATTAATTTATGCATCATCAGGTATTTTTTATTTAATATAGAATTTATTAAAAAAATTTAGAATTATAAATAATTCAATTACTTATCTATTTATATGATATTATTCTCCCACAACTTGAAGATGTATAAATAAATTTTTGATTCTGGAATTAGAAACCATTATTTTTATTTATGATATTTAGAACCTTGAAAATAATATTTGGAAATATCACAATTGATTTCTCTTCAAAATAATAATTTTGAAAATATTACAATATTTTACCTAGAACATACATAGAATTCATTTATGTTACATTCAACTTCACTTCTATGGAATTGGTTATCATATGGGTCCCCTTATATAGTGCTTCATGTGTTTGAATTTGGATACATGGTTCTCTTATGACATTTTTTGTATATGGATATTCATTGGGGTATGTGAATTTGGATTCATATATGTAGATTACTTTTTCCATTTGAATTCCCATGCTTCATCCAAAACCTTAGGTAGATTTTTTTGTATGACCAGAATTTCTTTTCAATTATCTTCAAATATGTTAGTTTAATTACATGGTGGGTTCTTATATGTGGGGACATCATATTTGAGGATTCTATAATTACGCATATTTTCCGATTCTACTTATTTTCAAACTAGGTCAACTTATCTTCATGTCAGCCATTCTATGTCATCATATAATATATCTAAAACACAATAATCATCACCTTTATGTGTGATCACTCAAGGATGTATATAAATGGAATTATTCTAGAGAAGGAAAAATAATGGAGGGGACACATCCAATAGATTAAATAACCATTCCATAAAAGAAGAACCAAAAATCATATGAGTGAGATGCCAAAAATTGATCAAATGAAAAGAAAAACCAATAATCATGAAAACAAGTGCCAAAAAATGAACAGACAAGGAAAATGATAAAAATTCATAAAAATCAAAATGATCAACTAAAAATGAGTAAGAAACAACTTCATATGGTTTTAATGATCGATTCTTGTGAATGATTCGAAGAAGGAAGCAACAAACATTAGTTTTTGTGAGGGATTGAATGGAATAAGTGAGCAGCGATCTATGTTCAAATTCATTTAAATGAGGGGAACAATCAAGTAAAAATCACAAATAAAAACACATTTATCTGTGTTAATAAAGGTATGATTTATCAGTACTTTTTTAGTGATGACAAAGAATCACATTTGTTATCACTAAAAAGCATTGATAAATCCTAAATTTGTTAGTTCTAACTAAAAATTGTTGATAAAGAGAGTGAAAAATATAATAAAACAATAATGAACTAAAACTAAATTTAAAAATAAAAATAATCTACGAATTATTTAAAAATGAATTTTTAAAATTGAAAATTTAAATTAAAAAAAAATATGAAAAATATATAAATTATATAAATTATAATAAATATATTAATAAATGTGATAATATTAGGATAAATTCATTATTTTATGATAAATATATGAATATCATAATAAATTTATTGATATTATTATAAATTTTTTAAAAATAAATTTATTAATATTATAAAAAATTATTTATTAGTAAATATTGGAATAATGTAACAAATATTATGAATTAATGTATTGATAAACTAATAATTTAAAAATTA
This sequence comes from Viscum album, assembly GCA_963277665.1. Classification (NCBI taxonomy): domain Eukaryota; kingdom Viridiplantae; phylum Streptophyta; class Magnoliopsida; order Santalales; family Viscaceae; genus Viscum; species Viscum album. The sequence continues at coordinate 537,538,816 of OY728126.1, forward strand.
CAAAATTACTTTATAATATGCATTAATAAATATTCAATAAGAATATTTATAATTAATTATTAACTGCGTTTCAAATTTATAATTTTCATTAATAATATTATTAATTTAAAAAATAATTAAATATTTTTTATAATATACCATTAATAAATGTATAAATTATAATATCATGTATAAATGTATTCAAAAATATATAATTAATTATAATAATAAAAAATTAAATATTAAAAGAAACAAAATAACTATATAAAAAAGAATAAATATTAAAAATAAATAAATTACAAGAATATTAAAAATTAAAATATAACAATTATTATATTAAATGTATTACTAAACATGGTAATATTATGTTAAATTTATAATGTCATAACCAATATATACATATTGTGAAAATTTTAAAAAAATTATAATATTTTTTTATAATTAAAAAAATATTTTATTAGTAAATGTATTACAATTTGAATAACTATTAGAAATAAAAGTATTAATAATATAAAAAATAAAACATTACAAAATCACTTTATAATAATAATTAATAAATATAATTATTGGAATATTAAAAATAAATAAACAATACTAATCATATGGAATCTATTATATAAACTATAGATTGTAATTTCTTTATCACGTGTCACCTCTATATAAATCCTCCATTATATGTATCCCTCTCATTAAATTCCTCCCCACCCCTGATTCTCCTACCAAATTCCTCCGCCACACCCCTAACTACACTCCCGTAATCCCATCTCTGCATTCATCCCCATCTCCACCTCTTGTCTAGCTGTCTCCCCATTCTCCCCTCTATCCCACCTTTACCTCCACTTGTGATACTGATTTAGCTTCCACAGAATCCGCCATATCAAAACTCAACTTTTCCAGATACACTAAATCCAACATCTCCCTCCCAAGGACCTATTCCCTTCTCAATTCCATCCAACCATTTGTGCTTTGAATGACCTCACCTCTAAAAAACCTATCACTAAGGATCTCCTCTTATACATATTTTTATGTCAATAATTCAATAATGTTTCATGGAAACCATCATCCCTTGATAAACTCTACCAAAAAATACTCCTCCATTTGGATATGCTTCTATATACTCGTACATTTTTTCTTTAGTTGGTATCAACCTTCATCTTCATACTACCATTATTTTACATTTTCCCCCAAATCATAATCATGAAACTATAATTGATTTTATACTTCTGTATTTTAACAACCAAACTCTTCCCACAAAGAGGATGAATACATACAAATATAAAATTTTATGTCCATTTCATCCTAAATTGTACTCACAAAATAAAAACTTAAATTTATGTACCTTCAATAGCATAAGATAATAAGGATATATGTTTATATTAACTACTATTGAAGGTATAATTATTTGTATTATAATTATTTATTCATAGTCTATTCTCCAAATCATAACTTCTATTTATGTACCTTGAAAATCATGAAAAAATTAGGATGAATACATATATTCACTTATATTTAAGGTATATTTTCATTTATTATTTATTAACAATTCATAAATAATAAATATATTCACTGATGATTTTCTATTTCTTATCGCCACACAATATTCATTAGTCGTCCTTTTTCGGGATTCTATAGTTTCGTAGTCTATGGTAGGGATATAAATATAATATGTTTATTATATCTTCCAATATGCCTTTCAAGATAGGTCATCATTACTGTATAAGGTTTTATTATTTATAAACATTTATGTTTTACTTTCCAAAACTATTAATTCTTATTAACTATGTTTCACCCAAATTACAAAATAAAAATATTTATATATAACAATATGCATTTTAAATGATCTATACTTATAGATTAATCATATTTATATATGAAATAAATATTCTAGAATTCTACCTTCTACTAGAAAAATCAAAAATTTTGTTTTTGTACCTTCATCATGGAATTTTGATAAGTTGGATACCTATATTCACTCCCTTTGAAGGATTAATTTTTGTTTTTTAATTATTTATTCATAATCCATTCACAAAATCAGATCTTCTACTTCTGTAACTTTAACAGTGAGAGATAATAAGGATGGATACTAATATTAACTACCATTGAAGGTACGATTTTTTATTTTTAATTATTTATTCATAATTTGTAATTTATAAATAAATTCACCGATGATTTTCTATTTCTTATTGCAAAACACTATACACAAGTCGATGATTTCTTGATTTACATAGTTTCACATTTCGTAGTAGGAATATAATTCTAAGATGTTGAAAATATATTCCAATAATATTTTCAAGATAGTTCATCATGGTTGTTCAAGGTTAAATTATTTGCAATCATTTATAAATTACTTTCCAAAACAACTACCTTTAATTAATTATGTTTTACCCCAATTACAGAATAAAAATATTTATACATAACTATATTATTTTTACATTTCTTATGATTACAAATTATTCATATTTAGATATGAAATAAATGTTGTTGACATGTTTTTTACTTCATATCCTACACTTGATTACTATTTCACTCTCTATACTTTTATACACACACATATGAATTCATTTTCTTATTAATAATATCAAATTTTGGAATATTTGATTGAGATGTTTGAAAACTATTCATGGAATACCAAGAAAAATTCATCACAAATGTTTGAAAATATAAAAAACAGTTTGTAAGGAAGATAGGTAGTGACAGATTAAAAATATTAGAAAAAAAGAAAAAAATATTTGAAGTTTTGTCTGAACTCATTCCTTACATCATTAACTTAATTCCAAGATTCTACATTGAATAAAAATATTTTCAAATTTCCATATTTTTTTATAGAAATTTCTCTTTTTCTGGTTCTAATGTTCTATGTAGTCCACTAAATTATGTCCCCAAAATATACAATGCTTCACACTTAAAACCTATGAATAGGGTTTCCAATAACATGGAAACTAAATCTCTCTATATTTTATCTAAAGTTACACTAAATGGTTTTTTAATATCATCTTTTGCATCACTTTTTTAAATTTTCATATTTGAATTCTATTGTATCATTAACAAATATTAGTAATAAATTTGTTCCTTATGATATATAACACTATAAATTCAAGAGTATAAAGACATAATAATCCATTACCTAATGAATATGGTAATAAATTTAGATTCACACAATAAAATATTACTTTGATTTATAATTTCACTACCAAACAACTATACCTGTGAATTATGAAAGCCCATGTTAGAAGTTATTCATATAGAAATAAAAAGAAGCTATTAAAGGCATGTTCGTATTTATTTGTTTATTCCATAAAATCACCAACGGTGCTATATAATACTCTATTATTTTATTATACATATCTATTGAGGAATTATTCCACCCATATTAGGTTCATGTACTACTCATAGTTCATTATTTTCTAATAATAAGTTACCCAATAATGATGTCATTACTCTTATGTCTTCCAATGCTAGCATTGAATATATTGATAGTCAAATCACACTGAAAAATTGATAGATAATAGTAAGATCAATGTTACTGCTTTAAAAAATTGAAAAATTGGGAAGGTATTATCTGATACTATATTATTTAATTTTGAAAACAAGGAAGTTTCTATATGATCACTGTATTATTTCATGTTCTTTATTATTCTTTATTATTTTTATATTTTTAAAGAATTGATAAGGTACTATCTAATATTATATAATTTTTTTTATTTATAATTATTTCTTCGTCACCATGGTAGGTTCGTTTTGGCACTACTATAGAAGTTATATCGCTATTTTTATCAACTATTACAATATAAGATATATTCATGTCATGGAAACTCTATGTTTTTCTTTAAACTCTTCACATTTGTGATGACACTACAATAGATTCTATATATCTATTTTATACATCTTTGTTTTTATTTTACATATCTATTCATTCATTATATTAAGTGCCTCTAATTAAATTTTTTAATCAATAACAATTATTTTACATTCACTTCCATTAAATATATACTTTTCTTTTTAGAAATTTGTTAATCAATTACCACATAGTGTTCTATACCATAACTATATTATTGGTAATTAATTAAATGTTCATTCTTCTTCAAGGTATCTTGTTCATGCTCAACTACTACAGAGGGTATATCTCTATTTTAATTGACTACTACAATAGAATATATATCCACATCACTAAAATTATAGGTGTTTCCTAAAACCCTTCCAATTTGTGATGTTCAATATGGTAACTTTTGGACCCACTCTGTTGTCATAAATCCAATACCAATTAACATCAATTCATGATCTTCCATCATTACATTGTAAACATACATTCCATATATTTGGTTTTAATATTCTTATCATTTATTCTATTTTGATTAAATCTAATAAATTCATAAAACTGTCTTATTTTATAATGCACTCTATTTTAATATCACTTATACAAGATTGAAAAATATCCATTACATTTTTTATTACTTTAAATTTTATTTATTCCATCAATTGTTTATTTTATTTTGATTTTTACATGTTTATATTATATAATGCTCTATATTCAAATCTACTATTGTTTTGACAATCCTAAAAAAACAGAATGTGTCTTCAATTACAACACATTATTATGAATAGAAATAGTTTATAATTGATATTATAATTAGTATCACTCAAATATATAAATAATTTTTCAATTAAAACTACAGATATTGGTATTGTATTATTTTTACTATTTTATTGTGCATTAAATATAATTTGTCATAGCTATGTTCAAATACCAGGCTGTGTTATGAGAGTATTCAATTTCTCATTTCCTTATCAAATTATTATAAGAACAAATATCATGTTTCAATCAAGCTTCCTATTTTATTAATTCTTATTTTATATTCATGAAGTTCATTCTACTTACACTGTTTCTTTTGTAAAATAGGCTCTTTAAACTTTTACCGAATTGACTTTCCTTATTATATATTCTTTAGACAATGATTTTAGTTTTTTTTGATATTATGTAGCCATTAATATTATATTTTAGATTCTAACTAACATTTTTATTTATTTTGTAGGCTATCCAAGTCTTCATAGTTCTCTTTTTCTAACCAGACAACTCTACTATGATTCTTTTTATAAATTTATTCTAAATTATTCATATTTCATGCATGTTTGGATTTTATTTTTTCTTAGAATTTACTATGTTAAAATTAATAATTGAAAAATATTAGTTCAACACAATTTATTTATAGTTATATATTGAATCTATAAACTTGCTAAAAACAATGAATAATGTGCTATATATTTAGGTTTCTATTCAGATTTCTTGCCAAAACATTATACTATCATTTTACTCACAATATACCTACATTCCTCTTATGTGATACTATTTTCTTTCATATCTAGTAATTGTTTTTTCATTCTATTACATGTAAATTATCTAGAGAATCATGTAATTTTATGACATTTGGGAGTTTTCAATTTTTCCAGTTATATTCCTTATCACTGAAAAAATCACATATTTTGTATATTTTTTATGTGTGGATTTTCACTATTTTTTCATGTGTTTTTTAAAAAATTTTTTTTGGAGATAAAATATATTTGAATACCCCATTCTATGTTATAGATCTTATGTCACTAATTATGATAAAATCTATAGAATTTGTATATTTGTTTGATCAATTATGCTGCTATAAATTGTTTAATTTTCTATTTAGATATATTATTTTCCTTACTGAAATAATTTATTTGTTTGTTTCGGATCATCCAATGAAATAAAGGCACATAGTATGGTAGGTTCATGATCCCACTAATAGAGAACATATATATCTATTTTAATTGAATACTACAATAGAAGGTACATCTACATTGCTAAAACTATAGGGGTGTGATACACAGTTGGATTTTATTTTTTCATCAAATTTACTATGATACTTTTAATTTATGAAAAATATTATGTTGAGATCATTTATATTTAATTACATAGTTAATGTATAAAATTTATAAAAATAATGAATGATGTGATATATATTTAGCTTTGTTTTAAAATTTCCAGCCAACAATGATATACTATATGTTTACTCACAATCAATCTACATTTCTTTTATGTGATTCTATTTTCTTATGTATCTAGGACTTATTTTTTCATTCCATGCCAAGTATGTTCTATAGAGATTCAAATAATTTTATGAAATTTGGTAATGCTCACTTTTTCCAGTTCTATTTCTTATCATAGAATAAAATCACCTGTTTTTTATATTTTTTATGTGTCCCTATTTTCACTATTTGTGCTTTTGATTTTTTAGCCATTTTATGTGATAAATTCTCTTGGAACCCCCATTTCTATTTTATAGATCTCTTATCACTAAATATTCTGAAATACATACAATTTTTTCTATGAATGATCAATTATTATACCATAACTTGTGTTGTTTTTTATTATGATATATTATTTTCCTTACTAAAATCATGTATTTGTTTTTAGGAACTTTTAATGAAATAAAGGAAGATAACACTACAACATTAATAGCCTTTTGTGGAAGATTTTTAATGGTTGTTTACTAAACCACTATAAATTTTTTATAAATTATTTATGGCTAGTTTTTAATAAACCACCACAAAACTATTTTTCCAACCCTGACACTTCTCCCCCCGAACCTCGTGACATCCCCCTTCTGCCCCTAATCCACATGAGACCCCCTAATGACCCCTGAATCCCTAGCCCCTTGCCGCCTCGCTTCCTTGCCGGAATTAATGTAGTTACATCACAATCACTTGGTTTCTTCATGTGGTTAGTCATTTCCTTTATATAGTTGATCCAAATTTTGTTCATGCAATCTCTTATCTGTCTCACAGTCGATTATTTGTTCATATGGTAGATACTTCATGGATAGTTTTCTTCTTATGGTTGATATGATTCTCAAGGTTAATTGATTAATTTATTAGATTGATGTTATCTAATGTTTTATGTGAATTGTCAATTTAAATGTGTGCTCGGTCCAATAATTTATTTTTATAGAATTTCAAGAATTCTATATTTTTCATGTATTTTGATATTTTCTCTTACTAAAAGTTTATATTAGTTGTTCTCATTACATTATTTATTTTATAAATACATATGTATTTTATAGAATTCATGAGATATATTTTTAGAATGTTTTAAATATCTTTGGATATAAATTTAATAAATACTTTTTTTCACAGATAAACCAAAACAATGATGTTTCAAATTTTGAATTTATTTATTTTGACTAATTTATTTGTTTTTAAAATATCTAAATTTATTTTTAGTGCTATTAATCGTATTCATAGTTATTTTATAGTATTTAAAATAATATTTTTTTTTGAATTTTGATTTTATATCATATAATTTCATGTTTTTCTAAGATAGTTTATCAAAATTTGAATTTGAATTTTACAAAAGGTAATGATGAGATAATTATAAATTGATTAACCTATTATTATAGAGATATTTGGAACTATTTATAAATTAATTAAAATTGGTTTGAAATGGTCTTTAGTTCTTGATTATCAATGATTATTTTGGAATGATAATCCATCTCTTCGCTCTCACTAATAATTCTGAACATTTTTTGAATTTAAAATGTCTAGCCAATTAGTTGGCTATGAAGTTTCTATCTAGATTTATTTAAATAGATTTGAAACCCATTTAATGGGTAAGATATACCATAGTGATGTGAAAATTTCACTTCAATGATAAATTTAAATGTCTCAAGATCTCATTGATAATGTAATGTAGTGTGCAATTCTATGATCCAGTGAAAACCTATTTTCATCTATTATACAATCTATTAAGGGGAATAAATTTTTTTTTACTAATAAAACTACCTTGACAAGTTGAAATTATCATTTATTCAAAAATTCAGAGGTTGTTCTTCACTGTCATCATTGAATTCTTCTATCAAGTTCTATCTAAGTCTATTCTAATTATTTCTATACCTCTAAATTGTACTATAATTTAGTTGTTTATTATTTTTATAGTAAAATCATTGTTGGTTTTGATAATTAAAGGCATGTATTGATAATTTAATTGGGGGACTATTTATTTGATTGATTGAATTATTGATTTTATTGAATGATATCCCAAATTATGACTAATTTCATTGAAGATGATAGTATTAATGGTAGGAAATATAATATTCTATCTAGGTAAATTGATATTTTACATCAACATGATGATGAAAATGAAACAAAAATACTTGAGGGAAGGTAGTTCATTCATTGGGGTGTTATCATATCCCCCCATTAGCTTGTGTATCTAAGTTGTGTGTGTAGACATATAGGCATATTTAACAGATATTTTGTGAATCCTTGTGACTAGTATTGACCCTAGATGTTATCACCATGGTTCTATTATTGTAAATGATTTAAAATGATTTATACATTTTATTATTTATTTAAATGATTTAATCATGTTTGTTTTGATAGAAATGATTATTCATTCTTATTTTGACGTAGATGCTTATGTCTCCCTCATTTTATGGAAATTCCCTTTGAAGCATGTTTTAACATGATATCAAAATACTTTATGAAGAATGTTTTTATTCAAATTGAAATAACATTTCCATGATAAAATTTTCTTAAAAATGTTAAAATTTGGAATATTTGTTATAAATTTAATACGAAATTTTTGGTGATATCATACTGATCTCATTTCATCACACCCTACCGTTTCCTTATTCAATTTATTGATTTTATTATTCTCAGCCCATGAATATGGCAAAGCCACTCAGAGGTGGTAGATTTTCTTAATTAATGTGACCTGGGGAGTTATTGGTGACTTTTGGAACATGGAATCCATTGGTTATATGTTGTTTTAGTTTGTGATATTAATGGTTGGATTGATGAAACATATAATTTTTAAGGCTTTTATTTATTAACTTGTGGTTTTATTCCTCATGGAGTGTTTGGAATACCAACTATTTTTAATTTTAAATACTCTTATTTTTCTTGATTAGTTGTACTTATGGAGAAATCATTACCTATAGTTTGTTTTGATTCTTAGACACGAGTCACCAGCCTTTGGGGATTGGGAAAACCCATTGGGATATGTCAAAAACTAGATTATGTTCCTCTTAGGTAGGCTATGTAGGTTGGTTTGTGACAAATTGGTATCAAAGGCATTCATTCCTCTATATTGAAATTGCAATATAGTTTGGGATGTCATGGTAGAAATGAGAAAGTATTTTTGAGAATTAATAGGTATATAATGAGAAATTTATTGGCGATGTATCATCTTAAAGTTTCTTAAGTTACCATAGGCTATTGGGAAAAAGTGTCTTTGAGTATTTTTTTGATCTCATCCTGGAATTTTTCCAAATCATTAACATATTTATATATTTTTTCAGCTAGTATATATGAAAATATTTTCCAATTTATTAATATTTATGTGTTATAATTTTTTTAATATTGTATAGGCACATTGTGATATACATTGATAAAAGATGGATCACATAACTGAGGAACACACCTCAGTATGTTAATGTCTTTGAGGAGTTCTTAGATTTGTAAATTTCACATCGATCTGTTGAAGGGAGAATAATATTTCCATGTCCTAAATGTAAATTTAGAAGATGGTTGAAGAGATATGATGTTTATGAACATTTAATATTTAATCCATTCCCTGCTCAATATTTTGTTGGATTTGGTACGGAGAATCAAACGTTACAGAAAGGTTGAGCACTGATGTCAAATCACAGAATGAGCTCCCAACTTTGTCGAAAATGGGAAATAAAATGAAAAAACTTATAAATTATACATCTAGTACTGAAAGAAACCGCCATCAACATCAAAACATATCAGAACAACCAGATGAGGGTGTCAAAAACAAAAAAATGACAAGTAAGGTTTTGAGACATCAGGACAACCAGATGCAGATTATATCATATCAGTGGATCCTCTTCTTTATTATGTGGAGACTAATGTAAGAGAAATATTCACTAAGTAAAATAATGTTAATGATTTAGTTGATTATGGAAATCAAGAGTTTTACAGTGGATGTTTGAAATATTCAAAACATTTTTTTCTGAAAATGTTTTACCATATCAAATGTCTATGTGGAATTAAAAATAAGGCAAGGTCTATGATATTATAATTGTTTCATAATAAATTTCATGAAGTAAACATGCCCATGTATTTTTATGATATGAAAAAGTTGTTAACAGGCTTGGTTTGAATTATACAAAAATACATGTGTGTCCCAATGATTGTATGATTCATTGGCGAGAGGATTCAAGTAGACACGATTGAAAAAAAATGATATTCTTAAAGATGGTAGTCAATGGGTGATGTCGAATGTCTGAATCACCATACTTACATGAAGAAGAAGAAAAGGAACACTCCTACATAGGTTTTTCATTACGTTCATTAAAGACTTGATTCCAAATATTATTCAAGTCATCAAAAACTGTCAAACACACGAAGCGACATTCTATAGAAAATGACAATGATGGGTTAATGCGACATCCACAAGATTCATAATAATTGAAGACATTTGATTCATTACATTCATATTTCTTATATTATCCTAAGATTGATTTATTGGGATTGTATGTCGATTTACTTATCCCATATGGGACATTGAGTACCAGTTATAGCAATTGGCCAGTTATTTTGATCCATTACAGTCTACCTCTATGAATGTGTATATAAAAAACATCTTTTATCATTTCGATGATTATTACAATAAAATTGGTGCATGTAAATGATATTGATGTATACTTGTATCCTTTAATTGAATAATTACAAAATATATGGAGCAACAGTGTGGAATAATTGAATTCTTCTTTTAAAAAAATGTTCATAATGAATTTTTCTTTAATATAGACCATTAGTGACATCCATAGGCTTGGGAATTTATCTAGTTGAAACACATACATGGGTTTGCATTTTCTTATTTGTAACTATGATTTTGATCCCAAATGGCTACCTTATAGTAGAAAATGTTGCTTCTTATTCCAGTAAATATGTCTCGATGCATCTCATTGATTTTGGTTGAATAGATCAAAATTTAATGGATTAATTGATCATAGACCACCTCGAAAGTTGTTAACTTATTCTTAAATAATGAAAAAATTAGGAAATGTTAAAATAATTTTTTTGGATGTTTTATGATTTTAATGATAGTGGGAAATGAGTTCAAAGTGCATCGTTAAGTGAAATCAAAACACAATAATGGAAAAAATTTATATTATTCAAACTTCCGTTTTGAGGTTTTAATTTTTTGCGACATAATCTTGATTTGAATCATATTGAAAATAATGTCTGTGAAAATTTGATCTTCACATTTCTTAATAAGCATTTAATGTTGAAGGATCATCTCAATTCTCTAAAATAATTACATGTAATGAATATAAAACGTGATCTTAGGCCAGATGGGAATGTAAAGTATGCTCAAACAAAATTTCAAGGAAAAATTAGGATAAATAAATAGTCCATAAAATTTTAAGGCATGTGACAATAACTGATATATATTGAAGTAACATTATGGGCTGTTTTGATTTAAGTAATCATATGTTAAATGGATTTAAAAGTCACAAATCACATATTTTGTTACAGCATTTACTACAATTGGCATTGCATATATTTTTACCTGAAAAAGTTACTACTAGTGTACTCCAATTATGCTTATTTTTTAGAATACATTATGAGAAATATATAATTCCATTTGAGCTTGACAACCTTTAGAAGAATTTTGTATCGAAACATTGGGCAATGGAGATGATATGTCCTCCATCATTTTTTACTAACATGATGCATTCAACTGTGCATTTAGTTGAGGAATCTAAATTAGGAGTCCACATTCATTACAGATGGATGTATCCAACATAGAGTTACTTTTTATATAGTTTTAAGTTAATTAAACAATATTCGTATCTTAATTAAATTCATGACTATGTTTTTTTATTTTATTTCACATATATCTTGGGAATTTGATATCATAACTGAGAAATAATGCTCAACCAGAAGGCTCTATTGATAAAGTTTATTTGGTAGTGGAGAGTCTTACCTTTTTTTCTATATACATAGATGATATTGAGACATGATTTAATCAATTTGGATGTGCTGACGACACATCAACTCAATATAAAAAAATGGAAATCAATAATATTTCATGCTATTGTGGGATAAGTTTGGAGGACCTCAAATGTTACACTGACAGAAATGGAAGTATTATAGGCACATAGATATGTGCTTCTGAATTGTAAAATTGAAGATCTATTTATTTAAGTGTTGAGGATAAAAACAAAGAGATGAATGAGGGGGCGAACAAGAAATGAGAAATATATAACAAAAACTTTTAATAAATATCTAGAAGCATGTTTTGCAGGACGTGTAAGTTCATTAATATTTCAATAAATACGAATATTATTTTGACACATATATTTTCTAATTCTAATAATGTATATCTATTTTTTAGATCATAAATACTGAAACTCGAGTAGAGTTATCAGAATATTTGACATTTCTTGCTCGAAGCCCTCTAAAACTTATTAGAATGTTCGACGCTTACAACGTGAATGGTTTAGATTTTGTACAATCGATCGAGAAGAAGGTTTGAAAACATATAATAGTGGTATATTAACATTTAATGAAGTGGTATTATATGTAATGATAACCGATATTATTGAATTAAACTACCACGTGCATTTTTCAGTTGTTTTATTCAAATGAAATTGTGTCGATATTATCAGAGGTGTTAAAAGATATTCCATGCAATTTACATCTGTGTACTTCTCTCACTTGATGGATGTTGGTGATCGTGAACTGCATGATCCATATATCTTATCATTACAAGAAGAAATGGTATATTATGTGAATGATGTTGTGGATGAAGGGTAAAGTGTAGTTAATCACATAAAACAAAGATATTTGTAAGATAAGAGTGATGAATTAGAAGATTTGACCTCTAACATTGAATCTCATCAATTACAAGAATCAAAATTATTTTTCAAACATGATATTAAAAATATTCGTAGAGAAAGGATAAATTAAGTGGATGAAGTAAGAAGGAAACCTATGTGATTGATGGTGAAAATGATTGTATTTATAGTAATGAATTCATTTAGAAAACCTTTATTTCATTTGTGAAGTCATTAATTATCATTGTTATGTATTTTTTTGATAGTACTGTGCATCTTTTATCTTTGTTTTTTTTTTTTTTTGCATAATGTTTTTGAAGTATTTGTTCTGTACTAATATTTTTTATTAAATGACTGGAATTCTATAGAGGAAGTGATATATTGTTTCAACGACCACTATGATAGATGACGATCTATATATCTCCATCCGTATGGCATCTGAGCCACCATCCACATGCCCCCCCTACACCATCACCCCCTGCACCATCTCTCACACCCTATGTGAGCATCCCTTCAATAGCTTAGTCATCACCTCTCACTTTAGGAGCCTCATCAGTGTGGGTGTGGCATTCCACTTCTAGTTCATTACAGGGATACTGGAGTGTGACTGTTATTGGTACAAATTTTAATATGAATAAATTTATTTCAATTTTTTTATACTAATGGTTTATTCATTAAAGATGGAAATAATTCATGTGTGAAGAAAAATATTAAAATTTTGGATGTATGGAATCTGATAAAAAAGATGATAGTTGTTCAATTTGATTCATATGGGGTCCCTACAGATGATGTCGTAGGATTACTTGTCCAGAGTTTAGGATAGGTGGTTGTGGAGTTCGTTTCCCTTCCTATTTCATATAATGATTGGAGACATATGCATGTATGTTTGAAAAATGATGTTTTTGATTCCCAAATAAATATATTTTTAATAGATTATGGTGTAATTGAATGTCATGATATTAATATTTTCAAAATTAATTTCTATGTGCTGATGCTTTTCCACTTTACAGTTACTGATGTGATAGCATGAATGTGGACATTGAAAAATCTTGGAAAAATGGAAGGAATTTAAATGGAGATTGTTGGGTGATTTCAACTATAATTCTTTGACCACCCAACAGATGTATGACAAGATACCCGATGTGGTACCCAAAGAGCAATGAAATTTTTTGTTGACCGACATCGTGATGAGAAGAAGATGGTTTTTATATATATATTACTATAATAATCTCATTTTACATTTATAAATTTATATGATGAGGATATGACCTTGAATAAATTACTATTAAATTTCATTTTATTTATTTCAGGATCATTCAATAATGAATGTATCATGCCAATCTATGCAGGTCATCCCTCACACTTTGGGGTCAAGGAGTTTTTCTAGAATCTGATCTGTTATGGTTATCATTTAATTAGTTTAGATATTTATAAGACAATATTATTTATTTAGTATATTAAATTGTTGATTTATGTTTGTTTAATATAGTCACATTGTTTATGGAATAAAGCATCTCGAACAGTAGTGTTGTTGAATGTTCACCAAAATTCGGATGAATGTTTTGTTAATGAGTCTCCCAAAGAAGTTGGGGTACGAACTCGTTTTTCATTATAATAACTTATTATTAGTTTTTAATATGTTAATATATATTTCTTATAATACGACTTCTATTGTATTTATAGGTAAAAATTAAAGAACTATGGGATGCCAATACTGTGAAGTACTACTCAGTCTCCTAGGATGACACAGTTGAAAATGACCGTGAGAAAGAGCATCTTGGTGAAGTGTGCGAGAAGGTTTTGGGACCTATACCATATGATGTATTTCACAGGACACCAAGGATTGCAGCTGCATCTACTCCTAGTCATAGTTAGTCCATACCCCAAGAAACTCAGAGAGATATTTTTTCTCTACGAAACACGGTTCAAGACTAAGGGTCCAGATATCCACATTGTAGAAAGCATTGATTGATTTATATCAAAAGTCAAATAGATCTATCCAGGGTGGTATTTCATTTACTATTGCTGAGCAGGTAAATCACAAAAATTCAAAATAATTTTGTTTGAAAAAATTTATTGGTTTTATGTTTAAATATAAACATATAACACTGTAATTCATTCATCATTAGACCATGATTAGTTTTTTTGTTAATATGTTGGAAAAATATAGTAATAGTAGGTTTTTATATGTGTCATGTGTGGTACATAGTTTCCACCCAACATTTTCATGACCTAAAATTTTATTGATTTCTCATTTTTCCATTTATGTATTTTATTGATTTCTAATGTTTCCTTTTATGTCTTGATTTCTCTAGTGTGGTATGAACAATATATGTCAATTATTTATTATCATGAATAGATTTTTATTATTCATTTTTCCTAAATTTTTGGGTTTGTTACCCAAGGACGAATGATCAAAAACATATCCTATAATACCAGGAATCAATCTATTCATAGTTCGTAGAAAAGGTCCTCTATAAAAAATTTCACTTGTATAGGAGGAGAAGGATGAGATGTATGGAAACCATTATGTGAGAAATAAATAAACAAATTGATGTGAATTATAAAGGGTCTCAGCTTTAGGGTATAACCAGTGTGATTATAATTTTCAACAAGGCCTATTATAAAAGATCCCAACATAATTACATATATTGAAACATCATAAATCAATCCACATATAGTTTTTATATAATAACCTTATGCATATTAGGCTCATTCCTAGGGTAAGAGTTTTTTTTTCAGAAAATAGGTTTATGGATAAATAACCACATACTTAGTATCCTTATGTAAATTTTCATAATATTTAGAGGAGGACAGGTCTTACTGTGTAGACTGCTTTAAGAAGTTATGTGTCATACAAGATCGACAATGCATCACATAGTTTAACAACATGTTAAAATGGATAAAATAATTTATAGTTTAAGATAATATAAAAAATACCTTATTGTATGTGGTTTTATGTCGTTTAAACTCATGTTTAAAATGAAATGAACATTCCATGATGTGAAAACCATGGATGGAAAACCAATGTGAATGAAGAAACCCAACCAATATAATAAAGAGGGGGATTTGATATTGGTTTTTGGTTGGGTTTGAGGTAGGATATCTTAGAATCACTATGTTTGTCATGAAAATAGGCATCAATCCACACATAGTTATTATAATTTTGAGGAAAACATGATCACCTTGACTTTGAATTGAGAAATAATAGGGAAGCCAAAATAAATATAATGAGTGTAATGGTACACACAATTTATGAACTTCCCTTTGTGAATTATCAAGTCTTGGGGATGTATAGGGAGTTTTTTATGGTGATTTTGTGGATTAAGGTGGTATTTTAGGCTTTTGAAGGCCACCACGGCATGTGCAATAACTTTTCTAGATATGAAAGATGTAGTTTTATGTTGGTTGTGCTCTTGTCTAAAATGGGATATATAACCATGACTTTGGGATGACATGGTAATATGCATGTTTTCCTAGTGGTTTTCCTATGAACCATCAGAATATTGAAATGACCTTGGGTGGGCATGGAATCTTGAAGGACCACCTGTCCAAAATAGGAAACCCAAGCTCACCACATTGTAGCCTTGGGCATGGTGAGGGTAAAATGATAACGAAATGGGAACTAGGTCAAGGATTCTATACATGGAAGAATATAGAATAACCACTATGGATTAGACAACTGCATGTTCTAATATTTGTTGGAGGCCAAATTCCATTTTAATATGGAAAAAATAGAACAATAATGAGGGTTCGAGATCACACTTTTACCAAACCCACCACATGAGTTTTGGATATTAACCATGTTTTGGTAGAGACCAGTGTGATTGACTTATTAATACGAGTTTTATAACCTCTATGCTTTGAATTTTAGAATTTTACTCAACTCTTTGTTGACCCTTACTCATCCTCCCCTTCCCCAATCACCTCCCTTGGTGTTCCGAACCACTTAGATCATATTGGATCATTTAGATTGATGTTATTTGATGCATGGTAGCCATTTATTTTTCATTTACTCCTTTATTATCATTATATTATATTCAAGAGTCCATTATGGTGGTAATTATCCTCAGTTTTGGTGGTTTTTGATGGAGTCTTATTATTTATTGGATTCAATAGTGATTCACTTGAGGTCAGTGGTGGTTTATCCTTCGTTCTTGTTCATTTATCCTTGATGATTCAGTCCAGGTTGGAGATCCTTCATCTCCACTTGTTTATATGTACATTAAAATATATCTTGCTTTGCTATTTCATTGGTTAAATGGTACATATAATCTTAATAAAGATGATGAACAAGTGTAATTGAATTTTAAGGGGAAGGGAGAAATCACATAATTTTTAGTTATTCTTGTTATTTATTCTTATATGGCCACACTGACTTGGTTTTCCAATTATGAATTATTTTGAGATAGTGTGTTGCTTTTGTTTTAATAAAAATTTATATGTATGTTTTTATAACCTGACGACATTTGAAAATGACTAAGAATATATATCAAACTATTAAATTGGTTTCCCATGCAATATTGTATTTATGTGTGAATTACCTTCATAATAATTTAGAAAACATGATAAAAACCCTTAATGAAACTAAATTGTGCATGGTGGTTGTGATGTGTATTGGTTATTATGTATGGTGGTGGTGATATGGGGTGGTTGTGATGTGGGGTGGTTGTGAAGGGAGTCATTTTGGAATGGATGGATTGTTTATTACATGTTTTATTGTGCAGTTTCATGATAACTATAGAAATATTTCATAATGTTAACATGGTTAATGAGATATAATAGGATGGAATGATTAATGAACTCATATTATTAAATTAAGAAGGGTGGAAAAAGTGATAATCTTTAAACATGTAATGAATGTTCTTCTTGAATGAATATAGTTGGTAAGTATAAAATCTGTAAACTGGTTGGATTGAAAAGAAAGATGAAATGTGGCTTGTGGACGTGTCTTTCTTATGTGGTGTAGTGAATTTATTTGTGGAAATGATAGTGGAGGAAATTGTGAATGGTTATTTCCAATTGCGAACAG
Organism: Viscum album; assembly: GCA_963277665.1. Taxonomy (NCBI): domain Eukaryota; kingdom Viridiplantae; phylum Streptophyta; class Magnoliopsida; order Santalales; family Viscaceae; genus Viscum; species Viscum album. Next base: position 537,556,663 of record OY728126.1, read on the forward strand.
TTATTTAGGACATTGGTAATGGGCTAGCAGTATCAGCAACTTTATTTTGTAAATCTAGTTTTACTAGCTATTTTAACCGCTGCAAAATAAACATAATATATTTAGCGTCGATATTAGCCATCGCTACAATTACGGTATTTTTTGATCCGTGGTGGTTAAAATCACCACTACAGACAATAATTTAGTGGTATTTTTAACCAATGGTACACAGTTTTCATATTCCTTTATTATTTCATGGTAGTTAACTTGGTTTTAGTGGCATTTATAACCACCGCTCAAAAATCATTTTCGCCAGGAACAATCACCACTAAAACCATAAAAACTGCTGCTAAATGCACCCACTATGATATTTATAATAAACCTCCACTAAATCAAGGAAACAGCCACGTCTTTTATGCTGACACACACTTTAGAAGTGATTATTTGAAATCGTTGAAGAATCATATGGCGGTGGTTTAAGCCACTGCCATTACAAAACTATAAACACCATGAAAAAGTCATTTTCCAATAGTGTAGTATGTGATTCATACTTTTTAATGAACATTATACATTTTATATATATATTATCTTTATCAAGAATATTCAAATCCATTTTCATATCTTAATACAACCCCTATAATATCTAAATTTCTATCATAGTGGCCAATGTAGTTTTGTCTTTTGAGACCACTCTAAATTCTTTGTATGATTAATTGAATCTCATCTTGTTGAATTTTTTAGGTAGCATGAAATTCATTTTGTTTTCATTAAATTCTAAATTTTTACCTTAAGAGTGGTCCATGAAAAAATTGGAAATGAGTGTGTTGTGAAACTTTAGTTCTTATCAGCGATAACTATCCCAGTTTCCTGTCTTCTCACTTTCTGCCATTTCACTTTTCCATAGGTTTTCTAATACATTGAATTATTCTTTTATAATTTTCCCATTAACATGTTTTATACTCATACTATGTCTAAATTAATTTTCAATATTGTGCAGAAGGTATAAATAATGTAAATCAGAAAAAAAAATTCTCATTATTTCCCCTTTGTTTCAATATAAGAAGTTTGTTCAGTTAAAAATTCCAGGTTAATTGACATATCAATATATCATTGTTATCAGTTTATTCAATGGAACACATATCTATTATTTATTACATTACTAACCTTTATATTACATAGAAAATTCATGAATTATCATTTGATATTTATTTCCCTTAAATAGTGGTTACAAATATATCAATACTACCTATTCTATATTACTTTCCCTTATAAAATAGAAACATTATTTAAAATTATATATGCCTCCCATGCCTTATTCTGATTCATACTCTGTGCAATAAAAATATGCATATATTTTATATTGTATTTGCATAGGTGAATGCGATATACGTATGGTGTTCATACAATTTTTTTAAAATTACATACACATGTGTGGATACTATGTGCATGGATTGTTTGGAAGTACACATTACTATACACATATAATATATTGTATGAACTATTTAATTAATTACTCACATACCACTTCAAGAATCATATTTTACATAATTATAGTACATAAATTATGTATTATTTTTTATTTACTCTTATTTTTATTTCTATTCATCATAATCCTCATTCTAAAAAATGATAGAATTTATACGCACTTTATCATGGACTTCATTAACAGCCCCAACACATATAATTATAATAAAATTGAAAGCTGGAAAGCTAATTGGTAAGGTGAAATGATGGATCCAATCTTCTATTTTAGAGTGTTTATAGCATGTAAGGAATATTCCTGGGATAGTATTACAGTTTCATGTTCAAGAAGCAATCTTCTTATCCATAGTAGAACACATTCCAACACCCCACCCATTGATTGCATCACAAAAAGTATAAAATTTTAAAGCTTATTAATATCCAACATATCCAATAGTGTCATTGTATTTTGAATAAAATTTTCATCTTTCATGAATAATAAATCTATGAAAAGTGCATGATCGTCAACATAGAGTTCTTTGTTTTCTAGAATATGATCTGAATACGCACTTGGAGGCTTTACACAAAGATAAGGCACTCCTTTTCTAAGGTTCATTAATTTATGATCCTATAATTTACTCATGATTTCAAGATTATCATAAATTTTTAGCACATTCTAATTGATTTTTTTGTGTTATTATATATCTTATACAAATAAAAAAATAGTGGAAACATAGCATGCACCAGTCCGCTGATGACTTCAGCAGGGAGGTGAGGAGGAGGATTCGTCAGCTATGAATTCTAGGTATACAATAGGAGTGATGCATGGTGAGTGTTCCAGAAATTATTATTATTGAAAATAACATGTTATGATTTTATGTAATTTACGAGGGGATCAATTGATGAGTCTATTCAATCAAAAAATTGAATCATGTTTATATTAAATGGATATCCTATCACAATTCACTAATTTGTTTTCAAGAGGAAACATTTCCATTATATACATGAAGGTTCGTTGAAAAATAAAAATTTTCCAAAATATCCATGATGGTTTGTTAAGAATTAAAAATCTCTATTTTACGAGTCCTTATATCATTTGTTCATTGATTTTTGAGACATACATGATGTTTTCCAAATTTTCCTTGAAGTCTTGTACTATTTTTTAGTAGTTGAGACAAAATCGGGGATTCCCAAATAAGGTGAGACCCAATTTTACAACCATCTGAAATAATTATTCTTTGATTTTGATTTTTGATAAATTCAGTTTAAATATTTCATTTATTTCATTTACTTTTGGTTGGACTTTACATTGGTGGGTGTGATATGTGAACATGTCTTGACAACGCATGTCACTGGTGGCATCTATAAATTATAGAATGCATAGCTACACATGATTCATATATCAGACATGGAATTATATTCACATGAGGATGCATCATCCAGGTTGTGGTTTTCAAGTCTTATTGTAGAGGAAAAAGTTCATTATGTAGGATCACCTTCTTGTAGGCATATGTTGTATAATCGTGTTGTATATCCACTTTTTAGTATACTATTCTTTTGTATATGTATAATGTATACTATGCTATATTATAATTTATTTTTATATTAAAATTTTCTAATATTAATTTTATATTGTTTATTCATCTTGTCTAAATTTCATATTGTACATCCTATCTAAACTGCATATTCTATATAGCATTATAGTAATATTTCGATAGTATATCCCCTCAGGTAGTCTTGTAAAACCAATTTAAATACATGGGATGCTTACTTTAGTATTTTTAATTTATATTAAAAATAATTATAACTTTTTTTATTTCATAATAAATTATATATTAATATTGAAGAATGTCATAATTTCATTTTACTATTTATCAATCATTAAAATATGGCTCACATCATTAACAATAATTAAAAATATGTCACACATGAATAATAATTTCCAATCCACTTGGAAGACTTTTCATAGATGATTAAAAAGACTTCACAATAAGTCAGTTGAACAAATAATTTTTTGAGTATTTATATAACATACACTATACACAAAAACATTCTCCTAGCCTGATATATTTTAGGCTGTTGAGATTTTAAGGTCCATCTCTATCATTTTTTTTACTATAGGGATTTAGGTTTCCCTATGCCCAATTCAGGTATCGTTATTTTTGACCTCTTATGTGTTTCAAACACAAGTACAATTTTTATCAAATGTTTCTTAATCTTCTAAGGGAAGTAGTCATAAGTGATTTCAATCATGAAAATTTCAACATATAAGGTGATTCAAAAAATTTAATATCCAGATTATATTTCGTTATGTTCATTAAATATTATTTTCTATTCTATTTTTTATCTTCCTTTATTGAATATCTCTATAGGTATTGTAAGTTAAATCAATGTTTTCATTTATTTATCTGATATCTTCTATTGTGAAACTTCATGTGTTATGGTACAAGTGCATTAATAAATGTTTTAATAGGACCCGTGCTTGATATCAAGGAGGGTGATGACAACATGATTCCTATGCAGGTATGGGTGTTGATGGAATTGGTGGTACCGCTGTTTGCAGCGTGGATCAAGGGTGTAGTGACACAGGCAGTGACGATGTATTTTCTAGATGATAGGGAAGGGTGTCAGTGGGATCGGATGGTCAACCACATGACAAGGCTGCTGAATCATGATGTGGCTTCTGGATGAGGAATTTATGGGTTCGGGTGGGGGCAATCATTATAATGCAACAAATGGATGGAGAAATTGAATACTTTGGGTAGGGTTTATTAAACGGCTGACCCACAGATAGAGTAGCTCAAGGGTTATCCCTTAATCCATACGTTGGGTAAATTGTTGGAATTTATAGGGACATGTAATGGGGCTTCATAATAACTACTTGTTCCTTTGGGTAATATATAAAAAGAAATAAGGGAGACCATAGTTGTGTCGGTGTGTTGAGTTTTCTTGTAACCCATGAACCATAATAAATATAATAAATATTTTATCTATAAATATATTTATATTCTAACAAATATTATGATTGGATGTATTAATATTATAAAAAATTGTATGTTACATAATTATTTTTTAATGAGAATTAATAAATATTAAAAATAAATAAATATAATTAATTATTAACTATATTTGAAAATTTTAATTATCATTTAAAATATTTTTAATTATATAAATGAATAAATATTTTTAATATATATAATTAATAAATTTATAAATATTAATATCATGTATATAAATTATTTCAATGATATATAATTAATTATAAGACTATAAATTAAAAAATAATAATATTATTATTAACATTTAAATAGTTCAATAATTGAAACATGTAGATATATAGACACATGCACAAATGCATACCCACATGAAACATAGATATTATACACACACATTCACATTCACACACACACACAAGCATAGAATTATTAGCCCATCATTATTAAAACACACACAAGAATATAAATATACATGTGTACAGTGTGTCAATATATATATAAAGATACATATATACACACACACACTCATATAAATGTAAATATATATGTATATATATTATTTACAAATTCTATAATATGAATATAAATATATAAATATAAATATGAATATATAAATATATATGGTACTTATATATTTTTAAATGTTATGATTTGAATTTAAATATATCATAAAAAAGTTGTAAATTATTGAAGATACATATAAGTTGAAATTATTATAATATAATTATTTTCATACAAATCAAATTTAATATTATATAAATATGTATATAAAAAATATGGTTCTATTTACCATTGTTAAAAAAATAATTGATAAAGGGAACTATTTATCGACAATAAATAAATAAATGATAAAGGGCATCCTTAATCAACACTAAAAAATCCTCAAAGGGGTTATATTTTATTAGCATTTACAGTGAGTACAGTTTTTGGTGATTTTAGTTAACATTTAATTATTAATCCCTTTCGCAACATTGTTTCAATTCTAATAAATGATAACAATAAATATCATTGTTTTATAGAAATGTCCCCCTTTCGTATTTATTTACATCTATTCCCCTACCAATGTTGAAATTAAAATCCCTATATATATCATGGTATACAAAATTGACCATGATCATGACTTGATATCAGAGTTTTGGGGAGTCAATGGTAGTTGTGAATGGAATTCATGACATATCTCAGACAAAACTAAAAAACATGCAGAATTTGTGATGGAAGATAGTTAGATGAATGGCCAACCAAAAAAATATTGGGGAGGGAGGGGAAACATTTGTTTTATATATATATATATATTAAAATTATAAAATAAGACAAAATGTAAATGTATTCACAATAATTTTAAAATGATAATAAAATGAATAAACTATACCGAAATGGTTATTTGAGAAATATTATCTCGGGACATAGGTATCCTTCCACTTTTCCTCTAATCTATGACCCTTGAATGGTGTGAATCAAATTATGATTCTAAGAATTATTTTTCTATTTATAGACAGATCTAGTGAAGTGATAGTTAGTCTATCCCAGAGATCAATACATTGTAATTTATTTCAAAATTAGAAATATCAATCTCCAAGCACTATAGAATTAAAAAAATAAATTATGTGATTTGGTTTGTAAAAAATATTAATTAAAAACAGTGTAAAGTAATTTAATTAAACAAATATTTATTTCAATAAAATTTGTGAAAATTCAAAGATACTCTAAAACTCACCAAAAAATCACACTAAGTCCAATTCCACATTCCAATATCAATAGTGGGTTGTAAAAATTTTCTTGTATCATCTTACAAGAAAATGAATCCTTTTTTAAAATGAATTAAATAAGAAAAAGGTTTTAAATAATTAAATATTTGAATGATTAACTATTTTTAACATAAACCATTCTATATACACAGTAAAATTACACATTGTGATAAACACATACTTCCACGATCAACCAATCCATTAGATGATTTTTAGGGTCATTTAGATGTTTTAATTACCAGTTTACCCCCCCCCCCCTCATGAAAATTATCAAAATGAACATGAAATTTCATTAACTAAAAAAATAAAATTTTTATTCCATTATAGTGAAAACAGATATAGTGGAGAAATATTAATTCAAGAGATAGACTGAAAATTTTCTTTTATAAATGTAGAAATTAGTTAAATATGAATTAATTGAAGGGAAAAAGTATTTTAAATCGAAAAAATGATAAAATAAAAGGAAATAATAAGATCTATTATATTTTAAATAACATATAAATCCTTAAAATAATTATTACACATATATAATATCAAATATAAATACTTATCAAGAGGAATAATAATAGATAAATTGAATTAACATACTTCAACATAATAGTAAATTGATTATGCAAGGATAATAAGAATTTATTTATCCCAGAGAGAAGAATAAAACATTTCTGTATAAATCCTTAGGCTAAAATTAATAACACATGAGAGTTGGTAGATAGTGAATAAATAATCTCAATTTCAAAAAACAATATTACGAAATTGAATCTTTTATGGATTTGGTAATTTATCAATCAAATTCCGTTGAAAGAGAGATCATGAAATGGAAATATAAATCCATTAATTAAAAAGTAAATAATGATGGAAGATATAGATTAGGTATATATAAATAATATAAAATAAATTGAGTGTATAATATGGAATATGTTTTAAATAATGGAAATTGATTTGTGAAACCCCGTATCTTAACTCTAGATTCACCTTGACATGCATTAACCCCATGAATAATCAACATAGATTTAATATTATATTTCTAAACTAACATTAATTAATTTTTTAAAAAAATTATATTCAATTATTAATTATTAATTATTTATTTATATTGGTTGTTGGTTGTATGAAGTTTCTATTATTCCAAGATGGCTTCAGTTTAGAAATATTAGTCATCTTCACTTGTTCATGAGTCCATAAAATCATGGATAGTTAAGGTACTAGATACATAATGATTAAATGATTTATTTAGTATTTAGGTTTCTTCTATTGATGTTATGGGTATAGTTCATAAGAAGATATCCATAAGTCCCTCATTTCAGGTAACTATAAAAATCATAAAATTTAATTTCTTCAGATTATTCATTTTCATATTACCATTATGGAATTATTAATATAATGTAAATTCATATTTAATACCATAAATATATTGAATTCATTTTGGGGGGTTTTTTGGTGAAATAAATGTAGTAGGATGGTGTCCAAGAATAGTATTTCATCATTTTCAATGGATAATATCTGAATGAATTGATAATGGAAAACAAAAAATCTGATAGTGGTGTTCATTCCCATTCAATTTATAATTAATGTAAAAAAGAATAATTATATCAAACATGATAATTACTAATGATAAATTTTGATGTCACTTATTTTTTATCATTGTTCCAATAGATAATCAAAATACGGATTCATCTAGTTTTATTCACACATGCGACTAAAATCATTGAACACTTATCTTGGTATTTCTAGTGGAATCATAGAGGAACCTAGTTCTAAGTATCATTCACCATTGATCAAAGAATGGGGTTTCTATTGTTCTCTCTTGTTTCTGAGATGGACAATGGGTGATGTTCTTTTTAGGTCCTGAGATAATATCTAAAATCTCAGCATTGTGAAAAACAACTCGGTGTCTCTAATTTGATCAAAATTTAAATATATTCAAATCATTAATCTATGATAATTGTATAGTGTCCATTTATCTTATATTTAATATAAGTTATTACACATATATAATAAAATTATTATTATTATATCAAATGTAATTCCAATATTTAGGTCTAATTTATTTAATAATTAAATAATTTTTTATTTAAATGACACTAAATAAAATATATCATTCCCATTGGGCCCTTAATTCAGACTATCAATCCCCCTTGGTATTTTTCAAACCGTGAATAATAAAATATTTATTCTAATAGATATTATCCATATAACATATAAATAAATTATATATAAACATAACTCATGAATAAATATTTATTGTACTTTTCCTATCATAAATTTATTTATTTATATTAATCGATTCACTATGCTAGAGAATATATAAATATCTATTTATTAACTTTTCAATAATGATCTTGTGATAAATTTTTAATCATATATTTTAAACATGAATATATAGTAATTGAATTTACGTAATCAACATACAAACTATATTTTCTATTCAAAAATATGATAATAATATTTTTTTGTAATATAAAATTCACTAGAAATTAAAAAAAATCTTGATATACTTATTTTGTGACCATCTAGACCACTTTCTCCGTGGAATTAAATGAACTTACCTAAAGTCCAATGATTGTCTCTTGAAACATGTCGATCCCCACCATAAAGAATAAATTTAATATCATAATGAAAACAACCTTCCAATGATATAATACTTTGTAATATAATACCTTTTTAACAATATCATATCAAATAGGATGCATACTTGTGTCATCGACCTATACGCTTGATTTATATCTATTTGATTTTATAAAATAAACCTGTAGATGGACTACCATGTACATAGATTTAATAAGATTGTTCAATTCTTATCTATGGTCCAAAGTCATCTTATTCCATTAACTCAAAATGGAAAAATACTTTCTTCAGATATTCAATTAATGTTATATCACCTGTGATGCTCCCAATGTATACTACCTCACTATTGGCATATGTCATCATAATGTTTTAAATACATAAACTTACACAACTCATGATATACATTAATAATTATTTCGTATATAATGAAAAAAATTTAAACCATTAAAATATAGGAATAACTAATGAGACATATAATAAGTGAAATTCATATTGGAGGGTCTATCGTCGTAATGCCCCTTTTTAGAGATTATGAAGTGAGAACATCATTAGAATAAGTATCAATATATTATGAGCCTCTAAAGCTTTATAAAAAAACATACTATGTATCCCATTATAAATATGTTATCTTGACTATAGGATAAATTTTTTTGAATATTTTCATCGATTTTATAGGTTATAATTATAACAAGGAACTACAATAACATGTTGATGTGATAAATACTCTAATGACATTATCACATTAGTACAAAATAAAATAACAATCATCATGTGATAAATGTTATATGATCACTAATATAATATAGATATTATGAATATAAATAAAATATGTATTGCTTATAATATATCTGTATGCTTAGGACTGAGTATACATTGGTGTCAGCGTAGTCTGATTTGTATGTGATGCAACCCAAGACAACACATCACCAATAAAAATTTTCACATTTAGCAAGAATTTCAACAGCATCATATTATATATAGTTCATTTGTTATAATCCATTATAATTGGAATAAAACTAGAATTCATGTTCAATGAAATATTTTTATGAATTATCTAATGGGAAATAATGCATGGGTACTATGATTTGGCACCCGATACATTTCATATGGTCGACGCTTCTTATTAAATCACTAGATTCAATGATCGATATATAACGGGATGTGATCCCTCCTTTTGTGTTAATTATCAATGTCATGCAATGATTTATCAATAACTCTTCCTTCCCATAACATTGTTCATCATGAAAAATGAAGGCACTAGAACCCCCATAGTGTATATAAATCCTCATGATATGAATAGAGATACTTTGAATGATATAATACATTAAGAGACAAGAATCCTTTGTTTTATAGTTTGGGTATCCTCATCATAATTTCTCTAACAAGATGGTTTCTTCTACTAATTCAATATATTATAACTGTATAATAACTTGTGTTAATATTTTTTTAATTGTTTTAACTTTTTGTAAATATTATCTTGGATTATTTTTTATTTTTATTTTTGGAAATATGGAAATTTTTCTTCTAAGAATTGTTGGAGCATATGGTTAAGGTAAATCGATGAGATTATCTTAGGGTAATTTTTATTTAATTAATCTACGTATATAGTTTATATTAATGGTCATCACACTATTGGAAACAAACAATGCGATACCCATCAAAAACACCAAGAACATTATTATATACAAGGGTGTTGTTCCATGGATTGTGCCTAGTTGGTATAAAAACTAAATTAGTGTGTATAGGTAATATTAGTTATGATAGTGCATTTTTACATGGTTAGCGCACACTTTGGTAAACTATATGGACAAATATTGAAGGTTCCAATTTCCTATCAAGTGGAATTCATCCGATTGGTGCATTATTTACCATATCATGTAGACAAAACATGTGAGCTTCCCAGTATTTTAATTTTTATAAATTTTAAGTACAACCCTCTTAGTTTTTAGGGGTGTTCAACATCTCTTCCCCATCACTTAATCTTACAACTCTAGGGTTCCCAATGGAGATATAAAACCTTTCTTATGTCTTTTTCTTTAAATATCAAGTGGTTTCCAAAGTAAAATATCCTCTTTATATTTCCTTTTATTCTCATTACATTTCTATACCATTTATATTTGATTACTAATTTCCATTTTTAAGCCTAATTTACCATACATGTGAAATATACGGTTTAGGTTTGTTTTAGCCCAGGGTTTTGGTTACCTAGAACTAGAATTGGGTGTTTAGTTCTTGATTCCATTTTCTACAAGGAAATTGTCATGTTACAACATTTTTCAGATTGTAATGATGTAGGTGTTTATATTATTTGATTTATTTCATAATTTTTGATGTTCTTGATCATTCTAAATTCAATTTAAATTAAATTATGGCTATGTATGATACCTAGGATGGATTAGGAAAATGTTTTGAGTAACATTAATACTTGATATAAAAGTATTTATAGGGATTTTAACTAAATTATTTTAAACCTAGTGTTTAATAATTCAATGTTTTTAATTAAATTTTTATGAGTCTTTATATATTTATTTTCAGGATAAATATAGGGATCATTCCCTAATTTAGTTCTAGTAAAAAGAAAATGAGTATTTAAATTAATATTTGGAATGTTAAATGTATTGATTCTCTTAAAATTACAATGGTGGTTATTAGATATGTGTATTTAAATAGAATAAAATAAGACATGGTATTTTAATTCAAGGATTGAAGAAATACTATTTAGCACTTCATAAAATTTGTTTGATTCAAGTGATATCCTCATAGATTTCCCCATGTATTTCCTTCACCCTATATGGTATTATTTATTTTGTGAAAGATGTACGTTGTGAAAGGGGTTGTTTCATGTGATCATAAAAGAAATTTATTTTTTTATTATAGATTATGTGATTATATTTGATTAATTGTTTCTCATATCAACTTTATATTGGTAATGTGATCTTTATAACTCGGTGGGATGTATTGATACATGATACCCTAGTTGGTACACATATTGTTATAGTCCCCTCTATTATGATATAGGAATAGGTGGAAGGGGATCTATCCTGATGATAATAGTGTGGTATAGTTGGGTGCCTTGTGTTATTGTTGGATTCATCTTATGTCAGATGTTGGTTTCTATTGTAATGGAATTATTTGGAGCATCTTTCATTAGTATCAAGGGGGTATCTTAATAAGCTTGGTTCTTGATCAATAGTTTTATGTAAGGGATTTCAATTTCATGATTTTATTTACCCCATAATGCTTAATTTGATAGTGTGACTACAATTTTATATTGATTGTTTATATATTTTTTGTTGACCTTGTGGTGACATTATTTATGGTGATACTTTCAATTTTGTTAAGATGTCTTCTCAAAATGATTTTCAAGGTGGTATTAAATATTTTTTTATCAAAATAGTTTAATGTTTTTCATTTAAAGTCGAGTATTGATGCAATATTTATAAATATTTTAAAATGCTTTTTTTTGGTTTTTTTAAAATATAATATTCATATCTTGGTCTTAAAAAGTGATTTAATTTGTTTTTGAAAGAAAAATGTTTTATTCCTCATAAAATAAAATATATGTTTTATTACACTATTTATTTTTAAAAATTAAAATGGAAACCATACATTATATTTAAAATTAAAGAAGAAATTATAATTATTTATAATAAAATATTTTCGTAGAATAATTGTTGTAAGATCCCAAACTTATTTGAGGTACATCCTTGTTTAAATACATTTAATATGGTGAATGAAATGATTACTAATATTGGGAAACCAAACTCAATTTGTAGTAACCGTGTTCAAAAACCATTCTTTCTTAGAGGAGATAGTGAATTCAACACCTATACTTGTCTTGGGAAACCATATCATAGTGCACAACTTATCTCAGCCACCCGAAGCATGGACATGTATGTTATCCACATTCACATGTACCTCAACATGTACTAATATACCCATTGTGTAGTTGGTTTTCCATTCCACCCAAGGACACGAGTATGTGTAGCTAGCACACTTCTTCACACCCAGGGTAGGGTTACATCATGATTGGTATTATCTACATTTTGTATAATCATTAACTTAGGAAAATCCCTATCCACTATAAAATAAAAGGAAACAATATATGTTCGTCTTTAGTACATAGTGAAAAATAACCATTATAGTTTTTCTTCATGAAGATTTTAGATTCTCCATTTAACCACCTCTCATGCTTGTTGACTATCTAAATCGGTGGGTGTCATCTCTAGTTATTGATTTTGGGGTTCCTTTGGTTTAAAATCAAAATCTAGTTATATACATGATATTTGTAACATGTACCTTATACTCTCGTTATTTATATAGACCCTAGATCCATATATTTGTTGCTTGTATCCAACAATGAATCTCGATCAATCCTCAAATACCATTCTATATTTTGAGTCAAGATTTAGTTGAACACAAGTCGATAGTTCATGCCTAGTCTAGATCTAGGGGGACATAGGGGTTGCGTGAAGATGATTCTAATGAACTAAATAGTAACATACCAAAAACTTCATTATATAATGTTGCATTGCAGCCAAGATAAGAACATACTCATAAGGCTGCAATCTAGGTGGCATGTGGGGGAGGTTTAATTGGCTACATTGAACATTATATTTTATTGTATTATTTTGAGTAATTTTATCCCTATTAATGTAATGGACATGATTCTACCCCCTTATACATAGTTTAGATGGATGGAATAGGCTGAAGTGTATTTCATGAAAATGGATAACCCATGGAACAAATGATGAAATCAATTAAAGTGAACCTTGTTAATAAATGGAACTCAGTTTATCTTTTGTTTTACCATCTTATTAATAATTTATCTTGATACGTTATCTATTCAGACCAGATATTTTGTAGACACCTTTGGTGGTGGCCTACTAATATTTACTCACACCCTGTTTGAGCCACAATTGGTTAACTGAGCAGACATCGTGGTTATAGGCCAGGATAAGGGAATGAGCCCTATGTTAGAGTGTTGATTTGAGGATCAATGATGGGCAAGGATGGGCATGTATGAGGGGTAATGACTTTGATTTGGGACATGTTTTGGGGATTTCTTCAGCTTTTCTTTATTTTGGGTTTTCTAACACTTGGTACTGTATGAAATAACATAACATAATTACTATTTCGTTGCGGGCTTGTACCCAATTTTGGGAAATGGTTGGTGATTTATGTTATGGTTCACTTGTTCACTTTATTTCATATTCTATATACTCTAGATTACTCTAATAATGATGGTACAATATCTCAGTGTGTTCTATTTGACCCTCGCTTCTAGTTAGCAACCTTTGACATATGAGGAGTCACACTTGAGGTCATTTGATGAACCGGATCGGGGCAGTGGATTAGTGGAACCCAGGTTGGGACGTTACAACATGTTATTAAGGGGTTATTATTTTCTATTACCTTACTATTTGGGAGTGGTAGATGAGAGAATAAGACATGCCCGACCATGGTAATGACCTCATTCATGGGAGTAGTTAACCCATGTCTGGCAAAAAATCCAAGTACAAATGGTGGGATTGTTTTTCTTGATGTTTATTTGTTATGGTAGGATGATATTTCACCATGGGTGATGCAATTGTTGAGCGATGTGACTATTTTAGGCTTTTTTATCATAGATAAAATGGTATGAGGTTGTGCATACATTAAAATTTTCAGGAACCCAGGGATATATGTTACATACATCATGGCAGGAACACATGAGAAATAGATGGGGTATGTGAGGCATATATGATATTCATTTTCCTTGAAATTTGAATGAAATGGTGTCAAATAAAGATGATGAAAACATGTAAATGGAAAGAGTGTAAAAGAATAGTCAAAGAATAGTGCCTAATAAAGAGTCATAAATGGGTTATAATTTTGTTTTTTGGAGTTTTAAATACAGAAAGGTAACAAAATGAGAAATATTTCTTTGTGGAGGTAAAATGGTTGAAAATAGATTATAATGAAAGGTTTGTGACTATGTACATTTGGTTTCCCTATGTTACCCATGACTCCTGGTAGGGATGGTTGAGGGTAGTATTTGATACATGAGTATATCCATCATTATAGTGTATACGGAATGAGTTGTTTATAGATATTAGAGAGACTTATTTTGTGAAAATAGTGGGATCTTTATGTTATGTGTTTTTAGACATGTATTTGTAATTGTAGAGAGATAACACAATAATAATGTGTTTTGGTTGGGAGAAGTTCTTAGAACATTGCTCTATTAGTGGAGAATGAAACCTCGTCAATCTAGGGTAATAGAGGGAAGGAGTAGTTCCCCACTAGTGTTTCACTGGTCCACATTGTTAAAATTTTTAATTTTATATAGATGATGTGGTGGGATCCATGGAAGGTTGTGCGAAGTATGTTTGAAATCACTAGAGAGTTTCAGTTGTAGCACCCTACAACATTTTCTACAGAGGTTGGACTTCTGGTAGTAGAGTTATAGATAGAGGCCATATAGAAGATTCTTGACCACTTAGAGACTCTTGAGAATAGATTCAAGTTAGCATCTTACATGTTGCAGGGACCAGTGAAGCACAGTGGGGATATCCTGGGTCACACTGAGAAGACAGATGGGATGTTATGGAATGATTTATATGAAACGTTTCTAGAACATATATATAAATATAACTTGAAATAGAAAATGGCTATAGAGTTTTTGAGGTTGATGAAGGGGACTATGATAGTGATAGATTTGGCTGTCCACTTGATCGAATTACTATAGTTTATTCGAGTATTGGCTGGGGATATGGAAGTAATGAAGATCTGTTTTTAGGAAATACTTTGACATGAGATCAAATCTTAAGTGAATACATTCCAATTAAATATGTTTGATTAACTGGTGTATTAAGCCCTTATTTCCAAAGGTAACCTCAATTAGTCTTCTGGTGGTGGACATGGGGTTCCAGATGGGTGATCTAGTGGTATGAATTATGATGTTATAATGCACCGTTTAGAGAGTTTTCAATAAGTCTATTGTAGACAGAGTATTCATGGAAATGGTTTAACCTATTAGGGAGGTCACCAGGTGTTTTTGATCACTATGGTAGGTTGGGACAGAAACTTTTTCAGTGTCATTGACCACTAATTCAGTGACGAGAATGCAGAAAAATGGGGAATGTGAAGAGGTTATCTAATAACCTTGATAGTTGAGAAGTGATAGAGGGTCAATTTTGATGTTGAGTGCATGAAAAGGGGTCGACTACACCGTATTAGGAAGGAAGTTGGAGTTATACTGGCCATACTAACTAAGGTAGTATAAAAGTTACTTCAGGACAAGGGTGTCATTATCAAAAGGTTAGTTTAGTAATAAGAACAAAGACTACAGCCCTGGGTAAAAGGATAGTCCAATTCCATGCAGTTCTGCCTACACCTGGGGGTATTGAGGCTGGACCATCGACCGTTCAAGGTAATATTATTTTTGATTCTATGCTCACTATTTCATTATTCAATATAGGTTCCTCATACTCTATCCAATATTATAGTTTTGTTAATTTCTTATCTCTTTTAGTGGAACATATATATGGGGACACTACTGGAATACTAACCTTTACCAACGGTTTGGAACCGTTGGTATAGGCCTCCAAACCGTTGGTATAGCCTATACCAATGGTTTGGAGAACCGTAGCCAAGTAAGCTGTTGGGATAGGTCTATACCAACAGTTTTCCAAAAACCATTGGTATAGACCTATACCAAGGGTTTTGGAAACCGTTGGTATAGGTAATATGAAATCTATACCAACGGTAATGGAACCGTTGGTATATAAATTCCAAAAATAAAACATTCGCTGGAATTTGATCCCAGGACCCCTCGTTTATCATTGAACGACTCAACCACTAACCTAACATGACTTTTGTGATCATAATTACATATATATATATATATGTATTCTCATAAATATTTTAAATTTTGATTTATATAATGTTCTCGGAATGATGGTCTGATAAAACATGGAAGTACCTATACCAACAGTTGTTAAAACCGTTGGTATAGACATATACCAACGGTTTTAACAACCGTTGGTATAGGTATTGGTTGTGATTTTGATTCTGGGAGGTATGTTGAATTTTTGGCCCACTTTTCCCAACAGTTTTTCCAAACCGTTGGGAAAAGTGGCATTTTTAGGGACCTTTCCCAACGGTTTGGCCAAACCGTTGGGATAGTTCTACCTTTCCCAACGGTTTGGCCAAACCATTGGGAAATGTGGCCAATTTGGGGGGCCTTTCCCAACAGTTTGGCCAAACCGTTGGGATAGGTCTACCTTTCCCATCTGTTTGGCAAAACTGTTGGGATAAGTGGCCAATTTGGGGGCCTTTCCCAACGGTTTGGCCAAACCGTTGGGAATGGGGACCTATACCAATGGTTTTTTCAAACCGTTGGTATAGAAGCGTTGGGAAAGATCTAATTTCCAGTAGTGGGATATGTTGATTGATACATGGTTAGTAGTACAGGCATAAAATGTCCAACAATGCAAGGAGTGTACCCTTGAGGCTTTTGGGCACCGTTTCCCTTGGGAATTTATTGTGATCAATATGTCAGGGTTTGATCAGATATTGGGGATGGATTGGATAGTTTTGTATCATTTCCATATTGAATATTACTACCATAGGTTAATTTGAACATCCCATGATAGGGATACTTATGTTCACCATGGGGAATGAGATATATAGGTAGGCCATGTTGTTCCTTTTCGACAATAGTTGGGTGAGATCACAGCCCAAGTGGAGTGTATTGTACTTAACCATGGGGGAGTAGAGTAGGGTGACTTTCCTCCTATGGTGGATTTGTTTCAACATGTGTTTCCTGAGGAATTATTGGGGCTCCCACATGAGAGAGATGACTTCATGATTGAGTTTCTCCTTGAAGAAGAACCTAATTCTATTTCGCTATATTGAATGGTACTGGAAGAAATACAGGAATATAAAACTCAATTGGAAGAATCAAATAATATAGGGTTTATTCTTAAGATTATGTCACCGCGAGGATCTATAATTTTGTTTTCTATGAAGGAGGATGAGATGTTGCCATTGTGTATTGATTATCGAAGTCTAAAACAAATGATAGTTAATAATCGATACAATCTTTCTCAAATCTCTGATCTTTTTTACTAGTTAATAAGATCTCCTATATTCTCAAAAATTGACATGAGATTAGGGTATCATAGGTTGATGGTGAGATCTTTTGATATATCATGAACTAATTTCAGGTGCAGGTATGGTTTATATAAGCCTTTTTTGATTCCATTCAAGTTGACAAAGATTTCAGTAGTGTTTATGACCCTAATGAACAAAATATTTCACTCATACGTATATCGATTTTATTGTCATCTTTATGCACGGAATATTCATTACTCCATGTCTCTTGATGATCATGCCAAACATCATGATATCATTTTGAGTACTCTAGGATATCATATACTACATTCCAAGATATATAATCATCATTTTTAGTTTTAAATGGTACATTTCTTGGGTCACATAATCTCTATGGAAGGTGAGTCAATGGTCCCATAAAAAGTGCAGGCATTTGTATCTTGGGAGCATGGAATGAATATTTTTGATAGAAAAATATTTTAGTGTCCTGTGGGATATTATAGAAGGTTCATCAAATAATTTTCCCAAATTTTTAGTTCCAATTTTAGGATTGAAAAATAAGGGAATCATTTTTGAATCGTATGGGTCATTTGAGAATACGTTCCAGGAGTTAAAAAAGAAGTTGACTATGGCACCAATTTTGATCCCACCTAAGCTGAGTAAGAAGTATAACTTGTTTTGTGATGTGTTCGGTGTTTGAATTGGGGTAATGTTGATGTAGGATGATCAGGTTGTGGCATATAGGTCAAATAAGATGAGGCCTCATGAAGAAAATTAACCTATGCGTGATCTTGAGTTGGACACAATGGTTTAAGCTTTAAAGTGTTGGTGGAAATTTCAATTGTTGAATAGTTTATTGTGTATACTGATAATAAAGACTTTAAGTACATCTTCTCCTATATTGATTTGAATCTTCATCAATGAATATGGATTGATGACATGAAGTATTTTTATTTTGAGCTAGTTTACATGATGGGGAAGGGAAATTGGGTTGTGGATGATTTGAGCTAGAAGGATCAAAATCAAAATATTCAAGAATCTAGTTCCAAGTAGAGGATGATAACATTGTTTTTTAAGATGCATCTAGTGGATCAAGAGGGACAAGGGAACATGATTCTTTCACCCAAAGTATTTGAGTCCAGTCTTTTTATCTAGATCAAGGAGAGGAAGTATGAGAATCTATAGTGTTTGGCCTTGAAGTAAAGCCTTGATGGCGAGGATTCACCTCCCAATTTGACGGTTGATGATGAAGAGATCATTTATGTTTATGGATGTTTTTTTGTGACTACTTTTTTTGTGGGAAGAGTTTATTCATGAGTTTCATGCTTTGGAGTAGGTGGTGAATTCTAGTTTAACCAAAATATATCATGATCATCAGAGACATAATTAATTGCTAGGGTTGAAAATGAAAGTTGTAGGTTTTGTGATGCATTTCTACAGTTGTATGTAAGTGAAGTTCGAGCATCAGTGTCCAAGTGGTTAGTTAAAACAATTTTACATTCCATAATGGAATTGAAAAGAATTCACATAAATTTTAGGGTAGGTATTCCGAAGAATCATTATAAGAAAGATGTGATATAGGTAGTTGTGGACCAATTGACCAAGGTGGCACATTTCTTTTCAACACACGAGACCTTAACAGTTGACCAGATGGGTGAGTTGTATTTTTGGGAGATAGTGTGGTTTCAGGGGGTACCACTAAATATAGTTTCGGATTGTGATTCATGTTGTACGTTACACTTCTAGAAAGGATTACAAAATTTGTGTGGGACACCGGTGTTTTTGAGTATGCATTTCCACCCAAGGATATATGGTCAGTCAGAGAGTATTATTCAAGTACTAGAGGAAATATTGAGGTAATGTGTTTTAAACTTTGGTGGTTCTTAGAAGATTCACTTGGATCTTTTTTAGTTATCCTATAAAAACAATTATTAGGTGATGAATCAAATGTATGCATATGAGATTTTCAATGGTAAGTAGTGTAGATCTCTGTTATATTAGATAGAGGTGAGGGAATATGAGTTATTGGGTCTGAGCCTCATGATGGATACCTCATAGTAGGTTTGGTTGATTGAGAAACATATAGATATTGCTCAAATTTGGTACAAGTCATAGGTTAATACATGTCATCGACATCTTGAGATTATGGAGGGTGATTATTTGTTCTTTCGGGTGTATCCACGGTTGAGTCACCATCGTATTTGGAAATAGGGTAAGTTGGTGCCCAAGTATGTGGGTCCATTTGAGATTGTATAGAGGATTAGACCTGTAGTGTACGAATTGGATCATCCACAACGGTATAGTGGCATGCACATTTTTTTCGTCTTTCACAACTTCAATTGATCACCCTAACCATTTCCATGACATATAGGGAGATAATGTTGAACTTGAGGCTGATACATCCTTTCATAAGCTTCTAGTTCATATTTTGAATTACAACGGGAATGTTTTGTGAGGTAATTTTGTGCCTTTATTTTGTGTGTTGTGGTAGTACAATAGTGTTCAAAAGGAATCATGGGAAAGGGAGGAAGATATTTTGGACCAGTGGATCAATATTTTTACCTTTCATACCCAGTTATTCATTGGAGTATGACTTGTTGATGATCCATTATTTGGTGGAGAGTTTGTAAGATCCTATAATTCATTGAGGTACCTCTTTGATTAAATCTAGGTTATAATCCCATTAAGATAGTGAATTAAATGATTCCTGAGTTTCTGTGGAGTATCAAGGGTTTACATAGTGTTTGAGATAAGAAGAAAAGAAAAAAGGATCCATCCATGGTAGATTTCTTAGATTGAGCATGGTTAGTAGTATACATGCTCTAAAAACACGATTTCCTTGAGGAGATGGTGTATGGTTGGTAAAACCAGGTAATTGGGGAGGTGAAACAATGCAGGCTTGGACAAAGCCATCCCACATGGTAACCACCTAGTTTTCAAACCATGTAGTTTCCCAAGAGATCGTGTGACCTAGGACCCCTATTGAATAGAGTATAGCATGGTTGTCGCACAGTTTATCCAATTTTGTAGCCAACTATACAATTCATTAATTATGGGTAACTTTACCATTTGTAACTCTTAGGATTTAATTTTTCTTACCAAATCCCCCCATTATTCTTAAATAAATAAAGGGTGATGGACCCTTCCACCCAAACTTCCCAAGGATTGATCTTTACCGTTTTTAATATGTTTGGAGTGTTGTTGGGTGACGATTGAATCTACTAGTTAGTATAACACTCATCTTAATTAGTTTTTCTATATTTGGGATTTTAGAATTATTCTTATTCTTTTGAAGCCCTAAAACTTGTTTTATATTTGTTTCTAGGTTTGTGATTTGAAGGTTGTTTGAGCTAAAATCAAAGGCCATGGTTCAATGAGCGTGCAATTACAAAATTGAGGTTTGTGATTTACAAGTTATAACATAGTATTGATCTTTGGTTTATGTGTATGAAGATGCGATATGGTACCTTCCCATTGTTAATTCGATTTCCTCAGTGATAATTGATAAATTAGTTGCATAAATGATGGATTGAACCCATCATGATCCCTAAGGGATGCAGTGAGGTTGATTAGACAGGGAAGGATTCCACCCATGGGGTGTGCCGCACTCAAGAACATGGGGTTGGGTTATTAAATATGAAATGTAAGGGTTCATGATATAGAACTTATGATAGTTATTTTTATCATGTTAACATGGGTTTATGATGGAAATACAATGAGAATTGTGTTTAGATTGCCAACATGGATTGTAAAATTTTACTATAAAACGTTCAGAAGATTAGAAGGGGTATTTTTTAGATTATAGGGGGTTATCACCCCCGCTAAATTCATTAGCGATGGTTGTAAAAAACATATGATAATGGTACAAAAAATTTTCCTTAGAGATTATTGTACTTAATCACTAGTAAGGAATGTGTAATATTAGCGGCATTAATTTTAGAGGTGGTTATAGAGCGCTCTAATTTCACCTCAAATTCCTTTACCATTTTAGAGGGGGTGTAAACCCCCTCTAATTTTAAATTACAAAAAATATTGTGTTGATTTAAAGAAGGTTGGAACCACCTCTAAATCAACACTATTTTAGGGGTGATTGGAGAGAACTACCGCTAAAAATTTTCATTTTATATTTTTTCTCATAAATCAATGTCACCATACCCTCTTATACCCGAAACCACATACCCCACTTGTCCCACACTCCCCCTTTCCCACATGTCCACCCTAAGACCCCCTACCCCCTATTGTCCCACACTCCCCCTTTCACTCTGGTCCACCCCGAGATCTCGCAAGTGCCTGCAAATAATCCCCAACCCTGTACCACCCTCTCCCTTCCCCTGCAGTCCCACATACCATCCTACACGTGCCTACACATAATCCCCCTACCCAATATAAAACATCCTTTAGATGGAATCCAACCCACGCTGATCCAAAACCATGGTCTATGGCACTATCACCCCCAAACCACATATTTATTTTCATATTATATTGTACCAATGAATATATTTATATATATATTATAGTTTATTCAAATAATTTTATTTCTATAACATATTTAAATACATTTAAATATATAACCTGTATACATATTTATATAAATTAATGTATTCAAGTTTTTATTATGTAGTTATTTTATAATATATTAAAATCTCATAGGTCAACATATATATCACAATATATATTCAAATATATATATACATTTTTTGATGAAATATATATATATATACATATACAAATATATTTATATGTAAACAACTCTAAAATATATAAATATATATATACATATCACATATATACATATATAATATTTATATATATCACTTACTATAATTATATGTATATGCAATTAAATATTATCTATATCATATATTTATAAATTAATATACTATATATATATATATATTTATATGCACACAGTTAATATAATAATAAATACATATACATATATATTTCATATTTTTATGAATACAAATATATATTATATATTTTATAAATACATTTATATATATATATAAATGTATATCATATATATTTATATATGTATAGAATTTAATATATTTGTATTATATTATATTTAATATACATACGAATAATATAATATATTTTTAAATTAATTATTATATATATAATATTATATTATATATATTCATATAATACAATATAATATTTCTCTATAGATGAAATTTTATGTATATTTTTATATAAATAGATTTACATATTAAATGTATTTATACCTGTATATATGTATATATATATATAAAATTATATTATGTATACAAATATATATTAAATATATTTATACATATATTTATAAATACATTAATACTTGTGTGTGTGTGTGTATTTTTGTATTTATATGGTATTTATAGATATAATATAGTTATAATATATATATTTATATATTTATTTTTATATACTTATATATATCTATGTGTGTGACGATAAAATTATTAATTATTATTATTATCATTACACCAATTTTTTAAACTAAATAAATTATATATTGGTTTGATAAATACTACATTTATATATTTTATGATTTATATTATACATATATTATATTAAATATATTTATATTATATCATGTATAAAAACACACACACACAATATTAAATACATTCATATAATTGAATATATATATATCATAATTAAATGATATATATATACTGATATATATAATTAAATGATATATATATAATGTAATTAAATGATATATATAATTAAATGATATATATATAATTGAATATATATATATAATTATATGATATATATGATATAATTAAATGATAATTACTTATATGTATATATATATATATATATAGTAAATTAATTTATAATTAATGTGGTATACTACTATATATATAAAATAAATAACATATATATATTAATTTATATATTATAAATTATTTATAATATAATATTTATATATAATATAATTATACAATATATTTATTTATTTTTGTCTATATTATATATATTTATATACAATATATAACATAAATTCATTTATACATAAATATATGATGAAAATGTATTTAATATAACATATGCATAATATAGATCATAATATAAATGTGTAGTATGTATAAAACCATATAAATATTTTATATATTTGAATAAATATATTTATAATTACATTTATACTATTTATACCGATATTTATATATGTATACATTTTATATATATATAAGTATTTATTTGAAGCATTTATAAAATGTCTTTATATATACATATTTTTATAATCTATTTAAATAAATTTATATAATGAATTTATGTAATATATAGACCCACACACACACAGACATAGACATGTACGAGCTCACATATATATAATAAAATTTTAATTTATATGAAATTAATTTAAAAAAATAAAAAAAATCAGGGGAGTTAAATTCCCCTTTAATCAAAGGGATTAGCAGTGGTTTATGAACCCCTCTAATGTCATAAATTGTAAGGGATTCAAAAACCCACTCTAATCAACGGATATAATCTTAGTTCAAGAACCTCTTCTAATATAAGGGATTAATGGTGGTTCACAAACCCCCCTAATTAATTTAATTAGATGGAGTTAAACCCCCCTCTAATGTCATAAATTAGGGGAGGCTTCATAACCCCCTCTAATTTAAGACATTAGTGGGTCTTGTGAACCCACACTATTTTATTTTTAAAAAACAAATTCTATTATATATATAGCCTCTAAAATCCAAAAATCTATCACACAAACAAACACACACACTTATATATATAGACTCCAAAATGAAAATAAATATTATATATATTGAGCCTATAAAATCTAACCAAACATATAGCACCACTAATTATTAAATTAGTTGAAGTTCTGACATAACTGCCTCTATAATGAGACAAAAAAATTAAAAAACCAATCTATTTTTTTGAGGGGTTTGTAAACCCCCAATAGATTCTCTTATTAGTATGGGTTGTGCATAACCTCTTATTAATTTTATTATTGACATGGGTTGTGAAAAATCCACTCTAATTTATATAAAAAATGAATTTAGAGGGGGTTTTGCATAACCCCCTCTAAAAAACCCAATAGCCGCCTTGTTTTTTTTCTGTACTACAAATTTGATATTAATTAAATTTAGATGAAAATATATAATAAGGGGGTGTTTGGTATAATGTAAATGTTTTAAATGAGTTATGTGTGTAAATGGTATGTGTGATAATCGGTTATGTCATGGAGATGGAATATATGTTGAATGAGCAATGGTTGGTAAATGCTAAATGTGTTTACTAAGTTATTATTTTTAAATTGTATATATATTAAGATGGTAAAGATCATGTGCCCAAGAATTAGTAGTATATAGGGTATTTAACTTGAGTCTCCACTCCCACAAGAGAGGCTAGATTGAGGCTCTATGTCCCAGCCCTATAATGCATTGGTTAGAGAGTCATAATGAGGCTCTTTGGGCCAAATGAATGCATGAAATATGAATACCGGGACTAAGTCTCTTTAGTTAGTGTTATGTATTTTTTTGTAAATTTATCCCTAGTGATGTAGGTAACTTGATTCTTCTCCATTATTTATTGTTTATTCGATCGACATAATCCAATTTGTATTTGTTGGAAATGGTTAACCCATAGAACAAATGAGGAAAGCAGATAAAGTGAACCATGTAAATAATTTGAACCCTTTTTATCTTTTAGTTTATCATGTTGTTCATTATGTACCGTCATACACTATCTGTTTAGACTGTATATTTTCTAGACACTATTGATAGTGGCCTACTGAGTTTCATTCACACCCTACTCAGACCACCATTGGGAACCCAAGAGGACTTCATGGTTGTAGATCATGACAAGGGAAAGGGATCTATGCTAGAGGGTTGATCTGGGGCACATAGATGTGCATGGATGAAGGATCCAGACATAGAGTCAAAAACAAATTTGGGGATTTCTTCATCCTATCTTTATCTTGGGTTTCTTTACGCCTGGAACAATCTGAAATGACATATCATATTTACTATTTGGTTGTTGGTTCTGTAACCAATTTAGCGACATGGTTAGTGATTCTTGTTATGGCTTAATTGTTTCCTTTGCTTTATATTTATTTTTTGTGTAATACTATGATAATTATGATATAGTATCCTCACATGTTCTATTATACCCTCATCGCTGGTCAGTAGCCTCTGGCATACAGGTAGGTTTTCTT
The DNA here is from genome assembly GCA_963277665.1 of Viscum album. Taxonomy (NCBI): domain Eukaryota; kingdom Viridiplantae; phylum Streptophyta; class Magnoliopsida; order Santalales; family Viscaceae; genus Viscum; species Viscum album. Next base: position 537,582,675 of record OY728126.1, read on the forward strand.
GATGTCATGTGACTAACAATCTTGATGAACCAGATTAGTGTCAGCCCTTCCCGGGATGTTACACCTTGGTGATATCCTACATGGACAATTATCTCACACACTACATAAAAATTAATATCCATGTCTGTATTTTTCGTGTTTTATTCTAGTTCCTAGTTCCTTTCAAATAGGTTATCACTCTATTGGGTCAAAATTAGTGATTTGGGATGTGAAGAAAAAGAGTGGGTTGCATAGAGTTTCTCAGGAAACATTTTTCCCATCTTCTCTTTAGTTAGTTATGTTAATTTTTGTTGTTTTATATCATTATATGTTTTTCATGGATGATGTATCATGTTTATAAAAATAGATAAATCAGGTTCAATTGTTCAAAAATTGTTTGGTTCTTTCTTTTGTCATATCGTTCACTCTATTTTTTGGCATAGGTATCGAAAGTATGAAAGAATGATGACATATTTATGGAAAATGATATATAAGCTATTAAATCTGATTTTATAGTGAAATAATTCTCAAATGAGTTTTCATTGATGGCCGGAATTTGGTTTCTAGCTTATGGGGATTGACAAATCCCTTCAGGAATATTGGTGGTCCTGGTGGAGGGATGTGTTAGATCAGCATGAGCTAGTTTGTTACAAATGATATCAGAGCCTAATTACATATCAATATCCTAGGTGGAACTATTTTTTTATTTTGGGTGTGTTAGGTAGTTTAAATGTAAGGATGTTGTAACTCGAGTGGAAAGTGCATGAAGAATCTCATCAACTTTTCCATATTTAGAACTATAAGTTATAATGTGTTTTAAGGTTTATGTAATTTATTTTGATTTCATTATTGAATGGTTGATGTATTTTAATATGATAGATTGATATTTCAATCCTTGATGATTTTCATAGGTGATTTTGGTGGTACATTTTTATATGGTGGTGAAATTGGATGTATAACTCGGGTTGTACGATTGGACCACATAGTCTATTAAGTCATATGGAGGCCACACATATGGTTTTGTGGGCATCCTAAAGGATACCACACACTTGTTGTATAACCTAAACAACCAAGTGGCTAATTTTTTCACCACTATACATCCATATTGAATTTATTATTTTGATCCATTTTGGTTCTATATTTCCTAGAAGGGTGATTTATGCTCATTATGGTTATAATAAATATGGTTTTGAAGATATTTTTCATTATTTTATATGATATTTTTCGATTTTTGGAAGGTTATTTTTTGAAATTTGTGTGAACAGAATATGTTGATGGTACGTTTTAGCTAAAAGGGGGAATTTTTAAGATGTTCAATTCTCAAACTAGTTTGTTGGTGCGTCATTTTGTAAAAGTCCCATTTTTAGAGAGGTTTCAAATAAAGAGATTTATTTTCTTATAGTTTTGTAAAAAAAAATTAGAAATAGAATTGAAATTTTATAAGAAAACTGTTGAAATTATTCTAAATACAATAGAAGTTTTGGAATAATTTTGTATGGTTTTTAATGAAATAAATGGTTTTCAAGGTTGTTTATTTTAAAATAAGGGGGGTATTGTTTTTCAATGGATATCCATGATCAAATAGATTTTTTGACTCTTCAAGGCATGTGAGTAATTTGAATGAAATGATGTTTTATGATGTAAGATAATGGTTATTTGTTTTGAATAGTTCATCTTTTTATATTTGTCTCTTATGTGTAATGGGTCTATTTTGGTTTCAATTGAAGGGTATGAACTAGTTTTATTTAAGCGATGTTTTAGTTAGAGTAGGCCTATATTAAAGTTCCACAAAAATGTTAATGTATTTTATTTGGGGAATATACTCATGGTGAATCACTTTGATGAATTGAGTGAATCATTTTAATTTATCATATTTTCGGGACTCTGAATATATTCTAAGACTCAAAAACATTACTATTTATAGACCCTATCTTGGGAGTTCCTTAATGCGGTGTTCATTTAGTGGTTATAATCTAAGACAGATGAGGGAGTTATTGATTATTTATTAGAAGGGTATAATTTTATTATAATTGATTCATTAATGTATCGTTAAATGTGTGTTTCATAGATAGATATCTTTTCCCAACCCATAGTTTCATTTTAAGGGTCTTCTCTTCTATTGTTTCATGGTTTCCTGTGCTATTAGTCTATATTTTGTAGTTTTCCATTGAAAATTACAGATAATGTTTTGAGAATAGTCATTTTTATATGTCGTGTCTGGATTCTTCTTTGATTACACATATGGGATGTTAATTATTCTTGTTTATGCTAATTTTTGCTTTAAAAAATTAGTTTTTCTGAGGGATGTGTGTGATTTCGATTTATGATGATGTTCTGTATTTTTTATGATGGCATGTGAGGCCTTTGGGGTTGTTATCGAGTATTTAGGACCAACGTATTTCCAGTGATCACCTAAGGGTGTGCTTTTTTTATTTTATGTGATCATGGTTAGATGTTATTCTATTTGTGAGGTCGTAGTTTTACTATTTGGGGTGAGGTGACTTAGGTCTAAAAGACATATTTTTTTATTAAGGCTCATTTTAAATTTTTTTTAATTTCTTCCTTTTACCTTGTAATTTTTACAATTTTCTCATGAGTTTCATTTTTTTGATATTAGTTTTTTTCTGGTTATACCTCATGATACTATTGATTTTATTTTATTAGAATTGTCATTTTTGGATGGATTATGTTTCTTATTTCTTGTATTTTATTTAGAATGAGGTTTTAACATGTTCTCAATTTCCCTTTTACTGAAATTATCCTTTCATTACAATATTTTAGAACAGTTCTAAATGGTGGTGGGACCTCAATCACTCATAGTTCTCTTAAGAATCAAGTCTAAGTGGTAGTTCATTTGTTGTTCTTACAGATTTTGGTTTGAAATTTGATTTTATGTTTGATATTATTAACGATCTTAGTTGAGTGGGGTTTCTCTTAGTATAACCCTAATTTTTTCTTCCCCGACCTACCTACCACTAACATTAAGGTGTATAGGTTTTACTTTTTGTCTAACATTTATTTTCATCTAAAAAAATTATAACGGTAAAAAGTGACAATTAGGGGAAATTTTAACACCGCATGATACTATTGTGATGTTTATATTCTATAAATTTAGGGTAATTTGATATTTAATAATTTTGTTCTTTTAGTGATGGAATTATGGAAACTATTTCTCTTTGAAAAATTAGTGTTCATTGTTTAGGAGAAGCTATGTGACGAACCTTACAAAGGAGATTTCCTTTTCCATTATTGTTCATGAATGGGTTGACTAGATGGGTACCTTATAGTTGCTTATAAACCATGAAAAACTATGTAAAAACCTTGTGATCCCAATTATGAAAAAGTGTATTGGAAGACTACTTGTTCATGGTTAGTGAAACCATGTAGCAAGTATATGAATGTATTTATCATTTTGGAAAACCTATTTTCCATAGTTATTGCATGGTTTAGTAAACAATGTGCCCAAGGTATGCAGGTTCTTATTGAATGTTCAATAGAAGCTGCCTGATTGGTGTACATTTTCTAAAACATGTGGAAAAAACATGTGACCTAGAAAAACTATACATGTTTCTATGTTATTTCGTATTTTTCAATTTATAATGTTCTTGAGATTCATAAAATCATTTTTAAATTAATTCAAGGATATGTAAATTACCTATTATTGACTTGGAAAACGTTTTAGGTAACTTCTATGTTTGTCATGAATAGTTTTTTAGGGATTTAAATTTTATTCCTTTAAAGTAATAGTTTTAGCAGGTCATGTGTTTGATTAAATACCTATTATTCCTTTCAAATGAATATTCCAGATAAACATAGTATTTTTCACTATTTTGGGTTTTTATGATAATAAAATGTTCTTTTAATGAAATATTTTGAATATGAAATGTGTGGATTATGTTTGATTTCAAATGACGGTTTTAAGAATGTGATTATTAATGGTATCAACAGAGACTTAGAATTTCAAGACGAGACATTAAAAAATATTTTTTAACACATTATAATAAATGGATTGATTCATTTAATTCCTTCATTTGTTACCCACTTGTGTTTTATTCACTTATTATGGAAATAAATATATTTTTTGATGGATGTACGACGTGAAAAGAGTTGACTAGTGAGATTTATTATGTGGAAAGGTATATTTATATTCTTATGATTAATTTGAATGAAATTATATATGATATATTGTTTTTAACATCCACATTAAGATTTTCTTGGGAACCCAGGCACTAGGTGGGGGGTCTTGACCCAACTACCTTAGTTGGTTCAGACATTGCTAGAGTCCCCTCTAATGCGAGACAAGGCAAGGTGTGTGTCTGTGGGGGGAGGGGGGGGGGGGTTGAAATCCAAACAATGTATGTTTGGGATAGTCAATATGATAATGTTATTATTGGATGAAACTTATTTCTTCTTCTATTATATGTTTTCATAACACTCTTTGGATGGCATCATGTTAGTACCAAGGGTGTATCCCATGACACTTGTTTCATGATTGGGAGTTCTTTGTAATGGATTTCTCTTTGATAATTCCTATTTTACTCTCATGATTTATTGTTAGTGAAGATATTTTTGTTTATTTAATATTTTTATATTTATTCAAGGACATGGGGTGCTCTTTTTTTATTATATTTCATTTCCATATGGTTGGGTGGGTTATAAAAATCATTTTCAAGGTAGTTCTTAGATGCTTTTCACAAAACAGAGGGAAATGGAGTATTTTTTATACCTAATCCCATGTTTCTATCCCATTGGGATTATTAACACCCTTTGTTCCTAGAGGGTGGTTTTCTTGGGTGATGTGTTAGTTATCCTAGGCTAGTTCATTACACAACAAAAGAAATTTTTTATTATTTTCCATATGTGTTAAATTTCTTGAAGATAAATCAACCACCAAATGAGTTCAATTATAATAATATTGATCATTATTCAATAACTCAAAACCTATAACTGATATCATAGTCATGTTAATTAAGCACTAATCATGTTTAATTCACTAGTTTATAAAGATAATGTTTTAGATAATATAACTGATTTTTCCACATTTGACGTCACATTATATGAAAAAATAATTTTGAGTACTCCATTTTGACATTATATTATGTAGTTAAATAAATATCATCAAAAAACCATTGAATACACATATGTTATAATGGTTCTGATGATAGAACCTGACATAATTATAAGAAGATACCATATTGTGTAAAGGTGAAATGTAGGTTATTATGATAATGTCTCTTGTGATGAGTGTTATGGAAGATGAAGTAATTTTTCTTCTTCATTATATTATGTTGAGTGTGAAAAAATTATGTTGTATGTAGTTAAAATTTTGTTGAGTGACAACATAAAATGAGGGTAAAACCCAACTGAATGGTGAATAGTGAACGTATCTGAATGATTCTTATATCTGAATTTTAACTAGATATGTGTTTTTAATAACCACACACAATCAATATGTGGATATTGAATTCTTGGTCAACCTCTATATTATATGGAAACTTGTTGTCAGGCCACCCTAGATAGGGGCTTCGACCTAACACCCCCTACACTCCTCATGCTTATGCTAAACCGTAAGGTCTTTCTACCACTCTAGGCCAACCTTACTTTATGCTTGGCTGTTTTCCCCCATGATATTTTTTCTCCAGTGGGATAGCTAAGGATAGACCATTTTGTGGGACTTTTTTTATTTTCAAAATAATGGTTCTTATTGTTTTTTTCTCATGTATTGAAAAATAAATAATTTTTCTTTTTATTGTATAAATTCATTGAATAATCATGATTATAAGTTATTTATGAAATGTGAATATTTTGTAATCAAAATTTATGCAACAAATAAATTCAAGGAGATAAATACCTACATAAAATACGATGTGTGACTCCAAAACATTTATATTTCATCTAACTAGAAATCAATATATTATTAGAGTTTTGATCTTGAGGATAGTTGATAAGTATTTTATTGTGTATAGTAGGTGTTAAAGATATCAGGAATTGAATTATTTCCTGACAGATGTCTCTATTGAGAGAGAAATATGGGGTCAGGCCAAGAGGATTATGCATTGTTCTGTAATGGTGAGTGATTGACTATCGATCACTTTGGCCTTACTCATTTGAAGATTATCAATATCATATAATACTATGAATTTACAGGAGAACTTTTTGTACTTTATGAATTATAACTATTTGTTATGCATGAATATGTTGTCTTATGTTTTTGGGTGAGTAGTCGAAAATTTTGAGTTGTATAAATAGTTACACATTAATGTGGTGTGAATAATTTTTATTTCTGGATAGAATTTTGATTCCAAAACTAAATTGATAGAAACATGTATACAGAGAGGAATTTAACATTAGAAGATAATGATTTTATATAATTAAATATTTATAACCTTAATAAGAATATGATGTATATTATGTTTGTGATATTTTTAAGAAAGAACATCGAAAATACTAAGAACGTGATTTATTTCAATGAATTGTCAATAACTCAATCATTTTATATGGGTGACCATAATTTTTAGGTTATAATGAATTTTAATACATGAGGAAAGAAAGTAATAAGTTCACCTTAATGGTGAGGTTCCTTTTTCATAGCATTTTTTGGGTTACACTAGATGGTAAACCCTAATTGTTTAGATACATAAGGAATATTGTTGGTTAAATCCATATAATAGATTTTAATAAAGAGTTTATCATATCAGTTATCCATGAACCATATATGATTTTATTAATAAGGTTTTATACAATATATATTAATGGATTATTTGTTTCCTCAAACCAGTGAAAGTCCTGATAAAATTTGGTCCTTGGATCACTAAAAGGATATGATGCACAAGGGAATTATTTTTAGTGGGAGTGTTTCATAAAATGTCCCTGATGAAATTATATAAAACATGATCCTCACCGACATATATTATGGAATACTTCATGATAATAATATTTATATCACTTATAGGTATGGTCTATATAATAGTTATAGATCAATATCTTGGTTTGATGAGTGATCACAAAGAGAATCATTTTTAGCATCTGAATGTGAATGTTATAGATATCAATTATGCCGGTTCAGACTCAATGTTATTAGATAATTTGTCTACCTCACACATTTTTTATGATAAACATAAATTTATAGATATGAGATAATTGATGAAGGGAAAAATATATCTCTATGTTAGTAATGGAGAAAGAGTTTATGTATCAGAAGTTAGAAGTTATGAACTTATTCACACAATTAATTAGTTATAGAATTAGAATATTTTAATTATGTTTCCACCATGAAAAATATGATTTATATATCATGTTTGAAAAATATAAGATTTTAATTCATTACTATTAATAATATTTATTCTATATATAAGAATGGAATTGTTTATGGTTTCGGGATTATATTAATTGGTTTATATATTTTAGATGTGGATAATATTTTCTATAATGCTTAGATTTAGACATTCAGGGTAGATTCTAATCCCAAAACAACATGAATTATCGCCCAATAAATTTAAATGAGAAGTTATTTCAAATGATCCATAAAAATAGATTATTGAAACTATTTTCTTATGAATTATTTAATAGTGGTGAATCTTGTTTATTTGGAATGAATATCGAAACAAATTTTAATATAAAATCTAAAATATGTATTTGACTATCATATCACATACATAGTGATTTATATGAACAAATGTGGACTTAAAAAAGAGGTTATTTAGGTGTTTTGTTAAATTTACAAATGATATTAGTCATTATGGATATGTGTTTTTTACGAGACATAATTATGAATCATTTGAAAATATTAAAAAAATTCTAAAGGAAGTACAAAATCAACTAGAAAAAAGTATTAAAATTATCTGATTAGATTGGGGTGGTGATTAAATGACTTGTGAATTCACTAATAATCTATGAGATTTTAGACTATTATAGAAATGATGAGGGTCTAGTGAAAGTTGATTCTACAATAAGATTAAAAGGTAGAAAAAATTAATAATAAGATCATAAGTTAAATATATTTATACGATTCAGGAATAATCCTTACACCAATGTGGAGGAAGATTAATTTCAGTTATTTCAAGTGAATAATTAAATGGAAAATATAATAGTATCAAAATCATATAATGAAATGAGATTATAAATAAATGTGGTGCTATAGTAATACACATTTCTATAATTCTAAATCCATATTTTAAGTCTATTGTGCTATAATAGAGGTGAAAAAAGGTCAGGGACCTACAATACAATCTCCACAAAAGTCCAAGTTAAAAAAGAACCATGTTAAAAAAAATTATGTACATCTACAGTACCATTATTAATATTAGTGGTTAGATCTTATATAGTGGTTAGCAATGCTATATGCCCCTGAGAGTAGCAAGTTGGGGTACAATAAGGGAAACTTGTAATTACACCATCTTCATCCAATGAGATTACTATATTCCAATTTATTACTATCCCACTTGGTACCTAGTATTGAAAAATATCATACTTTCATAATTTCATTTTTATAAAATAGACTTAAATTGAGATCTCCTAATTATTCACTCACCAATGTTAAAATTCCCATAAAATATTCAATTAAATGCTAAAAATTCAAGAAATAATGATTTTTTCCATTCTAAGCTTCAATTATGTTCATCCATATCCTACCTCTCATCATCTGTTCATCAATGAATACCAAACAAACTTACAATAGTACCTAAACATCTCAATCAATATCATATTTGTCAATATTTATATGATTATTGGTTCTATGAATATTTTTCAATTTCAAAATCTTATCATATATTAATATTCTAATAAAATGGTAATTTATCTTAATATACTTCCTCATGACATAAAATATAGGGTTCTTTACTAAAATTAGCTTACTCTGACTATCACAGTGTGATACATCTTTCTCTAGATTAAAATCCACCTCCTTTAATATGTACTTAATACAAACCATCCCGTCCTGGATACTATTATAGGAATGTACTTTTCCTAAATGGTATATAGATCTATCACCTTCTGTAATTGAGAAATATAACTCACTAATGTTCCACCACAATTAAACATGTAACATGTGGTATTCCTCCTTCTGTGGAAATTTCTTATAAGTTCAATACTTATATACCCCGGTGATGAATTTCTCATCATCAAGCACAAGGAAACCTCTTTTATTCACATAAAATAACTCATTTTCCACTTTAGAGCTTCTAAATTTTATTTTATTGGGTTATTCATGTACCTACTAATGAATCCTACTACATGAAAAATATCATTTCATATAGAAATTAAGGAATAAATCAAGCTTCTAATAGATGATTCATAAATAACCATTTATATGGACTCAAATTGTTCTGAATCGTTTGATGTTTTATCCTTTGAAATTTAAAAATGTATTTACATGTGATTAATGATTTAATTTTATTCCAGCATTCCAAATCAACCTAAAACATTTCCAATGTAGTTATCCTATGATAACATTAATATTCCATCTACACAATCATTCTTAATCTTAATTAATAAAATATTGATAGCTTCTCTATGAACATTATCTTGAAATACCATGAAATTTTCACATTCGAATCATCAATTCTCTACATATATCATCGTAAAGTTAGACTGTTATCCACATATTAAATATATATAATGTATCCATCGACAAAATACTAGAAATAATATCATTGATCCATTCCAAAATATTTGTAATAATTTTTATTCAGGAATGTATCACACTTATTATTCCACTACTTTGGTACCTACTTTAACCCATATAATCATTTTTGATGTTTTGTACAAGGTATTATTTTCTAGATTCAACAAATACATATAGTTTTTCTATATAAATTTTCTTTCTAAATCATCATTAGTGAAAGTATTCTAAACCTCAATCTTCTCATGATGTAAATCCTTTAATAATAAAAATACTAAGAACTAATTGAATAGTTGTAAGATTCATTATAGGTGAGAAAAGTTTAGTGAAATCCACACCATCCCATAATTTAAATCCTTTCACCAATGGAATTTCCTTACATCAAATCTTACCATAAATTTCTTCCAAAAAATTCTATACCTATTTTTATACAATTCTTTATTTTTTTAGAAAATAATTCAACACCGAAGTATTCTAATCACTCAATGAGAAATATCTTCTTCCATTTCCAACTACCACTTTCTCAGCTCCTTTAAATGCATTGAAATTATAATAATTCTGGATCTACATCGTCAATCAATAATGAATAGTGTAACAATGATGAATAACACTAAAAAAGATATTTTCATCCTTGTTGATCTCCTCAACTTCACTTGAGAATTATCCTTAATTGGTCTAGCTCTAAAATGATAAGGTACTTCTTTAAGACACACTTACTCTCCATATACTTATTCATTATTCACACAATCAACATCAACTAAATAACGATCCTTATAAAAGAGACCTTTATTATATACCACATTTTAGTTTTTGATGAACTTGTTATTCGTATCATCCCAAAATAAATTTTCAAACATTTCTACTCCAAATCCAATAAAGAAAATTATTTGGTATAAAACAAAAGCTTTTCCGTTACATCAACATCTATATTTATATGTGTCAAATAACCAATGGATCATAAGTGATAGAGTCTTACGACCTTCTATAACCAAATATCTTTGGGTATACATTCTCTAATTGGTAAATATGTACTCCTATTGAAGACATATACTTATATATTCAGAATGTCAACCTGCATTTTCAAGGGTAAACCTGATTATAGTCTAATAATCCTATATAATTCAGTCAATGTATTAGAATAATATCAACCACACTATTTTTTATTGTGTACCTGGAAAAGTCTTCTCCAACCAAATTCCATTTTTATCATAAATTTTTTTAAACTCTTTACTTTCATATATTCTTATACTATCAGAACTCATGTAATTATGCATTCATCCTAACTATTTATCTACCTAACTCATATATTTATAAAATATGGTAAATAGAAAAAATTTTATTTTCCAAAATTAAACTAACACCTTCATTATTGATTCGCCAAAAAATTTCACTTAATGTTGTAACCATATAAGGGAATGTATAGGAGAAGGCCACCAAACATTAGTGTGTACTAGCTCAATATTATAATCCTTTGGTATTATAATTCCTTTTGAAAAAAATGATTTCTTATTATTTCAAGACACAAAATATTCAGACAATCCATATTCCATCAACTTCAACAAGATTATTATTACTTTTATTTCCTATACCCTCAACCCCTTCTCAATCAAATGGATTAAAAATTGATTCAATAATTGTGAATTTACAAGATAATTTTTTATTGTAAGAATGTCCAAACAATTTTTTATCATGTTATATAGGGTTACCATCTTTACTCCTAGAGTTATGATCATAGATCTCTTATAGCGATTTCCATATTAGTTCCAGGAGACTTCCATTTTTCTTTATACTTCATCTTGACATGTCTTTTCTTCACAAAAGTCTAATTAATAGGACCAATAACCTTTTTTGTATCTCATTACAATACACTTGTATTTGATATATTTCTTTAGTTAACTCATTACATGTATCTCCCCCCTCCTTTTATATAAAAATTAGAGCTTAAAAAATATTCTACACTCTCTTCTTTAGATATCTTAACTTGTGATCAAATCTACAACATCATTCAACTTCAACATTTTATTCTACAAATAAATGGTCACAACTCTTGTAATAACTTCCCAACTATTAGGTATGTAATAAAATAAAACTAGTTCATAAACCTCATCATCTTTTGTAATTACTACTGATAATAATTGACTTCTGATGTTGCCAAATTAATAGAGATGATTAACAACAATCATCGCACCAATCATATTCAAATTGAATAACCAAAACAGCAGGTACTCTTTAATCTAAACAGAAGGATTATTATATATATTTTTGAGAGTTTTTATAAACCAATTGATTTCATACTAATCCATAATATTGAATTACATTTTTTTTCAAACAAAAGTCGCAAACACTTAGAAACTATCAATCTGATAACACCCACTCAGTATTCACCATCTATCTTATATCAACTCTTAGAAGTAAAATGATTATTTTTTTTATAATAAAGATAATACTTTATTTTAATCATCCATAAATGATGTTATATCCATTGAAACCATCAATATTTACCATACATTATTTCATATCCCTTTTTTAATTTGATATATTATAACTTGATCGTACCAACAGAGGATTTGACCCCATTTGTTATAGAAATTATATGAGATGCATTGAATGATTATTCTAGAAGATGATTAAGAGGGAGATGAAAATAATAATAATAATAATAATAATATCAAAACAGAAATAGATTTATCTGATTGATGAATAATACTTATGTATATGAAGAGTCAAAATTATTTCATTAATTTTGGGAGTATAATTACAAGGCAAATATCAAAGTATTGAAACCCTATATCAAAATGAGCTCATAAAGAAATGGGGTTCAATAGTAACACATGTTTCTATCATGTAAAATATTTATATTAAGTCCACTTTTTTATATTAAAATTTAAATAACTCTATAATTCTACTAAACTAATTTGATAAAAGTCAAAACTATTATAATAACATGTCAACAAAGTCTTCACTACTGTGATACTATTATTTATCCACTAGAGTGTATGAATCATATCTTCTTTGAGATGGTTCAACAAATAATGAGTCATTATGACCTTACTATTACATTATAGGGTTATTATTTAGAGGTGATTATATTTAAACTATATTTAGTTACATATAACGTATTCATAATTATAAAACATGGAATATAAATTAAAAAATTTCCCATTATATATTTTATAAATATTTAATGATGTGAGGAATTTTTACAACCATAATATATTTAAAATCTTGTCTATAAATATGAAATATTATAAATTTTTTTATCAAATGGAAAATATGTGTTATTATTTATATAATAAAAAAGAAGACAATGTGTTTTGTTAGGATGGTATGTGACTGAGTATGACATACTCTATAATACCAAACGTTAGATCGAAATAAGAATGAGATTCTCAGATACAAGAGGGATGGTGAATTGTACCATTTAAATATTCCCTAATGGAAATTTTTAGGATGGTTATGTTTAAAAATGTTAAACAAGATAATTCACAAGACCTCTAGAAGTTCTAAATAATTGCTTGATTCTGGAAAATTAATTCCGAAAATGAAACATAACAAAAGTTACAAAGATTAAGATTCTACCTTAAAGCATATAGATTCTAACTAAATCAGAGTACAAGTAAAGAAGTATAAGAAATTTATAATTTCCTTAACAATAAAAAATACACAGCGAAAAAAAATTAGTAAGACTACATGAAACAAACAATAACTCTTTTAACCCAAAGAGAATGGTATCCAACAACCATGGATAATGGTCCCTTGATTTATACTTTCATGAAATTTGGTCTAACCCAAACCAGGGTAAGCCTTCGATACAAAGATCGGAGTCTATCATGCTATCCCCACATGCCCTCAACTATCAGGTAATTGACACCTCTTTCTTCCTCAGCAAGGAAGACCTCAACTTCAAGGTGTTGGAACCTCTGTCTTCATATCCCCGGAAGTCCTCGATTGTACACAACAACAATCGGAGTCGCATGAAGCAAATATTCAGAAGGAAAAGTTTAAACAAGCTGTTAAAACTTTCTACAGGAATATTGAGAGTTGATATGAGCCTCTCTCTCTCTCTAGAAATCACTTTAAAAAGTTCTGATCATCAAAATTCCAAAAGTTACAAAAGTTGTCACTTCTTTTCAAATGAGCCCCTATTTATAGTCGATGCTCCAACGGTCAGCTCCCTCCTCCAACGGTCATATTTCTCCTTGAATTTTGGAGGGACCTGTACATGTTTCACTCAACCAACGGTTAGTCAATAACTGAATGAATGAAATCATTTTTTACTAAAAAAAGTGTAAGAATAACTAAACTGAAGTTCAGAATGTAAGAAAATAAAAGTTCGGAGTCTAAACAAAATGGAATTCAGAGTCTATAATAAAGAGATATTCATATTCTATTTTTTAGGAATCCAGAACCTGAATTCTATAGAAATCCAGAGTCTAAATTTCAAGGGAATTCAGAGTCTCGTTTCACCAGTATTCAAAACCATAACATACAATGTTCGGAGTTAGAGTTCATGTGAATTCGGAGTCAGAACTCATAAGAGTTCGGAGTCTAAATTTAGAGAACATGGAGTTATAACTAAGATAATTTCTTAACCAGAATTCGGAGTCGAACTATATGAGAGTTTGTATCCATAATTCGGAGTCAAACTACATGAGAGTTCTTATACAGAATTCGGAGTGAAACTTCATGAAATTTCATAGTCAGAATTCAGAGTGGAACTTCATGAGAGTTCATATCCCAAATTTGGAGTGGGACTTCATGAGATTTCGTATCCAGAATTCGGAATGGAACTTCATTAGAGAACGTATCCAGGATTCGGAGTGGAACATCTTTAAAGTTCGTATCCAGAATTCGGAATGGAAATTTATTAGAGTTCGTATCCAGAATTTTGAATAGAACTTCATTATAGTTCGTATCCAGAATTCAAATCCTAAAATAGAATGCTTCATATCTAAGTATTATGTGATTCTGATGTTTTAGATATGAATCCTATTTTTATACATAAGAAAAATATTGATATGAATAATGAAAACATGGTAGGGGTAAATTCCTTTAGGAAGGAAATTTTCCTTAGAGAAGTAATGTACAGATTATCTTAAGTTTACAGTGTTTGTGATTTTCAAAACAAGAGTGAATGGAAAATTCATAAGGAAAACTTTATTGTCTCAAAAATCTCTACCTTTTTGGAAATCACAAATAACCTTTTGAAAAAGAACATAAGGGCTTAGAAAGAAATTCATTAGACTTTTTAAATTAAAACTTTTCTCCCTTGTTCATAAGTGATGGTGAATACAACTAAATCCGCCTTAGGCTTAGGAACTCTAAAGATTTTATTCTAGATTTCCGTTATGGAGTATTCATTATCATTGTAATGGAAAACTTCATAATAAGAAACTCCCCCTTACTTATGGATAGTTCTTTAACATAGAAAATTTTTCTTTTCTCTTTTAAAATTTTCCTTCTCCCCCTTTGAGTGTTCTTTTTCCTTATCCCCCTTTGTAATTTTCAAAAGTAATTTAATCGAATGGAAAATAAATAATGTACTTGAAACATTAGTACATAATAAAACAACCAGATATTTCATTAGAGTTGAAATAATTTTTACAAGGAAATACATTTCGACAAAAAATTTGATTGGACTATTTGTCTTCCTTTTCCTTGGGGATTTCCTTCTTCAACGGGGTTTTCAGCTTCTTCAAGTCATTCTGGTCCACCTTAACTTGTTTTTCTAAGGCTTTAATCATTTCATCTTGAGCCTTTAAGGCCTCAGACTGTGCCTTAATAATTTCATCCTTCTTCACAAGCTTCTCTTCGATCTCAATCCAGAGATCTCTTTCCCCTTTCTAGTTTTGAGCAACCGAGTTAAGCTTCCCATTCAGATCCCTCACCTATTGATTCTCAGAATTTTTCACAATGGTCATCTTATCCTGAAGATTCTTCATCTTGGCATCCTCGGTGTCAGAAGCTTCTTTAAAATCATTCTGACATTGATCAATCTCTGCTATGACATCATCAATTTTCTTTGACCATAGAGTGGTTTTGCTAAATGACTTTTTGTGAATGTTATAATTGATGAGAAAATTTCTATGCTCGGCCATAATATTCACACACTTATCCATTACCATGGATACATATTCAGATTTTTTATTTAGGTTGTGTTAAAGCATCTGGAATCTGGAGTCTATGGTGGGAAAGATCGTAATTGTATCCACCAACTTCTTTAAAGGCTAAACAACAAAATAGTGACCCAGTTCTGATGATTCCGAATCAGACACCATTCCTGGGGATTGTTCTTATTCAATTTCCACCAACATTCTTCTTGAAGAGACACCAACATTCTTCTTCCATATTACATATTTTGTTGGGGGGTCCATAAGCACCTGCGCACCTTTATCATCTTTCGGAATGGGTTCTTCTTCAGGATATTCTTCCTCACATTCAGATAGTTGAACTATCTTGTCTTCATGAGGTTTCTCCTTCTCAGCTCCATCTTCAAGAAAGTTATTCTCATAGCTTTATCCTTAGATAATTCATTATCTTTATCTTATGCATTGTCATCATCTCTCATACCATCTTTCAAATCCCCTTTTCCCGGAGTGACAATCTTTGAGGACTCGGCCTCAGAAGTTCAGAGTGGTATTTTTTCTGATAGGTTTTCATTATCTTGATAATACTCAACTTGTTTAATCAAGTCATATAGACCACAACTGTCTTCTTCTACATCTACTTCATCTTATATTTCCTCCTCCTATTCTACTCATTCAACAACTTCTTTCTATCTAGGTTTTTCTAGAGTAAAGTAGTTCTTTCTAGGGGTCTCTGGTAATGGTTGAACAAAAAAAATTTCCGGTATGGGAATCATCTCAGAAGCTACCTCTATGTCTCTAAAAAGGGACTGTACAACTTCAGCTTCATACATCTTCTTCTTCATCTGGTTCTCTTTTTCTACATTTTCCAGGTATTCAGTGGTCTTCTCCCTTAAGGATTTAGCTTCAGTAGGGTCCAATCTGAACTGAGGTTCCACTTCTTTCCTTTTCTCCTTATATTCCCCCCATTTAGCAGCCACGACTTCTGGATATGATTTTTGTTTCTTCAGATTGGGAGGTGCGGATTAGGTTTCCTTAGAATTAGGGGTCTTGCCTTCTGCTATCGCTTTCTTCAATTTCCTCTTCTTACCAACCTTCTTTACTGGCTTAGCTTTCTCCACATTTTTCTAGAATGGCTTCTGCCTCCTCCTCTGGTAGATCGTAAAACTCACCTGACTCTTTTGAAAAACCAGCTTTCATCATCTTTAAGGTGTCATCACTTATCCAGATCATCTATCAAATTATCGTCTTGGAGGTGCAAGAAAACTTGAATGAATCAAGACACCGAATAAAAATCTTGGAGATAAGAGTAGGATATATAATAATTTGAGCTTTCAAAGATCCATTCTTGATGTTCTGATCTGTAATAAGAACATGCCTCGTCAGATTTATCTTTCTTATATTTACCAAGAAATAAAAGATGTAATTATCACTTTTATTTAGGTTATCCTTATCACCTCTAATCAGAACAAAAAATCCATGAACCCATAACTAGAGAATCCGATTTTTGGAGGAAATATGAGCAATATTCTTTATTTTGTCATTTTAAGTCCAATTCATTCCATTTCCTTCACTTTGCTAAAATATCCTTGAATATCCAGTAACTTATGTGAACGAAACTATGCTTCACCATCGTATGAGAGCCCCACCAAGCATGCAACTTTGGTGTATGAAATCATGTAAGTCATACTAATCCTTTTAAAAGAGAATTTTTCTCGGCCATCTTCTTCATATGAGGAAACATACTCATAATATTCTACATGAGAATCCATATAAACAACATCTTGATCGTTGGTCTTTGATATGAAGAAATCTCCCCACACATTTAGCATGATATTTATAGAAATAAGACAATCTTACGTACTAAAAAATTTCAGAAGGACCAAACTTTCCCTGTAGACTAACAAACATGAGATTGGCATGATAGTAGACATTTCTTGTGAAGTGGCTTCTACAGACATTCGGAATGTAGGAGCACTGAAATATTTGCAATGGGCTATAAGAAGTTAGGAAGAGCTTCGACACATGATAGCATGAAATTGATGTGGGACAACATTAGGGGTCCCCTTTATATAGGCGACGGAGGTGACCTTTCAACTTCTAAAAACAATATGATGGTTGAAAATTTCTCTAATCTGATCTGATGGTTGAAAATATGCCTGCAAGGGAATCGTGAATCTGATATTTTGAGGTTTTAACAAAAACATTCGGATTTAAGAATAAATGAATCCGAAAAATTTTAAAAACAAAGGAAACTACCGGTAAGAAAAAGTGACTACAAAAAATTAAGAAAGGAAATCATTCCTTTCAGATTGGCTAGGAAGATTATTCTTAATAGTTGATATTATTCTTGAAGAAAATTTGACAATGAAAAAATCAATACAAAAAAGTTTTATTGAAAAAGCATTGACTACCAAAACATTAGTACAAAGTATGAGTACAAAAATTATTATTACAAAAATTCTCTTTATGGAAATTTCATTTCAAAAAGTCTCATTAGGAAAAACAATTTCCAGTATGAAAACTTCATTACAAAAATTTCCAGTATGATAACTTCATTATGAAAATTTCTAGTACAAAAACATCATTACATAATTATCCAGTATGAAAGCTTCATTATGAAAATTTCCAGTACAAAAACTTCATTACAAGAATTTTGAAATACTCATTAAGAATTTTTTTTGAAATGCTAAAAAACAAATGTACTCCCCCTATGAAAAGGAGTTTATTACTGTAAGGAGAACGGTCAAAAAGAAGTTAATTAAGGAAGATTACCTTACAGTTATCAGTCCTAACATCTGTTAAATGTATTTCAAATCTATCGAATGGTATGAATTTTGTGAAAATGTCACCAAGTTGATCTTGTGTTCTGATAAACTAAAGAATGATATCTCATTTAAGTGTGTGATCCCTAAGAAAGTGATGTCTAATATCTACGTGATTTTCACGGGAGTTAGGTGTAGGTTCTTTACTAAGGGAAAGAGAACTTGTGTTATCACAAAAAATTTGTGTCTTAGTAAAACTCAAGCCATAATATGTTAGTGTGTAAAAATTCTATTTCCTATTGGCAGAAAGAATAAACACTTCCTTGGAAATGTGTACTAGGAATTATCATTCCTAAAATTTACAAGGTAGCCTTCATCACATAAATGACTTATGCTGATGAGGTTGTGATTAAGACCTTTAACAAACAAAACATTTAAAATCAATGTTTTTTTCAAAAATAACGATGTTACCTATACAAATAATTTCTCCCTGAGCATTATCTTTGAAAGTTACTTTTCCTCCTTTCGTCTTGATAATATTTTCGAAATAGCTTTTGTTACCAGTCATATGCTAGGAACATCCAAAATCCATGTACCAAGTATTTTTGTTGGTAATTTACCTATTTTACTGAAAATAATAAAAATATTAGGTTTCTGTAATCCAGACATGCTTGGATCCAAAAATATAAGAAAGCAAAATTTTGGGTACCCACATATTCATAGAAAAATAAGCCTTATGGAATCCATAAGATTGGATTTTGTTTACTGAACAATTCTTGGCCCAGTGACCACCACATTGACACTTTGTGCAAAATGGGGTACTTTGAGAAACAATTCAGTTGTTACTAAAAATCGGTTTATAACTCGTGTAACCAAAACCAGAAGTATTCCTTCGAGGTCGGATTTGTGAATACATTTTATCAAAATTTTCTATAGCTAGTGTAAATTTTGACAAACACTTCCTTAAAGAAAATATTTCAACATTGAGTTTTATAACAAGGTTCCTGTTTTCAAAAGAATCTGATCTAGAGCTATCCTTGAAAACACCTTTCTTAGAAATTACGTTTTCTAGATATTTTGAATGCTTATTCTTGTCAGAACTTACTTCTTCAAGATTTTTTGAAATAATTTCAAAATCATAATTTCTCATATCATGATCTTTAGAGAGATATGATATTTCCTTAGAAAGAATAATATTATTAGAATTTGCCTTATCGAGTTTTTTCACGAGTATTGAATTCTTATATTCCAGAAGTTTGGAAAACCTATAGGCTTCTTTATAGGTAGGTAAAGTATTATCTTCATCATAAGAGGATTATTAATCATAAAATTTATTATAATTACTATCATTAGCATTTAAATAAACATTGGTCAATGATTTATCATTCTGTACCTTATCCATCATGCAATGATTATCAATAGGTAGCTTGGATATAAGACCAAGATTCTTCAGTCTAGATGATTCATAATCTGAAGATTCATATGAAGAGTCTCATCCAATTTCACTCCATGTGTCATTGGCTTTCAACACTTTCTTAGCTTTGGACTTTTAATACTTATTTCTATTCCTTTCAGAAGGTCTTTATTTTCTCTCTTTTCTTTTGAGCATAGGGAAATCATGTCTTCTGTGTCCATCTCTGTTGCATTCATATCATGTGACCTATGAATTTTTATTATCTTTCGTTTCCTTCTTCTTATACTTGGATTGGAAATATCTCTGTCCAAAAATCTTGATCATCCTTTGATCAAGATTAGCTAACTCATTTTATGAGACTTCACACTCACTAGATTTGGAATGGATAACAACTTTCCTAGATCTGGATCTAGTAACTCATTCAGGATTTATGGCTTTCATATGATTGGAAGCAATAGTAAAAGCTACACTGCCATTTCCATTATTCTTTTTCAAAATATCAGCATATCTCTTCATTCTAGTCTCATGCTGAAGAAGAGTTCCAAATAGCTCGTCAAGGGCAATCTGAGTAACCTTTCTATTCTCATCAATTTCAGTCCTTTTATATTCCCACTCATTTGGCATGATGTCGATGATCTTGTCATCAAGGGCTTCATAATCTAGACCTTTCTCTCCCATTTATTGTAAGCTACTCATGGTACTCATGAATCTCTGTTGTACATTTCATATGAGTTCACCATAATGAAAGCTGAAACCATGATATTCAGATCTAAGCATGGATCTTCTACTCTCAATTACTTTGGATGTACCAAAATGAGTAACTTCTAGTTTCTTCCATATATAATTTGCTTCTTCGAAAGAAGAAATTTGGCTATATGTATTCCTAGTCATTGAAAAATGTAAATAATTTCGTACCTTATAGTTGAGTTGGTATTCATGCTTTTCTTGGTTAGTAAAAGCACTAAATTATTTGTCATGAATTTTGTATCCACCAGTAATCATAACAAAAATTTCAACCCCAGTATTGATAATGGATGTCTTCATACGATGTCTCCAATATTCATAATCATTACCATCAAAGATAGGTGGTCTAGTAGGATTTAATTTGTCAATAGAACCAACATTTAAACCAACCATCCTTAAGAAAATATTTGGCACATAAACTTATTAGAAGTATAATTTTGTAAACTATAGAAAATATTCTAAGCAAGAAAATTTTTATCTCTAGGAAAAAAAGTGAATCTGAACAATGATTCCGAAAAATAGATTATGAAAAGTATTAATCCATAAATATGAATCCAAATTTTCAATTCATAGAATTCTATTCGGAATCTAATTGTGAGATTAATTCAGATGGAACCATGTCCTCTGATTCCAATTGTTTGGATGGTATCTAACTGAGTATGATATACTCAATAATACCAACCATAGGATCGAAATAAGAATGATATTCTCAGATATAAGAGGAGGGAGGAATTGTAGCTTTTAGAATTTCCCTAAGGTAAATTTTTAGGATGGTTATGTTTAGAAAGATAAACAAGATAATTCACAAGACCTATATAAGTTCTAAAGAATAGATTGATTCAAGAAAAGTAATTCTGAAAATGAAACTTAACAAAAGTTACAAAGATTAAGATTCTACCTTAAAGCATATAGAATCTAACTAAATCAGAGTACAGGTAAATAATTATATGAAAGTTATACTTTCTTTAACAATACAAAATGCACAGCGGAAAACAAAGTAGTTACACTACAAGTAACAAACAATACCTCTTTTAACCCCATGAGAAGGGTATCCAACAACCTTGGATAAAGGTCCCTTGATTTATAATTTCAAGATAGTCTGTCATACCCACACCAGGGTAATCCCTCGATATAAGGATCAGAGTCTGTCTTGCTATCCCTGCAAGCCCTCAACTATTCGGTAGTCAGAGCCTCTATCTTCCTCATCAAGGAATCCCTCAACTTCAAGGTGTTGGAACCACTATCTTTCTATCCCCGGAATCCCTCGATTGTACACAGCAAAAATCATAGTCGCAAGAAGAAAATCTGCACAATGAAAAGTTTGAACAAGTCATTCAAACATTCTGCACGAAGATAAAGAGTTGATAAGTTCCTCTCTCTCTATAAATCACTTCAGGAAGTTCTGATCATTGAAATTGAAAAAGTTCCAAAAGATGCCTATTCTTTTCAAATGTGCTCATATTGTAGGTGAAGCTCCATTGGTTGGCTCCCTCCTCCAACAGTCATATTTCTCCTTGAATTTTGGAGGGACTTGTACACATGTCTCGCAACCAACAGTTAGTCAATAACTGAAAGCACGACATCATTTTGTAATAAAAAAATGTATGTATAACTAAACTGATGTTCGAAATTTAAGAAAATAAATGTTCAGAGTCTAACCTAAATAGAATTCAGAGTCTATAATACAGAGATATTCAGATTCTGTTTTGTATGATTTCGGAACCCGAATTCTGGAGAAATCTGGAGTCTGAATTTCAAGGAAATCCGGTGTCTGGTTTTACCAGTATTCGGAACCAGAATATACAATGTTTGGAGTCAGAGTTCATGTGAATTCAGAGTTACGACTCATAAGAGTTCGGAGACTGAATTCAGAGAACTCGGAGTTAGAACGTAGATAAGTTCATAATCAGAATTCGAAGTTAAAAAATATGAGTGTTCGTATCCATAATTCGAAGTCAAACTATATGAGAGTTCATATCCAGAATTTGGATTGAAACTCCATGAAATTTCATACTTGGAATTCAGAGTGGAACTTCATGAGAGTTCATATCCAGAATTCGGAGTGGAACTTCATTAGAGTTCATATACAGAATTCGGAATGGAACTTCGCTATAGTTTGTATCCAGAATTCAAAGTGAATATTCATTAAAGTTTGAATCCAAAACTCAGAATGAAACTTCATAAGAGTGTGTATTCATAATTTGGAATGGAACTTCATTAGAGTTTGTATCCATAACTTAGATCCTAAAACAGAATGATTCATATCTAAGTATTATATGATTTCGAGGTTTTAGATATGAATCAGATTTTTTTAGTTATGAAAAATATTGATATGAACAATGAAAACATGGTAGGGGTAAATTCCATTGGGAAGGAAAATTTCCATAGAGAATTAAAATATAGATTTGCTTAAGTATAAGGTGGTTGTGATTTTCAAAACAAGAAGGAATGGAAAAGTCATAAGGAAAACATTACTGAATCAACAAGTTTGTGGCATGATATAGAATTTTTATTATGAAGGGACAAATAATTCAAGTATTAAGTAGGAATATACTTAAACCAAGAGTGGTTCAAGACCAAAAAAGAAGAAGTGTTCATGATATAGTGGTTGATTCAGTTCCACAAAGAGTTATTGAAGAAGAACTGACTCAATGCACATAAGAACCTTAATGGTGTTTTAGGATTCATCATGTTATAGTGAGATGTGTATATCTCGTAGTAAATGATGATAAGGTAATATTTATAGAAGATAAACTATCCACCTACTAGGATTCCATAGGAAGTTTTAGTTTCAATAAATGTGTAAAATCTAAGTAATTTTTAATAAAATTCATGTTCATTATCCAAGGTTGTGATGTGGTTGATTCTCTTGATGGTGTGAGATCAATATTGTCAAAGTGAGTTTTATGAAATAAAACTAATATTGATGGTAGTGTGTCTACCTATGAAGTACACATGGATACACAATGTTATATGAAAATTCATCCTATTGATTATGAATAAAAAATTTCACCTATTGAAATGATAAGGTCCATTTAGTTGTTGCTCGCCAAAGAAACTTTTTTTGAATATATGATATATCAAATGGATTTCAAAACCACTTTAATTAATGGAAATTTAGTTGTGGATGTTTATTTTATAAAAATCATGTATTTTGAAGTGAAAAATGAGAATAATAAGGTATGTATGTTTTAATGGTCCAATTATACACAGATTTAGGATTCTTAGAGTCAAGAATATCTAGTTTGAAGTTATAATTGAAGATTTTGGTTTCAAAAAAATAACACAGATGATTCCTATGTATATAATAAAATTAGTGGGAGTGTAGTGGTGTTTAAAATATTATATATATATGATACAATTCTTAATATATATTATATCATTAATCTTCACTCTCTAAAGATGTGGTTGGGTAAGTGCTTTTCAATGAAATACATGGGTAAAGATTCTTACATGTTGGGTATGATGATAAATTGAGATATATCTAAGAGCTTTCTTGAACATAGTTGGGAGACATAAATTGGTAAATTTATAATGTTTTTTATAAAGGAAAACTAGATGATGGAATCCTTACAATTTTTACAAGGAACAAATCATGGAATGATTCAGGACCTTTCTGAAGAGTTAGAAAGGATAGATAGAATTCCTTATGCATCCCCCATAAGATCTATCTTTTATGAAATGTTTTGTACTTGGATTGATGTATCTATTTCTCTAAGTATAACCAATAGATACCAATCCAATCCAAACTAGATTCACTGTATTAATTTAAAGAGATTCCATAAGTACTTGTCAAGGATTAGGGATATATTATTAGTATTTAAAGGATAATATGATCTTTATGTGAAGTGTTATTCTGGTTAAGGTTTTAAATATTTCAGATATGATATTAAATATAAATTGTGCTTTTTTACAGATCTTAATCTTTGGAGATATTATTTAGAATAGATCCATGTAATCAACCATAGAAGAAAAAATAATATAGTAAGACTACATCACTGAATCAGATATTGTGATGGAAGTTGTAAGAACCCGATCTTTATTCTATTTATTAATCCATTTATTTTACTATAATTCCTTTCTTATAGAAATAATATGGATACCATTTGGGTATATAATGGTTTTGGGGGGTGTTCAGGGGATTTCATAGATTGGAACCGAGACTAATGCAGAAAAACACTAGGCTATGTGGTGAGAAGAAACCTTGTGACCCAGCCCATGTGGTCTCTCTAAACCATGTTGGGCTAGATCGTGGGATGAAGTATGGTTCATATTTTTTCCAATATATGCACCAATGAACACTTACACTTGAGAAATGTCTGTAGTTTTTAGCAGATGTGAGTCATACGGTTGGTACATTGTTTTCCAAACCATGAAACCTAACCATGCGGGTGAGCTCATTATGTTTTGGGAGGCACACTAATGGTGCACAGTTTTTCTATAACACCCCAAGATTCCATAGTACATTCCACTTTGAATAATGTTGTAGCATGCATTATACGCAACACGGAGTATTAACACACCACGAAAAATCAAACTACCCGTTATGAATAGTAATAGCCAATTTTTTAAATTTTTTAAATTTTATTTTTCAAAATTGAATTCATTTCACAATTCTGAATATCGAAATTATCATAGGGTGAATTTTTGGTATTTTTTTTAAAAACATTCATTTTTTATTAATATTGAAGAAAATTGCGTTATTTTTTAAATCCAACCTTTTATTTAAGTAATTATTTATATTATTTTAATTTATTTTTGGTCAATATATGTACATAAAACCTATATATGTTCAATGTAATTCATTGGAGTCATTTTATAATATGTTTATATATATAATTTTATTGAACTTTTTACCGTCTTTTACCCACCTTCTAGGGGCATTTGAAAATTTTTATAAAAAGTAATTTTACCACTTCTGTGAGTTTAATTCAAAAATTGGGGAGATAGAGTTGACATATGGAAATATAATTTGGTTCAATAAGATATAAATAATTTTGGTGAATTGTAACTTTTGACTTTTATTTACCATGGTTAAAAGTAAATAGGGTAACTAAGGGTAAAATGATATTATAATTACCCTAAAACATGTCATAATTCTATTTTATAATTTTAGTAAATGAAAAACAACCTTAGGAATAATATATGATCCCTTTTGGTCCACTGGGATTAGATTAAGACATTTGTTATTATTTTATTTAAAGAAGAGTTAAAATTTTTAAGTTCAAAGTTTAATAAATAAACCATTTTTAATATAGGGATACCCAAAATATAAATTCGACTATAAATATTCATTAAAAAGAAAAACCAACTTCCTACATAATGGTATTTTATTTTTAATTTTTATAATTTAAATAATTTAATTTATTTATGATGCAATGATGATGCAGTAATAACCTTATTAATGAAATATTAAAATAATTGATATTATAAATATCCAAATAAATGTAAATTAAAAATTATGATGAATTACACTATTTTTCAAGGTTAATATGACATGTTTAGGTTGATTAAATACATTTTATTTGAAGTGATAAAGTTTTTACGGCTTTCAAACAAATCAAAAACATAATATTGTAAAAATTTCCATAATTGAATTTTTAAATCAAACACTTTATTATTATTTAATATAAGATTCCTCAAAATATATGTATTGTACAAAGGACATATATAAGGATATATAAATTAATAACTAACCACTTGGGGTTCTGTTGTCTGGTTATTGTTTGTTTATTAAACATATAATATAAAAATACAAATAGACATGGTAAATGTCAAAATATTTAACTAAGAGTTAAATCTAAAAGATAACGTTAATATGATGACCTAAACCTACATAATACCTGTTTTTTGAATTTATTTCGACCCACACCCACCTTAGACTACAAATAAATTATTTTAGAGCATTTAGAAACCAAAATTATTTTATTATAAAATAATATATCACATTTTTCTTAAAGTGACCCTCGCCTCTTTTATAAAAGGGTACTCCCCCTTCTCCTAATTTCAAAACTACAGTTCCATTTGGCTGGGAGAAACCATAAAAAATATACTCTCTAATATCCTCAAATCATCCTAGTCTCCTTACATTGATTATGAAGCCAACCAATGGAGCCCTTTTGATCAACTCAAAAGGAAACACACGAAGAAGAGGTAATAATTTCACCACCCTCTTTCATGTTCTTTTCTTCTTCCAATTTCTCTTTCTTTGTTGTTTCCATACCAAAATAATAACTCCAGCACCTTCAACATACATTTATACTATTATAAATATGGTACAACCATATTCCTTATTCTATCCATCCTATAAATGACAAAGTTACCATACGTGCATAAGTACGGCTTGTCGTCTCCACGTCGAGTTGTAGTTTGTTATTCAAACACTCCATTATTTGGATGGGTATAATAATAAGTATAACTAATGTAAAAAAATATAACATGTTAATGTTTCTGTATATATTATATGCCATCGAATTTCATATGATTTCACCATCAATATAATGATATTGTCTCTCGTGCGTACGTAGGGATTACCGTCTCCACGAATGCGATGAGATTTATTCCCCACTGTAATCATCCAGAATACATTTCATTTTATGATTAAATATAATGTTTATGAACATAATATAATTCTATATATGAATCAAATACATCATATCCATAACAAACATAGCTTACGTAACCAGGGCTATAAAGGAAAATGAATCTATTAACACCCGAAATGATGATACTACTAAAACATTATTAACTAATCAATATTAGAAGATTATATATGATATCATATTTATTTTTATGATTCGTGTATAATTTAATAATAATATTTTAACTATTATACATGAGTTTAACATACCATCGACTAAAGAAAAGTACAAGGTAAGTGTTAATTCTACAATCTCTTTACTTATCCGAGGTTGTTAATACGTAAATATCTACTTGGACTTCTTTATCATCCACTTTCGTATTTTCTTAAAAATGATATTAAAAAATATATTATATTTATTTGACTATGGGTTAAAGTCATTTATACCCTTTTTTTACCATATATGTTTTCAAAGGAATCCTTCTGTCATTTTCCAAACAAGGTACTCTATGACCTTTCAACAAAATTAAGGTAAGAATTTCTTTTTTAACGTATACTACGGGTGCGGCTATTTTCCACCATTATAAAAACACCGAAGCCTCCAATAAAAGATTATGAGAGTATATTCAAAATAAATTTTTTCTTTTATAATTATATGACTTTTAAATTATTTAAAAATAGAAATATATATTTCTCTAAAAAAAGTATTGATTTTATCTTGTCAACATCCTTTGATGAATTTTATGATTTTTTGAAGTTGATTTATTATGATACAAATAATATATATTTAATTGAATGTTTTGTGATATGTTTGACTATGGATGTGTTATTTTTACACCATTCATGTTTTATGGATAACGTATTGACTTCTCATAAGCCAGTTTTAATACGAATTTTTATGTGATGTTTAAACCTTTTCATGTGATAAATGCATTGGACAAAGTAAGTGACGGGTGGAGCCCACTACAGCTCCTTGAGGGGTTAGTAGGTCTCATGAGACAAACTAGTGTCTTGGAACAAGGCCTCAAAAAAATATTATTTGCAGTCTTGTCACATGGCCTTGACTATGTGGTTATGAATTCTGAATTATGCATTCCAACATTATAAAATTGTTGATTGATATTACATGTGATTATTCAACTAGTAGAATACCCATTTGAATACGTAAATGGAATTATTTGATTTATCTTTGAAATATTATGATGATTTTTAGGTTTAAAAGGCTTGGGTTTGAGTCTTATACATTGCATTATGTGTTTATGATTATTCTTGAAAATTTCTGCTTTATTGTTATCCTTGCTGAGCATCTGAGCACACCCATTTCTATGTTTTATTTTTCCTAGGATGAGAAGAAGTATATTATGAATGACCTGTTGGGATAGTCTAATGGATTAATGTAGTCAATGGATACAATTATGTTGTTGTTTTTCATTTAATTATATAATGTAAAACTTATGAATGTATTTGGTACATCAAAGGCTACTAAACTGATCGGTCTTTCATGATTTTGATCCCTTGTGATCATGCCAATGTTATGTAATAATCCACTAACTCTGGGTAACTGGGTTCGGGGTGTTACAGTTGGTATCAAAGGATGTTTAGTACATACCATGGAATCAAGCATTAGAAAATCTTTGATTGGAGTACATTACCCTAAGATAGACTTTGAGGATTTGTATAGAAGAACTTTATAGAATTTTGGTATTATATAGATTTTGTGAGTTTTCCAAGAAATACATCTTTGTATGGATATGAGAAGGTAGATGTGGCTCTTTCATAGATGTACCTAGGGGTAAAACCTGAAAACAACACTTTGAGCTAGACTCGAATGAGAACGGGTGCACTACAATGGGCTATGGTGCACTCTTGGTTACAACAGTCCCAGGGGATATTCCTAGGATAATTCACATTTTATTTTCAAACCATTATAAAATATTTTTGAGTATACACCTCCTCAAAGAAAACATATTAATGATTATGGATTATATCCATAAACTATTCAATTTATGTTATGTGTTTTACAAGATTGGAATTATGTATTGCGACTTATAAAATAATCTAGTGTATGCCACTTTTTTTGAAATGACCCATAGTAGAATGAATGGACACCGTATCAATACACTTAATCCATGTTGGATTTTACCTATTACTCAATATAATTATAGTGGAGCCGGTGATGCAATTGGTGCTAATCAGCTTATCACCATTCTGGAACAACTCACTCAGGTTATGAATTATAACCTTACCCATATGGAGCACCCTGGTCAAAAAAGCGAAGGATCAATGTTACAACGCTTCATCATAAAAAAACCAACAACATTAAATGGGGGTAAAAATCCATTACTATCTGAGCAATGGATAAGTTCCTTATACAAAATACTTCATGCTTTGGGTATTAGCAAAAGGGAATAAGTTTTCATGGCAGTTTCTCGCCTCACGAGAGATGCAAGTTGATGGAGATCATAAAACCAAAACACAAAATAAGATAAAGAAGTATCTAACATTCTATGGAGGGAGTTTAAAGATATTTTCTTAAGAAAATACATTCCTTGTGACCATCAAGAAGATATGGAAAGACAATTTCTCGTTCTGAGGTGATAGGAGGATGAGAATGTCACCAAGTATGAGGATAAATTTACAAGGATAATAGGGAATTCAATAGATTATATATGTAACCCAAGATTGATCGATTATTTGATGGGTTAAAACCATTTCTCTATCGATCCATAGTCTAACAATCTTTCTCTTCATATGAACATATTGTCTCATGCACTATCAAGATAGAAAAAGAATTCTCGATGTCCTACAGCTTTAAAGCAATTCAAGAGAAGAAGAGATATATTGATCACTCTTGAAATGAAAATAAGGGGAAGAAGGGAAAAGTTTAATAACCATCCTACAGTTAATGTGGGGAGAAACACCCCGGTACTTACCTGAAGGGAATAGGAGTCTGTTAGAAGTGTGGTGAAAATTTCCACCAAACCTGTGATTGCATGGGAAAGAAAGAGGTTGTCAATGTTGAATGCTACAATTTTAGAGAAAATGTACATTATGCAAATGAATGTTCTATGTGTGAAGGGAACATACCTCAGAAGAGGGAAAGGTAGAAAGGCCAAGCTTATGTGATTACTACTACTGAGGTTGAAGATCCTAAAGACATGGTGGCAGGCAATTTAATGTTTTGGTCAAGTTTAACTAATTCATTATATTATTTTGGATCATCACATTGTTTCCTATCTTCCCAGTTTTCAATGAAAATTATATATTTCCAATTTGATATAATAAGAGAGTTGTAAGTCAAAACTTCTAAGGGAATTATCATCACAATAATATTTTGTGAATCTTTTCTTATTAAAGCATATAAATGGTATTTATCTGCTGATCTCATTATCATACCCATGAATGAATTTGATATAATGCATGGAATGGATTGGATTTCAGACCGTGATGAGAAAATTTATTGTATGAAGAAAGATATTACAGTTTACGATGATGATAAAGAGTACCTTATCTTTATGTAGAAACATCACCCCCTGATTCTTATCTAGAACCACCCCCAGTAGCTCTAATAAATTTAATTATTAGAGTGGAAGAGAATGAAATAATCATCGGTGAGGAAAATAATATTCGAATAGAGGACATAGCTATTGTGCAAGAATATGTTGATATGTTTCCAAGGGATTTACCTAGACATCCTCCAAAACTAGAAATTGAGTTTTCCATTGATTTAATTCTGAGTTAATGTCCAATATGAAAGACTCCTTATAAAATTTCCTCTGTGGAATTAGTGGAAGTAAAGAAACAACTAGATGAATTGAGTAATTAGAGAATTATTCACCCTAATGTTTCTCCTTGGGGAGCCCTATCATTTTTGTTATGAATAAAGACAGATCTATGAGGTTGAGCATTGACTACATGGAGATCAATGCTATAAAAATAAATAACATGTATCCCCTACCTCACATTAATGATTTATTCGACCAACTTCATGGATCTAAATATTTTTCAAAGATTGACCATTGATCTGGATATCATCAGTTGTGTGTGAAGAAGGGAGACATTCCAAAAACAACATTTCAAACCAGGTACGGGAATTATGAGTTTACAGTAATACCTTTTTAATTGACTGATACACCCTCTGTCTTCCATGATTTAATGAATAAAG
The DNA here is from genome assembly GCA_963277665.1 of Viscum album. NCBI lineage: Eukaryota > Viridiplantae > Streptophyta > Magnoliopsida > Santalales > Viscaceae > Viscum > Viscum album. The sequence continues at coordinate 537,614,027 of OY728126.1, forward strand.
TTTTCAAGGAATATCTTGATGACTTTTTAGTGGTATTTATTGATGATATCTTGGTATACTCAAAAAGATAAAAATATCATTAAAATCACTTTCACAATATTCTGAAAACCCAATAAAGAAATGAATTATAAGGGAAGTTTAGAAAGTGTGAATTTTGGCTTCAAGAGATTTCTTTTCTTGGCCATAGTATCTCTAAGGACGGAATCTCTATAGATATTTCAAAAAAAGTAGAAATCTAGGAATGGCTAGCACCGACGTGTCTAACTGAGGTATGCTGTGTTATTGGTTTAGTAGGTTATTATTGGCTATTTTTCAATAATTTTTCCCGATTAGAGAACCCATTAACCAAGATCACATGTAAAAGGGTTAAATTTGTTTGGGAAAAAGTGTGTGAAGAATATTTCAAGGAACCGAAGATAAGATTAGTTAGTGATCCTATATTGACTCTACCATCGGGTAATGTTGGGTTTGTTATTTATAGTGAAGAATTATTGCCTATGCATTACGACTGCTAAAAATTCATGAACAATAATATCACACTCATTATCTTGAGTTAGAAGCAGTAATCCTTACTTTGAAGATATGGAGACACTATCTATATGGTGAAAAATATGAGATATATACTGATCACAAGAGTTTTAAGTATATTTTCTTATAGAAAGAAATCAACATTTGATAAAGATGATGGCTTGAACTACTCAAGGATTATGATTGCACTATACACTACCTCCCGGGGATTGAAAATAAGGTAGAAGATGCTTTGAGAAGAAACGATCATGGTGTTTTGAACAAGATGATAGTTTAAAGGGATACTATTTTCATTTATATAGTAAATATGGATATGGGAATAACCATGAAAGGTGAATCATCAATACATTTTCGAATGGTTTCCAAACCATCTTTACAAGAATGTATAAAACGTTCTCAGACTGATGATGAGGAGTTTCAAAAGATGACTAAATCTGTGAATGTTGTGAGATTGGGTGACTTCATATATGAAGATGTAATTTTGAAAAATGGGAATAGATTGTGTGTTCCCAATATACATGATCTAAAAAAGAAATTGTTTGATGATGCCCATAGCTCAAATTTATCTATACACTCTAGGAGCACTAAGATGTATAAATAATCGAAAAACAAATTGTGGGACAACATGAAGAGGGAGATAACTAATTTTGTGTCAAGATATATGGTTTTTCAACAAGTGAAATCTAGAAGGAAATAGCCTAGAGGAGACTTGAATCCCTTCTCCATACCTGAGTTGAAATGGGATAATATTACGATGGAATTTGTCATGTGGCTACCAAAGACTCCAAGAAGGAATGATGCAATATGGGTCATTCTTGATCGTCTTATAATGTCAGCACATTTTCTTCCTATAAGAGAATATTTAACACTTGAACATCTAGAAAGACTATATATTAATGATTTTTTAAGACTCCATGGTGTCCCCTTATCGATTTTTTCTGATCACGATCACTATTTTACATCACGATTTTGGAAAAGTCTTCAGAAGGCCTTGGATACTGAACTTCATTTGAGTACTGCATACCACCCTCAAACTGATGGACAATCAGAATAGACTATTCAAACCTTAGAAGAGATGTTGAGATCTTTCTCACTTGAATTTCAAGGTATGTGGGATCAATATTTACATCTTGTAGAATTTTCCTATTACAATATCTTTAATTCAGGTGTTCAGATGGAAACATATGAAGTGTTATAATGAAAGATATTTCACACACCAACATGTTGGGATGATGTTGGTGAAAGAAAACTCCTAAGCCTAGAACTTTTTGAGAAAAAAATGAAAAGGGTTAATATTATCCAAACCCACATCAAATCTTCTCAAAGTAGGAAAACGAGTTATGCTGATAATCGGAAAAAGGATTAGGAATTTCGAGTTGGAGATCATGTTTTAATGAAGGTATCTCAATGGAAGGGTGTTATACAATTCGGTAAGAAGGGTAAATTGAGTCCCAGGTTCATCCGAACTTTTGAAATTCTAGAATGAATTGGAGTTGTGGCTTATTGTTTGGGAATGCCCCCAAGTCACTCCAAAGTTCATGATGTGTTCCACATATCACTATTGAGAAAATACATGCCTGACCCAATGCATGTACTCACCTTCAAAGAAATTGAACTGGAACCTGATTTGTCTTATTGTGAAGTGCCTGTTAATATTCTTGATACCAGAGAAGAAGTGCTGAGAAACCAGATGACTCATCTGGTAAAATTTCTTTCAAGAAACCATATGATGGAAGATGCAACGTGGTAACCCGAGGAACTTATGAAGAAGAACCACCCAAATATTTTTATGCAGTAATATTCTAGAAAAATCGAGGATGAGAATATTTTAAGGAGGGTAGAATGTAACACCCCAAGAATCCATGGTATGTTTCCCTTTGAATAATGTTGTGGCATGCGTTTTACACAATATGGAGTTTTAACACACCATGACCAATCAAACTAGCCGTTATGAATAGTAATACCCACTTTCTGAAATTTTATAAATTTTTTTTCAAAATAGACTTTATTTTTAATTTGTAATATCGAAATTATCTTAGTGTTAATTTTTGGTATTTTTTTGAAAACATTAAATTTTTTACGAATAGTGAAAAACACTACGTTATTGTTTAAAACCTGCTTTTTTTAAGTAATTAGTTATTTTATATTAATTTATATTAGGTCAAAATAGATAACAAATACCTATATATATTTAATATAATTTATTGGAGTCATTTTATAATAAGATTAGATATATAAAATTTTATTGAACTTTTTAACGTCTTTTACCCACATTCTAGAAGAATTTGTAAATTTGCATAAAACAAAATTTTACCTCTTTTGTGAGTTGAATTTCAAAAATTTGAGTGACATGGTCAACATCAGTATTTAAAATTTGGTTCAATAAAATGAAAATAATTTTTGGTGAATAGTAACTTTTGACTTTTATTTACCACGGATTAAAGTAAATAGGGTAATTCAGGGTAAAAATAATATTATAATTACCCTAAAAATGCCCTAATTCTATTGGATATGTGTAATTTGTCCACAAACAACCTTAAGAATGAAATATGATCTTTTTTGGTCCCCATGGATTAGATTAGGACATTTATTATTATTTTATTTAAAGAAGAGTTAAAAGTGGTAAATTGAAAGTTTAATAACTAAATCATTTTTAATATAGGGTTACACACAATATATATTTGACTATAAGTATTCATTATAAATATAAAAATATTTCATACATGATGGTATTTTATTTATAATTCTAAAAATTAAATCATTTAATTTATTTATGATAGATTGATGATGCAGTAATTACATTATTAATGAAATATTAAAATAATTGAAATTATAAATATACAAATAAATGTTAATTGAGACTTATGATAATTTCCAATAATTTTTTAGGTTAATATGATTAAATAAATTTTATTTGAATTCATAATGTTTTTATGGATTTCAAAAAAATCAAATACTAAATAGTGTCAAAATTGACATAATTGAGTTTTTAAAACAAATACTATATTTTTAATTGATATAATATTCCTAAAAATTTAAGGTTCATCCAAAGAAATAGATAAGGATATATATATTAATAATGAACCACTTGGGGTTCTCTTGTCTTGTTATAGTAATTTTATTAACCATATAACATAAAAATTCAAAGAGACATTGTAAATGTCAAACTATTTAAGTAAAAGTTATATCTAAAAGATAAGGTTAATATGGTGACCTAAGCCTCTATAAAACTTATAGGTTGAATGGTTTTAGACCCATACCCACCTTATCCTAGAAATAAATTGTTTTTGGGCCATTTGAAACCAAAAATGATTTTATTATAAAATAATATTTCAAACTTTTCTTAAAGTGACCCTCACCTCTTTTATAAAAAGGTACTTCCTCTTATATTAATTTCACAATTCCAAATCCATTTTTATGGGCCACCCCTATACAAATATCCTCTTAACTATCATACCTTCAACCGAGAGGCCTTACATTGATCATAAGCCAACCTAATGAGCCTTTATGATCAACTGAAATGGAAACAACTTAAGAAGTGGTAATAATTTCACCACCCTCTTTCATGATCTTTTTGTCTTCCACAACCTCCTTATTTGTTGTTTCTATAACAAAATAAAAACTCCAGAACCTTCTACATACTGTGATGTTATTATAAATATGTCCCTATTTTTTCTATAACAAAATAATAAATCCAGTACCTTCTACATTCTTTGATGTTATTATAAATATGGTACAATTAAATTCGTTATTCTATACATCAAAGAATTGACAAAGTCACCATACGTGCGTACGTATGGATTACTGTCTCCACGTCGCGATGTAGTTTTTTATTCAAACAATTCATTATTTGGATGGTTATAATAATGAGTTTAACTAATGTAAATAATAAATATAACATGTTTAAGATTATTTATATATGATATACCATCTAATTACATGTGATTTAACCATCTATATAATGATATTTTTTCTCGTGTGTACGTACAGATTACCGTCTCCACGAACGCAATGAGATTAATTCCCCATCACAATCATTCAAGAATAATATTCATTTTATGATTAAAAATAATGTTCATGAACATAATATAATTCTGTCTATGATTCAAATACATCATATCCATAACAAACATGGCTTACATAACCAAGAATATAAAGGAAAACAAATCAGTTAACACCAAAAACAATGATACAACTAAAATATTATTAACAATGCAATATTAGAATATCGTATATGATATCATATTTATGTATATGATTAATTTATGATTTAATAACAATGTTTAAACTATTATAGAGGAGGTGAACATACCATTGACTAAGGAAATGTATATCGTAAGGGTTAATAATACAGACTCTTTACTCATCTAAGGTTTTTAATACATAAGTATCTACATGGATTTCATTATCCTCCACATCCATTTTTTCATAAAAATGTAATTAAAAATTTTTATAATATTTAGTAGACTATTTTTTAAAGTAATTTATACACTTATTTGACCATATATGTTTTCAAAAGTAACTTTCTATTATTTTCCTGACAATGTACATTATGATAATATGGACCTAATTAAGGTAAAAATGTATTTTTTTAACTTATATGGCAGGTGTGGCTATTTTCCTCCATTATAAAATCTCTAATGCTTCCCATAAATTATTATAAGAATATGTTAAAAATATATATTTTCTTTAATAATTATATGACTTTTAAATGATTTCAAAATAGAAAGAGATATTTATCTAAAAATGTAGAGACCCGAAGCCTGACATACAAGGACATTACATTACTTTTGCAAAAAACTTATTACATAACAAAAACACACACACAAGGACCGTAATAGTTTAGTGTCTTTGAAAACTCGGAACGTAATCTTCTAATCATGGTGAAAGATCTTCAACATCTCCATAAAGATCTTCGCCTTTTTTTCTTACCTAAAACCTTTCTTTATATCATGGGGAAAATAAAACATAAAAGGGTGAGCTCAAATGCTTAGTAAAGGTAAACAAAAGAAAAATCAATCACATCATATTCATAATAACATAGCATTTTGGAAATCTTAACCTGCAAAAGAGATCATAATATCATAAAATGGGATAAATCATAGTAGTGAAATGTAATCCCAATGATCATAACATAAAACATGAAACATTGTTTCATAAACACATAATCATAGAGAATCATTTTTTATTAGTGAAGACTCATTTCCAAGACTATCTTAGTGGACAAAGTCCCTTTCTGAACCGAGTTCACTCCCCGTTTCAGTCCTGTTTCACTGAACCGGTATAACCTACCATTCTAGCCATGTCTATCTCATGAGATATAAAATCTTTACCCAATGCATTGGAGGGAGATATAGGTCCCACCCATCTCATAATGATTCCATTCTTATGTGTGCCAAAAAATCATAAACCATACATCATAGCATAACCCATGTAATAAAAATGGGAATCGTAAACATCGGGACATCATAAAACAATTCATATAAGATAATGGAATTCATAAAAATAATTCCATCACAACATAATCAAATCAATGTAATAATAAGGATAGAAACAGAACCCATTATTATCTTAGATGGAAAATAATTTTGATAAAACACTTGAACTCCATTCTTGAGGAAAATATCCATTCTACTTCAAAAAAACTTTTCCTTTCTTAACATGTCATACAATTCTAAACTAAAGGAAGTTGATTAAAAATATACTTGAAAACTTGTAAATTAAGCTTCTTGGAAATAATGTTTTAATAATCCATTCATGCCGTATAAGTTAAAAAAACATTCTTCTCGTACTTTTGTCAGAAAAGTCAAAAAGTACCTCGTACGGAAAATGACAAAAGATTCCTTTCATATCGTTTACTAAAAACTCACCGAAGGGTAAAATTGGATATAAACTATTTTAGAAGGATATAAATATTACATATTGAGGAAACATGGATGTGGATGATAAAATACACCCCAGTAAATGCCAAAGTATAAACAATCTCGGATAAAAATGAGATTGTGATATTTCCCTTACCTTAGGTCCGATTTGCTTCGTAAGTGTCCGAACCTCCTGTATAATGATTTAAATAATGTTATTGACTTATTCTAGAATCATACTTATTTTTATGATATCATATATGGTCATATGCTTAGCTTCTTAGTAGTAATATTTCATTGCTACTTGTTATTCGGGTGTTTATAACTTTTTGTTCTTATGCGTGTATTGTCGAATAAATTCTTATTCTTCTCTTTAGGTTATAGATACCTCATTTCCAGAATGGTATTAGTGTAATATATATCACATTCATTCATTCAATTCATTTATATAATCATTTTGAAATGAAGATCATGTAGAACAAGTCGCATCATATCGTGGAGACGGTATTCCTTACGTACGCATGAGTGATGATATCGTTCCTATGATCGTGGAATTGTATTGGAGTGTATGTATACTATTTTAGAATCATTATCACTTTATAATAGTCATATATGGTCATTATTTATAACATTATACACATCCAAGTAAGGTGGTGGTGGAAAATAAATTACACCACGGCATGGAGATGGTATTCCGTACGTACGCACGCGCGGTGATTTCATTTTCCATAGGATGGATAGATAGTGAAATAGGGTTGTTTGATACTTATAATAACATATCAGTATATTAGTGATATTGATGTTATTACTTCATATCGAAACAACCTATGAAGAAGAATTGGAAGAAGAAATAAAGTTGAAAGAATCGGTAACGGACATTACCTTTTCTTTGATGTGCTTTTTTGAGACCAACTTTTAGGGCACTAAAATTGGTCTTTGTAGAATACCAGGACCTCTAGGATGTCTCTAGGGAAGTGGAGAGGAGAATGTGGTAGGGTTTGGACGAGCTTGAAGGCTCAATGTTGTGTGAGGAAGAGAGGGAAGAGGTTCCCTTTTATAAGGGAGGAGAGGGGTACCTTTGGAATATCTAAAAATATTATTTTATTATAAAGTCATGTTCAGATTTAAATAGCTCCAAATTGATTTATATCGAGGATAAGGTGGGGATGGGTCGAAATACTCTCATCCAGTAGAATTTAGACAATTTTAGTATCCTATTTTAACCTTATCATTTAGATTTAACATTAAGTTAAATAATTTTACTTTTACCGTGTCTTCTTGTGTTCTTATACTATAAGGTTAATAAACATACTATATCAAGCCAAACGAACCCAAAGTTGTTTAATACTAATATATATAACCTTATCTAAGTCATTTGGCCGAACCATATATTTTCATGAATAAAATAACAATTAATAAAATAATATTTGTTTTAAAAACTATTTTATGTCAATTTTGACACTATTTAGTAATTGATTTTTGTGAAAATCATAACAGAATGATAAGTTCGAACAAAGTTAATTAAATGAATACTAACATGTCATGTTAACCTAGAAAATTAGTGTAATTCATAAAAAAACTCAAATTATATTTATATGGGTATTTATAACATCAATTATGTCAATATTTGATTAATAAGATAATTGGTGCATCATCGTTGTGTCATAAATAAATTAAATTATTAAATGTCTAAAAATTACAAATAAAATATCATTATGTAGGAAATCATTTCATATTTCTAATGAATATTTATAGTCAAATTTATCTTATTTATATCCCCATATTAAAAATGATTTAGTTATTAAACTTTGATTTTAACTATTTTAACCCTTCTTTAAATAAATTAATAATAAATGTCATAATCTAATCCAAGTGGGCCTAAATGGTCATATTTTATTCCTAAGTTTGTTTTTGGTCGAATTACACTTGTCAAGTAGAATTAGGACATGTGTTAGGGTAATAATAATATCATTTTTACCCTTAATTACCCTATTTACTTTTAACCGCGGTAAAAAAAAGGTAAAAAGTTACTATTCACCAAATATTATTTTCATCTCATTGAACCAAATTTTAGTCATTGATATTAACTGTGTCTCTTGGATTTTCGAAATTCCACTCACAGAAGCGGTAAAATTAAGTTTTATGAAAAATGTAGTTTTTTAACTACCACTTAGTGGTTTCACTATTCATGAAAATTGAAAGTTTTGAAAAACATACCAAAAATTAAGCCTAACCAATATTTGATATTAAGAATTCAAAAATGATGTCTATTTTACCAAATTCAGAACATATCAGTTGCATTAATTAATTTAAAAATTAGTTCCCGTCGTCAAAACAAATAGCGTGTTTTTAAGAGATAATAACTATCAAAAGATTGACACTTGTTTATAACTGGTTTAAATGTGAAATTACATCCAATGACCAACATTGTATTAAATTTTAAAAATATATTCTAAATATACTTTAAAACCACTCAAATTAATAATTTATCACTATTAATTATTTCTATTAAAAACATTCTTTTTAATTAAAATTTAGTAATTTTCACTATTCATCAGAATATGAAAGTTATCCAAAAAGTACCAAAATTTCACCCTAAGCTAATTTCGATATTCCGAATCCAAAAATGAAGTCCATTTTGACAAATAAAATTTATAAAATTTCATAAAGTGGTTATTACTATTTATAACGACTAGTTTTAATAATATTTTAATAGTATATCATTGTTTAGTGAAACTCGGTATTGCGTACTACACACGCTATCGAGGAAGGTCGTGATTGCGTGTAATGCAAGGCAAGTCAAGGATGCTTGTTGTGCAAGCTCCTTTTGGTGTAGCGTACAACACAAGACATTAATGACAAGAATATTTTTCATAAAATCTCGGGGTGTTACATTCTACCCCCCTTAAAATGAATTTCGCCCTCGAAATTTTTCAGGGTTATAAATGGTTTACTACTTGAAAGTTTCTTTAATAGAAACCCACAACATAAAAAGGAATACCAAAACCATTCTTTAAAAACAAAAGTATAAAACGTAATGGTTACCCAAATAAACTAATCATTGGGTTTCCACATAGGTTAAAATATAGATATAGAAGAGAAATATAACCATCATGTTCTGATGGAGAGTGGTAGAGAACATGGCTGTGGAAAAGCCAGCAATCATAAAGCCATAAATTTGTGACGATCTAAGGTACCATCTAATTCATCAGATATAAGAGCACTTGGACAAAATTTTTGGTTTTCAAGATCATTTCCCTAAAGTTGATTGAATTGGAATTAGAAGAAATACTTTCGTGATTTTGGTACTGTGTCACCGTTGGTCATTATTTGGACAATTTCCACTTCATCTCTTAAAGAAATGAAGTTGGATTTGTCATTCGTGAAGTGTTTACAGATCATGTGATAGAATGATGGGTCATTCCATCTATCTCAAAAGGTTACAAAAGTTCTCAAAAATACATAAGACCATCTATGGTGAAGTTAATCGTATACGATTCCAAAAATGAACTTATACTTCATATATCATACCGCGTAATAAAATAAAACTAGTTTCTACTAACCAGGGACTTCCTGTAGGCCAGTGGTAGGCAATAAAGGCCAGTCGCACTTCGGTTGTGGGTTCGATTCCCACAGCCTTGTCCGACGCGATGGGTTGTCGCCCTTCCTGCAGGTTCTCATTTTTCTAAAACTACATTACTATAACATCCCATCTATAATATCGAAAAAAAAATTTATCCTTAAACAATACTAACTTATGACCAACATAGTCCATTCCAATCTTTAGGCTTATCCATAATACTGCTGTCCAATCTCATATTATAGTGAAAACGATTACTAAAGAGTTCATATAACAAGCATGTTAATACCATCGTTGATCCCCGTATATAATGAGATATGTCTTGTTGGTCACATTCCAAACATTCGAAGGCCTTAATCATGTATTCTATTGAAAAATGAATACCCATAAAACCTTAGTGAAATCATTAATGCAGTTAAAAGTTAACACTTTCCATATACCAAATTCCTCAAAATTCTATATACTCAAACCATGATATCACTTAGTCGTTATATCAATCATGAGCTCATGAATACTGTCAAACATTTCATTTTTTCCTTATCCCTTCATTATGCTCATATCATCTACTTTCCAAAATATTTGAATGACTTTTCATGGTTACCAGTACCTTAAAATTATTGAAAACCACAATAGACTAATACATAAATATTTCAATACACCATAAAAGTACCTCAACAACATTATTCTTGAATACCAATACATAAACACTTCAGTACATCCACTTCAATGATTGTCCTGGAATATGTCCTTCCATTATTTAGAAGTAACTTTTTAGGTCAGGGAATTGAGTTGGGTAATGCCCATCTTCTCCAAAAATAAGACATTGAACTCCATAACAGTCTGTCACTCTATGACCCTTTTCTCCACACAGATAACATCGGTCCCTCCATTTGAGGTATTCCTCAAGGTTCTTCTTCCCTTATTTAGAAATCTCAATATTCCTATATTTATGCTCCTAAACATGAGAACATGCATAATAGTTTATCTTCCTCTTCTTTGATGAATTAGGCATACCACTAAATTTCACCTTGTTAATCATATATCACGATAACTGATTCGGCATAATCACAATATCTTTCTCTCTAGGAATTACACAATTTTGTTGCTCATAGTCACCAATTTGTCCATTGGATTCAATGTTAACCGAATTCCTTCTGGTTCCCTCCATTAACTAAAACACAAAAAGAATATTGTGAGAGGCAAAAATCATGCTAGAAATAACAACAAAGTAAAGGGGGAGTACCCTCAATATCTAACATCTTATGATAAATTCTAATATCATTAGGGAAATTCTAGGACTATAACCTATACGTATAATTAACCTTAGAGACATCCCTTGACATACCATAGAAATATCTCTAGGGATCTCACTAACTTTTTCGCATCCTAGTTTCCAAAGGTTGACTAAACCTTTCCTCTGATACCAACTGTAGAGACTTGAAGCCTGACATACAAGGACATTACATTACTTTTGCGGAATACTTATTACATAACAAAAACACACACACAAGGACCGTAATAGTTTAGTGTCTTTGGAAACTCATAACGTAATCTTCTAATCATGGTGAAAGATCTTCAACATCTACATAAAGATCTTCCCCTTTTTTTTCTTACCTAAAACCTTTCTTTATATCCTGGGGAAAAGAAAACATAAAAGGGTCATCTCAAATGCTCAGTAAGGGTAAACAAAAGAAAAATCAATCACATCATATTCATAAGAACATAACATTTTTGGAAATATTAACCTGCAAAAGAGATCATAAAATCATAACATGGGATAAATCAGATTAGTGAATTGTAACCCTAATGATCATAACATAAAACATGAAACATTGTGGCATACACACATAATCATAGAGAATCATTTCTTATTAGTCAAGACTCATTTCCAAGACTATCTTAGTGGACAAAGTCCCTTTCTAAATCGAGTTCACTCCCCGTTTCAGTCCTGTTTCACTGAACCGGTATAACCTACCGTTCTAGCCATGTCTATCTCATGAGATATAAAATCTTTACCCAATTCATTGGAGGGAGATATAGGTCCCACCCATCTCATAATGATACCATTCTTATTTGTGCCACACAATCATAAATCATACATCATAGCATAACCCATATAATAAAAATGGGAATCTTAAACATCGGGACATCATAAAAAATTCATATAAGATAAAGGAATTCATAAAAATAATTACATCACAACATAATCAAATCAATGTAATAATAGGGATAGAAACAAAACCCTTTATTATCTTATATGGAAAATATTTTTGATAAAACACTTGAACTCCACTCTTGAGGAAAATATCCTTTCTACTTCAAAAACAATTTTCCTTTCTCAACATGTTATACAATTATAAACTAAAGGAATTTTATTAAAAATAGACTTGAAATATTGTAAAGGAAGCTTCTTGGAAATAATGTTTTAAAAATCCATTCATGCCGTATAAGTTAAAAAAACATTCTTCTCGTACTTTTGTCGGAAAAGTCAAAAAGTACCTCGTACGGAAAACGACAAAAGATTCCTTTCATATCTTTTACTAAAAAATCACCGAAGGGTAAAATTGGATATAAACTATTGTAGAAGGATATAAATATTACATTTTGAGGAAACATGGATGTGGATGATAAAATACACCCCAGTAAATGCCAAAGTATAAACAATCTCGGATAAAAATAAGATTGTGATATTTCCCTTACCTTAGGTCCGATTTGCTTCGTAAGTGTCTGAACCTCCTGTATAATGTTTTAAATAATGTTATTGACTTCTTCCAGAATCATACTTATTTTTATGATATCATATATGGTCATATTCTTAGCTTTTTAGTAGTAATATTTCATTGCTACTTGTTATTCGGGTGTTTATAACTTTTTGTTCTTATGCGTGTTTTGTTGAATAAATTCTTATTATTCTCTTTAGGTTATAGATACCTAATTTACATAATGGTATTAGTGTAATATATATCACATTCATTCATTCAATTCATTTATATAATACTTATGAAATTAAGATCATGTAGAACGAGTCGCATCACATCGTGGAGACGGTATTCCGTACGTACGCACGAGTGATGATATCATTCCAATGATCGTGGAATTGTATTGGAGTGTATGTATACTATTTCAGAATCTGTATCACTTTATAATAGTCATATATGGTCATTATGTACACCATTATACCCATCCAAGTAAGGTGGTGGTGGAAAATAGATTACACCACGGCATGGAGACGGTATTCCGTACGAACGCACGCGCGGTGATTTCTTTTTCCGTAGGATGGATAGATGGTGAAATAGGGTTGTTTCATACTTATAATAACATATCATTATATTATTGATACTGATGTTATTACTTTATAATGAAACATCCTAAGAAGAAGAATTGGAAGAAGAAATAAAGTTGAAAGAATCGGTAACAGACATTACATCTTCTTTGAAGTGCTTCTTTGAGACCTCCTTTTAGGGCACTAAAATTGGTCTTTGTAGAAGACCAGGACCTCTAGGATGTCACTAAGGAAGTATATAGGAGAACGTGGAAGGGTTTGGCCGAGATTGAAGGCTCAAAGTTGTGTGAGGAAGAGAGGGAGGAGGTTCCCTTTTATAAGGGAGGAGAGGGGTACCTTTGGAATAACTAAAAATATTATTTTATTATAAACCCAATTTCGGTTTTAAATAGCTCCAAATTGATTTATTTCGAGGCTAAGGTGGGTATGGGTCGAAATCCTCTCATCCAATATAATTTAGGCAAGTTTAGGTTACTATTTTAACCTTATCATTTAGATTTAACATTAAGTTAAATAATTTTACTTTTACCGTGTCTTCTTGTGTTATTATACTATAAGGTTAGTAAACTTACTATATCAAGCCAAACGAACCCCAAGTTGTTTACTATTAATATATATAACCTTATCTAAGTCATTTGGAGGAACCATATATTTTTAGGAATAAAATAACAATTAATAAAATAATATTTGTTTTAAAAACTATTTTATGTCAATTTTGACACTATTTAGTAATTGATTTTTGTGAAAATCATAACAGAATGATAAGTTCGAAAAAAGTTAATTAAATCAATACCAACATGTCATATTAACCTATAAAATTATTGGAATTCATAAAAAGTCTCAAATTATATTTATTTGGGTATTTATAACATCAATTATGTCAATATTTCATTAATAAGATAATTACTGCATCATCGTTGTGTCCTTAATAAATTAAATTATTTAATGTCTAAAAATTACAAATAAAATATAATTATGTAAGAAATCTATTTAGATTTCTAATTAATATTTATAGTCGAATTTATCTTATGTATAACCCAATATTAAAAATGATTTATTTATTAAACATTAATTTTAACTATTTTAACCCTTCTTTAAAAAAATTAATAATAAATGTCCTAATCTAATCCAAGTGGGCCTAAATGGTCATATTTTATTCCTAAGTTTGTTATTGGTCGAATTACATTTTTCTAATAGAATTATGACATGTGTTAGGGTAATTATAATATCCTTTTTACCCTTAATTACCCTATTTACTTTTAACCGTGGTAAAAAAGGTAAAAAGTTACTATTCACCAAAAATTATTTCCATCTCATTGAACCACATTTTAGTCCTTGATATTAAACGTGTCTCTCGGATTTTTGAAATTCCACTCACAGAAGTGGTAAAATTAAGTTTTATGAAAAATGTAGTTTTTTAACTACCACTTAGTGGTTTCACTATTCATGAAAATTGAAAGTTTTCAGAAAAATACCAAAAATTAGGCCTAAGCTATATTTGATATTAGTAATTATAAAATGATGTCTATTTTACCAAATTCAGAACATATTAGTTGCATTAAATAATTTAAAAATTAGTTCCCGTCGTCATAACAAATAGCGTTTTTTTAAGAGATAATAACTATCAAAAGATTGACACTTGTTTATAACTGGTTTAAATGTGAAATTACATCCAATGACCAACATTTTATTAAATTGTAAAAATATATTCCAAATATACTTTAAAACCACTCAAATTAATAATTTATCAGTATTAAGTATTTCTATTAAAAAAGTTCTATTTAAATGATATTTAGTAATTTTCACTATTCATCAGAAAATGAAAGTTATCCGAAAAGTACCAAAATTTCACCCTAAGCTAATTTCGATATTCCGAATCCAAAAATGATCTCCATTTTGAAAACTAAAATTTATAAAATTTCAAAAAGTGGTTATTACTTTTCATAACGACTAGTTTTAATAATATTTTAATAGTATATCGTTGTTTAGTGAATCTCGGTATTGCGTACTACACATGCTATCGAGGAAGGTCGTGATTGCGTGTAATGCAAGGGAAGTCAAGGATGTGTGTTGTGCAAGCTTCTTTTGGTGTATCGTAAACACAATACATTAATGACAAGAATATTTTACATAAAATCTTGGGGTGTTACAAAAAAAAGTTTTGATTTCATCTATGTCAACATCCTTTGATGGATTTTAAGCTTTTTTTGAAGTTGATTTATGTTTTTATAACCCACCATAATTGTAATGATGAAAATATAGTATAATAATTCATAATAGTGGATGAGATATGTAGAGACCTGAAGCTTGACGTACATTGAAATTACATTACATTTGCGGAATACTTAGTACATAATAAAAACACACACACAAGGATCGTAATAGTTTAGTGTCTTTGGAAACTCGAAATATAATCTTCTAATACTTGTGAAAGATCTTCAAAATCTCCCATAAAGATCTTATTTTTTTTATACCTAAAACCTTTCTTTATATCCTGGGGAAAAGTAAACATAAAAGGGTGAGCTCAAATGCTCAGTAAGGGTAAACAAAAAAAATATATCAATCACATCGTATACACAAGCACATAACTTTTGGAAATCTTAACCTGCAAAAGAGATCATAATTTCATAACATGGGATAAATCATGGCAGTAAAATGTAATCACAATAATCATAACATAAAACATGAAACTTTGTGGCATACACACATAATCATAGAGAATCATTTCTTCTTAGTCAAGACTCATTTCCAAGACTATCTTAGTGGACAAAGTCCCTTTCTGAACCGAGTCACCCTCATTTCAGTCCTGTTTCACTAAACCGGTATAACCTACCGTTCCAGCCATGTCTATCTCATGAGATATATAATCATTACCCAATGCATTGGAGGGAGATATAGGTCCCACCCATCTCATAATGATACCATTTTTATGTGTTCCACAAAATCATAAATCATACATCATTGCATAACCCATGTTGTAAAAATGGGATTCTAAAACAACATGACATCATAAAACAACCCATATAAGGTAAAGGAATTCATAAAAATAATTCCATCACAAAATAATCAAATCAATGTAATAATAGGGATAGAAACAGAACCCTATATTATCATAGATGGAAAATAATTTTGATAAAACACTTGAACTCCATTCTTGAGGAAAATATCCTTTCTACTTCAAAAACACTTTTCCTTTCATAACATGTCATACAATTATAAACTAAAAGAAGTTGATTAAAAACAAACTTGAAAACTTTTAAATGAATCTTCTTTTAAATAATGTATTAAAAATCCATTCATGTCGTATAAGTTAAAAAACATTCTTTTCGTACTTTTGTCGGAAAAGTCAAAAAGTACATCGTATGAAAAACGACAAAATATTCCTTTCATATCTTTTACTAAAAACTCACCGAAAGGTAAAATTTGATATAAAATATTGTAGAATTATTTAAATATTACATATTTTGGAAACATGGATGTGGATGATAAAATACACCCCAATAAATACCAAAGTATAATCAATCTCGGATAAAAATGAGATTGTGATATTTTCCCTTACCTTAGGTCCGATTTGCTTCGTAAGTGTCCGAGCCTCCTGTATAATGATTTAAATAATGTCATTTACTTATTACAGAATCATATTCATTGTTATTATATCATATATGGTTCACTTATGACTTCATATTACCCGTTCTTTTGTAAATTCATGTTAATGTAGTGTTTTGGGTAAAATCGTCTCATCTGTCGTTCGTGTTTTAACCTGTAATTATTCATATGATTACTTAGATCATTATTACATAATTATAGAATATAAAACATGATTTATATATAATATATATTCAGAATATACATATATATAATGGATCGATAAATGGAAGGAATTACACCGTTCATGGAGACGGTAGGCCGTACATACGCATGAACGTTGTTTTCGTTTCCTTATTGAATTGAGTGGAATTAAGTAGATGACATACATATATATACACATAAATCAAGTAGCTTTATAATGTCATATATTTCATTATTATTTCTTATATATACTTTATAATCATTCTTAAATGGTTAACATGGAGAATGAATCTCATCGCGTCGTGGAGACGGTAGTCCGTACGTACGCACGAGCGATGATATCATTTCCATAATTATTGAATTGAATTGGAGTGGATGATACAATATATCAGAATAATTACGATGTTATAATATCTATGTATAGTTATTCTTTACACCATAATACCCATCCATGTAAGGTGTTGTTGGAAAAACAGATTACACCACGGCGTGGAGACGGTATTCCGTACGTACGCACGCGCGGTGATTTCGTTTTCCGTAGGATGGATAGATGGTGAATTGGGATTGTTTCATACTTATAATAACATAACAGTATATGAGTGATACTGATGTTATTACTTCATAATGAAACAACCTATGAAGAATAAGTGGAAGAAGAAATAAAGGTGAAATAATCGGTAACAGAAATTACCTCTTCTTTGAAGCGCCTTTTTGAGACCTCCTCTTAGGGCACTACAATTGGTCTTTGAGGAAGACCATAACCTCTAGGATGTTTCTAGGGAAGTGGAGAAGAGAGTTTTGCAGGGTTTGGCCGAGCTTGAATGCTCAAAGTGGTGTGAGGAAGAGAGGGAGGACGTGCCCTTTTATAAGGGAGGAGAGGGGCACCTTTGGAATTCTTAAAAATATTAATTTATAATAAATCTAACCCCACTTAAAAACCTCCAAAAATGACTCATATTCGAATATTAGATGAGATAGGGTTGTAATCTCAGCAACCAATTAAATTTATACATGTTTGGATTTTATTTTAAACCTTATCATTTTGATTTATCCTTATTTAATCTATTTATGTTTATTTGTGGTAATAAAATTCTAAATTTTAAATTATAACAAATAATTACTTATTTGTTGTGAATTTTCCATAATTGTTTACTTTATAACATTATAGAACATATAAATATAAATTTATAATTTTTAAATATTTTTGTGATTTTTAAACAATTTTATAATATGTTATTTTTATAAAATAACAATAGTGCCAATTTTGACACTATTCATTTATTTGATTTTAAATAAAATATATACAGAAGATATGTTCATACTAAAAGCTTTAATATATTAATAAAAGGTCATATGTATCCATAAAATTAGTGGATCACATTAAATAGTTTATATAATATTTATTTTATTATTTTTAAAACCATTTATTTGGTTTATCTCTTAATAAAATAATTACTACATCATTTTTGTATAATTATTTAATATACATATTTGTTGCATAAAAATTTAAAATAAAATCCTATGATGAAGATAAATATATTACCTTTCACAATAATACTTTTACTCGAATTTATCATCTTAAAATCACAATATTTAAATTGTTATATTTATTAAATTATGAAGGTGACAACTTTGGCATCATTTAAATTAAAATAATATAAGTGTCATAATTTCTTTTATAAGACTCCAAATGGTCAAATATTATACCATTGGATGATTATTGTTTCAATTTACATGACCAATAAGTTTTGGTCAGGATTTTGTTCCTTTTATGGTCACTATTAGTTTAATGAAAACTATATTCTTGATTTTTCACTAGATAAATAATTTCTGCATCACTATTGTGTCACAATTAATGATAACTATTTAATCCCAAAAATTTCTAAATAAATTCTCATGATGTAGATAAGTTTGTTAGCTTTCTGGATACTATTCATGTTCGAAGTTTTATGATGTTTATCACTAAGTTAAAATTATTATACTTATAAGATTTAAGAAAGTGGCATGTTGTCACTTTCTTTGGTTTTAATAATAATTAAATTAGTTTCATGGTAAAAAGTCCATAAAATGAATATAATCCGACCCTTAGTTGATATGGGTTTACTTTTAGCCATCAAATAGAATTTTGGCATGTGTTAGGGTAATTTTATAATATTATATTTACCCTTAATTACCCGATTTATCTTTAACTATGGTAAATAAAATTTACCGTAGTTACTGTTCATAATTCCCAAAAATAAAAAGTATCCTATTAACATAATTTGGACCCACTGATTCCAAATATGGAATCCAGTTTTTAAAATTCAATACACAGAAGTTGCAGAAATTAAATTAAATTTAATCTCGTTGTCGAATAAAAACGGGTTTTTGTTTAAAACATTGCAAAAGATTGAATTGATTTAACGTACGAATTCAAGGTAAAATCAATGCTAATGACATAAATTATATTAAATGGTAAAAATATATTCTATTTATACTTTAAAACCATTCAATATTATAATTTAACCACATAAGATATTATGATGAAAAAAGTTGTTTTTAATTAAAATATAGCGTGTTTTTACTATTCATTAAAATATGAAATTTATCGGAAAAATATCAAAACTTTATATAATGTAAATTTTTACATCCTGATTCAAAAGAAGAATTTTATTTTGTCAAATTGAACATATAAAAATGTCAAAAACTAGATTTAAAGTTGGTGCGCCATCAAAAGGCGGCAAAACTGCATTTTTTTAAAAATACTTATTTTACCCGAAAAATTTATTTTGTTCTTATAACATGTTCTAGAAAATGTGTAAGATGAATAATAATGTTATAAAATTCAAAATTTAGTTAATACTATTCATAACGGCTAGTTCATGACAATATTATAATAATATATCATTGTTTATTAAAACCTGGTATTGCGTACAACACACGCTATCGAGGAAGGTCGTGATTGCGTGTATGCAATCCAAGTCAGGGTTGCGTGTTGCGAAAGAATCCTTCGTTGTTTCGTATAACAGAATTTAACCACATTTCATTTATACATTTAATATATATATATATATATATATACTCAATGTTGCGTAGAATAACTATTATCAAAATTGTGTGTAACACGGTCCAAGACTAGTGTTGCGTATACTGCAAGCTAATACGGTGTTGCGTATAGCGCAAGGTAATCTTGGTGTAGAATACAACACAAGACATTAATGAAATTAAAATAATATTTTTCATAAAATCTCGGGGTGTTACAAGATAATCGAAACAAGAACACTCTATGAATAAAAAACGATTATAAACTCATAAAGGTTTAATTATTATAACATTAATAAAAATTTATACTGAATATAATCTAATATTATTAATATGTTAAATATTAATTATGATTATTTAGGAAGAAATTAATGTTTAAATGACATTAACTACTTTTAAGAAGTTATTTATGCTATTAGTGAACTTATTCATTTAAAAGTTTATGGGATTTCTTCCTAGGAATAAGGGATTTTAACTCTAGGAGATATTTTTGGGGGAATGAATTTGAGGAATTAAATGGTGGAAACCTATTTTTTTATAATAGGTATAAAGAGAGGGGTCTCCTTTATAGATGGAAATAAGATACATTTCATTATTAACATGAGTTGGATTAAGGACAGACATGGAATCACATTGAATTTAAGTGATTTAAGTTATGGAATCTTTTTTAGAAAAGCAAAATTGAATTAAATTCCAATAAAAGGTCTTCTGGATTTTAAATTTTTTTTACTTCATAAAAATTCATTTCATATACTATTCACACAAATATAGCTCATTTAAACTTACTTATTAACCATGATATTTTTTTTAAAAATAAAACAAAACCCCTATATCTCATTTAGAAATATTGATTCCAATTTTTGACTCCATTTAGTGAAGTTAAAATTATAAATAAATGAAATTTATCCTTTACATGAAAACATGTAAGATATTCGTAAATAATGTTTTCCAAAAAATAAATTTTTAAATAATAAACAATTTTATTCTTATTCATTACTAATTCTAATCATTCAATGAATACTATTTTATTTGTTTATTTATATATAAAAATAAATTTAATTATTACCATCCATTAAAATATATTTATTTAATTTTTTAGTAAATTTGTGTAATATAAAATACTCATTACTTTAGAATAAATAATATTTTTCTAGTTAATTATTATCTTTTTATTTTTCATATTTATTTATAATATGTTAATTGCATGGAAAATATATAATTTATAACATATTTTTGACTTATACTTTGAAATTATAAATTATTAAATATACCTATTAGATACATAGATAACCAATTACCATATACCCAATGACCATATATATAATATCCATATATCTAATGGCCATATAAGTGCCAGATTGCCTATTTTTATTTCAACAAATAATGTTAAATAATCATATAAAATAAATTATCCTTTTCATCAAATTATGTTCCCGATTTATGATATTCATATAAATCACAACCATTATACTCTGAGGTTTAATTCTCATTATAGATCCTGATGAATATTTTTTCAATATTGTCATATTTTTATTTACATATGTTTTTTATTACATTGTAAATTTAATAATTTTATAGAATGTACGAATCATTCATTTGAAATGTTATTTTTTGAGGGAAAAAAATAAGGGCCATTCCCTTTTATATTGACTATGATTGTGATATTTGAGTTCTATTATATAAAAAGTAAATAGAAATCTGATTCATTTTATGAGAATAGAACTTCATACTAATAAATGGGTTGTTATTTTTTATGACATATAGACAGTGGCTCTACTCATTTTCATCTGACTCTCACGCTTTAAAATTTTTTAGATTCCATACCATCCAACTATATATTTCATTAAAATACTAGAAATCAACTCACCCAAATTGAGGAACAATGTAGATTATTTATAATCACACCGAGCTAATTAGCTTTTTTCGAATTTGGAAAATTGAGTACTCATCTTAAAGCTTCTTTCATACATCAAAATTTCAAATATCATCACTCACATTAGTTGAACATCTCTAGATGATAAATCTCATATGGTTCTCAAAGGATGGAACTCATGTCCCAATTCAGTCCAATACACACACTAGGGGAGGATTCAAATATTTTAAAATGAATCTTTCATTATCTTTAAGACTCTCTCAAAAGAGTTATATAACCTTATATACTCAATTTTTCTATCTCAATGATTTCTAAAATCATTATATCATCATGTTTCAAAATACCACCCATTATAATCACTCTTAACAATATATTAAATGCATCATCAACTATTTGTGCATAATTTATACCATCCCATATGTCATGTATGCAATAAAATTCTCCATCTCTTATCATAAGTGAAAAATATAGACATTAGAATAAATATAGATAAAAATTATGTATTATATCATTTTAATCAAACATAAATCTTGAGACAGAGTTCACCCTAGTGTTACCTTTCCACATAGCTCAAATCATGAAATTATGATTCATTTCCCATCAGTTGTATTCCCATGTAAAAAATAAATTCATCATGTATCCCAATAATTTCTATTATATATATAAGAATGATTCATGCATTTATTATCAAATTATAATTTAGGCATCCCTAATATACAAACTAATCCCTCAACCACACATTTTGTGTGTGTTATTCTGATCGAATAAAGAATCTACCCATGCTACACATTTCCTTGGCCTCAATGTTCATAGGCTAAAGCCTTTATCATAGGATACCCTTACAAATAACAACTCATCCCAAGAGAAATATGAAAAGATTGTGATGAGCCAGAATTTACATGTAATTGTTTTAATTAAATGGAAATTTTACGAGTCCGTTAAAATTGGCGGTGCATGATTCCGAGGCCCTGAGTACCTAAAATGAATTTATGAACTTTTTTTCAAGTACATTCATTAAATGTGTGAGTGGGTTTTTGAAACTTTTGAACCAGTGTTCGGAATTGAAATCGGAGGGTACCATTGAACTCGTAGTGCCATTATTCGCTTAAGAAGATTTTCACTTCGACAGCAGTGGGTAAAGAGTGAATGATATTTTATAGTTTTTTTCATGGAAATAATAAAATAAAAAAATATCATGTTTTATTTTATTTTGTTTTAACCACCCACAATGTGGATGTACAGTGGTGGGGTCCACCAGAAATAAACTTCCTCTTCTGGTTTTATTATGGTGGGGACCACCCAACCCCCTATTAATGGGAGGAGAGGAAAACCTCTACACTCCTTCATAAATGTGACGAGGAGTCTCTTCAACACCTCCATAATTTAATTTTGTCATCACACCTTATTAATTGTGACAACTTAGTTAGTTGTCTTGTCCCGATTTTTAAATTAAGTAACATCGTCGTTGGAATTTAGGAATGTTCCTTGTAAATGAACCGTCATAAATTCCACGATCGTTACGTACCTTCCCCCCTATCTTATATATAGGGATCTTAGGAGGAGGATTGGGGAAGACTTTATCAAGTGACGAAGTTTTGGTAAAGTGACATGATGCCCAACACATTGAGGATTACACTTCCTCCATGAAGAACGCTGGAGAGGAACATCTTTGGCTTCTTCCTCAAAAGTACCTTGCAGAGGCAACTGAAAATGGACATCATCGATGACCAATATTCCCTCCTCATCATAGTAATTGAAAAATTTGAGGTATGGGGATTATTTGCATGATAATACTTTTCCAATTTCTCTTACCTTAGTTTCATTTTTGGTTCGGGAATGAAACATTGTAGGAAGTTATAAACATGACGGTCATCTTTTCTTGTTGAACCTTTTACTACCACTCTAAACGCGGAAGGTGTGGGCCAAACTAACCTAGCCCAACCCCCTCTGTCGTTCTTCATTGTGGTGTTCTTCAGAATTATGGAAGATGATGAAGGAGATGAAGGAAACAACGCCACTACCCGCAACACCCACGCGACACTCCAACCACCCGGCAGAACCGGACACCCACCCTCGCCACGCTGCGCCGCCTCGAGACGCCACGCACCACGGTGCGCCACCCCAATCCATCGCCCACCAGAAGCGCCCCCCCCCCCCAAGCCACCCCCCCCCCCCTCCGGCCTCTCGGGCCGCCCGTGAATCATGCGGCACTCCAGTCGACCCGGCCTCACCGCGGTCATCCGAGACTTCCTGGTCGCGCTGACCTCGCAATGCCCTCCTGGCTGAACCGGCCTCATGGTTCCCTCCTTACCGAACAGGCCTCACGGCACCCTCCCAGCCGAATAGGCCTTGTGGTGCCCCCAGGCCGAAGGGATCCGCCCCGCTCCCTCCCAACCGAGCCACCCATGTGGCTCCCTCCATGTTGAACCGCCCTTGCACCGACCCACGTCTGGTATTCACCCTCGTGGCTGGTTCGCGCCCTCACGGTTCTCCATGGAACCTTGTGGCTTACTGGGATGGGCCCAGCAGGCCGTGGAAAATACAATGGGCTGGTCCACCCAACGAGCCAGGCCAGACCCAATGGGTCTCGCTTGGTCGACCCAAACTGGGTCGGCCCATGCTGGGTCAAGCTCGGTCAGTCCGACCGGGTCGGACCGGACGCTGGCCCACTACAACCCTTTAATTTATTTTGGCCATATCATTGGCACCGGACATCTGTTTGATGAATTGTCATTGGTGCTGCTAATCTTGGAGCCTGAAGGTCCTTTTGAGTATACCCCACTAGAGTTTGGGGTATAATTGAGGTACATTCAGTTTGGATCATGCACAAATCCAACCGGACCCCAGGATTAAACTAATAATAACTCACAGGATGGGTATCTGATTGATGTGATGGCTATTGCATTGATACCCCTATGACGTGATAGAACATAGATATACTTCTTCATGAGACTTCATGATAGTTGGAGTATCGACCAATATCTCATTGAGCAGACCCACCGGAAGACAGGCGAGCATAGTGCGGAGACCAAGTAGCTGGCTGAGACCTGATGACTGCTGACTGTTTGACTCGGATTGACTATACTAGCCTAGTGGGGAGAACCTTGGTGTCACGGTAGACCCACGGTGGAGGAGCATGCTTTGTGACGCAGCATTACCACAGTACTCGACATGAGGAGTATCTATGCCGACTACGAGGGGCAGTGCGCTTGGTTATGTGGTTGACCCATTGTGGGGAGCGCCGCTGTGTGATGAGTCAGACCCATGGTACTCAACAGGAGTAGTACCTCAGCAGTACAAGGTTATTGGGAAGCAAGCTTAGTGTCTATGTAGGCCCATTGTACTAGAGTGAGCAGAAGTTATCCAGCAGTAGAGGTTTCGATAATGTGTTTGGGCCTGTTACTTGATACTACCCCTAGAATAAAATCCTGATTGAGTTGAGTCTGTTTTTTTGTGTTTTCCTCATGATTTTAATAGATCACATGATACTTAAATATATGTATGGCTATATACCAAATTTTGTTATCTATTGATTTCATACTTTTTGGTTTATCCTTTTGGGATTTTGTGAGACCTTGAGGGTCTTGATGTCCCTAATGAGTATCATTATACTCCCCTCTTCATGGGTTATGCCCGCACTTCATTGTGTTGGATGAAGATGACAGACAGTTTTGACAAAGGATGAGAGTGCTAGGATTGGATGGTACCCAGAGGTGGACCACACGACGTGTCGGTACCCGGAGGAGACGGAAGGATGTGGAGCGATGAGGAGGTAATTTATACCTACCATTCAGGTAGGAACCTCAGAGGATGATCTAGTAGCCATATTTTATCTTTCTTCAGTTGTATTGAATTTCAATTGTACTTGTACCCTTACTGTTGGGCTTGTATTCTAGCCACTTTTACTTTTAGCACTCTTCTGTTATACAGTTTACATGGTGTTTTGTCTAGCTGTGTGCTTGCTTCTGTGTGTGTTTACAGGTTATATAGGCAATTACTTCCCAGTTGTAGGGAATTACGCCTTCGGTGCTAGTCAACAGCCCTTGGCCTATGGAAGGCAAGCTTAGGGTAGTCACGGCACGGGCCCCGGGGGACGGGTTGTGAGAAAATAGTATCATAGGAGTTAGTTCTACCATAATACATAGGACTATGATCTATTCTTTGAAGCAATAGTGTTAAGTGTAGTGAGTGTGGTTTTCAGTTCAGGGATTCCATTATTGGTGCGGTGGCTAACATATCTATACAACGAGACCCTTAATTCTAATTTCAAACTCAGTGCATGGAAACACTGATTGTATGTGTGTTTTCAAAAGTTTTATTTATGTAAACTCACCAGGTCAGATCACTAGGTATAATCTTCTGACTGTTTCACATATGATCCTTTTCAGGAAACCCCCACTTAGACATCCAGTTAGAGTTTTGGGAGTTGTACGTACTGATAGAAAATCGAGCGACGAGGCCTTAGTGCAAAGCCATTTCCCAATAGAGGCACTAGTGGTACCTTTCCTCGTTGGTCCACTGATTCCACCTACCCCAGTAGCAGATGGTGCATGTCACTTGTGCGCATTGCATGAGTTCCATTTCCAGAGGCCACCCAGGCTCAGGGGAGAGACAGACACGCAGGCGGCTGAGGATTGGTTGGAGGTTTTGTTGAGAGTCTTATGACTGGTAGGAACACTAACAGACCTCATGGTGATACTTTCTTCCAGTCTTCTACATGCATCAACAGGAAAATGGTGGACCTTGATGCTCCAAGTTCAAGATGAGGTGACGCTTCTCTGTGTAGACTTTCAGGGCCTGTTTCGGGTAGAGTTTGTTCCAGCGACTCTTTGCGCAGTGCGCCTATAAGAGCTACTTCATCTACAGAAGGGAATCATGACAATAGTTCAGTACACAGTGAGGTTCACAAAACGCTCACTTTAATCCACCTATATGGTGAGGGTCCCATTCTTTAAGGCCCGAACCTTCGAGTAGGGGCTCAGGTGGGAGAGCAGGGCTTATGTGATCTCACTCAGCATCCCGACGTAGAAGGGGTGTCGGAGAGAGACCTCCTAGAAGAGATTTTCCGTGCTGAGCAGTCTCTAGTAGCGAGATCCACCACCAGACGACACGTAGAGGAGTCATTTGTAGCTAGCAATAGACAGATGTCACAGAGGTCCATGAGGACCAGACTTACAGGTGGATGACCCCATGATTAAAAGTCGATTGTGTGGGGAACCCAAGGTAGAAAGAGACCTTCCATGAGTGGGTAGTGTTACACATGAGGTGGGAAGGGACACTTGGCTCGTGACTGTTCGACCCGATGTACGGATGATCAGCAGATAGTTGAAGGACTGCCCAGGAAGAGAAATAGATTCGATCGAGGTGGTCCATAGGGAGCAAGAAGAAGTGGTAGAGGAACTGGTTATTCAGTTGAAGGAGGGTGATGATTCGAGATAAACATCCACCACCATCATGAGGTCCACCCCAATCGTAGGGAGCTGGTGGACAGGGGAGAGCTCCGCTCCATGCAGCTGAGGCTTACGATCACGGTGCTCTAGTGATGATACAAGGTATGGTCTATGTCAATTCAAACTTAGCTACACTACTTATAGACCTAGGTATCAATCATTCTTCTATTTCTAGTGCCATCATTCGGAGATAAGAGATTCCTACGGAGATGTTGTCTCGATCTTTAAGGCTAAATACTCCTACGAGAGAAAACTCGACGATTACGCACTGGTGCTAGCAGTATGATATTACTCGATGAGGCAAGAGCTTTGGCTCAGATATCCTAGTAGCAGCATCAAGGCCTTACAACATCATCTTGGGTATGGACTGGTTATCTACAGTCCATGCTCAGATTGACTGTATTAGGTACAAAGTGTGGTGTCTCCGCACGGATGATACTAGGTTCATGTTCACCAGCAAGAAGGGATCCATTGCAGCACATGATAAACTTCCTCAGAGGAGACTGTAGCCAATCACTCATGAGTTGGCTAGCCTTACCCTCGGAGCTGTTGATGTGGAGAGTCTGAGTTATCTTGTAGTGGTTGACCAGTACATGGATTTTTTCCCTAAGGATGTTCCAGGTCTACCTCCTCACAGAGAGGTGGAATTTTACATTGATTTGTACACTGGGATGGCATTGATATCTATAGTATCATATCAGATCACTACCACTGAGCTACGTGAGATGCGGGTACAGCTAGAGGACTTGCATGGTAAAGAGTTCATCCGACCAAGAGTTTCACCTTGGGAAACCTCGATTCTATTCGCCAAGAAGGCGGATGGGAGCTTGAGGCTTTGTGTCGACTACCGGCACCTGAACCTGGTGCCCGTGAAGAAAATGTACCCACTCTCGAGGATTGAAGACCTCTAGGATCAACCGAAGGAAGAATGATGGTTCTCGAAGATAGAACACATATCTGGCTATCACCAGGTCATAGTTCGAGATGAGGATGTGCAGATGATGGCTCTCTGATGTTGGTACGACCACTACGAGTTATTGGGTAATCTTTTCGGCATAACTAATGCTTCATAAGTATTCAGGGGACTCATGAATAGGATCTGTCATCCATACCATGGTCGCTTTGTCATAGTCTTTATCAACGGCATTTTGATCAAATCAACTACTGAGGAGGATCATGCCTATCATTTGCAGGTTGTACTAGACACTCTCTATGAGCACCAGATTTTTGATAATATCTCGAAGTTCCTATTTTAGATCTGAGAGGTTCACTTTCTAAGACATATCATATCAGAGGCTGGATTTGCAGTAGATCCAACAAATATTGAGGCGGTACTTACTTGAAATCCACCTAGGAGTGTGACGGAGGTATGGAGTTTCCTGGGTTTGGCTGGATATTATCGGAAATTTGTGCCAGATTTCTCTAGAGTTGCATCACCACTATCAGCCTTGACGAAGAAGGGGAAACCCTTTGTGTGGTAGGAGAGATTCCAGTAGATCTTTCAGTTGATATGGAAGAGGATGACTAGTGCCCCCCATGTTGAGGATTCTAGAGAAAGGTGGAGGGTACATAGTCTACTGCGAAGAATCAGGGACCAGACTCAGATGTGTCCTGATGCAAGAGAGAGAAATGATTGCTTATGATTATTGATAGTTGAGGAAACCTGATAATAACTATGCTACCCATGAACAGGAGTTAGTAGTAGTGGTATTCACCTTGAAGATGTGGTGACACTATCTAATGTGTGATAATTTTATCGTGTACTCTGATCATAAGAGTCTCATGTAAATCTTATCTCAGAAGGACCTATTCCGGAGACATCGACATTGGCTTGAGTTCCTCTAGGACTATGACTTCGACATAGTCTATACTCATGGTAAGGGGAAAATTGTTGCAGATGCACTCAGTAAGAGATATGGTATACATCTTCTAGGTGAGGAGATAGAGTAGCTAACCGCTTTGCATATAACATTTGTGGATAGAGAATGCGCATCTTTTCTACAGTCTCATACAGTCTCTCCCCCACTTCTTCAGCGAGTCAAGGAGGCGAAGAATGGGGATACTGACTATGAGACATGACATGCTCAGATATCCAAAGGGCAAGAACCTGATGGATTTTCTGAAGGTGGGGATCACATCACCCCCTTCAGAGGACCTACAATGGTACCACTGTCATTTTAGAAGGATGTGTTGAAAGAGTTCCACAAGTCCCCTCTAGTAGTACAACCAGAAGTGGTGAAGATGTACGAGGACCTCTGACGACTGCACTGGTGGCCGAGAATGAAGAAAAAAGTTGCAGAGTTTTTCTCTCGATGCCTCAATTGTCAGCAAGTTAAGGTGGAGAATCAGGTACCAGCCGGCTTGATTCAGCCATTAGCGTTTATATAGTGGAAGTTGGATGGGATATCCATGGACTTCGTGATAGGAATTCCACTACATCTAGGAGACATGATTAAATTTGGGTGATTATCGACTGACTCACCAAGTCGGCCCACTTCTAACCGATCAGAGAGAAGAGTTTAGTAGAGAGCTTGGGATTCCTCTATGTATAGTATATTGTGCTGATACATGGAGTACCTTCGACAATTGTCTCTGATTGTGACACACATTTTAATCTTGGCTATGGAAGGGGTTACAGGAAGTTTTTGGGACAAAGCTTAATTTGAGCACCACCTTCCATCCTCAGATGTATTGTCATACTAATAGGACAATTCCGACCCTCGAGGACGTAGTGCGTGTTTATTTTGTAGACTTCGGTCGCAGTTGGATGGATCAGATTCCTTGGGTGGAGTTTGCGTTCAAAAAATCATATCAATCCACCATTGGGATGGCTTCTTTTGATGCGTTATACGAGATACCATGATGATCACCCTTGTGATGGAATGACCCAGTGGAGTCAACTGTAATGGGACTAGAGATGTTATGGGCTACCACAAAGAAGGTTCAAGTCATCCAATAGAATATGAAGGCTTCATAAAGAAGACAGAAGTCGAATGCCGACATGGTAAAAAGACCTCTAGAGTTTGAGGACGGTGACCACATATTTATATGGGTCTCACCTCGATGAGGTTTTCGGAGATTTAGGTGAGGCAACAAGATAACTCCAAGGTTCGTCAGACCTTTTCAGGTCTTCAGTAGAGTTATCATGGTGGCATACCGCTTAACTCTTCCACCTCAGTAGCACTAGGTGAATGGAATCTTCTATGTATCCTGACTTAGGAGATATGTACATGACCATTCTCATATCATCACCCATGGAGAGTTGCACGTCAATGATGGGGTGACTTTTACGGAGGTTCCAGTAGAGATTGAGGATCGATAGAAGTAGGTCCTTCGTGGATGGTCGATACCTCTGGTGCGCGTTCGCTGGCAACACGGGATCCTCAAAGAGAGGACTTGGGAGCAGGAGGCTCAGATGTGTGCTCATTACACCCACTTGTTCTTTTAGTTTGAGTTGTGTCTTAGGGGGATGTAAAGCCTAATGTGGGGAGATTGTAAAGACCCATAATTTCCATGTAATTTTTTTTAATTAAATTGGAATTTTACGAGTTAGTGAAAATTAGAGAAACGTGATTCCGATGCTTGAAGTGCCTGAAATGAATTTATGATCTTTTTTCAGGTACGTATAGTAAACGTGTGAGTGGGTTTTTCTAAATTTTGAACCGCTGCTCGAAATTAAAATAAGAGGGCACTGTTGAACTCGCAACGCCAATATTCTCTTAAGAATACATGCACCTTGACGGCAGTGGGTCGAGAATGAAAGATAGTTTTTGTGTTTTTGTGGAAATAATAAAACAATATAAGCTCATATTTTATTTTATATTGTTGTAACCACCAACCATGTGAATGTTCATGGGTGGGGTCCATCAGAACGAAACCTCCTCTTCTTGTTTTATTGTTGGGGGGACCACCTAACCCCTTATTAATGGGAGGAGAGGAAAACCACTGAACACCCCTCATAAATGTGGGGGGAGCCACTTCAACCCCTCTATAATTTAATTGTGCAGAATCACCTTATTAATTGTGCCAACAAAGTTAATTGGATTGACCTCTTTTTAAATTAAGTAACAACATCATTGTAAGTTAATAAGGTTCTTAATAATGGAGCCATCATAAATTCCATGATCGTTACCTACCTTCCCCACTATCCTATATATAAGAATCTTGGGAGGAAGATTTGGGACGACTTCACCAAGCAATGAAGCACTAGTAAAGTGATGTGACACCCAACAATTGGAGTATTACGCTTCCTCCACAAAGAACGCCAGTGAGGAACGTCTTCGACTTCTTCCTCGAAAGCACCTTGTGGAGGCAACCGATGTGGGACATCTTCGATGACCGACCTTCCCTCCTCATAATTGTCAATGAACAATTCTAGGTAGGGGGTTATTTTCATGATAATACTTATCGCATTTACCTTACCTTGGTTTCATTTGTGGTTTGGGAATCAATCACTGCAGGAAGTTATAAGCTTGACCTTCTTCTCTTCGTGTTGAACATTTTGATACCACTATAAATGCGAAGGGTGTGGGACAAACTAACATGGCCCGACCCCCTCCGCTTTTCTTCATTGTGGTATTCTTGGGAATGAAGGAATACAATGAAGGTGATGAAGGAAACGGCACCGCCACACGTGGCCACCATGACCTGTGTCGCCCCTGCGATACACGGCCTACTGGCCGAACTAGTCGTGTTCCCTTGCAACGCTGCACCACCCCGAGCTACCGCTCACCACGCTGTGCCGTACCGAGCCACCACCCGCCAGCTATGCCTCCCGTCAGGTGAACCGGTCGCACCGTCACTGGCCTCCCAAGCCACCCGCACCCCTCACAGTGCTCCAACCGAACCGGACCCGTGCCCTGCTGATCCAGCCTCATCGCGGTCCTTTAAGCTACCCAGCCATGACGGCCTCGCGGCTCTCTCCCAACAGAACCAGCCTTCATCGCCCTATGACCCTAAACTTTCTTTTTCCAGTATCATTGGCACCAGACGTCCATTTGACGAACCATCAGAGGCACTGGTCATCTTGAAGCATGATGGTACCTTTGAGTATAGCCCACTCGAGATTGGGGTATTGTTGAGATACTGTCAGGTTGGATTGTGCACGAATCCAACCGGGCCCCCAGGACTAAAAGACTAATAACTTACAGACCGAGCATCTGATTTACGTGATGTTTGTTTCGAGGATACCCCTATGAAGTGGCATACCATTGAGATATTTTTCTGGGAACATATTTATATTTGGATTATCGACTAGTAGGTCATGTAGAGGATCCCCCCGGAGACGAGTGAGCATAGTGCAGAGACCTAGTAGCTGGCTGAGTCCTGACGACTGCTAACAATTTGACTCAGAGTGACTATACTATCCATGTGGGGAGTGCCTTGATGTCATGGCAGACCCACAGTGGAGGAGTGCGCATGATTATGTGGAAGACCCATGGTGGGGAGCGCCTCTCTGTGATACGGAAGACCCATGATACTTTACTGGAGGAGTACCTTAGTAGTCCAAGGATAGTGCGTAGCTAGCTTGGTGTCATAGCTGGCCTACTATACTCGAATGAGCAGGAGTTCTCCAGCAGGTGAGGTTTCGATAAATTGACTAGGGATGCTACATGATAGTACCCCTAGAATAAAATCTTGGTTGAGATGAGTCAGTTTTTTGTGTTTTCCTCATGATTGAGATTGATTACATGATACTTAGGTATATGTACGGGAATATACCTATGTAAGGTTATCTGTTGATTTTATACTTTTTCATTTATCATTGTTGGATTTTGTGAGACCTTGAGGGACTTGTGATCCCTACTGAGTATCATTATACTCATCCCTACATGGGCTATGCCCGCAACTCATTGTTTTGGATGCAGACGATGGACAACGCTGATGGAGGCTGAGAGTACAAGGACTAGATGGTACCCGAAGGTGGACCACACGGCGTGTCGGTACCCAGAGGAGACAAATATATGTGGAGTGATGAGGAGGAGATATGTACCTACGCTTCAAGTAGAAACCTCGGAGGATGATCCAGTAGCTTTCTGTTCTCTTTCTTTAGTTGTATTGCATTTGAGTTATACTTGTACCCTTACTGTTATTCTTTTATTCTGGCCCCTTTTACTTTCAACACTCTTCTATTATATAGTTTACTTGGTGTGTCGTCCAACGGCGTGCTTGATTGTGGGTGTGTTTAAATGTAATAAAGGTAATTCCATCCTAGTTTTATGGAATTATGCCTTTGGTGCTAGTTTCCTGCCCCTGACCTAAGGAAGGCTACCTTCAGGTGGTCATGGCATGGGCCCCGAGGGATAGGTCTTGATAATGATACCATCCAATCTACCAAAATTCCCAACTCACCAATGTCTATAATTGTATTTTATCATCACTATGATCTAAAACCAATTTATTTGACCATAATTTCTATTAAGTAAGATATCTCAAAGTAAGATTGATGCTTTTATCTCAGTTACTCATGGAAACTCTTATGTCACCACCCATATCCAAAATCTTGCATTGTAGCACCCCAAAATATAGTATGTATTATTTTAAGTAAATATATTATTGAATAGTGTGTGGTATTTCATAAAATCAAATAAATTGATTAAAATATTATTATAATAATTATTCAACAATAATAAATTATGAATATACAATATTAAAAAATAAATTAACACTCAATAGTAAATAATACAAGTTCAATTGAACTTAAATATTTAACGGTCCCTGAATTTAGTTTCATTTAAAATATAAATTTAATTATATAATAATTTTAATATGATAAATTTAAATTCATTTTTCATATTCAATATATCAAAATTATCATAATTGTTGATATTTTTTAAAAAATATTGAATTTTTTGCGAACAGTCAAAATAACGATATTTCAAATACTATAAATTTCATGAAATTATAATGATATAAAAATGAATTAATTATTTACTAAAACATATTAATATACCAATATACATATTTATAAAGTATTTTAAATAACTTAAAAATATTATATTCAATTTCTGAAATCGATGATTGACATAATTCAACTAAAGATGGTTTTTTTAAAGTTGGGGTCAAACCCTATTTTTATTATGAATGTCGAGACCAATTTATATTTTGATAGATGTAGAAACATTACATATACCATAGGACCAAGGAAAATTAGACCAATATCATGGACCAAAATCCAATTTCAACGTCATGACTACATCATCCTGCCCGTGTCTCCAGTCCGGCATTATGTTAGCATCAACATTGGCTTACATCATGCCTATATCACAGTTTTTATGTGTCATGCCAGCATAAAAAATATATATAATAACCCAAGGGTATTTCCATGAATATAATCCTAATCAATTTGTTATAGTATTACAGGGTTTACCACCCAAGTACCACACCAACTGCAACCTATGTTAGTTTTATACTAATAAAAGAACTATTCTTGATTCGTTTCATTAAATAATTATTTGAATGGTTATATTCAGTTTTGGATTGGTTTATAAGTAAAAAAATATCATTTTTCTAATCATAAGTCATTATGTTTCATGAGAATCAATTTTAATTATGATTTTTCTGTAAAATAGTTTTCATTCTTAAATAGACATTTTTCTAAAAAAAATTCTTATTTGGCACAAACTATCATGGATAACCAGGTACCCTAATACCCAAGATAAAAATGACGTGGCCTAAAGGAAATTACCAACCCCCATTGGTTGGTGATGATTACCTATAATCATACAATAATTGAGAGGAAATGAATTTTCAAAAAAATAGTTGAAGACAAAAGATACAAGTTAGTATGCTCAACACTCTAAAAAGAGATAGTAATAGAAAAAAATAGGAATCAAAAACCAAAATAGTAAATCATTAAATTACGCGGTATATAACATAATGAAAACATAAAGAACCCATAAAACAGTTGATATCAAATCAACCAGTCACCTCCATCATCACTCCATGGTCTTAAGGAAAAAAAATATCCACCACCTCAAATCAGTGCTTTCCCATTTCATTGACTTGACATAACGAAACTAAAAAATGCACAAGGAAATTGTAGGGTGTGACCTATAACTCTTATTAGGGTCTAAATAATTGTTCAATAATAAATAACATAACAATATATCATTTATTCTATCAGATAACGAAAATCAGGGCGCGATATCACATTTTTTAATATTTTAATCAAATTTCTCTAAAAAATGGCATGTATATAAAAAAACTCAAATATTACTAAGTGAAAATTTTATATAAAATAGTTTATATAAATCAGTTGGCATGAATAAAAGGGTTTAATAAATCAATGGAATGTATATCAAATCATACAACTTGTAGTAAAAAAACTTGTATAAAAGACCCATGGTATGTTAGTTTAATAGGTAATAGGATCCTCACACATCTCATTATGATCACGAATCTAGTCAGGTGAACACAAAAATTACACCTCAAAAGGGGAACACATAAAGGAAAGTCTTCACCCTAATAGGGGAACCCATTATGGGTAGTTACGGTAATGTTATTTTTTGTAACAGTTGTCACCATCAATCCATTTCTAGGGAGTAAAGGTACTAGAATTCTTATCCCACTAACCATTAACTACCCATGGTAATGTTTTATTCAATAAATATATCAATAAATAAATTTTTAAATCAATCATTTAAACAAAATTAAAATACAATTTCCCAATTTCAATTTGCAACATTCCTTTTTCCCATTTCAAAACCAAATCATAGGTTTTCTTCATTTCATTCCATTTAAAATCAATTTTAAATTGACGAAATTTGATCAAGATCAACATGAAATCATTTCTCGAAATGAATTCTAATTCAACCCATCATTTTTCATAAATCCACCACAAAATTTAAATTCAATTGAAATTCAGGTTTTTTTAATTTCCATACCCATTTAATTTCAAAGATCAAATAATCTAAAATCCATGTTTTAAAATAATTAAAAATATTATTTGAATTTATTTAAGTAATTTTGGGATTCAATAATTTTTTAAATATTTATTAAACCACATACCTTAAAATCGAAGATCTATAAATTAATGACCACAACATGACTCGCTAATTTAGAATGAAGGAACAAAAGATCTAGGAACACAACCTATAAAAATGATGAATTTTGATCCATAAATTACACGATGATACATAAAAATATAAGGAGTATAGAAATAATAAATAGAATAAAATATATGAGAGTAGATCCACTTACCTGGAAAGACATAACACAACTTCATAAAAGATCAATTTTTGATCGAAGCAATCTAGAAGGAGAAAAGGACTCCAAAATATCCCCTAATAGCCTCTAGGTCAAGAGTAGAGAGGAGTGTAAATTAAATAAATAAAACCCGTATTTTTAGTACACTTAAATGTACACCTCATGATAATTAAATTTCATGTTATCCCATTCAACCTTGTGAAATCTTTAATGAATGAAAACACTAAGAAAAGCATTTCCTTTTTATTAAAAGATTATTTTTCTCTATCACATTTTTAATTAAAATACACGAGATGTATCATTTCATTCCTTGAAAATTACTTAAAGAATATTCCTTCTAAAAAATACACAGTCCTTAATCCCAATACATGTAACTTAATTTCATAGAAGATAGTAGAAAACCATGAATCTGATAAAAATAACCGAACCAAATACCCAAGGACGATTAATACCTTATTAAAGGTAATAGGATATTATGAACTCTCCACCATAAAAACATTATATGCCCATAATTTTGGTCATGAAGTTTCCATATCAAAGAGATGAGTCTACTAATCTCTTATTATTACCTCATGCTCCAATGTCTCATGCAAATCAGAACTATAAAACCATAACAATCAGACAAAAGGTAACATCATCCCTTGAAGTACCTCTGTATTCAAGTCAACTAATCAAACTAGATTTCCTTTCATAGATAAATTAGGCTCAACATCAAGATCCACCCAGATCAAGACATTAGATGCAATAGAAATATACATACGATGTTTCAAAACATGAAACACTTTATGTATCTACTTCCATTGTGGTGTAAGTGAGAAATTGAAAGAAACTTTCCCCAGCTACCAAAAAACCTCAAATTGTCCCACAAAATGAGGATACATCATACCATTCCTCCCAATCCATTGATGACCCAACTGAGGTGAAACTTTCAAAAACCCATGTTCACCAACTGAGAACTCCAAGGTTCACCTACGATGGTCATCATGAGATTTATACACATTATATGATATCAAAATTCTCTAAAAAATAAACTGAATATTTGATGTCATATTTTTAACAAACTTGGTCCAAATAAGGATGATTCACCAATATCTGACCAACACAATGAATGTTTATGTCGAAATCAATAAAAGTCCTCAAAAGGATCCATCCAAATTATAGATAGTTAACTATTGTATTAGACAAACTTAACCAATCCCAATTGGACGTGCCAAGATCCCCCAAAATTGAGGATCCAAGCATGAATAATATCCTCTAGAATCTATATAGATCTCTCTATGTGGACATATGTCTTAGTATGGTATGTCGTACTCAAATGAATTTGAGATACCATCATCTATTTAAGGAATCGACAAAAACGAGAGGTTAAAATGTGATATATATCGGAGACTATAGAAGGTGGATCTTCCTAAAATTGAAAATATCTTTCATATAGAAATTTCACAACTCCTCAACTTTGGTTATATCTTGAATATGTAATAATTGAGTGAATTTTGTTATCCCATAGAAAAAAATCATATCACATTCTTCATTATAGGGGTACATGAAAACCCAACCAAAAATTACCTATAGAACTCATCCAATTTCTAGTTCATCAATAAAAGTGGATGAAGAAAACCCAATGGTATCTGGTGCTCATCATTGAATTGTTTAAATGTATAACAATGTGAAATGAAGTCCAAGACGTACTATCTCATTCACAATAACCATAATCATTAATTCATGTCACAAAACATCTTCATGGTACCCAATAGAATAACCCACTAAGAATTATGTAAAATCCATCATTAAAACATTTCTTATCTAAAAGGCGTAGCACACCGATTCTAAAAACAAAGGATGCCCTCAGAATAAGACAAACTCAAGTCAATGGTCTCCTCACCTTAAAAGGAGCCCCTCATGCCATGTAATTCCTTATCAAGCTATTTATGTCAAAGAATAATCTCATGAAGAGAAGAGGTCATCATAACACTCTCCAAAACAACCTTGGCCACCTCCTCTTGGACTCCTAAATGAAGCTTTACAAAAATATCCATCATGTAACATGCTTCAAATTATTTTTTCACAGCACATGTTAGATGATTCCAGCTCAATGCATCTAAAAATAATTTCCTCTTCCCTAGGGTATAGGAAATGTCAAACATTAAAATACTACAAATAATCCACCCAATGACTTTGGTAGTTCTTCATATCATTTTTATAGAAGATAGATCCCAAGATCATGTGGTCCGAATACATGGTAATACTTTCACTAAAAATGTAATTCCTCTAAATTTTAAGTGGTTGATTCATGACTGTGAGTTCAAGATCATGTGTTATATAGTTATTTTCATCTGTTATGAGATTTTGAGAACCATAATCTACCATGTGGCCACCATATATAAGAACGTACCCCAAATCCAAACCTGATGGGTCACAAAAGACCTCATAGCCTTACCCAACCTCTGGAAGAGTGAACGCTGACATAAAAGTCAAAATAAATTTAAACATAACAAAATATATCTACCAATTTTCATTCTAAATTAACGTTACTCCCTAATGAGTGAGAGTGTAATCTTTGAAACCAACATTGAGACATCCTTTAAAAACAGGTGATAAAACCCTGATAGACCCGATAAGCTCTTTCTTGATTTTTTTTGGGGTTGTTCCCGTCATATAATAGATTTTATCTTTTCATGTTCAACTAAGATACCATGTTATGAAACAATGTGTCCAAAGAAAATTACTTACGGAATCCATAAATTACATTTTGATAGCTTGTTAGAGAGCCAGTGATTCCTCAGTATTTACAAAACTGCTCTCAATTAACACACAAAATCCTCCTCAGAGAAAGAGGGATATATGATTTCATCCCTAAAGACCTCCATGAATGTAACAAGGTACTCATGGAATATACTATTCATCAAATCTATAAAAACTGTAGGATAATTAGTGAAACGAATGAAATGATAAGATAATCATAATGGCCATAAATTGTTCGGAAGGTGGTTTTCTGAATGTCGGATTCTTTTATTCTCAACTAGTGTTAACCAGATCGAAGATAAATCTTTATGAATCACATTTACCCTTTCAATTGGTCAAAAAGATCATCTAACCAAGTGAAAAATACTTCTTCTTCACTAAAACACTATTTATATTCTCGTAATCAACACAAATTAGAAGTGTTCCATCAAATATCTTTGCAAAGAGAACATATTCCACCCAAGGTGAAACACTTGGGTATATTAATACATTTTATAATAGATCCTAAAATTATTTCTCCATAACATTCATTTCAAATGGTTCCATATGGTAAGATGAAATATATAATGTATGGTCACCATGTAATAAATCAATAAAAAACTGTACCTCTATTACAAGTGGAAAACTAGATAAATCGGAAGGAAACAAATTGAGAAACTCAATAAAAACTAGAGAGATATCATCACTGAAAGATTCAGAATCCATATTAAAAAAACTGATATTACATTCCCCAACTCTCTATAAGATTTTATATATCTACTTGAACTCGGGTCCCATTCTCCCATAATGTTGGGACAAAACCCATCAGTAACACTAAATAAGACTCCCGAAGGATATAAGTAAATACATTCTTTATTACCAGTGATCCAATCCATCCTAAAAGTGATGTTAAGAGGCTTAATGTTGAGAACCAAAAAATCATAGATAAGGTGAATCAATGATAAAGAGAAAAAAAAATCAGGATAACAGAAACCTTCTACTCTCTTAATATAAGGGGTGTAGTAATATTAATCATATAATAAAAAATATTCGTAGGAAGATTTAGTAGGTTTTCATTATGAGTTGATATAAATTACTGAGATTCAAAAGTATCAAATAAAATAATAACTAAAGATGAAGGTATAGTAATGGTACATATTATAGTAGCTGGACCCATATCAGATTCCTCTAGAGACTCTTAAACTACTTGAAGAAGCATCATTCTAGATGCATGTGGATAGAACCCCTTTGATATTGAATTATCTTATTTCACCTTATAAATTTTAGGTTTTTATGATCCTATATCAATACATGGAGAAAAAAAGAAATGAAATCATTTCTATAGATGTTCGTAGAAACCACAAGGACTATAGATCTTTGGAACCTATGTTGTAGAGACCCAATATTGATGTACATGGACATTACATTAATTTTTATGAATAATTAATACATAACACGAACCAACACTCATATACCGTAATAGTTTAGTTTATTTGGAAACTCAGAACATAATATTCTAATCATGGTGAAAGTTCTTTAACATCTCTCATAAAGATCTTCCCATTTTGTTTTCTTATCTAAAACCATTCTTTAAATCATGTGGTAAATAGGACATATAAAGGGTGAGATCAAATTCTCAGTAATGGTATTAATTGTTTAAATAAAACAAATCATATATATTTGAACATTAAAAAACATGAACATAATGTTTAAACATTAAAAAATTGTGAAAATAAATATTGGCAGTACATAAGGCATATATCATAAAGAAACATTAATCATGATAAAATAGCATGGGGATAAAACAGGTAATTTTGGTAAACCATTAAGCACCTGATATGATTTCCATAGTATCCAAGTCATTGCTACCAAGACCATCATAGTGGAAGAAGTCTCCTAATGAA
Source organism: Viscum album (assembly GCA_963277665.1). Taxonomy (NCBI): domain Eukaryota; kingdom Viridiplantae; phylum Streptophyta; class Magnoliopsida; order Santalales; family Viscaceae; genus Viscum; species Viscum album. The sequence goes on from OY728126.1 coordinate 537,655,244, forward strand.
TTGAGTTCACTTCTCATTCTAGTCCTGTATCACTAAACTGGATTAACATGTCATTCCAGTCATGTCTATCTCAGGATATATAAATCATTACCCAATGAATTTTAGGTAGATATAGGTCCCACCCATCTCATAATTAAAACATTCTTACTTGTGCCAAAATAAAAACATAAATCATTCATCATAACCCAAAGAGTAAAAGTGGTTTCATAAAAACAATCCAATCATAACAAAATCCATATAAAACAAATGGTTATCATTTCATCATAAGAAAGGTGAAACCATTTAAAAAATAGATACATTATACTTGAAACATATACATATGAAATAATGTCATCTTAGATAGAAAATTGTTTTGATAAAACACTTAAAATGAATTATTGATGAAAATAACCTTTCTTATTCAAAATCATTTTTTTCAAAAAATGCCATGAAATTTTAAAAGAAAAGGATTTTTTTTGAAAATAGTAATGAAATATTGTATTTTAAGCTTCATGAAAATAAGGCATTATAAAACCTTAAAAATCAATTCATGTTGTATAAGATAAAAAAACATTCTCCTTGTACTTTTAACAGAAAAGTCAAAAAGTACCATGTATGGTAAAAAAAGGATTTCATACATAACACAAATTACAATTATAGAGTGGTAAACATGAATTTAACAATACATGGAAGAATATTAAAAAATTAATGAAAAACATTTTTATGTACACCGTAACCAATCAAACTAGTTGTTATGAATAGTAATACCTACTTTTTGAAGTTATATATATTTTATATTTTAAAATGGACTTCATTTTTGGATTCGGAATATCAAATTTAGCCTAAGGTGAAATTTTGGTACTTTTCGGATAACTTTCATATTTTGATGAATAGTGAAAATTACTAAATTTTAATTAAAAACAACTTTTTTAATCAAAATAATTAATAGTAATAAATTATGAATTTGAGTGGTTTTAAAGTATATTTAGAATATATTTTTACTATTTAATATAATGTTGGTCATTGGACATAACTTTACAATTAAACCGAACATAAACAAGTGTCAATCTTTTGATAGTTATTATCTCTTAAAAACACGCTTTTTGTTTTGACAGCGGGAATTAATTTTAAATTAATTTCTGCCACTTCTGTGTTTTGAATTTAGGAAAATGGATTCCATATTTGGAATCAGGATGTTCAAATTGTGTAAATAGGTAACTTTTATTTTTAGACATTTTGAATAATTACTGCGGTAAATATTTTATTTACCATGGTTAAGGGTAAATCCGGTAAATAAGGGTTAAAAAATAATATTATAATAATACTAAATTACCCTAAAACGTGTCTTAACCCTATTGGTTGATACATGGTCGACCATGGGCATCTTTGTGTCAATTTTGGGACCCCATGGATCCACTTGTAAGTGATAATGACACTTTATTTTAATTAAGTCAAAATGAATACAAAAATGACACAAGCATATATCTTTTAGAAAAACAATTGTTACATAGGGTTATATAAGTTTGATTTTAGATTATAAATATTCATTAGAAAGATAAAAAGATTTCCTACATAATGATATTTTATTTATAATTTTTAGACATTAACTAATTTATTTTATTTATGACACAATGATGATGCAGTAATTACTATAATAGTGAAAAATTACAATAATTGATATTATAAATACCCAAATAAATATAATATGAAACTTTTAATGAATTAAACTAATTTTCTAGGATAATATGATATATTAGGATTGATTTAATTGACTATTTTTGAAGTAATCAATCTGTTATGAGTTTCACAAAAATCAACTATTGAATAGTGTCAAAATTGACATAAAAGAGTTTTTAAAACAAATATTATATTATTAATTGATATTAAATTCCTAAAAATCTAAGGTTCGGCCAAGAGACTTATATAAGGATAGGTTCATTATTAATGGACCACTTGGGGGTCGCTTGGATGTATATAGTAAGTTTATTAACCATATTATATAAAAATACAAAGAGACATTGTAAAAGTGAAACTAATTAACTTAGAGTTAATGCTTAAAGATAAGGTTAATATAAGTACCCAAACCTGTCTAAATTCTATTGGTTGAGTGGTTTTCGACCTATCCCCACCTTAACCTTTGAATAATCAACTTTGGAGCCATTAGAAACCGAATATGAATTTATTATAAATTAATATTTCTAGCTTTTCCAAAGGTGCCCCTCACCCCTCTTATAAAAGGGCACTCCTCCTTCTCATTTCTTCACACCTTCAAAGCCTTTTGTCTCGGCCAAACTCTGCCCAAATACTCTCCCAACATCCCTCACTACAACCTAGAGGCATTAGTTTGATCAGAAAGCCTACCTAAGGAGCCCTTTTGATCAAATCAAAAGGAAGAACCCGAAGAAGAGGTAATGATTTCACCACCCTTCTCCAAGTTCATTTCTTCTTCCACTTCTTCTTCCTTTGTTCTTACCATTCTAAAATAATAACTCCAGTATCTCACATATACTGTGATGTTATTATAAATATGGTACAATCATATTCAGTATTCTATCCACCCTTTGAATAACATGTCACCATACGTGCGTACGTACGGCTTACCGTCTCCACGTCGTGGTGTAATTGTTATTCAATATAATATTATTTGGATGGGTATAATAATGATGTGTAACTCATGTAAATAATAAATATAACATGTTAATGATTCTTTATATATGATATACCATCCATTTATATATTATTTTAATATCAAAAGAATGATATTGTCGCTCGTGCGTACGTACGGACTACCGTCTCCACGAACGCGATGAGATTCATTCTCCATCGTATCCATTCAAGTATAATTATCATTTGATGATTTAAAAATGATGTTTAAGGACTGTATATCATTCTGGATATGAATAAGATACAACAACCATGGCTTATGTAACAAAACATATAAAAGAAAATGAGTAAGTTAACTCCCGAAACGACGATAATTCTAAGATATTATTAACAAATCAATGTTAAAAGATCATATATGATATCATATTAATATATATGATTCTTGTATAATTTAATAACAACTATTTCACCATTATACAGGAGGTTAACCTACCCCAACCAAGGAAAAGTACAAGGTAAGGGTTATTTCACAATCTCTTCATTATCCGAGGTTGTTTATACGTAATAATCTACTGGGATATCTTTATCATCCACATCCATGTTTCTTAAAAATGTATTTCAAAACATTTTTACTATTTACAAGAATATGGGTTAAAGTCATTTATACCCTTTTTTGACTTTTTATAAGAGGTTTATAAAGGAGTCTTTCCGTCGTTTTCAAAACAAGGTCCTTTTTAACCTTTTCGACAGAATTGAGGTAAGAATGTTTTTTTTAACTTATACGGCGGGTGCGGTTATTTTCCGCCGTTATAAAATCGTCGAAGCTTTCCATACAAGCTTATAAGAATATTTTCAAAGAAAATGTTTTATTTTATATGGATCTTAAATGATTTCAAAATAAAAGGAGATACTTCTTTAAAAAGAATTTTGATTTCATCTATGTCAACATCCTTTGATGGATTTTAAGATTATTTGAAGTTGATTTATTATGATACAAAACTTCTATATTGTATTGAAGGTTTTGTGATATGTTTGACTGTGGATGTGCTATTTTTATACCATTCATAGTTTATGGTGAAATTATTGACATTTCGTATGCTAGTTTTAATACGAATGTTTATGTTATGTTTAAACCTTTTCATATGGGAATGCATTGGACTTAATAAATGACGGGTGGAGCCCGCTATAGCTCCTCGATGCATCGGTAGGTCTCATGAGACAAACTAGTGTCTTGGCACAAGGCCTTGACAAAATCTTATTTGTAGTCTTGGCACGAGGCCTTGGCTATGTGGTTATGATAGTCTGGCATTATGCATTCCAACATTATGAAAGTGGTTATTGATATTGCATGTGATTATTCGATTATTAGAATATCCATGTGAATAAGTAAATGGCATTATTTCATTTTATTTATGCCATACCATGTTGAATGTTCGTATTTAAAAGGCTTTTGTTTTAGTAATTCATTGCCTTAAATGTTTATGCTTATTATGAATGTTCCGCTATATTGTTATCCTTACTGGGCATTTGAGCTCACCCCTTTTCTATGTTTTATTTTTCCCCAGGATGTGAAGAAGTAAATTATGAATGACCTGCAGGGATATTATGAGGGGATTGTAGTGTGGACTGTGGAAACATTATGTTGTTGTAGTAGTTTTTGATTTTATGATGTAATGTAAAACTTATGAATATATCTAGTGTTTCCAAGGCTACTAAACCAATCGGTCTTTCGAGATTTGATCTTTCTTGTGATCATGCCAATGTTATGTAATTAATGCACCGACTCTGGGTAGCTGGGGTCGGGGCGTTACAGTTGGTATCAGAGGAGGTTTAGTACAAACCTTGGAAGCTAGATTTAGATAAACTCTGATTAGAGCACGTAGACCTAAGATGAACTTTGAGGATTAGTATAGAAGAACTTCCTAGAATTTTGGTATTGTAGAGATTTTGTGAGTTTTCTGAGCAATACATCCCTGTCTGGATACGAGCAGGTAGAGGCGGCTCTGGCACAGATGTACCTAGGGGTAAAACCCGAAAACACCGCTTTGAGCTAGACTCGAACGGGAACTGGTGCACGACAACGGGCCTTGCTGCACTCTTGGTTACGACACTCCCGGGGGATATGCTTAGGATAACTCTCATTTTCTTTACAAATCATTATGAAGGGTTTATGAGTATATACTTCCTCAAAGAAAACATTTTTATGATTATGGATTATATCCATAAATAGTTCAATTTATGTTAAGTGTTTTATAAGTATGGGATTATGTATTTTGATTCATAAACTGATCTAGTTTATGCCATTGTATAGAAATGGCGCCCAGTAGAAGGAATGAGAACTCCAGAAATACACATGATTCAAAGAGAAGGAAGGATCATATCTTTCATGGTCTTAAGCTAGAATTTATAAGAGAAATAGTCTCCCATGTATTATCATCATATGAAGAAATAATATCATGTGTTGATAAGATAAGTAAAGAGTTTACTGAGTCCTATGGCTTTGAAGGGAATCAAGAGAAGAAAAGGATGGAAGAGAGAAAGATGGATAAAGGGAAAAGGGAAAAGAAGAATTTTCCCATATGTGGTAACTGTGGAAAGAAACACCCTGGAACTTGCCTGAAAGGAATGGGAGTTTGTTATAAGTGTGGAGGAAAAGGGCACAAAGTACGTGACTGCAAGGGTAAGAAAATGGTTTTAAATGTACAATGCTTCATTTGCAAGGAGTTTGGACACTACGCGAACCTATGTCCCAGTCATCAGACTATGCCGAAAATGATGTTATTGGATAATAATCAAGTTATGATACTACCACAAATGAAGAGGAATGATTAGAGTTCTTATGTTGATTATGTCAATTGAGTGTTGTATCAACAATGTACTTGTTATAATAATTATGGAGTATATAAGGATTGTACTGCAGTACTATTTCATTAAGGACTTTAGATTGTGTGGAACAAAGAAAAGTGACTCAATAGCAGGATAAATTTTTGGAAAATATATGGTTGAGAGAAAGATAAACCATAATATAGTTCTGATACTGAGGTAGTGATTTTGGAATAATATGTGATTGTTTTGGATAAATTATATTGGATATTCTTGACTACCTTGGAACTGATTAATGATTTGTATATTCCATCATTGTTGGGGTTTAAAACATTTTTGGATTAATGAAGTATATCCAACATTCTATATGGAATAAGGGAGCATGAATGTAATCAATAAGGAATATGGTAATACATGATGAAGGTATTCATATGCTATTATGGGGTAAAAAGGATCTATATTATGTTTACCTTCCTTATGAATGTTGGACTGTGAGTTTGGACAGAAGTATTTTGGATAGTTATAGTTTGGATTATTTTGGATTGCCATAAAAGGACAACCCGGAGGTCGGGCGGCAACCCGTCGCGTCCGGCAAGGCTGCGAGACTTGAACCCGCAACCAAAGGGCGACAAGGGTGTATCACCTACCACTATCCCATGAGATGTCCTGGATTAAATAAAGTAGTTTTTTAAAAGATCTGGTAGATGAATTATAAATTCGTTTATTTTGGAACCCTCTATGAATAGTATAAATAGAATTTTTTTTACGAGTGAATGATGAGTTTTGGTAGAAATTTATTAATGGATAAAACTCTAATTATAAACTAAGTATATCTCCTTATGATCTTAGCCAATCTCATAAATAAATTCCTCATCATTAATAAAAGGAACTTAGAACAAAAATGTTGTCCTAGATGGTACCTTAAATCATCACTAATTTATGGCTTTGGGATTGTTGGCATTTTCATAGCCATGTTCTCTACCACTCTTCATCAGATAATTGATGGCTAGATTTTTCTTCCATATCCATATTTTCTTACATGGAACCCTAGTATGTGTTATTTTCGGTAATCTTCATACTTTCCACTCTTTATTTTAATTAGAGGCCTCATTAATTCATTTTTCGATGTGGGATTTCAACTAAGATATTTTGAAACGTCAAAAATGTGTTATCCTAAAACCCTATGTTTTGTTGAACCGATGGTATTTCAAATCATCATAGATTGATGAATTTAAGGACCTCAATTATACACTTGTTTGTGATTGATGACCTCAATCACTACCTATAAACATTTACGTTTTTCCTCCGATTATATGTCTCTAATTTCCACCAATGTTCTCCTAATCGAGATCATAATTTGGTGGTGACCCTTTGATTTCTCTTTTCCTCATATTAAGATTGAATTTTAGTAACCCAATTTCCGATGTGGGTTTTCCCACAAATATATTTTCTACTTTCAACCTTTTATTTTTGAAGAACAATTTCAAATTGCGAGGACGCAATTTATTGAAGGAGGGGAGAATGTAACACCCCAAGATTTCATAGTGTGTTATTTCTCCAAAATAATTCAATAACTTGCACTACACGCAACACTAAGTTCAATTGCACCATGACTTACCAAAAAAAAAGCCATTAAAAGAGGTCATGAATAGTATTAACTAAATTTTAAACTTTATATAATCCTTATAATTTTAGAATCCATATTATGAGTTTCTTAGTCATAATGCAAGAACAGATTCATTTTCAGTATTGCACTTTTATCAACTTTTGATAGTGAAACCTTTTTAAATACAATATTTCAAACTTTTGACTAAATGGAGACATCAAAAAATTTAAAATGAAACATCCCAAGCTTCCACGGTACGCTTTCCTTTGAATAAAACAGTAGCGTGTGTTGTACGCAACTTCGAGTTCTAACACACCGTAACCAATCAAACTAGTTGTTATGAATAGTAATACCTACTTTTTGAAGTTATATATATTTTATATTTTAAAATGGACTTCATTTTTGGATTCGGAATATCAAATTTAGCCTAAGGTGAAATTTTGGTACTTTTCGGATAACTTTCATATTTTGATGAATAGTGAAAATTACTAAATTTTAATTAAAAACAACTTTTTTAATCAAAATAATTAATAGTAATAAATTATGAATTTGAGTGGTTTTAAAGTATATTTAGAATATATTTTTACTATTTAATATAATGTTGGTCATTGGACATAACTTTACAATTAAACCGAACATAAACAAGTGTCAATCTTTTGATAGTTATTATCTCTTAAAAACACGCTTTTTGTTTTGACAGCGGGAATTAATTTTAAATTAATTTCTGCCACTTCTGTGTTTTGAATTTAGGAAAATGGATTCCATATTTGGAATCTGGATGTTCAAATTGTGTAAATAGGTAACTTTTATTTTTAGACATTTTGAATAATTACTACGGTAAATATTTTATTTACCATGGTTAAGGGTAAATCCGGTAAATAAGGGTTAAAAAATAATATTATAATAATACTAAATTACCCTAAAACGTGTCTTAACCCTATTGGTTGATACATGGTCGACCATGGGCATCTTTGTGTCAATTTTGGGACCCCATGGATCCACTTGTAAGTGATAATGACACTTTATTTTAATTAAGTCAAAATGAATACAAAAATGACACAAGCATATATCTTTTAGAAAAACAATTGTTACATAGGGTTATATAAGTTTGATTTTAGATTATAAATATTCATTAGAAAGATAAAAAGATTTCCTACATAATGATATTTTATTTATAATTTTTAGACATTAACTAATTTATTTTATTTATGACACAATGATGATGCAGTAATTACTATAATAGTGAAAAATTACAATAATTGATATTATAAATACCCAAATAAATATAATATGAAACTTTTAATGAATTAAACTAATTTTCTAGGATAATATGATATATTAGGATTGATTTAATTGACTATTTTTGAAGTAATCAATCTGTTATGAGTTTCACAAAAATCAACTATTGAATAGTGTCAAAATTGACATAAAAGAGTTTTTAAAACAAATATTATATTATTAATTGATATTAAATTCCTAAAAATCTAAGGTTCGGCCAAGAGACTTATATAAGGATAGGTTCATTATTAATGGACCACTTGGGGGTCTCTTGGATGTATATAGTAAGTTTATTAACCATATTATATAAAAATACAAAGAGACATTGTAAAAGTGAAACTAATTAACTTAGAGTTAATGCTTAAAGATAAGGTTAATATAAGTACCCAAACCTGTCTAAATTCTATTGGTTGAGTGGTTTTCGACCTATCCCCACCTTAACCTTTGAATAATCAACTTTGGAGCCATTAGAAACCGAATATGAATTTATTATAAATTAATATTTCTAGCTTTTCCAAAGGTGCCCCTCACCCCTCTTATAAAAGGGCACTCCTCCTTATCATTTCTTCACACCTTCAAAGCCTTTTGTCTCGGCCAAACTCTGCCCAAATACTCTCCCAACATCCCTCACTACAACCTAGAGGCATTAGTTTGATCAGAAAGCCTACCTAAGGAGCCCTTTTGATCAAATCAAAAGGAAGAACCCGAAGAAGAGGTAATGATTTCACCACCCTTCTCCAAGTTCATTTCTTCTTCCACTTCTTCTTCCTTTGTTCTTACCATTCTAAAATAATAACTCCAGTATCTCACATATACTGTGATGTTATTATAAATATGGTACAATCATATTCAGTATTCTATCCACCCTTTGAATAACATGTCACCATACGTGCGTACGTACGGCTTACCGTCTCCACGTCGTGGTGTAATTGTTATTCAATATAATATTATTTGGATGGGTATAATAATGATGTGTAACTCATGTAAATAATAAATATAACATGTTAATGATTCTTTATATATGATATACCATCCATTTATATATTATTTTAATATCAAAAGAATGATATTGTCGCTCGTGCGTACGTACGGACTACCGTCTCCACGAACGCGATGAGATTCATTCTCCATCGTATCCATTCAAGTATAATTATCATTTGATGATTTAAAAATGATGTTTAAGGACTGTATATCATTCTGGATATGAATAAGATACAACAACCATGGCTTATGTAACAAAACATATAAAAGAAAATGAGTAAGTTAACTCCCGAAACGACGATAATTCTAAGATATTATTAACAAATCAATGTTAAAAGATCATATATGATATCATATTAATATATATGATTCTTGTATAATTTAATAACAACTATTTCACCATTATACAGGAGGTTAACCTACCCCAACCAAGGAAAAGTACAAGGTAAGGGTTATTTCACAATCTCTTCATTATCCGAGGTTGTTTATACGTAATAATCTACTGGGATATCTTTATCATCCACATCCATGTTTCTTAAAAATGTATTTCAAAACATTTTTACTATTTACAAGAATATGGGTTAAAGTCATTTATACCCTTTTTTGACTTTTTATAAGAGGTTTATAAAGGAATCTTTCCGTCGTTTTCAAAACAAGGTCCTTTTTAACCTTTTCGATAGAATTGAGGTAAGAATGTTTTTTTTAACTTATACGGCGGGTGCGGTTATTTTCCGCCGTTATAAAATCGTCGAAGCTTTCCATACAAGCTTATAAGAATATTTTCAAAGAAAATGTTTTATTTTATATGGATCTTAAATGATTTCAAAATAAAAGGAGATACTTCTTTAAAAAGAATTTTGATTTCATCTATGTCAACATCCTTTGATGGATTTTAAGATTATTTGAAGTTGATTTATTATGATACAAAACTTCTATATTGTATTGAAGGTTTTGTGATATGTTTGACTGTGGATGTGCTATTTTTATACCATTCATAGTTTATGGTGAAATTATTTACATTTCGTATGCTAGTTTTAATACGAATGTTTATGTTATGTTTAAACCTTTTCATATGGGAATGCATTGGACTTAATAAATGACGGGTGGAGCCCGCTATAGCTCCTCGATGCATCGGTAGGTCTCATGAGACAAACTAGTGTCTTGGCACAAGGCCTTGACAAAATCTTATTTGTAGTCTTGGCACGAGGCCTTGGCTATGTGGTTATGATAGTCTGGCATTATGCATTCCAACATTATGAAAGTGGTTATTGATATTGCATGTGATTATTCGATTAGTAGAATAGCCATGTGAATAAGTAAATGGCATTATTTCATTTTATTTATGCCATACCATGTTGAATGTTCGTATTTAAAAGGCTTTTGTTTTAGTAATTCATTGCCTTAAATGTTTATGCTTATTATGAATGTTCCGCTATATTGTTATCCTTACTGGGCATTTGAGCTCACCCCTTTTCTATGTTTTATTTTTCCCCAGGATGTGAGGAAGTAAATTATGAATGACCTGCAGGGATATTATGAGGGGATTGTAGTGTGGACTGTGGAAACATTATGTTGTTGTAGTAGTTTTTGATTTTATGATGTAATGTAAAACTTATGAATATATCTAGTGTTTCCAAGGCTACTAAACCAATCGGTCTTTCGAGATTTGATCTTTCTTGTGATCATGCCAATGTTATGTAATTAATGCACCGACTCTGGGTAGCTGGGGTCGGGGCGTTACACATACCTTATAAATATTCTCTAGGGATCCCACTAAAGATTTCGCATCCTAATTTCAAAAGGTTACCTAATCCTTTCCTCTGACAACAGCTGTAGAAACCCAAACATGATGTACATGGAAATTACATTAATTTTTCAGAATAATTAATACATAACAAGAACCAACACTCAAGGACCGTAATATTTTAGTGTCTTGGGAAACTCAGAACATAATCTTTTAATCATGGTGAAAGATATTCAACATCTCCAATAAAGATCTTCCACTTTTTTTTCTTATCTAAAACCTTTCTTTAAATCCTAGGGAAAAAGGGAACATATAAAGGGTGAGCTCAAATGCTCAGTAAGGTTAATCATGGTGAAAATAAAACAAATCATATACATTTGAACTTAAAAACATGAACATAAAGTTTAAACATAAAAATCCTGAAAATAAATCTTGGCAGTACATAAGGAATATATCATAGTGGAACATTAATCATGATAAAATATCATGGGAATAAATAATGTAATTTTGTAAAACCATTAAGAACATGATATTATTTCCATAGTATCCAAGGCATTGCTGCCAAGACCATCTTAGTGGACAAAGTCCCTTACTGAATCGAGTTCACTCCTCGATCCAGTCCTGTATCACTAAACCGGATTAACATTTCATTTCATCCATATATATATCAGGAGTTATAAATCTTTACCCAATTAATTTTTTGGAGATATAGGTCCCACCCATCTCATAATGAAATCATTCTTACTTGTGCCACAAAATAAACATAAATCATTCATCATAATCCAAAGAGTAAAATGGGTTTCATAAACATCATTCATTCATAACATAATCCATATAAAACAAATGGATATAATTTCATCATAAGAAAAGTGAAACCATGTAAATCATAGTGACATTATACTTGAAACATACCCATATTAAATAATGTAATCTTAGATGGAAAATGGTTTTGATAAAACACTTAAAATGATTTCGTGAGGAAAATATCCTTTCTTCTTCAAAATCATTTTTTTTCAAAAAATGACATGAAATTTTAAAAGGAAAGGATTTTGTTGAAAATATGAATTAAATATTTTATCTCAAGATCAATTAAAATAAGGCTTTATAAAAATATAAAAATCAGTTCATCCTGTATAAGATAAAAAAACATTCTCTTCGTACTTTTAACGGAAAAGTCAAAAAGTACGATGTACGGTAAAAAAAAGAAAGATTCCTTACATAACACAAAGTAAAAGTCATAGAGGGGTAAACATGACTTTAAACATACATGGAATAATGTTAAACAATTAATGGAAAAAGTTTTTATGGACATGGATGAATGATATAACCCTAGTAAATACTTATGTATAAGTAATCTTGGATAAAAATGAGAATGAAAAATTATCCCTTACCTTATGTCCAATTTCTTCTCTATGTGTCCGAGAAACTTGTATAGTGGGTATAAACATATTATCAACTTGTAACAGAACTATAATAAAATTTATTTTTACTTAAATGATTCTCTTGAGACTTTATATTACCCGTTTATTTGTTAAATCCATGTTAAAGTAGCGTTTTAGGTAAAATAGTTTCATTTATCATCCGTGTTTTGACTTGTAATTATTCGTATGACTACTTAGATCATGATTATTTAGTTACAGAATGTAAAACATGGTTTATATATAATATATATTTAGAATATATATATATATATATATCATATTGATAAATGTAAAGAGATACACCGTTCGTGTAGACGGTAGGTCGTACGTAGGCATGAACGCTGTTTTAGATTCATTATTAAATTGAATTGATGTAAGTAAATAACATATGAATAAGTCCAGTATCATTAATATGTAATACATTTCATTATTATTTAATATATATACTTTTTAATCATTCTTGAATGGTTAACTTGGAGAATGAATCTCATCGCGTTGTAGAGACGGTAATCCGTACGTACGCACGAGCGATGATATAGTTCCATTAATTATTTAATGGAATTTGAGTGGATGATATAATATCTAAGAATTAGTATCACAATATAATAACCATATATATAGTTATTATTTACACCATTATACCCATCCATGTAAGGTGGTGGTGGAAAAACAGATTACACCACATCATAGAGACGATATTCCGTACGTACGCACGCGTGGTGATTTCGTTTTTCATAGGATGAGTAGATGGTGAAATAGGGTTGTTTCATATTTATAATAACATATATGTATATTATTCATAATTATGTAATTAATTTTTATTTAAAAAACTAAATAGTAGGAAGTCTAAGAATATATAATCTTGAAAGAATTCGTAGAAGAGATTGCCTCTTATTGAACGCGCCTCCTCTTAACCTCTACTTATGTCACGACCCGCCCTCGGGGTCCGTGCCGTGACTACCCCAAGCCCGCCTTCCATAGGCCAGGGGCTGGCGACTAGCACCAAGGCGTAAATCCCGTAAAAAAAAGGGAAGGCATTGCCTTTGTAAAGTAAACAAACACCACAGAGTAAGCAAGAAGAAAGTAAACACTAAGCAAAAACAGAGTACAACTAAAAGTGCGGAAAGTAAAAAGGGGCCGGAAATACAAGCCCAACTGTAAAGTACAACTCGAAAGGGAAAACATCAACTGAAAAGTAAAGCTACTACGCCGAGCTGTCCACTGGAAATCCCACCAGAAGGGTGAGTACAGATAGCTCCTCTGCTCCTCGGATCCCGCCGTCCACTCCGAGTATGTCCCGCCCAGTGGCCCACCTCCGGGTACCGCCTCGTCGTATAGTCCACCTCCAGGTACCGTCCAGTCCTCGAACACTCGGCTTCTGTCAGCACTGTCCGTCGTCTGCAACCAACACAACGAGGTGCGGGCATAGCCCGTGCAGGGGTGAGTATAACGATACTCAGTAGGGACCCCGAGACCCTCAAGGTCTCACTAAACCAACAAGGATAACCACAAAGTAGATCTCAACAGATAACCTCTACTTAGGTATATTCCCATACATATACCTAAGTTATCAAGTAACCCATCTCAATCATGAGGAAACACAAGGATTGTGAAAACAACGGATAACCACTACCTGGGTATATGCCCATACATATACCAAAGTTAGCAAGTGACCCATCTCAATCATGAGGTAAAAACAAGGTCAAAAGTCTCAGCTCAAACCAGGATTTTCATTATTGAAACCGTAACTGCTGAAGAGCTCCGTCTCTAGAGTGTACAGTGGTCCTGTCACGACTCCGAGATACTGCTCACTAACCTAAGACTGCTGAGGTACTCCTCCTGTCGAGTACTGCGGGTTTGCGGCCAACTACCGGGCGCTCCGTCCGCTGAGGGTCTGTCGCCAAATACCGGGCGCTCACCCAAATAGCCTACTGAGGTACTCCTCCTGTCGAGTACCGCGGGTTTGCTGCCAACTACCAGGCGCTCCGTCCGCCGTGGGTCTGCCGCCAAATACCGGGCGCTCCGTCCCCTGGGTTAGTCGACTCACTCCAAGTCGAGTCGGTCAAGCAGTCGTCAGGTCTCAGCCGGCTACACGGTCTCCGTACTCTGCACGCTCGTCTCCGGGAGGGTCCGCTCCACGAGCTACTGGTCGATACTCCAAGTATCACAAAGTCCCGCAAAGAAGTATCTCAAAGGACCGTCTCGTCACAGAGGTCACAACGCAACAGACGGCGCGTCGATCGGACGCCCGGTCTGTAAGTTATTAGCTTTTTCGTCCCAGGGGCCCGGTTGGTTTCGTGAGCGAACCAATCCCGGCCGTATCACAACTGTACCCTGAACTTCCATAGGGTATAGTCAAAGGGACCGTTACTCAACGTAATCACCAACGCCGCTGACGGTTCGTCATACGGACGTCCTGTCTGAAAGATATCAGCTTTCCCGTTCAAGGGGCCCAGTTGGATTTCGGGTGCGATCCAACCCGGCCACTACTAACTGTATCCAAAACTCGGGCGAAGGATACCAAAAGTTCCGTATCGTAAACAGGAACTCAACGCAACAGACGGTGTGTCGATCGGACGCCCGGTCTGAGAGTTATTGGCATTTTCGTCCCCGGGGCCCGGTTGGGTTTTAAGGCAAAACCAACCCGACCGTACTCCACCTGCGTCCAAACCTCGGGCGGAGTATGCCAAAAGATCCGTCTCACTAAGAGGAACACAACACAGTTGACGGAACGTCAATCGGACATCCGTAGCTCAAGATATGAGCGTTTCCGCTCCGAAGGCCCGGTTGGTTTCGTGAACGAACCAACCCGGCCGAACTCAAAGTAATCCGAAACCTTGAGTGCGATATACCAAAACGACCGTATCGATCCAAGGATCGCGTTTCCGCAGACGGTTCGTCAATCGGAGGTCCGAGGATCAAGATATGGCCAAAAGACCGAAACTGGTTCGAGACGGGGGGTCCGGGTCCGGGCCGATCCGGCCCGACCCCCCCTGGTCTGCCCGAACCGGGTCGACCCGACCCGGGTCCGACCCGGCCCGGATGGTGGCAGACCGGCGCGGCGGCACGGTCCGGCGCGGCGGCGCGGTCCGGCCGGCGGCGCGGTCCGGCCGGCGGCGCGGTCCGGCCGGCGGCGCGGTCCGGCCGGCGGCGGCGCGGCTGGCGCCGCTGGGTCACGCGCGGGAGGGCTAAGCCCCCCACTTTCCAGAAGGGCGGCGAGGCTTTTTAGCCGCGCCCCTTTTTTTTTTAAACGGCCCCCACCGCATGTGGGGGCTGACTCAAAGGAAAACCGGGGGTTTCAATCCCCCGGATTTACAGGATCGGCCGGCTTTAAGCCGGCCGTTTTCTTTACACGCGGGACCTGCGGGTCCCGCTTCTTTTGCAAGCCGGCGGCCGGTAAAGGCCGGCCGCCCCTGTTTTTCTCCGACGCGGCCGAAGTGCCGCGGCTCCTCCGTTCTCCGGCGCCGGCGAGGCCGGCGCCCCTGGCTGCTCCACCGCGGCCGTAGGGCCGCAGCTGTTCTGATCTCCTGCGGCCGGCGAGGCCGGCCGCCCCTGGGTTCTCTGCCGCGGCCGAAGTGTCGCGGCTCCTTCTGATCTCCGGCGTCGGCGACCCGGCTAGCCGCCGGTCGCCTCCTTGTTCTGCCGCGGCCCATCTCCGGCCGCAGACTCTTTCATAAACAACGACGCGGTGCGTCGGCACCGTGTTTCTTCGTCGCAGCTCGCTCCGGCCATTAATTCTTTTGTTCCTGCGCGGTTGCGACGACACCGCGCTGTCTCCGCTAAAATAACATGAAAGAATAGAAGGGGGAGGAGAATCGGCCGTGTTCGTGCGGTCCGGTCTCCTCCCATTATAACGATATCAGTTGGCTCATCGTATAAACATAACAATGAATGTTTCACAATTTTTAATAAAATTTGGAACTACGCCCAACGGATTATTCTTTCATGTTCGAGGGAATGAAAACACATAATTTAAAAAGGGCAAACCCCCTACCTTGGTATAAAGTTCGAAGATTTGTCAACGTTCCGCGGAAGACGACGTCGCGGAGGTCGGGCGTCGCGGTAGCTGTTCGTCAAATCCTATGACGAAGGGGTGCGTCCGAAGAGACACGTCGTTGGCGAATACTTGTACGCCGACAAAGGTTGTCCGAGGAAGAAGCGGTGTCCTCTCTCGTTGACACAGAAGACGAAGAAGAGCGGAACGGCGTTCTTCGTCGGAACTTGAGCGTTCACGTCAAGTCTTGAGGAAAGTCAAATAAAAAGAAAACAACGAACTCAAGAACCCCTACCTCGATAGTCGCACGTTGACGTAGTCGTGGAATATCGGTGTCGATTCCTTTGATGTCGGAGGAAGAGTCGTTGTCGATGGCGTTCGTCATGGAAAACCGTCGCGGAAGAGATGACGCGGAAGAAGTACGTCGCGTCGCGGATTCGGCGTCGCGGATGGACCGTGTTCTTCGGCGGAGAAGTTCTTCGTTGAAGAACGGCGTTCTTCGCGTTCTTCGTTGAGTTTGAGGAAGATGAAGAAGATTTCCCTACTCTCTCAAGGAGATAAAATTCTAACAAAATAAAATAAGACTCTTTCTTATTTTATTCACACAACCCAAACTCTTTGAATTTCAAAGGTTTGAAATTCAATAACCACACACAACTCACCTCATTAACTCATTACATTTAAGTCATAGGTTTATAACTTAAGTTAACATTATTTAAGTGGGAGTTGATGGGGTTTTAGAGGATATGAAGGGGTGGGGTTCATGTGGGCCCCACCACCCTCATAACCTCCCATGGGAGGTTGGGTGGTTACCCAACTTCCAACAAGAGATATCACATAGAGTAAAATAATAAAAATTGTAGTGTAATTACAAGTAAACATCCACAATTTTTATTATCAACACTCGCATGAACGCAACTCCAGAACAGGAGTTCCTAAGCGTAGACCGGCGCTACGGTTCCATCGGTGCCCTCGGATTTCAATTCCGAGCACCGGATCAAAAGTTAGAAATTCCCGCTCGTTCGTTCACTGAACGTACCCGAGCCAAACTTCGGAAATTGATTCCGGGCACACCGGGCCTCGGAATCAGGTGCCGTCTAAAACCGCGCTCTTGTAAAATTCCAAAGAAAATTAAGAAAAAATTTCCCTTGAATTTTACGGGTCTTTACAACTTAGGGATCTAAAGTTGGTCTTGAAAGAATACCAGAACCTCTAGTAAGTTTCTAGGGAAGTGGAGAAGATAAATTGGCCAGTTTTGGCCAGGATTGAAGGCTCAAATAAGTGTGAGGAGGAGAGGTAGGAGGTGCCCTTTTATAAGGGAAGAGAGGGGCACTTTTGGAATTCTCAAAAATATTAATTTATAATAACTCAAAACCCACATAAAAACATCCAAATGACTTAAATTTGGATATTAGGTAATATAAAGTTGTAATATTATCAAAAAATCAAATTTATACATGTTGGAAAATTATTTTAAACCTTGTCAAGTTTATTTATCCTTATTTAATTTATTTAATCTTATTGTGGTAATAATATTCTAAATTTTAAATTGTTATAAATAATTACATATGTGTTGTGAATTATCCATAATTGGATAATTAATGACATTTTAGACCATATAAAGTTCAATTTATAATTTTTAAATATTTATGTGATTTTTAAACAATTTATTAATATGTTATTTTTATAAAATAACAATAGTGTTAATTTTGACACTATTCAATTATTTGAACTTAAATAAAATCCACACAATGGATATATTCGAAAAAAAACATAAAATAAAATCCCAACATGTCATATTAATCTAGAAATATTTTATAGGACATTAATTAGTTCATATAATGTTTCTTTTAATATTTATAAAACCATTTCATTGATATTTCTCTTAATAAAACAATTACAATATCCTTTTTTTATAATCTTTTAATATACTTATTAGTTGCACAAAAAATTCAAATAAAATCCTATGATGGAGATAAATATAGTACCTTTCATAATAATATTTTTACTCGAATTTATCATCTTAAAATAACAAAATTTAAATTGTTATATTTTTTAAATTAGGAAGGTGACATCTTTGACATCATTTAAAATAAAATAATATAAATGTCCTAATATGTTATTTAAGGCTCCAAATGCTCCAAAAATAGACCTTTGGATGAATAGGGTATATATATACTCGACCAATAATGTTTGGGGAAGTTTATGGTTCATTTTATAGGTATTTTTATTTTAATAAAAATTGTATTATTGATTTTTCACTAAATAAATAATTTCTACATCATTAATGTATAAGCTATTAAGGTAATTAAATATTTCGTGAAAATTGAAAATAAATTACCATGATAAATAAATAAATTTAGATTTCATATGAGTATTTATAATCAAAATTATATTTTGTATAACCATAAATTTAAAATAATCTAATTATTAATGTTTGAGTGAAACATATTTCACTTTCTTTAAAATAAAATAAATAATAGGTCTTAATCACATCCAAGTGGGTTCCAATGGATTAAATTTCGACTTAAATATGCCTTAGGATTAAATATAATCATCCAATTATATTAATACACTTTTAATGGTAATTTAATAATATTATTGTTACTATTAATTACCTAATTTACCTTTAACTGTCGTAAATAAAATTTACAGCAGTTCCTTTTCAAAATGACCAAAAATTAAAATTATCCTATTAAAATAATTTGTAATTTATGATTCCAAATATGGATTCCATTTCTATAAATTAAAAACATAGAAGTTGCAGTAATTGATTTAAAATTAATCTCGTTGTCGAAAAAACGGATTTTTGTTTAAAAACATACAAACGATTGAATTGACTTAGCCTATGAATTCAATGTAATATAAAGGCAATTGACATACATTATATTAAATGGTAATAATATATTCTATTTATACTTTAAAACAATTAAATATTATAATTTAACCATATAAATTATCATGAGGAATAAAGTTGTTTTTTAGTAAAAATTACTGTGTTTTTACTATTTATCAAAATAAAAATGTTGTCAGAAAAATATCAAAACTTTATCCAATGTAAATATTTACATCCAGATTAAAAAAAAGTTGATTTTTTAAAATTGATCTTACAAACTTGTAAAATTTTATATTTAAAATGGGTGTGCCATCAATAGGCGGAAAAACTCCATTTTTTTAAAAATACTTATTTTACCCGAAAAATTTATTTTGTCCTCATAGAATGTTCTAGAAAATGTGTAAAATGAATAATAATGTTATTAAATTCAAAATGTAGTTAATTATATTTATAACAGCTAGTTCATTATAATATTATAACAATATATCGTTGTTTAGTGAAACTCAGTATTGCGTACAACACACGCTATTGAGGAAGGGTGCTCTTGTGTGAAACACAAGCCAAGAATAGTATTTCCATATAATATAAGCTAAGACGGTGTTGCGTATAGCACAAGGTAATTTTGGTGCAGTGTACAACCCAAGAAATTAATGAAATTAAAATAATATTTTTCATTAAATATCGGGTTGTTACATTCTACCCCCCTTAAAATGAATTCCGCCCTCAAAATTCGTCGAGGATATAAATAGTTTACTACTTGGATGTTAATTTAATATAAGCCCACATCATAAAAAGGAATACCAAAACATAACTTTAAAAACTAAATTATTAAATGTATTGGTTACCCAAATTAACTAATCACCAGGTTTCGACATAGGATAACATAGGTGAAAATATGGATATGGAAGAGAAATCTAACCATCAAGTTCTAATGTAGAATGGTAGAGAACATGGATATGAAAAAGCCACCAATCACAAAGACAGAAATTTGAGATGATCTAAGGTACTGTCTGATTCATCATATATGAGGGAAATCAGAAAACATTTTTGGTTTTCAAGATCATTTCCCTAAAGTTGAAAACAATTGGATTTAGAAGAAATAGCTTCTTTATTTTGGTACAATCTCACCTTTTGTCATTCCTTGAACAATTTCCAATTCATATCTTAAAGAAATGAAGTTGAATTTTTCATTCATGAAGTGTTATCAGATCATGCGATAGAATGATAGGTCATTCCATCTGTCTCAATCAAAAGGTTAGAAAAATTTATTAAATATACATAAGTCCATCTATAGTGAGATTAATCATATATGGTTCCTAAAATGTACTTATACTTCATATATCATACCACATAATAAATTAAAACTAATTTATACTAACCAGTGACTTTCGGTATGCCAGTGGTATATGATAAAGGCTTGTCGGACTTCGGTTGTGGGTTCAATTCCCATAGCCTTGTCCGACGCAACAGGTTGTCGCTCATCCTATAGGTTGTCCTTTTACTAAAACTATACTATTATAAAATTCCAGAAATAATATCAAAAAACAAGTTCTATTCTTAAATAAAACTCTCTGATGTCCAACATAATTCATTTTAATATTTAGGCTAATCCAAAATACATCTTTCCAATCTCATAGTATAAATAAAACGATTACTTGAAAGGTCACATTACAAGCACATGAATACCATCATTTTCCCCCATATATCATAATATGTATCTTGTTGATCTCATTTCAAACATGTGAATACCTTAATCAAGAATTATCTTAAAACATGTATAACCATATAATCTTTGTAAAAACATGAATGATCCTAGAATTTATATATACTCAAACCATGATATCACTTTGTCCTTATATCAGTCATGAGCTCATTAATATTATCAAACATTTCATTATCTCCCTATCCATTCATTATGCGCATATCATCTGATTTCCTAAAATATTTGAATAACCTTTCATGGTTACTAGTACAATTCAATATATATTTTCAAAAAAACTAAGTAAAAACAATAGTGTAAAAATCCTTAGATGTTTCATTATTCCAGATCACCATGAAATTACTTATACAACATTACTCTTGATAAACAAGCAATCAATATAAAACTTTCTTAAACCATTGCCTGAGCTTCATCATTGTATTCCTCAACACTTATTTCATATCATATACCATTTGTAGTCTCTTCATCATCATCTATAAAAATATTACCCATACGACCATGATGATTCCCTTCATGAGATTTTCCCTTAGGGAATTGGTTTTCATAATGCGCATACATTCCACATTTAAAACATTTAACCGTTGTTGATGTCTTAGCAATACCATTATCTTTGTCCATGGTGAAAATTGAACCTTTTCCATTATAATTACTGTCTTTGTGTCCTTATTTTCTACACACAATGCATCTTCCAGTTGCTTTGAAACATTCTCTCTTGTGCCTCTTCCCAATTGATTTACATGAGGTAATTTGACCTTTCTTTCCACTATGATCATTATGAAACTCTGACTCTCTCTTATTCGATGAGTCGGGAATATTACCAAAGTTGAGATTATTGATCATATTATGATATTGCTGATTAGGCATAAAATGATATGTGGACTTCCAGATCCAATTTCATTTGGTTTCTCATGAAGAATATCATTGCATTGTCCATCATATCCTCCATTATCGTGAATCTTCCTTTTTCTAGCCATTTTCTAAAACCCAAAAAGAATAGTGTGAGAGGCAAAAATCACAATCAAGGGGGATTACCTTCAATATCTAACATATTAGGTTAGATTCTAAAAATGTTACCATAATTCTAGGACAATAACTTATACTTATACGTAACCATTGGGACATCCCTAGACATACCTTAGAAATATCTTCTTGGGATCCCATTAAATTTTTCTCATCATAGTTTCCAAAGTTTAACTAATCCTTTCCTCTGATACCAGCTGTAGAGAACCCATCTTGACATACATGGAAATTACATTAATTTTTTTGAATAATTAATATATAACAAGAACCAACATTCAAGGACTGTAATAGTATAGTATCTTTGTAAACTCGGAACATAATCTTCTAATCATGGTGAAAGATCATCAACATCTCCCATATTTATCTTCCCCTTTTGTTTTCTTATCTAAAACCTTTATTTAAATCCTAGGGAAAAGAAAACATCTAAAGGGTGATCTCAAATGCTCAGTACAGGTAATCATGGTGAAAATAAAACAAATCATATACATTTGAACTTAAAAAACTTGAACATAAAGTAAAAACATAAAAATCATGAAAATAAATCTTGGCAGTACATGAGGAATATATCATAAAAAATTTAATCATGATAAAATAACATGGTAATAAAACATGTAATTGGGTAAAACCATTAAGAATAACATATTATTTAAATAGTAGCCAAGGCATTTCTCCCAAAACCATCTTAGTGGACAAAGTCCCTTACTGAATCGAGTTCACTCCTCGTTCCAGCCCCATATCACTGAACAGGATTAACTTGTCCTTCCAGCCAGGTCTATCTCATGAGATATAAATCATTACCCATTGAATTGGAGGGATAAATAGGTCCCAACCATATCATAATGAAATAATTCTTACTTGTCCCACAAAATAAACATAAATCATTCATCATAACCCAAAGAGTAACATGGGTTTCATAAACATCATCCCATCATAACATAATCCATATAAAACAAGTAGATATCATTTCATCATAAGAAAATTGAAACCATGTAAATCATAAAGACAAAATAATTGAAACATACACATTTGAAATAATTTCATCTTAGATGGAAAATGGGTTTAATAAACCACTTTAATTGAATTCTTGAGGAAAATATCCTTTCTTCTTCAAAATCATTTTATTTTCAGAAAAATCAATGAAATTTTAAAAGAAAAAGATTTTGTGGAAAATATTCATTAAAATATTTTAGAGTAAGCTTCATTAAAATTATTAATTACAAAACCGTAAAAATATTTTCATGTCATATAAGTTAAAAAAACATTCTTCTCGTACCTTTAACAGAAAAGTCAAAAAGTACCATGTATGGTAAACAAAAGAATGATTCCTTTCATAACACAAATTCAAAGTCATAGAGTGGTAAACATGACTTTAAAAATACAAAGAATAATTTTAAATGCTTAATAAAAAAATATTTTATGGACATGGATGAAAAATATAAACCAATTAAATACTTATGTATAAACAATATCAGATAAAAATGATATTGAAAAATTATCACTTACCTTATGACCAATTTCTTCTGTATGAATCTGAGAACCCATCATTGTAGGTTTAAACATATTATTAACTTGTAACAGAACCATAATAATATTTCTTTGATCATATATGATTCACTTACAACATTATATTACCCGTTCATTTGTTAATTCCATGTTAAAGTATCATTTTGGGTAAAATCGTTTCATTTATCGTCTGTGTTTTGACTTGTAATTCTTCATATGATTACTTAGATCATGATTACTTACCTCCAGAGTGTAAAACATGATTTATATATAATATATATTCAGAATATACATATATATAATATATCTATAAATGGAATGAAATACACCGTTCATGGAGACAGTAGGTCGTACGTACAAATGAACGATGTTTTAATTTCCTTATTAAATTGAATGGAAGTAAGTAAATAAAATATAAATAATTCAAACATCAATAATATATCATATATTTCATGATAATTTAATATATATACTTTATAATCATTCTTTAATGGTTAACTAGGAGAGTGAATCTCATCACGTTCTGGAGATGGTAATCTGTACGTACGCACGAGCGATGATATTGTTCCCATAATTATTGAATGGAATTAGAGAGGATGATATAATATTTCACAATTAGTATCTTGTTATAATAAACATATTTATAGTTATTCATTACACCATTATACCCATCCATGTAAGGTGGTGGTGGAAAAATAGATTACACCACGGCATGGAGACGGTATTCTGTACGTACGCACGCGCGATGATTTCATTTTTCATAGGATGGGTAGAAGGTGAAATATGGTTGTTTCATATTTATAAAAACATATAAGTATATTGTTTATACTTAGGTTATTACTTTATATTGAAACAACCAAAGAAGTGGACTTAGAATAATAAAGAAACTTGAAAGAATTGGTAGAAGAGATTACCTCTTCTTCAACGTGCCGCCTATTAACCTCGACTTAGGGCACTAAAGTTGGTCTTGGAAGAAGACCAGGACCTCTATTAGGTTTCTAGGGAAGTTTAGAACATAAATACGCATAGTTTGTGCAAGCTTGAAGCCTCAAAGTTGTGTGAGGAGGAGAGGGAGGAGGTTCCCTTTTATAAGGGAAGAGAGGGGAACTTTTGGAAACCTCAAAAATATTAATTTATAATAACTCAAAACCCACATAAAAATATCCAAAGTGACTAAAATTTTGATATGGGGTAAGATAGGGTTGTAATATAATCATAAAATAAAATTTATACATTTTGGGAAATTATTTTAAACCTTATCAATTTGATTTATCCTTATTTAATTTATTTAATCTTATTTGTGGTAATAATATTCTAAATTTTAAATTGTTATAAATAATTTATTATGTGTTGTGAATAATCCATAATTGTGTACATTATGATAATTTAGAAAATATAAATTTCAATTTATAATTTTCAAATATTTATGTTATTTTTAAACAATTTAATAATATGTTATTTTTATAAAATACCAATAGTGTTAATTTTGACACTGTTAAATTATTTAAATTTAAATAAACTCCACAAAGGATATATTCGAACCAAAATGTTTAATAGATTCCTAAAATGTCATATTCATCTTTATAATTTTTGGAGAACATTAATTAGTTCACATAATGTTTCTTTGAATATTTATAAAACCATTTCTTTGATATTTCGCTTAATAAAACAATTAATGCATCATTTTTGTATAATCATTTAATATACTTATTTGTTTCATAAAAATTAAATATAAAATCCTATAATGAATATAAATTTAATACCTTTAATAATAATATTTTTACATTAATTTATAATCTCAAAATAACAACATTTAAATTGTTATATTTATTAAATTATGAAGGTGACATCTTTGACATCATTTAAAATCAAATAATATAAATATCCTAATGTATTTTATAAGGATCCAAATGGTGCAAAAAATATACCCTTAGAATCATAGGGTATATATATACTCTTAATGTAAGGTTTGGTCAAGTGTTGGGTTTTTATAGGTATTATTATTTAAATAAAAACTATATTATTGATTGTTCACTAAATAAATAATTTCTACATAATTAATGTATAAGATATTAAGTTAATTAAATATTTCATAAAAATTAAAAATAAATTACCATGATAAATAAAACAATTTAGCTTTCAAATGAGTATTTATAATCGAAATTATATTCTGTATAACCTTATTTTAAAAACATTCTAATTATTAAGGTTTGAGTGAGACATATTTCACATTTTTTTAAAATAAAATAAATTAAAGGTCTTAATCACATCCAAGTGGGTTCCAATGGATTTAATTTCGACTCAAAAATTCCTTAGGACGAAATATAATCATCCAATTATATTAATACTAGTTTTAGGGTAATTTTATAATATTATTTTTTTTCCTTTAATTAAATAATTTACCTTTAAATGTTGTAAATAAAATTTACCATAGTTACTATTCACAATGCCCAAAAATAAAAAGTATCCTAATAACATAATTTGGACCTACTGATTCCAAATATGGAATCCATTTTTTCCAAATTCAAAACACATAAGATTCATTAATTAATTTAAAATTAATCCCGTTGTTGAAAAAAACGAGTTTTTGTTTAAAAATTACAAAAGATTGAATTGATTTAACCTATGAATTCAATGAAAATAAATGATAATGACATAAATTATATTAAATGGTAAAAATATATTCTATTTATACTTTAAATAATTTATAATTATAATATAACCATATAAATTATCTCGAGGAAAAAAGTTGTTTTTTTTTGTAAAATTTAGACTGTTTTTACTATTCATCAAAATAACAACGTTGTTAGAAAAAGATAAAAACTTTATCCAATGTAAATTTTTATATCCTGATTTATAAGAAGAAGTTTATTTTTTAAAATTTATCTTATAAACTTGTCAAAAATTATATTTAAAATGGATGCGCCAACAAAAGGCTGCAAAACTGCATTTTTTTAAAAATACTTATTTTACCGGAAAAATTTATTTTTTTCTCATACCATATTCTAGAAAATGTGTAAGATGAATAATAATGTTATAAAATTAAAAATTTAGTTATTAATATTCATAACAACTAGTTCATAATAATATTATAACAATATATCATTTTTTACTGAAACTCAGTATTGCGTACAACACACGCTATTGAGGAAAGTTGCTCTTGCATGCAACACAAGCCAAGAATAGTACTTACGTATAATATAAGCTTATACGGTGTTGCGTATAGCATAAGATAATTTTGGTGTTGCGTACAACATACGAAATCAATGAAATTAAAAGATTATTTTTCATAAATTCTCAGGGTGTTCAATATGTACTATCAAATCTTGAATGCCAAAACATGTCGCAGTATAAGCAAGTAAAATCGACACATTAAGGCATTTTCGGAGGTCTAGAAGAATTTTTATGATGAGATCCACAATAAGAATGATCACACTTTCAATTTATATTAAAGGAACCCATATAACTACCATTGGGAGAAAAAGGAACTCCCATCAACCCTGACTTATATGACAAGTCAATATCAAACATCAATGATCTATCTAATATACCATTATAAGAAGTTAGATTCAATAAGAAAACCTAAAAATGAAATCATATTAAGGAACCATTTCGTTTTTTCATGTCTTCATCTTCTTATTCAATACAATATCTTGTGAAAACTGAAAAAACATGGAAAAAAAGTTCACGTACTCCATTATGGTCTTTTCACCCTGTTCGATTTTGAAAAACTCCAATGCCTTAAAAAACATCATTGACTATATATTAAAGAAATCATTAAAAATAACTCTAAAGTAAATCCCCTCCAAACCCTCTTGCTTCTTCACCATTACCATTGAATCCCACATTCTCATTCTAGGACCTCCCATCTTAAAAGTAAAAAATTTATCCTTAATATAATTGGCAATTTCATGGAAATAAAAACGGTAATCTCTCTAGTTTAACCTATCCTCAACCACTTATTGATTATTCATTACATAGAAAAAAAATTCCTTCTAGTCAATTAAATATTAAGCCTGATTATTAGATTCCCCACCTTAAGGTTCTGCAGTTGGAACCTAAATGGTAATAGGTGTAGGCGCCTATCCCAAACCTTGGAATGAATGCCCAATAATACAAACATGTTTATGATCCATGGAGTAACCTATTAGTATAATTCACCATAATATTTCATAAAGAGACTATTCAAATGTATTCTTAGAGGAATGATGCAACACAAAATAAATAAACACTAAATAAATCATAAAGGAAAAAAATAAACAACTCATAGAAGATTAATGGGTATATCAATCCCATAAATAAGATAACAAGATTTGGATTTAAACTTACCTAAATTAGAAGCTATAAGAAAACTAGAACCAGATCAAATTATTCCTCAAGATGAATTCACCCAAGCATCAATTGTGACTTAATTATTATTATGATGATAGTTGGATAAGAACTCACATGTAAAAACCATATATGTTTCGAAAATCCAACCTAATGTCTCCCAATACAACCTAAACTAATGACTAACATTAAGGAAAAATAAAAAAACCTACAACTTTGATACTACTTTGTCATGAACCACCCCAGATAATGTGGTACACATATACCCAAGCGAGAACATACATTTCATGAAGGGAATACTTGATCCCAAAGGGTAAGAGAAAATCACCCAGTATTATACAAAGAATAATGATGGAATAAATTTACTAAAAACCAACAGAAGAAAAAAGATACAATTTAGTATGCTCAAAAAATATAATGGAGAAAGTACCATAAACAGAATTGGTATAGAAAACCCCAATGTAGTATATCATCAAATTACTCAGTACCTAACATGATGAAAAGTCATATATCCCTTTCAAAAATTGGATAAAATCTTCACCAGTGACAATCATTACTCTATGGATCAAAGGATCAAGGATATCTACCACCCCAAGTGACACTTTACATTTTCTTAGAACTGGAATAAGAAAATCTAAAAACGCCCAAATTAAAAAGTAGGGTGGGATCTATAAATCCCATTAGGTTATTATCAACTATTTCATAATCAATAACATTACATTTTACCGTTTATGATATAAAATAAAATAAATCAAGGAATGGAATCAAATTTTCACATTTTAAAACAAAACATGATTTCTTTAAAAGAATATGATTGATATAACCAAAAAAAAAAATTTAAAATAGGATTAAATCGATATTTTATATAATGAATTTTATATAAATATGTTGGAATGAATAAAACAGTTCAGAAAATAAATGGAATGTATACCAAATCAAAAAAATATTAGTGAGGAACTATGAATAAAATCCCCATGGTAATTCAGTTTAGTAGGTAATATGATCCTCACATATCACATTATGATCACAACTCTAGTTATGTGTGAACACACAAATACACCCCAAAAGGGGAACCCATCCCGGACATTCTACACCTCAATAGAGGAACCCCTTACGCATAGTCAATCTACAATTATTTAAGTAACGATTCTCATCATCAGCCCATTTAAATGGATTCAAGCCCTAAAATTATTATTCATGTTACCAATTACTATTTATTCAAACATTTTATTCAATCATCCAATCAATAAAATTAAAAATAAATCTTTTTTAAAGCATTTTTAAATATAATTTCCCAATTTCATTTTTTAACATTAAATTTTTTGTTTCAGAACCAAATAATTGGTTTTCATCATTTCATGACATATAAAATCACTTTTTTATGTAATAAAGTATTTCAGGATCAACCTAAAATAATTTTATCAAAACTATTTACAAACCAGGTGATACTTTTTCATAAATCTACCCCAGAATTACAATTCCATTGAAATTGTGGGTTTTTTTCAATTTCCATACATATTTCAAATAAAATATCAAATTAACTAGAATAATTTATTTTAATCATTTGTAAATTAATTTCAACATATTCAGGTAATTAAAGTATTCAATAATATGGTAATGAGTAATGGAACAACCTACGTTTAAATTATTGATCTGGAAATGAACACTCATAATAGTAATTACCAATAATGAATGAAGGCGTGAAAGATCTGGGAACGTAATCAAGCATCAAGATCAAACAAAAAAATTAGATCCATGAATTAATTAATGATATATCCAATTATAATGAATATATAAATATAAAATAGAAGAAAATATATGGGGGTAGATACACTTACCCAGAAAGAAACTACATGACCAGCAGAAAGATCAATTGTTGATCGAAGCAATATGGAAGAATCAATGGTCTCTAAAATCAAAATAAGTAAAATGTGTAAATCATTTACACATTATATAATAAAATAAGGCTAAAAACATTGAAAAATGTTTCAAATTTTTATTAGAATCTATTTTTTCCCTTACACATCATGAATTCCAAGTACACAACGTGTAACCTTTAACACCCTAAAAAATTGTCATAGAGTCTTCCTTGAGAAAAAAACATGGCATGAAATCTCATTACACAATGTTTAATTTTATACTAGACCACTAAAAAACCATATTTTTATGAAAACCCCAAAACAAAAAACTAAAGGACAAGGCATACCTTGGGGAAGGTGTCATAATGTTAGAGTTACATCTTTTGTACTTATATTAAAAGTATATTTTACCAAATATATATATTAAATAATGTAAAATGTATTCCATTTATGATATAATAAAATTCATATTTTTTATTAGTTATGTTTAGTATTTTTTTCAAAAAATTCAATTATCATTTTAATCGTTAGACAATATAGAAAGGATTAAAATGTTTAAAGAGGGTGTTAAAATAGTATAAATGCCATATAATATGTCTAAACATTGTCTAAAATTTATTTTATGAGTTTATTTAGACCTAAATTATTATATTTTTGATTTGTTTTACATTTTTACCACTTTTCATTGAAAATAAATTTATAAAATATTATAGGTAAGAGTATTTACAATATTTTCACTCCTATAACATACTAAAGAAATATCATCTATTCAATTATGCACAAACATAGACACCATTAAAATTTTCATGACCTGAAAAAATACCTTTCTATCATTTTTATTGATTCCCTCATGCCTCAGTTCTTCTAAAAATACATAACAAAGAAACCTGAAAGTGTTTTTCAAAATAGATTATCCAAAGAAGATATATATGTTCTAACCACACTCATTGATGTTTTTTATTATTAAAGATTATCCAGATATGCTATAACCATCTTAACATAATTATATAAGTATCATTAGTATACTAAAATGTTATTATGTATATTTTATAACAGTTATTTCCTTTCTTTCTATTTGATGGAAAATAAAGACAATTATCATGCATATGTGCATAATGCCACCTCCATAAAGTGACATATATCATTTTTCATCACCTCCACACATAGATATTTATATATAAAAATTTAATAATTAAATAAAAAAATTATGATATAAATATTATTTTTGAAAGATAAACTATAATATAATTATTCCCCTTCAAATCCATTAAAAATTGGGAACAAAGCCTGCATGTATGAATGGACTACCACCTCCTTGTACAATGTATTTAGAATTTTCATTACCCCCATACATGGTTTTTTTATAAAAATATATTTAATTAATATATATGATATTTATAACATTATTAATATTATATAAATTTGATATTACGATTATAAAAAAAACATGTTATTTTACATTAAATTGTAACAATGTGTTCCTATTTTGGTCTGTTTAAACACCTACATGAACATTGCTATAATATTTATGCCATAAATGGGTGATTAATGATATATATTATGAATTTATGGAAAAATTATTAATTTGTGATGTTTTAAAAATTATATGATGGAAATATATATATATATATATATATATATATATATTTTATTATGTTCAATTATTTAAACAGAATAAAAACATCTAAAAATGTAATTTTTAAGATTTCCTGGAAATCCTCACCATAGCTTCCATAAAATATTCCTAGGAGACTATAATCATATAAAATACATATATAAAATCAATATTAACATTATATATGTGATTAAATTATGACCAAGGTGAAAGGATTGAAACAATAGAATAAAAACATTAATGGAAAATGGTATAGTTAACACGTAAAGATTGATTCTAATTTATTTAATAAATTCATAATAACAAATTATAATTGAATGGTAAATAGTAAAAAAATACATATATATTTTTGATATAGTTTTAAAATAAAACTAAATTTATAGTATAGAGATTTTGGAACACATCTGGATAAGTGGAAGTCTAAGGTAAGGGATTTATCATTAAAAATAATTTAAATAGTTTTAATTTTTTAATTTAAAAATTTTTTAGTCTATATTTATATTATTTAAGTTATTTGAAGAATTTTAATATTTATACTCTAATGAATAATTATTTTTTTTACTATCCTCAACTTTCTTTACCTTTATTTGTAAATTGGTACTTCATTACGTTCTCTATATGGATTGTTTGGAATTTCTTTATAGAAGTGAAAAAATAATGAATTTTTAATGTCTACTACATGAATGAATTTTCCCAATATCATGGAATTTTTTTATAAAAATTCATATTTATGTATTAAAAATTTTAAATGTAAATTTATTTCCCTTGGATTTAATGAATTTTTCACTTTTATAGTTATTAAAGAAATTTAAATTTCCTCTTATTTATATGGTATAACTATTTGTATTATGATTATGGGAACAAAATAATGTTTTTTAATTTAATGAATAAACTAAAATCCACTATCTATTTTATTTATGATATAGTGTTTTGAAATTATATATGATGTCGAGTGGGTCTGAAATAACCCGCCAGTGCATTGAGTAATGTTGATGGAGTTAAATGATAATATGTTACTCTTACAAACAAGATTGAGTTTACTCATTATAAGTTAAACCTATAATGTGGGTATAACTGATAATTAATAAGTTTCTCCTATGTAGTATATAACTTTAACTTTATATATGACACTTCTATTATGATGTAATGATGATAGAGCTATCTGAATGTATACTACTCTTATAATAATGCAAGAATTAACCAGGTAGGTTATCCCATTTTTATAGTGATTAAAAGAATTGTTTGATTATAATATCCCAGGAAGCCATCATGATTATATTTTTTCATTTCTAATATCTTATTAAAAGTCTCATGAAAAAATTTGGGCAATAAGGTTGATTTAAAGAGTAAGTGATTATTTTATCTCAATGTTTAGTATGTGAAAGGGGAGACTTTCATATGGGTTTTCATGTTTTTTAGAGGACTAATTAGTTTAACTTATTTTTATTTAAATTACTAAGATTTATTTTGATCATAAAATGTTTTGAAATATTTATTACAAGGATTAAATATGAGTAGGGACATTAAAAATGTTGAACTTCTGGTTATGTATATTTTTTTGATTGAAAAAATTGTTTCATAAAAGAAATATAAGCGTTAATTTAAGACCCTGGTTTTTGTAAAAATAATTTAAACATTATAGATTTTTACACTTTTATTATAATAGATTTTCAATTTATTTGAATATATAATATTTAAAGATCATGGTAATGTAAAGAAATTAAAAACCATTTTATTAAACTCATAATTATGGGCTTTTTTATGTATGGGTTGTTATAATTGGTATTTAAGTAGGTGTTTAGATAAAAATTTATGTTAGGATATCATTTTATGAGAATAAATTCAAATATTTAGAAAACCTCTAGGGTTAAAATTTTGGTTTGATGGAAAAAAGTTATAAGTAAACTTTAAAGGTTATTAAATTATTGTTATTGTTTTTGATTAATCGAGAACATAATATAGTTAAATAGAAGGATATATAGGGGAGGAAATTTGAATACTCATAATATGGTTTATTATGATTTAATTATTCTATAATCACACTAACCATCTTTGTTTCAGAAAATTTATTGAAAAAATAGTTACCATGATAGTAATGGGTGTGGAGGATAGTGTGGTGGGTTTTAAATAAGAAAACAAGTAGGATATTAGCTCATGTAAAAAAATAATTTGGTTATGTGGAAATTGATTTCTTGAATTTCCATAATCAATTTGGACGAAGATTTATTTTTTAACTCACCAACTAATAATTTTTTTATGGATGTTTAGTTGATAAAGACCATGGAGGAAAAAATATTTAACAACCTAAAAGTCAAGAATATGGGAATAATAATCGAGGTAAATTTATCAAAATAATAATAATATGTTTTATATATTGAAATGGATGGCATACCACTCTAAACTACCGAGAATAAATTGAGATTCTGGTTAACAAAATGGAAGGGGATAAAGTAATTTATAAGGTATAAATTAATGTTTTAAAGGAGAGGAGTATGATAATTAAAAAAATTAATGTAATAGTATGAAATATCATTATGGGGATAAATAAGATCATATAAATAAAGGTTTTGTAAGGTCACATCGTCAAGATGAAGAAACTATAAATAACATATAAAGGTATGATATATCATAATATATTTTACTATGTTTAATATAGGAAACACGACTTGACTAAAATTGGTGAATCTTAGTAAATGATTAATAATATATATTATAGGAAGTAGTTGTCAAATAATAATATGAAAAAGCTTGCTTAAATTTTTAGGAAGGAATTTAGGCCTCAGGTAACCGAATTTCAAAGTGATTATTGATATTTTAGGAGATTATTATTGGTTTTTAATAGATTATTGAGAAATATATAAACATTAGGTTTGATAATTTTTTAGTAAAAACTTTATTGAGAGAATAATGTTATTTTATTTCAAGAAACTAAGCTTATTGGTATTATTTAGGATTAATACATTATTTTTTATTGAGGTAACTATGGTAAATTGGGATAAAAGGGAAATCATATTTTTAAGAATATTTTTGGATTAATGTGAAGGTAAGATTATTGAATATTACGGTATTTTATTAGTAATGGCCTAGACCTCTTGGGTCCATTTTTTTGCAGAAAACTAAAGTTTGATGTGTTTTAAAAGGTCAAAGTGACTTATACCCAACACCTTGCAAAAATTAAAAAGTGTTTCATGAAAAGTGTCACATTTCCATTGCCAAAATTCCAAACTGTTTCATGAAACAATGTAACATTTACTTTTCCAAAATTTTAAACTATTTCATTAAATGGTGTCGCATTTCCTTTTCGAAAATTTCAAATTGTTTCATGAAATAGTGTCACATTTTCTTTTACCAAATTTGTAACTATTACATGAAATAGTGTCACATTTCCTTTTCAAAATTTACACGTGTTTCATGAAATGGTGTCACATTTCCTTTTCCAAAATTCCAAACTGCATCATGAAATAGTGTCCCATTTTATTTGAAAAAAATTACAAACTGCTTCATGTAACAGTGTCACATTTCATTTTCCAAAATTCTAAACTATTTCATGAAATGATGTCACATTTATTTTTCCAAAATTCCAAACTGTTTCAAGAAACAGTGTCACATTTCCTTTGCCGAAATTCCAAACATTTTCATGAAAAGGTGTCACAGAAACAATGTCACTGAAACAGTTTCAATGAAATAGTGTCTCAGAAATGGTTTCATAGAAACAATGTCTAAAAAGGACTCATAGTTAAAGTCTCAAAGATACTGTCTCGGAGTTACTGTCTCACTGTTACATTCTCACAGTTATTGTATCACCTTTCCTTTTCTATGATTTCCCGATTTTTTCAATTTCACCATTTTTAACATTCTCTTTGACGTAAACTACATTAAAATCCTAGTTTTAAGGGATTTAAGGTCAATTTAAAGCCCATAACTCTTATATTAATTTTCCAAAGTCTCATAATGCATTTACATGGTCAAAACACATTGTTTAATTCCATCCACGTTTATTGGATAATACAGCTTATCTAAAATCGATGCTTTGTAAAATCCTCTAAAGGGACGAGATATCTTCATGCCTTGTTCTTCTTACTTGTTCTCTTAGGAGGGACACTCGAACCATTACTCCCTTTGGATTGGAGTTGTGTGATAAAAATTTCCCCCTTGGATTGGTTCCCCTTGAATTTCGTCTTTCTACAAGGGAACCCTTTGTTTTGGTGAAACCAAGTAGTATCGATCTATCTTCATATAAGGTATGATTTATCATTGTTTTTTTGGGTTCATATTCTCATGTTTCTCCAAGCCATGTTACGTCATGTGATCTCCATTATTCTAATGAAATTTTCTTGGGTTTTTGCTAGTTTGTGTGTGTATCGGCATCCTCGAGTGGATACAGTTCTCTAAGAGAAGGAATCAAGATCTATTTTGTTAGTCTATTCAAAGATCTCTAGAAACCTTTTAGGGTAGGGGATTCATTTCTACTATATTAATTTTTGTGTAATTATAGAGTTATCATGTTTTTACGCACTAGATCACAATGGAATTGACATAATAAAAATTTGAATTGGATTAAAAAATTTATATCGATCATATGTTATTGCCTCTTATTTTACAAGATAATGTGATATATATGCTTTTTATGTTTAGCATTTGGTTATTTATGGAAATTAGTAATGAACATAAACTATGAATTATTTGATATGTATTTGGCTAAACATAAATATTCATGTAAATGAATCCAGTTGTTGTAATTTGATTCTAATAAAATTGTTATAGTAAGCTTGTGTAATTATTTATGATAGCTTACTATTTAGGTTGCTCTTTATTGGAACCTACAAATAATGAATCGGTTAATTCAGGATGGATTAGAGAACTTATTGTTTGATAAAATATAATTCCTTGTAGGGTTCTAAGTTACCCTCTTTCTTGTTTAAGGTCCAAGAGCCCAGTAGATATGTTTTTTTCCTTCTATTTGTGTTGTGATATTATCCTGGATGGATGTTCTCATATGTGTGGACTAGGAGGACCATTGGAAATGGTAGTAGTTGGCTCCTTGAGTAGAGAGATACTTAGGTTTTAGAATTTGGGTGTCAGGGAGGACATCGGGTATGATGAAATAGGTTGGATGTGAATGTTTGGATGTTTTCTAATTCTTTTTGGTTGTTTATCTTCTTTATTTTCCCCACCGTTCAAGGAATCTAGTTTGCTTACCCCCCATCCAAAAGGGTCGAAGACG
This sequence comes from Viscum album, assembly GCA_963277665.1. Classification (NCBI taxonomy): domain Eukaryota; kingdom Viridiplantae; phylum Streptophyta; class Magnoliopsida; order Santalales; family Viscaceae; genus Viscum; species Viscum album. Next base: position 537,691,780 of record OY728126.1, read on the forward strand.
CACGGGGTATGCCAGATGATTTTTAAGAATGAATTATAATGTGAAAATTAATAATGGTTAACTAATGTTTAAATAATTAATTAAAATAAAGTTAAATTGATAAAGACATAATTAATTAATGTAAAAAATATATTTAAATGATTGTGTGCTTATAGAATATATAGTCTTAGAAGTTTCATTCAGGATTTAGAGAGACATTAGCTGCAATTGAGTATAAGACTAGGTTATTCCCATAGTGTTGTTGTGATCTATAGTATACTCTGTTCTTTTTGGGTTTCTATACGCTACTCCACCACACCAGTAAGGGAAACCGATACCCCTGGGATTCTGATCCCTAGGTGGGGGGATGTTTTCCCCAACATTCCGATGGGAGGATGGATGGTTGACTACCCTCTTTGGCCCTGCTACATTCTCTTGTTTATTTCTTGTTCTGGTAGGCAAAACAGTTATTTTTCCTCATATATGTTTTTAGAGGGCTATAATGGCATGTGATTATTCACACACATATATTCTGGTTATAGTTTCCTTTAGAGTACTATAGGTGTAACTTGTATAGGCTGTGATGGGATGCAGATCCTTACTCTGTGTACAGGATGTAATGGCATGAGGTATAATGCCTGATGTATGATACATGTTATGAAATATGTGGTGACTCTTGGAAACTACCAGATTAATTTTTATACATGGACATGGTGGTTGTGTTGCTTGAGTTTCATGTTGTGGTTCTTTTCCCAGGTGTCTACAAGAAAGCCTTTTTAGAGATAGATTCTTAGGATGTGTGACATTGAGGAAAAGCGGAAAACTAGTGGGGAAGTAGTAGAAGGGAACCCTTGATATTATTTATTTTATTTTATACTCTTGTTTGTAATACTTTGTGAGAGTAGCCATAGTGAGGCTGGGAATAGTGTATACATGTTTAGGTGATGAGTTAGTTTCACTTATTTTTCACTGTCCTTTAGCTTGATTTTTTTACCTTTGCACAAGAGGCTCTGAGGAGGATCTTATAGAGTATACTGGTATACCAACAATATGTATATAAACTACTTTATATGTCACTTGGAATAGGTTGGAGATCAGGATGGTTACTAATTTCTTGGGGTTGTAGGAGCTGTTCGGGCTTTATGGTCGCTGTTGACCTTACTTTCTTTTGGTACTTTTAGTTTCCCCTTTCAGTTGTAGTAGTTTTTGATGACATTAAATATGTATACTTTAGATTTATTTTATACTATTTTCAGAGTTGGATTTGGTTGGTGTATGTCTTATATCTCACTTTTTAATGTGTTCTCTTAGGGGGTAATGCCTCCCATTTGTGTGTTTACTATTCCCTCGGTGCTAGTCACCAAACTGGGGCCTAATAGAGGTGAGACTCAGGGGTCATTATTTCCCTTCTCACATTGTCGGCCCAGGAGGGGTACACCTTGTGGAGAGGAGATCATGACAGAGTGGTTTCCGAGGGATGTTGATGGATAGGTTGGAGATTGGTGTTAGGAACAAGTGTAATTGCATGAGTCATTTGGGGAACAATGTCAGTCAAGTTTAGCAAGTTATGTAAACACTAGAGACTGGATGAGACATATTCATTTAGGGACACCTGTGATATGATGGATGAACCTTTATGTTTACAATGGCTACCAAATAAGGTGATACTAGTTAAGGGGTAGAGATGGAGGAACAGATCATGCATAATTCTTGTTTTTGCATGTCTTTGAATTGCTAGACACTGGTATAGGTTAACCTTGTTGAGTCAATAAGGTTTTCCTTATGACTTTTCCATTCCTTCTTGTTTTGAAAATCACAAACAACTTTCTATTTGGAGAATTTCTTTTATAAGGAAAATCACTTTTATAAGGAAAATTGATTTTATAAGGAAAATTTATTTTATAAGGAATATCTCTTTTATAAGGAAAATCACTATTAGAAGGAAAATCTCTTTGATAAGAAAAATCACTTTTATAAAGAAGATTGATTTTGTATGAAAAATTTCCTTATCATATTTTCATTCATATATTTCTCAAGTATATGTTTCGGATTCATTTCTATATTCTCGGAATCATTTGAAACTTTGATATGAAACATTCTGTTTTAAGTACCGAATTCCAGATGAGAACTGTAATGAAGTTTCATTCCGAATTCCGGATACGAACTCTGATAAAGTTCTACTCCGAATTCTCGATACGAATTATCATTACGAATTCTGATGACAAATTTTCATTATGAATTTTGATGACAAATTCTCATTACGAATACTGATGAAAAATTTTCATTATGAATTCTGATGACAAATTCTCATTATGAATTCTGATGACGAATTCTCATTACGAATTCTGATGACAAATTCTCATTACGAATTCTGATGATAAATTCTCATTACGAATTTTGATGAAAAATTCTCATTATGAATTCTGATGACGAATTCTCATTACGAATTCTTATGACAAATTCTCATTACGAATTCTGATGATGAATTCTCATTACGAATTTTGATGAAAAATTCTCATTAAGAATTCTGTTGACGAATTCACATTCGGAATTCTCATTCCGAATTCATCTATTAAACAGAATCTGATCATCTTTTTTTTATACACACCGAATTTATTTAGACTCCGAAAAATTATTTTTGTTAAAACTCCGAACCTTCACTCCGAACTTTTGAGTTATAGTTTAAACGATGTCGTACATTCTGTTACACTTGTTTTGTTATAAAATGATCTCTTCTATTTTGTTATAAACTAACCGTTGGTTAAGTTACACGTGTACAGATCCCTCCGATTTTTAAGGAAAATATGACCGTTGGTAAGGAGGCTGACCTTGCCTATAAATAGGAGCTCATTTGAAAGAGCTCAATGCCGACTGATGAATATCTTCTTCGACAGTGTGCATACATGCTGTTTAAGTGATTTCTAGAGAGAGAGGATCTTATTAACTCTCAAAGCTTCGTGTGACTCCGAATGTTCATGATTACATTCGAGGACTTCTGGGGATAGGAAGACAGAGGTGTCGACTACCTTGAAGTTTGAGGGCTTACTTGCTGAGGAAGATAGAGGTTTCCAAGTACCTTGAAGTTGAGGGCTTGCGGGGATAACAAGACAGAGACTCTGATCTTCATATCAAGGGCTTACCCTGGTGTGGGTAAGAAAGATTTGCTTGAAAGTATAAATCAACGGACCTTTATCCAAGGTTGTTGGATACCCTTCACTTTGGGTTAAAAGACTTATATCTTGTTACTCGTAGTTTTACTACTTGTTTATTTCCACTGCATTTTGTATTATAAGGAATGTATAACTTTCTTATACTTCCTTACTATTACTCTATTTGATTTAGACTCTATACCCTTTAAGGTATAATCTCATATTGTAATCTTTTCTTAAGTTTCAATTTCCGGAACCATATTTCTAGAACCTACTTTCGGAATCTCCTTCCATTTATAAGAAAGTACATAGGACTTGATGTTTATAACTTCATTCATTATTCCGAGTTTTTCATTTGGTGTTAGAGGTGTTGTGAATTTGCTTAAGTTTAAACATAGCACTTTCCTTAGCTTAAGGAAAAAATAGTTAATCATAACTAACTTTAAAGGTTCCAAAGGAATTTATAAAGTGTACAATTCACCCCCCCCTCTTGTATATTGAGCATCTACACCATTATTTTGATCCTAAAATTGGTATCATAGGAGGTCTCTGAAATACATGTACTCACGTATAAGTTTTTCTTGCTCACTTTCTCATTCCGAAACTTTCTCATTCTGAATTTTGTCATTCCGAACTTTGTTAGTATGAGCTTTTTCTTCTAATAAGTTTGTGTGCCAAAGGTTTTTAAGTATGACATGAATTAATGTTGGTTCTATTGATAATCTAAATCATAGAAGACCACCAATCTTTGATGGTAATGATTATGAATACTAGATAGATAGAATGAAGACTTTTGTTATCAATACTGGAGTGGAAAGCTTTGTTATGCTTACTAGTGATTATAAAATTCATGATAAAGAAGTTAGAACATTCACTAACCATGAAAAGCAAGAGTATCAACTCAATTATAAGGTACGCAATACCTTACATTGTTCAATGACTAGATATATATATAGCCAAATTTTTCTTGTGAAGCAGCTAATTGTATCTTGAAGAAATTAGAAGTTACACACTTTGGAACTTCTAAAGTGATCGAAACTAGAAGAGCTATGCTTAGATCTGAATACGATGGCTTCAATTTTTCTTATGGTGAACCAATCTGTAATGTTCAACAGAGATCTATGACTATTGTTAATAGTTTACAGTCTATGGGAGAGAAAGGGTTAGATGATGAAGCACTTGTGGACAAGATAATTGATATTATGCCCAATGAGTGGGAATCCAAAAGAACTGCTATAGATGAGAATAGGAAGGTTACTCAAATTTCTCTTGATGAGTTATTAGGAACTCTTCTCCAACATGAAACAAGAATGAAGAGAGATGCTGATAACGTCAAGAAGAAAAATGGGAATGGTACTGTTTCTTTTACAATAACATCAAATCAGATGAAAGCTAAGACTCCTGAGAGAGTAACAAGATCCAAGTCTAAGAATGTTATTTTCCAATCTAAATCAAGTGAGAGTGAAGTCTCTGAAAGTGAGTTAGCAAATCTTGCTCGAAGGATGAACAAGACAGCTGGGCAAAGAAGTTTCCAATACAAGTATAAGAAGAAGAAAAGAAAAGATAGGAATGATGGAGAAGTCACATGTTATGAATGCAAGAGAGCTGGACATATTAAACCAGATTGCCCTTTGCTAAAAAAGAAAGAAAGGAAAGAAAGGCAATCACAAAGGTATAGAAAGAAGTATTACAAAGACAAAGCTAAGAATGTTTTGAAAGCAAATGATACCTGGAGTGCCAGTGGTGGTGACTCTTCAGATGAATCTTCTGATTATGAATCTTCAGGACAGAAGAATATTGGTCTTATAGCCAGATTACCTATTAATAATCATTGTTTTATGGATAAGGTACGAAATGATGAATCATTGACCAATGTTTTGTTAAATTCTAATGATAGTAAGTATTATAACACCTCAGATGAAGAATCCTCTTCTAATGAAGATAATACTTTACCTACTTATGAAGAATTATCTAGGTTTGCTGAACTTCTTGAAATTGAGAATTCCAAAATCAACAAAAAACATGATAAGTAAAACTCTAGGAATAATATTCTTACAAAAGAGATATCAGATCTGTCTAAAGATCTTGATAAGAAAAATGCTGATTTTGAAAGTATTTCAAAAAATCTTGAGGAAGTAAGTTCTGATATGAACAAACTTTCTAAAGAGTTAGAAAATGTAATTTCTACGAAAGGTGCCTTTGAGCCTATCTCTAGTTCTAAAACTAATGATTTTGATGATAAAAACTTGGTTATAAAACTCAAATTCGAAATTTTTCCATAAAGAAGTGTTTATCAAACCTTACCCATGGTAAGGAAAATTTTGATAAAATGTATTCCCAAATACGACCTTTAAGAAGTAAATCTAGATTTGGTTATACCCATGCAAAACCAATTTTTAGTAACAATTATGTTGTTCCTCAAAGTGCCCCATTTTATAATAAGTGTCAATGTGGTGGTCACTGGGCAAAGAATTGTTCCTTAAGAAAAACTCAATCTTTAGGATTTCAAAAAGTTTACTTTTCTAAGAAGATGTGGGTACCTAAAATTTTGTCATCTGGAAATCTCGGATCCAAACAAGTTTGGATTCCAAAAGTCTAATTCTCTTCTTGATTTCAAAAAAAATAAAGCGAGTACGAGCAACAATACATGGTACATGGATAGTTGATGTTCCCGGCACATTATTGGTAACAAAAGATATTTTGAAAAGGTTATCAAAACGAAAGGAGGAAAGGTAACTTTCGGAGATAATGCTAAGGGGGAGATTGTTGGTATTGGTAATATAATTATTTTAGGAAAACCCTTGATTTAAAATGTTCTTTTTGTTAAGGGTCTTAAGCACAACCTCATTAGAATAAGTTAGTTATGTGATGAATGTTACCTTGTGAATTTTAGGAATGATAAGTGCTTAGTTCACAATTTCAAGGAAGAATTTATTCTCTCAGCCAATAGGCATGAGAATGTTTACACCTTAAATTTAGAAGAACTCAGGAGCCATTATTTACCTTGCCTAAGTGCAATGGAAGATTATTCCTGTTTATGGCATAGATGACTAGGTCACTGTAACCTTAAAACCTATGTAGACTCACTAAGAAGAAACTAGTTAGGGATCTACTAGAGTGTAGATTTGATTCTTCTAAAGATTGTGATCCTTGTCAATATGGCAAGAAACATAAATCTAGTTTTAAATAGATTGGTGAAGTCTCAACAACTGATGCATTGCAGTTAGTGCACATGGATCTTTTTGGTCCAACACAAACTGGAAGTATTGGAGGCAAATACTATGTGTTTGTTCTAGTTGATGATTACACTAGATTTACTTTGGTTTATTTTCTAGCAATGAAATCTGAAGATTTTTCTTATTTCAATAGTTTTAGATCTCAATTTAGAAAATAGAAAACCCTTCCATTGAAAACTACCCATAGTGATCATGGAGAAGAATTTCAAAATTCTGATTTTGAAACTTTTTGTTGTAAAGAAGGTATTACTCACAATTTTTCAGCACCGAGAACTCCTCAGCAGAATGGTGTAGTTGATAGAACAAATATAATTCTTCAAGAGATAACTAGAACCATGTTGAGTGAATATTCTATAGCTAGACATTTCTGGGCTGGAGTTGTAAGTACTGCTTGCTATACTATAAATCGAATTTTGATTAGACCTTTTCTTAATAAAAATTCTTATGAGTTATAGAATGGTTGAAAACCAAGACTATCCTACTTCAAGGTTTTTGGTTGCAAAGTATTCATTTTGAATATTAAAGATAACTTACATAAATTCGAACCAAAATTCGATGAAGGAATTTTCTTAGGTTATTCCACAACTTCTAAGGCTTATAGAGTTTTTAATAAAAATACTTGTACTGTTGAAGAAACAGTGCATGTAAAATTTGATGAGTCTGATCCTTCTGTTTTTAAACCATCCCAGCCTACATCCTCGGATGTGTTTTCAAAAATTGAATATCAACCATTGAAAGAAGAACCTTCTGATAAGGATAATGTTCAAGAAGATACTTCTGAAACATTTACCTGAGAAGACTTTCTACCCTATGTTAATGAATAGGCTTTTCAAAACCCAAATCAGGTGTTTCTTAAGAATCATCCCAGTGATATTATCATTGGTGATGTAAATCAACTTGTAAGGACTAGAAGTTCCTTATGAAATGAATTAGAACATCTAGCATTTCTTTCCCAATTAGAACCTAAAATCACTGATGAAGCTTTAGGTGATGATGATTGGATCAAAGCCATGCAAGATGAACTAAATGAATTCTAATGGAATAAAGTCTGGATCTTGGTTGAAAGACCTAAGGAAACTTCTGTTATTGGAGTAAAGTGGGTCCTCAGAAACAAATGTGATGAAAATGGAGTCATAGTGAGAAATAAAGCTAGATTTGTTGCTAAAGGCTATAATCAGCAAGGGGGAATAGACTATGAAAAAACCTATGCTCTAGTAGCTAGACTTAAATCTATCTGTATTCTACTTGCCTTTGTAGCATTATTTAATTTTAAACTTTTTCAGATGGATGTTAAATGTGATTTTTTTAACGGTTATTTCCAAGAGGAAGTTTTTGTTGAACAACCTCCTGGCTTTGAAGATTCAAAACATCCTGATCATGTTTTTAGACTTACCAATGCTCTGTATGGTCTTAAACAAGCCCCACGAACAAGGTATGATAGACTCAATGGATTTTTGCTTCAAAATAACTATGTTAAGGGAAATGAAGATCCAACCCTTTTTATAAAGAAATATAAGAAAAATGTTTTGATTGTTCAAATTTATGTTGATGACATCATATTTGGTTCAACTCAGCAATCTTTAACCGACTCTTTTGCAAGTATAATGAAATCTGAGTTTGAAATGAGTATGATGGGTGAGTTAAATTTTTTCCTTAATTTTCAAATTTCTCAAAAACCAGATGGAACCTACATATCTCAACATTAGTATATTAAAGATCTTCTCAAAATGTATGTTCATGACAACACTAAGAGTATAAGTACTCTTATTAGTACCTCAAACTCTTTAGCTCTTGATGAAGCTGGGAAACCAGTAGATCAAACATCGTTCAGAGGTATGATAGGGAGTTTACTTTACATAACAGCTAGTCGACCAGACTTAATGTTCTCAGTATGCTTATGTGCAAGATATCAATCCAATCCTATGGAATCTCACTTAAAGGCAGTAAAAAGAATTTTTCGCTACCTTAAGGGAACCATGGATCTAGGATTATTTTATACTTCTAGAAATGATTTTGTTCTTAAATGCTTTTCTAATGCAGACTTTGGTGGATGTAGAATGGATAGAAAGAGCACATCCGGAACATGACATTTCTTAGGAGATTCATTAGTTTCTTGGTCCTACGAGAAGAAACATTCTTTATCACTCTCCACTATTGAAGCTGATATGTAGCAGCTGGATGTTGTTGTGCTCAAGTGTTGTGGATGCAACACACACTCACAGACCATGGCTTTGAGTTTTACTAAAACTCAAATTTTCTGTGATAACACATGTGCCATTACCTTAAGTAAAAACCTTGCACATAACTCTCATGAAAAACACCTAGATATTAGGAATCACTTTCTTAGGGATCACACACTAAAAGGAGATATTATTCTTTATTTTATCGGAACGCAAGAACAACATGGTGATATTTTCATAAAATCTTTTCCTTCTGATAGATTTGAATACATTAAATAGAAGTTAGGAATGATAACCGTAAGGTAAACTTTCTTAATTAACTTTCTGTTGAATAAGTTTCCTTACACTAATAAACTCTTTTTCATAGTGGGAGTACATTTTATTGTTAGAATAACTATGTTTTTCAAAGTTTGTTTTCAAACTTTTCGGAACTAAAATTATAGAATGGAAATTTCTGGAAGTAAAATTTTCCAGAATGGATATTTTTCATATAGAAAACTTTTGGAATGTAAATTTTTGTATTGAAAACTTCCGAAATGGAAAATTTCGTACTGGTATTTCCATAACAAGATTTTCATACCGAAGTTTTCATAATGAGCTTTTCGTTTTTCAATTTTTTTGTAATGAAATCTTCGTACTTAGTTTTCCGTACTGAGTTTGTTTTTCGTAGTGAGTTTTGCGAACTATGTCTTTTCGTAATAAAGATTTCTCATAGTCATTTTTTTGAATGATTACCCATTATGAATACTCCTCATAATCCAATCTAAATGTTATGATTTCCTTACTCAAGGTTTTGTAATCATACTTTACTTGCTGGAATTTTCTTATATTTTTTTCGGATTATAGTTTTCTTAATTCTTTGTTTTAATAAAAGCCTCAAAAGATCAGATTCAAGTTTTCTTGAGAATTGGTTTTCAACCATCAGATCTGATCTCAGCTTGTCACAACCGTTCGATCAACTGAGGAAGTTTAACTGTATTCTCGTTTCCTATATAAAGGGGACCCCAAATGGTTGTCCCACATCAGTTTTCAAGCTCTAGCGTCTCGAAGATCTGCCTCTCCGTTATAAAGCCGTTCTGAACTTCATATTTCTCCGTTCCGAACTTGTCAGAGTTCTTCAGATCCGAATGACTGTGGAAGTATATTCTCAAGAAATGTCTTCATCTAAGATTATTTCAAAGTGGTTAGTATATATAGAAAGGTTGGTTCATCCTGATTTCTTCAACAAGTATGATTTTCTTATATCCAAGAACATAAATCTTAACGGATGGGAAGATGTTGTTGTATCCAAGCCCAGAAATCAAGATGAAGTATATTCGAATTTGCTTATAGAGTTCTAAGAGACAGTTGCCTTCTATAAAAAAGATAGCAAGGAGAAATCCTCATTTAAGTATTATGGAAACACTTATAATCTTTCTTATGCCAAGGAAGCCAACTTGGGAGGGCTGAATAATGAAGGAGAAGCTGAGTTTATTTCTCATGTTTTGCTGGATTCAAAAGGAAGCTTCGACAAGGAAAAGGCTTTGGAAACTCTCGGACTGTCAGGTGACAAGGCTCTAAAAATTGCTTCTCTATCTACAAATTTATGGATTCTAGAATTATGGGTACAAGGCCTTATCATACTGAGAAAGGGTGAAAAAGATAGTCTGAAGAAAAGTGAGATTTATATTATAGATTTTCTGATAAATATGATGAATTTTAACCTGATAAAACACATTCTTATTACTCTTGAGAATGTTCAGAATGGGAAATTGAGAGCTCAGATCATAATGTATCCAGCAATCCTCTCAAAGTTGATAGTTCGATGCCTTGAGTGGTTCAAGGAGTCTTGCAAGTCTAAGACAAGAGTTTCCAAGATTATTTTGGTGAGTGATGGTACTCCCAAAAGAATGGATGTAGCCTTCGACAAGAGGACTGGTCAGTTTGTTGATTTACCTGCTCAAGAAGAAACAGTTCTGAAAGTTACTGAACCTGAATCCTCTAAGCCAGTCAAGAAGAGAAAGGTGAAAGAAGTTGAAGTTGCAGCAGAGAATCCCAAATCTAAGGAAGTTCATTCTGCACCTCCAAAACCGAAGAAGAAGAAAGCTTACCCAGATGAGGTAGTTGCTAAATGTAGGAAAATCAAAGAGAAGAGAGTGCAAGGGGAGCCTCAGTTTGTCTTGGATCCGACGGAGGCTAAGGCCTTGAAAGAAAAGACTACGGATGAGCTTGAAAAATAAGTGAAAGAAAAGAATATTAAGAAAAAGATTTATGAAGTTGAGGTGGATCAAACATTGTTGAAGTTTAATGAGATGGTTTCAGCAAACATTCCAGTTCCGAGATCTTTTTCTCTGGAATCTCTACCTGAGACTCCAGGAAGAAACTTTGTTTCTCCGGAAGAGGCAGTAGCAAATCCTATTGCGGATGTTAGCAGATAGAGCAAGTGGAAGAAGAAGAAGCAGTTGCTGAAGGGAGTGGTGACACCGGAGATATTTTGACGCAAGTAGATGATTATAAGGGGACACCTTCGGAACATTTATCACTCCGAACTTTAGAAGATGAGTCTTCTAAGTTATTCACTCCAGGAAAGGATGAGGAGAAAGGAGAAAAATAAGTAGAATATCATGCAGAGTAAGAACAACTTCTACATGATATTGCTCAAATGAAGAATATACGGGATGGTGCTCAAATAGTTGCTGATGATGAAGACAATGTTGTCCAAGTGTCTGAGAGTGAAAAGAGAACTCTGGAACAAGACTCTATTTCAAAAAAGGATTAGGGGAAGAAACTTGTTCTTGATACCCCGAGCTCAGTAGTTGTAAAGAGAAGGGAAGTGGGTAGTTCTTCTAAGAATAAGGTTGAGCATATAGATGAAGAAAATTCTCCAAGAAAAGTCTCGGATTCAGAGCCATCTTCGTTGGCTCATGACTTTGTTGTTCAGTCATTAAAGAATTTGGTAGGTTCTATTCCGACTTTCTCAAGTATTGATAAAAGATTCCAGATGCTCTAACATGCTTTGAATCAGAAAACAGACTATGTATCCATGGTTATGGACAAATGTGTTGAGATAAAGGCTCAGTTAAAAACTTTCATTGTTGGCTATGAATCCCACAAAAGATCTTGCAATAGGATGACAAGTTTTCCTAGGAAGACCGTAGAATAGATGAGGCTTTTTGATGAATTCCAAGATAATGTGAAGGATTCCTTTAGGACAGAAGACAGGAAGATTAATGAACTTACTTCATCCTTTGAAGAAAAGTTGACAGAGGAAAAGAATTTCCGGATTCAAGAAGTTAAAGATCTGAATGGGAAGATGAATTCTATTTCTCAAAACTGGAAGTATGAAACGGATCATCGGATTGAGTTTGAAGAAAAGTTCTTAAAGCAAGAACAGATCTTGAAGGCTCAGGAAGAAAAGCTTCTAGCCCAGGATGAAAAGATTGAAGCTCAAAATGCTAGAATTGTTGTGTTAGAAAAGCAAGCCGAGGAAGATCATAAAGACATGAAGAAAATAAAGACTATTCTTAAGGGTCTCATCGCGAAGTAAAAGGATCCAAAAAAGACCGATCTGATCTTTTGTTGTATCTAAACATCTTTTTTGTTGATCTATCAAACTTAATGAAAATTGTGCTTTCTCATTTCTTTTGTTGTCACTACTATTTTTTTCAGGTACATTGTTATATTTTCCATTCCATTGAATTCTTTTTAAAAATCGCAAAGGGGGAGAAGGAAAAGAACCCTAATAAAAGGGAAAAATAATCTTAACAAAGGATGAGAAAGAAAACAAACTCTAATAGAGTTTATCAAAGGGGGAGTTTTTCATTAAAGAGGACTTTCTTATTCTTAATGAAATATCATTCTAAAAATATAGAATATTATCCTTAGTGTTTCAAAGCCTAAGGGGGAGTTAGTCGTATTCATCAACATCTATAAGCATATGGAGATAAGCCTTAATGTTTTATTTCTTCTTAGTCTTTCTTTTTCAAAGGGATGTTTGTGCTTTCCAAAAAAGGGGAGATTTTTGAGTCAATAAGGTTTTCCTTATGACTTTTCCATTCATTCTTGTTTTGAAAATCACAAACACTTTTCTATTAGGAAAATTTATTTTATAAGTAAAATCGATTTTATAAGGAAAATCGCTTTTATAAGTAGAATCAAATTTATAAGGAAAATCGTTTTTATAAGGAAAATCACTTTTATAAGGAAAATATCTTTTATAAGGAAAATCGCTTTTATAAGGAAGATCGCTGTTGTAAGAAAAATTTCCTTATCATATTTTCATTCATATATTTCTTAAGTATATGTTTCGGATTCATTTCTATATTCTCAGAATCATTTGAAACTTTGATATGAAGCATTCTGTTTTAAGTACCAAATTCCAGATAAGAACTGTAATGAAGTTTCATTCCGAATTCCTGATACGAACTCTGATAAAGTTCTACTCCAAATTCTAGATACGAATTATCATTATGAATTCTGATGACGAATTCTCATTACGAATTCTGATGACAAATTCTCATTACGAATTCTGATGACAAATTCTCATTACGAATTCTGAAGACAAATTATCATTACGAATTCTAATGACGAATTCTCATTACGAATTCTGATGACAAATTCTAATTACGAATTCTGATGACCAATTCTCATTACGAATTCTGATGACAAATTCTCATTAAGAATTCTGATGAAAAATTCTCATTACGAATTCTGATTATGAATTCTCATTACGAATTCTGATGAAAAATTCTCATTACGAATTCTGATGATGAATTCTCATTACGAATTCTGATGACAAATTCTCATTACGAATTCTGTTGACGAATTCTAATTCCAAATTCTCATTCTGAATTCATCTATTAAACAGAATATGATCATCTTTGTTTTATACACTACGAATTTATTTAGACTCTAAAAAATTATTTTTGTTAACACTCTGAACCATCACTCTGAACTTTTGAGTTAGACTTTAAACGATGTCGTACATTCGGTTACACTTGTTTTGTTATAAAACAATGTCATCTATTCTGTTATAAACTAACCGTTGGATAAGTTACACGTGTACATGTCTCTCTGATTTTTAAGGAGAATATGACCATTGGAAAGGAGGTCGACCTTGACTATAAATAGGAGCTCATTTTAAAGAGCTCAATGCTGACTGATGAATAACTTCTTTGACATTGTGCATACATGCTGTTGAAGTGATTTCTAGAGAGAGAGGCTCTTATTAACTCTCAAAGCTTCATTTCAGTCCGAATATTGGTGATTACATTCGAGGACTTCCGGGGATAGGAAGATAGAGGTGTCGACTACCTTGTAGTTCGAGGGCTTCCTTGCTGAGGAAGACAGAGGATGCCAACTACCTTGAAGTTGAGGGCTTGCGGGGATAGCAAGACAAAGACTCTGATCTTCGTATCAAGGGCTTACCCTAGTGTGGGTAAAACAGACTTGCTTGGAAGTATAAATCAAGGGATCTTTATCCAAGGTTGTTGGATACCCTTCACTTAGGGGTAAAAGACTTATATCTTGTTACTCGTAGTTTTACTACTTGTGTATTTCCATTGCATTTTGTATTATAAGGAAAGTATAACTTTCTTATACTTCCTTACATGTACTCTGTTTCATTTAGATTCTATACACTTTAATGTAGAATCTCATATTGTAATCTTTTATTAAGTTTAAATTTCCAGAACCATATTTCCAGAACCTACTTTTGGAATCTCTTTCCAGTTTTAAGAAAGTACATAGGACTTGAAGTTTATAACTTCAATCCCTATTCCGAGTTTTTCAAATCGTGTTAGAGGTGTTGTGAATTTACTTAAGTTTAAACTTAGCTCTTTCCTTTTCTTAAGGAAAACATAGTTAATCACAACTAACTTTAAAGGTCCCAAAGGAATTTTTAAAGTGTACAATTCACCCCCTCTTGTATATTGAGCATCTACATTATTATTTCGATCTTACAAACCTAAAATCAATAAAAGAAAACAATTAATTAATTAATAACGAGTATTCCATATTCTTGGTTTAGGAGATCTAAATATTTTTTATTTTGCTGGTATGGATCTCGGTTGATGTCCACATCAGGTTTGCATAGAATATTTCTAGCATGATATGATAGAAAATTTCCATAGGGTAGAGATCAATGATGAAGAAACATGGAGGATGATACTACGAGAGTTTTAGTGCCAGAGTCTACAGAAATATTTGGGATCCATTTCAGATGCAGTCATAAAAGACTTTTTGGAGGATGTTGAGAGGGGATTCAGTTTGATCCATCCTCAGAAGTAACAATGGGTGTCTTTGGTTATGACGATGCAATGTGGAGCAGTGAGGTTGTGGTGGTTCTTATTCCTCAGGGATCATGAGGAATTGGAAATCTTGTGAGAGGAGATCAAAGACAAGTTTTGAGTCGAGTTTCTTTCTTCAACTGCGATGGAATCTAGTCTCCAGGAGCTTCTTACCGTTTGACATGAGAGCTCCAATGTGAGAGAATTTAGAATATATTTCAAGAACCTTTTAAAATATGCTTGGGACCTGTTTCCAGATGAGGAGGCCATGCCGAGGCATTTTGAGGAGGATTTGCATCTAGAGATCCAGCGCCATGTCACCATGTTTATGCTGAAGACATATCTTGTGGTGCTGCAGAGGGAAGAGGATGTAAAGTTGATATTGGTCAGAACTGGATCATCATAAGAGGGGAGTCATCATGATTCCTCAAGAAGTAGTGATGTGGTTCAGGGTTCCCAGTTTTCTGGGCAGAAGTGATTCTGTTTGAATGGGGGTAAGTCTCATCCCCCAACATCTTGTTTCTCTGGGGGCAGCGGATCTCATGCCTATTCCAAGGGATCAAGAACATGTTTTTCTTATGGAGGGAGATGTCATCAGTATTGAGAGTGCCTGAACTTTTAGATCATTTTTCGTGCACTGGGTGTTCCTCTCAAGGTTTCTCTGTAGAGGCAGTTCTAGCAGAGGTAGTAACAGTGGGTTTCACCGGCATTGGATCATTAGAGAGAAGATGGGGTAGGATGAGGGAAGCCTTGTGATGCTCCTCGTCCTCAGAGAGCATAGTGAATCTGTGGTGGTGGTCTTCATCAGGGTCAGAGAAGCTATGGAGGAGGTCACGGCCAGTTCCATGCTTTAGCATTGCTAGCTCAAGGTAATCCATATGTCGTTTGAGGTACCATTTCCTTGTTTTTTTACTTGTGTGTATGCCTTGTTATATTCAAGAGTGACACCCACCTTTACATCACATTCCCTTGTCCATGGTTTCAGACTTTAGTTAGAGATGCTTCTAGTTCACTTGGTGTCAACTACACCATTTGGAGGTTGATCTAACTTGTTTGAAGTATGTAGAGACTGTGAACTAGTACTGGGGAAGCACCTTCATGGGGAGATTTTCTATGTTTACAGATAAAAATATATGATGTCATCTTTGGCATGTATTGCTTGTATTTGGTTCATTCTATCATGGATTACTTTATGAGGAAGGTTGTGTTCTTCAACGATGAAGGAGAGCTAGTGGTGTTTGTTGGCAATCAAGACACACAGATGGGTCAGAGGCGTGTTACTTCCTTGTTATCCATGCTGGATGAGATAGTGCTGATTTCTTTAGAGGTTCAATAGTTGTTGTTTCATAGGTTCATAGAAGTGTAACCAGATGTCTTTCTAGAATAGGTCGTAGCATTTCTCCCTCGACGAGAGATTGAGTTTGGGATTAACTACAACCATGGGAATCTCTTATATTTATGTCTCCATATATGATGATCCCTTATGAGTTAAAAGAGATACGTATAGAACTTGATGGTCTGTTAAAGGGTGGTTTTTTGGTGGAGTGTGTTACAATTTGGTGCATCAGTTTTGTTTGTGAAGAAGTTTGTTGGTTGTTTGCAATTTTTTATCGATTATTGTCCCATAAAAAAGTGGCAATGAAGAATTACTATACACATCCATGGATTGATGATATTTTTTATCAACTAAAGTGTTCATGTTGTTTCTCAAAGATCAACTTTCAGTCAGGATATCATTTTATGTGTGTGAAGGATGATGATATCCCGAAGACTGCTTTCCTTTTTCTTCATGTGCATTATGAGTTTGTTGTAATTCTGTTCAGTGCGAAAAATTATCTAGATGTGTTCATGGGATTGATGAGCGTGATGTTTTCGGAGTCTTTGGTTAAGTTTATGGTGGTTTCCATTGACGGTATCCTTGTGTACTCCATGTTTGAGGAGGAGCATGCAGAGCATCTACACGCCATTTTGGGAGTTCTTCGTCAACGAAAACTGTTTGGGATGTTATCAAAGTGTGAGTTTTGGGAACGAGAAGTCCATTTCATAGGTCATGTTGTGTCCTAGTAGGGAGTTTTTGTTGATCCATTGAAGATAGAAGTTGTTGTGTCCTGGGGAGCCCCCAAAATAGTGGCAGTGGTGTGAAGTTTTCTTGGTCTTGCAGGCTACTACAGGAGGTTCGTAGCCGATTTATATCAAGTTGTGACTCCTCCAACAACATTGACTAGGAAGGATCAAGCGTTCTTGTGGACTGATCAGTTTCAAGTAGCTTTTGATTATTTGGTGGAGATAATGGTAAGTGCTTCGGTTATTTTTCTTCCCACTGAGGGAGTTCAGTTTGATGTTTTCTATGATGCTTCGCATCTGGGTTTAGGCTATGTTTTGATGTAGTAGAGATCAATCATTTCTTATGGGTCTTACTAGTTACATCCCCTTGAACCTAACTATTCCACCCATGATATTGAGTTGGAGGAAGTAGTGTTTGCTTTGATGTTGTGGTGACATTATGTCATTAGAGAGTTCGTTGGGATTTTCACTATTCATAAGAGCATGATGTATTTTTTCTTCCATCATGACTTGAGCATGCGACAACATCGGTGGATGGAGTTATTATAGGAATACGACATCGAAATATCATAAACCCCTGGAAAGGGGAATGTTGTAGTTGATGCACTGAGTAAGAAGTCACGTAGTGATGTAGTGTGTGATTCTGGTAAATCTTGGAGAGTTATGGGAGAACATTCCACATTAAATCTCGATATGGGAGATTTTGGGGGTAGAGGAAGTATTTTTCAGATGATGATGTAGTCATCTCTAGTGTAGCAGGTAGAAGAGTCCCTATTGGGTGATCTTGAGGTGGAGGTCTTGAGAGACCGAGTTGTTTGTGCCGAGACCCTAGATGGTTGGTATGAGGATGAACAACACTCGGTGTTGTATCATGATAGGATATTTGTTCCTTTGGTCATGCATGAGATATTTATCATCAACTTCTATAGTTCTCCTTTAGTGGTGCATCCTGGAATGAAAAAGATGTACTAATCCTTGAGGAGTAAGTTTTCGTGTCCTGGGTTGTAGCATGTAGTTGCGAAGTTTGTGTCATGATTTTTGTTCTTCCAAAAGTTGAAGGCTGAACACCGTGTTCCTTGTGGTTTTCTCCAACAGTTAGATATTCCCCAGTAAAAGTGGGGGACATCTCAATAGACTTTGATACTGGTTTACCTTGAGCTAAGGGACGACATGGAGCTATTTGTGTGGTAGTGTATCATTTAACAAAATCATACCACTATATAGTAATCAAGGAGTCAGGATCAGAGGATGTTTTTTCGAAGCAGTGTCTGGAGTCTATGATGAGAATCCATTTTGTCTTGAGGATGATTATTTCTAATCAAGATCCTCATTTTACCTCTAGGATGTAGAGAGGTCTCCAACATGCTTTTGTTTATCAGCTATGCCTTAGCACTGGTTTTCTTCTGTAGATGGATGGTTAGACAGATCAGACTATCCAGACTCTTGAAGACGTGTTATGCTCTTATGTCCTAGATTTTTGAGGTTAATGCATGATGCACTTACCCTTGTCGGAGTTCACTTCAAACAGTAGTTTTCACTCCCCCATCGGTATGGAACCGTTTGAAGCCTTGTGTGGTCGACCTTTCTGTTCTTTGTTGTGGTGGACTAGTATAAGTCACCAGCCTTAAACCTTACTTAATCTTGAGTTATTACAAGATTACACATTGAGGATCTTTTCAGGTTTAGAGTTTTAGAGAATTAGATCATCAAACTTGCATTACATTCCACATTTAAACAAAGTGGTTACATAAAAGACAGTATTCATTCTTCCCATCAACGGAAACATATTTAAAATATAACATGGATTATTTCTTGAAACATCCTTGACACTATCATCACATCATGCACCTTTCCCCTGACCTCTGAAAAACATTTCAAAAACTTGGGATGAGCATAAAAAGCTCAGTAAGGGTTATAAAAATATGGAAAGGAAACATGAGTTCATATATACATAAGAATGAAATCATACTTTACCCATAAAACATAGGCACTTTAACATACCTCATCAAACCATGAATAAATCATAGAAAACATAAGACATAAAGGTAACTTGAGGCATTCATAACATTCTTATGTAGGGAGTAACCCTCTTGGTTACGTTTGGAATACCCATCACAGTATATTCCCTAAATCTCTTCGGAGAAACCTTAACTTTTCACTCCTTCGCGTTACCCAATGCATTGGAGAGCTATATCGGGCTCACCCGCCCTTAGTTTATCACCGAACCACCCGTTCTTCATAACAATGCCCAATAACCATAACATAATCGTATCACATAAAACACGAATAAAGGAAACATATCATTTACACATTTCGATCACAATATAACATTTTAGGATATTGAAATAATGAATCCATTCAAAAAGAAACCATTTCCAAAACAATTTAAAACATTTAATAAAGAGATTTTTGAATCAAAGTGTCCCATACCACCTTGAAACTTAAAATTTTAAACCATTAATATCCATATAAATAAATCCTTAAAACCATTTTTAAAACATGGATATTAATAAGAACAAATAATTAAAACATTTAAAACAATATTTTGGTTAAAGGGGTTTTACCAAAATTAGAGACACTTGAATACAATATTTGAGGAATAACATTTAGTCATAACTTTATAATATCATGAGAATAAATGGATTCATGATATAATACTCCAAAGGATAGTATATACACCATATAAGAGTGAATTGGTGCATAACAACAATGAACCCTCAATAGAAATGTCAAATGTGATGAAATCCCTTATAAAGATGGTATCCTTAAATTAAGGAACAAATAAATCTCAAAAATATGTGTGACAAATATAAATACACCCAATATAAGTGGATATTAAGTGTAAAACAATAAAAGGTCATTCACACATATTCAATGGATGACATATTCAATGACTACATGTTGAACCCAAAGAAATCGAAATTGGGTTAAAAAGTTCCTTTGACAGCCTAACGGCATCACATCAAAATGAGTTGATGAGAGATAAAAAGTGTATCTCATCACTTGGACATAAAATTTACATCAATAAGGATATATTAGAACATATCCCAGCATAACAATATGTAAATTAAAAGACCCAACAAAAGAAGTCTTTTAAAAAAGAGGAGGGTGAAAGGTTCCCTTACCGACTTGGGTATCTTTCAAAACATACACCCCATGAAAGAAGGTCAATAGATCATTGATGTAAATACTCATAAACGAAAGTATATTACCCAAAGAGTAGAATAATGGGCAGTACATACACCACTGAATGGAATTTGTGGCAAATGTAGCATAAATCTCACGGGAATAAAATTGAGATGAAAAATCCCTCACGAAAACTCGGCAGCCTAACGTCGCCACATAAAACGTCCGAATATGGATTGATGAGATCAAATAGGGTATCTCATCACATTACAATATAATTTAGAGCAAGAGGAATATAAAATAACATCCCCCAACATTACAAAGAGGAGCTTAAAATAGGTGACATAAAGGAGAGTACTTAAAAAGAAAGAGAGAAGTTAGGTCTCTTACGAAAGTTCGGCAGCCTAACGGTGCCACTCAAAACTTCCAAAATGGATTGATGAGAGAGAATAGGGTCTCTCATCACATGAATATAAAAATTATAGTAAGTGTAATATAAAAGATCATCCCAATAACAATAAAGATGAGCTTTAAAAGGAATGACATAAAAGTGTGTACTTAAAAAGAAAGAGAGGAGTAGGATCCCTTACCTCGGGTCCGACTTGACTCGATCGTTCTTTAATCTCCTGAATAATAAACTTGAGTTAATTTCTAATTCCTTAAGAACCTTTTTCAAGTTCATTATTACTTTTATACCACTTATTACCATGTCATAAACATTATGTAATCATTTAAGTTAATAATATTTGTTTTGCCGATATTTGGTTCTTAAGTCGAAAGTGGACTTCTTACAATTACATGTTGTTCGTGTGGCCAAATGTTTATTATATCCAGAATTGTATTCATTATGTAGATATCATATATGTCATATATATCCAGTACATGCATTCATTTATAACATTACATAATCATTTAGAGGTAAGAAATGAAATGCACCGTTCATGGAGACGGTAAGTCGTACGTACGCATGACCGCTACTTTCATTTCTATTTCATATTTTATAGAATATAATAATAATGATATAAAGGTATATTATAATTACAGTATAATATCATATATAATAGCATAGTTCCATCCTTTATACGTCCCACATATGGTATTTAACGAATCAAATCACTTTGAGGGGGCGGTTGTCCGCACTTCCTTAAATGAAGATATCGCGTATACCCATAATGGAAGCCATAAAGGTAAGACAAAAATGAAAAATACAGAAGCATAAATAAAAAATAAACATATTATATATCATATATAAAAATAGTGACATCAAAATGGCCACCGTTTAAGGTGTTAAATGAGTATTGAACAATCATCGTTTCGGGAGGCAGAATTTCACCATCCACGGAAACCGTATGTTCTTTAACCATTTGATGTAGTTGTGTGAGAGTGTAGCTCGAATAAATCTTATAACAACATCCTAGTATATTGAAGATACTGGTGTTGTTACAAAATAAGTAAATAAAAAGAGTTTAGGGGGTTGGAGAAGCAAAATAAAACAAATGAACATGAGAGAATGAGTTACCTTTAAAAGTGTAACTCCTTTTGATTTGAGCCTAAAGGCTTCCTTTTAAAGGATTCTGCCCAAAGGTAATCCTCTAGGATGAGTAGATGGATGTGGAGAGAGTAAATGGGCAGGGGTTGGCCGAGCCAAAGGCTTGAGGAGTGTGTTAAATGAGGTAGTGGTGGGGGCCTTTTATAAGAGGAGAGGAGGGGCACTTTTCGAAAGTAAAGAAATATTACATTATTTGAAAATGTGTTTCGGTTTCAAAAGGTCCCACATTGATATAATTCGTGGATAAGGTGATAAGGCTTCGAAATACACTCATCTTATAAGTTTTGGACATGTGTAGTTCATAGATTTTACATTATCTTTCCATTTTATTTAAATCGTCAAATAATGATGTCATTGCTGCATCATTATTATGTCATAAATAATTTAATATATTTAATGTCTAAAAATTATAACAAAAATACTATGATGTAGGAAATCTTTTTAGCTTTCCAATGAATATTTATAATCAAAAATATGACTTGTATAACCCCACTTAAAAATAGTTTTAGTAAAACATATCATGTTTATGTCAATTTTACTTTTACATTAAATAAAATGTTATTTATGTCATTTCCCAACCAATGTGGATCCATGGGGTCCCCAAGTTTACCCATGGCTTGTCTTGGTCGGCCATGATACAACCAATGAGGGTAAGACATTAGTCAAGCTCATCTCATTTTATTAAAGCATTATTTTTTCCTTAAACCACACTAATTACCACTAATCGCGATTAAAAACATAATAAGTTACTATTCACCAACAAATTATTTTAATCTCATTGAACCACATTTTACTTCTTAATGACAACCATGTATGTCGGATTTTTGAAAATCAAAACACAATGTTGGAAAAATTTCATTTAAACGGAAAATTAGTTTTTATAAGTACCACTTAGTGGTTTCACTATTCATCAAAAATTGAAGTTTTTCAGAAAAATCCCAAAAATTCACCCTAAGCTATATTTGATATTCTGAATTCAAAAATTAAGTCCGTTTTAAAAAATTCAAAACATATAAGTCACATTAATTAATTTAATAATTAATTCCTGCTGTCATGACAAATAGTGTGTTTTATAAAACAATAAGTATCAAAAGATTGACACTAGTTTAAGTCTGATTTCAAAGTGAAATTGATTCCAACGAACACTATTGGATTTAATGGTAAAAATATTTTCTAATTTCACTTTAAAACCAATTCAAAATATAATCTAATCATATAAATAAATTAGATTAAAAAGTGGTTTTGAATTAAAATACAACATTTTACACTATTCATTAAAAAAATGAACTTTATCGGAAAGATACCAAAAATTTACACAAAGTAAATTTTGATGTCCCGATTCTTAATAAGAGTTTTATTTGGTCCAAAAGAATGTATAAGAGTGATGAAAACTATATTTAATGACGGTTCGCCATCAAAAGGTGATAAGTGAACCTTTAGTGAAAACTAGGGCATATACGCCTAAAATCGAATTCTTTCCGTATTTTAAGCCTTTATCTTTTATTGTATAAATTTAAAAATATTTAAGAACATATATAATCATATTTTAGTTATTTCTATCCATTCCCGCCATTACAACGGCTACATGTTAACTACCATTTAGAATAATATTATTTTATTATTAGAGTGCAACGTAAGATTCCCAAAAAACTCGTTGTTGCGTGTTGGGTACGCCATCGAGCATAGCGTCCCCTTTAAAGTCATATTAATATTTTATTCACAAATATGGATAAATATGAAAATTTCATATTCCTTATTTACCTGGGGTGTTACATCCTTCCCCCCTTTTGGGAATTGCGTCCTCGCAATTTTAAAATTGCACTTGGAAACATCCTTGAACGTCCCACATCGGAGAAGAGTCGGTAAAAAAAACACTTTAAAATAAAGAAAGATAAGTACAAAGGTCACCCGAGTTAACCCATACTAGGATTCCAAGTTTGAAAATATGGACATGGAGGAAAAAACAAAGGGTCATGTTCTGATGGAGTGTGATAGAAAACATGTTTAGGAGAAAGTTAACCACGAGAAAATCACAAACTTGTGATGGGTTAAACGGTATTCGATTCCCCAGTAGGAAAAGTTAATAGACAACATTTTTGTTTTAAGTTACTTTTTATTGAGGAATTTATTCATAAGGAAGCATAATCACTTATCATGTTGACTTTCAACTTTTACTAGATTCCTTAGTCAAACTCATATTTTTTCCAAAAGACGAGTATTTAGGGAGACTTGTTCGCATTAAGAGTACTATAATCAACTTCTAGAGAATCACCTAATCCCCAAAAGAGAACTATATACATCCCATGTTTTTAGGCTTTAACCAAAACCAAAACCAAAAAGGTTAGTACAAGATCAGATAATCCAGAAAAGGATAACCCCTTATAAAAAGAAAATCTATTCTTAATCTCCAAAATTTGTCCAACAAAACCCAAAGTTCAAAGAGGACCATCCGATAAACAATTTGTCCATAAAATTCTTCAAAGTAAACCAATATAAGATTGAAACCCAAATATTTGAAAGATTTAGTCACATAGTCTTCCAAGTTAAATCATAACATTTATCTCCAAACAACATCAGTTGCTCCTAAAGTCTCAAATTGAAAAGTAATTATCCTAATCACATATCCTCCAAAATCAACTTACTCTTAATTCATAAAATCATATAACTAAAAGGAATCAGTCAAACTAACCAGGGGCTTCACGTAGTCCATTGGTAGGCGATAAATACCAGTCGCACTTTGGTTGTGGGTTCGATTCCCGTAGCTTTGTCCGACGCGACGGGATGTCACGCGGTCTGCGTGTTGTCCTTTTTCCAAAACTATATAATTCTTAAAATATTCCCCAAAATGAGATAAAATCATCAAGAATAATCATAACATATTTTAACCTCAATTTTATCTCATGCCCTTAATTTTCCATCATATCATATAATAACCCATAATTACCTCAAAAGTAAGGATCATATAAACCCTAATGGTTACCTTAATAATTATTACATGAATTTCCACATCGAGTTGGCCATCTCGTACATGATGCATTAGAGAACTCACCAAGGTTCAAGTGGTTGATCATGACTCCTTGATAGTTGGTTTAGAAAAACCATGAGATTCCTCATTGAATCCCCCATCTCATCGAGTATCTTAATCAGAGAACCACCACAGTTTCCTTCAAACCCATTGTCACTTTGGTGCCTGCTAGATCCAGCCATTTACTAAAACCAAAAAGGTCAGTGTGAGTATATCAACAAAACCATCATGTACTAACGAGGAAGGTAAACACTAAGATATACTTACTCATTCACTTTATCTAAAACTAGGACTCTTTCTGAAATCCTAACCATTATGGTAATGTCACTTATGATTAAAGAATACCCTAACCTCTAATGTTTTCTAAACCGGCCTTTGATACCAACTATAAGGCCCCATCCATAAACCTTACTTAATCTTGAGTTATTACAAGATTACACATTGAGGATCTTTTCAGGTTTAGAGTTTTAGAGAATTATATCATGAAACTTGCATTACATTCCACATTTAAACAAAGTGGTTACATAAAAGACAGTATTCATTCTTCCCATCAACGGAAACATATTTAAAATATAACACGGATTCTTTCTTGAAACATCCTTGACACTATCATCACATCATGTACCTTTCCCCTGACCTGTGAAAAACATTTCAAAAACTTGGGATGAGCATAAAAAGCTCAGTAAGGGTTATAAAAATATGGAAAGGAAACATGAGTTCATATATACATAAGAATGAAATCATACATTACCCATAAAACATAGGCACTTTAACATACCTCATCAAACCATGAATAAATCATAGAAAACATAAGACATAAAGGTAACTTGAGGCATTCATAACATTCTTACGTAGGGATTAACCCTATTGGTTACGTTTGGAATACCCATCACAGTATATTCCCTAAATCTCTTCGGAGAAACCTTAACGTTTCACCTCTTCGCGTTACCCAATGCATTGGAGAGCTATATCGGGCTCACCCGCCCTTAGTTTATCACAGAACCACCCGTTCTTCATAACAATGCCCAAGAACCATAACATAATCGTATCACATAAAACATGAATAAAGGAAACATAACATTTCCACATTTTGATCACAATATAACATTTTAGGATATTGAAATAATGAATCCATTCAAAAAGAAACCATTTCCAAAACCATTTAAAACATTTAATAAAGAGATTTTTGAATCAAAGTGTCCCATACCACCTTGAAACTTAATATTTTAAACCATTAATATCCATATAAATAAATCCTTAAAACCATTTTTAAAACATGGATATTAATAAGAACAAATAATTAAAACATTTAAAAAAATATTTTGGTTAAAGGGGTTTTACCAAAATTAGAGACACTTGAATACAATAGTTGAGGAATAACATTTAGTCAGAACTTTATAATATCATGAGAATAAATGGATTCATGATATAATACTCCAAAGGATAGTATATACACCATATAAGAGTGAATTGCTGCATAACAACAATGAACCCTCAATAGAAATGTCAAATGTGATGAAATCCCTTATAAAGATGGTATCCTTAAATTAAGGAACAAATCAATCTCAAAAATATGTGTGACAAATATAAATACACCCAATATAAGTGGATATTAAGTGTAAAACAATAAAAGGTCATTCACACATATTCAATGGATGACATATTCAATGACTACATGTTGAACCCAAAGAAATCGAAATTGGGTTAAAAAGTTCCTTTGACAGCATAACGACATCACATCAAAATGAGTTGATGAGAGATAAAAAGTGTATCTCATCACTTGGACATAAAATTTACATCAATAAGGATATATGAGAACATATCCCCGCATAACAATATGAAAATTAAAAGACCCAACAAAAGAAGTCTTTTAAAAAAGAGGAGGGTGAAAGGTTCCCTTACCGACTTGGGTATCTTTCAAAACATACACCCCATTAAACAAGGACAATAGATCATTGATTTAAATACTCATAAACGAAAGTATATTACCCAAAGAGTAGAATAATGGTCAGTACATACACCCCTCAATGGAATTTGTGGCAAATGTAGCATAAATCTCACGGGAATAAAAGTGAGATGAAAAATCCCTCACGAAAACTCGGCAGCCTAACGGCGCCACATAAAACTTCCGAATATGGATTGATGAGATCAAATAGGGTATCTCATCAAATTACAATATAATGTAGAGAAAGAGGAATATAAAATAACATCCCCCAACATTACAAAGAGGAGCTTAAAATAAGTGACATAAAGGAGAGTACTTAAAAAGAAAGAGAGAAGTTAGGTCTCTTACGAAAGTTCGGCAGCCTAACGGCGCCACTCAAAACTTCCAAAATGGATTGATGAGAGAGAATAGGGTCTCTCATCACATGAATATAAAAATTACAGTAAGTGTAATATAAAAGATCATCCCAATAACAAGAAAGATGAGCTTTAAAAGGAATGACATAAAAGTGTGTACTTAAAAAGAAAGAGAGGAGTATGATCCCTTACCTCGGGTCCGACTTGACTCGATCGTTCTTTAATCTCCTGAATAATAAACTTGAGTTAATTTCTAATTCCATAAGATCCTTTTTCAAGTTAATTATTACTTTTATACCACTTATTACCATGTCATAAACATTATGTAATCATTTAAGTTAATAATATTTTTTTTGCCGATATTTGGTTCTTAAGTCGAAAGTGGACTTCTTACAATTACATGTTGTTCGTGTGGCCAAATGTATATTATATCCTGAATTGTATTCATTATGTAGATATCATATATTTCATATATATCCAGTACATGCATGCATTTATAACATTACATAATCATTTAGTGGTAAGAAATGAAATGCACCGTTCATGGAGACGGTAGGCCGTACGTATGCATGAACGCTACTTTCATTTCTACTTCATATTTTATAGAATGGAATAATAATTATATAAAGGTATATTATAATTACAGTATAATATCATATATAATATCATAGTTCCATCCTTTATACGTCCCACGTATGGTATTTAACGAATCAAATCACTTTGAGGGGGCGGTAGTTCGCACTTCCTTAAATGAAGATATCGCGTATACCCATAATAGAAGCCATAAAGGTAAGACAAAAATGAAAAATACAGAAGCATAAATAAAACATAAACATATTATATATCATATATAAAAATAGTGACATCATAATGGCCACCGTTGAAGGTGTTAAATGAGTATTGAACAATCATCGTTTCGGGTGGCAGAATTTCACCATCCACGGAAACCGTATGTTCTTTAACCATTTGATGTAGTTGTGTGAGAGTGTAGCTCGAATAAATCTTATAAAAACATCCTAGTATATTTAAGATACTGGTGTTGTTTCAAAATAAGTAAATAAAAAGAGTTTAGGGGGTTGGAGAAGAAAAATAAAACAAATGAACATGAGAGAATGAATTACCTTTAAAAGTGTAACTCCTTTTGATTTGAGCCTAAAGGCTTCCTTTGAAATGATTCTGCCCAAAGGTAATCCTCTAGGATGAGTAGAGGGATGTGGAGAGAGTAAATGGGCAGGGTTTGGCCGAGCCAAAGGCTTGAGGAGTGTGTTAAATGAGGTAGAGGTGGGGGCCTTTTATAAGAGGAGAGGAGGGGCACTTTTGGAAAGTAAAGAAATATTACATTATTTGAAAATGTTTTTCGGTTTCAAAAGGTCCCACATTGATATAATTCGTGGATAAGGTGATAAGTCTTCGAAATCCACTCATCCAATAAGTTTTGGACATGTGTAGTTCATATATATTACATTATCTTTCCATTTTATTTAAATCGTCAAATAATGATGTCATTGCTGCATTATTATTATGTCATAAATAATTTAATTTATTTAATGTCTAAAAATTATAAAAAAATACTATGATGTAGGAAATCTTTTTAGCTTTCCAATGAATATTTATAATCAAAAATCTGACTTGTATAACCCCACTTAAAAATTGTTTTAGTAAAACATATCATGTTTGTGTCAATTTTACTTTTACATTAAATAAAATGTTATTTATGTCATTTCCCAACCAAAGTGGATCCATGGGGTCCCCAAGTTTACCCATGGCTTGTCTTGGTCGGCCATGATACAACCAATGAGGGTAAGACATGTGTCAAGCTCATCTCATTTTATTAAAGCATTATTTTTACCTTAAACCACACTAATTACCACTAATCGCGATTAAAAACTTAATAAGTTACTATTCACCAAAAAATTATTTTAATCCTATTGAACCACATTTTACTTCTTAATGACAACCATGTATGTCTTATTTTTGAAAATCAAAACACAATGATGGAAAAATTTCATTTAAATGGAAAATCAGTTTTTATAAGTACCACTTAGTGGTTTCACTATTCATCAAAAATTGAAGTTTTTCAGAAAAATCCCAAAAATGCACCCTAAGCTATATTTGATATTCTGAATTCAAAAATGAAGTCCGTTTTACAAAATTCAAAACATATAAGTCACATTAATTAATTTAATAATTAATTCCCGCTGTCATGACAAATAGCGTGTTTTATGAAACAATAAGTATCAAAAGATTGACACTAGTTTAAGTCTGATTTCAAAGTGAAATTGATTCCAACGAACACTATTGGATTTAATGGTAAAAATATTTTCTAATTTCACTTTAAAACCAATTCAAAGTATAATCTAATCATATAAATAAATTAGATTAAAACGTGGTTTTGAAGTAAAATACAACATTTTACACTATTCATTAAAAAAATGAACTTTATCGGAAAGATACCAAAAATTTACACAAAGTAAATTTTGATGTCCCGATTCTTAATAAGAGTTTTATTTGGTCCAAAAGAATGTATAAGAGTGATTAAAACTATATTTAATGACGGTTCGCCATCAAAAGGTGATAAGTGAACCTTTAGTGAAAACTAGGGAATATACGCCTAAAATTGAATTCTTTCCGTATTTTAAGCCTTTATCTTTTATTGTATAAATGCAAAAATATTTAAGAACATATATAATCATATTTTAGTTATTTCTATCCATTCCCGCCATTACAATGGCTACATGTTAACTACCATTTATAATAATATTATTTTATTATTAGAGTGCAACGTAAGATTCCCAAGAAACTCGTTGTTGCGTGTTGGGTACGCCATCGAGCATAGCGACCCCTTTAAAGTCATATTAATATTTTATTCACAAATATGGATAAATATGAAAATGTCATATTCCTTATTTACCTGGGGTGTTACAACTAGGGTCATATAGTCTGTAATCCGTGGACTGGACCTAGTACATAATATGACAGAAATGGTTCTAGTGGTTCGTGAGAGGATGAAAGTAGTATAGGATCATCAAAAATCATATTCTGATTAAAAGATGAGACCCTTAGAATTTGATGGGGTGGATCACGTGTTTCTAAAGGTGACTCCCCGTCATGGGCAGTGAAGGTTTTGTCCTGGGGGTAAGATTTCACAATGGTTTGTTGGGCCTTTCGTGGTGTTGGCTCATGTTGGATCCATGGAGTATCGAGTAGAAATTCCCCTATAGATGAGCTGAATACATGATGTTTTTCATGTGTTGTAGCTCCATCATTATCTTCATGATGACTCTCAAGTTGTCGATTGGGGAGAGATCGATGTTGATGATGATGAGACCTTCGAGGAGAGACTAATGTAGATCCAAGACCAAAAAGTTAAGGTGTTTCACAAGCATTAAATTCCCTCAGTTTGTGTCTTGTGGTGACATAGTGGCATGGATGAGTGTACATTGGATTGCGATTCGTAGATACGTGATTAGTACACAGAGTTGTTTTATGTTTAACTATTTTCATGTAATGATATTCGCTTCGTGGCTATAGAACATTAGTGTTTATAATATGGATTTCATTTCTTGATTTTTAGGGATAGAACTCTTTTGGGAGGTATCTTGATGAGTGGTTTTTCATAGACCTTTTTTGTTTCCTTTTGGGTTGGTTTTGGATTATCTAGGACAAGAATGTTTTGGGAGTTACATGATATAATGCCCCAGAACTCTCTAGTTTACTCCTTTTCTGAAAACTAGTGTTTGAGGTGTTCTAGGAAGTCAATGTGACTTATACCCAACACCTTTCCAAAATTACAAACATTTTCATGAAACATTGTCACATTTACTTTCCAAAATTACAAACTATTTCATGAAAAGGGGACATGTTTCCTTTACCAAAGTTCAAAACTGTTCCATGAAATGGTGTCACATTTCCTTTTCCAAAAGTCTAAACTCTTTCATGAAATGGTGTCACATTTTATTTTCCAAAATTCCAAACTGTTTCATGGAAGGGTGACACATTTCCATTGCAAAAATTAAAAACTGTTTCATGAAACAATGTCACATTTCCTTTTCCAAAATTTCGAACTGTTTCATGAAATGGTGTCACATTTACTTTTCCAAAATTCCAAAGTGTTTCATGAAACAGTGTCACATTTAGCTTTCCAAAATTCCAAACTGTTTCATGAAATAGTGTCATATTTCCTTTGAGAACATTCCAAACTGTTTCATGAAACAGTGTCACAATTACTTTTCCATAATTCCAAACTGTTTCATGAAACGGTGTCACATAAATAGTGTCACATAAACATTGTCACATTAATGGTGTCACAGAAACGATGTCAAATAAATAGAGTCATATAAACAGTCTCATAGTTACTATCTCAGAGTTACTATCTCACAATTTCTGTATCACATTTACTATCTCATAGTTACTATCTCACAGTAACATTCTCACAGTTACTGACTCACATTTCCTTTTCCCAAATTTCCATATTTTCCCAGTTTTAATGATTTTAACATTTTCTTTGAACTAAACGCATTAAAAGCCTTGTTTTAAGGAATTTAAGGTCGATTCAAATCCCAATGCTACTATATTAATTTTCCAAAGGTTAATGATGCATTTACAAGGTCCAACCATGTGATTTAATGTAATCCATGTTTAATGTAAAATCGAACGTATCATAAACTACAACTCTATTAAATCTTTTAAAGGGACGAGATATCTTCCCCCTTGTTCTCTAGTGTGAGATGCTTGAACCTTTCCTTATTTTCCGTAGGAGTTATGAGGTCAAACATTCTGCCTTGTATTGGTTACCCTTGAATTTATTCTTATTTAATGTGCACTCTCAATAAATCTTCATATAAGGTATGTTTTAACGTCATTATTTTAGGTTCATCTTCTCTAATTCGTACTTGACATGTTATGGAATGTGATCTCCTTGTTCTTAATAGAATTATTTTGGTTGTTGGCCGGGGTGGTAGTGTCCCTGCATCCTCAGGTGGATGCAGTCCTCCAATAGAGGTGATCGTGATCTGTTTAGTGAGTCTGTTCAAAGAGCTTCAGAGACCTTTTGAGTTAGCAGATTCATTGATTCTCTATTATTTTACATGAAACTGTAGAGTTATCATGTTTTGTCCCACTATATCACTATGGAATTGACATAGTAAATATTTGAATTAGATAAATAAATAGTTGTCGATCATATATTATTGCCTCTTATTTTTATAGATAGTGTGAAATCTATGATAGCTTTGTTTAGATTTTTTTTCTTTGTGGAAATTAGTAATGAACATTAACCAGAAATTAATTGATAAGTATTTGGCTAAAGATAAGTAGGCATATAAATGAATCCATTTGTTATTATTGTAATTTGATGCTAATAAATTTGATATCGTAATCATGTTTAATTATTTGTGATAGTTTACTATATACTTTTCCCTTCATTGGAACCTACAAATAATAAATTGGTAAATTCAAGATGGATTAATGATCTGGTTGTTTTATAAAAGATAATTTTTTATAGGGTTATGAGTTACCCTCTTGCGTGTTTTTGTGCCAAGAGAATAGTTTATATGATGTTTGTTTTCCTACTGTTTGTCTTATGATGTGATCCTGGATGGCTATTGTGAAATGTGGGGGAAGGGAGGCCCATTGGATATGAATGCAGTTAACACCTAGAGTGGTGAGATGCATCTGTTTATGCATGTTGTTGTCAGGGAGGACACCGGGTATGATGAAACAGGTTGGATGTGAATGTTTGGATGCTTTCTGATTCTTTTTTATTGATTATCTTCTTTATTTTTTCCACTACTCAAGGCAACTGGTTTGTTTACCCTCTTTCAAAAAGGGGAAAAGACAAGCGGGGTATGCCCCGTGCATTCCATGTTTAGCTTCCAGAGGGAAGATGGGTATACGATATTTATATAGGTGGAAAATACTAGATTAATAGTTCACCTACTCACCATCTTTATCCCCTTGTGTTTAGTAGCTTAAAATGAATTTCATAAATTCATGGGAATATGGGAATGTAATGCTATTAATAAATGATTGAATAAATAATTCAAACCCATGGGGTTTGGAGCTTGTTTGGATGCAATGTTTAGGTTGAAATTTAAAGGAATAGTGGACTTTGGGTGTGATACAAATTTATTATAATGTGAGAATTGTTCATGGTTAATTAATGTGAAAATAATTAATTAATGTAAAGTGAAACTAATAAAAAAGGGAATAAAGTAATGTGATAAATCTATTTAAATTGTTGTTTTCTTATAGGATACCTAGTCTTACTCGGTGTGTGGGTTGTAATGGCTTGAGGTATAATGCTCTACATATGATACACGTAATGAGAGTTGTGGTGTATCTTGGAAACTACATGGTTACTTTTCTTATGGGTACGAGGTGGTTTTTTTCATAAGGTGCATGTTGTGGTGCTTTGCCCAGTTGTTTGCGGACAACGCTTTGTTGAGAGAGATTCATAGGATGTGCGACATTGGGGAAAAGAAGAAAACTAGTGGGGAAGTAGTAGCGAGGTACCCATGATATTATTTAATATATTATATACTATTTAATGTGATACATGGTGAGAGTATCCACTATGAGGCTGGGAACATTTTATACATGTTTAGGTGATGAGTTAGTTTCAATTTTTCTCACTATGATTTAGAATTCTTTCATTAATTTAGCTCGAAAGGCTCCAGAGGGGGTATCCTCCTGAATATAATGTTATACTCATCCTCTTTATATATAAACTATTTTTAGGTCATTTGGATATGGTTGGAGATCGGTTGGTTGCTAACATCTTGGGGTTGTAGGAGTTGTTCGAGATTCGTGGTCGCTGTTGTTCTTACCTTCTTTTGGTACTTGTAGTTTCACCATTCAATTTCAGTAGATTTTCATGACACTACATATGCTTACATGGGATCTATTTTATATTGTTTTCTGAGTTGGAGTTGGTTGGTTTCTGACTTATCTCTATATTTCCCATGTGTTCTCTTAGAGGTTAATGCCTCCCATTTGTGTGCTTACTATGCCATAAGTTCTTGTTTCCAACCTAAGGCCTACTGGAGGCGGTAATTAGGGGTCATTATATCCCTTCTCCCATTTTTGGCCTATGAGGGGTACACCTTGTAGGGAGGGTGTTGTGACATTATGTCAATGAATTTGATTTTATATGAGGGATAATGATTTAGTTATCTTTTGAAAGACTATATGAGTTTATTGTAGATATTCATGTTATTTTATGAATATATTTGTATATATTGAATAAAAACATTTAAGGGAATATTATTTATATCATGTCACTTTATTAGTAATTAATTATTTTTAGATAAATGGTATCATTATTTTAGAAAAATATGTGATGAAATCATTTAAATACTTAGGTTTCAAATTTGGTCCAACATATTTTGATGAGTTATTGGGTTAATTATTTATGGAATGATTTAAGATGAAATTTTGGTTTTATTATATATTCTATAGAGATTAATATATTATTTCTTAATATAAAGGTTTATTCATATTTTATTGGTTATTATATTTACTTGTGCTAATTTGTTGGATTTTTAAAATATCTATAAATCGGAAGAATAACCTGTCATTCTAGTGTGTGTCTAATGATACATTAAAATATAATTTTAGTTCTCTAGGAATGAAAAATCCATCATGTATATTTATCAATTACTATATTATATGAATCTAAACATGAAACATCCTCTAAACCTAACCCATCGTATGAAATTGTGTTTATTGATTGGAAATAAATCAACTATTTATAATTTTTCATATACTATAGCTTTATGATAAAATAATTACTCAACGCAATTAATTTTAAGATCAATATATTGAATTTTAGGATGAAAAAACATATAAGATATCAATGTATTCTTATTAAAACTCAATCAAAAGTAGAAGTCTTATAATTATACATACATTGTTTTAGAAATATTTAATTACAAATTACAAATTTTTTTAGTACTGATCTCAAAATAAGTTATCATGAAAAAAATATATCATATTTTATTAATAATTCATGATACATTGGTCATGGTAAGAAAATTGTGAGGATTAAATTTATTTAGTGTGGTGGAATGTAAAACCCCAGGAATTTTGTATATATTTAATTATGTAAATGTCTTAATGAATAATGTGTGATATAAGAAACACTAAACTAAACTAAATAATAATTTATTAAAAATAATGTTATACATAAATAAATTTATAATATAAAATGAAATAGATAATAAATTAACACTCATTAGTTTATGATATAATTTTTATGAAGAGATAATGTTTTAACGTGACATTTTTTTCAAAAAAAATGGTTTTATTTATATAATTTTTTTTGATAAAAAATATCAATTTTAAAAGGATAAATCATTAATTTCATGAAATTTATTTATTTTTTATTCAACTTTATTAAATTTTAATCGGGTGATTTTATCTGGATTTTTTTGAAATGGTTGCTTTTTTGGTAAATTGTGAAAAATATAGATTTTTCAAATAATGTAAATTTTACAAAATTTACATGATATAATAATTAATTGACCATTTATAAAGACTTTTTTATAAAAAAATAATATATTTCATAAGTGAAATAAATAACATAAAAATTTATATTCATTTTATAAAATATATGTTTGACATTTTTGAACCAAAGTAATGTTTTATTATAATAAAAGAAATTTTTTTGATTCATTTCATCAAATAATTATTTTCATGGTTACATTCATTTTTTAATTGGTTTATAAGTTTAAAAAATCAATTTTTATAATAATAGACCAATTAGGGTCATGATAATCAATTATATACAATATTTTGATGTAGAATAATTTTTATGCTTAAATAAGGCATTTTTATAAATAAATATTTTTCATTTGATTTTTCCTACTTATATTTGATGTAATTGTAACCCCACATAAAAATTAGAGCTTGTAAAATGGATTTTAAAATTTTAATTGTAATATTAAAACTACAGAATAATTTCTCTATAATTTTTCCTTATAAAAATTATGTTACTATATTAACAGTTAGTCACCATTGTAGGGGTTAAAAGTTTTAAAAAGGGAATTAAACTAAGAGGTAAATATTAAAATATCCCTTATACTTATATAAATTTTATTGGATGAGTTTATTTTGACCCTAACTTAGCCATTCTTTAAATATTTTCTAGTTTATGCTACTTTCCTTTTAAAATATCATTATATTATTCTAAAGTTATGAGTATTTATAAGAATGTCACTCCTCTTAATTATAAAATGACATATCCATTTATCAATTATACATGAAATTTTACTACTTTATCTTGAACAAGACCTGCCCAAATACCATTAAAATATCCTTATACAACATTTTGAGCTCATGGCCTTTTGAAAAAACCAATCCAAGAATCAATACATTATTTTTTAAGGAATATTATCAAGGAAATACATTTTAACAAAACTATTTCAAGTATCCTTCTTTTTAAACATTCTTAAAATATTATATAATAATCCTAAATATATTAAATCAGAGTCGTTATAGTAATTAAATTGTATTATATTAATATAACAACCATTATATAATTTCATTCCATCCTATGTAAAATGAAAACAATGCTCACACATAAATGAAGAGTATAGACTCTATGAAGTGATGTATCTCAATTTTCATTAACACCTCACATGGATGGTTATATAGATAAATATAATGAATATATATTAAAATTTGGATTATATAAGGACAATCTATTTTCTAATTTTATCCCGTTAGATCCTTTGCGAAATAGAATCATTATGTGTGTGTACATGTGGACTACCACTCTTATGTATGAGGTATTTCATTTTTGATTACATACATACATGGATTTTTCTATAAATTAATTTAATAATAATTTTTTTAAAACCTGATTTATATTCTTTAATAAATACATTATCATTATAAAATAACATGCTCTTACTCATTCAACCATTATAACTTGTTCTTGTTTTGGTATGTTTTCCTTCCCAAGTAAACATTGTAATAATGTTTATTTTATGAAAATTAAGGAATGTTAGGTATTCATATTATTAAGTAATAATTATGCATTTATTATCTTTAAAAAATTTGAAATGGTAATATATATGTAAATTTTTTTATAAAACAAATTCATTCTATGAAATTAAATCTTCTAAAAAATATAATTTATAATCCTTCCATTCAAATAATCACCATAACATCCATTAAATATATATATATGGGACCCTAGAATTATATCAAAAAATAAAAAAAATGATCATAAACATTCTGAAGGTAATGGAACCTTGAGAAATGTGATTGAACAAAACAATTAATTAAAAGAAGAATTGGTAATGAGACAATTAACACATAAACCTTAATATTAACCAAGAATTTTTATAAAATGGGAAATGATAAATTACAAGTTAATGAAATATAGTAATAAAAAATGTAACTATGTTTCATATATAGGTTTGTAATAAATATAAATTTATAATTCAAGGAATTTAGAGTGTATATATCTTTGTGGAAGTCCATGGTAAGGGATTATTTTTCATAACCTTATTTTAAAATTTGAAAAATATAAATTTTAATCAATTTTACTCCACATACATGTTCGTTAATTTTTTTCATGAATTTTCATATTTATACTCAAATGAAATTTTAATGTAATTTTATTTAGGATTTGAAAATTACAAACCAACTGAGATATATATTAATTAGTGCATAAACCAGTTCGCCAGATCCTCGATGGTAGTTATATATCTCTGAATGGTGGTGACAATAACACAAGAATTAGATAAAACATCTTGGGAATTATTTGACATGATTAATAAAACAAATAAATATTAGCAGAAAATCTATTTAAAATATATCATGACTCATCTTTAAGTCATACATTAAAGCAGGAGACAAATAACCAGAAGACCAAAAAAATCATAATATAAAATAAATATAAACACATAACATCCCTTCAATTACCATCCAAAATCAACTCCTTTAGAAAGTGATGAGTCCCACTACGACCTACTTAGATATAATACAGAAAAAATTAAATTAAACAAATTTGGACAAGGAATATTTTATCATTATGATAAAGAAAAAAACTAAATAAAATAAACAACTGACAGACCTCCTTGTGACTCTATGATTCACCAATCAAAACTATAGTATTAATGCTATAAGTGCGATAAAGAAAAAGAAATAAAAAACTTGGAACTGAAACTGATATGATTATTGTGAGAAATAATCTCAATAATAATTTCATAGGAAAACACATACTATGTAAAAGATGTATATTAAGGATATATTTTAAGCTAGTTTGAAAAAAACATAATGAAAAATAATTGTTTTTCTCCATAATTACATAAAATCTGATATCATTTTATAATTTTATTTTATTTTATTTAAATATCAATAAGAAAAAATTATATAGCAAAATTACTTCTTGAATAAAACACTCACATTAAAAATGGTGTTAAAAAACCATTAATATATTCCTTTCTTAATAGTTTAAAATTAAATTTTACCAAAGATAAATGATAATTAATAGGGAATAAAGGCTAAAAAACATGGGTTGTATAAATTAAGGTAAAATCAAATGAAATTTGTATAGTAAAAAATTTAAAATGATCATCAAGGGAAAATACATGAAGATTCATTAATAGATAGGGGTAACCTAGACAGACATCACTATTTAGGGAGACCCATAATTAGAGAAAATCATAACAAGTGAATGGATAGTGGAAGGGTTTCCAAACACATATACTTTCCTAGTGTAACATGTGAAAAAGGAACTTGTCCAGTTTGAGTTCACCAACATAATCACTAAAGAATTTATATTATATTATAATTAAGAAAACAAAAATTAATAACATACAACATCACTAAGAAAATACATAGATACCATAACCATACAAAATATATAAACAACCAACAATTAATTCAAACCATACATCTATACTATGGAAGAACGACACATGGAACATTACTCTGAAAGTAAATCAAGGGATTAAAACTTATTCAAAATTATCAAAAAGTTCCTTAAAAATTATTTTATAAATACAATAAAAATATTATTAGAAAATAGGTTGTGATTGTAATATTTAATATACCATGATTTTCTTCATAGATATGCTCACATAAATTCATACAGACACACACACACACACATATCTTAGTACAAAAATTCATGTACTCATCTGTGAATTGTTACAAACACACATATATTTATATATATACCCATATGTATGAGAATAAAAATAAATACATTAAAAGAGTTTACTAAATCTCATTTTTTATTTTCAAATAATTATAATCATTTTAAATTTTACTTTTATTTTCAATGAGTCATTTTAAATTCCCATAAAAACTAAGAATCAATTATGAACTCCATTTTGAAAACTATAACACTTTTTAAAACACCATAACTACTGAGTAAAAATGAATTGGGCATCCCATCTAACACTCAACATGAAAATAAGTTTCCAAATAATTTAAAATCAAGCACTTCTAAAGAGAAACCCCACTTCATTTAATGTATGCGAAGTAAAACTTTGTTTCACCCTCAATATAATAATAGATACAATAATTATAATTAATAAATATCTAAATCATATATTTAAAGAAAAATAAATTAATAATTCTAGAATTTAAATACATACACAAGGGGAAACCTACCAAGAACATGCTTATTTCAATGGTTGTGGTCTAAAAACATGAAGGACATTGAGATAAAGACCTCAATGTAATTTTATACAACCTTGCAAACCTATATACAAAAAAAACATCAGTTCCCAAAAATTCTAATGGTTTGGTCAAGAAACATGCACTATAAAGTGATAACGAAAAAATGAGAGGGGTAAGATAAAGACGAAGAGGAAGTGAGAAATAAACCATACCGAGATGATATCCCCTTTAAATCCAATGCAGAATCCAAGAATGTAGGAGGAGGTGGTGTGGAAGAGGTAACCTTGGAACCTGGGGGTTTTGAATCACATAAGAGGGGAGGAGGAAACTAATTTGGGGGTTAAAATAGTATATTGAAAAAATAGAAATTTATAATTTTTATTATGTAATAAACCAATTTGGGTTGTCATCTATATAAGTGCCTGATCAATTCTATAGAAAGGACCAAAGGGAATTACCAGTCCCCATGGGCTGGCACAAGTGCCTAGGAATAAATGATTCAACATGGGAACAATTTACCAGAATTTATAGACATAAAACTACCAATAAGTATATAAATATAAAACAAAAATCCAAAACAACATGTCACTGACCATTTTCTAGATTAGAGTTACAAATTTTAGAAAAAACCCAGCCAGATACAACAAAAAGGGAAAAAAAATTATCTAGAAAACATCACGTGACGGGAGGACAATCGCCCTCATGCCACCTCCAACAAGACCACAATAAGGAAGACCTCTAGAATGTAGGGTGTGAGACAATGCCCAGTAGGATTCCACCTGATAAAAAATTCCATGAAATAAAAATTATATGATAAATAAACATTCATGTTTTATAAAGAGATACTAGAACCATTTTTTAGGAAGACAACTTTAAGAAAAACATGCTTAATTTTATAATGACCATCCATGTATAACATATACCGATGGTAAGTGTGATATAACTAAATATTAGTAGTTATAGGAAATCCTTAGAGTAACTACATAAGAGTGGGACCCTGGAGACATCTCATCTTGATGAAATGTAGTAGTAACCACACAAAAAATATTTCCCGTTCATGGGACACTAGAGAGGAGAAACATACAAAGATATAGTGGTATCCAATCATAACCAATATTTAGTTAGTGTTCTCATCGTCAATCCTAGTATGTGAATCCAGGTTGAATCCAATTCCAAATCACAAGAATACTAGTTCAAATCTTCCCACCTCAACACCTAAGATCCCCATTGTGCTTAATCGTGTTACAAGTTTACAAAGCACACCACTCTCAAATTTTATAAGCCAAACAATACAATACACATCATGATCCAGGACATGCACACCCAAAATCCCCCTTTTTAAAATCAAATTCACATGACAACAATTCTTAAATATTATTCACACCACATTCAAAATTAAATAAATTATTTACATGTTTTATAAAACCATTCCAATAAACACAACAAGGGTTTGCATAAGGGATATTTCTAATTTAATGAAGATAAATCAATTTAAAACCAAATGATTATCAAATACATTCAAAACCCACTTTCTCACCACACACTAATATCATAAAATAATAAAAAATTGACAAGTATGTATAATAAATCTATCAAACAATGTATAGGAATGGGCTCACCTGCCTAGAGTGTATAAATCCCTAAAATACGTTTCTAAACTCTAACCACACCTCAATAGTACCACAAGTATGATATACATAATCATATTATTATAGATTTATCCCAAAAAATCAAGAACAAAACCCTAGAAACGGAACCCTATCCTATTCATAAATGGAACTCCATGAAACGAGGGGAGAAACCCTAAAATAGAGAGAAGAAACAAGAGAAAGAAAACATACTTGATGAATCAAGGAATACACACCCAAATTTGAAAAATAAATGAGGCCCCAAGCGAGGATGAAGAATGGGGAGGTGCGTCTAGGGGGGAAGAACCTGAAGGAGATGAGAAAATTTTGGGGGGGGGGGGTTAAAATCAGAAGGATAGAGAAAACCCCAAACTTTAAATGAGCTAGAATGGTCGCACAGTTATTCCACATGGCTTTATAATATGTGTGGAAAACATATTGCACGCTATATCCAAGAAGGTCCTACCAATGACTACATCATTTTGTTTAACTGACCGTGCACTTGACATATGGTAGCTACTGCGTCAAATAACCAGTGATCGTATGACTACATAGACTTAGGAACATGACCATGTAATGGCCCTATGGTAGCTACTATCTCAACATGCATACACTATATGGTTACTTGGGTTGGGCACAAAGTTACTCCTAAAATTGTGCCAACCGTGCACTTTAATCTAGTTACCAAAAATTACCACTTTTCTCCAAAAACCAAAAGAATATCTAATGGGAAAAGGTAGAACAAAAATAAAAAGGATAATAACTAAAATAAAATCACAAATGTGACAAATTGTTTGGTGAATCACATGGTTGTCACATGGATTACTGAAGCTATATGCTGACCATAAACCATTTACCTGGAACCAAATAGAACTAGCATGATTGGTCTACATGGTAGTGAAAACCATACACTAATAATGTGAAATTGCTATATATTTTTTTAGACCCTTATTGAATGGATATCACATGGGTTACCCAATTATGTGGTAAAACCATAATAAATGAAAAATACCATAGAAATTTAAAAAATTCCAATTTAAATATCCCAAGACTAAAAAATAAATAGATAAATAATTAATTGATTAATTAATGAATTATTATTTTAAGATTTGGCATGTAAAAATTCTCTCCACCATGAACCTTTATTACCCTATAGGGGAACCAAAAATGTAGTGGATAATAGAGAATGAAAAAACATGATTTATTCTAATGTCCTTTCAAATTATAATGAAAACTAAAGGAAAACAAATATAGCATTGCCAACAAACCTGGGTGTAAAGGATCCATGAAGATAACTGTGAGGAATAAATCCAAAGGGGGAACTATAAAAATGAGATATTCCGGAGGTATACCCACTATTAAATTTTTCCATTTATCATGGTTGGTCACAACAAAATTGACCCAAAAATACACCACCAACCCTTTTCAACAAATAAAACCTAACACATATTATGAAACTGAACACCTTTTCTATAACCACATAAGGAAGGAACAATAAGTTCTCCAAAATGGACCAAGGGATATATAACATTGATAATAAATCCAAAAAATATATATAAAGGGTAAAAAAGATAATAATGAGTACGAGGATGTTATAACCCTCTGAGAATCCACCAACAGCTAAAAATTCACAAAAACCATCAATTATGTCTCATAAAATCTCTAAAATAATGACCCCCTAATAAACCGTGTCTCTTCTGGGACCAAAGACTCAAAAGATATAACACCTTGAATAATTATTAATAATTCATAACAACTATGAAAGGGGGTGAGATACATCTATGAGTGCCATAGAAAAAACATGACACAATAAGATATATATGGGCTCTTTTACCAGTTTAAGGGAGGATAACATGATTCCAGATCTCAAGATATTTACTCTGGATTGACCCCTTAAATAAAAAGAGCCATCACCCACACCAGTCACCTCAAACACCCAATTAAGACTATACATCAAAAACATATGATAAAAAAAATGCATGAGAATCAAAAAGAAATTATCTAAAATTGTTATCACTCTCCAAGGAATAATCAATGGGAAACCCAATAAAACATTAAATCATAATTTCACAACAAAATATAACTACACTAACCTGAAAATATAAATATCTAATGGATAACCATCAACCAGTGCCAAAATAGACCCTTCTCTTTAAAATAAAAGGATAAATCCAAGAGGCTAATCAATCCTAATTATTATGGATTTTCTAGGGTGTGATCAAAATTACATGAAATATGAATCCACCCTTTATTTTTTCTCATATTCAAATAAAAAAATTCCATTGTAAACCATAAAAAACATACCAAATATTGAAATAAAAAATTGAAAAAATGAACAAACATTGAAAATATTATCATCCCTTTTAAAACTCATCCAAACCTATTTAAGATCATTTTCCAAATTAAAATTTAAAAAACTCAACAAATTTAAATCACAATACCCACTTGAAAAAACACCACTCTATTTAAAATTTTAAAAATCTCCCTTAAACCATTTTAAAAAAAATCATTTCATTAGAGATTATACTATTAATAATTCATTCATTAATAAACCCAATTTTATATTTTCAACACCACACTTTCTAAATTTACGAATTATTCTTACCACTTAATTTATTATTGAAATGAATGTTTGCATTTTTAAATATTGATTTTTTACTTTATAACCATGTTAAAATTTAAATTTTTCATCAAAACTAAATTAATTAACATCACTCATCATTAATCCAACATAAATGATACTAGTGACCATTCATTAATTGGATTCATGGCTTGGTGGAATATATTCTAAAAACAAAACCAATATTCATAATATGTTGAACCATATATTGAAGATTTATACAATTTAATAGGAAATGTGTGATCACCAAGT
Source organism: Viscum album (assembly GCA_963277665.1). Lineage (NCBI taxonomy): Eukaryota > Viridiplantae > Streptophyta > Magnoliopsida > Santalales > Viscaceae > Viscum > Viscum album. The sequence continues at coordinate 537,735,794 of OY728126.1, forward strand.
TCCACCGGATCAACTCTAGTTTCATCTTAAATAATAAAAATTTAAAATATCCTACAATTATCAAGAAACAATCAATTAAATCTAAAAATTTATGAAACTATAGAAAAAAAAAATTCAAATTTAGTCATTCTATGGTAACTTAGGCTTCATCAAGAGTGGCAGTGATCCGGCACAAACCATTGAACAACCTCTTGAGTTATGAAAATCCTATCTCTATTTACCAGACAACCAAAATAATATGAGATACATTATGAAGCAATTACATAATAAAAAAGTATCTCTAAATCCATTTACAATAGAATAGCCCAAGCCATCCACCCATCAGACACTTGAACCAGCCATTAATAACCCGGAGGCCTGTTCCCTATCACCCCAGGTTGTTTCAAGTGTAAGGAATAAAATACAACTTCACTAGAGTTATATCATTGGAATAAAAAAATATTATTCATGTATTAGCAATTTTAATGAAAATAAAACATGATTTTTCTATAAATAGTTCATTCATTCCATAAAAAATAAGAAGAAAAAATAAAACCATAATAGTATAAAATAAATATAATCAAAAAAACTAATTCCACTCACGATCCAATACCCTTATCCTATAGCTAGTGTTGAGTCTCATTATGCAATCCATAGATATAATGTTTCATTTATTAAGGTAAAAAAATCATAAAAATCCTATTTATCCATTATAATTAAAAAACTAATAAAATTAACAATTCACAAACCTCAATGTGGTTCTAGGAGTAACCTTCCAACACTACCTTCTAAATTCTCTAAGTGTATTATTAATAAAATCCGTACCCAAAAAAAATGTGATAGGAAAGAGATATTATCACAATTGAAATTCCAATGGAAAATTGAACCAAATAATAACATTTATATAATGGATCTATTTAGTTAAACATTGAAATAAATAAATTAAAAATAAATTTTCTATGAATAATTACATAAAATTTAATATCATGATATAAACCTTTAAATTTATTTTATTTAAATAAAGAAATAGTAACATGTAAACAATTCACCCGAAAAATGCCTTCTTGATTAAAACCCTCACATGAGAATCAGTTTTAAAATTCTTTTGATATATTATTTTTTATAAACTTTATAATTCTATTTAGTAATTGTAAATAACTCTCAAAAGGGAGTAAAATTCCACAAATCATGGGCATCATTAATTTAGGTAGGGTTAAAATAATTTTATAAAATATACAATTAAAAATGAATGTCATGGGAAAAATAACCCAAGTGTAACTAAGGGACATGGGTAACCAAGATATACATCACTAATTAAGGGTACCAACATTAGTATAAATACTAACACATCACTGAAAAATGGAAGGGGTTCCAAAAACATATACTTCACCAATATAGCTAGGGTAATGGGAACTCGTCCCATATAAGTTCACCTACCCATGAACATGGTAGTTTCCATATTGTTTGAATAAATATAATAATAAGTACTAATATACAATATCCCTATGAAAATATACAAATTCCATAATCATATAAAATCCCTAAACAACCATGATACAATTCAAACCATACATCCGAATTTTTCAAGCATGACACATGGAAAATTTTGTTAAAATTCAATCAAAGGAATAACACTTATTCAAAAGGAGCCAAATAGGCCATATAATTTATTTTATAAATCCCCTAAAAATATTATTTGAAAACCTGGTTTGAGTATCATATTAAAAATACCAATATTTATTTTACTATGATTCTCACATATATTTACATATATGTGTACACGAGTGAAAAATTTAAAAAACTCTCATATAAATTTGTACAAACACAAACTAAAACACAAATATATATATATATATATATATATATATATATATATATATATATATCGAAACACACATGCATACCAATGAGTATATGAATAAACAAAAACACATAAAAATACTTTCTTAATACTAATGATAATATTTAATACCATTTTTTGAACAATATAAAATTCAATTTTCATTTTAATAAATCATGTGAAATGATAATAAAAACCAAGTATAAATTAATATATCACATTTGAAAACAAAAAACCCTTTGAGTCACTAAAAAACAGAATTAAAAAACCATTCAATTAACCCATAAAACACTTTTCGTGAGAATATGTTTCCAAATAAATTTAAATATAAAATTCCTTAAAAAGGACCATTGCAGTTGATAAAAACCAAGTATAACTTTTTTCCCTCTAAATAGATTCAAATATGCCACCATTACTATCAACAAATACCTAAAAATATATCTAAAGAAAATACTACAATAGATTTTAAAAATTAATATCTTGAACATGGGGAATCCTAATTAGATCTCTCTATGCTCAATACTTGAGGTCCAGAATTTGAAGAATACGAGAAGGGAGACTGTACACCCTAGGAAACCACAAAGATAATGAAATATGATCCCAAAACCACATAGGGTTTGGTCAAACTATGTGCACTACAAGGTAGAAGATAAAGAAGAGAGAGAATAGAGTAATACCCCATACCTAGAAAAAATCAACCTTAAATCCAAACAATAATCTATGAATGGATACCAAGGTATGGAAAAGGATTCCTAGGTATATAGGGGTTTCAAATTACATATGAGGGGGGAGGAAAATGATTTTGTGGTTACAAGAAGATAATGGTATAATTATAAACTCCAATTTTTAATTACTAGATAAATAATAGTGGATTAATAAGGTTTAACATGATCATATACCAACCATACAACTTTTACTAGGGAACAAGAGTAATCGGACTATTTGTCCACTCAATTGGAAAAACCATGTGCCAACCATGTGACATGGATTTGTATTATTACAAACCATAATATAATATCTATTGTACAATTTAGATAACCATCTGGAAAATCAATATGACCTGAAAATACATAAAAATTATAAAAATTTCTTAATTAGAATGTAATGATACTAAAAAACAATAAAGTAAAAAAAAATTAATTAAAGAAGTAATATTTTTCTTTTTATGTTGTGAAATTTATTTTATTTATAAATTATTTAAAATGATTCTTCTTTACATTTTATGTATGGATCATTTGGTATTTATTTTCAAAAGTTAGAAATAACATTTTCAATTCTTTCTACATTATTGAATTTTCCTACTATTAGGACCATTATTCATTATATATCTCCATCTTTATATTTTCATAGGTTTTCAATGTAAATTAACTTACCATTTTTCAGTGAATTTATCAGTTTAATTATATATTATATAAAGGTATATATTCTTATACTTTTTGGGATAACTATAAGTGCCTAGTGTTATGATTTTAAGTGAATTTTTTTTTACGATTAAAGTGAATGCCCCCATTTGTTAAATCTATGTTATAGTTCTTGGAAATCATAATTTTGGATGAATGAGTTTTATATAATATTATAATTCATTGGGTAATGTAAGAAGAGTTAAATAATTTTATTAAATCCTATGAAGTGGATATAGTTATGTAATTATAATTTACTCTAATGATGTTGATGGATTTAATTGGCAATAAATTACTAATAAGAAGTGGAAAGTGTTAAATGTATAAATGTTACTCCTATGATAATGTAATGATAACGAAAATAAATAAAAATAATATAGACCTATGAAGAGGTTGGAATTAATATTATTTCATTATATTATAAGGGTTATTGAATGAGTTATATGATTATGTTATCATAAAAAACCATCACTATTTCTATTTTTTATATTTATTATTTATTATTAAATGTTTTTTAAACATTTTGGGAAAAGAAGACGATTTCAAGAGTAAGTACATTATTATTTGCGCTCAATGTTTATAACATTAAAGGGGAAATTTTCATTTTGGTTTTTATTTTTTGAAAAGGAGTAATGTGTTTAATTTCTTTTTATATACTTTACAAAACTTTTTACACCCATCGGATATTAGATACAAATTAATTAACTCATGGCTTGTCTTTGAAGTCTACCTAGTGATTTTTTTGGAGGAGGCTTAGAAATAGATATTTTTTGGAGAAGGTGGTCTATGAACATGGTTTTAGCATTGGTAGTGATAAATGTACAGTGACCATGTTGAATGGTTCTATGTATTAATAGAAGAGTTTTTTCACAGTTTGAGAATAGTTATTCAAATCATTTGACTAACCTAGGAAACCATGTAGAATATGGGTGATTTTCTAAGGGGTTTCACCTAGTATGAGAAAACCATGCAACCCATCTCCAAGAAACGGCTCACATAAATTTTTTAAGGGAGATTGGCCAAGCATGTTTAGTGCATGTTAGATAAACTGTATGGCCTAACCATGTGCGGGACTCCAAACCATTGAAAATTTGTGTTTTCCCCATTTTACCTTGGTCATTTTATGACTAATCCCATATTAATATTTATTTGAATCAACTTAATCTTTATCTAGTGCTCTAAATTCCTCTCCCTTAAGATTCTGGGTGATATACTATTTTTCTTGATGGATATCTTATGGTATACATTGTCTTTGAAGCGGTTTCTTATTCCCTTCTATGATCATTTCTACACATCTCATCTGCTTATCTCTTCAGAACCAACCAGGGCTATATATTTTGAATATAAATAGTTTTTTGGTGTTTTTTATGTTGTTTTTCCTGGATCTAGGACAATGAGGACCCTAACTACTATTCCCCTGTTTCTTTTTTTGAAAGAAATTAATTATACCTCAATTCAAGAGGTAGGTGTCTCTATAAAATGAGTTAATTTTATGAATTTATTATCATTATTGTTAATTCCATTTGTTTATTCACTAAACTACATTGATTTTTCATTATAATTGTTTTTTTAAATGATTCATGTTTTTAAATAGGTTTTTCTTTTAAAAATAGATTGTGTACACCATGTGTTTGATGAAATGATTCAATGATGGTTTTGGTTCAAAATGGGGTTTTAATCACAAAATGGGATTATATTTGTATTGAAAAATGTTTTTTAAATTTTGATCATGGATTTTAAATGGATTTTGACAAAATAACAATAATGGGATTCCTTAGGTGCAATGGTAATAGACTTTTCCGTCATAGTGTGTGAAATTCCACCTGAGGTTTTATTTAACATTAGTTCTTATAATTCCAGTAGAGGTTATATTCATTTGGTCTATTGTATTCAATGATTAGGGATATAATTTTTTGTCTATTTCATATTACCACAGTATAGAGACCAAATGGTGTGGGTTTTCAATTATTATTGGTTTATGGATATCTCCCCACATGTTTTCATATGAGTGTATACCTCATTGTTATTGAAATACATGCTTATATTATGGCGTAACAATGTGTTTTATTGATTTTTATTTCATTCTTTATCACTTATACAAATCATACAACAATCTTTGAGAATATGAAAAGATTTTGGGAAAACAAAATGATGATTTAGAAAATGGTTTTGTATGAAAATGATTTGTAAAAATGGTTTTGTTTTAATGATATAATTACTTAATTCTTGATTTTATAACTTTTATATATTATGTGGTGTAATATTATTAGGATTTTTTCTCATACCATGCTTTTACTTTCTAGAGGTTGTAGATTTTTTTAGAATCATGTAACAGGAAGAGAATTATGTAGCATGTCGACTTATCTTGTTTTTATTGACTTAGAAGTGGGATGGTTTGGAGGTGATGGGTAGTCACATCGGGATTTTTTGGTCTTGTATTGGAATTGTATATATTATAGAAATTGATATGTTCTTTCTTCATTTTACTGTATTTGTTTTCCTTGTTTTTTATACATTATAATTGGTTGTGTTTTTCTCTTGTACCTCAATAATTTGGTAAACCTTTTTGGGTGACCTGCCTAGTTTACCTAGGTTATTTCATTAGACAAGGGTATTTATTAGAATACCTTCCCTAAAGTGTTATTAATTTTCCTTGATTTGGTTTTTTGTCTTAGGTATACAATAACTAGGTCTTCCATAATTTAAGTAGTTTGTGTGGGAGCCTTCTCGACCAGCTTACTTCTATGTCTAAACGTGTGTTACCTTGGGTGGTCTGAATGATTTACCACATTTGTGACTTATTATTTCAGTTCATTTGAATGAAATAAATGCAGAGTTTATTAAAACAGAAACGCTTCATGTTAATTAGTTTTATTTTTTTGTACAATCCATAAATTTATTTAATTTTTTGTTGTTTAAAGGCATTAACATTGATTTTAGGATTTGTTCTTTGAATATGGAATTTTCTCTAAATCTGTTTGGTTATTATATTTTGTCATTAGAAAATGTATCATAGAATTGTTATTTTGAATCCCTGTAAGAATGATATGAGGCATGTTCTATAGAAAAATCATCTAGTGGGCCCCTATTTAGTTGAATCTATTATATGAACTATTTAGACTATAGGTTGAGAGTATGTCCAGAACCCATGACAAGTGGTGAATCATGGTTTGGAATTCACTATGAAACATTCACCAATTTATTGTGGTAACAAAGGGCCCCAAAAATTTGAAGAGGGTATTGATAATATTAAGATGATATTGAGTTTTCTAAGGACTGTTAAATACTCAGCGATGGGTTTTTCCATGTACATGCTTAATTGTATGTGATGAAGGTTGTAGGAATCCATTGTATAAGCTATATTGAATGAGGATATTGCATGTAATTCAAACAATAAAATATTTATCAATATGTTTTATCTTGAAGTATTTCATGCAGAAATGACTATGGGGTTTATAGCCTTATAGCAAGGAGATCATGATGTTATGGAGTATTATAACTATTTTAGTGAGTTGTTTCAATTGGCACTAGAGAAAGTCACTAATTATTATTTAAAAAAATGGGGGTTGATATGGAAATAAGGAATGGTATTTAGTAAAACATTATTCTCATGTTACTTAAAAATTTTTTGTAGGTATTTGATAATGCAGCTATGGTTGAGTCAAATATAGTTAGGAGAATAGATTTGGGTGGGGCTTTTATTAGTGTTGTTGTGAGCCAAGGTGTATCTCATGGCCATGGATGGAAGTGAAAGGGTAGTCTATTTTAATTTAGATCAGTTTTAGGGGATTCATTAGGATAATATAATGTTATTTTCTATTAATGTGTATCGTGTGGTTATAAAAAGTCCATCTATACAAAGGATCCCAAATACATTCATCATTGTGGAAAATATGGAACTATAGGATGTTTTGTGAATGGATATCCCAAGGTAGTAAGGATTTATCCACTATCATTGAGGGTTTATAGGTTTATTATAATGATTCCATGGGTGGTGGGTCATATACACATGCTAAGGGGGATGTTCACGTGAATAATAAATCTCATGGAGAAGCTGAGACCAGATGTATTTATGTGGTAGATTGTGTGGCAAAGCAATATGAAGTAGGCTTGACTAAATATTTACTTCCTCAAGCTAATAATTGAAATTTATTATAAGATCATAATTATTGTGTAGAGATATAATTATCATCATCTTGTTTAGTTTTTATCTTTTAATGGGGTCACTCATGTTTTTTATGGAGAGTGTCACTCTAGATTGGGATGGATAGGGCCTAATGTTTGTATACTAGGGTAATATCATTCTAGATTTCAGAGATGTTTCTTAATGTTTTTGACACCTTTTGGTAAGTTAGATTTCCAATGTGGTGTTTTCATACCCAAAGGTATTTTTTAATGATTTCTATAGTATACCGCAATTATGAGATGTTAAGTTTACCATTGAACTGCTTCCTGATATGGGGGCCATTTATATTTTATCTTATCATGTAGAACCTACTAGGTTGAAGGATCATGAAGTTCATCTTTCAAACCTTGAGTCTAAGGGATTTATTGTTCCTAGAATGTCACCTTGGGATTTTCTTATCCTCTTTTCCAATAATGTAAATGGGAGCCTAAAACTTTTCACAAATTATCAAAAGTTAAATTATTTTATCATAATGAATAGATATCCCTTACCTAGGATTGTTGATCTCTTTGATCATCTCGTAGGGGAACACTAGTTTTCAATGATTGACCATCATCCAATGTACTATCAGTTGAGATTATGACTTGAGGATATACCTAAGAAAATGATTAGGATGCCTTATAGTCATTTGAGTTTCTATTTATTAAATTCATCCTCACTACTTCTCTTACGGTATTTATGGAAATGATGGATCATATATTTCATCAATTATTTAAATTTTTTTTGTTGTGTTCATCGATGATATTTTTTTCACTCTAAGTTCGAGTAGGAAGTCATGAACTAGTTGGATATCATTCTTAAAACCAAGACATATCATTTTATTGTTGGTAATCTTTCTAAATTCGATTTTTGGAATAAAAAATAAATATTAATGTGGAATTTTATATATTAGATGGTAATATTAGAAGATCATGAAAAGATACATATGGTTATATACTAGGAGAAGCCCAGACATGTATTTGAGATTCGAAACTTTTTGGGATTATAAGATTACTACACGAGGGTTGCTTAATACTTATCCAAGACCACATATGTTATGACAACATTAACCCATAAAGTTGTAATGTTTTAGTGGAATGAAAAATACCTAATATCTATTGAGTAAATGAATTTGAGGTTGAATTCTTCTCCAATTTTGATTCTTCTAGAACTGTGTAGAGTTTATGATATTTTCTGTAGTGCTTATTGTATGGATTTGGGGTGTGTCTTGATGTAGGGAAAAGAAATGGTGATATATTTATCACACCAATTATCCCCTCATGAAATGAACTACCCTACCCATGGTCTTGAGTTGGCATCAGTTATGCATGCACTCAAAATGTGGTGTCGCTATATTTTTTGGGGTGTGATTTATAGTATATTCTAATCATAAGTGTTTGATGTTTATTTTTATTCAGATTAATATAATCATTCATTATAGATAATGGGATGATTATTTTGAAAATTTTGAATTTGATAATGTACATACTTCTGATAATGGGAATATGGTCTCTGATGCATTGAGTAAGTAATTACTGACTCGTTATGTGAATGAATCTATAGAGGAATGGTATTTGATGAAATTTTTCATTTAGATTATCTTGGGAGTGGAAGAGTAAGGTAGATAGGTATTCAAATATTTGATGAGAGATAGCTTATCATTTGATGAGTGATTTCATCTTGAGTGGGTGACACAAAACAATCAATAATTCTTTATAAAAATACTTAATGTTTGGGAGACCTTGGATGAGTGGTCTCAGTCTCCTACAGGCACATTGTGTTTTCAAAATAGGTCGGTGGTTTTGGTTTCAATGAGGTAGGATTTAATGTAAATTGTAAACCGGTCATGTTGGTCGATAATCCTTAGCGATACCAAGATGTATAATGAATTGAGGCATCAATATTAGGGGTTAGGGATAAGATGCTTGATTATTGACTTTGTATCACGGTGTCTCACTTGACATAAAATTAAAGCAAAACACCAAAGTCTTGATATTTTATTGAAAACCATAACCATTTAGATATGAAAATTGGATGATATTTCCTTGAACATAATAATTTTTTTTTTCATAAATTCCTAGTGGGAAGGATGTGATTTGGGTTATAATTTTTTGACTTAGGAAACAATATCATTTCCTACCTATCAAGAAGATTATAGAAGTAGAACAGCTCAAAGACACATACATCTGAGATATTATGAGACTTCATGGGGTTCCCTATATAATTGTATCTAATAAGTAACTTACGTTAAAATCTAGATCGCATAATTTTTTATAAGAAGTGATGGTTTTCCAACTGAATTTGAGAAAAACATATCATTCGTTGAAGCATAGATAGATAGAGTGAGAAATCAAGGTCCTTGAGGTTTTGCTCCATGAATGTGCTCTTGATTTAGATGGTTCTTTGGAAAAAAATTTCTTTGGTTAAATTTTCAAGAAAATATAGTTACTATTATTATTTAAATATGGTTCCATTTGAAGCATTGTATTGGTAGAAACATAGACCTCCATTGTGTTGGGATGAGTTGGGAGAGTTTTCATTGGTTGGAATGAGCCTCATTCAGGAGAAGATAGAAAATAAGCAGTTAATCCAGAAGATGTTGGACATGACACAATATTTTCAAAATTTCTATGAGGACCTTAATCATCAGCCACTTGAGTTTGAGGTTGGTGATCATGTTTTTCATAGAGATTCAACTTCCTTGGTACATTGTTAATATGTTAAAAAGGTTATGTTGGAACTTATTTTTATTAGACCCTTTTAGATCATGGAGAAACTATGAAATGTTGAATATTGATTGGACTTACCATATTATTATACATCAATTCAATTGATTATCGTGTTATATAAATGGAGAGGTCTCTACCAGATCTGTCCCATGTAATTGAATGGGAAGATGTTGATATTGATCCCGATGACACTATGGTTGAGATAATAAATGAGATAATGGATCACAAAGACAAGGAATTGCATGTTAAAATGATTCCTTTGGTTTGTATACTATGGATGTATCTATGAGATATATAGGGGACATTTGAGAAGGAATCATTAATGAGGAATCAATGACCATCTCTTTTTGTGAGTTCAGGATCTTGAGCACATTATAAGGAAAAAAAATTTTATGGTGGGGAGAATTTTGATGCCCATCAGATCTCAAGAATTCTTTAATTTAAGGATGTTATTTATTTTAATTCATCCAAGATGTTTTAAGGGAAATAGGGTTGAAAAAGAGAATTTTTATAAGGTAGTCCATGCACACGGTTTTCACATTATTAGTGCTAATCGTGCAATAACTCTTTGGTATGGATATGTGTGTTAACAATAGAGTATTTTGTGTAATTTGATTTTAGTTATTAAAAATTTTAGGATCACATAATAAATATTATGGGGTATAGGTTATATTATAGTGGGTTTCACGTTTTTATAAAAAATAGTGTGACCCTTCTCAAGTAAATCATGGTCCATTATTTTTAAAGGCATGGAGGCCAAACACAGGTGCTCTACAATTAGACTAACCATGTGGCTTGACTATGCACAGGCCTCCGAACCATTAAAAAGTTAGATTTTATCATTTGTACCTTTGTTTTTAGGAATAATACTTTCAAATTACTTATTTGGATAAACAAAATCCTTCCCCAATGCTCATGTTCCTTCTCCCAGGGTGATCCACCTTCATTCTTGATAGACCACTCAAGGTATTATTTATTTTTTAAACAATTTCATCATCATTTTTTAGATCCTTTCTAGAATACTCATACTATTGTCTCATTATAAACTTTTTGGAATTTAGATTCCATATCGAAGGAGGTTTTTTATGTTTTTATGTTTTTTCTTATATATATAGGATTTTGCGGACCAGATATACTCTTCCCCACTCTTTGTTTTTAAAGATGATTAGTTCGACCACCATTCTTGTTGTAATTGCCTCCATCCAAAAGGATAATAATATGAATTGGATATAAGACATTTAAATTACATTGTTTACTAACATAATTGTATTTATTTGTGATTGAAATGATTTTTATTAAATAAATCATTTTTAATAGTATTTTCATTAAAATAGAGTCTGCACACCAAGCGTTCGGTGAAATTCTTTAAAGGTGGCTTTAGTTCGAAAATTGTCCTTAAAACGTGAAAGTGGATTTTATTTTCATTCAAAATTATTTTTATGTTATGATAAAGTATTTTAAATATATTTTGGAAAAAATTACATTGGGAAGTGTTGGGTGCATCAGGAATAAACTTTTCACTCATAGTGTGTGCAATGCCACTTGATATTTTCTTACACTTTAGTGTGTGTAATTCCACTAGAAGATATACCGGTTAGATTCACTATAGGATTCAATTTGGGATTAATTTTTATGTATATTTTTCATTTCAATATGATGGATATAAAATGGTGTGGTTTTTCAATTATGATTGGTTTATCACATGATGGGTTGTTTTATTCTTTTATGCTTACATGATTTCACATGAGTGTGTATCTAATGTGTATTGGATTACAATCTTATCTTATGGTGTTCCCATGGATTTAATTGATTATGATTTCATTCTTCATCACTTATAATTTTCATATTCCATTATTGTAGAATATGATAGGATTTTATGGAAACCATATTATGATATACAAAATGGTTGGTTTTTTGAAAATTCATTGTAAATCGATATTTGTTTTAAAGGTATTAATGATGAATTATTTATATTATAACATTTATAGATTCTATATTTTAATATTTATAGGATTGTTTCTCACTATATCATTTTTGGGAGGTTATATATGTTGTTTTTCAAGACACATGTAATGGGAAGCGAATTATGTAGCATGAATAATTATATTTTTTGAATATCATTTCTAGATGGATGGTTTAGAGGAGACATTTTGTCACATAGAAATTATTAGACATGTCTTATCTTAATTCTATAGTTTATTTAGTTTGTTTGGGAATTGAATGTACCATGTAAATTTACACTTTTATTATATGTTCTATTTTGGTTTTTTAACTTTATTTTTTTCTATTTCACCTCACTAATGTTCTAGACCTTCCTGAGTTACTAGAATAGTTAATCTAGATCGGTTTGTTAAATATTTTTAATTTTTTGACCCAATGTTTTCAAATGATTTTAATTCATACTAAGGATGAGTAGGTAAATAAAAAAAATTTATGTTCCCATTATAGATATTTTTTAATTAATATAGTGTGTCATAAATGAAAGATGAGTATTAATTTAAGACCCTATATTTGTAAAACAAATTACACTAAAATTGTTCACTTTTTTATGTAATGGTATTCATAATTCTCCAAAACACTAAACAAAAACTATTACATTAATATATAAAGTTAAAATTACATGTTGTTAAACTAGTAAATTTGTTTTTATTTTGTATGTTTTGTTATAATTAGTATCTAGGCTGGGGTTTAGAATTTTTTAGAGGTGATAATCTTGTTAAATGAATATAATTTAAAATATTTAATAAACATGAAGTGTTAATATGTTTTTTTGGGATTATAAGTTAGAACTCTTTTATAAAATTAATTTTTGGTATATTATGGATATTTATCCTTAGTTTTTTGGAAGAAAGGCTAATAATTGAATGTTGAATAAATTATAATTTTTGAAAGATATATAAGTATTCATAACATGTATTCTTATTATTTTATTATAATATACTCACACTAACTATTTTTTGTGTAAATGGTTAGAACAAGTTGATTCAAATTAAACAATGGATGTAAAGGATGACATGGTGGTTATATGAATATTAAAACATGTTAGATAATAGATGGATTGAAAAATATTATGTTTATAGATAACCAAATATCATGAGTATTGATTAATAATTTGGACTATGATGATCTTACTAAATCACAAAATAAGAGAAAAAAGGATTTTTGTGGATGTTCACAAGATATAAACCATGCAGGAACTAAAATTCAACATCCCATGTGTCAAGAGTGAGGGAAATAGAACATAGTAAAATGTATCAATGGAACTGAATGATTATTTATTGGAGGAAATAGAGTAGTAAACAACTGAGGAAAACGAAGAATTCAATTAACAAAATAAGGGGTAATAAATTCATTCCTATGGTATCGATTGGATGTATTAAATATGGGGAGTGTGTGTATTATTAAAATTTACTTCTTAGGAGGAATGATCTTGAATTGTATCTAGAAGATCTTATGAATAAATATTTACCAGTGTAATAAATTGAAGATAAAGAAATTGTGGGAATCCTATAAATGTTAAGATTTGCCTTTACGTATTTAATAACTTATAACAAAAAAACTAGATTAAATTCTGATTTATGAGTCTGAGGAAAATATTATTTTATTATAATAAGATGTATGTATTGGGGAATAAGATATAAAAGTATTGATAATGGTTTATGAAGTAATTTTATGATTTATCTATCTACATATAGGGTTTAAATAGTTATGATGTTGTGGTATTCAATTTAAGGGATTATAATCTTAAGAATGATCATATTATTAACAGTATATATATAATCTTAATACAAATGTGATTTTATTTTAAGGTGGTTAATGATATTTTGTGAAAATTTTGTTGTAATTTACTATAATATTGAGTTATATGTAACCCTTAATATAACATGTGTTTTAGTGTAAATATTATTTTGATAATACTATTATTATAATATTAAGACATCAGCAAAATAGTGTAAATAACATTTGGGGTCAATAAATTATTTGATGTTCAGATAAAAATAGTTAATTTGGATACATGGTAATCATATTTTATTGAAAATTATATGATTATGGTGAATATATAATAAATGGCTTATATCAGATTTTATGTCAATGAATTTGATTGTATATGAGTAACAAATATAGAGTTATCATTCAGATGAATATATAATTATGTTGTGGTGATTAAGGTTATTTTGGTAAAATATTAGTATAATTTTTGAGAATATATGATTATGGAATATAATTTTTTATGTGATATTATGAGTAATTGATGTTGTTTAGAGATAATTATTATGTTAATTTTCGAAGAATATGCGATCAAATCATTCTAATATTTGGGTTTCAAATTTGGTTACACATATTTTAAATAATTCTATGGTTAATTATTATTATATATTTATATTTATATTTTGGTGTTATTATTTATATTTCTCATACTAATGTATTACATCCCCTTATGATTTTTTACTTGTATTCCATTTAGTATTATCAATACTTATTCTTACCATTTTTTGGTTAATTTATAGAAAAAAGAGAAATAACATGTCCTAATTTTATTGATTTTATGACATGTTAAAATATAATTTTTTCACTACATACATGAAAAATAATCAATATTATTTATCAGATGTATTATTAGATGAAGTGGAGATGGAAAAATTCTTGAAATACAACTAACAAAAGAAAAATTTCATATATAATGGAATGAAATCATGTAAGTATATTTTACTATATTCTCTATCATGATGGTAAAATAATTTCGCACTAAAAAATAGTATCATAAATCTACTGATTCCAATTTGGAAAATATTTCTGAGTTATCAAGGGGTTCCTTAGGAAACTCATTGAAATATATAATAATTATAATGATACATTCATGGTTTTAGAAATATTTAATTAAGAATAAATAAGCTACTGAGTACTGACTTAAAAACTAATTAAACTCATTAAAATAGATAATAATTTATAACTATTCTATGATACAATTTTTTTTATAAGAATAAATTTAAATCATGTGGTTCTAATTTATTTAGGGGGGGTGGAATGTAACACCCTGATATTTTAGTACGCATAATATAAATTAAATATCTTGTTGAATAATGTGTGATATATGCCACACAAAACAAAAGATAATTGTACTCCATTAAACAGTAAGATAAAAATTAATACATTATATTATTAAATTGTGAAAACATAGAAATTAACTCTTATATGTAAATGATATAATGTCAAGAATACATATAATTTAATCGGTAATTTTGTATTAAAGTGTTTTTTATTTAAATTATTTATTTTTATTTAAATGATAAATTTATCAATTTATCAATTTTGATTTTATTAAATTAATATCATTTTGGATTCAACATATCAAAATTATTAGAGTAACTTTTTGAGATTTTTTAGAGGTTGATTTTTTTGTTAATATTGTAATATATAAATTTTCAATATAACGCCATTTTTAAGATTTTATCATAACATAAAATTGAGTTTAATTTTTATAAAACATTTTTATACAAAAAAAAATATATTTAACATGTCAAATATTTTACTTAAAATATTTTTCTCAATTTATAAAATCTATATTTTAAATTTCAGAATGAAGATAATATTTTATTCTAAAAAAATAAATATTTATGATTTTTTACATTATAACTATTTATAGGGTTATATTAGTTTTTGTAATGTTTTTTGTGTAGGAAAATACACCATTTTCTAGTAATAATAAAAATTCATTATAATCAATTATACAGATTATTTTAACATAAAATCATTTTTATGCTTATTTGTTTTCATAAAAAATCTATTTTTCATTGTGTTTTTCATATATATATATATATAGGGTAATTTTGACCACATCTAAAAAATTAATCATTTAAAATGGATTCTATATTTGAAATCGTGATATTATAATTATTTGATAAAGTTTATTTAATATTCAATGAAAAAATTATGCATTTATAGTAGAAGTATGTCACCACAATAAGGGTTAAAAACATTAAAGTGGGGAGTAAACTACTAGATAAGGTATAGAATATCTCTATAAATATTTTAAAATTGCATTTATATGTGTATTTAAGAATTATGTTATTATATATTCAAATATTATTCCACATGGTCATACTTTCCATAGAAAATGACTTTATATTAATTTAAGGTTAAGAGTATTTACAAGAGTGAAACTCATCTCAATTTTAAAAATTCCTCTCCCCCACTCACTTATCCACACACTTTTAGAACTTTATATCAACAAATAAATTTCAAAATAACTTCCAAATATCATTAAATTTTTTTACATCTTATAGTATTCCCAGAATACAAATCCATGAATGATTATGGTGTTTTTCAAGGAAGATAATCCAAGGAAGTGCTATAGGTTATATCCAAACACTTCCATGTTTCTTTCTTATTAATCCTTCTCCAAAACTTCTATCACCATATTAACATATTAAATAAAAATAATTAATATAATGAAGTGTAATTATGTTTAATGAATAATTGATCACTACTTTATTTATATCCAATAGAAAATGAAAATGCTTCTCATTCTTCTGTGAAACTACCATCTCCATGAAGTTAAAATTTTGTTTTTTATTCACCTCCTCACCTGGTTTGTTATATAGTTGGATATAATATATATAAATATTATATTTATGAAATTTTTATGTTTCAAGAATGATAAAATATTATAAAAATTTCTCCCCTCCCATCCTTTAATAAATTAAAACATCACTCATGTATACATATGGACTACCACCTCAATGTATAGAATATTTTAGCTTTTTGATACCAACATTCAGGGATAATTATTAACATTAATTTAATTAACAATTGTTATGTATTGAGTAATTATTATTATTTAAAATTGGTATTATCATTATAATATAACTTGTTCTTACACATTCAACTATTATAATGTGTTTTTTTGTTGGTTTTTCCACCAACATGAATATTTTTATAATGTTAATATCATGTATGATTAAAGAATGTTAGGTGTTGGTAATATTATAAAAAAATTACGATTTTTTGTTTTTTTCAAAATTATGGAAAGATAATATATATATATTCTAATAAAAGAAAAACTTTCTATGAAATCATAGATTCTAAAAAAATTAAAAGCTTTATGATATCAAATAAAAGAATCACCATAATTTATATAAAATATACATGGGACTCCATAATTTTCTAAAATTCATATTAAAAATAATCACAAAGCATTTATATGTGATAAAATAATTACTATGGTTCAAGAAAAAAAAATTTAAATCAAAACATGGAAGGGATATTGGAAAATTTACAAATAAACATTTTTTTGAACACATATTGGTTAATAATGGTGTAATAAATTTTTTTACAAGAACATAATATAGTACTAAAAATATATATATTTTTATAAGAAATCAAAATTTATTATATAGGGCTGATAGAGTTAGTATTAATATGTTGATGGTAAAGGAAATGGATTTTTCATTAAAACCACATTTTAAATGTTTTAATGTTTTCTTTTCAACTATTTTTCATCGTTATTCATATTCATTAAATTGTTTTGATAATGTTTTTATTTATAATCAAATTAAATATTTTATATGTTTTAAATGGACATTAATTTTGTCACAAAAATATTTAAAGGAATATTTATTACAAATTATTTATCATATTCAATTTCTCGATAAAAAAGAATGATTTTAAATGTTTACCACATGATCATATTTTACAAGAGTCATGAATATTATTTAAAATAAATCCCCCTCTTTCCATTTTCGTGGTTTCCTAAATAAATTCAATTCCTATTTTTTAATGATTTTTCATATTTAAAAGGTACATTACATTTACTACCATAGATTGTGAAAATGAAACAAACTATATGTTTTATTTATGTTATGTTTCTTATAAAATTTATATGAATATTGGTGAGATTGATATAAACCTACAACACATTGGAAAAAGTCTAAAAAGTTAAAAAAAATATATGTTAGTCTTACAAAGTTGACAATGTTAAGTGATTATATGTTACTCTTATGAAGTGGACATAGTTAACTTTTTATTAGTCACTCTTATGAAGTAGATAGAGTTAACATGATTTATGTTACTCCTATAATGATGTAATGATGATGGAGGTAGTATAAAATAATCTACTCCTATAATGAAGTTAGAATTAACTGGGTAGGTTATTCCATTTTAAGGGGATTGAAAGAATGATATGATTATGGAATCCCAAGAAGCCTTCATTATTATGATTTTACTATTTTTCTTTCTTATTAATTTCTTTATAAAAACTTTTAGTAAAATAATTTTATTTCATGATAAAGTAGTTATTTTAGATCATTATTTATTATATGAAAATGGAAACATTCAAATGGGTTTTCAAGTATTTCAAATTATTAACGACTATCCTTTTTTATTATATCTATTATTGACCTGTGTTTTTGTCATCCCATGTTTTCAAATATTTTTCATAGGGATTATATATGAGTAGGTAAATTGAAATTAATGAAATTATAGTCACATATATTGGTTTGTAATGAATCATGTGTTTTAGAAATGAAAAAAGAAGGTTAATTTAAGACCATAATTTTTGAAAATAAACAAATATATCGTGGAATTAACCACTTATTTATTTAATAGCTTTCTTAATTATTTAAAACATTAAACCAAAAATATCATGGAACTGTTAGAAAGTTCCAAATAATTGTTATTAAACTCATAATTATGGGATTTTCATATTTAGATTGTTATAATCAAGATATCAAGTATTCCTATACCCATAATTCCCACTCTAATAACGCCATCCCTACACCATATACATCTCAATTTAATATTACACTAGAGGTAAATATGTCACTAATCATTGTAGTTACGTTATATTAAGTAGAGAATAAATAACAATTTTTTTATAAAAATAATTAATAAGTTATTTTGGAATATTTCGATAAAGAAATATGATTTTATTTCATAAAAAAATTTATTATTAACATATAAGTATATATATATATATATTCTATGGTCCTAAATTATATGTATGATATTAGAATAAATTCCTCTTTCCAACAATATGAAAAATTAACACCATTATTTATAACTCACAAATAACATTAATTATCAAAAAAACTGAACTATAATAGTGAAAAGAAATAACATCAAATATAAATCCATAGTAACATGGATTTACACCAACGTTTACTTCGAAACATCACATATATGGATTTATAACCAAGTTAAAACCAGTCCTATGTCCTTGCTTCATAAATGAAATCCTATTAATTGTAAATCAATTCTCTAACACAATATTGTAACATACATGGATCGATCCCCATCAGCACTTATTGGACTAGAGAATTAATTAACTAACACACAATTCCAGGTATTCCAAAAGATATTAACTAGATGTGAAGGTTATAAAGAACCACTTGGGAAGACTATACCATTTTTATTAGATTTCTAAATAATTGATAAATTACATATTATCTATAAAAAATATAACATCATAGTAAAACAAGTGGAATTATACTGAACATCCTAAAATAATGAATAATATCTCCATTCTATAAAATAATTTAACCAATATAGATAGTAGATTCATGTTTCAATGAAATATAAACAAATGGGTTGATCATTAATAATATTAAAAACTTATCAAAAAATGAAAATAGACCCACTACACTAACCTTATACTCACCATTGAGTTATCTATATATCCCAACAAAGCTCATCCAACCCGGTCTTTCATACTAGGATTCATAACATGAATAGAAATTAAATAATAAGGTATATATATTCACATAGATGAATATATAGGGTTTAAATATAAAATTTTGTAGGTCACTACCAAATGTGACCCTAATTGTAACACCTCATGTCTTTATAATATTTTCAATTTAGAATAAATTTAATTTTATTGCTGACATGATTTATCAACAATTCCAAGTAAATCCTACACTACATAAAACATTTTGAAGTTACATGAAACATAATTTTTAGCTTTCTCTACAAGATTCACTGAGGTTAGATTAAATTACACCCTTCAATTACTTTCATCAATGACTTGTGTTACACACAAGACTGAGTATTAATGAACAATAATATATTATTAAAATATTATTATTTAATATAATAAGATATAACCTTGCCATTAATTTGGATGTTATGAATATTATTGATTAAATTACATAAATATATTTTTTAATAAATTAGTTTAAAATTAAATAGAAATTAATATCAAAACCAATTGGAAATACATGAAATGTTTTTACAACGAACTATTTTTATGGTACCAAAGGAGTTTTTTATAAATAAATTAAATAAATTATTTTTAGTGAATTATATTAATAGAATATAAATATATATATATATATATATATTATTCACTAAAATATTTTCTTTAATTTATCCAATATATTTTATAAGAATATGATAAGAATATATCCAATTTTATACTTAAAATTTCCATTTTTCTAAAAAAGAAAATTTCCACAATTTAATTGAGGACCTTTTTTAAAACTACATTTTGAAACTCTTATAAAATATATATTTAAAAATACAAATTATATTTTGAAGAATAATTTTATAATTTACTTGGGGTTATTTTTGGTATTTTTTGTGAAGTTTCATTTTAGGATGAATAGTGAAAATACTAAATTTCAATTAAAAACTACATTATTATCTGATTTATATATAAGGTTAAATTTTATTTTTATTGGTTATAAAGTTTAAATATATAAATATTACATAAATTAATAAAATTTAATTCATTTTAAGTAATTTTTCAAATAAATTGGATATAAAAGCATTTCAAGCTTTTGAACATTTTTACTTAAAACCCTGCTTCGTTGTCTTGTATATGGGATTAATTTTAAATAAATTCCATCCACTTATGTGATTGGAATTTGGAAAAATGAATTCAATATTTATAATAATAATAATATATATATCTTAATATCTTAAACATTGATTTTTTAAAAAATAAAATTTAATGTAATTATAAATAATTATAGCAAGTAAGAGAAACATTGGCTTAACAAGCATCTAAATGTTAAATTTTAGAGAAAAAATTTAATATAAACATGAATAAAGTCAATTTTATGGCCATAATTAGACCTTATCATCAAGTTTATCTAATTTGGTTCATTTTTTATTTAACTGACCTGGAAGGAATCATGTTTAGAAATACATTTTAAAAAATTTATAAGAGTGCCACTCCTCCTCCAATATAAGAAGGCACTCATCCCTTCCAATTATTAAAACATATCAAGAAAATTGGATCATCCAAAATCTAAATGAATAATATCAAAATATACCTACCCTCATCCTATAATCCTCACTTTGGGAAGAATTAAAACTAAGGATGTCTTTTGGTATAAACCAAAAGGAGTTACCTAAATCAGATATAACATTCTTCAATAACCATTTTTGTTTCATTTAATTATACACCCATTAAATTTATTTAATAACATGATTATATAAATAAATAAGTATATTAAATATTATTATATGTTTTTTTCTAATATTATGATAATAATTTCACTCACATTCATCGAAATGGGATACATAATCATTATTCTTGTGTATGATGGACAACCGCCTCGCGAACCAATGTCATTCATTATTCCATTTTCCATATTTAAATGTTATAAATAATGAATTATTTATAATTTATATAGGATATTTATAATTTATTTATTCTTTATGAATTATTATATTACACATACCATCATTATTTCCATTTTATGGGAATATAAAAACATCATTTGTGGATTTGTGGACTACCGCCTACTCAAAGTGATGTGATTCATTCACTCATTACATGGAACGTATAATGTATGTTTCTAATTAAATTATTTGATATATATGATAATATTATTATAATAGAATTATAATACACATACTATTTTATTTTCATTATTTTAATACCATTAGAAAATGAAAAAATAGTTAATACGTACGTATGGCCTACCGTCTCTATTAATGATGCATTTAATTTACTATATAAATATATTATGTATTATTATAAATATATTTTTAATGAATATATAAGATAATTAAATCAGGGATAAAATTGTAGATATGATGGAATCATGATCGATGTAAGAATAACAAAAATAACATGTCAAAACATACTTGAACAACTAGGCTATTAATACTCAAAATAGTAAAAATAATGAAATATTATTAAAAAATGTGTAATAAGATATTATAAGAAGATAATATATGATATTATAAATATTATTATCATTCTTCTATAATTTAGTAACATGATTGAAACCCTTAGACAATAGGTTAAAGTATGTTCAACGAAAAGGAAACACAAGGTAAGAGATTTCATCTCAATTGACATTCCATTGAGACTTAATTTTTATTATACTTAAATTCTCTTTAATGTGGTGCATATAATTAACCTTTTTATTTAATATCATGATTCACTAATAATTCATTGTATTTTTTTAGATTCCATTGAACTATTTCGTATATGGGTATTTTACTTGAAAATTTCGAAGTGGTAAATGTTATCACTGAAATATCACTTTCTTTTGTAATTATTTACTTTCTCTTGAGACAATCATACCCTTATGATAATTTTATAAATTAAATTTATATAAAATATCTATATTATAATGAAGTGGATATTGTTCTTTCCTAAACATTATACCATTTTTATATATGGTTTCCACTTTAACAGTTATTTGATTAACTGTGGAATTATTCATAAATAAGTATCTGTTATTAAATAATGTTATTTGATAAGGCATGTTTTTAATTAATTTTATTTATTATTAGATATATGATTAATTATTTGGACATGATATAAATGGGTTTTTTACCATTTAATGCATTCCACTTGATGTATTGGTAGTCTCATGAGATGAATCAGATGGCCAAATCTAGGTAGTTTGAATAGTCTGGAGAATAGATCTTGATGGTTAAGGTATCATGTTCCTGGAAAACATGCATCCAATAATTAAGAATTGAACTTATTGATAATGTAGTTATTATTATTATCCCTGGTATTTTCTATTTTACATTATCTATGGATTCATTTCATTATCATTTTAATGATTAAATGGATTGTGTTATAGTATCTATCATTGCATATTGATTATGACTTATCTAGATATTTATTTGAAATGTGTTATTATTTATGTAACATTTGATGGTGATTATACTCATTGATTCATTATTGATTTCTTTTTTACATAACCTTACATAGCATTTGATCCCACCCTTAATTTGTTTCCATTCCCCTATGTAAGAAGAAGTAATACTTTATTTAGATTTTAGGGATTCAATTCATTTAATTTTATTTTGTATCATGTTTTATTTTCTATTTTCCAATGAAACAAGGAAATATTTTATGTAATATGGTTTTTTTAAAACTGTTAAACTAATTGGTCCTTTGAGATTGGATTCTCTAAACACAAATGTAATAAAGTAAGGCATTGAGTTTTGGATTCTAGTGTCGGGCCATTACAGTTTGTATCAAAAGAATATTAGTTTCAATCTTGTAAAATACATTTAGAAAATGTAGATTATGTAATATAACCCTAATATTGAATTTGAGGATATGTATAGAAGAACATCCTGAAATTTGTGGAATTTTGATATTATGAGGGTATTCCTAGAAATACATATTTATTTGCATTTTATAAGTAGACATGGTTCTGGAACATAAGTATCTTGGGGAAAAATATGAAAAGGTGAATTGGGATTAACTTGTGCATAACTTGGTGAAAAAAGGGCCTTACTATGCACCTATTTTAAAACTCCTGGGGAATAATCTTAGGATAATTCATGTTTTATTATAAATAATTAAAAAATATTTCAATGTAAATACATCCACAATGAATCCATGATTATGATTATGAGATTATATATTTATAAAAATTTCTATTTAAATTATGTTTTATGACATATTAAAATTATATGAAGTTTATAAATTGATGATCTAATCCATTATTTACCATTTTTTAGAAATGGAACATGTAAGGAAAAAGGGTATCAATACTCATGAATAATGTATATGATTCCGTAATGAGAAAGCTGATTTAGATGGTATTATAAATGGGTAAGTTATGGATATATTAGGGAATCTTAATTATGTTATAAAACATAACCAATATTTGATGGTGCAACCTGTTACACATAGATAATCTCTTATGTGGGATCTCTTTATGCAACAAAGGCCCCCATCATTTAGTGGGACTAAGGATCCAATTAAAAATAAGTAATGGATTATGTCTTGGGAGAAGATATTTATGGCATTGGGATGTGGTTAAATGGAAAATGAAATAATTATAGTATATTTTATCAATGGTGATTTAGATCAATAGTGGTCATTGATATGAAAAAAAATAATGGAAGAAGAAATAAAACTCTTAGAATGAAATGTTTTTAAGGATATTTTAAATGAACAATATTTCCCTCATGATCAGGAAATTGAGATCAAGAGAAAGATAATTTGTCTATAGAAAAAGGAGGTAGAATGTTTTTTGGAATATGAAATTACATTTACAAGGTAAGAGAGGTATGAAACATATTTCATACACAACACAAAAGGTAATATTAATCATTTATATGATGGAATTAAGACAAATCATAAATGGTCAATGGTTTCTCATACGTTATCATCATATGAAGATGTAGTTTTATGTTCCATAAAAATAAAGAAGTACTTATCAAGATTATACATTTTAAAAAGAATCTAGGAGAATAAGTGTTCTTCTAAACACCATGACGAAGGGAATTAATCAAATATGAATAATTAAAAAAAGGATTTTTTAACATGTGATAACCGTGGAAAGAATTTCCATGGGAAATGATTGAAGGGATTGTGGTATTATCATAATTGTGGAAAAAAGTGTCACTAGAAAAAAGAATGGAAAGGAAAGAAGGAAATTGCCTCTATTCAGTGCTAAAATGAAAATAATATGGGGCACTATACAAACAAATTCCCTAATATTCATGATAATTTACC
This sequence comes from Viscum album, assembly GCA_963277665.1. Taxonomy (NCBI): domain Eukaryota; kingdom Viridiplantae; phylum Streptophyta; class Magnoliopsida; order Santalales; family Viscaceae; genus Viscum; species Viscum album. The sequence continues at coordinate 537,760,851 of OY728126.1, forward strand.
TTAAAATAATCTAAGGGACCAAATTAAAACATATGTTGTTGACACAAACAATGTGGAATGATTAATGTGAATATGTATTTGAACCTATGAAATATTATACAAAATTAATTTATTGATTATATTCTCCTCATATAAATTATAAATATATAATTATTGAAATAAAACAAATTTTAATTAAATATTTGAGATTATATATTGAATGGTACTATGAAAAAGTTATTTGATAGTAAGTTAAACTCTTTGGAAAACACATGGCTGAGGGAAATATAATCCTGAATATGTTTCTAATGTTGAGATATTGATGATTTATTTAGATAATGTAACTTGCATACTACTAACTATCATGTAAATTATTCTAATGTGTTGGATCACAATATTTTGAAATGTTAATATTTTATAAACGGTATAATTTGATCATTGTATGAGGGTTTATAGGATAATGTATTACTTCACCATAAGATGAAATATAGTCTAAGAAATGAAGTAGAAATGGTTTTAAGAGAAACCAATGGATATGATCATGTTTATGAAATATAAAAATATAAATACTTATATTATTACATAATTCCTCAACTCTAGGTTAAATGGTCTTGAAACAAAATATTTATACAAATATCATCATTTTTTTTGATATTAATGACCTTTTTTATAATTATGGTTTAAGGATTTGTGGTCACTAAATATAAGCTAAATGTGTTATCTATCACTCTCCATTAGATTTTGATAGATATATTTATGTTCTAGATCTAAGTACCACTAATGTTATATTATTTCAATACCTAATTATGTGGTGACATTCTCATTTTCCTTTCCGTCTTATTAAGAATATGTGTTATGAACCCTATTAATGATCTAGATTTTCAACAATATTATATTCAAATTTTCAAATATCCATTTTCTATATTTAATATAAATTGTGAAGATGTAATTTAATTAATGTGGGGAGAATTTAACACCCCAAACATTACAATATTTTTCTTTTAGAATATTTTTTTCTATAATTCTTTATATGAAGCACCAATTTAATCATACACTACAAACAACATTGAGAATTTTCACACAGCACCAATTTAATCATATACTACAGTTAAAATTTATAATTTTCACGCAAAATGATTTTTTAACTTTCTCTATGCAGAACATCTATGATAGATTATGTTACACACAACAGTGAATTTTTTCAGTGACATTCATTCAACATAAGGCCGAGTTTCACTGAATAACAATATATTATTAAAATATTATTATTTATTATAATAAGATATAACCTAGATAAAAATTTTGTGCATATGTATAATATTAGCAATCTTATTGAAATATATTATTTAATTCATTAGTTAAAAATTAAATAGAATTTAATATCATCACCAATTGATAATATAAGAATTTTTTATAAAGAACTATTTTTATGCTTCTAAAGGAGTTATGTCTTAATAAAATTAGTTAATTACTATTAGTTAATTTTATTAATGGAATATATATATATAATATTAAGTAAAATATATTTTATGTTTATAAAATATATTTTATAGTCATAAAGTAAGAAGAAATCTGGTTTTATGCTTAAAAATTGCATTTTTCAAAAAGGTAATTTTGCCTCCTTTTAAAGGTTCAACATTTTTTAAACTGATTTGACAATTATTAATTTTATATGTCAAAATAATATTTATTATTGAAATTGGAACATCAAAATTCACTTGGGGTGGTAGTCGAGTGGTTAACACACCCCGTAAGCTTGTATGCAACCCATGATCAAATCTAGGTGGCATAATATTTCTGGTTCACTATAGAAAAACTATAACATGAACAATAGAGGTACAATAGTAGATATAAATATTCATATGATTGGGCCTGCGAGCCATCAGTTTGGACCTACAGTCCATAGGGTCTTCGGGCCACCCGAGGACTTTAGGCCATAGAGCCTTCAGCCCACCATAGGCCTTTTGGCCATGGAATTTAAGGACACAATGACCATAGAGTAGCCCAATAAGGCCACCTAATAAAGTTCCTATAATATGATTAATAGAAAGTAGTAGCCACCAATGTAGAGCCAACCAGATTAGAAGAATGATAGGGTATGAAAATCTCTATCGGTATCAGTCACCATGCAGCTATACATCGATGAATGCTAACTAGTCAGCAATGCGAGGTGGGGAGATTAGTGCCTTCAATGATTTAGATTATAGGGAGCGTAAATTCTTGGGTAGTTTGGTTGGGCCATCATGTCAGTTATTGGGAATTATTTCAATGGGCATTCTAGTCATGTATTGGGAATTATGTAGTTTTTTATATATACCACCACTTTTTTCATTTCATATCTTTATTCAATCATAGTTCATAATAATTGTTTTAGTTTAACTTGGAACTATCTCATACAAGGGGTTTCGACTTGAAAATTGCCAAGTGGAAAAAGTTATCTTTGCAATATCACATTCTTTTGTGATTATTATATTTCTATCGAAACAATAACATCCTTATGATCATTTATTGTATATTAACTTTATCTAATGTGTCCATATTATCATGCAAAGAATATTATTATTTCCTAAACCATATACCATTTTTACATACCGTGTTCGCTTCAATAGTTATTTTATTAGCTAGGGAATTATTCATAAATCCTTAAATTTTAATCAATATAGTAATTTAATAAGGCTTGTTGTTCATAAATTAAATCAATTATTATATATATATAAGTAATTTTGTGGATATTCACTAGAAAAGTTGGGGACTCATTAATAAAATCCCATCTATGCATCAATAGTCTCATGAGATGAATCAGTTTTCAATATCAAAGTAGTTTAAACTGTTTGAATAATAGATCATGATGTTAAAGATATCATGTTCTTAGGAAACATGGAGTTCAATAATTAAGCATTACCCTAGTTATCAATATTATCCATGAGATTTTTTTCTTTGACATTATTAATTGATGCATTTCATTCTTAGTTTATTGATTAAAAGTCATGTGTTTTAGTTATCAAGAATTCCATACTTATTATGCCTTATTCCAATATTTATATGGAATTCATGCTTAATTATTAAATTGGCATGATATTTATGCTCCTTGATTCGTTATTTATTTTATTTTATGTACCCTTACTAAGGATTTGAATTCATTCATATTTTGTTTCCTTTCTCTAGGATATGAAGAAGAAATCATTGAATGAGCTTTCAAGGATGAAATTAGTTTCATTTTATTATGTATCAGGTTTTATTTTCTATTTCCCAATGTAATATGGGTATGATGTATGTAATATGGTTTTACAAAACTACTAAATTGATTCTTCCTTCAGGATTTGATTCATTTTAATCATTCCAATGTGTTAAAGTAAGGCACTGACTCTGGTCATATCGGGTTGGGGAGTTACACTAATAATAATTTGTGTGTATATACATAAAAGTAATGAATGAAATAAATTATAAACCAATAACATGTATATAGCGGTCATACTTTTTTGCGCCCAAACATGCCTCATCCAATACTAGTGTAGGGTCTCAAGAAATTATGTATGTGGTGGGTTAAATACTTATCCCATGTACACATCACCACTATAATAGGAATCTAGGATAAACTCCTCCAATGTATTTATACTTAATAATAATTGGTATTATTACTTTAACCCAACAAATAGATGAAAAATCAATCCCTTTAGGATTCTTGGTTTCCACCACTAACATTCCAATAATTTATCACCTCTAGGATTCTATTTTGTACTCCAATAAATTTTTTTATAATTCTTCTCCTCTAATAACCTCATTTGGACTCCAAAAATGTGTCCAATCACATAAATAATTGAAACAAGATCTTCTTCCTCAAACCCATTTAACTTCATTAAATTTGGATAATTGGATGGCCTGTTCCAACTCATATGAACTCATTATATTATGATATTAGGTTTTCCTCCACCGACCCATTTATCCTCTTCACAACTATATATTATTGTATCCTCAAAAAACCCTTCATATCCTATAACAATTGGATACTATGGTTACAAACACTAACAAATTTATGTTTATTATATTCCCTTTGAAAATTCATAAAATTAGACAAATAATCATTACAATTTATAGGATACAACACTACTAATAACGGTCTACCACCATCTCAATCCTTATACTTATCTAACCATTTATTTCACTTCAGTTATCAAATATATTAACATAAACTCTCTTGGTCCTTAGACAATATCAACTATTGAAACAGATGTTGAATTCAACCTAACATATCCCACACTTAAACCTTAACTAATCTCAATTGTATAATACCAATCTTGTTATACCCACACCCTATCGCTCTTCTCTCAACAATCATTGGTCTTAAAAACATTACTCAAAATTCTAAACTAGTGGTAATAATGTAGATCCATCATTGGTGAAACAAATGATGCACACCTCCTGGTAGGTCCTCACTCATAATTCTATAATACCATCATTGGTATATGAAATTTACTATTTACTTTCTCAATTTTCCCCAATCAGGTGGTGATATTATCATAGGGATCATCAATATCCAACCCTATGTACCAAAACTAATGGTAAATCACTCATTGTGAATTTGTCTCATTATTATACCATTGGTGGATTTACTATCACAATTAATCTAAAACTCAAATGAATTTCCTATATGTAAAAGAGACCTATTGAGTTTTACACCTCTGGTGTACTCAATAACTTATTATTTCAGCCATGAAACAAAAAATTAGACACAACCTCATCCCATCACATTACAGAAACAACTGAAAATACTGCACGAGACCGCATCAATTCATAAAATACCTCCTTATAATTTTTTACTATTTTGATCTATATTATATTCTATCATGTACTCCAAATTATAACACATTACCATCAATAGAATAAATATCAATCATATTAATCCAAGGATTCGATATAATCTAAAAAATTTAACTAGTAAGACCCCTCGTTCGGGAACACACTAATAGTTAAATCATGAGTCACTTTCACAAGATAACTACCTTGTATAAATTATTAAATAAAATGAAATCAGATATAAATACATTAATATCAAGATAAATTGACATTAACTAGAGTTACCACTTTATATAGTTGGATTCATTCACCAATCCATGTTTTACCCCATATATAATTTTATAATTTTACTCATATTTATATGAGAGACCCTAAAATGATCAACTGTCAGAAAAATTAGTTATAAAACTTTATAAAATACATTAATATTAAATTAATTTATGCCTAATAGTGGAAAACTCATCAAGCGGTGTAAACTAATTGAAAACTCAAGATAATAACTTAAAACAACCCCCTGTTAACATCCAAACCTATACAGAGAAAATTACAAAAAATTTGGAACTCTCTTCACTCACCAATATCTTTCTAATTTAATTGAAAACCCAAAATATTTATGTAAAGGACATACATCTAGTGCAAAAACAGACACCAAATCCTGATTAACCCTTTTTCCTCCTTTGACCTCTACTAAGAAAGTACTCTTCTTGGAAATGTTATTTTCCCGTGGTCTGTTGTATTCAAAACCCAAATTCCATAAACAAGACACGAGTATTAGAGAATAAGTTGGAAGGAGTGGATGAAAAATAAGAGAAAGGGATTCCTTACCTCAAATAATGAGAAAAATATATTTGAACCACTATAGTTTCTCTACGAAGAAAGAAATGTAAGGGAAAAATATAGAATACTAACCTTTATTCTATATTTTTTAGAAATCAAAATCATTAAGAGGGATAAAAATAAATTTCCTAAAAAGTAAAAACTTCTCCCCACTTTAATTAGGGTTTAATAAAGGACACTGGTAGTCTTATGGCCCCTACTAAACATCTGAAGGGGGAAAAGTATTCAATGAACCTAATAGACACAAGGTGGTTCACCTATAGGTACCAGTTAACTATCAAAACTTTTGTTCCCACTACATGGGTTTTTGTGTCTTTCACTGATATTTTATTTACCCATTTTAATATCATGTTTCATCATATCCCTTACCAAAGGATTTTAATTTTCTGGGTATCTTCAACCAAAAATTTCACCTCAAACACATCTTTGTAAACATCTTAATCATGCATATAAAATATTTCTGTAACTTTTTTATAAAAAATTTTAATTCACCCCCGGTGTTGTAAAAATGGAGCCTAGTCCTTCCATAAGACCATTTAACACCCAGTGGCTTGGATTATTACACATGTTTATGTGAATGATAAATAATAATAATAAAACTATTTTGTCAAAAATATATAATACTTTACACCAAAGCCACAGGAATATAGTTTTCTCAAAATACCCAAGCTATAAAATAATATTTTCCTTCATATATAATGGATAATTATTTCCCTATGTTTATGTAACTTAGAAAAGAAATTCATGGGGGTTTAAAACCTTATTTTTTGACTCATTATAAAATGCCCTTTCATATTATAAAAAAAATATCTATGAATATACTCATTGGAGTGGGGAATGTATTTGAACATTTATAATCCCATTTCATATTCTCATAATAGTTATATAATTAACATACTTCCAATTAATTAATTAATTTGAAAGAACTAGTCACTCAAGATACAAATCAATCCACATGTTTGTTACAATGCATATTTAAACACATAATGCCATAAATGCATGTAAATTCATCCATGTAAGATTAAAAATATATTATAATTAGTTATAAAAATTCAAATTGGAAATAATAATGGTACACATAACATATAAAATAATACAAATTTTTTTATTACTAATAACATTTATATAGAGTTTTTAAATATAGTACTCTTATGTTTTTCACATGCAAATTAAAAAAACTCAATAATGATTGTGAAGAGTTCTGTGTAATATTTCTATACCCTTTAAGAGTATAATAATATAAAAAACAAATGAAAATTATATAAGAAAAGAATCAATAAAATTAAATGATAAACTATAAAACATTATGCACCTCACATTACACGGTAAATATTCAACATGGTTGAGTTTAATCAATTCATATTATGAGAAACCAATGGTTTCTTAACTAAAAATGTATCCAATAGTTATTGGAATCACCAAACACTTGGTTGGTACATTTTCACCTTCAAAGAAGTTTCAACACACCCAATATAGATATTAATTAAAAGAAGATCTTATAGAAAATTTTGCATAATTGAACAATATATTGTATACACTAATTAACTTCATTGAGTAAAATTTATGGAACCACTTCATTGAATTAGATATCTTATTAGAGTAACAAAAAACATTTTTTTATGAAATGAACTATCATTATATACACTATTTGAAATAGTTTAAATGGACCTTCTTTAATATATGTGATTTTTATACTCATTTTATAATGAATAATTAATCTACATATCATCATAATATGTGTCAGTATGTTGAATAAGAATGATAATCATCATTGGTATATTGAAAAAATAACATCCTTTATCATTATAAATAAATATCATGACATGGAATAAAGGTTCATGATAAAAAATGAACTATTTCATGGTAACTCTCACTATATTTTGTTTTATGTCATAACATATATTTACAAAAATATTCTACATGAATTAATTCCTCCCAAATAGTATAAACAATTCATTAAAAATTTTAAATATATCTATTCATAGTATGAAATGATTATCTTATAAATACTATTGGAAGTAAGGTTTTAAATTGTTTATTTTGTTTCATTAGTAAGGAATTATGGATCCATGTTGTTTTATTAGGTCAATTATAAGTGTTGTCTTTTTTTCAACACGAGTTATTAATGGGTTCACAAAGACCATAAAAACATTGAGATGTTTGAATGTGATTGATGGAAGGATGGAGTTGTGTGTATTCAAATTAATAAAATAATATTGAAACCAAAATGACAATTTCATTAATTATGTATATTTAAAAATTTACAGTTGGAGGAGGTTTGTGAGGTTCTCCCCAACAAGACACTACCACAAAATAATATTACTGCTCATGGAATGTGTGAATTTGAATAGGATCCAGGATGTATTGGTGTTTCTAAATTATTTCATATAGATTAAGATCATGTTGTAGGGAATATGGTTATCTATTATTGAATCCCCCAAGAGTTTTAAGTACTCTATTTTCTAGGGATTTCACCAAAATAAAATCATAGTAGGTTTCATCCATGGTGTAATTATTTTTGTGAAATATTAAAATGAGAGTCTATAAGGAAGTACCAAGACCCAACACTAGTTCCATAATTATTGGTGCTATTATATTTTATAAATTATGATTTTATCTCGATGGGAGTGATATACTATTCCATAACAACATGAAGGTTTATGATAATAACACTTTTATATAGTAGGTTCTGTAGTAATAGTCATATTTTTTTAGAAATTCATAAAACTATTTTTTATTAGAGTGAATATGTTTCGCAATGTGTATGGTGATCCCAATAAAACTAAATTATTATTTTAATAGATTTATAAAGATAACACCATGATATTTTGGTTATTGTAAATAATATTGTACAAAGATTTTATAGAAAGTTAGTTAAACGAATAATGACAAAACAATAGATAATACCAAACCACAAATAGGATATTTCAAAATATATCCCACTATATTTTTAGAAGTCATTTCACGATATGTGGGATTCCAAGTAGTTTTAAAAATATAGTATCTCGTAGATTTTTTTGATTATCTTTGACTTTAATATATTTAATTAGCTTACTATGAGAATTTAGTTTCCTAATCAACATGTGAAAAGTGTAAATTTCAAGGGGATGAAATAAAATAAGGGAATCAGTGATATGAGATAAAATGAGGGGATTGAGAAAGTAGAAAAAAATTAAATAATAGAGACTCATATAGTGAATATAGAAGAATTAATATTGTGAGGGATCAATATTAAATATTTAAATATATTAGATGATGTGAATACATAATGATTACACTCATTATGGTTAAGTGTTAAATTATTTTATAGAGAGTCTTGTAAAATATTATCGCACCCAATGTTTCTTATAACTCTTCCTTCAAACATTGAGTAAATAGAAAGAAATAGGGTGTGGCCCTTGGATTATTAGTGTCCTATTTATAACCTTAAAATTATCATATAATTTGGAGTGAAATCCATTTAAACATACAAAGAGTATCAGTGTATACTCATTAGAGTATCCCTTTATACTGAACGAAGTAAAATCTATACGTGGCTACATTTCAATTCAGTATTTGGATGTTTTTATCATGGGTAAAATCATGTAAGTTTCATATCATTCATTTAAATTCATGGAAATACTCTACTAAGATTTTAATGGTAAAAATAAATAGAATCGTAAATCAACACCTCCAAAGGGTGTGTTAGGACACAGTTTTTTTAAAGTAATATTTGATCCATATAGTCAATCAAGAAAAATATATCAACATTATATTTTCACCATGGAGAATCCTATCAGTAAAAAATTGTTTCTTTTATTTGATGGTTTAATTTACCAAATCAATATGAATCTATTAATATCACAGTAACTTTCTCTCATACACAATGCCCACTTTATCATAATACATGGAATTCAAATAAGTTATACTATGGAGATGTAAATGACTAAAGGAAATTATAAATTACTCAATGCTAGAATAACAGTGAAAAATGAAATATAAAGATAATTATTGAATGATATTTTATAATGATGAATATATTCAAATTAATGAAATCAATTCGAGGTAAACTATCTATAAATTATGAAGTGGACCATAAATTCTAAGAGAAAAGGATACAAGTGATACATTAAAATTTTAATTATCCAAATATAATCACAAATTCAAAAATTAATGGTATTTTCAACTATAATATTTCAATAGATGGAGAAATCAAAATCTATTGTGAAAAACTTAACAAAGTTGAAATTATAAATAAGATACCTATGAGGATACTAACTCGGTATAATATAAAGGCATTGGCTCTTAAAGAATGTGTATTTGTATTTTTCCTCTTCTGAATATTCAAATTAAGATACTTACATGTGATATACAAATGAAATGGTGGAGAAAATAAATCCATTTAATAAAATAAATTGTATCCATGTCTATGGAGGGGCTTTAAATTCATGGAGATGAGAAAATGGGGGAAAATGTAAGTGGTTATTTTTTTCAATTATAGAAAGAGAATTTAAATTTTTAAAAGTATCATTCAAAGTAAAACATCCCCTAAGATGCGTTACTTTTATAAACTTTTATCATAATACTATAATTTGTTTTAGGAATGATGACTGATAAGTTGAATGAACATTCAAAAATAAAATGGAGAATATTTTCGCCAATAAAAGATTGTAAATTTTGAAATAATAAATAAAGAATCTTAAATGGAACAACTTTGAGAGTAAAGAACAAGATAGATATTTGGTGTGATGAAAAAAATTGTTTTTCAATACAAAGGATGATTTGATGGAAATTTTTGTAAAATAAGATCCCAAAACTAAAGAGTAGAGTCAACCAAAAGGAATTGTAGATCTTAATTTACAACTTGAAGCCTCTCTTGAGGTGGAATAAATATAGAAAAAATAACAATAATATAGGTGTCCAACTAAAATAAGAACCAAAATATATTGTGGAACATAAATCTTAGGTAACACAGTTAGAGAATGTTTTTGTTGAATAAAAAGATATACTAGAATCATTAGATGAAGTGGTAGAGTAAATGATAAAAATTGAAAAAAATATATAATATGATCAATATAGATAATGATTGTATTTAGGGGGAAAATGGTTGAATACGTTAAAAAATTTGTGATTACCTTGAGAAAAAAACATTTGAAATACAATCTATTATTTCAAATAGGAAGATATAGTTAAGAAGGGATTTAAATGAATAATTAAATTATTTTGATAAAATAGTCCCAAAAGGAATCTTTAAGGTATTGAGTGATCCAGTATCAGGTTGCATGTGTAAACGAGGAATTTTATTTCATGTATAATCATAATATAAAAGGAAAAAAGTGTGAAAATTTATGGAAGGTAAATGGATGGATATATAATTAAAAATTTAAGGGTATACCATTATCAAATATTCTATTAAAAAATAAGAGACATGTGGAAAGATGGTAGTTACATAACTTTTCCCATAATGAAGTCCTAATTTTTTGGTTATCTTGGCAACAAAATGATATATTATAAAGAATAAAATATTTATTAGAGATCAGATCCTGATAGTCAATAAAGGGGGAAAATAAGAAATCATACTATATAGACAAGAAATTCATAAAATGGAATATTTTTTAATTTTTCAATTTTTTTAATAAGATTATAAGCTATTAGAAATGGGGGAGCCAAAATTTATCATATGGGAATAAAATGATGATAAATTCAAGGTAAACAAATCAGATTTCATTTGGAAATAATTTAACTCTTTTATATATGGAATTAGATTATGACTGAATTATTTATAATAAAATAAATGAGGAGATACCATATCAAGTCTCATATGAATTGAGAATATATTTGAATTAATATAAGAAGAACAATAAGGTAGTCCAAGATTATATCACTCTCAAAACAATAAATAATGACAACATATGGATCCCAAATAAAGGGTACCTATCCAACATGAATGAGCACATGATCCTATTATAGAATATAAAAGACTTTATTGATTTTATAGTATGTATTGGGAATGATGGATCTAAAATGATGGAATATTGTGTAAAATAAAAATTTATAGGTATGAGTTAAAAAAATAGATTCTATCTATGTGTATGGTATAATGTACACAATTTTGAATGATAGTTAACATTGTGACTCAAGAGTTGATGTCACATTCAACCTGAAGGAATTATTTATCAAAATAATGGATAGAAACTCATTATTGAATGGGTGGAGAATAAATTATATTATATATTAGGTTTATAGGAAGGATAAAACATGTATTCCTTTGATGGAAGAAGAGAATAATTTATGTAATTGAAGTATTGGGCACACAAATCAACAATGTATCTAAAAGGTGTCAAATATGATGTCTCTAATGGATATCACAATTTTATATGTGATCCGGAGAAGTCCTATGATATATCTGTAAGATGAAAAATGGGGATAAATACCTATTAACTACATAATATAATGTTCTAAAATATTTTAGACTTAATCACTCTTATGTGTGAGTGAAATAAAGGTTTCTATTACACTAGTACAATATGCTTTATATTATTTGTTAATGATTAAATAATAGGTTGTATCGTACTTATTTTTTAATGAAATTAATTAAGTAAATGTACCAATAGATTTAAGGCAAGACCTAAAAATGTTACTATATGTAAAATAAAAACTTTACATCATTATAATGGCACACAATTCACCTCTTTTAAGGTTTAAATCTATATAGTGAACTATGAAAGTAGACAAGAAGTATCACTATAGTGAAAACCAAAAAATGGGTTTGTGAAAAGATGAAACCAGATGGTGAACACCATGGAAAAAATAATTCTTATCCAAATTACAATATCAAGAAACTATTTAATATAATTACTTCAAGTTTATATTTATATAAAAAATTGAGATTTTATAAGCATAAGAGAGAAGAAGAAAATGTGTTAAATGTTTAATACGATGAATTTAATACATAAAAACATTAAAGTGTTTACAATAAATTGTTACATTAGGATCAAATAGGTAATCCACGAAAATTATAGAGCTATATAAAACGAATAATTATTTTTTGGAAACTTATTTGACAGTAAGGACAAAATTTATCCAAGAAATGTTAAATAGAATTGTGGAATGTAATGATGTAAATATTGATGAATTGAACAATAACAATTTACCTGAATTTCTATATTTTATTGAGTGATTCAATAAATAAGATGAAATTTTAAACTATTCTTCTATTTTACATAGTTTTGTATGTTAATTTGATTCTAAGGATGAATTTATGGAGGAAAAGGATGTTAAGGAAAGTTAATCATATAATTAGAGGAAAATGATAATATGTGAGGAAAATGATTTGAATATTATCTCAAACAAATCTTCTCTAATGAAAATATATTGAAAAAATATATATTGGTAATAACACAAAATTATCTCAATTATACCTATTTTTAATTAAATTATCAATGAAATATGAACCATTGGTTAAGGTAGTGAAAGAGGAGTTGGATAAAATAGAGAAAAATTAAATATGAGAGCTCATAAATAGGTTAAAAGATCATAAAATAATAAAATACAAATTTGTATTCATTAATTTTTTTGAAGAACATGGAAACATGATCTAAAATAAAGTAAAGCTTTTGTTTAAATGATATGCATAAATCTAGGGTGATGAAACCAAATAATGCTTCAATCCTATGGAATAAATAAAATCAATACAACTCTTTCAAGAAATGTTAACTAAAATAGGTCTCAAAATATATCAAATGGATTATAAGAGAGTAATATAAAATAAAATTTCCTAGGAAGAAAGTCTATATTTAGAAACTGGTGGTTTTTTTAGGTACAGATAAAAAATAAAAGGTGTTTAAATTTAAGAAACTATTGTATGATTTGAACCAATATCTTAGGGACTAGTTGGATTGATTATAAAACATTTATAAAATATGTAATTTAGAAGACGTAATTTTGATTACAATATCGATGTGAGTTCTTCTTTGGACGAATAATTTCTTGTTCTTTTTTATCTTAAAGAAAACATATTCAAACAAAGAAAAATTAAATAAGTATAATAATTTTAATTATTTATGATATTTGAGTTTGAGATTTTAATGATAGGATAACTCACATATTTTCATTAGTTCAAGATAAACAGATAGGAGGATTATACAATTTTCCCATAAGAAAAATATGTGTATGAGATATTAAAGAAGATTGATATGCATGAATAAATATTAGTTTTGGTAAAGATTTTGATTGGATCCATTATTGTAAAGAATCAAGATGGAAAATTAGTTTATTCAAAATTTTACATGAAAATAATTACACTTGTTTTATATCTCATATAAACAAAGTTAGATATTTCTTATGCTATATGTTTGGTTTCTCGATTTTAGAGTAATTTGAAGATACATTACCTCATTATTACAAATAGTATTACGAGGCACAATCAAAGAACACTCAATTTTGTTTTTTTATTTTTATGTAATTTTCACGTATTAAATACAAATTCACATTTGTATTAGTTTTGATACATTTTAAAAGAAAATACATAGTTTCACAATTCTTCTTTATCTGGAGAAGGTGACTTGGGAGGGTTATTTAGAAGTAAGAGAGAACTTCTCTGAAAAGGATAATGAATATTATATTTTAGATAAAAATACATATAATCAACTCCTATGTATGAGACAAAATATGGAGTACCTTAGTGAATATGTGATGTTTCCTGTAGCAATTCAATGTTACAATGACAACATAATTGAATTGACAAAGAATATTTTCGAACATTAAAAAACAAAGCCCAATAATTTTTTTTAAATTTTTATTAAAGAAAAAGTAGAGAAATTAATTATCAATATAATGAATGTGATCATGATTTAACTAGTGAAATATATTTTCCAAATTCCATTATCCACATTTGAATTTAAGAATCACCAGTTGAATTTTTCTATCCAGCCACCTCTAAATAATTGAGGGGGTTTAGAAAAAATCATATCCTACTATTAATATTCAATAATGATAATTTTTTATTATAAATTCATTTTACTAATTATATTATTTTTTAATGTCTTAGAAGTGAAATGTATTGATAATTTAGCATAAGTTTATAAACTGTAATCAATGTGGAAAAATAGGAAGTAATTATCATCTCATGGGGGATCCTATCATTAAGGGAACGTTTATGTTATGCATTAAAGGGGGAGATAAAATCAATGGGTATGATATTTAGGGTTTTATAAAATGGTTGAATATGGAATGGGGTTTTATATACTTTTAGAATTTCAAAAAAGTGGATTCTAGAGTTTTGAATTTGATGGTAGGCACACAATTATATCTTCTCCTCATGTTTTTTACATTGTTTAAGGATTACGTAAACTTTGCGTGATAGATGAAATATTTTATTTATAAATTATATTTAACTAAGTGGGACTTTATTTTAGAATCATATATTTCCAAAAAAACCAAAGGTATTGATTGATGGAACCAATGTTTTCATTGGTTGTGATTGTTGGGTAAATAGAGTGATGGAATCAGGATGTTTGTATTGTTCATCTAAAAGTTATGTGTTTATTGGAAGTAATATTTATTAATGGATTTATATATTCCATAGTTTACTGTTAGATGTTTTTATGTGATTAGATGAGAGATAAATTTGGATTTATGAAAATAAATCATGGTACAACCACACTAATCATTCCAAGAAGGATGTGTAGGAATTGAAATCTGTAGTAACATTATGTGGTTATACTAATAAAGACACTACCATGGAGAAATGGTAGTGATTAAAATATAAAGGAAAATATTTATGAGTAAGTAATTATTGCGATTCTAAATCACACCTCATGGATTTTGATCATGCAATATGGAAGGGGTTATTTGTAGTGAAGGCTCCATGAGTTTTTGTTACTCTACATCCTCAGTTGATCATAGAAATCATGTCAAAAAATAGGATGACCATATAATAATTATTTCTATTTAAGATTAAAATATAATTCTATAAGGAAGGGGTATAATTAAACACTTGTTATTAAATTATTGTGTCTATTTTATACTTTTAAAGGTTATTGAATCATTTTGTGACAGATAAAATGGACCACAACTGTATGGTGGTTGGTGATTTTCACTCTTCATTATGGTTGGTTGTGTTGTGAGAAGCTTGTTTTCGAAAAAAAACCATAAAACTAGGTTTCGTTGAAAGTATGGAATTTGAACCATGAGGATAGATATAAAATTGTATCTAGTTCATGTTTATTAAAGATTATAAAGAAATTTTAATGTGATATTTAGTGTATTTTAAATGATATTCTACCTATATTTTTTTGATATGGAGTTGACCTGAAGATCATGAAATAATTGAGAATACTAATAGAAAATAGAAAATTTTAATGTGCATCACATGATAAATTTGAAGGCCATATTATGATATATTGAATTATATTTATTATCTATAATTAAAGTGTCTCTAAAGATTTTTTAGATTATCTTATATATTTATGCATTCAATAAGAGTATTATGATCATTTTGGTGGCCCAGTCAATATGAGATAAGTAAAAAATTAATAAGGATGAATTCATAGGAATTATTTGTTGAAATTATTATAAATAACGGTTAAATGAGTTGATTTATCTAAAATATAATTTAAAAAAGGGGAATTGAGTGAAATTTCTATTATGTGGGATTAGTAGAAAGAAATTGATATTTGACAGAGGAGATAGAAAGAAAAAATATCTCCCATGTTTGATTATTGTTAATTCAGATGTAGATATTTTTATTATTGTTCATTGTTTCAAATAACTACTGTAACTCTTCCTTGAGTGACATTGTGAATAGAGAAGAATAAGGGGCGACCCATGGATTGATAGTTTTCCATTACTAAACATGTAATTAACATATAATGCATAATTTAATATTATACTGTAGTAACACACTATTGTCATATTCTCTTTAGAGTAACCCTCCATAATTAAAATAGTTAAATCATCATGTCATTTAAAAAATTTAATTTTTTTCTAGTTGTGTGACTCATCATGACATGTATTTATTATTATAATCACAATAAGAAATATTTTCATTTGGAGTTTTAAGGTGAAAATAAACTACACCCCAATTCATAACCCACTTAGAATGCGTTGTGGTATTGTTCTTGCAATAAAATCTCACATATTCTAGGAAAAATCTTAGTATCAAATTTAATATTTATCCTATGAATTACATTATAACCTCATATGACTATAGTGTTTAAAAACTTGAATTACCTAATTTATAATAATAAATAAATAAAGAACTCAAGAAAAATTTAATTACCACTCAAGATACAAAGAGGTTTGTCATGATATTGATCAAACTCACTCATATCTCTATATGAATGTGTCTAACAAAATATGTATCTCAATACATCTTATTAAATATTATATAAACTCATCTTATAAGAAACAATATGATTACTACATATCCAGCATGTCAATCAACTATAGATTAACTCACACTCTCATGAGTCTCTAAAATAAATTATTCTATTTTATTTAATATATCTCATGTCATTTATCAATGTAGTTTAGCACATCACATGTCAAATAAATAACCATGGAAATTAATTTCCTCAATGTCAATTAATAATGGTCTTATATATCTCCGATATTATACAATATGAGATATTCCATCTTGGTTAAATTCAACCATGATCATTGATTAACGATAACTCAAAGTCATAATTTAAGGAAATTTAATCATTCCATTGTTCATATAATAAACACCCACACATCAATGAATGAAAACTACAGAGTGCATTTTTTATAAAAACATGATATATTTACATTGAAAGAAAGGATTACATATCATCCCTTCAATATATAATACTTAAAGAATTTATATTAACCTTATGTTTATACATTGTTAATTTATTTTTATATGGATTCACTAAATTAGACACATTATCCAACCAAAAAATCATTATATAATTCCAAAAAATTATTTTTTGAATGATATCACAATTTCAAATGGTGTGCTCCGTACTTTTGGGATAATATGTTCCTTGTATTAAGAAATTTATGCATTATGGTTATATTAAGGATCAATTAATTTGAAAATTATTGGAATCAACACAATTTTGTGTTTAAAATATAAATAAAGGGGATATCATATTTTAGGATAGCCATAAATTATAGTTATAGATATTGGAAAGCATGTATACTATGATTGGGAATCGTTGTAGTGTATGATGGGAATTAAATATGTGATATTAAACACTTGAATTATTCCACTTCTCCCTCTATGGATTCATAGGTCTTGAATCAATGATATTTATTAATTAATGGTGAAACATGAATAATATTTTAAAGTGTTCGAAAGATTATGAAAATAAAAATGGGTATGTAACTAGTGGTAGCTGCCATGTTATGGAAGTTGACACTCCAATGCATTGACTGTCATCTCTTAATTAAGTGATCTTATAAAAGTCAAGTGTTTCCTCATGTTTATGGTACTAAATTCATGTGAGCCTAAAATTTAAACTCTCTTCATCTTGAATCATCATTTTCATTTGAGTAAAATTTTCTATCATTACATTAGTGATTTAAGGTCTGCACATTATGAAAGAGGATAAAAGTCCAGTCTAATCCATTTAAAGGAAAAAGTCATTTCATTATTTATATGGTGGTCCACATTAAGTTCCATGTATCCAAATTATAAAATAGAACTCATATTGATAAAGGTATTATCATTTTTTATGTTCTTAATTTTATTCATGATTAATCAGTTGAATATATATTGTGTGTATATAGGGTTTCTTCTATGGATAATCATATCTATAACATTTTTAATAAGATGGTTCTTGTTATGTCTAATCCCACCGATGTTTGTAATTGTTTCATTGAATATATAAATAAAAAATAAATCTAAATACTTCATAGATGTGTATTTTTATACTCATTTCATTATGAATTATCTGACACATGGGAATCTTTTTTATATGGTATGCTATCCTTTCTACTTTTAATGGAAAATGAGGAAGTTCAAGTAGAATGATATATATCATACATAGTGATGTACATTGAACAATGAGTAACCAATCATTTTGTGGTTTTATATATGTAATTACTTTTACTAATTAAATTAACTGGTATGGTTATGTGTTTTTAATAAGACACAAATATGTAGATTTTTAAATGTTAAAAGGGTTTCAAAGAAAATATTGAATAAACTGGTAAAATGTTTAATATTATTAAATTTTATTAGGTTAGATAATACTCAAGATAGTATTTCACTAAAAATTTGAGATATTTTTTAATTATTCTATACATCAATTTCACAAACCCACGTCCAGATGGATCAAAATTTCTAAATGATTTTAATTTTTTCAATACTTGATGTGTCATATACTAAATTAAGACTTCGAATGAGATTATGATAGGATTAACGCATCAAAGTTGAGTTTTGAGATGAGGAATGATTCTTGGGAGGTAGACCAATTGTTTAGATGAGCTTCAAAGGATTTGAGGTATGTTTTTAGAGATTTGGAGTTTTATTGAAAGTGTTAAGTGTCCAGTGTGAATGGTATAAGAGAAATTGTGTGATATCATGATGGAATTTAGGTTTTAGTTCATTTTTAACTGAGCATGGTGTGGTTTCACCATTACCATATAGCTAAGGATCAACCATCTGTGGTCTTATAGGAAACCATGCAACGTGTAGCTGTTTCTAAGGCATGGTGCACTAGCTATACATGGTTTTAGAAAAACCATGCGCCTTATTATATATGGGAGTAAATGATTACAACATGGTTGGAGTATGGTTTTTCAAACCATTTGGCCTAATCATTTAATTCCACGAACTCGTATGCTCAGAGTTAGTGCATTACTATACTACATTGATAAGATTACAATGAATCAAATCCCAAAGGACCAATTAGTTTAGAAGTATTGATGATTCAGATACAAAAATGATTCACTTCTTATATTGGTAAAACCTAAAACCTGACAAATGAAAATAATTTTCATCCTTGAGGTCATTCAAAAATTTCATCCTCACTTCCTAGGGAAAATTAAACAAAAAAAAAAGAATTATCTCAAATTCCCAATAAAATAAATCAAAGTGGAAATAATAATTAATTATTCAGAATAAATAAACATGGAAAGGTAAATAATTGATAACACATTACATTCACCTGATCAACTAAGAATTAAATGCATCCATATATATATTGAGACACAAATTTCATGGATAAATAATTATTAATTGAAGTCAATTCTTAATTACTGGACATCATGTTTCTTTCACAGGAACTGCTACCATCAAGATCTCTCATGAGATGGTTTAAGTTTATGGGTTGAAACCCATCTATTCTACTTGGAAATAAGCTCAAATGGGTTTTAACCAATTTATTTCATCTCAAGAGACTACTGATACATCATGGAGATTACATTAAATGGTCTCCAACCCATAGGTATTTGATTAACATGTCCCTAACCCATGTATTGCATATCCAAATAATTCTTCATATATAAAATATTTGATTTAATATGTAAAAAATGCGACTACCCATAAATTATCCATATTTAATAAATAGTATTTATTTTTAAATAATTTATCAGAAGGGGATTAGTAACTAAAATATTATTTGACATTGATAAATGGAAATACCGTTGAAATATCATTAAAAACATTTTTGAGGAAAATATCCTTTAAATATACCAATGTGTCCCATACCACATTGAATCATTTGAATAATTATCCCCATGAAGGAATTAAATTAAATGAAACTTGTATAATTATGATAATAATGATATTCATGATATAAAAAATCAAAAGAAGTTATATACAAAATAAAAATGAAACTTCATGCATAACAAAAAATAAATCTCAACAGAATGTAAATTGAGATTAAATCTCATATCACTTTGCAATCATTTATTAAAAGCACCTCGATTTTATAAAAAATTATTTTATTTGAATGGATCATTGTTAATTTTTTAAATTTATCTTAAAATCATTAGGTTTCATGAGATAAGTAAATTTCTTTCATGACATATAAGTTAAGAAAACATTGCTTTTACTCTTGTAAGAAAAGTCGTGAAGTAAATTGATTTAGAAAATGAAATGAAGATTCCTTTTAAATAATTTTAAAAAAATCAAAAGGGGTAAAGATGAATTTAAAAAATCAATTTATAATAGTAATTTTTTTTAAACACTAATATGGAAGAGAAATATTCCCCAGCAGAGGTATAAACAAAAACAATATCGAATAACAATGAGATTTTGGAATAACCCCTTACAACATCTTAATTTGTAGAATCATATTCCCCATGAAATAAAATTATATGGATATTAAAATAACACAATATTCATAATAATACTCATAAAATATATACAAGGGAATTATTTACACCACACAAAGTAAATATCATGTGTTAATGACATGCGTCCCACAAAAATAAAATTCATAAAAAAATCCCTTACCATAAACTACCTTTTTAGTTGTAGATGGTTTATTTTCAGGTTTAATGGTTCACAAATTATTAAAAAATATAATAATTATATATATATTTATGATATCATATATGATCATCTTATATTGTTTTATCACCATTTTTTTAACTATATTTCACTATTCTTACTATTTTGGGTGATAATTGCCTTACTTATCGAGCATGTTTTGACTTGTTATTTGTAGTTCCAATAAAATATATCATTATTTCATCATATACAACATATAAATGATTATCTAAATTTCACATATATTCAATATATATATTTATATAATCTACAAAAATTTTAGATAGTAAATGGAATGCATCGTTCATGGAGACGATAGGTCGTACGTACGCATGATCATTAATTTCATGTATTTATCGTATTAAAAAAATTAAATTAAATGATATATATATTTATATTATAATTATATTATTATATATATTTAATATATTCCTGTTTATTTATTCAAACCAACATTTATACATTCTATGTATAGTGTGAACGGATCACATCGATTTGAGGAGGTGATAGTCCACATTTCCACAGATGATGTTGTCATATTTCACAATATGGAAATCATGAACGTATGTGTTATAAAATTTTTCAAAATTATGAATAAATCATAAATATAAACCAAAAAAATTAATATATATCATACAAAAATAGTGTTTTCATCATAATTCCCAACCTTGAGAGGTGGTAATGGAAAAATGAATAACATCATTTTGTGAGGGGGTAGTTTCTCGTTCATGAATGGTAAAATTGTTACCCATTTGACAAAGGTGTGTATATGTGTAGATAAAAAACATAAAATAACAAAAGATAAGTACATTTAGGATAATGGAGTTTATAAATAATCACATAATAATAAGAAATGAAGAAGTGTAAAAGAAATAAAACTAAAGTGGTCATTGAAGAATGTTGCCTCTTGTTTTGTTAACTCCATTGGGCTTATACCAAAATCTCTCATTATTATTATTTAATGTCAAAGTGAGGAATTTAATATGAGTTTAATTATTTTGAGAGATTATTTTGATAGTTTTTTGGTCCATATAGAATGATAAATGTGGTTTTTTAATTGAGGGGGGATGTTCATTTTTATAATTTAAGCGAAAGGGACTTATAGAAACTCTCAAAATATTAAGTTTAATATAAATTATTATTTATTATAAATGGATCCAAATAGAATTAGATCAAATATACGATGATTATGGGATTAAATATACTCATAAAATAATTTTTAGAAAAGTTTAGGACACATTATTACCCTTATCCTTTCGATTTAACCCTTAGTTAATCCCTTTAACTGTTACCATGACAACATGTTGTTTTACTCATTAAATGTTAATATAGTTATGATAAAATGAAAATAGAACCATAAATGAGTAATATATGAAATTTTAAACATTATCA
The DNA here is from genome assembly GCA_963277665.1 of Viscum album. Taxonomy (NCBI): domain Eukaryota; kingdom Viridiplantae; phylum Streptophyta; class Magnoliopsida; order Santalales; family Viscaceae; genus Viscum; species Viscum album. Next base: position 537,783,298 of record OY728126.1, read on the forward strand.
AAATCATTAGGCCTAATTTTATTCAATTTTTTTCAATTTTATATCATTTAATTTAATATTATTTATTTTAAAATATCATTAATGTCAATTTTGACACTATTCATTTCATTATTTTTTTAAAAATAACTTGATTAAATATAACTTTGAAAAAAATATTTTACATATCCATTATATGTTTATTTAACATATAAAATTAATTTATAACATTAATTATATAAAATATATTTATTTTAAAAATTTTGATAACATTTATATGATATGTCAATTAATGAAACAATTACTCCATCATCACTGTGCAAGCCTTTAATTTATTTATTTACTCCCAAAAAATTAAAAATAAACTATAAATATAAAGTTAAATATTTTAGATTTAAAATAAATATTTATATACAAATATATATTCTTAATAACCATATATAAAAAAGGTAAAACTTTTTAAAAACATGTGTGTGAAATATTGAATTTCTTTTAGAATAAAATACTAAAAAGTGATTATAGTCATCGATTTGGATCCAAGAGGAAATAAAATATTCCCATATAAGATTTTTTTTTCAATAATAAATCATAAAATATAATTATGAAAAGTTTTATGGTAGTTTTATAACAACTATAATATAATATTTACCTTAAATTACTCGATTTACCCTACAATGTGGTAAGTATAAAATAATAAAGTTACTATTCATATTACCAAAAATAAAAAGAAACTAATTAAATAATTTAGAACCTCTACTTAAAAATTATTGAATCTATTTTAAAATTTTAAAATAAAAGATGCAGTAATTAATTTGATATTTGTCATGTCAACCGAAGGAGATGACATGTTTTAGAGTAAAAAAGTTCAAAAGATTGAAATGTTTTTATATGAAAATTCAATGTGAAATTCATTTCAACGAACTAAATTAGATTAAATCTTATAATATTGATTTAATTTTACTTCAAAACAAATACAAATATAATTTCACACTATTAATTGTTTAGACGAAATATATGTTTTTAATTAAAATTCAATATTTTATCATTATGCGTTAAAACATGAGACTTATCAGAAAAATATTGAAAGTTCAACCAAGGTAAATTTTTTTATTCCAAATTATAATAGAAAGATTAATTTTTAAAATAATATATATACAATTTTCAACAATTTGGTTTAAAATAGGTTTTCCATTTAAAGGCTATAAAATTTCCTTTAAAAAATATAGCATTTTAATTTGAAAATTGGAATCATTCTTTATAATATTACTATAAAATTCATTGGATGTATTTGAAATTTTTTTATTAAATATATAATATATAAATTTCATTATTTGGATATTATTATTATTTCTTATCAATTTAATTGTTCAGCTAAATTTTCATTTTAAATAATAATATTAATCGTGGTTTGTTAAGCTCAAAGTTGTGTGCAACTTAAGGTATCAATAAAATTGAATTTATTTAAGAGGAAAAATAAAAAAAAATATTGTTAGGGTTACATTATTTCCTTCTTCAATAAATTTCATCCTCATAATTGAAATTTGTATTAATATCTAAGGGTTTGACTTTTCAAAATATGATTATTAAATTCCCACATCAGAAAAAAGATTAATGAGACATGCATTTTAAAATAAAGAAAGGGATGTATGAAGGTCACGAGAGATAAAATATACTAGGGTTTTGTGTAGGAAAATTTGGACATGGAAGAGAAATATAATCCTCATGTTATACTGGAGGGTGATAGAGAACATGGTCAGAAAGAAATTTAACAATCACTAAGCCATAAATTTTTTATGATCTAATATACCATTTGATTCATCGAATAAATGTATTAGGATTATAGTTTTTCAAGATCTATTCCTGAGATTTGAAGAATTAAATTACTTTGTGAATAAGAACATAAGCAAACATACTTAATTGACATTTATAGATTTATCCTTTACTCAACTTTCATCAGAAACCCATCTTTTTCTATTAAAGATGTGTAATTAAGATGAATTAGTTTGGTCTGAAGATTTTGAATAAACATCTATAGATAAAAAAATCTAATAAATTTTTACTATTTATTCATCCTTTATTTATGCATTAACCTTAATGAAAATGGTTTGGATAAGGAAAGAAAATTCCCTAAAAAGAATCTCCAAAATTTAATACTAAAACCCAAATGTTCAACATAGAAAATTCAGCAAATAAATACCCATCTTGAAAAATATTCCAAAATATGATTGAAACCCAAAAAAATCAAGAGTATTTAATCCTATAGCCATCCAGATAAAATTAATCACTCTTAATTTCTTATAATAAAAACATAATTACCTAAATCACACAATCTCTAATAAATACTAACCATTTCCATAAATAACATGAATCACCATAAGTCTACAATAAGATAATATATTATTGAAAAATATAATCTAACTTTTATGTGTCAAATAAAACCCCTAGTATTTTGCCTATCATGATCATATAGGGTTACCAAAATAGTGAACTTCTTCCTAAATAACATTAATCACATAATCACGAAATTAGTTTCCATTCCAAATGTAATCTATTGGTAAAAAAATCTCATAAAAAACTAAATAGAATATAACCATTATATAGTTTAACATAATAAATGTAATTCTAATCAATACATCACGTAGTCTAGTGGTAAGTGTTTCACCCATATCTTCCATCAGTTGTGGGTTCAAACCTCATGGCTTTTCCTAACAGGACAAGTTGTCACCTGACGTATAGATTTTTCTTTTTCTAAAACAATATTAATATTATCCAAAAACGTTATAAAGATCCTAGAAAATAACCAAAATATATTCAACATTAGAGAAATGTTTTCACTACAAAGGTTATCCGATATGTTTTATTTGGTATTCCCAAAAATATAAATACCAATAATTACCTCAAATTCAAATTTTATATAATACATGATGTTTATCCTGCACTTTAGACATATTTACATAAAATGGAAATTAATTATTACTTAAATAACTTTTTTCACACATAAAACCCCAATGGGTTGTGTTCCATAATGTATGTTTTCATAAATCGAGTTCCCAAGGTTGCTACTAAACTTCCTTTGATACAACTGTAATGCCTTGAGAACAGAAGCCCAGAGACTGTGCATTATTTTATTATAGTGGCATTATTACAGGGAATCAAATTCCAACGGACCAATAACTTTTTTATCCTTTAAGAAATAGATACATAAATAGTTCCTTTATTACATTAGTAAAACCTAAAACATGATAAATTAAAAAAAATCATCCATGAACTAAATCAGAAATTTCTTCTTCAAAACCTAGGAACTATATAACAAATATAAGGGTGAGCTCAAATAATCTTTAAGGTAAATTTACGAATAAGCAATAATGAATTAAAATCCTAATTATTGGACTTCATTTATTGAGCACAAGAACTAATACCATCAAGACCTTTCATATGATGGTTTATGTTTATGGGTAGAAACCCATCTATTTTTCCTGGAAAAAATATGAAGGGTTTTTTTTTCAACTGATTTTGTTTTCATAGAATACTAATACATCATGGGTATTACATTAAACAGTCCTAAATCAATCAAAATTACATTAACTGGTCCCCAACCTAGAACACTTGCATTAACCAGTCCCCAACCCATGTCTTTCATATCCAAATCATTCCTCGTATATCAAATAGTTAATTTAATTAATAAACAATGATACTTACCATGAAATATATATATCGAATAGATAATATATATTTTTCAATAATTCATTATTGTAGGATAACTAATAACAGGGGTTGTTGATGTTAATGAATAGAAATACCATTGAAATATCATTAAAAACATTTGGAGAAAATAATCATTAAATATTCCAAGGTGTCCCATAACAGTTTCAAACAATTTAATTGTAATACCATTGAAGGAATAACATTAAATGAACATTTATAATATCAAGAGAATAAAAATATTCATGGTATAATATGTGTAATAATAGTATATACACCATATAGAAGAAATTAGGCAAATAACAACAAATAGGTCTCCATGCAATGTAAATTGTCACAACATCCCTTAACACTTTGTAATCATTTTTTTAAAAGGTTATGCATTTATAAAATAAATTATTTTATTTGAAAATAATCATGTAAAATTTTAAAGTAATATTCAAAAAAATTATGATTTCATGATGGCAAGAAATTTCGTTCATTCCTTATAAGTTAAAAAACATTCCTTTTACTTTTGTATAAAAAATCATATGGTATCTTGTTTTGTAAAATGATAGCAAGAATCTTTTTAAATAATTTTATAAAAATGAAATAATTGGAAAAATTGATTTAAAAACATATTTAATAAAGGTAAATACATTTTTGGATACACTTTTAGAAAAAACTAATATTGAAGAGAAATATTCTCTTGTGGAGACTTAATCCAAAACAATATCGAATAACAATGAGATTGTAAAATAACCACTTACAACTTTATAATCAATAGAATTTTGTTCCCCATGAATTAAAATTACATTGATATGAAAATTACATAATATTAAGAATAATGATCATAAAAAACATTAATGGGTATTATGAACACCACAAAAAAGATGAAAGTAGTGTAAATGGAATTTTTCCCATAGAAATAAAAGTGAGAAAAAAATCCAATACCTCACACTTCCTTTTTAGTTGTACATGGATTAACCTCTTTAATAATGGTATAATGAATTTTATTACTTTAAATCATATCATTATTAATATTTATGATATCATATATCATATTCTTATATCATTTTATCACAAGTTGGTCAATAATCTTTCATTATTTTCACTATTTTGGTTCTTAATCACATTGTTTCTCGACTATGTTTTGACTTTTTATCTGTTATTCCCATTACATAGATCATGACATAGTAATATTAATAATTGAAACAATGATTTAAATATCATATATATTCAATATATATATATATATTTATTTATAATAATCATTAAAATTTAGATATAGTAAAGGAAATGCACCGTTCATGGTGATGGTATGTCGTATGTATGCATGAACTCTACTTTCATTTCTTTTTCATATTAAATGATTGAAAATTAATAATATATATTTATATTATTATTCAAGTATTATATATATTTCATATATTTCACATACTGTTTTTAAAACAAGCCTTTATACATTCCATGCGTAGTGTGAACAAATCACATTACTTTGAGGAGGTGGTAGTCAACACTTCGAGAAATAATGTTATCGTATTTACACAATTTGGAAATCCTGAAGGTATGTGTCATATAAAAATTACATAAATATCAATATAGAATAAATATAATTATTATATATCACTTCAAAACATGGTGTTCATCATAATTCCCAAATATGAGAGGCGGTAAAGGAAAAATTAATGATGTCGTTTCGCAAGGTGGTATTTTGATGTGCATGAACAACTAATTCAATACGCAATTGATAGAATTATATGTAGGCGTAGGTATAAACTATAAAATACAAAAATATCAGTATATTTTGAATAATTATTTTATTATATAAAAATGTAATAATAATAAATGAATTATTGTGGAAATAAATAAAACTAAAGTGATCGTTGAAGATCGTTCCCACTTATTTGGGTAACTCTTTTCAGTTAAAAACAAAAGTATTCATTTTATATATTTATGCAAATAGTGAGGCATAAATTTTTGGGGTATATAAATTGAGATATAATTTTGATAGGGTTTGGTCGAGATAGAAAGCTCACTGTGGTGTGGGGAAGTGATGGAGGATGTGCACCTTTATAATTAAATTGAGGGGAACTTTTGGAAACTCTCAAAATTTTAAATTAATATAAATTAGTATTAAATTAAAATTATCTAAATAGATTCTTATTTATAATATATTATTATTATGGGTTTAAATCTACTCATACAATAATGTTTGTACATGTTTAGGTCACATTATTACCCATATCTTTTAGCTTTAACTCTTTGTTAAACACTTTAACTCTTACCATGACAACATGGTTTTTTTCTTTAAGGTCTAATATAGTAAATATAAAATATAAAAATAACCATAAATGAGTCATTTATTACATTTTAATCTTTATCCAGATATTTTGTCCAAATTTTATATTTTTATTAAGATTATATCATCTAATAAAATATTATTAATTTAAAATTTCATTAATGTTTATTTCGGAACTATTCATTTCTAGATATTTTTTAAAAATATAAATACAGAAGATAACATAGGAAAAAAAATTAATACATCCCTAATATTCTCATTTTATATATAAAATACTTGTATGACATTAATTATTCCAATTTATATTAATTTTCATATTTTTAATAATATTTATTTGATATGTCCAATATTTAAACAATTACGTCATCATCATAGTGTAAGACATTAATTTAATTATTTCATCACTATAAATTAAAAATAAATTATCATGATTATGATAATCCTTTTAAATTTCAAATTAAAATTTAATGTCAAATATAACTTCTTAATAACTATATATATAATGTAATACTATTTAAAAACATGAGTGTGACATATTAGACTTCCCTTACATTAAAATGCTAAAAAGTGATTAAAGTCATCCAAGTGGATCCAAGATGCCCTAAAATCGTCACAACGATTATTTTGGTCAATAATAACTAGTAATATATAATTATTACAGGTGTTAGGGTAGTTACATAATACTCATAATATTATTTTTTCCATTAATTTCATGATTTACACCTAACTGTGTTACTTTTAAAAAAATAGTAAAGTTACTATACAAATTTCCCAAAAATAAATGGTACATAATTAAATAATTTTCAACTAATAATTAAATATATTTAATCTATTTTTAAAAATTAAAAAACACATAATTTTCATTAATTATTTTAATCTTAAACCCATTAACGGAACGAGAAAACAAGCTTTTAAACTAAAATTTCAAAACATTGAAATGTTTTTATATCCAAATTCAATATGAAATTGATTAAAAAGACCTACACTAGACTAAATGTTAAAATATTGATGTAATTATACATTATAACCACATATAAATATAATTTAACACTATAAATTATATAAAAAAAGTTATTTTCAATTAAAATGCTATATTTCATCACTATACATTAAAAGATGAAACATATCAAAAAAATATCAGAAATTAAAACGAAGTAAAACTTTATATTAAGCATTTAAATAATATTTTTATTATTTCAAATAAAATATATAAATGTTTCAAAATATTGAATAAAAATAGGTTCACCATTAAAAGGCAGTAAAACTACCTTTTAAAAAAATAAATCCATTTAATGCCTAAAATTGGATTAATTTTTATCATATTCCTATAAAATAATTTGGTTGAGTGTCAAAAAAATTGATTAAATATATAATATCTTATTTTATTTTTATTTTTTAAAAATTATTAATTTGTCCCAATTTAACGGATAGGTTATAATTTCTTTTTAAATTATAATATTTATCATCGTTTGTTTAAGCTCGGTGCTGCATGCAGTATAAGATATCAAAGAAACTGAATTTGGTTAAGAAGAGACATACATTAAAATATTTTAGTGTTAAAAACCATTTGGGGTATTTGTATTATAATGTAGTGGTGTGTATGTTTGACACATGGTTTGGTAGACTGTGTGGCCAAACCATGCGAGTGATGGATTTAGACAAAGCCAACAGCATCGTCGACCCATAGTTTGGAAACACATTTGGCCAAATGATACATTTCCTAGAATTTCAATAAAATGTTAATTTTACCATTTTACACTCCAAAATTTTATTCACCACACCCATTTATCTCCCTCGCATGCGAACGAACTAGATGAGGGGTCTCCTCCCTTCCTCTATTATTCAAGCCTCTCGATGGAGGTTATTTGGTGGTGTTTCTTCAGAATTTGGGTGATATTTCTCTATCTACTACTTTTATTTCTTATTTCCCTTGGATACTTATAATTTAAGAAGTTTGGGTTTAGGTATCTAGTTTATATTCCACTACATCATAGTGGAATCAGTCGAGGATGATGGGGATATTTGTTAGCTTTGCTAGAAGAGATCACATGATTGATTCCACACTTCGTTGCACAATATTTCTAGAAGGTATAAAATCATTGTGAATTTTTTTATTTTCTCATATTAAGATTAATTTTAGTTATTTATTACGATGGTGTGGAATCTTAAGGATTTTTCTATGATAATGGTAGGGGTAATATTAATCGTTTTCTGTGAGCAGTTGGATTCAATTTGGTGCAACACGATTATGCGGTGAATTATCCAAAATTATGAAAAGATGGGGTTTAATGATTTAATTAATTATAATAATTATAATAAATGATTATTTATTATATTAAGGTTTGGTTGTTCATGATTAGATGAGTTGGGTGCCAGGTTGTTGGGATGAGACTTTGGTAGACCTTGTTAAGGCCTCTATGCTTTGGAATGGTTTTGGAAATATTTTCTAATGAGGAATGTGGTTTAAGAGCATTAAAAATAGTCTTAATAATTGTTTAATATGTTAATTACAGTTCATTTCTTATAGAACATTTGTGTTATTCTTGATCCACTACATTAGAAAATTGGTTTTGTCTATAGGATGATACCTTACACCTTCTACGGATCCCATTGGATTCATGATGATGTGAGATCAAACCTATAACCACCCATGGGGTGCACCAAACTTTAGAAATTTAAATTTTTATATGTTAAGTGTTTAGGAAAATTCTTATGCATATTCTGAAATGGTTTTAAATATGCTCATTGTTGTTTCATTGGTTTTTTATAAAAAGGGGGGAAATCCATATATTAAATTGATTCTTGTTTCAAAATGAGGTGTTAATCACAAGGGGATTTTAAATGGGAATTAAATGGATTTCAATTGTTGGTTGGAAATGGGTTTGTGGTGACAATTTAAATGGGATATATGGAACATTAATGTCTTAGATCTTTTTTGGATCTTTAACGAGGAAGACCCATACATATGGGCTGGTTTCAAAATATTTAATGCGAATGTTTGATTTGGGTGATTATGAATTTTGAAAGGGGTTGGGATTTATTTGATCCATGTATTGATTTAATGGTCCATTGGTTCCATGATTAATGTTGTTTTTATGAAAGAAAATGAAAATGGTTAAAAAGGGACGTGATTGATTAGTATATGTTTTTAATAACATTTAACAAATATGTATATAGGGAAAGGGTGATATAGTTTAACTATGAATTTTCTATTATATGATGAATGAAATGGATTATGGAAATGTGTAATGAAATGGAAATTATTAATTACAAAATTATTGGGGGTGTTCGAAGATGATGTGAAAAATAACAGTTGGATTCATGGACTGATGTTCCATGCTTTTTTACCAATGACTAATTGTTTTGGGATATTGGACTGACACCACACTCCCAAGTGTATCGTAGTTTTTTAGGGTAAGTATTGACACTCCCTAGCCCAAGGGTTTGGTCAAGGCATTCCATATCAAGGTTAGGATGGTCGATCGTGATTTTCTAAGTCCTAGGGGGATTCATAAACTATCCTCTATATTTGTAAACCTATGAACTAGGGTTTGGGATGGTCAGATATGGTTTTGCGAGTCCCATTTGGATTTCTAGAAGGATGCTCTATATTTTCCAACTTGTGACATAATGGTTGGGATGAATTAACATGTAATACGATATCTTGGATGGATTCTTGGATTGTGGCTACTTGACTACCAACAAATGAACTTTGTGATGTATGGACTAGAAAAATATCTTATTCTAATGTGATTTGACGTTAATGGATAACTTATTAATTAAAGAAAAGTGACTAATTATACATTGTTAAATTATGAAATCTTCTTTATTTAGGTTCTATTATATAGTTCTTTCTTTTTCCTACATGAATTATTTCCTAAATGGTATTTTGATGAGACACTGTTGGTGGGGGCCTACTGGGTTTTAATCACACCTAGCTTAGGTCTCTCTTTAATTTGGCTGCCCGAGTATATCTTGCATGTTTACTATTAGAATAGTTTTGGGCTAGGTCCCACATTGAGTATTGTTGGTTGTACGGGTTTTTAGGGGTCGTATTAGGTTACTGGATGGGTTTGGATCTGTGTTTCTATGGAGCCCTTTTGTAGTTTATTTTATTTTGTTATTTTATGTATCATTAAAAATGGGAGTTTAGAAGTATGTATGACATGGATCTTCGAGCACTTCCAGCATTTCTTTTTATAAAAACATGTTTTAGTTTTTGTTATTTTTTATTTATGTATACATTGATGTATATGATATTTTCATATTTTCTTCTGGTTCTACACTCTAATACTATGGTATAGCCTCCTCATAGTTCCATTTTAATCCCCCACTACTAGTCGGTATCCTATGATATACAAGGAGCAAGTATGAGGTCATACGGTGGTCTGACTCAGGGAACTCGTTTAGTGGCACAAGGGCTAAGATATTCAAAAGTGGAATCAAATCCAATTAAATTAATGTAATTTTATTATTTGTGGTTTGGATAATATGATACATAATAATTTTTTAGATCTTGTGATGGATTCTAGGCTGGTGAATCATGAACACCTATTTTGGAAGGAATCGTAGATTACTAGGGGCTGATATTGTTGTTATGTATTTACAATGTTACATATTTAAATTATTTTTTCTTTGAGGGACACAAATTTTATTTCGATATTATGATTTATCATGGGTTTTAGGTTCTTGTACTATTTTAAATAGGCAATGATTGTTTTATGTATCTTTTCATACAATGGAAAGAGGAATCCCATGCATCATGTTAGGCATATAGGATCCACATGATATAGGAATTCTAGTGTGTGATTTAATAAAATTCATTTTGATGATTGGTTATGTGATTCTATGGTGAGATTCTTGGATTTTTGGATTATGGTGTGGTACTAATTCATGTTTGGTGTAGTGACCCTGGTGGTTTAGTATGGTTTACATATAGTATTGTTGTACCCCTTGTGGGTGGTTTTGTTTAATCTTGGTCTTATGCCTGGGTCCTACTGGGAGCGGTCTGGTGTGCAGTTGACCAGAGATGACATACACCCTCATTGGGGAATATTGGTTGGTATATGACACCTTTTTGGTGAATGACCTGATATAGGGATTTTTGACCTGTTGATGATGTGAAATATTGGGATTGGAGTGTGATTGATTCACTGTGAGTATCATCCTTTTGACGTGACTCTTGTTTTGGGAGTTGATATCATATGGCTTTCGATGGTGACCAGTGAAAGGGGATGAATGAGTTATATGTGCTTTTGGTGTGATGGGAATGGATTGATGTTTAATATATTGGAAAATGGTTCATAGAGGGTGCATCTGAGTATGGGTTTTTTTCACATAGGATGCCTTTATTTTTTAGAATGAAAAGTTGGGTGATAGAAGTTTAGCCTTGTGGTTAGTTTTTCAAGGGGCATTCTGTTTTTGGTTCCTAGAGTTGGTAATGGTTGTATTGATGATTGTTCCTAGTTCATATGTGATGGATTAGAATTATAATGGATGCATAAGGTAATGTGGTTTTCTGTGCACTTATCCGCTTCGGGTGGTGATAATGCATGCAATTTTTTTTTGGTAAGAGGCACATGTAGGTGGCTAGTTTCTTGAAAATGGAAGTTCTTGGAGTGTTGGTGTTTTGGAAGAACCCATGGTTTATAGGGATAATTTTGTTTAGGTTCCTGACCTGGCTGATTCTAGATGTGACTCCAATAACGTGGTAATGGCATAACAGATCTTAGTGGAATGTTTGAATGATTCTCACGTTTTTGAGTGGTCACATAAGTGGTTTTCGACCATGAGTTGATTTTGGTTTTATAATGCATAAAAGATATTATACAGTGGGTGAGATAGGAATGCAAGGTAGGAAGAACTAGTTTATGGGGATAGTAAGTCAACGTTTTCATAAGGTTTTTGTTATTTGAATCATAATAGGGTTTTGTGGTGGATCACACAAGATTGTGTGTGACAATGAGGGGTTAATGGGATCTTCGAGGCATGGGAATATGGTAATAGGATGTGTTGTTTGGTTTATGGATCAAATGTTTCAGGAGTATATTCTCTAGCTACTTGTATAAGGATTGAAGATATGTGAAGGCTAAGGACCAATGCAGATGTGATGAGAGGCTTGTGGTAAGGGAGGCCCTAGACATTTGGATGAGTTTTTAATGTCCATAAAGATAGGAGTGAGAATAAAAATAAATGCTTCATAGTTTTTTTCATCAAAAACACCATAGCATAATCTTAGTCTAGAGATGATCATTTATAATACATTGAAATATTTATGAGTATATTGGGATGGAAATAACTATACATTTAGCTACCCTAATGGGTTTTGGTTGAATAAGATTCCTCATAGAGGTTACACTCATGTAGTAGTGAATGTGGAGTCATATAGTGGGGCGTGTACCATCAACTATTTACAAATGAGGTCCTCGCGGTTGAAAGGATATAGATACACATCATGGTGTCCATTCCTGAACATTGGGAACAAGCGATAGTTGATGTTTCATCTGGTCGCTCATGTGAGGGAGAGAAATCCACATCCAATTCTTAGATTAGTAGTGGTTGGAGTGTGGGAAAAAATGGTTTAGGGGGTTTGGGTGATTTGGAGATGAAGACACTCGTATAGTGGGGTGTGATGTATCAATTATGGTGATATGAACCTTGTGCTAGCTTTGTCACGAGTGTGTGTAACTGACCATGAATCGGTCATGGAAGCCATGTGATTGAAGAGAAAAAATTTTGTTGTGTGTCTAAAATTTTATATGGAATTAAAATGTGATATCATTTTTGGTGGATGATCAAGATTAGTATTATCATTGAGCTCAAGGAGGTTTGTGAAAGTAGTTTGGGTGTAGAGTCATATAGAATTGTTTGTGTGGTTATGGAAATACCCTGAGTGTGATGGAAAGTAATAAGGTAAGATGATTATGGAATAAGATGTTGTATAAGTCATTTTAAAATTTATTGGGGTTCTTAGTGGTAGAACATGTTTAGGTTTTGTTTGGTTTTCATGAAATCAAGGGTGTTAAGTATTAAAACTATGTGGTTATGAGATGAACCTATCAGTGGAGAGAACTGTAGCTAGTTATTTGATCATGTGATGTTGAAATTAGTGTTCTTGTTGGATGGGAATGGTATGTGTCATCATGGTGTTTTGGTGTTGGTAATGTGTGTTAGGTTGGAGTCATGGTTGGTTGTGGGACTAGAGTTGGAGGTTGTGTCATGGTTATGTTTCAGGCTATCTGAAGCTGAATGAAGTTATTGGTTAAAAAAGTGGTGATTGATGTAGGTTGGGTGATACTGAAGGATGACCACCTGAACTTCTTAAGCATTAGATGTATTATAGTGGGGAGGTTATAATATCAAATGTTCGGATGGATCAAAATTTATGAATGAATTTGAATTCTTCATTATTAGACAGGTCAGATCGTGAATTGTGAATAGAAATGAGATTTTGATAGTTGAAATGATATGTAGTAGTGTTTTATGATGAGGAATGAATATTAGGCGTAATACCAGATATTTGGATGAGATTTAGAGGCAGATTTATGTTTTGGGAGTTTTGGAGTTTTTTGAAAAGGGTTTATGGTTTTGTCTGCATTGTTTACGAGGAACTACTTGACACCCTAATACTCATGAATTTGAAACCTATTTTTGATTTTATAACAATTGGGCTTCATGGTTACAACATGATTAAGGACTAACCATGAATGGTCTACAAAAAAACCATGTGTGGTGGAGGAGATTCAGAGGCATTGTTAATGGGATTCATAGAGTTTCTTACAAACCGTACACCTTGCAACAGATTGGAGATAGTGCTGACAAAAAAGTTGGTTAATGGATTTTCAAAACATGTGTCCTAACCATGTTAGGTTTTGGTGTTGGATATTAGGTATGTGAATGGTTGGTTCATGGTTTGGTTTACTATGCAGTCAAACTGTATGATGGATGACTTTGGACCGTGACAACCACAAAGTTGGTGCACCACTTATAAAACTATGAAACCAAACCATGAGGCTCCGTATAATTTTATTAAAATTATTTTTACCAATTTTACCATCTATTATTTTCATTCACCTATCCTATTTCTCTCTATCATGAAAAAAAACTAGAGGTGGGTTCTCCACAATTCATCCATTCATCAAGCCTCTCCTAGGTAGTGATTTAGTGGTGTTTTTTTAGCATTTCGGGTGATGTTTCACTTTTTTTATCCTTATACCTATAATTTTACTTGGTTACATATAATTTTAGATTTTTGGGTTTAGATATTTGGTTCTGATTCCATTAGATAATAGTGGAATCAGTTGAGGATGATGGGTATTTTGGTCGGCTTAGGTTAAAGAGGAATCGAAATGGATTCCGCACATTATTTCATGACATTTCATAAATGTATGTGATTGTGGTGAATTTTATTAAATTTTATGGTTAAATAAATTTTATTTATTTGTCTAAATAGTGTTTCCTCTCATGTATTTATCCCATAATGTGGTTGTGGTTATGGTTCTGGTCTTTGTTGTGGGGTTGTATTTGGTTTTGGTGTAAAATAATGAATTGGAAGCATTATTATAAGTAGTTGTTTAATGATTTAAATAATTATAATTATTATAATTAATAAATTTTTTATATTTGGTAGGAGATTAAGGGTTGGGTGATTGGTATGAGCTTGGACGGATGCCAAGGGGTGTGGATGAGACACAGACATACCTCGTAAAAGACTTCTTGCATTAAAAAGGTTTTAGAATGATTCTCTAATGAGGTAAGTTGTCTATGATCTTTATCCATTGTCTTAATAATTGTTTTATATGTGAATTTTGGTTTCTTCCTTAGATCCCTTGTGTTTTATGCTTCCTCACATGCTTTAAAAAAATTTGTATTATATTTATAACTCAAGCCTTTATAGAGATCATTAGATCTATGGTGATGTGATACTGGACTTATGGCCACCCACAGGGTGTGCCAACCATTGTAAGTGTATATGAAAATTACTACGAGTCTTTTAAAATCGTTTTAAATATGAGTAATGGGTTTTGTTTGATTTTTTATGGAAAAGGGGGGAAAGAAATGTTTTAAAATGATTCTTTTTTCAAAATGATGTGTTGAGGTCAAGTTTATTTTAAATGGGGTTTAAATAGATTTCAATTTTTTGTTTCAAATGGGTGTATGTTAACTCTTTAAAAAGTTTATATGGAACAAGAAGGTCTGAAACCTTCTTTGTATTTTCAAATTGGAAGACCCGTGTTTAAGGGGTGGTTTCTAAATGTTTAGTGAGAATTTTTTATTTTGATGTTTATGAGTTTTGTAAAGGGATGAGTTTTATTTGAGCCACGTTTTGATTTATAGTTCCCTTGGGACCATGATAAAAGTTTTGATTAAGAAAATAAATGAAAATGGTTAAAAAGGTACGTGTATGATTGTTAAATGGTTTAAATAACATTTAATGAGTTTGTATTTATGGAAATGGTAAAATGGCTTATTTATCAATTTGGAGTTATATGATGAATGAAATTGATTATGGAACTGTTAAATAAAATGGTAATGAATAATGATGACATTTTTGGGGATGGTTGGACATAATGTGCCGAATACGGGTTGGATTCATGGAGAGATGCACCATTTTTTATGACCATTGACTATTTTTAGGGGATATTGGGTAGACACTCTACTCCCTAGTTCAGTTTAGTTTTTTAGGGGAAGGAAAAATGCTATTAAACCCATTACACTACTACAAAAATGGGAAACGGATGTGCATCACTTTTATCATCACTAAAAAAGCACTGATAAAGGGGGCCTTTATCAGCCCTAAAAAAAGCCTTGATAAAGGGTTCGTTTTATCCGCGCTAAAAAAAGCGCTCATAAAGGCCCCCTTTCTCAGTGCTTTTTTAGCACTTATAAAGGCCCCCCTATATCAACACAATTTTTAGGGCTGATAAAGGGGACCCCATTATCAGCGCTTTTTTTAATTGCACTGATAAAGGTGGGATTTATCTGCACTTTTCCCGAGCGCTGATAAATGTTAAGATTCAAAAAATTTATTTTTTCATGGAAAATAATATTTTGTTATATAAGTAGATTAATATTGATATAAATACAATATATATATATTTTAAATATGTTATAGATACGTATAAATAGACTATTTAATTTAATATATAAGAAATTTAGTGAAAATGGATTCCAAATATTTTAAAAAAATATTTTTAATTAATAATATTCTTATTATTATCAATTAAAAATCATTTATTAACAATTTGAGGACACAAAAAACCAAAACAATTAATAAATGATCTAAAATATGTTGAAAATGTAACTCAAACTTCAAACAGCCATAAATTTTTATCTGTGCTTCTGTTTGAGCTCTATCACATATCAAATCGAAGATTTCGATGAGCTCTACATTTCTGTGACTGGGCTAATCCTGGTCAAGGTTTTTTCGAGGCCAAAATAGGCCTAGAAGTCCTCTAAAACTGATTTTTTCCTCGGGTTACCCCGGTTTGTTAACATTCAAACAGGTATAACTTCTGATCCGGATGTCCGTTTGGCCTGTACCACATATCATATCGAAGATTATTTCATTTTCCTTGATTTGACTAGTTGTGTCATCGAAATGGGACTCTATATTATATGTTATGATTTTTTTAACATTCCATGGATTTCCAAATACACATATATATGTATTTATTCGTAAATATATATGTGTTTGTGTGTGTGTAAGTGTATATGTGTGTGTCTCTGTATTGTATATATGTATATATGTATTTATTTATTTATTTACGTATAAACACACATCAAAAACATATTTTTCCATAAATATATATAAAACTAATCTTATAAGTACATTCTATGGATTTTCAAATACACATATATATGTATTTATTCGTAAATATATATGTGTTTGTGTGTGTGTCTCTGTGTGTAGTATATATCTATATATGTATGTATGTATGAATTTATTTATTTATAAACACACATAAAAAACATATTTTTTCAAATATTTATTTAAAACTAATCTTATATGTATATATTAATAAACAAATAAATATACGTATAAAAAATTATAACAAATAATATATATATAAAAATATATTAATATACAAATTAATATATATATATATACAAATATAAGAATAAATATATTTATATTAATAGGAATCTATATCAATATATGAATAAATATAACTATATATATACAAATTTATCATTAAATAGAGAACAAAATGAAATGGCATAGGGGTAATGGTGCAGCCGCGAAAGGGGTGAAGTCTCGGGTTCAAGTATGGGTTGAAGCGAGGGTGTGTGCGTGTATGAGGATGCGTGGGAAGGGGAATACTTGGGAGACCTCGTAGCATTGATAAAGGGGCTATGGAGTGCTGATAAAAGCACTTCCCGCATTATTATAATTTTTTATATTTTTTTTAAAAAAACTTTTAACCTTTATCAGCGCTCAAAAAAGCGCTGATAAAGGCCCCTTTTATCAGCGCTAAAAAAACTACTGATCAAGGGGTCCTTTATCAACGCTTTTTTTATTGATGATAAAAGAGGACATTAACAGCGCTTTTCGGAGCACTGATAAACGGGACCCCAATATATTAGCGCTGAGCTTTACATCACTTTTTTAGCACTGTTAAAGCCCTTTTTTAGCGCTGATATAGGCAGTTTTTGTAGTAGTGTGGGTATGGAAATTGTGTTTCATATCGATTTTGAGATAGATGGACAAGATTTTCCGTGTCCCGATTAGATTCAGGGAATTATTATTTATGTTTTTCAACTTGTGATCTAATGGATGTGATGGATGGAAACAGAATTATGAGTCCCCAAAAGATTAATGGACTGATGATCTATGTTTTCTTTGACTTCAGACCTAGTGAATGGGATGGCAAGACGTGGCATACTGGATCCCAGTTAGATTCTTTAACTATGGTTCCTTGAATGCCAACCATTGACCACTATGATATCAAGATCAGACACCCATATTTGGCCAAGGTAATTTTATAGAATTGGATAATTTTTGGGAATAAAGAATAAAAGTGATTAATTTGAAATTGATTAATAATAAAAAAACTATTTTATTTAACTTCTTGTCTATAGTTATTCCTTTTTTAGATGAAATGTTTCCCTGAATTGTATTTTATTTAGACACCATTGATGGTAGATTACAATGTTTTACTCAAAACCCAATATTGCTACCATTTCCCTTGGTTACCTTGGAATCAATCAAATTTTTATTGTTTTCATAAGTTTGGGATGAGATCCACATCGAGAATTACCGATAAAGATGGATTTCGTGGGTGGTATCAGGTGATTGGATGGGTTTATCTTGGTAATTTCAAGGAGACCTTTTTCCATTTATTTTATATTGGAATGTTATGTAACTGACTGAGTAAATGGATTGTGTTATGTATGACATATCTATTAGGGGCCTTCTTACATTTCATTTTATAAAATAATGTTTCTGTTTAAGTTATTTATTATTTCCGCATACTTTGGTTTGTATGATATTTGGTTATTTTCTTCTTGTTTTTCACTTTGATATGGGGGTATGGTCTTCTCACAATCCCAATTTAGACTCCATATTCTAGACTAAATCCTATGGCATATGATGAGGTGTGCTTGAGGTCATGTGGAGGTCCGGCTCAGGGAATGAGTTCTGTGGCACCTAATTTGGGATTTTCCATCACTATACCTAGAACACCAAGTGTATTGGAGTATCTAAGAAGAGTAATTATAGCCTTTTATTCATTGTTTAATTGACAAAGAATGTGTGTAACTAGCATACTCCATATTGGGGTTATTCTCTTGAGACTGTTACATTCATACATAACTACATCCCATCAATATCATTCATAAAAAAAATATGATATATGATCTATGAAATGTTCTAATATGATTTTTATGAGAGTTTATGATTGTAATGCATATATATGATGTTTGGATTTTGAAGAAATTGACCCTATGTCTAATAAATTATTATTTTTTATTTATCCCAAAGAATCTAAGAGATATTATTTCTATATTCTTGTTGCGAAAAAAGTGTTTGTATCTTTATATGTTACATTCCTTGAGAAGGAACATAAAAATTGAGGAGTCAGTAGTTAGAAAGTATAACATGATAATGTTGATGAAAAAATAGGAATTACTCATAAAATTAATGCTTAACTATATCCATAAATATTTTTGGAAGAAGAACCAACCATGAATATCCAAGAATCTCAAAGGTCAAGTAGGATCCACCAAGAGATCCTAAAATATGGATTTATTAGAGACAATGATGATAAAGTAAGTTTTTTTATGAGATGAATCTAAAACATTTAATAAGTCCATTGATAAATATGAATCCAAGAAATGGTTAAAATCCATTGATAATCAAATAGACTCCATGTACACTAACCAATTATAAAACATGGTGGATAAACCAATAGAGGTGAGGCCAATTTGGTGAAAATAGGTTTTATATAAGAATATTGATATGGATGATAGAGTATCTTATTATAAATATTGTCTATTTGAAAAGTGTTTCAAATAACTTGGATCTTACTAACTATGAAGAGAATATTTCCTTGGTCGTGATGACAATGTCTATTCAGATATTAGTGGCTGCAAAATCTCATTTGGATTATGAGATATATTAAATGAATGTCAACCCTAATTTACAAAATGGGAATTTAGTTCAAGGAATGCATATGACAAATGAAAAAGGATTTAAAGTGTAAATTTGTCAACTATTCCATACAATTTTCTATACTCTATTTTTGGATTGAATCATGCTTCTTTAAGTTGTAATATCTAGTTTGAGGGTGTTATCAAAGAGTTTAGTTTTTATAAAATTGTTCATGATTATTATGTATATAATCATATTAATGGGAGTGTATAATATTTTAGATATTTTATGTGTATGGATTACATATTATTAGAAAACATGTGCAATATTATACACTTTAAGGATATGGTTGATAAAAGTATTAACTATGAAATACAAGGTTGAATCAGTCTACATTCTATGTAAGAAGATCTATATAGATTGATATGGTAGTCTTTCTATAACATCATTGCTTCAATTATAGTATGTTAAAATTATATTTAACAAAAAATATTTCAATTAATGTTATAAAATTTCATGTCACATAAATTCTTATTTGAATGGATGAAAATCGAATTTAAACTTACTCGATATAAAAAATATTATAATAAATATTAAAAAAATTAATTAAAAGTTATATTATATAAAAAATTGAAAATTTTTTATTTAAATGTTAAAATTTTTATTTATAATAATGTGCCATAGTATTTATAAATAACAAATTTTTTGTCTACAAATTTAATTTAATTAATGATAATATCATTTCCAGGTTAAAGGGATATTTTTAAGAACATTATTTTTAAGGCATAATGTCTTTCCATTTAAATTAATTAAAATAATATGTAATTATGATTGATTTAAATTA
Organism: Viscum album; assembly: GCA_963277665.1. Classification (NCBI taxonomy): domain Eukaryota; kingdom Viridiplantae; phylum Streptophyta; class Magnoliopsida; order Santalales; family Viscaceae; genus Viscum; species Viscum album. The sequence continues at coordinate 537,803,692 of OY728126.1, forward strand.
AGAGTAAATATTTTATATTTAAAAATGTTAATTAAAATATATATAATGATTATTAGTCATTATGTATTTAATGTAAGATCCTCTGGTACTTGAAAAATGGTTTTCTTGAAAAATCATTTTGCAACACCTTTTATTAGTTTATTTTTAAATTAAATGCTACCAATTCAGTGAGTTGAAATATAAAAAAAATATTTCCATATTTCGTATCATCGTTATTTATATTATGGAATATTTTCATCTTAAGCTTTAATCATAATGAATAGTAGAAACTGTAAAAATTAATCACTATGGTTAAGGTTAAAAAGATCATATTAGGGGGTTAACCTAAAAATATAAGTGTTAAAATGAAATAAAAAATTAACTCGCTTTGGTTAGTGGTATTTATCACCAAAACTTATCACCATAGAATATGATCCAATTTGGAAGAATGTTTTCATAAAATTGCCTTGATGTTATTATAAAACATTGGAAAACAACAAGTGTGCCACCACCTCAATTATAAAAGGGAACCACATCCCCTAAATTATTCACACATATTGAAACATTCATCTTGATAAAAAACTACCAAAATATATCCCAAATATACTTATATACATTGTATAAAATATTTGACTCCCAAAATACGGACCCTAGGTTTCTTAATAAGAGATCCCAAGAATGGTTCTCTATGTGCTGGTAATTTTCTTCACTAAACACATTTTTTTAATTATTCTTTTACCACCATAAATTATTTATTAAAAATTAAAATATAATAGAACCAGTGTCTCAAATATATTTAGATGTTATTATTTCCATTAAATAATTTTTATTCTCCTACTTCTTCTTCGAATGGGAAATAACACCATCACTCGTGTGTATAAAAGACAGCCACATCGCTAAACGATGTAAATTTTTTCCATATCCTACTAACATGGATAGTTATAATGATAGAAGTAATGAATATATATTATAATAATGAAATGGTATTGATTCTATAAAATTAATATATAATCCACTTCCCAACCCTTTCCACTATTAAGGGAATGATATTGTCTCTCATGTGTACGTATGTACTACCATCTCCACGAAGTGATGTGTTCCATTTTCCATTCTAAAATATCATTAATGATTATAAAACAATATAATGAATAAATTAAATATTGTTAAAATTCATATAATTATATTTATTATGTAAATATATCTTATACAGAAGAACTAGAACTTCAACACATAAACATGAATGAGAAAATGAAGGAGTTAGCACCCCAAATAGTGGTAATAATGAAATATTATTAATTAAAAGAAAATAAGATGATATAAGAAGATAATATATGATATAATAAACATTAATATCGTTCTTTAATAAATTAATAACATTCTTAAAATAATTATACATGGGTTTAAGTAATGTCCAATAAAAGGGAAGTGTGCGATACAGGATATTATCTCAATTTTCATTCCATTGAGACATATTTAATATTATACACCTATTTACTTTTATGTGGTTTATATACATACCATTTGATATATTTAACATGAATAACCATTATTAAATTTTGACTAATTTTTCAATTCATGTTTATTCCTCCAAGTGGATACAAATTAAAATTTACCAAACTTGTAATAACCTATTTTAAAATATAATTTTTTATTTTCATTAATTTTAAATAATGTAATATCATAAAACATCATTCATAAAATCCATCTATTTTATTAAACAATTGATATTTGAGGAGTTTTAATATTTAATTCTAAATTTTACCCTCTTTTTAATTTTTATCATGTAAATAGAAACTTAAAAGAGAAGTTGACATTATATCTCTAATTGATCGGGCATATTTTCATCAATCTCCATATTTTCCAAAATTATTTATCAAAAGTGATTTTATTTAATCAAATGACGTATTAAGGAATATTATGTTATTCTTGAATTCTTAAACTTTTTTTAATTAATATTTTAAATGTTTTCAGATATTTTTTTTCTAACATCTTTATAAAAAGGAAAAAAGTAATTTTTTAATGTATAAGGGGTTAATATATTTTACCTCTACGATAACAATTTTATTCTATTTAGTTTATTTAATAATATTTTAATGGTTATATAAACAAAAATATTTAATAAAGTATTATTTTAATATTTTACATTTATTTTCTTTAATTAGAAAAAAGAAATTACTTTAATATAATACGTATATTTATAACAAATCGATGGTAATGAATTATCTCTTATTTTATTGTCATGATATAACATTATATTGAAGATTTAAATTTTTTGTGATAAAGTTTCATTCAAAATTATATTAATGTTAAATATATAAATTCTTTATATAATGGATATTCTTATTTCCTAAACATTATATAGTATTTATATATGTTTTTTCATAGGGAAAGTAATTTTATCGAATGAAAAAATATTGATATTATGTATTTTTTATTCAATACATACAATAATTGATAAGGTATATAATTATCAATTAAATTTATAATTTATTAAATGAGGATTTCATTGGGCATGTAGTGATGGGTGGGACTCATATTTATATATCCCCTTGATGTATCAATATGTCTCATGAGACAAATCTATTGGAAAAATTAAATGGGGTTTTAGAGTTTACCTAACCGTTGACTAAACTATATTGGAATAAGGGTTTTATGGACTACATATCACTATGACTGAGATCATGGCATCCAATATTATGAATTTCCTTTATTTATCATTCAAATATTATTATCCACGATATTGTTGCATTTATCCAAATATAAATTGCATATTCATGTTATTGATTAAATTTTATGTGGTTTCAGTTATTTAAATTTTCATATTGATTATTCCTTATTTAGTCATGATATTTTCAATTATATGTAACCCTTAATTAGAATTCTTGATCAATTTTTTTTCATTTCCATAGGTTATGAAGAACGAATCTTTAAATGAGTTTCTAGGATGTATAATATTTAATTTTGTTATGTTTTACTCCTAATGTAAAATGGGTATCATGTATGTTTTTGGGTAACCAAGACTACTAAATTGATCATTCCTTTGATATTAGATCCCTTGTATCTAAGACAATGTATTTAAATAGAAACTGACACTTGGATACTCGATTTATATTTTTTGCAGTTGGTATTAGAGGAATAATAATATAAATATTATGAACTATAATTCATAAAAAATATATTAAGGAACATAACCTTATAACTGCCTTTGATGTTAGGTATATGTATAGGAAAACATTATAATGTTTTGGTAAGGTATATATTATATGGTTTTAATATAAATACATTTCATGTATGGATTCTAAAAGTGGATTTGATTTTGGAATAGATGAATATTAGGGTAATAACCTTCAAAAGAGTTGGTCGGGTATATCTCACCCATCGTTATGATGCACGGTAATTATGAACATATTAGACACCTATTTTGAGAGTCCTGAGATATTTAATTGGGTTTATTTATATTTTATTTATTAACAATTACGAAATGTTTTGAAATATTTTGAAGATATTTCTAATGAAACAATTTTTATGATTCTAATATTAATAATGCATAATAATTTAATTTATTTTAAGTGTTACACACGATTTAGAAATATATATTATTATTTAAAATTTTTAATTTCATGAACTAATTCTTTATATTCCATTGTTTTGAAATGGTTTCTAGTATAGTGAATGTTATAAATACTCACAGTCAATATTCCAATTTCCATACATAAAAGTCAATATAGTTGGTTTGGTAGCGAAGAAGATAATGAACATATTAGGGTAGTTAACCCATATTGTTATTATTAAACATTCATATATGGAGAAACATGATTTTCCATTGAATGATACACCTATATTAGATGATTTTATGATGTATAAGTCCCCATTATTTTTTTGTAATAGTAATACTATCGTATTTGAGCCATGGATTATTTTCCATGAAACGATATTTCTATAATTGGGATATGAGGAAAGGAAAAATATTATAATTGCAGTATACTATCTCAATAGTAATGTTGATCAATAGTGGTCATTGATTCAATATACTATAGAGGAATTAGAAATATAAAACATTGAATAAAGATATTTTAATGAAACATTGTTTGAAAAGTATTTCCCTAATGAACAATGACCATAAATGTAGGGACAGTTTCTAATCATAATGAAAAATGATGTAGAAGCTGTTTCAGAGTATGAGTAAACCTTTTAAAAGACAAGTAAGGTATTATACAGATTATATACATAATAAGGATTTAAATATTAACCATTTCTGTAAAGGTATTAATCCATGTATCCGAAGGACATTGGTTTCTCAATCATTTTCATCACATGTTGAAATAATTTAATGCTCAACTAAAATAAAAAAATAATTTTATTGATCATATACATTTAAGTTAAATCAATAGAATAATTTGACATATGAACACTAAGTAAAAGAAAATGTGCTAATGATGAATACGAAAATTAATCAATTTCCATCTTATGAAAATTTTTTAAAGATTCTTCCAAGAAGATACATAAATAGTATCTGGGTATGTTACATGTGTGGAGATAGGAGTTATCTGGCTAATTAATGTTAGGAAAAGAAAGATACCACTAATATCCAGTAATTAAACTATAATGAAATGTATAATTATTCAAACCAATATACCATACATCTTGGGAATCTACCATAGAAGATGCAAAGGGGATAATACATAGATTATGTGAACACTACAAATGAGGTTGAAGTTCCCAAAGATGTAGTGAAAGGTACTTTAATAACAACATCAAATTTAGATAATTATTTTTTTATTTATGGTTCCATGAACACATTTATATATGCAATGATTTCGATGAAATTTTTGTATTTACTTATCATATAATACGGGAGTTTTTTGTAAAAAAACTTAATGGAAATCTCACTGTAATAAGGATGTGTCAAGAATATCCCATCATTACACAGAAAAGTGCCATATTTACTAACATTTTTATTATACCTATGTTTTAATTTTATATTATCTTTACTATGGAATATATTTCAAAATATGATTAAATAATTTATTACAATGAAAATCAAATTATTATTTCTAATAATGATTTGGAAGTCCTTACATTTAGAGTAGAGAATTTATCATCTGTGTCATGCCTAGATGCACCCCAGTAGCTCTTCTGGATAAAATTCTTGGGATAGATGAGAAAACCTAATCTATAAATAGAAAATGTAATATTTAAATTGGGGATGTAACTATTTAACCATAATACATTAATGTATTTCTTGAATAATTATCTAGATATCCAATATAGTGTGAAGTTGAGTTATCAATTGAGTTAATCACTAATGTAAGACCTATACTAAATAAGTCAAACGAAATGGTCACTATGGAATTATTGGTGTTAAATAAACTAATGGAGGATTTTTGTGATAAAGTATTTATGAACCCTGATGTTTATTGTTTGTGATCCCATGTTCTTTTCATTAAGAATAAATATAGATCTATGAGGATCTACACTGATTATAGGTAAATCAATGATATTATGATAAAGTAAAAGTATCCATTACCTTTAATTTAAGACTTATTCCATAAAATTCATAAAGATAAAAAAAATTTAAAGATTGAACATTATTTTGGGTATCATCAATTGTCATTAAAAGAGGAAGATATTTAGAAGACAATATTTTATATGAGTTATGGAAATTATGAGTTTACAGTAATGCCATATGGATTGTCATTAAAAGTATCCCTTAATTTTTATGCACATATTGAAAAGAGTTTTCAAGGAATATCTTGATAATTTTTTTTAGTATTTATTTTTGTTATCTTGGTGTATTATAAAATCTATGATGACCAAGATAATAAGTTGAATATCCTTATTGGGACTCTTAGAAGGAAAAAATTTATATGGGATGTTTATAACGTGGGAATTATAATATCTTAAAGTCTCTTTTCACTACTACAAAAATGGCCTATATCAGTGCTAAAAAAGGCTTTAACAGCGCTAAAAGGCGTTGTAAAGCTCAACGCTGACATAGGGGGGGGCATTTTATCAGCTCTATGAAAATCACTAATAAAGGAAAATTTTATCAGAGGTAAAAAATCACTTATAAAATACCCCTTTATCAGCACTTATTTTTAGCGCTGATAAAAGTACAAACAATTAAATTATATTAAAATAAATTAAATAATTCATGGGGAGAGCTATTATCAATGCATGACCACCCCCTTTATCATTGCTAGGAGGTCCCTTGTGCGTTGCCCTTCCCGCGCATCCTCACACGCACGAACCACCTTTGCCTCCACCCGAACTCGAACCCGAAACCTCCCCATTTCATAGATGCACCTTTACCACTAAGCTATTTCTTTATTTTCTCTATTTAATGATATAGCTCTTTATATATATATTTTTATATTTTTATATTTATTCGTATATTGAAATATATTCATATTAATATAAATATATTTGTTTAGATATTTGTATATATATATTCATTTGTATATTAATATATATTTATATTTATTTATTTCTATATATATTTTTAGTTATAATGTTTTATTCGTATATTTAATTGTATATTAATATATACTTTTATGATTAGTTTTAGATACATTTATGAAAAATGTTTTGTGTGTTTTTTTATAATTAAACAAATAAATAAATACATACATACATACATACATATATATATATATATATATATATCACACAGACACGCACACAGACACAAACACACACAAACATATATATATTTATGAATAAATACATATATGTGTGTATTTAAAAATCCATAGAATGTTAAAACGATCATAACATATAATCTAGAAGCATTCTTAAACTAAAAAACATGTCAAATCAAAGAATATGAAGAAATCTTCAATATGTTATGCGGTACAGTCTTAACGGACATCCGGATTAAAAGTTATACTTGTTTGAATGTTAACAAATCTGGGTATCTCGACTAAAAAATCAATTTTAGAGGACTTCTGGGCCGTTTTGACCTAGAAAATGTGACAGAGGATTTTCATTGATCACTAGCATGTAGACTTCATTGCAGGCTTCGATTTGATATGTTTTAAAGAACAAATAGACACCCCGATCAAAAGTTATGGTCGTTTCAAATTTGAGTTACATTTTCAACTTATTTTAGATCTTTTATTAATTTTTTTGATTTTTTGTGTCTTCAAATTGTTATGAAATGATTTTTAATCGATAATAACTATCAAATTATTTATTAATAATATTTTTTAAAAATATTTTAAATCCATTTACACGAAATTTATTATATATTAAATGTAATAGTCTATTTATACGTATACAAAACATATTTAAAAAATATATATTATATTTTTATACGAATAAAAATACATATATAAAAATAATTTATTTTACAAGAATTTGTTTTGAAATATAATTTTTTTAGAGCATATAAAGCCCCCCTTTATCAGCACTACTAAAAGAAGCGCTAATAAAGGGGTAGCGCTTCCCTTCCCTGTTTTTGTAGTAGTGTTTATTATACATGTTTTACAAAAATATGTAATATTAGATGATCCTATGATAAATTTAGTAGTTAAATAATGTACTACACCCTTGAAAATAATCTTGATTTGTTGTTTCACAGTTTTGGAAGGTTACAACCTATGATTCATTCAAAATGTTTCTAAATTGACAAACCTATTTATCAATCATACATGTAAAATAGTTAAGTTCACATTGAAAAAAGAACATGAATAATGTTTGGATGAATTGAAGAGATGATTTAAAAATTCTCTAATTTTGACTATACTATCAATAAATTATTGACTCTTGAATAGAACTATCCAATTAAAGATATTGATTTGGATTTTGTAATCTTTTCCTTGAATAAATAGAAACATTATCTCTATCATGAAATATGTGTGATATAAACAGACCATAAGTGCCTAAAATATATATTTTAATAGAAATATATTAAAATTAGGAAAAGGTGATGGGTTGAAATACTATTTTTTTTTTATTTCCCAATACACTACAACTTAGGGAAGTAAAATAAGGTTGCATATGCACTAAGTGGGAAAGATCTCGGATACCAAAAAATGAGGATTTAGAGGGATAATATATTAATATATCTATTAAATATGAATATATGAATTATTAAATAGTGAGAACACCACTCTTTCTTCAATTGACTTTCAAACCATATTTATTTGAAATGATAAAAAGTCTTAACCTGAGGATGATAATGTTCAAAATAAAATTAAAGATGTGAATGATGGAATATTTATAGACTTTGTTTATGAATATGGAGTTCTAAAAATTTTAAAGTGAATGGTAGAACAAAGATATATATGGATTTGAGTTGACATTTTTGGTGGCATAATATGAAGTGGGAAATTGCTAATTGTGTCTCTAGAATCTTGTTTTTACAAGAGGTGAAGTATAATACATAACATCATATAGGATTTATGAAACACATCACTATTACTAGGTGTAGTTGTGATGTAATTACTATTGACATCATCATTGGATTAATAAATACCCCTAGGAATAATTATATAATATGGTTTATTGCTGATCAAGTTAAAATATTTATGCATTTCTATGCTATAAGAGAATATGGACCCATATAGTTCCTTATACAAGTATATATTATTGATCTTTTAGGACTCTATGGAACACGTATTTTAATTTTATCTTATCTTGATCAATGATTAATGAGGAAGTTTTGGAAAATTCTTTTGAAGGATCATGATACTGAGTTTCATTTTAGAACAACTTTTCAACCTCAATCCAATCAACAATCTCAAAAGTACCATTAAAACATTTGGTATGTGGGAATATTATTTACCTTTGTACAGTTTTCTTATGAAAATATTTTGCATTAATGTATTCAAATGGAAATTTATGGAGAATTATATAGAAATATATGTCATACTCAAACTTATTGGATTACTATTGGTGAATGGAATATTGTATGATCTGAACATATAAAGGAGACAAAAAATGTTAAAGACTATTTAGACTCGTATTAATGACTATAAAGTATGGAAGAAATGTATAGTCATAACAAAATGAAAGAGATATATTTTCAAAGTGGGAGATCATGTTTTTTGGAAAGTATATATCTATAAGGGTGATATATGGTTTGGTATGAAAGGAAACTAGATCCCTAGATACATAGACCTTTTTAAAATTATTGAATGAATTGGAATTATTGATTAATGATTGGAAATTACACCAATCCTCTCTAAAGTACATGATCTATTCCATATATCATTGTTAAGGAAGTGCATTCTAAACCCAACATATGTGCTCACATATGAATAAATAAAATATAAACATAATTAGTCATTCTATGAAGAGACTATCCATATTCATGACAATACAAGACAAGTATTTAGGATTCATATGACTTTAATGGTAGTGTTAAATTTTAGAATTCATAAAATTGGTTATGAAATTCAGTAACCAGAGGATGTAATGAAGGAGAACCACCCTATTTTATTTAGAATGTAATATGCAAGAGAATTTCTAGGCTGGAATTTTTATGGGAGGTAATAACGTTACAATAGAGATTAATTATAACAAGTTAATATTATATTTTAAAAATACTATAATACAATAAAAATTTTAATATTTTATGGGAAAAAATTCTTATTTTATAGGATAAATATCCATTTTAAACTTATTAGGTCAAAATAATCCAAGAATGATTTAAAAATTTTTCTCATAAAAATAAGATTTTATAAATAGTTGAAAATATATTATCAAATATTACTACATTTATTTATAAAAATATATTATAATTTTTATAATTGATAATTTTTTTACTATCAATTTTATAAAATTATTGATAATATCAATTGGAAGAAAAAATTTAATATTTCTCATAAAATTGTTTTTTGAAAAGAATAATGTATTCCTATTTTAATTTATCAAAATATTTCTTAATGAATAAATATATAGGTAAAATTTATATCTTATATATATAAATATATGATTTTAAATCCTTAAAATGATTATTACTAGTCATATTGTTAATGTATGATCATCTAATGCTTGAAAATGCATTTATTTAAAAACTAGTTTTTGACTAGTTTTACGGGTTTCTGTTTAAAATAAATTATTCAATTTAAATTAATTGAACATGGTTAAATGAGATCCATATTTTGAATAATCATAATTATTATTTGTTAATCATGTCAAATTAATTATTGGTCACTATAAATAGTAAAAATAGTAAAAATAAATTTCATTAATTAAGGTAAAAACTGGTCTACTAGGGGTTAATAAGAAAAAGGGTTAAAATGATAAAATACACTTTTATGGATTAATTTTAACAATAATATTATTAATTTTGAATATAAGAAATTTTAGAGCCATTTTTCCTATAATGTGACTTGATATTATAAAAAACCTTGAAAAATTACAAGTGTTGCACTCACTTCAATTATAAAAGGGCACCTCCTCCCATCCCTTATTCACCCATATTGGGCCATTTATCTCAACCAAAAACTACCATAATATCTCCCCAATATCGTTATACATATTATATAGTAGTTATTCTTTCCAAAATACAAACCCTAGGGTCCATATAAATAGGTCCAATGAAGGTTTTTCTAAACAAGGGCAATCAACTTCACCAAGCTCTTTATTTTTTACTTCTTCCTTTACAACCTTAAATTAGCTATTAAAAAATTAAAATATAAATAAAAAACCGTCTCATATAAACATATTTGTTATTAACCTTTTCTAATAATTATTATCCATCTACTTATCCATTAAATAGAAATCAAAACCATTACTCGTGTGTACAACAGACTACAACCTCACGAAACGATGTGATTTGTTTTCCATCCTCAAATGACATGAATAGTAATAATGATGGATATAATAAATATATATGATAATATTGTTATGATAATTATTATTTCAAAATAATATATCATCTTATACCTTACCCATTCACCAATTAACAAAATGATAACATTTCTCGAGTGTACATATGACCAATTGTCTCTATGAAGAGATTAGATTGATTTTCCATTTCTAATTTCAAAAATGATTCTTAAAATATAACTAATTAATATATTTTATATTTATAATATTAATATAATTCTGTATTGGATGTAACTATATGAGCAAAAACTGTAACATTAATGAGAAAACTTGTATGGGAAAAGGAAGCAGTTTACACCTGAAACAACAATAATAAGGAAATATTATTAACGAATGGGTGGTAAGATATGATAAGAAGATAATATAATGTCTTTTAAATTTTCTTATGGTTAAATTATAAATTAATAATATTATTAAAACTATTACATAGGATATTAAATCATATTAACTTGACGGAAAGTGTGCTATAATAGATTTTGTCTCAATTTCGATTCTATTGGGACATATTTGATATTATGAACCTATTTACAATTATGTGGTGTATATACTGAAAATTTAATATATTTAAAATTAATACCTATTTATTTATGGTGATTAATATTTTACATCATGTTTATTCTTTTAAGGGGATACGACACAAATGTTTCCAAAGAGGGAAAAATTTATTTTATAATATCATTTTTTAGATTTTCCATTTATTGTCATTAATGGAATATTATAATGCGTCCTTCATAAAGTACATATATTTTTATACCCTCTTAATATTTAAGGAGTTTTAATATTTTTTACAACTAAACTATTACTTGGAACTTGAATCAAATAATGAAACTCTAGAAATAAACGTCGATATTTTTTCCTTTTTTAATCATGTATATTTTTACTCCATGTCCATATTTTTCAAAGTTATTTTTGAAATTTTATTTTAACTAAAAAGGTTAGTTTTTACATAAATTTTATGTTATATTTGACTAATTAAAATGTTTTAAAAAATCTTTATAACTTTTTACTAAGGTTTATTCATAAGATTATTTATAAAATTTCTAAAGGAATGTTTTTTAAGGTATACAAATTTAAAGGATTTTCCCATCTCCATAACTGTTTTATACAATTTAGCTTCTTATAAATTTTTAGTTATTTTAATAACAATAAAATTTAATGAAGGATTATTTTTATATTTCTCTTTTGACTTCATTTTTTCTCAAAATGAAATTATTTTATTACGAAACATATATTTCGGATGAATAAACGGTCATCCATTATCTCTTATTTTTTTACTTGTTAACATTATCTTCAAGAATTAACTTTATTGTGCTCACATTTCATTGGAAATTAAATTTATATTTAATATATTTATTCATTATATGATGGATATATTTATTTCATCAACTATATACAATTTTTACATATTATGCATTACGTTGAATGTTATTATGAGTGATAGGGGAAAATATTGGTATTCGATATTCTTTATTCAATATGGAATATTATTGATATGAAATAATTTTATGAATTAAATTTATCATTATATATATTATGAATTAATCAGAAATAATTTGATGTCTGTGAATAATAATTATATAGACCCTCGATGCATTGACTGGTATTATGAGACAAATATGTTTTCCAAATTAAATGGGTTTTTGGTGTAAATATACCCATGGATTTTACAGTCTTAGAACACGTATTTAAAAGTATATTTTTCATGATGTATTAGATCATTATGCCCAATATTATTCATTTCATTCATTGATAATTCAGTTAATTTTATCCATGATATTATTTATTTATACATTGATACATTCTATGCTCAGGTTATTGATTAGATGACATGGGTTTTAGTAGTTTACCATTCCAAATGAATTATGTTGTTAGATTTGGTGCCCATGAACCAACTTATATATTTATTATGATTACAAATATTTATAGTTTTAAATATTAATAAACTTCTTATAATTCTATGATTTTTCTTACTCATAAAATAGTATGATGTAATGTTATAAGAGTAGATATCACATAAAATGGTCACAATAGTTTCCTGCTAAGATGATAATCTATAAGTTCCAAAAAAATATTATTAAATGTATTTTATATAGATTAATGAAACAATTTAAAGGAAAAAATGATATAGTCATTAAAATGTGGAGACTCATAGGAATTTGAGGCACCTTCTCATGGTGTACTCCCATGGTAATATCTAGTGTAGGATATTATGACAACGAGACCCACTAGTAGGAAATCCATATTTTTATCTTCCATCAGATGTCTTATATGTGGATGTGTGTATTGAACCTTATAATTTATTAATATCATTAGTGAATATTAAAAGTTACATACTTTGATGTATTGATGAGAACGATGATGCCACATTTTAAATGCTGAAAAATGAGGTCATGGCCGAAAGATGGTATTTTGCAGATAAAGTGAAGGAATATTCCGGCTCAGCGATCAATTCCTTCAAGAATGGAAGAGTCGCGCGAAATATCCAAAAGGGGCATGAAAAAATTTTCTTTCACGAAGAAAACCACCGGATCTGAGGGAGTTTTCCGTGAAAGCACATAAACTTCCTTGTAACTGACACTAGGTGATAAAGCCTATGTGAAGCCAGCACACGCAGCTGAATCCTTCGCACCACCACCCTCAGGTGAAGAATATTTTTCTCTGACTGGCTTCTGCATGGACTCGATGACCCCAAGAACCAATAAGTAGAAGGACTCCCCTTCAGATTCCGATGAATGAAGAATCCAAATCGTCTCCCCTTCATGCAATTCATCGGATCCAGTTATCTAGTGCTAGGTCGAGCCAAACAAAATAGTGGGCCTGGTGTCGAACTTTCTAAAAGTTCGGGTAGTCAAAATATTAGACATCCCAATCAGAGATGTTGATACTGTGGATCCATCTTACCTTCCATGGAATATGGAATGATGTTGGGGAAATGGTCATCAATTCCTTTTCTTTTAGAACTAATTGGCTTAACTCCCTGATTTTCTGGAACCAAGCTGCTGTGGGAATTTGATCCTCGGTCATCCAATGATGGAAGGGAAAGGGCAATTCCAACATGGTAGTCCCGTGAAACTCCACCACTTTTGTGATAATCCCCACATCTACAAACTTCGGGCACCCACACCCCAACTCCCCCATCTGAATTAGTTTAGTGGAGGATAATCAATGGCCTCGTATGCCAATATAAGGATGAGTGGATTATCCCAAATCAGGATTTTTCCAACCAGGATCTAAGAGGGATCTACACCTCGTCACCACCACCACCTCCATGGGCCGCATAGGGAGCCACTTCTCCCCACTCCAACATACAATCATTTCAATAGCCTCTCCCCATAATTCCTTGACGAATCTCTCCCCTATGCCAACGAGGTAGGGGATGTTTGGGCCAACCGAGTTGGGATCCCATTTTAGGGTCCCCCAAGGAGGGATCCCACTAGGTGGCACCAGCACTGTGATTCTGTCCCACGATTCGTGGAGAAGGTAAGCCATGTGCCTTCACCCCAGGCCCTTGTCCGGTTGACCCGACGCCGGTGTTTGGCATATGATGAGGAGGATGCCTTCTAAGGGGTGTGAACGTAAACAACTAATATGGCCCAGACCACCTCCAACATATATCATCAAACCCTGTGTATGCTTAGAAGGGAGAATTGTATACAAGGGCCGAATCAATGACCCAACTACACCACAAGCAGGTTGGGTCGACTCTCTCAGTCGTTGGCGCAGATAGAGGATGCAGCCAGTATAGAGGTCATCCCTATACATCCACCATGGAGAAAGTCGGCCCTCATAACTTCCAATAATGACATGGAGGTCCACCCCATACCACTTATAATTTGAATGGGGGTCCTCCTCATGGAAGCAACACTCAGTAAATGATTCTCTCCCACGCTCACTACATCAGTTATGGAGTTATTCCTCCTGCTAATGTTTTCCTATGTGGGGATGTTACCCATTCGATCAGTCTTCAGTGTAGCGGCCCTCCCCATGATCTTAAGGTAGCTGGCGAATATTCTCCTTGCCCTAGTAATTAGAGGAGTGAAGGACAGATTCTCTTCCCCTGCACCCAGCACAGAGGCCCTACTCATGTTTTGCTCGACCAGAATGAGGACCCTCCTCCCACTAATGTCACCAGGGGAAACAAGCATGGAGGTCCTAACCATGCTCTTATCTACACTAGAAGAGGTCCTAACCGCTCCAAATCTTCCCATAGAGGTCCTCCCCGTGTCCCCTTTGATATCTGTCTCGGTGATCCTTGCACCCTGAGTTACTCAGGAAGGAATCCTCTCTGCCCCTCCACCAGTACGACCGAAGGTCCTCCTTTTGATGGAAATCTACCATGTCCTAAAGAACCATCCTATGGAAAGATGGAAGGTTGTCACCACCATAAAATGAATGCTGAGAACATTCAGAATGAGATCAAATGGGTTTTCTTCTCAGATTCAGAATCAGAATATGACTGAACGATGGAACCCTCACCTATATCCTCCGTGTTATGGGCCAGGGTAGGAACAAGGTGCATCTCCTAAATACTTCCAGAATGCGAGGTCCATTGAATTCCTACCTCCCTCTATAGTTATATCTAGAAGGACAAAAATTTGAAAAATCCAGAGTTTACAGCCGTACAATCACCATTGCCCTCACCAGAAGAACTCCTTACCTCAACTAAAGATCACGAGGAGCTATTCTGGGGACCAATTGCGGATGGGAAATAGCATGGTCCACTGCCAGAAGTTGTGGTCTCCACACCGAGGACTACAGTCGTTAGCCCATCTTACTGTGATGTCATGGATAAGTCACTACACTCTTCATAGGATAGCCTATGATGCGGCAGTTTTATAGATCGCTCGCTGTATTCTCCACTGGACAGCCTTCCATCCCCGAGGTCTATTTCAGTTCCACTATCATTTCCCCAGGTGCCTCCAATTGACGAGTGGGGAAATGACGGTCTATACTATGAATCAGATCCAAGGAACTTTGGGGATATCCTCATAGTAGACCACATCCTTGAGATGTTTTGGATGTTGTAGTGCCAAATTTATGTGCACTAGAATCCCTCCCCCAAGATGAAGTTGAGTGTTTCCGCCCGACCCTCTAGGAGACTCATTTTTGTCTTCATCATCAGAAAGTGGCTTTCCCTAAGATCCATGTGCATTTTGAGGACATTTGGAAACAATGTCGTATGGTTTATTTGGCCGCAATCCCTATGGCCTAGTGCCCTGAGTCACCAGTTCGTCGTAGGGAGCTCTAGAAATGGGGCATTCAAAGTTTCAAGGTACTCTGTGGGATTATCAAAGAGGCTTATCCCCACATACAGCTCTATGGATGGTGGATTTATTCTTCTCTCCTCATCATTCCTATCAAGAATCATCCTGATTTACCAGGCGACATAGAGGATATGCCTCCAGGAAGGGTCGTGATTAACTTAACCGACCGACCGGAGGGTGAGAACAAGCTAGATATTTTTGGAGAGAACCTACCCCTGAATGAGTTTCACAATTCATGGATCTATCATGAAGGATTACTCATCAACATAGAAATCTACTAGGTCTTCCTATTCCCACCGAGGCACTAGTCCTCATCATGAATCCCAATAATGTCAAGGAAAACTTTGGAGCTATCAAACCCTCCAACCAGTCTAGCTTATTGCAGAAGGTGGAAGACATTCCAGAAAAATCCATGTTGTGCCAGCAACATTACAAACATGAGAAGATGGTCGACGAACTTATTAATGAATACTTCACCGAGTGACGGCCAGACTACGGTGATCCTCGGCCAGGGCAGTAGGGTCAGACACAACATCCCCTTGGTGACCTACCTTCAGGTGTCCCTGACCATCCTGCTCATGCAAACCGGGTTGAAGTCAGAAAATAAGGTATGAGGGCACAGTATGTCTCGCCAAATCCTCTAGAACAATGTGAAAATCCTTAGGACCCAGCTCAGGTTCCCCCAATTACACCATAAGTTGTTTGACTAGCCACACCATGAGCCGCTAGGCCTATTTATTGTGTTGAAGAACCCTCTAACACACTGGTGGTCAGGGATCCCCATCAAGGTAGGGACCCCCACCCAGATTATCCAATGGTGACACTCATCACCCATATCATGGAATTAGAGACAAAACAAGTGGCAATTCCACATGATGGAATGCTATATCCAGCATGGGTGGATGATATGCCAGTACCCCCGGGTTTCGGGAATCCCAGCTTTTCCCCTTTGAATGGGACATGGTGCCCGCCACAACACTTGGACTACTTCAACTCAAGGTGAGGAAGTATGTTGGGAACTCCAGCGTAGCAAGAAGACACCTACCTTCAATGTTTCGTATAGACATTGGAAAGGTCAGCATTTTTCTGGAACAACTAGCATCCCATCGGATCAGTAGATGGCTAGAAAGACCTCGGTAGACAATTTCTCTACCAGTTCAGTTCCACTACTCAAGTGACAAGTATCTAAGACTTCTTAAAGTGAAATAATAGGCATGATGAGTGCATTAAAGACTTTGTCAACTGGTGTAAAGGGATCACATACTCACTTGACATGCCACTAACTTCGGAGCAATTGATGATGATGTGCATAGAGAATTTCAAGACAGAACTGGTGCCCTCTTTGCTCAGCTAGAATTACCTCGAGGGATTCTAATACTTCTTTGATAAGGCCCAATGCCTAGAGGGAGCCTTAAAGTAGGCTAATAAGGAAGATTTGTTGCCCCCTGAAATCCCTGGGAGAAGGGCCGCTAGGGCTGAGACTGCCATAGTGGCCCAAACAAAGGCCCCCAAGAAACTGGATTTATTAATAGCGGATCCACCTCCATAGCCTTGTAGAGGCCACCCACCTTAGGAGAAACCTCCGACCCAGAAGCGCCCACCATATAATCGATAGGCATACCTGCACAATGCGCCACCACCACATAGATGAGACATCCAACCTCCACCTCCTCGAAAGGTTATTCTAGTCCGTCATCGAGTTCATGATCTAAAGGCCCCCTTCTTAGAAAATAGGGACTGGACCTACTCATTCAACATGGCTCAGATCCACGGTTACATCCGTAGTTCCTTGGAGTAGGGGATTGTATGTTTTACTAAGTGCAGAAGGCTAGAAGAGGAAAACCTCACTGATAAACCTAATTACTGCCCTATCACCAGATCATGGGGAACACTCTCAAACAGTGTTATGTGTTTAAAGACTGGCTTTAAGACCTGGTGGAAATCAACATAGTCTGGTTGGGCCTAGCTTCGGCACATGTGTCACGTGTCTTCATGAGGCCAGACAGCAGCAGAGACAAAGAAGGCAAGTGGCATCATGTTTCAAGTCATGGGTCCCAGAAGTATGACGAATGGATAGCTCATAAAATAGTCACATGAAACCATTGTGTTATTAGTGAATGCATGAATCATCTAGAGCCTTCAGAAGCCACAAATACTAATTCTGCATTATCGTCTCATCTGCCCTCATCTCAGATGACCAAACACTAGCGGCGTAAGGAAAAACAAAGTCCCCCACCAATTCCATTGTCATCTCGTACTCTCGGTGACTTCATTTCCCTGGAGATTGAACTTTCTCTCAGAATCCGTCCAGTAGTGGATGAATATTCAAGTGTTGGTCAAGGGTATGACTCAGTTAATACCACATAGCTGGTAAATCCCTATATAATTCTTAACAATGGGGAGTGGCATGCGGATCCTCCAAATTCCCCTAGCCGTCATCAGCGTCGATGGAGCCATGGAAATATGTTCTGTCCAAGTGCATAGGTCGGAAATTTTAGCTAGGTTGTGCATGCTACCAAAACAAGGGAGCAGGGACAACATAGAGCTCAGCATGCACATATTTTTCACTTAGTGACATCAGGTCCGCATTTTCCATCGTTTGTGTTGTTGGATTAGGCAGAGTCACCTTGACAGCACTATGACCATCCACATCCTGCTATAGACCGGTCTCAGCCGTTTGGACCTCATTCTATAGTCACTCAGTAGGCTTCGAATACTAGGCAATGGGATAATCCTAGTACCAATCGACCGCAGGTACAGTCGGCATTACCCACAATATCTCATATCACAGAGCAACATTCTGTAGGAAGAAGTTCACGCCTGGAATGAAATTATGATGTTAACATATTGTCAAAATTCTAGAAAAGATTCCCATCCCTGAGGCCCTTCTCCATTCATTTGATATGCATGAGGCCCTCAGTGAGGCTTTAAGAAAGCCCTACAGTTTCAGATGGAGGTAGTAGCAGCAGAGTCCTTTCATGCAGAGACAGTCAACAATTCTGAATTCTAGTCCATAATCTTCTTCTTTGAAGAAAATGAAGTCTCTCATCTATAGGGGCACATTCTCCCACTATACATCACCATCCAATTCAATGGCATGAAGCTTCACTACTTTCTTGTTGACTCAGGCTTTGAGATCAACTTAATCTAGACCCGGATAATAGAAAAAATGGGGTTATCCGAGGTTGATCTAAGTCTCAATTACATAGGAATCCAAGGTTATGATAGGATGAAACAAATAGTGGTCGACAAGATCCCATGGATGACCCAGTTCGGTGGCCTACTTTCCAGCACCAAATTTATAGTTTTCTCCAAGGACACCGCCTACAATGCATTGATGGGAAGGTCATGGCTTCACCTGCATGTAGTGGTTCCCTCATCATATCACATATTCCATAAGTACTCCTGTAATGGTTGGGTGGTTGTGTTGCAAGGTGACATGTATCCCTTTTTCTCTTTTTAATCCTGCTATCTAGATGTTGACTACTATAAGAGAAAAGACAAGAATATTTAGGCTAATGAGGTTAAGCATGCCACGGCTGTGACCGACCTGTGGACAGATCAAGATGATGCCTATATATTTCCAATCCACTGATTGGAGGATACAACCCCGGACATGGGAAAATGCTTCATTGTTTCTAGAATGAGGGGGGGAGCACATTCCCAAGTCTATGAAACATCATAAGATCACCTCGTATTCTTATACCAATCCAGCCTTGGTGATCCCTGAGCCCCTAATCCCATAAGGTATTGGGATGTCTACCCCATGGTAATGACAATACGTCATAATTTCTTGTTTTTCCAGGTTGTAATTAATCAGCTCAAGACGATGCACCACTATTTCTTTGATATCATAAACCATGGACCCTTGGGCTGAAGACCAGATTGGATCAAATCGACAACCTTCATCATTATGGTTGTGGTAGCATAGGAGTCCCCTGATGTAGTGTCCACTACCGCTCAGGATGGTAATGGCCACCCATTGGGATCTGTTGACTCATAAGAAACTACACCCACTAAGGATCCATCATCCATGAGTGAATAAGATGATTTAGAGGATGATCCCCCCACCTTTGAAGAGGGTGTCTCTTCCACGGTCGATGACTTGGTACACGTGAACCTTGGTAGAAAAGTCAACCTGAAACCCACATTGATTAGGGCTGCAATGCCCCTTGAGGAGAAACAATAGTACATAGACTTACAAAAACAACACCTTGTTATATTCTTCTAGAGTTATGATGAGATTCCAATATTGATCCTTAGGTAGCCATCCACCAGCTCGGTCTCCTGAGAAATCACAACGGGGTCAAGCAACCTCCCAGGAAGATACACCCTTACCATAGTGCCATGGTCGAGGTAGAAGTTGACAAGATTATTAGAGATGATTTTGTTAAGGAGGTCTAGTATCCCAAAATCAATAGCCAACATTGTACTTGTCAGGAAAAAGAACTGATAGATCAGAGTCTATATCGACTTCTGAGATCTCAACTGTCACTATCTGAAGAATGATTTTACCCTTCCTATGATGGAATTGTTGATCGATGCTTCAGGTGGGTTTCAAGCCCTCTCCATCATGGATGGGTACTCTGGGTATAATTATAAACAAATGGCCCCTAATAATGGGGTGTCTATATCCTTTAGGGCTCCAGAAGTTAATTTTTACTATCGATTCATGACCTTCTATTTAA
Organism: Viscum album; assembly: GCA_963277665.1. NCBI lineage: Eukaryota > Viridiplantae > Streptophyta > Magnoliopsida > Santalales > Viscaceae > Viscum > Viscum album. Next base: position 537,824,462 of record OY728126.1, read on the forward strand.
ATAATGATGTTTCCACCTATCAGCAAGCTATGCATCGCATATTTAATCTAATCCTCAGATTGTTGATGGAATTTTACATGGATGACATGGTGGTCAAATATTTCAAGTTTCAGGACCATCTCAATGAAATTGATAATGTTTTTGGATTCCTCTATTCTCTCCACATGAAGATGAACCTGTTGAAGTGTTCCTTCAGGGTCTCATTTGGAATGTTTCTTGTCTCCTTTGTTAGATACAGGGGTAAGAGATTGACCGGAAGAATATTAATTCCATCAGTTTGATGTCTTCCACAAGCAATATTCGAAATCCTTGAGTGTTCCATGGACAATTAGACTACATATGCCTATTTAGCACAAATTTGGATGGAAATTGTAAGCCTGTTTCTCAGCCCATGAAAAAAGATTGTGTCTATGAGTGGGACGGGGAGTGCGAGACTACTTTTGAGGAAATCAAGTAGTACAAGCTCCATCCTCTGGTCTTAAATCCATCCATCTTCGGAAAGCCACTGTTCCTTTGTGTGACCTCCCTAGAATGATCTCCCATCACCCTTCTCGCCCAGATGAACAATGAGAGGATAGAGAATAGCCTCTACTACCTCAGCCACATGCTCCTTGATACAGAGACCAGATACTCCCGTATCGAGAAGAGCTGCCTTGCACTGGTATTCACAGTATAAAAATTACGAAATTACCTCCAGCATCATGAGGAATAACTAGTGTCCCAGGTAGATCCCATGATGTACATCATGAACCTCCTCATGTTGACAGGCAGACTAGCTCGGTGGGTGGTAATCCTCCAGCAGTTCGACTTCAGGTTCATCCCTCTAACGGCTATCAAAGGGAATGTGTTAGAAGACTTCCTTACTACCCATCCAACTCTTGTAGACTAGTCCATGGACCTCGATTTCCACAATGAAGTGATTCTCTCGGTGGACCAGGTCATGCTATGCTGGAAAATGCACTTTGATGGAACTTCTCAGATCCCCACAGGTAGGAGGCTCAATGATCCTAAACTCAATAGAGTAGGCATGGTTATCATCTTCATTAACCGAACACAATCCATTCTGCCATATTCATTCATGTTTTCAGAAGGCCGTACAAACATTGAGGCAGAGTATCAGGCTCTCATCACTGGCCTTGAGTTAGACCTTGAGATTGATGTGCCCCATTTTCATGTAAAAGGGGATTGCGAACTAGTCATTAGGCAGATCAACAGTGACTATGTCTTTAGAAATCTAGAGCTCATACCATTTTTGGAGTGCACTCTCTGGTTAATGGCCCAGTTTCTATCTTAGGCGAAGTTTACTCATGTCTTTCTGTCACATATTGGTAGAGGTGATGCCCTAGCCAGCCTAGCTGCATCAATTTCAGAGCCTGAGCATGATGATCTAATTATACAAATGGAACACTAGAGATTCATTGCTCCCATCACTCCAGATGACGATGAAAACTTGCAGGTAAGCTACCATACTGCCGATGCGTCAATGTCTAGACCATCAGGTCCCCCAGATATAGTGGATTAAGTGACTCCTAACTGTAGAACCTCATTTGTAGAGTACCTCCAAAGAAGTAATCACACGGTAGATCTGGCTGAGCGTGATTGAATATGACATCATGTGTTATAGTTTACCCTTCAGGATGGTACAAGTCATGATCAGATCCTCTAAAAGCACATCTTTGATGGGGTTATCCTCTGTTTCATTCAAGGAGTCATGATTTTCCATGTTATGCAACAAGTTCACGCCGATTGCCACATGACCCATCAGACTGGGCCAAAACTATCCCACCATATCCAGAGATTGGGGTACTTTAGGCCCTATATGATCCATGACTGCATAGAGTTTTCCAAAAGGCACCACGCATGACAAATTCTTACTAACTTCATGCATATGCCTCCAGAGCCTCTCCACTCCACCAAGTACTCTTGGCTATTTTGTGTATGGGGACTTGATGTCAAGGGACCATATCTACCAGTGACAGCTTGCCAGTGCAGATTCATCATGACTTCTATATATTTCTTCTCCAAGTGGGAAGAGTTAGTTCCACTCAAGATGGTCATGGACCGTTCCATTGTTGAATTTGTGATCTCCATCATCATCTATCGATTTTGAGTCTCTTATGTCATCCTCACCGATAACAGAATGAACATACAAGCAGCCGAGATGAAGAAATTGTATGGTAAGTACAATAATTGTTCTAACCATACCTCCCCCTATCATGCACTATAAAATGGACAGATCGAGGCATTCAAAAAATACCTCTCTAACATTCTATAGATAATGGTTGGTTAGAATAATAATAGATGGCCAGACAATATCTTCAATTACCTCTGGGCTCATCGGACGACGATCCGTAATTCCACTCAGGTGACACCATATTTTCTAGAGTATGGGATGGAGGTCATCTTACCCATCGAGATTCATTTTCCCTCATTGTGCATAGTTTTCTATGATCAGAAAGAACCAGATAAAGTGGCATAAATCCATCTGGATGAATTATAATTCATTGATGTGAACAGGCTTCATCCCCTACACCACTTGGAATGAAAAAAAAACATGATAGCTAGATATTTCAACCAAATAGATGGACTCTATTCCTTCTTGCATGTTGACTCGGTATTGGCCCTGATGACACCAGTGATACTCAGCAGGAAACCACCCATGTTTGAGCCTAAATGGGAAGGACCTTACATTGTTCACAAGGATTACTCTAATGGAACATACTCTCTAGTTACAATGGATGATGAGAATATAACTCCTCCCACCAATTCCATGTTCCTCAAGCAATACTTTTCCTAATATGTATGTTCTAGCATGACCTTAAACTGTACAATCCTACACTACCTCAAAGTGTAGGTCGTGCACAACCCTAAATGGAATTATGGTCCTACATGACCTTAAACTATCCAGTCCTAGATGAATTTAAACTGTGTGTCGTCCTACAAGACGTTAAACCACATCTCAATAACTACGTAGAGCTTGATTCCCATCCTCATGGGATACATAAGAATGATTAGATGCTTTGTCTTGAGTCCTACCCCAGTTTTCTCTTTGATTATCCCCTCATGGGAATAGTTCTTTTGGAGGATCCAACATGGTGTTGTATAGGCTTCTTTGGCCACACTCAGGTCATGGTTACAATGATTACATCATGTTCCCTCCCCCATTCTTCTCTCATCCCACGTCCTTACCACTTGACGTTAAACTAAATGGATCTTCCAGACAATGTACAGATTGATTCCTATCCTCATGGGATACATAGGACCATCCAGAAATTTTGTCCATAGGCCCAGCCCCAAACTCTGAGATATCCTTATGAGACAACCCTCTATTTATCACCCTTTCCGCAAGTGTCGTCCCCTCCATTCTTCGTGAGCCCCATCATTTGGGTTTCTATCCTTTTCTATATCCAAAATGACCCTTGGATTGCATGAATCTAAGACCAAGGTCTCTCCTACTATTACGGGCCAACGTACTTGAGGATTTTGAGCAAAAAATTGATACAAGTCTCTTGTTGTGAATATTGTCAATGGACAATGCTCAATTGTTTTCCCCAAACTCCAGTCTCACAAGGTTGGATAATATTTTTCGAACTTGGTTAATAGTTGTCCTCTATCATCATTTCCTCTTTGTGGTCTCCAATAGGCATGATGATTCTCCATCTCTATCCCATGAATATGACATTAATCTATGCGTCTACGGTATAAGATCTATGAACTTAAACTAATATCATCATCATCCTCACTGAAAGATGTTAAACTGCAAGCCAGCTATTACACTCGGTATGTTACCCAACTTTAGGTCCCGTATCTTTTTCGGGCCCTGGGACCATGCCCTCATATAGGATTGTATGGTATGGTAGGGGATTATGTCCTCATTCATGTCGTATTTCCCATAGTTCCATGCACATCCCTCATTGAGATACCTTTCCCCTATCTATGTCCTTGTTTCATGATGATAATGTGCACAAAATCCTAATCAGAACTATGTATGGTTTGAATCACATCCACATGGGATATGTTGTAACGACCCAATGTTTCTAATGGAAATTAGCTTCTTTTAAATATGCCATAAAATCAAATAATAATGAAATACTAAGTGATATGTGACCATTAAACTTAAATTTGTCACTTATGTGTTTGGAATTTCAAAAATCCAGCATACACGATTGTGTTCAAGATGTTTTTTAGAGTCTAATAAAACAAAAATAATTTTTTGGAGAATAGTAACCAACCCTAATGAATAGTAACACACCCTTATGAATAGTGATATACCCTAATGAATAGTAATGTCACCTGTTGTGGTATAAAAATAATATTCATATTCGACGTACGATATACCTATAGTTTAGAATGTGTTAATGAATGTTTTAAAACTGGTTTTGATAATAAATTATTATTTTAATTAAATATTAAAATAATCATATTTTGAAAATCATTTTTGAAAAATGGACTTTATTTTTGGATTCTACATGTCTAAAAATGTTTAGGGTGAATTTTTGATGAATAGTAGAATCCTATAATTCACAATAAATGTTAAAATAATAGACTAATTGAGTCATCGATGATGTTCATCTGATGTAAGCCCACTTGGTTCGAATTCACATGACCCATTTACTAATATTGGTAATGGAATACTTACTATTATTTGTCTTGTGAATAAATAATAAATTAAGGATTATAATACCATGAAATCCCTCCTCACCTCCACTATAAAACCCCCACTTCACTCCCACTTCACTCCACTCCTCTCAAGCTCCAAGCCTTCTCTAATTCTGGACCTAATCATTCCCCAAGGTCCTCCCCCACTTCCAAAATCTCTCATCCTCCTCAATATACCAAAACCTCTCCCCATAAGAGGTTCTCAAAGGAGGAAGTCTCAAGAGGTAAATTTCTCTTCCCAAATTTCTTTTTTTTTTCTTTTTAATTCTTTCTTTTTTACTTCTTATCTCACATCCCTTCACCCTAATAGTATGAAAAATAAAGTAACATACATGTACTAGAATCTATTCATTATAGTGGTATATTTCATTAAATTCTCTCTTTTCCCCACCCTTTTATTTGAATGAAATTAAAGCACTGTTTGAGATGTGCTAATTTACCACATTCAAGAACAAGGGTTTATCAATTTCTATTATTATATTTAATTATTGTAATGAAACCTTTTTTGTTATGGTGAACCATATTATTATATATTTAATATATCATATTTTTGGTTTTGTAATCTTTTGGTACAAATGGAATGACGTTATAATCAAAACACATTCTTTGTAATCAAACCCACCGAGTAACAAAAACGGTTATCACTAAGGTTATATATGTAATAATTCAAAATCACTCAAAGTAACATAATTAAAATTAAACCTTGAAATCAACTGGATACAAACTAAAGAATATAATCTCAATTATGGAAAACCACTTTCATCTTTCATATAATCCAAACATGAATATAAGTAAACTGATATTTTAAATCCAAGTAAACAAACGAGCTCGGACAATGAAATTGATCCTTATAAATAATCAAAAAATCATTTAATGAACTAAAAAGGGTCCTAATAAATAAATTACATATAGAATAGGTTCTGTAATTATGAATTAATAATCCTAATTTTTTTATTCAGGTCATTAAAAACATGTGAAGAACACCACCTGATTTAAGGTAAGGGATCCTCTCCTTTTCTCTCTTAATCAAGGATGTCCTATATATTATGGCATTATATGTGTACTAGACAATTATGGGGAGTGTTTAAGAACCTCACCCATACTTCCTTTCGGATTTATAAGTTATGAAAAACCCCATTTCTCTCTCATAAATCCCTCTTGGTCACACCTGACACCATGTTGATAAAATCGTAATGAATTCTACCCAAACCTTCTTTGTTCTTTCAGGTTTCCTTATCTTTATTTCAAAATGGGGTTATATTATATATTTATGTGATTCTAATGAATTTTGGTTAGTTTTAAATGATTCTTATATCAAGACCCTTTCATCACATTCTTTTGGGGATATACATGATTTTAAAAGATTCCCTACATAGAACTTTCTCATAAGCAAACCTATTTTAAGGGGACTTCCAAAATTTTTACCCAAATTCCAAGTTCATTATATCCTATGTTTTAAAACAACATTGTATTTATAATATCAGTATTTTTATTATGAAAACCTTCTTGGTTCAATTATGGGTTTATATAAAAGAATGTCCTCTTTTCTATTTGAAAATCTCTATAGTGTTTTCCTTAAAACCGCACAAAAATGTTTTAATACTGATGTTCCTAAAATACATTTTTAATATGTTGTCACTTATAATTGACAACACTTTTTATTTTATATGACTATTTAACTCTATGAATGTCCATGTATGTTCTAATCCTTTCCTTTCATGGACACATGTGTGATACGTCCATTGGATATGTTTTATGTCATGATTATGGTAACCAATTTTTTCCATGGGTACCCTTATGTTTATATATGGTTTATTATGTATGATTATTTATATAGAAAGATTATTTATGTGGAAAGAATATTCATGAATATGTTGAGATGGGTGCGCCTAAATAGTGCTCCAATGCATTTGGTAAGGTTAAGTCTCATGAGATGCAATGTGAAACGGGATTGGCGGTTAGCCTTGACCCCTACTAAAGTCGGAAAGGGGATTGGCGGTTAGCCTTGACTTGTACTAAAGATAAGATTTATGGTTCTTCCACATTTATATGATTCCATTATTATGTGATCCCATGTTTATATTAATTTATTTTATATGTTTCATGCTTTGGTTATCTTTATGTTATGCCTCTTAACTCATGTTCTTGAGATGTATCCTTATGTTCATTACCTTACTGGGAATTTTTAGCTCATTCCATTGTTCACCCAGGGTACTCTATGAAGATGTAATAGCTCAAAGGAAGTTAGAAGCTCTTTATGGAGATTAAATAAAGATGTTTTTTAGTCCCATGTTTTATGTTATATGTACCTCGTCTTCCAAGACACTAGAAATAACGATCCTTGGCTTATACTCTGATGATTAATTATGCTTAAAATCATGAAATTTTTTATGTAATGGTCTTTGGTCGCTATAGTTGGTATCAAAGAATGGTCTAGTTATTTTTGGAGATTAGGAATATAACACCTTAGTGAGAACCTTAAAGATGAGACTAAGTATAAGAAAATAGTCCTAAATTTTGGTGAGTATAGAGTCAGTGGTTTATCAAGAAAATACATCCCTATCTGGATACGAGCAGGTAGAGGCGGATCTGGAACAGATGTATCTAGGGTTAAAACCCGAAAACACCGCATTGATCTAGACTCGAACGGGAACTGGTGCACGATAACGGGCCTTGCTACAGTCTTGGTTACAACACTCCTGGGGTTTATGCATTGGTAGATTACCGAGCCTAGTAAAAAACATTATTAAGGGACCAAAAATAATCCCATAAGAATATAAGTTAAGAAATAGATCGAGTATAACCTAGATATAAACCTAAGGAATCACAAGTCAGGATATACATTTTCTTTATAAGTTCATTCTTTTATGTTCAGTTTTTTTATGCTCAATATCTAAGTATTCAAGACCTCTAATTATACATTCTTTTTCTTAGTTAATGATGGGAAATAGAAGAACACGTTCCCACAATCAATGTGATAGGAAATGTAATGATTTACCTAAAGAAATTCCTGATGTGATGGAAGCGGGTTCTCAAAACTTCATGGCAGTACTTGATCATCTGGCTTCAGTTATTAATAATAACATGAATCTGGTGGAACATCCCCCTCCTCCAAGGAAAGATAAAGTTGTCTTAGAATCATTCATATGGCAAAGGCCTCCCATGTTTAGTAGGTCTTCTGATCCCCTCCTCGTAGAAGAATGGATTAACTATATTAAAAATATTTTCTCTGTCCTCTAGTGCTCAGAAGAAGAGAAAGTTGTACTGCATGTCTATCATTTTGATGGGTAAACTGATCAGTGGTGGACACTGATCAGGAATATGAAGTCCCAAGAGGAAATTGATTCCATAGATTGGGAGGAATTCAGGAGGTTGTTTTTTAAAAAATATTTTCCTCAAACCCTCCGTCTTAAGATGGAAAGAAAGTTCCTTGGACTCAAGAAGAAGAAAGATTAGTCCATCAGGGCGTATGAAGAGAACTTTACAAGGAATTCAAGGTACGCCTATGGATTTGACATGAACACTGAAATCAAGGTGGATCGCTTCTTTAGAGGACTAAAGCAATGTCTACGAAAAGTGTTGGAAATTCGAGATTTCGAAAAATATGAGTAGATTATCCGTTGTGCCCTCAAGGATGAAATGGAGATTGTAGACTCTTAGTGGTTTCATGGACCTAGTGATAAAAAGTGGAAAATGTAGAGCAACAAGGGTGGTTCATCAAACAAATCCCATGATAGAAAGAAGCCTTACTTTCCCATTTGTAAGATTTGTGGGAAGGAGAATCTTGGTGATTGTATCAAGGGAACCTGGAATTTCTTAAAATGTGGAATGTTTGGTCATCTGGCCAAGAACTGTCGAAGGGATACGAAAAATCCCACTAATATTGAAGAAGAACGGAAGGTTCAGATTAACACGCAGCCTACAGTGCAGTGTTTTAACTACAAGGAGATTGGGCATTATGCGCGCAATTGCCCTAAGCCAAAGGTTGTTGGAGGCAACTACCAACAACTTCCAATTCAACAAGGAAGGTCTTATACTATCACATCTAATGAGGTGGAGCCGTAAAATGATGTGGTGATAGGTACGCTTGTTATTGATTCGTGAATAGAGAACGTATTATTTGATTCAGGATCTATGCATTCTTTCATATCTTGAAAGTTTAGTATAACTATTCAAACACCACCTCAATATTTGGTGGAAATGTTATATGTGAGAAGAGAGAATAGGGAAATTATTGCATCCATGGTTTATAACTCCTCCCTGGAAAATTTTTATGCACGGAACCTCACAGAAAATCTTGTCATACTTCCTTTAGTGGATTTTAATGCTATCTTGGGCATGGATTGGATATCTTGGTATAAGGCCAACATCAACTGCTTGGAAAGGGAGATTACTCTTCACATCCCGAATCATCCTCCGATTCATTACAATTTCAAAGAGGAAGATGAGTCTCTTTTAGAATATTCGTCTCATGTTTGGATATTTCTTCCTTATGAGCATGCAAACCTAGCTCAAATGATTGATAAAAATGAGAGAATCAGGCTTCAAGACATGCACATCACGAGGAATTACATTCATGTGTTCCCAAAAGAGTTGTCTAGACTTCCTGCTAACTGAGATGTTAAGTTCTCAATTGAACTTATCGTTAGATCTCTGCCAATCTCAAAGACACCATACAAGATGTACACCGTAGAGCTAGATGAGCTGAAGAAGAAGTTATAGGTGAATATGGAGAAGGGTTTTATATTCCCGAGTGCTTCACCGTCGGGTGCTCTAGTCCTCTTCATCGAGAAGAAGGATGGATCAATGTGCCTTTTAATTGATTATAGTGAAATAAATAAAATTACTATAAAGAACAAGTATCCCCTTCCACGGATAGATGACTTGTTCGATCAGCTTCATGGGGCCAGTTATTTCTCTAAGGTGGACCTTTGGTTGTGATATCACAAACTAAAGGTGAGGAAAGATGATATTCCCAAGGCTGCCTTTCGAATGAGGTATGAAACCTATGAGTTCATAGTTATGGCTTTTGGACTCACTAATTCTCCAGAAATTTTCATGGATTTAATGAATAGATTCTTTAGAGATTACCTCGAAAAATTTGTGGTTGTCTTTATTGATGATATTCTGATATATTCCAAGACCAAGGAGGAACATGAAGAGCATTTGGAAACTATGTTAAAAACATTGTGACGGGACAAGTTGTATGAAAAGTATAGTAAAAGTGAGTTCTAGATGGAGGAAGTATCATTCTTGGGGCATGTTATAACTAGGAAAGGGATATTAGTGGACCCTTCCAAGATGAAGGCAATTGTAGTGTGGTCGTGGCCATCTTCTGTAACAGAGATCCAAAACATTTTAGGTCTAGCTGGGTATTATCGACGATTCGTGAAGAACTTTTCATGATGGTCAAACCCAATGACCAAGCTGACACAGAAGGGAGTAATGTTTTTCGAGACACATGAATGTGAAGACTGTTTCAAGGACTTGAAAATGAGGCTTATCACTGCGCCTTTACTCACACTCTCTTCAAGTGGAGAACACTTTGTGGTGAATATTGATGCTTCTAAGAAAGGATTAGGTTGTGTGCTAATGAAAAATGATAAAGTGATAGACTATGCCTAAAGGTAGATAAAAATCCATGAGAAAAACTATCCCACACAAGATCTGGAGTTGGCGGCTGTGATCTTTGTGTTGAAAATATGGTTGTATTATCTCTATGAGAAAAAATGTGAGATATATATTGACCACAAGAGTCTCAAATATATATTCACATAGAAAGAGATTAATATGCACCAGCAAAGATGGATAGATCTCATTAAGGATTATGACTGATCAATCCACTACCATCCGGTTAAGGAAAACAAGGTGGAAGATGCTCTAAGTAGAAAGGATCCTGCATCTTTATCAATGATGAGAACTAAAAAGGATCTGAACTTCTTGGATTTGAAAAGGATGGACATGGGAATCATTAAGGGAGGAAAATCATCAATCCTTTCTCAAATTATTGCTCAACCATCCCCCTTGGAGAAAATAAATGTTGCTCCAAGAAAGGATATAGAAATTCAGAAAAGGGTGGAAGCTGTTAAGAATGGGAAATCCTTAGATTTTAAAATTGATGAGGAAGGAGTTGTATGATTTGGGACACGATTATGTGTACCATATGATCCAGAGATAAAGAAGGAGCTCTTGAATGATGCACATAGCTCTACCTTCTCTATCCATCCTGGGAGTACCAAAATGTACCGAGATCTCCGAGAACACTTCTGGTGGGATAACATGAAGAAGGATATTGTAGAATATATATCAAGGTGCATGGTATGTCAGCAAGTTAATGCTGAGCGACAAAAGTCCAAAGGTATGATGCAGCCATTGCCTATACCCATGTAGAAATGGGAAAATGTTACTATGGACATTTTCACCGGTCTCCCATAGGCGTCAAAGGGAAATAATGTGATATGGGTTGTGGTTGACCGACTCACCAAGACATCCCATTTCATCGCTATTGGGTAAGATCTCTCACTTGAACAACTTACAAAGTTATATGTGAAGGAATTGGTGAGACTTCCCGGTGTTCCACTCTCAATTATCTCTGACCATGATCCTAGGTTCACATCTAAATTTTGGAGGAGCCTTCAACATTCTTTGAGTACTGAATTAAATTTCATCATGGCCTATCACCCCCAAACTGATGGACAGTCTGAAAGAACTATTCATATGCTTGAAGATCTGTTTACGACATGTTCTCTAGAAATCAAAGGTGGATGGGATCAACATATCCCATTGGTTGAGTTCTCATACAAAAATCGCTTCCCCTCGAGTATCTAGATGGCTCAATATGAAGCTCTGTATGGAAAGCGATGTAGACCTCCAACCTGTTGGGATTAAGTTGGAGAAAGAAAGCCAGTTGTACCCAATCTTTTTCAAGAGATGACAGAGAAGGTTCAAGTCATCAAGAATCACATAAAAGCTACACAAAGATGGAAAAAGAGATATGTATACAACCGTTGAAGGGACTTGGAGTTTGACGATGGAGATAAAGTCTTCCTTCAAATATCTCCATGGAAGAGAGTCATGCGATTCGAGAAGAAAGGGAAGCTAAGCCCATGGTATATTGGCCCCTTTGAGATCCTTGACCGCATATGAGCCATGTCCTATCGGCTTGCACTTACACTGAATATGGCTTGAGTTCATGATGTTTTTCCCGCATCACTCTTGAGGAAGTACATACCTGACCCCTCAAATGTACGAAACTCAGAGGTTCTGCAGCTGGAAGATGGTCTCTCCTATGAGGAGCAGCCAATAATTATTATGGATCAGGGAGATAAGGTTCTACGCAACAATACAACCCATATTTTCAAAGTGTTGTGGAGGAACCATAAGATTGAGGAAGCAACATGGGAATTGGAAGAAGCAATAAAGGAAAAGTACCCGCACCAGTTTTTGGCTTAATATGTAAAACAAAAATTCAAGGGTGAAATTTAATGAGGGGGGAAGAATGTAACAACCAAATGTTTTTAATGGAAATTCCATTCTTATAAATATTCCATAAAATCACATAATAATATACTAATAAGTGATAAGTGACCTTTAAACATAAGTTTTTCACTTATGTGTTTGGAATTTCGAAAATCCGGCATGCACGGATGTGTTCAAGATGTTTTTTGGAGTATAATAAAACAAAAATAATTTTTTTGGTGAATAGTAACCTACCCTAATGAATAATAACATACCCTTATGAATAGTGATATACCCATATGAATAGTAACCTCAATTACGGTGGTATAAAAATAATATTCAAGTTAGATGTATGATATAACTATATTTTAGAACGAGTTAATGAATGTTTTAAAACGGGTTTTGATAATAAATTATTATTTAAATTAAATATTAAAATAATCTTATTTAGAAACTTATTTTTGAAAAATTGACTTGGTTTTTGGACTCTTCATGTCAAAAAATAGTTAGGTTGAGTTTTTGGGATTTTTCTGAAATAATTGAATTTTTGATGAACAGTAGAATCCAATAATTCACAATAAATGCTAAATAATAGAATAATTGAGTCATTGATGATGTTCTGCTGATGTAATCCCACTTGGTTCGAATTCACATGACCTGTTTACGATTCTTGGTCATTGAATACTTACTATTCTTGGTCTTGTGACGAAATAATAAATTAAGGATTATAATATCATGAAATCCCTCCTCTCCTCCACTATAAAACCCCCCTTCACTCCCTCTTCTCTCCACTCCTCTAAATCTCCAAGACATCTCTAATTTCTACCCAAATATTTCCCCAAGGTCCTCCCCCATGTCCAAAAGCTCTCATCCTCCTCAATATACCAAAACCTCTCCCCTTAATATGTTCTCAAAGGAGGAAGTCTCAAGAGGTAAATTCCTCTTCCCAAATTTCTTCTTTTCTTTTATGTTCATTGTTTTTTATTTCTTTCCTCACCTCCCTTAACCATAATAGTATGAAAAATCCAGTAACATACATGTACTGTAATGTCTTCATGCTCGTGGTATATTTCATTATATTCTCTCCTTTCCCCACCCTTTTATTTGATTGAAAATAATGCACTGTTTGAGATGAGCTACTTTAGCACATTCAAGAACAATAGTTTATGATTTTCTATTATTATATTTAATTCTGGTCATGAAACCATTTGTGTTATGGTTGAACCCGATTATTATATATGTAATATATTCTATTTTTGGTTCATTAATCTTTTGGTACAAATGGAATTAAGTTATAATCAAAAAACATTCTTTGTAATCAAACCCACTGAGTAATAGAAACAGGTATCACTAAGATTATATATGTAATAATTCAACATAACTCTAAGTAACATAATTAAAACTAAAACCATGTAATCTCCAGGATATGAACTAAATAATATAACATCATTTATTTAAAACCACTATCATCTTGCGTATAATCCAAACATGAATATAAGTGAACTGATATTTTAAAGCCAAGTAAACAAACGAGCCCGAACAATGAAAATGAACATTATAACTAATCAAAAAGGATTTGAATGAACTAAAAAGGGTCATAATAAATAAATTACATGGAGAAAAGTTTCTATACTTATGAATTAATAATCCTAATTTGTTTATTCAGGTCATTAATAATAAGTGAAGAACACCACCAGATTTAAGGTAAGGGATCCTCTCCTTTTCTCTCCTAATAAAGGTTGTCCTCTATACTATGACTATATATGCTTACAAGAAAATGATGTTGTATGTTTAATAACCTCCACCATACATCACAATATATTTATAAGTGATGAAAAACCCCATTTCTCTCTAATCATTCCCTCTTGGTCACACCTGACACCAAGCCGATAAAATCGTAACGAATTCTAAATGATCCTTCTTTGTGCATTCAGGTTGCATTATATTTCTTTCATAATGGTGTTATATTATCTATTTATGTGAGTCTTATTACTTCTAGTTAGTTGTAAAAGATTCCTATATCAAGAACCTTCCATCACATTCTATTAGGGATATACATGATTTTGAAAGATTCCCTCCTTAGAACTTTCCGATAAGCATACCTGTTTTAAGGGGACTTCCCAAATTATTACCCAAATTTCATGTACACTCTATCATATGTTTTAAAACATCATTTTATTTAAAAATCATTATTTTTATTTTGAAATAATTCGTGGTTCAATTCAGGTTAAATATGAAACAAATTCCTCTTTTCAATTTGAAAAGCTCTAGAGTGTTTTCCTTAAAACCGTACAAATTATTTTTAATGCTAATGTTTCTAAAATACATTTTTAATATGTTGTCAATTATATTTGACACCACTTACAATTTTATATGCCTATTTTACCCGATGAATTTCCATGTATGCTCTAATACTTTCCTTTCATGGACACTTTAGTGATTCGCCCATTGGATATGTTTTATGTCGTGATTGTGGTACACAATTTTTTCCATGGGTACCCTTATATTTATCTATGGTTCATTATGTATGATTATTTATGTGGAATGATTATTTATGTGGAAAAAATATTCATTAATGTGTTGAGATTGGTGTGCTGAGATAGTGATCCAATGCATTGGGTGAGGATAAGTCTCATGAGATGCTATGTGAAATGGGATTGGCGGTTAGCCTTGACTCGTACTGAAATGGGAAACAAGATTGGCGGTTAGCCTTGACCCTTACTAAAGATATGATTTATGATTCTACCACATTTATATGATTCCATGTTTAGGTGATCCCATGCTTATATTAATTTATTTTATAAGTTTCATGCTTTGGATATATTTATATCATGCCTCCTAACTCATGGGCTAGATATGTTTCCTTATTTTCATTCCCTTAATGGGAATTTTTAGCTCATCCCTTTGTTCATGTGTTCCCCAGGGTACCCTGTACAGATGTTAGAGCTCAAATGAAGTTAAAATCCTATTATGGATATTAAATAAAGAAGTTTTTTTAGTCCCATGTTTTATGTTATATGTACCTAGTCTTCCAAGGCACTAGACTTAACGATCCTTGGCTTGTACTCTGATGATTAATTGTGCGTAAAATCATGAAATGTTTTATGTAAAAGTCTTGGGTTGCTATATACATAAGAATTCCGAAATATCTCGTCTTCAGTTCCAGCCCCATATCTTAGAATCATCCATATCATTTTGGCCACTTGGCATGTGTTCTTCCCGGAGAGGGGCATACAGTGTAGTGTGAACTCTTTATGTCCTCAGTCACTTTGGTTTTATAACAACCATTCCACATAACTCTCTCTCTTGAGCAGTCTTTTCTCATCTTTTTGATACTTCCTCCCCTAAGTTGGGTCCCTTGAACATCTTTGGTGATTCAAAAATGTGCCCATGAGTACTCTTGTTCAAGGCCTAGAGTGTCAGTTTCTACTTGGACATGATTTCATCCATTTTTTAGGCTTCGTGTTTCCGTTCATCGGAGATTACATTTTATTTCAAATCCTAAGGTAACCCCAAATGGATAATATTCTAGGCCTATGGGATCTCCTACCATTATGGGCCAACATCCTCAAGGGTATTAGACAAAAAATTGAAGCAAGTACTGCGTTGCGAACGTGGTCCGCGACCGATGCGCATTTGGTGTTCCCATTTTAGTCCACAAAATATGGATGTTGTGTTTCGAACACAGTCAATAGTTATCCTCTATCTTAATTCCAACCCCTTCAAGCCTTGAATGGTGGTTAAATGATTCACATTATTTTCCACCCCATCAGGTCTAAGAGGAATTTTGACACTCCTGGATCTATCCCTCAGTGCACATTTTCACATTAGGAGGACAAAGCTGCTGTAAGGAATCATTCGGGGAACCACACCGACATCCCTTTCGAATGCATTCTAGGTATTGAAAAAAACTCTTCCTCCCTTGTTTTCCAGACCATGTCTGACTCACAGGGGATTATGAATTTGATTCAAGACTGCACCTGCATGGAAGAGTTCTGCTTCTCCATGGTTCTAGATCTAAGACCTTAAACTAAGATCTATGTTAGTACTATGTACAACTTGATCCCCATTACCATGGGATATGTAGGAACACCCATACATCTAATATTTAGGTCATTCTTGTGTACCACTAATTTATCTCTTATTTTATACCTTTTAGGCCCCATCTCTAATAGGATTGGGTGATGTGGTGTGTGTGGGATTATGCCTTCATTCACATCAGGTTTACAATTGCCACATCACGTAATTACCATCAAGGAGCTAGTCCCCCTAGCCCCTTATCCATATTATCTATCCTTTCCCTCCACCTTGGGTAAAGGTTTCTCTCTGGGAATTGTACGTTGTGCGATGTGGACCTCATCCTTGTTCACTTCAGGTATGTTTGATCACGTCGTGCACATTCCCTTTTGATCCTTATCTTTTGTGTATATGTCTAAGTTGTATGACTTTAAATTATGATTCCTAGACCCAGATGACTTTAAACTATTAGATCTATATTTTACATAGTTAAAATGCATGGTTGGTCCCATCACATGAACCTAAACTAGTACATTATCATCCTGGCTGCACGACCAAAAAACAGCACTACATCATTCAGTCCTCATTCGAGGGAACATCAGATTTGGTATCAATCACACATTATACTATTTTTCAATACCTGCACATGGGATGATTCTTTTGGCGATTCCTATACATTCTATCATAGGTTTGTCACTTCAAAAAACACATTCACTCATCCTAAAGGACAAACTAGATCTATCAAATGCCTCTTCTTTGGGTGTAAAGGCCAGACCCGCACAACCTTATTATCTATAGCACTGGTGTCTTACCGTTCAATCCCTAGAACAATGTGTGGCTTGATTCTCATTCTCATGGGATACGTAGGAACACCCATTCACTTTGCCTTGGGCCCAGCCTAACTATCATTTTCATTCCCTTGACCTAAAACCTCTCTAAGGAAAAAATGGGAATTTGTACTCCAGGTCCTCATTCACAATGTCTCCCCCACATTCCCTACCATCATTGGTATGAGCTCTATGACCATAAACTAAAACCACTCTACATCCTTTTTTCAAGACATTAAACTACATGACATCTTCCATAACTACATACATCTTGATTCCCATCCACATGTGATATGTAGGAATGCCCAGACACATTGTCTTTGGGCCCAGCCCAAAGAATCTAAAATCATATCCTCTCTATTTCAACCCCTAGGCCCAAACTCTTTTGAGAGAATGTGTTGGGGTCAGTACCTCTTGGTTCATCATCCATGTTGTGTTTTTCAATAGCTGCACCATGTGCCTCCCATGTCTTTCCCTAACTTGGTCTAATATCTATGAGCATAAACTAAAATCTACTATGTCCTAGTCATATGACGCAAAACTGAACAACATCTTCTAGAACTACATTTTGATTGATTCCCATTTTCGTGGGATACGTAGGACTGCCCAAACATTTTGTCTTCGGGTCCATCCATGTTTCTTGGAAACCTCCTTATATTCCTGGACCCTTGGCCTAAGTCTTCCAAACGGGAGGGTATGTGGTGTGGTATCATCTTATGTCCTCATTTACATCAGGTTTTCAACAACCATGAAACATTTCTATTTATTAAGAGATGTCTTAATCCCTATGTTCTATACTCATCTTTTAGAGTAGGATTCTCTTAAGATGAGCCCCTCGACCCTCTTTAGCAATTCAACAATGTGCCCAGGAGCACACTGGTTCAGCACCTATGGTGTTGAATCATGCATGGACATGTTATCACCCATCCTCATTATTCATTCTCCCCTTTATTTGGGTTTCCATAATATTTCACATCCAAAAGGGCCACTGAATGGTACATATACTCAGCCTAAGGGATATCATATCATCTCAGGATAACGTCCTCAAGGATCTTGAATGGAAAATTGATACAAGTCCCACATTGCGAAGATGGTCATCGGTCGATGCCCATTTGTCGTTCCCATTTCAGGTCACATGATATGGATGTTGTGTATCAATCACGGTCAACAGTTATCCTCCATCGTCATAACAACACCATGAATCCTTAAATATTGGTTGCATGATTCATATCATTTTCCAGTCCATCCGGTCCAAGTGGAATTTTGACACTCCTAGTACAATCCTTCAGGGCGCATTTTCACGTTAGGAGGATAAAGCTGCCGTAAGGCATCATTTGGGGCTCCCCACTGATTTCCATTCAATGGGTATTCCACATGTTTCAAACACCTTATCCTCCTTTTTTCCCAAATCGATCATAGATCAAGTAGGATTAAGGATTTGGTTGAAGTTTGTTCCCATTTGAAAGAGTTCCACTTCTCCATGGTCTGAGCTCTTAGACCATAAACTATGATCTCTCTCTATATCATCATTGCAAAACGTTAAACTGAATGACATCTTGTGAAACTACGTATGGATTGATTCCCATCCTCATGGGATATATAGGAACTCCCAGACATTATGTCTGTGGGTCCATCACTAGGACTCTTAAATCTTTCCCCCTTTTTTCTGCCCCTTGGCATGAACTCTTTTTGGAGCATATGGGGTGGCGAGTGCCTCTTAGGTTTGCAGTCATGTCTAGTTTTACAAAAACCTCACCATGTTAATTGATTATATCTTATAACCATGGACCATGTTCTATGACCCTAAACTAAGATCTCCCTATAGGAACTACGCATCAGGTTTGGCTACTTCACCGCCTTGCACACAGTCCATAAAATCAAGTCCTTCCCTTAATGGTCCACCCTAGGACCTTATGTTGGAAGCGTGTAACCCTAGGACCCTTTTCCATGAAAAGGGACTCGACTCACTCTATCTGAAATTCCTTATTTTAATACTTAGATGCATTGTGACAAAGATTCTGAAGTGGTGAATTTTCACAGGGACATTCCATTGTTCCATTTTACCAGCTGCATGAGCCCGTTATTTGGATCATCATCCTCTTCTGCGTCTAAAGGGGCCCCTTAATGGACTGGTCTCATTCCACATTGGCTTACCTAACATCATAGGCCAATGTCTCTAAGGACCTCATACGACATTTGGGATAGGTTGCATGTTTCGAACACGGTCAGTGGTTGAACCTCATTTGTCTATCCCCATTCCAAACTAATGCGAAACAGATGCGGTGTTTCAAACATGGTCAACAGTTATCCCTTATTTTTATGCCACAATCATTGCAGTACAGATCTCGGGCACCATGATTCACACATTTTCACTTCCATATGTTCATGTGGAATTCCAATATACTCTCCTTTACCCCTTTGCACATCGAGGTGCGTCATGAATGCTGGTCAACATTATTGGGACATCGTTCACCCAGTGTCCCATCACCCCGCCATGTGCCTCCGTGTGATAGGAAATTCCCATTTCTACTCCTTGTTTCCCACATCAAGAAAGAATCACATGGGATTAGTAGTTTTAGTTGGATGTGTACTGGCGTAGTCATGCCACACATGCCTTTCATCATCCCACATGATGTTAAGCTGCACCCTCAGAACTATGTATTTCTTGATTCGCATCCACATGGGGTACATAGGAATTCCCATGAACATTGCCTCGAGCCCAGCCTAACTTTCACTTTTAGTCCCCTGACCTAAATAACTTCCTCCAGCGATATGTTTGGTGGTGGAGACACTTTATTTCTTCATTCACGTCGGGTTTACAAAAATTATACCACATAATCCCCTCCTAGGATCTTCATTTTATCTCTTCTTCCTATTAAATGGCATTAAACTACATGAACCCACATGTCCTCAACGAATTATATTAAACTGTGGTTCATACATGTGGAAGTTCAGGATTCCCTATGTTAATCATGAGATGCATCAGTTTCCTCTCCAGAGAGGGTTCTCCCTACCAGTGTTAGTATCTGACCACATCGTGCTTCAAGAACTATGTATGTATTTGATTATAATCCTTATGGGATACATATAGATGTGTATGAATTTTTCATTGGGCCCAACCCTAGGGACATTAAACCTTCTAGCCCCTTATCCATGATCTTGGTCATGTAATTATAACCTTTAAACTATGTGCATCGTCCTCACTGTATGACGTAAAACTACATGTCATTCTAGGTCCTTAGTAGAGAGGTCTTGTTCGGATGCAGGTATGATCCCTACTCAGATCGATGCACTGAGCTAATGTGCCTTCACGACAGTGGCGTAGTTTTAAGATCATTGGACTCCTTTCTAACAACCCATCATGCCACACCCCACCCTTTCCGTGCCATTTATTAAAACTCTCATCCTCTTTCATATATAAAGGAACCCCCTAATATTATAGATGCTTGGCCTATGGCTCACCTACTATCCTAGGCCAATGTTCTGGAAAACTAATGGATGACATTTTGAGTCAAGCCAATTGTTTTTAGCATGGTCAGTGGTCGGCCCTCATTTGTTATCCCCATTTTAGGCGAATGCAATAATATAATATGTTTTGAACATGATAAAAAGTTATTCTTCATTGTCATGCCATCCCTATAGTGTTCTGAATTTTGGGTATTGTGATTCACACCTTCCACTCCCCTGTTTTCGAATAAATTTCAAACTCCTCTAGTGTTATCCCTTTTGTGGACTAGAGAACTTTGGGAAGTTGAAACATCAATTGTTATAAGGTCCTCATCCTCCAATCAGGCGTCTCCCTTTTCTTCTTAGAAATCTGGATTGGTTGATCGAACCTTAGATGCCTGAAACTTGGATGATACTCTTACATTCACACGATGTAATAGAGCAAGCATCCCTTGTTTCTCACATCGGGTATGAACCATGTGAGTTTAGTTATGAATTTGTATTTTTTTTCAAGATTGTGGTTGAACGCAGCAAAACAAAGAGGCATGTAAATAATCCATTCATATATGATGTTCTGAATAGTTGGTAGTAAATAGAAATAATTTTATGAGTTTTACCAATACATGACTCTTAAGGATCATCATTTTGAATGAATTTCTCCAATGTTACCATTTCTAGTTTGTGTCACCCAGCATGGATTTCCATCCCCTCAGAACCCTCTCTTCACCAGTGGTCATAGAGCATAGCTCAATGAACCTAGCCTGTGCTCGCAGCTGTTGATCCTGAATTTCAGTCTTTTGGTGACCCACTTCCACTATCTACTCTTGTGCATCCTCCAGCTGGGACCTCAATTGCTCATTGAGCTCGGAGTAGTTTGCAATGAACGCCTCCCTTTCATTTGTCTTCTCTTCAAGGTTCTTGTCCTCCTGCTCCGCCATCAAGAATTCCGACGTATTCCCTTACTCCTTCTGGCACCAGCCGATGTTGGAGTGTTGGCTACTCTCACATAGCTTCTCGGCCTAGTAGTCATATATTTTCAATTGAATAATTTGAGAATCAATCCCTCCAACAGAGAGGAAGGGAATACAGGTGCAAAGAGATCCCATATGCTTTATCCATTCTGCTTGTGGCAGACTTAGGAAGTGTTTGATGCACTTACACCCCTTACACTATGTCATCTAGCTTCATCAGCTGCTTATAAATCTGATTCATCCATCTCCTCAAGGGATGTAGGTCGATATTCAGGGAAAACAAGTAAGAGATCAATGAAATGGCCTTCTTCTAGTGCAACTGAAATATTAGGATCCTCAACATTTGGTAGTCCTTCCTCTCTCACCTTAGTTCCGACATATTTACACCCACCAACTTCGATCCTTGCTCTGGCATTGATATCTCTAGTATCCACAGCTCATTTCTCGCCAATTGCTTGGTCCGACATGGATTGAGGAGTGGGTGCCGAGTTGGTTGATTAACTCAGCATAAAGGCATATACGGATGACCTGGATTTGGCGGCCTGATGAGCCTACAAGGCTATGATTAATGTATAAGCACTGAAAACCTTGATCAGCAGAGGTCTCCGATGATAAATACCGATGTTTATGTTATGAACTCACAGGATCCCAATGTATCAGCCTCCAGTGTTCTAGTTGATACATGAGTAGTTATTGTAGGGGATATCTTAGCAGTCGTTAGCAAAATATTTTGCATCAACTCCCCACCATGTCATCTTGTCACCTCCTCCCCCTCCTATGGATAGAGCTTCTTGGTCGATGCCAATATGCACCTAAGAAGGATAATGAAATTTGATTGAAAATTATGAGAAAGAGAGGGGGTGGGTGAATGGTGTATAATGGTTGATGCATGCATCAAGTAGATTAGTTATGTCTTCATAATATCCAACAATATTGCCACTCTTAAAAAATCCCTTGGTGGGCCATCCCTTGAGACCCTCCACCTCCAATCTCTTCTTCATCTTCCCCCAATTCATCTCCTTCTCCTTATCCCTCCCATTCTCCCCCGTCCTCTTCTGACTCACTGCCCTCAGGCTCCTCATCGCTATCGTCATCCTGGGATGAAATTTTTTCTAGATCAGGATACTGGTCGAGCATTACCTTCACCAAGAGAGGTGGTTCCTCACGCTGACCCCACTAGTGGGCATATGCTTCCATGGCCGTCATGTATGATTATTGATGGTGGAAGTTCACTCATTCCTAAATCTGAATGAGTCTGACTTCTAGCAGTTGTATTCCTTCTCATAATATCTTTTTCTAGATAGATTTGGTTCCCATTGATTGTTATAGGGTCAACCAGGCTGACAACAACACAGGGTAGATTGCATCATCGTAAGGTTGAAGCAGGTACCTTATATACTTCCCAAGATGCTTTGTAACTGCTCTGTGAGGTTATTAGCGAGCCCATATTCCCCTGGACATTGAGTGCACAACTACACCATGCAATGTTCCTGCTACTGAATCCCTGACAAACCTTGGCCCAGTCACCTGACTTGCTCCTGACCTTTCCTCCCCGATGGCTCCTTGTCTGCTCTCTTGCTGCCCAGGCTCTACAATGGCCAACTTGAGCCATCAGACCCACTTCTCCCGAAGCCATTTAGGGTATGCCAAACCCAATGTTCATCTTATATAATCGAAAGTCCATCTCCAAGACCGGTGGGGAAAAAGTAATAACTTCTCCAGAACCATAAGATGTAAAGATCAACCACATTTGGAGAAGAATATAAGGATGCCTATACTATTATACCTCTGTATACACTTTCTTTGGTGTCTGGTGGAGGCATCCAAACCACTTGAAAAATCGTGACGGCATCTATATCTCACAAAGGATCATCCCATCAATCCGAGCCACAACACCCCACCTTTGATGCTCTAGAAATATTCCCTTTTCTATAGAGAGCCTTGCCTATTGTCTATCATTTTTCCAGTCATAGTAGGAAACAAACTAAATGTAAAAATGGCATGATTTTTGATCTTGATCATTATACCTTCTTTGTTGAGCGTCAATGACATGACCCAATCAATATTCAACATGGAAGGTCGTAGACCATTACATGGGGGGAATATGTAATTTGGGAAGGTGTACCTGTCACAATGAGCTACAATCTAGCCATGAAGGATTCAAAAAGGGCCACAGATCCTCCTTGGTGATCCCCTTCTCAACATTTTCCCCAGGAAGGCGTAAAGACGGTCCAACAGAGGGACCCCCTTGTTAAACCTCTAATTTGAGGCCAGGATGCTAGACATCACCAATGTCACTGGAAGAACTCCCATCCTTGTGTCCCTCACTGGTATGAGCCACCCACAATGGAAGTTTTCAAGAAATCTGACATACTGTATGTTTGGTTCTTGACACTCCTTTATACTGAAGCCCCATGATTGATATTCCCCTGCCTCCATGATCCTCCAGTATGATCCAATTTTTCTCCTCTGTGCTGTGATCGGACACCGTCTTCCTCGACCCGGTATCTTGACATCCGGATATCTTTGCAGAAACAAGCTAAACCATTTTTAATAGGCAATATCCTTCAAAATTTTCTTTGACCACTAGCCTCTCTTTGGCCAAATCTAATAGATTCCATGTCATGAGGGGAGCCCGTGATCTATCTCCCCATATATTTCTTGTTGAAAGGAATTCATCATACTAGTTCCTGTCTAAAGGGATACCCCTGATGAAATGAACATCTGAAAGGCAGATAGCAACCTCCCCATGGTGGAGATGGAAGGTGTTGGTAACAGGGGGACCATCGGCTAAACAACTCAGGCCCAAGTACATGATAACGGTAGAAATGGAACTACAACATCCACACTGCCTCAAACAACCCAATGTGCTGCAGTTCAGCCCCAAACTGATCCCACGCTTGGCGTACCAGATCTTCCCAGGCCCACTCACTTGTGAAATTTCCTCCATACCTCAAGTCCCCATCTTGTAGCTAGCATTTAGTGTTATCATTAAAGCTCCGTTGGGAAGTACTTGTGCAATGGGCCGGAGAATCTTCTGTTACCAGGTCACTTCCCTAGATGATTCTGGTCCTAGAGTTTAGGATGTAAACATCCATGTGTCTAGTTTTACTAGACGTATATCCACTGTTATTGATATTATACTAAGGAAGGTCATCTTCACAAGTAACCCATGATTGTGGGGTATTAACTTCGTATCATGGCACAAACACCTACTCTAAAATACCAAAATCTCATATCAATAGGTTATCAGATAGCACACACTCCTTATGGGTTGGAGTCAACATGTTTAAAAGAGTTTTTTTGTTAGACACAACTTTCTAGGCTCCGTAATCTTCAGGGTTCACAACCATATTGACCTTATGATCAGTGTACACAGCCTCTGTCTCAACATCATCCCAATTATCACCCATATTGTTTGGGGTGTTCCAATGGATTCCGCACAAAAAGACTGGTACGACGCGTGAAATATATGGAATTAGTGTGAAAAACAGAGCCGACGGTGTGAAAAAATCCTGATTCTGTTCGAAAAAATCATAGCCAAAATTGGGGAATTTTGCGCAAGGGATGTGCAATTACGTGCAATGCAAGGATGGTTTTTCACACATGATAGCTCAAAACATATCATGCGAGAATATCTATATCTACTAAGGGACCCGCGAGGATTTTTTTAGGTGTGGAGTGGGGTTTCAGTGTGTGTGAAAATAGGTTTTTTCACCAATTTTCAATTTTATGTGCAACTATGGTGTTTTGCGCAGACCAACCCCAGGAGGTTATAAATCTTGATGTTTCCCTCCAAATCTGACCTTTGCGAGCCCTTTCCGATCCGATTTTGAGGGGTGGCATTTGTAGATGCTGAAAAATGCTGTGAAGGCTAAAAGATGGTATTTTTGATAAAGAGAAGGCATATTACGTCTTGGCGATCAATTCCATAAGAAATAGAAGGGTCGCGTGAAATATCTTAAAGGGCGTGAATAACTTTTCATACACATGAAAAAACATGGGATTCGAGGGAGTTTTACATGAAGGTACAGAATCATCTGTGCAGCCGACATCAGGTGTAAAAACCTTCCCACAGCTAGCACCTGATGTCGAATCCTCTACGCTGTTGCCCCTGAGCGCAAAATCTTTCACACTGAATGACTTCTGTGGGGACCCAAGGTCCCCGAGCGCCTATAAATTGAGGGCAACCCCTTCGGCTTTCGATGACCGATGAATCCGAATAGTCTCCCATGCGCGCAATTCATCTCCCCCACATGAAAAATATGGCTTTCAGGTATGGTATTTTTCCGGACAAGTCTCCCAAAGGACCCCCTTCGTGCAGGACCACTCAAGATTGACCCTTGCCCAAGTCCTTTATATTTTGGGATTTTGCACGCAATCCATTCCTTCTATGCAGAAAACCCCAGGCAGTCTTTGTGTGCATCTTCTCTGACATGCAAGCCCATACTTACATGAAATACATTCAATTTGCGTGCAAAACCTCTACCCCCCTTGGGGCGCAAAATCCTGCAATTTCACGCACACTCAGTCTTTCCCGTGCAATTGTTCCAATTTTGCACTGATTGCACGCAAACCCCTCCAATTTCTTGCAAACCCGGTCTTTCCCGCACAATTGTTCAAATTGTGCACCTAACCCCTCCAATTGCATTCACCCCTGATATTTCTTGCGCAATTGTTCTAATTTAGCACCGATTGCTCACAAACCCCTCCAATTGGGTGCAAACCTCTGGGTCCACCCACCGCGGCCTTTTCCGCACAGTAGCTCCATTTGTGCGGAGGCTTCCCTTTTTATGCATACTCTTTCGCCCATGTTTGATTTCCCTCTTCCGAACATCATCTTTGGGATCTTTTTAAACCCAATGAAACTACATTACACACCCTTATCTCATGCGACCCTTTAGTTTCGCACAAAGAAATTTCAAGGTCCCATTGGGAAGTGCTTACTGTTTCATTGCTTCACCTCATTCTTCTTCACATATGAATGCTAATAGCTATTGCCTCTTCGCATAGCCACACTAATGTAGACCCCTAAATATATCACTCCAAAACACCCCTTCTCCCTGACATTGTTGATGCCTTCCCTTCCCCAAGGGGAAGGAGGTATCAATTATGTAAATTCTAAGGGGTGCAGAGTGAACCCACATCGTCCGAGATGATGGATGTTAAACTCCCATACACCATCTTCCTCAACACATGATGTTAAACTGTGGCCTCATCCCATGCCTCGTAGGTAGAGGTCATTGTCTCGGACATTCTCTACACCCACTGGTCTCCACGAGAGTGATATTATTTCTCACATGTAATGAGACCCTCTTTATTGGAGCAACGTTATTCCACGGGGAAAGGGAAACCACCTTTGTGTAAGTCACTATCTTTTCTTGCAGAAGGTAGCACCCCTGCTCTTCCTCTCTTCCTCAAGGCCAAATCTCTCTTCCTTTGGGCTTTGTCACCCCATGGGCCTCCACCCTAATCTATGTCCCAATATCCACCCCCTGGGACGCGGACCACACGTAGGCCCCTGTTTCTTCTTTGGGCTGCTAAATACGTGTAATCCCCCACCCCATTACCCACAGACACACCTTTCGCTACGTGATTTCTAGGTTTCTACTGTCTCTTGTTTTTCACAAAACGCATGACTCACAGTGTCTTAGAGTGATAATCAACCATGAAATCCTTTCTAGGCCACCGAGACTATAAGTCCCACACCCTTACAAACTATGTGGACATTGATATTTTCCAAGGCAGGGTACGTAGGAAGCCTCCCTATGGTTCAAGCCCAACACTCATTGGTCCCAACCATCTTCACATCGGTCCACCAAATACCCATATGAGCTACGAGGTATTTGATCCTTGCCCAGGAAAAATATTTAAGTAGCATCCCTAAAGTGTAAGCCCACCATCTATTGGTTCCGACCATTTCCCGCCAGTCCACTCCTACCCGAACTACAAGGACATTAATCATTTCAAAGGCAAGGTACATGGGAATCCTCCTTAAGGTTCATGCCCTAGACCCATTTGTCCTGATCGTCTTCACATCGTCTCACCACACACCCCTCCTAAACTACGTGAACATTGATCCTTCCCAAGGCAGGGTACATAGGAAGCCTCCTTGAGGTTCAAGCCCAACAACCATTGGTCCCGACCATCTTCACGTCGGTCCACCACATGAACTATGAGGTCTTTGATCTTTTCCATGGAAAAGGTACGTAAAAATCTTCCTTGATGTTCAAGCCCACTATCCATTGGTTCTTACCATTTCATGTTAGTCCACCACACCTAAACTAAGATGTCTTTGATCCCTGCCAAGGAAAGGTACATAGGAAGACTCCATAAGGTTCAAGCCCATCATCCATTGGTTTTGACCATTTCACATAGGTTTACCACACCTAAACTATGTGGTCTTTGATCCTTTCCATTGAAAGGTACATAGGAGGCCTCCCTGAGGTTCTTGCCCACCATCCATTGGTTCCGACCATTTCACGCCAGTCCACTACTAAACAAACTACATGGACTTTGATCCTTACGAACGCAAGGTACGTAGGAAGACTCTATGAGCTTCAATACCAACCCCCATTGTTCCCAACCATCTTTACATCGGATCAGCACACACCCCTCCTAAAATACGTCGAGTTTGATCCTTGCCAAGGCAGGGTATGTAGAAAGCCTATCTAAGGTTCAAGCCCAACACCCATTGTTCCCAACCATCTTCAAATCGGTCCATAAAACATCCATATGAACAATGATTTATTTGATCCTTGCCAGAGAATGGTACGTAAGAACCCTCCCTGAGGTTCAAGCCCAACATCCACTATTACCGACCATTTCATGTCCGTCCCCTCTTACCTAAACTATGTGGTCTTTGAAAAATTCCAAGTCAAGGTATATAGGAAGCCTCCCTAAGATTCTATACCATCATCCATTGGTTCTGAACTCCTTCATGTCAAACCACCTTTGTCCCGAATGATGTCAAACTACATTCCCCCTTTTTTCCTACACGACATTCAGCTGCATCCACCATCTCAAACTACATGGACTTTGATATTTTCCAAGGCATGGTATGTAGGAAGCCTCCCTGAGGATCAGCCTCATCCAATGGTAAACCGCTGTGACCCATCTAGTGGAAATCCATTGTGACTACATCCAGCGATGAGCCTTTGTAAACCCCATTCAGCAGTAAACCAATATCAACCTAACCCCAGTGGTAAGCCACTGTCGTCCCTTCTGTTGGGGCCCATATCGCTGGTCCTTCCTAGAAGAGTAAGACCATCCTGGGGCTAATAACCACACATAGTCCGTAGTATATCATCGGGTTGTTTTCCCCTGCACGCACCCCGATTCTATACCCCCATCATGATCTACGTGGACATTGATTCCCCACCACAGGGATATGTAGGAAGTCTCTTCAAGGCTCATTCCCAACATCAATTTCATCCTCCAGTCGACTCCATCTCATTCTCCATCCACTTCCCTTAACCAACCATTATCCATCTTGATTCTTACCCAGGCCACAACATCCCAGTGGTATCATGCCACCTCATTCCCCATTAACTTTAACTACAATTGAGTTTCTAACCACACGTTATCCCAATATCAATGGTCCCTAAAGGGGTTACACCCATATAGTCTACTCTAATTAGTGTTCGGGTTAGTCTGATCCATCTCTGCTAGACATTAAACCCATGATATACCCTATGTCAAACATAGGAAGATGAGGAAAACCTCACATACATTCCAATGGCATATAACTCAACACATTCGACATGGGATTCCTCAGGCTTCCATGCCCTATAAGAGGCCAATAATAAGGGGAAGAAACCTCGACATGCTAGTGTTCCAACGTCTAGACAGGACAGTGATGTCAAACGTGACTACTCCCCTGACTGAAGGTTTCTGCCCTGACTGGATCCCTTGGAATATCTCCACAGATTTACTGTAAATAACCAGATTCCATGAAGAAATGGATGTAGAAAGAGTTTCACGAACAATGTCTTTGTCTATAAGGGAGACACGAACTAGGTGAAGAGTTCTGAGGAAGAATCTCAGAAATTATGAACCAAAATCCTTTCATCTTGTTTAGACCATAGAGAAAATTTCCCTGAATAAGTGATGAATTCCTCCTGCCATTGGAAAGAGGGAATGCGAGGCAACAGCTGTGCGTCATCCACAGGAGGATGCGTACGCCCCGAGAAAAGTGTTAGAAACAAATATGTTAATGGTGAGGTAGGATACGTTAGGTGCATCATGATTAATATTGAATTAATTAATAATGTGAGAATAAAAAATCCAATATATTCTTTAATGGATGTTTATATCTCATAACCTTTGATGGAAATGATATAGAATAGATAAATCCACACACATGGTGATTTATAAAAAAATTTGATTTCCAAAAATTAAATAAAGGAGACATCAAAAACATATGTTGATGGAACCAACATGAATCCTACTTGATTAGAGATATCATGATCAAGGGATTATATTACACAGTGAGTTTCCATATTATCTATTATTTCACATTAGTATTAAATTTATTCTTTATGGGTGGCTCCACATGTTTATAGATTCTATCCGTGGTATTTAGGCTTCATTGTATAATTCTACTAATAATGTGGCCTAGATGGACATACACTAAGTGTATCCCGAATTTCAATTAAACATATTTTTATTTATTATTAAATAATATGAATAAATATTATTACTACATGTTTTTTAATAATTAATCATGATTACGTGATTGTATATATTCCATCATCTGTTATTTGAAAGAATACAATGTCAGTCGAATATTTGATAAATATTAAATTTGTATTTAGTGAATATATTATTTATTTACTTATTATAGAAAATATTAATCATTATTCAAGGCCTGATAAATTTTTTGAGGAATGGTGGAACAAGTTTATAAGTCTGGAGAGAAATAATATATATTGAATATTATTTTAATAAATTTAATTTAATTTTAATTCCTATATTTTGTAAATTTTGAGACATAATAATAATATTATTATTCTAGACATGGCTATCTACAAGGGATTAAATAAATTTTAAAGGGGACTTATGTAATTAATTATTTATAACCGTAATGATATATAAACCAAATTATATTATTTTTCAAGAGATACAATTCATTTTTATTGTTGTTCACAATGAATCTAGATAATCCTCTAGATGTCCTAGAGAAGTTCTTTCTCCTAGAATGATCCAATGAATGGAGAGAAATCAGCATCCACCTACCAGTCTCTATTCAATAGAGATCATAGAGAATCCTTTGGAATCAATTCCCATGGCAATCAAAGGTGAATGACATAAGTGATAGGATCTTCCATGTCAGCACCATAACATTCCTATAATGATTTTTTGAGATTTATAGAACACATGTTGATCACTGCTAGATGGAATACACTCATGATTCATAAAACACAAAAACAATACAATATAGATCTGATGTCAAATCTATAAACTAAGATATAATTTTATGAAATGTAATTATTTAATTTATAAAATTAAATATAAACAATATGTGATGGTATTTCACATTGAATCTAATTTTTATCCCCTGCCTATTTTTTTATTCAATTTCATTGATCATGGAATTCATCATTGTGTAAATCTGAGATTAATCATCGATCATGACTAAATTCAATGTTTGGAATGTCCCAATAGATGCTTCTGTCATTCAAAAAACCTTCACGTGGTATTAGAGATATCCTAAGTATTTATAATTATTTGAATATCATTGGATGATTTATGAATTATTTATTTAGTTTTCAATTCTTGTTTAATCATTTGATAATAATGATTTTGATATCTTATTCATCATATTTATTTTCAGGTAACTATAATCCAATAAATTGATTTTATGAATGAACATAAATAGAATATCTATTTAGAAGTGATGAGGAATCTATACATATAACACAATAGTATAGGTTGTGTAACATAGAGATACATTTCATGTACTAGTGTTCAATGAATGAATAATTAAATAACAAATAATTAAAGGCATGCTCATTTATTACAATTACTTAATATAATTACGCACCACCTGTTTACTAGGATA
This sequence comes from Viscum album, assembly GCA_963277665.1. Lineage (NCBI taxonomy): Eukaryota > Viridiplantae > Streptophyta > Magnoliopsida > Santalales > Viscaceae > Viscum > Viscum album. The sequence continues at coordinate 537,855,904 of OY728126.1, forward strand.
ACCTAGCCTACGATCAACCAGAATACATGCTGTGTAACTTCTCTATATGGAATGTATTCTTCTAGTCATATATCGGCCATGTATCTTATTACACGACCTACATGATTGGTGACTATGTAACTCGGAGACCACTCTTTGTGTAGCCCATGTTCATGCCATGTAATCCAATATTTTCAAAGGAATGTTTACACGCTGAGTCCCTAAGTATGTGCCTTTGAAAGATAGTGAGAATAATACATGTTGTATCGATGGATCATACATGACATGCACTTATACAAAAATTAATAAGAAACAAAAATTAAATTATTATTCTATGTAAGCCTTGTCACAATATACTTGTTTGGGGTCATTATATTAATAGGATATTCCATGTGATGGGTTTTTAATACATATATATATGTGTGTGTGTGTGTGTGTTTAATTAATTACAATGTAATATTTAGATATGAATATCATGTATCATTAATCTTTATGTTATTACTCTATATGAATTGAAGCATATCATATGAAAAAAATAATGTAATCCATGTAATCAATAAGTTAAAATCACATATTATGAAAGTATGTTATAACCCGTGTATGAAAAATTCCCCATGGTTAAACAATATTTGAGAATAATTCATATTGGGTATTTTTTGTGGGTACTCCTCATATTGCCTCCAAGTTACATTTATATACATAGTTAATTTTAAATTACATTTTTTTTAAATTATGATGGATGAGAATCACAAGAATATTTTTATGGGGGATAAGAAAAAAAATTATTTATTAATGAAGATAATTAATTGATTTGACTGTGATTTATTTTAAATAAGAACAATTAAGAATTTATTTCCAATTTTATTAAATGTGTAATTAGTTTAATGAAAATAAACGATTGTGAAATTATACTATACCATTGTAGGTGATTGGTTTCAAATAAATATATTATTAAATTAAATTATTTTCTCTTGTGACATATCTCCTCTTATTATTTACGGGGTTTCTTTCCATTTGTTTATTTTGTGTAAACAACTTTCCATAAACTGCATTTCAGTAAAATATAATGTAATGGATGGAGCTCCCATGCTAGTGAAGGTGGTTCAAGTTTGGAGTTGCGATGAAACCAATCCGAGATAGATACATAGGTGGATCAGTGTAAAGCTATAATAGAAACTATGATTGGTTCGAGGTGTTTTCTCCTTAGGTCTATTGTTTGTTTATCATCCACTAGATAAATTAACCATTTAAAAATCTCATGATCATGAAAATTGATTATTTTATTTATATAAAGTTGCATCATTATTTCATTATGGATGTTTTCATTATGACTAAATGAATTGATAAAATGAACAAGAATTCATGATAGAACTAAAATAAATTGTATTTTTCATAAATATTATCTATGATATGGTTAATCACTAATGTAAATACACTTAATATTAATAACCTTTTGATAAAGATATTAATTTTAATTTTTTTTCAAAGAAGTTAAAATCCCTCAATTATAAATATTAAATTGGTATAATGATCCACTACATTAGTTAAAATTGATACAGAGTGTAAAGTGCTTCACCAGCTAAATTTGGAAAGCATTATATTATCAAGGAATTATGAAATAATGTTTTTTAGTTGAGTTAACTTAGTTCACATCTAGGATTGACATCCAAAGTAGGAAAACATGTAACTAAGAGGAATGGGTTGAGGAAATCCAATTTAAGGATTTTATGATTTGGTAGTCCAATGAATAGATTATGAAATTTTGATTTAATGTAGTTGGCATTTGGATTGCCAACATAAAACCGTAAAAATTTAATGACCAACAATATTTTGGGTAATGATAAGGTTAATATGGATCCTTTCTAATAGAATGACTATGAATCCTGATATTTTTAATCCAATGGAGTGGGATACTGAGTTTCAATAAAATAGATGGAGATTAACAAATCTAATATTTATGGTTTTTTATAAAATTTATCAAATAAAGTACTAAATCTGTACTCATATTACTTGTATAAAAAATGACTTCAAACATATCACTATGTTTCATACTTGAGAAGGATAAAACATTAACCGAAATAAATTTCCAAGAGATTAAAAGGCATTTAGGAATTATCCTATACCATGAAAGGAAATATTATGGGATGAAATAACCTATTCCCGATGTTCATGGTAATGAGGCTAGTGGGGAATAGTTTTCTCCCTAAGAGAAACATTTGAACGATGCTATTTTTTAATTTTTTGTGATATCGTACATGACTAATGATCTTTTGAAGCAACATAAGGGCATGGATGTGTATAACATGATGTATCACCATTGGGTTCTCTATTAAGAGAAGCTAATAAAAGAGAGATATGAGATCTTCGATGCCCTGTTTATATCTAATCTTGGAGATTCATTTCTAATTGGTCCTTATATAGTCAATCTTATTGTATATATTGAATTATTAAACATCATAGGGATTAAATAACTATTTGAGTTGTGCACAGATCACATACTTTCTTCAATACCAAATACCAAATACCATTTTATTATTAATTATAATATTAAATATAAGGAGAAGAGTCTTTCAAGACTCTATACATTGATTCTCTAAGTGGATAAGAACATGGGTGATGATAAACAAAATATCCTTAAGGAAAATAAGAAAGGAAAGATTAAGGTGAAGGGACACAAGACTCATAAAAAGGGTAAATCTCTCAAGAACCATCCTTCCAAGAAGAGGATGATCTAGAGGAAGGGACATGGAAGGGGGGAAGTATGTCTTATATTTGGAAATATTGGGAACTAGAAGAAGAACTTCACCCAAAATCTATGGGAGGCTAAAGGTGCATTTTTCATAGATTTTAATCTTTAATATATACACATTATGTATTGGATGAAATTATTTGTGATGAAATATGTATCCAAATATATTAACCCATTAAATTAGAAAACATTGTTAGAGGAGAGGTGGATTTGTTAGCTTATAATGGTGCATAGATCGCTGTTGTAGCCATTGGCGACTACCACCTCTCATTTCCAATAAGAATTATATTGGTTTTAAAATATTGTTTTATATACCAATAGTTTCCATGAACATAATTTTAGTATCATGCCTAGATTTAAGATAGTTTTATTTTCATGTTTTGAAATAAAATTTTTTTTTGTTATAAATAAAACACATGTTATGAAAGTAAATATCTAAATAAAGGCAATTATGTATTAAAATATAAAAATAAACTATTTTCAATAGATAAAAAATCATGTTTATACAACTCAAACAACACATAGCCATGGAATCACTATCATGGTCATGTAAACGAGTAGCGTATGACAAAGATCTATCAAGATGGTAATTTAGACTCTTAAAATATAATACTAATTGAATTATGTCATTCTTGTTTGCATGAAAATATGATCAAACCACCATTCAGTGGATAGGGTGAAAGGTCCATATAGATTCTTTGATTTTTAAACATTGATGTGTGTGGAACATTTCCAGTAGAATATATAAGTTGGCATTCTATCTTCATAGATTTTATTTATGACTTGTAGAAATATATATATATATCTCTGTGTGTGTGTGTGCACCTGATGAGTTATAACTCTATTTCCTTTGATAAATTCAATGAATTCAAGGATGAAGTAGATAATAAACTAATAAAGATGATAAATAACACTTGATTAGATCGTGGTGGTGAATATATTAACCAAGGGTTTATCGACCTTTTACATGAGTTTGAGATTATATCTCAACTCACTCCACCATTCACACTACATTCGAATGGTTTTAGTGAAGGGAATAAACAATCCTTGTTATACATGGAATGGTCGATGATGAGGCATGCAGATCATCCATTATCTTTTTGGGGATATGCCTTAAAAACTGTGGAATATACATTAATCCAAAAACAAACTAAAGTATAAAATATAATTCCATTAGAGTTATGGATTGTAAAGAAACCTATTTTTTCACATATACATGTATGGGGTTATGATACATTTGTTAAGGCCTTAGTGGGTAAAAAACTAGAACCCTTAGGCACAAAGTTTATCTTTATAGTGTATCCTAAATAAATTAAAGGATATTACCTATAAACCCCCTCAGATAAGAAATTGACTATCACCATAAAATCTATCATTCTTGATAGGGAGCACATACTCATAAAGGATAGTGGGAGAAAGATTGATTTTGATGATGTTAATGCACAATATACACAAGAGTTGGTTAAAGAATAGATTTTATAGTTGCACATGGACGTACTAGTCCTTGAAACACAAGTGCAGTAAAGGAGCACTAAAGAGGTATGAAAATTAGATAGATATGGTTTTATTATCACCAAATATGGGGAATCATTATTATTGTAAAATGATGAACCCATCTCATATAAAAAGATATTAAGGATGTCAAAAGCTACAATATGGAAAGAATCCATAAATTCTGAAATGGATTACATGTATTAGAACCATGTTTGGGATCTATTCAATGCACTAGTTGATGTAAATCTATAGGGTAAAATTGGGTATTCAAGGGAAACCTAAAAATGACAGGTAAAGTAAATATCTATAAATAATGACTAGTGAATAAATATATTAAAAGGGTCAAGTAATTGACTAAAATGAATCCTTTTCACTAGTATCCATGTATAAATCCTTCAGAATTATTATTGATATCACAATATACACTGACTATGAAATTTCGACGAAGGATATCAAAATATCGTTCTTTAATGGGATCCTTCAAGAAGATTTCTAAAATACACAACTAGAAGGGTTTGTGACTCCAGGTGATGCTAAAAATATAATCAAGTTATAGATATCCATTTATAGATTAAAGAATGAATCCTGGTCACAAAAAAATTGAATTGTATGGAGATATAAAATAATTTTTTTCGTTAAAATGTATCTAGGATGTTTTTTATAAGAGTTTTCATGGAATTGGGGTCATTATTCTAGTTGTATATGATGATGACATATTACTTATTAGAAACAACATACCAATCATACAGTCTATTACAGTATGGTAAAAAAATTACTTCTCCTCAAAGGGAATTAGGTGAATAGTCCAAAATTATAGGTATCTAGATCATTTGTGATAGATCTAAGAGGCCTATTGTACTAAGACAAGGTACATACATTTACAATATATTACAGATATTTAGTATCGAACAATCCAAGAGGGAATTGGGGTTAGTGTCACATGGTATACATCTTTCTAATAAAATGTTTCATCAAACACAAGTTGAGAAAGAAATAATGAGAAAGATCCCTTATGCTCCAATAATAGTTTAAATAATGTTTTCCATATTATATAATATACTTGATGTTGCATTTTCACTGAGCATGGTAGACAGATATCAAGAAACTCTAGGAGAACAACATTGGTATGTTGTTAAGGTTATCCTTAATTATATAATAAGAACTAAGGTTACATTCCTAATGTATAGAGGTGATAAGGATCTATTCATTAGGGGGTTATACTAATGATATATTTCAAACAGATCAGAATGATCTGATGTTTTAATCAAGATATTTTTTCTGCCTTATTGGAGGAGCTGTGAGTTAGAAGAGTTCAAAGCAGTGATTTGTCACTAAATCTATAGCAGAGTATAAGTATATAGAGACTTCTGATGCATCCAAAGAAAATATATGGATATACGTTTTTAGGATATTTATGTGGTACCTAGTAGTATATATCCAATAACATTATATTGTCATAATACTATAGTGATGGATCTTGAAAAAGAGTAAAGGTTACACAAACAGACAAAGCACATACTCTGGAAGTATAACCTCTGGAGTTAGATTTCTTAAAAGAGTAGAGTTTCAGTATGTTGTGTACCCATATAGGAAAATTTGGAAGACCCATTTAATAATTTCCTATCACAATTGTATTATGAGTATAATTTGAGAGCTAAAAGATTAAATGTTATAAACAATTTTCACCAGTATAAGTGGTATTCTCTTGGAGTTGGTTCCCTAGATCCAAATTTTGTGTACTTTATGATAACCAGAACTCATATTTTTGAATAATAATAAACTATTTAATTTTTTATTTTTGTTATTTAGGAAAAAATCTAGGGTGATAATGTTCTAAGAGTAGCTGTCACACTAAAGGGTCGTAGCAATTCCCAGCTATGATGAGAACCCATATGTGCCATGACAGTGTCATTAAATATATGTTCGATAGCCGTATGAAATAATTTTAGGGACACAAATGATATATGTTATGAATTTTGGAGACTCATAGGTATTTTATGCACCTTATCATATTTTAAAAACTTGTAATATCCAGCATGGAATATTATGACAAAGTGACCAAACATTAGAAAAATCCACTTTTTTTTGTGTTGTTGGATGTTCCTATCAATGGATGTGTGTATTGATCGTTAAACATTAAGATAATTTTTTATGAATATTATATGTTTCATATATTAATGTATTGAAAAAAATTGTGATGAAATATGTTCGTAGAATGGTAGGATACATTGGGTGCGTCATAGTTAATATGTCAATAATGAATAAGGAGTCAAAGAATTTTCCCATGTATGAATTAATAAAAGATAATATATCGATCCCTTTGATGGAAATGATACATCCTAAATAAATTCATTGCAAAAATGGTCTATATGTATGTTTAATTTATTTCAATTTAAAGAAAGAGACCTCGAGCACATAGGTTGATGGCACCGACATGAAATCTTCTTGATTAGAGATATCATGATAAAGGAATTATATTACACAATGTACATCCGTATGAGGTGTTATTTCGTTGTGCAATTTAATTATTTCTCCATGGGTGTCATCTCATGTTTCTAGTTTCTATCCTTGGAATTTTGGCTGCTTGGCCTAATTCCACTATGAAAGAGGAATAGAGGGTCACGCACTATGTATATCCTGAATCTCAGATAAATAATATATTACTTTTTATTATTTAATAAGTTGAATAAATATTAAACTTTCATGTGGTTTAATAATAATTCATGTTTTATTTATCATATATATTCTCTCACTAGTAATTTGAGTGAATATAACGTGAGAAAAATATTTAATAAATATTTATTTTATATTTAGTGAATATAATATTTATTTATTTATTGGTTAATAATATAATGATATTTATTTATTAAATAAAAATTAATTATTCATGTCCTGATTAATATTATAAAAGAATGGGACACTGAGCTTCTAAGTCTGGTGAGAAATAAAACATATTTAATATTAGTTTATAAAATAATTTTTTTTGATTTTAGAACATATTTTGAAATACAATTATTACTATTATTTTAGACAAGCGGTTCCACAAGGGATTAAATAAATATTAAATTCCACTTGTAAAATTATTTATTTATAATCTTTTTCATTTATAAAACCAATTATATTATTTTTCAAGATATCAAATACATTTTTTTGTCCATTAAAAAACTGAAGAATCTTCTTAATTCCCTAAAGAGATCATTCATCTAAGAATGCTCCCATGAATATAGAGCCATAATTCTCTGCCTCCCACATTTGAGTCAAGAGAGATAAAAGATAATCCTTTGGATGAAATTCTCATTATGATCAACGGTGAACAACACAAGTGATAGGAGTTTCCATTCCAGCACCTAGATATTACTATGATGATGTTTTGAGATTTCTGGAACATATTTATATCCCCACTAGAGGGATTTTTCTATTGAATCATATAACAGAACAACTGCACTACATAGAATTGTTTTCATAATCCTCAACGAATTAATAATTTCACCCATGTTAATTATTTAATTTCTTAAATTAATTATTAATAATATTTTTTGATCCTATGCATTATTATGGTGTTTTGTCCTTTATATATTTTATTTACTTTTTTTCACAATGTTCATTGTCATGTAAATATCAGATTAATTAGCAATAATAATGAAAAGAATAGTTTGGCATGACCCATATCATGCTTCCACTACTTCCAGAACATTTATATGAATTATTTAATTATGATATCCTCTATTTTACATAACCCTTACTGAAAATATGATCTCACAATTATTATTTTTATTTCTCAATATTATGATGATTAAATATTTGAGTGTGTTTCAAGGATGTATAATTTTCACGTGGTTATATTTTGTTTCCATTATTAAATGGGTATCATGTATGTATCTCACTTTAAATGAGTACTAAATTGATTGGTCCTTCGAAATTAATAACGTAGACACTGACACTAAGTTATAGGAGTTGTGGTGGTTAGACTTCTTAAAATTATTTATAACACATACATTGGTAAAGTTCTAAACTGGTGTAGCATGGATAACTAAAAAAGAGGGTCTTTTCCAATGATTCCTTGTATAATTATTAGGATGATCTTAGATCATTAAAAGGAGTAATAAAGTATGGATCAAATTATTTACACATCCAAAATATGATATATCATGTATTAAAATATTTATACCCGATCTACTATCTCTTATGATCTTATTTTAACCCGTAAATATCAATTCAGTCCTAGTGAGTGTCATTAAATTTTTATTTAGGTCATTCTTAAGATCTGAAAAAGAACAAAGGATATGTTCATGATATTTTGAGGAGAATATAATGTATTTTTAAAGGGTTACACCAATGATATCTTCTAACATGATATAGAAGAAATTATACCTCAGTGTATTTTCATTTTTTGGAAGAATGGTGGAGATATCAGCTGGAAGAGTTCCAAATAGTCTATTGTAGTAGATACACCAACATAGCTAGAGTAAATTACAATATCTAATATTTTTAAGGATGATTATTTGATTAATAATTTAATTAATGAAATTGGATTGGTTCTTATAAATGAGAGAGAAATTATAATTTTCTATGAATGCAACACAATCATTTCATATGTAGTAAACCAACCTAGGTTAAACATCCACATCATTTGAGTTACCCTAACAAGTGGACTAATCCCCATTCCTGACCCCCAGGCTGGTGACTAGCACTAGGGTATCAATTGCAACTCAGTGGGAATAGTTTCACAATACGAATACAATAAAACACAATGTGAATATTCCCAGTAAATACTTCATGAACTATCTGTAGGTTAGAAATATATTCCAACATGTAAGAAGATAGATCATTATATATCATTTCAATATATATAAGACAACAACCTATATATAATACATAAATAATATCAATATAAAACTAAATTAGGAATGAACAAATGTAATATAAATAGATATAAAAATCAAAATATATATATCCTTGGGAAAATTGGAAAAATTTGTAACTAAAAATCACAAATACTAAAATATCAGGGATCCTAATATGCCTAGTTAATCAGTATTCAGGTGACCTTTTTCCGCCACAAGACTCTTACTCTAGAGAGAGGCTTAATATCAAGAAGATACGAAATGAGACATATGATGTTGAATTTTTTCATGAAACCCCCAAAAAATAAATTTATCACCAAGATAAATGAAATATAAAAGCCCCTATATTTTCTCCCTATGAGGTTTCAATTTGAGTTAAAAATCTGTTATTTTTACTTTTTTTTGTAAGAAGTAATATTGTAGGGATTTGACTATAATTTATTATATATATAAAATAAATTTTAACTAAAGTGTAATAAAAATCAAGAGAAATACATAAAATTGATAGGAAATTAAAATAGTTTTAATTCATTTTTAAAACAGTAGTTTTGGGAAAGATTAAACCTCTCATACACTCCCCTCTTACTTATTTAAATGATTCCCCAATGGAATTTCTCAAATACCACTAAAATACCTCTATATAAATACCATATTTTTAATGGATATGAGAACAATACCTTAATATGATTTTCCCTCCTATAAAAGTGATTAAATTACTTGAAGACCTCTAAAAAAATAAAATCTAACAAGGATAACTATACACAATGACAAGACCTCTCTAATGATATTTAAATAGCGAAATCAATTATTTTACAACATAAATTTAATAAAAAATAAAGAAAAAATAATTGAAAATGTATTAAAGAAATAAAACATCCAATTTCATTCAAACATATATGATTATGTGAAATTACAATGATATTACCCAATAATATCACAACTCAAAGGAGGGCGACTGTCAGTTACTATCATCCACCACCACTCATTTCATAGCCTCAAATAACTTGATAAGCCCTCATATTTTCAATTATATAATGAGGTAAAAACATCATTATCAAGCTCTATTTGTCATCCTTGTACTTTCTACCTCAATACAACCCCCTTTAAAGGATTTGGATATATAAATATAAAGAGGAGGATGGGTGGATGTCTTCTTTCCAGTTTCTATCTGTCTATGGATAGATTTATTTTATCATCCTTAAATGATTAATATTCACTTGGTTTATTCTATATAATTTTTAGAATATTAATATTACATTATATCCACAAAATTCAAGTATTTCAAAAACATTTAATTAAAGGTAAATTCAATTTATTGGGAATCACTTTTCATATCCTAAGATACCCATCACCTTCCTCAACTTTGTCTCATGAAAGGACGTATTTGAGGAGTGAATTATTCCTTGAAACATAACATGTATCGTAAAATCTGAGTTTTATGTCCTATAAAGTTAGTATCAACACATTTTGATATATGTAAAGGTATTTATTCCTCATCTAATGAGGTGAGTTCGGTACTATCATCCAAAAAACTTTTCCACATAAATTGATTTATTTAGGCCTCAATATGTTCAACTCAACACTTAGATTAGTTGACATAGTGGTATCCCACAAACATAGAAATTCCACGAAAAAGAATTTATCAATTTTGATCTATATACAAAAATTTATTCTCAAAATAAAAAAGTGATTAAAAGTAGTTAAAATTATAGAATTGAGAAAATTTAACTTTTAACATCAAAATACCCCTAAAATAAAAAAAATGCAATTAAACTCAAATTTGTAAATTAGTGGGGTTTTAATTAATGAAATAAACATTAATAATAGTGTAATTATTATCTATATCAATTCCCCCACACATAGCACTTGGACTCACATATTAGTGAGTATCAAAATCAAATAAAGGGAAATTCAAAAAAACATACCAATGAGGTTCACCAATTGATCACTAAAAAAGAAAACATATATTGGTTAATTAAAATAATTATTTCAATTTCTTTGTTCAACTCAATCAATACATTTAGACTTATTTTATCCTCTCGTGTACACAACAAACTTACCACAGAATAGGTTTCTCTCAACACAAATATATGGACTTTTAATGAGGGTTTTATCATTAAAACTAATGATGGAATCAATATATGTTTGATAAATTTATAAATATCCATTCCATGTAAGAGAATAACTTGTGGTTATCATGTGAACATTTCAGGGATGTTCTTTGGATTTTGGTTGGTAGGTTTTGAATGTCAATTTTTTAGGCTGAGTGAGGAGGGTTTGGATCCTTTTGAACTAATAATGCATGATCCTATTTTTCAATCATGTATGTTAACCTTTTACCCCCATTAGATTAAAATAATAACTACGAATGAAAATATATTCTCCATACCACCTCATCGATATTTTAGCATAAAAAATGACATTTTTATTACCCTTTCTTCTTTTTACAGCTCTATATAGGGACCACATTCTTATATTTAGAGATATAGAAATCCACACCTTCCTTTTTCTATAAAATCCCCATTAGGGTAACATTTTTAGTAAAATAATTTTCCAAATAAAAAATAACTATTTATAATTATAATTTCAACCCAAATAAGGTCCAAATGATATATCACATGACATGTCATCTTCTCCACACACTTAAGTTCAAAAAGATCATTCATTTAAACTTATCAATAATATTTTAAAGGGATAATTAGTTTGTAATGTGTCTAACATACCGGGATATTATTGGACATTGTGGGATCATAGAGGTCAAATGTACATGTACGGAAAAAATAAAAAATGGTTCTCTTAGAAATGCAGCTTTTGAAATCCAAATAAGTTCATCAATCATTCAAAACATAGGTACCTCAACACATATGTTTTGATAAGAAGAAACTATGTACTAGTTAATGAAAGAATGAATTGGTTCCCTTAATAAATTAGGTGAACTTGATGAAGATTTGATTAAGGTTATAGAAACTTCATAGGACAGGGATTTCAAAGATGAAGGTAATTATAAGGGGAATGAGATTAAAACAATTAAAAAAAATTTCAAGAAATTTCCAATGTTTTAAACTTGAATGAAATTCATTTTTATTATCGAGTTTTGGTCAGTTTTAACGGTTCCATTTCTTAACACATAGGGAGAAATTTCAAAAATTACAATGATTATAATTTAATCATACAAGTTTTAAAAACACATAAAAATTGAATGAAAAAAATATAAAGAAACAAACCAAAAAATTAATGAAAATTTTAAAATTGAAAATATAAGGCCCCAGGCTTAAACATTACTTAATCTTGAGTTATTTCAATAATACACATTGAGGATCTTTTCAGGTTTAGAGTTATAGAGAATTAGATCATAAATCATGCATTACATTGCACATTTCAACATGGTGGTTACATAAAAGACCGTATTCACTTTTCTCATCAATGGAAACATATTTAAAATAAAATGTGGATTCATTCATGACAATTCCTAGAAAATATAATAATAACATGTACCTTTCCCTTGGCCTATGAAAAATGTTTCAAAAACTTGGGATTAGCATAAAAAGCTCAGTAAGGGATATAAAAATAAGGAAAGAAAACCTTAGTTCATGTATACATAAGAATCATTGAAAACATAATTTACTAATAAAAATAAGCACTTTAACATACCTCATGAAATAATAATATTTATGAATAAATTATAGAAATCATAAGACATAAAGGTAAGTTGAGGCATTCATAACATTCTTACATAGGGGGTAACCCTCATGGTTACGTTTGGAATACCCATCATAGTATATTCAACAAATATCTTCAAAGAAACCGTATCATTTAACTCTTTCACATTATCCAATGCATTGGAGAACTATATTGGGCTCACCCGTCCTTAGTTTATCACGTAACCACCCGTCATCATAAAAAATGCCCGAGAACCATAACATAATTGTATCACATAAAACATGCATAAAGGAAACATAACATTTTCACATTATAATCAAAAGATATCAATAAAACACATTGATATAATAAAAACATTATCAAACCTAGTTTAAATACCAAAATAAAATAAAATTAAAACATGGTATTTATTTTCTATTTTAAAAAGGTTATGGCTTATAGAGGAAGCCGAAACTCAAATAATGGTCACGGAGGTGGAGAAGTCATTGTCACCGCATACGTAAGACAAAAACATTCCCTTTTGTCATTTAGTAAAATGCTTCGTACAAACAGATTCATTTTGAATAAAAGTAAAATTCAAATGGTTTTATACACTGTATAAAAGAAAGTTGTGTATAAAACAAAATATGCCTCAATGAAAGGAGATTGAGACGAAGGTCCATACCTCATGTCCGACATGACTCGATCATTTCTTAATCTCCTGAATAATAAACTAGAGTAAATTTATTCTTGATTAAGAACCTTTTTCATGTTCATTATTCATCTTATATCAGTTATTACTGTCTTACGAACATTATGTAATTATTTAAGTTAATAATGGTCATTTTGTTGATCTTTGGAACTTGAGTAAAAAATAAACATCTTATAATTACAAGTTTTTCATGTGGTAAAATATCCATTATATACCGAATTATATTCATGATTTATATATCATATATATCATATATATCCAGTATATACATGCCTTTATAATATTAAATAACATTTAGAGTTAAGAAATGAAATTCACAGGTCATGGAGACGGTAAGCCGTACGTACGCATGAACGCCACTTTCATTTCTATTTTGTATTTAATGTAGTGAAATCATAATGATAAAAAAGTATATTATAATTCCAGTATAATATCACATATAATATCATTAAATCCATCCTTTATTCATCCCAAATATAGAATTAACGATTGAAATCACTTTGAGGGGGTGGTAGTCCGCACTTCCTAAAATGAAATTACCGCTTTTACCCATAATGGAAACCATAAAGGTATATTGTAAATGAAAAATACAGAAACATAAGGAAAACATAAACATAATATATATCATATAAAAATATAGTGACATATTAATGGACACCATGAAATGTGTTAAAAGAAGATTGAACAATCATCGTTTCGTGAGGCAGCAATTCGTCATCCACAAAAACAGTATGTTCTTTAACCATTAGACGGAGGTGTGTGTAAGTGTAAATCAAATCCTTCTCATAAAAAAATCCTATTATATTTGATATGCTGGTGTTTTTACAAACGAACGTAATAAAAAGAATTTAGTGGGTTGGAGAAGGAAAATAAAACAAAAGAACATTAGAGAAGACATTACATTTAAATCGGGTAACTCCCCTTGGTTTGAACTAAAAGGGTTTCTTGAAGTGATTTCTGCCTATGGTAAGGCTTCTAGGATGAATAGAGGGATGCAAGGAGATAAAATGAGCATATTTTGGCCGAGACAATGGCTTGAGAGGTGTGGGTAAGGTGGTAGAGTTGGGGGCCTTTTATAAGAGGGAGGTGGGTTACTTTTGGAAATTCAAGAAATGCTACTTTATTATATAATGAGTTTCGGATTTTAAATGTCCCAAAAAAATATTTTTGGGATACGGTGATAAGGGTACTAAATAAACCCATCCAATAAGTTTTTTACATGTGTAAGTCTTATATTTTACATTATCTTTTCATTTTATTTAAATCGTTCATTGATGAGGTAATCACTACATCATCATGGTGTCATAAATAAATTAATTTATTTAATGTCTAAAAATTATAAAAAAATACTATGATGTAGGAAATTTATTTAGATATCTAATGAATATATATAGACTAAGAGATAGTTTACACAAACAAAACTAAAATTGTTTTACTTGGGTGATACATACTTTGGTTATACTTTCTTTTTAAAAAACATAAAATGATAAAGTGTCACTATCACCCAAAAGTGATTCCATGGGGTCCCAAAGTTTAGCACAAGGCACCCAATGGTCGGACATGACACAAACAGTAGCATTAGGAAACATGTTAGAGCCATTTTTTTATTATTATGATATTATTTTATTACCCTTAACTACCCTATTACTAATTAATCACGATAATTAAAGATAATTACCATCATTACTATTCATAATGTCATAAAAAGGAGCCTTAATTACATAATTTTTACCTTCATATTTCAAATATGGAATCAATTATACCAAATTACAAATATAGAAACTGCAGTAATTAATTTAAAAATAATTCCCATTATCAAAACAAATAGCGGGTTTTTATTTAAACAATATCTATCAAACATTTGACAATTGTTTATGTCCAATTTCAAAGTGAAATTAATCCCAATTACAACCATTGTATTAAATGGAAAATATATATTCTATTTACACTTTAAAACCAATTAAAAATATAATCTATCCATATAATTAAATTAGATGAAAAAGTAGTTTTGAAGTAAAATACAGTATTTTTCACTATTCATTAAAAAATGAACATTGTTATAAAAATTCAAAATATTTTCAAAATTAAATTTAAATGTCCTTATCCTATAGAATAAGTTTATTTTTACAAATAGAGCTTAGAAAATTATCATAATATAGTTTTAAAAATGGTTCACTATCCAAAGGCAATAAAACAATCTTTTAAAAATATTAGAGAATTCTACACTTAAGATTTGATTTATTCTCATTTTAAGAGTATAAAACACTATATAATTCATAAATAGACATAGATATGAAAATATATTACTCTTTACTTACTTGGAATGTTACATCCTTCCCCCTTTTTGAAAATTTCGTCCCCGAAATTTATTTACTTATTGAACAAGTTGGGGTATTTATACCTCATTACATTTTCAGATACCCATGTTGCCTCCTTAATCATGTGGTTTCCCCACAAAACCTTTACTAGATAAATCACATTATTCCGAAATACTAACTACATGTGGTAAAGAATTTGGACCAGTTGTTCCTCATAAGATAGGTTCTCTTCCAGTTGAACTATCTCTAGACTCAAAACATGAGATGGATCTGGCTTTTACTTCCTTAACATTGAAACATGAAAAAAATTGTGTACCTGAGATAAAATCGGAGGTAAATCCACTTGGTAAGCAACTAATCCAACTCTCTACATAATTTCATATGGTCCAATGAACCTTGGACTCATATTTCCTTTATTACCAAATCACATAACACTTCTCCATGGTGAAACATTGAGGAAGACATGATCACCTACCTCAAAAGAGAGACCCTTCCTCCTATTGTCCGCATAACTTTTCTACATGCTCTCAGCTGTTCTCATGTGTTTATGTCTCGGCTATACTTTTTCTACCAACTCTTCTACCAATTCTGGTCCCATCAACTTTCTTTCACCCACCTCATCCCAAAAAACTAGATTTCAACATTGCTTCCCATATAATGCCTCAAATGGTTCCATCTGTATACAGGAATGCAAACTGCTATTATAAGATATGTTAACCAAGGAAATATGTTGGTCCCAACTTCCTTGATAATCCTTCTAACGAGCATGTAGCATGTCCTCCAATGTATGAATTTTTCGTTCTGACTTCCCATCTGATTGTGGATGAAGAGATGTACTAAAATATAGTTCAATACCCAATGACTTTTGAAGGCCATTCCAAATGTTAGAAGTAAGCATGTGATCATGATCAGATAAAATAGAGAGAGGGAACACCATGTAACCTGAATATCTCTTTATGATACAAATGATAATGTTGATCTAAGGAAAAAGTATCTCTTATAGCATGGAAATGAGCAGATTTAGTCAAGCGATCAATAATAACCCAGATTGCATTATTACCTCGTGGTGTCTTTGGAAAAACCACAAAAAAGTCCATGGATATATTTTCCCATTTCCACTCTGGCACTGGAAAAGCTTGAAGCATCCCTTACTGTAACTGCCACTCTGCTTTAACCTATTGACAAGTCAAATACTTCACAGTAAAATCAGCAATATCTCTTTTCATTCCATCCTACCAGTAATACTCCTGAAGATCTCTATACATCTTAGTACTTCTAGGATGAATTGAAAATGGAGAACTATGAGATTCACATAACAACTCTCTCTTCAACTGTGAAACACACGGCACACACAATCTCTTCCCACATCTCAAAACACAAGCATTATCAATGTTGAATTCAGGAAACTTACCCTTATAAACCAGCTCCAACTTTTTCTACAACCCTCTGTCTTGCTTCTATGCTTGCTTAATTCTTTATGATAGAGATGATCTCACTGACACCTGAAACAAAACAGAAGAACATCCAACACCAACAACTTCTATGCCAAGGTTCAACAAATACTTAACCAAAGGATCACGTTCCAAATGTAACATGGTTAATGAAGCATTACTTTTTCGACTCAAAGAATCAGTCACTTTATTTTCTTTTCCCGGATGGTAATGAATTGTATAATAATAATCCTTGATTAATTATATCCATCTCCTCTGCCTCACGTTCAATTGATTCTGAGTGAATATATACTTTAAACATTTGTGATCAGTATATATTTCACACTTTACACCATACAAATGATGCCTCCAAATTTTTAATGTAAAAACCACAACAACTAATTCCAAATCATGTGTAGGGTAATTTATCTCATGAGTTTTCAACTGACATGAAGCATAAGAAATTACATGATCATTATGCATTCGGACGTAACCATGTCTTTTCAATGAATTATCACAGTAGATAACAAATTCACAATTCCTGGAAGGTATTTCTAAATCAAGAGCATTCACCAATCTTCTTTTCAATTCCTGAAAACAATCATCACATTCTTTTGTCCAGATAAACCTAACACCCTTCCGAGTAAGCTTCGTCATTTGACTAGATTACCATGAATTTTTTCTAACAAAACTTCAATAATAGCCTACGAAACCAAGAAAACTATGAATCTCAGTTACATTTGTGGGTCTTGGCCATTATCAACAACCTTTGTTTTTTCAGGATTAATAGTTATCCCATATTTAGAAACAATGTGACCAAGGAAAGAAATATGTTCCAACCAAAACTCACACTTGCTGAATTTCCCGTACAATTTCTTTTCTTTTAAGATTTTCAAAATAACCCTTAAATGACATTCATGCTCCTCTTTAATTTTAGACAAAAAAAATATCATCAATGAAAACAACCACAAACTTATCCAAGAACTCATGGAAAATTCTATTAACAAGGTCCATGAATACAACATGTGCATTGGTTAACCCAAAAGGCATTACTAAAAATTCATAATGGCAATATCTTGTACGAAACACAGTCTTTGGAATATCTGCTTCCTTTACCTTCAATTGATGGTACCCCAATCTCAGGTCAATCTTTGAAAACGACTGATATCCCTGGAGCTGATCAAACAAATCATCGATATGAGGCAAAGGATATTTTTTCTTAACAGTGATGTGATTCAAGGATCAATAATCAATGAAAAGTCTCATAGAACCATCTTTATTTTTAACAGACAAGACAAGAGCACCCAATGGTGACATTCTAGGTCGAATGAAACCTTCTCTAATAAATCTTGTAATTGCTCCTTCAACTCTAAAAGATCAAGTTGAGCCATTCGATAAGGGGGTTTTGAAATTGTCTTAGCATCAGGAACAAAGTCAACAGTAAATTCAACTTCTCGATCTTGTATTATTCCGGACAACTCATTAGAAAAAACATCAGGATACTCATTTACCAATGGAACATCATTAATCTGAACAGTTCCTTTGTTTTCAACAATATGTGAAAGGTAACATTCATTAATATCTTTTACAAGTTTCTCAGACTCTTGATATGTTATCAACTATAAGGTTTCATTCTTGTACACAAACTGGTAGTCTTTCTGAAAAGAAAACTTTTTTTGCACTACAGTCAATATTAGCATGGTAAACAGAGATCCAATACATAAGCAGGATAACAACAATCTCTACTGGAGATAAAACAATATAGTTTTCAAGTAGGTTCTTTCCACGGATAAGGATAGGAAGATTCTTATAAATTCTTTTTTACCTCAACATTTCTCCCAGGTGTTTTTACCACAGGTTCAGGTGTCATTTCTTAAGATGGAATTGCCAATTTACTAGAAAATTTTTCAGAGATGAAAGAATGTGTAGACCCTGAATCAAAAAACACACTGGCATAATATGAAAAACCAAACAAATTACCTGATACCACTTCATTTGATGGCCCAACATCTTTTGAATTAGTTTCAAAGGATTTCACCACACCTTTCTTCATGTAGTATGACTGCTTCCCATCATTTGAGCTATTTTTCGAGCACTCATTTGCATAATGACCCATCTCATTGCACTTAAAACATTTCACTAACTGTAAATCAAATTTGGTCTTACCATCACCCTAATATTTTTCAGTGCAATCACGTGCCTTATGTCCCATCATACCACATTGCTAGCACATTCCAGAATTCAAAAGGAATTCCCTAGCATGATTTTCACTACATTTATCACAAACTGAAAACATAGTTTTCTGACCATTAGACTTTTTGAAGGATTCTTCCCTTTCACGTACCACCTCGGTCTCTTTTTCTGCTGGTTGTTATAGAAAACTTTATCATCGGCAAACTCCATTTCCACCTTCTCATCACATCGAAAAATATTTTCATAACATTTTAACTCACGAGAAGCTAATGCCCTTTGATATTTTGGCTTTAATCCTGAGTAAAAAATGATTTATTTTACTATCAAGGTCTCGGATAAAATTTGGAGCATACCTTGCCAATCGAGTGAACTTTTCTTTATAAGCAGCCACTGAGTCTTCCTCTTGCCTCAATTCTAAGAATTGTTTTTCCATCCTACGTTGAACAACCTTAGGGAAATATTTCTCAAGAAAAATACCATTGAATTCATCCCAGTCAAGAGCATCAATATCATCAGTGTCCCAAATATTTTTGACCATCGACCACCACTAATCTGCTTCACCCACCAAATAGTAAACAGGAAGACTAACCTTTTGATTGTCTGAACACCTCATGACATCGAAAATATTCTCCAGTGCTTTAATCCACCCTTCAGCAAGCACAAGGTTAGATGATCCTCTGGATGATGGGGGATTTTTCCTCATGAAATGTTCCACCACTAACAAGTTCATCTGTGGTTGATTTGGCTGATCTCGTGTGTGGATACCACCACCATTTATTGCTTGAGTCAACTATGCCATTACTGTAACAAACTGTTCAGTTCCAATTCTGACCATCTCAGGATGCTGATTTGGAAGGTCATTTACTTCATCATGAATTCCTAGCACTACCTCCCTATTTAATCTACATAAAACCATTCTGAACAAACATGTCTTAGATGAACCAACATTGTAATCTTCAAATACGATATCATTTCAATTTGACCATAAAAAAATATTTTTGGATAATCATTTAATAGAATTATAACTCGTAAAGTTATCTAAAATTACCTCTGATACCAACTATAAGGCCCCAGCATTAAACATACTTAATCATTAGTTATTTAAATAATACATAGTGAGGATCTTTTCAGGTTTATAGTTTTAGAGAATTAGATCATAAATCATGCATTACATTCCACATTTCAACAAGTTGGCTACATAAAAGATAGTATTAACTTTTCTCATTGATGAAGCTCAAATTTTCATATATTTTATACTATAAATCATTGTTCATAATCCCACCATAGTGTTATTATATGGGTAATTTTCACATTTTTAGGTTTTAGTGTTATTTTGAGCCTAAATGCAAAAATGGACTAATTCTGCAATTTTAACAGATTATTATCATAGGGGTATATTGGTCATTTAGCATTAAATTTATGACCAAATTTTATGATTAAATTTTTTTTAGAATTATTATTTAATTTCATTCATATTTTTCTTCTTGAGCATGGGATTAATCGATCATCTAATAGTTGTAAAAACTCAATGAAGTTGAAAAGTTTCTTGGCGGACAGAATGGGACCCACCAAAGTAATGGAAGCATTACTCGCAGCACACACCTCCAAATACATTTATTCCAGCTGGAAAAGAAAGAGGATTAAATAAGGCGTGTCAATAATGAATTTAAAGTCAAAATACCATCATTAAGGTATTATCAGAATGAATACAATAAGTAGATGATGAAACGTCTCACCTGAGAGAAATGGTTCAATTTGATAATAAATTAATATAATCTCTAAATGGCATCCAAAATGGCTAATATTTTGTGGGGAGATGAGAAATTTCATGTGGAATGACTTTTGTGAATGAAGAAATGCGTAAATCGACGTTTTGGAGGGAAATAATGTCATAGGAATGTGAAGAATTGAAAATTCGGAGAGTCAAATGGACAAATTAAATGCCTTGGATGGAATCGGTCATATCTCCTACATCTGATGGCCAATAAAGCTGAAGTGTTGGGATCAAACTAAGGAGATATTATGGAAAAAATTTTATGAAGACACCAATTAAAAATTAGGTCATTTAGTAGATGATTCACGCGGAAGATTTGTGATTAAATGTTTTGGGTGTGAATTCTTCACCTCTTCTCCCTATAAATATGTATCTTCACCCCTTCTCAAAGCATTGGCACTTCTGTGTGGCCATTTTTTTGTATTGTCTTGTAGTTTATTTCCCTTATAATATTGTAATGTATTTTTAATATATTTTTCTCTTTTTCATCTCATTATCGTTTTTTTATCTTTTGTTCTTCAACCCCCTTGTTCTCCACCGTGATCTCTTCTACTTGTGATCATAGGTAGCTAACCCATGGAACATCCCGGGGGATCAATCCAAGTTTGAACCCAAGTCTTTTCACATTAATATTAATTTTTTCTTATTTAATTAAAGTTAGGTTTACGGGGATCTTAGTGGAAAAGGCACCTTTGTGTCTCCACTTGCCACCCGAGACTCAACTTTCCCTTTTATAATATTTTCCCTCGATCGAGGAGGTGTATGTGCGGTGTCTCGGTGATCATTGAGAGCACTACATATTCACAACCACATATAAAAGAGGATATTAACACATATTATGGATTGTGTTTATTAATAAAATTTGAAACTAATAATGAGACGATGAAGGTTTAATTTGGGTGATTCTCTCGGGAATATCTCCTTTCTTTATAACATCATTCTGTTTGCATTCATTCTGTTTGCATTGCATTGAATGTTTAATTTTAGTATTTAATTTTCAATTTTCAATATTCATTTCTGAAAATTTTATTATATATTTATATATGTGAATTAGAAGTATTTAGTGATTGACCAGGAAATCTCCTCAAGAGATCGACCTAGGTCATCCCCTGTGCTCCACTTAGCTATAAATATTTTTGAGAGCGTGAACGACAATGATTCGTCAAATTGGCGCTGTTTTCGGGGAGCCAACTGGTTTTAATTCACTATATTTATTCACCTTTTGTAAATAATTTTCATTTCATTTAAAAATACATCAAAAAATCATAAATTTCAAAAACTAAAAAAATCTTCTTCGTTCATGATGTATTCAAATTATGATTATTATGCATGGACTGACCAATCTCAAGTGCAATAAATTTTTTACAATGAACTTGATTCTCAGTTTCATAGGATTGGCGATAAAGTGAAAAACCTGGAGAGCCAAATAGAGATTATTTTAGAATATGTATGCACATCCCAGGAGAAACCCGAACCTGAGCTAGAACCTGAGCTAGAACCTGAACCAGAACGAGTGGTAGAAGTGATTTCACCAATATCATTTTATGTTAAAGAACCTAAGGCGGGTGAGAAAGAACTTCTAAGAGAACTAATCACATTATCCCGCACTCAACCATTGCTCGAGGAGGTCCTATAAGTACACATTTTAACTAATGCATTGATGGGAGGTCAACATTTTTTGGAAGAATCTTGGAATAACTATGTTGAAGATAACATGAAACATGATCTTCCCATAATTGATAATGAAACATCAGACACTTTCTACCTCTCTCATCATTTGGAAGATAAGGATGAAGATTCACCTCCTGAGATTGAGTGGCCAATGGTCATGCCAGAAGAGATCAATTTCCAAGCTGACTTACATTAATGGGATGATTTCTTTATTGATTCATCGTGTTTTAATCTTATTCAAACTGAATTGTTTTCTGACTTCTCCTTTTCAGAAATTTTTGATACAGTACAAATAAAGTAGACTTCCGATGATATGAAAGAGACCACCAAAGTAGTGGTGATCATGGAAGAAGATCTGGAGAAGGTGGTTGTTGAGCGACTACCTCCTCAACAGAAATTTGCATACCATATAGAGGAGGACACCCCCCGAAGTTAACAGGGAGCATCCATATATTCTATTCCCTCCCACTCTAGATCTTAAATTCTATCTGTATTCGTTCGTGGGGTTTGGGAAGATTATTATATTCTTTGGGGTTCTCCAATCTCAGAGTCTACTCATGAACACTGTGAAAATTCACATATGGTTGTTTATCACAAAGAAACCACACCCACCTTCTGATTGGGGATAATCCCCTGCAATTTCCTGACTAGGGGCAGTAAAAACAAAGCACCCGCTTGGGGGTCTAAACTAAGCATTATCTATTTTATTATCCTTTTCACATTATTTTTATTTATTTTTCTTATGTTTTTTCATTACTTTCTTGTAGTTTTAAAGTAGATGCTTCTTGGATCTCAACTCAAGGCATGCACCTCTAAAATGATGTCAGGTTGTATCTTTCCTTCCCTTTGATTTTCTACATTTATATTTATATTTTGTTGAGTTGAAATAAGGGGTAGTTAAATTTAAGTGTGGGGGAATGTCAACCTGCTTAGTTATTCTTGTGTGCTTTTCATTTTTTTATTATATTTTTAGGATTTTTGATCTTTAATGAATATTCTTATCACTTTTCACATAACAATTTATTTTGAAAGAGTTGAAATGAATTTTAAAATAATGGATTTTAAATGATTGTTGATGTGAAATTTTTTTCTTGAATTGGATTATAAATCGAGTTTGACTGGTTTTTGAAATCCATGACCATGAAACACTGACTCAAAATATTTTTCCAATCCTGTGAGGTATTCTAAACCACATTCTCATATTCTTCCTAATACCCACACTTTCTTCAGGGAAACATGAATTTTGAGTGAGAACCAGAATTTTTGAATAATTCTCTTTCGAAACGTTGGATTTCACGGAATGTATTTAAAATGATTGAGGAATATCTTCGGCTAGCCACATTTTATCTTGAGACCCACCTTTACATTTATTCTACGTAAGCCCTTAGATGCCATGAATTGCCTTATAGGTTTTAAGCCACATTACAAGCCAATTTTTCCTTACCTACCTGCACTTTTAGTATTTTTGCATGGTTATTTCATGTTTGAGTGTGGGGGAAGGGCCTTTCGTGTGCGTTACTTGTGATGTGTATCATTTATGGGTGGTTTGAGGTGCGTGTCAATACTTTGGGTAGTATATAACAAGAGAGTTGGGCATGTGTCTTCATTTCATTATGCATTATTTGTTTCACCCATTTCTCCTTCAAAAAAAAGAAAAAATAGAGATGAGCTTGAATTCATCATTTTACATTCTTTTATGACTCATGTCCCTCTCAAAATTCAAGGGCATGAATTTTCATTCATTCATTGTATTCAATTTTTAGCTCATCATTCATCGAAAAAAATAAAAAGAAAATAAAGTTGTGCCTTTCTGGAGATTTGAAAAAAAAGGATAACTTAGATGATATCATTCATTATAATAACTTCTTGGATCACGTACCATATCATTAAAATGGGAGTGGTGTTGTGTTTCACATTTTCATGTGGGATTGAGTTGGGAATTTATAGTGTTTTCACTTGATTTAATCATGCATTGTACTTAACACCCCAACCTCCTCTTTCTAACCTGGAACATTTTTAAATCAATTTCCCACCAACCCTAATCCACATAATCATTTTAAACATTAATTAAATCCCTCATGATTAATTTCATTTTCATGTTTCACGTAGTGGATAAATGAGAATTTTCACAAACCTATGGTGATACATGCGATTTTCAAGTATGAGTATAACTCTAGATTCAATTTCTCTTGAGTGATGAGTGACATAAAATTCAATGTGAGGTAGGTTGTGATTGGGCCATGGGTTGATTTATAAGGTTGAACAAATTTGAATGATTGAAATGAAAATTATGGAGGTTTTTTTTCATATATGATACATGATGGAATTTTATATTGAATAAGAACATTGATATTTTTTTCATTTTTAATTGTTTTCTGGAAATTGATTTGGATGTAAGATGATTGCCCAGGAGTGCAATGTTTAAGTGCGGGGGAGTGATGAATCTCAAATTTTCATATATTTTATACTATAAATCATTGTTTATAATCCCACCATAGTGTTATTGTATGGGTAATTGTCACATTTTTAGGTTTTAGTGTAATTTTGAGCCTAAAGGGAAAAATGGACTAATTCTGCAATTTTAACAGATTAAATCATAGGCTTATATTGGTCATTTATCATTAAATTTATGTCCAAATTTTATGATTAAAGTTTTTTTAGAATTTTTTTTAATTTACTTAATATTTTTTTGCTGGATCAGGGGCTGAATCGATCATCTAGTAGTTGTAAAAATTCAATGAAGTTGAAAAGTTTCGAGGCAGACAGAATGGAACCCAACAATGTAACGAAATCATAACTCGCCGCACACACCTCCAAATACATATATTCCAGCTGAAAAAGAAATATAATTCAATAAGTCTTTTCCAAGATGAATTTAAAGTCAAAATAACCTCATTAATGCATTATGGGAATGCTTACAATATGTGGAATGCGAAACGTCTCACCTAGCAGAAACGGTAAAATTGGATAATAAATTCATAGATTCTCGATATGGCATCTAAAATGGCTCATATTTTGTGGAGAGACGATAAATTACATTTGGAACAACTTTTGTGAAGTAAGAAACGTGTAAAGTGACGTTTTAGAGGGAAATAATGTAATAGGAAGGTGAATAATTAAAAATTCGGAGAGTCAAATGGACAGATTAAATGTTTTGGATGGAATCGATCATAACTCCTACATACGATGTCCACTAAAGCTGAAATTTTGGGATCAAACTAAGGAGATATTTTGGAACAACATTTAAGAAGACACCAATAAAAAATTAGGTCATTTAGTGAAATATTAACGCGGATTCTTTCTGATTAAATGTTTTGGGTGTGAATTCTTCACCTCTTCTCCCTATAAATATGTATCTTCACCCCTTCTCAAAGCATTGGAACATCTATGTGGCCATTTTTTTTATTGTTTTGTAGTTTATTTCCATTATAATTGTATAATTTATTTTTAATATATTTTTCTCTTCTTCATCTCATTCTCATTTTTTTATCTTTTGTTCTTCCACCCCCTTCTTCTCCACCATGATCTCTTCTACTTGTGATCATGAGTAGCTAACACGTGGAACTTCCCAGGGGATCAATCCCGGTTTGAACCCAAGTCTTTTAAAATTCATATTAATTGTATCTTATTTAATTAGAGTTATGTTTAGTGGGATATTAGTGGGAAAGGGGCCTTTGTGTCTCCACTTTCCACCCGAGACTCAACTTTCTCTTCTATAATGTTTTACCTCGATCGAGGAGGTGGATGTGCGGTCTCTCAGCGATCGTTGAGAACACTGTATATTCACAACCAAATATAAAAGAGGATATTAACACATACGATGGAGTGTGTTTATTAATTAAATTTGAAACTAATAATGATGTGATGAAGGTTTAATTTGGGTGATTCTCTCAGGAATATCTCCTTTCATTCTAACATCATTCTGTTTGCATTCATTCAGTTTGCATTGCATTGCATGTTTAATTTTAGTATTTCATTTCCAATTTTCAATATTCATTTCTGAACATTTTATTATATATTCATATAAGTTAATTTGAAGTAGTGAGTGATTGACCATGAAAGCTCCTCAAGAGATCGACCTAGGTCAGCCCCTGTGCTGCACTAAGCTATAAATATTTTTGAGATCATGCACGACAACGCTTCGTCAAATTGGCACCGTTTCCGGGGAGTCAACTGGTTTTAATTCCCTATTTTTATTCATTTTTTGTAAATTATTTTCCTTTCATTTAAAAAAACAACAAAAAAATCATAAATTTCAAAAACTAAAAAAATCTTCTTCGTTCATGATGTATTCCAATTATGATTATTATGCATGTACTGACCAATCTCAAGTGCAAGAAAATGTTTACAATGAAATTGATGCTCAGTTTAATAGGATTAGCGATAAAGTGAAAAACCTGGAGTGCCAAATAGAATTGATTGCAGAATATGTACGCACATCCCAGGAGAAACCCGAACCTGAGCCGGATCCTGAGCTGGAACCTGAACCAGAACGAGTGGTGGAAGAGATTTCACCAATCACATTTTATGTTAAATAACCAGAGGCGGTTGAGAAAAAACTTCTAAAGGAACTAATCACATCATCCCGCACTCAACCATTGCTCGAGGAGGTCCCATAAGTACACATTCCAACTAATGCATTGATGGGAGGTCAACATTTTCTAGAAGAATCTTGGAATAACTTTGTTGAAGATAACTTGAAACATGATCTTACCATAATTGATAATGAAACATCAGACACTTTCTACCTCTCTCTTGCTTTGGAAGATAATGAAGAAAATGAACCTGATGAGATTGAGTTGCCAATGGTCATGCTTGACGAGATCAATTTCCAAGATGACTTAAATGAAAGGGAAGATTTCTTTAATGATTTATCATGTTTTAATCTTATTCAAACTTAATTGTTTTCTGACTTCTCCTTTCCTGAAATTTTTGATATAGTATAAATAAAGCAGACCTTGGACGATATGAAAGAAACCATCAAAGTAGTGGTAATCATGGAAGA
This sequence comes from Viscum album, assembly GCA_963277665.1. Classification (NCBI taxonomy): domain Eukaryota; kingdom Viridiplantae; phylum Streptophyta; class Magnoliopsida; order Santalales; family Viscaceae; genus Viscum; species Viscum album. The sequence goes on from OY728126.1 coordinate 537,883,712, forward strand.
AGATCTAGAGAAGGTGGTTGTTGAGCGACTACCTCCTCAATATAAATTTGCATACCATATGGAGGAGGCCACCACCGATGTTAACAGGGAGCATCCATATATTGTATTCCATCCCACTCTAGATCTTAAATTCTATCTGTATTCTTTATTGGGGGTTGGGAACATTATTATATTATTTGGGGTTCTCTAATATCAGAATCTACTAATGGACACTGGGAAAAGTCACATATGGTGGTTTATCTCAAAGAAACCACACCCACCTTCTGATTGGGGATAATACACTGCAACTTCCTGACTAGGGGCAGTAAAACCCAAGCACCCTCTTGGGGGTCTAAACCAAGAATTATATATTTTCTTTTCCTTTTCTCATTCTTTTTATTTATTTTTCTTATATATTTTCATTACTTTCTTCTAGTTTTACACTAGATGCTTCTAAGAGCTTAACTCAAGGCATCCACCTGTAAAATAATGTCAGGTTTTATCATTCCTTCCCTTTGATTTTCTACCTTTATATTTATATTTTGTTGAGTTGAAATAAGGGGTAGTTAAATTTAAGTGTGGGGGAATGTTAACCTGCTTAGTTCTTCTTGTGTGCTTTTAATTTTTTTTATTATATTTTTAGGATTTTTGATCTTTAATGAATATTATTATCACTTTTCACACATCAATTTGTTTTGAAAGAGTTGAAATTATTTTTAAAATAATGGATTTTAAATGATTGTTGATTTGAAAACATTTTTCTTGAATTGGATTATAAATCATTTTTATGAGTTTGACTGATTTTTGAAATCCATGACAATGAAACACTGACTCAAAATATTTTTCCAATCCTGTGAGATATTCTAAACCAATTTTTCATATTATTCCTAATACCCCCCACGTTCTTGAGGGAAACTTGAATTTTGTGTGAGAACCAGAATTTATGAATAATTCTCTTTCAAAGCTTTGGATATCATGGAATGTATTTAAAATGATTGAGGCATCTCTTTGGATAGCCACATATTATCTTAAGACCCACCTTTACATTTATCCTTCGTAAGCCCTTAGATTCCCTGAATTGCCTTATATGATTTAAGCCACATTACAAGCCAATTTTCCTTACCTACCCGCAATTTTAGTATTTTTTGCATGGTTATTTCAAGTTTGAGTGTGGGGGAATGGACTTTCATGTGTGTTACTTGTGATTTGTATCATTTATGGGCGGTTTGAGGTGTGTGTCATTTCATTGGGCAGTCGATAACAAGAGAATTGGGCATGTGTCGCCATTTCATTGTTCTTTATTTCTTTCATCCATTTCTCCTTCAAAAAAAAGAAAAAAATGGAGATGAGCATGAATTCATCATTTTAAATTTTTTTATGACTCATGTCCCTCTAAAAATTCAAGGGCATGAATTTCCATTCATTCATTGTATTCAATTTTTATCTCATCCTTCATGAAAAAAAATAAAAAGAAGATAAAGCTGTGCCTTTCTGGAGCTTTGAAAAAAAAGGAGAACTTAGATGATATAATTAATTATAATAACTTCTTAGATCATGTCCCGTACCATTAAAAGGGTAGTGGTGTTGTGTTTCACATTTTTATGTGGGATTGAGTGAGGAATTGCTGGTGTTTTCACTTGATTTAATCACGCATTATTCTTAAAAGCCCAACCTCCTCTTTCTAACCTGGAACATTTTTCAATCATTTTCCCACCAACCCTAAGCCACAGAATCATTTGAACCATTAATTAAATCCCTCATGATTAATTTCATTTTCATGTTTCACGTAGTGGAGAAATGAGAATTTTCACAAACCTATGGTGATACATGCGATTTTCAAGTATGAGTATAACTCTAGATTCAATTTCTCTTGAGTGAAGAGTGACATACAATTCAATGTGAGGTAGGTTGTGATTGGGCCATGGATGGATTTATAAGTTTGAACAAAATTTAAAGATTGAAATGAAAATTATGGAGGTTTTTTTTTCATATATGATACATGATGGAATTCTATTTTGAATAAGATCATTGATATTTTTTTCATTTTTAATTGTTTTTTGGAAATTGATTTGGATGTAAGATGATTGCCCAAGAGTGTAATGTTTAAGTGTGGGGGAGTGATGAAGCTCAAATTTTTATATATTTTATACTATAAATCATTTTTTATAATCCCACCATAGTGTTATTATATGGTTAATTGTCACATTTTTAGGTTTTAGTGTTATTTTGAGCCTAAATGCAAAAATGGACTAATTCTGCAATTTTAACAGATTATTATCATAGGGGTATATTGGTCATTTCTCATTAAATTTATGTCCAAATTTTATGATTAAATTTTTTTATAATTTTTATTTAAGTTCCTTCATATTTGTCTTCTGGAGCAGGGGATGAATCGATCATCTAGTAGTCGTAAAAATTCAATGAAGTTGAAAAGTTTCCGGGCGGACAGAATGGGACCCACCAAAGTAACGGAAGCATAACTCACCGTACATACCTCCAAATACATTTATTCTAGTTGTAAAAGAAATAGTATTAAATAAGGCGTGTCCTTGATGAATTTAATGTCAAAATACCCTCATTAAGGCATTATGGGTATAAGGCCCCAGCCTTAAACCTTACTTAATATTGAATTAAATGAGTAATTCACATTGAGGATCTTTTCAGGTTTAGAGTTTTAGAGAATTAGGACATAACTATTACATCTCAAAAGATTACAAAGTAGTCGCTTCTACTAAATTTCAATAAAATAAAAACTCTTAAAAAGAAACATGTATAGTTCCATGTTTTAGGTAGCATGACTTTCCCTTGATCCCATCCTTGACCCTATTCCACGCTAAGTCCTGTGAAAAAATTTCAAAAACATGGTATGAGCATAAGAAGCTCAATAAGGGATACACAAAGAATGAAAACTGTTAGTTTTTCAAAACAACAAGTAAACTATGAATACTTGATCAATGTAATACTTTTCACCTTCATGAAGTAGTAAAAACTCTTCACTGAAAAAGAAAGTATCATTACTTACCTTTTTGTAAGCAAAGGATTACCATAAAACCCATATAAAGAACACATAACATACATAAAGGTATCTTGGGACATAAACATACTTAAGTGGAATAACCATATGGTCTACTTCCACACATATCACTTAATGGAATAGCCATACGTCCAATTTCCATACATACATAATAGAATAGCCATACGGCCGACTTCCATACCCAATGCATTGGAGGTTATAACGTAACCACCCGTCCTGGTATTCACGGCACCACCCGTCATAATGTCCAAGTACCATTATTAAACATAAAATATAGAAAATATAAACATTTCAATAACAATATTTCATTTTCAATCAAAATAAATAATTCCTAGATATTGAATTAATCAATCCATTTTCAAAAACCATTTAAAAGAGATTTTTGATTCAAAGTGTCAAATACCAATTTGAAGCTTTTAATGGAATTATAATTTTAAAACATTAATGTCCATATAAATAAATAATGAAAACCATTTTGAAAACATGGACATTAAAGATAAATATTTAGAATAATAAATCTTTAAAACATTTAAAATGATATTTTTGTTAAAGAGTTTTTAACAAAATGAGAGACTCTTGAATACAAATAATAGCGGAATAACATTTAATCCATACTTTTAATATCATGAGAATAAAAGGATTCATGATATAATATGTCAAAGGACAGTATACACACCATATAATAGTGAATTGGTGCATAACAACAACGAAGTCTCAAAAGAAATGTAAAATGAGATGAAATCCATTATAAAGAAGGTATCCTTAAATTAAGGATAAATCAATATCATAATTATGTGTGACAAATTTAAATACACCCAATATAAGTGGTTATTAAGTGTAAAACAATCAAATGTTATTCACACATATTCAAAGGATGACATGTTCAATAACTACATGTTGAACCCAAAGAAATCGAAATTGGGTTAAAAAGTTCCCTTGGTAAAATTCGACAGCCTAACGGCGTCACATAAAATTTTACATAAAGGGTTGATGAGAGAGATAAAGGGTATCTAATAAAATGGACATAAAATTTACATAAATAAGGATATATAAGAACATATCCCAAAATAATAGTATGTGAATTAAAAGACATAACAAAAGAAGTCTTTTAAAAATAGGAGGGTGTAAGGTTCCCTTACCGACATGGGTATCTTTCGAAACATACACCCCGTGAAAGAAGGAAAATACATCATTGATGTAAATACTCATAAATGAAAGAATATTACACAATGAGTAAAATAATGGTCAGTACATACACCACTCAAAGGAAATTGTGGCAAATGTATCATAAATCTCACGGGAATAAAAGTGAGATGAAAAATCCCTTACGAAAACTCGGCAGCCTAACGGCGCCACTTAAAACATCCAAAATGGATTGATGATATCAAATAGAGTATCCCATCATATTACAATAGAATTTAAAGCAAGAGTAATATAAAAGAAAATCCACCAACATAACAAAGAGGAGCTTAAAAGAAGTGACACAAAGGAGAGTACTTAAAAAGAAAGAGAGAGGTTAGATCTCTTACGAAAATTCGGCAGCCTAACGGCGCCACTCAAAACATCCAAAATGGATTGATGAGAGAGAATAGGGTCTTTCATAACATGAACATTAAAATTACATTAAGTTTAATATAAAATAACATCACAATAACAAGAAAGTTGATCTTTATAGGGAATGACATAAAAGAGTGTACTTAAAAAGAAAGAGAGGAGTAAGACACCTTACCTTGGGTCCGACTTGACTCGATCGTTTTTTAATCTCCTGAATAATAAACTTGAGTTAATTTATACTTCCTTAATAACCTTTTTCAAGTTCATTATTCCTTATATATCACTTATTACCATATCATAAACATTATGTAATCATCTAAGTTAATAATATTTGTTTTGCCGGTATTTGGTTCTTAAGTCGAAAGTGGACTTCTACCAATTACATGTTGTTCGTGTGGCCAAATTTTTATTATATACGGAATTGTATTAATGATGTAGATATCATATATTACATATATATCCAGTACATTCATGCATTTATAACATTACATAATCATTTAGAGGTAATAAATGAAATGCACCGTTCATGGAGACGGTAAGCCGTACGTACGCATGAACGCTACTTTCATTTCTATTTCGTATTTTATAGAATGGAATAATAATGATATAAAGGTATATTATAATTCTAGTATAATATCATATATAATATCATAGTTCCATCCTTTATACGTCCCACATATGGTATTTAAAGAATCAAATCACTTCGAGGGGGTGGTAGTCCGCACTTCCTTAAATGAAGATATCGCGTTTACCCATAATGTAAACCATAAAGGTATTCCCAAAATGAAAAAAAGAAGCTTAAGGAAAAAATAAACATATTATATATCATATATAAAAATAGTGACATCATAATGGCCACCTTTGAAGGTGTTAAATGAGTATTGAACAGTCATCATTTCGGGAGGCAGAATTTTGCCATCCACGGAAACCGTATGTTCTTTAACCATTTGATGTAGTTGTGTGAGAGTGTAGCTCGAATAAATCTTATAACAACATCCTAGTATATTGAATATACATTTTTTGTTTCAAAATAAGTAAATAAAAATAGTTTTGTGGGTTGGAGAAGCAAAATAAAACAAATGTACACGAGAGAATGAATTACCTTTACAAGTGTCACTCCTTTTGATTTGAGCCTAAAGGCTTCCTTTGAAAGGATTCTGCCCAAAGGGAATCCTCTAGGATGAGGAGAGGGATGTGGAGAGAGTAAATGGGCAGGGGTTAGCCGAGCCAAAGGCTTGAGGAGTGTGTGAAATGAGATAGAGGTGGGGGCCTTTTATAAGAGGAGAGGAGGGGCACTTTTGGAAAGTAAGAAATATTACTTTATTTGAAAATGTGTTTCGGTTTCAAAAGGTACCACATTGATATAATTCGTGGATAAGGTGTTAAGGGTTCGAAATCCACCCATCCAATAAGTTTTGGACATGTTTAGTTCATAGATTTTACATTATCTTTCCATTTTATTTAAATCGTTAAATAATGAGGTCATCGCTGCATCATAATGATGTCATAAATAATATAGTTTATTTAGTGTCTAAAAATTATAAAAAAAATTCTATGATGTAGGAAATATTTTTATATTTCTAATTACTATTTATAATCAAAAATATGATCTTTATAACCCCATGTAAAAATTGTTTTCGTAAAACATATGATGTTTGTGTCATTTGTACTTTTACATTAAATAAAAAGTTATTTATGTCATTTCCCAACCAAAGTGGCTCCATGGGGTCCCCAAGTTGACCCATGGTTTTTCTTGGTCGGCCATGACACAACCAATGAGGGTAGGACATGTGTCAAGTTCATTTCATATTATTAAAACATTATTTTTACCTTAAACTACAATAATTACCTCTAATCGCGATTAAAAACTTAATAAGTTACTATTCACCAAAAAAAACATTTTCCCATTGAACCAAATTTTACTTGTTAATGACTACCATGTATGTCGGATTTTTGAAATTCAAAACACAAAGATGGAAAAATTTTATTGAAACGGAAAAATCAGTTTTTATAAGTACCACTTAGTGGTTTCACTATTCATCAAAAATTGAAGTTTTTCAGAAAAATCCCAAAAATTCACCATAAGCTATATTTTATATTCCGAATTCAAAAATTAAGTCTATTTTACAAAATTCAAAACATATAAGTACGATTAATTAATTTAATAATTGATTCCCGCTGTCAGAGCAAATAGCGTGTTTTTATTAAACATTAAGTATCAAAAGATTGACACTGGTTTAAGTCTGATTTCAAAGTGAAATTAATTCCAATGACCACTATTGGATTTAATGGTAAAAATATATTCTAATTTCACTTTAAAACCAATTCAAAAGATAATCTAATCATATAAATAAATTATATTAAAAAGAGGTTTTGAATTAAAATACAACATTTTACACTATTCATTAAAAAAATGAACTTTATCGGAAAGATACCAAAAATTTACACAAAGTAAATTTTGATGTCCCGATTATTAATAAGAGTTTTATTTGGTCCAAAATAATGTTTAATAGTGAACAAAACTATATTTAATGATGGTTCAACATCAAAAGGTGATATGTGAACCTTTAGTGAAAACTAGAGCACATACGCCTAAAATTGAATTCTTTCCGTATTTTAAGCATCTATCTTTTATGGGATAAATGTTAAAAAATTTTCAAAACATATATAATCATATTTTAGTTATTTCTATCCATTTCGGCCAATACAACGGCTACATGTTAACTACCATTTAAAATAATATTATTTTATTATTAGAGTGCACCGTAAGATTCCCAAGAAACTCGTTGTTGCGTGTTGGGTACGCCATCGAGCATAGCATCCCCTTTAAAGTCATATCAATATTTTATTCACAAATATGGATAAATAAGAAAATTTAATATTCTTTATTTACCTGGGGTGTTACATCCTTCCCCCCTTTTGGGAATTGCGTCCTCGCAATTTTTAAAATTGGGTTTGGAAACATCCTTGAAAGTCCCACATCGGAAGAAGAGTCGGTAAAACAATCACTTTAAAATAAAGAAAGATAAGCACATAGGTCACCCGAGATAACCCATAATAGGATTCCGTGTAGGAAAACATGGACATGGAAGAAAAAGAAAAGGGTCATGTTCTGATGGAGAGTGATAGAAAACATGTTTAGGAGAAAGTTAACCATGAGAAAATCAAAACCTTGTATTGGGTTAAACGGTATTCGATTCCCCAGTAGGAAAAGTTAATAGACAACGTTTTTGTTTTAAGCTACATTTTATTGAGGAATTTATTCATAAGGAAACATAATCACTTATCATGTTGACTTTCAACTTTTACTAGATTCCTTAATCAAACTCTTATTTTTTCCAAAAGACGAGTATTTAGGGAGACTTGTTCACATTAAGAGTACTAAAATCAACTTCTAGAGAATCACCTAATCCACCAAAGAGAACTATATACATCCCATGTCTTTAGGCTTTAACCAAAACCAAAACCAAAAATGTTAGTACAAGGTCAGATAATCCAGAAAAGGATAACCCATTAAAAAGAAAATCCATACTTAATCTCCAAAATTTGTCCAACAAAACCCAAAGTTCAATGAGGACCATCCAATAAACAATTTGTCCATAAAATTCTTCAAAGTAAACCAATATAAGATTGAAACCCAAATATTTGAAGGATTTAGTCACATAGTCTTCTATGTTAAATCGTAACATTTATCTCCAAACAACATCAGTTGCTCCTAAAGTCTCGTATTGAAAAGTAATTAACCTAATCACATATCCTCTATGATTGTTTAATCATTTTCATAAATAACCCAAAATAAAATTACTCTTAAAAAAAAGAATCAGTCAAACTAACCAAGGACCTCACGTAGTCCAGTGGTAGGCGATAAATACCAGTTGCACTTTGATTGTGGGTTCGATTCCCACAGCTTTGTCCGACGCGACGGGTAGTCACACGGTCTATGTGTTGTCCTTTTTCCAAAACATTATATTTCTCAAATCATTCCCCAAAAAGGGATAAAATCATCAAAAATAACCATAACATAATTTAACCTCAATTTTATCTCATGCCTTTCACTTCAATCATAAAATATAGTAACCCATAATTACCTCAAATGTAAGGATCATATAAACCCAAATGGTTCTTTATAACTATGTCCACAAAAGAAAAGATAACTATTACTTCAATAAAATTTGCCTATATTAAACATCATGGTTACACATAATATAAAAAGTCTTCTAATGTAACCCCATCATAAAAAGAGACTTAATACTCTTAAGAATTTCACCATAACTCTTGAAGCCCTTATATGTTGACATCTTACTCATTCAACATTCTTCCGGATCCATTATCCATTCCTTTCCATCTTATTCCGAAATACCTCTTTCCTACAAACAAAATCATGAATCATATCCTAAGATTCCAAAATAGGAAAACAATAGTCATGAAATAGTACATACCTTTGATTGGTCATTGTCAGTTTCTTCATCCTCAATCGGAATGGCATTAGGTATTGGTAAACGAATATTGGTACACTCTTGGTGATCCCATTCACGAAACTTCTTCATAGGACATGTGTTTGCATAATGACCATGCACACCACATTTAAAACATTCAATTGATCCCTCAGAAAGAACTTCTTTCCCTTTCCTCGAGTCAACTGGATGCTTCCTTTTTCCATGGAAGGTTCTTGCTTTATGACCTTAATTTCAACATCTATAGCATATTTCTGTCCCTTTGAAACATTTTCCTAGGTGTTTCTTTCCACATCTTTGACACATAGGTTTTTGAACACACTTACCTTTATGATTATTACCTGTACTTTCGTAGGGATTTGTTTCTTGCATATATGATGCCTTAGAGAAATCTCCAAGGTTTAGGTGGTCAATCATGACTCCAGATAGTTGGTTCATAAAAATCACAAGAGTTCTCATTGCAGCTCCCATATCATTCAGTTGCTTGCTCAAAAAACTGTCACAGTTTCCTTTACATCCACTGTTACTTTGGTGCCTACTAGATCCAGCCATTTACTAAAACCAAAAAGGTCAGTGTGAGTATATCAAAAAAACCATCATGTACTAATGAGTAAGATAAACACTAAGATATACTTACTCATTCACTTTATCTAAAACTAGGACTCTTTCTGAAATCCTAACCATTATGGTAATGTCACTTATGCATAAAGAATACCCTAACCTTTAAAGTTATCTAAACCGACCTTTGATACCAACTATAAGGCCCCAGCCTTAAACCTTACTTAATATTGAATTAAATGAGTAATTCACATTGAGGATCTTTTCAGGTTTAGAGATTTAGAGAATTAGGATATAACTATTACATCTCAAAATATTACAAAGTAGTCGCTTCTACGAAATTTCCATAAAATAAAAACTCTTAAAAAGACTCATGTATAGTTCCATGTTTTAGGTAGCATGAATTTCCCTTGATCCCATCCTTGACCCTATTCCACGCTAAGTCCTGTGAAAAACCTTTCAAAAACTTGGGATGAGCATAAGAAGCTCAGTAAGGGATACACAAAGAATGAAAACTGTTAGTTTTTCAAAACAACAAGTAAACCATGAATACTTTATCAATGTAATACTTTTCACCTTCATGAAGTAGTAAAAACTCTTCACTGAAAAAAAGTATCATTACTTACCTTTTTGTTACCAAAGGATTACCATAAAACCCATATAAAGAACACATAACATACATAAAGGTAACTTGGGACATAAACATACTTAAGTGGAATAACCATACGGTCGACTTCCACACAAATCACTTAATGGAATAGCCGTATGGCCAATTTCCATACATACTTAATGGAATAAGCATACGACCGACTTCAATACCCAATGCATTGGAGGTTATAATGTAACCACCCGTCCTGGTATTCACGGCACCACCCATCATAATGTCCAAGTACCATTATTACACATAAAATATGGAAAATATAAACATTTCAATAACAATATTTCATTTTCAATCACAATAAATAATTCCCAGATATTTAATTAATCAATCCATTTTCAAAAACCATTTAAAAGAGATTTTTGAATCAAAGTGTCAAATACCAATTTGAAGATTTTAATGGAATTATAATTTTAAAACATTAATGTCTATATAAATAAATACTGAAAACCATTTTGAAAACATGGACATTAAAGATAAAGATTTAGAATAATAAATTTTAAAACATTTAAAATGATATTTTTGTTAAAGAGTTTTTAACAAAATGAGAGACTCTTGAATACAAATAATAGAGGAATAACATTTAATCCAAAATTTTAATATCATGAGAATAAAAGGATTCATGATATAATATGTCAAAGGACAGTATACACACCATATAAGAGTGAATTGGTGCATAACAACAACGAAGTCTCAAAAGAAATGTAAAATGAGAGGAAATCCATTATAAAGAAGGTATCCTTAAATTAAGGATAAATAAATATCATAATTATGTGTGACAAATATAAATTCACCCAATATAAGTGGATATTAATTGTAAAACAATCAAAGGTTATTCACACATATTCAAAGGATGACATATTCAATAACTACATGTTGAACCCAAAGAAATCGAAATTGGGTTATGAAGTTCCCTTGGTAAAATTCGACAGCCTAACGGCGTCACATAAAATTTTACATAAAAGGGTTGATGAGAGAGATAAATGGTATCTCATAACTTGGACATAAAATTTACATAAATAAGGATATTTAAGAACATATCCCAACATAATATTATGTGAATTAAAAGACATAACAAAAGATGTCTTTTAAAAATAGGAGGGTGAAAGGTTCCCTTACCGACATGGGTATCTTTCGAAACATACACCCCGTGAAAGAAGGACAATACATCATTGATGTAAATACTCATAAATGAAAGAATATTACACAATGAGTAAAATAATGGTCAGTACATACACCACTCAAAGGAAATTGTGGCAAATGTATCATAAATCTCACGGGAATAAAAGTGAGATGAAAAATCCCTTACGAAAACTCGGCAGCCTAACGACGCCACTTAAAACATCCAAAATGGATTGATGAGATCAAATAGAGTATCCCATCATATTAAAATATAATTTACATCAAGAGGAATATAAAATAAAATACCCCAACATAACAAAGAGGAGCTTAAAAGAAGTGACACAAAGGGGAGTACTTAAAAAGAAAGAGAGAGGTTAGATCTCTTACGAAAATTCGGCAGCCTAACGGCGCCACTCAAAACATCCAAAATGGATTGATGAGAGAGAATAGGGTCTCTCATCACATGAACATTAAAATTACAGTAAGTTTAATATAAAATAACATCACAATAACAAGAAAGTTGATCTTTATAGGGAATGACAAAAAAGAGTGTACTTAAAAAGAAAGAGAGGAGTCAGATCCCTTACCTCGGGTCTTACTTGACTCGATCGTTCTTTAATCTCCTTAATAATAAACATGAGTTAATTTCTACTTCCTTAAGAACCTTTTTCAAGTTCATTATTCCTTCTATATCACTTATTACCATGTCATAAACATTATGTAATCATTTAAGTTAATAATATTTGTTTTGTCGATATTTGGTTCTTAAGTCGAATGTGGACTTCTTACAATTACATGTTGTTCGTGTGGCCAAATGTTTATTATATCCAGAATTTTATTCATGATGTATATATCATATATGTTATATATATCCATTACATTCATGCATTTATAATATTACATAATCATTTAGAGGTAAGAAATGATATGCACCGTTCATGGAGATGGTAAGCCGTACGTACGCATGAACGCTACTTTCATTTCTATTTCGTATTTTATAGAATGGAATAATAATGATATAAAGGTATATTACAATTACAGTATAATATCATATATAATATCATAGTTCCATCATCTATACGTCCCACATATGGTATTTAACGAATCAAATCACTTTGAGGGGGTAGTAGTCCGCACTTCCTTAAATGATGATATCGCGTTTACCCATAATGGAAACCATAAAGGTATGCCCAAAATGAAAAAAACAGAAGATTAAGGAAAACATAAACATATTATATATCATATATAAAAATAGTGACATCATAATGGCCACCTTTGAAGGTGTTAAATGAGTATTGAACAATCATCATTTCGGGAGGCAGAATTTCGCCATCCACGGAAACCGTATGTTCTTTAACCATTTGATGTAGTTGTGTGAGAGTGTAGCTAGAATAAATATTATAAAAACATCCTAGTATATTGAAGATACTGGTGTTGTTACAAAAGAAGTAAATAAAAAGAGTTTAGGGGGTTGGAGAAGCAAAATAAACCAAATGAACACGAGAGAATGAATTACCTTTAAAAGTGTAACTCCTTTGATTTGAGCCTAAAGGCTTCCTTTGAAAGGATTCTTCCCAAAGGGAATCCTCTAGGATGAGGATAGGGATGTGGAGAGAGTAAATGGGCAGGGGTTGGACGAGCCAAAGGCTTGAGGAGTGTGTGAAATGAGGTAGAGGTGGGAGCCTTTTATAAGAGGAGAGGAGGGGCACTTTTGGAAAGTAAGAAATATTAATTTATTTGAAAATGTGTTTCGGTTTCAAAAGGTCCCAAATTAATATAATTCATGGATAAGTTGTTAAGGGTTCGAAATCCACCCATCCAATAAGTTTTGTACATGTGTAGTTCATAGACTTTACATTATCTTTACATTTTATTTAAATCGTTATATAATGAGGTCATCGCTGCATCATCATGATGTCATAAATAATATACTTGATTTAGTGTCTAAAAATTATAAACAAATACTATGATGTAGAAAATCCTTTTAGCTTTCCAATGAATATTTATAATCGAAAATCTGATCTTTATAACCCAAGGTAAAAATTGTTTTCGTAAAACATATGATGTTTGTGTCATTTTTACTTTTACATTAAATAAAAAGTTATTTATGTCATTTCCCAACCAAAGTGGCTCCATGGGGTCCCCAAGTTGACCCATGGCTTTTCTTGGTCGAAAATGACACAACTAATGAGAGTAGGACATGTTTCAAGTTCATTTCATATTATAAAACATTATTTTTACCTTAAACTACACTAATTACCTCTAATCGCGATTAAAAACTTAATAAGTTACTATTCACCAAAAAATTATTTTTATCCCATTGAACCACATTTTACTTATTAATGACAACCATGTATGTCAGATTTTTGAAATTCAAAACACAAAGATGGCAAAATTTCATTTAAACGAAAAAATCAGTTTTTATAAGTACCACTTAGTGGTTTCACTATTCATCAAAAATTGAAGTTTTTCAGAAAAATCCCAAAAATTCACCATAAGCTATATTTGATATTCCGAATTCAAAAATGAAGTATATTTTACAAAATTAAAAACATATAAGTAAGATTAATTAATTTAATAATTAATTCCGGATGTCAGAGCAAATAGCGTGTTTTTATGAAACAATAAGTATCAAAAGATTGACACTGGTTTAAGTCTGATTTCAAAGTGAAATTAATTCCAATGACCACTATTGGATTTAATGGTAAAAATATATTCTAATTTCACTTTAAAACCAATTCAAAATATAATCTAATCATATAAATAAATTATATTAAAAAGAGTTTTGAATTAAAATACAACATTTTACACTATTCATTAAAAAATGAACTTTATCGGAAAGATACCAAAAATTTACACAAAGTAAATTTTGATGTCCCGATTCTTAATAAGAGTTTTATTTGGTCCAAAAGAATGTTTAAGAGTGAACAAAACTATATTTAATGATGTTTCAACATCAAAAGGTGATAAGTGAACCTTTAGTGAAAACTAGGGCACATACGCCTAAAATTGAATTCTTTCCGTATTTTAAGCCTCTATCCTTTATTGGATAAATGTAAAAACATTTAAAAAACATATATAATCATATTTTAGTTATTTATATCCATTCCCGCCAATAAAACCACTACATGTTAACTACCATTTAAAATAATATTATTTTATTATTAGAGTGCAACATAAGATTCCCAAAAAACTCGTTGTTGCGTGTTGGGTACGCCATCGAGCATAGCGTCCCCTTTAAATTCATATCAATATTTTATTCAAAAATATGGATAAATAAGAAAATTTCATATTCTTTATTTACCTGGGGTGTTACAATGGGAACACATACAATATGTGGAAGACGAAAGGTCTCACCTGGCAGAAACGGTTCAATTGGATAATAAATTCATAGAATCTCTAAAAGGCATCCAAAATGGCTCATATTTTGTGGAGAGACGAGACATTACTTTTTGAACAACTTTTGTGAAGGAAGAAACGCGTAAATTGACGTTTTGGAGGGAAATAATGTCACAGGAAGGTGAAGAATTGATTTTTCAGAGTGTCAAATGGACAGATTAAATGTCTTCGATGGAATCGGTCGTAACTCCTACATCCGATGGCAAATAAAGCTGAAATTTTGGAATCAAACTAAGGGGATATTATGGAACAACATTTATGAAGAAACCAATTGAAAATTAGGTCATTTTGTGGATGATTCATGCGGAAGAGTTCTCATTAAATGTTTTGGGTGTGAATTCTTCACCTCTTCTCCCTATAAATATGTATCTTCACCCCTTCTCAAAGAATTGGCACATCTGTGTGGCCATTTTTTTGTATTTTTTTGTAGTTGATTTCCATTCTAATAGTATAATACATTTATAATATATTTTTCTCTTCTTAATCTCATTATCACATTTTTATCTTTTGTTCTTCCACCCCCTTCTTCTCCACCGTGATCTCTTCTACTTGTGATCATGAGTAGCTACCCTGTGTAACTTCCTGGGGGATCAATCCAGGTTTGAACCCAAGTCTTTTCACATTAATATTAATTGTTTCTTATTTAATTAGATTTAGGTTTAGGGGGATATTAGTGGTAAAGACACCTTTGTGTCTCCACTTGCCACCCGAGACTCAACATTCTCTTTTATAATATTTTCCCTCGATCGAGGAGGTGGATGTGCGGTCTCTCGGCGATCGTTGAGAGAACTGCATATTCACAACCACATATAAATGAGGATATTCATGGGTGATTCTCTCGGGAATATATCATTTCTTTCTAACATCATTCTATTTGCATTCATTCTATTTGCATTGCATTTCATGTTTAATTTTAGTATTTCATTTTCAATTTTCAATATTCATTTCTGACATTTTATTATATATTTATATAAATGAATTAAAAGTAGTGAGTGATTGACCACAAAAGCTCCTCAAGAGATCAACCTAGGTCAGACCCTGTGCTGCACTTAGCTATAAATTTTTTTGAGAGTGTGCACGACAATGCCTCGTCACTCATCAAAGGAAACATATTTAAAATAAACTGTAGATTATTTCTTGACACTCTCTCGACACTATCATCACATCATGTACCTTTCCATTGACCTGTGAAAAGAATTTCAAAAACTTTGGATGATCATAAAAAGCACATTAAGGGATATAAAAATAAAGAAAGAAAACCTTAGTCCATGAATATATAAGAATAATTGAAAACATACTTTACTCATAAACATTATAACTTTATCATACCTCATGAAATCATAATATTTTTAAATAACTCCTAGAATTCATAATAAATAATGGTAGCATGAGACATTCATAACATTCTTACGTAGAGAGTAACCCTCATGGTTACATTTGGAATACACATCACAGTATATTTCCTAAATCCCTTTAGAAAAACCTTAGCATTTAACTCCTTTACGTTACCCAATGCATTGGAGAGCTATATCGGGATCACCCACCCTTAGTTTATCACGGAACCACCCGTCTTCATAAGCACTGCCAATGAACCATAACATAATCGTATCACATAAAACATTTATAAAGGAAATATAGAATTTCCACATTTCAATCACAAGATATCAATATAACACATTGATAAAATCAAAACATTATCAAAAACATATATAATACCAAAATAAAATAAAATTAAAACATGGCATTTATTTTTCATTTAAAAATATTAATGGCTTGTAGAGGAATCTGGAACTCAAATAAGGGTCACGGCGGCGGAGACATCGTTGTCACCGCATACATAAGATAAAAAAATTCCCTTCTATCATTTAGTAAAACACTTCATATAAAAACATTCCTTTTTAATAAAAGTAATATTAAATGGGGTTTATACAATGTATAAAATAAAGTTGTGTATAAAACAAAATATGTCTCAATGAAAGGAGATTGGTACGAAGTTCCTTACCTCGTGTCCGACTTGACTCGATCGTTCTTTAATCTCCTAAATAATAAACTAGTGTTAATTTAAACATTTTTAAGATCCTTTTTAATGTTCATTATTCCTTTTATATCACTTATTACCATGTTACGAACATTATGTAATTATTTAAGTTAATAACGGTTGTTTTGCCGATCTTTGGTACTTGAGTCAAAAATAAACTTCTTATAATTACAATTTGTTCATCTGGAAAACTATCCATTATATAAAAAAATATATTCATGATTTAGATATCATATATATCATATATATTTAGTATATACATGCATTTATAATATTACGTAACATTTAGAGGTAATAAATGAAATGCACAGTTCATGGAGACGGTGAGCCGTACGTACGCACGAATGCTACTATCATTTATATTTTGTATTTAATAGAGTGAAATCATAATTATATAAAGGTATATTATAAATCCATTATAATATCACATATAATATCATTAACTCCATCTTATATTCTTCCCACTTATGGCATCAACGATTCAAATCACTTTGAGGGGGTAGTAGTCTGCACTTCCTAAAATGAAATTATCTCATTTACCCTTAATGGAATCCATAAAGGTATGCCATAAATGAAAAATACAGAATAATAATGAAAACATAAAAATAATATATATCATATATAAATATAGTGACATCTTAATGGCCTCCATGAAAGGTTTTAAAAGAAGATTGAATAATCATCGTTTCATGAGGCAGTAATTCTCCATCCACAGAAACAGTATGTTCATTAACCATTAGACGGAGGTGTGTGTAAGTGTTAATAAAATATTTCTCATAAAAACATCCTAGTATATTGAAGATACTGGTGTTGTTACAAATGAAAAAAATAAAAAGAGTTATGGGGTTGGAGAAGAAAAATAAAACAAAAGAACATTAGAGAAGACATTACCTTTAAATCGGCTAACTCCCATTGGTTTGAACCAAAAGGGTATCTTGAAGAGCTTTATGCCTAAGTTAAGGTATCTAGGATGAAAAGAGGGATGTGGAGAGATAAAATGACAACATTTTGGCCAATCTAATGGATTGAGAGGTGTCGGTGAGGTGGTATAGGTGGTGGCCATTTATAAGAGGGAGGAGGGGCACCTTTGGAAGTTCAAGAAATCATACTTTATTATATAATGAGTTTCGGATTTTAAAGGTCCCAAAAAGATATATTTAGAGGCTAAGGTGATATGGTTTCTAAATCCACCCATCCAATAAGTTTTAGACAAGTGTAAGTCTTATATGTTACATTTTATTTTCATTTTATTTAAACCGTTCATAAATGAGGTAATCACTACATCATCATGGTGTCATAAATAAATAAATTTATTTAATGTCTAAAAATTATAAAAAATATACTATGATGTATTAAATCTCATTAGATTTCAAATGACAATTTATAGCTTAATAGATAGTTTACATAGACAAAAATAAAATTATTTGACTTGGGTGACACATACTTTGGTTATACTTTTTAAAAAAAAACATAAAATGATAAAGTGTCACTATCACCCAAAAGTGATTCCATGGGGTCCCAATGTTTAGAAAAAGGCCTCCCATGGTAGAACATGACACAAAGAATAGAATTAGGACAAATTTTGGGGTCATTTTGTATTATTATGATATTATTTTATTACCCTTAACTACCCGATTACTAATTAATCATGATAATTAAAGATAATTACTGTCGTTACAATTCATAATGTCCAAAAACAAAAGAGTATTAATTAAATAATTTAGATCCTATTATTCCAAATATTGAATCCATTTTACCAAATTAAAAACACAAAAATTGAAGTAATTAATTTAAAAATAATTCCTGTTGTCAAAACAAATAGAGGGTTTTTTTTAAAACAATATCTATTAAAAGTTGGACAATTGTTTATGTCCAATTTCAAAGTGAAATTAATCCCAATGACAACCATTGTATTAAATGATAAAAATTTATTCAATTTAATCTTTAAAACTAATTAAAAATATAATCTATCCATATAATTAAATTAGATGAAAAGGCAGTTTTGAAGTAAAATGCAGTATTTTTCACTATTCATTAAAAAATGAACCTTGTTAGAAAAATACCAAAAATTTATCCAAAGTAAATTTCAATGTCTCATTACTAAATAATATGTTTATTTTGACAAATAGAGATTATAAAATTGTCAAAATGTAGATTTAAAAATTATTTTCCATCCAAAGGTGGTAAAACAATCTTTTAAAATTGATAGAGAATTCTATGATTAAGATTGGATTTATTCTCATTTTAAGACTCTAAAACACTATATAATTCATAAATATACATAGATATGAAAATATATTACGCTTTACTTACTAGGGTTGTTATATAATAATTGAAAATAAAGCACACAAAATCTTAATCTACCCACCATGTTTCTCTCTAATACTTATTTTTTAAATGTCCCATTGTATAATAGATTTATGAGAGGAAAATAAATTCAGGAAATTAAAGACATAAAAAAATAATTGAGTTATAAAGACACAACTGTTATTCAATTTTATTTAGTTTCTTAAATATGGGTCACCGTCCTATAGGCTCTTGAAAATTCTATTTAAAAACCATCAACTTCTTCACATTTACTATGAATAGTGTCCATTTTTCTGGTTCTTTTATCTACATTGCATTAAAAAGAAAGAAAAAGTCAAAATTAAATGTCAAGAATATTTTGAATGAAAATTATTTAAAAAAAAATTAATATGGAATCATACAATAAAACATTATCTCCTTCCTTGAAGTTTTATTGAGAATCAACAGATCATGAAAATATTTCATTCTTACCTTATATAACCATGTGTTGTGATATGCTTTATTCCTATTATCCTATATCTCCCACAAAAAAATGTTATTTCTTTTCAATTGGAAATCATATTGATATTACATGTTTTGATATCCCCTAATGATTTGTGTTATAACTCTACTCAAAGGGGAAAATCATTTCCATAGTCTAATATAAATGGTAAAATAAAAATTTTAGTTTTTAATGTAGTAATATAGGCCCAATGTGCTTAATCAAGTCTCAAACTCCAATCCTTTCTATTTGGGTTCATAACTATTTCCAGAATTTATTTTATATCTCTGTTTGAAAACTTATCAATTCCATTTATTTGAAGTTATTATGGAATATTGAACCTATGATTAACTCTATATTTATTCAAAATAATTTCAAATAACCTATTAAAAAAATGTTTTTCCATGTTTAGTGATTAGAAACTTTATCAATCCAATTATATAAAATACACTTCATTTCATTTATATGGACATAATTTTTGAATCATCAACTCTGATGGGAATAACCTCTACCCACATGGACACATAATAAATAAAATATGTAAATATATCCAAGATAATTCGAAAAATATTCCATGAAATCCATATCCCACACATCGAAGACATCAAAAAACAAAAGAGGTTTTCGTGGTATCTCATTCCTTTTGGAAATGCTTCCTTGAAATCAGAAATTTTTACATATTCAACAAAATAAAAAATAATCTATTAAAATTTTAGGAAAAAATGAACTAGAATGAAGAAATATTATTGTAGTAATTTTTGGTACAAAGTGTCATCCACAACTCGATTAATGGGAAAATGTAACATATATTGGAATTCAGAATTTGGAATTCGTCTCCAAATCCATTAATCCTTACCAACATGCAACATATAAAGATCATCATTATTGTAATTATTTGAATCCTAGATAATTTTAGAAATTTTTTGGTTGGAAAAATATTTAGAACTTAATCATTATACAAATAATTCAAAATATTAGTAAACCATGACCATTAAGTCTTTCAAGAATACAAATCTTCATCAAGAATGCTTTATCTATTGAGTCAATACATATGAATTTTTACATTCAAAATAGATGGTTTCCATCTCAATTGACTATAACAAATCTTCAAAATTCCATTCTAATAATTTATTTCAATATCAAACTCATGTAACAACAAGATCCATATAAAAATACATTGTTTTTCAACATATGTATTCATAAAAAATATTATCGTATAATTGTATGTGATAACAATTACTTTTAGATAACATCAGATAACACCTAATTCTTCAAAATAAATTAAAATAGAAAAATATTCTTTAATATTTTTTATATAGTTTTATTGGGCCTTATATATATTTATAGAGGAATAATCAATCACATGATATTTATTTTCCTACATTTGACTTGAAAATATCCCAAGAGCATATCTGGATGCATGAGCCCTGATTACAAATGGAAAGTCCCATTTTGGTGGTTGAGCAATGGGATGTGTTATCAATTTTTGTTTCAAATACCTAAATACTTATTTAAAACTATAATCAAATAAAAATAAGTTGTATTGTTAGAGAAATCTATAAAATGTATGTTCAACTTTGCTAAAATCATTTATGAATCGTCCATAATAACCATCATGACCGAGGAAGGATCTAATATATTCTACTATATTTGGGTTTATAAATGAATAAATAACTTTAGATTTTGATTTATCAACTTGAATAACATCTATAGACACAACATGATAAGAAAAATCCCATTATCTATGATGAATTAGCAATTTCATAATTGAGGACAGGATTCTTATCATTGATTGTTTCAAGAACATGAGATAATATTTTTAAATGAATTTTAAGTGATGATATATAAATAGTGAATTCATCCATAAAAATGTCCATAAATGTTTTTGGAAATTTATAAAAAATATAATCATACACCTTGGAAAATTTCCTGGATCATTACATTATCCAAATTAAATTATCCTATACGAAAATCTTTTGAAGGGGAAGAAGA
Source organism: Viscum album (assembly GCA_963277665.1). Taxonomy (NCBI): domain Eukaryota; kingdom Viridiplantae; phylum Streptophyta; class Magnoliopsida; order Santalales; family Viscaceae; genus Viscum; species Viscum album. The sequence continues at coordinate 537,905,288 of OY728126.1, forward strand.
AAGTGGCTTTATCTTGATCCTTTGGTGAAATATGAATATGAAACTAACCATTAAAACCATCACGAAAACAATATTGGGTTTTTCTAGCTAGTATACCAAGGAATTTATCAACAAATGGAACTTCTATGTGGTCTTTCCTTGTAAAAATATTTTGATTCCTATAATCAATGCACATTATCTATTTATTTGAAAGCATAAAAGGTTAAATATAACAAAATTCGTTCCTTTATATTTAAATATACTTTTTTAGGGAACAAATTAGACATTATTCACACATTAACTATCATAGATGGGATAAATAATTCCATCATCCAATAAGGTGGTAACATACTTCTTAGTAACCTATAAAAATATTTAGTTCAATCACCATTGAAATTATCTCATCAGTTTAAAATTTTCCTCCATCAAAATTCCATGCATATATAATGAGGTAAGGACTATATTTAAAAATAGATAGAGTCCATCCTATGGATATCTAATGGGTTTTGAGGACTCATAATAGTCGGTTATCTTGGTCCTATGAAAGAAATAATGATAAATATTTTCATTGGACTCCCCATAACATCTAAGGGACATAAAACTATTTGAGGTGTAGTCTATCACCTTACAAAGTTATCACACATAATTTATATCATTTAATATTACTCTATATATAATATTGTGAATACATATATATTAATAGAAGTTCTCAGGTTTCATAAAGTACCATATTCCAGTATATCTAATTGGGATATGAGGTTTACCTCAGCTTTCTGGATAAATCATAAATAGGATATGGATATAGAGATATGTTTTTTTACTATTAATCATCCTCATAATGATGGTTAGTATGAGAGAACAATTAGAACCTAATATTATATTTTAATATCTTGTACTATGGATTTCCAAAGTGATTTGGATCAACATATTCCTCTAGGTTTGATTTCATATAATAATAGACTTCACTTGAATAATTAGATAGATCCAAATGAGTCCATATATATAGAAGTGTATAGATACAATGATCAATAATAGAGAAATCAAGATATTTGGGATTGAGTTGGCCAAATTAATGGATGAGAAGATTAGAGACATTCAACAACACATGAGGTTAGCACAAAATTAACCAAACAGTTACTAAAAATCGTTGACGTGATCTGGATTTCAAATTTGGTGATAAGGTGTTTCTGTGAATCTACCATGAAAAGAAGGTTATTATATTCAAAAATAAAGGAAATTTTATCCCTAGGTATATTGGCCTTTTTGAGATTCTTGATTGATTAAGGTCAAATTCTTATCACACTGTGCTTCCACCAAACCTCTTTCAACTTCATGATCTGTACTATGTATCTCTCCTAAAGAAGATCATACTAGACCATTCACATATACTTAACTCCTATTTCAAACTAATAGAGAAATACCACTCAAATGAGTAATAATTGATGGAGATTTTGGATTATAGAGAGAAAATTATTTGAAATAAGACCACACACCTGGTCATTGTTTTATTGTGAAATAACTAATTTGAGAAAGCTACTTGGGAACCAAAGGATGTGATGAGGAAGAAGTATCCTTATTTTGTTTGTATCAGAGTGAAAAACATTTCTTGGTGAAATTCATTTTATGTTGGGTAGGTTGTAACACATATATATTTTATGATTTTTTTTTCAAATAAACAAAATTTATTTGATAATTTCAATTACACACAACACTGAGTTTAAACGAAAAAAGACATACAATTAAAATATAATTATTTAATATAATAGTTATTTTATATGAATTAGTAGTGATGGAATGAATATCATTAACAAAATTATGAAAATATACAGTTTTCACACACATATATTAAATTAATTATTTGGCTACACTTAATTATAAAAGAATATAAAAACATTCTAAAAAAGGAAATCTTTTTATGAAAATTATTTTTATGATCCCAAAGACATTCAATCCCAATAAATTAAATAATTAAAATTTGTTGAATTATTTTTATGAAATATATATATATATATATATATATATGTGTATTATATATTCATTAAAAAAATTTATCAGTCATATTATTTGTTCACTATGTATGAGATAAGAATACATTTATATTTACGATAAAAAACTGAATTGTTTTCTAGAAAACAGTTTTATCACATTTTTCTCACTCATTTTAAAATTAACATTGGTCAATTAATGAAAATGTATTGTAAAAATAAAATTAGTTTTCTTAATCTATATTTCAAAACTATCTTAGATTGAATATTTGATAATTTTCCGTAAGGATAAAATTGTGGTTGAATAGTAATGAAATACAGATTTTTATGAAAAACATCATTTTAATTGGAAGAATTTACATGATCAATTTCATTTTAATAGGGTTTAAAAAGAAAAATTAGTTTAATTAAATATAAATTACAATAATTTAGGACATTGGAATCAATTTCATATTGAATTTTTATATTAAAACTCTATATTCTTATGAAAATTTTTCCTTTAGAAAAACACTTTTTCATCACGTCTAAGAGTTTAATTAAAAATTAAAATTTTCCATTTCTATAAACATAATATAGAAAAAAAATTTATATATTTCTAATCATACTAATTAATATTATTTATTATCTTTAACCTAATTTTTGGTCGAAATTAATAGTAAAAAACTAAAAATTAATTACCACAGCTATGTTTAAAACGTGTATATTGGGGGGTTAAACTAAAACATATTGGAACAAAATGATCTATAAACATCCCAAAAAATACATATATGGCCATATTTATACATTATATAATCTATTGGTTAATAATTTGTCATTTTAATCCTTTTGGAATGTTTAAAACAAGGTGAGACCTTTTTATTTTTTAAAATTTCTAGTGTGTCATCTCCCCACTTATAAACAGGCCTTCCGCTCCTCTCCTCTACATAGAAGAAAAACCCTTAAGTTTACAAAATACATATCCAAATCCAATAATTAATTCCATCCCCACATCTTGGAGGCCTTTGTTTAACTATTAAACCATCCTAATAAGGATTTAGTTTTAAACATGACAGTGTTATTCTAAAATGTGTCGCATTCCTTAACCATGCGTTTTCAATTTATTAATTCCTCAAACTATATAAAATATTATTCAATAATTATTATATAATAAAATAATAATATCCCATATATTAATATTTTTAAATAATAATTTCATGATTTATATCTTTGTCTTCTTCCATGACGTGTGTAATGAAACCATCAATCGTGTGTACAGTAGACTAAAGCCTCATAGATCGACATAATGTTTTTTCCCATTAGCGCTTATCACAAGTAGTTATAAAGATGGATATAAAGTATATATATATAGATATTATTTAGGAAAAAAATATACTTCTATAATTATAATATAACATGTTACTTCTTACATGACATTATGTGAGAAATACAATAACTTTACTCATGTCTACGACAAACTACTACCTAACAAAGTGATGTGATTCTTTTTTCACATTCATTTTAAATAGAAGGTAATAAGGAAAAAATTTATAGGAATATTTCATATAAACTAAATAATAATGATTATAAAAATGAGAAATATTTTTTACCATTCTTTCATTCTTACCTTCATTAAAAAATAAATAATGTTCATCTATATGCACGAACTTCCGTCTCCACGAATGGTGAATTTTTTTTTATCTCTAAGTATAATAGATTAATATAAATACATAAACAATTAATAAATATTATATTTATAGAATATTTATTTTTTTTGAAATTATGGAACTATGAATAATGTAAGAGGATCAAAAACACTAAACCAAAACATACATGAAATACAAAGCGGTTAATACCCAAAAAAATTAACAAAATTTTTTAATAAATTAAAAATAAATTGTTATATGTCAATCAGATATGGTATTAAATATATAATTATGGTTATTTAATATATTAATAATCAAATTATATTTATTATATTGGATTTTAGAACATGAGGGAAGGAATTCAAGACTTAAGGTAAGAGATTTTGGTATCACTATTTTTTCTATGGAAGACATTACATATTCACCACTTGTTTTATTTATGTGGTTTATATATATAATTCATATGAATTTATTTTATGATTATCACCATGTAAATTATGGGATATACATATCCATAAATGTTTTATTCTTTCTTGTGGATTATGATTCAAAACACTCTAAAGTAGTAAATGTTTTATGTTACAATCTCATGGTTGGTTTGAATTGTTTATGAATATGACTCAGATGATGAGATATTATAATTTATCTCTAAAAAATCAGGAATTTAATTACCCTCTATTTATTTCTATAGAATTAATATTAGTGTTTCAAATTACATTTTTTGTGCTAAAGAGATAAAAAATATTTTTTTTAAGGGAATTCATAAAAATTTATATCTTAGATTAAAAATGATTTTCCTTTCATATGCATGTTTTATAAAAATTATTTAATGAATGTTTGGAATATAATATAATTATTTATTGATTACATTTCGACCCTTGTTTAAATATTTATAAAATGGTTTAAAATAAATCCCCTTTTCATTTTTGGAATGTGGTACTGTTTAATTTTCACTTAAAATATAAAAGGAATCATTATTTTAATATATATGAAATGAATAGAACATTACTATCCCTCTTAAGTAAAAAACCTAAATATGAGTATTGCATAGGGTTTTCAAATCAATAATCTACTCTAGGTGGAACTACCACCATAATCACACTATAACGTTAAAGGATTTTATCATAGATTATAAGTCCTTCCCTAATTTTTCCTCACATTGGTACTCGAGACCTCTATATTTTACTAGTCATCCTAATGCCAGGCTCACCAATATGACACCACTTAAGTGAGAAAACAAAAACCAATGCATATGAAAAATAGATGTCACTAGTTATTTCAATCAATATTGGTCACTCTATGAGTTATGATTCAATTATATCCCAAACTCTCATGTATTCCACATAATCATCGATATATAAATGATCAAGCACAATAATCTATGGATTTTTAAATTCCTAAAAAGAATTTATTTACCCATCATAGGGGAAACCAGATATGGTTCCATATCAGGTCACTCACTCCTCCTTACCCTTACTTAAAAAATGAAATAATATATACAAACCATATTTAGTGGAGTTAATATTGGGGATCAAAATACTTTAATATATGTTAACCTTTTATCAATATCCACTTAACTATATGCAAGATTAACATAATGCTTGAGACTAAAACCATGTTGATCTACATCTACGAGCCTCAAACTTAATTGAAGGATAAAAAATAATTATAAAACATTTATAATTATCCTTAAAAAAATATTTAACTAATTTATTCATAGTAGATGAAAAATCATCATGTATTATAAAATCATCATAAACTAGATGAATGGTGTAAAAACCACTCACACAATTAAATTGGACCTATAGTGAGATAAATTATTTATTTAAAATACCCAATTTTCCATTAATTTCATCCAAATTTGATTATGAAATGCAATTTCACTCTTTTATTGAAGCATTTTTCAATTTGAATCAATTAAGACTTTTTAAATCATCTAGTTTTCAATAGAAAAGACCTATCAACATAATGTGATTCCACCGTGATTTAGTGGAATCACACTCAAAATTCATAAACCAATACATTATAGTTATTGAAAAACATAAAAATATTAGAATAAAATTAGTTTTTTGTACAACTAAATTAAAACTATAAATGAAATCCCTCCAACCCAGTATTGATAATACATGATGAATTATGAAGAGGGGAGTGAAAATAGGGGTTTCCACACACTCTTCAAACTAGATAAAAACACCATGCCTAAAGGGATATGAATAAAAAATATGAATATAATAAATTTTTTCCTACATTATGTAACATCCACGATAGTCTATAAGATGTCAGTTGTAATCCCATGGACATCTGGTAGAACAAAAAATACCCTGGTTACCCCTCTATATTTTTTATGGAGTCACCTATGACTACTAACTAGATATATGAACTTTAGTGGCCTCTACTAAGGTTTAAATTACAATTTTATACTACCACCAACTTTATATATTTTATCAATTCCATGAATATATTTTTAGTCCTCTTTTAAAAAAAATTAAACACAAAAAATCATTTTAAACATCACAAACTAGTCTATGTGAAATTATTTTATTCTATAAAATTAATAATCCAAATTCACAATATATTTGGTTATAATAGAGCTCAATATCTCAAACTAAAAATACTCAAACCAAATAGAATATTTCATTATAAAATACTAACAAAATTGTTTTTCATCATTGAATTTTCTACTCATTCATTTTCTATTATCTACACATGTCTCTAATACGAGATTCAGGTTCCTCATCCAAAGTTCTTTAATTGAAATCGGTGTACCATCAATGCATCTAAACATGTGAGGAATTATAATATTTAGTTTCTTCCTAATCCAATCCATGATACTCACTAGTCATTCATTTAAATAACAAATATATAAATATCTACATATTTATCACTGAGAATATAAAAACATGGAATTATTAACCCTATTACACTCACTATTTCTAAAAACTCAACAACTCCCTCATTGTTGAAAAAACTAAATCCCCTTACATACAAAAATGGTCTAATCCAATCAATATTCTTCTCTTGGTTAAATATAAAAACTGGAAGATTTGGGATGATAGAACTCTTTAAAAAAATATTTATCACCTGGCACTGCACCTTAATATCTTTGAATCGTCTATACCCATAATTCCAATCCTCAGATTAGGAAAATATTTACACCATGAATCTAAAATATATTTCATTCCATCATATTCTCCCATGAGATTTAAAATTACCCCCTATAAACTTTAATACCATTACACTACATAATGTTTAAATCTATGAGTTATGGGATATATTTACGCACCTAGTTATCATATATCAGTACAGACACCATGTTATTTACACACTAACATGGCATAACTCTTCCACATTAATCCAACCACTAAATGATACCTTAAAAATTTCTAGTTTTTCCTCTCCAAGAACAATATTCTAAATGTTCACCATATTTCCCTTTGCAATGAAGGTAGTAATCTGATGTCAGATATGGTGTGATCCCCATCATAATATTCTCCATATCTGTTATCATAAATATTAAGTAGTCTATTATATGCCCATACCTAGATATTTTCATTCATGAGGTACAATGGTTGTACACAATAGATCCATCACAAGAGTCTAAATCTAGTTTCTCTAACATAACTGGGCTCCATGACACTGATATCCAATTCCATTGATGATCTATCATCAAATCACTCGATTCCCAATATTAAATCTATAAGGATTGTAAACCAAATACGTACCAAATGAATCTCTTTTTCGGACTAGTTTTTCACTCCATACCATGCCCCCAATAGTTTATAAAAAAACATTGATACCAACATTCCACAGTTGAGGCACTCTCAAGAATCTTTACAATTATGTTCATATACTAGGATCCTTTGTGGTTTATAAACCTATCAGTTTTCTTTCCACGTAACTCATTTAATAAAAGGGAACATATCATCGCTCACAAGAGATAATAATATTTGTCTAACCCCCCCATCAATATCTCCCCTCTTAATTCATGAAATAAAATACCTAAGGATTCTATATTGGAATGGTGACATCCCATTATAATGATTCTCACAAGAAATACCACCACTTAATATTACTAAACTCTTTATTTATCTCACTAATATATCATGCAATATCATTGGGTAATATTTATCATCCCGTTCAAATTCAAGTAAATGTGCATCACACCTCTCTACGGTTTCCTTATCCCTGATCACCTCCCATTTTTGATTAGTCATGAAGCCTCATTAGAATCACATGACATGCTCTAAGCATTCATGGATCAATGAAATCTGATAATCCCACACAAAACAAATGTTCCCCACAATATTTTATATTCCATAATGTTCTCATGGAACTAAACTAGCATCCTTCTTGTTAATCACCCACAAAGGAAGCCTTCTCAAATCATACCATATATCACCAATAATAATTATGACCCTCCCCTATGATTTAAATTATCATAATTACTGATTTAAAATATCTTATATATTTCTATTATTCTCCCATTATCATGTTACATATGCTCTATATGGTTGATCACACCTAACCATGTACAAAACCCATCCCAATTAGGTTGATTCTACAACATATTATCCCACATTCCATGTATGATTATAAATTCCCTATCTCGTATCTTAAAAACAAGAGAGAGTCTATATGATCACTCATTATATGGTTTATAGCTTCCATTTTTATGTCAATATTCATTCCTATGATTGAGTGTATCATAACACTACCTTGTCACCCAGATCGACTCTTGAAATATTGAGACATATCTTATCGATCTTAAGAAAACATTCCAAATTAGTTGATCATGAATCCAAATATTTTCAGTTATATCCATGAGAATGATGTGTGCATTTATTTTGGACATACATCCAATGAACCAAATGGGCCTAAACAATACCTTGATGTAATGTCATCCATGTATCATTATTATTTAATAAATAAATTTTACATGTGTCTGATTTCAAATGTATCAATGTGCCTAGGTAAACCCATATCTCATAGGTTAACCTCATATATAATGACAAATTCAATGTAGAATAGGAAAATTACCCTATTCTTCTACCAACCTACTCAAATCACTAATATACAGGGTAATATCATACTATCCGTAGCCTCTCTTGTATAGTCTATCGATCATACACTCTATTAGGTCATGCCTCTCAAAGAAACACCAATGTTTCTATATGAAAATATATAGGATATTAATCTTCCATTTCTCACACCCTTGGGATACCATTATCTTAATTATCCCTATACTAAAACTACCCACTCTTGGGACATCATCATGGAACCGAGTACATTTTGATGACATCTCACTCTATCATACAATGTCTTATAAATCATTATATTCTAGTTTAGTTTAATAGTGTGACACCAAAAAGAGTTTTTTAACACAAGTGAATAAGTTTTCATTTATGTTTTAAATAATCAAAGAAACTTTTATTTTTTGAAAACTAATTATACTATTACAAAAAATCCTTTCCATGTATAGTAGTTCTAGGTTCCATGTATGATACATAAATAAATTCCTTTCTCACACCTTGGATAAGAGAAAAATGTAAAATTCTAACTGAAAAACATATTATTTTATGAATTAAGATGACTTTTTTGGTAAAAAATAATAAACACATACCCAAATTCGTAGTTACAATAATTTTCACTCATACTTATATTATGAGGACTCAAATAATACTTCTGTCCCAGGTACTGGTCAGTATTATCATTATATACCATACAGAAAAACCTAATAAAAACAAAACAAATCTTTGATACCACTTTATAACAAACTCAACCCAATCAACACATAAACAAGATATATTTGAGTATTTCATAACATATTCAAAACTACATTTATGATAGAGAATTTATAATAGTGGAAAAGTTATAATAAAACAATGTTCATAGACTATACCCTATATATCACAGTAGGAAATAATAGATTAATTATGAAATATACATAAACAAATATAACATATTATAATTTAGAAGAATAGTATGAAATATTCTAAACACTGAGAGGGGGTGGTGAATTGATGTTAACAATTATTAACATTTTCTTAATTTATATAATTTTACCGCTTAGACATATTTGGATCTTACTTCCCTTGTTATCATTTCCTTATCACATGTATTAATTTTAAGAAAAGTAAATATGGAAGATGATATTTTCACAAGGTTCACTACTGAATAAGAGAAGATAGTCATTACTATGTATGGTGTCAAATAGTATATTTATTATACACTATAATTATGATACTAAGATATAGTAGATTGGATAAATTTTTTTACCAAAATGTGAGTCCCTACACAAAAGAGGGGGGATGTCAGAAATCCACTTCCCTAGACTGGTGAAAGCTTATATAAAATATTACGGCTTCCTGTTGGTTCATTATAAAACCTATGTTGAGATTTTCCCAATCCATCACTTTGTTTTTTAACACCATAATATTTCTCCACCTATTTGGACTAATAATGGATTCCAAAATCCCTATTTTTTACTTCCTTCACTCTTATTTTCTTGGTAGGAAATTATTATTCACTTTAATATTCAAAAATAGGTGATAATTGTAATGACCCTAATTTTTCTGTGTAATTTTCTTAAATACATGGAATTATTAAGAGTCTATAAAAATTGACGGCACATGATTCAGTGGCTAGGTGTGCCTGAAATAAATATATGAACTTTTTTAAGGTACATTTAGTAAATGAGCGGGCAGAGTTTTATATCATTTGAAACGATACTCAGATTAAAAATCTGAGGGAACCATTGAATTTGCAGCTCAATGACTCACATAAGGGATGATTCACTTTGACCGTAGTAGGTCGGGTGAAAATGTTAATTTTGAGGACTTTTGATAGATTAATAAAAATGAAATGTTATTTTATTTTATTTATTTTCCAATTTTTCATATCCTCTAATTGACAAGCAGTGGGGGCGGCACCGACGACATGTCAATCTATTAATTGGCTAGACTATTCGTTGTTTGTAACTGTAGCATTGGAATTAGGGTGGTTCATTAATTAGATAATCCTCATAAATTTCATAGGATGTTAACAACCACTCTCCCTTTTATTTATATGGAGCTCGTAGAGGGACGTTAGCATTTCTTCACCAAGCGACGAAGCTCTGGCAGTGTACAGTGATGCCAACCACTTAAAGGATGAGACCAGTTGCATCGAGTTGTGATGAGTGCCACTGAATCAATAATTTAAGACAATGAAAAATGATGTTTCGTTGATCATTTTCAGTGAACATTTAATCCAGGTAGGGGGTTTATTTTGAAGTTGTATTTGACAAGTTATTTTTTCTCTTCCACTTGTTATCATGTAATGCGGAGGGCACAGGGTGCACGAACAAGGCCCGAACCCACTAAAGCCTAGTTATTGATGTGAACTTCTGGGAAAAAAATAATCTCAATGGAAACTAAAAAATAGAGTGTAACACTATAGAGGCGGTGTCCTGGGAGAGCCGTAGGTGCAAAAGACATAAAAAACTAACCACCAGAGTGGGTCTGGTGGATCGCGGAAGAATCCATCGTTGATCCCGGTTCGTGGCAGTCGACTTTGGATGGAGGGTACCCGAAGAAACCTACCAGAGGTGGTGGGAAGCGGAATTCCATCGCACTCCGCGGAGGCGAGAGGCGGCCGGCCCGATCCGGCTTCCCGGGATAAGGGTGGCGCCCGTAGGCACTGCTGGCAGCAGCATCCCCGGCCAGCAGGACACATCAAGAGGGTGAAACATGATCCTACACCGTGCCGTGTTGTGGGAAACTAGTCAGCCAAACAGATGAACGTTTCATGCAGTGGGGTAGCTCCCCAGAGGCTGGGTGAAACAGCCTTGCAAATGTGCGGCAAATAGAGAAGGCGGTTGGCCTTCTGAAAGACAGGGACGGACGTGGGTTGGCCGGACACACATCCCAATAGGCCGATGTGGCTTGGCCAAGGCCCAACTGGTGGTCTCAGCCAACCATAGCCCAGAACTGTGAACCAATGGGCCGACCCCAATGGGCCAGACCCAGGGAACTGGGACAACCCTGAATAGGATGGAACATGGCGGGGTCAGGTAGACCACATGAACCATTGCATCGGGCCTATGAGACGGTGTCGAACATGGTCTAGAACCAACTGGCCACCGAATAAATGAACACCTAAAACTGATGAAACTGGTGTCTGTTTGACATGCCTTCAGTGGAATTGGGACCCCTTTTGGGAAGGGGTCCCTTTGGTATATTCTGGTAGGCCTGACCGAGCTAGGCCAAACATAGGCGTGATCACCTCTATTTCACGGAAAGGGATGTAACGAACAGACCAAGCGTCCGATCAAGGTTCCATATATGGAATAAGGACCCTTGTGACATGAATATCTTTGGAGATAATTTAAGTCAGTTTTGATGGAGTTTGTTGTGCATCTTGGGTTGGATCAGACATGAATCTAACTAGGCCCTTTTTACAAAAGTGCTCATATCTCACAAACCGGGCTTCCGATCGACATGTCGTCTTCCACATTTGGACACCTATGATGGGGTGGTCCCTTTGGTTTGCTTTTTGTTAGTCTTTTTACGGGTTGAAATTTGAATGATGGCTTGAGGAGTAGTTCTCATGAAATCAAGCGTCATATGAGTGGGAATCCTATGACCAGCTATCATTGACGTATCAACCCTATCTGGATCAGCATCTAGAGACCCTAGGTGGATAAGAATATAGTGAATCTTGGTATAACAACATCTAGTGACCCTGTTTGGATTGGAATCTAGCAACCTTGTTTGGATCAGCATCATAACGACCCTGTGTGGATCCTTATAATTGTGAGCTTGTGTGGATCAGCATCGTAGCTACCCAAAGAGGACCAATTTTAGAGCATCCCATTGAAGATAATCATTCAAGAAACCCTTTGTGAATCAACATCTAGTGACCCTGTTTTCATCAGCATTAGTGTGTCCCGATGAGGTACCACCTTAAATTGTCCTATCGTGGAACAACGACTTCTGTCCCAGAGTGGATTGACAATATAAAAAATTCTATGTGGATCTGTTTTGGAACATCTAAATAGAATAAGATGATATATCATGAGACTAATCATCTATTTTTCCTGATATAAGAGTTGTATACCAGGCGTGAGCTAACTGTTGCTTCATACTTTGTGATTAAGGTCTTTCATTGTGGTTTTTCCATTTGTAGAACTCTGGGAGACTGTTGGGGGTCCTGGGGTCCCTATAAAGTATTGTTATACTCAACCCTACACGAGATTCTCCTGCACCATGTTCTGTCTTGTGCAGGTGACATACAACTTTGACTGAGGTTTGGGAGCCATGACTGGATGGTGCTCGGAGGTGGACCTTCTGATGTGACGTACTGCAATGATGACCGACCATGAGCTGCACCTACCCTTCAGGTACAAACCGTGGTGGATGATTTCGGGAGATGTTTTTCTTTTACTGTTGTACTTATCAGTTGAGATTTTATTCCGGCTATGTTACTTATAGTACACATCCTTTTTTACTTCCATTACACATCTTTTTACTACTTCAGTTTTACTACGTGGTGTGTGCTCGTTGTATTCATGGATTGTGTGTTTGCATGTTTAAAGACATACCATCTCTTTTTTAAAGGATATAGAATTTGGTGCAATTCTCCAACTGCTAACCTATAGAAGGTAGGATTGAGGTAGTCACGGTACAAGCCCTAGGGGATATGTTGTGAAAAAATGGGATCAGAGTAGTAGGTTCCATCGAAAAACTATGAATCTGAACTTTTAATAGAGAAATAGGGTTAAGTGTTTTGAGTGTGGTTTTTAGTTCAGGGAGTCGAATTTTGGTGCAATGGATGACATATCCATACACCAAGACCATGAATTCTAATTTCTGACTCGGTGCATGAAAAAACTGATTGTGTGTGTTTTAAAAGTGTTTTATTTTTTTATCTCTTTCAGCCATCTCTCTATGTATAACATATAGATCATGCCACACCTGTTTTCATTTAGGATGCCACCACATTGACAAGAAACCAAGATTCCAGTGAGAGTTTGCGATGATGGCCCACTGAGCAATGAAGATTCAGTGTAGGGTCATCTTACAGTGATAGTACCATCAGGTGGTGTACTAGTAGCCACCCACCCATTGGAAAGTTGTTTCCAACATCCCCACTAGCAGATGGTGCACGCCGACTAAGCGTATTGGACGAGTTTCAGTGGCAGAGGCCTCTACGGTTATGAGGTGAGATGGATCTTCATGTAGCTTAGGACTGGCTAGAGGCGGTGGTTAGAGTTTTTCACCTGGTTGGGAAACCATCTGACCAAATGGTGATCCAAGCTGCTAGTATTTTCTAGGGAGAAACTGGATGCTGTTGGAGCCTGACACTCCAGACTCATGACGAGGTGACCCTCACATGGGTAGATTTTGAGAGCCTCTTCATGGCAGAGTTCATTCCCACGAATCTATGATCTATGAAAATATAAGAGTTGTTACACTTATAGTTGGGAAGCCTGAATGTGGCGTTGTACTCGGCGAGGTTCACTGACCTCTTAGTAAACTTTACCGACATGGTGCGAGACCCTTTCATCAGGGAAAAAACCATTGATCAGGGACTCAGACGAGAGATCAAATCTTCAATGGTATATCTCAGCATCCCAACTAATGCTGGAGTGATGGAGAGAGAACTCTTGGTGGAGAGTATCCTTGCTGAGCAGACACTGACAATGAGACCAACCATCGAGCGACATGTAGGAGAGTCATATGTGGTTTGTAGTAGGTAGATGACACAATGGTCCAAGCAGACCAGACCTTCAGGTGGATGTCCCCAGGATGTAGGGTTAGAGGTGTGTGGCTCATGAGGTTGAGCAGGCCAACAGAGGATCAGACTGTGCTTCACGTGCGGCAGGCAGTGGCACATGGCTCACGGCTTCCTGACCTACCACACTGATGACCATCACATGGCTAAGGGACCATCGAGGTAGAGGCAGATATTAGAGTGAGGAGGTCCATAGTGCGGTAGACGTGGTAGAGGTGTAGGTCGTGTAGCAGGTGGTGGAATACGGTTCAAGGTTCTACCACCACCACCTCTAGGTGGTCCACCCCCGACCACTGGAGGCATATGGACAGGGACGAGATCAGCTCCAGCCAGTTGAGGCCTACAACCATGGTGCTCTAGAGATGATTTAGGGTGCGATTTTTTTCTACTCCACCATCATTTTAGTTGTTATAGACATAGGTTCCAGTCACTCTTTCATTGCTAAAACTCTAGTTCAGAGCATGGAGATTCCAATGGAGTCATTGGCTTGAACCTTGCAATTAGAGACTACTACGAGAGATGATTTGATGATTACACAATATTTCTGGAAGTGTGATCTTACTCTAAGAGATGGTAGATTCAGATGTAATCTTTTAGTATTGGCGTCGAGGCCTTACGAGGTCAACCTAGAAATGGACTGGTTATCCACAGTCCATGCTCAGATTGACTATTTTAGGTGCAAAGTGCAGTGTGTCCTCGAGGATAGGACCAGGTTTTTCTTCACCGGTGAGAAGGGAACCATTGAAGCAGATGATGGGAATACATAGAGGCGGGTGTAACCGATCACACATTAGTTGGTTAGCCTTACCCTTAGACCTGTTGATGTTGAGAGTCGGTGTTATCCTGTTGTGGTGGACGAGTATTCTGATGTCTTGCGTGATGATGTTATGAAACTAAATCCTTCCAAAGAGGTGGACTTCTACATCGACCTCTACCATGAAAAGACACCGATATCCACATCATCATATCGAAAAGATCCCTACAAAGCATAATGAGTAATGGGTATAGGTCGAAGACTTATAGAGGTAGGGGTTTATAAGGCCCAGTGTTTTTCAATGGGAAACCCCGATTTTGTTAACCAAGAAGGCAGATGGGAGTATGAGGATCTGTGTCGATTATAGACACCTAAATTAGGTGACCGTGAAGAACAAGTACCCACTTCCAAGGATTGATGTAATTTTTGATCAGCTAAAGGGTGATCATTGATTTTCGAAGATAGGCCTCAGATCATTCTATCATCAACTCAGGGTATGAGAAGAGGATGTGAAAAAGACTATATTTAGATGTCATTATGGCCACTAAGAGTTATTTTTTATGCCACATGGAAAGAAAAATTCCCCTACATTGTTCGTGGGACTCGTGAATAGGATCATTCAGCCATACCATAATTGCTTTGTGGTGGTCTTCATCAATGACATCTTGATATACTTGGCATCAGAGAAGGATCAAGACTATCATCTGTAGATTTTATTGGATACACTCTTAGAGCACCATATTTATGGTAAACTATATATGTTCTAGTTCTGGATATGGGAGGTTCACTTTCTGAAACACATTATATCAATGGATGGAGTTTCAGTGAATTCGACAAAGCTAGAGTATTTTCTTGCTTGGGAGCCACACAGGTGTGTGACTGATGTGCAGAGTTTCTTGGATTTGGATAGGTATTACTAGAGGTTTGTATATTAATATTCTAGAGTTTTGTCACACTTTTAATCATTTAAGAAGAAGGGAAAACCCTTTGTGTGGATGGAGATATGCATGTAGAGTTTTCGGGAGCTAAGGTAGAGACAGATGAATGCCCCCATCTTGAGGCAACTAGAAGATGGCGTTTGGTTTGTAGTCTACTGCGATACATTAGTGACTGGACATGGATATATCCTAATTTATAAGCAAGCAGTTATCACTTATAGTTCGCAAAATCTAAGACAACATGAGAAGAACTACGTAGCCCATGGACTAGAGTTTTCAGTAGTGGTCTTTCCCATGAAGATGTGGTGACAGAACATGATGGGAGAACATTATACATTATACTCTAATCACAAGAGTCTCAGGTATATATTCTCACTGAAGGTGATTAACCCAATACCTAAATGATGGCTAGATTTTGTCTTGGATAATGACTTTGAGATATTCTATAATATTGCGAAGGGGAACATAGTGGTACACATTCAACCGAAGATCTGATTTAAAACTGCTGAGTAAGGTGACAGAGAAGCTAGTCGCATTATAGATATCCTTTGTGGATAGAGATGGAGAATCTTACCTCTAGTCTATGATAGTCACTCCCAAAATTCTTCACCGAGTTCAGTAGTAATAACTTGGGGACACTGACTGCGAGGATTGAAGTGCTCACAAATCCTCTTGATAAGCACCAGATGGATTATCCGAAGGTGGGGAACACATCGTTCGCTTCAGAGGATACGCCATGGTACTGGTGGTGCTACATGATGAGTTGTTGAGGTAGATCTGTACGTCCCCTCTAGTAGTACATCATGGTGTGTTGAAGATGTACCAGGACCTCTAGCTTCAGCACTGGTGGCCAGGGGTAAGGAAAGCAGTGGCAGAGTTTGTTTTAGTATGCCTCACTTGTCATCAATTGAAAGCTAAGGATTAGGTTCTAATAGGCTTAGCGCAGCAACTTGAGGTATCAGAGTTGAAGTGTGATGGTATATACATGGACATAATGATGGGGATACCAATGATGTCTAGGGGACTTGATTCCAACTGGGTGACCATAGACCGACTCACCCAGTCGGCCCACTTCATACCCATCCAAGAGCATGGATTTGTATCGGGATTAGAATGCCTCTACGTATAAAAGATTTGTATGACTTCATGGGGTGTCATAGAAACTCATCTCTAACCATGACACACATTTTACATCCCTACTGTCTTAGGGGTTACAGGAGTCATTTGGGACATAACTACATTTTAGCACCGCCTTTCATCCTCATAAAGATGGTTAGATGGAGAGGACCATACAGATAATCAAGGACATGCTCCGTGCTTGCGTCCTATATTTTGGTCGTAGTTGGGAGGACCAAATTTCATTGGTGGAGTTTTTATACAATAATAGTTATCACTCCACCATCATTATGACACATTTTGATTCCTTGTATGGTCGAGCATGAAAATAACCTCTATGCTAGACAGACCAAGGGTAGTCAGGACAAATCGATCCAGAGTCAGTACAGGCTACCATTGAGAAGGTGCGGATCACCAAAGAGCGTATTAAGACTACCCAGAGTAGGAAAAATTATTATGCTGATAAGAGATGGAGACCTTTAGTGTTTAAGGAGGGAGACCATGTCTTCCTACAGGTCTCACCACAATGAGGTTAGTAGATATTTGGCCGGGGTGGCAGGAAATCTTCGAGGTTCATCAAACCCTTTCAGGTCCTCAATAGAGTTGGCGAGGTGGTGTATCTCCTAGAGCATCCCCCACAAATGCAGCAGGTGAATGACGATATTAATGTGTCACTGCTAAGGAAGTATGTTCAAGATCCATCACACCTTTTTGACATGGGTGATCAAGACATTGATGATGGGGAGTCATTTATAGAGGTTCCGATGGAGATTGATGTTCGAAAAAGGTGGTTCCTTTGTGGATGATTGATCCCTCTGGTGGGCGTTCACTGGCAGAACGGGAACCTCCAGGATATCACATGGTAGCTGGAGGCTCAGGTTCATGCTCAATACACCCATTTGTTTCCTTAGTCTATGTTGTGGATTTTGGGGACGAAAATCCATAAGGTGTGGATAATGTAAAGACCCAGATTTTTCCATGTAATTTTTTTTAAATATATGAAATTATTAAGAGTCTGCAAAAATTGAAGACACGTGATTCTGAGGCCTGGTGTGCCCAAAATGAGTTTCTGAACATTATTTAAGGTACATTCAGTGAGCAGAAGAGTGGAAGTTTCTATCTTTCAAATCGGTGCTCGAATTTAAAATCTAAGGGCACTGTTGAATCTGAAACACTGGGATTCATTTAAGGGAGGCTTCACGTTGAAGGCATTAGGTCCAGTTAAATGTTAATTTTGTGGACTTCGGAAAGATTAATAAAAATAACATGTTATGTTATTTTATTTATTTATTTTTTTCCACCATACAAAAAGCGGTGGTGGTGGGACTGATGATATGTCAATAAATTAATAGGCTTGACACATCCTAGTTTAATAACGTACCATTGGAATTAGGGAGGTTCATTAATTAAATGAAACTCATAAATTCCATGATACGTTAACCACTACTCCGCCTCTAATTTATATGACGATCATGGTGGATGTTGGTCCGACTTCACCAAGTGACGAAACTCTAGGAAAGTACCACGACGCCAACCACTTGGAGGATGAGGCTTGTTCCCACAATAGGTGATGAGAGCCACCGAATCATGAACCGACGACAATGGAAAAGTAGGATCCATCAATCGTCATCAGCAGATGACTAATATAGGTAGGGAGTTTATTTTGATGTTGTCATTGATATGTTAATTTTTCTCTTCCACTTGTTATCATGTAACATGGAGGGCATGATCCAAATGAACAAGGCCTGAACCCTCCACTGCATCATTCTTGATGTGACCATCAGGGAATAATTTTTCTAACTTGATTGTAATGCGAAATAGAGGGCCATGCTATAACTGTGGTATGTAGGAAGAGCCACAGGTAGTGATGACATCAAAAATAGACCACTGGAGCACATCTGGTGGCTCACAGAAGAAATCGTTGGTGCGCTATGTCGGCGGCGACGAGTAGTAGATGGAGAAGACATGCAACAACAGGCCATAGGTGGTAGGAAGCGGCATGCCACTTTTCACTATAGAGTGTAGAGGTGGCTAGCCTGAGCTGGCCTCATGGGATAATGACGTCGCCCACAGGACCCGCCAGTGGCTGCATCTGTGACCAGCAGCCCGCGGCAGGAGGGCACGACGCAACCCCATATCGTACTACATTGGGGGAAGTGGATTAGCCAAACGACTGACCATTTAATGCGATGGGTAAGTGCCCCACCGGCTGGGTGAAATAGAAACACAACCACATGGCCATTGGAGAAGGTGGTCCACCTTATAGCAGACCATGTTGGACGCCATCTAGCCGAGCAGGTTGGACCCGGGACCCAGCGGGCCGGTGATGGTGGGCCGAGCCCCACTCGGCAGGCTGGGCCAATCACGGTCTATTCTCATGAACCAATAGGACGGCCCCAATGAGATGGACCCATTGAACCGAGTGGACCATGAACTGTTCGGTCCCGAGCGTGGTCAGGTAGACCATAAGAATCATTGCGTCGGGCAGGTCTGACCAAGTCAGACCGGGATGAGACCGAACCGAACCCTAAAAAAATTAATGCCCGTAACTAACGAACCATGTGTATGTTTGAAACATTTTCAATATAATTATGACCCCTTTTGGGATGAATTACCTTTCGCATATTGCGGATGGGCCGACCGAGCCAGGCCGAACCGAGTTGTGATCCCCGCCGTTTCACTGAATGGGATGTAACTAACCAACCGAGAGTCCGATCGACACACCATCTTTTTCATAATGATCATTGTGAAAAGAAATTACATTAGAGATACTCTAAGATAGTTTTTCCAAAGTTTTACTTGCAAATTGGGTTGGTTCAATCTTTAATCCACCCGGGATGTTTTTATAAAAGTGCCCATATCTCACAGACCAAGCGTCTGATCGACGCACCGTTTGTCACGTTGGGACCCCTTTGATGGTGTAATCACTTGGGAATGTTTTTTGAAGGAATTAGTACTCGTTGAAATAATACTGATGCCTTGAGGATAAGTTCCCCTAGATTCTAGCGTGTTATGAGTGAGAATCCTATGATCGGCTTTCTTTGTTGTAGCGAGCCTGTGTGTATCAGCATCAAGTAACCATGTGTGGATCAATATCTAGAGACACTTTTTGGACTAGTATTTAGTGATTCTGTGTAGATCATCATATAGAGACCTTGTGTGGATCATCATCAAAGCGACCCTACATGGATCAACAATATAGCGACCATGTGTTGATCAACATCGTAGCTATATGATGAGGACCAGTTCTAGAGCGGCCCGTTGAGGATCAGCATTCAAGAGACCCTGTGTAGATCAGCATCAAGTGACCCTGTGTGGATCAGTAAAATCATGAACAAATGAGGACACTCTTTATAGTGTCCTGTTGTGGAACAACAATTTCCATCCAAGAGTTGATTAACAATAGCTCAACGTATTTTTGAATCAGTTGTGGATCTTCTAAATGGAATAAGATGATATATCATGAGACTAATCATCTATTATTCATGATCTTTGAGTTATGTACCTGGTGTGAGCTAACAATTTCTTTTGTTTTGTGATTGAGTTCTTGATTTGTGGTTTTTCACTTTGGGGAACTCTAGGAGACCTTTGGGGGTCTCAGGTTCCCCACTATGTATTGTTATACACAGCCCTGAATGGACATTGCATTAACCTTATTTTGTCTTGTGTAGTTGACATACATCTTTCACTAGGGCCTGGAAGCCCGGACTAGACGGTGCTCGGAGGTGGATATTTAGATGTGATGTACCGTTGTGACGGCCGACCTTGAGCTGTACCTACCCTTTAGGTAGGAACCTTGAAAGATGATTCCAGGAGTTGTTTTTTCTGTTACTGTTGTATTTTCTATTTGATCTTGTATTCCAGACCCCATTACAAACAGTACTCAACCATTTTTCTTTTAGTACACATATTTTTACAACTGTAGTTTTACTATGTGGGTTGTGCTCATTGTATTCTTAGACTAAGTGTTTAAAGGTTTAAAGGAAATGTCCTCTCATTTTTCAGGGATATTCTTTTATTTGTTAGTCTCCAACCCCTAGCCTATAGATAGTGGGCTTGGGTTAGTCACAACACGGTCCCCAAGACATGGATTGTAATAATAAATTTTCTTAATATTTCTTCATTTGGAAACTATCTGTTTGATTCTTCCATCTGATCATTTATATCTGATGTAATTATTCCAATGTCAGTTCAGTGGAGACTTCCTCGTATTCTCAGTAGAAAAATGAAATATCCTCTTTATTTATTATTACTTCTCACCTATTCATCCAGAATGGTTCATATGATTATTTTATATATAATTATATTCATATGGAGATAATTATTTAGCGCATGTTTGTTTGATTTTTATTTTTATCCTACTTTGACACATGTTCTTTGGAAATAGTCTATCTGATGATTGTTTTTCAGGTGAAATAACTTCCATTCAGTCCATTTTATTTTCAATGATTTTGTTTCATTAATTTATTTAGATCTTTCTGATACCCTCTACTCTATCCATTACCAAAACATCGACTATGATGAGAATAACTCCAATGATTTTTGGTCATCTCTTTCTTAGGGGGAATTTTTTATCACATTATCTTAATTACATGTGAAAAATGTTCAAAACATAAACTATAGACAATCACATAACATTATATAGGTTTAGTTATAGAGAGAAATGGGGGAACTAAAATACATTTTTCAAACATGATAAAACATGAATTCTTTACTTCATTCTCATTTTGATTGCATAGGAACTATTCAAACACATTCTAAAAGATTTAAGGGATTAACAATATTCCATGAATTTATTTAACTCATAGATTTTGGAACTATAAAACCATACATGACACTTATAGAATAAAAAAATTCTATTGAAATTATTGAATCATTTAAAGCTCAACATTTCATTAACTTAAATTATATCATTACAAAAATATCATAACAGGTTTTTAGTTAAAAAAAATATACCACTAATGTTTTTAAAAAACATTGTTACCAGACTTCTATTATATAAAAATCTTCATCAGATTTTTCTTAAAATGATATCTTTCGAAATTCTTAGATTTCATTACAAAAAAAATTCTTTGTCATGTTCCTTTAATCAGATAACATCGATTGATACCATTAGACACCAAATTCAGGAACATGTGTTTCAAAAGAAAAAATTATCAAAAAACATCAACCATAGACTAAACATTATCCGATGGACTTCATCCGATTAGAATAAATCTTCCATAAACATCATCAAATTGTACTTTATCCAAGTTGGACTTCAATCTATGAAATTCTTCAATAAATTATCTTTTTCACATTAGAAACATTCATTATCATCTTTTAATATATAAATTTGATTAAAATTTCCACATAATATTTTATTTAGATTCAGTCATATTAGAGTTCATCTAATTAAATTATTAGAACATAATATTGTAAACTATTTGTATAAAATTGAGTTTCTCCACCTTTCTACAAAAGAAAATTCTTATCCTTCAAACTCAAGGACCATGAGATTTTTTTTATTCATGATGTTGAGAAAATTGAGGCAAACAAGTATTCATCATATTTAATTCCACATACACATCCTCCTATGGAAATATATTTATATAATTGACTTATTTTGGAAACAATTTGTAAATTTTCATTGCCAAGTCAACTTTGTTCATTTGCTGGAATCTATTTTATAAATTTTAGTCAATTTATTTCATCTTGTCATCTTTTTCTGATATCTTTTGTTGAAAATATTATCAAAGTAATGATATTTATGTTCTTAAAAAATATATTTATATAATTGTTGATAAAAAATATCCAACACCTCCACCCACAATTTTATACAACAAGTATGAATCACAACCATAAGACATTGTGTTTTTTGAATAATGATGAAAAATTCACATAAAAACATTTGATAAATATTTTTCTGATTATTGTTTGTCTAATAAAACCATGATTGATAATGGTTAAATATTTCTTTCCATTGTTTTGACCTTACTAATAGGCATGTATTATTTGACCATGTACAAAAAATTAATCCAATATAGCTCTTTTGAAATCATTTTTTGATGAACCCAAT
The DNA here is from genome assembly GCA_963277665.1 of Viscum album. Lineage (NCBI taxonomy): Eukaryota > Viridiplantae > Streptophyta > Magnoliopsida > Santalales > Viscaceae > Viscum > Viscum album. Next base: position 537,928,513 of record OY728126.1, read on the forward strand.
TTGAATCCTCTTTAAGGAAACACTTTGTGAAAATATTCATCTATTGAATTTCACAATAATCAAAAGTACCCCTAGGAATAAAAATACGTAAGTATATTTTCCACTATTTTACTTTTCTAACATCTTAATCGATTTACTTATGTAGGCTTCATCAAATATTTAATGTTAATAACAAATGATACTTTCCAAAAATTATATCACATGTTAAAGATATGAATAATAGCTCAAAAATATTAACAATTAAAACATAAATTATTTAAAATAGCTTCCTTATGATATTAGGACTTGAGAATATTTCTTACTTTATCTATCCAAGCTTTATTAAAACTCTGTTACAAAGCTTTGTTGCTTCAAAATGACATTTCCAGCTAGTTATACCCTATTTTTTTTAATTGTTTGTAATAAATGAAGAATTTATATTTCATTAATGACTATTCAAAACCAATTACATACATTAAAAAAAACGAAAACATTAAGTGTTATAAAGAATCTCCCCCTTTGTATTTTTTATGAATACCATCAAAGATCCTTCCAAATGAATGTGTCAATATTTTAATATTTCATTAACTTTTTTCCCTAAAACTTTTTCTCCCCCATTTTTTTCAAACATTAAATTCATTTTATCTACCCCTTATTGAATGTAATAAAACAAATTCATGGAAAATGGTTATTAAGTCCTACTTAATCAATGTTTCATATATAATTTCACTATAAGTGTATATCATCTTTGCTCGATGAAGAAATTTTGATAATTTGATTTAGAAAAAAATGTGTCCCCTACCAACTAATCAAGATTCCTCATATAACTCTAAATCATAAAAACATCTTAATATTTTTTACACTTTTATTTCAGGATGAAGTTACTTATTGAGATAACAACGTTTTGTAATAGATATCGACAAAAAACTTCAAAACTCCCTTGAAAAAAATAAAAAAACATTAAAGAGAAAAAAGAAGGATAACTATCCTCAGAACACTTTCATATTTTCACATTTTTTATAATAATTAATCTATCTACAATATTTTATAATGATTTTACCTTGATTAACAATGGGTGAGAGATTTAGAAACACATTCATTTATAAAATATATGATTTTAATCAACTTTCAAGATTACCAGGATTTATATGTTTTGATAATTGTTGAACCCTCTTCAATATTCTAAAAATGTCTCTACCTCAAAAATATTTTCCTAATGATACTCATAATGATAAAAATATTAAAAATATATGATTTAGAAACTTCATAATGATAAATAATTAAAATGGATCTCTACTTATGTGGTTGTTTATAGCTCAAAAATTACTACATCTTTACCATGGATGATCCTTTTATAAACATTTCTAGTAAACTAGTATAAAACACATTAAAATATATAAACTGTATTATATTGGATATACAAGTCTGATATTAATACTTCATTATCTTAGTTCCTCCATTTGGTATTATACCAAACCTTAAATTCCATATTTTTATAGTGAATTTACAAATCATAGTACTGAAAGGAATAATTTGGTTCTTCCTTATTTGATTATTGAAAATTGTGAGGTTAACATAATTTTCCCAACCATGATTCTCCATTTTCTCCAATATTTATATTTTCACAACTAAACATCAATTATTATTGATGTTGTGTGGCTCGTATCACTATTTCAATCTATTTGGTTTTGAATTTTTTAATATCTTTTAATGAACTTTCATTACTTGGTGTAACATTCATATTATTTAATTAATATTCTAATTCTTAAATTATAATAAAACTATTTGAATATGAATTTCTAGAAATGTTTAAACTAACACATAGAAATTATTTATCATCATATGGAACATTTTATTTTCTGTATAAATAATATAATAATTTTTCTTCATCTATTTTCATTATTATTTCCAAATGTCTTAGGAAAATAAGTGTTAATTCTTTAATAACATTGAAAGAATGTTTGGATGTTCAAAATGTATATTTGGTTTATCATTATTCTTTTCATGTGAATCCTTTATAATAAACCATTTTGAGTATTATACCAAAAATACAATGTATAATTCCTAAATCTGTTGCAACACCAACATTAACCCCAAAATATTGACTTTCATAAATTTTGATTATGATGTTTTTAGGTCTCCTTCAAAACTTGTTCAGATCTTCATGGAGAACCATCTTCCATGATCTTTTTCTTATCCATTCAAATTACGGTGTGTAGTTTCTTATCACCTTTCATTATCAATACGTTTTTAAAGATTTTTCTAACTTATAATCTTCATAAAAATAGTTTTAGAAATTTTTTACAGGATTGAATGGATAATACCTCTTTCATCACAGTTACATAAGATATATCGTATAATGAAGTCGTGATATTCGTATCACATGGAAACTTTAATTAAAACATAGAATAATCCAATGAGAAATGAGAATCAACATTAAATTTATCATTCTTATATGAATTCATGATACATATCTTCTTAATATTGGAAGAATTAACTTCTAGTTATAGACATCTCATATTGAGGGTGTTTTTATAATGATCACAAAAATCCACCTTTTCATCATAAATATATTTCATACCTTTAACATAATTTTGATGAATATTAACATGTTTTTTTAACAAAGATTAATGTTCTGTAATTTTTTTTGGTTTTACATATAGTTGCAAATCCATGAAATCAATGCTATTTTTCAAATTATCTTCAAATAAAGAGATCTTTTTCTCTAGTGTTTTTATGCTGTTTTTTTCTTCAAATTCATTGATTCATTTTGAGGAACTTATTTCATGATCCAACTTTATTTATTTAAAGGTTAAAACTTCCTTGGAGTGATTTATACATGCTAGTTTTTTTATTAAGAAGTCTTCTCTATATTAGCATCTTATTATTCCAGTTGGGTGGTCTCATCCAATATATTTTGAAAAACTCCATAAAAAGGATACAATTTATTTGGGAACATAATACAAAATAGGTCTTAATACATCCACTATAATATATTGAGATGTTGTAGATAGATCATCACCAAATAAGATATGATCTTTTTAATATGGAAAATTTGTACAATAATTTTCACATACCCCTTGATTACATGAAATTCAAAATTTTCATGAGGTTGGGAAATTTTCCTTGAATTTATGAAAACATCAACCAATTATTATTAACTTTACAAGCATGATCTATCTTTATTATTTCCATATAATGGAGAAACTAACACTCCTTTTACTTTAGATAAAAGATATAACATATTTTTTATTCTTTTCCCTTTCATTATCTCATAGGTTGAGTACCCTTTAAAAAATTCCTGAAATCTTCATGAATATCAATCATTATTCATCATTATTGAAATTTTGAAAGATCAGATCAGAACCACCATATTTAATATCTTAAAAAAATTCATAAAGACTATTGAACTAGTAATTCATTATACCAAAATCATTTATTTGTTAAAAATTTGTGACAACACCTTTGTCCCATGAGTATACTCATCCAATAGTGCGTGTAGAAACACCATAGAAATTATAGAATTTATTTATCAGAATAATTATTCATCTGATTCCTTGAATTAGAAAAATTAGTACAATGATATATTATACAATATTTCTTCAGATGAATTTCATTTAAAAATATCATTTGAAGACTTAATCAAATAACCCAAATTCATTTGATGGACTTAATTTGATTGAAATTCTTCTGATTTACATTTAGACTTATGAAAATATTTAGTATCTTTCCTTTTTGACATTAGAAACTTTTCTTATAAACATTTAAATGTTTATTTGATATACAATAGTACAAAATGTTATTTTGGCATATTTCATCCGATCTGAATTCATCTAATTCAATATTTAGAACTTTTTAGTATGATAATTTTTCTTACAGACAAATGAATCTAAATTTCTAATAAATAAAATTATCATACTTAAAAATCAATATAGGATCATGAAATATTTTAGTACTCGTGATTTTGGAATACATGTGATCATTAATTAATCACTAGATATAAATCACTAAAAACATAATCTAATGGATATTTGTTCATATGATGAACTTTGTTGTATAACATTTATTCAATTTTCATTATCAGGTCCCCGTTATTATCAATTGGTCTGGTTTTTTAGATCATACATTATTTTTTTATTTAATCACCTTTATTTTTATGATTTTCTTTTTTAAAATTATTGTCACGGTAAAGTGATTTATGGACTTAACAATTTTAATTATATAATCACTGATCAATACAATCTAAATTATCCAAATACACTTTCATACAACTAGCTTGAATTATTGCAATAATCCATTATAATATTTTTTAATAAGGATTATTTATCATAGCAACATCTAATATATATTTTTTTGGTCATTGTTTATCCGATAAAACCACGATGTTGATCAATTAAACGTTTCATTCCATTATTTTCACTTTACCAATAGGTCTGTCTAATAAGATTATAAAGGAAAAATCATTTAAATGGAGCTCTTTTTAAATATTTATCCAATATAACTACTATAAAACCACTTTGAGGATACTCATTAAAGAAATTCTCATTAATTCGATTTCACAATCTTCTCACACTTTCTTTTGAAAATTCCTTAATGAAATGTTTATCTATTTGACTTTATGAAATTCTTTAGTAAAATCCTTATGGAAGATTAATCAAATTTATAATTTTGATAAAAAAATATTCCTTTCAAACAAACATAGAACATGTTATAGATAAAATTAATAGCTTAGTAATCAACATAATTAAAACTCAAAGGATTCAAAAAAAATTATTTAACATAAAAAGTCTAGAGAAAATTTCTTACATAATCAATCCAAGATATATGTCAACTTTTTTAACATGGTTGCATACTTCAAACTCAATTTTTCATATAATTCATATTTCTTAATTCATCATCATGTTATCATCAATGAAATATTTCTATTTCACTGATGACTATTAAAAATAGATTACATCCATTGACAATAAATAATACTCAAACATGATGTGGGATCAATAAGAATAAAATATAATATCACAGTGTAATTCATATCATAAGGAATAATATTTAAATTCTATAAGATAAATAACCTATGAAAATCATATAGTCATACTTAAAGAATATATATCATAAAAAATATGTAAAACTAAATTAAAAAAAAGGCAATGATACACAATAAACATTCCTAAGTATAACCTTATACCTATCTCCAATTCTAAACTATTTTTCTCTAAACCTCCATCCTATACTATGTATAATGTCTTAATATACAATTCAAACAGAAGGAATACATGACTACCAATATTCTTGTATATTATGTGAGTATAAAACATTATAGGTGACCACAAATAGTGTCTTTAAAAATAAATATTATGTATATATTTATTTAAATTCATGTAATAAATGAAATTAAAGCTATATAAATCATTGGAATTCACCCATTATACCAGAAATCGATCAAGAAGACCCTCAAAAATATCACTCATACGAAGTTCAAATAATGTTTGTGTAACATTGAATAAAATTATGTATTAAATTTGTCAAATACTCATCACCCATACAAATCATCATTATCTCAAGACTCTTTGTTTTCTTTTACCAACAATGTCATGTAATGTCACAATTGAGATATTTGGTTGTCTAAAATAAACCTTCCAATATGAAATCCCCTATGGGATACTAGGTTTTCCTCTACTAATAAGTCCATACTGAACCCCTTTTAGGATACTTGGTATTCCTCCGTCCACATAAATATACTCGATCCCCTTTAGTATCCTTGGATTTCCTCCACCTAGCCACTCAATCTCACAAAAATTAATTATTTGTTTGAATTAGAAAACAAAACAAATGGATACTAGGTTTGCCTCTCACAAATCATTTAAACTCATCATAACTAGATATTAGTTTTCCCTACACGGTCACATTTTGATGACACTTTAATACATTTTTATTCATTTTTAACCTTATTTTTAACGTTTCCTTTCAGTTTGTTTTAGGTGATTTTTGGTATTTTTAAATGGTTTTTTCATATTAACAGTTAGTATACTTTTAAGAAAAATATTTTGATATTACTTATAAATTTAACATATTGTTTTGGATCCCTAAAGGTGGGAACTTTATTAGCACACCACTATATGAAACTCTGTGTCCATGTCCTCAAACCATATGAAATGGTACAAAGGAATTTTACATAGTTAACTTAAATATATTTCCAAAACATGTGGTTCTCTCCTTCTTATATAAGCGACTGCATGGTTGGTGTATTATTTGTTCAATCATGTGTAAAAACCATAATACATGAATAACATAATCCAAAAATCTATTTTTTAACCCAAAACACCTCATAACAGTTTAATTCTTCTATCTATATTCTAGTATCTCTACACTAGGGATCCCCCTTTTATATTTTGGATACCCCATCCCTTATATAGAATCAATTCAATGAATCAGGTGACATTGGAACATTGAAATCCAAGGTATGAATACATTCTTCATCAATTTTCTTGATATCCTATATATCCATTAAATGAAACATATATGAGGGTTGTCATTTCCAAATCCATGTTTTCTTTCATGATATAAAGATAATTATATTAGTTACATTATAGTGAATAATTAAAGTGACTATATCTATGTTATCATTTTTTGAACATTTTTTTGTTTTCATGGTAAGTGTTCCCATTTGTCTTTTTTGATCTTAATATTATTTATATGCGATTTTGAAGAAAGGTTTTTTTTGATTTAGGGTCTCTTAATGAACCCTAAGATATATATTCCCATTTTCATTTTGGATCATGATCAATAATTAGAAATACCAATTGCTAAGGTGGGATGTTCCAAGAAAAGAATTTTTTTTATTTAACTCTGATTTATTGCTCATTTCTAGTTGGTGTACAAAATTGATTTGTTATTCTTGAAATTTTAATTTTGTATTTATTTCAGAAAATGGACATCACCTTTTTCAATAAAAATGGAAATTTATTTCAAATCTTGTTTTATAATAAATTTTGGTATTTAGGTTCGATATACCCTTGAAATGATTTGAACTATGAAACTGAAATCATCCACATGTTGGTTGTTTGTGAAATTTAAATCCTATAACTAAGGGCTATGAAACATGGGATCATAGGGTACAGAGTATGAGGTAGACTTATAATAATCACTATAATGGAGTTATAATTACATCAATAACTATTTTTTTGAGGTATGGAGACACTGTTTTTATTATATTCTGAACCCCATGGCCCAGTGACCAGGGTAATGTGTGCCCCAGGTGTTCATTGATCACTAAGACTTACTGTGGATCCTAGATAACAAGTATATAACATACCCTAAGACTAGTTTTAATGGTTATCCATTTTTATTAATGAATTATAAATCCATTAATATTTGGTTTATTGGAAAATTCATTGCAAAGGTATTTTTTTATTCATGCTTTATAAACGATTCTAAAATTTTAGATGTCTATGTTTCATTAAAAACAATGTTATGATATATTTCATGCCTTTTATTTTATTAAATGAGAATAATTATTTTGTTTTTTAAAGACTAGTTATGTAAAACATAATGAATTCTACATGGATATTTTTCTCATGCCCTATAAATACCTTTCTGTGTGTGTAGACCTTGTTTTGACTAAAAAAGAAAAATGGAAAGGCATCACATGTGGGTGATGGTCTTCCATGTTTTCATGTTGTGGGATTTTTGTGATGACATTGCGGGGTATTTTATATCACAACATATGCTGATGGGATGTCTAATATATTGAGTACTTAGGTTAACCAATTTTGGTTTCATTCTTGTATTTTCCTTGTACTCATTTCCTTCTATTATATGAGCTTATTTTGGAATATTAGATTTATTTTATATGTTACATCTTTTTTTATTCAATTTATCATGGGATAAATTATTCAAAATGTATTTATTTTTTCATAGGTACTTATCACCAACTTTTGGTAATTTGGAATTCACATTGGGTATTTCCATGAGTCAAATTGACTGTATGGTTCAGGGATGACTTGAGTTGGTTTTTGAAAAATTTGTATTGATGGATAATTTATTTTTCTATAGAAATCATGTCTTCGGATGTTTGGTAGAAAATATATATATGATTTTCAGGAGATAAGGGGTTGGTTATGAGAGATTTATAGGCTTATCTACTTGTAACGTGCCTTAAGTAACTATAGGGTGTTGGGAAGTGTTTCTTGTGTGTCGTGTTTTGATATGATATCTATTCTTTTCTTATATTTATTGGATTCATATTGATATAGATAAAATATATAATTGTCTCCGTCCATTCATATATGGTGTAACATTACCATAATAATTCTTCCTAGAGTTCCTTAGGAGTAATTTTAGATTATTTTCTATGTGGAAACCCTCTGACTGATCAAGATCTTATTGAAGTGGTAGTGAGAGCGATCTCTGCCATGAATATAGGTGTAACAACCTTGACCCCAGTATACCTCTATTAGTGTCATTTTATTACAATGGAATACATAAAAGAGATCACATCAATGAGGATAAATTATTTTAATATTATTGAAGCAACTAGATACATACATGGTTCCCTTATTTCATTGGTAATTAAACATAAAAAATAAAAAAAAGAAAATAATTTATATATTGTCACTTATTCAAACGTTTATACTTCAAAACCCAGGGAAGAAAAAAAATAAATGGGCCATATCAAAAAATTAGTAAGGTTTATATAAAATAATAATAAATTAAATAAAGACAATAAGTAACAGACATTATGGCAAGGTACATAATCTAGAAAACACATCCCATCAATACATTCAGAATGATAATGCATCCAAATATTTTGTCAAAGTGAAAGAATCAAGGAAATTAATAACTAAACACAGAATAAATAAAATTTTAATTATATGGAAATCAAGTATATGGGGCATGAACCATCATACCATCAAGATTGTTTATGTGTATGGTTAGAAACTAGTTTGATTCATCTTGGAAACAAACACAATGTATTTGTCGCCAATTGTTTTGTATCATGAGACCTATTGATTAATTAATGGTATATAAAGAGAATCTAACGTCACTAAAATTCAAAAGGTTTCATCATACATAGATTTAATTCAAGAAAAATATGCCTTTTTTATATCCATATTGATTATATGATAGATATTCATTAATATTTCCCCAGTTAAAACAACATTCAAAATAAACACTGCATGTAAAATGGTATACGACTAAAGACAATAATCATATTAATGATACCAGAATATGGATATTTAATTGAAACATAATTTTAAATGAAAAATTTTCTCAAAGGGGAATTATATACAAAACATAATAATTATTAGGCAAAAAATATCAAGTAAGTCTAAATTAAATGTATATTGAGACAAAGTCCCTTCCTTTAATTGAATCTTAATTACATCACTTTTACACCTCCTGAATCGAAACTTATTTTTAATGAAACACGAATCCATAGGTTATTATATTTATTTCTACAACTAGTTTTCAATTATAATAATAATATTATATTTAATAACTATTATTGATGAAATTAAAGCATTTTAATATCATGTTTTTCTTAAATATTTCACGTTTTCCCTCGATTTCTCTATTTTTTGAAATATAAATAATACATTAGTATAATTAAACCTATAAGCCTAAAATAAATGTATTAAATATTTATATATTATATGGAATTCATACTATCAATCAATTAATTAGGATATATGAATCGTTTTTTCCCTTGTCTCTGTAGGTGGTTAACCAACCTTTAATTGGTCATTGTCATATGAGCGAGAAAAGGGAGTACAAAATTTATATATGTCATATATATAATACATGATGTAGGATTTAATCATTAATATAATTTTAAATTAGTACATAATTAATTTTAGAGTATAAATTTTTGAAATGAAAAGGTTAAATAAGGAGAAGAATAAACGAGGGAGGATTTAATAGAAACATAGACTTTTATCAGTGTGGATTCTCTTGCATGAAACTAAAAATACCATAGTGACTGGAGTTTGATGGATCCGGAACATCCCTATGTCTTTTAAGAGACTCAACAAGGAGTATTTTGCAAGATATTTGGATTTTTAAAGGGTCTAATAAGTGGTCTTCAAAGGGAATGGAATGGATTTATTTATACTTGAGGAGAGGAATATTTTTAGTATAAAATATTAAATAAAATATAATATCAAAGGTGAGACTTTTAATAGTGAATTTTTTAAAAAAAAATCATATATTATTATAATATAATGGTTTTAAGACTTTAAAACACATTTTTAATTATAATTCATTAATTTATTGAAATGGAAAGTGTAATGAAATAAAAATTAATATTTTAAAGAACCAGTTTTGACTTTAGGTTTTGGAAAAAACATTTCAGGTTTGGAAAATGTTTTTATTGTATTTTAATTAATAATTTTTCAAAATCAATATATTATATCCAAACTCAATGTTATAGAATTTATTATGTAAACAATACATCATGGATGATGTAATTTAATTTACACTGGTTAAGTGATAACAACATTTTTACTATTTATTGGAAAATTTCAGTGTTTCAAAAAATTACCAAAATTCACCCATAAATAACTTCGATGTGATAAATTACAAAATAAACTCCATTTCGTTTATAATTAAATTAAATTTCATAAATTTTATTTTAAATAAAACAATCATTTATTAAAAAATACCAATTTTAAAATTGTAATTAATTATATTGAAACATTTAAAAATTAATAATGTTATTATAAAATTATATTATAATCCTACGAATAAATAAATATTAGTTTATGAATATATTTTATATAATTATATTTTCTTTTAAATCATTATATTAATTATAAAATTGTATTCCGATAGTAAATTTATCATCTTTAAAACATTCATTTACTTATTCCATGATAAAATTATGTCATATTTTCATTAATAAAACACACAAATTTTACTTATAATTTCATAGGTTTGGTTACTTTTATAATTTTCACATAAATATTCCTAAGTTTCACATTAATATTCCTAAGGGTCATATAACAATTTCATTGGTAAATGTTCCTTAATTTGTAGAATAATTCTTATATTTCATTTATTATTCATTATAGTGACTGTTTTGTGTTTTCTATATTATTTTATATGATTTATACTATGTGAAATAATTTTATAGGCAACATAATCTATAAAATAAATTGAAACTATTTAATAATATACATACCATAAAATCGTAAGGTGTTATATTCTTCCCTCATTCAGAAATTTCATCCTCAAAATTTTCATTAATATTGCCTTCTAAATAAATGATGGTGGTTATTCTTAATAACATCTTTAGGGTCCCATGTTTCTTCATTTATTTTATGGTTTCAATAAAGAATATGTAATATTCTACTCATCTAATTTCTCAATATATTTTCTCCCATTTCAAGTATGTGGATAAAATCATCATAGTAAGGAAAATGAGGTTCTAATTTTGTTTCCTCATAGTGGAGTACATGTGTTGGGCCAGGAATGTACTTCATTAACAATCACATGAGGAACACATCATGAAATTTGGAGAGACATGGTGTAATTTATAAATGTTTGTATATACTCTAATTATTTATAGAATTTTAAATTGTCTAATGTACTTTGGGCAGAGTTCCCCTTTCTTACTGAACTTTAAGATTCCCTTCTATAGAGAAATTATTAGAATGACATGATCTCCCACATGGAAAACCAAATTCTTTCTCTAGTTGTCAACTTAACTATTTTGTATACTATTATATTATTTAACGTGATCCTAAATAATATTTTCCTTTTTCATTGTATCTTCAATAATTTCTAGTCCTATTATTTTTTCCTCACTAATTTCATCCCAAAAAGTAGGAGTTTGAAGTCTTTATCCATATATTTCTTTATATTAAAAAATGTGAATACTATAATGGAAAATATTGTTATAGGAAAATTACACCAAAGGTAAGTACCGATCCCACATACCATTAAATACAAGTGAGTATGATCTCAACATGTCTTTAAATGTTTTAATAGTCTTTTGAAATTGTCTGTTGATTAAAGGATGATAATAAGAACTCATATGAAGATAATTATCCAAATATTTTTAAATACTCTCCAAGAATTTTGATGTAAATTAGGGATCTCGACTGGAAACAATCAATAGAGGTTCCCAATGAAGTATTATAAATTCATTATTATAGTGTTTTTCTAGTGGAAGAAGTGGTAAATATTATCTTATAGTAATGAAATATTCATACTTTGTAAGATGATCAACAATTACCCATATCACATCCTTACATATAGGTGTCCTTGGTAGTCCTATGAAAAAGTTCTTCGTAATGTCATCCCACTTTCATATAAGAATCATAAGAGGATTCATGACTCCTCTAGTATGTTGTATATAGACCTTCACTTGTTCAAATTTAGACCTGATGACACATAGTTGGAAATTTCCCACATAATGTTATCCTATAAAAAATTTTCCTTCAAATACCTATACATATTGGTACTACCATGATGTATAGAGAAATTTGAGCTATGAGCATCATCCAACAGTTCCATTTTATAGCTGAAGTATTGTTAGAACATTGAACCGCTTTCAAATTTTCAAAACTCCATCCTCATAGACAAATTATTCAAATATTCTATCATTAATGGATTTAATTTTCTTTTGAATATTCTAATTATCATATTGATATATTTTTATCTTCTCTAGTAAATATGGTTTAACAATCATTTTAAAAAGTAATGATGTTTCCCCTTCTATAATAATTCCATATACATATTTACTAAATCGATTAACTTAGGATCTCTCTCAATCCCCATTTGGGTCCTACGTCCATGATATTCTAGACTAAATTCATCTGATACTTTATTTTCCTTCCTTGGTTGGTAGAATATTGAAAAGTCGTATTCATCGAATAACTAGAGATATCTATTTTGCCTAATGTTGAGTTCTTTCTGTGTAAACTTGTATTTCAAACTCTTATGATCTATATATATCTCACATCATTCACCTTTGAAATAGTGTCTCCATATCTTCAGATAAAATATTATTGATTCTATAACTTGATCATGAGTTAGATATTTTTTTCATGTTTCTTAAAATTCCTTTATTCATAAGCAATAACTTTATCATTTTGGAAAAGGACACGACCTAGTCTATTCTTTGATGCATTACTATATATCAAAAAACCATTGTTTCTAAATGGAATAGTAAAAATTGGAGAATTGATCAATATTCTCTTCAATTATTCAAAATATTCTATAGATTATTTTTCTATATAAACTTAACCCCTTTACATGTGTTCTTAATTAATAGGTTAACCCATTGGGAAAAATTATGAATGAAATGACGATAGTAAACTGTTAAGTCAATAAAACTCTTTACGTCAGTTATTTTTTTTAGTGTTTTCCATTATTTTATTTCCATTATATTCTCCGGATCAACTGACATTCTATTCTTAGAGACAATATGGCCAATAAAAGATAATATTTGAATCTATAATTCACACTTACTAAACATACCATATAACTATTTTCATTAAATCGTCTCTAGAATAACCTACAGGTGGTTCTCATCTTCTTTATATAATTTTGAATATATCAATATATTTTAAATAAATACCAAAAAACTTCAAGATATTCCTTTAAAACTTTTTTCATTAGAACAATGAAAACAGATTTTTCATTAGTTAATTCAAATGGAATTAATGTAAATATATAATGTGTATACCTTGTTTGAAATATTTTATTAGGAATATTTTCCTTACCCACACAAAATTTATGTTATCCTGATCAAAGTTTAATATTAAAAAAATAATGATATCTGTCAAGATGTGAAATTAATCAACAATGTGATTCTAATGATATGTTTTCTTTTTTATAAAAGCATTGATTTATCTATAATAAATTTACTACCTCATAGATCCATCTTTAATCTTGAAAAAGAGAATATGGGCTCCCCAAGGGTAATCACTTGTGAGAATAAATATTTTTTCACTCAATTCCCTTATTTTTTCTTTAGATCCACTAATTCCACAATGGCCATTCTATTGAGAATATATGATATGGGTCTTGCACCAATAATTAAATCCATAGAGAACTCAACTTCCTTCTCTAGGGAATGTCTAAGTAAATCCTCTATAAAAACATCAATATATTCCTTTAAAATTGGTATATCCACAATTCAATGTTTAATTTACTCATTCTTATATGTTCGTTTATCTTCCACACAAATAATTTCATTTAGAAGAGCTACTGAATGTAGATTTGCATAACAACCGTATTATGAGGTTTCTACTCTAAATATAAGGGATTAAAAATATTCCTCACAAATTGTAACCTCTTAATCTTAAAATATATTTTCTGATTATATTTTGAAGGCTAATCCATACCAAGGATTATATCAAAATCCACCATAGGTATGATTATATGATTATCAACTAAAGAAATTTTATGTTTCATAAATGGGACTGACAGAAACATCTTTGCTACAATGATACTTACCTTATGAGTTTTTGCTAAAAAATCCTTTATTAAATAAAAATGGAAATGTCTAATTTTATTAGGAAACTAGGAAGATATACAATAATGTGATGATCCAGAATCAAATAAATCATTGTATTTACACATATAATGAATAACAAAAATTGTTTAAAAACACCATGATAGAAAAAATAGGATTGGGGATATTTGGTTTCAATCAAAATGATGTCTTTAGGGAGGCTGGATTGAGCGAGGTTGGGTGAGGCCAAATCGAGTATCGTCAGAGGGTTTTAGAAGAACTCATTGAAGTCAAGGTAGACAGAAGATGAAGTATCATGCTCAGCTGAGGCATTGTGAGGGTTATCTCTGAGTCTAACCAAAGTTTAGGGTTTTCACTTTCATATTCAAGGTTGAGCATCAAGAGGATACAAATAGAAGTGGTGAGGGTTATTTTTTTATTCGGATGAAGCCGAGAATGAAATATTAATCCATATTTAATCTGTGATGGAGAGGCCAAACTTTTTTCATCCATGCATAGTCCAAATTTCTTCCAGGTAAGAATTTTTTAAGTGACAAAATTTTATTGAGATCCTCTTACTTGTGAAATTATATCGATTTCGTCTTCTTATTTACTATTAATGTATTTAATTTCTTACTCGATATCAGTTTTTTTAGATTTTTATAGTGTATAATTTAACTGGGGACCATTTTTTTTCAGTGATTCTATTTTGGATGTTTTGGTATGTGTTTGTGGATCATTGTGTAATAGATATGTGATATGTAAAAAACTAATTTAAATTCATTTTTTTATTCATGATTTGGATGGAGTTCGTTTTTGGAATATATTTTTTCTGACATTTTTGGACAGGATTTGTCAAACTTCAATTTGATAAAAATTAATATAATATTCTAAATACACATTAACACTTTGTATAAATATGTATCTCAGTTGGGACGAATAGGAAACTATCCTTTTCATTTTTATAATATTCTGTTGTTGTTGTGTTTGATAAGATAGTTGGAGAGGCAGGGATCTTTTATTTCCATTTCTCATTTATAATTTTAAAGTAGTGTTTGATGTTTTTCACATCTTTCATGGGTATGTGTACTGCTCTGGTCAATATTATGCTATGGAACGATTAGAGGTTAGGGTTAATTGGTTCATTCAATTTATTTTACTGATTTGAAACTCATTTTTTTATAAAGAACTAATATCATTCCTTTTTAAACATATATATATGTCTAATAATGATATTAATAGTTTTAAATGTTTTATTTTGTTAGGGATAATTTTATTTAAATAATTAACATTATGTGTTTATGAAATCTGATGTAGTGGATTTTTTTATTTTGTCAATTTATTTTATTCTTTGAAATTTATTTATGGGTTTCTTCCAATAAAAATTAACATTTATTTCAGAACATTGATAAATTATTGTGAGGGGATTAATACTATAATTATTTCTGTATTCATTTGGTATGGTATTATTAATGGAAATTGTTTAAATGTGTTTTTGTAAGGGATATTTTTCAATTACGGTGTTATTAAATTTAATTTTCACATTTTATTCTAGAATTGTTGATTTTTTATTCTATTTAATTAGTCTATGTTTCATTCTAAAAGATATATATATATATATGTATGTATGTATGTGTATAATTATATAAGAACTAATGATGTAACAGTGTATATTTACATTGTCAAAATTTAATTAATTTTGTTAATTTAACTTTGATTATTAAACCATGGTTTCATCTATGTATATGTATTTAAAAAAGTTAATGTTTAATCTAATTCCATATCAATCCTGCCAAGTGATATTTACATTTATCAAAGTTTTTATTTAAAATTACGAATTCCATGTCATATATATAATATATGCTAATTGACATGCCTATAATTATATTTTCATTGTGAAAAGATAATGAATCATGTTTTTAATGTTATATTAAGGATTTCATAATTAGATTTATCCATGGCTATGAATTATGTATAATATTGACATTTCATACTTTCTTATGTAATTCATGTATTTCAATTTAATATTATTGTTTATAATAAGTGATTATTATAAACATATAATTATTCATGATTATAAATGTTTTTGAACTTTATGTGTAAGATATAATTTTTTTTATGATACATTATCTATAAGAATAATACATGTATTTTGTGAAATAAAAGATTGAATACATTGCATGAAATGTCTCACATTAGCATTGGTTGTAAACAATATCACATTAATGTGCATATATATATATATATTATATATAGATTCAAAAGTTTCTCAATACAATAACTTGTTTTAAAGAAATAATAAACTCTAGTGAATGTATATAGAAGTAAATCATGCCTAAAATTTCTTTATAAAATCTGGAAACATAAGTGTTCTAAATATGGAAGATTAATGGGGGAGTGAACTCATTGCTTCACTATGTGGGTAGGCCTAGACAACCTTCAATGTTTCTGTAGCGTATATATTTTATTTTTAGATGCATTTTTAGTATTTTCTGAAGAAGCTCTGGTTTATTATGAAGTACTTTCAGGTGTATGTATTTTCAAAAGAGTAATTACTTTCACATGCATTATAGCATATTAAAAAATTTCTATATTCAATAGGGTAATTACTTTCATAAGCTTTATAGAATATTCAAAAGAATAGTTGTTTTCAAAATAGTATATTTATATGTTTTCAATGTATTAATTATTTATCAAATGTATTTTCAAAACTATTTACCATAATATATTTCAAAGGTATTTCTAGAAGCATTCATTTCCAAATGTAAATTCATTTTTCAAGAAATTATTTTTCACTATCCCTGACTAGGAAATAGAATGCTTAGTATTTAATTTTTAATGTTTTTCACAGGTATCTTAGACGTTATGATTCAGATGTCCTTGTTTTGATGTTAGCACACGCAGAAGTGTTGACGACAATTTTTTTTTTGTTGAAATGTGATAAACGTAATTGTTTTTAATCCTCCAGAACCTATACTAGTAAAAGCTCCTTATTTTTGTAATATGTTATGTAATTATACAGTTTATTTTTATAAAACAAAAATTACACAACATTTTCAAGCACAGAGTCCAAAAGAGCGGGATTGGGGTGTTATAATTGATATAAGAGAAATTGTCTAGTCAACATTGAAGATTAGATGTTGTATTTGAGTAAAATAAAATCCATGTGTTATTTTTTTATATAGATAGATAAGTCATCTTATAAATTCATTAATTATGAATATGGAAATTCATAATTTTTACAAGTCCGATAAATGAATTGTGAGGGAGCAATTATTTTTTAGGGGGAAAGAAAGTAACACCACAAGAGAATTTAAATATTAGTTAATTACGGTTTAATAAAATAGTTTAAGCAATATTTTAAAACAATCAAAATATGTTTTGAATCAAAATATAACTTTTAACATTATATTCAAAAAATAGTATTTTTTATTAATATATATATATATATTATAATTCATATAACTTGATTTAAAGAATATACATTTATATTTGTATTATTTTTAATAATAAATACTTTTAATTTATTATTTTTCATAACAAATAAATATTTTATAAAACTATTATAAATAATTTTATTTCGATATACTAAATAATATTTAAGAATAATAAGATAATTTTTATATATAATTTAAACGAAATAATTCATAACTCATTTAAAATGTTGAAATATAAAATAATTATATTTATATTTGATATGTAGAAGAATACATATTATGAAATTATGTAACTATAAATAATGTAATTTATTGTTTTATCAAAAAATAAATTCATTATTAAGGAATTTAAAATAATAATGTATCTATTAAAATAAAATGAACTATATACACATAAAATGAATAAAACCAACTATTTAAAAAAATATAGAAAAATCAGGATTGGGGATTTTTAGTTTCAATCAAACCAACGACATTAGAAAGGTTGGATTGAGCAAGGTCATGAGGGGTGAGGGATATGATGAATCTGGTTTTGGCCAACAGTTGTAGAAGACTTTTTTGAAGTCAAGGTCAACCAAAGATGAAGCATCTTGCTTAGACAAGGAGTTGTGATGTTTATCTCTTAGTTCGAGATTGGTTTAGGGTTCTCACATTCGAATTAGATGTAGAGCATCGAGAGGAGACCGAGAGTAGCAGTGAGTGTTTATCTTCTTCTTCTGATGAAGTTGGGTATGAAATCCTAATCCGGATTTGATATGAAATGGAGATGGTGAATATTTCATTATTCATGTGTTGTCATGATTTTTTCCAGAAATTGTTTTGAGATTTTGAATTTTATTAACATCTTCTTAAGAGTTTCTTTCTATCTATATATCCTCTTTTTTCTAGTTAATGCAGGGAATTTCGTACTAGATGTCAGTGTTTATTGATTTTTATAATGGGAAATTTAATTTGCGATCATTTTTTTCAATGATTTTGTTTTGGATGTTTTGGTATGTGGATTTGGATAATTTCATAGTAAAGAAGCTACCCGTAAACATATTATTTAAATTCATATTTTATGTTTCAAGATTTGGATGGAATATGTTAATTGAATCTTCAGTTTGAATATTTCCTTTAGACCAAAATTTTCAAACTAAAATATATTACTAATTAACATAGCATTCTAAATACACATTAACACTTTTATAAATAAGTATCTCAGTTGGGAAGAGTAGGAAACTCTTTATTGCATTTTTTATGATATGTTGTTACTGTGTGTGAGAACAGAGATGGTGAGGTATGAACCTTTTATTTCCAATTCTCATTTCCAATTAAAAAGCAGCGTTTGAAGTTTTTATCATCCTTATTGGGTATGTGCATCACTTAGGTCAATATTATTCTATAGAGTGATTAGAGATAAGAGACTATTGGTTCAGGAAATTTATTTTACTAATTTAAAACTGATTATTTTACAATGAACTAATATCCTTTCTTTTTAAAAATTTGTATATGTCAAATTATGTTATTACTAGTTTTAAATGATTAATTTAGTAAGGGATAATTTAATTTAAATAATTTATGTTGAATGTTTATGAAATCTAATGAATGGTATTTTTATTTTTATTTTGTCAATTTTTTTTATATTAAGTTTATTTAAGGTTTTCTTTAAAAAAAGTAACAAGTTTTCCAGAACATTGATAAATTATTCTAAGGAGATTAATACTATAATCATTTTACTATCTGTTTGGAATGGTATTATTGATGTAAATTGTTTAAATGTGATTTTTTAGGGGATATTTTTTTAATGTGGGGTTATTAAATTTATTTTTCATATTTGATTATTGAATGGTTCATTTTTATTTATTCAATTTTATTAGTTTATTCTTGATTCTAAAAGATAAATACATTTATGTCTATAATTATATTTGAACTAATTATGTAATGATGTATATTTACATTGTCAATATTAAATTTATTTTTTCAATTTATCTTGTATTATAAAACCACTATTGCATCTGTGTATCTGTATTTCATAAATATTATGTTTTAATTAGATTCCATGTCAATCCTACCAAGTGATTTTTACATTTATCAATGTTTTTATTTAAAATTATATATTCTATGTCATATATATAATATATTTTTATCAACATGTATATAATTATATTTTCATAATGCTATGAAAGTTAAGCATGATTTTATGTTATATTAAGGACATAACAATGTCATTTATCTGTGGCCGTACATTATAAATAACATCGAAATTCATTTCCTTATTATTTTATTCATTAATTTCAATTTAATTTTATGGTTTACTATATGAGATTATTATAAAAATGGTATTCTTCATGATTTTAAATGCTTTATAACATTATGTGAATGATATAAACATTTGTTATGATAAATTATCTTTAAGAATAAAACATGTATTCCATGAAAGAACAGTTTGAATACATTGCACGAAAAGTATCGCATAAGATTTTGTTGTAACTAATATCACATGAATATACATATATATATGATTATATATAAATGTTTGTATGTCCTAATACATTGACATGATTTCAAATAATAAAGAACTCTAATTAGAGAATTTAATTGTAAAGTAAACCTAAAATGTCTTCAGAAAATGTAGAGACTAAAAAGTTGTAAATAGGGCTGATTATGGGGGGTGAACTCGGTTCTTCACTAAGTGGGTAGGCCCATAAATCCTTCAAGATTTAAGAGGCTCAAACGGTTTGTTTTTAGAGGCCTTGTTATTATTTTTTGAAGAAGCTCCAGTTTATTTTAATGTACTCTCAAGCATATTTATTTTCAAAAGTGTAACTACATTAAAATGATTTATAGAATATTAAAAAACATAGATATCTTCAAAAGAGTTTATTTATATGTTTCCAAATTTGTATGTATTTATCGAAGGAATTTTCAAAACTATTTACCAAAATATCTTTCAAAGGTATTTCCAAAATCTTTTTTTTCAAAACATAAAAGTAATTTTTGAAAATATTAACTAACCCTTACAGGGAAATTGAATTATCACCCTTTGGTTTTAAATAATTTTTACATGTGTCTTAGATGTTCTTATTTAGAAATCCTTATTCCGAAGTCAGAATTCACGAAATCATAGTAAGAAATTATTTCATTTTTTTTCATCTTTGATAAATGTAATGTTTTGCCTAATCCTCAAGAACCTATATTAGTAAAAGGGACACTTTTGTGTAATATATTTTTTAGTTATAAATTTTCATTTATTAAAAAAAATTACACGTCATTTTTTAGAAATAAATCTTAAAGAGCGGGCTCAGGGCATTTTAAGTTTCCTTTTGTACTCGCTCTGTTTCAATTTTTCAATGATTGTAGACTTAAATATAAACCCTTGTAATGTATTGTTTCATTTGGTTTTCGAGAATTGGTATACTTTATATTATTGATTATTTTATTTTGGTATAATCAGATAAATCATTCCCACTTTCGTGTATTGATATTTGGGCACTTGTGCTAGCCTATGAGGACCGTGAACGCCCTTCGAGCCTTACCACAGACCGGGTCGGATGCCGAGTTGAATGGAGACCCGGATTGATTCGTGATATGAAGATTATCTAAACTATTAATTGAATATAAATTATATTAGTTTCATTTAAATCATTAATCTAATGCTTGTAGTTTGATTTATTGTGTTAACATTTTATTTGTACATAGAGAAACAGTTTTCTTAGAAAAGTAATTTCTTTATTCTCAAATATTTCATTCATTCCCACAACTAATTGATAACCAAATTATTCATTTTATATACATGTAAAAATATTATTTTTAATCATTATTAAATATTATTCGTGACATCCATTCCAATAGATAGGTTCTATCTATGGTAATATTTTATTAAAAATATTAATAGTATATTGTAGGTAGGTAAATCACGAAATTGTGTTTAACATAAGTTACCAATAGGACTCTGTATTGTGTGTAATATAAGAAAACCAAAGTGTTACATGCATAAAAATATAATATATGCATTGTGTATTGAATAATATTTACCAGGTGTTCTGTATTAAGAAAACAGAATTTAGTGCTTTTATATATATAGAAACTACATTCAGTGTGTCATGAAATCACAATATTAAAATATCAAAATGAAAAAAACTTATAATTCAAAAAATATCAGGGAGATAAATTAGTCAATCAACTTTGAAATTACTTATACCTTATGAAATGGTATTGTTGTTACCGAGGATTTTAAGAGAATGTTTCCTTCCTAAGTAGTTATGGAATCGAAAGATGAATGTAATCACGTGGGAATATTTTCTCAGATTAAGTTGAATGTGATGGAGGAATATATTTGAATTTTTATTGTCAGTTCTTGATTTAAATGATCACTTATCAATTTTTTATCTGAATAAATAGAAATATAAAGAGGTTTTTATAAGAAATAACTCTTTATCTATTGGGTATACCATCGTAGGGTTGTCCTTCTCCCAAGAATGTATCTTTTGATTTAGAAACTACTATTTGAAAACCTCATATACGATGAAGGCTATGATAGAATATCTTCATAGTTATTATAGGGTGGTTACCCATAGTACTAAAAAGTTTCAATAGGACATAAATAATTATTTTTTCTATGTTTAAAACACAACATATGTAAAACCCTAATATTCTATGGTGTGTATTTTAAGACTAAATTTAATCTCTTCAATAACTTACATAAATAAACAATGAAATATTATTATATGATCATTTAAACCTGTGCATTTAAATGGTATGAATGGATATTTTTATTCAAATTAAGAAATTTAATTTTTCAACTCATTTTTAATGTATTGATTAATTCTTTGTCTATAAGGACTTAATTTTTAATAAAGGTATTTTATTCTACAAAATTATATTTTCTTGAATTTTAGGAGTGAATATTAAAATCAACCACATTATTCTTTGGGGAATTTATTTTAAAAAATTAATTTATATTTTGGATTAATAATTTTAGAATTATCTTTGGATGAGGTTTTGATAATTATATGAAATGATTAATTTTTCTGGGAATATTAAAAAATCCATTTTTTATTAAATAATCATTTTATTTATAATAAAATGGAATTTTATTATTAAAAATAAATTTCAATTTAAATAATTACATTATAGTTTCATATAATATCAATAATTACTTGTACAAATATTTATTCCTTATTTTGGTAAAAGTACATTTTTAGGAATCAAAACATGTTTTTAAGGAAAAAGTTTCAAATTGCGTTTCTCCACTTAAATTTTAAATTTAGTTATGAAACTACTTAATTTTTAATATTTAATAATTCATAAAATATATGTAATTATTATTTCAATGTTATTTAGTAAGATCATTTTTAATTTTAGGCATAATGAAGTTATCGTGGTAAAAAAAGATTCACCATTGTATAGGTGAAATAATATGGGAGGTTAAAGTGAAAAGTTAAAAGCATAAAATAGAAAAAAAATAAAACATTAAATAGGTGGTTTATGTTTCTGACTTCCCTAACTAGTATTTAAAATATTATTTACCAATAAAATTATTTGATAATAATTCCACCCAAATGTGGTTATCATTAAATACAAAATAATAATTATTTAATCACTTAGAACCATTCCTCATGTTCAAATACCCTAATTCCATTATAACGTATTCAAAATATCTAGATTGACAATCCCTTGAAAATTTATTTAAAAAAATCCTTACCTATGTTACTGAAGTATGGGACATCAAAAAATATTAACCCTAGTGTCCCAAAGTGGAGATCCAAAATAGGATTCTTTAGGAGAATATAATGATCTTCACATAATATTTCAAGATTATTTTTTCATCTACTTTCTACTAATGTGTTTTACAAATAATAATATTATAAATATACTATCTTCAATTTAATGAAATTTTATTATGTTTACTGGGAAACTAGTTTTCATATATTCATCATCCCATGTAAATCTAAGACATCATTCATGCATATATACAACTTACCATCTCCACATAGTAGCGTAATTCGTTTTTAATCACCACTTTACGTGGATGGTTATTATTATAGAAATAATGGATATATATTATTATTATGATAGTATATTTATTTATTAAAATTAATATATCATACACTTTCTTAACCTTTAATCAATTTGTAAATGATATCATCACTCGTGCATGTGTACTGCTTACCGTCTCCCCAAAGCGATGTGATTCATTTTCTATGTTAAAAATTCAAGAATGGACCTAAAATTATATTAAATGGTTAAATATGATATTTATTACATTAATATAATTCTGTATATTATTTTCCTATATTCAATGTAATAGAACTGAGTCTATCATGAAAAAATAAGCCCGATAAAACTAGGATATTAACATCTAAAATTGTGAAAATAATAAAATATTATTAATGAATTGGTTGAAAGATGCTATAAAAAGATTATATAATATGTTAAAAACAAAAATATGGTTATCATGTAAATTAAAAAAAAATTAGAAAAAATTATACAGGAATTTTTAACATGTTTGAAGACAATTGTACCTATGTTAAGGGTTTCTCATCTCACTTTTACTTCTGTGAGATATATTCCTCATTCACCACTTATTTTGGTTCTATGGTGTATATAATACACCTTTTATATATCATATCATGAAT
Source organism: Viscum album (assembly GCA_963277665.1). NCBI lineage: Eukaryota > Viridiplantae > Streptophyta > Magnoliopsida > Santalales > Viscaceae > Viscum > Viscum album. The sequence continues at coordinate 537,953,010 of OY728126.1, forward strand.
ATAATTATTTTCATGGTATTAAATAATTCATTTGAGGATTATTAATTTTATTGCGATTACGATTTAGATGTTACCAAATTGGTATGTGATTTCCAAAATTAATTTCATCCATTCGGTTAAACATCCACTTAATTGACTATATCATGATAATATTATATTTGGAATGACTTTTGAATATATTATTTGGTATCTAAACTTGATTTATGTTTAATTACACTTGATAAACATTACTGGTTCATTTGACTAACCATCACTTCCCTGATTTTACCATTATAAGGGACTTTATCTCAATTTTCATTAATTAAAGCAGATTTTGATGTTGTAGACCTATTTTCCTTCCAATGTGTATATATATACCCTCTTAAATTTTATATCATGAAATTTTGTTATCTCATGACATCAAATGTGTTTTTAAATCTAATTCTTTCATGGTGCTTATGATGTAACGAATTACAAATTTGTAAGTGATTGATTCACAATCTCTACATCATTTCAGAATACTTATGTTTATGACTCCCTTTGAGGAATTATTATATATTTTCATATTTAAATAAATATATTTCCTTATTATATGGTTATTAATTTACTTTTTTAGGTAATAGTACCATTTTTTCCTTATTTGGTAATTAAAATGATTGAGAAAACATTTTTAAGAAAATATGTCATGATTTCACTTTTTATCCGGAAAAATAGTATCATCAAAACCCTTATTTTATAAAAATGAATACAAATTTTTAATTTTTAAAATTTAATTTATTGATGAAATTTTCTGTTACTATATATACAAATTTTTTTAAGGTTGTCTTCATGTCATTTTCACAACAATTCCTTTTTGGATTTTATTAAGAAATAGAAAGGAAACATTTTTAACATGTATGGCATGTATGAAATTTTATACTATCATGACCATGTGATATTTTAACTATTATTTTACATGTTTTTAATTTTCAATAAATAATGGTATTTTATTACTTTTTGTGAACTTTTAATTTGAAATTGATTTTTAAAATTAAAAGTAAATTTTCTTTATGAATTATTTTAAATATATTTTTATTCATCAATTTCATAAACCCTTTAATGAAATTATGATTCAATGAGGATATATTTTATTATATAAAAATTATTATTTATTTTTATGATTTATGATTAGTTTTATTATGCATGTTCTATTTTGATACCATTCACTACATTACAGTTGATTGTTTATGATTAGGTTTATTTTATTGGGGTAAGTATTAAAATTTCATATGTTAGTTTTAATTTGATTATTTTTGTTGATTATTTTTTATCATTTCATATCAAGAATAAATCGGACGTGGTAATTGATGTGAGGGTCCCTATATATCTCTTAGATGGATCAATATGTCTCATGATACAAACTAGTTTTGGTATTGGATTAGGGCTTACCTGTTTATGTTTGGTGTCCTGACTGAACCCTTGACAATATGATATTGATGTTCTTCATTATGATTTCCCTAATTATGACATTATTTATTGATATTCCATGCGATTATTCAATTTGTTATAATATTCATGGTTATGTTTAATTCTCATGTAATTATTTAAATTCCATTTTTGATCATCATTTATTCATGCCATACTATGCTCAAGTCATTGATTAAATGGTTTGCGTGTTATTTATTTAACATTCAATATTTATTATGTATTATTTACTAGTATATCTTTATATAATTATAAATTATTGTGTATTAAAGGTCACCCATTTATTATTTCCCCCCCAGGATACCAAGAAGTGTTGTATGGTTGATATGCATGGTTACACTATGGAAAAAATGGTGTTCTCAAAGAAACTAAATTGTGTATTTTATATTTGAAATGGAATGTAAAATTCAAATATGTATCTAGTTTACCAAGACTACTAAAGTATTCGATCATTTTGGATGTGATTTTTTATCGTATACCAACATATTAAAGTAACCACCAACTCTGGGATACTATAGTTCTTGGTGTTATAGTTTGTATCAAAGAGAGGTTAATAGAAACCTAAAGAACTAGATATATGAAATCATAGATTAGGGGAAATAACCCATATTCATATCTTTGGGAAAAACATTAATTATAATATATCATACTATAAAATTTTTAATGACAATGTAAAACTAGGTTAAAACAAAAGATTTATAGATCGATAAGGTTTCATGGTTTAGATATCTTATATTTAGTGATTTATGTCTTTGTGATTTACCCATATGATTATTGTTTCTCACATATACTTTTCGGTTTTCGTCAATAGATGGAACTAGATGGAATTGGGTTAATGATGAATGTGATAGACAATGGTTTGATGAAAAACTAAATAATATGATGACTAGAGTAATGGATATTATGATTATTCAAACTCAGTTATCGTGATATATGGTTAAAAAATTTCACCTTAAGCAACTCTCAAACTTACCAAATAAGATAAGGATAGAGTTCACTGAGAGATTGGGTGGTGTGGACCATATTAAAAAGAAGATTTAGTTTATTATATTTTGAGAATGTGTGGTTAAAACCCCAATTGAATTTATTAGAGGAATGTGAATATTTTTTGGGTGTAGAAAAGAATGTCATAAAGAAATTATTTTTTGAAAAGAAATTAAAATATTAATTAACATATTAGATGTAAATAATGGTCTCCCTAAAGTATTATAAATGGTTGAATGTTTTAAATGTAGAAATTATGAGAATTATTTAAATAAATATCCTTGGAGGAATTCTCATGAATAGAATCAAAAAGTCCATATGGGTAATAGTTATACCAATGATTATTATGAGACTACAGATGATATATAAAATGAATGAGGAATAAGATAATGAAGTTTAGTTAATGGTCTATGAATATAGTGGAATGATAAATGTTATGGTGTTTGGGTTTTATAATTTTATTGTAAAAGTATTTTATCTATGATGTTTTGGTTATAAGAATCATGAGATATATAAAGATTGTAAAAAAGTACTTATTATTTATGGAATTTAAAGAATACAATAAATAAAATTGGTTACAAAGAAAAGTTATTCTATGTAAATTTTATCTTTTGGAAAACACATGATATGGGGAAGACAACCCTAAATATTCTACCGATGTTGTGATAATAGTGATAAAGGATTTTTTATGGTATAATATTGTTATCAAAGAATATGGCTAGTTATTTGATAATTATTTAATTCAGGATGAAGTTTATTGCATTTTAGGATTCATGAAATATATTCAATAATCTAATAAATTATTTAAGGAATATGTTAATGATGATTCATGAAAGCATGTATGATTTAATTCGGGTTTATCATGAATCATGTTATTACAATTTTATTGGACAATATGTTATAAAGGTGTTTTACATGCATTATTAAGATAATATTTATTGGGGAATATTGATCTGTTGATTTAGTATCCTTATTCATATATTTTTTAGAATTTGGAATGTTCTTGGTAAACTTTGGGATGATTTTTAATGTTAACTACTCATGGAATAAATTAATTTGAACATTGGATATTATTTTTTGTTGATTTGGTCAACTTGTGTAAAAAAAATTAGTTTTAATAAATATGTAGATCTTGAGGGAATGAATTATGGTCATTTTTAATCATTAAAATTACTTCATTTATAAAAAAATTATCTGGAATATTCCTTCCCTAACATTAAAGTGTAAGTGTGAAGAGATTAACAAACAAATAATGGATGATATTATTCTTTTTACATAGAACAGAATCACATAGGTTTATTTTGTTAAGTGATTTACCTAGATAATAAAAGAATTTTCAAATCTATTAAAAGGATTTTGTGATAAAAACATTATCTATATACGATTATTACAATGGAATCAGTACCATTTTAACCCTTCAAATACTTTTTGTTATTTGATGGTAAACATTATATTGAGCAAGTGGTCTTTCCTTATCCATTATAAATTGATGGTTATATTTATCTTCAACGTTAATGTTTTCACATCCCACTAATGTTATAATATTAAAATCATTATTTTCAATGAAATTTAAATTTTACAATCATTATTTTATGGTAAAGTTTTATTAACCCTTTTTATAATGTTGGTTTCCCCAGAAGAATTTTCAAATATGAATATTTTATTATTGAGGTGAAATTTCAAATTTTGAGGACACAATTTATTATAGTAGGGGATAATGTAACACCCCAGAATATAACTATATGTATCTTTTTTAAAAAAATATAGTTTTTAAATATATTACTTATGTGAACAATCAAATATTATTATGTGATCATTATAACCTAGCTGTTAAAATGGTTGGAATTGTAATTCCCCAACACTAGAAGCCTAGAATTTATTCCATGATTTATTAAATTTGAATGGTTATTAGGAATAAAACATCAAACGACAAATCATTTTAACAGTTTTGGAAAAATAGATTAGATATGTGATACACATTTTACATTAAGAGAATAAAACAAAACAGAATACATAACATAGACAAATAAACAGCATCCTTGAAACTCATTCCAAGAATTCATCTTTTATATCATGTGGAAAGGAAACAAGATTAGGTTGAGCTAAAATGATAAATAATGGTATGTATAATGGAATAAATAATTATTAAATGAGAATAATACTCATTTAAAGGTAAATAATTGATTACCCATTTCATATAAATACCTGGATAAGTTATAATCAAGATGGCATGGTAGATAATTGAAACACATTCCATTTAATCAATAAATTGAGAAAGAAAAACATCCATAGATAATGTCAATGAAAAAATTTCATGCATAGTAATAATTACTAAATTATTAGTAATTCGAATTATTCATTATTGGAAAACATTGTTACTAGGAACATGATACCTTTACTATCAATATCTATATTTAAGACAGTTTGAACAACGCTGATTTGGCCAACTGATTCGTATCATGATATTATTGATGAATTTAGGGGCTTGTATTAACTTGTTACCAAACCATGAAATCAATTTCCAAGGAATTCCAATTATACTAATTAATTTATTTTATTAACGAAAAACATGCCTTTTTATAAAATATCTATTTTAATTAAAAGAAAAAGATTTTTTTAATGTTTTTCCTATGAAACAAATAAATGATAAAGTAAATAACATATGTAAAAAAGGAATATGATTTAGTAAATAATATTATACATTGAAAAATAATTTTTTTCTTTATGATAAAATTAATTTAATAAATTATCATAAGGAATTGTTTTATTGAGATGATGTTGACAATCACAAAAGAATGTGATACTGCAATAATAACTTTTACGACTTTTTAATTTTCAATTAAAATACCCTTAAACGAGATTGTTCAAATTGAAACATAAAATAACATGAACTATGATTGAATCATGGATATAGATGACATTGGGAAAGTATATAAATCACATTAAAATTAATCAGAGTATATGAACAAATATGTCTCAAAGGAATGTAAATTTTGAGGAAATCCCTTACCTTCCATTTCTTTTTTGATTAAAATACTTTAATCTATTGTAAAAATTTTATAGGAAATGATTGACTTATAAAATAAACATTTTAATAAATATAATATCATATAATATCTTCTTATAATATATTATTACCCATTTTTTATTAATCATTCATTATTTTCACTATTTCAGTTGTTAGTTGCCTTGTTTTTTGAGTATGTTTTGACTTATATTTTTTTTACTATTAATTAAATAATTAATTAATCATATGTATAGTATAAAACATGATTTTAATAATATATATATTCATTATATATGAATTTATGTTAATCTATTAATTTTGTAGATGGGAAATGAAATGCATCCTTCATGGAGACGGTAGGTCGTACGTACACATGAATGCTACTTCCATTTCATTGTCATATTTAAAAATTAGGTTATATATATAGTAAATTGTGTATCGTATTCATTTCATATATATTTGAATAATGTTTTTTAATACCATGGTTAATACTTTTCATGTATAGCGTGAATGAATCACATCACTTTGAGCAGGCGGTAGTCCACATGTCCCCAAACGAAGATATAATATTCCCACAAAATAGAAATTAGAAAGGTATGTGTTATATAAAAATTAAAAAAATCATAAAAAATCATAAGTATCATATATATCATATATAAACTATAAATACATCATTATTATAACCATAAAATGATGTAATATAAGAATGAAAGACATCGGCTCACAAGGCTGTAGTTCGCAACACACATGAAAGATGATTTTGTATCCCATTTGATGTATGTTTGTAAAAGTAAAGGAATAACTATTATCATACCAATATATAATTATATATAAGATTATTTTTATATTTTAACATCATGATATAAAAATAATTGTAGTGGTGGAGAATTAAATGAGACAAAAGTGACAGTTGAAGAAAATTACCTCTTATTCGGGTAACTCCTTTTACATTATACCAAAAGACATAATTTCATGGACTTATAAAAAAATTATGATTTGAGGACAATGACATGAATTTTTGGGATATATTTTATTAGGATTTGGATAATCAAATTTGATTTTTAGGTGTGAATAAGTTATATTGGTTAGTTCCTTTTAATAGTAGAGGGGGAGTGATATTCTTGTAAATATAAATAGGTAAACACTATTCAAAGGCCCCCATGCATAATTTTTATCCAATATTGATCATAATTTGTTAAATAAGATTATATGGTTGAAATATTTCTATCCATTATGTTTTGGACCTTTCTAGGTTATTTTGTCCATTAAGTTTATGGTTTAGTCCCTTATTACGCTAAATTTTACCTTATTCACCATATTTAATTTTAACTGCATTTAAAAATATTTTTGGTCAAAAACTAAGTTCAAATTAATAGAAATTATAAATTATGTTTCTTACTATAATGAACCAAAAATTTCCAAGAATTTTTTTTTCTTAATTTATTTGGAATTTTACGAGTCTGCGGTTACTTGACGGTGATTGATTCCGAACCCGGTGTGCCTGGAATTAATTTTTAAAGTTTTGTTCGGGTACATTTAGTAAACATACGTGAGGGTTTTTCTATATTTTGAACTTGTGCTCGGAATTTAAATCTGAGGACACCGATGGACTCGGAGCGCCGATATTCTCTTAAGGACACCTTCAACTCGAACGTAGTCAAGGCGAGGTGAAATTTGGTTTTACTAGGTTCGTGGAATAAAAACTGAATAAGTTATTATTTTATTTTTATATTTTTTTCTTTTGAATTTCAAATCATAGTAAATGTTGGTGGTGGGGACCACTCAACTTAAAAGATCCTCATTAATGAGAAGTATTTAAATGATTAGATACACAAAAGTGTAACCACACATTTAATGGTAAATTTAATTGATGAATTAAATTGAACATAACATAATTTATTTAATCTCATGTTATGTTGGTGTTAGGGGGTTATGGATCTCGGGCTTTCCGTTGGCAAGAGAAACTCTTGGTGGAGAAAATCTCTTTAATGAAGAATGGTTCTCCTTCCGACGGATCTACGACATACAACGCTCGAGCTGAGATCAAAGGCACTTTGTGGGAGCAACGAACGCCAACAATTGTCACCACCTTTATCTCTCCCCTTGTGAAAATGTTAATGAACCGACGTCTGCCTTTTCGAGATGTCGTCAACAAACTGTGAACATTGAGGTAGGGTGTTTGTATAATTTATTTTGAATAAATTATACCCTTGTCGATGATGAAAGCAAGTTTGTGATTATGGACAATTCATAATGCCTAACATGGAGGGTGTGGGCTGAACAAACACGGCCCGACGGCCCTCCATAGGTTGTTCGTCTGTGCGCTGATTGACATGCGATGAAGAAACTGAAGCACAACTGTGATTTGGAGCTTTCATAGTGGAGTTCGGGTCCCAAAATGACCATAGTCATAGATGGCGGGCGAAACGGACTATCAGAGTTCATTCGGTGGTCCGCGAAAGGTAGCGGCAGCGCACCGCCAGACCAGAACGCCACGGCTGAGCCGCATCGGCTTGTGGAACTGGAGCTGCAGATCTGTTCTAGAAATGGGGACGTGAGGCATTAAGCCGCACCAGCTGGCTGAGCCTACACCCCCCCCCCCCAGTGGGGCCGGGGCTGGCCATGTGGTCCGGTCCGTGCCTAACGGGGTTGGACTCCGACCAAGGTTGGTCGACCCAGTTCGGGCCAACCTAGGGTGGGTTGGGCCGGGTCGGACCGGGCCCAGACCCCCTTTTTGGGACCATATTCGGTTAAACGCTCATAACATGAGCTATGGACCTCCGATCAAGACACCATCTGTTGTGTAGGAATCCTTGGATTGAGAAGGTTGTTGCAGTATATTACACTAAAGGTTTCGGCCAAGTTTGTGTATGGCAGGGTTGGTTCAACCCCAAACCAACCGGGCCCTCTGAGCGGAAACGCTTATAACATAAGGAATGGACGTCCGATTGACGTGTCGTTGACTACGTTAGATTCCTTTTGATGAGAAGGACCTTTTTGAATACTCTACACAGGATTTGGATGTGGTTTGAGTATGGCCGGGTTGGATTTTACCCAAAATCCAACCGGGCCCCTGGAACGAAAATGCTAATAACTCAAAGACCGGACGTCCGATTGACGCGTCGTCTGTTGCGTTGAGACCCATATGCCGAAACAGTCCTTTGAGATACTTCCACATGATATTACGTGACAATTGGAAGTATCGACCAGTAGCTCGTGGAGCGTTCCCTCTCAGATATGAGTGTATGGTGAGCGGAGACCTAGTAGCTGTAGACCGGACGACTGCTTGACCGATTCGACTTGGAGTGATTCAACTAGCCCAGTGGACGGAGCTCCCAGTTTGGCAGCAAACCCACGACAGATGGAGCGCCTAGTTTGGAAGCAGACTCGTGGTACACGACAGAAGGATTACCTCTGTATGCCATTAGGGGGAGTGCTACAGTGTTGGGGCGGCAGACCAATGGCGGGGAGCAGTACTATGTTGGGTAGACAGACCCGCGGTACTCGACAGGAGATGTACCTCCACAGTCTATGGTTAGTGAGTAGCATCTTGGAGTCACGATAGGGCCACTTTACATGTCATAGAAGGAGTTATCCAGTAGTTTTGGTTTCGATAATAAAAATCCTGGTTTGAGCTGAGTCAATGACCATTGTGTTTTCCTCATGATTGAGATGGGTTACTTGATAACATAGTTATATATATGGGCATATACGGAAGTAAAGGTGATATGTTGAGATCTTACTTTGTGGTTTATCCTTGTTGGATTTTGTGAGCCCTTGAGGGTCTTGGGGTCTCTACAAAGTATCGTTATACTCACCGCTACACGGGCTATGCCCACACTTCATTGTGTTGAATGCAAACGATGGATAGTGCTAACCGAGGCAGAGTGTACGAGGATTGGACGGTACCCGGAGATGGACCTCATGACGAGTTGGTACCCGGAGGAGACAAACAAATGTGGAGTTCTGAGGAGGAAATCTATACCTACCCTTCAGGTAGGAACCTGGAGGACGATCCAGGTGCTTCTTCCATCTTCCAGCTATATGTATTTTCAGTTGTACTTTCTTTGAGTTGTAGCTGTACCTTTCTGTTGGGCTTGTATTTCCCACCCCTTTGTACATTCAGCACACTTGTTATACAAATTTACTATGTTTTCTCTTCCACTAGTACTCTGTTTGTGTGTGTTCACGTTTCTTAAAGGCAATGCATTCTCTTTCTTATTAGGATTTATGCCTTTGGTGCTAGTCACAAGCCCCTGGCCTGTGGAAGGCAGGCTTGGGGTAGTCATGGCACGGGCCCCGAGGAAGGGTCGTGAAAAATTGGTATCAGGGGAGTCGGTTCTACCGCAGAACATAAAACTCTGATATTTCTATTCTGTGAAGAAATAGTGTTAAGAGTACCGAGTGTGGTTTTCAGTTTAGGGAGTCCAGTGTTTGTGTGGCGGCCGACGTATCCATACACCAGGATCCTGACTACTGATTTCGGACTTGGTGCACGAAACACTGATTGCGTGTGTGTTTCCAAAATATTTCGTTAAGTCGACACAAACCAGGTCACCACCCCAGGTATAATCTTTTGACCGTGTTGCATCTGTTCAGGATGCCTCTACGCAGACCGTCAGTTGATGTTCTGAGGGAGTACACAATGACGGCCCACCGAGCGATGAGGCCCTGGTGCAAGGCCCTCTTGCTATGATGGCACATTCAGGTTTTTTACCAGCAGCACCCCAACCCGTTGGGATGTAGATGCCACCATCTGGACTAGCGGACGATGCACAATGACATAGCGAGTTTCACGAGTTCCAACAGCAGAGGCCTTTGAGGATATGAGGCAAGGAAGATTCTTAGGAAGCAGAGGACTGGATGGAGACAATTATTGGAGTTTTTTCACCTATTTGAGAAACTATTAGAGAATATAGTGATCGTAGCTACTAGTATTTTTCTATGAGTGACCATGAGGATGGTCTTCGTAGTGATGGTACTTCAGTACATGGACCGTTTCCCAATATAGTACCTTTGGGTAGTGCATTATCTATACAACTGCCTGTTGGTCAGTAGTTACAACTGGAGGTACCGGAAGATGACATGTGTAGGCTTAGTGCCTTACATGTGATTCAAAATCAGAGACCCCTCATGTTCCGAGGCATGCCTGACTCACAGGCAGCAGAGGACTGGCTTGAGAAGGTGGCTGAGAGTTCTCTAGAGCTTCCACAGCTTTGGCATGATAACATGTCAGTAGCTGAGTATTCATCGATGCATATCGACCATTCCTGGTACTCGATGAATATGATATGATAAGTGTTTCAGATCTTAGACCTCTTAGGAGGGTGTGTTTAAGGACATCTGAGCCAACACTTTACATCTATGCATTCATACTTATGCTAGGGTACTAGAGAGAACATTTGTGGTTGACTATTCATCGGTTGAATGGATACAGCTAGAGAATGTTAGTAGTGGTAAAGCAGGGAATGGACACTAGTCTCAGAGACTTGGTCAATAAAATGTTTCAAAAAGAGGAAGTGTTAAGGATAGATGAATCTGCAAAGCAGCAGACGTGGAAGAAGAGCAAGGAGAGCAGCATGCGGTGATGTATATTTCAACATGGTACAACCTCTCGCCTTTTTAGTTCCCACTAGGCTCCGGGAGAAGGATGGTAGGGGAAGAGAGTAGCTGCTTGCGGTCAAGGTGTGTGACCCAAGGGCTCTAAGAATGATTTATGTACGTTCTGTGTCTACTACTAGTTTCCGTAACAACAGACATTGATAGGAATCACTCCTTCCTTCCACAAATCATGACCTAGACCTAGATTTTCCAGTTAAGCCATTGACTTGACCCTCACGTCTGGAGATACCTTGGGTAGGAGACTCGATAATCACACTTACGCTGATGGTGTGATCTGACCGCTGAGGTGAGAGTTTCCGTTGGAACCTCTTGGTGGCAGCATCGAGGCCTTACGACGTTAGTTTGGGTATGGACTAGGCAACCACAGTTCATACACGTATTGACTTTATTAGGCAAAAATGTTGTGGGTTACCTACAATGTTTGGATGAGTTTTCCTTGATAGGCGAAAAAGAAACCCCAGATAGCACAGGATGGTATCATGAATAAGCGGGTGTAGTTGATCACTCTTGATTTGGCCAGACATAGAATTTTTCCAGACTTCTACAGTGTTGCTGCACCACTTTTAGCAATGACTAAGAGGGGGAAACCCTTTTTGTGGACAGAGAGATTCCATCAGATCATTTCAGGAGCTGAGGTAGATATTGACCAGTGTGCCCATCTTGAGGCTACAAGAGAAGGTGCATATCATCTAGGATCAGATGAATACTACACAGAGCACACATAAGTCTTATGTTGATAAAATATGGAGACCATAGGAGTTCGAGGATGGTGACGAAGTTTTCTTACCGGTCTCATCTTGACGAGGTATATGAATATTTGGCTGGGGCAGCATGTTATCTCTATGTTTCATCAGACCTTTCCAGGTCATTAGTAGAGTAGGCGAGGTGGCTAAACTCCTTGACCATCCCCCTCAGTTGCACCGGGTGCATGAAGTTTTTCACGTATCTCAACTAAGGAGATACGTGCACAACCCGACCCACATCATCGACCATGGGGAGCTGTACATCAATGATGGGGAATCTTTTATGGAGGTTCGAGTGGAAATTGATGATCGACTATAGTTGGTCCTACTTGGATGGTCAATTCCTCTGCTGCGCATTTGCTGGCAGCACGAGAATCTCCAAGAGAGCACTTGGGAGAGGGAGGCTCAAATGCATGCTCAGTACCCCTTTTGATTCCCTAGTGTGTGTTGTAGCTTTATGGGGACATAAATCTCTATGGTGGGAGTAATTTAAAGACCCAAAAATTTCAAATAAATTTGTTTTCATAATTTCTTTGAATTTTTCGAGTCCGCTACTTTTGATGGCACCTGATTCTGAGGTCTGGTGTGCCTGGAATCAATTTATGAAGTTTTGTTCGGGTACGTTCAGTTAATGTACGTTCGAGTTTTTATTTCTTTTGAAGCGGTTCTGGAATTAAAATCTGAGGACACCAATAGACTCGTAGTGCCGGTATTCTCTTAAGGAGACCTTCACCTTGAACGCTATCGAGGGGGGTTGAAAGATGGTTTTCCTAGGTTCGTGGTATCAAAATAAAATAAGTTATTATTTTATTTTTATTTGTTATTATTTTGAATTTCAAATCTTTGTAACTATTTTTGGTGGCGACTACTCAACATAAAAGGTCATCATTAATGAGATGAATTTAAATGAGTGGTTACACAAAAGTGTAACCATGCATTTAATGGTAAATTTAATTGATGAATTAAATTCACCATAACTTAATTTATTTAAACTCAAGATAAGTTGGTGTTGGGGGTTTTGGATCTCAGGCTTTCCATTGGAAAGGGAAACTCTTGGTGGAGGAAAGCACTTCAATAAAGAACGGTTCTGATTCAAAAGATTCTCCAATGAATAATGCTCGAGCCGGGATCAAAGGAACATTGCGGGAGTGAAGAACGCCAATGATTGTCGACACCTTCATCTCCACCCTTGTGAAGACGTCATCGAACCAACGTCTGCCTTTTTGCAATGTTGTCAACGAACGGCGAACCTTGAGGTAGGATGTTTGTATAATTTATCTTTGAATAAATTATACCCTTGTAGATGATGAAAACATGTGTTTGTTTATGGCCAATTGATAACACCTAACGCGGAGGGTAAGAACTGAACAAACACGGCCCGGCGACCCTCCACAGGTTGTTCATCTGTGCGTGGAATGACGGACGACGACAAAACAAGACCGAAATGGAGATTTAGAGATTTCACAGTGGAGTTCGGGTCCCAAGATGACCTTATGTGCAGACGGCAGTGCCGTTCCGCTAGAGAAGACCATCCTGGATGAGCCATGGTGGAGGGTGGAATCGGAATGGCAGAGCAATTCAGGAAATGGGGAGGCATGACATTAAGCTGTGCCAGCTAGCCGAACCAGCTCCCCCCCGGGCCGAGCTGGGGTGTGCCACGTGGGCCAGGCCACGCCGGCCGGGCCTGACCGCACCATCCGGGCCAGGCCACTCCCAACCAGGACGGACCCGGACCATAGTCGGGCGACCCAGTTCGGCCCATCCCAGAGTGGGTTGGGCCGAGTAGGACCGGGCCCAGACTACCTTTTTGGGACTATATTCGGTTAAATGCCCATAAATTTAGCTACGGACCTCCGATCGATGCACCGTCACTTGCGTAGGAATCTTTGGATCGCGACTATATTTTTAGTATACTACACACATGTTTTTGGTGATTTTTAGGTACATCAGGCTTGGTTCGACCCCGAAAACAACCGGGCCCTCAGAGCGGAAGCACTTATAACATAAGGACCAGACGTTCGATTGATGTGTCGTCGACTACGTTGGATTCCTCTTGATGAGACAGACCTTTTGGAATACTCCAAAAAGGATTCAGATGTGGTTTGAGTATGGCCGGGTTGAATTATACCCAAAATCCAATCGGGCCCCTGGAACGGAAATGCTAATAACACACAGACCAGTCGTCCGATTGATGTGCCGTCTGTTGTGTTGAGACACCTATGAAAAACTGATCCTTTGAGATAATTACACGTGAGATTACGTGGCCCTTCAAGGTATCTACCAGTAGCTCATGGAGCAGACCCTCACGAAGATGAGTTTTCCGAGTAAGGAGACCTAGTAGCTGTAGACCTGACGACTGCTTGACTGATTCGACACAGAGTGATTAGATTAGCCCAGTGGAAGGAGTGCCCAGTTTGGCGGCTGACCCATGGTGGATGGAGCTCCTGGTTTGGCAGAAATCTCGCAGTACTCGACACGAGTAGTACCTCTGTAGGCTATTAGGTGGAGCGCTACTCTGTTGGGGCGGCAGACCGATGGTGGGGAGCGCTACTGTGTTGGGGTGACAGACCCACAGTACTTGACAGGAGGAATACATCAGCAGTCTATGTTTAGTGAGTAGTGCCTCAGATTTGAGACATGGCCACTGTACTCGAATGAGGAGGAGTTCTCCAGTAGTTGTGGTTTCGGTAATGAAAATCCAGGTTTAAGCTGAGTCAATGACCATTGTGTTTTCCTCATGATTGAGATGGGTTACTTGATAAATTAGGTATATGTATGGGAATATACCTAAGTAAAGGTTATCTATTGAGATCTTACTTTATGGATTATTCATGTTGAACTTTGTGAGACCTTTAGGGTCTCGGGGTCCTTACTGAGTATCATTATACTGACCCCTGCACGGGCTATGCTCGTGCCTCGTTGTGTTAGGTGCAGATGACAAAAAATGCTGACCGAGGCAGAGTGTACGATGACTAGATGATACCCTGAGGTGAACCTCCCAAATAGTCAGTACCTAGAGGAGACATAAGGATGTGAAGTGCTGAGGATGAAATCTATACCTACCCTTCATATGGGAACCCGGAGGACGATCTAGGAGTTTCTTCCATCTTCCAACTGATTATCTTTTTAGTTGTACTTTATTTCATTTGTAGTTGTACCTTTCAATTGGGATTGTATTTCCAACCACTTTGTACATTCATCACACTTGTTATACTGCTTTACATAGTGTTTTCATCCCCTTGTAACATGTTTATGTATGTTTTCATTTCATAAAGGCAATGAGTTCCCTTTTTTATCGTGATTTACGCCTTTGGTGCTAGTCGCCCACCCATGGACTGTGGAAGGCAGGCTTGGGTTAGTCACGACACGGGCCTCGAGGACGGGATGTAACAATTAGAAATACTTAATCCATTTTTCCAAATTTTAATTATCAAGGTCTAAAAAATTTATTTAAATTTAATCCTAAAAACATAATGAGAAAGTGAGTTTTTAAGTTAAAATGATCAAAATATCGAAATTTTTTTAGATCCAATTTCAAAGTGAAATTGATCACAATGACCTATATTGAATTTTATTTATGTATAATTGATCAAATTTTCCTTTAAAAAATTTCATAAATATAATTTATTATTGTAAATAAATAATACGAAATGCAGGTTTTCAATTAAAATTCAATACTTTTCACTATTACACAAAAAATTAAACTTCACAGAAAAATACCAATAATAACCCTATCATAATTTTATATTTTTTATTAAATGTTTTTTTAAATAAAATTTTAAAATTGGAAAATGATAGTTTTAAAACAAGTGCTCCATTAAAAGGTGGAAAAAATGTCTTTATATAAATATATTTTGTTTATGTGTAAAATATGGTTTTTTATATTCTGTCTACCAAATTTATTTGATGAATGTAAAAAATATTTTATTTAAAATATAATATATATTTCATTAATATAACTTAAAAAAATTAATTAATGAATATTATTTAGATAAAACACCTTTTGAAAAATAAAATTTTTTATTTATAATAAATTTGAAATATGTTCAATTGGTTTTGATATAAATTTATATTTAGTAATAAACCAATGAATTAAAAAAAATATTTATATTAGTTAGTTAATCTTATTAAAAATATATAATTGAATGGCTATGTTATATCTTATTATATTAAATAAAAATATTTCAAAAATATATTTTTGTGTGGTAGAACATGGAATTTCATGTAACATAGACTATCAAATAATGTAATTCTTACTTTTAACGTAACATAAATCAATATTTTATTAATTGGAAGTTATATAATAGATTTACATAATATATAAAATATATAATAAAGCCTCATTATGTTATCTTTTTTTCTATTATTGGTGTTTCATGTCACACATGGTATAAAATAAAATGTTTTTATTTATAATTTTAGGGGGTTACATTCTCCCCACCATAATGAAATTGCATCCTTACAATTTAATCATGATCTCAGTAATTAAGGGTTTGATATTTCAAAATAATATTTTTGAAAACCCACATCCTAAATATGGTAAATAACACATCTTATTAATAAGAGGGAATATAAAATATGAAGGTAACTACAATACTAGGCTTTAGAATAAAGAGAACATTAGTGAAATAAATTATATATAGTATTTATCTAACTATAATGTTCTGATGGGGAGTGATGGATAACATGTTTAGTTGAAAGTTGATAACCAAAAAACCTTGAACCATAGTTATAAAAAATGACATTGATAAAATCAAATATGATGATAACAAGACAACATTTTTTAATGTTGTTTTTACCTAGAGTTGATGAATTCCATCACTATTGAGAATATAAATAGATATATGTTTCTATTTCATAATCACAATTTGATCATTTTGTTGCGCCTTATAATATTTTTACTTTTTATTATTATAGGGTATTTCATTATATAGTGATGTAATACATTATCCTCTAAAACATTAACTAAAGATCAATATAAATCATTTCATAAATGGCTAACCTTTCCAAAAGAGCAGAATAATTTAAAAGGTAGTAATTATTATCCAATTTACTTTTCTATATTAATCATCACTTTATCGAAATTCATTATCTTGATATAATGAACATATTAAAGATTATCTTTCCTTAAACCAAGTATTTTCCAAAATGATTTAGTTCTTACGGATTCACTTTTTTGGTGTTATTCATCTTGTGATCTCAAATATTTTTTTACAATTTTACTATAGTATAATATATACATATTTCATAAATAAAAGTATCTAAACATCATCAATAAATTACTTTAGAATCAAATTTCACTAATGAAAATACAGAATCATATTAATCATTCCACTTTAGTTGTGTGAATAACATATCCTTGACCTTGATCCCTTAGCATCTTCTGAGGGATATTCCCTGGACTCTTGGGAAATTCATTTTCATAGTGCCCCATCTCTTTACATTTTTTAAAACGAATAAAAAATTACCTTATCCCATTTTCATTTCTTTTCCTACTTTCCCTTTTCTATGCACTAATAAAAAACACCCAATCCATCAAATAATTTCTCAGGGTGATTCTTTCCACATTTATCACATATTTTATGTCCTGCTTTCCCCTATTCCATTTATCTATTACTTCTCTTCTATTCTATTACTATATTACTTTAATTTTAAGTCATAATACTTATAGAATTATTTCTCTTATTCATAGAACATAATACACTTTTATAGTTTGATGAAATGGTTTGGGAAACAAGTTCCCTTTAGATATTGGAATATGACAATTAATGAAATTGTCCGTATTTCATTTTTTGTTATGTATGAAATCCTTAGAATAACTTTATAACCTTATAAAGGTACCTTCATACTCTCGAACAAACTATTCATCTTTTTTCTTTAATCCAATGAACATTCACTTTATCTATGTTTGTTTCTCATGAAAGAAATATTTATCAAAGATTGCCTCTTTAAAAGATTTATATTACATGAGTTCTATTTTCTATTCCCCTATGGAATTATATTACAACATCCAACATTGTTTCACATTGCTAGTGACACAAGGCATTGTAAGTGTAACCATTTCTATTTAACAACATACCAAGGCCATAAATATCTTCTCCAAAGGCAGAATGCATTGCTAAAATTACATTGGATATGTAGTCCCACTAAATGATGGTGGCCTTTATCATATAAAGTGATCCAACATTGGATAATCTCATGGTGTAATAGGTTACTCCATCTTGGAAAGGTTATGTGTCATAAACTCCTTATGCTACCCTAATATATCTATATCTTTCTTAGTTCTAATACAAGCTATACCAGTATTCTGAGTTGGGAAACCACTATGTTGTCCTTTAGAATTGATATCATTCTTCCTTTGAGACACTATTTCTAAAATATATCATATACTGGATTATATTAAAAATTTATGAAATTTGTATAATTCTAAATTTGGCATGACACATAATAGAAATGGAATATATTATGCATAGTGAATTCCATAATCATAAACATGGTTTATTTTGAGATATCTTTACCCTTAAATCATTTGTAATGATTTTTAATGAAAATGTGACTAATCCTAAGAGTATTGATCAATATTATCAATCCATGTTTGTATTAAGTACTGTTTGCATGTACCAGATTTCACTTGAGTTAGTCCTGATGCACTAATTTTGAATTCTTACACCTAGGTACATCTGTTCGAGAACCTTGTCCACTTATAGTATCCAAACAAGGATGTATTGCTAGAAAGACCCTAATAATTATTCCATTAACAAAATTATTTGATGTTCATCTATACATATCCTCAATGTCAACCTTATGGTTATTCTTCATAATCTTTGTTTTCCTGATTATTGTTTCCAAGGATTCTACTAAACCCTTATTTCATATCAATTATAATGCCCAAACCCCAGAATCACGAAGTAAGTGACTTAATTTATTAAATTAGCATTATTACAAGGGGGTGAAATCCCAAAGTACTAATCTGTTTAGTAGTTTTGGAAAACCAAATATCATACATGATTTTGATTTTATATTGGGAAAATAAAATAATAAATAATACATAACAATTAAAAAAACTACATCCTTGAAAATCATTCTACGAATTTATCTTCATATTCCTAGTAAAGGAAATTAAATATGGGTAAAATCAAATTATCAACAAGGGTATGTAGAAAATATTAAATCACGAATCAACGTGAATAATCATCTTAGAATGATAAATAACTGAGCACCCATTCTATATAAATATATGGATAAGATATAATCAATTTGGAATGGTAAATGACAAAAAAAAATTCCATTTAGTAAATAATATTTAAATTATGTGCATCCATAGACAATATTGAATAAAAAATTTCATGGATAATAATAATAACAGCATTATCAATAAATGTAATGATAAATTATTGTATATCATGTTTCCTAGTAACATGATACCTTTATAGTTATGCTATATACATAAGTTAATTTAAACTACTCTGATTTCGCCAACTGATTCATCTCACGAGACTATCAATGCACCATGGGGATTATATTATACATTTCCCAACCCATTTATTACATGTCCAATTAATTATTATTATATTGAATAATTGAATTAATAAAAGAAAAAACACACTTTATCATCAATTATCCATACAGATGGAAAGATATGCTTTTATCAATATTTCTATAATTAGTCAAAGAATAATCAAATTGATCACAAAATGAAAAAATGGTATACAATTTAATTAATAGTTATATATATTTCAAATGTATATGGATATTTTAGATAAAATTAATTTACAATAAAAATCATCCTCATGAAGTTATTGTTTCAAGAGAAAGTTAACAATCATAAAAGAAAGTCATATTAAAAAGATAACTTTTAGCACATACTGATTTTCAACACTTTAGGAATTCAAACCTATAACAATGGTTTAAAAATATTTGTATAGGATAGAGAACCATTGACAAAGCCTATACAAATGGTTTTATAAACCATTGGTTATCGGGCTAGTGGTAAAGATCTATACCAATAGTTCTTAGTGATCCATTGGTATAGGGTCATCACGATTTATGTTTATCCAACAATTCACTGAGAACTATTGGTATTGAGGTATCCTAATGGTTTTGAAACGTTGAGATACCTCTACACTAATCGTTCTGAGTGAACCATTGGTTTAATTCTTTACCAATGGTTTTGAGACCGTTGGTATAGACACCCCAAATTTACATGCCTATATCACCCCACTCTTCCCACAAAACCTGTAAATAATTAAACAAACAATATAGAACAAAAAAACCTCAAAAAAACATGAAAATAATGAAACAGAACCTGCAGAACAAGTAGAACTCCCAAACAAACAACACAAAGTACAACAAACACCCTATTAAATAAGACACTACATCATCCCACCTTAGCTAATTACTTGAAAAAATCACCAACCAATATAAAACAATGATGAAAAAAACCAATTACTTCATTATACCAATGATAACACACATACAAAACATCACATATATTCATTAAAAAAATCCAAAAATATCAAATTTCATAAATATTATTAAAAATCTAAAAGATCAATCTATCCCTCATCACCATCACAATTGTCACTATCATACCCTTACCCATCATTTGCCTTATACTAGGCCTCATCATTTCCTTTCAAATATCCTCATCCTCATCCTTAGCCTCATCATCACCAACATCCCTGTATCACTGTCAACATCACTTGGAACGACATCATCCCAACCACCACTTAGACTACTATTAAGTGCAGTATATAATATACTCATCATCAACATATGTGTATCACAAGCCATGGAAGTATCTTTTTGATGTATTGAACCTAAAACTTACGTAGATTTCATAAATTCGGCATTCACCCTTTTATTTCATTCACAAAAATTTATGATCATTTTCATGAAATTTCAGCCTTTCACTCATCCTGTTCCACCTGTTCATTAGCTTGTTCCAACTCAATGTTATCAGAATTGACACCTAATGTTGTCCAATACCATGTCAAAAAATACTCTTCCCTATTCGATTGCATCTAATCAATGATGTATCAAATTTTTTGACCAATAATGAAACATAGTGAAGATACTTCTCATTCTCCAATTACAACTAGTTTATTTGGAAACATTCTTCCTTTTTCTATATTTCATCTAACACTTCTTGAATTAAAATACAAAATCTTTCGAATCATTAAGAATATACTTTATATACATACACAGAGGTGGGTGGTTAGCCTCCATGGTATTGTCAAATCATCAATGATTATTCCTATATGGATGGTTCATTTTCAAGAATCATCGATGAACATTAATACTTAAACTACAATGAGATTTTAGTCTCCCTGATCATTTATTATTCATATAAATCAGAAATTCTAGTTTTCTATGTGTTCTATATTTATTCATCATTAAATAAGTTGGAAATTCATTTATCATCCACACATGCGTAACACACATCTGAAATATATGTTTTGAACATGAATCCTATGTGCACACAGCCACATTCCAAATATGTTACAACACTTTTATAAAGGGTTTCATGTATACATCTATATAATTTCTAGGATTAGAAGGTCCATACATGATAATTATAAAGAAAGTGAAAGGTTTTTTATACACATCCATGTAGTAAGGTTATTAATATGTATGAAAAACGACTTTGTGTTCTATGAAGTTAAAATCTTCCTAAATAGTTTAAATAATTCACATGAAAGACTCAACATCATATTACACATATCGGATATAAAGTAAGGATATCGAGTAAAAAATGTATTCCATGAAAATCTAAATGTAGGGTCAACCAAGTCATTATTATTCTTTTTTCACTCGGTATCATTCCTTAACATTTTTATTGATATTTCATCATATATGAAAAGATTCTAGAGTATAGGGATACAAGTACAGTTCCACATTAATTTTGGTGGCACATGGGATATTGTTACCTAGACTTTGGGATTCTATTAGGTCGTACCACATTTTATAAAATCATTCTGTTTAGTAGTTTCATTCAAGAACAAGATTTAATCTTACAGGTAAACATTAATTTTTTTTCAAAATAGAAGTTCCCCAAGTAACTTACTTTCAATATGTTAGTTTGAGGTAATATCTACATCAACATGAATTAAGTCCTTCAAAAAGGTAATAATGTAACTGATGAAAGTTTTAAAAACATGATAAATTGTTTTCCCATGAAATAATAGGATTCAAGATTCTATCTATTTCATATTAATGCATTGCAAATATATTATATTTGTGGTTTTTTAATTCAATTTTTTCACAAGGTAAAAATTATCATTCTCATTACATGAATAATGTGCCCACATATCAATGTCTTCTTGTTTTAACATCCCTTTCTTATCATGATGATGAAAAAATAGAAATTGATCATTTAAAATATTATCCAATCCTTTCATCTCATTCAGATCGGGAATATTTTTTAGATTGAATTTTCTCTATTTTATAATACCAATGATAGTATTTTATTTGAAAACTGTATTTTTTTATATGGTAACTAACTTCTCCACAACTCAACCAAGGTATTTTAACAAAATTATAACTGGGAAGTGCATGTGACCACTATTTGAAGCATTATTAAATGAAAACAATAAAAATATCTCCAAATTGTTTTGAAAATAATATTAATATTTTAATAATTTCATACATCAATATTCTATCCATCATGTATGAAAAATTTCATATTCCAAGTTGTAAAAGCAATTAAATAAGAATGATGTTAAATCAAAAATATATTTAAAGAAGTGACAATTTTCACATTATTTGTAACCATAATAGATTCACTAGTCTATATAAGAATAATAAAATAAAAGGAAAAAAAACCAACATATTGAACAAAATTATATAAATATAAAACCATGATATTTAATACTATTATATCAATGATTTATAACAATATATAATACTACAGAAAATTGGGTTTATAATTGGAATTTTTTTCATATGAAACTCTTTTTTTTGTAATTTTATTCTTATTATATATATTCATGTATAAAATTTTACTATTTATTGGAAACCATCTTGTGAACCAGACATAAATTATTAATTTAGGTAGGATAAATCCTAAATTAGTTGTTTCTCATTTTTATGGATGATAAAATGAACCCGTAATCATTATTATATTTATATAATAATGATGCCTCCATAAATATGTCTATAATGATTATAACATGGAGTTATATGAGGAATTAACCTTTATTATAAGTGAATTAGTATCAATGATGGTTAATAGGAAAGGATAATTTGTATACCAAACACTGTAGACTTTTTTCTTTTTTGGATTTCAAAGGGATGGTTGATGATAACTATAAATGGGTAGACACCACGTAATGAAGGTGTGGGTTGATGCTGTGGATTATGGAACATTTACATTGTGGAGGGTGATCATGTGGTATACTTTAGCATGAGTGAGATATCAAATTATGAAGAGGAGTACTGATGAATATTTTAGAGTGATGAAAAATTCAATGTGGGTTGGTTTGGTTCAAATCAGTTCTATTTTGTTTGGTTCAAATCAATTCTATTAGGTTTGTTTTGGTTTTATTTGATATGGATTAGTTCAAATTTTTTTGTTATATTCTATTCAAATTGGATCAGTTTGGTAAGGCACCAGAAATATCATATTCATCAAACACTAATAAATTTGATATTGTTTCATTATTTAAATAAATCCCTAAAATAAAAATAAATTTCACAAAAATATGTTCCCAATACTTTTACAAAAATATTTTAAAAAATAAAATTTCAAAAAGGACACCCATGAATGAATATTTTATACATACAAATATACCTGTTATTATTTCTTAAAAAATGAAAATTCAATATACATGAATGTCCAGTAACTTATTTACAATTTCCATGAGTATGTACTCATGAAATTCGACCAAAAATCTCACTAATCTCATTGATTCTTTTTTTTATATTTTAACATACCTAATTACCAGAACTTCAACTATAAATATCTTGACCAAATAAAATTGCATGTTACTTTTTCCATCTCAAAACCATCATATTTTATATCTAAAAAGTACCAAAAATACCAAATAATGCAATAATACCATATTAATATAGACCATCATGAATCATAAATTGAATTAAATAAAACTTCCACATACCCAACGCGTGTTTCCAATTCATATGGGGGCTAATACTAGAAGGTAATAGTTTTGGTTTATCATTAGGGATAGATATATCATAATTAATCTATTCTAAATGAGGCATGATACATCATTATCTCAGTAATTTCACAAAATAATTATACACCTATATGATAAGAAGCTATTAGTAATCATAGATAATAGATTGAGAAAAACATTAATATATATCCCATATATATAAAAAAATTATCTCAACATACAACTGAATAATATAACATTGAAATTATATAATAGTAGAAATCACAAAAATAATAAAACTATAATGACATATAGATTTTCCAAAACTCAACCTGACAATTCTATCAACCATCACTAAATGTATTAATAGTGTATAATCTACTTAGAATTTTTTTTCCATAACCCATGAAACATATATGTAATAAATCTTTGATACATTATTTTACATTAAATACTGTATTTTATGCTATATAAACATAGAGATTCATACACAAGTTGACAATATGTAACACAAAATTAAACCAAAAATACTTTCCCTATCATAGTAATTTCTAGACAAGAGTTTATAATTAACATGAGATGTAATAGTATCATAAAATATTATCTGAATAACAAATGAAATAAATAAAATTAGAGCTAACTTAATGAAACCAAA
Organism: Viscum album; assembly: GCA_963277665.1. Lineage (NCBI taxonomy): Eukaryota > Viridiplantae > Streptophyta > Magnoliopsida > Santalales > Viscaceae > Viscum > Viscum album. The sequence continues at coordinate 537,977,580 of OY728126.1, forward strand.
TATAAAAAAATGAATCAAAAAAAGGATAATAAACCAATCCAAATTCGACTAACTGAACCCATAACAAACTAAACTAGTCCAAACTAAACTAAAACGTCATGAACCCAATATAATAAATCCTAGATAAAACCATATTAATTTGGATCTAAAGAAATAAAATTCTACAAACCATTGTACATACCTAATATTTAAATACATGTAAATTACATTACTTTTGCGGAATACTTAATACAAAACAAAAACAGACACCCGAGGACCGTAATAGTTTACTGTCTTTGGAAATTCAGAACATAATCTTCTAATCATAGTGAAAGATCTTCAACATCTCCAAATAATAACTTCAACTGTTTTTTTCATAAACCCATTATTTATATATAGGGGAAAGGAAAACATATAACAGGTGATCTGAAATGCTCAGTAAGGGTATTTTTGGTGAAAAATTAACTAACCATATTCATTTGAGCTTAAAAACATGAACATAATGTTTGAAAATCAAAATCTTGAGCAACGACATTAAACATAGAAGAACATTAGGAAAAGATCATAATGTAACATTAATCATGATAAAATAGCATGGGAATAAAACATTTAATTGTGGAAAACAATTAATCATAAGATATGATTTCCATAATATCCAAGACAATGCTGCCAAGACCATCATAGTGGACGAAGTCCATTACTGAACCAGTTTTACTAGCCATTCCAACCCTGTATTACTAAAACAGATTGACTTGTCATTCTATCCATGTTTATCTCATGAGATATAAATCATTACCCAATGAATTATAGGAAGGTCTAGGTTCCACCCATATCATAATGAAATCAGTCATTCATGTGCTATAAATTAAACATAAATCACTCATCACAACCCAATGAATAAAATGGGTTTCATATACATCATTCCATCATAACATAATCCATTTAAAACAATGGATATAATTTCATCATAAAAAAATAAAACCATGTTAATAATAGGGATATTATACATTAAACATATCCAAATTAAATAATGTCATCTTAGATGGACAATAGTTTTGGTAAAACACTAGAAATGAATTATTGATGAAAATATAATTTCTTCTTCAAAATCATTTAATTTTCTCAAAATGCCGTGTAATTTAAATATAAAATAATTTCATTGAAAAAAACATCATGAAATATTATAGAGTAGGATTCGTATAAGTAATGAATTATGAAATTTTAAAAATCTGGTCATGTTGTATAAGTTAAAAAAATAGTCTCCTCGTACTTTTGCAGGAAATGTCAAAACGTACCTTGTGTGGTAAAAAAAGAAATATTCCTTCCCTACAATTTTGTAAGTGTAAATAAAGGGAAAAAATTATATTAAACATACTTGGAATAATAGTAAACATTTTATGAAAACATATTTAGAAAACATGGACAAGGATGATAATTATAACCCCAATAAATACTTATGGATAAACAATCTCGAATAAAAACGAGATTGGAATAATTATCCCTTACCCTATGTCCAATTCCATCCATATGTGTCTGAGACTCATGTATAATGGGTATAACATATTATAAACATGTTGAAAACCCATAATAATATATATGATAACATATATGATTCACTTGCGACATTATATTACCCGTTCATTTGTCTATTCCATGTTAAAGCAGCGTTTTCGGTAAAATCGTTACATTTATCATACATGTTTTGACTTGTAATTATTAATAAGATCACTTAGATCATGATTACTTAATTTCATAATGTGAAACATGATTTATATATAATATATATGTAGTATATGTATATATATAGTAGATTGATAAATGAAATGAAATACACCGTTCATGGAGATGGTAGGCCGTACGTACGCATGAAAGTTGTTTTCAATTCATTATTAAATTTAATAGAATATAAATAAATATATTATCATTAGTATGTCATATATTTCATTATTATCTATTATATATACTTTATAATCATTCTGGAAAAGTTAACATGGTTAAAGAATCTCATCGTGTCATAGAGACGATAATCTGTATGTACGCACGAGCGATGATATTGTTCCTATAATTATTGAATGGAAATGGAGTGGATGATATAATATCTCAGAATATGTATTATGTTATAATAAAGATAAATTGTTTTTATTCCCACAATTATATCTAGCCATGTATGGTGGTGGTGGAAAAATAGATTACACCTCGATGTGGAGACGGTAAGCCGTACGTACGCACGGGTGGTGATTTCGTTTTTCGTAGGATGGATATAAGGTGAATAGGGTTGTTTCATATTTATAATAACATATCAGTATATTAGTGATACTGATGTTATTTTTTATAATTAAATTACAAAATAAGTAGAAGTAGAAGAAGAATGAAATTTGAAAAAAAAATCAGTTGAAGAGATTACCTCTTCCTCGACGTGCCTCTTTTAAACTTCCTATTAGGTCACTACAGATGCTATTTTGAGAAGACCAGAACATCTATAATATAACTAGAGAGGTTGAGAAGATGATTTCTCAGGGTTTGGCAGAGCATGAATGCTTAAAATGGAGCGAAGAGAAGAGGGAGGTGGTTCCCTTTTATAAGAGAGTAGAGGGGCACTTTTGGAAACCTCAAAAATATTAATTTCTAATAAACTAAAACCCCACATAAAAACTTCCAAAATGACACAAATACTAAGATGATATGAGATATGGTTTCAATTTCATTATCCAATAAAATTTAGACATGTTGGGAAATTATTTTAAACCTTATCAATTTTATTTATCTTTATTTAATCTATCAAATATTATTTGTGGTAATAATTTTTTAAATTTTAAATTTTTATAAATACATACTTATGTATTGTAAATTATTCATAATTGGATATTTCATGACATTTTATGCCATTTAAATTTAATTTTATAATTTTTAAATATTTTTGTGATTTTTAAACAATTTAATAATATGTTATTTTTATAAAATATCAATAGTGTCAATTTTGACACTATTCATTTATTTGAATTTAAATAAAATCCACACAAATTATATCTTCGAACAACAAATTTAATAGATTCCTAACATGTCATATTCCTCTATAAAATTTGTGGAGAACAATAATTAGTCCATATAATATATATTTTAATATTTTTAAAACCATTTATTTGATATTCCTCTTAATAAAATAATTACAAAACATTTTTGAAAGATTATTTAATATAATAATTTGTTTCATAAATGTTAAAAATAAAATAATAAAATTAAGATAAATGTAATATATTCTATAATAACACTTTTAGATGAATTTATCTTCTAAATCACACAACTTTTCAAATGATATGATTATTAAATTATGAAGGTGAAAACTTTGACATCATTTAAATGAAAATAATATAAATGTCATAATATTTTTTTATAAAGTTACAAATGGTACAAAAGTAGAACCTTGGATTCTTGTGGTACAGATATAATCGAACAATAAGTTTTGGTCATGTTTTTGGTCCTTGTGATGTGTATTATTATTTTAATAAAAACTATATCATTGATTTTTTACTAAATAAATAATTTATGCATCATTAATGTATAAGCTATTAGGGTAATTATATATTTCGTAAAAATCACAAATAAATTAACATGATTAAGTAAAACATTTTATCTTTCAAATGATTATTTATAATTTAATTTATATTCTATATAACCTTGTATTAAAAATAATTTAATTATTAATGTTTGTAGGGGACATATTTCACATTGTTTAAATAAAATAAATTAAAGGTCTTAATCACATCCAAGTGGGTTACAAAAGATACCATTTAGACCCAAGTATATTTTAGGACAAAATATAATCATAAAATTATATTAATACAAGTGTTTGGGTAATTTTATAAAATTAATTTTACTCTTAATTACCTTATTTACTATTAATTGTAGTAAATAAAACTTACCGTAGTTACTATTCGTAATATCTAAAACTAAAAAGTTGTATATTAACATAATTTGGACCTGCTGATTCCAAATATGGAATCCATTCTTCCAAATTCCAATCACAGAAGTTGTAGTATTTAATTTAAAATTAATCCCACAGTTGAGAAAATAGGTTCAAAATGTTAAAACATTGCGAAAGATTGAAATGTTTTAACCTATGAATTCAATGTAAAATTATTTATAATGACAAACATAATATTAAATTGTAAAAATATATTTGATTTATACTTTTAATCCATTAAATATAATAATTTGACCACATAAATTATCTTGATGAAAAATGTTGTTTTTAATTAAAATTTAGCATATATTTACTATTCATAAAAATATGAATGTTTACAGAAAAATATTAAAAAATTATCAAAAGTTAACTATTATATCCTTATTGAAATAAATAACTTTATTTCTTCAAATTGAGCATATAAACGTGTCAAAAAATAGATTTAAATTGGGTTTTCCATCAAAAGGTAGTAAAACTGCATTTTTTTCAGAAAATATTTATTTTACCCGAAATTATTATTTTGTTCTCATACCATGTTCCAGAATATATGTATGATGAATTATATTGTTATAAAATTCAAAATGGGGTTAATATTATGCATATCGGATACTACAAAATATGTCGTTGTTTAGTGAAACTCAGTATTGCGTACAACACACGCTATTGAGGAAGGTCTCTCTTGCGTGCAACACAAGCCAATAATAGTGTTTTCATATACAAATGCTAATACGGTGTTGCATGTAGTGCATGATAATCATGGTGTAGCGTACAACACAAGACATCACTAAAATTTAAAAGTATCTTTCTCATAAAATTTCAGGGTGTTACATTCACCCCCACTTATAATGAATTTCTCCATCGAAATTCGTGGGGGTTATAAATGGTTTCTTAATTGAAATTTTATTTCATAGAAACCCATATCATAAAAAGTAATACTAAAACTTAATTTTAAAAACTAATGTAAGAAATGTAATGGTTACCAAAATTAACTAATCACTGGGTTTCCACATAGAAGAACATATGTGAAAATATGGATATATAAGAGAAATCCAACCATCATGTTTTGATAGAGAGTGGTAGAGAACATGGCTATGAAACATCCAACAATCACAAAGCCATAAATTTGTGATGATCTAAGGTAAAATCTGATTCATCCTATATGAGGGTTCTAGGAAAACGTTTTTGGTATTCAATATCATTTCGCTAAAGTGGAAAATTTTTAATTAGAAGAAATACTTGATTTTGGTACAATATCACCGTTGGTCGTTCCGTGAACAATTTAAACTTCATATCTTAAAGAAATGATGTTGAATATTTCATTCGTGAAGTGTTACCAAATCATGTGATAGAATTATGGGTAATTCCTCCTATCTTAAACAAAAGGTTATAAAAAGTTATCAAATATACAAAAGTCTTTATATGGTGATATTAATCGTATATGGTAAAAAAAATGGACTTATACTTAATCTATAATAACACATAATAAAATAAAACTAATTTCTACAAAACAATGACTTCTTATAGGCTAGTGTTAGGTGACATGGTCATGCCGCACTTCAGTTGTGTGTCTGATTCCCACAGACATGTTTGATGCAAGTAGTCGTCACTCGTCCTACGGGTTGCCCTTTTTTTCTAAAACTCTACTCTTATAACATTCCATAAATAATATTGGGAAAATGTTTTAGCCTTAAACAATACTATCTAATGTCCAACTTAATCCATTCCAACCTTTAGTATTATCCAAAATACATGTGTCTAAAATCACAGTATAAAGAAAATTATTACTTGAAAGGTCATATAACAAGAATGTGGATACCATCATTTATCCCCCATATATCATAACATATATCTTATTTGTCACATTAGAAACATGTTAATACCTTAATCATGTATTCTTGAAACAATATTTACCATAGAACCATAGTGAAAACATGAATTCTATCAAAAGTTAACTCTTTCCACATACAAAAATCCCAAAAATTCTATATACTCTAATCAGGATATCACTTTTTCCTTATATTAGCCCCGAGCTCATTAATAATATCCAACATATTATTTTCCAATTATCCCTTCATTATGTGCATATCGTTTTCTTTCCAAAAATATTTCAATCAATTTTTTTGGTTACTGGTACCATATTCTAAAAGAAGACATCAACGGACCAGTTCATAGATATTTCAATATACCATAAAAGTACCTCCATGACATTATTCTTAAATTCCAATACATATGACCTTCAATAAACCCTCTTCAATTCTTGGCATGGAATAGTTCATTCCCCTATTTAGATGTAACATCTTAGGTTAGGGAATTGAGTTGGGTAATGCTCATGTTCTCCACTAATTAGATAATGAAATCCATAACATTCTTTCACTCTATGCCCCTTTTCCACACACAGATAACATCTTCCCTCCATTTGAGGTATTCCTCAATGTTATTCTTACCTTATTATTGATATGTATAAAGCTTAATCTTTATTCCTATATTTTATTCACCATTCGAACATGCATAAAATTCCATCTTCCTCTTATTTGACGACTTAGGAATATAACCAAAGTTCACCCTGTAAATCATATTCGCGATGACTGATTTGGGATTATCACAATATCTTTCTCTCTAGGAATTACACAATTTCATTGATCATAGTCACCAATTTTTCCATTAGAATCAATGTTAATTTAATTTTTTCGTGTTCCATCAATTGACTGAAACCACAAACCATAGTGTATGAAATAGTTAAAAATAACGAGGAACCACATAATCATAAAAATTCACTTATGGGATGTCTATCTTATCACACATTCTTTAATCCATGACACCTTAGGTTCACCCTAGTTTATTCATGATCGTCAACATAATTCTATGACTTTATCCTATAGTTATACTAAACCATAGGGACATCCTTTTACATTCTATAGAAATATCTCTAGTGATCTCACTAATGTTTTTGCATCCTAGTTTCGAATGGTTATATAAACCTTTCCTCTGATACCAACTGTAGAGACCCAACCTTGAAGTACATGGACATTACATTACTTTTTCGGAATACTTAATAGAAAACAATAACAGACACCCAAAGACCGTAATAATTTAGTGTCTTTGGAAACTCAGAACCTAATCTTCTAATCATGGTGAAAGATCTTCATCATCTCCCATAAAGATCTTCCACTGTTGTTTTCATACCTAAACCCTTTCTTTATATCATGGGGAAAAAAACATATAAAGGGTGAGCTCAAATTATCAGTAAGGGTAATCATGGAGAAAATTAAACTAACTATATACATTTCTACATAAAAAATGAACATAATGTTTAAACATCAAAATCTTGAGCAATGACATAAAACATGGTAGTAGGTAACGCATAGATCATAATAAAACATTAATCATAATAAAATAGCACCATAAAAAACATGTAATTGTGGAAAAAATTCGGTACATGATATGATTTCCATATTAGCAAAGGCATTGCACCCAAGACCACCATTGTGGGCATTGTCCGTTACTGAACCAGGTTTACTCGACGTTCCAGCCCTGTATTACTGAAACGGATTTACCTGCCATTCTATCCATGTTTATCTCATAAGATATAAATCTTTACGCAATGAATTGGAGGGAGATATAGGTCTCAGTATCTCATAATGATATAATTTATTCATGCTCCACAAAATAAACATAAATCATTTATCATAACCTAATGAATAAAATGGGTTTCATATACATCATCCCATCATAACATAATCCATATACAACAATGGATATAATTTCATCATAAAAAATTAAAACCACATAAATAACAGGAACATTATACATGAAACATAACCATATTAAATAATGTAATCTTAGATGGAGAATAGTTTTGATAAAACACTTTAAAGGAATTTTTGAGGAAAATATCCTTTCTTCTTCATAATCATTTTCTTTTCTAAAAATGCAGTGTAGTTTTAAAATAATATAATTTCATTGAAGAAAATTATGATATATTGTATAAACAAAAATCATATAAATAAGGCATTATGAAATTGTAAAAATCCATTCATACTGTAGAAGTTAAAAGAACAGTCTCCTCACACTTTTTCCAGGAAAGTCAAAAGGTACCTTGTATGGTAAACCAGAAAAAGATTCCTTTAATACAATGTGGTAAAAGTAAAAAATGGTAAAAATCACTTTAAACATACATGGAAGAATTTTAAACATTTTATGAAATTATTTTTAGAAAACATGGACATGGATGATAACTATTACCCCATTAAATACTTACGTATAAACAATCTCGGATAAGAACGAGATTGGAAAAATTATCCCTTACCTTATGTCGAATTTCTTTTATATGTGTCTGAGACTCCTGAATAGTGGGTTTAAAAATATTATAAACTTGTAACTGACCCATAATAATATTTATGATATCATGTATGATTCACTAATGACTTTATATTACCCGTTCGTTTGTCAATTCTAGGTTAAAGCAGCATTTTGGGTAAAATCGTTTCATTTATCGTAAGTTTTTTGCCTTGTAATTATTCATTTGATCAAATAGATAATGATTAATTAATATCATAATGTAAAACATGATTTATATATAATATATATTAATAATATAAATATATATAGTAGATCGATAAAAGAAATGAAATACATTGTTCATGGAGACGGTAAGTCGTAAGTACGCATGAACGCTGTTTTCGTTTCCTTATTAAATTAAATGGAATATAAATAAATATAGTATCATTATTATGTCATATATTTAATTATTACTTATTTTTTATACTTTATAATCATTCTAGAATGGTTAACAAGGTGAATTAATCTCATCGCGTCATAGAGACGGCAATCCTTACGACCATACAAGCGATGATATTGTTCCCATAATTATTTAATGGAATTGGAGTGGATGATATAATATATAAGAATCATTATGATTTTATAATAATCATATATAGTTATTATTACCACCATTGTATCCATACAATTATGGTGTTAGTGGAAAAATAGATTACACCACGGTGTGGAACGGTAAGCCATACGTACGCAAGCGCGGTGATTTCATTTTCCGTATGATAAATATAAGGTGAAACAATGATTTTCAGTATTTATAATAACATATTATTATATTATTGATATATATGATATTACATTATAATGAAACAACTAGTTAAGATGAAGTAGAAGAAGAAAGATGTTTGAAAGAATCGGTAGAAGAGATTACCTCTTCCTCGACGTGCCTCTTTTTAACTTCCTCTTAGGGAACTTGAGTTGGTATTTTGAGAAGACCAGAACCTCTATAATATAACTAGAGAGGTTGAGGAGAAGAATATTATGGGTTCGTCTGAGCCTGAAGGCTTAAAATGGAGTTAAGAGAAGAGGGAGGAGGTGCCCTTTTATAAGAGATGAGAGGGGTATTTTTGGAAACCTCAAAAATATAAATTTTCAATAAACTCAAACACCACATAAAAACATAAAAAATGACTCCAATTACAATATGAGATTATATAGGGTTTTAATATCATCATTAAATAAAATTTAAACATGTTGGAAAATTATTTTAAACCTTACCAATTCGAATTATCCTTATTTGATCTATTTAATCATATTTGTTATAATAATTTTCTTAAATTTAATAGTTATAAATACTTACTTATGTGTTATGAATTTTCCATAATTGGATACATTATGACATTTTATACCATATAAATTTCAATTTATAATTTTTAAATTTTATTTTTATTTTTATAAAATTTAAAAATATGTTATTTTTATAAAATATCTATAGTGTCAATTTTGATACTAATATTTTATTTTAATTTAAATTAAATTCACACAGAAGATATGTTAGAAAAAAATATTTAATATATTCCTAACATGTCATATTCATATATAAATTTTTTGGATCACACTAATTAGTTCATATAATATTTATTTTAATATTTTTAAATCTATTTATTTGATATTTCTCTTAATAAAATAATTACAAAAACATTTTCGTATGATTATTTAATATACAGATTTGTTGCATAAAAGTTAAAAATAAAATAATATGATGAATATAAATCTAATATATTATATAATAAAACTTCTAGTCTAATTTATCTTCTAATACACCTAAATTTTAAAATGATATGAATATTAAATTATGAAGGAGATAACTTTTACATCATTTACAATAAAATAATATAATTGTCATAATCTATACTATAAGGCTCCAAATGGTCCACAAGTAGACCATAAGATGATTTTGGTATAGATATAAACTACCAATAAGGTTTGGTCAATTTTATGGTATTTTGGATGGGTATTATTATTTTAATAAAAATTATATCTTCGGTTCTTCACTAAATAAATAAATTCTTCATCATTAAGGTATAAGCTATTAAGGTAATTATATATTTCATAAAAATCACAAATAAATTACCATGATGAAGAAAAAAAAATTATCTTTCAAAAGAGTATTTATAATTGAGTTTATATTATGTATAAATTTATATTAAAAATACTTTAATTATTAAAGTTTGTGGGAGTCTTATTTCACTTTCTTTAAATAAAATAAATTAAAGGTCTTAATCAAATCCAAGTGGGTTCTAAAAGATATCATTTCCACCCTATTATATTTTAGAACGAAATATAATTATCCAATTATATTTATAAAAGTGTTAGAAAAATTTTATAGTATTATTTTTACACTTAATTACCTGATTTACATTTAACTTTAGTAAATAAAATTTACTGTACTTACTATTCACAATGTCTAAAATTAACATGTAGCATATAAACATAATTTATTCCTACTAATTCCAAATATGTAATCCATTTTTTCAAATTAAAAACACATAAGATGTAGTATTTAATTTAAAATTAATCCTGCAGTTGAGAAAATAGGTTCAAAAAGTTAAAACAATGCAAAAGATTGAAATGATTTATCCTATGAATTCATTGTAAAATTAATGATAATGACAAAAAAAATATTAAATTGTAAAAATATAATATATTTAAATATTTAACCCATTCAATATTATAATTTAACCATGAAATTATCTTGGTTAAAAAATATGTTTTTAATTAGAATTTAGCGTATTTTTACTATTAATCAAAATATGAAATTTAACAGAAAAATATTAATAAATTATCAAAAGTAATTTTTATTATCCTTATTGAAATAAATAAGATTATTTTTTCAAACTGAACTTATAAATGTGTCGAAAAGTTCATTTAAAGTGGGTACGCCATCAAAAGGCATCAAAACTGCATTTTTTTGAAAAATACTTATTTTACACAAAACATTTATCTTGTCCTCATACCATGTTCTAGAATAGGTGTAAGCTGAATTATATTGTTATAAAATTAAAAATTTGGTTAATACTATTCATAACTAATAGTTCATAACATTTCATTGTTTAGTAAAACTCAGTATTGTGTACAACACACGCTATTGAGGAAGGTCGCCTTTGCATGCAACACAAGCAAAGAATAGTGTTTGCATATAGTACAAGCTAATACGGTTTTTCATATGGAGAATGATAATCTTGGTGTAGCGTACAACACAATATATCAATAAAATTAAAAAGAATCTTTCTCATAAAATTTAGGGGTTTTATAACCATTATTTTAATACCCACAAGCAGATTCAACCATATCAAAAGAAATTAAATGATGAAAAAAATCAATCTACTATGGTGATTTGTACCATAAAAAAAATAAGACCAATGTTTGATACAATAACTAAAATATTTGGATGTCACAGATTTAATAATGAAGAATAATGGAAGTAAATGATAAATATAAGAGATATTTTTACTAGGGGGAAGAAAGCTGAACATGAATGATAGGGATCAGCTGGCTTGATTTGGAATTTATACAACCAAAGGAGGAGGAGGAGCCTATAGTATTTGGGATAAATGTTATACCAATGGCTGACTAAAACGGTTGGTAATTAACCTATATACCAATATTTTCTAAAAAAAATTTGTATAAAATATCCTATAACAAAAAAATTAAATTTTTTGGAATAATGTAACATATTATGAGGTTATAATTATAGTTATAAAAATAGTTTGTATAGGATTAAAATATTAGGCTATCCCAACAGTTTTAACAAACCATGGATATAGCCCCATTTATATAGTTTCAATTTTCATTAGTGAAAGTCAAATCCCCTTGTATGAGATTGTTCAATGTATAACATATAATACCATTATGTTTGAGTGAATCAAGATATTAAATGAAAAAAGTGTATTATATGCACCACATTAATGATAATTGGTGCAAAATAACAAATAAGCCTTAATGGAATTTAGATTGAGACAAAATCCATGACCATTTAATTCATTATGGGTGAACGTACATTAACATCCTAAATAATGGTTTTAATCATGTTATTAACTTATAATAGAACCATATTATATTTAATAATATCATATATGATCTTCTTGTATTATATTAGTACCTATTTGTTAATAATCATTCCATATTTTTCCTATTTTGGGAGTTAATTACCCCATTTTTTGAATATGTTTTGACGGGATATTTTTATCCTAGAAATTAGAACAGGATTATTTTATCTCAGGAAGCTATACCATGATATATGTATTATATATATTTAATATATATTTATTTAAATTGATCTATATAATTTTGAGATTGGAAATGAAATGCACCATTTATAGTGATGGTAGGTTGTAAATATATATAAATACTAATTCCATTACATTATTATGTATTAAAAGTAAGTGATATATATATATATATTATCAATCCAGTATAATATTTTTTTATTATTTTTCTCATATGTTTTTTAAATCCATATTTAACACATTCCAGGCATAGCGTGAATGAATCCCATTTCTTTAAAGAGGTGGCAGTCCACACAAGTCCACAAACGAAGTTATAATATTCCAAAAAATGAAAATAATAAAGGTATGCGTTATATAAATATTAAATAATCCTAAATAGATAACATATATATATATATAATATCATATAAAAACTATAAATAAACAATTATTATATCATTTAAAGGTGGTAATACAAGAACAAACAACCTCAATTTGTGAGAAAGTAGTATATTGTACGGACAAACAATGATTGTGTATCTCATTATATGGATGTGTGTGAAAGTATATGTTGAAATATTATCATAAAAAAGGAAATTATAATAAATATAACTATTTTATAAGATAATAATGGTATAAAAAATAAATTAATGGATGGATAACTAAAATAAACAAATGTAATTGTTGAAGAACGTTGCCTCTTATTATGGTAACCCCTTTTGGATTATATCAAAAGATAAAATTGGATTGATAAATGACTAACATGGGGATTTATTAAATATGGGAGGGATTTTAGGGATCTATTTAGTCTGGGGTTTAATGATACAAATGGATTGAGTGCTGTGAATAAGTGGGAGGGGTGAGTGCCATTTTACTGTGTAGGAGGTGTGATACTCTTGTAAATATAAAATGGTATACCCTATTTAAAGGTTTTCCTAACAAAAATTATGCTATATTAATGATCATAATTTGATAAAAGGAACGATATGGTTGAAATATGTCCATCAAATAGGTTTTATATATATGTATAGGTCATTTTGGTACTTATGATTATGGTTTAGTCCCTTGTTAAGCATAATTTTACCTTAATCACTATAATTAATATTAATAGCATTCAATGATATTTTTGGTCAAAAAATATATTTACCATACTAAACATTATAAATTATGATTATTAAATATATTTAATCTATTCTCCTAAGTTTCAATCATTGAAGAGGCATCAATAAAAACAAATTTAATGCCACAGACCAGAAGAGAAAACAGTTTTTGAAGTAAAAAATGTTCAAACATTTGAAAGGTTTCTATATTTAATTTTAATGTGAAATATATTGCAATGAAATAAATTGGATTAAATGATTTATAATTGATCTAATATGACTTTGTAACATATTTAAAATAAAAGTTATCCTTATAAATAAATTAGAAAAAAAATAATTTTTCAATTAAAATTCAGTATTTTCACAATTCATCAGAAGATATAATATAAAAAATCACTATAAAATAAATTTTAAAATCTTATTTCAAAAATTATGTTTATTTTTAAAAATAAAAACTATTAAATTAGAATTTTTTTAAAAAAAGTGTTCTATTAAATGGTGGAAATAATATTGTTATAAATATATAACTTTTTAAGTGTGAAATTAGGATTGTTCTTATCATATGTCTATCAAATATATTGGATGAATGTAAAAATTATTTTATTGAGTTAATAATATATATTTCATTAATTTAATTAAATTACATCAATTAATTTTATTTATTAAGATAAAATCCTTTTATATTAATAGAAATAGTTCTTTATAAAATCATTTCCTATATTTTCAACTCGATTTTATATTCATTTATATTTGATTTTAAACCAGTGAATACAAAAATATATTTCCATAAGTTAGTTAATCCTATTCCTAATTTCCAATTTTACTTCTAGGTTATATCTTATTATAATAAATAATAATAAATAAATAAAATATTGTTTTTAGGTAAAACATTATCTTGCATGTAATTAAAACTATCAAACTAAGTCGTTATTGCATGTAACAGAAGATAAATCAGTGATGTGGTACTTAAAATATATAGAATATATTAATTTAAAATATTAAATATATTATAATGTCTTAAAATTTTATATTCATTTCTACACTTGGTGTTTCATGTTGCACACACTATTAAATTCAAAATTATTACTTTAGAATTTTGGGATTTAAAAGGAATAAACCATACTAAACATATTATAAAATAAAAATTTTCAAATAATTATTAATTTATTAATTAATTATTTTTGGATAATCTCAACATTTTTAGTAAGGTTATATGATTATACAAAATTAAATTTTCATTCTAAATGGGTTTCGTGCATTTTATGAGTGAATATTATAAATAATTTCATGATGTTTTAGAGAATAAATTTCGAAAACTGAATTTCATTTTTGGATTCATAATTTAAAAAATATATTAGGTTTATTATTTTTATAATTTACTGAAAAGAATTATTTTTCAATGTGTAGTAAAAAATATTGATTTCTATAAAATTCTCATTTTTTATATTAAAAAAGAAATTTTATGATTTCAAATTATTCTAAATGTAACATTGGTACTTTTTAGTAATTTTATATCTAATTAATTACATTTATACAATATTAATACTTATATTTTATACATTCATTTTTTTAAAAAAATTTTTTTCTAAAAAGATATTTTCTATTGCATTTTCCATGTTTTATTTTAAAGTTAATTATATAAATTATAGGTTATAAATTTTTAAAAATGGTTTCCATATTTTAAATCATGAGGTAAAAATTAGATAATAAGGTAATTTTCTTTTTTATTTATAAAAACGTTAACATAGTAAAAACAATATTTACCATAATATAGAAAAAATAATGAGGAGGGATTATGTTAAAAGGTAAAAGCATGAAATGCTTAAAAAATAAGACATTATATGTGTGTTTTACATGTTTTTAGTTGCTGATTTGTTTAAAAAAATTAATTATCTTGATTGTTTGTGGAAATTGATGCCACCAAATTATGGTTAGCCTTAACTAAAATTAATCATTATCAAATCACTTTATACCACCCCTCCTCAAGTATAATTAACCTCAATCCATCATCACATCCACACACAATATATCTCAACCAATACCTACCTATTTATCTTCCCAGCATCATTAAATACATTCTAGAGTTCCTCGTCTTCCAAAAAAGATCAACCCTTGTGTCCCTAAGAGGTGATTAAAAGGATTATTTTTAAGGGAATGTAATCCTCTTTACTGTGTCATTCAAATTTATTTATTCTTAAAATTCATCATATTTTATTAAAAAAATTATAAATTATTAACTATAATATCATCAATGTATTGATATGTGATTATGATTATGGTACAACCATTTTTCATCTCTTACCCATCCCATGAAAATCGAAAACATCGCATGTGTGTACGTATGACTTACCCACACTACATAGCTATGTGATTTGTTTTTCATCACCCATGTAATTGAATAGTTATAATTATAAAAACAATGGATGTATATAATAATAAATAAATTATATTGACTCTAAAAAATTATTATACAATACATTTCTTTACTATTTCACCCATTTAGAATTGATATCATCATTCTTCCATACATAGGACATTCCATTTCCATGAAGCGATGTGATTTATTTTCAATGTTTATAACTAAATAATTTTTATATAAATTTATTTAATGATAAAATATTATATTTATAACCATAATATAATTCTTTGGATTATGGATATATTTTCTACGCAATAGACCTAGGACTATTATGATAAAAAAGTATGAGAAAACATGGCAATTATCACCAACAATGTGAAAATAGTAAAATTTTATTAATAAAATAGTATAAAGATATTATAAAAGGATCATATAAGATGTTATAAATACAAAAAGTTTATTTAATAGATTAATAACAAGTTTAAAACCATTATAAAGGATTTTTAACACATTTTAAGGGTGTTGTACTTGAGGTTAGGGTTTTTCGTCTCACATTTATTTCTGTGAGATATGTGCCTTATTCCCCAATTTTTTTGTGGTGTATATAATTATCCTTTAATATATAATATCATTAATTTAAGTATCTTCATGTTAATAAATGTTTCATTTGAGTATTTATTCTTTTTGTGGATTTTGATTCAGAAGTTACCAAAGTGGTAAGGGATTTCTTAACTCAATTACCATTAATCGGGTTAATATTCTCTTTTTTTATTATTTCATTGTAATATTATGTATGAAATTAATTTTGAATATATTATTTTGTATTTAAACTTATTTTTTGTGTATATATAGATTATACACATAATATATTCGTTTTATTGACATCACATTAATGATTTAATATTTGTAAATGAATGCATATCAATTTTCATTCATTGAGGCATATTTTGACTGTATGAACTATATTATTTAATTAGGTGTAAATATCCACCAATAAAATGTTATTTATGAATTTATTTACTCTCAAAATATTTAATTTTTTTCAATTTTATTCTTCCATGGGGCATATGATTCGACTGATTATGATGTGTTAAGGGATCATTTAAAAATCTCATCATTATTCAATATTATTTATGTTCACATATCCATTGGTAGAGGTATTTGATATTTATATATTTAAAAATATCTATTTACATAACCTATATTTATTCATTAAATTTCTATTTAATGACTTTTTAATTTTTACGCAATTTTATTTTAATAAATTAATTGGGAAAATACTGAGACCTCCTTTTGAGACGGTAAGAGATTCCAAGACCTGGTGTGCACAAATAAATTTTCTAATAAAGATTAGTTTTTAATATAAAATAACTCTCGAAAAAAACATTTAACATTAATATCTCCTAAATGGTTTCCAATATCAAAAATTTGAGGGCACCATTGTTTTCAGAATAATGAATTTAACATAGGCATGGAATAACATCTTCCATCACAGGCTAGATGAAAATGGATGAAAATAAACACAACCTTCATTAAATATTTTAATAATATTATTTTCTTATGACCCAACTGATTCGATTTCCTTTTCATTAAACCTAGAGGCAGGGGTTTTGGGTGAGAATTCCAAAACCGGGAAATTCCCTGAGAACTATGGAGACAAGGAACCTCAGAAGAAGGCATTGGTGAATGATAATGAAATCTTCCTTGGTAAAAAAACAATACACACCAATATAGGGTGTTTCTTTATTTATTTTCATTCCCCATTCTTCTTTACTTTCCCTATGATGACCATGAATCAATGAACAAACCTATTGATTCATTGATACAGTGTATTGCGAAGATGGGATTTATGTTGTGGATTTTGAATTGGGTTTTATCCATCTTTAGATTGAGCCATGGTTAGAATTTTGAATCCTTCCCATTATCAATTATAACATTGATAGTTCAGGCCGACATGAATAATGATCGAATCTATCCAGTCTGGGTATTCATGTGTTCTTCCCTTTCATTATGGCGGTAGCAGATCGGCTCGTGGGTGAGGAGGTGCCAAGTGGCTGCCAGCTCAGTAGCAAGTGGTAGGGAAGGCTGTATCTAGGCAGGACACAATAGTGGGGATGGTCACGCGTAGGAGGGCCTCGATGGTGGGCCACGATGGTGGGCCATGATGGCGGGGAAGGTCATGACCAAAAAGGCCGCATCGGTTGTGGAAGGCCATGGCTAGGTGGGTCGCATTGGCGGCAGACGGCCAGTGGATGCAGATCCCCGAGTCACGTCAGTGGAGAGACCATGATGTGCTAGGTGTGGGATTTGATAGGTCATGCAGACGGGCTGTGTTGACCCATGGTGCTAGGTGGCCACATGGTAGACTGTGTGGTAGGGGAAGTAGACACTTCCGAACCAAATCTAGTGAAACGGTACTAGCCTGCTCACAGAGGGCTGGGCTGGGGAATCCGAGCCAACCCGCGCAGCATAGTCTGTAAGGTCAAGCCTAGGTCAGTTTGGCAGACCCTGATCTGAGGCAGGTCAGGTTAGTCTGATGAGGTCAGACCAGGCCCAGACCAACACAACCCCTTTTTTAAAAAATAAATTTAATATTTAAACTGTTGGGTTGTTTGACGAGACGTCTATGGAGTTAAGAACCTTGTGATGAGGCGGTCCCTTTGAGATGGCTTTGTGAGACCTTAGTGATATCATGAATAGGTGTGGAGCATTTCTCTATGGTCCTTTCCTCGAGGGTTTGGTACAACATTGTATATTAATCCCCTTGAGAGACAGATTCCCATATAGATTTATAGTATATTGCTTGGGACTAAAGTGATACTCTATCAACCCTTGTAGAGATTTTTGTGTATTAGCATGACCTCCAAGTGAAGGGTGTTAATCCTTTATCTAGTGGGCCATTTTTTCAGGGTTCAAGGCATTCATCAGAATCCCATTTGTTGCAAGCCGCATCTGTAGGGTTCTTATTATTTTCATAGAATCCCCTATGTTGTGTGTTAATAAATATTGTGTTAATGGTATTCTATGAAGGAATCCTATATATGAATAACATAATCTTGTTCAGTAATTACATCAATACTTGAGGATCGAGTCCTCCCGGAACAAGAAAGCCTTGAGAAAAATCTTTTGGCCAATGTTTGGATGTGACTTATCCATTCTACCTTCTGATTGGTATCTATTTATATCTTGGTATCCATGGTATATTTATGGGAATATTCTTGTGTGGAGCCGACTGTGCAATATTTTTTTTGTTTTTCCTTTGTGTTTTATGGGTGTGCTACTGAGTACTATATTACTCATTGCTACACTGGTACTTCCTACATGTGATGTGTCTTCTGTAGATGACCAAAATTTGAAGGAGTCCTATGCGGAGTAGGACATGTACCAGCGAGTTCCTTGGGAGATCAGACAGACTGAGGTGTTTCTGGTATCTTAAAACTACTACTTTAGTCTCCTTGTTTACAGGTCAGATTTTGAAGTTTCCTTTCTTAAGTTTAGATTATATTCAGGCATAGTTTACCTTCCAGTACATTACTTTCCTGGCGTACACTATGGTTGGTTTTTTGTGTATGCAGTAATTGTGGTTTTTCTCATTTTAAGTCTTTTTTGCTCATAGACATGTGTGTGTAAATGTACTTTGGAAATGGACTCCGTTAGGTGAGATATGCCTACTCGACGCTAGTCAGCATCCACTAGACTATCATGGGATGCGATTGGGGGTATTCGTTTCATGGGCCCCACTAGGATGGGTCACGAAAAAGTGGTATTAGAGAAGGTTATTTCCACGCTAAGATGGGGATTTAGTGATATTGGTTTGGGGAAACAATTTTAAGTGTTTCAAGTTTGGCTTTCAGGCTACTGAATCCAGGGATAGTGTGGTTGCCGACGTATCTATAAAACAATACCCTAGGAACATATTTTCTAATTTAG
Source organism: Viscum album (assembly GCA_963277665.1). Classification (NCBI taxonomy): domain Eukaryota; kingdom Viridiplantae; phylum Streptophyta; class Magnoliopsida; order Santalales; family Viscaceae; genus Viscum; species Viscum album. The sequence continues at coordinate 537,997,449 of OY728126.1, forward strand.
TAAATGAAAACACTAGTTTCGTTGAAATTAATTTCACATGAATCATATAGAAATGCGTTGGATTTTACATGTACATCTTGATTCACCTCTCTAGATATACTCAATTGACCATGGTTCATCTTAATCTATTTCAGGATGCCTCCATGCAGACATCCATCCAGGATCCTGATACGCAATCACGAGGATGATCCTCTTAGCGATGATGTGTTAGTAATGGGGCCTATGCCAGAGATGGAACCCCCAGGTTTTTTTCCTGCTGTAGTACCAACCATCGAGCAATAGTTTCTTCTATCACTACTGGTAGAGGATTAACATTAGATCAGTGACTTACATGATTTTCAAAGGTAGAGAACTCCCAGGTCCAACGGTGAGACTAACCCATTATTAGTTAAGGATTGTATGGAGGTGGTTAATTATATTTTCTTCCTTTTTAGGAAATCGCCTGATCAGATGACTATCTTATACATGAGCCTCATGTAGGGCTCAGTGGGACGGTGGTAGAGCTTAGTGATCTAGAAACTTGATGAGACGAATCACTCTTTGGCTGAATTTGAGAACCTCTTTAGGTAGTAGTTATTTCTTGCGACCTTTTAGTCAGTACACATCCAGAAGCTCTAAAATGTACATAAAAGTAGCTAGATAGTACTAAAGTACTTGGAGAGATTTTCCAAGCATTCTTGTTACACAATAGATATGGTATGAGACCAATTCTTCAAGGATTGTGATTTTGGATATGGAATACTATAATAGATAAGAGAATACATGGTGTGTCTTAGTATCCCTACACATGTTGGGGTTCTGGAACAAGCTCTACATTTTGATAGCTTCTTGCAAGAACAAGTGCCTGTATCAAGAGCTACCATTTGACATCAGGTAGTTGAGTCCTTAGTAGTGGGTAGCAGGCAGCAGATGAAGGGGCCCTATCAGGCTAGGTCATTTTAGAGATAACCTCAAGATACAGGATCAGTGGTGTGAGGAATCCTGGGAAGAGCGAGTTTTCCAAAGGATAGACTATGTTTTGCAAGTAGCAATTGGAGACACTTAGCTCCTGATTTCCCAACAAGTTGTGCAGAAGATCAGCGGACAGTTAAGGGACTGACAATCCATAAGAAAAGGTTTGAACAGGGTGGTCTATAAGTCTTAGACATAGTGGGGGAGCAGGAAGAGAAACTGATGGAGGATGAAAGTTAGAGGTACTACCGGAACCATCACCAGGATATCATCCATTGGCTAAGGGAGTCGGTGGATAGGTGTGAGGCTAGCTTCAGGTGATGGAGATTTACAACTGTAGTGCTTTAGAGATGATTAGTGGTAGGATCTATATATTAACCATCTTAGTTGTAGTTATTATTGACACTAGTTCCAATCAGATCTTCTATACTATGGACCTTGTTTGGAACTCGGAGATTCTAGTGGAGTCGTTGTCTCGCTCATTAATTTTTGAGACTTCTATGGTAGGAGATTCAATTATCACATACGAGTGAGGATATTTTGAGCTTACTTTGTGAGGCAAGAGCATCTTCTAGGATATCCTAGTAGTATTATTGAGGTCTTATGACATTATCATGGGTATTTACTGGTTATCCATAATCCATGCTCAGATTTACTATTTTTGGCATACAATGCGACCTGTCCAAAGAGATGGGACTAGGTTATCCTTTACCTATAAAAATGAAACGCATGCAGCACATGATGGAATTTCTCGTAGGTGGGTGAAACCAATCACTCACCTGTATGATAGCCTAACTCTCTATGCAGTGTAGAAGAGTATCCCCCAGTTTCCTATAGGGGTGGACAAGTACGAAGATGTCTTGCTTGAGGATGTTTCAGGATTACCCCTCACAGGAACATTGAATTCTACATTGATCTGTACCACATGAAAATGTCATTATCCACACCATAATATTTTATGGCTCCCAGAGAGCATCAAGATTGGAGGGTACAAATGGGGGATTTTTAGATAAAGGGCTACATGAGATCCGAAGTCTCACCCTAGGCGGCCCTGGTGTAGTTTTTCAAGAGGAAGATTTTGAGGCTATCAGTGGACTTTAGGTCCCCGAATTAGGAGACTGTGAAGAAATAGTATCCACTACCAAGAATTGATGACCCCTTCGACCAGAAGATGGGAGAAAAGTGGTTCTCGAAGATACATATGAGATCTTTCTATCATCAGCTTCATGTATGAGATGAGGATGTACCAAATATATGCTTTAGATGTCGATATGAACACTAAAAGTACTTGTTTATTTCATTTTTCATAACCAACTTTTTAAAAGTGTTCATGGGACTCCTGAACTTGATCTTCCAGCCATACCTTGACCAGTTTTTCTAGATAGTCATTGATGACATTATAGTGTACTCGACATATGAGGTGGAGCATGCAATACCACTAATGATGTTTATGGAGAAGCCCTGAGAGCATTACATTTATTGGAATCTCTCAAAGTGTCAGTTCTGGATTTGGATGGTCCAATTTCTAGGACATGTAATTTTGGATGCTGGAGTTGCAGTGGTTCCCATGAAGATTGAGGCGGTGCATGCTTTGGAGCCACCCAGATGTGTGGCCAAGAAGAAAAGTTTCTTGGGTTTGGATGGGTAAAATTAGAGGTTTCTTCCTAACTTATATACGATAGAAACACCCTTGATGGGTTTAAAATTGAAGGTAAAATCCTTTCTGTGGATACAAAAGTGCCTGTAGTGTTTCCAGAATAAGAGATAGAAATTGACGAGTGCTACCATCTTGAGACTACCAGAGGAGGGTGTTCAGTATGTACTGTTCTTTGAAACATCAATGACATGTCTCTTATGTATCCTGATGTAGAGGAATGTGGTGATTTCATATGTCATGTGCTAGTTGTGGTTGTATGAGTAGAAATATGCAACCCTTGATCTTGAGCTGGAAGTAGTAGTCTTCAAATTGAAAATGTGGAAACATTACATGTTGGTGGAGTGGATGAACATCAATTTTGGCCACAAGATCCTCAATTATATCTTTTCTCATTGGGAAATTTTAAAACCCAAGAATGATAAATAGTTAAATGACAAAACGATATGAATCATGTAAACAAGGAGAACCTTCTTTTTCTAGAGCCTACCTGATTAGAACTCCATAGTCAAGCATGCTTGTCCTGGAGTAGTGATCAGGATGGGTGACCTTCTGGGAAGAATCTCATGTAGTGTGTGTGTGAGGAAAAAGAACTTTGGAAAGGACAAGTGTTTGATTGTGGGGAATCTCATTAGTTAGAAGACCCGTTCGGGCATGTGTTTGGGAACCACAGTGGGGACGATGTGTTTGCGGGGAACTTGGACGTACCTAGCGGGCCATGACCCGACGACCATGTTAAGGTGGGGTTTATGTGATGTCACTGGGACCCAGTTGTTACATTTGGTATCAAAGGAGGAACCCATCCTTATGTGTGGTGCACTGCATGGGATGAGTTGTAGGGCCCACAACGAAGATGTTGTTCTCTAAAAGGGGGTGATTGTAATACCCCCTGAATGATAATGGTTTAAATGAAAAAAATGATATGACACATGTCAACAAGGTTCACCTTTCTTTTTGGGTGATTAATTGATTAGAACTCCACAGTTAACCATGATTGGCATGGAGTAGTGATCAGGATAGGTGACCTTCTGGGAAGATTTCCAGGGGGAGTGTGAGTGCATAAAAATGACACTGTAAAGGTAATGTGTTGGCCTATTGGGATAATAATTAGTTAGATGACCCATTCAGGCATGTGAGTGGGCCCCTGGGAAGAGACCATGTGTCTACATGGCAACTGGTGGTACCCAGTGGGCCCTGACCAGATGGACATGTTAATGGAGGCGTGTCTGTGCTCTCAGAATGACCCAGTTTTCAATGAAATGATCTTGTGATAGATACATTGGATACAGTTTCTCCATGACTATGAATTCGAGATCATTTATACTCCTGGGAAGGGAAACATGGTGGTAGACACACTCAGCAGAAGTTCAAGCTTGCAATTGCTGAGTGAGGCATCTGAGTTGTTGTCCCCACTGTAGATATCATTCATAGATGATGGTGGAGCATCTTACTTCTCATGTATTATTGTCACCCATATACTATTACATCAAGTTAGGGAGGCATAACATGTGGATATCGGAAGTGATTCTCTACGTTCTTAGTTATCCACATGGTAGGCCACCAATTGATATTTGATAAGGGTGTCATAACATTCTCTTCAATGGATGCACCATTGTGCCAACAGTTTTTCAAGAGGAGGTTCTGACTTGGTAGTACATCCATGTGTGGAGAAAATGTATCTGGACCTCTAATGCCAGTTCTGGTGACAAGGGATAAAAAAGGTAGTGTAAGAGTTTGTTTATCGGTGCCTCACGTTTTAGCAAATGAAGGTAGAGAATCAGGTTCCAACAGTCTTGACTCTACCACTTTTTGTGACATTGTATAAGTGGGATGGTATGTTGATGGACGTTGTGATAAGTATACCAAACACTTGTAGGGGAAATGATACAATCTTGGTGATATTTGATTGACTCTCCATATTGTCCAACTTTCTACTCATCTAGTATCAGGGTTATGTAATGAGATTGGGATGCCTCTACATTTAGGAGATGGTTTTACTTGATAGGTTATCTTCAATGATCATTTCCAACTATTATTCTCGATTCACATCCCATCTGTGGAGGGGTTTCTAGGTGGCTTTTGGGACTCAATTGTAGTTGAGCAGAACTTTTCATCTGAAGATGGATTTTCATACTAAGAGGGCCATCTAGGTTATAAATTACATGCTATTTTCCTGCATCTTGGACATTGGTCATATTTTGGAGGTCCACTTACATATGGTGGAGTTTTTTTACAACAACAGCTACCACTCCATCATTGGTATGACACTGTTTGAGGCCTTAGACAGTCAACCATGATGATCACAATTATGATGAACTGACCTAGGAGATTCATCACTTGTGGGCTTAGAGTTAGTGTTGACTACGAACAATAAGGTATATATCATCCAAAATGGGATGGGGACTGTACATATTTAGAAAAAGTCGTATGGTGATGGAAGATATAGTTCCTAAGAGTTCAAGGTGGGAGAACCTCTTTTCCTCTTGGTCTCACTTCGACAGGGTTTTCAGAGATTTGGATGGGGCGGTAAGTGGTCTCTATGGTTTGTTGGTCCATTTCAAATTCTTAATAGAGTTGGCGAGGTGGTGTACCACCTTGCTCTACCCCCATAGTTGCACCAGGTGTATGATGTATTACATGTGTCTCAACTCAGTATGTACGTGCCTGACCCATCACACATTATAAACTGGGGGAGAGCTGGAAATTGAATATGGGGAAACATTGGAAGAGTTCCTAATAGAGATCAAGGATCGGAAAGTGTAGACCATTCATGGGAGTTCAATTCCTATAGTGCGCCTTTGGTGGCAGCATGGGAAACTCCATGAGAGCAGCTAGGAGTGGGAGGCTTAAATGCGTTCTCAACACCCTCATGTTTTTGATGAGTTTCCCTTGATTTGGAATTTGTGGATGTAAATCTCTAAGGTGGGGGGGGGGGGAATGTAATGACTATGATTTTACTCATATTTATTTTAACAAATAATTGGAAAAATAATGATTCTACTGCTGAGAGGGCATTGGATTTTGAGACCTTGTGTGCTGGGAATAAATTTTTAAATGAATTTTACTTTTTAATTAAAAATGCTCGACGACTATATTTAAAATTTAATAACTTATAAATGGGTTCCTAGATCAAAAATTAGAGGGAACGATTGCGTCTGGAACAACGAATTTATCTTAGGTAGGGCCTAACATCATTCGACACCAGCCCGGTGGGAAAGATAGATTTTGGATGTAACCATCCTTAAATATTTTAAAATAAATATTTTCGTATGATGCATCAGATTCTAGTTCCCTTTTATTAAACATATAGTTAGTGGTATGTATCAATAATTCACAACATTGTAAATTCCCTAATAACTCTTGAGAGATGGAACCTTAGAAGAAAACGTTTTAGAATGATGATGAATTCTCCTTCCATCAACGAATGATCCAAGCCCAGGTAGAGAATTGTTTTATTTGGTTTCATTCCCAGTTCCTATTTCTTTTTCCTATGATGAACATGAATCAATCGACAAACGGATTGATTCACAGATCAAGTGTACTGTGGTTTCAGGATTTATATCATGGAATTTGAATCTTGGATTATCCTTGCTTATATAGAAAATATGATTAGAATTGAGAATGATTCCCATTTGCAAGTATAACATAGATATATTGGCCCGACATGAATAAGGAAAAAATCTATATCTATTTGGTGTTCTTGTGTTATTCTTGTTCTTCATGGCAGTAGTAGAAACCTGTGGTCCGGGTAATACCACAACGGCCGATCAGGCTTGATAGGAGGCCGAGGGTGAGGGTGATGTAAGTCGGGCTACAGCGGGAGCCGGGGCGGTCTGCCACAACAGGAAGAAGAAATGCCAGTAGATGTGGATCCCCAAGCCACATTGAGGGAGGGACCCTACATCGCTGGGTGTGGGATATTGCAGGTTTCTTCGACCGAACACACCAATAGGCGGCCACATTGAACACGATGTAGCTAGGGAAGAGGAAGACGCTTGGCGGTATCTAGGACAAAAGGGCCGACCCGCTCATGGAAGTCCGAGCTAGGGAAGGGAGACCTCCATGGACCCAATAGAACCCTTTATACAAAAAGCCCCATAACTATGAAACTGTAAGTACATTTAAAGAATTTTCTATGGTGTTGGGACCCTTTCAATGTGGTAGTCCTTTTGAGATGGATTTGTGAGACATTAGTGAGGGTCGTTGTTGGTTTGGATCTTTTAACCTTGGTTTTTTCCATGAGGTTTCAGTATGACACTATGAAAAAATGATCATTTAGCTGTAGTTTAAACCACCTCTAGATGGTTTTATGATGGTTTGAAGAAATAAATGACAAAATTGGTGTCAAAATTCAACACACGATTGTTAATTCCATTTAGCATAGTTTTTTGAAAAGTGTCATAGAATGTGTATTTTTATATATTTTCTTAGTTTTAGAAGTGGTTTTCACTTAAAAAAATGTGATCTAGTGGTGGTTTATAACTACCGCTAATGTCTCAACTTTTTACTAAAAGAAACCACCAGTAAAATGTATAAAACAACTGAAAAGTAAATTTTCTTCATTTTTTGTGACAGTTATAACCATTAACCTATATAAATACAATAATATAGTGGTGGTTTAATCCTCCGTGAAAAAATAACTATATCTAGAAATGGATTAAATTTACAATATATCATGAATTGAAAAAAAACAAGTTACACATTCTATATCCCCCGAACTTAAAACCATAACAACACAATAGTAACACTAAAAATTTTACTATATCATCAAATATATCCTCAACGTACAAGGAAAACAACACATGTAAAAACTAAAGGATCAACATACATTGATTCTCACCATAAAATAATGATTCAACACATTGACCAAGGAAAACAACACAATAGAAGATATAATACATTTCACAATACACTGAAAGAATCAAACAAGACACTACACAATGAAAGATTCAATAATAGATAAATGCATTGAAAGAATCAAAACATTAAAAGATTCAATAATACATTACTCAATTCATTTGAAGAGTCAAGACATTTCTCATTTCATTTTTCATTGAATGTTTGTTGATTATTTAAACTATGACACGACAAATTTCAAAAGAAAATATAAATTTAATACATTTAAATCTAGATATAAAGGATCAACGTACATCCATAAAAATGAGGCTTCAAATGTTTAAAATAAATCCACCAAAATTAAAAAAATGTAAATTAATTTAATAATTAAGAACTATTTTAGAATATGAAAACATTCATCAAGAATATCATTTTGATAGAAAGGGCCATTAAGGATTGAAAACCAATTATAAATTCTTATCCAAAAGATAAATCACCCGAAATTTCAATAAATGATCTAGACTTCAATAAGAGAGGATTAAAACTGAAATGGATTTATACAATGGGTAAATGCATTATGAAATACTAGGAATTCCAACACTGATCCCATCCCTTAATGAGTTCAAGAGAAAAAACTAGGTGCCTCTATATGACTAGTTTGACAAGAATCCACATAGTCCATGTTACCTAATTATAGCCCCATGACCAATCCAAGACCCACAAGATAGAGATCAAAAGACTTGGTCGATGCACAAATAGAGCACAAAAATCTCCCAAAATAGAGATAACAAAACACATTAAGATTGAGCTCTAACCAAGAAGGCAAAAAATGTGGATACCAATCGAATAGAGGGTATGATAAATAGGGTTGTCCTATATGTTATAGTCTTGAGATATCATTGTTTGGATACGTGATATTGGACATTATTTTAGTGAGAGATAACATAGCATGATCTTTGGTCAATACAAATAGTCAATAAAGTGATATTTGGAAAAGGGTATAGACTTTCCTATATGGACGGGGTAAGATAGATATTACAATCTTAGAAAAACCATGTGCTTTTGTTTCATGACTTGACCTATAGGGAACCTGCTTAGGACACTAATAAGCTGAGAGTGACACCACCTGTCCACTCTCAATAGTTAAAGGGATAGAGACATGAGCAATGTAAGAATATTAATGATGTAGGAGGATTTATCATATTGTACAGGAACACACACAGACACACTAAAAGACATTAAATACTTCATAGGTATAAAAAAACAAAAACTCCCAGAGAAAAAAATTTCATGTTTTAACCTCTTGGAAATACATCAGAATGAGCTAGAAAAATATCGAGGAAAAGAAAATGTTAAAATACATTCCAATCCATGAATATGTAATGTAGGTCCTAATGTAGAAACAACTGAAAGAGAAAATAAGAGGAGTTCCCAACTCAGTATCCCTAAGTCATACCACCAAACATGGTCAGTGCCTATAATTACTTTTATGTTCTATATATAGTTGGTCCATTAAAAAATTTATACTAGTTGTCCATATAAGAAAAAAAAAATGCATGAAAATCCCATGTAGGTGTCAATTTAAATATACATAGTGAGGTACCATGAAAGAAAATATGGAAATAGTAGAATATAAAAGTCAGATCAACCTATATGTAAAAGAGAGATAAAAAATAAACATCATTTATGATCATAATGTAATTTTAATCTCCATAGCCAGTTGAAACACAACATATAGAAACATGGTTATACAACACATACATAGTGCACATTTTGTCCTGATACCATCTAAAATATAATAAAAAGATAAAAATAACCCACATTGGATTCACTGATAAATGAAAAACCCTATCCACTAATCATTTCCTAATGATGAACTCTACTAGTCACCCCCTCCATACCCATCACTATTTCCTACTACCAGCACTTGTAAGACAATAATATTGAAAATTAAACAATGTTATATATTTATATTTAATCTCAAAATCAATAAGAGTTTGAGAACAAAAAGATTGGAAAGTTGTTTGATTTACCATCTCACCACTAACGATCACCGGAAATCCATGAATTCCTACCAAATATCATAGATAGTAATGTTGCCAAACCCATCCTATGCACTCAACCATGATGCTACTTCTCATGGTCTTTTCCAACTAGGTCGTTCGGGGAGATTGAGTAGGACTGTGTGGGATTGACATCCAATAAATCATTAATTTTTACATATATATAAAATATAAGACACATTATAAGAAATATAATATTAGCATAGTAACAAATGATCATAAGTTATTATTATGAAAAATGAATTCAAACACCATATTATTTGGTAGGCTCATTAAAAAAACTCCCATCATATTTTTTATGAACATTCAACCACAATTCTGTTCGGGATTCATAGTGGCATAAACTCTATAAATTTATTAAAAAAAATATATCAATAATTTATTATATTAAATAGATAACATTGTCTAATAAATATTTAAACTGTTGAAATGATTTCCAGAGTCAATTAGATTCTAGAAAAACTCTTTGACCCGGCAGTGTGAGTATAACGTTTCCTCCTTGTAATTCAATTCATTTATTTAAAAAAAATTAAGTTCAGAAAATATATTTTAAAAAATTCATGTAGAAAAAATAGAAATGAAAACAGATGACCAATACTAGAAAAAAAATATACATAACAATGATAATGAATTACAACAAAAATGACATATGTGGTTGATAAATGAATGTATAACTAGACATACAGTCATTTTCTCCTTCAATCATATTGGTTTACAACTCCATCATTTCTCTATATACATTGTTCACACTTGGTATACTAATATTTTGAATATCAGGATGGGAAAATATGTCTTCTTCTTTCTGTTTATGGGATACAATGTTTGGGGTCAGATCTTCCACTTCATCGCCCATATCATACAAGTCTCTTTGTTATACATGAGAAACTACACTCCACCCTTAATTCATGAAATATTTCTCATAATATAACATTTTTATTATAATGATAAAATATATGGATTATGTCATTCACGGTCACCAACATTTATCAAGCAAGAGAAGTTCACATAAGTAAATTTCAATGAGTCACTTTTAACTCCCCTCATAATATCCACCCAATTTCATTTGAATAAAAATACAAAAAATGTCTATGGTATTTTAATTAGATAATATCAATGAACTTTTTATACTAATAAAATTTATAAAATTTAAATATTCTACTATTATATGTTCTCAAACACTCTTCTCGATCAATTGTATGAATTATAATGTCTTTCACGTAGCAAGCGTCAAACTTTCTAGATTGTTTTAGTGGACCATGAGAAAGAGAAATCAAATCTTATGAAAACAAATCTCAAGTATCTATATTCATGATCAAAACAGAATTAATATATATTATTATATTTAAAAATTATTCGTATCAAACTAATATCTGTATTTATTGAATTATTTATGAACTTACATGTCATGAAAACCATTCTTAAATATCATTATTAAATGATTTTATTATATATTTTTCATTTCGTGTTCTCTACCTCATTTTTCTATTTCTTTATATCCTCAACTATTCAATAAATAGATCTGAAATTTTATTATTCCTCATCACATATCTATGTTCCTGTAATAATTCCAAATCCACTGGTTTAACATTTGAGCTCCTCCCAACTAATCTGCCAATAGCAAGAATGATATTTGATTTCCTATATATTTTAGAATGGGTTGACCTATTGTAAAACCATCCAACTAGATTAAATCTTGTCTCAATATCATCCAAGTATCTAGAAAAAAAGTTAAGACGCTCCTCTGACAAATAGCCTTCAGAAATAGTGCCTACAGTTTGAGATTTATTTTTCATGTATGATTTCAAATTCCCAAGATATCTGTGAAATAAAATAAAAAATAATAATTATGTTTTTAATGAAGTTCCAAGAATTGTTTACTAAAATATAGAACATGAAAATAAAATAAATCTAAATTGGATACATTCATTGATAATGTATATGGCCTCTTAATTTAGCTTCATCAACCAAATACAGAGTTAAATTCATCATAATATTAAAAAAATGGAGGAATGATCATATCCATTGCAGAAACTGTCAATAAAAATATCTATAGATGTTTTTCAAGATGAAATGGATGTAGAGTTCTCTCACTTAATTTTATGAAAATTGTGCTGAATTGGATTACAATAGTAGTATAATTTTCCCATAATAATGTGTACAATGATAGCAGAAATAACGGTTGTACCAAATTATGTGAATCACAGATTTTTTATAAATATAACCTATGATTATTTATGTCAACACACCTCGTGATGTTACTTGAATACCCATCAGATACCTTCATATTTTTTAAAATTCAAAGGAATGTATCTTTATCCATATTTTTTGTTGAAAAATTTTCTAGATCGCAGTTTCTATTCTCATCTGGATAGAGATCACACTTTATGTTCATTGCTATTATGTCTTTCTGACAATTGATATGATCCTTCTAATTTCCATGGTCATTTAGCAATGTGATGATAAAATTGTCAAAAAAATTCTTATCCATATACATCAAATAAATAATATGCCATAAGAAATTAAACTAAAAATATGATTACATGAATAATATTTTTTTTTCTTCCATTGTTGCATTCCGATTTCACTTGACGATGCAGTTCAAACTCATTTCCCACTATCATTGAAATGATGAACCCTCCCCAATTCTGTTTTCATATTTATATGTTGTGAAAATATTTTAAAACCTATTAAAAAATTTGTATGAGTTATACAATCAATGAAACCATTTAATTTTGACTTGTTTAGACGAAATCTATGAGAGGCATCGAGAAATATTCGATGGCATAAAAAGCGCCATTTTCAACTGTGAGTTATCCAATTTGGCTCAAAAACATTTTTATAAATAGGGAAATCCAAAACAATGTAAATGTTCGAACTATAAAAATTCCCTAGTCTAGGGAAGTCACTAATTGTCCACATTAGAATATATTGCATTTTTAACATTTTTTCTAGAATATGAATTATATGTCTCATCATTATTTCCCTATAACTCAAATACTTTGTCAATTAAAGGATAAAAGTATACATCAATATCATTTATAGGAATTTTTTTATAGAATAATCATCAAAATGATAAAAGGCATTTGTTTCATACACATCCAGGATGGATGATTGTAAGGGATCAAGACAACTGGAAAAATGATAAAACTAGTACTCAAAGTCCTAAATGGGTTGAATCCATTGATGGGAAATCCCCATCGAACATTCCTAGGTTCAGATGAAAAATCTATATGTAATGAATCAAATGTCATCCATGATTTTGAATCTCTTGGATGTCTCATTAACCCATCATTTTTATTATGTACATAATGACACATTATGTGTTCAATAGTTTTCAGTTACATGAATAATATTTTCAATCAAGGATTCAAATGAAAATAATGAAAAACCATTACACATGTTTTAATTTTATTGTTCTTCATGGTTTTATATTGATTTCGACTTTAAACATCACCCATAAACTTCTATCTAGAGGAATTATTTTTTTCAACCCTGTCTACTTGAAATCTCTACCCAATAAAGCATACAATCATTGGGACACACATTATTTTTTGCATAATTCATACCAATCATGTAGTTTTTTTTTCATATTATAAAATGACTCATGGAAATTTTCTTTTTGAAATGCATCATTCAATGATTCCAAGATCATGGATATAATCTTATTTTAATTCCACATAGGCATTTCATGTGGTACAACCTTGGTAGAAAAGGATGTTTTGAATATTTCTAACATCCACTATATAAATCTTGATTTCCATCATCCAATAAACCATTAAATGCATATGTCTGATCAGTGATGTTTTATCTTACAGTATACTTCACAAAATCAAGACAAGGATCCAATGATATGTTACAATATCAATCTGGTTTTTCAATAGTCTCAAAAATTCACTTGTGACATAAATATGTCTAGAAACCTCAACTGGTTGTTCTAATATGTCTTGATATTGATGTTGGTGTCTTGCAGTGCCAAATTCATCATTTATAGGGGTTTTTAATTCATTTTCCATTACCGGTTGAGTTGGGAGCTAATTTTGTGGATTTACATCGGTGCTCAACCTTTTTGTAATGTTCGATTCTTCATTCCAAATCCAATAAAAATACAGAGTAAGGAAATGATTCAATATCATGTTTTCATAAACATCATATTTCTTCGAAATTCCTCTAAATTTACATTTAGGACATGTAAATCTTATTCTTCCATCAATGGATCAACTGGAAACTGAAAATTATAAAAACTCCTTCAAACCATTAGCATAGTGATGTTTATTATTTAGTAATGTGATCCATATTTTATTGAAATATATCCTATTGTGCCTACACATTATTAAAAGAATTAAAACACATAACTATTACAAATTTAGAATACATATTTATATACACTAGTTGAAAAAATATGATTATGTTAAATAAGGTTTTCTTATATAAATATATATGGTAAATAATTTGGAAATTGGAAATGGATAATTGACATTCATAAAGATTAGTTGTGAGGAAAATTATGTGTAAAAGAGTTACATTTTTCATTTAGAAACCATTAAAAACCCAAGAGGAAAAATACATGTTGAAATACATTTTTATTAAAAATTTAATTTAATAAATCATTGAAAATGTTATCACAATATAATGTTAATAATATTTATGGGACCAGCATGATGCCAACATTGAAAATTTGTTGAGAATGATCATGACTTCATGGTACATTCACATGAGGAATTCGGATGAGAAATGAGCCTCTATTAAAATGAAAAATTGGGTTCATGAAATAAATGTAATTCTGAATATATGGTAACAATAATGTGGTAACAGGTACCACCAATATAATATTCCTTTGACAAAGTGAAATAAAAATGTTTTATTACATCCATTTCTCACTCGCTACTTAAGGAATATGAAACTGCTTCACGAAAATATATTCACCCTAAACAAAACAAAACTAGCGTAATTGAGGAGGATCAATGTTGAATGAATAATTACATATATTCTTATTGAGTATAATTATATGGTAAAACCAATTTATCTCCTCCAATATAAATCTAAATATACATAACCACATAACCCATAAGATTTGAGATTACTCATCCAACCACCTTATCTTCATAGCTAATGATTTATGGAAACAAAATAAGATAATTATATGACAAATATATAGTTTAAAAATAATATAAATCATATGGAACTAAAATTTTTCATCAACTTCATTCACACCTAATTTTATATGTGCTCAGAATTCATATAGTGTACTTTTCTACCATGGAGAACCTTTCCATCAAAGATTTATGTCAAAACCAATTGTCTTTAAAAAGAGGAGCACATATACATATACATACACATATATATATATCAATATCTCTTGGTGTGTTTATATTATCATCCTAGCTAGAATATTGCATCTTACCATGTGATGGATATTTTTGAATTTTTTTATGCAGTTAGCCTCATCTTCTCATAAAAAGGAACTACATGTTTATCATCCTTACTTAGGGGGACTCATAATAACATATGAGAAAAAAATTATGTAAAACAAATATATATCAATAATATTATACATATATGAAATACTTTTTCTATAGAAGTTCATGGCTTTTCATAGGGAGGTAATTTATATACATATAGATATACCTCTATAGTTATCTAGTAGAAAAGTATTAGGCTAGAACCTATAATATAATTCCAAAATACTTCATATGGTATTCTTAATAAAATCAAGGTTATACGTGTAAAATATAAAATAAAGAAACCTTATTTAATCACTATGAAATCAATTAATGATAGAGAAAAAAATTTCTTTATTTACCCACTAAATATTCTCAACATCATAACATAGACATTCCTCATATTAGAAAAATAAACATGACCTATATTAAAAGATTGTACATGTTTGATATCAAAATAATATATTATTATAATTTATTCAAATAAAAAAATAAAAATTTTCTAGAGGGAAAAATAACGCACCTCCTCACTCTATATAGTCATAATACTACAATAACATGATAGAAACCGGTATTTTGTATAATAATTTAAATATTTTTATATTTTCATAAATAAAATATAGTAATTCAATAGTCAAGAATTCAAAACTCATTCAAAAAATATACAGGTTATAGAACACTCAATGCAATCCAAAAGATTATAGAAAGGGAAAGAGTCTTCATCTTAGTGGCGAGGGGTGTGGGCCAGTGAGGTTTGGGGTAGGGTAGAGGGTAAATAATATAGGTGACAAGTATTGAGGCATGACGAGGTGTATCGAGGCATGATGAGGCTCGATATCGGTGGTGAGGTGAGGTGTGGGGCGGTGAGGCTCGAGATCAGTGGTGAGGCGTGGCGAGGGGAAGCGAGGCACGATGACGGTTGGGAATTGGGGGCTCGGGAGGGTTTGTGGTGGGGGGTGGGGGTGGGGGAGAAGTTATAGGTTTGTAAAGAAAATAAAAGTTGTAGTGGTGGGTTTTTAAAAAATTTCACTTAATTAATTTTAAAAATATTAGCGGCGATTTATTAAATTGCCGCTAAAAACTGATTTTAGTGTAGTGAATTAATCATTATTATCCCATTTACAATTCTATAATCCATTTATTTACATACCCAATAAAATTAATATATGTGATGTTTATTTAATTTAAGAATGAGTGTTTTCAATTAATCTATAACAACTAGGAAACAACCAATCAAATAAATATCCCATAAATAATTCACATACCAACTCAATGCTCCTACATCCTAAATCATCAAGACAACCATGATCATCACACAACTATATGACACATCATCCAACATCACATCTCATTCCAAAAAACCATTTTTCACTAAATAACACAGTCTAACTCAAACCCAATTACCATCACTAATTATAAAATCCCCAATACAACCACATGAAGCACAAAAAATTCACCAATCACATAAACATAATAATTAATTTTCATCATGCACAATAACACATTTCAAATTGAAAAAATGTAATTTATTACATTTCATAAATCTTAAGGTTTTTATTTTGATATAATTATATATTTCCGTCAAAAAAAATTCATACACATTTATATGATCTGGAATTTTTATTTAGTCTAACATGAAATTGTTAATATAAGCATGGTTTTGAAATTATACAAAACTTCTACAAAATTACAACTCCTCAAAACAATTATTTTTAGTAACATTATTACGAAAACATAATTTCATTTTATTTAACATTAAAAATAGTTAATTAATGTGACTAATAAACTACTCAATAAATTTGGATTAGGAAAATTCATTATAATGGTACACCAACAATACTTTACCAAATAAAAGTGAAAAACTTATACATTTAAAAAAAAAATAGTTAACAAGAAGGATGGAGAATCCCCTTCCATGATTATATGATCACATAGTAATATTATTACAACATAATAATTGATAGATAAAAATCCATCATTGTTAAAGTAAAATATAAAATATCCTAACCATGGTAAGAAAAACACATCCTCAATCATATCTTATTCCAAAATAGATTGGTTAACACGAATGAACATAAAAAAATTGAAAGTGATAGAGAAAACATGCATAAAGAGGTACCATAATTAATGGGTATATGTTTTTTGATGATCAAAGAGGTTAAAATCCCTAATATATATGATCAAAGAGAGTGAGGGTCGGCGAGACTTGGGATGAGTGGCGAGGTGTGGAGAGCGGCGGCATGGTGAGGCGAAGGGCGGCGAGGCGCAATGAAGGGCATCGAGGTGCAAGACCTGTGGTGAGTCATAGAGTGGGTTCGGTTAAGGGGGGTCATGGGTATCAAGGGAATGGGTGGGCAATGTATAAGTTTCAGGTTTGTGAAAATAATAAAATTTATAGTAGTCGTTTTTAATAAGCTACCTATAAATTATTTAAAACGAATTTAGTGACGGTTTAATAAACTGTTGCTAAACCGTGATTTTGGTGTAGTGAGGAATCGCATATAAATCATATTGAGAGATTGAGTATTGGATAGAGTTATGTAATCCTCATTGGGACTAGTGTGATACTCTCTCACCTCTAATATTTTTTATTGGGTATTGACCTGGCCTCCGAGCGAAGGGCATTAATCCTCTATTTGGTGGGCCGTATCAGTAGGTTTTGCGATATTCTTTGGAATCCCCTATGTTGAAAGTCGTATCAGTAGGGTATGATGTATTCTCTAAGAATACCATATGTTTTGGGGTAATAAATATTTAGTTTATGATATTATCTAGTTGAATCGCCTCTCTATATAACATAATTTTGACCAGCAATGACAGCAAGACTTGAGGAGATATTCCTCTCGAAACGAGCATGCCATGAGTGGAATCCAATGGAAGATGTTTGGCGATGACTTATCCATTCATCCATGTGATTGGTATTTTAATATATATAGATATCCTTGGTATATGTATGGGTGTATACCTATGTAGAGATGTCTGTTCATTTTTTTGTGGGTTTTTCCTTTTTGTTATTGGGGTGTCCTACTGAGTACTATTTAGTCACCCCAATATAAAATATTCAAACAAATTTTGCTTCCTATACAGATGAATAATGTTTAGTTGGAGTACTTGGTAGAGCATTACTATAACTAGGGCCAAATGGTGCCCTGTGAGATCAGAGGGACCGAAGTGTCTCTTGCAGCTTTCTACTACAACTTCAGCACCCTTGTTAGCAGTTCAGAATTTGCAGTTGTCTTTCTTTTGTAGGGCATGTATTTTTTCTCAATTTACCTTCAATTATATTAATTTTTTATATTACTATGTATTTAGTTCTTATTGTATGCATTCATTGTTGTTATTTTTATCCCTTTTTAGGTTTGTGTCTCAGATATGTGTGTGTGTGTGTCTAGGTACATAGAAAAATGACTCTATTTTGAGTGACATGACTACTCAGTGCTAGTCTCCATCCCCATAGCCTATCAGAGGTGGCTTTTAGGTAGCCATGGAATAGTCCTAACTTTGTTGGGTTGTGAAATTTTCAAGTAATATTAACAGTCTTTGAGTCTATGGTACTCAAAATATTAGATAAATATGTTTTTTAAAAATCAGAAATTATTTCGCTTTTCAGTCAAAAATTTGTCATCATAAAAACCGTTGTTTTCTAAAAAGGATTTCATATATCTTCTTTACACTTTCAAAATTATTTGTTGAAGTGATTTTATTTAACTATATTTATAAATTATTTGGAAGGGAATCTTCTTGCGGTTTTCAAGATAATTCCCATTTGTTTATTGTCAAGAAACTAAAAGGTAACATTTATTTAATGAGTATTGAATGTATAAAATATACTACTATCATGACCACACAATGTTTTAAATATTATTTTTAACTTTTATAATTTTTTTATCATCCAAGTAAGATATTTTCAAAATTTTTTGGTGAACTTTCAGGTTTAATGTGAATTTTAAGATGAAAAGGGGAGTTTCCTTTAGAATGTTTTTGAAGATATTTTTATTTGCCAATTCCATCAACTATTTAATGAAATCTCAATGCATTGGGTATATTTTTTAGGATATCATAATTAATTTTTATTTGGATGGTTTGGGATTAGTTTTATTGGGGATGTTCTATTTTGATAGTATTCCCCGTATTAGTCTAGATGGATTATGACTATGTTCATTTAATTAGGGTAAGTATTAAAACTTCATAAGTTGGTTTTTAATATGAATGTTTTTTTGAATATGATTCACCCTTTCATATGAGTAATGCATTGGATATATTAATTTATTGGTGAGACATTCTATAACCCCATGATTCATCACTAGGTCTCCTGAGATAGAATAGATTATGTATTGGGTGAGGCCATACCTATTTTTGTATATTGACTTGGACGAAGCCTTGAATGTATGTTTATGATGTACCACATTATGTATTCAATCATTACAAGATTAGTTATTTATATTCTATATTATTATTATATTAGTTAGAATATCCATGGGTATGTTTCATACTCATCTAATTATTTATATGGAAATATGTTATAATCATTTATTATTTCAATACAATGATCAACATATTGGTTAAATGGAATGCGTTTAAATTATTTAGCTTTTCATATTGATTAGTCCTTATTTACTGCTAGATTATGTTGTAGTCAACCCTTAATGAGCATTCAAGCTCAATCATATATTATAATTTTTCCACAAGATTCCAGGAAGTGTTTTATAAATGATATGATTTGTTACACTTAGGGGGAAATAGTTTAATCAAAGGAAATAATTTGTGTATTTTATGTTTCAAATGTAATGTGAAATTTTATAATGTATCTTCTTTACTAAGTCTACTAAACTATTTGATCCTTTGTGATGTGATTCTCTTTATCTTATGCCAATGTAATGAAGTAACCATTGACTCTGGGCTACTAAAGTTTGGGGTGTTACAACATAGAAGAATATATTTATCCTTATCATACCTTTGAGTAGATTATGTTTTAGTACAAAAATACTTATGGATTTATTGATCCTTGTCCATTTCTAGTTGGGAAATGGATTGAGATGTATAAGTATTTCATCATCACGTGTCCATAATCTTCCAAACGTAATAATTTCATATGGGTGGTGATTTATCAAACAACCATTTAGGATTATTTAATTTTTATTTGAGGCAACAACATGGATTAAGATTATAGAAGTTTATATATTAAGTAGCTTGTGAAATTGCACGAGGATTCATATACTTTTATTTCAGATAGTGATCCCTAGTTTACCTCTTATTTTTATAAAATCCTAACGGACATGATGGGTTCCCATGTTATGTTGAGTAAAACATACAATCCTTATGAATATGTATAGATGGAGTAGAAAATTCAAATTTTGGAAGATATGGAATTTTTTTTGTTTTTAAATTTGGTAGATTTTGGGATATTAATTTGGGACTAGTTGAGTTTTTTATAATAATATTAACCAATCACCTGTGAGAATGTAACCCTTTTATAATCTATATAATTACGCTTAAAAATAATCTCCTTCTTGGAAAGAGGTGGGTGAAGCTCCTCTTGTTATACCAATAATTTTCCAAGAGATTCCAATTAAGGTCGAGAGTATTTTTCCACAACCGGTGGCCGATAATAGCTAGTATAAATCAAAAATTTTCAGTGGAATCAAATTTTATTTTTTTCAATGACTAGGTATTCTTGAATGCTTCGCCTTGGTTTGGTCACCATTGTCTTTGGAAGTTGTTAAGGATATCTTCATGATACATGGTACTATTATAGATCACTCAGAAGATTTTAAAGAGTGGTTATTTTTTAGATTTATGATATAATTTAACTTTTATCCATAAATTGATTTCATATATCTCATCATAATAATTATTATATAGATTCATCTCTTGTTTTGAACTAGGGAGAGATTGTTTTTGAACTAGATATGACTCTGGATGAAAAATAGGAACATTTTGTTGATTCTTTGGAAAATATCATTCATAGGAATTTTAATCCATTGATCATCATGTTATTGTATCATTGATTCGATTATCATGATATGTGGGATTTAAAGGGGTAAGCCTTTATTAGTGCTTTTATGTGAGCTTTTCTTATAATTGATAAAGATTACATTTATCAGCGCTTTTCTTAGAGCTGATAATATTTATTGTATACATTAAATAAAAAACACATGTTATAACTATATATATATAATTATAATATTAATAATATATATATTTATTATATTTTTAGATTTATTTGTTCATTATAATTTAGTTTTATTAATTAATTATATTTAATATATTTATTTAATATATTTTTCTTATATTTAATGTATTTTTTCTTTTACAAATATATATTACATTTTCATATATATGTATCATTAAAATTATGGAATATATATGTTTTTTCAATGAATTGGGGTCAATGAATACATCATACATGCATATATATATATATATATCTGTGTGTGTGCATGAATAATGTTCATTTATAGATTATAATTACATATCACGTTGATGTGTTATTGATTTATAATTCATTATGTTACCCATATAATATATGTGATCTAAAAAATGTACACTTATAATTAAAAATAAATTATATTTAAATAATAAATATATATTTTATTATATTTAAATAATAAATATACTTTTTATTATATTTTAGATGTTATGTAAATAAATATACCATTCAAATAATTTTATAAGTATAAATTAAGATATATTTATTTAGAGTTATAATTATTAATATATATATATATCATAAATATCATTTTAAATAAATTTTTAATAATATAAAAAAATTATTAAATTTATACATTTATCAGCGCTAAAATGAAAAGCACTGATAAAGTCCAACCTTTATCATCTCTAAAAAAGCGCTGATAAAGGGGTTCTTTATCAGTGCTTTTCATTTTAGCACTGATAAAGACCCCCCCCCCCCCCTTATCAGCACTTTTTACTAGCACTGATAAAGGTCCACGCGGGATTTATGAAATTTATCGGGTCCTCCTCCTCCTCCCCGCACCCTGTCAAGCTTTTGTGGAAGCCCTGCCCTACGCTGCTGCCTCCTCTCCACCGCTGCCTCCTCTCTGCCGCAGCTGCTGCCTCCTTCTACTTCTCCTCCGTCGTGGCCGCCGCCTCCTCCTCCTCTGACGCCTACCTCTCTTCCGCCTCCTCCACTGCGGCCTCCTTCTCCTTTTCCTCCGCCGACATCTCCTCCTCCTCCACCGCTACCACCTCCTCCTCCACCGGTGCCTCCTGCTCCTTCTCCTCCTCCCCCTCCTCCACCTCCTCCTCTATCTACTCTGCTGCCTCCGCTACCTCCACTGCCTCCAAGCTACCTCTGCTACCTCCGCTGCCTCAGTGCTACCTCTGTTGCGTCCGATATCGATGAATCCTCCTCCTCCTCCTCCGCAACCGGGTCCTCCTCCTTAAGGTGAGTAAAATTGAATTTTCATGAATTAATTTGGTTTTCATTTATTATCAATATTGATATTAATTATGATTTGGCGTGGTTATTTTGTGTGATTCTTGTGTGTGTGACAATTCATCGGGATTTGGGGTGTAAACCATATGACTATTCCTTTATGGAATCCAGAATGAGTAGTGTAATTAGATTCCTTGGATATAACAAATGTGAGGAAATATTTATGGAATATTATTGAGGATGAGATATTATGTGGTATAATGATTTTAATGGATCTTGTCATTACAAGGTGTTCCATTTGGTATGTTTTTGAACATTGATAACCTTGGAGTAAGGGGTTTATTTATATTTTATATATGGATTTGATTACTAAAACCTAAAATAACATATCTTGTTGTTTGGTTGGTTAATGATAAAAGATAGTTCTATCTCATGGGTTTAATTATTGGATGAATAAAAGTGTATGGTTCAAGAGATAGAGGATCCATTTAGAGGTACATCCTATTAACCAAAAGGGATAATACTTAAGTTAATGACTTATATAAGACGGTTGAGGGTCTATTGAGATATTTAGGTTCCCTTGATGGTTTGGGGTAATTA
Source organism: Viscum album (assembly GCA_963277665.1). Classification (NCBI taxonomy): domain Eukaryota; kingdom Viridiplantae; phylum Streptophyta; class Magnoliopsida; order Santalales; family Viscaceae; genus Viscum; species Viscum album. Next base: position 538,020,387 of record OY728126.1, read on the forward strand.
ATGAGTTTAGTGGTTCTAATAAGCCCCTCAATAAATGAATTGAAATGGGTGATATGAAACTTGATCTTAGTAAAGTCATGATCACCGTAGAATTTTAATTACACTAAGAGTGGGAGTAATCCCACCAACCATTCTACAATTTGGTATGGTGAGTAGATGGAGTAAAAACTGGAAACATATTATTACTAGCTTCAAAAGGAAATTTAGTCATGGGTTTTAGATGTATTTTATCAATATATTTAATGAAACATTATCGTATATGAGTTAGTAGATCATTAAAGGTGAGGAAATATGAAATACTTATGTTTTTTGTGGATAATAAGTGTCCCAGAACAAGGAGGGCGTGATTACACTTTTATGGGAGTGTTCCAAATGAAGATGTTTACTCTAGTGTAAGATATCACACCATAGTAGGGCTGGTGTAACAATGAAGGGTTTGATATGTAGGAGATACATATTTTAATATGGAAGATCTAACTATAATGGATTTCTCTAAGGGAATATGAAGAGATAATTTCATTGGGATACATAGTTCATGATAATAAATGTTGCACTGGTTTGGGGGTCAAATGGTATCAATATGTAATGAAAATTCTAACGCTATAATAGTGTTATTTCATACTATAGTATATTGTTCATTATTAATTGGTGAATCAATGTTTAAAGGGACGTTTCAGACTGTTCCACAACTATAAGGGTCACACCATGAATGGTATTCTATAGATAGTGGTAAATATGAGCAGACATGAATCACATTTCATGATAGGTTATGTTAGGCCATTAAGTTGGTGAAGGATCTTTGGGATTTAGTTTCTAAGTCATTTGGAATTAGGATTCATTCTCTATAGAAATAATTTATATAAAAGAACATTTAATCTATATAAATATAGTGTTACATGACCCGAATCAATGATTTGGTTTTAATGAAGAATCCTATAGTTACCCAACCATTCAATCCATGGATTGTTTCAATGATGGTTTAGTTAACATTTGAGGAGAATAATAGGGGTGCACACATAATCCAAATTCTATAGGCACTTGTGGTCAACGAATGTAAAATTGATTAACTTATAGATTTAGATCATTATATCGGGTACATGGGACTATATGGTTATATCCTAACTTTGTTCATTATTCATATTGATAATAAACCAATAACAATATTAAGTACATCATGAACACCAAGGATAGAAAAATTTCTAACAAGAGTTTGTCAACTATGTAATTATCCCTTGATCCATGTGAGTCATTTCATTGAATTGCTATCAACATTTTACTATCATTATCAAGATACTTTTTTTCACTAATTAGTATTCTAAAATGCCTTTAGATTATGAATTTTGCATAACCATTGATTCACCCCCACCGTTAAGTAGGTTTCTACTCTCACCATGTTTTTTCTCTTGTATGTGTGGGTAATTATCCTTCCTAGTTGTAGTTGGGTGGTTGGAATTATGATGTTTTCACCATTTTGACTTGTTCATGATTTGTTTGGGAAATGGTCATATGGTATAATGGCCATAATAAAACTGATTGTATTTAAAATGTGGAATTTGAATTATTATATTGAGAGAGAATCAGGTAAAGCTTATGGGATATGAGATTATAAAATAGATGATGGATATGGGTGGACATCCACAAGTAAAAACCCAATAAATATTCTTGGGAATAATGTGGAATTCATTCCCATTAATGTGATGAGATTTCTGACCATTTCAGTTTAACTAGTTTGTTTGATTGTTTTATATTGGAGATGGAATATAGGGATTAGTAAGTGCTCTATTGTGTTTTATATATAATGGGATATTTCAAGAGTCACTATATTATAGTGTATGGGTCTAAAAATAGTAAAAGGAAGATTAAAGAATTCTAGTGGAGATCTAGGAAGGGGTTTTTGTATGTCTTATATGTGTGATGCTTTTTCATCAGGCCATGATAATACAACATTCTTAAAAGGTGACGTTTCTCTATTTAAGTGGGTTCATATTCTATGGGACAATCGTGATCCATGTTCCCCTTATATATACACTACGGTCATGTATTATACCAATAGTGACCATTGTATTGGTATATTAGGGGTATAGACTAGATTCATAGTGACAATGGTGTTGGTATGTTTGGGTCACAAACTTGATCCATGGTTCCCAATGTTGTGGTATGTTAGGACACAAGAAAGGATCCATGGTGACTGAGGTGCCTGGATTTAAGGTGTCTAGATAAGATCCATGGTCCTCAAGGTTGGCGTTTTTTATATTCCTAAATAGGATCCATGGTTCATGTGTATCAGTTTCTTATTAGCCCATATGAGGTGCATAGTTCCCAAGGTTTGGGTATGTTTGGGTTTCAAAAAATATTTTTGATGTATGTGGTGTGGTTTTATTAGGAGATAAGATTGTTTTTTGGAACCCATGGTTTAATGTATTGATTCTTACTGAATATAATGTAATTTGTTTTTTTATGTTTTATTAGTTACCATAAAATGACCATACTTTATTTCATTCATATTGTGTGTTGTTTATTTATTTGAATTCATATAGATAAACCTAGTATATTATGATTTATATTAGGTTCCCCATTATTGGTGTCGTACTAATATTTTATCATTCAACCTACACAAGATCATTATTGAATTCATAGACCGTATATAAGATTAATGATTCTTACCACATATTATAAGTGATCATACAAGAGTAGGTTGATGGTATTATGTATAAAATGCCTAGGTGGGCCTTGGATACCCTATGCTAAGTCATCCAGACTATTACCATGATCCTCACTTATATCACATCTCCCCTTGGAGATCTCTTAATCCAATTATAAGGAGGAAATCCTCTAGGTCACACTTCACCAATCCCTATATGGAATATCCCACTCATCACACACACCATGAATCTTATATATCATTAAGAGGGTGTTCCACATCATACGTGATATATAAAAATATTTTATCTTTCTTGTTTAGGCCTATGACTCTAATACCTACTCAAATAGCTTTAGAAAACCAAACCAGGCTATACTCATCCTCAACCAGGACTATTAATGAGCACGCCCCCACCAATTTTTAGTTATCTAGTTTTTTATCTAAATTATACTCATATTCCTTATCCCCTAACTTATATACTCATACTTTGGATTTCAAATTGGATGAACATATATAAAGAATGGATGAATGTCAATTGGTTGACAATAGAGTATGAAAAAGGCGTGAAAGAGTATATCAAGTTTGCAAAATATCATGCATATGACCCTTCTCAAATCCTTTGTCCATGTTTATGCTGTTTTTATTCATAACATATTAGTCTAGAGGAGTTGGAAGAACACTAGATCTATCATGGAATAGATCAGAGTTATACGTGTTGGAATATTCACGGGGAAACAACGAATGTAGGTAGTGGCTGTGATAACACTGCGTTTTATAGATCATCTGATATGATTACATGTATGAACAATGAAAATTACCGTATGGAGGATGTGACTATATATGTGAATGATGATGAAGATCATATTGATGAAATGACAAGGACCATCGAAGATGAACTTCGTGATTTCCCAAAATTGTTTAAGAAGTAAAAAAGTTGTGCAAAGATGCAATTTTATGCTGGTTGCACTAAATATACAACACTGTCATCTTTTCTGAAGATGTATAATTTGAATGCAGGCAATGGGTGGAGTGACGGTAGTTTTACAGAACTACTCGATCTCTTGAATGACATGCTCCCAGAAGATAATGAGCTCCCAATCCAAACATACGACTCCAAAAGAATGCTACGCTTGATGGGTATGATCTCGGAAAGAATACACGCCTGCCCGAATGACTGTATACTATTTCACAAAGAACACAAATCACATTAAGAATTCCCAAAGTGTGGTGATTTTTGATACAAGAAATATGAATCTAGTCCTACTAAATTTATATGGTACTTTCCAATCATTACAAGGTTTAGGCGCGTATATGGAAGTGATGATACTGCGGGACAATTTACATGGCATGAAAATACAAGAATTAAAGATGGGATACTGTGTCACCCCGCATACACTCCTTAGTGGAAAAGAATTGATCATGAGTATCCTGAATTTGTAAAAGAGTTGAGAAACCTTCCCCTTGTGTTATCTATAGATGGAGTTAATCATTTTGGTTTTCAAAGGAGCAGTCACAGTAAATGGTCGGTTATGTTGGTAAATTAAAACTTACCACAGTTGTTATTCAATAAATGAATATACATCATGTTATATAGTCTTATATCAAGACTAAAGCAACTGGGTAATGATATTGATGTTTATTTATCTCCATTGATTGATGATTCGAAATTACTGTGGGATTCATGTGTTACTTTGTATGATGCTTACAAAAAAGAAAGATTTAAATTTCAGAGCCATGTTGTACGAGATGATAAATAACATCCCTGCTTACTGAAATTTTTCAGGATATTGAATTAATGGAACTCAAGGGTGTCCCATTTGCGAACAAGGTACACAATCAATTAGGTTGAAACATTCATCGAAACCCCTGTTTCTAGGACATCGCAGATTTCTACCCCGACAACATAAGTACCGATCTTGGCCGACATCATTAGATGGATATTTAGAAGAACGTACATACAACATCTCCACTAATAGGGAATCAATTTTTTGAGAAATTTAAAAATATGGACACTACTTTTGGTAAAACAGTTTCAAAAAACCTTACTAAAATCGGTTGGAAAAAGAGATCAATTTTTTTGAATTACCATACTTGAATTATCTGTATGTCAGACATTTTCTTGATGTTATGAAAGTAGGAAAAATGTATTTCATAGTGTCATCGGCACGTTTATAAATACACCTGGAAAAAGATAATATTGAATTAAGGCTAGGTTGGACATGGTTGAGATGAGAATACGAGAAGAGTTGGCACCAGTGAAGGGTGAAAAATGAACATTTATTCCTCCGGTTGCTTACACTCCTTCTAGGAAGGAGTGATATTAGTTTTGCAACATGTTGAATGTTATAAAGGTTCCAGAGTGGTATTCGTCAAATATGAGGAACCTCGTGTCAATGACCGATTTGAAGTTAAAAGGTATGAAATCACATGACATCCATGTTTTGTTGAATGATCACATTCCTATTGCTTAAAGTTTCATTTTTCCTAAGAATGTCCTCCGTACATTAATGAAAATGTGTTTCTTCTTCAAAGAAATATGCAGCAAAGTTATAGACCCTATGAAATTTTAAACTATGGAAAGTGAAATTTCCGTAAAATTATGTGAATTAGAAATGTTCTTCCGGCCTTCAGTTTTTGATATGATGGTTCATTTGATGGTCCAATTAGTGAGATATATTAAACTATGTGGTTATGTACATTACATATGGTTGTACCCCATTGAACGATATATGATGATTTTGAAAGGGTATGTAAAAAATCAAAGTCGTCCATAAGGTTGTATTGTGGAGCGATATATTGTTGAGGAAGCCATTGAATTATATACCGAATACCTGTCTTGTGTGGAACGCATTAGCCTACCGAAATATCGTCACACTGGGCTGCTTGAGGGTGAAGGAATTTCTAGAAGGCATTTTTTCACAATCAATATTACAGATTGGAAGCAGGCCCGCCTTTAAGTTTGGCATACCAATTTCGATGTTGACCCATATGTTGAAACCCACAAAGAAATCCATAGGCATTTGAACCCATATATGGATAAAAAATGGATATCTGATACACATAATTGATAGATTATATGATGGTTTAGGGACCATATTTTTAGGAAGTCATATTAAAATCCATAGTTAATTTCAGACCGACTTCGATTGCTAGACGGAGGACCAAGTGTGTATATATTATCTTACAATGCTTATGTAGTTAATTTTTATACATTTTATAATAATGAACATGATGAAGATAGTACCATGTAGAATAGTGGGGTTACACTTGTGGATGAAGCGATGCATGTTTCTGGTGCTAAGGAAAGAAATCCAATAAATGCGAATATGTCATACTTTGGCATCATCAATCAATTATAGGAGTTGGATTATACAGAATTCCACATTCCGATTTTTCAATGAACGTGGGTTGATAACAAGAGTGCTGTTAAAATAGATGAATTGGGATTCATGAAATTTGATTTCAGTAAGTAAAGGGAGAAAGACGAACCATTTATAATGGTTTCACAGTCATTTCATGTATTTTATGTTCCAGATCCCGGAAACCGAAACTGGTCAATTGTTCTATTATCGATCAAAACAACTGAAGGGTCAGATGACAATTTAATTGAGAATGACCCTTTCATTGGTACTTCGCAATCATTTCACAGTGGTCCCATTGTAGACAACATTTTCTATGTCAGAGGATACCACAATGAAGGGATATAGATAGTTGATAGAGGGGTCAAATCCCTTCATCCTTTTAAAAAAGAGATTTCAATAATGAAGTTATTTTTTATTGTAATATAGATTGTGTTACATTATTTTTTTATCGGTTCATTACTCCATTAATGTCATCTAAATTAAATGTTAAACCACTTCTGCAGATAATAACTTATGCACCTGCTAATGCACCCAATCCCGAGACACAACAGGTTTCTCAACCTATTGCAGCTGGTCCCACTACTGATGTACAACATGTCTCTCAACATGTTGTTACTGGTCTCACTGTTTAGGAACAAAAGGTTTCTTAACCAATTGTTTCTGGTCCCAGTGCCGATGCTAGCGCTTCCGAGGAGCATAATGATGATACAGAAATCAAGGAAATCATAGGCAATGATACCCCGACGGCACACAAAAAACCGGTGCACCGTAGTTTGACAATTTTAGCCAAAATCCTTAAGGCAAAAGAAAAAGGCATCAAATATGAGGTGGGATGGAATAAGCAAGGCCAACATGTAAACCCCAAAAAAGAAATGTTTAGTAGCTATATTGGAATCGTCACTCGGCAATGTGTGCCGATTGATATATAGTCATGGCACCATATTGTCAGCAGGCTGAAAACATTAATGTGGGAAGAGATTATAGTAACATTTAGAAATCATTTATTTAATTTATTAAAATAAAATAACATAAAATACTGAAATATTGACTAACTCGACATCATCTCTTGCAGTGTGCATTTATAGTAGATGCCTCATACAATGAATATGTATTAAGACTGGCAGGAAGGGTTCATATAGGCTTTCACACCATTTTAACGAAATGTCATATGAAAGATGCTGATGGGAAAATCAATCTTCACCCACCTACTCTTTATGCACCCTTGATATCCCAAGGAGCATGGGATGAGTTTTTCAACCCTTGTGCGGAGCAGACATTTTAGGTAAATTGTGTTTGGTAACACATTGTTTAACGTTTCTTGTATTCATCACATTGATTGACAATTTTTTTTATGAAAGAGTAAATGAGTGTAGAAAATAAAGAACGTGCTGAAAAACCATCATACCCCTACCATAAAGCAAGGTCGGGGTATGCTTCAATTGAAAATCAGTTGGTACGTATTTTAAAAGTACTGTAATACTTTTACGTGACATAAAAAAACATTTTAACCATGTTTCTCTGTTTATATTCAGATTGATGAATCTAAATCCCATGCCACATTCATCCCACGCCATGTGCTATGGAAGGAGTCTCGTGTTAATAAAGATTGGAAACTGGTAGATAAAAACACACAAAAAGTGTGGAAAACACGTGTAAGTATGAAATAATATATATTTTTTTATTTAAATCACTATTAAATCACGATTATTACTTATTTTCCCATATTTTCTATTTGACATAGTCACTTGAATCAACAACACCCACACCAGATGCGGACAAATATTTAGCGGCCTTTAAAAATCCAGAACAGTATGTTCGTGTCAGAGGAGCGGGTTTTTGGGTGACACCCCGGGCATATTTTCAGAAAAAAAGATGAGGAACAAACTAAATAAATGAAAATGATGAGAGTTAGACTTGTTACCCTTGAATACAAATTCCAATGTTAGGGAGAGTTTCTAGAAAATTTGATGTGGGAGAGGTGAAGAGGAGAAACAACTCAAGAACAACCCGCCCAACCCCACACCTGCTTTGAAGCGAGCCATTCCCCTCAAAGACCTGAATTAACCAAGGTAATTAATGTTCTAATATTTGTTTCTATGAAATTTAAATCACATAGACACTAATACCTTTCTGGTAATGATATTCTATAGGGTGAAAAGGACTATGATTTATATCATTCGACTCCCACCCATCGCCTTGTAGTGAGGGATACAATATTCAACATGTATAATTACACGCTACACTCCAGACCACTTCCAACCGGTCATGTCAATGTTCCAATTAACATATCTCCTGATCTGAGTGCCAAGATACCCATGCCAAATGACAATGACGACATTCATATGGTGGAAAAATCTGTTAGAACATTCGTTGCATGGCAGTCGAATCTTGTAAAAAAACATGTCGACCAGGAGGTATTCATTTCCAATTAATTTTTCAAGAAGAACCATTAACATTTAATTATAAAAGTGATGAACCAATGAATGTTATTACAGTAGGACAAAAGGAATGAGCTAAAACAAAATAACGGCTCAAAAAGATTAACCAACCGATCAAAATGATCTACTAAGGGAAACTTCACCCCGCACGTTTTATATCCACATTTAATATCATTGAAAGCACATGTGGATACAAAAATGAAAGACGGAAATAATCACACAATTGTTTGTGAAAAATATATGTATGGAGAGGAAACATTATATTTTGTTAGTGCTGAAGCTGTAGCTGAAATCATCACATACAACTAGATAGGCAACTTAGTTATAAATGTATACATGAGGTGTGTTTTCATGATTTGATTTTATAGAAGCTGATATACTTTGATAATTATGGATAAATACATTTCATATTTTTTGCAGTCGTATATATGAAAAACAATTGAAGGGATTTTCCAATGAATAAAAATTTGGACTCGTTAGTCCTCACACCATGTCTACACAACAAAAAGAAATAGATTCTGATTTTCAGTCTGAATTAATGTAAAAACTAATCAAAACGTTTCAATGAAAAATTAAGACTGACATGCTCTATTTAATACCAACGTTGTTGGGGTAAAACTCTACATTTTAAGCATATCAATTATATTTTCATTTCTATCATTACTTATTCCTTATTGTGTTTTTAGGCAGCATTGGATGCCCATTGCAGTCAATTTAGATACTCCAAAGATTTATTATCTGGATTCACTGCATGGATATCCAACAAATTGACCTAACATGATGGAAATTTTCAATTTGTAATAAACTTGATCAAACATTTTAGAACATAATATATAGTTATATTATTTATATTATCTTTTAATGAGGATTCTGTTATGATAGGTCGGTGTATGAATATCGTCTAAAGGCTATAATAGATCCAAGGTATATGTACGACAAGGTGCACAAGATCTACAAATGGACAAGTATCAACATATATATAATTATACTACACTGTCTGAATACATATCATAATAGATTACTTTTTTCTCGATGTTTCTGTAGTGTCCGAATCAAACAAACAGAAAGGACTACGGTTATTATGTTTGTAAATTTAGGAAAGAAATAATATTTCATGAACAAACTAGCATCCCTGAAGAGGTATTTTTTAAAATAATTACATGTTTATTTAAAATATTTATTAATCCATTGTGTATTTATATCTTTTTATTACTACTATTACTGGCACAAAAACTCTTATTCACAAGATGATATATATGTGTTTAGAAATGAATGTCCAGCATACCTTATGGATGAATGTAAACAAATAGGACTATGAAGGTGAATTCCTACTACTTATGTTATCTTTATATGATCATTGATATCTCCCTTGTTTACACATATTGAGCATATATGATCACCCTTTCTTATGTTTCATATCCTTATATTATGAAAAATGGTTTTAGAAATGATTTGAGTTTCTACTAAAGAATAACTTAATGAGAGACTCTTATGAATAACTGACATATGGAAAACCGAGAAAACGCGTTAGGATTGTTTTTTTACTTTCGGAAAATGATCCGTGATTCATTTTTGATGTGTATAAGTCGACCACACCTCAATCCGGCTCACAGTGTGACCATTATGGATAAAAGTGTGTGGTATCAGTTTCAAATTGACATAAAATTTAGAAAAAAACACTGCTGACAAATGAAATACCAAGAAAAAACGTTCGGATTCTTTTGATACCTTAGGATAACGATCCATGAGTCATTTTTGACGTGTACGAATCGACCGTACCTTAATCGGGCGCACGGTGTGACCGATATGGCTAAAAGTGTCTGATATCAGTTTGAAATTGACATTAACTTTAAAAAACAACACTACTGACGTATTTAATTTCATTCAAACGCGTTCACATTGTTTTGATACTTTACAAAAACGTTCCATGAGTCATTTGTGAGGTGTACGAATCGACCACACCTCAATCTGACGCACGGTGTGACCGGTATGGCTAAAAGTGTCTGATATCTGTTGGAAATTGACATAATCTTTAAAAGACAACATAAGTGACATACAGAAAACTGAGAAAATGCATTCATATTGTTTTGATACTTTATGAAAATTGTCCATGTGTCATTTGTGTCATGTACAAATTGAAAGCACCTCAATCTGGCGCAATGTGTGATCGGTATGTCTAAAAGTGTCTGATATCAGTTTCAAATTGACATAAACTTTTGAAAACAACACCACTAACATACAGAATACCGAGAAAATGCATTCATATTGGTTGGATACTTTTTGAAAATGATCCATGAGTCATTTTGACATGAAAAAATTGATCTCACCCCAATCTGATGCACAGTGTGACCAGTACGACTAAAAGTTTTTTATATCAGTTTGAAATTGAAATTATCTTTAGAAAACAACACAAGTGACATAAGGAAAAACTAGAAAATGAGTTTGGATTGTTTTTATAGTCTAGGAAAATGATCCACGAGTCATTTTTTGATTTGTACGAATCCACTCCACTTCAATTCGATGCACGGTGTGATTGATATGGCAAAAACTGTCTGATATCAATTTCAAATTGACATTAACATTATAAAACAACACTACTAAAATACGGAATACCAAGAAAACATGTTCATGTTGTTTTGATACTTTAGGAAAATTATCCATCAGTCACTTTTGAGGTGTAGGAATCAACCACACCTCAATCTAATGCACATTGTGACCGTTATGGCTAAAAGTGTCGGATATCCATTTGAAATTGACATAAACTTTAGAAAACAACACAAGTGACATATGAAAAATCGAGAAAATGCATTTGGATTGTTTTCATACTTTAGAAAAACGATCCATGACTCATTTTAAACATTTAAGAATCGACCGCACCACAATCCAATGCACAGTGTGACTGGTATAGCTAAAGGTGTCTTGATATCAGTTTCAAATTGACATAAACTTTAAAAACAAAACCCTACTGACATATGGAATACCAAGAAAACACATTCAGATTGTTTTGATACTTTAGGACAACGATCCATGTGTCATTTGTGATGTGTAAAAATCAACCACATCTCAATCCGAGGCACGGTGAAGCCAGTTTGGCTAAAAGTGTCTGATATCAGTTTTAAATTAACAATAACTTTAGAAAACAACATAAGTGACATACGAAAAACTCAGTAAACTCATTCAGATTATTTTTATACTTTACGAAAATGATCCAAGAGTTATTTTTTATGTGTAGGAATCAACTGAACCTCAATCCGATTCACGGTGTGACCGATATGGCTAAAAGTGTCTGATATTAGTTTCAAATTGACATAAACATTAGAAAACATCACTACTGACATACAGAATACTGATCAAATGCGTTCATATTGTTTTGATACTTTAGGACAATGATCCATGAGTCATGTGTGATGTGTACGAATTGAAAGACCCTCAATCCGACACACGGTGTGACCGTTATGGCAAAAAGTGTCTGATATCAGTTTGAAATTGACATTAACTTTAGAAAACAACACTACTGACATACAGAATACCAAGAAAACAAGTTTGGATTGTATTGATAATTTAGGAAAATTATCCATGAGTCATTTGTGACGTGTAAAAATTGACATCACCTCAATCTGATGCATGATGTGACTTGTATGGCTAAAAGTGTCTGATATCAGTTTGAAATTGACATTAACATTAGAAAACAACACAAGTGACATACAGAATACCAAGAAAATGCATTCAGATTGTTTTGATACTTTAGAAAAATGATCCATGAGTCATTTTTGAGGTGTATGAATCGACCTCACCTCAATCCGACGCACGATGTGACTTGTAAGGCTAAAAGAGCCTGATATCAGTTTGAAATAGACATAAACTTTTGAAAACAACACTACTAACATACTGAAAATCAAGAAAATGCATTCTGGTTGTTTTGATACTTTATTAAAATGATCCTTTAGTCATTTTTGAGGTTTATGAATCGACCGCACCTCAATCCGACACACAGTGTGACCGGTATGGCTAAAAGTGCTTGATATCAGTTTCAAATTGACATAATCTTTAGAAAACAACACAAGTGACATACTGAATACTAAGAAAACACCTTTGGATTGTTTTGATACATTATTAATATTATCCATGAATCATTTTTGAAGTGTAAGAATTGACCTTAGATCAATCCGATGCACAGTGTGATAGGTATGGTTAAAAGTGTCTGATATGAGTTTCGAATTGACATAAACTTTAGAAAACAACACTACCGAGAAAACAGGTTGGGATTGTTTTGATACTGTAGTACAACTATCCATGAGTAATTTTTGAGGTGTATGAATCAAATTCACCTCAATCAGACACACGGTGTGACCATTATTCCAAAAAGTATCTGATATCAGTTTGAAATTGGCATAAACTATATTAAACAACACAAGTGACATACGGAAAACCAAGAAAACATGCTCTGGTTGTTTTAATACATTAGGAAAATTATCCATGAGTCATTTTGGACGTGTAGGAATCAACCTCACCTCAATCCGACACACGGTGTGACCGGTAGGGCTAAATTTTTTGATATCAGTTTGAAATTGACATTAAATTTTGAAAACAACACAAGATACATACAGAATACTGAGAAAACACATTCGGATTGTTTTGATACATTAGTAAAACGATCCATGAGTCATTTTTGACGTTTACGAATCGACTGCACCTCAATCTGACGCATGGTGAGACCGTTATGGAAAAAAGTGTCTGATATTAGGTTGAAATTGACATAAACATTAGAAAACAACAAAAGTGACAAACGGAAAACTGAGAAAACACATTCGGATTGTTTTGATACTTTATTACAACAATCCATGAGTCATTTATGACATGTACGAATCAACTGCACCTCAATCCAACGCACAGCGTAGCCATTATGACTAAAAGTGTCTAATTTTAGTTTCAAATTGACATATGCATTAGAAAACAACACAAGTGACATACGAAATACTAAGAAAACGCATTCAAATTGTTCTGATACTTTAGTACAGTGATACATGACTCATTTTTCAGTTGTAAAAATTGATCTCACCTCAATACAATGAACGGTGTGACTGGTATGGCTAAAAGTGTCTGATATCAGATTCAAATTGACAAAAACATTAAAAAACAACACTACCAAGAAAACACATTCAGATTGTTTTGATACTTTAAGAAAATGATACATGAGTCATTTTTGAGGTGTACGAATCCTCCGAACCTCAATCCGACGCATAGTGTGATGGGTATGGCTAAAAGTGTCTGATATCAGTTCGAAATTGACATAAACTTTAGAAAACAACACAAGTGACATACGAAAAATAGAGCAAAACATGTTCGGATTGTTTTGATACTATTGGAAAACAATCCTTGAGTCATTTGTGATGTGTAAAAATCAATTGCACCTCAATTTGATGTACGATGTGACCAGAATGGCTAAAAGTGTCTGATATCATTTTGAAATTGACATTAACCTTAGAGAACAACACAAGTGACATACATAATAATGAGAAAATGCATTCGGATTGTTTTTATACTATAGGACAACAATCCAGGAATCATTTGTGATGTGTAAAAATCAAACACACCTCAATCTGATGCACGGTGTGACCGGTATGGCTTAAAGTGTCTGATATCAGTTTGATATTGACATACACTTTAGAAAACAACACAAGTGAAATTTAGAAACCTAAGAAAACACTTTCAGATTATTTTGATACATTAAAAAAACGATCCATGAGTCATTTGTGACCTTTAAAAATCAACCGCACCTCAATCTGATGCACGGCGTGGCCATTTTGGCTAAAATTGTCTGATATCAGTTTCAAATTGACATAAACTTTATAAAACAAAATTACTGAAATATGGAATACCAATAAAACTTGTTCGGATTTCTTTGATACTTTAGGAAAATGATCCATGATTCATTGGTGAGGTGTGAGAATCGATCGCACCTCAATCTGATTCACAGTGTGACCGGTATTGCTAATAGTGTCAGATATCAGTTTGAAATTGACATTAACATTACAAAACAACACTTCTGACATAATGAATACTATGAAAACACATTCGGATTGTTTTTATACTTTAGGAAAACGATACATGAGTCATTTGTGACTTATACAAATCCACCGCACCTCAATCCGACACACGATGAGACTTGAACGGCTAAAATTGGCTGATATCAGTTTGAAATTGACAGTAACTTTAGAAAACAACACTACTGACATACATAATACCGAGCAGGTGCATTCGGATTGTTTTGATACTTTATTATAATGATTCATGAGTCATTTGTGATGTGTATGAATCCAACACACATCAATCTGACACATGGTGTGACCAGTAATGATTTTCATTAGATAAAGAATTACTATTTATTAAATGAGAAAAATAATCCAAAAAAATATTGATTTTACATTATTCCTTTTCATTGTTATCAGAATGAAAACATTTTAGTTTGTCATTTCCTTATTTTAGTTTCACATTTCCATATTAATGTATTCATTCATATTAATGATTTAATTTATTTCATCATTGTATTAGTAACATAATGTTTGTTTTCTAATATAGGTGAATTTTTTTCCTTGATTTCAGATGCATTATTCGGCAACAAATACAGTGAACGTCAATTTTTGAGAGCGGATCACGAATATCAAAGCATGAAACATTATTGTTTATAACTTTTGTTGGATAATTGTAATTGTAACCATGTAAAACATTGTTTGAAATGTATATAGCAGTGTGTTTTTTTGAATTCATGATGCTATGTAAATGAATAGAGTAGTGTTTGTCAAAATATTGTGTGCGGGTGCTATTTTGTGGAGGTGTGTAGGTGCTATTTTCTGAAGGTGTGCTGGTTTTCCCAGTGTACAGGTGTACAGGTGTGCAGCTGTGCAGGTTCTGGTTCTGCAGGTGCAGGGGAAGGTGCTTTATCAGCATTTTTTTGAGCACCGATAAAGGACACCTTTAACAGCGCTAAAAGATCACTGAAAACATGACCTATTATCAGCGCTAAAAAAGCACTATTAATGTCGGTGTAGATAAAGGGGGGGGGGTCCCCTTTATCAGTACTCTGAAAAGTGCTGATAAAGGTGACCTTTATCATCGCTAAATAAATCATTGATAATGGACCCCCTTTATCAGGGATTTTTTAGCGCTGATAAATGTCGCCTTTAGCAGTTCTTTTCAAAGCACCGATAAAGGGGACCCCCCTTATCTATACCAGCATTAACAGAGATTTTCTGGTGCTGTTAATGCCGGTTTTTAGCGGTTATAAAAGGCCAAGTTTTAGTAGTGGAACAAATATTCAATAATTAAAAAAACATTCATTTTTTTATTCTAGGGTCATTTTTGGTATATTCATAGGTTTTTGGTCATTTTCATATTTGGTACATGTTTAGGAAATGTCCTGTGGCATTCCTTGAAAAAGGAAAAGGTTTTTTTAAAGACACATTGGAGGAACATAGTTTCTGAATGGTTATTCTAAAACATGTGATCTTATAATTAGTACCATAAACACGAGACAAAGTAATTTCACCCAGTTGGCACAAGGTTATACAAACTGTGTGGCCAAAGCATGTGGCTCTCTCTGTTGGGTAGAATCGGGTGTGCGGGTGGTGCATAGTTTGTTAGACCATATGGATAAACAATTTTATATGAACTAATTAATCCAAAAAAATATATTGTTGACCAAAAAACATTCCATTTTTCTTATTCTTCATTCTACATTCTAGGATCCCAACCGTGGAGATTTCAGTTATAGTTTTTAGATACCCCCAATCCTTACAGACATTGATTAGTATGGGTCAAGTGGTGTTTGTTCATAGAAATAAAGGCTATAAATCTGTACTTCATCATTATCCATCATTCCTCTTGATATCCTATATCTCCTAAATGTATAATTAGAATATTAATTTTATAAAAAAATATGATTTGTTTTCATGTTCTAATGATAATTCTATTAGATCTATTAGAGGTAAGAAAGATATTAATTGGATTAATGTTGTCAATATGAGAAACATTAGGGTTTCTATTATAAGTATTATGCCTTAATCTTTATTTATATTAGGTTTGTTTATTTTGTATTTTATAGTGATGGTGTATTGTTATTGGGTCTTTTATTTGATCCTAATATCCATCATCCACTTTGGATTTTTGATCCTTATAGAAAAAAGTGTTCAGGTGGGAAGTTCATGAGAAGGATTTACATATTAAATCATGATTTCAATGACATTTCAAATTTTTTTCCTAAATATATTTATAGATTCATTTATGATTCTTAATAAGTGATGGTTTTCTTTATTTCATTAAATTGACATCACCTTTTTTATTGAAAATTGAAATGAATTTGAAATCATGTTTTATTGGGAATTTAGATTTTGAGGTGTGGTATGAATTTGAAATTATTTTAATCATGAAATTTAAAGCCTCCATTATTGGGAATTTGTGAAATTAAAATCATTTAATTGTGGTAAATAGAATATAGATGCCAAGGGTATATAATAGGAGGTGTAATAATTACACTCACTAGCATTTAGTTTTTTTACAACTCTAACTAAACATTATTGAGAGTTAGAGAAACTTATGAGAGCAGAATATGTTCCTAGGACAAGTATTTATGGATATTATACACACCAGGTGGCCTTTGATAACTAATATTGCATGAAGATCTTAGCTAATGCATACCTAACCCAAACATGGACTAGTTTCCTTGGTTTTCATTTTTGGATTTATGATTAATAAATTTATTATATAATTGGTTTATTAGTTAAGTATTTTAATAATGGTTTTTTAATACATGCTTTAAAAAAACTACTAAATATTTTATTTCCATGATTTATTGAAAACTGTGTAAAGATATATTAATTATGTTACACTTTTAAGATAAACATAATTGGTTTTATTTATATAGACTACTTATTGAAAAAATAGTGGGATCTAACTAAAATTAAATGGACACAACCTTCTCATACCTTTGGGTGTGTGTACACCTTAATTTATATGACATAGGTAAAGAAACCAAACTACATGGTGGTGATAGGAATCTATGTTAGCAGGATATGGGAGTTCTGTGGAGACTTATTGAGGTGTTTTCCCTTAAATAACATATATATGTGATGTCTATTATCATGAGTACTTTGAATTATCTATATTTTTAGAAATGTTATTTCCCATGTACTTTTGACTTCTGTTGTATAATTTTTTTTTGAAACTATGAATTTATTTTACATATTCCCTATATTACGTATTTATTTTATTTTGGGATAATTTTTATCGTAATGGCAGTTCTTCATTCGTATGTTCTTATCACTACCATGGGGATCAGGAACACCCTTTGGTCCATTCCAGAGGCTGGATAGGGTGTCTAGTTTCGGGATAGACGAGGTTGGTAGATGAAATGCACAAAATTGACCAATATAATCACAATTTTTACTATTTTGGTATAAAAACTCATAAAATATCATTAAAATTGTATAATACGGAAGAATCCACCCACACATTCAATCTCATTACATCCCCTATAATGATTCCCAATGTGTAGGCCTAACTTCTTCACAATTACCATAAAAAATATGCATAATGTATAAAATAAAATGTTGAGATAAGCCCAGATATGGTAAAACCTATCTAAACATATAAATTGTCTATCCATCCCTCACACCTCATGAAATTCACATCGAAATATTCCTTCTTATTTCCCTTATCCAAAAACCACCCTTTATCCTCATGAAAATGAAAACATAATATACCACACTACTAGCCCTAAACTAATCATAACTCTATAATCACAAATTTAAATAACCTTTTAACATACTACATGGTCAAGAAACCTATGAGTATCCCCTAATTATTGTTAAATATCACTCAACGATCATTATACCTCAAGATAATACTCATAATTTCTACCTTGAGGATACGGTGTAAACCCATCATCAACTAACAATTTAATACAATTCCCTAAATAAGAACTCACTCATAAATATATACGAAAATAATTTTTCAATAAACTATATCATTTCCCATATAATTGGTCATCTCTCACTTGTTCACGTAGTCTAAATGCTCATCACTATTACATCAAAATTAACAACACCCAAGAACAATCTCTCATTGAGAGGTTAGCACTCTAATACATCCATGGTGGACCCCCATACCACTCAAAATATCTCTCTAATGTAATTTCTCATTAGTTAGGGATCACATTTTATGTTTACCCCAATTAGGTACACAAATCCTTAAAAATTCATGTAATAAATCAGCCACAACACCTAGATAATTGCTAAAGGGGAATATTTTAAATGAGTAAAAGAGAAATATTTTCTCACTATATCCCTCAATTGTGATTGTAAACTCTTTGGGGATCTATTTAAATTTAATACCATACTCATATATAATCCACATATCCAACATTGGGTACATGATTAATCCTAATACTCCAAGGACTTGATGTTATACTAACAATATCAATAAATATAAATCACATAAGGTAACCCCTAAAAACACCCATTATATGAGTTACATATATTTTGTAATGAATTTTATTGAAAAACATTATTAGGGTCAGATTTTGAGTGTTCTTGAGGGTTTTAATAGGATTTTGAGGGTTATTGAAGGTTAAAATGTTGGCACATGATTAAGGGAAACTATAAAAAATATCTATGTGACATTTCATAGATAAAAGGGGGCTCTTATGTAGGTTCATAGTTAGTGATCAAAATGGGTATACCATGGAACAAACATTCAACCCTAGTTTATGTCCAGTAGCACCCGCATTAGGAACCCATAATTTCAAAAACATTATGTGGAATTAAAAAGTGTAAATATTTAAATTTAAATATGATCCCCCCAAAATCATTAATTTAATTCTCCTTGCTAGGTCCTCAAAATTTAGTGATTTGTTGGTTAATTTTATAAATATTAATTATTTCATATATCCCACTCTATAAATCATTATGTTTTAGTATTTTGAATATTATACAAGTCTTATATCCTTCTTTATCAGCTCCAATCGTCACATTTTACTTTGGGAGAAACACTATACAAAATATTTTATGAGCATATATATTATATGTGGTGTGTCATGATGTGGAATGTTTTAAATATATCATATTAGTGGTGTGAGTGTCATTATCTATGAGTTTTTGTGTGTGGTTTCATAAAGGAAATATTTTTAAGGTAATTGGATCTTATACACTCTACTTCTATCAAGAACCTGAAGAATTATTGATTTTAGAAAATAAATTTTTCATTAATAAATCATAGTTCCTTCGTAAATTATTTTTAGGCATTATATAGTTATGGTGAGGTTTTTGGAATTAATGGATGTGAGAGGTTCCCACAATGCGTTTAGTAAAATGCATAAGTTGTGTTTTGGTATTAGAAATAAAGAATTTTGGAATTCAAAAACTTGGTTATGACATCATTTTATTTTTTTCATGGTGTAAATGTATTGATATTTATTGGTTCATACTTGTATACTTGTGTTCTTTAAGGGATATAAATATTTTAACCCCATGTGATGACTTAGGTGTGGGAAGTAAGTTTTCTACCAGGATTTTGGTCCATTTAGTGGAATAATTAGATGTAGGATTCATTTTATTGGAAACATAACTCCCAAAGGGTGGGGGATAATGTATTTAATAGGATCAAGAGTTTATAGTATCGGTCTGTGACTGGTGGTGCTATTAGTTTTTTCAATGTTATATTCATTATATTCACTAGTTTTTATGCCTCTATCCTATTCTATATAAATCACGAGATAATTGTTTTATGTGAAAAATATTGGAATCCGTTGGGGTATTTTCAAATGGGCTTATATACCAGACCAAATTATTTAAATTTCAATGCATATGAAGATTTCGTTTGACATTCTGTTGGTAATGGAAGACCTATTACTTTTTTAGTGGTCTTCCATGATATTATGATCTTTAGTGGTATATGTTCTAGCTTGGTGGTAGTTGTGGTTTAGATATTGGTGTAGTCCCATGTTTGCAACCCCGTTTTACCTTTTTGAATATTTTGATCTTATAGACTTTATTATAGATATTTATTTTATATCACAATGTATTTTTCATGTTATGTTTTAATAGTTTCTTTTCATTTTTTTTCTAATGTAACATGTTAATATTTTTCCATTGATGTTTTTCTATTAATGTTTGTGTATTTTATGGATAAATCATCCTATAATAAAGTTGTTAACCCAAAATTTATTTACTATGCTTTGGTGAATGGGGGATACACCTATGCTTTGATGCATTAAAGTCCTATCCAAGAAATTGGGTATGGGTTAGGATGTTACAAATAGTACTATTTTTGTATGTTATATTATTCACGATGGTAGGAATGAAGATATGATGTATCGAGACTTGATGTTTTATTATATAATAGGTATAGAAAAACTATATATATTGAATATCAAGTTACCAAGGAATTTTGGGGGTGAAAAGTGTTTTTAAACACTTCATAGAATTTTTTCAATGCATAATAATGGATTGATATGATGATATTTGGGTATCATAAATTAGAAATGATACTTTCTGTTAGGTATTCCTCATTCATGTGATTTTTCATGGAAAATAATTTTGAAATTTTGATATTGTTATAATTATTGGTGTATTTTTGTACATTATATAACATATAACTAAAGTACTGTGTGGTGAAATAGTTATTATTTTGATAAATTTTTTAATGGTTATTGAAAAATACATATAGTTATAAGAAATAGAAATAAGTTAGAGTGTGCGGCTGAGAATTTACCTCACCCAAACCACAAGTAAACAATCAGATTATAAGATGCACAGTGAATATTTTTTGATAGGATAATGGGTAAATTTAATAAATGAACCATGTTAAACAGATAATCATATTAATTTAAAATTCACAAAATACTAATATTTTATGAGATTTATGACATGAAGATATATAGTCGTGTATTGGTATGATAAATTGAATATAGATATCAGTTTACTTGCGACGCTCACCCTAAATAAGAAGGGGAGTAAATTAAATATCCCAAAGCACAAATGATCAAGTCATGTCAATAACCTTATATTCACTCTGATATTGTGTTGTTCTATACATAGATTTAATAGATATTCTAAACAAGGTGATAGTGGAGGACATTTAAATTTTAAGGAATATTTATGGTGAGAGAAACTACATCCACCTAAGAGTAGATGTAAAATTTAGTAGTGAAAATATGAATTGAATGGAAAATTACACATAATATCACATAGCTCTCGAAACAATAATGAAGGGGCCATTTTATTTCCCCAAATATTAAAATAACTTGTTGTTTTTATTTTTATTTTCCTACGTGGTGTACTAAAAAATGGATTTTATTGAACCATATCAAAAGTGTCACAACTTAGGTCGAATGGGACATCTCAAATTTTTCTGTAAATATCCTCTAAAAAATATTTTTGTTCCTAATCTACCTCTCACCTATCA
Source organism: Viscum album (assembly GCA_963277665.1). Classification (NCBI taxonomy): domain Eukaryota; kingdom Viridiplantae; phylum Streptophyta; class Magnoliopsida; order Santalales; family Viscaceae; genus Viscum; species Viscum album. The sequence continues at coordinate 538,042,286 of OY728126.1, forward strand.
CTCTAAACTAAGGTGATCGTGTAAGTGAAGTTCTTATCATCATAATTTATTTAGTTATGGAGATTATATTTGTATCCTGATATAACAATAAGAACCATCTCCACATTATAAAAATAATCAACTTGGAAGGGATGACTGTTTGCTTTTGGGTTGAGCATGATTTGAAAAATAATGAACACGTTCCTCTAATTGTGTGAGGTACTATTTTTATGGATTCAAATTTGATTAATATTATTGTTAAAACTAAGGCTTATAACTATTTTATTTTCTCTCATGTAGATAATAAAATTTTATTACATGTGGAAATGACTCATCATGTAATGTACATTAGGAAAACTCTTTGGAAATGTGAGATCAAGAGATTTAAGTGTTTGAAAAGTTCAATTACCATGATTGTAATGACCAAAACATTAATTAATGAAAATTACTCTTTATCTAATTAAATATCTTAATATGGTCATATAAAATGTAAAATTCATTGGTTTTATGGTTATAGATTTTAAAATACACTAATGAATTTGTTCCATTGCCAATATAGCTTTTGAACATCGATCACATGATTAGAATAAATATACGAATTTAACAAATCCAATTTACTAAGACCAAGGAAGCGATGGCCTCATCCACTAGACAAGCCATGCATGAATCCCTTTTTTCTGAGCTCGGAAAGGAGGTGGAATCATTGGGCTTTGCTCTTGACCATTCCCAAACAGAGTATGAACTTGTTAAGTTTGAGCAGAATTGACCGCGAGAGAAGTAGAGGTTAATAGAGGTTACCACCTGAGCGATGTTATCCGAGCCACCCCAAGAGTTAGTCACTATCGCACACCTTACCCTTCAGTCTTATGTGGGTGTTATAAGGGGTTATGTAACAAGACCCATGCACTATCACTATGTACATTATTTTTTTGTATAAAGAATGTTCTTTCATTTTATTATTGTTATGTTGAAAATAGTTTTTAAAGCACAAATACAATTTTTAGATAATATTAAACCAATAAATCTATTTTGATAAATTATAGAATTTCAGAAAAAAATAATATTTTAATAAAATATTATTATTATTAAATTACTTTTTATTTAATATAAATGATCATATAATTTATGAATGCAATTGTAATTTTTAATATGGTTTGAAATCTGTTTTTGAAAAAACCCATGAATTTTTTATAAATGTGAGATTTTATTTTAAAAGTAAATATTCACATAATTAGAAAATTATTTAGATAAAAGTATTATTATTTTTTGAATCCAGACATCAAAATTATCCAACAATGAATTTTTCATAATTTCCTGAGACAGTGGATTTTATGGGTAAAACTTAAATACCATTTAAATATATAATGTATTTAGGACATCATAATGACCCAATAGTGATGTAAAAAATACTATAAACATTATGTTAGTCCAATATATATTTTTACTTTAAAATAATGTTATTTTATATTTGTTTTATTTATTTTACAATGCCTTAGTTGATCGTTCAAGTCATATAAAACATTTTGACTTTTTAAATTGTTTTCCTTGAGAGTGTGACTCACCTCCACAGAATCAAAACTATTATTTTATGAAGTTTGTCCATTGGGCTTATAAAATGTTATCATTCCTCTTCGCTTTGGAAAAAAACATGGGAAAAAACGATTGTATGTTTTGTGGTTTTGATTTTTCTAATGTGAGGTGTCTCAAACCTAAATAATAAAGAATTCCCTCTCCTTTCTAATATGAACCCACCAAAGCTCTCAATTCCACTTCATTCAAAGACCTTTTAGATAAATAACCCTACCATATGTTCTATAAAATACTTACAAGGTTCCCCAATCTCTCAAGAAGCCTCTCTCAATCCCCTCCCAAGCCTTTGGGATCATATTTCTAAGTAAGGGAGTTCTTCCTTTCTCATTTTGTCTAATTTTCGTTATGATGTTATGCAATTTTTTCAATTAAAAATATCGGGGTATGATTTCAAACCTCACCCATAAATCCCTATTTCTGTTTGAATGGTGGGAGACCCCTTTATCTCTAATTAATTCCTCCCATGTACACCCCTTACCATGCCGAAGTTCTGGGAGATATTTATCTCTCCTCATTTACATCAATGTAATTTTCAGTATTATGCATCTAAATTCCATTATGTTTTTTTGGAAAATTAGTTATATGACCCCCTTACTTTCCATTTCATGTAAATATGATGACACACCCTTTTTTCTCTCATAAAACATTTTCATGAATACTTATGTCATGTCCTTATGCTGTCGAAATTGCACCGTGTTTTTCCTTGCCAAGATCATTGTGTAGTGAATACCATACCAATGTCTCTATCTAGGGTATTCACCTTTATAGACATATAAATATTGAATGTTACATTAATATAATTATTACATATTACTTAACCATGGAATAACTTATGATGTTGATTGATTCCATGTTATATGATCCATGTGGCACACTTATACACGAAAAGAAAAGATTATGAAGGGTGCACCTTGATAGTGCTCCAATGCATTGGGTAAAGCATAATATCATGATACGTCATGTGCAATTAGTGTTGACTCATGCTAATTAACGTAAAATGAGGGTTTAATCATGCTTCATGTGTAAGGAGGATTTACTCGTGCTTCATGTGCAATGAGGGTTTACTCATTCTCCATGTTCAATGAGCCTTGGCTCATGCTAATTCCATGTTAAGTGTTTCTTCCACAATTATATGTTATGATTTTCATAGTTTATCAAGACTTTATGTTCATGTTTCTCCTGTGCTCCATTTATATGACTATTTTATAACATGCAATAGCCCGGACCCACCTGGACCATTACTTTTCAAAAAAACGGCTCTACTGTGACGGTGGCACCGTGAGGGTGGCACCTGGATTGTGGCACAATGACGGTGGCACCGGTCATGGTGGCACCGTGAGGGTGACACCGTGACGGTGGCACCGTATCGGAGACTATAACGACCCAATGTTTTTCAATGGAATTTACCTTCTTATATTTATGTCATAAAATAACATGAAAACACAACGTAATGAAATACAAAGTTATAAGAGACATTTAAACATAATTTTGTCACTTTTGTGTTTGGAATTTTGAAAATCGGACATACACGGTTATGTTCAAGATGATTTTTGGAGTCTAATGAAACAAAAATAATTTTCGATGAATAGTAACATACCCATGTGAATAGTAACCTACCCTTATGAATAGTAATATGAAATTTATGAATATTAAATCTTCCAACATAATATCAACCTTACCCATGAATAATTAAATAAAATTTAGACGTCTTAAAAAATGACAATTTGACCTTAGTAAACATTTTGGAATTTTGTAAGTCATAAATAATAATTATAACTAAATAATTAATTTAAAAGAAAATTTATTTTCTTAAAATGTATTAATTATTTATCAAATCAATGTATAATAGTTTTTAGATAATTTTTTAATAACCTACGTAATTTTTAAAAGCACTATAAAATTAGTTTGAAGCTTAAAAACACTTTTTATGTAAATTTTAAGTTTAATTAAATATTAAATTAATAATATTTAAAATATTATTTTTGAAAAATAGACTTCATTTTTGGATTCTACATGTCGAAAAATGTTTGGGGAAAATTTTTGGGATTTTTCTGAGATATATGAATTTTTTATGAATAGTAGAATCCGATAATTTACAATAAATGCTAAATAATGGATTAATTGAGTTATCGATGATGATGTGATGATGTAAGCCCAATTGGTTCGGTATCAGAAGATAAAATTACTATTCTTGGTAATTCACAACTCAGTATTCCATGTCTTAGGGGAAATTAATAAACTGATGAATTTTATATTAAGGAAACCCGTCTCCCCTCCACTATAAAAGACACCCTTCACAGCCTCATTTCCTCCCACCTCTAAAGCTCCAAGCCTTCTCTAATCTCTGCAAAAAAACCTTTCCTAGCCCCTCCCCCAAGTCCAAGAGCTTCTGGTCTCATCAAAATACCAGGCTTAGGACCTTAAGGAGGTTCTCAAGAGAAGGATTCAAGAGGTAATTTCTCTCCCTCTTCTACTTTAATTTCCTTTCAAGTTCAATTTTATTTCCTGATATCTCCCCACCTATCTTTATAAAAATGGTATTTTAACTCTATTATTATACATGTAATGTAATTTTATGATTCTATTGTGAAATTATATCATCCAACCCCCTTCCCCCTTCCTTTTATTTTATTAAAGAGAACGTTGTTCGTGAGGTTTTAATTTATGACCTTCAAGAACGACATGCTTTCTTCTTCAATTTCTACCTTTAGATCTGGACATGAAACCATTTTTATGGTTGATCCAGAATATGTTATATGCATTATGTCCTATTCAAATTTATGTAACTGACTTATGAACATATTACTAAGTGATATATTAAAACAACTTCATTGTGATTGAAAAACCGCCCAAATTAACCCAAACAATCTTCATTTAATTCTAATCTAATGTCATTAAAACTCGTTTAATATTATAAATGACATGTAATATCATTTCTATATTTTTACCAATGTTCTACCTATACATCAATGTATGAATACAAGTGAACCACCAAAGAAAAACCATAATAACGAACATCCCCAAACAATGTTTTCAAACTCTATAAGTCATCCAAAGCAACATAAAATGACATAAGGAAACTAGAATGAACCCTATTAATGTAAAAAAGGTTCTGTAATCTATAATTGATGAATATAATGTCATTATACAGTACATTAAAGAGAAGGAAGAATTCGGATACAAGGTAAGGGGAAATCTCAAACCCAGTTTTCTTCTTTCGGGTTCTCCCTCTTTCACTCCATTTTTGATATGTTTACTTCTTAAAAATTAATTATTCATAATTATATTTAAATTTCGGGGATATACAAGTTTTTCACTGGTATTTATGAAAAAACAAATGTTTCCCAAAAGAACTCTTTTTTCAAGAACACACCTTTTACCTCTCATTCAAGATTGATTGTTCTTGTAACATGTATGTTATTCCCTCATTATTTTGGGAACCCAATGTTTATGAATGTGTTATTATGAGATGAAACTCATTCATTTTCATGGGTTCATTATGTTCATTAATGTTATATGTTAATCTTGTCATGCATGATAAATGATAATGTTATGATGTGACGGGTGCGCCTGTAATTAGATAGCGCAATATGAATGTTTAAATGTGACGGGTGCGCCCGAAATTATACAGCACTCCAATTCATTGGGTAAAGTGATGAATCTAATTAGTAAATGTTAAATGATTTGTGTACATGATTATAGCTTGGTTCACAAGTATGTGTGGTAGTTAACCACTAAGACATGATGTTTCATTTTTATGCATTGCCACATTTCAAGTCTTATATTTATGTTTCCTCTCATGTTCATGATTTTTTTCCCATGTTATGATTATGCTAACCCCATTCTATATTTTTCTTATCTATCCTCTTAATAGTCATTCATATCACCCCTTTTTGTGTACATCCTCAGGTGGCTATATGTACTCAGGAGAGGACAAGTGCCAATAATAAGATAGAGAAGAAGAAATTAAATAAATGTTTATTCATGATGTTGTATTTGTTATGTATGGTCCTAGTTTTCCCAAGACACTAAACCTTTGGATCCTCTATGTGTAATACTATTATGATTTTTAGCTTTAAAGTGATATAATAGTTATTTAAGAAAGGGATTGGGTCACTATAGTTGGTATTAGAGGAAAGGTTTAGTTAATTTGGGAATTAGGATTAGTGAACCCTAGAGAAAACCAATAGCATGAGACTAAGTACAAATATGCACACAAGAGTATTTAAATAGGGATCCCATATGTTATGATTTTAGTATAAATTGTTCAAATGAATAATTTATGTATTCATGACTTGTTTACTTATGTTTTGTCCTTACCTTTTCTATTTTAGAAAATTTTGGGAAGCCGGAGAAATCAGGCCAACAACTCTTGCGAGGGCCAATGCAACGATTGCCCGAACTACATCCACATTGATTTGGGATGTGGAGTTCAAAACTTCATGGTGACACTTACCCAATAATATCAGGTTGTGAATAACAACCATAATAATTGGGAATGTCCTCCTTCACAAAAGAGGTAGACACTGGCTATCGAATGTTTTATGTGGAAACGACCACCGACATTTAGTGGATCTTCCAATCCACTAGTTGCAGAATAGTGGGTCGACTCCATGGAGAAGACCGTTTCTGTTCATCACTATTCTGAGATGGAGAAGGTGACTCTATCCTTTTTTCGTCTAGATAGAGAAGCCGATCAATGGTGTGCTTTGATTAAGAACACCATGCCAAGGGAGGAAATTGAAGATATGGAATGTAAATACTTTAAGATAATGTTTCTTAATAAGTACTTCACACGAACTCTTCACACAAAGATAGAGAGAGAATTTATAGAGCTCGGGAAAAAAGATGGAGAATCTATCACAACATATGAAGCGAATTTCACAAGGCTTGTAAGGTATGCTTCTGGTTTTTTTATCAACAATGATAGAGAAATTGATAGATTCATTAGTGGGTTAAAACTACACCTTTGAAATGATCTTGAAATTTGAGGCATTGGGAGTTTTGAAGAAGTTGTTCGGTGTGATCTCAAAGTGGATATGGAGTTTGGATAATGGTACCATGGCTATAGTGATAGGAAATAAATATGGAGTTTCAAGTTGGTGGATCTAATGACAAAGGTAGGAAAAAAATCAATGACCCACATGCCAAAAATGTGGGATGTTGCACCATGAGAACTTCCCCAAAGGGATGGGGAAATACTTCAAGTTTAGGAAAGAAAGACACCATGATCAAGAGTGTCGAAAATACATGAAAAGGAAGGAGAATGTATCTTATTAAAGGAGAGAACCACTCATGGTTAAATGCTACAACTCTAGGGATCTAGGGCACTATGAAAACCAGTTCACTAAACCTTGAGTTCTTGAGGGTAATCAATGTTAGCAGCCACAAAAGCCAATGGAACAAGGGAAGGCTTATGCCATCACTACATTGGATGTGGAGCATGATAATTAAGTTGTCCAAGGTACACTTCCTATTCACTCAAGAAAAAAAAAATCTTATTTGATTCCTGTTCTACGCATTCCATTATATCTTTCAAGTTTTCTAGAACTATAGAATCGAAGCCTCAAAACCTTGAGGTAGAGATATCTGTAAAAACACAGAGTGGTGAAATCATTATAACCCAATTGTTTGACTCTTCTCTCGTTAGCATATGTGGGAATATTATTATGGAAAATCTTGTAGAACTTCTCTTGGTGGAATTCGACGCTATAATGGGAATGGATTGGCTATAATTATATAGTGAACATATCAACTGTCGAGAAAAGAAAATATATTTCCATATTCCGAACCATCCCATGATCCACTACAAATGCAAGGAAGATCATGAATCTCCTTTGAAAAATCCTTCAATGGTGTTGGTGTGAATTCCCTAGGAAGAGTAATACCTTTCCCAAATGGTTGAGTCGAAGGAAAGTTCAAAACTTGAGGAAATTCCCATCGTGAGGGAATACAACGATTTATTTCTTGAAGAGTTACCAAGAATTCCCCCAGATCATAAGGTAGAGTTCTCAATTGAACTCATACCTATAGCTAATCCTATCTCAAAGTGTCCCTATAGGATGTCTCCTATCAAATTGGAGGAGATAAATAAGCAGCTGCAGGAGAATCTAGACAAACGGTTCAAACTCCCTAGTGCATCACCTTGGGGTGCACCAGTGCTCTTGTGAAGAAGAAGGATGGAACAATGCGGCTTTTTATCGATTATCAGGAACCCAACAAGATCACCAAAAAGAACAAGTATCCTATCCTAAGTATTGATGACTTTTTCGATCAGTTAAGAGGAGATCAATACTTATCAAAGGTGGATATTCTTTCTGGATATCATCAGGTAATGGTGAAGAAGGAAGATATTCAGAAGAATGCCTTCCATACAAGGTTTGAGCACAATGATATTTTGGTGATGCCCTTCGGACATACTAATTCCCCTGCAATCTTCATGGATCTAATGAATTGAGTCTTTAGACATTACCTCGACAAATTTGTGGTAGTGTTTATCGATGATATTCTCATCTCCTCCAGGAGCAAAGAGGAACATGAAGAACATCTAAAACTTTTGTTGGTTACATTAACAAAGGATAAGTTGTAAGAAAAGGTCAGAAAGTGTGTCTTTTGGATGAATCATGTCACGCTCTTCGGACATGTGATCACAAGTGAGGGAATTTTTGTGGTTACATCAAAGGAAAAGGTGATTGAGGAATGACCCAGGCCCTCTAGTGTCACAGAAATCTGTAGTTTTCTTAGATTATCTGGGTACTATGGACTTTTTGTGAAAGACTTCTCATGATTGTCAAGACCGCTAACTAAGTTAACAAGGAAATGGGTAAAGTATGTCTGGATGGATTAATGTTAGGGATGTTTCAATGAGATAAAGAGAAGCCTGATCACTTCAACAGTACTCACACTACTGAAAAGTGGAGAGTGTTTTGTGATAAATAGTGACGATTCAATAAAAGGCTTGGGTTGTGTACTCCTGCAAAATGACAATGTGATAACCTATGCCTCACAGAACTTGAAGATCCATGATAAGAACTACCCGACGTATGATTTAGAGGTGGAAGCCATGATTTTGGCCTTGAAAATCTGGAGGCACTACATTTATGGCGAGAAGTGTGACATATACACCGAACATAAGAGCCACATTGTATATTTACACAAAAGGAGCTCAACACGAGTCAATAGAGATGGTTAGAACTAATCAAGGAATACAATTTCTCTATTCACTATCATCCTGGAAAGGTGAACAAGGTAGCTGATGCTCTGAGAAGAAAAGAACATGCTACTCTATCTATGCTGCGGATTTAGAAAGACCCTATCTTCTTAGATTTGCAAAGGATGGATTTGCAAATCATAAGGGTAGGGAATACATACTACCTTGCCCAAATGATTGCGCAACCATCCATCCAGGAGAAGATTATGGAAGCAAAAAGGAATGATGTGGAGATACAAAAGAAGGTGAATGAAGTAAAGGAAGGGAAGTTGCAAGAGTTCCATATCAACGATGATTGTGTGATTAGGTTTGGAACACAGCTTGATGTGCCTTCATCACCTGAGATAAAGAAGGAGCTATTGGATAATGCAGATAGCTCAACATTATCTATATATCCTAGGAGTATCAAGATATACCTTGATATCCGGGAACACTTTTGGTGGGATAACATGAAGAAGAAGGTTGCAGAATATATTTCAAGGTGCTTGGTATATCAGCAAATTAAAGCTGATCGACAAAAGTCCAAGGGTATGATGCAGTCATTGCCTATACCCACGTGGAAATGGGAAAATGTTACTATGGAATTTGTCACAGGTCTCCTGAAAACATCAAATGGAAATAATGCGATATGGGTTGTGGTTGACCGACTCACCAAGACTGCCCATTTTATCGCTATTTGGAAAGAACTATTTCTTGAACAACTTGAAAAGATATTTGTGAAGGAAGTGGTGAGAATGCACAGTGTTCCACTCTTAATTGTCTCTGACCATGATCCAATGTTCAAATCTATGTTCTTGGAGGAGCCTTCAACATGATTTGAGTATTGAATTAAATTTTAATAGGACCTATCACCCCCAAAACTGATGGCCAGCCTGAAAGGACTATTCTGACGCTTGAAGATATTCTAAGAGCCTGCTCTCATGAATTCAAAGGTGGTTGAGATCAGCATCTCCCAATGTTTGAGATCTAATACAACAATATCTTCCACTCGATTATCTAGATGGCTCCATATTGGGCTCTATATGGAAAGCGATGTAGAACTCCAACCTGTTGGGATGAAGTTGGAGAAATGAAGCTACATGGACCCGATCTTGTTCAAGAGATGACAGATAAGGATTATGTCATCCAAAAACAAATCAAAGCTTCTCAGACATGGAAAAACATCTATGCTGACACCCGTCGAAGGGACCTGGAGTTCGATGTTGGAGATAAATTCTTCCTTAGAATATCTCCATGGAAGAGAGTCATGCAATTCGAGATGAAAGGGAAGCCAAGCCCAAGGTATATTGTCCCCTTTGGGATCCTTGACCGTGTAGGAGCCATGGAATTTCATCTTTCACTTCCACCAAATATGGTTCATGTTCATGATGTGTTTCATGTATCACTACAAAGGAAGTACATACCAGACCTCTCGCATGTACTAAACTCAGAGGTGGTGGAGCTGAAAGATGATCTCTCCTATGAGGAGCTGACAGTAAAGATTCTAGATCGGAGAGATAAGGTTCTACGCAACCAGACAAACCATGTTGTCAAAGTGTTGTAGAGTGACCATATGTTTGAGGAAGAAACTTGGTAACCAGAAGAGGAAATGAAGGATAAACACCCTCTCCTGTTTGTGTAAAGTGAAATTTTGGGGGTAAAATTTCATAAGGGGGGAAGAATGTAACGACATAATGTTTTTCAATGGAAATTCTATTCTTATATTTATGTCATAAAATAACATGAAAACACAACATAATGAACTACTACGTGATAGGAGACCTTTAAACATAAGTTTGTCACTTCTGTGTTTTGAATTTTGAAAATCCAACATACACGGTTATGTTCAAGATGATTTTTGGATTCTAATAAAACAAAAATAATTATCAGTGAATGGTAACGTACCCTTGTGAATAGTGACCTACCCTTAAGAATAGTAATATGACCATTATTAATAGTAAATAATGCAACATAATAGTAACATTACCCGTGAATAATTAAATAAAATTTAGACATCTTAGAAAGTGACAATTTGACCATAGTAATCATTTCAGAATTTTTTAAGTCATAATTAATTAATTATAACTTATTAATTAATTTAAAGGAAAATGTATTTTCATAAAATGTATTCCTTATTTATCAAATCAATGTATTTTAGTTTTTTGAAGTTTTAGAAGACCCTACGTAATTTTTGAACGCACTATAAAATATGTTTTATCCTTATAAACTGTTTTTAAGTAAGTTATGATTTTAATTAAATATTAAGTTAATAATATTTAGAAAATTATTTATCAAAAATAGACTTCATTTTTTGACTCTACACGTTGAAAAATGGTTTGGGTAATTTTTTGGAATTTTTCTGAGATACTTTAATTTTTGATGAATAGTAGAATCCGATAATTTACAATAAATGCGAAATAATAGATTAATTGAGTCATCGATGATGCTATGATGATTTAAGCCTACTTTTTTCGGGATAACATGATAAAATTAATATTTTTGGTCATTCAATACTCAATATTCCTTGTTTTAGGGGAAATTAATAAACAAATGGATTTTATATTAAGTAAACCCCTCTCCCCTCCACTATAAAAGCCACCCTTCACACTGTAACGCCCCGACCCCAGCTACCCAGAGTCGGTGCATTACTTCGTAACATTGGCATGATCACAAAAGATCAAGTCTCGAAAGACCGATTAGTTTAGTAGCCTTGGAAACACTAGATACATTCATAAGTCTTATATTACATAATAAAGTGAAAAACTACAATAACAAAGTCTCCATAGACCAACCTCATATCCTCTTCTGACAATCCCTGCAGGTCATTCATAAAATACTTCTTCATATCCTGGAAAATATTAAAACATTGAAAGGGGTGAGCTCAGATGCTCAGTAAGGTTAACAATATAGCGGAAGCTTTCATAAATAAACATTAACATTTAAGGCAATGTATAACTCAAACAAAAGCCTTTTAAACATGAACTTCAACATAATATGGCAAAAGTAAAATGAGATAATGCCATTCACTTCTCCACATGGATATTCTACTGGTCGAATAATCACATGCAATATCAATAACCACTTTCATAATGATGGAATGCATAATGCCAGACTATCATAACCACGTAGCCAAGGCCTCGTGCCAAGACCACAAATAAGATTTTTTCAAGGCCTCATGCCAAGACACTAGTTTGTCTCATGAGACCTGCCGATGCATCGAGGAGCTGTAGCGGGCTCCACCCGTCACTTATTAAGTCTAATTCATTCCTCATATGAATAGGTTTAAACATATCATAAACCATAACATAATTGTATCACATAAAACATTCATAAAGGAAACATAACATTTCCACATTTCAATCACAAGATTTCAATACAACACATTGATATAATAAAAACGCTTTCAAAACCATTTTCAATACCAAAATAAAAGAAAGTTAAAACTTTTTATTTATTTTTCTTAAAAAGTATGGCTTGTAGAGGAAGCTGAAACTCAAATAATGGTCATGGCGGCAGAGAAGTCATTGTCACCGCATAAGTACGGAAAGAAAAACAGTCCCTTTTGTCATTTAGCAAAATGCTTCGTATAAAAAAGATTCCTTTTCAATAAACGTAAATGTCAAAGGGGTTTATACACCGTATAAAAGAATGTTGTGTATAAAACCAAATATGCCTCAATGAAAGGGGATTGAGACGAAGTCCTTAAAAAGATCATTTTTTAAATAAAGTACATCTATAATGTGTATTCACTATAAGTACACATAAATAATGTAAAAATACAAGATAGGACATAATAATATCATGACATAATTTGAAAGTAGGAGATTAACCCAAAGAATAGAAATTGGGTTAAGAAGTTCCCTTACCTCGTGTCCGACTTGACTCAACCGTTCTTTAACCTCCTCAAAATCGGGTAACTCTTTTTGATTTGAGCCAAAGGCTTCCTTGGGAAGAGTTCTGCCCAAAGTGATGCTTCTAGGAGTAAGGGAGGAATGTTGGGAGAGTATTTGGGCAGAGGTTGGCAGATCCAAATGGCTTGAAAGTGTAAATGAGGTGGGAGAGGTGGGGGCCTTTTATAAGAGGAGAGGAGGGGCTCTTTTGGAAAGATTGAAATGTTACATTATTACACAATGCTTTCCGGATTCTAAAGGTCCCACACTTATATAATTCGAGGCTAAGGTGATAAGGGTTCGAAATCTCCTCATCCAATAGGCTTTTGACAAGTGTAAGCCTTGGAGTTTGCATTATCTTCTCATTTTATTTAAATCGTTAAATAATGAGGTCATCGCTGCATCATCATGATGTCATAAATAATTTAATTTATTTAATGTCTAAAAATTATTAAAAAATTCTATGATGTAGGAAATCTTTTTATCTTTCTAATAAATATTTATAATCAAAATTTGGACTTGTGTAACACCACTTAAAAACTGTTTTAGTAAAACAACTCATGTTTGTGTCAATTTAATTCTAACATTAAATAAATATATATTAATGTCATTTTCCAACTAAAGTGGCTCCATGGGGTCCCCAAGTTGACCCATGGGTTGTCTTGGTCGGCCATGACTCATCCAATAGGAGTAGGACAAGTGTCAAGCTCATATCATATTATTAAAACATTATTTTTACCTTAAACTACACTAATTACCTCTAATCGCGATTAAGAACTTAAAAGTTACTATTCACCAAAAAATTATTTTAATCTCATTGAACCACATTTTACTCCTTAATGATAACCATGTATGTTGGATTTTTGAAAATCAAATCATAGAAGTGGTAATATTTCATTTTAACGAAAAATCAGTTTTTAACAACCACTTAGTGGTTTCACTATTCATCAAAAATTGAAGTTTTTCAGAATAAGGCCAAAATTTCACCCTAAGCTATAATTGATATTCCGAATTCAAAAATGATGTCTATTTTACAAAATTCCAAACATATATGTTGCATTAATTAATTTTATAATTAATTCCCGCTGTTACAACAAGTAGCGTGTTTTTAAGAAACAATTTATATCAAAAGATTGGCAATTGTTTATGTCCAATTTCAATGTCAAATTAATTCTAATGACCACCATTGGATAAAATGGTAAAAATATATTCTAATTATACTTTAAAACCACTAAATAGTATAATTTATCACTATAAATTATTTTTATTAAAAAAGTTGTTTTATGTATTTTTCACTATTCATAAAAATTTGGAAGTTTTTAGAAAATTACAAAAAAATCAACATAGGCTAATTTCAATATTAGGAATACAAAATTGAAGTCCATTTTGAAATATAAAATTTCTATAAATTTAAAAAGTGGTTATTACTATTCATAACGGCTACTTTGATTAGTTGCGGTGTGTTAGAACTCAAAGTTGCGTACAATGAAAGCTATTGCATTATTGAATGAGATGCGTATCGTGGAAGCTCGGGGTGTTACATTCTCCCCTTCTTCAATAAATTGCGTCCTCGCAATTTGAAATTTTTCTTTGAAAATAAAAGGTTGAAAAGAGAAAATACCTTTGAGGAAAACCCACATCGGAAATAAGGTTAATAAAAATATAACTTTAAAAGAAAGAAAGATAAGTACAAAGGTCACCCAAGATAGCCCATACTAGGATTCTATGAAAATATGGATATGGAAGAAAAACAAACCATCAAGGACTGAAGGAGAGTTGTAGAAAACTAGATTAGGAGAAAGTTTAACCACAAGAAAATCACAAACTTGTGATTGGTTAAACGGTCATTGAATCCCCAGTCGGAAAAGTTAACCGACAACATTTTTGATTTAAGTTACCTTTTATAATGTTGAGGAATTTATTTAGGAGATTTACTAAGAACGTAAGGGAATATACATACTTGTTATGTATACTTTCATTCGTTAATAAATTTTTACCATAAACCCAACTTTTACTGCAAATGGTAACAGAATTCAAAAATATTCTATTTATCCTAATTGTATAAGGTTCCAAATGTTAACACATACCATTTAGATTAGTAAAACTATTTTTTAATAACCAGGGACTTCCTGTAGGCTAGTGGTAGGAAATAAAGGCTTGTCGCACTATGGTTGTGGGTTCGATTCCTGCAGCTTTGTCCGACGCGACGGGTTATTCCCCACCCTGCAGGTTGTCCTTTTTCTAAAACTATAGTATTATAATATTCCAAAAATAATCTTCAGAAATGCTTTAACCTTAAACAATACTATCCATGGTTCAACTTAATCCATTCCAACCTTAATAGTTATCCCAAAATACCTCCGTCCAGACTTTCTCTAAAAGGTCTCTAAATTCCAAAATTAATTGTAACATCAGATTCCCCAAAAAAAGAAAAGTTTCTCTTATTGTCACATACTAAAAATATGATTACCTTAATCATATTAAAACCTTACTGAAATCAACAAGTACTGCAGTACAATCCTTATATATATATCACATTATTCTAATAACCAGAATATAATCCATGAGTCCAAAAGCACCAATACAATAGTTATTCTGCTTCAACTGTAGTAACGACATAAGATTGTCCTTGATCACTTGGCCTTTTCTGAGGTATGTTTCCCTGACTCTTAGGACATTCATTTGCATAATGACCCATTTCTCTACAATTGTAGCATTCAACTTTGACAGCCTCTTTCTTTCCCTTGCAATCACGAGCCTGGTGACCCTTTTCTCCACATTTATAACAAACTCCCATTCCTTTTAGGCAAGTACCAGGGTGATTCTTCCCACAATTATCACATAATGGAAAATAATTCTTTCCCTTTTTCCCTTTATCTATCTCTTGTTCCACCGTTCTCTTCTTCTCTTGCTTTACTTTGTTGTCATAAGACTTAGAGAATTCCTTTTCTGTCTTGATAGCACACGAGACAATATCTTCATATGATGAGAAGGATTGTGATACTAAAGCTCGACGGAGAAATGGTTTTAACCCATCAAAGAAACGATCAATCTTACTCCTTGGGTTACGTATATAATCGGCCGCATGCCTCGCTAACCTTATAAAGTTAGCTCATATATTGCGACATTCTCATCCTCCTTCTGCCTCAGACTTAGAAATTGCCTTTCCATATCTGCTCGATGGTCACAAGGAAAGTATTTTTCTAAGAAAAGCTCTTTGAACTCCCTCCATTCCATATTTGATACATCATCATCTTCCTTCATGTTTTGAATCAATGACCACCATTGATCAGCATCTCCAGTGAGGCGGTATTCTGCCATGACAACCTTCTCCCTTTCACTACTCCCCAAGGCGTGGAATATTTTTTCTAAGGAGTTTATCCATTTCTCAGCTACTAATGGATTTGTACCCCCATTAAATGTTGGTGGTTGTTTCCTCATGAAGCGGTCTAGCATTGATCCTCCACGTTGCGGATCAGGGTGCTCCATACGAGTAAGGTTGTTATTCATAACCTGCGTGAGTTGTCCCAGTACGGTGAGAAGCTGATCAGCACCAGTTGTATCACTAGCTCCAACATAATTATCTTGAGCAGGAGGGAAATCCCTACACGGAGTGCGTGCATTGATACGGTTTCCATTCCTTCCACTAGGCGCCATTTCTAAACAATGGCATAAACTAGATTAGTTTATGAAATAAAATACATAATTCCATATTTGTAAAACACTTTACATAAATTGAACTATTTATGGATATAATCCATAATCATAAAAATATTTTCTTTGAGGAAGTATATACTCATAAACCCTTCATAATGATTTGTAAAGAAAATGAGACTTATCCTAAGCATATCCCCCGGGAGTGTCGTAACCAAGAGTGCAGCAAGGCCCATTGTCATGCACCAGTTCTCGTTCGAGTCTAGCTCAAAGCGGTGTTTTTGGGTTTTACCCCTAGGTACATCTGTGCCAGAGCCGCCTCTACCTGCTCGTATCCAGACAGGGATGTATTGCTTGGAAAGCTCATAACATCTCTATAATACAAAAATTCTAGGAAATTCTTCTATACTAATCCTCAAAGTCTATCTTTGGGCTATGTGCTCTAATTAGAGTTTATCTACATCTAGCTTCCAAGGTTAGTACTAAACTGCCTCTTATACCAACTGTAACGCCCCGACCCCAGCTACCCAGAGTCGGTGCATTACTTCATAAAATTGGCATGATCACAAAAGATCATGTCTCGAAAGACCGATTAGTTTAGTAGCCTTGGAAACACTAGATACATTCATAAGTCTTACATTACATCATAAAGTGAAAAACTACAATAACAAAGTCTCCATAGACCACACTCATATCCTCTTCTGACAATCCCTGCAGGTCATTCATAAAATACTTCTTCACATCCTGGAAAATATTAAAACATTGAAAGGGGTGAGCTCAGATTCTCAGTAAGGTTAACAATATAGCGGAAGCTTTCATAAATAAACATTAACATTTAAGGCAATGTATAACTCAAACAAAAGCCTTTTAAACTTGAACTTCAACATAATATGGCAAAGGTAAAATGAGATAATGCCATTCACTTCTCTACATGGATATTCTACTGGTCGAATAATCACATGCAATATCGATAACCACTTTCATAATGATGGAATGCATAATGCCAGACTATCGTAACCACGTAGCCAAGGCCTCGTGCCAAGACCACAAATAAGATTTTGTCAAGGCCTCGTGCCAAGACACTAGTTTGTCTCATGAGACCTGCCGATGCATCGAGGAGCTGTAGCGGGCTCCACCCGTCACTTATTAAGTCCAATGCATTCCTCATATGAATAGGTTTAAACATATCATAAACCATAACATAATCGTATCACATAAAACATTCATAAAGGAAACATAACATTTCCACATTTCAATCACAAGATTTCAATACAACACATTGATATAATAAAAACGCTTTCAAAACCATTTTCAATACCAAAATAAAAGAAAGTTAAAACTTTGTATTTATTTTTCTTAAAAAGTATGGCTTGTAGAGGAAGCTGAAACTCAAATAATGGTCATGGCGGCGGAGAAGTCATTGTCGCCGCATAAGTACGGAAAGAAAAACATTCCATTTTGTCATTTAGAAAAACGCTTCGTATAAAAAAGATTCCTTTTGAATAAACATAAAAGTCAAAGGGGTTTATACACCGTATAAAAGAAAGTTGTGTATAAAACCAAATATGCCTCAATGAAAGGGGATTGAGACGAAGTCTTTAAAAAGATAATTTTTTTAAATAAAGTACATCTATAATGTGTATTCATTATAAGTACAGATAAATAATGTAAAAATACAAGATAGGACATAATAATATCATGACATAATTTGAAAGTAGGAGATTAACCCAAAGAATAGAAATTGGGTTAAGAAGTTCCCTTACCTCGTGTCCGACTTGACTCAACCGTTCTTTAACCTCCTCAAAATCGGGTAACTCTTTTTGATTTGAGCCAAAGGCTTCCTTGGGAAGAGTTCTGCCCAAAGTGAGGCTTCTAGGAGTAAGGTAGGAATGTTGGGAGAGTATTTGGGCAGAGGTTGGCCGAGCCAAATGGCTTGAAAGTGTAAATGAGGTGGGAGAGGTGGGGGCCTTTTATAAGAGGAGAGGAGGGGCTCTTTTGGAAAGATTGAAATGTTACATTATTACACAATGCTTTCCAGATTCTAAAGGTCCCACACTTATATAATTCGAGGCTAAGGTGATAAGGGTTCGAAATCTCCTCATCCAATAGGCTTTGGACAAGTGTAAGCCTTGGAGTTTGCATTATCTTCTCATTTTATTTAAATCGTTAAATAATGAGGTCATCGCTGCATCATCATGATGTCATAAATAATTTAATTTATTTAATGTCTAAAAATTATAAAAAAATACTATGATGTAGGAAATCTTTTTATCTTTCTAATGAATATTTATAATCAAAATTTGGACTTGTGTAACCCCACTTAAAAACAGTTTTAGTAAAACAACTCATGTTTGTGTCAATTTAATTCTAACATTAAATAAATATATATTAATGTCATTTTCCAACTAAAGTGGCTCCATGGGGTCCCCAAGTTGACCCATGGGTTGTCTTGGTCGGCCATGACTCATCCAATAGGAGTAGGAGAAGTTTCAAGCTCATATCATATTATTAAAACATTATTTTTACCATAAACTACACTAATTACCTTAATCGCGATTAAGAACTTAAAAGTCACTATTCACCAAAAAATTATTTTAATCTCATTGAACCACATTTTACACCTTAATGATAACCATGTATGTTGGATTTTTGAAAATCAAATCACAGAAGTGGTAATATTTCATTTTAATGAAAAATCAGTTTTTAACAACCACTTAGTGGTTTCACTATTCATCAAAAATTGATGTTTTTCAGAATAAGGCCAAAATTTCACCCTAAGCTATAATTGATATTCCGAATTAAAAAATGATGTCTATTTTACAAAATTCCAAACATATATGTTGCATTAATTAATTTTATAATTAGTTCCCGCTGTTACAACAAGTAGCGTTTTTTTAAGAAACAATTTATATCAAAAGATTGGCAATTGTTTATGTCCAATTAATTCTAATGACCACCATTGGATAAAAAGGTAAAAATATATTCTAATTATACTTTAAAACCACTAAATAGTATAATTTATCACTATAAATTATTTTGATTAAAAAAGTTGTTTTATGTATTTTTCACTATTCATAAAAATTTGGAAGTTCTCAGAAAATTAAAAAAAATTCAACATAGGCTAATTTCAATATTAGGAATACAAAAATGAAGTCCATTTTGAAATATAAAATTTCTATAAATTTAAAAAGTGGTTATTACTATTCATAACGGCAACTTTGATTAGTTGCGGTGTGTTAGAACTCAAAGTTGCGTACAATGCAAGCTATTGCATTATTGAATGAGATGCGTATCGTGGAAGCTCGGGGTGTTACACACACCCTCATTTCTGTACACCTCTCAAGCTCCAATCCTTCTCTAAACTCTAAAAAAACATCATCCCTATCCCCTCCACAATTTTAACGAGATTATGGTCTCATCAAAATACCATTCTTAGGCCCATAAGTAGGTTCTCACGAGAAGGATTCAAGAGGTAATTTCTCTCTCTCTCTCTCTTCACCATTAATTTCCTTTCAAGTTCAAGTTCATTTCATTATCTCTACCCACTTATCTTCAACCAAATGGTATTGTAACTCCATTATTATACAATTAGTGTAATTTTATGATTCTTATGGGATATTATATCATCCAACCCCCTTTCCCCCTTCTTTTTATTTTATTAAAGAGAACATTGTTCGTGAGGGGTTAATTTATCACCTTCAAGAACGACATGCTTCCTTCATCCATTTCATCCTTCAGATCTGATCATGAAACAATTTTTATGGTTTAACCAGAACATTTTATATGTATTATGTCCAATTTATTATTTTTCAACTGACTTATTAACATATTACTAAGTGATAAATTAAAACAACTTCATTGTGATCGAAAAACCACCCAAATTAACCCAAACAATCTTCATTTAATTCTTATATAATGATCCATACTCATGGATCAAATATAATTAATTATAGTATCATTGAGACTCTTTTAATATCATTAATGACATTTAATATCATTTCTGGATGTTTATAGATGTTCTACCCAAACATTAATTTATGAATACATGTGAACCACCCAAGAAAAACCATAAAAACGAACATCCCCGAACAAGGTTTTTAAACACTATAAGTTATCTAAAGGAACATAAAATTCCATAATGAAACAATAATGAACCCAATTAATGTATAAAAGTTTGGTGAATTTCTAATTAATTAATATAATTTCATTAAATAGGACATTAAATGGAAGGAAGCAATTGGATACAAAGTTAGGGGAAATCTTAAACCCAATTTTCTTCCTACGGGTTCTCCCTCTTTCACTCCATTTTTTATATGTTAACTTCTTAAAAATTAATTATTCATCATTATCTTTAATTTTTTATTATATAATGGTTTTTCACTGGTATTTATGAAAAACCAAACGTTTTCCAAAAGAACTCTTCTTTTAAGAACACACCTTTTACTTATCATTCAAGATTGATAGTTCTTGTAACATGTATGTTATTCCCTCATTATTTTGGGAACCCAGTTTTTATAAATGTGTTATTATGAGATGAAACCCATTTATTTTCATGGGTTATTTATGTTCATTTATGTTATATGTTCATCGTGTCATGCATGATAAATTATAATGTTATGATGTGATGGGTGCGCCCGGAATTATATAGTGCAATATGAATGTTTAAATGTGACGGGTGCGCCCAGAATTATACAGCGCTCCAATGCATGGGGAAAAGTGATGAATCTCATGAGTAAAAGTAAAATTATGTGTGAAAATGATGCAATCTTGGTTTACAAGTATGTGTGGTAGTTAACCACTAATACATGATGTTTCATTTTTTTCATTTCCACATTTCAAGTCTTATATTTATGATTCCTCTCATGTTCATGATCTTTTTCCCATGTTATGATTATGCTCACCCAATTCTATATTGTTCTTATCTATCCTATTTCTGGGATTTTAGCTCACCCCTTTTCATGTATATCCTCAGAAGGCTACATGTACTAAGGAGAGGACAAGTTCTAATAAGAAGCTAAAGAAGATGAAATTAAGTATGTAACTCTGCTTGATGTTGTATTTGTTATGTATGGTCCTAGTTTTCCCTTGACAATAAAACATTGGATCCTCTATGTGTAATTCTATTATTTTCTTTATCTTTAAAATGATTTAATAGTAATTTAAGAAAATGCTCGGGTCGCTATAGTTACATCGTGACAGCGGCACTGTGAGGGTGGCACCGTGACGGTGGAACCATGTCCTCACTGAGCGGTCTTCATTCTTTCTATGTTCCCAACTTTTCCGCTCCTGAAACATATATTTTGACGTAAATATGATTTAATTCCCCCATTCAAATCCATTAAAAGACCGTAAATAATATCTAAAATCCCATAAGATTTGGTCAACCCTTAACTTACCAAAACGTGTGGTTTTTCATCGGTGTCACACCCTTCCCCATACCTTCCAGATCCGCCCTGGTTACATGTTTCATTATGGTTAAAGAAAATTTTATAATGCATAGACATTATGAACACCTCTATGAGGTGAATTTCTAAATTAAAATTAATTCCATCATGCGTAACCACCCAACCACATGGTGAGACTACGATCCAACATTATAGCCATTCAAAATTCCATATCCCATAACAACATGATTTCATCTTTATATCCCACTAGAAATTATTTCGTCTTCCTATTGGCAAGTCTCCTTTTATTATTTTTGTGTTTGGAGTTCCCCTTCTTGAGGCAAGTGGTGCGCCTGTGCTGGAGCCCTTCTGCTCACCCTTGGAGTCCCCAATGTTCCTTCCCTGTAAGTCACCTATCCCCAGTTCTTGGCGCATGGAGAAGAACATCGATCCTTAATCAACCATGTAGAGATTCTCATTCATCTCTACTTATTGTGTATCATGCGGGGTGGGTACGCCACTGTTTCTGTGGGAATGGATGAAACCAGATCTTATCAAAGATAATAAATAGACTGTTAAAGAATGATGGGGTTATGTTTGACAATTCTACAGTACTCTTTTATAATTTCTATATGTTGTGAACTATATGGGCTTATTCTTACTGATAATCATGTCCTTTGGTGGTCTTTCCATGCGCACTAATGAACCCTTGTGTTTTGTGATGATTAAATGAATGTAACATGGAAATTGGTTAATCCCCTAAACTAGGTTGGTTAAATGGATTCCTAGATAACATCAATCCTTGTGTGGTCACCCTAGTTAACCAACAGAAAGAAGAACCTAGTGAATGATGTGCATGAACTTGGATGTTTCCCTACTCAATTTTAGTAGTTGGTGTGTTGTTCTATTTGATGATTATTTGGTGATGGGTATGGGGATGGGATCCTCTATTGTGGCATGGTAGTTGGTTGTGAATCTGAAGCTGTGTGGGGCTATTTCTCGAGGCTTGGTTTGGTTCTAGTACTTTGAGGGATCTCACGGATCCCTTTGTTGTTGTGACCATAAAACTGAACCTGGTGTGAATGCTTAAATTACTTTTTGGGGGTTTCTCTTTCTTTGGCTTGTGGTTATTCCTATTAGTTTCCCAGTAGTGCAGAATTTACATAAATTGGATCACCTGATCATTAAAACAATAATGGTATCAATGGGGAATCGCTTTCAAAGATGAGTGGTGACATGGTCGTGGGTTTGGTGTTTCTTGTGAATGAATAGTAATGAGGGAGTTTGTTCTTAAGTTGGATTTGGAACTCCAAGGTTGGGATGAGTTCTTGTTATATATTATATATAATTGTAGTTCTTATGTTTCTTATTCATGCCCCACCCATGTTGAGAACCTAGTGTCGAACACCCCCATTTCATGGGGGAGGGTGTTTTTCAAAACAGTCTTATGAGTGGCTGGTTATTAGCTCTTTTTCTTCTCCCTTTCCCGTATATACCAAGACTCACCGGGAAGGCTGTAATGGCATGAAGTCCTTATAGCATGAGATTCTTCAGGCATTGATGTTGTGGTGATTTTTCAGGTGTGTGCGGGTAAGTTGTTTCCCAAGTGTCTTTGGGATGGGGCATAGGTGTCATCGGGCATGGCAGTAGTTGTTCGGGCCCAGGTTTTTGTAGGCGTGGTTGTGTGTGGTTGTTGTGGCCCAGGTGTTTGCGGGCAGGATGTGTGGTTTTGGCCCAGGTGCTTGCGGGTGGGGTGTGGCAGTGGGGCATCTGTGAGAATGGCGGGAGAGGTTCGATGTGTAGGATGTCTTCAATAACCAGTGGGGAAGTGGCACAGGGTACCCAAACATCAATGTGTTATTATTATTATATTTCATGACTTGCGTTACCTGGGGAGCGTGCCTTGGTGAGGCTTGGGTGGGCAGTTTTCCTTGCTAGGTGTTTCAGTTATTTCTTTTCTCATAGGGAATTAGAATGCCTCCCCACTTGTGCATGAGATATTTTTGTTTTCCCTAATGAGTATACTTTTATTCTCACCCTACGTATATAAATTTTTTTACGGTTTCGAGGATGAATTTAGGTATCGTAAAGGTTTGTACTAGTTCAGACATTGGGACAGTTTCTGTTGTTGTTTTTATTTCTTTTGTTACTTCTTTTTGGGGTTTTCTTTTAATTTTGTATCATTTACTTTTGGAACATGCCTATGAGAATGGTTTTTTGGCTTTACCTGTACTTCCAATTTTGGTGTTTTTGGGATTTTCTATCATATCTCCCAACATTATTAAATAAAATGTGTAATTTATTCCATCTTGTGTGTGATTCTATACCCTTGGTGCTAGTCGCCACTCTAGGACCTATTGAAGGTGGGTCTCGATGGGCATCATCTCTCCATTAACTTGAAGAAGGAAGGGTCTGGAAACCTGCTGTCCCTTCTCTCGTCTTGTTGAAGGCAGGTCATGACAGGATGGTACTAGTGGGAGGAGATTGAGTGATAGATTGGAGTTTGAAGTTAGGCAAAATGAGGATTGCATGGGATGATTGGGAAATAGTGTTGGACAATCTTGGTGCGTGAAATCGGCCAGGGAAGACCAGCTAGGACATAGGATTTTAGGGCCCCAGTGATTAGATGCAAGGACTATGGGCCTACCAAACCACTAGGTGAGGCTACACTGATTATAGGGTAGATACCCTAGGGAAGGTACCTGCACCACAATGAGTTGTGTTCTTGTGTTTCATGGGTATTTTGGGGATTTAAAATGAATAATAAGTCTTTTAAAATTTAAAAGAAATCTTCTGCAATACTCGAACTTTGGAATTCCTTGTTTACCCTGCAGTTATGGAACCCGGATGGTGACCAAGGGTAGTACGGTTGATCGAGGGCTCGGAGGTTGATTTGGATAATTGACAGAGGGCAGACTAGGAGAAGGAGGGCGATCAGTGGCAGAGGACTCTTCAGGATTTTCAGCGGCATACCCTCAAGAAGTATGAAGGTAGCATATTAGACATGGAGGAAAAGAGCTGGCTAGAAGAGATGGTGATAGATTTTAGATTAATCCGGGCTCCGATGGAATACTGGGTCCCTCGGTCTATAAGAAAAAATTGGGGAGTTGCGCGTCAGTGGTGGATTATTTAACATGGGAAGAAGAGGGAGGATGAGGTGACCTGGACTGACTTCGAGAGGGAGTTCTGGGCGGAATTCCTCTCTTCCACAATGAAGGCTGAGAAGAGGCATGAACTGCTCTCTCTCTAGTAGGGGGTATGTCAGTGAGAGATTTGGGGATCAAGTTCAAGGATCTCATCCTCTTTTATCCAGACCTTTTTCCAGATGAGTAGTCTAGGGCGAGAAATTTGGAGGAGGCACTTTGACCTTCACGTTAGTAAGCTGTTATTCTCATCACCTAGCCGACATACATGGAGGTCCAGAAGAAGGCTGAAGTGGTGGAGAGAATGCACACACTGGGAGGTGTATCGCAAGAGGGAATCCAGTTGGGCTCATCCAAGGGGAAGACCATCAGTAGCAGACCTCCAGCATTAGGGTCTTCTAGGTTTTGACTAGTTGGTAGCAGGCCCCAGCAGTTCTAGTTCCGATCATCCAGTCCTCACCCTTTTCTTTTGGGCCCAGGACCGATATACATCATCTGTGGCAGCCATGGGCACCTTCAGAATCAGTGCCTGGACAGAGAACAATATAATAGGGGTGGGCTGGTGCAACACCTACCCCAGCCACAACAGTTTCCAGCTAGGCCCTTTCAGTAGAAGTAGGGACAGAGAGCTCCCACTCCTCCAAGGGAAGACATTGCAGGAGGATGCCAACCACAGGGCGCTCCTCAGGGACCTTGAAAAGGGCGCGGTCAGTGAGGCGGCCGACAACCGAGGGGCCGGGGATCTTGGCATGGGCAGTTACATGCCTCGGAGGTAGCAGCTCCAACAGGGCCAGAAGTCGTTCGAGGTACGATCAACTTTTTTACTAATCTTGCCTATGCCTTATTAGATACATGAGCTTCACACTACTTTGTTTTTCCCAGTATGGCCCGTGCTCTGGGTCTAGATGCTGATTGGATTCTGGTGCCCCTGGTGTTGAGTACACTAGCCGGATGTCAGACCAAATTGTTTTCTGTTTTCTTAGGGTGTAGAATGATGATAGGTCCACATCAGTCAATCAGGGATGTTCTAATTTTGCAGAAACATCCATACAATGTCATTCTAGGCATTGACTAGTTGTTCTATGTATGTGCCGTTATTGACTACTTCCAAGGAAGGATCATGTTTTCATACTTGGGTGGCCGGCGTGCGACTTTCATCGGTGAGCGGGGTTACCAGGAAGGTAACCGGAGAGTGGAGACCCATGTTTCCTTGTTAGATGAACTATCAGTGGAGTTGGCGGATGCATAAATGGTAGAATTCCCAGGGTTCTTCAGTGAGTTTATGGATGTCTTCCCTAAAGAAGTGGTGACTCTACCCCCTCAACTTGATGTTAATTTCATGATAGACTTTCAACCTAGTGCCCGTCCGATTTCGATTTCTCCCTACAGGATGGTGCCCTCTAGGTTGCGGGAATTGCAGATTCAGATTGACGATCTGATGAAGAAAGGATTTGTTCAACCATGTGTGTCACCATGGAGTGCTCTAGTCTTGTTCTCAAACAAGGCAGATGATGGTCTCAGGCTGTGCAGAGACTACCAGAGACTGAATCAGGTATCGGTCAAAAACCATTACCCTCTCCCGGGGATAGATGACCTTTTCGACTAGTTAAAAGGTGTAGGGTGGTTCTCCAATATTTACCTATAGTTGGGATATCACCAGTTGAGAGTGAAGGATGGTGACATCTCGAAGACCACCTTCAGGTGCAGATATGGGAACATTGAATTTTTGGTCATGTCATTCGGTGATACGAACGCTCCAACTGTGTTCATGGGGCTCATGAACTCCGTCTTCCGGGAATATCAGGACCAGTTCGTAGTCGTGTTTATTGACGATATCCTGATCTACTCAATGTCAGAAAAAGATCACGCTCAGCACCTGAGAATGGTTTTATAGGCCCTATGACAGCACTAACATTATGGAAAATTGTCCAAATGAATGTCCAGGACTCGAGGAGTGAACTTCCATGGTCATGTGGTGTCCGAGTAGGGAATAGAGGGGGACCCATCAAAGTTTGAGGAGGATGTTTCTTGGGAAGCACCCAAGAACATGGTAGAGGTTTGTAGTTTCCTTGGACTGGTAGGTTACTACTGGAGGTTCGTACCCAACTTCTCCTAGTTGCAGCACCTTTGACAGCTTTTACCAAGAAGGACCAGGCGTTTGTATAGGATGGGTAGTGCAAGGAAACCTTTATCTATCTGAAGGAGATGTTGGTAAGTGAACTAATGCTGATGTTTCCAGAAGTATGGGTGGCATATAAGGTGTTCTATGATGCTTTGGGACACGACTTCAGGTGTGTGCTAATGCAAAAATAAGGGGTGATCTTTTATGGGTCTAGATAGTTACATCCCCATGAGTTCAATTATGCCACCCATGATCTGGAGCTTTCGGTGGTCATGTTCACACTAAGGTTGTGGTGGAAATACCTCATTGGGGAGAGCTTCGTAGTCTTCACAGATCACAAAATCTTGAAGTATATCTTCTCCCAGAAGGACCTGAACTTACGATAGTGAAAGTGGATGGAGTTCCTTCCAGAATACAACTTCAAGATTTCATAAACCATAGGAAAAGGTAATGTGGTGGCTGATTCCATGAGTAGGAAGTCGTAGAAGGATGTGGTTTAAGAGTCGGCCGATGCTTTGAAGGTGATGGAGGAGTTGGCTGCCCGGCACCTGGATGTAAGGGAGGATGGTGGTAGAGGATGTATGTTTCAGGATTTTTTAAAGGTAATGTCCTGGTCAAAGACCAAGACACAGAATATTATTAAAAAGAGAAGGAAAATTACAAAAGTCAAAAGTATGAAATTTTATTACAATCCCTTTCATAGAAAGGGAGGAGATCAGCCGGTAAAGTATCACTCCACGTAATGGCCTAGTTGATCCCTTTGTTAGCAAGACCATCCTCCACCTTGTTAGATTCCCTGTAGGTGTGGGTGGCAATGTATCTGATCTCTTGAAGAGAACTAAGGAAGATTTACCAGAGCGCTGTGAGAGGATAGGAAAGATGAACCACACCATTCTAGATGCTTTTTAGAGGGTTGTTTTTTGTTCCAGAGATGATGCGCGAGAGATTTCTAGGTGAGTTCCCAAACTCACACTTACCAGTACACCCGGGAGCTTCCAAAATGTATTGTGGATTGAGAGGTCAGTTATGGTGGCCTGGGGTGAAGCAGGCGGTGGCAGAGTTTGTAGAATAGTGTCTTGTGTGTCAACATGTGAAGGCTAAACACTGCATCCCAAGGGGTTTCTTCTAGCCTGTAGACGTCCCTGAGTCAATGTGGGATGATATCTTGATGTATTTCGTCACAGGACTACCCAGAGTTCAAGGGTGTTGCGATGCTATATGGGTGGTGGTTGACTGAATGATGAAATTGGCTCACTTCCTAGAAATCAAGGAGTCAAGTACGGTGGATGCCCTAACACATAGGTATGTGGATTAGGTGGTGCGGGTGCACGAAGTCTGGAAATCCATAGTCTCGAATAGGGATGCACAACTTATCTCACAGGTCTGGAGAGGATTGTAGCATGCTTTTGGCAGCCAGCTACAACTTAGCACTACTTTCCAACCCTAGACATATGGACAGACCAAGCACACCATCCAAACATTGGAGGATATGCTACGAGCATGTATTCTAGGCTATAGGGGATCATGGGAATGACACTTTCCTTTGGTGTAGTTTGCCTACAACAATTTCCATCACTCTACCATTGGAATAGCTCCATTCGAAGCGTTGTACGGGAGGCTATGTCGCTCACCCATGTGCAGGACAGAGGTTGGGGAGGAAGGTGTTTTTGGCCTAGAGGTGGTGCAGAGCACATCAGATAAGGTTCAGCTTATACAGGAGAGGATAAAGGTGGCCAAGGACTGGAAAAAGTCATATGCCGATAATAGGAGGAGACCCTTTGAGTTCGAAGTTGGGGACCATGTGTTCATTAAGGTCTCCCATCGGCGTGGGAAACATAGGTTCGGAAGTCGGAGTAAGATTTCTCCCAGGTATGTCAGACCATTCAAAGTGTTGGGGTGGGTCGGTGAATTGGCTTATCATCGAGAGCTACCACCGCCACTACTGAGACTGCACGATTTCTTCCATGCGTCTCAACTCCGACGATATCTACACGACGATTCACACGTCCTCGACTTGGGAAAGCTAGATATTCAGGATGATGTTACTTTTGTGGAATGACCAGGGAGGATTCTGGATTGTGAGGAGAAGGTGCTCCGTGTACGGACCATTCATTTGGTTTGTGTGTTGTGGAGGCATGGAAGGCTCGAGGAAAGTACTTGGGACCAAGAGACGTAGATGTGTGCCCAGTACCAAGAGCTGTTTTGAGTTTTGTTCTGTTTTATTTGTACTTGTTTGTGATGGAACAATTTACCTTGATAAATATGGAATGTTCGGTTTTCCATATTCTATGGATGTGTGTGAAGAGTCTTAACTATGGGGAGGGGAGGACTTGATCCCTAATAAAGACGCATTATGTTGTATGCGATTAAACATGTAAGGGTGAGCCAGTTCCACCCAAAGCGGATAGTATCTTGACATGGAGGAAGAAACTATCTAACCCATATGACTGGATAGTTGTACCCTCGAGTGTTTCCTGGTTACTTGAGGGGGAAGTGTTCCTAGATGTCAATGAGGTTCACTCCGGAGTTGTATCATTCGAGGTGGTTGTTCGGAACCCCTCTTTTCATCGTGTCTAGTTTTGATTCTCAAGGGAGAGAATAGTTTTAGAGGTATCTGATGTAATGGGCCAGACCCACCTGGTCCATTAATTGTCCAAAACACGCCTCCACTATGACGGTGGTACCGTGAGGGTGGCACCGTGTCCTCAGCGAGCGGTCTTCATTCTTTCCCAGTTCCTAACTTTTACTCTCCCGCAACATATCTTTTGATGTAAAGATGATTTAATTACCCCTTACAAACCCATTTACAACCCATACATAATATCTAAAATCCCAAAAGTGTTGGGGAACCCATAACTTACCAAAACATGTTGTTTTTCCCTAGTTTCACGCCCTTCCCCGTACCTTCCAGATCTGCCCATGTTACACATTTCCTAATGGTTAAAGAAAATAGTTAACACATTGTCATTATGACCACCTCTCTAAGGAGATTTGTTAAATGACAATTAACTCCATGGTGCATAACCACCCACCCACATGGTGATACCACGATCTGACTTTATATCCATTCAAAATTCCATATCCCATAACAACAAGATCTCATCTTTATATCTCACTAGAAATTATTTATTCTAACTCTTGGCTGGTCTCCTTTTCTTCTTTGTGTGTTTAGAGTTCCACTTCCTGAGGCAAGTGGTGTGCATGTTCTAGAGCCTTTATGCTCACTGTTGGAGTCCCCGACCTTCCTTCCATGGAAGTCACACATCCCCAGTTATTAGCACGTAGAGAAGAACTTTGATCCTTGATCAACCAAGTAGGGATTTTCCTTCGTCTCTTCTTACTGTATATCATACAGGGTGGCTACGCCACTGTTTCTTTTGGAATGGATGAAAAAAAACCTTAAAAAAATAATAAACAGATTGTTAAAGAATGATGGGGTGCATTTGACAATTCTACTATACTCTTTTATAATTTCTATATGTTGTGAACTATATGGGCTTATGCCTATTGAAAATCATGGCTGTTGGGGGTATTTCCTTGCACACTAATGAACCCTTGTCTTCTGTGGGGATTAAATGACTGTAACATGGAAATTGGTTAATAACCTAAACTCAGTTGGTTAAATGGATGCCCATTGAACATCAATCCTTGTATGCTAACCCTGTTTATCCAACAGAAAGAAGAACCTAATAAATTATGTGCTTGAACCTAGAAGTTTCCCTACTCTGTATTGTAAGTAGGTGTCTTGATCTGTTTGATGTATATGGGGTGATGTGGATGGGGATGGGATCCTCTATTGTGTCACAGTTGTTGGTTGTGAATCTAAAGCTATGTGGGAATATATTTTGAGGCTTGGTTTGGTTCCAGTACTTTGAGGGATCTCACGGATCCCTTTGTTGTTGTGACCTTACATGAGAACTGGGTGTGAATGATTAAATTTGTGTTTGGGTGTTTATCTTTCTCTAGATTGTGGTTATGCCTGCTAGTTTACCAATAGTGCATAATTTACTTAAATGGTTTCACTTGAACATGAAAACCAGAATGGGCTCAATGGGGAATCGCTTTCCGGGATGAGTGGTGACATGGTCTTGGGTTTGGTGTTTCTTATGAATGAGTAGTAATAAGGATGTTTGTGCTTATGTTTGTTTTGGAACTCCTAGGTTGGTATGAGTTCTTGTTATATATTATATATAATTATTGTTCTTATGTTTCTTATTCACGCCCCACCCAAGTTGAGTACCTAGTAGCGAACACCCCCATTTCATGGGGGCTGGTGTTTTTCCAAACACTTTTATGAGTGGATGGTTATTAGATCCCTTTTTACACCATTTCCTGAATAGACCATGACTCATCGGGTAGGCTGTGATGGCCTAAAGTCCATTATTGCCCAATATTCTTCGAACAGGGAAGTTGTGGTGATTTCCCAGGTGTGTGCAGGAAAGGTTTTTCTCAAGTGTCTTCGGTATGAGGCTCATGTGCCTTCGAGCGTGGTATTAGTTGTCTAGGACAAGGTTTTTGTGGGTGTGGTTGCACTTGGTTGTTGTTTCCCATGTGTTTGTGGGTGGGATGTGTGGTTGTGGCCCAGTTGCGTGTGGGCTGGGTGTGGTAGTGGGACTGCGGTGAGAATGGCGGGAGAGGTTTGATGCATAGTATATATTCAATAACTAGTGGGGAAGTGGTGTAGAGTACCCAAACATCGATGTGTTATTACTATTATATTTCTTCACTTGCCTTATTTGGGGGACATGCCTTGGTGGGGCTTGGGTTGGATGTTTTCTTTGCTTGGTGTTTCAGTAATTTCTTTTCTCATGGGGCATTAGAATGCCTCCCTAATTGTGCAAGAAAGATTTTTGTTTTCTCTACTGGGTATAATTTTGTGCTCTCCAAACGTATATAAAACTCTTTTTAGGTTTCCAGGAGGACTTTAGGGATCATGCAGGGTCGTACTATTTCAGATGTTGGGACAATTGATGCTGCTGTTTTTCTTTCTTTTGGTACTTCTTTTTGGGGTTTTCTTTTACTTTTGTACCATTTAATTTTGGAACATGCATACGAGAATGGTTTGTTTTAGATTTACCTGTACTTCCACTTTTGGTGTTTTTGGGATTTACAATCTTATCTCCCAATCTTATTAAATAAAAAGGGAAATTACATCCATCTTGTATGTGATTCTATACCCTTGGTGCTAGTCGCCACTCCAGGACCTATTAAAGGCGTGTCTTGGGGGTCATCATATCTCCATCAACTTAAAGAAGGAAGGTTCTGGAAACCTGTTGTCCCTTCTCTCGTCTTGGTGAAGGCGGGTCGTAACATAACATTTATTGTATTCCATATGTTATTCCATGTTTATTCCCTTAATGGGATTTATAGATCACCCTTTTTTTATTCATGTCCTCAGGTTATCCCATGCAATGCTACATATGAGGGAATGTAGTGGTCATGTAATGAATTTCTTCAATAAAGATGTTTTATTTCATGTTTTAAGTTGTTATATAATGATACTAATCCTCAAATACACTATAACTCTCGATCATAAATGTTGTTTCAATTAATGTTTATGTAATAAATCATGTTTATGTTTATAATAAATGTATGGATGTTATAGTTGGTATTAGAGGATAGTTTTAGTTATTTTTTGGATTAGAATTTGAAATTCCTAGTGAAGTATTAGAGACAAGAATAAGTATAATAAAAACATCCCTATGTATTGGTGAGTATTGAGTAAGTGGTTTATCTAGAAAATACATCCTTGTCATTATACGAGCATTTAGAGGCGGCCCGGGCACAGATATATCCTATGTGTAAAACTCGAAAACACCACTTTGAGCTAGACTCGAATGGGAACTAGTGCAAAACAATGGGCCTTGCTGCACTCTTCGTTACGACACTCCCAGGGGATATGCGTTGGTTAATTTGAAATCATAGTATGAACCCTTATTAAGGGAATTAAAAAAAGGCCCCTAAGAATATATGTTAGAATGTAGATCATGAATAACATAGATTAATGCCTATGGATTCATAAGATAAGGAAATAAAAGTTTTTTATAAGTCATCTATTTTGTCCTTGGGTTACCCTTTATGTGTAACCCCTAATTTTCCTTTCATTCCAGCAAATGGCCGGTAATTGGAGGACTCAGGCTAACAACCCATGTGAATATCGATGTGATGACTGTGCTAATGAGATGCCCAATCCGATGGGAGCAAGAATTGAGAACAATGTCATGATTCTTTCTCATTTAACTCAGTCTTTGAATGCAAACATGGGTGTTGAAGAAAATTCAACCTCCCCCCCCCCCATGAAATAACAAGTCACTATCGAGAGCTTCATGAGACAAAGGCCTCCTACTTTTAATAGATCATATGATCCCTCAATTCCTGAACAATAGATCAACTCAATTTAATGGATCTTATCCATCCTTAATTCTTCTAAAAAATAGATGGTTCTCTTACCTGCTTATTGTTTGGAGGGTGAAGCTGATCAATGGTGCACATTGTTCAAAAATACGAAGCCTGAGGAGGAGATCAAGGCATTGGAATGGAAGTATTTATAGAAGATGTTTTTGATAAATATTTTCTGTGAACCCTCTGACTTAAGATAGAATGGTACATAATTTCCCTCAAGAAAAAATATAATGAATCTGTCAAAGTGTATGTGGAAAAATTCTCAATGATTGCATGATACACCTCCATCTTTGTCGTTACCCTCAAATGCAAGGTTGACCACTTCATTGGTGGGATGAAACCTAGCCTATGGAAAGCGCTGGTGATCTGTGACTTCGAAAACTATGACGAAGTTGTTTGATGTTACCTCACAGATGAAATGGAAATTAGATAATCTCAAAGGTATCATAGGGATATGAAACGTAAGGATGAATTCAATGCTGGCGGTTCGATGGATAAATCCAATGGTGCTATGAAGATCTAGCACCCCACATGCCAAAGGTGCGGAAAGAATCACCTCAGAAATTTCCTGAAGGGGATGAGGAAATGCTTTAGGTGCAGAAGATAAGGGAACCTAGATGTTAACTACTGATAAGAAAAACCCGCGTCTACAATAGATTAGAAGAACATTCTGTTAGAACCTCAACACGTTGTTTATTTCTATAACTACAAAGAACCAGGGAATCTTGTGAATCAGTGCCCTAAGCCAAGGGTTTTTAGAGGCAACCAACAACCTCCAAGGAAACAAGGGTGATATTTTTCCATCACTACTATTGAAGTGAACCCCAACACTGAAGTGGTGACAGGTATGCTTGTTATTAATTAAATAATAGCAAACATAATTTTTTATTCTGGTTCTGCGCAGTCTTTTCTATCCCAAAATTTTATTAGAAGAATCTTTGAACCACCAGAAATCGTGGAAGTAAGCATGTTAGTGAGTTCAAAAAATGGGGAAATCATTGCATCCCATAAATATAACTCCTCCCCTATCATAATCTATGGAATTAATTTCTCAGAAAACCTCTTCATACTCTCACTGGTGGAATTTGATGCAATTTTTGGCATGTATTGGATTTCCTTATATAGAGCCAACATAAAATTCCATGAGGGGGAAATCACTCTCCATGAGGAGAATGACCCCTGATTCTATAAACATGCAAAGAGGAAGATGAATCTTCTTTAGCTTCATCATCTCATGTGTGGATATTTCTGCATATGAGCACATGTATCTAGATCAGATGATTACGTCCAAGGAAGCAACCATACATGATGACATGCCTATTTTGAGGGAATTCTCTAAAAGGTTTCCAGAGGAATTTCGTAGTCTTACTCATAGAAGAGATGTTGAATTATCAATAGATTTTATATATGGGGTATTTTCAATATCCAAGAATCCATATATAATGGATGATGTGGAGCTTGAGGATCTAAAGAAACAACTATATAAGAAACTGGATAAATAGTTTATATGCCCAAGTGCTTTATCATGTGGTGCACCAGTCTCCTTCGTTAATAAAAACTATGGTTCAATGCACTTTTTAATTGATTATCATGAGCTTAAAAAATTCATGATAAAGAACAAGTATCCTCTCCCACGAATTGATTACTTGTTCAATTAGCTATGTAGAGCATAATACTTCTCCACGGTAGATTTGTGGTCAGGATATTATCATGTAATGGTGAAGAAGGAAGATATCCCCAAGAGTGCTTTTCGTACAAGATAAGGAAACTATGAATTCATTGTAAAGCCTTCTGGCGTCACTAATGCACCAGTAATCATCATGGACATGATGAATAGACTCTATTTGAATTACCTCGACAAATTTGTTGCAGTATTTATAGATGCTGTTAAGATATACTCCAAAACCAAGGAGGATCATGAGGAGCATTTATGAACTGTAATATGGACCTTTCAGAAGGAGATTCACTATGCAAAGTACCACAAGTGTGAGTTTGGGCCAAAGGAGGTCTCATTATTGGGCCATAACATCACAAGAAATGGGATATCTATGGATCCCTCCAAAATAAATGCAATTTAGGGATGGTTGAGGCCATCATCGGTAATGTATATCCATAGTTTCTTGGGGTTAGCGGGATATTATAAACAATTTTTAAGAAATATTCCACGATTGTCCAAACCTCTTACCAAGCTAACTCATAAGGGAGTAAAGTTTTTTTGGAGGGATGAATGCGAAGAATACTTCAAGGAGTTGAAAAGGAGGCTTATCATTGCGCCCATACTCACTTTACCCACAATTAGTGAACATTTGGTTTTATTCAGTGAAGCATCGAAGTAGGGCATGTGTTGTGTGTTGATGCAAAATCAAAAAGTCATTGCCTATGCATCAAGGAAATTGAAAGTTATTGAGAATAATTATAAAACACATGATATGGAGTTGGTTGTGGTGATCTTCACATTAAAAATTTGGCAGAATTATCTCTTTAGAGAGAAGTGTAAAATATATACGGACAATGAAAGCCTCAAGTATATATCCACATAGAAAGAGTTGAACATGCACCAATGAAGATGGTTAGAGCTGATAAAAGACTATGAATGCTCAATCAATTACCGACTTGGGAAAGCGAACTAGGTGGAAGATTCTCTATGTATAAAGGACCAATCAATTCTATCATTGATGAGAATTTATAACGATCAAATCCTCTTAGACTTGATGAAGAAGGACATGGGAGTCATAAAGAAGGTAACATCGTCAATCTTTTCACTAATGATTGCTCAACTGTCTCTTTTGGAAAGGTTAAAGGATGAAGAAAAAGATGATGTGGGAATTTAGAAGAGATAGGAAGTTATCCGGAAAGGGAAATCCTCATAGTTCAATGTTATTGAATAAGGAATTTTGAGATTTGGGAAAAGACTATGTGTTCCATCATATCTGGAACAAAAGAAGAAACTTTTGGATGATGTGCATAGTTAAAATTTCTATATTCACCTAGGAAACACAAAGATGTATCAAGATCTATAAGATCATTATTGGTGGGATTATATAAAGAAGGAGATCGGTGAGTAGACAACAATGTGCCTGGTGTTTCATCAATTGAAGGCAGAGTTCTAGAAGTCTAAGGGGATGATGAAACCATTGCCCATACGAGCGTCGAAATGGGAGAACATCACGAGGGAAATTGTCATCGGACTTCCAAATATATCCAAAGGCAACAATGAAATATGGGTTATTGTGGATCGTCTTACAATGTCTGCACACTTCATTGAAATTTGGGAAAATTTCTCATTTGATTAACTGGAATGAAAATAAATCAGGGAATTTTTAAGGCTATATGGAGTACCATAATATATTATATCAGATTGAGATCAGAGATTCACCTCTATGTTTTGGAAGAGTATTCAATATTCTCTAGATACAGATATGAACTTTAGTACAAACTATCATCCTCAAATTGATGGCCAATCTGAGTGATCTATTAAGACACTGGAGGATATATTGAGATTATGTTCTATGGACTTCAAAGGTGGGTGGGACCAGTATCTCCCACTTGTTGAATTCTCCTACAATATCAGTTTCCACTCCATCATCCGAGTGGAACCTTATGACACCCTATATGGGAAGAGGGGTAGAAGACCAGCATGTTGGGGTGAAGTTAGTTAATGTAAGATGCTACAACCAAAAATGGTCGAAGAAATTGTAGATATGGTGAAAACCATTCACCATCATATCATGGAATCCCAGAGTCGATAGAAGAGTTATGTATATAACCATCTATGAGACCTTGAGTTTAATGTTGGAGACATGGTATTATTTTTGTATATCTCCATGGTAGAATGTCATGAGGATTTCAAATAAAGGGAATTTAAGTCCTAGGTACATCACCCCCTTCGAGGTTCTTAATCATACTGGGGATGTGACCTATAGACAAGCACTTCCACCTACAATGGCCAAATTACATAATTTCATTCATGTATCCCTCGTAAATAAGTACATACTAGACCCTTCACATGTACTTTCTTCAGAGGTAGTACAATTAGAGGATGATATTTTTTACGAGCATCAACCTGTGAAGATATTAGAATGTAGAGAAAAAGTTATATTAATTAAGAAAATACCCCTTGTCAAGGTGTTGTAGAAAAACCACAAGTTTCAAGAAGAGTCATGGGTATTAGAGGAAGTGGTGAAGATAAGTTACGCACATCTATTTTAGTATGGGAAAAGGAAATTTTGAGGGTGAAATTTTTTAAGGGGGTGAGATTGTAATGACCCAAACATTCATTAATGAAATTTCTCTTGATCTAAATAAATGTCTTATTATGGTTATATAAAATGTGAACTTAATTGTTTTTATGTTTCTGGATTTAAAAAAACCGTTATGAATTGTGATCATTGCTAATATAGTCATTGAACACAGATCACATGATTAGTATAAATATAGGACTTTAACAAATCCAATTTACTCAAAAAAAGGAAGCGATGGCCTCATCCAATAGAACTTCCCCATACGAAGACCATTTTTTGGAGCTTAAAAAGGAGGTGGCATCATTAGGATTCGCTCTTGACCAAGCCGATGATGAGCTTGAACACCTTATGCTTGAGCGGAACCGAATACTAAAGAAGTAGTGGTTAAAAGAGATCACAACCTGAGTGATTTTATCAGAACCACCCAAAGAGTCGGTCACCATCGCACACCTTACCCAACGGTATTATGTGGGTGTTATAAGGGGTTATGTTACATGACCCCAATGCTATGAATATCTACAATTTTTTTATTGTATAAATAATGTGCTTTCATTTTATTATAGTTACTTTGAAAATTGTTTTTAAAGCACAAATATTATTTTTAGTCAATATTAAACTAAGAAATCTATTTTTATGAATTAAAGTATTTTTAATTAAATATTATTTTAATAAAATATTTTTATTATTAAATTACTTTTTATTAAATATAAATTATCATATATTTTTATGAATGTAATTGTAATTTTTATTAAGGTTTGAAAGCTGTTTTTGTCAAAACCGATGAATTTTAGATAAATGTAAGCTTTTATTTTAAAAGTAAAAATTCACATATTTAGAATATTATTTGCGTAAAATTAATATTATTTTTGGAATAAGGACGTTGAAATTATCCAATGGTGAATTTTTCATAATTTTATGAAACCGTCGAATGTTTGGGTAAAATTAAATACTGTCGAAATATATAATGTGTTTAATGACATCATAATGACCCAATATTGAGGTAATAAAATACTATAAACATTATATTCTTCCAATATAGGTATTTCCACTAAAATAATGTGATTTTATATTTGTTTGATTTATTTTACAATGTCATAGTGGACCATTCACGGCTTATAAAACATTTTCTCTTTTTAAAATGTTTTCATTAAGATTGTGACTCACATCCACATAAGCAACCCTATTATTTTATGAATTTAGGACATTGGACTTATAAAATATTATTTTCCACTCCCCTTTGGAAAAAAACTTGGGAAAAAACCATGATTTGGATTGTTTTTTTGATAAGTTCAATGTGAGGTGTCCCAAAGCTAAATAATAAAGTATAACATATCCTTTCTAATATAAACCAACCCAAGTCCGTACTTCCTCTTCACTAAAAGCATTTAGAGCTCGACCAATTCCTTCCCTCCTCTCTCTCGAATCCTCCCAAGGTGCCTTGAGCTCCCATGAAACCTCTATAAAGCCCCTCCCATGCCTTTGGGATATCACTTCCAAGTAATGGATTTCTTCCTTTCTCAATTTGTCCAATTTTCATTAATGTGTTATGCGTTTTGGTTTTAAATAAAAAATTTTGGGATCTGATTTCACACATCCCCCTTACAGAATATTTATGTTTAGATGATGGGATACCCCTTTATCTCTCATTAATTCCTCCCATGTACACCTGTTACCATGCCAAAATTCATCAAGGTATTTCTCTCTCCTCATTTACATCAAATTATTTTTTACGTATTATACATCTAAATTCCATTATGTTTATTTGGAAAAGTATCTATATGAACGTCCTACATTCCATTTCATGTGAATATGATGATACACCCTTTTATCTCTCATTTAATATTTTCCATAATCGTTATGTCACATCGTTATGCTATCGAAATTGCACCGCGTGTTTCTAAGCCAAGATCATTGTCTATTGAATACCAAACCCATGTCTCTATCAAGGGTATTAAAATTTATGCACATATACATATTGAATGGTACTTTCATGAATTTATTCCACATTACTTAATCATGGAATATGTTTTTATGTTGATTGATTCCATGTTATGTGATCCATGTGGCACACTTATGCATGAAATGAAATCTTTAAGAAGGTTGTGTCTGGATAGTGCTCCAATGCATTGGGTAAAGAATAATATCATGATACGTCATGTGAAATGAGTGTATACTCATGCTAATTCAAGTGAAATGATGGTTTACTCATGCTTCAAGTGTAATGGGGGTTTACTCGTGCTTCATGTGCAATGATGGTTTACTCATGCTCCATGTGCAATGAGCCTTGGCTCATGCTAATTCCATGTAAAGTGTTGCTACCACATTTCTATGATATAATTTTAATGAAATATTAATCCTTTACGTTAATGTTTTTTGTGCTCCATTGATATGATTATTGTATAACATGTATTGTATTCTTCATGTATTTATATGTTTATTCCCATTCTAGGCTTTATAGCTCACCCTTTTCTTATGCATGTCTTCAGGTAATCCCACGCAATTCTAAGTACGAGGGAATGCAGTGGTCATATAAAGGATGTTTTCAATAAAGATTTTTTATTTCAGGTTTTAAGTTGTTATGTAATGATCCCAATCCCCAAATACACAAGACTTATCTATCTTCTATGTTTTATCAATTAAAGATTATATAATATATAATTTTTATTTTTTTAATAAAAGTATGGTCATTATAATGATAGAGTCTAGTTTTTATGAGATTTAACTACTATAGAGATGGATATCATGGACTTAATTTTGGTTATTTACTTTTAGTTATCATTTAAATCTCATGTTGACTACTATTCTCACAACAAAAATTTCACATTTCCTGATGGAGTACTTCGTATTTTTTTAATGGAATATGACATTAATGATGGATAAGTAGGGACTCTAGTAAAATTTTATAGAACTATATATTATTATTATGAATAAATTACCATAGGTTCTATTTATTTAATTGATAGTAGATATCTTTTTAATAGAGTATATCAATGCACAAATGTATTTCTAAACAACATCAGTAAAAAAATACCAAAAGCAGGAGTTGAATTTTCTACTAACCAAATCCCAATAAAGATTGCTATATCTCTTCCATTATATTGAATTAAACAGAAATAATTACTTGAATATATGTTCTAGTTTAATTAGTGGGAAATAAAGGGATTTATTATAACATATAAATTCCCCTAGGCCACTAAAATTTTATTTGTGAAGAAAATAGATGGAACTCTTCAAATTTGTGTCAACTATCATAAAATGAATCAAATTAGAATAAAAAATCGATATCCTTTTCCTATAATTGATGATTCATTGAATTAACTACAGTTATCCAAGTTGTTCTATAAATATTATCTAAGACTGTGATACCACCAACATCAATTCATGATGGGATATATTCTTAATATGTATTTCACACGTTTTTATAGATGCTAGGAATACATGACCATTAATTTTATCCTTAAAATGATCCATTATTCTTTATGAAATCTACCAAATATATCATTTTACGCACCTTGAATATTTTATTATTTTATTTGTTTTCGAAAACAAGGAATACTTTCATATGAGGGATGATCATGAAATACACTTTGAAATTATTTTGATCACTTTGAAAGACAAATGACTTTATGAAAAATTATGTAAATTTGGATTTTATACAAAAGAAGTTTGATTCTAAAGGATTGTAATTTTTAAAAAGGGAATACCAATAAACCCTAAAAAGATTTTTCCATCATTTCTTTAGAGTGACCTAATAATTTCATCAATGCTTGAAGTTATTTAAGATTAAAATGTTATTATCATCTATCCATCCATGATTTACCACTTATATCTTGGTCATTGACTGTATTAAAAAATAATGTTATTTAATTACCTTAGGGAAATTATTATAACAATCCTTAAAGGAAAATAAGGATCGTCTAGATTTGGTACTTATTTATATATTTATAGAATTATGTGAGGACTACAATATTTATTATGATGTGAATATATCTAATTTAAGCTTTTCCTCATGTAGGGAGAATATTTCATTTGTTATGGATTATAAAAATTAAATATATATGAAAATAATTATCTAATTCTTGATATTTAATTAGCTAGAGTGTTCCATTATTTAAAGAAAGGCATTATAATATATTTTAAGATTAGTATACTGTGTCTAGTGATAATATACTTTGGAAGTACATCTTCTCAAAAGTAGAATAGAAACATACACTATAACATTGGCTAGAAAAACATTAAATGTTTGACTAGGACCAAGTATACTTTATTACAATAGGGAATTCAATGACTGATTTCCTAGGTCGCATGTCTAAAGAAAAAGTGGTTATAGATGTTCGGGATTAAAGGAAAATAATGATGCTAATCACAAATATGAATTTTAATTTTATTGACAAGAATGAAGACGTTGTTTTATTTGGTTCACCCTTATTGCTAACTTGGTTAAATAGGTCAATTTGGATCAATTTCCAGAACCAAATTTTCATACCTTTATGGCCAACCCCAAAGATTGGGAGAAATTTTACGGATAGAGGATAAAAATTGAATAATTTGTTTTTAGATCTAATTATATTTCTCCTTCCAGATAATAAAATACACTTCACTCTTCTCATCACATAAAGTGGGTTATCAATCATGGAATTTGATAATTTAAAAACAAATTAACAACCACCTTTGGTGGTCAAGGTCGAAATGAAGAGTAAAAGAATAATTTTTGAATAGTCTCTCCTTTAAAAAGGTAAAATTTGAACACCAATAACCAACTAGAATTATATATTAATTACCCATACCCAAATATAAAATGATAAAATATTTATGGTTTTTTTACTGAATATAGTATGATATATTAGCAAAATTACGTCTTTTAGGGGGGTTTTCTAGATTCACAATGTAATTATTATTTATTCTAATAATAGAGACTAATTTTATAGATGAGATGAAAAATTTAAATATATAGGAAGTTGTGGAGTTGTATTGGATACTATTTTCAATTTTCATTAATAGAGACCGTGGATTCACCTCATCGTTTGGGTTATCCTTGAAATAATATTTCTAAACTATGATAACCATGGATATGGAATACCATCCTCAAATGGATAGGCAGTCAGAGTGTAAAATCCAATCACAGGAATAAATTATTAACAAATTTGTGATCGACTTTTTTTCATGCAATGAATGTTTACTATTAGTGAAGTATAAAAATTACAATATTTACCAATCCATGATACATTTGTATCTTTTTAAAGTATTTTAAAAATATCTATGTTTCTCTCCACTATTTTGGGAATAGGTTAGGAAAACATCACCCATTGGTCTATGTCGTGTGAATGTGAATAAAAATACAATTAATTAATAAATTAATTTTAACAAATAAGATACATAAAAAATACTATAAAGATCATTATTTACATACTCTATCATTTTAAGTGGTTCATTATGAATCCTTACAATTATCTCCATGGTTGGGACGCCAACGTATGTTTAAGAAAGAGGAATTAGCTCCTTATTATACCATCTATGAATCCATTGAATATAATAAAAATTTCTTATAAATTAGTACTACCCAGTGGATTTAGAATATTTTATTATGTTTTCCATATATATCAACTAACGGAATACAAATATTATTCTACTCTTGTTATTATTTGGGATTATGTTACTCTTGAGTGGGATGATAAATTTATCCACACACTAATTCATATTATATATAGATAAGAAAACATTTTTAAGGTATATTAATATCATTAGTGTGAGTACAATAGAAAAATGAAAAGTTGTATAAAGATACCTAGATAGGAAATAGATTAATATAAGTGTAATGGCTAGATAATTTTTAAGACACAACCAAACTCCAAATTATTGTATAT
Source organism: Viscum album (assembly GCA_963277665.1). Taxonomy (NCBI): domain Eukaryota; kingdom Viridiplantae; phylum Streptophyta; class Magnoliopsida; order Santalales; family Viscaceae; genus Viscum; species Viscum album. The sequence goes on from OY728126.1 coordinate 538,085,744, forward strand.
GGAAATACTAATGGTTTGGTGAATTTGACACCCAGCAGTTCAATAATTTGTTTATTTTCAATATATTTTTAATATGTGGTGTTAATTGGGTTGGTCTGGGAATTTATAATGTCTTTTATTAGGGTTTAGAGGGTTAATAGAGGGTTCACATTTTTTAATGGTTAGTGGAAACCATAATAAATCCCAAGGTAACTATGTATAGAGAAATGAGGGCCTCTAGGTAGGAACATGGTTTGTTTAAACCATGAAGCATAATTTTTTTTTGAGTTGTATATTTTTCATGGTTATCATAACATTTAGAAATAAAAAAAATCCAAATTGTGCAACCTGGTTTATATGTAGTAACACGCGCATAATTTCCCCACGAAATCCTAAACTCTATATTAAAATCAGGAATGATATTAAAAAGTTCCAAAAATTTTATTTAAATTATATTTCACCAAGAAGGAATCATATATTCTATATAATATTATTATTTTATATTTGAGGGATTAACTTGATTGTTTAAGAAATCATCTTAATTCAAAATCTCCTTTACTTCGAATCATGGACAATTAAGTATGGGAATTTAAAGTAAGAACAACGTATCCTATTATCCTATCATATCTTCTTATATTACATTAATAGAAACCGTATATTGGGGATTTCATGCACATTTATATTTTCTAGTAAATTATTTTTGGGGATTTGTTTTGCAATCCATTAGTTGTGGGTTGAGAGAGCCAAGATCTATAAGTTTGTAGTGTGATTTCATTAGGGAAACCCTGTTTAGGGTAGGTGGATTTTTAGTACTCCACATATATATAGAAATTAAATGATAATGATTTTCCATATTAATTTTTTTATTTATTAATGCTATGTCATTGGAAAATTCTGTTGAGGTAATTATATGATAATTCTATGGTTTTAGGAAATATAGTTCATGAGTGAGACCACCAACATGATTGGTAAAATGATTTAGTACTGATTTTTCCTTAAATATGAATTTTTGTATCACTGAACATTAATTTTGAATTGATTTCTATATGTATAGGATTTTTTTGGATGAGGAATTATATTTTTGGATATGGTTACTTGTTTTAATAATGAAAGAACAAAGAATGTTACACTAAGAAATAACTTGATTCATGGGGTGGGTTTCTACTTACTGGATTAGCCGATTCAAAAAACTGATTGGAAGTGGAATGTTTTAGGTTGGTGGATTGGATCTTATTATGGAGGGGTTGGTTCGTTTTATGGGTTCATGAGTTGATAGTGTGAGTTTGGATGTTTTCATGTGATTTGTTTGTAAAAATTTATTTTCATTGTTTCCCCTTGTTTTTATTCCTCCCACTTATTTTATATAAATTTTCAGCTATGTATTTTATGTAGAATGTGTAGTCAGTTTTTAGGGTATTTCATACTATTTTTATAGTCTCACCATCACATTATGTATATTATTTCATTTTAAGATGTTTTTTATTGGGACATTGTTAAGGGAAAACCCCCTTACTTCTCTAGAGGGTCTTTTGGATATTGTAGCCTTTTTGTGATAGAGGAATGAGTTTGGTGGAAGTTGTGAAGTGGATCTTGGTTTAGTACCATGTTTACCAATAAATTTTCCCATTTGAGTACTTTGGTCTTCTAGAATTATTTAAGATATTTTTTGTATCATCTATGATTCTTTATTATGTTATTTTATTGATGTTTGTATTGGTTTTTCTCATGAATCATGTTTATATTCTTCCATTGGAGTTCTTCCCCAACATGTTAAATATTTTAATGGTCAATCATACAAAACCCATGATGTTGACACAAGAAATTTATTTTCATCCTTTGGTTTCATGTTAACGCGCCTATGTTTAGTAGAATTATGATCCAACACATGGTGTCAGGTTAGGGTCAAGATATTACTACCATAGAATGGTTTTATATTTGAAAACATATTCTAACATACCCTCATTTTAAAATCATTCAATTCATATGAATATTATGTAATGAAAGTAATACTAAGGACCACATAAAATTAAATATAATTAACTATTTTTCTATCAATCACACATTAATTTTTATATGATTCACTACATTTCCAATCCCACAATAGTTCATGTCCACATTATTGAGGCTTTAACATGATCACAGTCCCATTAAATTTATTATAAACTATTTATAATCAATCTACGTAATTAGGTCACATTTCACCAATTTTGCTATAATTGGGAAGGAATAAATGTGTATTTTAAAAACACAAAATGTATATGAAATAAAGGTCTAACTACCCTTTACAAACATTAGATCCTAAAATTCAAAATATACAATTTGTAGAGCCTAATAATTTATTATTTTCATCCCAATTTAATGATTTAATCAAATTTTCAATGAAATAGATTAACCATAGAAAAACAATATCTAACATGGTGAAATTAGACTCCCTCCTTCTTATTTTCCCTGCACTAGAAAATTACCCATAATTGAGATTTAATTCCACTATAACATGGCATAGTCAAATAACAAATCCAAAAGAAATCTATTCTAATAAGAGTAGAAGATGGAAGGAGAGGAAGAGAAGGGAGAAGGAAGGATTCCGTAACTAAACTTTTGAATGAACTCTATCTGAACCACTATGATAATCTGAAAATAAATAATAGTAAATGAGGGGAAGGTGTGTCTTCTTCCCACACCTAACACTAATTATGTAGTGCCCAAGTATTTTAAAATAAGACTATGTTTGATGGTGTATACAATACCCATCACCGAGCTTAAATAAACCTTGAATTATTATTATCTATATATAACTATTATAATCTAGTTGTTAAATTGGTAGGTATGAATATTCTTAACCATATTATGTGAAATATATTGAGGTTCTACAAAATACATTTATATTAATTAATTCATAGGAAACAATCATTCTAGTTTAAGAAAAGTCATTTCATTCTTCAAAACTACTTTTTATTAATTCTTGAGGGAGATAATTATAATTAATTTCTAGAAAATTTCAAAATTAAATTTGATAAAAATAATATTATTTTTGGAATCATCATACAAAAATTATAATAGGTTGAATTTTTGGGAATTTTTTGGGAAGATTAATTTTCTTTTTAATAGTGAAAAATACTGTATTTTATTGAATTTTCTTTATCAATCATTTTAAAAGTTTTTATTGTTTTAAAATGCTTTCAAATTAATATTAGTACTATTATACAATTAATAGTCTAATAATTATTATTTTAATGAATTATATGGTCCAATTTATAAAAAAATTATACTTATAAAGGAATTTCTCTGAAGAAAGCTATTTTTCATTGTTTTTTCTCAGTTTAATGATAAATTAAATTAATAAACATATAGATATTGAATAATAAAAATGGATTAAATATTTATAATCCCTGGTTTCCATTTTTTCTAAATATATCTATTTTATTTTTTTTCTATTTTTAATAGTAATCATGGTAAATATTTGTTACCTGGTAAAATCCATGAAATAGAGTAAAATCCATGAAATAAACCCTCAAAGTCAACCCAAAACATGAATATGATCTATTATATAGGATAAATTCAACCACATCCTTGACAAATTAATATATATTCCATTTTGGGACCATTTTTCATTAATATTTTCATTTTTATTCTTTAATGTAAAGAAAATTACAAAATATCCCTATATTGCCTTTAAAATCGTCAAACAGTTTTCATAGGATAAACATAAGATAAGTTTGCTTATAAATATTTATTTTAAATATGAAATAATTTTTTATGACATTAGTTTATTTTTTATTTTTAGTTATTAAATAATAACAATAAATTCCTACTCAACACTAACACATAATTTATTCAATTAATGGAAAAATAAAAGAAAAGATTCTAAAAATATTAAAAGTAATATAATTTGGATTAATTATTGTGTTTTGTGAAATTTTTATATAAATATAACATGTTACCGAGGAGTGAAAATATTATATTAGAATTAATTTACTATCATTTTTTAATGTCAAATTAATCTAAAAGATCAAAAAATGACATTATGTATATTTTATTTAAATATTATTTTACAAAATGATATAAAATTGGTAAAAAATCATGATTTAATAAAAATTATTTGTAGATGGTTTACAATATCAATGATGGCCTATTTATGGTCCCATTATACTTTTACGGTGACTATATTGACCTGTAAAGAATATAAAACCATCTCATTGCGGTAATCTTAAAAAGGGTTAATAAAGGGTAAAAATATGGAGATAATGGGGGAAATCACTAGAACTTGTCCAATTTTTTTTTATGAGATTTTTTTGAATCATGAAAATATTATTTTAAAATTATATACATTTTTTTATATTTTAAAATGAATATTATATTATATTAATTTAATATTTTAAGAAATTCCACGAAATCCATTCACTCCATTATAAAAGGGAACCCCCTCTCATTTTTTATCAAAACATCTATATCCTTTTATTTTAGAAAATATATATGCAAACCCCTTTATAACATAAATTCCCAAATTATGGACTTATTTTTTTATTTAGAATATAAGTATTATAAGGGTTAAGTTATGACGGAAATAAGGTTGTCCAAAGAATAGGTATAGATTTTAATGAAATGTTTTAGTTTGACTTCTTATTATACAAACGTGATGTATTATTCAAACAATTAGAAATAATAAGAAAATATCAAATATAATAATATTTTTTATGTTAACAGAATACCATATATCTGTATCCTCTTTCATCAAATGTGAATCTTAATCCTCATTCACGTGTATTGTGGACTACCACCCCACGAACCAATATAATTCATTTTCAATCCCCATCTATCACAAATAGATATAATAATTAATTTAATGTTAATATACCATGTTGATTACATGATTATAATTCATGAAGGATAATATCTATCATTTAATTCCTTAGTTTTCTATCCATTGAAAAATTACAACATTGTTTGTGCGTACATGTAGAGTATCGTCTCAATGAAGCAATATGGTTAATTTTCCATAACCACATCCCAAGGATGATATATATAAGTTTATTTAAAGAAATAATATAGTATTTATGATATAATTCTTATTATAGAATGATAAATTAATACTTACATTCTTTTCATCATCATCATTGAAAAATCAAAACATTACTCATGTGTATATACAGATTAACTTCCCCCTGATTGTAACATAGTTCATTTTTTATAGCAATATTTTATAGTTCATTTAAAATTATATTTTTACTACAAAAAATATTATCAAAACAACAAATTTGAACTTAATTTATTGAGTAATTATATTTTAAAAGGTAAATAATAAATTAAAAGGAATAAATAACTTGAAAAAATTTATTAATACAATTAATAATTAATATATTTTTATTATTCAGAAAGATAAAAAACATATATGATGATTCGGACCTGAGGTCAGAGATTTTGACTTCGTTTCCTTTCACAAATGGATATTTTAATGTTCTGCATATAATTTATTTTATATGATGTATACACTGCACTTTTATATTTAATATCTTGAATAATTTTTTCATTATGATATTTAATGTTATAATTCAAGTTAATTAATCCAAGGGGTTTTGATTCAGATTTTACTACAGTGGTAAGGGGTTTGTTTAACTCAATTTTTATTCACTGGGATCTAATTCTACTTTATTGATAGTGTTATGCCCTGATTATGTGTGAAATTAACTATGATTTTATTATTTTGTATTTCCACATTTTTTGTGTGTTTATATTTTTTATAACCATTCTTGAAATTTATTAAAATCTCACCCCCAATGATAATATATTTTAATGGGATTTATCATCTCACTTTTTTTCCAAGAGATATATTTCATATTCACTTGTTGATTCTATCATGAGGGGTAAATAATTTTCTTATAATATAAAATATCATTACTTCATTTATATTCATGGTATTTAATGACACTTTTAATGTCATATATTTCATGGGTTTATGGTTCCAAAGTTACCAAAATGCAAAGAATTTAATTCCCAATCTCATCAATATTTGGTATGGTTTATGTTTTGGTATCTAATAGAAGAATAATAATAAATTTATATAATAAAGAAAATACATTTTTTATTATATTGTTATTTTTATAAATAAAATTTATCCTTTCATTTGCCTCTATTTATATACACAAGATATTAAAGTAATGTTTTTAGGGAAAACTGAATTTGTTTTTCTTCTTTGTTGGGAACCATTTTCATCCCTGTAAAAATTTGAAATAAAATTTTTTAAATAATGTTTTTACAATTTTCAAATGATTTACTGATAAATTTTTACAATTGTTTTAATTTTTGAAAAAAATTTCAAAGGAATCATTTTTTCATTTTAAAATGATGTCACTTTTTATACTTTTTATAATTGTTAAATAAATGATTTTAACTAATAAGACATGAACATAATTTTCCTAAATCATGACCAATCAATAATTTAGTTTACATGTTCCCCAGATTTTATTCATAGAAAATATTTTTTCTAATATTGTGGAAATAATTTTTTAAAAGGTTATTTCTATGTTGAAAGGGTAATTTCTCTAAAAAAAATTATAAAGTAATTTGAATATAATTTCTATTCATCGGAGATAATAACCGTTTATTTGAGTTACGAATCAATGAAGATATATTATAATGACAATTTATTTTTTATTTATCTATATGGTTTATGATTAGTTTAAATGGGGGAACATATTGACATTCAATATTCTATTTCTCATTATATGGAAAATTTTCTATTATATATAAATATTGATTAAGTTTTATTATTTATTCATGTTAGAAATTGATTGGAATATTTATGTCAAGACGGGGACTGTTATATCCCATAAATGAATCGGTAAGCCTCATGAGACAAACTAGTTTGAGTATTTGGATGATTCCATACCCATTTATGTAATTTTATTTAGTTGTATTGGCATAAGGCCTCGATGGTATGTTTTAGATGTGTGAAATTATACATTACATCATTATGAAATAATTTAATAGTGTACATATTAATACCTATTATATCCATGTATAAGTTTCAATATCATCTGGTTATTTATATAACATTATTTTATCAACATTCACTCCATATTTATTATTCATCATGATCATGTTATTGGTTAAATGTTATGTGTTTTCATATATGTAACTTTCCATATTGATTATACCTGATTTACTCATGATATCATTCACTATATGTAACCCTTACTAAGAAATTGAATTTAGGATTATTTTGTTTCCTTTTCTAAGGATATGAAGAAGAAATAATTTAATGAGTTCAACGATAAATGATATTTATTTTTACCATGTTATATAATTTGTTTTCTAATGTAATTTGAGATTCTTGTATGTATCTAGTTCACCATGACTATTAAACTATTTTGTCCTTTGGGATAAGATCTCATATATCTTATACAAATATAATAATGTAACTACCGGCAATGGGATACTAGATTTGTGGTGTTTACCATTGTTATCAGAGAAAGATTAATAGAAACTACGGGGACTAGATTTTAGAAAACATAGAATATGAATTAGAATACTATGAATGAATTTGAGAATAATTATTTGTTTATGATAACATCCTAATGACTTTTAATGTAATATATTATGTGATTTTACAACAAATAAATCATATTTTGGATACTAAAAGCGGATGTTTTTATAAAATAGTTGCATCTTGGGGTAATAACCTGGAAAATATTTGTTCAGGTAAATATCGACCATAATTTTTGTACATGACAAGCGTTTATTTCTCTTGAACCTTGTTTATCACTCCTAAATGATATGCTTGGGTTAATAAAAATCTTATTTATAATCCATAATGATGAATGAGAGAATAGAACATATAGAAATATATGATATGGAATAGTGATATGGAATATACCTAATGTGAATGGGGTTGATAATTTTATGCTTGCCCGTATTTTAAATAAAATTACTACTTTTTAGGATTTAAGTGATGGAATTATATTATGATTAATCATATTTTTTGAGATAAATATAGTAATATAACAATCATGTTTTGTATGGATTTTGTTGATAAATTTATTCAAAGAAGAATTATTAAACATTTTATGGACACAAGTTTAAATGTGTCAGAAACATTTAGGGTTTATCTTATCCTAGATGTAGAGGTAATTAAGGGTTATTAAAATTTTGTAAAACATGATTTATCATATATCTTACAATTGGATTGAAAAGTTATTTGGTTTCTATGTGAATAATGTTATTTTTGACGAAGTGCACTATTCTTTGGACATTATATAATTAAGGTAAATAGAAATACTTTTACCTAAGATGTATTTTTTTGAATAAAATAAAATTTATCTTTTGGAAAAATAAATTATTTTATTGTAACATTATCTTGGGTTATGATTTTTATATTTTGGATAATATATGACAAAGGGAAATACATTTTTAATATGATGCTTTATGAGTGAATTATGTTATTTGGTGGAAATATTAAGCTTATCTCTAAATAATATTTGATAAAATAATTCTAATCAATGGGTTTTAATCTTAGTGGGAATATTTTTAATAATTTTAAGGATAATTATTTTTGGAAGAAATTGGTTTGAAATTTACTTATTACTTCTTTGTATAAAGCTCTATTAATGTTTGTTATTATATTTCATAGTGCTAACAATTTATGTTTTTTTAATGTCAAAGGATAATAAGAATATCTTATTATTACTTCTTAGATTATGTGATACGTTATAAGATTATTTTAGTGCTTATGAAATAAAAAATTCCCCATGAAAACTCATCTTTTTAAGAAAATACGGCATTATGGTGGAAATTGATTAAATGATGAAATTTTACTTATAAACTAACTATATTTATTTATTTTATTATTCTATATGGTAGTCATTATCTCTTGTAAAATAACGTCGAAACAAATAATTGTATCCCATTACAATCAATTACGATGAATCGACAGTGTTTTCACCCATCACTAATTTATGTTTTGTGGAAATTAAATTTCTCCCAACTATGTTCTCTATCACTCTATAGTGATAATTAAGTGTTATTTTGATATTTTGTTTCTATATTTCCACTTCTCACTAATATTCTGTAGTTTCTATACCTAGTTTTTCAATATTCCGGATGACCTTCGTATTTCCCTTTCCTTATATTAAGAGAATGTTTTATTTTCACTTTTTATAATGCGGGTTTTCCAAAAAAAATATTCAAATTTCAATACCATGATTACTATGAGAAATATAAAACTTTGAGGATTCATATTATTTACTATGGGGATAATGTAACACCTATATATTTTAAAAGAACACTATTTTTAATAGCCCATACATCACACAATATCAAGCTTAAATGAATAATTAAATGTTGCTATTTAAATATTACCAATATATAATAGTTATTGAATTAGAAGAGGTTGATATAGTTAAAATAATTTGGTAAAATATATATAGTTCATACTCATTAAAAATTCATTGATTAATAATTTGGAAATTAGAACTAAATTTTTAGAAATGTTATTTTATTTTTCAAAAATGGTTCTTGTTGATTATTTTGAAAAAAATTATAATTAATTTATAGAAATTTTAATAGTTCTATTATTAAAAATAATTTCATTTTTTAAAAAATAATATTATAATAATACTTCTCTGATTTTTTTATTTTTCTGATAAGTTTTATTTTGGATTGAATGGTGAAAAATACTGTTTTTCAAAACATTTTTTTGTTTCAAGCATTTAAAATTTTCCATTTTTATTTTAAAATTCATTCATAGTAAAATTACTTCTATTATACTGTTGATATAAACTCAATTTCATTGAAATTTAATTTTAGGATGAATTTATTATAATATGTTTTTTTAAACTAAAAAATTAATTTTTAGGAAAAACTATTTTTCTTTGTGTTTTAAATTATTATCATAAATCAATTTGTACAATGTATATAAATTTAATCCTAAATATTTGATATTATATTTAGAATCAAGAGTTTCTTTAATTGGACCCTTTATTTTTTGGTTATTATGATTTGTAATCATGATTAATACTTCTCACCTCACTAAAGGAATAATGTGTTCAACTGTGTTAAAACCATCAAATAAAGTATCAAAATCAACCCAAATGTTTCTCATGATTTAATTTTATAAGATAAAATAGACCATATTCATCCAAAATTTAGATATATAAAATTTTCAAGCCATTTTTACATGATAATGAAATTTGTAACATTTAAAGTAATGAAATTTCCAAAATGTCCATCTCTTGAGATTAATATCCCTAAAAACATCACATTGGGGTAAAAATTAGATAATTTAGGTTTTAAATATTTATTTTAATTATGAAATAATTATTGTAATCATTTTAAATTATTTTTTATTTTTATTGATGGAATATATATTTTAAATCCATAGACAATACTGGAACAATATTTATTCAGTTAATAGAAAAATATAAATGACACTAAAAATATAGAAATTAATATAAATTGAATGAATTATAACAGTCACTGAATTTTTTATAAAAATATAATATTTTAAGTAGGTGATAAAGTATTTTATTTGTATCTATTTTGTTTCATGTTTATTTTAATGTCAAATTAAATAAATAGTTCAAAAAATGACATTAATGTTATTTTATAATAAATAATATTTTATTAAATTATTTAAAACGTGATAAAAAATCCAATAATTGGACAGGTTATTTATACGTGGCTTCAAATTTAAACCACGATCTATTTAAGGACCAATTTTTCTTTTAGATTAACTATCTTGACCCCTAAAGAATAAAAAACATTTCTAACACGATAAACATCAAAAGGTTTAATGGATGGTTAATATAAATGTATAAGGGTGAAAAAATCACCCAAAATTTTTGAATTTTTATTATATATATTATTTAGTCTCATCCTCATAGTATCTTAGAATTATATTAATTTGGATCCAATTTTATATAAATATTAATTTATATTAATTTACTACATTATGAAATTCCAAGAATTCCCTTCCCTCACCTATAAAAAGGTAACACCCAGCCTCTTCTATCCCCCAAAAAAGATAATTTTTAGAAACAATCTACCAAATACCATTAATAACATCCCTTAAAATAGTAAATATATTTTCTATTCGTAATATAAACTTATTAAGGATTAAAGTGTAATGTTAAGAAGGTTCATCGAAGAAGATGTATTGATTTTAACTAAAGTTCTTAGTTTTACTTCTTCTTCTACCTCCTTCAAATATTATTAAAACATGTTGAAATAATAACACCTTTATCTTATGTTATTGATATATTTTCATATTAATGAAATGCCGTTTATTCATCTCCTCATCCATCAAATGGGAAACAAAATCATCGTACATGGGTACGGCAGACTATCGCTTCGGGAACTAATTTAAATCCTTTTCTATCACGACCTATCATGGATGAATAAAATGATAGATTTAAATATTATATAATATATTATTAAAATATTTATCATCATTAATATATAATATAACATCTAATTTCTTACCTTTCCTTCCATTGAGAAATGTTTATGTTGTTCATGTGCACATGTGGACTACCACCTTCACGGAGCGATGCAATTCGTTTTCCAACACCCAATCACTTGGATGATATATATAAGTTTTTTTAAAGATATAATATGGTATTTATTTTATATTGATAATTTTTGAAATATTAAATTATAATTAATTTATTTAGATCATGTACATTGGAAAATGGAAAATGATACACATTAGTACGTATGAAATACCGTGTCTATGATTATAACATAGTTCATTTTTAATATCCATTTCCCATGGTTGGTTTGAAAAGTATAATTGATGATTGAAAATTATAATTATTTCATGATTATTATTTGAGATATGATGAAATATTTCCCTTTTTATCATAGTCATCATACCAACCTCATTTTAAACATATGAACTGAATATCATCAAAATAATATACATAAATTTAAATGATTATGTAATTAATTATAACATGGTAATAAATAAAATAAAAGGAATAAAAAATTTAAAATTTAACCTAAGATAGTAAATTATTGAAATTATTTTATTATTCAGGAAAATAATGAAGGTATGTGATAAGTCAAACAGGATATAAAGGATATTATCTCAATTTCTATTCAATAATGAATATTTTAATGCTTTTCAACTAATTTATTTTATATGGGGAAAATAATAAACTTTTAAATGTAATGTCAAGAATAATTCACAATTAATGTTATTTAATGTTGAAATTCAGGTTAATTAATCCATGGTGTTTTAATTAAGATATTACCAAATCAGTGTAGGGATTATTAACTGAATTTTAATCCATTGGGTTATACGTCTACTTCATTAACTATGTTGAGCCATTATCATGTGATTAATGGACTATGATTGTATTATATTTTATTTTCCCATGTATTTTATGGATTTACACTTGATATATATAGTCACTTCTTATTAATTTATAATTAAAAATTGTTATCATATTAGTTCATATATTTTAATATCTTACATTATCATTATTATAATTTAATATTTCTTGATTTAATTAAATAAAACATTAAATAGTTATTTGAGAATAAAAAATTTGACCATATAAATTATTTTTCCACTAAATGTAAAAAAATTGATTGATTTCAATATTTTAATTTATTATATTTTTATTCATCACATAATTTATTAATAATGTTACTCTAATATTTTTTGGTTCACTTTGGTTTGTGTTTATGCAAAGATAAATTTATATAACATATTATTAATATAGAAAATTATATTCCATAATATTGGACTATGAAATTGCTTAAAATGCGTAACTCTCACTAATGTAATTCGATCATGAATGTACACATGTCCACAGAGACTAAATGTATATCCTCTTGGAAATTCATAATTTCACCATTTCAATTTAATTCTTTGGTTATATATTCTTCCCATATATATTTTTATGTATATTTTTTATGACTTTTCATTCAAAATGAGGGTTTGTGGGTTATATAAAATTGTTAATAGTATGTTGGGTTATGACTTTAAGTGCACAAAATGTAGGACATTTGGCTGTGAATCTAGGTTGAAAAAGTAATGATATAAAGGGTCACAAATCCCATATAAAAGTAAGGTGTTTTATTTGTTATGCCTCTATAAGAAAACATACTCTTTAATTAGCATATTAATCCCTATATAATTTCTGTTTATTAGTGGGTTCCATTTCCCTTGAGGATTGAGTAATGTGGAGAGTGGATGTTATATCACTTATATCTGAAAAAATATTAAAATAACTTATACCAATATTTTTAATTTTATGCTATATAAATATTTTTAATATATAAAATCTTGTAAAATTTATATAATCTAGTAAATCCACCCCTGACTATTTGTACATCTCACTATCTGAGAAAACAATTGGTGCAAAATACATTCTTTTATAGAACTATTAGATCTATTATATATATGTAATTATTTGTTAACCAATTTCCGTACATAACCATTTAGGGAAACTATCATTTAAGATGGAGGGTTCAAGTTATAATGATTATTGGATTCCTCTAAGATGTTCATTATTTTATTGCATAGATTGTGGATATTGGAAATATAGAATGTAAGTATTCCTTAAATAACTAAACATTTATCAAAATATCATATTATAAAAACATAAAATTTTCCTAAAATGAATCTAGATTATTTAACTAGTAATTACTTTGTTACATATTTCTTCATCTACTGGGTGTGAAATATTTTTTTAATTAGTAGAAACATTTTTTCCATGAATCTTCATATAAAATTACCCATGGAATTTATATAAATATGTAATTCACTCATTACGGAAGAGATAATATAAAAAAATGTATGATTAAATTATGTCCTTCAAAAACATCTGAGATTTTTATGTATTTTTAATATTCTAAAAATACATATTCATATCATAATGAGTTTATCATAATTGTTTTATTTTTACTTCTAACTCTATTTATAAGCTATGATATTATTTTTGGTTAAATCTCAAAGTAATTAATCTTACCCAATAAATTTATTTTAGGCATAACATAATAATTATACAAAGAGATTTCTATATTTTTACTAAAGTATCAAATCTGTGCTGCTGTTTTTTTTCATTTGGATTCTTGGTTTAGAAATACTATATTTCTATTAATGATATTTTCATATGAAGGAATAAAATTATCTAGCACATGTTCAAATCCATTAAGATTAGTAAGAATAAAAATTATGAAATTTATTTTTTTATAAATAGGTAATTTGTGAAAGAATTATCTTATAGTCAAAAACTGACATTATAATCTTATATAAGTGTATGATAATATTGAGAATGACTTTATCTTACATGAATTATAAATTCAAATTATATTAACCAGAATAATATATGAATTATTTTATCATATGAATCTATTCAAAAATTTATCTTATAAAAACAGTACTATAAGAATCTTATCATATAATGATCAATCTATCCCATTGATTTTCATTATTATAAATTTTCATTTTGGTGCAGTCTCTCAGTATGTCAATTAATGATTTAATGTTCATCATAAAATAAGTTTTTTGAATATGGAAATAACTATTTTATGAGAGTGTATTTTTTTAAAGAATAGAAAAAATATGATAATCCAGATTAATGAAAATTCTTACAAATAAGTCTATTCTATATTTGGAAAAAGAAGGACACACATAATTAAGATCCTATATCATAATCATCTCAAAGGATTATTTACTTTACTGATATGATTATCGTGTGTGATTATGTTCAAATTCAAAGAAGTGATATAAATAGAAATTTTAGGTGATGCATTATATGTATACACATATACACATATGTATGTTGGAGTGAAAAACATAATTAATGAACATTTTCACATATAATGAATCATGTATATTCTCAAATCCATGTTTGTGTGTTTTACTTATATGTTATCTATTTCAATGGAATATTCTCTAGATTTTTTCTTTTATGATCATCATCTTCTATGAATGTGTCTTTATCAACAATCATTTAATTATTTCAACTTTGTTTTACATTTTTCTTTAAAATTTTATTCATTTCTATTTGTTCTATAGTCATTGTAATTGAGTGTGTTATAGTCGTTGATTGGCCTTATGAAGGGGGATACTGGCTGATATGTCTTTGTCCTTTGTAATAAGTAACGTCATCTATCACTCCCCTATGAAACCCCAATAAAAATAGTCAGTATAGTCAAAATCACCAAAATCATGGAGAATAATGTTGGTGGAGTGGACTAAGGGGTTTATATTCCATAACAATCTATAAATTACCTATGTATAATCCTTTTCCTTTGTGATTTTATTTTTTCTATCTAGTATTAGTAAATATAATATTGGATCTTGTGTACAATGAAGAGAGTGGTTCTTAAGTGATGATTTTTTAGGAATTGAATTTATCACACCTCTTGAGTGATTCTTAAGTCATTATGTAAGGAAATATTAGTATTAGAGCTCCTGGAAGTTGAGTTTTTATCTATAATAGTTGGAAGTATAAATATCATTCTACAATGGCTATTATAGTTAATAAAAGACAAATTAAGACAATGGTTAATATCCTTATTTTTATGGTGTGAATTATGGCTATTGAAATGTATAAATAATAATTTTTAGAATATTCTGGGTTTAAATTTTTATCTCAAATATTTGAATCCTTCTAAAATCACAAATATAATTAGAATCTTGGTAAGAAAATAATAAAGAGAGTTAAGATTTAAAATCCAAGGTAATGAATTTAATTATTTGAAGACTAGGTTGAAATGAGTTTAACCATAAAAAAATCAATGAAATACAGTCCACCATATTATTATATTATAAAGGAATAATTTTTTTATAGGTATCATATAAATTACTACATAGATGAGGTTTGAAACTTTAAAATTTTACAATGGTGGGAGTATTACATAGTCGAATAGAAGAGTAAATGAAATTGTAAAAAAATTTCATAATTTTGGAGAACCAATTCCAAAACCATATCATGATATGAAAATCCTCAATATTTTACCACTAGTATGGAGTGTAATATCAACTTCCATGGGGAAATCTATAGTGTTTAATAATTTTAAAATAAAATATCTATTAGGAAATCTTATGATATATGAGGCCAAAATAGAAGTTGAAGATAGAGAGAAAAGAATGATTAAAATATAACGATTCTTTGAGAGTAAAAATTTAAAAAGATGATAATAAAATAAAAGAGATTCAAATATATTGGTCTCTTTATCAAGATAATTAAATTATGTCAAATTCAAATCGCGATCTTGCTCACATTGTGAGAATGTTCGAAAACTTTTATGACAAAATAAGTCATTTTATGAAACCATTAAATAGGTTAAACAAACATGAGAGAAGTTTAAAGTATGTATGATTTCATGAATGAAATAATCTTGGACACATCAAAATAAAATGTTTGTTGCTTAAAAAAAATTAAAAATAAAAGAAAAGGTATTTCATGAAAGTTGGCGATATGAAGAAATACAACATGTCTATGAAAGAAACAAGGAGTTTCTTTGATTATTCTAGTGGTGATTAAAATTCATAATTCAAAGGTTTGTATTCTAAATAAAAAAATATCTTATTTATGGCTCACCCATATAAGGTAAACTCTTATAATTATTCTGATCATGAGTCAAAATTTTATATTAAAAACTTCTCCTCTAAGGAATTGAATGAATATTATACCATTATAGAAACTAAATATGAATCATTGATAAAGAAAGAAAATTCCTAGAAATTACTATTATTAAATTAATAATTAATTATAATTTTTAAATAGATATATTTTATATTATATAACATATTTGGAAAACTCTACTATATTTTGTGCTAAATAGAATAACACCCACATGTGTTTACAAAGATAATATCATTATTTTAATAATATGATTAGTTTTTTTTTCTAATGGAGTGGATTACCTACAGAAATTACTTATTAAATATCAACCCAATAGTGAAAAATATGGTATTATAATCCTAGTTGAAAGGAAAATTTCTTATAGTATTTATTTTTTGACCATCACTATGAATAGAAACGGAAAAGGTTACCTTAAATAATTATGGAGAAATAGATTGGTAGTTTATAATTTAATCAACATTGAGGAATTAAAAATGATTATTTTAAAAGAATTTTTTCAGAATATAGATATTTATTTTTTGTAAAATAAATATAGATTTGTGTTCCAAGATCTTTCATAGATAACATTTCAGGACCCAAGAGTATTTGGGTATATAAAAATCATATTATTTAATTTTTCTAGGTAGAGACTAATTTATTTGAATATCATTTCAAAATGGTTCATATACAGTGGTTGTTATAGGATTACTAGTGGATATTTCTCTAACGTTCACTCAATATAAAATATTTATGATGGTTATGCCAAATTTGGTTATAATGAAAAAAGGAAGAATATTTGGCATTGGATTGGTTGAAAATCCATAGTCTATCCTCATCAACAAAGCACTCTATGTTGAAGGCATAAACCGAAAACTGATATAAATCTCCCAAATTTAGGGTGATAATTATTCAGTTTATTTATTCAAAAATTCGTTCTTAGTTTTTAATGAAATATCTCCTATGTTTTGAGAATGAATAATAGATAATTTATATACTATAGATCACAATTTTCAGTGTATATTGACTGTAAATTGTTTAAATATTGAAATTAATGAATCTTGGATTTATCATAGAAGACATATTTTATTTTAGTTTTTATTCCTTTAGAATGTAATATAAAATTAATTTTATTTCTAACTTTATTAATTTTATATTGGATAAAATAAAACTTTGTGTTGCAATCCAAATTGATAGGAAACACCAAACTTATTTTAGACCGATTAAAGAGGGTTCTACTGCTAGACACCTTGGTATTATCCATATGGATCTGTTAGAATATATAATAACAAATACCATGGAAAGACCTAAGTTTTTGTAATTATATTTCTTCATATGAATTTAATTTTTTCAATATTATGTGTTACACACAATATTAAGTTTATACATGTTACACGCAACACCATGTTTAATTAAAACATGATATGTTATTATATAATTATTATTTAAAATGATACCTACATTATATCCATTTGAATTGTGTGTATGAATAGAATTAAAAAATTATGAAAATATTTGTTTTATACACACATATATATAATTAATTCTTTGTTAACCACTAAATTAGAAATGAAAATAAAAACTATACTGAGAAAGGGAAATATTTTTCTGAAAAACTATTTTAATGAAAAAATCATGTTTTATATCAATAAATTAAAACACCACATTTATTGAATTATTTTAATAAATTATATATAGTATAAATTCAAGAAACAATTTTACATTAATCTTATGTGTTTTCTTGAGAAGAGATAAGAATAAATCCAAATTTATGCTTAAAACTATATTTTTCTAAAAATCATTTTTTCTCTTTTTGTGAACTTATTTCAAAACTATTTTTTTATTTTTAGAGAAATTATTTCAAAAAATAAAGTTTATTTGTTATAAATCATGTCAAAATTATCTTAGAGTCAATTTTTAATAATATTCTAAAAGGATTATTTTTTTGACTAATATTGAACGAAACAAAATTTTAATTAAAAACCATTTTTTTATTTAAATTGATAATAAATTTAAAATATAATTTAAATTGATATTAAATTGATGTTATTTAAATAATATATATATATATCTCATTTAGGCCATTGGAAACAATTTTATATTAAATTTTATAAACAAACATTGTCATCTTCTGAACATTTTCACTTTGAAAAGCTGTTTTCTCATCACGTCTCTAGGATTCATTTTAAATTAAAATTTTCCACTTATGTGATTTATATTTGGAAAAATATATTCAATATTTTGGATAATAAGAATTTAGACCATATTTCTAGGGTATATAAAATTTTACCCCAAATGAAATGTGAAAATAGTAAAAATTTAATTTCCCTGGTTATGGTAACAATGAGTTTAAAGAAGGTTAAACTATAAAGATAAGGGATAAAATGATTATAAAAATTTTAAAATTCATATTTTATGACCATATTTAATTATTATACTACTAATTGTATAATTTATGGTATTTATGAGGCTTTGTTCTTGGGAATTTCCTTTTTGTATTAGATTCTTTTGTGAAATTTTCAAGTACATTCCATGTGGGTTCTTTTTTCCACACCTATAAAATGCCACCACCCCTACCACTAATTCACACCTATAAATATATATAGATAATTAATAATATAAAAAAATATCTACCCAAAATTTTTATCCTTTTCTTATATCTTTTATTCCTCCCAAAATATAGACACTGTTGTTTTTTATAAGATATCCAAAGAGGGGTATTTAATCAATGATAATTGTCATCAATAAGATAGTTTTTATTTATTTTTTCCACCTATAATTATTGTATAAAACATATAATATAATAAAAATAGTATCTAATATATACATATATGTTATTATATTTATTTACTTACCTATATCTATCTCCACATCCATTAAATGGTTTATTAAATCATAATTCATTTGTATGGTGAACTACTGTCTTGTGAACCGATGTCATTCATATTTTCCATTACCATCTATCATGGTTGGGTATGATTGTGAATATAAAGTATATATAAGGTATTTATAAAATAATTTTAATAATTTTTTAATTATATAAGTTATACCTTTTTTACTTTATATTCTATAGGGGATACGATAAAGTCGCTTGTGTGTATGGAAGACTACCACCTAACGAAGCATTGCGATTCATTTATCACTAACTCTTTACATAAAAGATAATAGGGGTAAATTAAATTACTATATGTGATATATATATGATATAATTATGATATCAATGACATACTTATCATTATAAAGTGAAAATATTTGATTTTATATCATAACTTTTCACTAACTGAATGTTGATAACGTCAATCTTGTACGTGTGGACTACCACCTTCACGAAGCTATGTGACTCTCCCTTTTCATCACCAAACCAAATTAATTAAATTTATAAGTATTTTTAAATAAAAAATGTTTTATTTATGACATTATTATACTTATTTAAGGATTAAATAATATTTAACTGAATTCCATAATGACTATTGAAGAGTGGAAACAGTACTCATGCATACACAAGACCTTCCATCTTCACGATTATAATGTATGTCATTTCTCAAAAACATATTTTATTATAGGTATTAAAAGTATAATTGAGGTACAAATATTATTATTAAGTAATTATTATTATTCTGGGGATGATGGATCAATAATCAAAGTGATAGGACTGAAAATAACAAATCAAAACATATACGAAAAACATAGAGATTATTACCCGAAACATGATTTTAATAATGAATTGTTAATAAACAGTTAATAAATAGTTATAATTAAAACATATATGGTATAATATATATCCAAATGGTTCTATAATAGATTTATGATAATACTATATTTATCATAATGTAGGTTTTAACATGTACAAAGGAATTCAATACTTAATGTAAGGGATTGGTAGTCTCTGTTTTATTTCTGGTAGACATATGCCTTATTCACCCACTATTTTATTTATGTGGTTTATATACTAAACAATATACATATTATATCATTAATATACTTATTTTAATTAAATATACATTTTATTTTGATGTTATTCTATAATTGTTTATTATTCGGTGTATTACTATAGAGGTAAGTAATTTTCATCACACTTTCTAATTCTATGGGATGCAATCAATATTCATCACATATTTCCTTGATGTGTTTTATATATTGAACATTAATGTATTTTATAGTGATTATACTAAAAAATATGTGGATTAAATGTCCATTTTAGCATCTCTATCTCTATTGGCATTAAATGTTCAATAGTAACCAGTGCATTAAGATATTTTTTGTCTCAATGTTCCTTCCTTGAGACATATGTTATATTATGACCAAATATTATTTTTCGAGGTGTATATACAGACAATTTAAAATTTCATATCATGAATTTTTTTTTTCTTGAAATATTATTTTTTATTTAATATTATTCTTTCATTAGTATTATAATTCAATGCTAATATCATTGTAATAGTTTTATGTTACTCTCTCATCATTTATCAGTATTGTTTATGATTAAAAGCTTGATGAAAAAAATCTTATGATACATCTATCAAGAAACACATAACATTTATTATACACTAGTTATGTCATGATAATATATGTTTTCCCTTCATTTTTCTCTCTTTATACACTAAATAGTTCAAAAGAATATTTTTATGAAAATATGACATTATTTCACTATTCAGTCAAAAATATGGTTTCTTCTGAAATCATGTGATAAAAAAATAAAAAATAATATTTTCATTAATAAAACGATTTATTAAATAATTTATGTTTAACTTTTTAATATTTTTAAAGGAATATTCATGTAATTTTCAAAAAAAATCGGTTTTTATTTTAACAAAAATGTGAAATTATTCATCATTTTAACATATATGTCATTGAATGAATTCCCAGTCACCATGAACATTGCCTTTTTGAATAATCCATTAAAATTTTCAATGTTTTTATTCAAAGAACATGATTTTCAATAAAATTTATGTTTTTTAAAAAAGTGTTTATCAAAACAGACAAGATAAATTTCTTAACATATGTTAAACATTATTTTTAAAGATTACTTTAAAACTTATCAAGGTTATTTTGAAAGAAAATGATTTTGAATTTGTTTTAATTTTTTAAAATTTTATTTTAAGGAAAATTTATTTTATTCATTGAAATGTTCCTAGTGATATTACAAAATCATTCTCCATCTAAGATGTCATCTAGTTATGTGACCTAAGATTTTATGGTTATATGAATCAAAAATACCTTTAATATTCTTTTATTGAATGGTTAATGATTACAAGATGTTTATGAAACCCATTTCTCTTCCATTGGTTATATAAGAACAAAATTATTATTAAAATAACTTCTTTTTATAAGGTTTATGCAATGATGAATTAATGAAATGATTATGAAACATGTATATTTTCCACATGTTATGTTATGATGAAATGTTTATGAAACCAATTTCATTCCACGGGTTATGATATGATTAATGTTTTATGATCATATAAAACAAATACGTATAAATTTCATTATGTGATGGGTGGTACCTATTTTCCCATCCACTTAATTGGGTAAAAATTTATATGTAATGAGATTGATCTGAATGGAATAAGGGTTGAATCCAGTTCAGTGAGAGAGTTTGTCCACTATGTTGGTCGTAGGAGTGAACCTTGACTATTATGATGGATTGGGGAGTGAACCTATTCCACTATGATATCCTTGAAAGTGGGCCTTTATTTTTATCTAAATTATTTTCTTTGAGTATGTCTATGCCAAAATTTTATGTATTATGATGATGTTATGCTCTTAGGGGTCATGTTATTTAATAAACATATGGTTTATATCTTACAAACTACTAATATTAACTGCATGAGGCATGATTATGTTCTTTGATATTAAGGGTATGCTTTTCAAATTTTATTATCATGTTATCATACCCATATTTTTATGTTATTATTACATATCTACCATTTTTACCTTTACTCATCATCTGAGCTCAAGATTTCTTATGTTTCTTTTTAACATTTTATAATGAAAGGTTTTATATGTCATATGATTATGAATATTACTAAATTAAAATATATTTATGATATATGTTGAATATCATTCACCAAATTATAATATTTTGTACATATTATTCAAACAAAATTAACAATTACGATCCTCAAGAATGTCACTGTGTAATTTAATGAATTTTCATAATAAAATATTTAATATCAATATATAAAAACAAAAAGTTTCTACATTTTGTTTAATAGGACACAAATTTTTTAACATCTGGAAACTATTATGAGAAAATATTAGGGAACTAACAAAGTATTTTTCTATGTATATTTCTAGGATATGTTTATGGATAATTTTAAGGATTTTTCAATATATAGGAAAATGTATTTGAATTTTGGTAAAGGATAGAGTGAGTAATTTATAATAAAATACATACATTTTTGTCAATATATCTAGATGTGGATCTGTTACAGATGTACCAAGGGGTAATAATCCAAAATTTACACATTTATCTAGACTTGATTATCAATTGGAGTAAAAAAACGTGCCCTGTAGCATACCTGGTTTAACACTCCATGGGGATATTATTTAGAAATTATTAAATTCATTATAAAACATCATGAAAGATTTAAATAGATAATGACCATGTATTTCCCATGATAAGACAAAATTTTCATAGATTTAATATATGATGTCATGATTTAGAAATAATATAAGTGATTTTTCATGATTATGTTGTTTCCCAGTATGATTATTATTGTGAATTCTATACTTTTCAGTAATAGTAAACACTATGAACCAGAAGAAACTAGGTTAACATTGAATGTGACAGAAAATTTGATGTTGAGAATCCAAATGGGATGATGGCTGTGGTAAAGGATATTATGATTATTACTATTTAGTTATCGGGATATATGGTTAAGAACATGAACCATAGAAACTCTTAGAGCCAAAAATGAAGAGTAGGATACAGTTTGTTGAGAGTTCTGGTAATAAAACCCTTAGAAAAGGGAATATTATGTTTCCTTTATTCCAAGAACGTGGTAATAAGAACTCAATTGAATTTCTTAGAGGAATGGGAAGATATTTTGGGTGTGGAAAATAAGGACACAGGGAAAATAACAACAAAGGAGAAATGAAAAAATTTGGTTAACATAATGGATGAGAATAATGGTCTCCCTAACCGATCATTGACTGTAGAATGTTTTAAATCTATAATGTATGTGAATTATAGAAATCAATGTCATAAGTGTAAATACCATTAAAATAATCAATGAGGTTTCATGATTAATGATTTTTATATTGATTATGAAGAGATAATAAAGGAAATATTAATGAAAGGAAGTTTACATGAATAAGTTGATGAATCCAATTTAGTGGATTAATGATGATGTATATTAATTGAAGTGTTTATGTATTTTAATTCATGAATTATGAAATATAAAAGAATTATTTAGTATGTGTTTTTCATTATTGTTTTCAAATTATATGTTGATTGGTATTAATGACATAGAAATGTAACTTAATGGAAATGTGATATTTTAGGGAAACATATTATTTAAGGAAGATAACCCTTCGTATTTTCCTGATGTTAAAAACTAGTTTTTTGTTTTTATGAATAGATAATTGATATAAATAAATTAAAATGGATATTATTGATGACCCCAAAACTGATTAATGATTTTTAAAAAAGTGGTATTTGTTATCAATGATAGAGTTCAATTTTTTTTAATTTATGGAACATATTCAATAATTTCATTGTTTTATTTTGGGAATATAGAACCATTTATATTTTAAATATGATTTTATGGTAATTAATGTTATTACTGGGATTTAAGCGAATACATGATGAATGTATTGACATGTTTTCATGTGAAAATTATGAGATAATTTAGGTTTATTTTGGTGATTATTGATAACTTAATTTTCGAAATTTTGTAAATTTATTTGTAAAGTTCCATATTTTAATGTTTTATAAATGTCATCAGGTTATCCATTTATGAAATTTTTAGGTTGAAATTTTTATGAGGTTTTAGAGATTATTGTATTATTTCAACATATAATGATTTCTGTGTAACATGTGGTAACTATTTTGTTTGATAATAACTTGATATAAAATGAATGAATTATCATTCTTCAATTTTTATTATTATGTTATATAGAAATAAAAATTCATCTCTTAGAGTAATAGGTGAAGTGGAAATTGATCAAGGCACAACCAATGAATGAAAATACGACTATGAAGTAAAAAAAATATTATGTAATTAAGTTTTCATATATTATATGTATAGATGAAAATGTAATTTGCATCATTTGAAAAAGGTTCTTGAAAAAAAATGTGTACTTCTATTATTGTTTTTATGTTATCAATGACCCTATTCGTGCCAATTTAATTTATGGTTTTATGTTCACTAACCTTTTCTGGATCTCCCACTATCTTGTGATCAATGATCTCTATCACCCTCTATAATTATTTGAACATTTCTTCCATGTACAAAGCTTCATTTATAACCTATGTTCGCTAATTTTTTACCTAACTATGTGTTATTCCATGGGACTTTATCACATCCATTTCTATTTATCAAGAAGATGTTTTATTAATCATTTTTATAGTGATGGATTCTATGAAGAAATTTTAAAATGATAAAATTGTTATGACTGAGATGAATTTTGGGGGAGAAATTCATTTCAAATGGGTTAAAAAGTAACTACCCAAGATATTATGAAATATTTTATTCCAATTCATTTATTCATTTTAGTATTTTTCATTAAAAAAAATACTGAGTGTATTTTTCATTACACTCAACACTTAGTTTAAATGAAATGCAACATAATATTAAAATATTGTAAATTAAAATTATTGTTATTTCCTTACCATTGGAATGATAGGTATGAATAGAATTAAATAAATAAATAAAATATATGTCTTACACATGCATATAAAATTAATTATTTTGTTACCAATTAATTAAAAATGAGAAAAAAATATAAACTAAATAAAATATTTTTATAAAAACCATTTTTATGCAAACATACATGTTTTACATTATGAAATCACAAAACTATTTTGGTGAATAATTTTAAAGATATTTATATATAATATAGTTAGTCAACAGTTTAACGTTATTCTTTTGTGTCACAATCTATCCCTAGGGGCATGTGTTGTCACTACCCTAAGACCACCTTACATAGGCTAGGGGATAAAGACTATCACCAAAAAGGTGTATCTCTAAAATTTGAAGGCATTTCCTTTTAACCAGTACACACACACAGTCTAAGAACACAACCGGAATCCACCAAGAAGTAAACTGCTGTAGTAAATGTGTATTGAATGTAAAGGGGTCGAAATACATAACCAAATAAAAAGATCAAGTACAACTAAAAGTACAAATATAGATGAAAATTGAAAAACATTTCATGTATTTTCCACTGAGAATACTACTTGAAGAGTAGGTAGAACTCACGATCTGTAGTCCCTACATCACATCAAACCAAATGGCCACCTCTGAGCACCGTCTAGTCCTGGATCCCTCAGCCTCGATCAATGATGTTATTCATCTACAGAAGACAGAACAAGGTGTGAGTGTAGCCTAAGCTGGGGTAAGTGTAACGATGCTCAGTAGGGACCCCGAGACCCCCATTGGTCTCCCAAAGTTCTACAATGGGAAACAACTAGAAAACATCCATCTCAACCACAAAGTGATAGACTTAAAATCTACTTAGGATTAATCCCATACATATACCTATGTTATCAAGATATTCTCATCTCATACATGAGGGAATAATATCTCAAACGTAGCACCATGAAGGTAGAAGTTCCACACAGGCACCACCATGAAGATAGAAGTGCCACACAGGTAACACCATGAAGACAACACCATGAATGTAGAAGTGCCACACAGGTAACAACATGAAGATTAAAGCACCCCATGCGTAAAAGACTCAGCTCCCAATCAGGTATAACTTATAAACAGAAATGAAGATGATTCTTCATATTCTAGATCGTATTATTCTGTTAAAAGGCACTACTTCTGATCCACACATGATCGATAGGTAATAACCCCCATTGTCCCACACTAGATCTGACCCACACAGTATCGGTATGCACTAACCCACACAAAATCATTGAGGACTTACCCACATAGAACCTGATATATTATAACCCATCTAGGATCAATAGATATTAAACCACATAGGATCGGTGTTCTGTCTTCACATTACAGCCATCCTAAGTATTTCTCACACCTAGTGCGCTCGAGTTCCTTAGAATCTATCCCTTCAAATATTGTTCATACCTCAACCACCATTAAGCTCCTAAAATGGGTAACCAGAAGAACATCCATGTCATAAGGGTTCCAACATGACATATGTTGAGTCAATTGAACACCCAATTTGTGAGTTATAAGTTTTGTAGTTTCAATGGACCAGTGGGATTCGGGATCGATCCAACCTGACCATACTCCAATTGTCTCCAAAACTCATGTGTAGTATACAAAAAGGACTCTCTCACTCCAAGGGTCATAGTGATGTAGACCGTTCGTCAAATGGAGGCCCAAATTTCCAGTATAATACCTTAGCAGAAACGGGCCTGGTCGAGCCTGGGTCTAGCCCGACCAGTTCGGAACGATCTGGCCCAACCATGTCTGGGCCAACCGGGTCGGGTCACCCGACCAAGTTCAGGCCGACCCAACCCGGTTCTGGCTACCCCGACCTGGTCTGGGTCCAACCTGGCTAGGCTATGCAGTAGAGGGCTTGGCCCACTGGGCCGCAGTCTGTCTTGACCCGTAGGGGGCATGACACGACATGCAAGGGGGCGGCCTGAACCATGAGGGGGATGCAGCCCATGGCTGGGTGGAGTGGCCCACTATAGTGGGGCCCGCCCTTACTAGCACAATGGGAGTGACCCCCATTTTTTATGAATTTTTGTGTGGTCTGTTCAGTTTCCTCCACAGTGGCGGTGCAAAGTGGCACCCCCTGGTGCCATGTGGAACCTACTAGAGCGGGTCATACCTCCCGTCGTGACTGACAAATCCTGGACACCGTCTCCAACAGCACACGACGGCGTGCTGCTCGGCCGCCCGCGGCCGTCTGGGGTGTTGTCTACCTCCATCAATCTATTACGGTTGACATGCTACAACCTGCATCCTCTGACGGTGCCCTTGTTGCGCCAGCCTCCTCTTCGGCGACTAGCCGGTGTGTCAATTGCCTCCTCCAACTACTGCAGCTTCACCATCGACCCCTTTCTAACTGGCAGCATGCGACGGCGCACAAAACCTCCTCTGTGGCCGACCAGTGCTGGTCTCTCCACAAACTTCCATGAATTAGTGTTGCGACCTCCTTCTACGACACGTGACAGTGTGATGCCTTCATCATGGTCGATCAGTTCTGCAACATCGTTAGTCTTTTATGAAGGATTCAAGGGTAACAAGGTAGCGGAGGGTTCGGGATGGGATCATTAGTTCTACGCCCTCTGCGTTAGCATAAAAACATGGGGGTGGATTAAAGAACTCCATAATATCATAAAATTATAAAGAAAACCAATCCATACCTCAAGAACAATAGAGAACACCAACTATTTATGTAATGGGGCGGTGTTCATCTTTCCTACAACAAGAATCCAACGATATCACTCGTACGTTATCCATCGCTTCTTGGTTCGGTGTCACCTATCTCCACCCACTGGAACTGGCTCCATCCTCGAAGGGTTTGGTGTTGCTGCACTTTTTCAGCACATCGTTTCTTGGTGAAGAAGTGCTGATACTTCTCTCCATGCTCAATTTAAATAGGAGAAGGGGGCAGTGTCTAACACTCATGGGATTTATGGGGGCTCATTATTTAGAAACATTCCTAATTTTTAACGATGTTGTTACATAGGAATTGAAGGGTCAATCCATTTAATGGGTTGACACGCCGTTGGTTCCATGCTTCCACTTTTCTATTAGAGGAAAAGAAATAAATAAATAGAATAACAAAGTTTTTTTTATTATTCTTTAGAAAATTCCAGAATCTATCTTTTTCTCCAGACCTGTTGTGGTTGAAGTGAAGTCTTCCTTAAGAAAATCGCGATATTTCAGATTCAATGGTGCCCTCAAATTTTTAATCTATGCACCTGTTCAAATGTTATAAAATGCCTCTCACGTGTTTACTGAACGTAACCTAAAAAATTTCAGAAATTCATTTCGGGATCCTCGGGCCTCAGAATCACGTGGCTCGAATTATTTTAGACTCGTAAAAATTCTGTATAATTAAAAAAACTACATTTAAAATAGATGTTTTTACTTTCTCCCCACCATAGGGATATTTGTCCTCGAATTCCACAATACAGACTAAGAAAAAAAGTGGTGTATTGAGAAAAATTCTGAGCGTCCTGCTCCCTTGTGCTCTCTTGAAGGTTTTCATGTTGCTAGGGAATGCACACCAGTGGTATCGACAACCCAAAAAGGAATCACTCCCGTTGATCCTAAATCTATAATAAAACCTCTGTAAACGTCACCCCATAATCAATGTGTAGATCACTATGGTTGAATACATGAGATGAGTCATGCACGTATATCCTTAGTTGGGATACCTTGAAGATTTCATGCACCCTCTTCATCTGTGGTGGTAGTGCCAAAAGGTATGTCACCTCACCAATCCTCTATAGTATTAGAAATGGTCCGAGAAACCTCAGTGAGAGTTTGATTCCTTGGCCAAATCTCTGAAAACCAAGTTGAGGTGAGACCCATAGGAAGACATGGTATCCCTCTTCAAATTCCAAAGGTCTCTTCCACCTATTAGCATATGAATTTTTTCTTATATGTATAGTCTTCATCTACTCCTGAATGATCTGTACCTTCTTAGTGGTAGACCGTACCAAATCTATACCCATATGTGCTGAAACTCCTAGGTCTATCCAACATAGAGGTGATCTTCATGGACGACCGTACAAGGGCTCAACGGTGGCATACTGATGGTGGAGTGATATCTATTATTGTTTGAGAACTCCACTAAAGAACATGGATACTCCCAACTGTGAAAAAATATCTAGGATGCATGCGCGAAGATTCTCCTCCAGCGTTTCAATCGTCTTCTCTATCAGACCTTCCATATGAGAATGAAAGGTGGTTGTCAAATGCAGCTAAGTCCTGAATTCCTTATGTAATCCCATCCACAACTAGAATGATAAACATGCATCATAGTCATATACTATCATCGATGGAACCCCATGATGTCACCCAATCTCGTGTACGTAGTGGCTTTCCAAGCCCTCCACTAATCCCTGGTCTTAGATAGGTAGGAAGTGGGCCGAATTGGTGAGTTGGTCAATGATCAACGAGATGGAATCATATCCCCTGGAATAACAAGGAAGCCCTATCACAAATTCCTTGTAGATTCCATCCCACTTACATTCTGGAACCAATTGTGGCTGCGCTAAGCTAGCTGGACCCATATTCTTGTCCTTCACTTGGATACATGTGAGGCATCATGAAAAACCTTTTCCATTGCTTTCTTCATTCCTGGAAACCAGTGCTGACATCAGAGCTCATGGTACTTCATCTCCACTCCAGGATGTACTTTGAGAGGGGATGTATATAACTCCCTCAACAACTCCCCCTGAAGTGCCATTGGTACCAGGGTACTCCCTCTAGAGAGGATGACGAGCTCCCCACCTTCAGATAATTTTTTAGGTGCCTGTCCTGAGGATAACTAAGCACGTCGAGCCTCATACTCAATGTACTCAAGCCGTGCCTTCATGACTCACTAAATGAGTGTGGGTGTGACTGTCATATAATGGGGGTAATCTTCTCTGTCCCTATCTAAGAAGGACATCTGCATCGCGGCAAGCTTCACAGTTGCCTCTCTCGACAACTGTAGACTTGACCTCCTACAGGTTGAATATACTACCATGTTCCCTTTCCAAGGATTATAGGCTATCTCAATGTCATAGTCCTAGAGTAACTCTAGCAATTTTCATTGGCTCAGGTTCATGTCCTTCTGAAAGAAGATATACCTAATACTCTTGTGAATAGAGTAAACTGTAAAATATTCTCCCATCAGGTATTGTTGACACATCATCAAGGTGAAGACCACTACTGTTAAATCCAGTTCATGGGCAGCATAGTTATACTCATGTTTCCTCCTCTATTGTGAGACGTAGGCGATAACTGCTTGCTCCTGCATTAGGACGCACCCAAGTCCGGTCAATGATGTGTTAAATTAGACTACATTCCAAACTACCTCTTATGGTAGCCTCAAGATGGTGTCACTCATCAATGTATATCTTATATCCTGAAAACTCTACTAGAATCTATCTGTCCATATGAAGGGATGTCCCTTCTTCATCAACACTGACAAGGGTGCCGCATCTGAGGAAACGTAAGTCCCAAATCTCTAGTAGTATCCAACCAAACCTGGGAAACTCCACACCTTGGTCACAATCCTAGGTGGCTCCCATGAAACCACAACCTCTATCTTCACCATATCCACAAAAACTATAACCTCCTAGATAACATGTCCTAGAAATTGGACCTCTTGTTTCCAGAACTAGAACTTCAAGATCTTAACATAAATTAGGTGCTCTCAAAGTGTATCTAAAACTTTCTGTAGATGACAGGCATTATCATCCTCCGACATCGAGTATATCAAGATAACGTCGATGAAGAACATAGCAAAGATATCGAGGTATGGATAAAAGATCGTATTCATGATTCCCATGAACACTGCCTGGGAATTGGTCTTACTAAATGGCATAACCAAGAACTCATAGTGGACATATCAACATCTAAATTCCATCTTATACACATCCACATCTAGTACCCTAAGCGGATTATAGATTGATCTGAGGGCTATATTTTAAAACCAATGAGCTCTCTTCAGCTAATCGAAAAGATCATCAATCCTAGGAAGTGGATATTTGTTCCTCAAGGTCACCTGGTTCAGTCTCTAGTAGACCAAACAGAGTCTCAAACTCCCATCTTCATTCTTGGAAAACTAAATTGGGGCTTCCCATGGAGAAACACTAGGCCTTATGAACCCCTTCTTCTACAAGTCCTCCAACTTTACTCGTAACTCACGAAGCACCACGAGTGACATCCAATATGCTGGTGTAGATATCAATTCCATCCCGGGGTACGGTTCGATGTAAAATTCCACCTCCCTTTTTGGAGGTAGTCCCAGAACTGCATCAGTGAAGACAACGGCATACTGGTCCACTAATATAGGATAACTCTGACTCTCAACATCAACTTGCCAATGGGTAAGGCTATCCGACGGAAGTGTGATCAGATTCACCTTCCTCTAGGTATGTCTGTCATGTGCTCTAAAGTTTACCATCTCACTAGTGAAAAAAAATGGTCCCATCCTCGCGAACATACCACACTTTTTGCCTAATTCTGTCAATATGAGCATGGAATGTGGATAACTAGCCCATAACCAAGATGACATTGTTAGGCCTCGAAGACACTAATATAAGATCTCGGTCGAAGCTATATCCTCCTAGAGTAAGCTCACACTACTGACACCAGTGTTTAATAATCGAATACCCTCCCGTAGGAGTCTCTAGACATAAGGATCGGGTCAACGACTCCACTTGAACTTTCGAGATCCAGACGAGGTAAGTGAAAATAAAAGAGTGACTGGAACCTGTGTCTATAAGTACTATATCTAATGTGGAGTATAAAATGATCACATCTCTAATTATATTTAGAGTTTCATGGTCATAGACCTCAATTACCTGAAGCTGAGCACATCCATGTCCACTTGCTCCCTATAGTTGGGGTAGACCAGCCAGAGGTGGCGGCGGAAGAACCTTGAATTGCTGCCCACCGCCTACTACACTGCCAGCTTTACTACCACCTCTGCCTGCTATTTGCAGACCTCCACGATCAAATCTATGCCTCTACCTTGGTGGTCCCTCGACCATCTGATTGTTTTCCATATGACAGATCAGGCAGTCATGAGCCTTGTGAACCTTCCCACTGCTCTAGTAGCACTTCTTGTTCCTAATCTGGCCTCCTCTATCTCATGATCCCCGTACTATCATCCCTGTATCCAGAGGTCATCCACCAGTAGTTCTATCCCTCTTGGGCCCCTTCTTCATCTACCTATGCCTATTGTAGATTACTCTATTACCTAACGTTCAGTTGTGGCTCTCGCTGCCAGTGTCTGCTCAGATAAGAAGCTCTCCACCAAAAGTTCTCACTCTAGTACCCTATACAACGTCGGAATTTTTAGAGATATCATAGATGCTCAGATCTCCCATAGGAGACCATTATCCAAGGTCTGGGCCCTGAAAAATGGGTCTCATACCATGTCGGTGGAGTAGAGGGATATATCAGTGAACCTCATAGATTACTGGTCCACAGTCACATTGTCATGTTGTAAGTGAAACAACTCTTATATACAAACTAAGTGTAGCGTCGCTGGGAAAAACTCTTACCTGAAAAGGCCCTTGAAGTCTTCCTAGATAAGATTCACCTCATCATATAACTGGAGTGTGAGAATCCACCATCTTTTATCTCCCTAGAAAAGACTGGCCACTAGGATCACCATCAGATTAGCCGGTGTCCCACCTATGAGAAAAAATCTAGCCATAACCTCCATCCAGTCCTTAGTTGGATGTTGGTTCTTCTCACCTCAGAACCTTAATGACAATTTCTGCTGAAACCCATGCAATTTTCCCAGTCGGTGTGCAACCTCTACTGGTGGGGCTGGTGGAAACGACTTCCCAATGGGTTGTGGTGCTGCTGTTACACCACCAGAAGGTGTTAATACCATTATAGGGCCCTAAACCTTGGCCTCATAACTCGGTGGGGAGTCATTGTGCACTCTCTTAGGAATCCTGGTTGGCTATCTACGTGGAGAAATATCGAAAGAAACATGTGTTTTTCTATCAATAAGTTATACCTAGTGAGCTGACTTAAGAGATTACAAGAAAATCAGTTCAAAAACAAATACAATCAGCATTTCCGTTCACTGAGTCAGAAATCATAATTAAGGGTCTTGGGGTTTGGATATGTCAACCGCTGCACCAACACTGGATTCCCCAAACTAATATGTAAAGACCTGTAAAATTCAAGGGAAAGTTTTTCTTAATTTTCTTTAGAATTTTACAAGAGCGCGGTTTCAGACGGCACCTGATTCCGAGGCCAGGAGTGCCCGGAATTAATTTCCGAAGTTTGGCTCGGGTACGTTCAGTGAACGAACGAGCGGGAATTCCTAACTTTTGATCCGGTGCTCGGAATTGAAATCTGAGGGCACCGATGAACCCGCAGCGCCGATTTTTGCTTAAGAGGACTTTTCCCGAAGGTGCGTTTGCTGAGGAGGAGTTGTTAAAAAAAGGGAGTTAAAGGTGAAGTAATAAAATTGTGTTACAATTTTATTTCATATTCTAAGTTGTTAACCTATGTGTGGAAGTTGGCTGGGACCTACTTGTTGTTAACTACCCTTGAGAGAATAAAGGTGGGGTGGGGCCCACACGAGCCCAACCCCTCACCTTCCCTAACTCCTCTAAACCCCCCACTTAAGATGTGTAACTCATCTTAACCTTAAAACTTCCCATTAATTGGGTGACTTTCCCTCTCCTCACTTTAATCATGCCAACACACTAATCCAATTAATGGATTTAAGTTTTTGAACTTTAATCTCATAGAATGTCTTAATAAAATAAGATTAGCTTATTTTATTTTTGGGGGTTAGATTGGTTGTGTTGAGGATTGGAGGAGAGAGCTCTAAGTCTCTTGAAGAACTTCATCTTCTCCGGCGAAGAACGTCTTCATCCTCAACGAAGAACGACAACACTTCGTCAAGGATCATCGACTCGGCGACCCGGTATCTTCGGACCCCTTCTTCCTCCTCGGACCTTCTTCGTCGGCAAACGAAGATCCGCCAACGTCGTGTCTCTTCGGGCATAACACTTCGTCAACGGATTTGACGAACGACGACCGCGACGCCCGACCTCCGCGACGCCGTCTTCCGCGGGACGTAGACGATTCTTCGAATCTTAAACCCGAGGTAGGTGTTGTTGAATTCATTTTGGTTTCCTTATTTCTTTTCTTGCTCGTGGATCGCATGTCTACGTGAGACATTTAAATATTTTATTTAAGTGTTATTGTTAACGCGAGGGGGGCCGGACCGCACGAACACGGCCGAACCCCCCTCCAACGTTCATGTTTATTCATGCGGGTGGAAGCAAGTAGCGTGGTGCCGTCGCACCACGCGGATGATCGTACAATTAATTTACGCAACGCCGTCGCGCTACGCCGAGGAGAATTTTCAAGAACGCGACGCCGTCGCGCCGCGTTGGAAGGAATCATGGTACGGCGAAGGGGCGCGGTGCCGTCGCACCGCGCCGGACGACGAACACCGCGGCCGGTTCCGGGCCGCGGCGGGACGAGAAGACCGCGGCCGGTTCCGGGCCGCAGCGGAAGAGGAGACCGGCGGCCGGGCCGCCGGCGTCGGAAGTCGAAGGCGGGACCGGAATTTCCGGTCCCGTTGGTAAAAACCGGCCGTCCAGCTGGCCGGCCGGATGACATAAAACCGGGGGAATAAATCCCCCGGCCGGTTCAACAAAACCCCCCTCTTAATGAGGGGGGCGGTTCTTGAGGGAAGGGGGCAGCCAGCCCCCTTGGTTCGGCGCCAGCAGGCCCCCCCCACGTGGGGGGGGGGGGGGGGTTTCCTTGCGGGGGGGCAAAGCCCCCCGTTTTTTTTTCCAGCCAATCAAGCCCCCACGTGGGGGGCGGTTTGCAAACGGGGGGCGCGGCTATATGCCGCGCCGACATTGAAGAAGCGGGGGATTGAATCCCCCGCGTGCGCAGCCTCCTCGCGGCGTCAGGCCGCCGCGGACCGCCGCGCCGCCGCCGGCCGCCGCGCCGCCCCGGGGGGGGGGGGGGGGGGTCGGGCCGGGTCGGCCCGGACCCGGACCCCCCCGTTTCGAACCATATTTGGTTTTTGGCCCATAACATGAGCCTCGGACCTCCGATCGACGAACCGTCAGCGGCAACGCGATCCTTGGATCGAGACGGTCGTTTCGGTATATCGCACTCAAGGTTTCGGTTTACTTTGAGTTCGGCCGGGTTGGTTCGTTCACGAAACCAACCGGGCCTTCGGAGCGGAAACGCTCATATCTTGAGCTACGAACGTCCGATTGACGCGCCGTCAGTCGCGTTGTGTTCCTCTTAGTGAGACGGATCTTTTGGCATACTCCGCCCGAGGTTTGGACGCATGTGGAGTACGGTCGGGTTGGTTTTGCCTTAAAAACCAACCGGGCCCCGGAGACGAAAATGCCAATAACTCTCAGACCGGGCGTCCGATCGACGCGCCGTCTGTTGCGTTGACTTCCTATTGACGATACGGAACTTTTGACATACTCCGCCCGAGTTTTGGATACAGTTGGAGTATGGCCGGGTTGGATCGTATCTGAAATCCCACCGGCCCCTGGAACGGAAAAGCTGATATCTTTCAGACAGGACGTCCGTCTGACGAACCGTCAGCGGCATTGATGATCACGATGAGAAACGGTCCCTATGAGTATACCCTATGAGAGTTCGGGGTACAGTTGAGATACGGCCGGGTTTGGTTCGCTCACGAAACCAACCGGGCCCCTGGGACGAAAAGGCTAATAACTCACAGACCGGGCGTCCGATCGACGCGCCGTCTGTTGCGTTGAGACCCCTGTGACGAGATGGTCTTTTGAGATACTTCTTTGCGGGACTTGTGATACTTGGAGTATCGACCAGTAGCTCGTGGAGCGGACCCTCCCGGAGACGAGCGTGCAGAGTACGGAGACCGTGTAACTAGCTGAGACCTGACGACTGCTTGACCGACTCGACTTGGAGTGAGTCGACTAGCCCAGTGGACAGAGCACTACTTTCTGAGGTGCAGACCCATGGCGGACGGAGCACTACGTGTGTGACAGTGCAGACCCGCGGTACTCGTCCGGAGAGTACCTCAGCAGGCTACTAGGAGGTGTGCACTACTGTGTTTGGGTGACATACCTCGGCGGGAAGCACTACTGTGTCTGGGTGGCTGACCCGCAGTACTCGACAGGAGAAGTACTTCAGCAGTCTTAGGTTAGTGAGCAGTACCTCGGAGTCGTGACAGGACTACTGCACATTTCAGAGACGGGGCTCTTCAGCAGTTACGGTTTCGATAATGAAAATCCTGGTTTGAGCTGAGACTTTTGACCTTGCGTATACCTCATGATTGAGATGGGTCACTTGCTAACTTTGGTATATGTATGGGCATATACCCGGGTAGTGGTTATCCGTTGATTTCATAATCCTTGTGTTTCCTCATGACTGAGATGGGTTACTTGATAACTTAGGTATATGTATGGGCATATACCTAAGTAGAGTTTATCTGTTGAGATCTTCTGGTGATTATCCTTGTTGGTTTAGTGAGACCTTGAGGGTCTCGGGGTCCCTACTGAGTATCGTTATACTCACCCCTGCACGGGCTATGCCCGCACCTCGTTGTGTTGGTTGCAGACGACGGACAGTGCTGACAGAAGCCGAATGTTCGAGGACTGGACAGTACCTGGAGGTGGACTACACGAAGAGGCGGTACCCGGAGGCAGACCACTGGACATGACATACTCGGAGCAGACGGCGGGACCCGAGGAGCAGAGGAGCTATCTGTACCCACCCTTTAGGTGGGATCTCCAGTGGACATCTCAGCGTAGCAGCTTTACTTTTCAGTCGCTGTTTTCCCTTTCGAGTTGTAATTTACAGTTGGGCTTGTATTTCCGGCCCCTTTTTACTTTTCAGCTCTTCTTTTGTACTTAGTGTTTTACTTCCGCTTGTACTCTGTGGTGCTTGTTTTCTTTTATAAAGGCAATGCCTTCCCAGTTATCGGGATTTTACGCCTTTGGTGCTAGTCGCCAGCCCCTGGCCTAAGGAAGGCGGGCTTGGGGTAGTCACGGCACGGGCCCCGAGGACGGGTCGTGACAAATTGGTATCAAAGGAGTTCGGTTCTACCGTAGAACTTATAACTCTGATGTTTCTTTCTGTGAAGCAATAGTGTTGAGAGT
Organism: Viscum album; assembly: GCA_963277665.1. Lineage (NCBI taxonomy): Eukaryota > Viridiplantae > Streptophyta > Magnoliopsida > Santalales > Viscaceae > Viscum > Viscum album. The sequence goes on from OY728126.1 coordinate 538,123,268, forward strand.
ACCGAGTGTGGTTTTCAGTTCAGGGAGTCCAGTGTTGGTGCGGGCGGCCGACGTATTCATACACCAGGACCCTGAAAACTGATTTCCGACTTTGTGCACGAAAACACTGATTGCGTGTGTGTTTTCAAAGGTTTTTTCCCTTAAAACAGCTCAAACCAGGTCAGCTCACCAGGTATAAATCGTTGACCATGACACAACTGTTCAGGATGTCACCATGCAGATAGTTAGTTGGAGTTCCGAGAGAGTTCTCGATGATGGCCCACCGAGCAGCGAGAATCCAGTGCAGGGCCCTTTTTCAGTGTTGACACCTTCGGGTGGTGTACCAGCAGCACCACCGCCCGTTAGGAAACAGATGCCACTAGCTGACGGTGCACGCTAGCAGAGCGCGATGCACGAGTTCCAGCAGTAGAGGCCTCTGAGGATACGAGGCGAGACAGATTTCCCAGGCAGCAGTGGACTGGATGGAGGCGATTGCTAGAGTTCTACGCCTAGCTTTGATACTAGTAGAGAGGATGATGATCTTAACTCCTGGTGTTTCCAGTGTGTGACCATGAGGTTGGTCCTTATAGTAATGAGGCTTCGGTACGCGAACCGATACCTGGGATAGTACCTACGGGTAGAGCGCCAGCTATGTCACTACCAGTTGGTCAGCAGACACTACCGGCGGTACCGGTAGCAGAGACTCACAGGCTTAGTGCCTTACATATGTTTTAGCATCAGATATCCCTCAAGTTTCAAAGTGAGCCTGACTCGTAGGCGGCTGAGGACTGGCTTGAGGAGGTGGTTGTGAGTTTTCTGGAGTTAATACAGCTTCGACAGTACGACATGTCGGAAGCAGAGCACTCAACGTGGCTTACCAATCAATCTTGGTACTCGTTGGTTACGTTGTGATCAGTTCCTTAGACTCGAACTCCTGAGCGAAGTGTGTCTAAAGGACATCCGAACCATTACTTTTCCTCTATGCATTCCTACCTATGTTAGGATGCTAGAGAGAACCTTTGTGGTTGTGAACGTTAGCAGTGGAAGGCAGGAAACTAGCGCCAGTCTCAGAGACTCGGGCGTGTAAAATGTTTCAGGAGGAGGATGTACTAAGGACAGATAAATCTGCAGGGTTGCAGACGTGGAAGCAGAGCTTGGAGAGCAGCATGTGGTGGTGTACATTTCGACATGTTACGACCACCCGACTTAGTAGTCCCCGTCAGGCTCAGGGAGCAGGAGGGCTGGGGAAGAGAATAGCTGCATTGCGGTCAAGGAGTGTGACCCAAGAACTCTAAGAATGATTCGGGGTATGAATTATGTCTACTACGAGCTGCCATATCTATAGACATAGGAACCAATCATTCTACCCTTCCACGAATCATGTCCCAGACCTAGAGGTTCCGGGTAAGCCGTAGACTTGACCCTCACGTCTGGAGATACCTTTGGGAGGAGACTCGATAGTCACACTTACGCCGACGGTGTGATTTGACCTCGAGGCGAGAGTTTCGGTTGGAATCTCTTGGTGGCAGCGTAGAGGCCTTACGACGTTGATCTGGGTATGGTTTTGATTCACAAATCATACCCCGGTTGACTGTTTTAGGCAAACGTCAGAATGGGTTTTCCTTGGTCGGCGAAAAGGAAACCCTGGGCAGCACATGTTAAACTCAGACATAAGAGGGTGTGACCGATCACTCTTGAGTTGGTCAACCCTACCCTTGTGGCAGCAAGAGTTTTTAGTTTCAGTTCTAACCTAAAAAGGGAAACCTCTTGAGTTCGAGGGTGACGAACACGTTCTTATACGGTCTCACCCCGATGAGGTTTCGGAGATGTGGCCGAGGCGGCATGTTATCTCCGAAGTTCGATGGACCCTTTTAATCTTCAGCAGGGTAGGCGAGGAAGTTTACCGCTTGACCCTACCACCTCAGTTGCACCGGGTGCATGACGTCTTCCACGTGTCTCAGCTGAGGAGATACGTGCACGACCTGACGCACATCTTTGACCATGTGGAGCCTGACGTTGACGATGGAGCGACATGCACGGAGATTCTAGTAGAGATTGAGGATCGACAGGAGCGGGTTCTACGTGAACGGTTGCTTCCTCTGGGGTGCTTCTCGGGTAGCACGAGATCTTCAGGTGAGCATATGGGAGCGTAAAGCTCAGTTGCGTGCTCAGTACTACTTTGTTTCCCTTAAGTGTGAGATGAAGCTTTACGGGGACGTAAAGCCCTGAGGTGGGAGTAATGTAAAGACCCGTAAAATTCAAGGGAAATTTTTTCTTAATTTTCTTTAAATTTTACAAGAGCGCGGTTTCAGACGGCACCTGATTCCGAGGCCCGGAGTGCCCGGAATTAATTTCCGAAGTTTGGCTCGGGTACGTTCAGTGAACGAACGAGCGGGAATTCTTAACTTTTGATCCGGTGCTCGGAATTGAAATCTGAGGGCACCGATGAACCCGCAGCGCCGATTTTTGCTTAAGAGGACTTTTCCCGAAGGTGCGTTTGCTGAGGAGGAGTTGTTAAAAAAAGGGAGTTAAATGTGAAGTAATAAAATTGTGTTACAATTTTATTTCATATTCTAAGTTGTTAACCTATGTGTGGAAGTTGGGTGGGACCTACTTGTTGTTAACTACCCTTGAGAGAATAAAGGTGGGGTGGGGCCCACACGAGCCCAACCCCTCACCTTCCCTAACTCCTCTAAACCCCCCACTTAAGATGTGTAACTCATCTTAACCTTTAAACTTCCCATTAATTGGGTGACTTTCCCTCTCCTCACTTTAATCATGCCAACACACTAATCCAATTAATGGATTTAAGTTTTTGAACTTTAATCTCATAGAATGTCTTAATAAAATAAGATTAGCTTATTTTATTTTTGGGGGTTAGATTGGTTGTGTTGAGGATTGGAGGAGAGAGCTCTAAGTCTCTTGAAGAACTTCATCTTCTCCGGCGAAGAACGTCTTCATCCTCAACGAAGAACGACAACACTTCGTCAAGGATCATCGACTCGGCGACCCGGTATCTTCGGACCCCTTCTTCCTCCTCGGACCTTCTTCGTCGGCAAACGAAGATCCGCCAACGTCGTGTCTCTTCGGGCATAACACTTCGTCAACGGATTTGACGAACGACGACCGCGACGCCCAACCTCCGCGACGCCGTCTTCCGCGGGACGTAGACGATTCTTCGAATCTTAAACCCGAGGTAGGGGTTGTTGAATTTATTTTGGTTTCCTTATTTATTTTCTTGCGCGTGGATCGCATGTCTACGTGAGACATTTAAATATTTTATTTAAGTGTTATTGTTAACGCGAGGGGGGCCGGACCGCACGAACACGGCCGAACCCCCTCCAACGTTCATGTTTATTCATGCGGGTGGAAGCAAGTAGCGTGGTGCCGTCGCACCACGCGGATGATCGTACAATTAATTTACGCAACGCCGTCGCGCTACGCCGAGGAGAATTTTCAAGAACGCGACGCCGTCGCGCCGCGTTGGAAGGAATCATGGTACGGCGAAGGGGCGCGGTGCCGTCGCACCGCGCCGGACGACGAACACCGCGGCCGGTTCCGGGCCGCGGCGGGACGAGAAGACCGCGGCCGGTTCCGGGCCGCGGCGGAAGAGGAGACCGGCGGCCGGGCCGCCGGCGTCGGAAGTCGAAGGCGGGACCGGAATTTCCGGTCCCGTAGGTAAAAACCGGCCGGCCAGCTGGCCGGCCGGATGACATAAAACCGGGGGAATAAATCCCCCGGGCGGTTCAACAAAACCCCCCTCTTAAAGAGGGGGGCGGTTCTTGAGGGAAGGGGGCAGCCAGCCCCCTTGGTTCGGCGCCAGCAGGCCCCCCCCACGTGGGGGGGGCGGTTTCCTTGCGGGGGGGCAAAGCCCCCCGTTTTTTTCCAGCCAATCAAGCCCCCACGTGGGGGGGGGGCGGTTTGCAAATGGGGGGCGCGGCTATATGCCGCGCCGACATTGAAGAAGCGGGGGATTGAATCCCCCGCGTGCGCAGCCTCCTCACGGCGCCGGGCCGCCGCGGCCCGCCGCGCCGCCGCGCCGCCAGGCCGCCGCGCCGCCGCCGCCCGCCGCGCCGCCGCCGCCGGCCGCCGCCCGCCGCCGCGCCGCCGCCGCCCGCCGCCGCGCCGCCGCCGCCCGCCGCCGCCGGCCGCCGCGCCGCCGCCGCCCGCCGCCGCCGGCCGCCGCGCCGCCGCCGCCCGCCGCCGCCGGCCGCCGCGCCGCCGCCGGCCGCCGCCGCCGGCCGCCGCGCCGCCGCCGCCGGCCGCCGCGCCGCCGCCGCCCGCCGCCGCCGGCCGCCGCGCTGCCGCCGCCCGCCGCCGCCGGCCGCCGCCCCGCCGCCGCCGGCCGCCGCGCCGCCCCGGGGGGGGGGGGGGGGGGGGGGGGGGGTCGGGCCGGGTCGGCCCGGACCCGGACCCCCCCGTTTCGAACAAGATTTGGTTTTTGGCCCATAACTTGAGCCTCGGACCTCCGATCGACGAACCGTCAGCGGCAACGCGATCCTTGGATCGAGACGGTCGTTTCGGTATATCGCACTCAAGGTTTCGGTTTACTTTGAGTTCGGCCGGGTTGGTTCGTTCACGAAACCAACCGGGCCTTCGGAGCGGAAACGCTCATATCTTGAGCTACGAACGTCCGATTGACGCGCCGTCAGTCGCGTTGTGTTCCTCTTAGTGAGACGGATCTTTTGGCATACTCCGCCCGAGGTTTGGACGCAAGTGGAGTACGGTCGGGTTGGTTTTGCCTTAAAAACCAACCGGGCCCCGGAGACGAAAATGCCAATAACTCTCAGACCGGGCGTCCGATCGACGCGCCGTCTGTTGCGTTGACTTCCTATTGACGATACGGAACTTTTGACATACTCCGCCCGAGTTTTGGATACAGTTGGAGTATGGCCGGGTTGGATCGTATCTGAAATTCCACCGGCCCCTGGAACGGAAAAGCTGATATCTTTCAGACAGGACGTCCGTCTGACGAACCGTCAGCGGCGTTGATGATCACGATGAGAAACGGTCCCTATGAGTATACCCTATGAGAGTTCGGGGTACAGTTGAGATACGGCCGGGTTTGGTTCGCTCACGAAACCAACCGGGCCCCTGGGACGAAAAGGCTAATAACTCACAGACCGGGCGTCCGATCGACGCGCCGTCTGTTGCGTTGAGACCCCTGTGACGAGACGGTCTTTTGAGATACTTCTTTGCGGGACTTGTGATACTTGGAGTATCGACCAGTAGCTCGTGGAGAGGACCCTCCCGGAGACGAGCGTGCAGAGTACGGAGACCGTGTAACTAGCTGAGACCTGACGACTGCTTGACCGACTCGACTTGGAGTGAGTCGACTAGCCCAGTGGACGGAGCACTACTTTCTGAGGTGCAGACCCATGGCGGACGGAGCACTACGTGTGTGACAGTGCAGACCCGCGGTACTCGTCCGGAGAGTACCTCAGCAGGCTACTAGGAGGTGTGCACTAATGTGTTTGGGTGACATACCTCGGCGGGAAGCACTACTGTGTCTGGGTGGCTGACCCGCAGTACTCGACAGGAGGAGTACTTCAGCAGTCTTAGTTTAGTGAGCAGTACCTCGGAGTCGTGACAGGACTACTGCACACTTCAGAGACGGGGCTCTTCAGCAGTTACGGTTTCGATAATGAAAATCCTGGTTTGAGCTGAGACTTTTGACCTTGCGTTTACCTCATGATTGAGATGGGTCACTTGATAACTTTGGTATATGTATGGGCATATACCCGGGTAGTGGTTATCCGTTGATTTCATAATCCTTGTGTTTCCTCATGACTGAGATGGGTTACTTGATAACTTAGGTATATGTATGGGCATATACCTAAGTAGAGTTTATCTGTTGGGATCTTCTTGTGATTATCCTTGTTGGTTTAGTGAGACCTTGAGGGTCTCGGGGTCCCTACTGAGTATCGTTATACTCACCCCTGCACGGGCTATGCCCGCACCTCGTTGTGTTGGTTGCAGACGACGGACAGTGCTGACAGAAGCCGAATGTTCGAGGACTGGACAGTACCTGGAGGTGGACTACACGACGAGGCGGTACCCGGAGGCAGACCACTGGACATGACATACTCGGAGCAGACGGCGGGACCCGAGGAGCAGAGGAGCTATCTATACCCACCCTTCAGGTGGGATCTCCAGTGGACATCTCAGCATAGCAGCTTTACTTTTCAGTCGCTGTTTTCCCTTTCGAGTTGTACTTTACAGTTGGGCTTGTATTTCCAGCCCCTTTTTACTTTTCAGCTCTTCTTTTGTACTTAGTGTTTTACTTCCTCTTGTACTCTGTGGTGCTTGTTTTCTTTTATAAAGGCAATGCCTTCCCAGTTATCGGGATTTTACGCCTTTGGTGCTAGTCGCCAGCCCCTGGCCTAAGGAAGGCGGGCTTGGGGTAGTCACGTCACGGGCCCCGAGGACGGGTCATGACATAATAACCCCATTCATAACACTTAAAAATATTGCCACATCGAAAATATCAGATTTCTAGTTCTTCAGTAGAACTGACACCTTTTATACCACTTTTTCATGACCCATCCCCCATGGCCTATGCCATTACTACCCCAAGATCGCCTTCCCTAGGTCAGGGGCTGACAACTCGCATTGGAATGTCATATCCAAAAACTGGGAAGGAATTACCTTTTAACCTATACAGACACATAGTCCATGAACACAATATGAAACAACCACATAGTAAACTTCCGTAGTAAAAGTGTGATGAAAGTAATTAAGTCGAAATACAAGCCCAACTGAAAATTACAAGTACAACTGAAAGTAAAAAAACAATTAAAAAGTGAAAAATAGCTCTAAGATCGTCCACTGAGAATCCAAATAGATGGGTAGGTTCAACTCACAATCAATAGTCCCTACATAACATCATGCCAAATCGCCACCTCCGAGCACCGTCCAGTCCTGGCTCTCTCAGCCTCGATCAATGTTGTCTATCATCTGCACAAGACATAACTAGGTTCAGGTGTATCCTCTGTTGGGGTGAGTATAACGATACATAGTAGAGACCCATAGACCCTTGTAGTTCTCCCAGAGTTCGACAAAGGAAAAACCACAAGCTAGACCTCCATCTCAAGCACGAAGTGATAGACATCAACTCTACTTAGGTATATGCCCATAGATATACCTAAGTTGTCAAGATAGAATCATCGCATATATGATTTAATAATACCACAAAGGTAGCACCACAAAGTTAAATGTACCACACATGTAACACCACAAAGATAGAAGTACCACATAGGTAACACCACAATGACAACACCACAAAGGTAGAAGTACCACACAAGTAACACCACGAAGATAGAAGTAACACATGGGTAAAATAATCATCTCAAAATCAGGTATAACTTATGTGCATAGATGCCAATGATTAGTTTTAATCTAGATCATCTTATTCTATTAAAAGGCACTACTTCTTACCCATAGATGATCGATTGATAATAACCCACGCTGACCCACACAAGATATGACCCATGCAGGATTGATGTGTGTTTACCCACCAAGGATTACATAGCGCTGACCCACATAGGATATGATATATTCTGACCCACACAGGATTGGTAGATGCATACCCAGTTAGGATCGATGTTCTTTTTCACATTATAGCCAGCCACAGGATACCTCACACCCATTGCGCTCTAGTTACGTAGAATCTTCCCCTCAAGATATTGATTATACCCTGACTGCCACTAAGATTATAAAATAGGTAACCCAAAGGACCTCCATGTTGTAAGGGTTCCAATGCGATAGACGGTGTGTCGATCGGTAGCCAGGTCTGTGATTTATAAGTGTTTTAGTTCTGAGGGCGTGATTGTATTCAGGATCGATCAAACCTTTACATTCTCCAAATGTCTCCAAAACTCATGTGTAGTATACCAAAAGGAACGTATCACTCCAAGGGACCATGAAACATATATGGTTTTTCAAACATATTCTCAGATTTCAAGTTATGCCCCTTTAAGTGGAACTAGGCCTGGTAGGGTCCAGGTCCGGTCTGACCCGGCGAGGCTGAGCCGCGGCGAGATCGGCCCGCTAGGCCGCTGTCTGGCCCATCCCACATTGCAAACAACTTGGCCTGCAAGGGGGTGGAATGACCCGTGAGTGTGGCTTGACCCACTGGTTTCGAGTCTTGCTGGGTGTGTGGACCGCTGGGCAGGTAACCCGTTGGGTAGGAGGGACGACAGCCTGAGACGCGGCCTACGGATGGGTGGAGCGGCCCACTGTGGTGGTGCCCTCCCTAGCTGCCACCGGGGGAGTGTCCCCAAATGTTCCAGAATGACCTCAAGTTCCGTATTTTTTTCTCCATGGTGGCGGCACAACTTGGACCCCCCAGGTGGCATGCAAGACCATATGGAGGATTTCCTTTCTCCCATCGCAACCGGATGAGGTCGGTCGTCATCCCTAGCGTCGTGCGCCGGCGCGCTGCTTCGCTAGCTGTGGCTGATCGGTGAGTGGACCACCTTCCCCATTTCGTCGCGGCTGACGAGCCGTGGCCCACATCCTCTGGCAGCACGCTGGTCGTGCAACCCTCTTCTTCCATGGATTAACAGTGTCTCAGCCACCTCCACTGACTGTCGCGGCTTCGGTAGTGGCCCCTTGCTCATCGGCAGCATGCAACAGTGCGTTGCATCCCCTCCATTGTCGGCTAGTGCAGGCCGATCTGCCAACCACTGCGACATAGGGCCATGACCTCCTTCTGGGATGCATGATGGTGCCCTGCCTCCATCGTGGCCAGTTGGTGCCTCCACACTGGCGGCCTCCCCTGGATTATGCAAGGGTTAGAAGGTAAGGGAGGGTCCAAGCTAGGGTTTTTAGGCCCTCACCCTCCACGTTAGGTTAATTCCCCTAGGGTGGATTATAGGATACAATAATTACGTGAAATTAGAAAAGAAATCAAATCCCTACCTTAAGAACAATGGAGAACGCCTATGATTGAGGAAGTGGGTCAGTTTTCGTCTTTCCCAAAACAAGCGTCCAACGATGTTGCTGACACATCATCCTTCGGTTTGTGGTTCATGGTCACCCTTCACCACCCACTAGAACCAACTCCATCATCCAAGGTTTTGGAATCACAAAGCTTCTTCAAAACTTCATTTATTTTTGAAGCAGTGTTGATACCTCTCCCCAAAAAACCATTTAAATAAGAGAAGGAGAGGGTGTATAACGCTCATGGGATATATGAGGGTTTATTAATTTGGAATCTTCCAAATTCACAATAAAACTATTAAATTGGAATTGAAGGGTCAATCCATTTAATGGATTGACACACTATTGGTCCCATGTTGCCACTTGTCTATTGGAGGAAAAGAAAGAAAGAAAGAAATAAAATGTTATTTCATTATTCTTTAAAAAAACTCCAAAATCTAGCTTTTATCTAGACCTACTTCTATCAAAGGGAAGTCTCCCTTAAGAGAATCCTGACAGTACAGATTCAATGGTTCCCTCAGATCTTTAATCTGATTACCAGATCAAAATTTATATAGCAATGCTCGCGTGTTTACTGATCATTCCTTAAAAAAAGTTCAGAAATTTATTCTGGGCACACCGAGCCACATAATTATGTGCTTTCAATTCTTTGCAGACTCGTAATAACTCTATATAATTAAAATATTACATGTAAAATCTGGGTCTTTACATTATGTTCTATCAAGACAATTTATAAGAATAAATCTAATTTTTCTCTTAAAAAATGCCTTTTTTATGTAAAAGGTTTTTGTCTCTTTTTTAATAACTAATTCTATTTTTTTAATTTCTAGAATATTTATTTGAAAAAATAAATTTAATTTTTAAAATCATCATTTCATTGTTATCATAGGGTTAATATTTTACAATTGTTAGAAAATATTAATTTTTTTATAAATACTGAATAAAAATGAATTTTATTTGAAAAGTACCTTTTCATTTTAATGATTTATAAATTTAAATTATATTTTAAATTTTTTTTAATGTAATATTAGTTTATATATATATCTATTAGTATAATTTATTTGATTTTAATCAACTTCTTGTTGATTTTCTGTATAAAAAAATTGTTATGTTTTATACATTTTCACTTTGAAAACATGAATTCTAATCATTTCTGCAAAATTAATTTTAAATTAAATCTCTTCATTTATGTACACATAATTTTAATAAATGGATTCCATATTTTGAAGAATAATAATTTAAATTATCTAATAATGTTAATTTATTTTAAAAAAATAATATTTAAAACAATTAAAAGTTATTTTCCATGGTTAAGGTAAAATGGGTTTACAGGTGGGAGGGGGTAAACTAATATGATAATCATTTAAATGAATAAAAAGCTTGTAAAATTATAATTATATGGACATATTTAGATATTATCCATCCCATGTTTGAATATATGGCCATTTTGAATTTTTTTTGTGAATGAAACCTTTGTTTTGGATTCCTTTGGAAAATTTCAATGTAGATTCAAAGTGGGATCCTTAACCCCCTTATAAAATACCACCAACACCCTCCTCTTATTCTCACCTCTAAATAAATATAGTTTGTCAAAAACCTACAGAAATTCATCCCCAACATCCTAATACATTTCATAGATCTTACAGTCTTCCAAAAATAACAATACATGGGTCCTTAACAAGAGATCCAAAGGAGGTTCTTCTAATTGAAGGTAGCTATCTTCATTAAGATTATTATTTTTTATTTATTAACTTTCACACATCAAATATGTATTTCAACTAATTGTATAACAATAAAATTATATAATGTATAATTATATGTTATTATTTTAATTTAACAACCTATATCCATCTCCGCATCATTCAAATGGGTTGGACAAATCATAATGCGTATGTAGGAATGACTACCGCATCCTGAACTATTATATTTCATTTTTTTCATTACCACCCACCTCCATTGGGTATTATGATAGGTATAAATTATATATATTATAATTATTACTTAATTTTACCTTTAGATTAATTATATCATATATAATTTTATTATTTTTGATTATGTAGGTGATATGATAAGTATCTCTTGTGTATAGAAAACTACCGCCTTATGATGTGATGAGATTTGTTTTTCAATAACTCTTTACATGGAAGATGATACTGAATTTTTTTTATTATATTTGTCATTAATTTCATAAATATAATATTCATGATATATTTATCATTTTTAAAATATAATATATCATTTTTAGTCATACTATTTCAGTCACTAAAAGATGACAATATTGTTCGTGTACATGTGGACTATCGCCTTTACAAAGTGATATGACTTAGTATTTTCCTCATCAAACCAAATATATGATATGTATAAGTATATTTGATGAAATAATATTATTTATATTATTATTATCATTCTAGAAAAATAAAATATTATTTACCTACTTTCCATAATGATCGTCCAGGAATAGAAATGTTACTCATGCGTACGTAGGGCCTACCATCTCCATGGTTGTAATATACTTCATTTCTCAAAAATAATTTAATTATTAGTATTCATAGTACAATTAATGTGAAAAATATGATAATTATTTCATTATTTTTATCTAGGAGATTATGGAACAATAATTATTGTTGGATTATTAAAAATAAAAAATCTAAACCTATAAGAAAAACAAATCAGTTATTACCCAAAACCAGATTTTAATAAATAATATGTAGTAAACGGGAAAAACATTGACATAAGTAAATAATATATGATAATATATATATATATATATTTCTATAACATATATGTATAGTAAACTTATAGGTATTATACAATAGGTTCTTATGTGTATTATGAAATTTGAGTTGTAAGGTAAAAGATTTCTAGTCTCTCTTTTATTTATGGGAGACTTGTTCTATAGTAACCACTTATTTATTTGTGTGGTGTATATAAATGACTATTGATATATTATATAATTATTATACCAATTTTAATGACATTGAATATATCTATTTATTTTTTTTATTAAATGGGGCTTACGATTTATAAGACAACTAAAGTGGTAAGGGATTTCTATCTCATTTTTTACTTCTATGAGTCACAAGACATATTACCCAAATATTTCATAGATTTAATGTATATACTACCAAAAAATATATTTTATGAATATCATCATGAAAATTATGGTGATTAAATATCCATTTGAGTGTCTCTCTATCAAGGGGTTTGTAGTGTAAAAGTTACCTAAGCAGTAATGGATTTCACTTTCAATTTTTCGTTCTTTGAGACATATGTTATGTTATGAACCTACATTATTTTACAAAGTTTATATATAGACTCTTTGAAATTTAATATCATTAATTTATATATTATCATGATATTTTAGGTTTAATTTAATGTTATTCGTTCACGAGGGTTATAATTCAACGTTACTGATGTTGTAAAGAGTTTATGATACAATCTCATCATTTATTGAGGTTGTTAGTGATTGTGTTTTAAATGATAAAATATTATGCTCCATATCTCATGAAACTAAATAATTTTGTTATCCTTTTTATTTCATTTTAATACATTCTTTACCTTTATTTTGTATTCTTTATATACTAAGTAGTTCAAAAGAATGTTTTTAGGAAAATCATTCTTTATTTATATCTTTCTTCTGATATCTATTTTCTTCCAGGAAAATATTTTAAAAAATAAATAATGGTTTTAACATTATTAAAATTATTTAATATATACATTTTTCACCAATGTTTTAATATTTGAAATATGTTTTGAATGGAATATTATTGTAATTTTTCAAAATTAATTTTCCTTTCGATTTTAACAAAAATGTGATTGAAATATTTTTTTAACATGTATAGAATGAATATAATTTAGGATGTTATGGCCATTATCTCCTATAAATATTCCATAATATGTTTTCAAGGTTATGTTCAGAAGAAAATTATTTTGAAAATTATTTTATTTTTTAAAAAAGTGTTTAATGTGAAAGAATATTTCCTCAAAAAATATTTTTAAATTATTTTTAAAGATCCATATATAATTTATCAAGGTTATTTGTAAGTAAATTGATTTTGAAAATGTTTCAATTTTTTGAAAACTGATTTCCAAAATAAAAGATATTTTCACTATGAAATGTTATATGTTATCTTTCAAAGTCATTCTCCATCTAAGATGACATCCTTTGATGTCACATTTGCTTTACGAGGGATATAAACCTAGGGTACAATTATTATTGTCTCTATTAATGGTTTATAATGACAAGATGTTTACAAAACCCATTTATATTTTATAGTATATTACATTATAAAATTATTATGAAGCCCAATTTTTTTACCATGTTTATGATATGATGAAATAATTAAATTATTATGAAACCAATCTCTTTTCTATAGGTTATTTAATATTGAAATGTTCATAAAACACAGTTCATTTCATGAGTAATGATATGATTAATTTTTTATGATCATGAGGTACACATATATACAATTTCTATTACATTAAGGAATATAATTATATCTCCCTACAACACATTGGGTTAGGAATTATATATCATGATACATTGAGGAATAAAATGGCGAGTGAACTCGGTTTAGTAATGGACTGTTCATTTTTTATGGTCTTCTGAGTGAACCTTCACTAGTATGATAGTTTTGTGAGTGGAAAAATTCCACTATGATAGCCTTGGAAGTGATCCCTGGCAACTATGGAAATGATTTTCTTTGCTTATGTATATAACACAATTTTATGGCTTAGTAAAATGTTATGCTATCAGGGATCATGTTCTTTGATTAAATTATGATTCATGTCTTATGAACTATCAATTTTCATTTTATGACATAAGATTATGGAAACATGTATGTCTGTTATGATTTTCAAATGTTATGCTCATGTTTTCATACCTTTATGATCATGTTATTCTTTTGTATCTCCCTTTTTTAGCCTTACTGAGCATCTGAGCTCACACTTTCTTATGTTTCTATTCCTTAAGTTATGAATAACAGTTTTATGTATGGGATCTTTGTAAAGTGTACTAAATGGGATGATCTTTATGGAAGATATTTAAGACTATTCTCTAAATTAGATGATTGTTTACCTAGTCTCTAAATTAAAAAACTATTATGGTACTCAAAAATGTGTTTGTGTGTTGTAATGAATATTTATATAAAAATACGCAATAAACATGCTTGAAAATCCTTGTTCCCTATATGTTTTTCTTAAAAATACATTTTCTATGATTTGACTGATTATTGGTCATGTTTTATTTGGTTTTATTTCTTGAAATATTAGAATGAGACCTACTCTGCCTTGTAGATTTTTTATAGTCATGAATATGAAAAAATGACAAAATATTGATTCTTTAATGTGACCATAGAGAAAAAATTTCAAATCATGAAATCTATTTTTTTTTCTAAAAAAATATTTTTAAACATGAATCTTATTCTCCCATGATTCCCCAATAGAACAACATTTTTGAAAAGAGGAATGTCACATTGAACGAATTTTCTAGAATATTGATATGTGAATACAACATGTCCTAAATTTTTTGGGTTAAAGATCTTAACATGAGACGTTATGTCATAAAAGGAGTTATAATAAGGAATATATTAAATAACACACCCTATGAGTTATAAAATAACAAAAACCCAAAGGTAGGCAACATTAATGTAAATAAATAAAATATTTATAACTTGAACACCGAGGAAAAAGATGGTAAATTTGTTCCAAAATCTGATGATAGAATCTTTCAATGATACTCAACTACGTCAAGTTATTATAATTTTTTAAACAGAAGGTCAAGGATTTTTACGGACTCAACTAATGTTAAATTTGCAAAAAGTGGTAATTTTTATCACAAAATGTCTCAAGATGACGAGTTAGGTGATTATCATAAATATATGATACATGAACATCATTTTAACAATAATAAGGATGAAAATATTGATTTTAGATTTTATTAACAAATCATGGAAGGGTTGATACTAGTGAAAAATAAATATTCACACCTTGAAAAACTATAAACCATAATGACTATCCTCTAGAAATAGTTAATGTAATTTTAGATGAAGAAATTAACAACAGAAGAAATGTAGGAAATATTTTAGAATTATCTGTTTTTTATCTCACCTAGAATCTCAATTCATAGACAAATCTTAGCTGATAAAAGTTTTTTTAACAAAATAAGAATATTTTAACCATATGAAGAAAAAAGGTATGAGAATTAATATATAAACCCTCTAACAATCCAATTATTTGGAAAAAATGATTTTTTAGAAATAAATAGGATTTTCATGGAATGATCATTTGTAATAAAGGTATATTAGTTATGAAAGGTTATAATAAAGAAGACGTAATAAATTTTGATGAAACATTTTTCCATATAGAAAGGTCGTAAAAATTATAATTCTTTTGGAATATTAATTTCATACTAATTTTAAATTATATCATATGGATGTTGAATATTATTTTCTAAATATATTTTAATGGATAATTTTTATGTCAAACAATCTCCAATTTTTGAAGACCCTAATTTTCAAAATTCTATTTTAAGACATACCAAACAAATCTACCATATTATAAAAGCATCTGGATCATGGCATAGAAGATTATGTTCTTTTATTTTATAAATTGGTTTTTTGTAGAAAGGTAATGTCCTACATTATTTAATAAAACATAATTATTATATATTTTATTAGTGGAAATATATATTAGTGATTCTATTTTTGTGTCACCAAAACAAAAAAAGTATAATTATTTTTTAAAACTTATTCCCAATGAATTTGAAATGAGCATGATCGGTGAGTTAAAATATTTTTTTGGAATTTAAAATTTTTAAAAATATTTTGGAAATTTTTAATTCAAAGAAAAAACATGCTTAAATTATTTATAAAGTGTGTACTTGAAAATAAAATATCTTAAAATAATCCAATGAGCTCTAATATTAATCTTGACTTGGATAAGTTTGTAAAACCACTTGAAAATAACTTATATAGGATAATAATTAGATTTTTATTTTATATTACGACAATTAGACCAAATATTATGTTTTCTTATGTCTTTTTATAATATTCCAACCAAATATAAAATAATCTCATTTAAAAACTTCTAAAATAAATTTTTGATAATTTAAAAAGCTATTTGTCTTTCATTCCATTCTAAAAACCTATGGTTTTAATTAATCATTATAATTACATGTTGACATTAAGGGGTGTAGATAAGATAAGAAAATCACATTAGGACCATTTATTGTTTTGGAAAATATCTATTATAACAGTTGAGTAAGAAATAAATCTATGTATAATTATCAACTAATGAAGTTGAATATATTACAATTCGAAGTTGTTTCAGATATTATGTTGTGTATGAAACACCCCCTTAAGGTATTTGGGTTTGATATCAATTGTGTTCCACAAAAATGTGATAACATAATTTATATCGAAATTCTAAAGAATCTAATAAACTCATCTAGATCAAATCACTTTTGTTTATGGAATAATTTAATATTAAATCATTAACAAAAAAGGGGATATTTCTTTAAAAAAATTATAAACAAAAAACCTATAAACTAATATTTTAAAAAAATATTTACATTCTGATGGAATTGAGTTTATAAAATATAAAATAGGTTTGTTTAATTCTATAAATTTTATTTTACTTAATATTTAAAAGTGGGAGTACATATATAGTAAGAAAATAGTTTATTTTATTTACTTAATTTGAAATTTAAAACAAGCAGTTTGAGTATTAGTCACATCATAGTAGGATATGTAAGATAGTATTGTTATGACTACTCAATACATATCATTATTCCACCCTTCGGTTACCCAAAATTTGATAGAAAGAAAATATATGCAATATTTGAAACACTTATGAAACTCAAAATACATGTATCCCTTCCACTAAAATACATTAATCCCTAAAAATTAAACACCTAAAAACATTAACAATTAGAGACTCTAGTAGAACAAGTACTGACACAATTGGTAGTTCTAAGCATTCTATGTTAGGGAAAAAAGATTTAATTATAAGTGTTATAAATTTCAATTGGATGGGAGGTGATGAATTACAACATATAAGAGTTATAAATTTTCAAGTATAGTAATATGAATTTTTTAAGTATAATTGAGTTTTTTTTTGAAAAACATGTTTGTGATTTTTATAACACTTTTGTGTTTCATTTTGGACATGTTGAAGATCTTATTTCAGTAACTATGAAGTAGAATGAGTTTTTGATAACCTCGATAGAAATGGATAAAATTTTCAAGTGTCACCATGAATTCTATTCTTATTTTAGTATGTATCTAGCATCTATAGATTAATTACGCCTTATATGTATGATGAAGTGTCCATTTGAAAGATCTAATGTTGATGAAAAGCATGTAAAATACATAGAACCTGAAAAGAATGTTTTGGAGAAGTTTATTCATTACAAAATCGATCAAATAACTGGTTAATTTTAAAAGATTTCTCTTCAAGATGTTAATTTTTTATATCTATTTTTTCATATAAAAACTTTTAAATTTGGCCAGATACATGATTAAGTAAATGTCCCATGTTGAAAATAAATCTAATAATTTCTATCCGTTTGGAAGAATCTTGACTCAGGATTTTTCTAAAGAAGTTATATCCCTTGATTAATGTTTTATTACTCATTTTCATGGTTTAAAATTATTAACTACTATCGTGTTGAAACAAAATAATTTCTAATATAATTAATACGAGAATAATTTATTACTGGTAAGAAAAGATGGTGGGTTTGAGATAGGCCATGAAAACATTCAGGGGGATTATTTTCTTGATGTGATTACTAGTGAAGTTACTGCTAAAAGTCTATATGTGGAAGATAATTTAGATGTTGAGAATCTTGCTGAAAGATAGTTAAAATTTAGAGTTATCATATTATATGACATTATATGTGAGGAGGAAAATTATCTTTAAGTTCGTTCTAAAACTACCAAATCATTCTTAGATGCTTCTCTTCTTTCTATTATTCTAATAACTTCTATCACATGGGAAGGATTTTATTCAACCATGAAAAGATTGATAAATATTGTTAGAGAGATATCTATCTTTATTTCAATTGGATATTATCCACCTTTTGAAATCTATCTACCCGAAGGAACATGTTAAACAATTAAAATAATTTTTTTTTCTTTTGTTAGATATGATGTTGTTGGTGAAAATGAGGATGAAATGGTTTATGTAGATAAATACACGATGATTTTTTAATGATAATATATAGGTCAGACTCTACTGAATCATCCCATAAGGAAGGATTATCCCAACTTATTTTGAATCATAATTATCAAAGTAGATAAGGGATCCAAGACCCTTTGTTTCCTATTCAAGCACCCCATGCTAGCACTTGGGTTCCCAAAAAAGAGATTAAATATATTTATGAAGGAAATGAAAAATTTATTTTTGGTTGTTGAATGATGTATATTTGTTAAATAATGATTTTTTTATTCCGTAGTAGAAATAAGGACTCTTTGAGAACAAGTTTCCTCAAACGATGATATTGGCGAGTTAAAAGATTTGTTTTAGTCGCAAATGGAAAATAATTCCAAATTTTCCTCTAAAAAACCATCAACATAGATATATGAGGATTAAGACACCATATAATATTTTTTAGAAGGTGTGTCCTTTTCTATAGATACATTAACTTCAACAATAAATTACATTCAATGTTAAATTCTTTATAAAAAAAGATTCAATTCCATCAGAGAGATGTGGTTTTTGAAATTAGAAGTATTTTTATAATTCATCCTTGTACTATATAAAATATAAATCAATCATAGAATGAAATTAGTGATTTTTCTAAATAGAAGATATTTGTGACTTCGATGGTTCAAAAAACACCTAAAAGGTTTTCAATTTTACTATAATTTCCTTATAAATAATGGAAGGATTTTTGGGCGGAAATATTGAAGTGGCGAATAAAAGGGTTAGAATGTTAAACTAGATGGTTATGGAATAAATACTATCACTTTTTCTATTAGAATAAAATGATGTTGAATTTTATAAACATGAATATTGGTATCAATCATCAAAGAAAAAAATAAAATGATGTTACAACATTGATTTCAAAACCATTCATTGGTTCCAGTTATTTATCTAATAATAAATTTCAAATATTTAAGTATTTGTTTCATAATTGTTCCATGAAAGGGGGTCTACATAAGTAATTTGTAAATTTATATCAGAGAGTGTGGGATGATTTTACTATTCTAATATAGTTATCTAAAAAATTCATATTGAAATGACTTGATATGTGTATGGATTTTTTATAACATCTCAAGGGAAGACTCTCTCCTAGACATGCTATATCATATTTTCATACCAATACCTATAGTGGATTTAATTAAATAATTAATCCCACTAAAATCTATACAAGCTAATACCCAAGGTCTGCTAAATAGGTTTCATTACTTCTACCTAAACCCTCTTTATTATACCGTAAGATAACACTGATTTGGAACATGATCATAAAAAATATATTTCTATTCAGTCGAATTTATTAAGAATTTATTGAGATGATAATGCTATACGAAGAGAATATTTACATACGTTGAATGATATTATTTGAAAAAATGTTGATTCTCTTATTCCAAAAACATCACTATTAGATTTCTAACCAAAATATTTTAACATCCCACCTCTAAAACATCGTCTAGTTCTTAAAAGTTGACTCTCATCATTGTGTTATTTAAAAGAATGGAGTCTGAAAAATTAAAATCACTTTTCAATTTTTTCATCATTATATGGGTTTTTTGATAATCAAACAAAGTTATATTAATGTAAATATTTATGTGTTTCCAATATATCTTAGTTTTTATGTGTTTTGATGATACAAAACATCCCAATTAATATTCTAATGAGCTTACATTAACTGTTTCAAGTGTATTTGTATCTTTTTTTATAATTTATTAACTAATTTTTAGATATATATCTAAATAATTAATTTATGATAAATAATTATCTTAAACTAAACAAAATAATTATAAAAAAAGATATATATATTTTCATCCATACCTCTAATATAGGTTGATTATTTTTGTAATAAGTAATCTCAGTTTAGAATGTTTTTCATAACATGAAATATATTATCTTATGAAGGAGTAAAATTATCTACATCATATTTAAATCCAGAAATATTAATTAAAAATATATTTATGAAAAATATATTTTCTTATGAAGATAAAATTCATAAAAGAATTATCTTATGGCCATCAGTGGACTTTGTTCATCTCACATAAGTGAATGACCCTCTTACAAAATATTTTATATTTCAAAAAATTGTTAATGCAGATAATTATAAAAAGAAAAATATATTATGTATTTTATCATAAGAATATATTAAAAATATTTCTTATAAGAATATTACTATCATTCAATTGTCTCATAAAGATCAATCTATCCCATATATTTGTTGGATCGATTTTACAATAGATATGGTACTGATTGTAGTGTCAAACTTTGATGCATATACTCAATATACAAGAGGGGGTGAATTTTATACATTAAAATTACTTAAGGAAGTTTTTGATAAACAAAACTCACAACACCTCTAAACTCAAATAACCTTCTTTATTCTAGAGAAGTGATTCTGGAAATGAAACATAACAAAAGTTTACAACAACTATGATTCTACCTTAAATCATATAGAATCCTATATAATCTGAGTACAAGTTTAAGGAAGTATAAGATAGATATAATATCCCTAGAAACCAAAATTATAGCGAAAAACAAAATTGAAACACTACAAGTAACAAGTAGTAACACTTTTAACCCAAAGAGAAGGGTATCCAACAACCCTAGATAAAGGTCCCTTGATTTGTTATTTCAAGAAAGTATGTCTTACCCAAACCCGAGTAATCCCTCAATTCAATGATTGGTATCTGTCTTGCTATCCCCATAAGCCCTCAATTTGTAAGGAAATCAGCACCTCTGACTTCAAAACCAGAATTCTCTGATTTCAAGGAAATCACACCTCTGCAAAAAGAAACTATGCACGAAGTAATGTTTGAAAAAGCTTTTCAATCTTTCTGCACGAATCTTGAGAGTTTATAAGAGCCTCTCCCTCTAGAAATCAGTTTAACAACATGTAAGAAAAGTTTTCAAAGTTTTAAAAAGTCCTCATCTCGTTCAAATGAGCTCCTATTTATAGGCACAGCTTCAACGGTCTTCTCCCTCCTCCAATGGTCATAGTTTTCCTTGAATTTCGGAGGGACCTGTACATGTGTCCCTCAAACAACGATTAGTTTGTAACTGAAAGCACAACATCATTTTTTAATCAAAACATGAGTAAGAAAAAATATGGTTACATAACCAAAATCAAATATTTAGAATGTAAGAAAATAAATGTTCAGAGTCTAACCAAAAACACATTCAGTATCTAGGATACATGAAGTTTTGAATTCTATTTTCTATAGAATTTGGAACCTGAATTCTATAGAATTCTAGAGTCTGTATTTCAATGAAATTTTGAATCTCGATTCAAAAGAATTTAGAGTCTAAACTCATATGAGTTTGGAGTCTGAATTCAACGAGTTTGGAGTTAGACCTCATAAGAGTTCAGAGTCTCAATTCCGAGAGTTCGAAGTCTGAATTCATAAGGGTTCGGAGTCTGAATTCAGAGAGCTCGGAGTCTGAAATCCAAAGAGTTCGGAGCCTAAATTCAGAGAACTCGGTGTCAAAACATAATAGTTTGGAGTCTGAATTCATAGAACTCGGAGCCATACCTCATAAGAGTTCGGAGTATAAATTCAGAGATCTCAGTGTCAGAACTCATAAAAGATCAGAGTCTATATTCAGAGAACTCAGAACTTGAATTTGGATCCTGAAAATAGGATTCTCTATTATATAAGTATTATAGGATTCCATGGTTTTGTATACGAAACTAAATTTTAGAATTAGACAAAATGAATAACGAAAAGCATGGTAAGAATAAATTTCCTTGGGAAAGTAAAATTTTCCTTATGAATGTAAAACATAGGGTAGAAATAAATTTTACATATGATAAGGTGTTTGTGATTTTCAAAACAAGAAGGAATGGTAAAGTCATTAGGAAACCTTATTACCTCAAAAATCTCCCCCTTTTTGTAAAGCACAAACATCCTTACAAAAATAATATAAGGACTTAGAAAATATTTTTATAGACTATGAAATCAAATCTTATCTCCCTTTACACATGGATGACGATGAATAAGACTAACTCCCCCTTAGGATTTGAAACTCTAAGGATCGTATTATCGATTTGCAGAATGAGATTTTTTTATCTTGAATAAGGAAATCTCTATTATGAAAAATACCCCTTAGATAAACTCCCCCTTAAGCTGGGATATTTATTATTTACTTAGAATTATTTTTTCCTTTCACCCCCTTTGTTATTTTCAAAATAAAATTGATGGAATGGAAAAGAAATTATGGTACATGAAATATTAGTACAATACATGGAAAAGACAAACAACCACAAATTTCATTATCATTAGAAAGAATTTGTACAAGTAAATGAGTATAAAAAAAAGATCTGATTGGGTCTATCATCCTTCCTTTTCCTTGGGAAACATCTTCTTTACTATAGTCATTACCTTCTTGAGCTCCTTATGATCTTCCTTTTCTCTCATAAGAATCTATTCATGGTCCTCATAATTCTTCTCTAAGGCTTTGATTCTTTCTTCATGATACTTTAGAGCCTCTTCCCGAGCCTTCAAAACATCTTCCTGCTTAACAAGATTTCTTTCAATCTCAATCTAAAGATCCCTTTCTCTGTTCCATCATTGGGAAACATAATACAACTTTCCATTCAAATATTTCACTTCTTTAATCCTAGTATCCTGCTTAAGAGTTATATTTTCTCTAAAACTGGTTGTAAAATCCTTGATCCTACCAGCTTCTATGTCAAAAACTTACTTAACATCATCTTGAAACTCAGCAAGTTCTGTCAAATCTTCAACTATTTTCTTTGACCATCTAGACACATTATTACAAGACCTAATGTGGGCATCGTAGTTAATGAATAAATTCTTAAAAAAAGACTCAAGCTTCACAAATTTTCCCATCACCATGGACACTGAATCAACTTTCTGATTTAATGTGTGTTGAAGAATCTGACATCTCAAGTCTATGCTTTGGAACGTTGGAATGGTTCCAACCTTCTTCTTCAAGGATTGGACAACAAAATCATGTCCAAGGGAATATAATTCTGAATCTGAGACTTTACTTTGTGAGGGCTCTTCGTATAGCTCAAAAATCTTCCTCTTTGAAGACACAACAGCTTCCTTCCTCTTTAAAAAACATTAGTAGTTGTATCAATAACCAAATTTTTTCCTTTATTAGTTTTCGTAATGTCTTCCTCATCAGAATATTCATGTTCATTTTCAGACAACTGAACAATTATATCTTCATCTATTTTCTCCTTCTCAGCTCCTGCGTCATCATCTTCAGGATGAAAAAAATGACGATTATAACTTTCTTCCTCTGATAGCTTGTTTACTTCATCTTCAACCCTGTCATCTATCCGAGGGGTAGCAAGCTTCAAATATTCATCTTGATAAGTTCGGATTGAAAATTTCTCAGATGGGATTTCCTTCACATGAAAGCCTTCCACTTTTTTAATCAATTCTTCGGTATCACCACTGCTTTCAGCATCTTCTTCATCTACATTAACAGCTGATTTTTCATCAATAACCTTCTCTTGGGATTTTTCAGAGTCATGAACTTCTTCCCCAGAGTCTCAGGTAAAGGTTCTACCAAGAAGGATTCTAGTATCGGAATTTGTTCAGAAGCTTTTTTATCAATTAGAAGTGATTGCACAATCTCAATCTCACACATCTTTTTCTTTAACTTCTTTTCTTTATCTTGATTTTCAAGCTCATCAGTTGTCTTTTCTTTTAAAGCTTTAGCTTCTACAGGATCCAAACCAAAAGATGGTTCCCCTAATTTCCTATTATTTTTTTCATCCCTCCATTTAGCTATGACCTCATCTAGATAAGATTTATACTTCTTGGGCTTTGGAGATGCGGATTAAGCTTCTTTATCTTTTGGGATTTCTCTTCTTCTTCCACTTCCTTCATCTTTCTCTTCATTCTGACCTTTTTGGATGGTTCAACCACTTCTTTCTTCTCTGGAACAGCTTCAGCTTCCTCTGGTAAGTCATAAAATTCTCATGAGTCCTTTGAAAACCCGATGTTCATTCTCTTTAGAGTATCATCACTGACTAGCATGACTTTTCAATTTCTAGGCATCAAACTGCAAGGAGTTTTGAAAGACTCATGGAACCGAACAATTAGATTATAAATAATGGCTAGATTCATGATTATCTGAGCTTTCAAGTTCTCATTCTTAATATTCTTAATCATAATGATAATATACTTCATCAAGTTGACTATCCTCAGATTCACCAGAAAATCTAGGATGTGCGTATCACTCTTCATCAAGGTGTCCTTATCACCTTTTAACCTAATGATGAATCCTTGATCCCAAAGTTCAAATATCCGATTATTTATAGAAATATGATAAATCATAGGAGTCTTGACATTAGTAAGACCAAGTCATTCCATAGATTTCACCTTTACAAAATTAACTTAAAAATATGGAAACTTATGAGAACAAAATTCATTTTACCCTTCATAAGGCAACCCCACCAAGCTTTCAACCTTGGTGTATGAAAAAGCAAAAGTTTTTACATAGATTTTAAATGAAAATTTACTCCTATCTTCATCTTTTAAAATGCTCATATATTCATAAAATTCTACAAGACAATCCGGATATACTACATCTTGAGCTCCTGGCATTGATATGCAAACGCTTTCCCATCCATTCAACCTAATGAACTTGGATATAATGGAATCATACTCGGAAAAGAAATTTAGATGGACCAACCTCTCTCTATCAATCATCCACTCTGAAATCAGATTGACATTTGACATCTCTTGAGAATGAACTTCAAAAGACAATCAGATTTGAGAAAGAATTGAGATGTTCAAAATGGGCTTTTGAAAGAGGGGAAGAGCTTCAGCAAACAAGGGCTTGAAAACCGATGTGGGATCACCATTGGGGGGTCCTTTATATAGTCCTTTGATGCAATGGTTGAACATACAAAGTCAATCCAATGGTTGAGAAAACATCTAATATGATTTGATGGTTGAAATATGAAAACATAAAACTTCCGATAAATTTTGATTATGAAAAAAAATCTAAAAACAGAAAACTTGATTATGAGACATTTTGAGTACTAAAATCCTAATTACGAAACTTTTGAGTACCAAAATCTTTATTACAAAAATTTTTAGAATGAAAAATGAAAATAGAAATTAAATAAATTTTGAGTACAAAAATTTTGAAAAAAAACTAAACACGAAAATTTTCATTACGAAATTTTTTGAAAAACTAACTACGTAAAATTTCATTAAGATTTTTTTTTGAAAAACGATCAATGTACATATTTATTTAACGGATAAGAAAATTTACTCCCCCTATAAAAAGGAGTTTATTTCTATAAATAGATTTATTTTAAAAGAATGTTAACAAGGAAGATTACCTTATGGTCATTATTTTTAACTTCTCTTTAATGTATTCTAATCTATCATAGGGTAAAGATTTTGTGAAAATATCAACAAGATGATCTTGTGTTCCTATAAATTGAATAATGGTATATTCTTTTTGTGTGTGATCCCTAAGAAAGTGATACCTAATATCTATGTGTTTAGCATGATAGTGATGTGTAGGGTTTTTACATAGGGCAACGACACTAGTGTTATGACAAAAAATTTGTGTTTTGGTAAAACTCATACTATAGTATGTGAGTGTGTGTTGCATCCACAATACTTGAACCCAACAGCTTCCAGCTGCTATATATTCAGATTTAGTGGTGGGAAGTTCTATTGATTGATGCTTATTTCATGACCAAGAAACTAATGAATCTCTTATGCAATGACAAGTTCCAGCTGTTCTTTTTCAATCTATTGTACAACCACCAAAGTCAACATCCGAAAAACTTTTTAGAATAAAATCATATCTAGAAGTATAAAAGATTCCTAAATCCATGGTTCCCAAAAAGTAAGGAATTTTTTGTCATTGCCTTTAAATGATATTCCTTAGGATTTGATTGATATCTTGCACATAAGAATACTGAAAACAATAATTTTGGACGACTAGCTATCAAGTATAGTATACATCCTACCATACCTCCAAAAGATTTTTAATCTACTGGTTTCCCAGCCCAATCAAGATATAGTGTATTTGATGTACCAATGGGAGTACTAATACTTTTACTGTTGTCATATCCATACTTTTTAAAAAGATCATTAATATACTTATGTTGGGATATATAGATTCCTTCTGGTTTTTGAGAAATTTAAAAACCAAGGGAAAATGTTAACTAACCCATCATATTTATTTCAAACTCAGATTTTATTAGATCCACAAAAGAATCAGTTGAATACTAATGATATGCACCAAATATAATGTCATCAATATAAATTTGAAAAAACAAAACATTTTCCTTATATATATTTATAAATAGCGTTGGATATACATTTCCCTTAACATAATTATTTTGATGTAAAAATCTTGTAATTCTATCGTACCAAGCTCGAGGGGCTTGCTTAAGTCCATACAAAGCTATGGTATGCTTATAAAAATGTTCAGGATGTTTTGTATCTTCAAAACCAGGAGGTTGTTCAACAAAAACATCCTCTTGTACAAAACCATTAAGGAATGAACATTTCAAATCCATTTGAAAAAGTTTTAAAATGAATAATGGTGAAAAGGAAAGTAAAATAAGAATATATTAATGTATAGCTACTGGAGCATAGGTTTCTTCATAGACTATTCCTTCATGTTGATTATAGCATTTAGAAACTAATCTATCTTTATTTGTTACTATGATTCCACTTTTATCACAAAAATTTCTGAAGATACATTTTACTCCAATAATAGAAGTTTCCTTAGGTCTTTCAACCAAGATCGAGACTTTTTTCATTTTGAATTCATTCAATTCATATTTCCTAGTTTTATACAATCATCATCACCTAAATATTCATTAGTGGTTTTTGGTTCAAATTGGGAACCAAATGCTAGATGTTCTACTTCATTCCTTAAAGAACTTCTAGTTTATACAAGTTGATTCACATCACCAATGATACAATCACTGGGATGATTCTTAAGAAACAACTGATTTGGGTCTCGTAAAGCCTATTCATCAACATATGGTAGAAAATATTCTTGGATTAATGATTTAGAAGCATCTTCCTGTACATTTTCATTATCAGAAGGATCTTCTAACAAAGGTTGATAATCAGTTGTTGAAAACACATATGAAGATGTAGGTTCGGGTTGTTTAAGAACTAAAGGATCTATTTCGTCAAATTTAACATGTAACGTTTCTTCAATAGTACAAGTGTTTTTATTAAAAACTCTATAGGCCTTAGAAGTTGTTGAGTAGCCTAGGAATATTCATTCATCAGATTTTGGTCTCAATTTTTGTAAGTTATATTTAGTATTCAAAATAAATACCTTGGAGCCAAAAACCTTATAGTAAAAGATTATAGGATTTCTACCATTCCATAACTCATACTATGTTTTATTAAGAAAAGGTCTAATGAAAACTTGATTTTTAGTATAACAAGAATTACTTATAGATTCAGCCCAAAAAATGTCTAGCTATAGAATACTCCCTGAACATGGTTCTTGTTATCTCTGGAAGAATTCTATTTCTTCTTTCAACAACACCATTATGTTGAGGTGTTCTAGGTGATGAATAGTTATGAGTAAGGCCTTTTCTACGACAAAAATTTTTCAAAATATGAATTTTAGAATTCACCTCTATGATCACTATGAATGGCTATCAAAGGAATGTTTTTCTAATTTTAGAATTGGTCTTTAAAATAATGGAAATAAATAAAAATATTTGGATTTCTTTGCAAGAAAATAGACCCACGTAAATTTAGTGAAATCATTAACAAATAAAAATACATAATATTTTCCTCTGATGCTTCCAGTTTGTATTAGACCAAAATGATCTATATACACCAACTATAATGCATCAGTGGTTGAGAATTCACCAACTGATTTAAAACATGATTTATGTTTCTTTCTATATTGATAATGATCACAAACTTTTGTAGAATCATATCTATGCTCTAATAGATCATTAACTAGTCCTTTATTAGATAGTTTACATAGGCTCCTATGGTTATAGTGTCCTAACCTTCTATTACATAACCAAGAATGATCTTCCATTGCACTAAGGCAAGGTAGATCTTGTATTCTAAGGTATTCTACGTTTATTGGGTAAACAATATCTCGATTATTGGAAGAAAGAATAAACTCTTCAATGGAATTTTGAACTAAGCACTTGTCATTCCTAAAATTTACAAGGTAACCTTCATCACATAATTGACTTATGATAATGAGATTGTGCTTAATACCCTTAACAAAAAAAACATTTGAAATCAAAGTTTTTCAAGAAGAACGTTTTTAACTATACCAATAATTTCTCCCTTAGAATTATCTCTGAAAGTTACTTTTCCTCCTTTTGCTTGATAATATTTTCATAGAATTTTATATTACGAGTCATATTCTAGGAACATCCAATATCCATGTACCAAGTATTTCTATTTGTACCTTTTATATATTCCTAAAAATAAGAATGTTAGACTTTTAGAATCCAAACATCC
Source organism: Viscum album (assembly GCA_963277665.1). NCBI lineage: Eukaryota > Viridiplantae > Streptophyta > Magnoliopsida > Santalales > Viscaceae > Viscum > Viscum album. Next base: position 538,151,851 of record OY728126.1, read on the forward strand.
AAGGATCTGGAATTTTTAGACAAAAATTTTTTCTGTATCCACATTTTTTTGAGAAATAAGATTTATGAAACCCAAGAGATTGAACGTTATTTAAAGAGAAATTTTTCTTCCAATTCCCACCAAATTGATATTTAGTACAAAAAGGGGATCTGGAAGGAATGAAATAGTTGTTTTTGAAAACAGGTTTTCAGTGAGTATAACCTACTCCAATAGTATTTCCTTGAGGTTTGATTTGAGAATGCAACTTTTCAAAATTTTCCTTTCTGGAATTAAAGTTTGAAAGAATTTTCTTAAGGGATAATATTTTGGATATTAGTCTGATGACTAAATTCCTATCCTTGGGAATTATTTCCTTAGAGTTAGATTTTTCCTCAAAAACATTTACCTTTAAAATAGCATTCTTAGGATATTTAGAATGTTTTTTCTTTTCAGAATTTGCTTCCTTAAGGCCTTTAGAATGTTTTTCTAAAAGATCATCATTATCTTTAAGATCACTAGAGAGGTCTAGAATCTCTTTTTTAAGAAATTATTCTCTATTATTTACCTTCTCCAATTTCTTAAAAATTTAACAATTATTTGCTTCTAACAACATGGAAAATCTAGATACTTCTTCATATAAAGGTACTTATTCATTATCTGAATATGAAGAATCTTCATTAGAAGTAATATCTCGAGAATAATAATTCTTATCAAGAGATAAATTTGTTAAATCTTCAAGAGAGCGTACCTTGTCCATAAAACATGTATTTGGGAAATAAGTAGTCACAATGAATCCAATATTTTTCTGTGATGATTATTCATATTCAGAATATTAACTTTTCGAAGACTCTCCACAACTTTCAGTCAACGTATCATTTACATTAAGACTTTTCTTTTTATTTGACCGATAGAACTTCTTCTTGTTTCTTTCTGGATCTCATTCCTTATTTTACTTCTTTTTTAATAGAGGAAAATCTGGTCTGATATGACCTATTCTTCTACATTCATAACAAGTAACATCCCCATCTTTATTTACTTTGTAGTCTCTCTTCTTGAATTTATTCTGGTAGTTCTTTTTTAGCTACTATCAAGTTCATTCTCCTAGAAATATTATCTAATTCATTCTCAGTCATTTCTATATCACTAGATTTGAAATAAATAGTATATTTATTTGACTTAGATCTACTTAATCTTTCTAGAGTCTTGGATTTCATATGTTTAGAAGTAGTTGTAAAACCAACTCCTCCATTCCCATTCTTCTTCTTAACATGATCGTCATCTCTCTTCATTCTAGTCTCTTGCTGAAGAAGAGTTCAAAACAACTCATCTAAGGAAATATTTGTAACTTTCATGTTCTCATCAAATCATGTCCTTTTGGACTCCCACTAATTTGACATGATGTCTATAATTTTATCTACAAGAGCCTTATCATCGAAAACTTTTTCTCTCATAGACTGTATGCTATTAATGATAGTCATAAACCTTTGAGGAAATTTTATTATATTTTCTCCATAAGAAATGTTAATGCTGTGGTATTCAGCTCTCAACATAGATCTTCATGTCTCTATAATTTTAGAAGTACCAAAAATTGTAACTTCCTGTTACATCCAAATATTGTTTGCAACTTCACATGAATATATTTAAATATAGATGTTCCTAGTCATCGAACATAGAAATGTATTTCTGACTCTAAAATTTTCTTAATATTCTAATTTCTCCTGATTAGTAAAAGTTCTTAATTTATTATCAAGAATTTTATAGTCCCCTGTTAGCATAAGGTAGTTATCAACACTAGTTTTAATAAAAAAATGTCTTCATCTTTTTTTTCCAGTACTCATAATCATTTTTAGTTAAAATAGGAGGACTGATATGATTTATATTGTCTATAGAACCAATATTTTAACCTACCATCTTATGTAAACTCATGTCACACAAACTGGTTAGTAATAACAGTTTATAAACAAGTAAAATATTACTCAGTAAGAAAAATAGAACAAGAGTATCTCAATATGAATTGAAACGTTATGGATCTGAAAATATGATTCCAAAAAAGTGAAAAAGATTATTTCTCTTTTGAATCTAATCATGAGATTGATTCAGATTAAACCAAAACACTAATGCCATTGTTAAATTGGTTCCGGGTAAAAGGTCACCTCCTCTGATACCAATTTTTGGATCGATAGTACAATTGATATGATAATGATTTTAGTGTCAAACTACGATGAAGATACTCAATATACAAGAGTGGGGGAATTGTATACATAAAAAATCCATAAAGAAATTTTTCATAAACAAAATTCACAACACCGCTAAACTCTAATAACTTACTTGATTCTAGAAAAGTGATTCCGGAAAAGAAACTTAACAAAAGTTTACAAGAACTAAGAATCTACCATAAAGTGTATAGAATACTATATAATCAGAGTACATGTTTAAGGAAGTATAAGATATTTCTAATTTCTTTAACAACAAAAATTAAAGTGAAAAACAAAATTGAAACACTATAAGTAACAAGCAGTAACTCTATTAACAGAAATAGAAATGTATTCAACAACCCTCGATAAAGGTCCCTTGATTTATAATTTAAAGAAAGTATGTCTTACACAAACCCAGGAAAGCCCTCAATCCAAAGATTGGTATCTATCTTGTTATCCCTACAAGACCTCTTTTTTTAAGGAAATAAGAACCTATGACTTCACAACCTGAAGTGTCTGATTTCAAGTAAATCACACCTCTTCATAAAGAAAATTTTAATGAAGCAATGTTTAAACAAGCTGTAAAACTTTCTGCATAAAGCCCGAGGGTTTATAAGAGCCTCTCTCTCTCTCTCTCTAAATCACTTCAATAACATGTAAGAAAAGTTTTAAATGTTGTAAGAAGTCCTAAGCTTGTTTAAATGAGCTTCTATTTATAGGCACAGCTCCAACGGTCGGCTCCCTCCTCCAACGATCATATTTTTCATTGAATTTCGGAGGGACCTGTACACGTTTCACTCAATAAATAGTTAGTTAGTAACAAGAAGAATGACAACGTTTTGTAATAAAAACACGAGTAAGACAAATTATGGTTACATAACCAAAATCAAATATTTGGAATGTAAGAAAATAAATGTTCGGACTCTAACCAAAAAAACATTCGGAATCTATGATACAAGAATATTCGGATTCTATTTTATTACGAATTCAAAACCTAACTTCTATATAATTATGGAGTTTGGATTTTAAAGAAATTCAGAATCTGGATTCATAATAATTTGAAGTCTGAACTCATAAGAGTTCGGAGTCTTAATTTATAGAGTTTGGAGTCTGAATTCAGAGAGTTTGGAGTCAGAACTCATAAGAGTTTGGAGTATGAATTCAGAGAGTTCAGAGTTAGAACTCATAAGAGTTCGGAGTATAAATTCAGAAAACTGGGCGTTAGAACTCATAAGAGTCTTGAGTCTGAATTCAGAAAACTTTTAGTTAGACCTCATAAGAGTTCGGAGTGTTAATTCAGAGAACTTGGAGTCAGAACTCATAAGATTTCGGAGTCTTTATTCAGAGAACAAGGATCCTAAATTTAGATCTGGAGAATATAATGCACTATTATCAAGGTATTATATGATTCCAAGGTTTTGGATACGAAACCAAATTTTACAAATAGACAGAATGAATAATGAAAACCATGGAATGGACAAATTTCCTTGGGAAGGAAAATTTTCTTTATGAAAGTAAAACATATGGTAGAAAAAAAGTTTCCGTAGGATAAGGTGTTTGAGATTTTCAAAACAAGAAGGAATGGAAAAGTAATAAGGAAACCTTATTGACTCAACAAGATTTTCATGATTATACCTCTAACTTTGGTGTAACATCTCAATATGTCAATGCATGCTTTAAATTTAATTTGAAAAGATGTTTTCTGAATAAATAAGTAACGTCCTTGATAGAGTGATTTTTTCAAGAATGGAAATATTATAATGAAGAAAATTTCTATAAATCCTAGAATAGATGGATATCCTGTATTTGGAAAAGTAGGACACACACCATTAAGATCATGTCTCATCATATTCTCAAGGGATTATTAACTCAATGAATGTAGTTATTCGGGGTGATGATGTTCAAATTCATATAATAGATATAAATATAAAAGATATATTTTTATGAAATATACACACATATACATGTATGCATGAAAGCATATAAAACATAAATAAATAACGTGTGTACATAGAAGAAGTCACATATCTGATGAACTTTACTCTTGTATGTTTTGCTTACAAGTTTATTTTTTGAAATTAAAATTCCTATAGAGATGTACATAGAATATCATCATATTCTGTAGATGTGTCTTTATCTACTATCACTTGATACATTCACTTAGTTCTGAAATCCCCATTAAAATGTCTAGTATATCTAAAATATATAAACTCATCGAATAGAGTGTTAGTGGAGTGGACTAGGGGATTTTTATTCCCCAAATCACTGTAAATATTCTCTATTAAATGCTTTTACTTGATTATTTTTTCTTAAAAATACTATTCATTTTATGGAAGATAATGGATACAACGTACCTCGAAGAGGGTGGTTCTAAAGTGAAGAATTTTTTTGGAACTCAATTCACACCCTATTGTGTATTTGTGATGCCATTAACATGGAAAAAAATCAAACATGGAATTTTGAGAGGGAAATATCAATACTTTAAAATGTGGGAAGATGATAATTTAATTCAAATTTTATATCAATTTATTACATTAGTAAATTCATTGGGTGATTTAGGATAAATATTTGATAATTCTATTTATATTGAATGGTTACTTTGTTCTTTATTAAAGATATGGAAGGATAAAAAGGATTTTATTGATAAATGTAATAACTTCAAAGAATTTAGACTCAATTAATTTATTGGTTCACCTCTATAGTTTTAGTTGAAAAATAAAAATACCATTTTCAAAGAAATTTAAAATAGAAAATTATGTTCTTTCTAAATCAAATATGAATTCTACTTCTTACACATCTGATTGTGGGATATAGATAATTCAAAGAGATGACTTTTCTCAAGTTGAAAAAGTTTTATACAAAATAAGGATAGGATTCTCAAAAAAATCAAAAGGGGTTATCCTGAAGATAATCATAATGGACAAAGGATGGTAATATTCCATTAAATGATTCCTAATATGTAATATATTATGAATACATAATATAATTCTATATCAATCTTCAATATATGGATCTAAATAATGATATAAATAATATGGGGATGAATGAAAAAGAGAAGATGTATTTAGTATCTAGTTGGTCCCATAATGAGTATTTAGTTTCTAAAAATGAATATATAATAGAAAAATAACTAGCCAATATATGTCTAATGTATTCATTATATCAAGGTTGTGACTTTGATTATGTATCCTAGGAATTTGATTATAAAAAAACTATTAATTATTTATATAATGATATTGTGATATTAAAAAATGATATTATTAATTTTTTTGATATATAAATGGATATTAAATAAAATATCAATAATGGTGTTATGGAAAATAAGATTCTATCTCAATAAGACAATAAACAGTAAGAAGAAAATGAAAAATATAAAGTTTATCATTGTAACAAAAATGGATTGAAATAAGGAAATTTTAATGTATTATGTGATGAATTTTAAATTTCTCAAATATAAAATGATAGACTAGAAAATAAAATTGAATGATTAATTAAAACCATGTCCACCTTTGTTCACTGTAGGGAAATTTATGATAAAATGGTGTTAACAAAAAAGACTGAATAAAATTAATCTAGACAATGATATGATCAATAATTAACCATAATTAATATTAAATCTTATTCAAAAATTCTAAAATAAGTATTTCTACTATTACTTGGTTTAAATATAGAATAAAAGGTCATTATGCAAGAGAGTGTTCTTTAATATTTTCAAAATATCTTGACCACAATAGAGATTTCATTTCTAAATCCTTATCTTCAAGATTACAAGTGGATACTTGATTAAAATATACTTGTGTTCCCAAAAATTTGATATATACTTTGATTAGAATAAAAATTCTATGTCTACTAAAACCATCTAAAAAATTCTTTAAAGAAAATAAGACATATAAGTCTCATGAATAAAACATAGTATATGGATTATGGAAACACTAGGAAAATTGACAGAGATTCCAAAACCATTTTATCACTCAATAAAGGTGATGGAGGAAGTGTAACTTTTGGAGACAACTAAGAAAGAAATTATAATGGTTTTCAGTACTACAAAACATGCCTTTAATAACATTGGCCTTTGTTAGTGCTAACCAGAAGTGAAGATAATGGTTCCCTTAATGAATGCTAAATCATGCACTGATAAAATCTGCCTTTTATAAGATATTTTTTAGAATTGATAAATGTTACCCATTATCATATCCTTTTTAGCATTGATAAATGGTACCCTTTATCAGCACTTTTTCTAGCACAGATAAATGGTACACATTATCATCGCATTATTTTTAGCACTGATAAAAGGTACTTTTTACCAGTGCTTTATTTTTAGTGCTGATTAAATAATCATCTATCGGTGTTTTTTATCATCGATAATGATTTTAATAAAATGAAATAATTAAATAATTAAATAATTAAATAAATAAAAAATTAACTTTATCAAAAAAATATTAAACTTTTTATTAATTAAATAATTATTGATTAAAATGAATAAATTTATTATACTATATGAAAATTGAATATTCTAGTAAGCAGTATATTTTAAATATATAGATATATGTAAAATGATAATTAAACAATTACAAATTAAAAATTAGTCAATTTAGAAAAATAGTAAACATTTAATTAAATAAATAACTACTGATAATGTCGGTAAATGTTATATATTAAATTCATAGATATATATGAATGTATATAAATATAATTTATATGATACAAAATATTTTGGCTATACATTAAATAGTCATACATTTAGTGAATAATGGTTTATAATTAAAAACTAATTTGGAGTAAAAATACTAACTAATTACGAGTAATGGACATAATTGATTGACGTTTAATTTTTTAATTAAACATAAATCAAAAGTGTTTTTTATTTATTAAAAATATATATAATTAATTCATTTTTATATAAAACACACACACAAATAGTTACATAATTAATGAAATCTTATATAAAAACAGAAACACTTAATATAAATGTTATGTATTCAAATTTTAATATTCATCTATGAATTTTATTATAAATTGATAAATTTAATATATCCTTTCTTCAATCATGATAAATTTTATTTATTTATTTTTATTTTTATTATAGTTACCTATTAATGAATTTTTAATATGTTTTGAATTTTTATTTTATTTTATATTTTTTTGGAATTTAATCAATTTCTATTATTTATATTTTATTTATTTATTTAATAGGTTTTAATGTTTTTAATATGCATTCATCTTTATTTTAATATATATCAAATTGTTTTAATTATTTATATTTAATTAATCAAATTTATCTATTTTTTAATATTGTTAAAGTATACTATATTTTAATTATTTAATTTCACTAATTTTTAACATGCACTCACATTAGATAAGGTATTCATTAATAATTTAAAAAATATTTTTGTAAAAAATATTTATAAATAAATATATTTATAAATTTATATTTACTATATTTATATATTTATATAATTATAATCAGAAATAAATATAGAGAAATTATTTTTTTAGAAGAATTTTTTTAATAATAAATAATTAATTACATATTTTTAAATAACTGTAACATTTAGAATAAATTTATTTAAATATCTAAAATATTTACAATATTTATTTATATTATATATACATATATTCTCAGACAAATATTTTTAATTTAAAAATTTATAAATAATTAAGTATATATTTTCTTAATAATAAAAATAAAATAAATATATTTAAATAATAATATAGTTAATATATTTAAATTTTTATTAATTTTTAATATATATATAATTATATAACTATATTTACACATTTGTTTATTTACAATTATAATTAAATATAAATTATCAGAAAAAAACTAATTAGCACTGATAAAATATATCAGTGCTAAAACGTTTTCACTAATAAATAAACATTTTATGAGTGAAAATTAATTTTTCAATGATAAAAGGGGTCATTATGAGTGATTTTTTTGGAAGTGCTGATAAACATTTCTCGATCATTTTTAAAACCCTAATAAGTTGTGAACTCGTTGCGATATACGATGCTTTCCATGGAAGCCAGCATATATCGGTCCTTCTCCTTGGTGAATCAAGATTGAATCATGGAACAAATCAAGGCATTAACAATTACAAGGCTCATATGCAAGGCTCAAAAGTTTAAAGGGTCGAACGAATCCAATGATCAAATGAATTCAACGTTTTCTATATTTTTACTTTCTCCAAAATTTCATCATATTTAAAATTAATTTTTTAGACCAGATCATTAGGTTGTATCGAGTAATTCCATACAGTGCTCAAGTCAACTATTACCACTGATTATTTTCTTCTGTACATCTGAATGTTGATGAAGAAGTTAACATTGGAGAATGGGGATTAGAGGCAGGTCATGCCTATCCTGACCATTAAAAACTTGGTGGGATTATGTCCCATATTTCTAACTTGATGATGGACAATATAGATAATGAATGAGATAATTTACCTCCCATATTTTAATGTTTTAAGAAAGTTTCAATTGGTGACCTATCAATTTTTACACCTTACATATGTGTTGGGTTTTCTATCGAGCTTATATCTACTTGTCATCGGATTTTTAATCCACCTTATTAGATTGATCTAAAAGAGCATTGTGGGATTAAGGCTCAGTTATAGTGAAAAAAAGCCTATGAGAATTATTCTTCCATGCACTTCCTATTAATTATCCCCTATTTCATTTTCCATGATAGAGTATTTTTCATTGATTCAATGTGTTAAAGACCATAAGATCTCCAGTTACTACAAATATATAAAACCACATAATAGACCATATCAAAGAGGATGTTTAACTAAAGGAAGCTCAAGGATTGTTTCATTTAAATATATATATATTTTAATTATTACCAATCTCTCAATTAAAATTATTAAAAAAATATATATTAATTTGATATTGTTTCCAAAAAAATATTTTAACCCACCCTTTTCAAGTTAGTATTTAAATGTCTCATTGTAAAATATGATCATGTATTCACTATCAAAAATCAATTAACCCATTGAAACACATATAAAATAAATTTTTTCAGAAACCATATTATAATATGGTTCGGTTAGATTTATATACCATTGTAAAAATATAGAAATATTTGAAATTATTACCCACTAATTAATAATTACTAAAAATAACTTAATTTCCTTAATCAGACATCTAATAAATAGTATCTATTTTTCTGTGATCATCTAAAATAGATCATTATATATAATTCCCTTTTATTTAAAAAATATTTTAAATGAAAATAATTTATCATAAGAAGGCCACCATTTCTAAAATTATAAGTACCCTTTTAATTTGTCAGAAATCAGTAATTACATCATTTTAACTATCATTTGAGATGAACTACTAATATCTAAAATGAAAGGATTTTCCATTTTTAAATACTTTAATGTGTCATAAATTTCAAATAAATCATACATTATATTCTTTTTCAAATAAAAAATTTGTAATTATTTTATTAGATTCATCTATTTATTTAGAAATTTTGTACAATCCTACATAGAACTATTTAATTTGTCGCATGTTGAATAGTGTTTATTCAATGTTTGAAATGTGTTATCCAATTTTACTTATTAAGATTCTCTATCTTCAAAACTATTTTTGTAAGAGTGTTTTATCTCATATTTAGTATAAAACCTCTATATATTCCATAATCACTATTATCTATCCCATTACGACAAAAATTTTATACTATATTCCCAAAATCGCCATAGAACCCATAACGTCCATGAAGATGAAATATTATTTTAAAGCCTACTCTTTTTCAACTTGAAAATAATTCTAGCTTTCAACATATATATATATATAATTCTTGAGTCAATTTAACAACAATGAATTTTTAGATGTTTCAAAACAATATGATTATTAACTATATATATTCTTTTGCTAATTTTTTCCATTCATTATCAATTTTAATTGAAATTATAATTTTGGGTTGTTTTCAAATATTTAATATACCAATAATAGTAACGAAAAAATTCCTTATGTAGTTATATACCATGTTCCAAAAAATAGAATGTTCATTATCAAATTCTCTATTTTTTGGAATAATTAATAGGAATTAATTTAGGTATTCATCTATTTAGGTTAACATGTATTGGTTACACCCCATGGTGTCTCTGATTACCATCCATTTATATGAAATAACTATTAATTATTTAAATTATTCATTAATACATTTTTATATCTTCTAGTTCATTGAATGAGAGTCTATTATTCATTTTTAACATACTTTTTTTCTTATAACCCCTTAATTTCCTATATTATATTTTCATTTCTTATGGTTTTTAATAAATACATAAGGGATCATTTTAAAATAGGTAATACTAGAATTAGTTAGATGATTTAATGTATTAACAGCAGGATTTCGCTTATAAATGTAGAATTTATAAAGACCCTAAAGATTCATATATCATAAAATGGCCCCACTGTGACCCCTTGAATCATAGAAATTAATGTTTATTACCACCAATTCTAACCTTCAGTAGGACAAAAATTAATAACTAGTTCCAATGGTGTTTTTCTCACAATGGGAGGCATTACTTATTTTAGAGAACACAATACGGTAAAACTATCTCCCTCCTCAACTTAATCTCCCAAACAACAATTATTGAAATTTGTTACTTGAGAGTCATCCACCACAACTTTTATGTTTCTTTTACTACTCTAAGTAGTATTCATCCAACAGATGACTACCTCTTAGATTATTTCAAGCATCATTTGTCCATATCTATAAAAGATGGAGGATGTGTGACAAATAACAAAATGCAATGATAAATTTTCCGATGATGAGATAATGAAGATGAATGTTTTATATAACTTTCACTTTTGATTGAATATAGAGGATAACACCTACTATAGTGGAGTGATTATTTTCCTATATTAAAATACCCATTTTCATTAATGCATACTGAAATTATTTTAAACAATGAAATGTTGGGTTTCTCTTATTATAATAATCGATAACATTCACTTTTTATAATGGATATCATAGGTGTATTTATTTATTTCCTATATGAAATTAATATTTTATGGACCCAATAAGAGAGATCTGAATTGAAAATAAATGCATTTTAATAATTTGATAAAGGTGTATAAATATTGAGTACAAGAATTCAGAATTTTTGTAATTGAGCATGCATATGATCGGTCTCAAGTCATTTTTCCTGTTTTATTGTCGATATTCAAGTCAAATTAGTCTGAAATTGTTGGAAGAACATTTTATTTGTTACAGAATAGATCATAGCTATAATGTTTTGACCAAATATTTAGAAAAACTAAACATTCAATCAGATTGGGTTGATCATGTGCTTTATAGATCATTTCATATGAATACTTGAGTAAATGATAATGAATATCAAATGGAAGAAATGTAAATAGAAATTGAAGATGACCTTCCTGATTTTCCAAATTTGTTTGAGAAGATAAAAAATAGTTCTAAGACATAATATTATATTAGTTTTACTAAATACACAAAACTTTTATGCTATTATGATGTTATATTCATTGAAATCTGGTAGTGGATGATGTGACACCTGCTTTATAGAACTAATTGGTATCATGAATGATATGCTATGAGAATAAAATAACCCAATAGATCAAACGTATGATTCTTAATGAATTATATGCTTAATGGGAATGATCTATATAAGATAACTTATTGTCCAAATTAATTCATATCGTTTCTCAAGGACCATGAATCCTCATAAAATGACCTAACAACGTCATAGATCGATACAAAGAAAATGAATAATTTTATTCAATATATGAATGGTATATTCCAATATTTCCATGGATTGTAAGACTATATGTATGTTAAGAAATCATGAGAAATTTTGAATGGCATGAAGATACATGAATTAATGATGGGAACCTGCATCATCCAACATATTATCCTCAGTGGAATAAAATTTGTTACAGGTATCGTGAAATTGGAAATCAACCAAGAAAATTTTATCATACATTCTTTATAGATGAAATAAATCCTTTTGGTTTAAAAAGTAGTTCTCATAGTACGTGGCCCATCTTGTTAGTAAATTATAACTTTTATCAAGGGTTATGCATGAAGCACGAATACATTATGTTGTCTTCGCATATATCTAGACTAATTTTACCTATTAATGATATTGATGTATATTTGTCTACATTTATCAAATATATGAAATTGATGTGGGATATTGGGGTTATAATGTTTTATGCTCATATAAATGAAGAATTATCTTTGAGTTTATTGTTGTATTAGATTAATAATGAATTCTCCAATTATTGATATTTATCAAGATATAACACTAATGCAATATTGGTGTGTCCCATTTATGAAAAACACACACACTCAGTTCAGTTGAATCATTCATAAAAGGAAGTGTTTTTTAGGTTTTAGAAACATTTACCTCGATGAAATAAATAATTATCCTAGATGAATTAAATGGGAATATCAAACAAGGTACGAAACCATCTCTTGTAATGGGTGATCAACATTTTGATAATGTAAAATACATTGACACTATTTTTAGTAAACCATTTTCTAAAAACCTTATGAAATCAAGTTGTAAGAAGTGATCAATTTTATTTGATTTACTATATTGTACTTGTGTTTATATTAGACATTTTCTAGATTTCATGCATGTAGAAAGAAATTTTTTTCTAGTGTTATCAGCACAATAATAATGTTCATGAAAAAAATTTAATGATGGAATCAAGAAATTGTTGGAAATAATTGAAGTGAAGATAAGTAAAAATTTGTAACTGGTGAAAGGTAAAGGGTGGGATTTTCTTCCTCCAGAAGCATAAACTCAATATAGATAGAAGAAAATGGTAATTTTTTCTTTTCATTAGTAGTGTAATATTTTCAGAGGGGTATTCTTCAAGTATCAAGAATATTATATAAATGAAAAATTTGATGTTACAAGGCCTAAAATCACAATAATTTCTTGTTTTGATATAAGATTTGATGTCTTTTGATTTCTATTGTATTCTGCCTCAAAATGCACAACATACATTAAAAATGATCTACTTCTTTTTTAAATCCATATGCTGTAAAGTTATAGAAAAAATTATGTTTCAAATCATTTATAAGGAGGTTTTAGTCATATTATGTGAATAAGGTATGTTCTTACCACAATTATTCATGGATCTAATGGTCCACCTAATGGTTTAATTGGTTAGAGAGGATCAAATATGTGGACCTATCTAATAGAGAAGAAGTTGAATTTTGTATTGATTTTCTATCATATATTGAAAGAATCAGTCTCCCAATGTATCATCACAACAGATACCTTATGGGTGAAGGGATTTCCATAAGAGATGTTGTTACAATTACCTTGATAGAGCCAGAGAATGAGAGCCTTTACATTTTACATAAATTTGATATTTTGATCCACGCACTGAATCCCAAAATGAAATTCTTAGAGTATTGAATCCATCATGTATTGAATAATGAATATAAAATACACATAGTCATTAGTTTACTGAATTGGTATGAGATAAAATTTAGAAGGGGTTATCTAAAAATCATAATACAATTGTCAAACAACATCAACAGTTATCCAGGTGACTGAATACAATGGTTATATCTTATATTGGTTTTAAAATCAATAGTTACACATTAAATAAAAAAGACCACGATGACTGTAGTAAAATGACAAAAATAGTGTTACACATGAGGTGGAAGCGATTCACATATCTTGTTCCAAAGATAGAAATACAATTTCTGAAAATATATCATATTTTTCCATTATTTAAAAAATATACATGTTTTATTATAAAATATTTCATATACTAATATATCATTGAAAATGGGTTGACAATATGAGTGTAGTGAAAGTTAAAGAAATTGGCTTCATGAAAGAGAATTTCAATGCCGAAGGGGAAAATGATGAGTCTTTTTAATGGAATCATAAGTAATGCAATTATATTATGTATCAGAGCAAAAAAATAAGAATTTGTCAATTATACTGCTTATGACTAAAAAAATGAGAGGTTAGATGAAAATTAAATCAAGGATGACCCTTTCATTGGGAGATCACAATCATTTCATGTCATTCCCAATGTAGATAGTTTATTTAATGTTATATGGGACCACAAAGATAGGATTTGTATTCTTGATAGAGAAATCAAATCTCAAAAAACATTAAACAAGAAAGAGAGTTCAATGAGAATGTAAAAGTTGTTTTTTATATACTATGTTTTTCCTCAAAATATTATATGTTCTCTAGTACATTAACACAATATAATATAGATGTTTGACTACTCTTGCAGACAATGTCTTCTACACGTCATGATGTTACCAATCCCGTAGAATGAAAATCTATAATTATATAAACTCTTTGTGAAGATGTGAAGGTAATATTATGATAAACATTCTCTATTTTACCAAGAATTATATAATGAAAAGCTGATTAAATTTTTATTATTCCTTGTAATGTTCCTTTGTTTTAGAATAATTTTTCCCATATTTCATTCCTTTCTACACGAAGAAATTCATAGACTACTTCTCCCTCAAAATAGTTTCTCTAATATTGTATCAGTATTTATTAATTTCATCAAATACCCTTGATTGCCTTTTTTAGAAGAACAATGACACTACCCCTACAAAATCACAAAGATAATTTTAATTTTTTCCCAGTAAAATCAGTTTATGTAGAATTAATATATTGTTTCATATTTATGTTTAATTTATTCATTTTTTGTATTACACACACAAGAATTGTTTTCTCATAATGGTGGATTATTTTTTTAGAGTGTAGGTTTTTTTCTATATTTCATGCCTTTATACAGCAAAAAATCCCCAAATTTATTCTCCCTAAAAAATTTTCACCTCTATTTTGTTGGAATTTATCACTTTCTTTCTTGTTCCCTCTACATAATTTTTATGAAGAGCAATGATGTTATCTCTAGTCAATCATAGTTGTAATCTTGATGTTTTCATAATAAAATCATTTTTCATTGAATTAATGTAGTGTTCCATATTTATGATTAATTATTTTATCATTACATAAAATTTAGTTTCTTTCTTATAAAGGTGGATTATTTTGTTGGAGTTGGGGTGTTCTATCCATCATTAATGCCTTTATGCTCTAAAAATTCTGCACAATTTTTATCCCTCAGAACCTTTTTACCCCTACAATGTTGGAATTTATCATATTGTATCAGGTTACATAAACTAACATTTCAAGAAGAACAAAAATGATTAATTTTCTCAATCATAGAGGTTACCTAGATGTTTTCATAGTAAAATAACTAACTATATAAATAAATTTTTTGTTTCATATTTAGGATTAATTTATATCTTTTTAGTATTACACATATAAGAATTCTTTTATTATATAGGTGGATTCAATTACTTATGTTTAGGTTTTTTAATTGAACCTGGTATTTATCATCAGATATAGGACTTTGGGATTACAATTGAAATAATCGAAACAAGGAAATGTGTTAAAAATGCATACAACCATTTCAAAACGATGAACTCCTTCTACTTATTTTATTAATTTTTTATTCATTTTATCTACTATCTGTAAGTAATTTATTTATAATTTTAACTAATATAATTTAGTTATTCTGAAGATATTTTAGGATGTTATATTTTTCATTCCACTATCATAAAAAATCCATGAAAGAGATAAAATTCCCCTTTCTTCCAATGTTACCATGCTTTGTATTACATTTATTATTCAAACTGAAACACTACATATAGATAATATGTAATTTTCCACAAAATGATTTTCAGCTAAGAACATAGTATCAATATACATTATTGTAAGTTTTATAGATATATATAATATAAAGTATGGTACGATTGACAGTTAGCATTTTTTTGAGATTTTTTTATTTGTAATATTCATCCACACCTCAATCCGACACACGGTTTGACTGATATTACTCAAATGATTCATTTTATTTAAAATTAACATTAATTTTAGTAATAAAGACAACTAAAAAACTCAAATCTATGAAAACATATTAAAACTATTTTTATACATTTATATAGTGATCTATAATCCATTTTTTATGTTTAGTAATTAGGTACACCTCTATTCGATACATGATGTGCTCGGAATGACTCAAAATATTCTGTTATCAATTTAAAATTGAAATTTTATATCAAATACTCTCACCCACTAAAAACCATGAAAATTTTATGATATAGTTATGATAATTATTGAATATTATTCAAAAATAATATTTTATATGTAGGAATTGGTATCATGTAAAATTAATATACAATGCAACCAATATGACTCAAAGTGTGTGTTTCTAGTTTAAAATGACATTTTAGTAGAAAATAAAAGTGGCTTACTCAAAACTAATAAGACACATTAATATTTTTTTGATACTTTAGGAAAATTATTGATACGTCTGTTAGTACATGTATTAATTATCCTTATCATAATATGATGCACGGTGTGACCGTTATGACTCTATTAGATTTTTTATTTAAAATTGAAATCAATTTTATTAAAAATGCCTATTGGACTGCCCAAAATTATAAAAAAACATTTTTATTGTTTTTATACATATTAAAAATTATCCATAAGAAAATTATTATGTTTTTGAATCATCCACAGCTCAATAAAATATAATATGTTCCATGTATTACTCAAAGTGGCCATTATTAGTTTAAAATTAACATTTTTGTCCAGAAAGTGTCACTCAATAAAAACAACGAAATCATGGTCATATTTTCTGTATAATTTAGGAATGTGATTCATTAATAATTTTCAACATGTATGAATTGGACTCACTTAAAATTGACGCATGATGTGACCAGTTTGAGTCCAAGTGCGTGTTTCCAGTTTAAAAAGGAATTTAGAGTAAAAAGTAAATTGACATACTAATAACCAAGAAAACACAATTGTATTGTTTTGAAACCATATTATAATGATCCATAGGTCATTTAATATGTGTGGTAATAAGAAAATCCATAACATAATGCTCAGTATGACTGGTATGACTCCATGTACATCTTTTTTATTTATAATTGATATCAGTTTTACTAACAACGACAATTATCTTGCTCAAAAGATATATTTTATTTATTTTTTGATAATTTTAAAAAAATATCCATAAATTATTTTTATGGGGATAAATCAGTACCCACTCAATTCTATACATGATGTACCCAGTATGGCTCAATGTGTTAATTACCAGTTTAAAATAAATATTTTAGAGAAAAAAGTATCACTCATTGTAAACTGAGAAAACATGCTCAGGTTATCTTTATAATTTATGAAATAGATTCATAAATCATTTTTCATGAGTATGAATCTTTCTCAAATAAAAACAATACATGATGTGTCTGGTATGTGTCAATGTGCATGTTTCAATTTTAAAATAGAATTTTAGTAAAAAGAAAAGTGACATACATGAAACTGATAATACACATTCATATTGTTTTGATAAAATATTAAAATAACCCATATGTCATTTTGGACTTGTAGTAAATTATCATACCTAAATTTTATGAATTGTGTGGAAAAAATTGTGTATTTTTATTTTAAATTAACTTCATTTTTAGTAAAAAAAGACAACATATATACTCAAAACCAAACAAACACATTCAGATTGATTTGGAACCTTTTTAAAATGATCCTTAATTGATTTTTGACATTTAGGAATCATCCTCACTCAATCAGATACATGATGTGCCCAGTATGACTCCAAGTGTCTGTTATTAGTTCGAAATCGACATTTTAGTCCAAAAATTACCTCTCAAAGAAAACAAGAACACACAAACTTACTTAAATTCACTACTACAAAAATGGCTTTATTAGCGCTCAGAACGAGCTTTAACAATGCTAAAAAGCATAGTAAATCTCAGTGATGATAATGGGGGGTCCCCTTTATTAGTGAGAAAATAGTTCTGATAATGTTTCCCTTTATCAGCTCTTTTTTTAGAATTGATAAATTCCATGCCTACTTTAACATGAAATTCTCTAGCAACACTCCCAAACAAGATCTGCAAAAAAATCAGCATATCAAACAAGCTGTTCACACTGATAAAATTTGTAGTGGTATTCAATTCGGGATCAAATTATGGGAAAAAATTGATACCTACTGTGATATACTAATTATTAATTATGATTATCAAATGGTTACAATCAATACTATCTCCTCCAAATCATATCTTACATTACCTCAGTTGAAATATATTGATAGAGTTCAAGGCCAGAACCTTAAGAAAAAATTGATTAAGGAATTCATGCGAGTTATTATCCATGTATTTTGTGTTTTAGATTCATGTCAAGATTGGATATGGAATTTTTTTATATATTTTGAGTTCATTTTGGGATATGTTTCCTTAAGATTTAGAGAGTTTCCCATGTAGATTCCTCATGGTAGATGAATTTGGGTGATTCTTAGGACACATAAGGAAATGTGTTCTTGTGGTCGATGCCCTTACCTTATGGCGTGTTTTATTCTTTTCATTCCATTTATAGAATTTATAATTGGTGGGGAGATATATATTTATTCTTTGTCTGTCCTAGACTCTTGATTAGTAGTCATGTATTTCTTTTATTGGGGGACACCATTAGAAGAACCAATGTGGGTACACTTTCATTGGGATGTTTCCTATTCATTTTAAAATTTTACTATTTTCCATAGATATGAAATGGATAGGTTGTATGACTCCAAGTAAAAAACATTCATATTACCTTTTTGAGAGAGTTTTTAGGAACAAGGGTTTTTCACAGTTCGGATAAACCATGTGGTACGGATCTATAGTTTCATTAAGTCGTTTTGAATTATTGGAACACAGTTAGTTAATTTTTTTCCAAACTGTGCAGAAGAGGGTTTTTTATCCAATGGATCCCAAAAGTTGATAAACTATTTGGAAAACTTCCCAACTAGACCATGAGAGTTACTAATTATATGGACGAATGTAAGGGATTTCAACCTATTTCCCCCAGTCCCCTTCCAAAAACATTGTCTAAGATCCCTTTATCTAGAAAATGTATCCAATTTAAATCCTCTATTATTTTTTCTTTCCCTTTTGTACTTCTCACTTTCTCTTTCCTCTTTGTTTTTATCCCTCCCCATGATCTCTAGGAATAAAAGTTTTTATTTAGGGTGTCTGATGAATTATTAAAGGGTTTTTATTGTCTAAAGGCTAATTATGACTCTATGAGGCTTGAAATAGTGTCATATGTCATATTAAATGTCTTTTGGATAGTTTTCCATACTCCAGTTGTTGTTTTGACTTAAAAAGTATCTCCATTTTAAACAAAAGAGAGACACTTTGTGTGATACTTGCCACATTGTTCCTACTAATGAGGCTGGGTTGACCCGTACACCTCAAAAATGACCCATGGATCATTCTCCTAAAGTATCAACACAATTTGAATGCGTTTGGTTGGTTTTCCATATGTTAGTTGTTGTTTTCACTTAAAATTTTGTCCATTTTAAAAAGATTAGACACTTTAATTGATATCATCCACACCATGCCTCAGATTGAGGATGTTTTGACTCATAAATGTCAAAAATGACCCATGGATCATTGGCCTAATGTATCGAAACAATATGAATGCGTTTGGTCAGTTTTATGAATGTATGTTGTTGTTTTCACTTATAATTCTGTCCATTTTAAATAAAAGAGAGACAATTTGATTGATACCAATCACACCATACCACGGATTGAGTCCAGGTTGACTATTACAAGTCACACATGACCAATGGATCATTTTCCTAATGTATCAACACAATCCAAATGCATTTGGCTAGTTATCCATATGTAATTTGTTTTTTTCACCTCAAATTATGTCCATTATAAACAAAAGAGAGAACATTGAGTTATACCGGCAACACCATGACTTAGATTGAGGAGATGTTGACTCATACACATTACAAATAAAGAAATGGATCATTATAATAATGTATCAGTGCAATCCAAATGTGTTTGGTTTGTTTTTTGTACGATAGTTTTAGTTTTCACATAAAATTATGTCCATTTTAAACAAAAGTGGGACACTTCGAGTGATATCAACCACACCGAATCTTAGATTGAATAGATGTGGCCTTTTACATGTCACATATTGCCTATGAATCGTTGGAATAGTTTATAAACACGATACAAATGTGTTTGGTAGGTTTTCTGTAGATCAATTGTTGTTTTTACTTAAAATTCTATTTATTTTAAACAAAAGAGAGACACATTGAGTGATACCTATCAAATCGTGCCTCAGATTGTAGTGAAGTTAACTATTACACATAAAATATGACCTAGGGATCGTTATCTTAAATTATCAAAAGAATTGGAATGTGTTTGGTAAATTTTTCGTACGTTAGTTGCTATTTTCACTTAAAAATCTGTCCATTTTAAACAAAAGTGTGACACTTTGAGTGATACCAGCCACACCATGCCTCGGATTGAGGCGGGGTTGACTCATACATATCGAAAATGACCCATTGATCATTCTCCTAAATTATCAACATAATCCAAATGTGTTTGGTTGGTTTTCTCTATGTCAGTTGTTATTTTCACTTAAAATTCAGTCCATTTTAAACAAAAGAGAGACACTTTGAGTGATATCGACCACACTGTGACTCAGATTTAGGCGGGGTTGACTTTTACACATCACATAGGATCTATTGAACATTTTACAAATGTATCATCAAAATCCAGATGTGTTTGGTCAGTTTTCTGTATGTTAGTTGTAGTTTTCACTTAAAATTTTGTCAATTTTAAACGAAAGAGAGATACATTGAGTGATACGGGTCACACCGGGACTCATATTGAGGCAAGGTTTACTCATAAATGTCACACAAGACCCTTTTATCAATGTATAAAAGTATCAACATAATCCAAATGCGTTTGTCAGTTTTCTGCATGTCAGTTGTTGTTTTCAATTAAATTTTTGTCCATTTTAAGCTAAATAGAGAACTTTGAGTGATACTGAGAACAAAATGCCTCATATTGAGGTGGGGTTGGCTCATAAACATCACAAATGACCCATGTATCATTCTAGTAAAGTATCAACACAATAAGAATTTGTTTAATTTGTTTTTTGTACATCAATTTTTGTTTTCACATAAAATTCAGTCCATTTTAAACAAAAGAGAGACACTTTGAGTGATACTGGCCACACCATTTCTCATATTGATGTGGGGTTGACTCTTACATGTCACATATGACCCATGAATCTTTTTCCTAAAGTATCAACACAATATAAAAAATTTTTGGATTATTTTTTGTACGTTAGTTATTGTTTTCACTAAAAAATATGTCCATCTTAAATAAAACAGTGACACTTTGAGTGATACCAGTCACACCGTGCCTCATATTGAGATGGGGTTGACTCATACACCTCAAAAATTACCCATGGATCGTTCTATAAAAGTATAAACACAATTCAAATGAATTTGGTTAGTTTTCCGTATGTTTTTTCACATTAAATTCTGTCAATTTTAAACACAATGGATACAATTTGAGTGATACCGGCCACACCGTGCCTCATATTAATGTGGGGTTTACTCATGCATGTCAAATATGACCTATGTATTTTTGGACTAAAGTATCAATATATTCTGAATTCATTGGGATGGTTTTCTGTACGTCAGTTTTTTGTTTTCACTTTAAATTCTTCCCATTTTAAACAAAAGTGGAAAACTTTGACTAATACTGGCTACACCGTACATCCGATTGTGTCCAGGTTGAATTGTATAGGTAAAAAATGGTCCATGTATCATTATCAAAAAGTACCAACACAATTTTATTTCGTTTGTTCGGTTTTCCGTATTTTAGTTGTTTTTTTTCAGTTAAATTTTGTTCCATTTTAAACAAAAGAGTGAAAAATTGAGTGATACCTTTCACATTGTGCATCATAATGAGGAAGGGTTGAATATTACATGCATAAAATGCCCCATTTATCGTTCTACTAATGTATGAACAAAATCCGAATGCCTTTGGTCAGTTTTTCACTACGTTAGTTGTTGTTTTCACTTAAAATTTTATCCATTTTAAACAAAAGAGAGACACTTTGAGTGATACCAGCCACATCATGCCTCATATTGAGGCGTGGTTGACATGTACACATCAGATATGACCCATGGATCATTTTTCTAAAGTATCTACCCAATCATAAAGCATTTGATCGGTTTTTTGTACGACATTTGTTGTTTTCACATAAAATTATGTCCATTTTAATCATAAGAAAGACACTTTGAGGGATACCGGCCACATCGTGCCTCATACTGAGTAAGGGTTGACACATATATGTCACATATTATCCATGAATCTTATCAACACAATCTGAAGGCTTTTGGTTAGTTTTACGTACGTTAGTTGTTGTTTCCACTTAAAATTTTGTCCATTTAAAAAAAGAGACACTTGAGTGATAATAGTCAAACCGTGCCTCATATTGAAGCAGTTTTGACTCATACACATCAAAAATGACCCACTGATCATTTTCCAAAAGTATCAACTCAATACTAATGTGTTTGGTTGGTTTTTCTTATGTCAGTGGTTGTTTTCACTTAAAATTAATTCCAATTAAAACAAAAGAGAGTTGCTTTGAGTGATATCAGCCACACTGTGCCTTGGATTGAGTCAAGGTTGATTCTTACATATCAAAAATGACCCATGTATTGTTCTTATAATGTATCAACATAATCCAAATGTGTTTAGTATTTTTCCATACGTCAGTTGTTGTTTTCACTTAAAATTCCATCCATTTTATACAAAAGAGAGAAAATTTGAGTGAAACCGGTCACACCATGCCTCGGATTGAGGAGGGTTTGACTCTTAAAATTCAAAAATGACCCATCGATAGTGTTTATAGTGTATCAACACAATTAAATTCTGTTTGGTCGATTTTCCATATGTCAGTTGCTGTTTTCACGTATAATTTTGTCCATTTTAAACAAAAGAGAGACAATTTGAGTGATACCTATCACACCGTGAATTATATTGAGGCAGATATTACTTTAACATGTCATTAAGTATCCATGTATCATTCTACTAAAGTATCAACAAAATCCAAATGTGTTTGGTCGGTTTTCTATATGTCATTTGTTGTTTTCACTGAATATTATGTCCATTTTAAACAAAAGAGAGACAATATGAGTGATACCGGCCACACCATGCCTATTACATAGAATGTTTTGACACTTACACATCACATATGACCCATGGATCTTCTGGATAAATAATCAACACAACCTAAATGCATTTGGTCAGTTATCTGTACATCAGTTTTTGTTTTCACTTAAAATTCACAACATTTTAATCAAAAGATAGACAATTTGAGTGATATCGGTCACACTATGCCACATATTGAGGCTTATTTGACTCATACACATCAAAAATTACATATATAACATTATCCAAAATTATCAACAAAATCTGAATTTGTTTGGTAAGTTTTCCGTATGTCAGTTTTTTTAACATAAAATTCTAACCATTTTAATCAAAAGAGAGACACATTGTGTGATACCGGCCACACTATTCCTCAGATTGAGGTGGGGTTGACTCTTAAACGTCAAAAATATCCCATTATCATTCCCCTGAAGTATCAAAACGATCATAATTCCATTGATTGTTTCACCATACGTCAGTTGTTGTTTTCACTTAAAATTCTGTCCATTTTGAAAAAAGAGATACACTTTGAGTGATACCAGTCACAACGTGCCTCGGATTGAGGCATATTTGACACTCAAGCATCATAAATGACCCATGTATAGTGATCCTAAAGTATCAACACAATCTGAATGCGTTTGTTTAGTTTTTCATACATCAGTTGTTGTTTTCACTTAAAATTTCGTCCATTTTAAACAAAAGATAGACACTTTGAGTGATACCAGCAACACCGTGCCTCATATTGAGGTGGAGTTGACTCATACACATCATATATGACCCATGGATTATTTTCCTAAAGTATCTACCCCCATCCTAAAGCATTTTATTGCTTTCAAATAAAATTATGTCCATTTTAAAAAAACAAGAGAGACACTTTGAGGGGAACCGACCTCATCGTGCCTCATATTGAGGCAGGGTTGACTTTTTCACATCACATATGATCTATGTATCATTGGCCTAAAGTATAAACACAATCCAGATTTTTTGGGTCAGTTTTTCATACGTCAGTTGTTGTTTTCGCTTAAAATTCATTGCATTTTATAAAAAAAGATACACTTGAGTGAAACCAGTCACATCATGTCTTGTATTGAGGCAGAGATGACTTTTACACCTAAAAAATGACCCGTGTATCAATCTCCTAAAGTATCAACCCAATTACAATGTTTTTTGTTTGTTTTATGTATATAAGTATTTGTTTTCACTTAAAATTATTACGATTTTAAACAAAATATAGACACTTTGATTAATATCAGCCACACCGTGCCTTGTATTGATTTAGGGTTGATTTGTACTTTTCAAAAATTACCTATGTATTGTTCTCATAATGTATCAACACAATCCAAATGTGTTTGTAATTTTTTTCATAGGTCAGTTTCTGATATCACTTAAAATTCCATAAATTTTATAAAAAAGAAAGACAATTTGAGTGATATCGGTCACACCATGCCTCATATTGAGGCGGGGTTGACTCTTACAAGTCTCAAATTACCCATTTATCGTTTTTATAAAGTAAAACACAATCCAAATCCATTTGATTGAATTTCTATATGTCAGTTTTTGTTTTCACATAAAATTTTGTCTATTTTAAACAAAAGAGATATAATTTGAGCGATACCGGTCACACCGTGAATCATATTGAGGTAGGGATTACTTGTACATGTCATAAATTTCCCATGGAATGTTCTAATAAAGTATCAACAAAATCCAAATTCATTTGATGGGTTTTCCATATGTCAGTTGTTGTTTTCACTTAAAATTATGTCCATTTTAAACAAAAGAGATACACTATGAGTGATACTGGCCACACTGTGCATAATATTGAGGCGTGTTTGACTATTACATGTCATATAGGACCCATGTATCACTGTAATAAATAATCAACACAATATAAAGGCATTTGGTCTGTTTTCTAAATGCAAGTTGTTGTTTTGCCTTAAAATTCTGTCCATTTTAATCAAAATAGAGACAATATGAGTGATACCGGTCACACTATGCCTCATATTGAGGCAGAGTTGACTAATTGATGCACCCAATTGGTCAATGAATTTTCATACACTTTATTAACAATAGAAAAAAAGTTTTCAAAAAATACCTACTTCTTAGAAGAAAAATACATTGATTTTTGTGACCTTTTCTATTTTCAAGAGTTTTATATCCAAATACACAAATCAAGGGAAGTCTGTGAAAATTTTGCAACTACACGACGTGTACATTTATACACACCATGTACATTCAGACAAGGTCGTGAATAAAAAGGTTGGAGTACACACCCAAGTCACCAGCTAGACACTACACGCCGTGTGGTGCGGCGGTACATGTCGTGTACGACATTCTAGAAGCAGATCGTGGCCGAGAAGAGTCTATATGCCCATTTGGCCGCTGAAGGAGACACATCGGGTTACATTTCTACACACTATGACTGATTTTCTAGAAGGGGTTGGTGAACAAAGTTTTATACTACACGCCATGTATGGCGGCGCTACACGCTGTGTACACTCACCTATCAGGTGGCGCCGTGTTCAAAGTCAATGACGGTGTGTTAGGCCGCCAACCAGCGGAGAAAAGGAATCCAAAAGCGCATTGATGAAATTAAACGGTGTGTACTTTCTAGACATGTCGTGTACTTATTTTTCCTATAAAAAGAGGCCTTGGCCTTTGGACCAAGTAGTTGATAAGTGGAGATTATGGTGTAGTGTAGAGAACAAGAGATTAATTTCTGAAGGAGAGACACTCTACAGTCGTAATACCACCGTTCTTCTATAGAAGAATCATTTATACCTCAAAATTCCATGAATGATTTCATTATGTATTAATAAATTTGTGTTTTTCATTTTCAATATGTATAACTAAACACCCCGTGTGTTGAGGTTGTGGAGACTGATGAGTTGTAATTTGAATTATGTTTCTGTGAATGTGTTTGTTTTAACAATCTCTTCATATTCTTCTTAAATCACTTCATTTTATCACTGAAATTATATACCAGACCAAGGTCAGAATCTTCAGGGATTAAAAAGAAGAATAAAGATGAATAATTTCATTACCATTTAAAGGATTTGTCAGCTCAAAATGGATTAATCCAAATAATGATCTGTTAATAACTAACTACCGGACCAAGGATTTGGTTACTTCAGCTCTTAATATTAAGTGATCTGGACCAAGGAAACTTAATTAAAAATTGCAATATAGTGTGTTGGATTATCATGAAAACACAACTTCATAAGAAATTTAATTTAATAATCAACTTATCACAAATCCATAAACCCAACGCATTTTTATTCTCATTTTCATCATTTTCATCAAAACCAATTTTCCTGTATTTTCTTTCATTCTAGAAATTACTTTTTTAAAAAAAAACATAAAAACACTTTTTCTTTTTTTAACTAAACACAACTAAACAAAATCGACTCTAAAATTCGAAATCCTTCAGTAAAATAAATATACAAACAAAGTCGAAACAAGATAAGAGTAACCTCTTATAGTTCCCTATGGATCGACCCCTACTAGTGCTAAAATTTTTGGGGTAATTATAATTTGAGACACCAATAACATAACCTCAGTGAAACGACTCGTCAAATTTTGATTCCATTGTTGGGGGACTCTAAAGTTATTTTATTCTTGTTTTAATTCAATTTTTATTACATTTTAGTGAAAATAAAAATCAGAAATTCCCAAAAATCTCTTTTCTAATCATATTTATTTTTATCCTTCTTTTTCCTCATTTACACTTGGTAGTTTGTTTTGTTTTGTGCAGCTTCGTAAGTGTATGAGCGGCCACCTCACACGTTCCAAGAGTGTAGAGTCATCAAGGTTTTTCCCAACTGACCCAGAGTTCGAAAGGAAATTCTTGAGGTGCCAACAAACAGTCATGGATGAAAAAATCAAAACAACCCCACGACACAAAATGAGGAAGGAAATCCAGCTGATGTCTAAGGAGCTGGATATCAGTTAGGTCCAAATGGAAACCGAAACTAGGAAGCTCCTCTTGCACCACCATATTGCCCGCCGCAACTCCAACAACTCCAACTAGAGTGGATTCCATATTGCAACCAAGGTCAGGGGACATACTACTCCCTTCAGGACCAATAGTACCTACCGATTCTCCATCCTCAGCAGCCACCACCACATAGTACTCTCATAGAGTATGGCCTTCCATCGATCCATAGAGCTGATAGGGGAAACTTTCATCCTCCCGTTCAGGCCCAACACTTTGAGATCAATCCTGATATCATGCAGCTGATCCAGAACACTGTACAATTGGGCGGCCAGCCCAGTGAAGACCTGAATGCCAATCTCTCCAATTTTTTGTAGATCTGCAATAAATTCAAGTACCATGGAATTTTTGAGGATTCCATCTGTCTTCGCTTGTTCCCTTTCTCTCTATAGGACAAGTTGAAATACTGGATCAAAGGGATGCCACAAAGATCTATCCTCATCTGCGAGGAGCTAGCCCAAGCATTCATATCCATGTACTTCCCACAATCAAAGATGGTAATTCTGCGGAACGAGATCCCCAACTTTCAGGAGCATGACTCAGAGTCGTTGTATGAATCTTGGGAACATTTCAAGGAAATGCTACGTAAATTCACACACAACTGACTTCCACTCTGGATGCAAGTCCAACCATTCTACGGAGGACTAACAAGAAATAAAAAGTCTGTGGTGGATGCAGCTGTTGGAGGTATGGTAATTCAAGAATCCCCTGATAAACGTTTCGAACTACTGGAAGATATGTCAGCCAACAGATTCCAGTGGCATTCTGAACGGGGTACCCAAAAATGAGGTGTGCATTGTATTGATGCTACTACCATTCTTGATGACCAGTTGGATGCAGTATCCAAAAATATTGACCCATTAAATCTCAAGGGTGCACCTCAATCCATGCGGCGAACCATCAAGCATGCAGTGATTGTGGTAACAACAACATCTTGGGAGACCTCCTAGGACCTTTAGTCGACCCTTAGACAAGCGAAGTGAGCTATTTTGCTCAAAACAGAGGATTGAACTAGTATCAACAATACGAGAACCCGACGTGGTAAGATAACTAGAACACGGACTGTGGCCAACAGCAGCAGAATCCACCACCTCAGGGACCGCCCGGCTACTGTCATTCACCATATTAGAACCAGTACCAATAGCAGCAACAGCCCCAACAGGGCCCTTACCAGCAGCAAGGGTATCAAAACCCTCACCTGTAGCAGCCAAGGCAGCAACCACCTCCACCAGCTACACAACCACCTCAGCAAGGGAATACCTCCACGTTAGAGGATCTTCTTAAGAAATTCATCTCTACTGCTGAGACCTAATATCCGAACCAGGAGGATTCTATTCGAGGCCTCAAGAACCAAATCGGCCAATTAGAAAATCAACTCTCAGGGAGGAAGCCTGGTACACTAGAATTCAACACCGAGAAGAACCCAAAGGAGGGGGGCCCAAGACATAACACTACAAAGTGGAAAGAATCTACACCAGAAGGAACCGGCAAAATCAACTACACCTATACTCCCTACTGACAACAAAGGTACGGTTTTAGACCCCTCTTCATCTAAAAATCCATCACCTAAGGCTCGACCAGGCAAAGGAAAGGAGGCCATCAAACCAGTTGAGCCTGCATTACCTTATCAAGATAGGATGAAGAAAAGGAAGTTGAATCACCCGTTTGGAAAATTAATGGAAGTATTAAGAAAACTACACATCAACATCCCATTTGCAGAGGCTCTGACTCAAATTCCCATGTATGGAAAATTCAAGAAAGAAATCCTCTCGAATAAGAGGAAGATGGAGGATTTGGGCATGATAGCACTGAAAAAGGAGTTCTCCGCAGTCATACAACATTCTATTCCTCCTAAACTCCATGATCCAGGTAGCTTTACTATCCCTTATACAATTGGACCCTGTGAATTTGGAAAATATCTATGCGACTTAAGAGCGAGTGTCAACCTCATGCCATTCTGTGTTTTCCTAAAGCGTGGACTCCATGATCTGAAGCCTACCCAAGTCTCCCTTAAACTTGCTGACAGATCCATAAAATATCCAAAAGGGCTACCGAAGGATGTGCTCATGAAGGTGGGACAATTGATCCTCCCAAAAGATTTTATTATCCTATATAAGGATGAGGATCAGGAGGCACCTATTATATTGGAGTGACCTTTATTTGACATAGGGAAAGTATTGATTGACGTGCACCAGGGGGAATTGATTTTCCGGGTAGGGGATGAGAGAGTCTCTTTCGATGTTCTAAAGGCTATCAAACAAGCATCGTTGCCCGATCTTGAAGACTGTTATTTGATATCAACCTTGGATGATTTCTTGGTGGATGATCTGGTATGTACCTTTATTTATAGTCACTTTATCATTCTATACATTCATGTTGGAGAAGATCCCGAAAACATGGAGTTCCTAGAAGGCCAGGGCGACTACTATTTGGAAAATTTCACCATGAATATCAGGTACGTCACAGTAAGAAGTTGGAGCCAACAACCTAAAACAAAGGCTCTTCCTGGGAGGTAACCCAGAGGTTACATACCATGTCCCACTTATATATACAACGTGTACTTATAATTTTCATTTATAATCATAATAATATAAGTCTATAGAATAACTAGTAAATAACAAGGGATGATGTCAGTGAGGATGGTAAATTCACTAGAGTTTATCCAATCCGTCCTCAGTTCGAATCCTCCCAACCTACCTTCGGTACGAGGTTCCTCCTTTTATTACACGGTGTGTGTAGTAATTTTTATATAGATATATATATTTGCTTATAAGAAAACCCATGGTGGGGATGGATCGGTTGGCCACAATCGTAACCTCATTCCAAAAGACCTGGGTTCAAATCCTGGAAAGCACCCTATTTCCATCAATTACACTTTTAATGAAACCACATGGCGTGTCTTTCGATATACGTTGTGTGTTCCTTATTTTTCATTAATAATTTTAAAACGTTTTCTTATAAAATAAATTCATCCGGATGAAGTTGGCAGATTGGTAAAGTCTCGGCCCTGGATCCAAAAGTCCCAGGTTCGAACTCGGATAATCTCCATGATTCATCCCCTTCTTATATAATTAAAATCCTCATGCTATGATTTTCTTTCTTCCCGTGTGTATAGGCCATAATATATATATATATATATATATATATATCATAAATATGGGAAGCAGTACAACCTTCCCTCTAGTGGTTGAGGGCTTCCTTTCGGAACGGCCGATTGCCGGTTTGAACCTCGCCCCGAGCACCGGACCAAATATTGTACTTCTCTTTTTAAAATTTTTAAACACACAGCATGTATTTTCCACCTACATTACATGTATAGTATTATTTTATTTTAATTATTTAAATACATATATACACCTATTTTAATTTTATTTTAATTAAATAATATTAATTATTATATAGTATATTTTATTCTTCTTAAAAAAATGGATACATGGTGTGTAGTCCAAACGTACACGTCGTGTACCACAGCTATAAAAGATGCGGGCCACCTGGCTTGATCTCGTGTTGTGCAGCTCCCTATTTCATACCCATTCTTCTAGTTTCTTCTCATGAATGAAACCCAAACCCCTATTTTCTAGATCCATCATTTTGGTTCGTTTGAATCTCTGATTTATCTTGCATTACGATCCTCGGTCATGGTATGCCCTTCTACACCATCTATTTCAAATTTTTATACTTGTTTATGGTGATTTTTGGATCTGTCGAGCGTTCAGCTTTCGTGGTGAATGACCACGAAATGAAGAACCCTCACTGTGTACTTTTTTACATGGCCACAAATAAGATGCTTCGAAATTTGAATATACACGGTGTGTATGTTCAGTACACACCCTGTACGTTTCCCCATCGTGTCCGAGTACCCCTTTGCACACGGCCTCACACACCATTTTCACGTACACAGCGTGTGTGTTTGGTACACGCCGTGTATATCATTTCCTTTGGCCCCTTCATGTGTAGAACAGAACATGGAGTCTCACCACATGTTCCCATACACGGTGTATATGTTCGGTACACGCCCTGTAGCTTATTTCTTTCGGTCTGCCCATGTCTCGACCCCACATGGCCATGTTCCTCGAGTAAAGAACACTTCGTGTTTGTCCGTTACACATAATGTCCTTTATTCTTCATACAGATAAAAACATTGTCGTGTCGTTTGTAATACACTACCACATGCACTTTTATTACACACGGCGTGTCTGTTCAGAACACGTTGTGTATCTTTACATGGTCTATATTCTGCTCCCTCGGCGTGTTTATCCAGAGAACACAGGCTGCTGCTCTGCTTGTACTACATGCTGTGTACTCTGGATGTACATGCCGTGCATTTTTATTTTTCTTATTTCTTACTTTTTCTTTGTTTAGTTTTGTATTGTTTTATCTTTTTTTTCTTTTTCATTCATTTTCAGGTTATGGCAGATTGCAGTCCTTCTAGGGGGAAGCAGGAGGCCTCCGCCCCTGAGGGTGAGGGGCCCCTTTTTCAACGGATTCGACTCCAACCTCTGACGCAGATAGACCCAGACACACCGGTCTATGAGCTCCCTCCATTGGAAATTCATCCACCACCGACTGCCCCAGTAGAGGTCAGGCCGAGCACGGCTGTACCTCCGTATACCAGCATAGCACTTCCGAGCACCTCCATTTCTGATCCATTAGTTTCCACTCTACCTGCGCCATCTTCTATAGTAGCTGGTCCCACATCTACCGCTTCCTCTACCGTGCCTTCACCTCCTGCAGCTGATCCACCCACCGAGCCACCTCTTGTCGATGCACCTGCACCTGGACCAGGACATGCAGGTGTTCCTTACCCATGAATTCTCTTCTAGGTCACCGATCCGGCACATGATAGGTTCTAACGCTTCTCTTGCTGGCCAATTCCATTGAGTGGCCAATACCTCGATAGCATCATTCTGTAGCAGCTCGGTATTTGGGGGGACTTGGAGGAGATCCTTGGACACACTCCACTACTCGCTATTTTCCAAGTTAGCACTCCTGTCTTCCGAGATTTATTTTTGGATTTTGCGGTCTCTTTTGAGTTCGATGGAGCTGAGTACTGGGAGACACCTGGTGATGTAGTGCTCATGGTTCGGTTCTATCTAGGAGGCCAACGATTCTCCCTCACCATGACCGAGTTTGGTTGATGGTGTAGCTTCTACCCCCATCTTATCACCCCAACCCCCATTTCTACCTTTACCCGGCCCGAGCGCCCTGAGCTGGTTGCCATGTGGCGGGAGATCGCTGGGCCTGACCACGAATATTCCCCCACTTTCTAGAAGAGCACAATTATCACTGACCCCATCCATCGCTTCACCCACTGGTGGTTCAGCTCCATCATTTTCCCCCGAAATGAGGATATGGGGGTCGTGAAAGGTCTTGACATGGAGCTCATTACCTGTGTCATCAAGCACGACTACCTGGACATCCCCTATCTAGCCGCCTCATATTTCCACACTATGTTTACTGGCCGTCAAGGCAACCTGAATGGCGGGTTTTACTCCACTCGCCTTTCCCACCACCTTGGGGTTGTTGAGCCTTCTTTACCCCATGACTTGTTAGGTTCTTCATAGCAGGTGGAATATCACATGATTATTCGAATGGGATTGGTCCAGAAGCAAGAGGTGCCTACATCCTTTCCCAGGCTCGTCCCCAGCCACCTGATGACCCTCTTGCCCAGGCTGATGCCCCTGCTCCAGCATCCCCACACCAGCTTCTCCACCTCACCCACATCCTACTAACCCCACTTCTTATGGACTTCCTTCTTCTGTCCCACCACCATACCCACCTACCCATGCACCCTTGACTAATCTCGCCTTTTACATCCTTCTAGCCACGATGAAGCAGCTATTGGTTCGTCTCGCCAGCCGCCAAGACAGTATTGGGGAGCATTTGGATCATATAGACATCCGCGAGGACCACATGGATGTGTTGTTGGGCTTTATTGTTCAGCATTTGGGTATTCATTTTCCCCATATTCTTTCCTCTGTCCCTGGCCCTTCTGCTGCTGCTCCACCACCATTTACAACACTGGCCACAAATTCCATTCTGCTTTCTACTATGGACCCTACTTCTACTTTTCCTGCCACCACCACTACTGCCAATCCAGGGGGATGCTGAGCTTCCCTTACCGAGTCCGGTTCCTGCCGGTCCTACATCTCTAGCTTCCCATCCCACCGCCATGTCCATGCTTCCAGCTTCCATGGCTCTTGAGCCATCTCTTCCAGCCAACTCTGTACTGGATGATGCCTCTTCTGAGGCGACCCCGTTACTGGTTTTGGGACATATTCTTTTCATTGTATATATATTTTTGGGCTTTCTCGTCTTTTTGAATGCTTTGTATTCTTGACTTGTTTTCTTTCTCCCACAATCACAGGTACCCTAACACATTTGGGCTACTATTTCCCACCACATACCGTTTTGCTTCTCCTAGACACGAGGGGAGTTTTATTTTCCCATCATTTTCTTTTCTAACATGATATTACTACTTTCGTTACTTCCCCTCGGTCTGGTCCACTACTGTGTCCCCACCTTACCTTGTTCCTCTTTATGGGAACTTGGTGGACCATGTACACTCTTAAGTATGGGGGGAATATCTCTCAACCGCTTAAGTCTTCTCCATTATCATAAATCTTGGAGACATCATTGTTAGAAGATAAATTTTTAAAATGTGAAGATATTTTGGTTAATTATATTTTTAAATAATAAAACTGAAAGTGAAAAAAAATTCCAAAATTTTCATGCTTATTTTGATTCTTATGTGTTTTAAAATGACTGCTGATATAATTTAAATTAAAACATGTAATCTGTAGATAATTGAATCGATTAGAATAATCAATTATTTGCAATTCATGACCTGATTGTCTCTTATTTATTCCCACTCTTAAGAGGTATTCTAAATCATTTTTTCATATTTTTTCTAATAACCTTATTTTTGAGAGATTCATAGAATATACATAACTACCATAATTTGCAAGTTTTTTTTTCAAAACATGACATTTTTTTGAATTACATTAAAATGGTTGAGGCGTAAGATTGTTAACCACTTTATCTTGATCCAACCCTACATCTGATCTTTGTAAAGCCCATAGAATCCATGAATAGCCTTAATTGGAAGCCATATTACAAGCTTATTTCCCTTCCTACCCACATTCTTTAATGATTTTTTATGATTATTCATTTGAGCATAAACGAAGGGATTGGAAACACATGGCATAAATTTGTGAATTGTCATGAAATTAAGTATTTGGGAGTGCCTCTTGATCATTTGGGGAGAAAAGAAAAGAGTTCCAAACCACTATTTTGGAAATTCAGAAGGGTTCCCTTTGTGAAAAAAAATCAAATGGTATAAACAAAGGGACCTTATATACACTTGCTATTTTGTGACTCCTACTTAGATAAAGGAGATGGTGGTGGTGAGATCGTTTGATTAAGCATGTTGAGGACTTTTGTACATTGAGATTAATTTTTAATATCATGCATTGCTATTTAATAATTTAGCCTCCTTTTTCAAACCTCAGAATTATTTTTCACATCTTTACCTACCAACCTTTAGCCACAGAATCATCATATCCTATTCAGAAATACCTCATGATTTTTGAAAGTAAAATTTTATAAAGTGGAGAACTAATAATTCTTGCAAACCTATGGATAGAGAGTATAAATCATTGATTGAGAAAAACTTTTTATTTAAAAAATATCAAGTGTTGTGTATTTTATTGGTGAGGTATATCATCAAGTGGCTTGCTTGTTTTAGAAAGGTTGAAACATGTGTTAGAATAGGATGAAAATAGTTACTTGAATTATATATGATGCATGATTAGAATATCTTCATAATTAAAACTGTTTTGTATTCTTTTTTTAATTTTATCCTGTAAATTATTATTTACAATTATGATTAAATGAAGTCCTTACTTTTAACGTATATACTCTGATAATTAGATGTTGGGATTAACTTGAGGGCAAGCAAAGGACTAAGTATGGGAGAGTTTGATGCACCCAATTTGTGTATCCATTTTCATACACTTTTTTAACAATAATTTTTTTTTCACCAAATACCTATTTCGTAGAGGAAAAATACTTTGATTTTGGTGAAATTTTCTATTTTCAAGAGTTTTATATCCAAATACACAAATCAAGGGAAGTCTGTGAAAATTTTGGAACTACATGGTGTGAACTTTTATACTTGTGGTGTACTTTCAGTCATTGACACAGATCAAAGTTGGGGAGTACATGCCCAAGTCACTAGACAAACAAAACATGCTGTGTGGGGTGGTGGTACACGTCGTGTATGACATTATATAAGTAGATGGTGTCTGGGAAGAGTCTACACGCCCATGTGGCCGCTGAAGGAGACACGCCATGTTCCATTTCTACACATCGTGTCTACTATTCTAGAAGGGGTTGGTGGAAAAATTTTGATACTACACACTGTGTATGGCGGCGTTACATGCCATGTACACTCACCTACCAGGCGACGCCATGTTCAAAGTCAAAGACGGCGTGTTAGGCTGCCTACCAGCGGAGAA
Source organism: Viscum album (assembly GCA_963277665.1). Lineage (NCBI taxonomy): Eukaryota > Viridiplantae > Streptophyta > Magnoliopsida > Santalales > Viscaceae > Viscum > Viscum album. The sequence continues at coordinate 538,187,599 of OY728126.1, forward strand.
AAGGAAGCCAAAAGCACATTGACGAAAGTACCCGACGTGTACTTTCTATAAATGTCGTGTACTTATTATTCCTATAAAAATAGTCCTTGGCCTCAGGACCAAGCAGTTGACAAGTGGAGATTGAGGGGTGTTGTTGAGAACAAGGGATGAAGTTCTGAAGGAGAGATGCTCTACCGTCGTAATACCTTCGTTCATCTACCGAAGAAACATTTCTACCTCAAAATTACAAGAATGATTTCATAAGGGTATTAATAACTTTGTGTTTTCATTTTCAATATGTATAACTAAACACCCAGTGTGTTGGGGTTGTGTAAACTAATGAGTTGTAATTTGAATTAAGTTGCAGTGAATGTGTTTGTTTTAACAATCTCTTCGTATTCTTCTTAAATCACTTCATATTATCACTGAAAATTCTGTACCGGACCAAGCGCAGAATATTTAGGGATTCAAAAGAAGAATAAAAATGAATAATTTCATGACCATTGAAAGGATTAATTGGCTCAAAATGGACTAAGCCAAATAATGATATGTTAATAACTAATTACCAGACTAAGGAGTTGGTTATATCGTCTGTTAATATTAAGTGATCCGGATCAAGGAAACATAATTAAAAATTGCAATCCAGAGTGTTGGATTATCTTGAACAACACAACCTCATAAGAAATTTAATTTAATTATAAACTTATCACAAATCCATAAACACAACGCATTTTTATTCTTACTTTCATCATTTGCATCAAAACTAATTTTCCCTTCTTTTCTTTCATTCTAGAAATTACTTTGTTAAAATAAACTTAAAAACCAATTGTTCTTGTTGTGCCTAAAAACAACCAAACCAAATCAACTCTAAAATTTAGCAGCCTTCACTAAAATAAATATACAAACAAAGTCGAAACAAGATAAGAGTAACCTCTTAATGTTCCATGTGGATCGACCCTTACTGGTGCAATAATTGTTAGGTTAATTATAATTTGATACACCGATAACATAACTTTGGGGGAATGGCTCGTCACTAATACACATCAATAATTACCCATGGACCATTATACTAATGTATCAACACAATCCAAATTTGTTTTATCAGTTTTCCGTATGTCAGTTTTTGTTTTAACTTAAACTTCAATCCATTTTAAACAAAAGAGATACACTTTCTGTGATATCGTTCACACATTGCCTCAGATTGAGGTGGGGTTCACTCTTAGACGTCAAAAGTAACCCATGTATATTTCTCTTGAAGTATCAACACAATCCGAGTGCCTTTGGTTGGTTAACCGTACATCAGTTGCTATTTTCACTTAAAATTCTGTCCATTTTAAACAAAAGAGATACACTTTGAGTGATACAAGTCACATTGTGGCTCGGATTGAGGTGGAGTTGAATCTTACACATCATAAATGATCCATGGGTGTTTCTTCTAAAGTATCAACACAATCCAAATTCATTTGGTTTGTTTTACGTACATCCGTTGTTGTTTTCAATTAAATTGTTTTCTTTTTTAATCAAAAGAGAGACACATTGAGTGAAACTGGCCACAAAATTCCTCATATTGAGGTAGGGTTGACTCATACTCATCACAAATGACTCCTGGATCATTATCCTAAATTATCAACCCAATCCAAATGCGTTTGTTCGGTTTTCCATAGATCTGTTGTTGTTTTTACTTAAAATTCTATCCATTTTAGACAAAAGAGGGACATTTTGGGTGATAACGGTCACACCATGCCTCAGATTGTGGGAGGGTTTACTCTTTCATCTCATAAATGGCCCATGGATTGTTCTCTTAATGTATCCACACAATCATAATGCTTTTGTTTTATTTTCCATATGTCAGTTTTTGTTTTCACCAAAAATTCTGTCCATTTTAAACAAAAGAGAGACACTTTGAGTGATAACTGTCACACCGTGACTTGGATTGAGGTAGGGTGGACTCATACGTGTCATAAATGACCCATGTATCATTCAATTAATGTATCAACAAAATCTGAATGCAATTTTTTAGTTTTCCATATGTCACTTTCTGTTTTCACTTAAAATTGTGTCTATTTTCAACAGAAGAGAGACACTTTGAGTGATATCGGTCACAACGTGACTCATATTGAGGTGAGGTTGACTCATACCTTTCAAAAATGACCCATGGATATTTGTGATAAATTGAAAACATGGATGTGTTGGGGGAGAACCTCTAGAAGAAGGATGTTCCAACAGTGTTCATTTTCTTATTATGGATAATCAGAAAGCATACAATCTCTACCAATGAAAATGTTCAATGCATGGGAATCCATTTGGAGCCTCTATGCTCATACATAAAAGGATTTTGGGTGGATATTTTTACTCATATTTTCATTGAATGAGAGTGGGCAAGTGTTAAATGAATGCATTTTGGAGATTTTACTGGTTTTTGTTGTTCAAAATCTAAAGAAAAGTGGTTCATCATTCTTGGATGTTGGTAGTGAATTTCATCTGCTAAAATGGATAATTAACACATTGGATAAAGGATGTTTTATTTAATAAAAATTACAATTTTCCAATGAATATTTACATACAATAATGTTTCTTCTTTTGATCTCTATGAACCGCACTCAAAAATTTCCCCCAATTGTATATGTCCCAAAGTTAGATCATCATGCTATTTTTATACAATCCTCCATCAGGTATGCGACACACTCATTTTTGAACAAATATATATCATCTTGTGAATATTAGTATTTTTCAAAATTCATAGTAGTACTAAAAAATATGAAAATAATGAATTATTAAATAATTTAAATGAAATAGTAGTTGTTTTGGAAAATACCTATTTAGGGATGCTAGTTTATTGATGGAAAACTATCTCTCTCATAAATTTACAAACATAATAACCACAATACTTTCTATTTTTTTTAAACACTGTAAAAACATTGATCATTAGGAGAATAATTAACTTATTTTGATATGTGTTTGGATAGTGAAATTTTGTTATTAATACCCTGATACATTTCCAGACGAAGTACTAGCTTGCCTCCTTATGCTTATCCCCTGTCATCATTCCATTTTAGATGATATTGATACATCGCCCTATCATAATAGAATCCTCGGTAAAAGATAATATAAATAATATAACTTGATTTTTAGACATAAAATGAAGGATTTAGTGTCTTACAGATTCATCAAATCCCTCATATGTGGTCACTTAGTTGGATATCCTTGCATTGGATTCAGAAAATGAATCATTGGAGTATCCACGTTTACTAAAATTAGCAGCATGTGTTGCCTAAAAAAGGTAATAAGTAATGAAATAAGTGAAAATATATTTGATATGCTTCTATCGTATAATTTTACCCTACATGGTTGGTATTGGGAAGAATTAGTCATCTGTAATCTTGTTTTTAAATGTTTTCAGCAAGCCTTTCACTATTTCATTCTTTATTGATGGATCTTATTTCGTTAGTTGTGTAGATTTGTTATGAGGAATAACGAGCCTGAATTTTGGCTCATGAGACAATCCCATCAACAGTTTTTCATATATACACCTGCAAATAATATAAAATTCATTTACTCATAATTAGCACATTATATAAGCTTATAGAAAATCAATTCATGAAAAGATACCTCATATATAAATTTACAAATGTGACACCTAGCAAATCATATTTGAGGACATCATTTACATTTTCAGCTGCAACGAAATCTTCAATTTTTTCTCCATATATATTCATTCCAAAAAAATTATATGACTACTACCACTATTTATCTTCATATCCACATGAGTTTTCAATGCCAATAAATTTGGATAGAGAACTGACGGTGTAATTGTGCTTTCAGTAGATATTTTGGATCAGTTGATGAATCCTTTTGATGATTTTGAGCCCACGTTTTTTGTCACCCCTTCCCTTTCTTCTTCTATAATAACATTCATTGATTCAACCCTTTTTTTAATAATTGTTAAAGGTTTATCTTGAAAAAATGGAAATAAATACCTCTTGGTCCACATGCACTCTTACAAGTAGTGATGTCTATGAAATGAATGTCCCAATATCCTTCTCTACCATGTGAATATCATTGTCATCAAGTGGAATAAGTAGCTCTTTATTTGGATCATGAGCTACTATAATCATCACATTCAGAAGATATATAGGAAGTGTTCTATTATGCAGCTTTTCCTCTGGGATGTTGATCTCCATAGCCCTCACTACAAGTTGATAGGTGTGTGTTGACAAATATAAATCACAGTCATTATCACCCAATAGATGATCAGTAAAGGAAAATTATTACTGTTTGTCTAATTCACATTTCATGGGAACAATTATTATAATATTGATTACCACGACTAAGACATGTCTTAGATGCGAATGGCTTGCCTCAAATATTGTGGGGTTGGGGTGGGATCTTCACAAACTAGTTTCTCTTGAGTTGTTTTTTCTCCTTTCTTCTCAGCCATAGAAGTTTCTAGAAACTCTCCATGCCAGTGAAATCGTTATTTAAGAGTTTCTAGTATTTCTCTCATTTGTTTCATTTATTCATTTAGATCATCCTTTTGTTTTTTTTTTCAAAATATAATCGGGGTGTCACCCCAAACCTCACACCTCTGACACAACCATATTGTTCTAGCCACTTCAATGTCATCGATAATAGGTTTGCATCAAAAATAGGAGTAGATGATTCTGGTGACTGTTGGATATAGGAAAATAAGTAATTATTATTATTTAATATCAATTTAAATCAAAAAATTATCATGTCATAGTTACACATATTTCCCACACCTTTTTTGTGTTTTCATCTAATATCTTCCCTTATTTGTTTACACAGACCCCCTTCCATAGAACATGATGTAGGATCGAAGTGTTTTTGTATTTAGACTCATCAATCTATATATAATTATAAAAAGATAATTACGATGTTGTTTCTTGGAGGATAACAATATTACTGTAAATATAATATATGTACAATATTCATTTCTCGTGAAGTGTACCCCATACTTGCTTTACGATATGGGTATGTAGGTTTTGATGCACGTTCCTTATTTTTAGTATTGAGTTGTAGTTTCATAAATGAAATATTGACAATTAATGTGACAAATACATCTTTCCTAAGAATATATATTATCAGCCATAATGTACTTGAAACTTCTCATCCCCATGACAGCTAATAAATGCATCCCATGCTTCTTTGGTTATCAGGTGAGCATACACAAGGGGTGGGTGCAGGTTTATTTTACCTTTCGAATCATTCAGGTGAAATTTGCTATAATAGTGTGAAAACCCTGATGAATCCTTCCTGCAAGACTTAGTATATAATTCTTCTGTGAATCATCTAATATAAATGTACTCTATATGGGATTAAGAAGAATAGTACATTGTTTCATTATTTTTTTTCAAGTAAATTAACGAAATAATATCATAATGATACCATAATTTATTCCTAGATCACAACCTTCATCCATGACACAACATGGTGCTATGAATCTATGTCAATCGTCATGCATTGCTGAGTGAAAATTACAATGTAACTACTAAACATAGCTTTTTTAGGATTCACATGTTGGCCTCATTCATTCCAACATACATCAAATTTGATCCCTTTTCTTTTCACCTTAATAACTTTGGCTAAGACTGTAAAACTACTATGCACCTGTGTTTTTTATGATTTCGGTCCTTCATCCCCAACTATTTAATCGATATCAACATCATTAATATGTTCATCGGAAAAGGTAGCAATAACATGTGCTGATGTTTGTTTGAACTCAACACTAAGAGAAACAACAAGTTCAGAAAATTATTGTTGCTCGGCACTATGAGTAGCAGTAGTGGCAATAACTTGATAAATTTGTTTAGTATCAAGATTAGGAGCACCAGAATGTGAAGAAGTCATTATCTACAAAAGTGGATGAACAGTTAATTTTGATTACATAAATTCAGTAATGATAAAATAATTACATGAGATAACAAGACCTATATTACAAACAAAATATAACATATTTATTGAAATATCATTCTTTTTTTTCAATGGCTGAAGGTATTTCAAACCGTTATCGATTATCCAAATCACTTCATTGTGGTCTTCTCTAACATACAAAACGTCATCTACATTGGGACTACTGCAAAATGATTGTGATGTACCACTAAAATGATCATCCTCGATTGAATTTTCATCAGACCCTTCAGTAGTTTTGGATGATAACAGAACAATTGACCACTTTTGTTTTGCAAGATCTAGAACATAAAATACATGTACCACTTGTGATGCCATTATAAAATGTTCTTCTTTGTACTCTTATTTACTAAAATCACCTTTCACAAATCACAAATCATTTATTTTAACACCACTATTGTTATTAACTAATCTGTATTGAAAAATATTCAAATGGAATGTCGTATAATCCAACTACCATATTTTCTTTATAATGCCAATGTATAACATATTCAACTACATTGTATTTTTTTCCTTACTTCAAGAAACATACATCGCTTCAGCCACAAGTTTAACTACACTATTTTTCATGGTACTATCTCCATCATGTTCATCTATATAGAATGTAAAACTGTTAATTACATATCCATTTTAAGATAATACTTACACACTTGGTCCGGCGGCTATCCATCAAAGGCATTCTAAAATAGAATTCATATTTTCTTCTAAATTCTTAATAATATGGTCCCAATACCATCCTATAAAATGGTGATTATGTGTATTTGATATTCATTTTTCATCCCTTGATGGATTCAACTACGTAATAATTTTTTTAGGTTTCAATATATGGTGTAACCTCCCAACTATTATGCAAAACCTAAAGGTGGACCTTCTCATGATCGGTAATATTGATTGTCACAACATCTCTTCTTGAAATTCCTTCACCTTCAATGTGTCTAGTGTGACAAAGTTTCAGGAACCAATGCTTTCCATATATGATAGGTATTCGGTACAGAATTCAATGGATTACTCAATAATATATCACTCCACAATACTACCCTCTAGCTGACTAAAATATTTGACATACCCATTTAAAATATTCATATATTTTTCAATGGGGTACATCTATCAATAGTGTATATGACTACAATGTCAAATCTCTCTCTCCATGTGAACCATCAAGTGAACCATCATATCAAAGAATGTTGGAAAGAATAACATTTCTAATTCACATAATATGATGATAATTCCTCACTCCATAGCTGGAAATTTTCCAAGGTCAAAAACATTTCAACATATTACATTGAAAAAGAAACAATGTTTGGTTAATGTATAACAAACATTCTTGGGAAAAATTAAACATATTGCTATAGGAACTAAATCTTGCGTCAAAAAATGACATTCATGTGATTGAAGACGTTTTAACATAAATTTATTCATTGACACAATGTTCTGGATATATGAAGAATAGCCCTCTGGAACCTTTATATCAATAAAGAAGTTCCAAAACTAATGAATCTCCTCCATGAAAATTGTGTAATCAGTTGGAGGAAGAAACATTCTATTTTCACCCTTCACGAGAGACAACTCTTCATATAATCCTATGTTAACCATGTACATCCTTACCTTAATTCCATATTTTGTTCTTATAGGGGAATTTAGCAATGATCTGATAACACTATCACATTTATTTTCTTCCAGTTTCATCACATCAAAAAAATGTCTGACGTATAGAATATTTCTGGACAGTAATTAAAAAAGTTGATATCTTTTTCCAACTGATTTTCTTATTGTTTTTCAAAAATGGTTTACCAAAAACTGCATACACATCTTTTACATTCTCAAACAGATGATCACTTATTACTGGAAATGGTGTTGTGCATTGTTCTGAACATCCATTGAATGATGTTGTCCAAGATCGGTACTTATGCCGACAGGGTATAAATCTATGATGTCCTAGCAACAAAGTTTTCGATGAATGTTTCAACCTATTTGACTCTGTATCTTCTTCTCACATGGGACACCCTTGAGTTCCTTTAATTCTATAGCCTATCAAATTTCCAAAATCATGGAAATCATTTATTGTCTGATACAACATCTCCCTGAACATGAAGTATTAACTTTCATAATCATCATACAACATAACACCTGGATCCCGCAATAACTTTAAATCCTCGATCAATGGATCCAAATAAAAATCAATATTGTTATGTGGTTATTTTGGTCCAAATATAAGCATTGATAACATGATTAATTTCTATTTCATGCATAACCATGGTGGAAATTTATAATTTACCAATATAACATGCCATGTACTATGAGTACTGGTTTGAAATCTAAAAGCATTCACTCCATCTATAGATATCGCAAGATGAATGTTTCTTGGATCATTTCCAAATTCAGGATACTCATGATTGATTCTCTTCCATTGAATATTTTTGGTCGAGTGATTAAATTTACCATACTTGTTTCCTTTATTTCCATGGAATGAAAATTGGATTATAGATTCTTCACTTTCATATGGATGCCTAAACATTTGAATGATTGGAAAGTACCATACATGTTTCTTTGGAATGGATTCATCTTTCTTGTATCGATAAGCACCACCCATTGGGAATTATTTAAGTGATTTTTTCTCCATGAGAAACAATATAATATCTTTTGGGAAGACACATATTGTTTCAGAAATCATATCCATCGACTGTAGCATCTGTTTAGCTACATATGTCCTACTTGGGATCTCATTATCATCCGGGAGCATGTCATTTGAGAGAGAAAGTAGTTCTGTAAAAATAAAATCACTCCATCAGTTGCATTCTTTCAATTTGTAAAACACCAGTACAACTACCAATACTACATATTTATTGAAACCATTATACAATGGAATCTTTCCACAACTCTAACTTCTCAAACAATTTTGGGCAATCACAGATTTCAACTTCAACTCTCCTTTTAATTTCCTCAATACGATCTTTCTCATCATTGACATCTATAATCACATCCTCTATATAGTACTCTTCATTATCCATTTTTGAAATCGTATCTGATGATCCATAAATGTAGTTTTATCCCATCAAGTAACTACATTAGCCTTTTCTTTGTGTTTATTCCAACATTTAAAACTCTGATCGTGTAAAGACCAGGAATTTACATGTATTTTTTATTATATAGGAATTTTACAAGTTTGTGAAAATTGATGGGGCATGATCCCAAGTCCTGGTGTGCCCAAAATAAATTTATGAACTTTTTCATGTACATTCAGTAAACGTGCAAGCAGGTATTTGTATCGTTTGAATTGGTGCTCGGAATTGAAATCTAATGACATCATTGAACTCGCAGTGCCAATATTATTTTAAGGATACTTTCACCTAAACGATAGTAGGATGAGGGTGAATGTTAGTATTCATTTTTTTGTGTAAATAAAAAATAAAATTAATGTCAATCATTTATTTTATTTTTGAAACCTCTCTTTTAGAGGTAGGGAGGTGTGGACCACCCAGGCAAGAAAACCCCCATTTTGAATCGTGGTGGTGAGGACCACCCGAACCCCTCTTAATGGTGGAAAACCATTCAACTCTCTATTTAATTAACTGAACCAACTAAAATTAATTAAATGAGTCATGTTTAATTGTGCCAAAGTAGAAATTAAATTGACAAACCGATTTTAATTTATATTGGCTTTTATTTTGCTTGGAGAAGATTGGTTTCCAATGGAGAGTTGGGGAGATATTTGGAGAAACTCTTTATACAATGAAGAACACCTTCTCTAACGAATAATGAACACTCTAACAAAGAATACACTTCTGAATCAAGAACGAGGATGATGCATGAGACTGACTTCGGAAACGTGTCACAGAAGTGATGATCATTGGCACCCTCATCTCCTTCACTGATTTCTTCCTCTTGACATCTTCCAATGAGCAATTGAGGTAGGGGTGTGTTTTTTACTAATCTACGTCAATTTACTTTTACATTGAATCTATCCCAATAAGCCAGTTGCTACCACTCTAACGCGGAGGGAGCATGCCAAATAAACATGGCCCGACCTCTCTACAACCATTGTGGTTTTTGATTTGTTCTTCGCGATGGAGGAGGACTATGAGCGGTTCTAGTGAATGGCACTGGTAGGGCACGAGAATAGCTTCCGACACTACGGTCAGCCTCTACGATGGCGGTGGCACGACCGTGCCACCAGAGAAGGGTCATAGCCAATAGGCCATGACGGAGCAAGGGCCATGGCCAGCCACACGATGGAGGTAGCCGTGTGTGTCCGCAGTGTGGGGTGTGAAGAACCCGCGACATAAGGATGTAGCGGCGAGGCGAGAGCGTCCGACTCGTGGACTACCACCTGAGATAGTGTGGTGCCTGACCGCGCCGTGTGAGGGAGGCTGGACATCTGGCCAGCGGCGAGCCAAGTGGGATGCCACCGCACCGCGGGCTGCCCTGTGGGCCGCACTGGCCCTTTGGGTTGGGCGGTACCCAGCATGTCAGGTCGGACTGAACCCAGACCATTTTAAACCCTTTCCACTATTTTGGCCATATTTTGAGCTACGACCGTCTGTTTTATGAAACATCTATTATGCCAGAAACCATGGATCGATACGTTCCTTTTGGTATACCCCAAATGAGTTTTGAATAATGTTTGGGTATGTCTCGGTTGGATAAAACATGAATCCAACCAGGCCCTCGAGACTAAAAGATCACAAACTTGCAGACCAGGCGTCTGATTGATGCACCGTCGATTGCATTGAGAACCCTTATACATGGCGTCCCATTGGTGTACTTCCTCTTGGGACTTATTGGCAGTTGGAGTATCGAATTTTAGCTTGAGGAGTGGATCCTCTCGGAATCAAGCGATCTTAGTGCGAGAACCCTCAAGATGACTGTAACATGGGAAAGGGAACCTATGTGTGTCTGTACTTTGAGATCATATGTGGGTCTGTGATTTGGGATCCTTCGTGGGTTTGTGTTTGAGAGTTCCACTTAGATCTGCTTGGGGAATCCTTGTGGGACTACCCTAGTATACTTTGTGTGTCTGCTATACCCGGATCCTTTGTGGGTCTGATGATTTTAGATATTACATGGGTCTGCTAATTTAGGATCCTATGTGGGTATGCCTCTTAACAGAGTAATATGATTTAGAAGTCACATCTAATCATCATTACTATAGTACCTATGTTATACATGGAGTGATATGAGTCTTTACATTTGAGCTAATCTTCTGTGTGTCGTACCTTTGTGGTACTTACCTTCATGGTGATACCTTTGTGGTATACTTCTATGTGGTGTACCTTTTTTGTATTCTTCTTTGGGGAATTACCATTGTGGTACTTACCTTTGTGGTGTTACTTTAGTTGTATTCTATCCCTCTTGGAATAGTTGAGCTTTGGCTAAGAGTTGGTCCTTGTGTTTCATCATGAATGATATGGGTATAATTGATATCCTAGGTATATGTATGGGCATATAGCTATGTAGGGTAGAAAGATGTTTTCATGCATTGTGGTTTATCCTTTGCGGGTTTTGTGAGACCTTCAAGGTTATCGAGCCCCCTACTGAGTATTGTTATACTCACCCCTGTAAGGGTAACGCATGTACCTTGATGTGTTAGGTGAAAACGACAGACAACACTGACTGATGATGATAATACCTGAACTAGAGGTAGATCGGAGGTGGAAATTAAATGAATCATACCGTAAAGACAACCGTTCGAGAGATATACCTTCCCTCTAGGTAGGGTCCTTGGCAGGTGCTCACAGGAGTTGTTTCAGTTTTCCCCAAACTTTTCAGTTTACTTGTAAATTCTAGTTAGGCTTGTATTATGGCCCCTTTTTTCCTTTATGTATACACACTTTTTACAATACAGTTTACTTGTGTTTGTATCCAGCTGTGTGCTTGGTTGTGTGTGTTTATATGATTTTAAAGGCTATTTTTTCCTAATTTTAGGGAATACGCCTTTCGGTGCTAGTCGCTATACCCTGGCCTATGGATGGCGAGCTTGGGGTAGTCACAGAATGGGCCCCGGGGGATGGGTTGTGACAAATTGGTATCAAAGGAGTCGGTTCTATCAAATAACAATGGAATCTGATCTTTGTAACAGAAATTGTGTTATGTTTTTTGATTTTGGTTATCAGTTTAGGGAATCAATTGTTGGTGTAATGGCCGATATATCAATATACTTGGACAATGACTTCTGATTTCTGACTCAGTGCACGAAAACACTGATTGTGTGTGTGTTTTGAAAAGTTTTCTTTGTGATCTCTTTGAGTCAGCTTACCAGGTATAACTTATTTACCATGGTGCACCTATTTTTTTTAGGATGCCTTCACATACACAAGTAGCTAGGGTTCTGGGTATAGTATGCGATGATAGCCAACCGAGTGATGAGGCCTTTTTGTAGGGCCCTCCTTCCATGGGGGCACCAGCATAGGCACCAGATGAACTATTACCCATTGGGCCACCAATTCCACCAGACCTAGAAGCGGAGGGTGCACGCCACATGAGCTTGTTGCACATGTTCCTATGCTAGAGGCCACCCAGGTTCAGGGGCGAGACAGACCCACATGCGGCTGAGGATTGGTTGGAGGCCGTGGTGAGAGTCTTCCGACTATTAGGGACACCAGCTGATCTTAAGGTGATCCTTTTCATCAATCTTCTTATAGGAAGTAGCAGGAAGATGGTGTAGCTTGATGTTCAAGGTTCACAACAAGGTGACACTTCAATGGGAAGACTTTGAGATCCTGTTTCGGGTAGAGTTTGTCCCAATGACCCTTCACGTCGTGCGCATATAGGAGCTTCTTCATTTGTAGCAGGGTAGCACGACCATGGATTATTACTCGTCAAGGTTCAACGACCTCTCACACTACTCCAATGATATTGTGCAGGACCCATTCTTCAGGGCCAATACATTCGAGCATGGACTCAGGCGAGAGATCAGTGCTTCGATGATTTCTATCAGCATCCCGATGCAAGGGAGACTATTAGAGCGAGCCCTATTAGTGGAGTGTTTTTTGATGAGCTGTCACCAACAACGAGACCCACCACTGGGCGTCATGTAGTGGAGTCTTCTGCAGCTGGAAGCAGACCGATGTCACAGAGCTCCAATAGGACCAGAACTATAGGTGGACGACCACAATATTCAAGGTCAGCTGTGTGGGGAACATGAGACAGAGCCAGTCATGCGAGGAGTAAGTAGTGTTACACATACGACAGGCAGGGACACATTACTTGTGATTGCTTGACCCGCCATATAGATGATTAGTAGATAGTCTAAGGATGGCACTATTTGAGATAGAGGGTTTACTAAGGAGGTCCGCAGGGAGCAAGAGGATGTGTCCTAGGAGCTAGCCATACAGCTGGCGGTGGGTGACGATTCAAGATTTTACTACCACCACCACCAGGTGGTCTACTTCGACCACATGGAGCAGGTGGACAAGGGCAAGCTCAGCTCTAGGAAGATGATCCCTATAACTACGGTGCTCCGAAGATGATATGAGGTATGATATATGTCTTCTCTAACTTAGCTATAGTACTTATAGACACAAGTTCCAGTTATTCTTTGTTGGGCGGAGAAAGAAAGGAAGTGATGGAAAGAGGGGGGGTGAATTGCCTTTTAAAAATTAATTAACAAATTAAAAATAAAAGTGAAAGTGCAGAGGAAATAAATGAGGCAAGACACAAGGCTTGATAACTGAGTTCGGCTTAAAACCCAAGCCTACGTCTCCGCTCCCAACTCAACCGTTGAGAGATTTACTACCGCTTGCTTTCAATGGTTGAGCAAGAACCCACTAGACTTTAAGGTTAGTCTAGAACCTATTACAGCTTTCTTTTAAATGGTTTAGCAAGAACCCACTTGCTTTCAATGGTTGAGCAAGAACCCACTAGCCTTCTTACAGGTGAAGGCTAGCTCACCTATGTCTCAGTCATTTTAAAGGGAAGGCTTGACTAACCTCTTCACACCATGAAGGTGGTGTGAGAACCCAAACAAAGAGAGGATAGAAGAAGTGGGGGGTTTGTAGGCACAAACCCAAATTGAAGCTCAAAATAAATAAAACAATAAAAATTGTAATTGGGAAGTCTTGGGCACCAATGGATTGATGAAGCTGATGAAGGGCGCTCCCAAGCTTCTTTGGTGGTGCTCCTTGGATGTGGAAGTGTGTTGGAGAAAGATGGAGATCCTTGAAGCAATCCGCCGGAGGTTTGCCAAATGATGGAAAATATGTCTCGTGGGCATCCGTGGCTTGGTAATGGTTCTACAATGAATCCTTGGACTTCTGGGGCTTCCTAGTCCTTTATTTATAGAGGGGGAACCCTCATATGGCCTTTGGGAGGCTTTGGAGCCGTTGGAGAGGCCTTCAGAGCCGTTGGGAGGCAAGTGGACCAGCCTGGTCAAAAGCCCAACGGCTAGTTTGACTGGCTCCACCGGCTGACCGGTGCTAGGCCACCAGTTGGCCGGTGTGTGCAAAATGGGAGAGGGCTCGGGCTCAGGCTCCACCGGCTGGCCGGTGAGGTGGCCACCGGTTGGCCGGTGCTGAGGCAGTAGCAAACACTGTGCTGGCTGGGTGCCACCGGCTGGCCGGTGCTGAGGCCACCGGTTGGCCGGTGCCGAGGCAGTGGCTCAGCCTTCTGTCTGGGTGCCACCGGCTAGCCGGTGGTGAAGCCACCGGTTGGCCGGTGGACTGAATTTCAGTCCATTTTGACTTTTTGCCTTCTTGGCTATCTTGGCCCAATTCCTTGGCACCCTGAATTGATTCCTATCATCCAAAAACACTTGAAAGAGGATTAGATAAAAAAGTGAGTGATTGTGATCATGAAAATCAAACCACGAGGGGTACGAGAGGTACAACAATCTCCCCCTATTTTGATGATCACAATCACCAAAACAAACAATGTAAAATACTGAAATGAAAGGCATGCTTTAAAAGATTTTTCCCCCAATCAATCAATAATTTCTCCCCCTTTGTGATTATCAAAATAGCACGGGGCATAAAACTTGATTGAGGGAAACGTTGAAAAACAAGATAGAGTTTTTAAAACCAATTTGAAATTTTTGAAATTGAATTGAAAGTTTTGAATTGAAAATTTTGAAATGAAAGTTTTGAATTGAAATTTGAATTGAAAAATTTTGAATTGAAATTTGAATTGAAAAATTTTGAATTTAAATTTGAATTGAAAAATTTTGAAATTGAAATTTTTAAATGAATGTTTTAATTGAAAAGTTTGAAATTGAAATCAAAAAGGCTTAAACGATCCTAACTCCCCCTAAATAAAAACAACAAATCACAGTGGAGTGGATTTTGAAACCGAGACAAATTTTGGCCCGGTGAGACTTGCTAAGAGGGATTTTTCAATCCATACTTGTCTAGTAGCGGGTTGTCTCCTACTATAAAATTCATTATTGAAGAAAATGGTTTTGGGCCTACCATACCGGGCATTTTTGCAATTGCACTCATAGATTAAGTGCCCGGGTTTTTTGCAATAGTTACAAAATTTAAATTGGGAGCTCCCCCTTACAAAAATAGTTGGAGCATTGGAAGAGGAAGCTTGCTTGGAATAGCCAAGCCCTTGGGTGGTTCTAGATACTCGTTGGGAACCTAGCAAATTGGTCAAATTTGGTTCCCCTTGGGTGAACCTTGCAAGAGTTTCCCTTAGATCTTTGATGGTTGATTCCATAGAATCAACATCGGAAGGTTTTGGATTTTGAGGGACAATTTCTCCTTTTCTTTGAGAAGTTGTTCCTTTTCGGAAGAGAGTTTTTTGAAATTCTTTTTTAATGCAACAAATTTGGAAGAGAGCTCGTGAAAGCCTTCCTCCAATTGATCTCTTGCATGTTGGAGATCCTCATAAGACATGTGATTGAAAGAATTAGAATTTGAAGAACAAGAGGAGGAGGAGTCGGAAGATGTTACCTCATGGAATGCCATTAGGCATTTTTTACCATTGTCGCTTGAAGAGGAGGAGGAGGAAGTGGAGCTATCACTCCATGTGGCCTTGAAAGCCTTCTTCTTCTCTTTTCGTTTCTCCTTTTTCTTGTGGGATGGGCAATCGGGCTTGTCATCGCCTTTAGTACCTTCATGGGTTACTTCTAAAAGTTTCCAAATTTCATAAGAAGATGAGCAAGAAGAAATACGATTAAATTCATTACGGTCTAGCCCACAATGAAGATCATTCATGGCTTTGCCATCAAGATCAAAATTTGCAATGTCTTCGGGGGTCCATTTGGACTCATCCTTGTTAGATAAAGAAAAGCCTTGCATAACAATTATATATATAGGATAGCCAATACTTTTAAGAAATGTAATCATGCGAGTTTTCCAAAAAGTGTAGTCGGTTCCATCAAAGAATGGAGCACGACTCAATGAATAGCCTTCGGGGGCGAAAGAGGTTGAAGCCATCACAATGGATCTTAAATTTGAAACCGGTGAAGGTATTACTCAAATTTTCCTCTGATACCAATTGTTGGGCGGAGAAAGAAAGGAAGTGATGGCAAGAGGGGGGGGGGGGTTGAATTGCCTTTTAAAAAATAATTAACAAATTAAAAATCAAAGTGAAAGTGCAGCGGAAATAAATGAGGCAAGACACAAGGCTTGATAACAGAGTTCGGCTTAAAACCCAAGCCTACGTCTCCGCTCCCAACTCAACCATTGAGCGATTTACTACCGCTTGCTTTCAATGGTTGAGCAAGAACCCACTAGACTTTAAGGTTAGTCTAGAACCTATTACAGCTTGCTTTTAAATGGTTTAGCAAGAACCCACTTGCTTTCAATGGTTGAGCAAGAACCCACTAGCCTTCTTACAGGTGAATGCTAGCTCACCTATGTCTCAAGCCTTTTAAAGGGAAGGCTTGACTAACCTCTTCACACCTTGAAGGTGGTGTGAGAACCCAAACAAAGAGAGGATAGAAGAAGTGGGGGGTTTGTAGGCACAAAACCAAATTGAAGCTCAAAATAAATAAAACAATAAAAACCGTAATTAGGAAGTCTTGGGCGCCAATGGATTGATGAAGCTGATGAAGGGCGCTCCCAAGCTTCTTTGGTGGTGCTCCTTGGATGTGGAAGTGTGTTGGAGCAAGATGGAGATCCTTGAAGCAATCCACCGGAGGTTTTCCAAATGATGGAAAATGTGTCCCGTGGGCTTCCGTGGCTTGGTAATGGTTCTACAATGAATCCTTGGACTTCCGAGGATTCCTAGTCCTTTATTTATAGAGGGGGAACCCTCATATGGCCTTTGGGAGGCTTTGGAGCCGTTGGAGAGGCCTTCGGAGCCATTGGGAGGCAAGTGGACCAGCCTGGTCAAAAGCTCAATGGCTAGTTTGACTGGCTCCACCGGCTGACCGGTGCTAGGCCACCGGTTGGCCGGTGTGTGCAAAAAGGGAGAGGGCTCGGGCTCAGGCTCCACTGGCTGGCCAGTGAGGTGGCCACCCGTTGGCCGGTGCTGAGGCAGTAGCAAACACTGTGCTGGCTGGGTGCCACCGGCTGGCCGGTGCTGAGGCCACAGGTTGGCCGGTGCCGAGGAAGTGGCTCAGCCTTCTGTCTGGGTGCCACCGGCTGGCCGGTGGTGAAGCCACCAGTTGGCCGGTGGACTGAATTTCAGTCCATTTTGACTTTTTGCCTTCTTGGCCTTCTTGGCCCAATTCCTTGGCACCCTGAATTGATTCCTATCATCCAAAAACACTTGAAAGAGGATTAGATAAAAAAGTGAGTGATTGTGATCATGAAAATCAAACCACGAGGGGTACGAGAGGTACAACATTCTTTTATTTCCATTTCCCTTGTTCAGATCTCGGAGATTCCAATAGATCCTTTGGCTCGATCCTTACATCTAGAGACTCCTACATAAGTGGATTTGACGATTAAACACTAGTGATGGCTCTATGAGATTACTATAGGGGGCGAGAGCTTCGGCTGGGATCTCTTAGTAGCGGTGTTGAGGCCTTACTATGCCATCTTGGGAATAAACTGGTTATCTACTATCCACGATCAAATTGACTGTATTAGGTGAAAAGTGTGGTGTGTCCGCACTAAAGGGAATAGTTTTACCTTCACCGGTGAGAAGGGATCCTTTACAGCACATGATGGACTTACCTGGAGGATAGTGCAGTAGATCACTCATCGGTTTGCGTGCCTTGCCCTCAGAGTGGTTGATGGGGAGAGTCCATGTAATCCTATAGTGGTGGACCACTACATAGCTGGCTTCCCTAATGATGTTCTCGGTATACCTCCTCAGAGAGAGGTGGACTTTTACATAGAATTGTATCCCGAGACGGCACCAATATCTACTGCAGCATATCAGATGTCTCTCACGGAGCTTAGAGAGCTTCAGGTACAACTAGAGGACTTGTAAGGGAAGGGATTAATCCAACCCTGTGTTTCCTCTTAGGATGCCCTAATTGCATTCGCCAAGATGGCATATGGGAGATTGGGACTTTATGTTGACTATTGGTTCTTGAACGAGGTGGCCATGAAGAGCAAGTACCCACTCCCAAGGATTGACGACCTCTTTGATCAGCTGAAGGGATCATAGTGTATGTCTAGGATATACCTTAAATGAGGCTATCACCAGCTCAGATAACAATACAGGGATGTGTAGTAAATGACTTTAAAAAGTCATTATGACCATTATGAGTTTTTGGTCATGCCATTCAGCATGACCAATTCTCCAGTGGTGTTCATGGGACTCAGGAATAGGATCTTCCATCCATACCTTGATCTCTTTGTAGTAGTCTTCGTTGAAGACACTCTGATCTACTAAGTTAATGAGGAGGATCATGCCTATCATTTGCAGATAGTTTTGTACACACTCCGAGAGCACCAGCTATATAGTAATCTCTCGAAGTGCTAGTTCTAGATCCATGAGGATCACTTTCTGGGACATGTCATCTCCGATGCTGGAGTTATAGTGGGTCCTACAAAGATTGAGGTGGTACTTTCTTGGGAGCCACCCAAGCGTGTGAAGGAGGTATGAAGTTCCATGGGTTTGGCAGTATAATATCAGAGGTTTGTGCCAGATTTCCCTAGAGATGCAACACCTTTATCAGTGTTGACGATGAAGGGGTAAACCATTGTGTATTCAGAGAGATGACAGTGGGGTATCAAGAGCTGATGTAGAGACTGACTATTTCCCCCATCGTGAGACTTCTAGATGAGGGCATTGGGTACGTAGTCTACTACGATGCATCTGAAACCAGGATCATATGTATCCTAATTCATGAGCGATCATTTATCACGTATGGTTCTCGATAACTAAGACAACCTGTGTAGAACTACGCTACCCATTACTTGGAGTTAGCAGTAGTGATATTTCCCTTGATGATGTGGTGACATAACTTGATGGGTGAACATATTACAGTCTACTCTAATCACAAGATTCTTTGCTAAATCTTCTTTCAGAAGGACCTAAATCAGAGACAACGGTGTTGGCTTGAGTTCCTCCAGGACTATGACATTGAAATAATATATACTACTGGGAAGGAAAATGTTGTATAAGATGCACTCAGCAAGAGATCTTGTATACAACTATTAGGTGAGGTGATGAAGCATCTGAATGCTTTTCAGATATCCTTTGTGGATCAAGATGGAGAATCTTTTCTTTAGTCTCATAAATCCACTCCCCCACTTCTTCATTGATTCAGGGAGACACAGTATGGGGACACTGACTGTGAGGATCGACGTGCTCAGATATCAACATGGAAGGCACCTTATAGAATTTCGGAAGGTGGGTAGCACGTCATCTACTTTAGAGTATGTACAATGGTACCAGTTTTACTTCAGGAGAAAGTGTTGAGGGAGTTCCACACATCCCAATTACTGATACATCTAGGAGTGGAAAAGATATACCTGGTCCTATGACAACAGCAGTGGTGGCTGGGAATGAAGAAATCAGAACCAATGTTTATCTCTCGGTGCCTCACTTGTCATTAAGTGAAGGTGGAGCACCAAGAACCAGCAAGCTTAGTTCAACCTTCAGAGTTCTTAGAGTGGAAGTGGGATGTAATATCCATGGACATTGTGACAGGACATTCACGTACATCCAGGGGTCATGATTCTATTTAGGTGGTCGTCGACCGACTCACCAATTCAACCCACTTCCTACTGATCAGAGAGCAATGTTTAGTATAGTGCTTGGGACTCCTCTATGTGTAGGATATTGTGCGGATACATGGAGTATGATCGATGATTCTCTCCGACTGTGATACGCATTTAACTTCCCGTCTATAAAAGGTGTTGCCGGAGGCTTTCGGGATGCAACTTCGTTTGAGCACCACCTTCTATCCTCATACTGATGGCTATACATAGCAGACCATTCAGACCCTCGACGACATGATGCGTGCTTGCATCCTCGGCATCAGTCATATCTGGGAGGATTATGGGACCTTGGTGGAGTTTCTATACAACAACAACTATCACTCCTCAATTGATATGGAACCTTTTGAGGCGTTGTACAACCGACCATGCAGATCACATTTGTGCTAGACTGGCCTAGGGGAGTCCGCACTCATGGGACTAGATATGGTACGGGCAACCACATCGAAGGTGTAGATCATCTTCGAAAGATGTAGACTATATAGAGGAGGAAGAAGTCTTATGCCGATAGGAGACGGAGAACTCTGGAGTTTGAGGATGGTGATCATGTCTTTCTATTGGTCTCACCCTAATGAGGACTTTAGAGATTTGGCCGGGTCGTCAAGTTATCTTTGAGGTTCGTCAGACCCTTTCAGGTCCACAATAGAGTTGGAGTCGTGGATTAACGCTTAGCTCTTCCACCTCAGTTGAACCAGGTGCACAACATCTTCCACATATCCCAGCTGAGGAGATACGTTCACGACCCATCACACATCATTGACTAGGGTGATCTAGACATTGATGATGGGGAGATGTATATGGAGGTTACAGTGGAGATTGAGGATCAACAAGAGCTGGTCCTTCGTGGGAAGTCGATACCTTTAGTGCATGTACGTTGGTAGCATGAAAACCTCTAGCAAAGCACAAGGGAGCAGGAGGCTCAAGTTCATGCTTAGTACCCCCACTTATTTTCCTAGTTTTTGTGATGTGGTTTTCAGGGATGCAAAGCCCTATGGGGGAGAGAATGTAAAGACCGGGAATTTCTATGTAATTTTATTTATTATATGGATATTTTATGAGGCCAAAAAAATTAACGGCGCGTCATTCCAAGTCCTGGTGTGACTGGAATGAAATTCTTAACATTTTTCAAGTGCGTTCAGTAAACGTGCGAGCAGGTTTTTGTAGCATTTGAACCGCTGCATGGAATTGAAATATGAGGACACCGTTGCACTCGCAGCAATGGTATTCAATTAAGGGGAATTTCACCATGACTGTAGTAGGACGAGGATGAAAGTTAGTTTTCATTTTTTTCGTGTAAATAAAAAATAAAAAAAAAGATAATACTTTTATTTTATTTTTGAAACCTCTCTTTTAGAGTATGGAGGTGGGAACCACCCGGGCTAGAAAACCCCCATTTTGAATCATGGTGGTGGGGACCCCCCGAACCCCTATTAATGGGGGAAAACCTTTCAACTCTCCAATTAATTAATTGAGTCAACTATAATTAATTAAATGAGTCAACATTAATTTTTCACCCATGGAAATTAAACAGATAAACCTATTTTAATTTATATTGGCTCCTCTTTACCTTGGAGAGGATTGGTTGGAAAAGGAGAGCTGGGGAGAAATTTAGGGAAACTCTTTCCCCAATGAAGACCACATTCTCCAATGAAGAACTCACTCTCCAATGAAGAACGTACTTCAAAATCTAGAACGAGGATGATGCATGAGCCCAACTACAGAAGCATGTTGTAGAAGCGATGATCATTGACACCCTCATCACCTTCACCGATTTATTCCTCACAAGATATTCCAATAATAAATTGATGTAGGGATGTGATTTTTACTAGTCTTCGTTAATTTTATTTTACATTGAACCTCTCCCCTTAAACCACTTGCTTCCTCTATAACACTAAGGGTGTGTGCCAAACGAACATGACCTGACCTCTCTGCAACCATTGTGGGTTTTGATGCGTTCTTCACGATGGAGGATGACGGCGACCGGTGCCAGTGATTGGCACCAGTAGGGGTTGGGTATGGTGGTCAGCACTCCGGATGGCCACAACAAAGGTAGCAGAGAGACCGCACCACCAGAGAAGTGCTGCGGATCGTTGGTCGTGGTGGAGAAAGGGCGGTGGCTGGCGGCGGCCGACCTCATAATGGAGGCGGCGGCGTGCGTCCGCACCATCGGCTGTGTGGAAGCCGCGACCCAAGGTCGTGACGGTGAGGCGAGAAAGGTAGGATCGCTATTGGATGCAGAGATAGCACGACACATGGCTATGTCGCACGGAGGAGGCTGGCCATCCAGCAAACCGTGAGCCCAGTGGGCCACCACCCCACGGGCTTACCCATGGGCTGGGTAGGACCCATGGTCGGACCCGGGTTGGGCCTGGTCCAGCTGAGTCAGATCGGACCTAGACAAGTTACGACCTTTTCCACTATTTTGGCCATATTTTGTGCTACGGGGGTCCGTTTGATGAACCATCTATAGTGCCTGAAACCTTGGATTGATATGGTCCTTTTGGTATACCCCAATTGAGTTTTGGAAAAAGTTAGGGTATAGCCAGGTTGGATCGAACACGAATCTAACCGGGCCCTCGAGACAGAAAGGCCAATAACTTACAGACCGTGCGTCTCATTGACGCATCGTCTATTACGGTGACACCCCTTTTACAAGGAAGTCATTTGGGAAACTTCTTCATGGTATATTGTGGTATTTGGTGTATCGACCTATGTCTTGAGGAGTGGATCCTCCCGAAATCCAGAGAGCTTAGTGCGGGAACCTTGAAGCTATTTGTAACATGAGAAAGGGATCCAATGTGGGTCTGTACTTTTAGAACCTAAGTGGGTCCATGATTTGGGATCCTGTTGGGGTATGTGTTTGGGAGTTCCACTTGGATCCACTCTATGAATCCACGTGGGACTACTCTAGGATCCTACATGGGTCTACTTTACCCAGATCCTACGTGGGTCTAATGATTTAGGATCCTACGTGGGTCTGATGATTTAGGATCCTATGTGGGTCTTCCTCTTAAAAGAGTAAGATGAACCCATAGTTACATCTAAACATCATTACTACCATAACCAATTTATACCTGGTGTGAGCTGAGTCTTTAGCTTTTTGTTAATCTTGTATGTGGTGTAACTTTGTGGTACATACCTTCGTGGTGATACCTTTGAGATATTCTTCTATGTGGTTTACATTTGTGGTATTTACTGTCATGGTGATACCTTTGTGTTATTCTTCTGTGTGGTGTTACCATTTTGGTACATACCTTTGTGGTGTTACCTTTTTGATATTCTTTCCTTCATGCAATAGTTGTGTTTTGGCTAAGAGTTGGGCATTGTGTTTTCTCATGAATGAGATGGGTATTCATCATAACTTAGTTATATGTATGGGAATATACCTATGTAGGGTTTTCAGATGTTTTCATGCTTTTTGGTTTATCCTTTGTGGGTTTTGTGAGACCATCTAGAGTCTCGGGGTCCCTATAGTGTATCATTATACTCACCCCTACACAGGAAACGACCTCACCCTGTTGTGTTTAGTGTAGACGACGAACAACACTGACTGAGAATGAGAGTACTAGGACTAGAGGTAGCTTGAAGGTGAACACAAGATAAGGTGTACTGAAGATACAAAAATTTGAGAACTATACCTACCAGTCAGATAGGGTGCTTGGCAGGTGTTTATAAGAGCTATTTAAGTTTTACCTAAACTTTTCAGTTTACTTATACTTTCCTGTTGGGCTTGTATTCTATCCCCTTTTTCCTTTCTGTATAATCTATTTTTACAAAATAGTTTATTTGTGTTCATATCATGCTATGTTCTTGGTTGTGTGTGTTT
The DNA here is from genome assembly GCA_963277665.1 of Viscum album. Lineage (NCBI taxonomy): Eukaryota > Viridiplantae > Streptophyta > Magnoliopsida > Santalales > Viscaceae > Viscum > Viscum album. The sequence goes on from OY728126.1 coordinate 538,211,389, forward strand.
ACAATATTATAATGGAAATGCCTTCCCGGTTTTAGGGAATACTCCTTTCGATGTGAGTCACCAGCACCTGGCCTATGGAAGACGGGCTTGGGGTAGTCACGACACGTTCCCCGGGGGACAGGTCATTACAGAATTATTCTGTGACATATCAAATGTTCATCCAACTCCTCTGGAGTAATTAGTATTAAATAAAAACAACGTATATACAGAAAAAAGAATATGAGAAGGATCCTTTGCATGATCCTTTGCAAACATGATGAACTCTTTCACTATGTTCACATACTCTGTTGTCAAATGATTTACATCCAACATATCATTATTCACTTCCATACTATTGGAATATCAAATATTATTATTTATTATTAAAATAAACGAAACAAGACTTCCTAATATAGTAGAAAAGAACCACTTCCATATAAGAATAGAGATTAATAGAGCCAAACCATTTCCAATAATGATTTGGAAATCAACAGAACCAGGACAAACCAGCCATTAAAATCAACAAACTTTCCAGCTCCCTTACCAATAGTTCAAGCACCCACTACCCTTGCTAAAAAACATTAAACATCATTTTAACTACCCCTACCTATCACCTCATTCATTATAAAATAATCCCATTAAACAGCCCAAAACAAGTGACCGAAATCAAATAAAATTAAATCAACGGTACAATTTTGATGAGAAAACTAATATAGAATGTTTATTTCCAAACACAAATGGGTTCACGGGGGAGAAAAATAACCTTGGTTTATCAATAATTACTATGGAATATCAGACTTTTCATTACCCAAATTAACATAAGAAATTGAAAATTTGATGTTAGAGAACATCAATTCTATCATGAACTACTAAAGGATATTCAATAAATCTCCCTCACCTTCCCCAAATATATAACTAATATCAAAAAACACGTCTTACAACTATTCTATAAAGATCACATTCCAATACAAAGGGATAAAAAAATTCCTTTAGTGTTAAAAAAAATCACACAAGATGTGATAAAAGTATCAAATAGTTATTAAAAAATCCTTCAAAAATGGGTGAATTGTTCAAGGGTAAATCAGAAGGGCCAAACATGATTTAAAATATACACTATGTAACGTGTAATCTTGACATTAACCATAAAAAATAGAATATAATTTCAATCTGGTTCACACTTCATAAATCCTCACTTAATATAAATTAATAATTTATTAGAGTCATAATCACACCATAAAAACATTTCCAAGACATTATTTAAACAATTTTCCTTTCTCATTAAAATATGTAACAATACAAATAAGGCTCCATGAACCATAATCCTCCAAAAATCAATGCCTATAATTTCTAGGAAATCTCCATTTTCCCAAAAAATCCATTTTATATTTTTACTCACACCAAAACAAATTTGAAATACATTTTCACACTACCCACATAGTTGAAAAATTCTATTTTTATGAAACACAAGAATACCATACAGTTAATAACCCAACATCATGGGTCGAGCACCCTTGAAAAATCAAACATAAACCAAGAATAATTTTAAAACATGTTCTTTTTTAAAACCTACACCCAAACCCATTCACTCCTCTAGTACCTTTGAAGAAATATTTCAAACCTTTCAAACAACCCATAACACCATTTCGAAGAATAATTAAATTACAACACACACAAAACAAAACCATTTAAATTATTAAAATACATTTCAAACTCATAGGCATGCAAAATGCTTTGAAAACACAATTTCACCACAAAATTAAGTTATATAACATGAATAAATTCACAAAAAAAGCATATTAAAAAAATCTAGAAATTTTAGGGCATGGAACCACTAAAATTGGGTGAATAAATTTCTGAAATCTAATTTGGAACGTTGATCGCACCTCAACCGCACCACAAAAAAACCTAGGAAGGAAATATTAACCCAAAAATAATAACATTAAAAACCTAACTCACAAGATTAAATTTGATCAAAGGAACCCTACTATAAGGAAAAGTTAAGACTAAATTGAGAAGTGGGAGACATAACTAGAGTAGATTTCACCCACGATGGAGGGTGAGAAGAAGTGACGAGCGGTCAAGGATCCTTCTACGCTATGTCGGGAGGGGAAGGTGAGCCTCCTAAAAGGGGAGGTGGATAGGAGGAGCCACAAACCGTTGAGAAATAAAAGAGTAGGGTTTGCAGAGATTAGGGTCCAATGAGGAGGAGTAGAATTAGGGTTCATGGGGAGGAGGATCTGTAGAAGGGGTTTGAGGGGGAGGATAAGAAGTAGGGTTTGTGGTAGTGTAGGGCTAGTGGCGGAGGTCTGAAAAAAGAAGATCATGGTGGGGGAGTTATTGGAGGGGTACAATACCACATGAGATTGTGGTCATGATAAACAGAGGTCACTGTACACCCCATTAAAAAATGGTACTATGGTTTTATGAGTTCTTGAAATGAGCTGATAAAGGGTGCGCTTTATCAGCCCTAAGAAACACTGATAAATAGTACACTTTATCAACCCTTTTAATTAGCACTGATAAATTATTACCTTTATCAACGCTATTTTCTTAGTGCTGATAAATGGTGTGCTTCCCTTGACCATATTTGTAGAAGTGGTTATAATTTAATAAAATGATTCCAAAATAATTTTTTTTGTATGAATTGGCCTCATGTCAAACTGATACATGATGTGACATGTAAGATTCAAAGTTCGTGTTTCCAGTTTAAAAAGACATTTTATTAATAAGTACATGTGACTTACTCAAAACCATTAAAATGACATTGTATCATTTTGATACATTAATAAAATGATCCATATGTCATTTTGGACGTGTAGAAATCACCCTCACCTGATCCTAAGCCACGATGTGATCGATATGACTCCAAGTGTGTCTTTTTATTTAAAATTTACATAAATTTTAGTAAAAACTAAAACTAACCTAATCATAACCAAGAAGAAACATTAATATTTTTTGGATACATTAGTAAAATGATTCATATGTAATTTTTATGTGTAAAAATCATTTGAAACCCAATCTGATACACTATGTGGTCAGAACGACTCAAAGTGTATGTTTTCTGTTTAAAATTGATATTTTAATTCTAAAAAGTGTCACCCCATGAAAAATTATACAACACAATCAAATAGTATTAGTAATTGAATAAATTTTTTTCATATAAATTTTTATATGTCTAGGAATAAGTCTGACATCAGAATGATACATGATTTTTCTAATAGGAGTTAGAGTACCTGTTTCCAGTTTAAAATGACATTATAGTAGAAAATTTCTTTGATATACTGAAAATTGATCAAACTCATTCGAACTGATTTGATAATTTATTAAAATAATTTATAATTCATTTGAGATCTTTAGGAATCATCCTCACCTCAATCTAATTCATGGTGTGACTGATATGACTCCATTGCATCATTTTATTTAAAATTTTCATCATTTTTTGGTAAAAAATATCATTGACCTAATCAAAATTAATAAAATGCAGAAATACTTTTTTTGATAAAATATAAAAATTATCCATAAATCATTTTTGATGTGTAGGAGTCATCCTCACCTCAATAGAATATACTATGTTCTTAGAATGACTCAATGTGTCTGTTGTAAATTTTAAATCAAAAATTTTGTTTCAAAAAGATTCACTCACTAAAAATAAAAAAAATGCGCTCGAATTATCATGATAAATAATAATAAAATTCATAAATAAAATTTTAAGTGTAGTTATTAACATCACATAAAAAAATACACAATGGCACTACTATGAGTTAAAGTGCATGTATAATTCTTAAAATCACATATTAATAAAAATACAAGTGGCATACTCAAACCTAATCATGCACATTCAAAATATTTTAATGCTTTAGGAAAACTATCCATAAGTAATTTGGGATATGTTTGAATTAGTCACACCTCAATATGATGCACTGTGTGACTCGTATGACTCCGTGTGTGTCTTTTTATTATATAAGAGTCATATTTGTTTCAAATGTGCATCACATCACCAAAACTGAGATATGGAGCCTAGATAGTTTTCTACTAATTATATCCACTATTATGTAATTAATTTCTTTAACATTTTTATCTTTTAATTATTTAATTATTTTTCATAGAGATAATTCATGAAGATGAATAGTAAATAGTGTGACATACAAGAATAAACCACAACACAATCCGACAAACTATGTTCCAGGTATAAATTAAATTTTAGTTTAAAATTAAAACTTTACGTTAATTTATTTATTTCTATTATTACTAACATAATACTTTTTTATTATACATGTGCCTTTTTTTCTCGAGGTGGGGTTTTTGTTTGGTAAGAAAATGAGTCATGAATAAGGTAAAAAGATAGAGTATCATTGATGTGTTTGAATGTATGTAATAATTTGTACTTATATAATTGTATCAACCAATGCTAAAATATATATAATATATATTGTTTTTTTCATTTTTTTATAAATTTCCTTTCATTTAAATTCTATATTGTTACATGATTCTGGTGATATATGGAGTTGTTTCTAGTGTTACGAAGGTCTGTTACAGCACACCACCATGGTGCGGTAGTGTTTTGTTTCAACACACTGTTGTATTTCCTTTTATAAGAACTTTTAAAAGCATCGATAAATGTAGTATTTTATCAGAAATTCTAAGATAACATTTAAAGGACCACTATATCAATGCTTATTTATCATTGATAAAATCCTAGGGATTTTAATCTTACTTGGGTAGTCATCAATTCTCTAGGACTGATAATGGTCTTTTTTACTGCTGTTAAAGGTCTATTTTATAATAATTTTTTGGAAATTATGTCGTTCTATATATTTTATTTTTTATAATGTTTTATATTTTGTTATTTTTAAATATAAACATTTTATTATTTCATTTTATGTGATTATGGTATGTTTTTATTATTTCAAAATAAAAGGTAAATTATTTTTATTGATGAATTAGTTTTTGTGTTATACTAACAAAAAAGAAAAAAATGATTGCAATAATTTTTCTAAATACAATAATCAAGATGTTTGGTTTTTATATATTGTATATCCAAAATAATATTCTATTGGATAGGAGGCTTAAGTTGGAAATTTTTTGGTAGCTACACAATTTTTCAAAATATTATAAATTTTAATAGATTCCATAGTTAAAACTGGACAACAATGATGTTTTTGTATCTTGCATGAAGTGTAAATAACATTAATAAAGTTATATATATATTAAATAATTTAGAACTACAATTCCCATTTAATATTTTCTACATTACTTTTTCATACATGTAATGATATAAATTTTGGGTGGTAAGAATATTTCTTTTATTTATTTTTTTAGTATATTTATATGTGGTTATTTTATTTTATATAAAAGTGATACTCCAAATAAAGTGCTACTAATTTTAAATTAGTTCAAAATGAGAAATATTACTTAATTTTATCAATTATCAGTAACATAGGTGGAGAATTTATAAATACAAAAATCAAGATGTTTTATAAATAAATAGGTTATTTACATTACTATTCACCCCGTTGAACACCCTAAAAAATGGTGATCTTGATATGGTTAGAACTCTATAAAGTGAATTTAAATTACCTAAATAAATTTGGTAAGATCTATAAAAACATCTTGTTTAATATTAAAAATAATTATTTTATAACATATTTTTAATAAAACTACTTATGAATTATAGAATGTTAAGAAACCAAAAGTTGGTTTTGTTAGCGTTTTTGGTTGTAAGATTTTCATTCGTAATACTATTGATAATTTATATCAATGTGATTTTAAATATAATTAATTAATATTTTTAATATATTATAATGTAAGTAATGATTATAGAGTTTATAAAAAATAATCATGGTTAATGAATAATTATTCATGTAATGTTTGATGAAAAATATTTAAAATATCATTCATAAAAAAATAAAATTGAAGAAGATTTTAGTTATATTAATTTTTGATTATATATAAATCATTAATTAAATGCCATAATTTAGGGGGAGAGTCGTACTTATTACTGATCGCGGAAAACACACAAATTCCATTCTATAGAGATATTAATTAGTGGTGTTTACTCTAGTGTTCAAACAAAGTATTCATTAAGAAATTTTTGTGCACACAATTATTTTATTTTCTATTTTATTCCAAATAATATATTAGAATCTCCAAAATCTAAAAACTGAAATTTATTTATAAATGAGGAACTAAATAATTTTTATATTATTAATATTCATAATATAGTTAAACAACAGAATTATAATTTTTTTGTACAAAATTGATATTTGTAAAAGAATCTTAATGAATCTAGTGAGATTATAATAACAAATATAGATTTCATTCTCAAGGATATTATTAAGAAGAAAGTATTTGTTTTGGTCAATTTTGTTGACATGTTTCTGGATTATAATCTATTATAATTTTACTATATTATATTACTCATCATGGATTTAAATTACATCAAATGAATAATAAAATTGACTTTATTAATAGTTTAATTTAAGAGAATTTATATAAAAAAACTCTTAGGTTTTGTTCAATAAAATAGACATGATAATTATTTATAACATAAAAAATATATTTATAGAGACAAACATGATAATCAAGAATGACATGAAAGATTCTCCCAATTTATTTTGGAAAATTATTATGTATAAGGAAATGAAAATACAATATTATTTTTTAAGAATATTTCAAAGAATGTATTTAGTTAAAAAATTTATAATAATGATATTATAATTTTGTCCTCAAGTGATATTTTTTTGTAAATAAATTTTAGATTTAGTGACATATAAATTTCGTAGGAGTCTTATGGGATAATTGAAATTCTTTTTAGGATACAAAAATTTTCAATGGAATGATCCAATTTTTATTAATAAAACTATATATGTTAAAGAATTGATTAAAAATATTTGCGTATGATTCTTGTAAATTTTTATTTATCCATATAACTAATTGTTGTAAGCAATATATACATATATCTTGATAATTGATTAATTATAAATTTTTTAGAGGATTATATGATGTTTACATTGTTTAACTACTTATAGATTGGACATAGTGTTTCCCATATTCATTCTTTCTTGATTTCAAGAAAACCATAACAAAGTGAGTAGATATATTTAAAATAATTATTAAATAAGTTAATGTATCATTAAAAGATTGTTTCTACCATAGAAAATATATTTTTAATTTAAAAAGTTATCCATATTCTGACTTTTTACGATAAAAATTGATAGAAAAATGTATTAATGGAATGTGTCAATTTTGAGGAATAAATTTGTGAATTTGATATTAAATATACCAATTTCTACTACTTATCAACAATTGATTTAGAATATATATTTTTTGTAATAATGTGTGTAGAATATTTATAGAATTAGATAACATTAACTAATTTTGAAAATCATATTTATAGGTATTTTATTCTATGTGATAATTCATCTACTATTTATATTTCTATGAATCCCATACAACACTCTAGAAAAACATATTGATTTTTTTGGAACTCAATAGTTATTTAATACATTACCATGGTTATTTTGTTTGATAAATTTCTCACTATTATTTGTTTATTAAATTATTAGGTTTATTAATTCGAAAGTGTTTTAATTAATTAAGATCTTTTTATTAAAAAGTTCTTATGGTACTTATGTGATTGTTTTATTTTGTTATTGTTAAAATATTATAATGGTAATTCATGATATTATTTGTTCTCAAGTTTAATATTTTTTAATAAAAAATTCCCCATTCTTGGGAGGTTCTTAGCTAGCCATCAAACACATAAGGGATCCATTGGGTCAAACTGATGAGAGGCCCAACTAAAGGAAGCCCCCCAATGATACGGTGATTCAGTATGCATAGTGCATGAAGATCATTTGAGGTCCCACATATAAGGCCCATGGATCTGGAACATAGAGCACATGGATTAGGTTAGGTCACCTGAAATGTGTGTGCATTGTGTACCCTAACCAAACTTTAAAAATGGATCATTATTATAGCTCTCGGCCTCTAATTCCACATTTCAATGTGGGACGCAATATTGAATTCACTATTAAATTGATTTAATTTCTTGAATACAATCTTAGCCATCAGATTATTATTTTTATAATAATTCTGATTCCCTTTCTAATCTCACACTCTCATTTGATCTCTCAGACATTCTTCAATTAAAATGTATATGTTCTTCCTCAATAGTACATTGCATCTACTTTTCTCCATTTCATAGGAATCTCTACTTGTGCTTCTCTTTATTTCATTCTCTCCTAAAATTTATTATATTTTTTGATCATTTTTAACATGTGTCACATTCTCAAATAATCTAGATAAGGTTTAGTGTGTCTTCTTCTTTCTTATGGTTCTTTTTGACTCCACTTTATTTCATAAATATTTACTTTTTCATTCTAGTTCTTTATCCGTCCCCTTTTATTCTATTGGTTTCTTGATAGTGCCACCATTGAACACCAATGGTGAATCACAAGTCACCATTAGATACCAATGAAAATTGACGAGCTACCATTTGAACCCAAGGGCGGGGAATTGAGATACTATTGAGTTTTTAATGGTATGTATTTTACCAACTGATGGAAATCAAATGTGGGTCATTTTTTCCACCATTAGACATCAATGGATTGTTATTTTTACCCAGTAGTTGGTTCTTCTGTTTGTTGTCCATTACTGGAAAATTGTTTTTTATGATTTTATATAACCAATTATTCCTTATTCATTCATTTACCATAGTTATTTATTTTTATTCTTTCGATTTAAATTTTTTTTCTCTAATGGTAGAAGGTTCTTAATGATTTAATTGCATATTTTCATTATTTATTCGATTAGTGCAGATTATTTATTAAAAAATTTATTTTATTATAATATAATATTATAATATGTATTTCATTCTATTTATATTAATTTCTTATATAATTTTCATTTGTTTATTTCATTTGTTATCATTCTGCAGTATTTTTAGTGAGACACCATTAAATGTTTTCTATGGTAGATCATGTGCTACCATTTACTTAATGAAAAAGTGAGTTATGAGTCTCTATTGGACTCCCAATAGTAGCAATATTTTTTTTATAATGTATTTTGTTTCTCAATATCATGACATAATTTTTTTTACTGGAATTTTTTTTATTTAAATTTGAATGGTATCTTAGGCTCTATTAATCCCCCATTAGACATTTCCAACGATAGGTCATGATCCACCACTCTCAATTTTCAATTAAGGGCTACGAGTCACCACCTTCATCATTAATCCACCACGAATTAAAATTTTATGTCTCTAATGTTTTATTTATTTTTATAATTTCTGTTATTAAAAATAATTATTGTGTTAAATATTTTTTTATTTTATGATGAAATAACTTATTAGAGTGTGAAAAATATAATTTTATCATTTTCCGATGAATTATTATAAATGAAGTTTAGTTTTTATGATATGATCTATTTTACTATATTTTTAATATATGTATAGTCAATATGATTATATTTGTTTTATAATTGTATTATAATTTTGTATTTTTTAAAATTCATTTATTAATCATATTGATTATTTAATATTAATATATCATGAAGAAATATAACAGCCTGATTGTTCTATGTTTTTTATGGGGCTTTAATAAAAAAGGTAACTGTCACACATTTTAATTGTTATACACTAATAAGTGTTATTAAAAAACAAAACAGATACTTTTTTAGACCATTCATTCAGATTACCTTTAATATATCATTGTCATCTTATGGTCTAATAATTGTTCTCGATCCATTGCAACTTATATACTCTAGTGGTGATCATTGAAGGACTCCAACATTGAAATTTCTTCCTTCCAAATGATAAACGATAATTAAGATTATACTTCATCAACATTATGACCATCTACTATTTTCCCTATATATGTTTTAATCATATAATCTCTTTTCTTTGTATTTTAAATTTCATCATGTCTAGTTTAAGATTTTCAATTCAAAAGAAAGTGTTTCCTTCCTCTATATTTTCCACCATCTAAAAGGAAGAAAAGGATATGAATCCTAATGAAAAGAAGTGTTTAACAAACTATGTTAGTTATCCCATATCATGTCTAAATTGTTCTTTTGAGTTGTTCAAAAGGAATGGTCTGTAACAACAATCTATCACCCTTTAATGTGAGTTTCTTAGTGGGTACCACTATCATTTATGAGTTTTGGATATTGAGGTGTGGAATAGGATCTTTGTGATCCAAAACGCAATAAATCTTGTTTTATATAATTTTTTATTTCCTATTTAACTCAAATAAAGGACACTAAACTCAGTACTGTTTAATATATTTTAATCACTGATTTTTTTTAAAAAATAATTTTTAAAACTACTATTTAACCCCTCTAGTCAAATTTTCCATCAATAATGATCCAAATATTTATATCAGAGGTAGGTTAATAGTATTATGGTAATTATATCAAACATATAGTATAAAAACATTTTATATGATAGGTTAGTCTTTCTATTACATATTTTCAACAGTTTTCTAACATGATATTTTCGACATAACTATCTATGGATAAATGAAAAGAATTAATTTTATGATGTGTCAAATATTTATTCCAATGATGAATGGATACCAAAAAAACCCAAATTCATTGATGGTAGTGACTGTAGATACTAGAAATAATGAATGTAAGAATAAATTAAACAACTAAGTGTCGACCACTTTGCCATAAGGGAAAATCGATATTGGCTACCCAAGATTTATTTGGAGACTCTGGTAGGAAATGACATGGAAAAATATGTTTTTTATTATAAAGATAAAAATATTTTATACTATTTTATAAGTAGAAGTGTCTAAAGACATGTTTCATCTTGTAATAAATCCCATGTCATACGTTAGATACATAAAGTGACAAATTATTGTACTAAAATTCTGAAGAGAACCAATCTTTGAATGAACCTATAAAAATATCGATACATCAAGATGGGAGATGAAGAGTCTAGAAACCATATGTTTCATTAGATAACCAGTAACAACAATGGTTTGAGGACTCATAGATAAATCTTGGACATAACATATCAAATGGAATGAGTACTCATAGATATTTATAAGACATGTCATGCAAAGAAGGTGGCCATTGATGAGTTTGAGTATTTGAAGGAGTATACGTCAGATGTTCTTATAATATCTCTTTTACAGTATAAGTTAGAGGTGAAGAATTTTACTAATGAAGAGTCTACCAAAGAAAATTTAATTTATTTAAATAAAATACTAATAATACCTTTAATGAATATGATTTAATGTTTCCAAAAATTTACAAGGATATGGATAACTTCAATATGCTTTATTTCAGTTGGTGAAAAAAATGTGGGAAGAGGTAGTTCATGTGGAAGTCCATATTGGACAATAATAAATATAATAATAAAAATAATAATATTTTTTTGGAATTAACCATAAATGAGTGTAGAAATAAAGTTAACATAAAGATTTTATGCCCCAGTCTAAAATATCCAAATACATACAATGACCAAAGAAGAAATAAAAATGAAATCATTGATTTTGTATTGAGGCAACTTAGAATATTTTTACATAGTTAATGAATCTAGAAGTGAAAATGTAACTATGAATCATGGACTTTTGGGTATTGAATTTGATGTAAATGTTTGTCAGAGGGAGTATCCTAGGGGGGTGTAATTGAGTACCCAATTAATACATCCATCTAAAAAAGATTATTTTTAAACCCCCCAAATATTTTAGAAAACCCAGTTTATCAAAATATATATTATGATATAGATCTCAATTTCTATATAGATTTAAATAACGATTTATATAATGATTTAATAGGCATCAGATGAATAATATATAATATTATTTGATCCTTATAAATAATTTCACTTGATTAAAATAATATATGAACACAAAAAAATGGTAAACTAACCAAGTATATATTTAGTTTATAGTTAATGTTTTTAGTTTTAAAGTGGAATCAATGTATTTTAAAATTAAAAAACACAAGGACCTATACTACCTAGTAGCAAGAATAAATACATGAGGTTTTTTCTCAGGTAAAGACACATTCCTATCCACTTGTTGATCACCGACCACCAAACAATTTATATAAAACAAACACAATGATCCTCAATATGGATCGTATTTTACAACTTTTTACAATTGTCTAGGTCACACAAGACCTCTTCAAAAGTTATTTAATGGAGAAAAAAACAAGTCACACATGGACCTTTTCCACTTTTTTCTATTAGAGAAAAAAACTAATGATTTTTTCAGGATATCAAGTATCATTCAATTTAGAAAAGGTGACCATGTGAATATGGTAAAATATAGTTCATACATGCACTACTCAAAATGTAATGAATATTAACATAATAGAGAGAACTAATAGAGTAGAGTTTATAAGTGTTTGGTCAATTTCAATGCATCTTGTGAGTCTTAATTTAATTCAAAAGTGAATTTTGAGTTGGGTTCTCGGATAAAGATTCCAGAAAATAGAGTTTGGTAGACTCTCGTTATTTAAGTGAAAGAAGGAACCAAAACTAGATGTGTATTTAGAATTCCTAATCAAATGTTTGTAGCGGGCGATATTTTTTATTTTCAAGCATGTTCATCTTTATGTTTGTTATCATAGTTTAGGTTTTTAGATTATTATCAGTTCAATGCTTCCTATATTACATATCCTTCTTCTGTCTATCTCTTTTTTCTATCTATGCCTATATCATTACATGGGGGAGTGTTCTATACTATTTCGGCAGTATTAAGGGGAATATCAAGAATAACAGATTCCTTATACTGCATATCCCGACAAACCATTCAGTTCATTCTATCGGTCATTTACGAGACAATGATTAAAATATTAAATAAAATTAACATCAATAGAAAAAGTAATTAGAATAATAGGATTAAAAAATATAAATATAGTGTTTCTGTATCCCTCTTGAAGTATGTTGTTATGGGGGTATTGTGCTTTCAGTGTCTTAGACAATGCAAAATTTCACTACGATTGTAGAATCTCAACTAGCGGTGTTTGGTCTGATTGTGACTTAAACATAGCCAAAATTATGTGGTGATGGTATGATTTCAGTGATGCGTCATTTAGATATATCTCATACTTAGCCAACTTCTCATCCTAATGGCGTGACATCATGACGGTTTGTAAGAGTACAATGTCTCAGAATTTGTAAATATTTTAGTATAGGGTATGAAATTCTAAAGGGATGATATCCTGGTATTATATTATACATAGTAAAATTTTTAAACTGGCAGTGAGTCATAGACAATAGTGACTCGATTTGGTGGTACAATATATATGATGTCACGTACTTATATAATTTTTCCATCTAGAACAGAATACAAATTACTTACAGAGAAACATGAAACTCGTTAATAATAATTATAACAATAATCATGATTTATTTATCATTAAAACAAAGATATCAATAATCTATAGCTTTTTTAAAAAAAACAGTCATGGCATCAAAAGTTTTAAAAAGGATTAAACAAAATTTCCAAGGTAGTATAAATCAAAACATTGAATTCTTAGTAAGTGAAAATGTTATCAAATAAAATAACAAAATAGTAAGTATCAAAGGAAAGTATTAAAAATGGATATATTGAAAACATATAGTATCAAAGGATAATATAGATGAAATACTGTAATAAATTGGAAATTCCATATTTAATTATAATATGCTATAATAGTCCCCCTTTGATGAATATACTATATGTAATGAAAAGAATTGTAAATATAAGGATAAAAATAACAGAATTAGAAATGTCATAGGTATTCAAAATTAGTACCAAAAAGTTATTAGAAGCCATCTCCCATCAATGAAAAATTGTCTAAACAAATAAAAGTTCAGGATTTTTTAGAAGTGTCCATTGGTTCTTTTACATTGGCCTTGTCATGATCTATTGTTTTATCCAAGTTAGAAAGATGTGCTAAAGGTAAAATAGAAGGAACATAGGTGGAGAGTGCATCTATAATCCAAGGATGATCTACCACAATAAAAACTAATTGGATTTGTCTAATGGATTGAGTATGAGACATCGGAAAAGGCTGGAATTGGGTATAAAATGGTCTTAAAGGATCTCGAGCAACTCTTGGTCTGATATAAAACTGATTAATTATTTGTAGAGATTTCTGAGCAACATCTACTAGGCCATTAAAACATAGAAAAGGATTCACGTGATTTATTAAATACATTATGATTATTCCACCCATTTCCATCACACTAAATAAATCATACTTTTATTACAAAAAAATAGGTTAATACTAGAGGCCTCTCCTTGATATTTCTCACTTGTTCATTGAAAGATTAAGTCATAGAGGTAATTCTTATTTTTTCATCCAATATTTATAATGGTTCATCAATTGAAATATTTTAATAAATATAAGAGATATAGTACATAATGGGGCTGGTAATATTTTATTTTTCATATTTTATGTAACAAGTATAGTTTGTAACTGACTTGATAACATGATTAGAGATATAAAGAATTCTTCTTTAAGTCTATTGAGGCTTATCAGTGAAACATCATGAAGAACTGGCCTAATAATCTCTCAGCTCATCTCAAGAAACTACCCTTAACTAATCAATATTAATCACTATAAGAGTATAATCAAAAAAAATAAAAGATTCAGTTTATGTATCCACAAGACTTCTAAGGATACCATTCATGGAAACTTTAAAGTCTGGTCTCATTTTTTCAACCAATGATTTGAGAGACTCCAATCCACTACATAGCTGCTTATTCTAATTCTCTATATCATAAATTTTACACATCATCGTAGGTTGGATATGTTGAATAACCTAACCAAATATGTATTTATAATTCTTCCACCCTATGAAATTATAATAAGGGTGCATATTATTTAACTTAAAAGTAAAACCAGACATCAACATCATAACAAAAGTATATAAGTCACCTTTAGTGACTACATCTACTAGAAAAGAAGTAAGTGTCAGAGAAGGTTTGGGTGTAGGGGTGATGACATAAAATAAATTTTCCATGAACCCATCAAAATCTATCTGAGCTATCAAGAATCCCTTAGGATCTCTTTTTATAATATCCTTATGACTATCAAAATTTTGGGAACATTTACTGAATTTTCCCCATTTTACAAAAATGGGATCAAACCATCTCCCAGAAACCTCATTAACTATTGGATAAGTGGTAGGGTGACTACAACAGTAGGTACAACCATCTCTAACTCAAAATATATGAGGACATATGAACTCCTTCAAACTACACACAATACAATGGTTGCAAGTATTTCCTTCAAATTTATAGAATCTGAGCTCTGTGCAACAACACTAGAAGACTCAAATTCTAACAATGAACCAATAATAGGGTCATATATCTCTTAAAAAATCCTTTTGTAAAAAAAATAATGGATTCAATTTTCACATACTCAACCAAATTATACCTGTAAACATTTAAATCAACTAACTATTCATCCTGGAAATATTCCATAATAAGATCCCTTTTCAAATGTTCATCGACATGCTGTTCCACAATAGCTATAACTCCCATTTTCTAAGCCATAGTATAATAAGATACTACTTGACCAGTGGAAAATGAACTAAACTCAGCTTCATCAATAGGTGTAGATTTAGAAAAAATTTCAATAGATGAGGATTACTACCCCTCAACAAGCGCATCTTTAATCTCTTGAAGAAGCTCCAATTCTTTTCTTTGGATACATCTACCAGCACTAACTTGGTTAGAATCTTCAGCTTCAATACCATTATCATCTTCTTCTTAATTTTATTATTCCTTATTATCATCATCATCGTCAGTGGATTTGGATATTTTATACATTTCCTCTCTATAGACCTTGATCTATTATTCATTGATTTTAACCAATTTATCTCTTTTTGGAAACCTCATAGGTGGACAAGGATCTCCAAAGGTAATTAGATAATATTTGGGAGAAAAATTAGGGTAAATCCCTATATCCATATATGGTTACTTTTCCTCATATTAAATAATAGTTTCATCCTAATATTCACAAGAGTATTCAACTTCTTCATCAGGATCCTGGCCTAGATCAACATCATCTTTTTGTCTGGTTGGATGATCAACCAAATTATACTCAACATATATCTTCTAAAAATCACCATACCACTATTTCTTCTATCTGTTCCAGTTAATTTTCATTCTTGAACAAGTAAAACTTGTAAGCTATAAACCAAAACAACATATAATAGACTCTTTATCATCACATACTAGGAACTTAGACTTCAACATGGAATAAAACATATTCGAGTGGATTAAAGACTTATATATTATTTCTTTCATGGTCATTTCACACATATTTACTATAAGGTGTCTAAAAATATTATTCTTCTGACCTTCAATAATTAGATATATAATATACAAATAATGTTACCCTGGTGTTGCAAATTCACACTTCCTAGTTTAAATCATGAGCTACAGATTACATAAATTTATTCCTACATTCTTGATTCACTTCAGAGGAAATAAACCATTGGGTTGTTCCAACCCATTTTAGCATAATAAGAGAATACTCATAAATAAAAAATTGAATAATGGAATGTTTTCATAGTAATAATAATAACATCCCTCATGATATAAACCTAAACATTTATTCTACTTCCTTTATAAGAAACATAAAACATTTCCATCCACATGAATTATGATCCAATTAGAGCCATCTTCATTAAAAGAAAATTCTAGATTCTGATTAAAATCATAGAAATTTTTTTGGTATAATGGTTTTTTCATAGTAGAACCACTATAACCATAAATAATTATGAAGAAATTTGAGTACTAGAGACTTACTGGATAATAGACACTTCGATTTAACTACCATTTTCAGTACAAAAAATTGGTTGGAAACACCAGGGTTAACGAGAGAAACTGAAGAAACTATTGAAGGTGCCCTCGACCCTTTATTCTTCTTCTTGGAATATTTAAACATAGAATGATAAAGATAAAAAGCACACTTCATTATTGACATTCAGCTCAGCTCAATAAGCTTAATTGAATATAGGATAAGATTTGAAATGAAAGAGGAAAAATGGTTGCGCTTGAATCCTGAGATATACTAGAGTATGGAATGGGGTCTTGGCATGCTGGTAATATAAATATATTAATTTTAGTATCATTTGGGGTGTAAGGTATTCTAATATTAAAATAATAAATGAAATCGAAATCAAAAATCAAAGAAAAATGTGCATTAGATTACAAAAAAACATAAAATGAGAAATAACCTAATAGTTCAAAATATTGAGAAATATTTTTTTTCAAAGTTATAAAATGAAATGGAATGAAAAACCAACAACATCTAAAATGAACTGTGTGACTCCCAATATAATATCATAGTAATAGTATAAAAATTCAACGACATGAAAATCCAACACTATAAAAAACCATGTCATGACATGCACATGATATGATAGGCCGACGACATGAGAAACCAATGAAGTATCACAAAAAATTAAATTGAAATGTAATGTATCATTCCTAACACAATTTTGATATAATCCATTCTTTAAAAATTCAAAGGCATATTAAAAATATCAGTTAACTGATGTTTTGTGGAAATAAATTCAAGAGTGATATATCTATTTTAAAAAAGGTCTCTTAAAAAGTAGCGTCTTATATCAATATTCATTGTACTAGAATGAGAAACATGATTCTTAGAAATTTAAATAGATTATTTGTTTTCACAGTTTATGGGGACATGTCTTAATTAATATCTAGAAACTAGTTGAGTGTGTTTCATCCACACAATTTGTGCACATAAACTGCCTCCTGGTATGTATTCATCTTTAATAGTTTACAATGTAACTTAATTTTGATTTTTACTACACCATGAAACTGGAGACTTTCCTAAAAAATTACTTGCTCAATATGTGATAATTAAATCTAACAAGCATTCAAAAAACTAGTAGCCTAATAAATCACTAAATCAAATGCCTATACTTTTGTGTAAAAATGCTAAATTGGTAGAATAGTTGAGGTATTTGAAAATTATCTTAATAGAAACATGGTGTGACTCTTTTGGGTTTTCTTGAAATTGGGAAGACATACAAAGTGAAAATATAACATCTGGTCCCATAATATTCAAGGTAAGTAGTATTTCAATCACACCTCTTTAAATAGTTTGATCGACTAGTTTTACATCTTTTTCAAGATCCAATTTACAGATGGTACACATAAAATTATCAATACTCTTAGTCATATATATGCTTAAACATTTTAGAATATATTTTTTATATGTTCTTTTATTTAAAATAATTTCATATTTGTTTTAAAAAATCTGAAATCTAATAATGAATCTGAGTTCACATATCAAACTCTTATAAATCTCATTTTCTATCTTTTTAGAAAATTCATTACAATGATAATTTCATGAAGATCAGAAAATAATATCATCAACATAGATTTTAACTACTAATATGTATTTTAAAATTCATTTTATTAATACATTAGGGTAAATAATTCCTTTTAAAAATCATTTTTAAATCAGATTTTTTTATCCTGTCATATCAAGATATAAGATAATGTTCTAAACCATATAAATATTCACTTAATTTAAAAACATTATTTGGAAAATTTCGGCTTTTGAAACCAGGTGTTGTTCAGAAAAAATACTCAACTATAAAACCATTTTTGAATGAACTCTAGACATCAATTTGATAAATATTTAAATATAAATGTACTATATAATCAAGCATAATTATTATTGATTCATGTCCTGCCATAGGTTAAAATGTTTACTCATTGACAATTACATTTTTCAAACTATCACCTTGTGCAATATGTTTTGCCCAATTTCTAACTAAAATTCTTAACTCAACAAACTTATTCCTTAACTCCCATTTAGTTCCAATAGATAAGGTGTCCTTGTATTTATCTACAAGTTGTCACACTTTTTTTCATTCAAACCGATTCAATTCTTCTTGTATGACCATTAACCATAATTCATCATTAATATCTTCATTGATGTTCTTAGTTTTAGGCTAAGATAATAAGGCATGATGTTCAAAATGATTTCTAATAGAAAATCTAGTATGTGTTCATCTATTTATATCACATACCATAGCATATAAATGATGTTATATTATAGTTTTTATAGCTTTAGAGAAAGTGTGTGATTGGTCACTTATATATTTTTATTTTCATGTTTTGGATGTTTTGGAAATTCTTTATAACTAGATGACTTTTCTAGTTATTTTACATTATATACTAAATGTTTAGAATTTATATTCATAGTGATAAATCATCCTTATAGTTTTCAAAGGATTTTTTTTGGCTCTTGTGGATCAATTTCATCAAATTTGACATGGACTGATTCTTCCATGAAATTAGTCTTTTTATTGAAAAATATATAGGTTTTTCTACATAGTGAATAATAATGGAAGATTCCTTCATCACTCATAGAAAGAAATGTTCAAAATTACCCTTAGTATTATGAATACAAACTATTCATCCAAAAATTCAAAAGTAATTAACCATAGGTTTCCTTTTTTTCCATAGCTCGTACGAGGTTTTTCTTAATTATTGGTTTGATAAAAATAGTATTGATGATATAGAAGGCTATATTGAAATATTATTCCAATAATAGATAGGTATTTAATACACATTTCACATAGAAATAGATATTTCTTGTAAAGTTCTATTATTCCTTTCAAAAAGACCATTCTACTGGGGTGTCATAGGAGTATATAGGTTATGGGTGTATCAATTATGTGATAAATATTATTCAAAATCTAGATTTTTAAACTCATATCCATGATCACTCCTTGTGGTTTTAATCCTACATCAACTATGATTTTCTACAGACATATCATACTAAGTAAACAAAGATTAGGCATCACTTTTGTGAGCTCAAAAATATACCCCAGAATACCTAGAGAAATAATATATGAGAACATAAACATATTTCTTCTCATTTAGACATGAAACTCTAGAAGGTCCAAAAAAATCCTTCTGAACCAACTCAAGTGGTTGAGAAGATGACACATCTTTCTTAAATTTAAGAGAAAATTTTTATTTTTTCCCTATTTATATGAGTTATATAATTTATTAGTTGGGAAATAAAGATTAGGTAGACCCTTAACTAACCCTTTTCTAGTTATCTTTCTAAGAGAGTGAATGTTGTAGTGGCCTGGTCTCCTATAAAAAAGCCCCAAATCCTTGTGAATGGAACTTAAGAATGAAATATTTTAGGGAATCAAATAATTCTAATCTAAAAAAAATTTCATATCACAAAGGAGTAAAAATTAATGTATTTTTTAAATAAAAAACATTTTAAGAATCATTCTCAAAAATAAAATAAAACCATCCTAAAAAACTGATAAATACTAAGTAACTTATTCCTTAAACCATCAACATAGAAAATTATATAGATAAAATCCCTAAATGTGTTCTATCAGTGTTTATTGGAGTGATTTTGTTTTTCGAAAAAGATAGATGACTAAGAATGATTATGTTTGATGTTTTATGTGTAGGAATATATAGTTTGTGGATCACGATATACAATTTTCAGACCACATAGGAGGTATGTAGAATGATTCTGGGGTAACATAAGAGGTATGAAGAATGTTGATTTAATTTGGGAAATATATATTTCCACATAGTAGAGCTATGTGGACTGCAAAGCACAGTACTCAGACAGAAAATGAAAAGTGGTTTGCGGGATATATATGGATCGTGTGAAGGTTCGTATTTCATGGAAGAAAGTTGGTTCATGGGATGATGCATCAATTTTGGAAACAAAGTTGTGATTTGTGAAGAAACAAAGGGAGAGATGTGGTAAGTGGTCCACGTAAGGAAAACAATTTATAGAAGGATTTGTACCTAGTGATGGCTTTAACACATTGAATGTTTAATTAAAATAGATTAGAATTTTTTTGGATTTATTTTCATATAGATATAAGTCTAATACCATCAATACTTATAGAAATTTTCTTTATAAAATACCATCTCTCTGAGAATAATTTGGCTAATTCCAATAGTGCTTTGTGTGGTATAATTTCTCGAATGAGAAGTGATTTCGAGTGAGGATTCAGAGATGGATGAAGTGGTTGGCGGGACAGCTTGTGAATGAAATTTTATGGGGACTATATCCTATGAAATAAAATTGTTCACATAGTTGTGGAATTCCATGAGGTATCATTAGTTCATGGGATTTAAGGTGGTCTGTGATGTTGAGGCAGTTCATGGAGTAAGAATACATCAACAATATAGAGACATTATATGGAGGTGAAGTTGTCCATGGAAGTAGAGGCAGTGTGAAAAGAAGACGGGGTTCACATAGAACATTCACTAAATAGCGAAACATAGTTCGTTGAGGAATATGGGGAGTTTAAATATGACTCAATGTAGTTCTAGAAAGAAGGATCAGTTCTCAAATGTAATTTACACAAACTAATAGTACATAGAATAGTGTATTTTATCTATTAGTGAAAATGAGACATCAACAGAGAATATACCTACTATTAGGGATGCATGAATTCATGAAAATTAAGGGACCAACAATTCTATAAAATTTTAGTATATCCCTTCTAAGAATAGTGAGCAAAGTAAGAGGAATACATTGATCCTTTCCACCAGTAGTGAGCTAGAGAATAAGACATAGGGAGTGAGACTTGGGAATGCATTGAGAAAAACCTAAATATAGTAATGGCTGTGAGATTTGGCATAGAAGTGATCTATCCCAAACCATGTAATTCGGTAGTGTAATTTTGTATATTTTGAACATCAACACATCATCATGGAATGATCCTTGGATGTACCCCAGTGAGGGTGAATGACGTGAAATTGAAGTGTCACATGCAAGATTTAAATTCTATTAAAACATTGATACAATAAGGGTAGACAAGAGTGTTATATTAAATTAACAAATAAGATCCTAAGAAAAAAGGTTTTTTAATCTATCATTCTCTGATTCAACCCCTCTCCCGGTATTTGACCTAATGGACCCAACAAACTATTGAAATTAATACTGATTTTCTGTTTCTAATCAGGCCTAAGCTGATGATTTTTCCATTTACATTGCCACCAATGGGGACATGTCCACCAGAAAACATTATGATCCTCATGATGCATGAATAATATCTTCTCATATGTATTTAATATACACTTTACTTACTCTATATTCTTTAACTAGATGCCTTCAAGAATATTTCCAACAAAACATGTTTTAAACATGAAATTATTTTGGTACCGAAAACTGTTTGTGTACAGAAATATCACTAATCCAGGCATTGGGAACACACATTTTGTTAGTGGATTTTATATAATTATATTTCAAACACTATGAAATAAAAACATTTTTGGTTATTTCTAAAAAATGATTAGTAGTCGAACTTTTAGGTTTGGATTTAGGAACAATATTACTTTTAGATATTTTTCTCTCACTAGACTCATATCCTATTCTACTAATATATATTGGTGAGAAATTTTTCCCAATATATATGTGAGTATAACTCTTCCATTTGTGAAATCTTCAAGGTAATTATTCAAATTTTCATTTTATAGATTAATTTTATGTTTTTCATTGAGAAGTTGGGTGTTTTTCTCTTTTTCTATAGACAATGCATATTTTATATTTACTGTTAGAGTGTGATAACATTTAAGACTTATATATATATCCTTTAAATCATTAAATTTATCATCTATCATATAGTATAATTTGAATAAATCGTCATTTGATATATTATCATAATGAAATTGTTCATTTTATGAATTATGAGACTTATGAATAGAAAAAATATTAGAAATAGAATTTAAGTCAAGTACCTCTCTAGATTTATTCATGAAAGATATATTTACTCTCTCTATCCAATCATTAGGTGATGCATCAGAGACACTAGAGATATCCTTTGAAAAACTCAAAGTTTCCATCTAGGAATTTTGGTATCTCATGTTCGTATCCTCATATTTATTTTTGTACTTAAGCTTTGGATAATCAGATTTTATGTGACCTTTCCTCTTATATTCATAGAATACAACATCCTTTAGATCAACATCCATCTTCCAATATTTCTTCCAATTACCTATCATTTCATAATTGCCTTTATAATTTGATTTTCTAATGTTCTTTTTCTATCAGCTAAATTTCATTAATATTTTGTCTTGGTGAGCCATATCCTCACCACTCTAAGAGCATGATTCACAATCACTAGAACTAGAATCATGTACATTCAATTTCTATTTTTACTATTATTATCTAGGGGAATTAGTATTGAAATAAACTGAATTTATTTTAGGGTCCTCATAATCATTACGGTTTACCATTAATTCAGCTTCCTACATCATAAGCATTCTAATCAACTCTTTCACATGCAGTTTACTTATAACACATGATTCTCTAATCGTAACTGATGTGTCCCCATTTTTCTGGTATAATTCTACGAAATCCCATGATCTAATCCTTATTTGATATTTGTTTTCCTAGAGAGATCATTGTGTTGTAAATATCATTAAACATAATATACATGTAAGAAATGGGTTCATCAAGCTTAATTTTAAAATCATCATATTTAAAAGTATAATAATTAATCCTCACTTCAGTATCATTTTAATTTTCCTCATTGAAAATAGATATAGTATCCCAAATTTCAAATTTTGTTTTACATGTAAAAATTCTGTTCAATTCTTTATCTTTTAAAGCCTTGAAAAGTGCATTCATAGATTTGAGTTATGGTTATATGTAGCTTTAATGGCTCCATACAAAGTAGCTCTTACAGTAGAAGATAGCTCTTATTTATCTTCTATAGCAGATATTATTTCAATGATCGCAGATTATATATTAATTTTCATTTTAATAATCCATTGAGAATAATTTTTTCCTTTAAAAGGGAGTTCTCTTTGTAGCAGAACCAAATTGTTAATTAACCATCTTAAAGGATTAAATTTATAAATGATCGAAATATTTTATTATTAAAGCAAAACATAAATCAAAGTTAAAAATATTTAAAAAACTTCAAAACCAAACCAAGAAAACATCTGATACCAAATGTTGGTCAGAGTGACCATCTAAAGAGGGGGTGAACTGGGTACTGAATAAATATTTATATATAAAAAGTATTATTTTTAAATACACAATATATTTAAATACAAACCAATTTATCAAAATAATTAGTTAGATATAAATATTAATCTTTCAAAAATATTTCTCAAAATATTGATTAGGTCTCGGATGAATAATATACAATGTTATTGGATCCATTAAAATCAGTTTACTTGATCAAAATACTACATGAAAAACAATAATGATAAACTATCAAAAAAAATATATTTTTTAAAGATAGAATAATTTTTTATATTTAAATAGTAAATAATGTAATCAAAAATTAAAACACATAGTTGAATAAATTAATATAATAGATTTAGTCTCAAGTCAAGACATATCCTTCTCCCCTTGGTGATCACCCACCACCATGTAGTTTTTATAAAATAAACAAGATGATCCATAACCTAGATCAGGTTTTACAAAAATATACTACTATCCAGGTCACACCAGACCTCTTCTAAAGTTATTCGTGGGAGAAAAAATTAAATAGGTCACAGAAGGACCATTACCACTCATATCTTGGGGAGAAATATATATTAATGAGTTCAAGAAGATATCATATATCTTCCAGTTTATCATAGGAGACAGTGTGCATGTGGAAAAATAGAGTTTCCACACACAATTATCCAAATGTAATGAATATTAGAACGAATAGATAAAAATGTCAAATTATATTTATTAGTGTCCGGTCTATTGTAATTGATATTGTGACTCTTCATTTGATTCAATAGTGAATCCTAATTCTAGTTGTCTTAAAAAGGATTAATAAAAATATTGTGTTGTAGACTCTTTTTATCTGACTAGAGGACAAAACTTTTTTTGAATTTTCATCTTAGCTTCCTAGTTAATTTTTTTTAGTAGGTGAGATTTTTGTATTTTCAACAATGTTCAGATCTAAGTGAGTTTTGTAGTTTAGGTTCTCAGATTGCAATCAGTTCACTTCTAACTTTATTATGTATATTTCTTCTGTCTGTATCTTTTCTCTATTTATGTCTCTATCTTTTTCTGAGGGAGTATACTACACTGTTATCAATAGTAGTAAGGAGAATATCAAGAACATTTTCTTATTCATAATCCATATCTTTTCATTCTTTAAAATTATTTTTTTCCAGCATTTAAGAGACAATCATTAAAATATTAAATAGTATTAAATTCAATAAAAATAGGCATTATGATAAAATGATTTAAAAATATGTGTTATGGAAAATAGTAGAGGTTTCTTAGAATGGTGGTGTCTTGCAATGGTTGTATATGGATCTGGAAGCATGATATTGGTGGTGTCTTAGACATATCCAAATTTCCACTACGATGGTGGCATCTCAACCAGTGGTGTCTGGTCTGATGGATTCATAGATATACTTGAAATTTTTTATAGGTATTGTGATGTTAGTGGTGCTTCATCTGGTGGCATCACATAGTTATCCTACTTGGCATTTTGATGACACGACATCTTGACAGTGTGTCAACTCATGGTGACTCCGACATTATCAGTATTCCAGTCCAACGATATGACATTCTTGAAGTGTGATATTATGCTAGTATTTTATATTTAGTTAGTTTTTTATGCTGGAGACATGTCATTGACAACAATTTATTGTGTTTTCATTTCCAATCCCAATAGTGCCTCCTACATAGATAATTTTTTTACATGGATCAGAATACATACTAATTAAAGAGATACATGAAAGTTGTAACACCCCGAGATTTTATAAAAAATATTTTTTTTAATTTCATTAATGTCTTGTGTTGTGTGCTACACCAAAAGGAGCTTGTAAAACATGCATCCTCGACTTGCCTTTCATTACACGCAATCATGACCTTCCTCGATAGCGTGTGTAGTACACAATACAACGTTTCACTAAAATAGATATTATTATAATATTATTATGAACTAGCCGTTATGAATAGTAATACCCACTTTTTAAAATTTTATCTTTTAAAATGGAATTCATTTTTTGATTTGGAATATCAAAATTAGCTTAGGGTGAAATTTTGGTACTTTTTGGATAACTTTCATTTTCTGATGAATAGTAAAAATTACTAAATTTTAATTAAAAACAACTTTATTATTCGAAATAATTAATAGTGACAAATTAGTAATTTTAGTGGTTTTAAAGTATATTTAGAATAATCTTTTACAATTTAATACAATTTTTTCATTGGATGCAATTTCACATTTAAACCAGCCATAAACATGTGTCAATCTATTGATAGTTATTATCTCTTAAGAACACGCTATTTGTTTTGACGACAGAAATTAATTTTTAAATTAATTAATGCAACTAATATGTTTTTAATTTGGAAAAATATACATCATTTTTGAATTCATAATATAAAATATAGCTTAGGCCTAATTTTTGGTATTTTTCTGGAAACTTTCTTTTTTTGATGAATAGTGAAACCACTAAGTGGTAGTTAAAAAAACTGAATTTTTCATAAAACTTAATTTTACCATTTCTGTGAGTGGAATTTAGAAAATCCAAGAGACACGGTTAATATCAAGGACTATAATGTGGTTCAATGAGATGAAAATAATTTTTGGTGAATAGTAACTTTTTACTTTTTTTACCACGGTTAAAAGCAAATAGGGTAATTAAGGGTAAAAGTGTTATTATTATTACCCTAACACATGTCCTAATTCTATTGGATAAATGTAATTCGACCAAAAACAACCTTAGGAATAAAATATGACCATTTAGGCCCACATGGATTATATTATGACATTTATTATCAATTTATTTAAAGAAGGGTTAAAATAGTTAAAATCAATGTTTAATAACTAAATCATTTTTAATATAGGGTTATACATACGATAAATTAGAATAAAAATATTAATTATAATGATGAAAATATTACCAACATAATGGTATTTTATTTGTAATTTTTAGACTTAAAATAATTTAAATTATTTATGATACAATGATGATGCAGTAATTATTCTATTAATGAAATATTGACATAATTGATGTTATAAATACCCAAATAAATGTAATTTGAGACTTTTTGTGAATTCCAATAATTTTATACATTAATATGACATGTTAGTATTAATTTAAATAATTTTTTTCGAACTAATAATTCTGTTATTATTTTCACAAAAATCAATTACCAAATGTGTCAAAATTGACATAAAATAGTTTTTAAAACAAAAAATATATTATTAATTGTTATTATATTCTTCAAAATCTAAGGTTCGGCCAAGATACTTATATCATGATAGTTTTATCATTAATAGACCATTTTGGGGTCGCTTGGATGTATATGTTAAGTTTATTAACTATATAATATAAAAATACAAAGTGACATGGTAAATGTCATTCTAATTAACTAAGAGTTAAAACTAAAAGATAAGGTTAATATAATGACCTAAACTTGTTTTAATTCTATTGGATGAGAGGCTTTCGACCCATCCCCACCTTATCTTTGAAATATATCAATTTTGAGCTATTTATAACCATATATGACTTTATAATAAAATAATATGTTTAGTTTTTTCAAAGGTGCCCCTCTCCTCCCTTATAAAAGGGCACCTCCTCCCTCTCTTCCTCACACCACTTTGAGCCTTCCAGCTCGTCCAACCCCTACCAAATTCTCTTCTCCACTTCCCTAGAAACATCCTAGAGGTCCTGGTCTTCTTTAATGACCAATTTTAGTGCCCTAAAGGGATGTCTCAAAGAGGTGCTTCAAAGAAGATGTAATGTTTGTTACCGATTCTTTCAACTTTATTTCTTCTTCTACTTCTTCTTCTTTAGTCTTTTCATTATGAAGTAATAACATCAGTATCACTCATATACTGATATGTTATTAAAAGTATGAAACAAAAATATTTCACCATCTATCCATCCTAAGGAAAACTAAATCACCGCGCATGCATACTTACAGAATACCGTCTCAACGCCGTGGTGTAATCTGTTTTTCCAACACCACCTTACTTGGATGGGCATAATGGTGTAAAGAATTACTATACATATTTATTATAACATCATACTTATTATGATATATTTTATCATCCTATCCAATTCAATTCAATAATTATGCGAATGATATCATCGCTCGTGCGTATGTACGGACTACCGTCTCCACGACACGATGAGATTCATTCTCCATGTTAACCATTTAAGAAAGATTATAAAGTATATAGAAGAAATAATAATGAAATATATGAAATTATAAAGATACTAGATTTATGTATATATATATATGTCATCCTATTAATTCCATTAAATTCAATTAGGAAACAAAAACAACGTTCATGCGTACGTACAGCCTACCGTCTCCATGAACAGTGTATTTCGTTCCATTTTTTGATCTATTATATATATGTATATTCTGAATATATATTATATATAAATCATGTTTTATATTCCGTATTTATGTAATCATGATCTATGTAATCATATGAATAATTACAAGTCAAAACACGGATGACAAATGAAATGATTTTACCCAAAACGCTCTTTAATATGGACTTTACAAAAGAACGGGTAATATAAAGTCATAAGTGAGCCATATATGATATCATAACAATGAATACGATTCTATAATAAGTCAATGAAATTATTGAAATCATTATATAGGATGTTTAGATACATACGAAGCATATCATACATAAGGTAAGGGATAATTATTCCAATTTCATTCTTATCCGAGATTTTTTACTCGTAAGTATTTACTGGGGGTTATGTTTATTATCCATGTCCATATTATCTCAAAATGTTTTCATAAAATGTTATTTTTCTTCCTTGTATTTTTAATACATTTTTACCCTTTTCTTACTTTTACCACATCTTATGGAAGGAATGTTTTTTTTGTTTACCATACGAGTTACTTTGTGACTTTTCCGGCAAAAGTACAAGAAGAATGTTTTTTTAACTTATACGGCACAAACAGATTTTTACGGTTTTATAAAGCCTTATTTTCATGATGCTTGCTCCAAAAGATTTCATGAATTTTTTCATCAAAATATCTTTCTTTTAAATTGCATAACGTTTTTGTTAAAAGAAATTGATTTTGAAGAAGAAATGAAATTTTCATCAAGAATTCACTTCAAGTGTTATATCAAAAACAATTCATCTAAGATGACATTATTTCATATGTGTATGTTTCATGTATAATGTCTCAATGATTTACATGGTCTCACTTTTCTTATGATGAAATGATATCCATTTCTTTTATATGGATTATGTGATGATGGGATGATTTTTATGAAACCCATTTTATTTATTGGGTTATTATGAATGATGTATGTTTATTTTGTGAAACAAGTAAGAATTATTTCACTATGAGATGTGTGGGACCTATATCTCCCTCCAATTCATTGGGTAAGGATTTATATCTCATGACATAGACATGGCTGGAATGGAAAGTTAAACTGGTTCAGTAATACAGGACCGGAATGAGGAGTGAACTCGATTCAGAAAGGGACTTTGTCCATTAAGATGGTCTTGGCAGCAATGCCTTGGCTAATATGAAAATATTATCATTTGCTTAATGGTTACAACAATTACATGTTTTATTCCCATGCTATTTTATCATTCCTCATATTTCTTTATGATCTATGCCTTACGTACTTCCATGTTTTATGTCATTGCTCAAGATTTTGATGTTTAAACATTATGTTCATGTTTTAAAGTTCAAATATATATAGTATGTTTTATTTTATCCATGCTTAACCTTACTGAGAATTTGAGCTCACCATTTTTATGTTTTCTTTTCCTCAAGATATAAAGAAAGGTTTTAGGTAAGAAAAAAAGGGGAAGATCATTATGGGAGATGTTGAAGATCTTTCACCACAATTAGAAGATTTTATTCCGAGTTTCAAAGACACTAAACTATTACAGTCCTTGTGTGTCTATTTTTTTTATGTATTAAGTATTCCGTAAAAGTAATGTAATGTCCATGTATGTCAAGCTTCGGGTCTCTATAGTTGGTATTAGAGGAATGGTTTGGTCATCCTTTGGAAACTAGGATGTGAAAATGTTAGTGAGATCCCTAGAGATATTTCTAAGGTATGTCTAGGGAAGTCCCTAAGGATAATTATACGTATAGGATATAGTCCTAGAATTATGGTAACGATCTTAGAATTAAACCTAATATGTCAGATATTGAAGGTACTCCCTCTTTATTATGTTGTTTTCCCGAGCATGATTTTTGCCTCTCACAGTATTCTTTTTGGGTTTAGACGATGGATGGAACCAGAAGGAACCATGTTGATCAATGCAATGGACAATGCAATGATTATCCTACTGAACAAACAAATGCTATGGGAGATGGAGTGAAAAATCTTATTGCTATACTTACACAAGCTATGAATCATTCTAGACTTCCAAATGAGCAGAGAAGAGAACAATATTCTATTGAGTCCTTCATGAGGAAACTCCCACCTTCTTTCAGTGGGTCTTCTGATCCACTTGTTGCTGAACAATGGATCAGTACCACTGAAAAGATATTTTTAGTTCATCAATGTTCGGAACATGATAAATTCATCTTAAAGTATATCGTTTGGAAGGTGAAGCTGATCAATGGTGGAATCTTATCAAGAATACGAGGCCAAGAGATGAAATTGAGTCCAATGAATGGGACGAGTTGAAGAAATTATTTTTCAATAAGAACTTCCCTCGTATTCTTCGAACAAAGATAGAGAAGGAGTTTCTTGAACTAAATCAAAAGGATGATGAATCTGTTGGTATATACGAAGCAAATTTTACAAGGCATGCAAGGTATGAATCTGTCTTTATCATCCATCCTGAATGTAAAGTTGATCGATTATTCAGTGGATTAAAACCAAATCTTTTAAGGGAATTAGCTATAAGAGACTTCAGTAGCTATGAAGAAATTGTGCGTTGTGATATTAAGGTAGAAATGGAAGTTGGTGTTACATATCCATCTCATGGTTTTGACAAGAAATGAAAGCTAGAGTTCAAGGAGAAATCTCATAATAATAGTGAAAAGAATATGAATGTTTCCTTATTCTCAAAGTGTGGAAATAACCATGGTGGAGATTGTCTTAAAGGGACTAGAAAATGTTTTAAATTTGGAGAAGAAGGTCATCGAGTATCTGAGTGTTGAAGTTATGGAAAAAGGGTTTCTAATGGTGTGAATAAAGAAAAGACTGCAGATAATGCACCAACAACACTTCAATGCTTCAAGTGCAATGAAATGGGGCATTATGCTAATCAATGCCCAAATCCAAGGGTTAATGATTATCGAAATGAGCAACCACTTAAGGAAAATGACAAAGGGAAGTCACATGCGATCAGTATTGGAGATGTTGAATATGACAACGATGTGGTGGAATGATTAAGTGTTTATGTAATGGGATTCCAAAATAATGTTGTATATAATATCGTGGAATATTGGAATATTTATGTATTGGTCTATTGTGGTTATCAATAATATTATGGTACCGGTAACCATGGAATGTGATTGAGAAATTTTGGTAAGCAGATGATATGCACATAATGATGGGATAAGAAGATAATGAGATGTTTGATTGTATTCATGATCTCATGATTGATATAAGGACTTATTGATTTCATGGTTTGAGTATATAAAATTTTGAGGATTTTGGTATGTGGAAAGTGTTAACTTTTAAATGCATTCATGTTTTCACTAAGGATCAATGGGTATTCATTCTTTAAGAGAATACATGATTAAGGTATTCACATGTTTGTAATTTGACCAACAAGATATATCTTATGATATATGGGGGATAAATTATGGAATTCACGTGATTGTTAGGTGACATTTCAAGTAATCATTTTCTTTATACTATGATCTTGGACCGATGTATTTTAGATAAGCCTAAAGATTGGAATGGATTATGTTGGACATAAGTTAGTATTGTTTAAGGATAGAAATTTTTTTGATATTATTGATGGGATGTTATATTAATATAGTTTTAGAAAAAGGACAACCTGCAGGATGACCGACAGCCCATCACGTCGGACAAGGCTGTGGGAATCGAACCCACAACCGAAGTGCGACTGACCTTTATCTCCTACCACTGGCCTACAGGAAGTCCTTGGTTAGTAGAAACTAGTTTTATTTTATTACACAGTATGATATATGAATTGTAAGTTCATTTTTGTAATCGCATATGATTAACCTCACAATAGATGGAATTATGTATATTTGATAACTTTTGCTAACCTTTTGTTTGAAACAGATGGAACGACCCATTATTCTATCACATGATCTGTTTACACTTCACAAATAAAAAATTAAACTTCATTTCTTTAATAGATGAAGTGGAAATTGTTCAAATCACAAACAATATTGAGATTGAACCAAAATAAAGTAAGTATTTATTATAATTCAAAATTTTCAACTTTAGGGATATGATCTTGAAAACCAAAAATGTTGTCCTTGTGCCCTTATATCTGATGAATCAAATGGTACCCTAGATCATCACAAATTTATGGCTTTGTTATTGTTGGATTTTTAATAGCCATGTTCTCTACCACTCTCCATCAGAACATGACGGTTAGATTTCTCTTCCATATCCATATTTTCACCTATGTTTTCCTATCTAGAAACCCAGTGATTAGTTAATTTGGGTAACCGTTATGTTTCATAATTTAGTTTTTAAAGACAAGTTTTGGTATTCCTTTTTACGATGTGGGTTTCTATTAAAGAAAATTTCGAGTAGTAAACCATTTATAACCCCGACGAATTTTGAGGGAGAAATTCATTTTAAGGTGGGTAGAATGTAACACCCAGAGATTTTAGGAAAAATATTTTTTTTAATTTTATTAATATCTTGTGTTGTACACTACACCAAAATGAGATTTTACAACACACATCCTTGACTTTCCTTGCATTACACACAATCGCGACCTTACTCGATATCATGTGTAGTACGCAATACCGAGTTTCACTAAAAGAGATATTATTATAATATTATTATGAACTAGCCGTTATGAATAGTAATACCCACTTTTTTAAATTTTATCTTTTAAAATGGAATTAATTTTTGGATTCGGAATATCGAAATTAGCTTAGGGTAAAATTTTGGAACTTTTCGAATAACTATCATTTTCTGATGAATAGTGAAAATTACAAAATTTTAATTAAAAACAACTTTATTAATCGAAATAATTAATAGTGATAAATTATTAATTTGAGTGGTTTTAAAGTATATTTAGAATATATTTTTACAATTTAATACAATTTTGTCCATTGGATGTAATTTTACATTTAAACCAGACAAAAACAAGTGTCAATCTTTTTATAGTTATTATCTCTTAAGAACACGCTATTTTTTTTGACGACGGGAATTAATTTTTAAATTAATTAATGCAACTAATATGTTTTGAATTTTGAAAAATAGACATAATTTTTGAATTCATAATATCAAATATAACCTAGGCCTATTTTTTGGTATTTTTCTGGAAACTTTCATTTTTTGATGAATAGTGAAACCACTAAGTGGTAGTTAAAAAAACAGAATTTTTTCATAAAACATAATTTTACCGCTTCTGTGAGTGGAATTTCGAAAATCCAAGATACACGGTTAATATCAAGGACTGAAATGTGGTTTAATGAGATGAAAATAATTTTTGGTGAATAGTAACTTTTTACTTTTTTTTCCACAGTTAATAGTAAATAGGGTAATTAAGGGTAAAAGTGTTATTATTATTACCCTAACTCATGTCCTAATTCTATTGGATAAGTTTAATTCTACAAAAAAAACCTTAGGATTACAATATGTCCATTTAGGCCCACATGTATTATATTAGGACATTTATTATCAATTTATTTAAAGAAGGGTTAAAGTAGTTAAAATCAAGGTTTAATAACTAAATCATTTTTAATATAGGGTTATACATAAGATAAATTCTACTATAAATATTAATTAGAAAGATATAAAGATTTCAAACATAATGGTATTTTATTTGTAATTTTTAGATTTAATATAATTTTATTTATTTATGATACAATGATGATGCAATAATTATCCTATTAATGAAATATTGTCATAATTGATGTTATAAATACCCAAATAAATGTAATTTGAGACTTTTTATGAATTCCAATAATTTTATATGTTTATATGACATGTTAGTATTGATTTAATTAATTATTTGCGAACTAATCAGTCTGTTATGAGTTTCACAAAAATCAATTACCTAATAGTGTCAAAATTGACATAAAATATTTTTTAAAACAAATTTTATATTATTAATTGTTATTATATTCCTAAAAATCTAAGGTTCGGCCAAGATACTTATATCAT
Source organism: Viscum album (assembly GCA_963277665.1). Lineage (NCBI taxonomy): Eukaryota > Viridiplantae > Streptophyta > Magnoliopsida > Santalales > Viscaceae > Viscum > Viscum album. Next base: position 538,245,614 of record OY728126.1, read on the forward strand.
GATACTTATGTCATTAATGGACCACTTGTAGGTCTCTTGGATGTATATGGTATGTTTATTAACTATATAATATAAAAATACAAAGTGACATGGTAAATGTCAATCTAATTAACTAAGAGTTAAAACTAAAAGATAAGGTTAATATAATAACCTAAAATTGTCTAATTTATATTGGATGAAAAGAATTTCGACCCATACCCACCTTAGATTCAAAATATATCAATTTGGACCTATTTAAAACCTAATATGACTTTATGATAAAATAATATGTTTAGTTTTTTCAAAGGTGCCCCTCTCCTCCCTTATAAAAGGGCACCTCCTCCCTCTCATCCTCACAACACATTGAGCCTTCATTCTCAGCCAAACCCTGAAAAATTCTCTTCTCCACTTCCCTAGAAACCTACTAGAGGTCTTGGTTTTCTTTAAAGACAAATTTTAGTGCCCTATGTGGAGGTCTCAAAGAGGCGCTTCAAAGAATATGTAATGTCCGTTACCGATTCTTTCAACTTTATTTCTTCTTCTACTTCTTCTTCATTAGTTATTTCGTTATGAAGTAATATAATAAGTATCACTAATATACTGATATGTTATTATAAGTATGAAACAACCCAATTTCACCACCTATCCATCCTATGGAAAACGAAATCATCACGCGTGCGTACGTACGGAATACCGCCTCCACGCCGTGGTGTAATCTGTTTTTCCAACACCACCTTACTTGGATGGGTATAATGGTGTAAAGAATAACTATACATAGTTATTATAACATAATACTGATTATGATATATTGTATCATCCTATCCAATTCAATTCATTAAATTATGGGAACGATATCATCGCTCGTGCGTACGTACGGACTACCGTCTCCACGACGCGATGAGATTCATTCTCCATGTTAACCATTTAAGAAAGATTATAAAGTATATATAAGAAATAATAATGAAATATATGACATTATAAAGCTACTGGATTTATGTATATATATATATGTATTTTATCCAATTAATTCCATTCAATTCAATGAGGAAACGAAAACAATGTTCATGCGTACATACGACCTACCATCTTCATGAACGGAGTATTTCATTCCATTTTTCGATCTATTATATATATGTCTATTCTGAATATATATTATATATAAATCATGTTTTATATTCTAGAATTAATTAATCATGATCTAAGTAATCATATAAATAATTACAAGTCAAAACACGGATGACAAATGAAACGATTTTACCCAAAAGGCTCTTTAACATGGAATTTACAAAACAACGGGTAATATAAAGTCATAAGTGAACCATATATGATATCATAACAATGAATATGATTCTTTAATTGGTAAATGAAATTATTTAAATCATTATACACAATGTTCTGATACATATGAAGCATATCAGACATTAGGTAAGGGATAATTATTCCAATTTCATTCTTATCCGAGATTGTTTACTCGTAAGTATTTACTGGTGGTTATGCTTATTATCAATGTCCATATTCTCTCAAAATGTTTGTATAAAATGTTTAATTTTATTCCATGTATGTTTAAGACATTTTTACCCCTTTCTTACTTTTACCACATCATATGGAAGGAATCTTTCTTTTGTTTACCATACGAATTACTTTTTGACTTTTCTGGCAAAAGTACGAGAAGAATGTTTTTTAACTTATATGGCACAAACAGAATTTTACGGTTTTATAAAGCCTTATTTTCATGAAGCTTCCTCCAAAAGATTTCATTACTATTTTCAAAAAAAATCTCTTTCTTTTAAATTTAATGACGTTTTGTTAAAAGAAATTGATTTCGAAGATGAAAGGATATTTTCCTCAAGAATTCATTTCAAGTGTTTTATCAAAACCATTTTTTCATATAAGATGACATTATTTTATATGTGTATGTTTCAAGTATAATGTCTCTATGATTTACATGGTTTCACTTTTCTTATAATGAAATGATATCCATTTCTTTTATATAGATTATGTGATGATGGGATGATGTTTATGAAGCCCATTTTATTTATTGGGTTATTATGAATGATGTATGTTTATTTAGTGGCACAAGTAAGAATGATTTCACTATGAGATGGGTGGGACCTGTATATCCCTCCAATTCATTGGGTAAAGATTTATATCTCATGAGATAGACATGTCTGGAACGACAAGTTAAACTGATTCAGTAATATAGGACTGGAACGAGGAGTGAACTCGATTCAGAAAGGGACTTTGTCCACTAAGATGGTCTTGGCAGCAATGCCTTGGCTAATATGGAAATCATATCATGTGCTTAATGGTTGTCACAATTACATGTTTTATTCCCATGCTATTTTATCATTCCTAATGTTTCTTTATGATCTATGCCTTACATACTTCCATTTTTATGTCATTGCTCAAGCTTTTGATGTTTAAACATTATGTTCATGTTTTTAAGTTCAAATGTATATAGTATGTTTTATTTTATCCATGCTTACCCTTACTGAGAATTTGAGCTCACCCTTTTTATGCTTTCTTTTCCCAAGGATATAAAGAAAGGTTTTAGGTAAGAAAAAAAACGGGAAGATCTTTATGGGAGATGTTGAAGATCTTTCACCACGAGTAGAAGATTTTATTCCGAGTTTCCAATAACACTAAACTATTACGGACCTTGTGTGTCTATTTTTGTTATGTATTAAGTATTCTGAAAAAGTAATGTAATGTCCATGTACTTCAATCTTCAGTTATCTACAAAAATCATTAAAATGATTAGAATCGTGAATTTTTTATCATTAAAAGTAAGAGTTTAATAGTAAATTATTCTATATTTAATAAGTTAATAACTCTTTAAAATTTTGATCATAATTCATTTCTAGTAAATAAAAGTGAATTTTTTTACTCTTGTTCTGGTTTTGATTCGATAAATTCCAAAACATATGAAAATTATTAATGACAATAAAACATTAATTAAGGGTAAGGACAAATTTATTGAAAATTATGATAATTTGATTATTAATAATAAGAATTTTATTAAATAGAACATTAAAATTAAAGGTTAATTTGAAAATTTTAAATCTTTTTTTCCAATAATAATAAAAATACAGAATCATGAAACTCTGAAATATTAAAAATAAAATATTAAATTGAATGGATTTAAAAAATTCTGGAAGTAAATAGAAAATATGAATATATGAGATTAATTTATATATTGATGATCTAAAAAATTTATAAAATTAATGTAAGAAACTAAAGAAAGAAAATAAAAAAATAAGAAAAACTGCTTCTTGATTCAATGAAAAGGTCACTCCAGATATTTAAACTATAAAAAATTAGAATATTGATTTGAAAATTTATATTTAGAATCTTAAATAAGAATTTTTTTATTTTTTAAGTGGAAGAATACAAAATGTTACGATGATATATTTAATTAAACTAAACAATAATAATAATGGGTTTTCATACAATGGGATAACTAATAGTTTAAATAATACTAACTTAATTAAAAGATGAAAAGGTATTATTTCTAGTGTAACGTGTTTCAAAAACATAACAAATAGTAATTATTCTAATTACTGATAAATAATATTTTAAAAATCTTTTGGATAGACTATAAAATTCATTACAAATGATTTAATTTCTAATCACAACACTAAAAAATTCTTAAGATCTATCTGGGTGCCAATGTTTTATACTAATAATTCAGTTGGACGCAAGTAGGCATGGGTATGAAAGTAGCATGCTTGATTGTTTAATTATGGTGAATATTTCATTGAATATTCAATGACACATTGAATATAGAAAATTATTTATATATACACATTATAGGTGGTATTTCAATGTTTCTATCATTTAACCCATTTGATTGTGGCCTTCTCCCATTTGTATTCAAATTTAATGTTCATTCTAAAGGAATAGGTGATGTTTTTTTTTAAATAATGATTATTAGAAAATATTTATATGTAAATGGTTTAAAATATAATCGTATAAAAATACTATTTTTATGTGATGATGGATTAGATGTAATATTTAAAAATGATAGGTTTATTATTCTAAAAAATAAATTAGTTTTGTTTTCTACAAATATAAATGAAAATATATATACTATTGCATTTTATGATCTAACTAAACAAAAGGTTCTCTGTATGAATGATTTAAAAGCATATAAAATTATTTGGTATAAGAGGCTTGGTCTTTTAAACATCATTCTTTTTCAAGAACTTTAAAATCATGAACATGTTCTGCAACTACCCATGTAACATACAAGTAAATATTTTATGTGTGATACATGTATAATAGGTAAACAGTATAATGAATTAATTAATCTAATAAATTATGTTAGTACTACTACTTTGTAAGAACCCAGATTTTCATTTTTAGGTATGTATTTCTTTTCCTGGTGTTGTTGAGAAAAGAGGGGTTTCTGGAAAATTTTGAAGTACATGCCGTGTACTTTCTAAGTACGCACCGTGTACTTCCTTGTCATGACAGGCCGTGTGCTGGCCGTGTTCGGGCCTCACACACGGTGTGTAGGGGTGATGTGGAGGCCATTTAAAGATAAGTACAGAAAAACAGAGCACATCCCATGTACCCCAGAAGTACACGCCGTGTATTTTCTTTTTTATTCATTAAACGTACCGGGGTCTCACCTAATCGCCAGAACGACCTTCTTCTAGGTTTCATTCGGCCGAGAGCTCTCGCATGGCTGCTATTCTTCCCCGATCTCCTGAAACATTGTTTGATCTCCATTTCAGCCACCGTCGATTGCGTAGGGATCGCCTCGATAAGCTTTCTCTTTTTCTTGAGCATTGTTCCATGATTCCTCCTCATTTTCATGTTATCGTGGGTTGATCATTTTGGACATTTTCTCAGATCTTCGACGTTCTAAGGGGAATCAATCATTGAGGTTCACTTATATCAATCTGCTAGAATAACTGTATCTGGTTTGTGCCTTTATATAGTTGTGAATATTTTGTTCAAATTCCACCAATACCATAGAACGGGGTATTGTGTGTTTCCTGTTTTTCCCTTGTTGTTTGCATGCCTTGCTTGATTGCATTATTAGAGGAAATTTCTTGTGCATAGGGTAAATTGTACTATACTCTGAATGTTTTTCCATGCTGTTTTGCTTGTTCGGCATTTTTCAAGTTGACATGCCTATTTGTAGGATAGTGTAACAGTTGTACTTTTATATTGTTGTGCCTCATAATGATAGCCAAGTAGTTCTTGAGGTTTACTTGGGCTAATATGCGTGCTATGCATGTTGTTTTACATAGGGCTGTAAGAACCTAGTGTAAGGGACCATAGGGAGAATAGATGTAAGGGATTCTCCAGAGTGTCGTTAATTTACAATGCAAGACCATAGAGGGAATTGATGTTGAGTGCTTCCTCAGAGAGTTTGTTGTTCCTCGATGCGGGCCATAGGGGGAATTGACGTTGAGTGCTTCCCTAGAGAGCCTTTAGTACGATACGAGACTATAAGGGGAATTGACGGTGAGTGCTTCCTCAGAGAGTCTATTCTTCAGATGAACCTAGAGGGGTGATACTATTTGTGCCTCTCAGAGGGTTGCTAATACTTGTAGGTTAAAACTTAGGAGGTAGACTATGAGAACTACCCAGATGTTACCTTTTTGTTCTACTTACTTGAGTGGTTGTTTCATGTTTGTGGATTACATACTAGAAACTATGGATTGTAACTAATGTGTATTATCAGGTTTTCTGCTTACTGTTTACCGCTTATTGTAATTTTCATGCCATATATTAACTGACTATTAGGCATAGTTCTTTGGGTTGTTTCATATTGGGAATTTTTCTCACACCCTATTTGGGTCATGCTTTTGGGTCCAAACAGATCATATTGTTGCAGGTATAGATAAGGGAAATCTCCCTTCATCTTCAGGTTCTTGATTGCACTAGAGCTGGAGAGCATGGGACCAAGACAAGGCTTGCGATGCTAAAGAGTTTCTCATATGTTTTATCGTATGTACTTTTGTTTAGTAATGTATTTAGCAATGTGACTTGTTTGGCTGTTTTCCTAGACATTTGTGTATCATGCATCATTTACATATATTTCTTCTCCAGTTGTTTATTTATTAGTCTTCCACTGTTTACTCTGGTATGAATGTCTACTGCTTCCGCTATTGTTGTTATTTGTTTTCTCTTCCGCTGTTTACTCTTCCAATGAGGGCATAGTTTCCCCACTATCACATCCAAGGCCCTCTCTTCTAGTCGGTAGCCTCTGGCATTTGGGGAAATGAAATTGTGGCCATGTGACCAACCGGGTACGGGGCGCCTCTGTGTGGCTTCCAGAACTGGGACGTTACAAAGTGGTATCAGAGGGATTATTTTCTCTTGATTTACAGTTTGGAGCCTTTAGGCTGGGATAGGACGGATTCAGTACTTGGTATTAATCTTTTCTCGGGAGTAGCTAACCCGTGTACAGGGAAAATCCATACTAACTCGTTTATTTTAGTTTTCTTGTTTTATGATTTTACGATTGATGTGATTTCACCTAGAGTGATTTACATGCATTGTGTTGTTATTGTTGTTGAGATTGTGGTTCTATTACTGTCACAACTCGATGAGATGAGGGTATACCATCTCATTCATCATATAGGAACTTCAGAAAAATAACATTCCATGCATTATTTCCATGCCATTTAGGATCCATTAGCAATTTCTTGTTGTTGTGATAGAGTTTTTTTTATATTATGCATGATGTTGTGATAGATGCTTTGATTGAATCCCTGCTGTTTGATAGTGAAATTTTTTGTTTTGTACCTTGTTTAAATGAATTTTAAATTTTGGTTCTTGAGGTTTTATAGGCCCTCTTGAATCAGAAATTTGTGAATCATTAACCTGTTTTTCCTTATATGTGACTATTTTGGAGGTCAATATTTGATTCGTGGGGAGTATGGGCCCTCATGGATCGGAATTTGGAAACTATTTGCTAGTTTTTCTGTGTGTTCTGGGCTTCGGTGCGGTTTCAGAGCTACTTCCCAAAAAAACCAGAATACACGGCGTGTACTTTATAAATAGAGGTCGTGTTGTTTTTAAAGTCTTGTCACTGACTGTGTCAGCAGAAACACGGGTTGTAAAAAATCTCCTGGAACACATCATGTATGGTAGGTACACTCCGTGTTGTAGTAAGCTGTGTACCCAACCATGTCACTAACAACACGTGTTGGGGAAGCTCTTTTCATACACACCGTTTTATGTATGAACACATCGTGTATCCTTGTTCCTAGTACCCGGCCGTGTCACAAAGAACATGGTACAATGTTCTCTCCTCCACTACACGCCGTGTTTGTTCGGAATAGGCCATGTAAGGTTCAACCGTGTACATGGATGTGTTGCCACCAACACAGGTTAGAAAAGTCTTCATGTACACGCCATGTTTCTTAGGAACACATCGTGTAGTCTCAACTGTGTGATCCGCCATGTAACTAACAACAAGTGTTGTTGAAACCATGTCCACTACACACCGTGTCTACAGTGAACATTCCGTGTAGTCTCGGTTTAAGAAGTCCCTATAGGTTATCCATGCAAGGAGGCACGAGCATGAGGATAGAGTTATGTACACGTCGTGTAGAGCTTATAAACGTCGTGTAGTCATTTTTTGTAAAACTTGAGTGTTTCTTTCCCCTGTTTCCATTTTTTACTCCTTTGTTCTCTATCATTGATTTCATGATATAATGTATTCTTTTGATCTTTCAGAGCTATGCCTCCGAGACGTCTTACGGTTGTACGTCATTTTCAGGATAGTGATCAGATGTCAGATATGGCTGATCAGGGACATCCTGCCAATCCTCCAGTCGGGCCAGCCATGACACCTGCAGTTACCAGTTGTAGGCGCTGATGCACAGTTCAGGGAAGGCTTTATGAGGATGATGCATACCATTCAGGGAGCACCGCCTCCTACCACGTCTATGGAAGTCCTGACGCGGGTTTTCCAGTAGCAGCATTCTCTTACTTTCTCAGAGGAAGGAGGACCACATACTGCAGAGTAATGGATGGAAGCCATGCTGACTATCTTTGAGCATCTAGAAACACCTTTAGATAGGTGGGTCAAGCTCACCACCTATATGCTAGGAGACTCCGCCAAGAGGTTGTGAGATGTGATCTCACAGTCGGGTCATCAGCAGGTTATGGCTTGGGAGGAGTTCTAGCGCGTGTTTTACGACTACTTCTACCCGGAGACCCTGAAGGCCGATCGAGCCTGGAAGTTAAGGAGTATAGAGTAGGATACTCATTCTATCATGGATTATTCCTCTCATTTCACCAAGAAGCAGCATTTCACACCCATCGAGGATGGAAGTGGGGTGTTCTTATAAAGGGAATTTGAAGATGGTCTCACGCGGGAGATTCGATCATAGGTGAATATCTTCCAGTTGACTTCCATCACTTCCATCGTCAACCAAGAACTGATTGTGGAGCACAATCTGAGAGACTCTGGAACTGCGAGACAGGGCAGTTCTGCTTCCAGAACTAGTGTTCCTCCAATTGAAAGTAGGAAGCGCCGTATGGAGTCTACGCGCGGTGATTCGGGGAGGCGAGATACATATTTAGGTAGACAGGTAGTATGCTACCAGTTTTGATGGGAAGGGCACACGAGGCCGCAGTGCCAGAAAGACCCAGTGGAGTTCCGATCTTACTGATAGATGGGTCCCCTTCAGCGTTTCTTCTAGGTTTTCTCATCTGACAGGGGTTCATCCATGACTCCTTGTTCAGGAGCAGCACCACCAGTTTCACACCAGTCGGGGAACTGGAGTTCTTCCAACCATTTGGTCTGAGGTGAAGGTCGAGGCCATAGTAGTCAGTCCCCAGTCTTTCATCATCCGTAGGGAGGATCAAATCAAAGTGGTCAGGCAGGGTCACAGGGTCGTGGGGCGAGCTAGACCATTGGGCTGGAGGAGACCTATTAGGATCCGGATCTCGGACCTTCGAATGTTCGAGGTATGATTTTAGTAGCCTCAGTTTTATCTTCATCTCTTTTCGATACTGGTGCTACGCATAGATTTATCTCCATTACTGTTGTGGTGAGCCTGGGATCTGTATCTTTTCTTCTGCTGACTTTTTGACACTAGACACACCTTTGAGGATGAGGACATCTAGTTTACGTCAATGTAGAGAGTTCCCTCTCGAGGTTGTAGGGTGTCATTTCTTATGGGATCTCTATTCCCTAGAGATGACATGGTATGATGTCATTCTGGGGATGGACTGGTTGGTTCCCATCCAGACAGTCTTTGTGTGTTATCACCGCAAGGTGAGTTATATCACACCAGAGGGTGAGACTTTTCTCCATAGAGGCGAATTGGATGTTCGGGCGAGTCGAGCAGGATTCGAGCATCATGGGAATGGAGGGGTGATGACCCAGATTGATAGTACTTATTTGGATGATCAGGGGACTTTATAGATGGAATTTCCTCCAGTGGTGGATCTTTTCAGAGATGTCTTTCCAAAGGAATTTTTAGGTTTGCCTCCTGAGAATAAGGTAGACTTCTCTATCGAGCTCATTCCAGGAGTGGCAACGGTGTCCATTCCTCCCTATAAGATGGCAACACCTGAGTTGCAAGAGCTCAAGAAGCAGTTGGAGGAGTTATAGGAAAAGGGTTTCATACGAACCAGTACTTCTCCTTGTGGTTCTCTTGTCCTGTTTGCAAAGAAGCTTTACAGTACTCTTAGGCTCTGTGTGGATTATCAGAAGCTGAACCAGTTGACGGTCAAGAACCGATATCCCTTACCTAGGATTGATTATCTCTTCAATCAGCTTTGAGGAGCCCGCATGTTCTCAAATATATATTTGAGGTCCGGTTATCATCAGTTGTGCATCAGACCATCAGATATACCGCTGATAGCCTTTAGGAGCAGGTATGGTCTCATGAGTATACAGTTATGCCATTCGGTCTCACGAATGTGCCAGCTGTTTTCATTGCAGTGATGAACCGAGTATTCCATCATTACTTGGATTCCTTCTTCATGGTCTTCGTGGACGATATATTGGTGTAATATCACACTCGACATGACCATGATAACCACCTATAGATCATTCTGATTACATTGAGAGAGCATCGACTTTATGCAAAAATTTTGAAGAACCACTTCTGGATGGATCAAATTCACTTCTTTGGACATGTCATCTTAGAGGCAGGAATATCTGTGGACCCAGAAAAATTGAGAGCTGTAGTTTGCTGGGAGTATCCAAAGAACTTTTTTTAGGTGTGGGGTTTCCTAGGGATGGTTGGAAACTATAGACCCTTCATTCAACACTTTTCACACCTAGCAGCACCATTGATAGGTCTGAAAAAAGGGGGCAAAGTTCTTATGGTTAGAATCTTTTGATTCAGCCTTTCAAGAGACAAAGGTAAGGTTGAAGTTAGCACCGATACTCGTCTTTCTAGATCCAGGAAATATCTATACAGTCTATTGTAATGCTTCATGTTTTGGGATGGGAACTGTGCTTATACAGGGAGATGGAGTTTTCACGTACGGGTCTCGGTAGTTGAGGCCACATGAGAGGAACTACCCAAAGCATGACTTGGAGTAGGTAGCTGTTGTTCTTGCCTTAATCTATTGGAGACATTACCTTCTTGGAGAGCACTTTGTGGTTTTCACTGACCACAAGAGTCTCAAGTACATCTTCACCCAGTGTGATCTGAATCTGAGACAACACAGGTGGGTCAAGTGTCTTCAGTCCTTCGATTTCGAGCTTGCCTATACGCCGGGAAAGGGAAACATAATGGCAGATGCTCTGAGCAGGAGAACATAGATTTAGGCAGTTTATGAGGCCAACAGTGAGTGGTAGCTTGTGGCTCTATTCTCTTAGAAACATCTGGAGGTGCACGATAGATATGGACAGACTTTCCAATCTTCTATATTTGTTACCTATACACTTCTTGATCGGGTACGGATGAGGCAGCTATCAGACACAGAAGGATTAGTCCTTCGGGATAGAGTGTCAAGGGAGGACCCTCATTTTGGATTGATAGTGGACAAGGATTAGATCTTGCATTTCCAGAGATGCATATGGGTGCCAGCAGACATACGTGAGGAGCTCATGTGGGATATTCATTCCTCTATTTGGACAGTTCATCCTGGCGTCTCCAAGACGTATCGGGATCTTCATTGAAATTATTGGTAGAAATGTTTGAGGAGAGATGTTTCTAGATACGTCTTGAGGTGTTCTATGTGTCAGAAGGTGAAGGCAGAACATCAACGATAAACAGGCATTTTATAGAAGTTACCAATTCTAGAGTGGAAGTGGAACGATGTCGAGATGGACTTCGTGACCGGATTGCCGAGGTCGCCTCGAGGAAACGATACTGTTTGGTTTGTCATCGACAGGCTTACGAAGGTTGCTCACTTCTTACCGATAAATGAGACCTTCAGAGTTGATGATCTGGGATGGCTATACATCCGAGAAATTGTGCATCTGCATAGAGTCCCCAACTCCATTATTTCAGATAGAGATGCACGCTTTACTTCTCGGTTATGGTAGGGAGTTCAGAAGGCTTTGGGTACATAGGTAATTCTGAGTACAACATACCATCCCCAAACAGATTGCCAGAGCCAGCGTACGATCCATGTGCTTGAGGATATGCTATGAGCTTTCATTCTAGACTTTGGCGGTTCATGGGAGAAGCATATCCCTCTGGTGGAGTTCCCCTACAACAACAGTTTTCAGACGACTATTCAGATGGTACCTTATGAGGCTTTATACAACAGGTCATGCCGATCACCCTTATGATGGCTGGAGGCAGGAAAGGCATCATTATTAGGACCTCGTCTTGTTCAGGAGATCTCAGAGTAGATAGAGTGGATTCAGAAGCGGATGGCTACAACACAGTCTCGGCAGATGTATTATTCTGATCAGTGGAGACGACCTATGGTGTTTGAGGTCGGGGATCGGGTTTTCCTACGTGTCGCACCCATGTTGGGACCCAAAAGGATTCATAGACTGGGTAAACATTCATCAAAGTACGTCAGAACATTTGACGTATTTGAGAGAGTTGGGCCGATTTCCTATTGGTTGCAGTTACCTTAGACGTAACAGAACATGCACGATGTATTCCATGACTCTCAGCTCCGTCATTACTTTTCAGACCCGTCTCATGTCTGTCAGCTCGAGGAGGTTGAGCTCGAAGAGAATGCATCATTTGAGGACCATCCTATCTGGATTGTCTATCATAGTATGAAGGTTCTTCGTGGCGGTATGTTCCTCTAGTACGGGTGCTATGGTAGCACAGGAGAGTACATGACGAGACCTGGGAAAGGGAGGCTGATGTATGATCATATTGGCCGGAGCTGTTCAAGGTCTCTCCTTCTCCGCCTCATTAGGGAAATTTGGGGATGAATTTCTTTAAGGTGGGAAGTCTGTAAGAACACAGATCTTTGTTTTCAGGTATGTATTTCATCACTCTAGTTGTGATCACCAAATGACTCAAATTTAGATATTTATTCCCTCCAAGTTATATAAATCATTGAGATTAAAATTCTTAGACATTTTAATCATTTGATGTTTTCATGATATTTTTTTATTTGTGTAAAATCATTTAATTTTGTTTGTAATTTCATCGTGTATAGTTTATGATTTTTCTATCAAAATCAAGTCTACCATTTCTATAGTTATTAAAACTCCAAAAATGAATTTAGGGTTGTGAACCCTGATCAAAAGTCATATTGAAAAAAATATGTTTGTCTCCTGAATCAATACTATGTTGTGCCTCCAGGTTGTTCAAAATAAAGGGTCTATGACAAGGTTATCAACCCTTTAGATGTGTTTTTCTTAGTGGGTGACAATATCCTCATGGAGTGGAGGAGATTGAGCTGTAGACTACAATCATGATGATCTGAACCACTATAAATATTATTATATTCTATTTTAATTTCTACTACAAATCAAAAAAATAACACTACACTCACAAAGATGTAAAATTTAATAAACTATATTTTTTCTTACATTATATTTTGAAATGACTATTAAACATACTCTACTAAAATTTTTCATCAATTTGGATCCAATATAAGTGAGGTATCATTTTATTATAGAATGTGTATAAAATGGTGAAACCTGTTGGAATTGTTCCTCTATTGATGATCAATTAGCATAAATTTTCCCTAAAATTGGCAGACAAACTAGTTTAAGAAAATTAATTACAAACCTATATGATGGAAGATTGAAATAAATTTGTTATATTCTACAATATATTTTTCCATTGATCCTGTAATATATGATTTAAAATATGGTTTACTAGATTTTACAATAATAATGGGTTTTTATATATTTTCCAAAAATATTTTAAAATATTTTAAAATATTTTAAATATTTTGTTCAGATCTATTTAGATTTTCACATCTTTCATAGGAGGACTTCTTACTAATTCAAACTATCAATTTTGAGATCTATATATAGTGGTTTTCAAATCTACAGTGACTATTTTTAAGAACTGATTATTAAAAAGTGAAGATAAGCTAAATGTAGGGTGTGAAACTTATTTATAATATTTATTACTTTAAATTATTACTTCATTTAGTATATATTATTAATATATAAAATTTAGCAAGAGAAATCTGTTATTATGGGATATTTATGTCATATCTCAGTATATTTGTTTGTGAAATATTTTTAAGAATTATTTATTTATTATTGTTTTATTATTATTTATCATAAAGGAAAAAGAATATAGATTTAATTTCCCAAAGGGGAGTTAAATTGAAAAATTATTAATTTAAAACATGTTTGATTATTTTACGAACTATGGAATGTTTTAATTATTTAGTAGTTTCAAAATTATTAAAAATGTGGGAGATTATTGTATTGTTCAGTGGATCCTTTCCAATAAATTTATTTTTTTATAGTTACAAAATCCTTATTTTTTTTATTCCAATAATCATGAGTGTGGAAAATAGAAAGAGTTGTTATTTTTTAAATCATTAAACAATTGTAGATAAAAAACAGTTATGTATAATTTGATTATTATTCATTTTTAATTTGTTGATTATGTTTTATTTAATTTTTTTTTTAATTTATTATTATATTTAAACTCTATAAATTTTGGATTTCATCTTTATTACATCTCTCAAAATCTCACCAAGTTTTAATAATATTTATATGAAGTAAACTTCATATATATTCTGTATTTGGAAACATTTCTGTGTAAAACATTTTACGTACTGGAAAAACTTCTTACATGATTGATTTAACAAAAATATTGAACAAATATCCTCTGTATTTATAATATATTACATATAAAAATATATTATGTATAATTTTAGTATTTTTCAAAATGATAATAATGTGATCTATTTTTCTTATATTTTTATATTTGAATCCATCAAATATTTATTTTCAAATAAAAGATTTTTTTGATTCATGATTATTTATTTTGTAACTATAAAAAGAATATTGTATTTATTTTATCAAGGATTAAATGAATATTAATAAAGAATAATTATGTTTTATATTTTTTTTGATAATTTATATTAGTAAATTAATAATTTGTATCTGATTGGTATTTGTAAAAAACAGTTCTGCGTGATTATCATAGAATAATTCAATGTATATAGGCTAATTAATTATATAAATTTTCGTATAAATAAAGAGGATTTAAGTTGTTCCATAATTTTTAATTCTAAAAAATTATATGTAAAAATATTCATATTTTACAAATGATAAATGTTTCTGCCAAATCTGAAGCAATTCATTAATATTGGAGTGTGAAAATTTTTGTTGATATTTGGGAAAATAAAATTTAAAAAAACTAATATTTTTGAATATATTGTTCATAAAACTATATATTTTTAATGTAATTATGCATGAAGAATATCAATAAATATATTTTGACAAAACGAGTGTACTTGTGTAGGTGAATGTAAATTGCTTGTACACGTTAACATACTATTTTTATTGTGTGAATTTTTTGGGAGAAATCAATCATAAAATTCCACAATACTAAAGAGATCAACATTTTCTTCTCTTCAATGTTCATTAATTCACTATTTCAATAATGTTTATGGAGTTTTATTAATTAGATCAATCTTCTATTTGAGTTATTTTTTGTTTATTCTTTTTTCCATAAAAAGTAAGAATACTGGGTAATAATAACCAATAAATGTTATGTTGGTTTGTACCTCGATTTTCACAAAGGCCAATAACAATTTATTGTGACATCAGGATAAAAAATATTTTAATTGATTATTTCTCCCCATTAAATGTTTTGTTTTGTGTTGCGTGTTCCTCCACTACAAAATAATGTTTTTAATTGGTATTTAACTTTCCATAAAGTTTCAATTTATTTGTGGGATGCATTTCTCTTAATGATAGAGAAATGTTAAGAGCGCATGTATGAATAGTTCAATATGAGAAACTAAAATATATTTTATACTCATAATTTTAATTTTCAACTATATAAATATCTTCACTCTAATAAATATAATAAAATTTTATATAATGGTTAATTCTCCCCCATCCATTTGACAATTCCATTATCTTTGTAAACATTTATAACATAATTAATCATTATTATTGGTTATACTATGTAAAACTTAGAGTTACCACTATAATTAAAATAATTATAAACTCCCTAATGTATAATTTTATGAAAATATTAGTCTCTAGAAAAATAAAATTTCTACTTTGGATATAAAGGGGATTAGAACGATTGTGGTGCTGGGGGGACCGATGCACCACATAGAGGGGATGGCTGAATCATTGGTCACATAAAAATTTTATATACATAATTCATTTTTAATTCAACCTTCTAGAAATATTAATTCACAATACAATATATATTATGCCACACAACCACACTCATATAATGAAATAAATAAAGTAACAAGAATATAATTCTTTTTATAAGGTCTAGTAATTATAGATACTATGTTCCACAGGTGGTTAAACATCGAAATCAAGGTCTCTATATGATGATTAATGCCATCAAATTTTAAGAATAGTTTGTATTACACACTATAACAAGATCAGAGTCAAAATTCTATTCTTTTGGGAAATGTATCACCAACCACATTACTTTATCTCACTTAATATCACTAGCTAGCATCACACGGGACTTCTTCAATAGCTTTAAAATATAGTTAATGATATTTAGGGTGGTATTATTACATATCCAAAGTCTTATTTCATTTATGTATTTAAATCATGTATACACAATATTATATTCCATGATCCTTTATAAAAGTATATATACATTAAATGAAAAGATGTCACTAAATCAATATAAAAGTATCCTTATTCTTAACATAAAATTTTAGAATGCCTAATATTATTCAATATAAATTCATTAATTTTTTACATTGTGATAACTCAAATTCATCGTTCTTTAGAAATTGCTCATATAACATTCTCAATAATTTATCTCTCCCTAAAAAAATCTCAGAATGATGGTCGAATCTTCATTCTTATTCAATAAAACAAGTACAAGATTCTACTTGAACTTATTTATGTTTATTTTATTCTATTGGATACTCATTGGTCGTATATACATAATTACTGTAAGAAATAATATATATATATATATATATTACCTTTCTTCTTCTTAATTCTCTAAAATCCGCATGATAATAGTTGGCCATATAAAATTCAAAAACACTTTTGAAATACCATATATGGTATTTTTGGAACACTTAATAGATACCATTAAAAAATTAATATTACGAAATACCAATTATAGGTGTTTATATATTCCCATGAACATGTTTTTAGCTCCAATAGTTTCACACAAATACCACGGTTAAAAGATTATTCTTTTGAAACACAAATGAAAATATTTTCAAAAAATATATATAATTAGAAAACTTATTCTTCTCAAAATATTCCAAAAAATATGATTTTCAGATCCATAATTTTGTATATAAAATTAAACAAGGCATATAACATCAAAATGGAACTCATATTTCATTACCATATTCATGAAATATGGTAATCAAGACATCTCTCAAATATTTGGAAAATTACTAGACTTCGCTATTAGATCCTCAAAAAACATAAAAAACCTTGAATCAAAATGATGTAGAATTTGATATGTAGTGTCTGGCGGTTTGGTGTTTCCTTATCAATAATATTCTTTGAAACATGATAAATACAGTTTTACATCCAAAAATAAATTTATTTGAAACATATTATTCGATCTTACTCATAACAATCTTGTATCAAGGATTTTTAAGAACCATGATATTCTGAACACAAAATAACAACTTAAGATTCATGAAATATTAATTTCCTATTAATTAATTAATTCAGGAAAATCATATTTTTATTAATCCTTGATCACCCCTTTCCATGGAAACAAATCACCTCCCCTTATTGTCAACACTTTGACAAAAATTCATTATTGGTTTTTTTGATGTTTGTACCATGAATGATCGAATGTTTCATCATTTAAAATATTACACCTCCATCATATTTGGAATCTAGAAATCTTTAAAGAATTATATTAGGGACATCAAAGACTTAGAATCTAAAAGTATTACACTTCTAATTATGTACTTCATTTTCATCGAGAACCTTCTTGAAAATTTTATATATACTGAATCTTCATTCTCAAACAAATTTTACACTAATTATTTTCATGTTATTTTTCTGTGATGTCTTATAACGAAGATTTATACTCAATGCTCTTAAGACTGACTCTGAATTCTCTTGAATTCATACATTTATGTAAATTTATATGGTGAGTTAAAAAACATACATTGATAAAAGAGCATTCGTACCTAAGTTATATAACACTAATATCGGTAGGCACCATTTCATAAAACTCATCATTATCAAAGAGTTTTATAACACTTATTATATCATCTAACATGTTTTTTTCTATTCTTATGACTTCCTATCATTAAACTAGCTTAACCAATACCTACAATTTTTCTATTTATATCTCTATAGGCAATAATAGATTCTTATAAACATGTTAAATACAAGGTCCTTATTTAGGACTCGTCATAGATTTAAATACAATCACATCCAGTTATCTTATATTAGTATGGGATTTCCACATGAATCTATGTATCCATGTATTCAAGCGAACATGTCTCCATTTTTAATTTTTTCTAATATATAGGATGTATCTTCTCAAATAGATTTATTTTAAACCAAACATGGGAGCATCAATTCATTATTAATAGATTGATACTATAATATATAACACATATAGTCACCTCTGAATAATTAAATTTATAATGGAAATAATAATAAGTTGAAATAAACACAACCATTAACTAAAGGTCACTTTGACATCTCTCATTGGATTTGATATCAATTCCACATTCACTTTTATAGTAATTTTTATTCACCCCCTTTAACCAAAAATGAATGTAATGGGGTTTAAATTCCACTCCTCTTAAATATATGGGTCAATTTCACATTTATTTGATTATAAATGTGGGTATTTTGGTTGAATTATTCAATTTTACATATATAATATCCAAAAACCCAAAATATAACTTGATATATGACACAAAATGAAAATTTATACCATTTAAGATTAATGAGGATACTAATTGAAATACATGAGGAGGAACTTCTTCAACTTGATATCCAAATATATTCTCTTCTTATGTATTATAATGATTTGTTCTTGTTAAAATAGTGTAATTTTATATAATAATTAAAATTTATAAATCATAATATTAATTGAGTATTGTAAAACCCGATACCATTTGTGAGTAAAAAAATTGAATCATTTTTCTCAATATTAAATTTTTATAATAAATATATAAGATAATGAATCCAAAAAATGTTACAACAAACCTGGTTGATGTGACAAAAATAAATGTAGATAAAAAACCCACCATCCAAATAAAGGCTAGGAATCACATTTCTCTTATAAAGGTTCCATCCTCATATCAAAAATAAGACTACAAGGGGTAACACTTTGTCAGAAAAAAGAGTAAACATTTTATACAATATGACTATCAACATTTCACATGTGCTATTAGTTATATATTTCCTACTTTTTGGGAGTAATACAAACCAATTTTCATGAAAATTAATATATATACACTCACATTAACAAATATATCAAAAATATTTCAAGAACTATTTCATCCCCACTTGGTTTGATTATAAACCACTCTATAAAACTACTAATACATATAATGAAAAGGATTAAAGAGTGAGGATAATAATTCATATTTAATTTTCCTTCTAATCAATATAGAATTTCATAATTAGTATATTTCTATATATCTCTCATAGATAAGCTTCTTTCAGTATCGTCCCCTTAAGGAATGATTCCCATTTAGCTTCACCTTCGAATATATAGTATTCATGAACCATTAGATGAAAAATGGAATAAAGTGGGTCCTTTAATATATCACTAAAATGAGTAAAATAATTGAGTAAGTTTTACCACCATATGAAATTCACCACTAGTCTTCTTCATTCTTCTACCATTACATTTATAGATCTATTTACCTTTGAGTAGCTAGATATTATTCTATTTAAAAATGGACCTAATTTATTTATTAATATTTTATTTATGAGAGCTCATAGTTTTTCTTCACTTTGTCTTAATTATCTTTTTTTGATGGGTTATCCATGTCACACATCAAACTACACAAAGGCCTAGCCTATTTCACCTTCTATTCATCACTTTATCTTAATTTACTTTTCACTTATTGGTTAGGTTCCCCACTTCTTTACTTGGATTCTCAAAAACTAATCTAATACTAGAATATCTAACATGATTGGATTATTTTCATTCCTCCATATTGATTCCATATTTATTTCCATTAATGGAAATTTTGGAAGAGTCCCTAGTGTGGCCTTTTATTCAATATTATATGAACTTATTTCTTATGGGTTGAAACATTTGGTTTCTTTATTACAATCCACATCGGTTAAACATTCAATCATAGATTTTAAACCGATGTATAAAAAACTCTCTTTCATAACATGTTTCTCATCCCTTGAAATTGATAATTTATCTTTACTAAATCTATAGTACATTGAAGGATTTACCACCATCTATCATTATTGTGAAAAAAACATTCACAACTCATAAAAGTCTTTAAAAATATTTTTTTTAAGGATAGATTCTTCTTTATTTTTGATTTCTTATTCACTACAATAAGGTATTTATATTATATAGCCCTAAACCCCTCTTATATATAGATTTTCTAATTTAAACATGTTTATGTATTCTGAAGAAAATAAAAATCCCATTTTATTAATGATCAGTATCACCAAAAAATTCTAATTTGACATGTTCTCTTCAATTTTGGTATAAGAAGTCCAGTATGAAAAACATACTATTTTTTGGATGGAACACCATTATTACGGGGTACTTCTGAGAAGAATTTTATTTAGAAATTTCCCAATTCCTTCTATTACATTTTCTAGAAGTGGTGACATTTTTTATCATCCATAGTGGAACAAAATTTTACTTTTGTATAGCACTTCCAGAAATTATTGATACCGGGAATGAAAATTTTACTAAACTATTTAATAACTTTTATATGAGCTATATGGGGGGCCTTCCCAAATGATATCCATATCCTCAAACCACTATTTTTATCTGTCTTTGATATATTGATCTCTTCTAATATTTTTGTGGAAATAACCTTCTTCTTAGTTCTTTGGAGAGATATAGCATGTTTAAATTATTGATATATATGTTATGTTTCCAACTCTAATCACATCAAATCGAGGATAACCTTATCATATTATATTGTGATATTCTTGAATTAACATTTACCCGTATTAACATTATTTTCATAATTAACTATTTTTAATTACTAATCCACTAAAGAAACCGAGTTCTTGAAAAGTGTTTCATATTTTAACTTAGATTTTACATGATTTTGGTGAGTTTTTGACTTCTATCATGTTCAGACAGTGCATATTCCATTGTGTTAGATTATTCCTCTATATATTCTTTCTCAAAAATATTTACATGAAAAACATCTTCATATAGGAAACATCCTTTGCAAGAACATTATTTAGTTATTTTTTAAAATGAAAGTAAAATTATACAAGCATTCTAATTCCTCTATTTCCCTATTATTCTTCATAGATTAAAATTTAATCAAAATAGGAATAAAAATGTTCATATTTAATATTTAATGATTTTCCATTCTGATTAGTGTTAACTAATGGTATTTCATATTCATTGTTTTAGATTTTTCCGACCATCATTTCATATTACTTCATGATATTTCTCAGTTTCTTAGATGAGTCATCCATATATTATTTAGTATATGTAGAGTAAAATTTATTGATATGAGCCTCTTATTAAAGCACATAAAATATATACATTATTTTGATATTTTTGAATGAACACGTGTTATTTTGATTCTAATTGAGGGGCCTAAAAGACGATGGTAAACTGAGAGGGGGGGGGGGTGAATTATTGTTAACATAAAACATTTATGAATTTTATTAATTTTAATTTAAACCTAAAAGTATTATTCAATCTCAACAACTATATATATCTTCAGACCAAATCACATGGATAATTTAGTAAATTATTGAACAAGAACAAAATTTATTTTACAAATTTTGGTAATAATACATATTCATTTCCATGATTGGTTAAGCACCCAAATCATGGACTATACATTAAAATCAATATCATTCAATTAAAAGTTAATGGTACTTCACACACTATAACAATATTAGAGTCTTGATGACCATCCCTCATCCAGAGTGTCTCTAGCCACTTCCATATATCTTATAATACTTACCTTTCTATCTTCCCAATAAACTTATTCAGAAACTTCCCACTACAATCACTAAGTCACAAGGCAGTCTTCTTTCATACCCCGATTCACATAGATTTGAAATCTTTATATCTTATATACGTAATATTTTCAATTATAATCCATCGTCTAAGTAGATATATGATTATTATAAATATTTATCTATATACAAAAAATAGATTTACTTCTTCTCAATAAATTATCTAGCAATACTTGAACCTATTCTAAAATAATGTGCAATGAACTTAGTTGCCTATCGTAACTCAGCTTCCGAAATGTTTATAAACATATAATATGGATTTATTACTATTCCATATCTCTCTTAACCTAATTTCAGAAGGACTGTTGGGGCATTTTTTCTTCAATGTAATATTTAGTGGATTCCTCTTTTTATTCTTTGAGAGATTTTCTATTTTATTTGATACTCATTTATTTCACATACATTGTTACAACAAGAAACACAACATCATATTTATTTCTTCTTTTCTTATCTTTGATTTTTCAAACTCCCATATGTATAGGAATCATATTAAATGCATTCACTATTTCAAAATAACATAAATGGTATATTTAGAGGACATAATGGCTGAAAATATATTTATAATCATTATAGAATATACACTACATGATTAAATATATTCATTTTTACACCTTATCAACTCAAGTGGAATAAAAAAAATACCCCTTTTAAATGATTATTTTCTTAAACATTGTTGAAAAACTAGTAAAAAATATCTATGGTAGGGAAAATGTTTTTTCTCAAAATCACTGAACAATGTAAAATTTTTAATATATCCCATGTTGTATACAAAAATACACATCAGACATATCAGGGGAGTATAACTCATAATTCATTTCCATATTCAAGAAATATAGATGTCAAATCATTTCTCATGTCTTGGGGAAATTCATATACATTAATCTCATAACAACATGTAATCTCAGGAAGACAATAATAAAAAATAAATAGGGCCTTCTAAACTGAAGGTTATGGTTATATGGGTTTCCATATACATTAATTTATAAAAACGAATATGTTTTTTTCTTCTAGAAATAAATACTTTTGTACTCTATCATTAAATTTTACTCACAAAAATCTTGGTTCATCAATTATTTAAGCATTATTACATTCTAGAATCCAATATATAACACAATATTTATAAAATAATTTCCACATGAAATTAAATAATTCAAGAAAATCCTATTTTCATTAAGACAAGATATTCTATTTTCAACGATAAAGAATTGATCATATTTTTATCATTACATATCATAACCCATACTAGATTATTCTAATTATTTTAATGACTAACATGGTATTAGATTTTGTTCACATGTTTCACAAACGTTATACTGAGAATTCAAATACAAAAATTGAAGCCTTTTGATTAGGACTTATGATTTGGATGGTGTCATAACATATTTCCTTTATAAATCTTCTATATACATCAAAGCCTTAAAATTTTCTCCTAATTTTTTACACATGAAGTGAATTCTTATAGTCAGTAGGAAAATCCTAATTCTCAATACATAAACATTGTTTTGTGTACTCCTAAATCTAGATTTCGACAGTAAGACACAAAATTAATTCTGATTGATTCTAGGGATACTCAACCCTCTTCAAATCATCTAATAAATTCATCAAATTACGTTTGGAATTGTTTGAGTATTTTAAAACTCCTTCCAATTCATTTTTTTAGTGTTTCAACATAAAAAATATTCAAATAAGAGTATTTAAGATATTAAATATATGGGTTTAGGTGAAACACATTTAAAATGAATCATGATCTATATATATTCACTTCATACATCATCTACTAGTTCTATAACATGGATTCGAGCTTAATAATGATTTTTTCTCTATGTATGGGTTATTCAATTTAAACTAGAATCTCCACTACCTATAATTTTTTACATACATATATCAATAGGTAGAAGTACCATTTTCTAAACATGTTAATGAAGATACCCTTTCTTCATAACTTTCCATAGACATGAAGGCCTAATCCTTCAATCATATAATGTTATTATGGTATTCCTACTTGAATATATCTAATGAGGTATTTAATGAATCAGTTTCATCGTTAATATTTTTACTATATATTGGAAAAAGATTTGAAATCACCTTTCTCGTATACCAATCACGGGTGCTTCACTTCTTCTTTAATTAAATGCTACTCCAATGAATCACCCATATTAAAACATTTGAATAATGAAATAGAAAAAGAAAATATGGATAAGTGAAACAAATATGACCATTACACCAATGTAACATCAATGATATTGATCAAACACACTCATTTCTCTATATAAATATTTTTAGCACAAAGTGTATATCGATACATCATATTAAATCTTATATAATGCCATTATATAAAGAATATATGTACCGCTTGATATGTAACATGTAAAACTAGTATAAGATATATCATATATTTTGTATTCATTTAAATAAATTAGCATATTTTAATCAATACAACTAATTTCATTAATTTAAGTAGTTGAGAACATGACATCTCACAACTAATCAAAAAACATCAATTAACTCAATATAACATAATTAGGATTCATGTTTTCATGATTTACATAAAAAATTTGAAAATAAAATCTTAATTAAACACTACTAATAACCCGATTAAAAGTATTCCCAACAACCCCATGAATAGCAAATTCTTAAGACTGTTATAAGAAAGGTACCATAATATAAAGGAATGAATTCTATGTAACTATTGAAACTCAGGTAATGCAGATTCATATCAATCTCACTACCAAAATTATATAAAGTCCATAATATATTTTGTGTGATATAAATTTTTTAGTATATCCTGATAATAATTCTACACTAATTATCACATGAGTTTTCTCTATATCATCTACAAGATTCCACTCACATAAATCTTAACATATCATTACATGTAGCACCCCAAAATTTTATAGTGTATTAATTTTAAATACATTAAATATCTTAAATATATTTTGGTATGTGTAACCCTTATATTATATAAGAATAAAATTGTGTTCAATAGAGCATACGACACAAAATTCTAAGCTTCAATAATTAGTGAAATATATTGTTTACGTATAATTGTATAACCCATATATTAAATTATCAGGTAGTAATATGAATAAATTATTTATGAAATATATATAAAGATAATATACAATATTAATTTATTGATAAATAATTAAATAATCACTCATCATTTAATAAATATATTTTAATATAAAAAATAATATCTTTCCCTAAAAAATGTGATTTTATTACTTTTTAAAAGAAAATATTAAAATTAATATTTTGGATATTTATTAAATTTTAAATTAGAAAAATGAAATAATTTTTTAAAATTATAATATTGGTATTACCTTATGGTATAAGTTTGGTTTTTTTCTTAAGAGTTTAATTTTTTCATTGAATATTGAAAAATAAATATTTTTTTAAATCTATAATTTAATTTAATAAATTGTGTATGATAAAAAGCCCATTATTTTTTAATTATGACTAAAATGTAAAATATGTATTTTTAATTTATATTTAATATAATAAATTACATTTTAATCATCTCTTTATTGGAATTTTTATATAAGTTTTTTAGGGTTTCAGACACATTTTTTCTGAAAATTGTTTTAAAGAGCGTAATGTTTCTCTATTTAAATAAAATAAAATAATCACTAATGAGAAATGATTTAAATTAAATAAATATATTATATATCTAAAATATGAATTTAAATAATTTAATTTTTATTACATGTTATTCTATTATTATAAGATCAAGTTAGGCTTGAAAAAAGCGTTAATTTAAAAATAGGGTTTCGACTCGAATTACAGGTTTCTTGTAAATATAAATTTGCAATTTTTATGAGTTTAATTCTAAAAAATTTATATTATATTTGAAATCAGGATAATTATTATTATCTAATAATTTAAACTTATTTTTTCCGTAATGTTTAGTGAAAATAGTAAAAAAAATTATTGTGTTTAATGTTAATATGGGTTTAGCAGGGGAAAGACTAAAATAAAAAGGGTAATATTTCCATTAATATTTATAAAAATCCATTTTATGGAAATATTTAAACCTTATAATATCATAATTTTGAATATATGATCTTTGGAAGATTTTTGGGGAATTACTTTATCATTTTTCAAATTTTTGGGAAATTTCCATTTAGTTTCTTCCCCCCCCACTTATAAAAGAGAACTCCATCCCCTCACATATCCACCCATTTCAATACAGTTTTCATGAAAACACACTAATAAAATACCTTAAAAAATCCTTATCCAAGTTTTTTATATTCAGGTCAACCCAAAATACCAACCACAAGGCCCTTAAGACTAGATCCAATGGAAGTTTCTCTAAGAGAATGTAATAGTCTTAACAAAGCTGTTTCACTTTCCTTCTTTGTTTTTTGCATTAAATTTTGTATTGACACTAAAAATATGATTACACTACTATATATCATATACTGATATGTTTTTATTTTTTTTGATTAATATTTATCCATATCCACTTCCATTAAATGGGAAATA
The DNA here is from genome assembly GCA_963277665.1 of Viscum album. Classification (NCBI taxonomy): domain Eukaryota; kingdom Viridiplantae; phylum Streptophyta; class Magnoliopsida; order Santalales; family Viscaceae; genus Viscum; species Viscum album. The sequence continues at coordinate 538,271,814 of OY728126.1, forward strand.
AAATCATTGATCATGTGTATGGTGTACTACATAAGTCGTTGTTCATTTTCCATAACTGATTTTTATGGATGGATAAAATGATTAATTTGAAGTATAAATATGATATTTTATAAAATAACTATACCTATTTACCCATTATATCATATTTACCTTCTTATTTTTCATTCTATGGGGGACACGATAACATTGCTCAGGTGTTCGACGAACTACAACCTCGTGAATCGATGCAATTCATTTTTCAAAAAAAAAAACCCTACCTGGAATGTAATAAAGGATAAATTTAATGAGTATATGTGATATATATAAAATAATATTGGTTATAAATTTATTATATATCTGAAATACATTACATTTTATCCATTATGATACGATATCGCTGCTTGTGTGTGCGTACAATTTATCATCTCAACGGAGCGATGTAATTCATTTTCAATTTGGGATTTTCGAGAATTGTTATAAAAATTTATATAATGATTAAAAATAATATTTATATAATTAAAATAATTATATATATTAAATAAATATACCCTTGTTTAATTATTTGGAACATTAATGAGAAACCATTCATGAGAAAACATGCCAATTAACACCTAAAACTATAATGATAATGAGAGTGTGTTAATGAACATGCTAGAATATGATATAAAAGAAAAATATATGATATTATAAATATTATTATTGTTATTTAATAAAATTTTGTCATGTATTAAACCAATATACAGTGGTATAACATGCCCTCATGTAAAAGGAAGTTTGAAGTAAGGGACTTTGTCTCAATTTCCCTTCATTGCGGCATACATTATTGTTATATACCTAATTTCTTTATATAGTGTATATCAACTATTTTTGACATGTAAATTCATTATTCATTCATAAATTAAGAAACATTATGTTTCATTTTGAATTATTTCATCTAAGGGTATTTGAATAAAAAATTACCCAATGGTAAGGAATTTCATAACTCGATTTCTTTCAATTGGGTTATATTACTTCTCTATTGTCTATGAATATGTATGATTATGTGTAATGTATTTTGATTATATTATTTTTTATTTAAAAAATTTTATGTGTATTTACATTTGATTCATGAAATCGATTCATTGATTAATTATCAGTTCAATGTTATGGTCATTTTAGGGTTTATTTCATAGTCTCACTCTAATCAATATTATTTATTCATTAATTTCCAGTGAAATAAAATTAATAGATAATTATATAATTTTATTTATTTCATTATATTTTTTATATTTTATAGATTTTTCAACTAATAGTAAATTTTTTCCACTCTTTTATACTTAAAATTAATGTTAAAATGTTAAAATGAGATCCTACATTATTTTTCTCTAAAGTAGGAAATCTATTTTTGTCAAAAAAAAATTTCATTAAAAATGTTTTAAAAAATATTTACTATTTTAATATGATTTTAAAATCTATTTTTATCCATTTTTAATTAGTTTTTAAAAAAGTTAAATAAAACTTCTTAATGTTTTCCAAACAATGCTCGTATGTTTTTCGTTGTGAATTTGAATGAAATATTTGTTTTCATGCATACAACATATATAGAATTTAATATATTCATGACCATTAAATGTTTTAAAACCTTATTTTATATATTTATAAGGATATTTTCAAATATAAGTATTTTAAAATTATTTTTTGAATTTTTTAATAATTATTATCAAAGTGAGAAGGCTAATTTTTACATGATTTTTTTATATATTTTTGTATGGTATTTAGATTTTTCCAAGAAAAAAACTCTTTATATAACTTATTATACACTGGGGATATATTATATTGATAACATATTTATTCTTGATAGGGATGGGTAATGATCAATTTGACCAACGAAATTATTGAAATTAAATTTCTAAATTCATTTTTGACGTCATTAACATTCTTGTGAAACATTCACTTTATTATGATCATCGTATAATTCATTTCATATTAATATACATAATAATTTTATTATAGATATATGATTATTTCATATACCATTTTTATATATAGTGTTATATTATGATGATTATTTTAATTATTCAAGAAATTATTGTAAAATATTTTTCTTCACTCAATACGAATATTTTTTGACAATGCATATTAATTCATGAGTTAAATTGATAATTATATATATGGGGAATGATTTGGAACTATAGTGAGGGTTGGTTCCTAGAAATATATTTCCCCTTAATACATCAACATGTCTCTGAAAAAAAAATCAATTGACAATATTAAATTCAGTATTACCTAGAGTATTTAAACTGACTTGTGAAATGTCATGGAAGTAGAGTTATAGTTGATGTCTGAGGACATCATGTCCAATAATTTAGTATTTCATTCATTACGAATTTAGTTATTATTTTCCACGATATTTTAATAATGATATTATCTATGGATTCATTTTATTTTGAGATTATTGATTAAGTGACACATGTTTTTAGTTATTTACCCTACCATATTAAAAATTCCTTATCTAATTATAATAGTCATGTTATTTATTAAAGGTAATGTGTGTACTGTTATTTACCTTACCATGTTGATTATTCTTATTGATTCATGATACCTTTAATTGTACCTAACCCTTACTGAGTATCTGAGATCCCCCTTATTTTGTTTTAGTGCCAAGTAATAAAGGAAGTGTACTAAAAATGAAATTCAAGGATATACTATATGTATTAAGGATATTATTAAAAAAATAATAATTTAATTTTATTTAAAAATGTAATATAAGAATCACACACACACGCACACACAGAGAGGGATATATATATATATTTCTTGTTCTTTAGGAATACTAAACTATACAGACCTCTGATTCGCGATCACATATATCATATTCTAAATTTTTAAAGTAACCACATGATTTGGACTATTGGTACCATGGCCCTTAATGTTAGAATCATAGGAAGTTTAATAGAAAAATTGGGAACTAGATTTTTAAAAACATAGATTAGATAACATAAACCTATGATATACTATGTGGGTAAGTTTATATGAACACCCTAAAGTTGTGATAATGTATTGATTTTGTGGGTTTTTCTAGTAAAACATCCATGTATAGAAAATATTAGTGAAAATGGTTCTGGAACAATTATACCTAGGAGTAATAATTATGAAAAAGTTATTCCCTACTTGATTTGAGATTTTTCTGGTACACCATAGTGGACCCTATTGTGTAATTGGTTCGACAGTCTTATGGAATAGGATTTAGTTTATTCACATTTATTTATAAAAAAATTTGAAATATTTCAAAATGTTTTTATGATTTAAATAATTATTCTAAGAAACTATGTTTATGAATATGATATTATACATGAATAATTTTTTCAATTTATGTTTATTGGTTTTGGGATTATACATTAGTATACATAATGTTATAATTTAATCAAGTGTGCGAAATTTTTTAGTTTTGTCCCATAGAAGAGGGAATATGAACCATATCAATTCACATAATATATAGAGTTAGAATGATATTTTTGGTTTATGATCATAATCTGATATTTTTAATGGAACTAATCTCACAAACATTATTTTAATATGAGGATATAGTATTCTATTGTATCAAGGTAAAAAAATTGATATGAGGAACAAGGGAAGGAAGGATTTTCCCACACATGATAGTTAGGGAAAGAAAACACCCCAATACTTGATTTAATGGAATGATATTTTTCTATAAGTATGGAATCAAATTCCACAAAGATCATGATTTAAATGTATATAAAAAAGATAGCAATGTCTAATAATTCATCTGTAAGGATATATGAACTATAAAAGTGAATTTCTCATGCATCAAGGGAATATACCTCAAAATAATCTAATATATAAAGGTCCAAGTTTATCTATTACATCTTATTAAGTGTAATGATTATTGTTATTGTCTTTTGATTCAATAAATAGATTAAATTAGTATTTTATCAATGATATTATGTTTATAAGAATATTTAAATGAATATGTATTGTATTTATATTCTATTTATTAATGGATTTCAGAGATTAAGATGAATTTTAGCAACGAACATGAAAAGGGGTTCAGTGGAAAGTTAATATTATTTAAAGAATCATTATTGAGAGAAGAAAACCCTTAATATTATATAAATTTTAAGATAATTATGTTTGAATAATGATATTATTGACATAGATAAATTAAATTTGATAGTATAGATAACATATGATCATAAGAGTTATTTGATGGAAAAGTTGCTTATACAATGGAGTTGAAAACATGGTATATGTTAAATAATCCCTAGTTTTATTTAAGGAATAAGGGGAGTGTAATTTTTTAATCATACATGTTTTCATTAAAGTTTTATGGAAATTCATGTTATAAACATGATTCTAAAGAATATAAGAACAAGGAATTCACCTATTTGTAATGGGATGTGCAATTTTAAATTGTTTATGGGATTAATGTTGAGTTGAGTTATAAAGTTTAGTGATCTTATTACTATGTTTATGTATTTTGAGTTTTTTCAGTAATATATTGGAGTATTTTTAATCTTAAATATTTATGGAGTTTGTTATGTTAAATTTGGATATTATTGGACAACTTTTTCTAAGCATTTTGGGTTTTTAAAATATTTAGTGGTAGTGTGGATGACTTAGGGATCTTAAAATTTTGAAAAGTTAATTATAAAACACCAGTAATGAAAAAAATTTCTTCATTTACTAGAGTTATATATGATGGTGAAATTGATCGATTAAGACATTGAGGATTAGATATTTCATAAGAAATAGAAATAAATAAAGTCATTATATTTTCACAAGTACATTATTTTTCTAGGAAATGAATCAATAAACTATAGGAAATATGACCTTGTAATAAAAATTTTATCATTATCTATTATTTTTATGAATCAATTGTATTATAAAATATCTCAAAATAATGTTTTGGTGGGGGTTAACATTTTTTTACATGTAATGTATCACTCCTTATTAATCCTTGGGTGATTTGTTTTCTCTTCCATATCCATATTTTCACTTCCTTCTAATGTTCTGCAATTCAGACATCAAGTTTTTTTATTTTAGAAGACCTTTATATTTCCATTCCAATATTTTAATAGGAAATTTTATCAATCCTATTATGATGAAGTATTTTATGAAAAGATTTTTTAAATGTTAAACCCTTTATTTCTGATTAGAAGATCAAATTGTGAGGATGAAATTTATTGAAGGATGAGATAATATAAAACCCCAAGATTTTATTGTATACTTATTTTAAATAAATTTATTATATTTGATATAATTTAGTTCATGAAAGACTAAAATTTTAAAAGGATAAAATTGTGATTGATAGCGTATATGATACCCAAAATTAATCAGAAATGACCATCAAAATATATTGTTTAAATATAAAACTTATAAACTAGCCTATGATTTGGCATGTATGAATATTATTATGTAATTTATTAAATATATACATTGTTCATAAACATCATAATTTTATTTATAAATTCATAAATAAGAACTTACATTTTAATATAGATATTTTATTCTATAAAAAATAATAGTTTTTCATAAAAATTGACTTTTTATTACTTTAATTAAGAAAGTATAATAATTAATTTTTATATTTTCTAGAAATTAAATTTTATAAAATTGAAATTATTTTCTAAATTAGAATACCTCTATTAAGCTAGTAAATGATTTTTGTATTTTTCTGAAAATTTCAATTTTTTAGTGAATTGTAATAATATAATTTGTTTTTGTAAAAATGACATTGCTTTTAATAAATTAAGTAATTTAAACGTCCCATTATAATTTTAATATGATTTGAAAGTAATATAATTATAATTTAATAATATTTAATTAAATTATATATATTTCTATTGTCTTTTAACTGGATTTTAATATAACATTTTTAGGCTTTAAAACATATTTTTTCAAAAAACTATATTAAAGTGTATAATGTTTCTCTATTTTAATAAATTAAATTACCCCTAACAAGAAATAATGTAAATGAAATGTATATAAAATATACCTATAAATATTAATTTAAATTAATTTAAATATTATAACTTTTTACATATTTATCCCATCCACAGTTCAAATCTATGGTCATTTAGATGCTTCAATCTTGGAAATTACTCAATAATGTTAGATTCTCTTGGTTAATTTCCATATAGTTTTTTTGTGGGTTCATTTCCCCCAATTATAAAAGAGAAATCCCTCCCCTAAATTATTCAAACCTCTCAACCACCTTGTCTAGAAGAAACACTACCAAAAAATCCCTCCCCAAAATCCTTATCCACATTTGGGAGGTGCTAGTCATCCCAAATGGCCAACCCTAGGGCCCTTAAGAGGAGATTCCAAGGATGTTTATCCAAAGAAGGTAATTGTCTTAATGAATCGCTTTCATTTTATTTCTTATTTGATATATTCAATTAGGTATTAGAAATTTAATTATAATAACAACATTTTCTCCCATATTCTGAGATTTTATTTTATTGATTTCATAATATTTTTCCATATCATCTTTTATCAAATGGGAAAAAATAGTGGATCGTGTATACGGCAGACTACTACCTCATAAAGTAATACAGTTCGTTTTACATAACCACTTTTCATATTTGAATGTGACTATAAAATTAATTCATATATATATATATATATATATATATGATATTTATAACAGAATTATACCCTTGGAAGAATTATATCACATATAACATCTTTCTTTTCATTCTGCGGGGGATATGACAACATCTATCTTGTGCAAAGTGTACTACCACATTGGAAGGTGATGTAATTCATTTTTCAGTAATTATCTATGTGGATAGAAATAAAGGATAAATTTAATTATTTTATATGCAATATTTGAAATGATATTGATTCTATAATAATAATATTTCACCCACTTTCATACCCTTTCATCCATTAAGAAATGATATTATGCATCATGCATACATATGACATATAGTCTCCATGAAGCGATGTGATCCATTTTACTTATGAAATATTCAACAATGGTTATAAAAATGTATCTAATATAAAAAATTATATTTATAAAATTAACATAATACCATAGATCATGGAACTATATCCAATGTTCAAGATCTGGAACATTCACAATGAAAAATGTACGAGAAAACAAGGTAATTAACACCTTAAACAATTGTGATAATGAAATATTATTAAATAATGAGTCATCAGATGTTATAAAATAAAAATATTTGATATTATAAATATTAATTTGGTTCTATAATAAGTTAGTAACATTTTTTAAACCACTCTATGGTAGGATAACAAGTGATCAAAAAAAGGGAAGCATGAGGTAATGAACTTAATCTAAATTTACCTTCATTGATAAATACTTTAATTTTATTCACCAAATTAATCTTTATAGTGTATATATTTCCCCTTTAAGATGTAATATCAAAATTCAATAACAAATTATTGTATTTTAATTTTGAATTTTATTTGTTACATCCATGGGGATTTAAAATTAATGTTACCAAGTAGTATGGAATTTGATAAATCACTTTATTTTCATTGGTTTATACTAATAATTAATTATCATTGATATTATAAGATTATGTGTGTGTGAAATTTCTATTATCTTATATTTTATTTAAAATTTTGTTATGTGTATTTAAATTTGATACATGTAATATATTAGTGGACTAATTATCACATTAACATTATGATCATTCCAAGGGTTTATTTTATAGTCTAATTCTAATATTGGTTATTTATTCATGATTTTTTTCTAAATAAAATTATTTGATCATTTTATAATAATCCTATTTAATATTCATATACATTGGTCCTTCATGGATTTTTTAATTTATATAACCAATTTCTCACTCTATGTTACTCAATATTATTAGGATATGTTTTTAAGAAAATTTGATTTTATTTCACTCTTAGGGGGGGATATATTATCTTCCAAGACCATGATTTATAAAAAAGTTTTAAAATGATCCTATGATTTTTTTAAAAATATTTTAAGCAATTTTTTACATTTCTAAAATAATTGTTACGAATCTTCTTGAAATAATCCAAAAAATTTTTATTTTGATATTTTAGAAAATTTTAAAACATTATTTGTTTTAACATGTATAATGTGTATAAAATCTACTATCATAACGAAAAATAAATGTTTTAAATCAACCGTTATAATATTTATAGGTTATTTTCAATGAAAATTATTTTTAAAATATTTGTGAACATTTAGTTTTCAAATTATATTCAAATTGAAATTTCTATTTTCCTCAAGAATTTTTTACAGATCATTTTATGGTATTCTTATTCATTAATATGAAGAAAATATTATTTACCTTAGTTCACACAATGGATATATTTTATTGATAAGATATTTCATCTTTTTATTGATTTCTTATGATTATTTTGACCAAAGAAAGTTATTGAAATTCAATTTCATGATTCAATTTTTTAGTTACTAACATTCTATGAAACAATCACATTCTGGTGATCATTGAATATTTCATTTACTTTAAATATAAATATTCATTTTATCATGGAAATTACTATTTTCTAAGACATACAACATTTTTACATATCATATTTATTACTAAATTAATTGGTTGACAGTGGAAATTATTGATAAATTAATATTTTTAACTCAGTACAGATATTTCTTGGTAAGTGATATTGATTCATTAATTAAATTTATCAATTGGTCTATAAGTAATATATTGTACCTATAGTAATGGGTGGATAACAAAATTATATATCCCCAGAATTCATAAATAGGTCACAAGAGAAAAATTTGTTTTCCAAATTAGATGGTTTTTACCTATAGTATTTTAAATTTCTTGTGTAAGGTATAGACTGTAGAGGTATTCATGATTCCTAAGATGATGAAATTTAAAAAATAATCTGATTTATATGGATTTCATAGACATCCCTTGTTAATTATCGTCTTATTTACAGAGATTTTTTGAGTGTGACACACATTATTTTCAATCTAATTGAGGCTACTAACACACACTGGATTATTTATCCATTTTTATAAATTTTAAATAATATAAAACAAATAATCTAATATAATTGGGGAGGGTGCTTTAAATTAAATATATATATATATATATAGTGTAATAAAAAATATTTTTATATAAAAATAATAATGACAATTTTTCTTGGGGGCGTGGGGATTGAAATAATTGTTGAAAATAGATTGTGATATTCAATTCCATGGGGTTGTCAAGAACTTGTACACTCCCCCTTCTCATTTTAAATGACATTACCAAATACTGAAACACTAAAATATGGTGAATTCCTATTTTAAATATTATATAGAATAAATCTTCACTTACCATCACTAATCATTCCATGCTCTACCATATGAATGACACAAATAGAGAAGGAAATGATGAAGTATACATGAGAAGAAGAACTCAATGGCCGAGAAAGTGGGGTGAACACTCACTTTAATAAATTTAACCACCACCTAAATTCCTAAAATTGAATAAATATATATAAAATTAATCCTAATAAATCTCAATGACCAATCCATTCCCTCCCTTTAAAAAATAAAATGGTTAGTTCTTCATTTTTAGTGGATTTGAGAAGGTAATATGTCAAGTAAAAACCATAATGGTAAAATGAGAAAATGATGTATGATGAAGAAAGATAATATATTAAAATAAAACAAATATTAATGTATTTAATATTCTACATATCTAATGAAATTTTCTAAAATTGTTTAACCCCATGTTTCAAAAGTTTTCAAAGTAATTAATATATTCATTTTTATATGGAGAGGGGGGAAATATCAGCTCATATTATGTCATCTAAAAGTTAACACTTGTTAGACCTAATAAAAGGCCTAATCTAGACATGTTACCTTATTTTTTCTCTTTATTCATCATGATTTCACAAAATGGAATCTTTATTAGCCCACATATTTAGGAGTTATGGATGTTTTAATCAAAACAATTATTATATCCCGAAAACTATTTGAATTACAAGGATATAAATTCCCATTAATTTATAAATATAAATGAGAAAAATATTGTGGGGACACTATTATGAAATTTTTATTAGACGATATCAATCACCTTATATAACATTATCTCAGTTGGGTCTTCCATATGTTATAGATAGACCCATTTATAAAAGTATCCGTATCTATAAATAGATTCAAGGCCCTACTTATGATCCGGTATTGGGAATTAAAATGATATATTGATATTTTTTTATTGTTTAATGAAATGAAACCCATGATTTATGGAATCCTAAAAAATAATATCATAATTTAAATTAGTGTAGAAATATTTATGGTTGAAATGCATAAGAAAATTAAAACAGGTAAAATCCAAAATTATCTCATCTTTCCAATTACACTTTAAATGCCTCAAAAAAATAAAAATGTGACAATTTTCTATAAGATATCACTATTTTTGGATCATAAAAAAATGATTTTTAGTATAAAATATTATAAAATTCTATCTTAATCACTCTCTCTAACATAAAAAATACACTCCTAGAAAATCATCTGATACTATGGTCAACAAATTCCCAATGTATAAATGACAAAAAATATCAATTATCTTATATATGAAAGTATTATAGATCATTTATGGATAAAAATTACTTAAATCCTCAAAAAAGATAATGTAATGTTAATCATTAAGTTTATATCGTACCTACCTCCATTGAAAATTATTTATCATTTCACTCAATAATTTTTTGTGGATTTTTTCTCATTGTCAAGAAAACGTGTGATATTCATTGGACTTCTATCCTCATAGTATCTCAAAATCATAGATTCAAAAATGTAAAAATCATGAATGATTTATCATGGTATATTCTCCAATAGAGGGTTGAGATTTTTTAAATGTAAAAAATTCATGGGGATAATGTGGTGGGATATGTTATAAAGTAAAGTAAATGGAAGAAATTTTTTTTCCACAAGAATAGTGTGCTCCTCAATCATCTCAAAAATAAATCACCCACAAACACTAATTATTTACTTTGTAATTTTTTCAATTTGAATATTATCATCGAAAATAAATTTATTCCTGTTTTCCCCATATTTATAATTGTTTCATCATGATTTCAAATATGGAATTTATCTTCCAAATAATAATTTTGAGCAAAAATAGAGGAATATTTTTATCATAAAATAATTATGAAATCCCTAAAAATATTGTAAGTATATATGGTCCACCCATCCATCATTCCATAATGATTTTAGTTTCACCAATGTATCAATAAATTGAAAGACATTTAATTCAACTCATACTTTTTATTAAAATAAAAAAAATACAATCCCATTTTTCCCTCCACCACACTCAAGTTAAAGATAATATTATATTTAGATAGGGTATGAATGTGATACATAAAATTATAATGTAGCCTAAAATAAAGGTATTTAATGGATGATAAAGGATAGATAAAGGTCATATAAAAATGTAGGCAAAATTAATATTCAAATGTAAAAAGAGATTTATAATTTATGCCTCAATAATACTTCACATGTTCAATGTACTCTAAATGATTTGATAGGAGAAAGAAATTATAGATTAAAAAAATATCTCAACACTTTGAAGAAAAATATAAATGAACGAATGTTTCAAAAAGGTTTATAAATCTCTTAGTTTTCGATATATTTTGAATTTAGATAGTAATAGCACACATGACTTACATAATCAATGAAACATCATGAAATGAAATGATTATAAAATAGGAAAAAATTAAATTTAAAAATAATTTATGTCTAAAAATATTCAAATCAACAAGTGTTCCAAAAATACGAAGATGGTTTTAATTTCCCAAATAATTAAACATAGATCATGAATCCAAAAAACACACTGAAAATGATTTGAAAACATGAACAATATTCTGAAATATAAAAACATAAAAAAATTGAAACAAAAAAAAAAACTTTCCAAAAAATATATTGATATCCCAAAAATTATTTCATTTACATCCCTACTTTTAGTTTAATTTAGATAAATTATTGGAAAAAAATTTAATCATCCAAAATAATAAATGAAACACACAAATATATTTATTTTTACATGGAATCCTTGAGTTAATATTCTAGCTCATATCATATTAAACCTAAAATAAATAAATTAAAAATTTTAAAAATAAATAAAAATAATAATATATTTTAAATAAAAGTGTTAATTTTTGGTTTTACCCCTTAATTAAGTTCTATGTTTTTACTAAACTTTACCAAGAAGTTGTAGTGGTATAAGACCTATATGATGGTGGATGAGTTTTCCAGCATAGAAACAACAAAAACTTCTTTCATCCATTTTTATCCAACCTACACTAGTCATATTGGAACCCATGAATAGATTACATCAGCTCCTCCTCATTTCTAATGTGGTATGACATGGAAGATGGGTGAAAGAGAAAGAATGTTTCCTCTTAGTTTCCTTCAATGACTTGTGTGGCCTCTTCAACTTAAAAATCATGATATTTATCATGTGATTATATTTTAGACAATTTTTCAAAGGGTATGTTAAAAACTAGTAGCACATTAATATGATTTAAACATGAAAATTCATTAAATAAATGTATACTTTTCTGTAGGTTATCTAGAAACATGATCACCTCAAAAATTCCAATAGAATATTGGTCTTAGTAGGGGAATCAAATTTATCTTATTACAAAGAAATAGAGTGATATAAAAGAGCTGATTCATCTTTAAAAATTACGTGCGGATCACATAACGTTTGGTCTTTAATAAAATCTAACCAATGTTGTTACTAATCATGTTGTGATCTTATAATTGAATTATTCGACATGTCTACATCTTGTATCCCTTGGGTTATTCAACATAAAATGTCTGTAGAAAAATATTTATCTCATAATTTTCATTTTGTTATTATTGTTCTAACCATTGAGCATTAGATTATTGAGCGATGGAATAAAGGATTTTTAATTTATTTTCATCTACACTATTCTTTTAAATTTGTGTTCACCTTACTAATTGAAAATTTCATACCCAATACATAGATCTTTATGAGAAATAACATAATAAAAATCACTAAAATAATAAATTTTGACCCACGAAATAATTTTTTTAAGTAAAGTAATTTTATTATTTATTAAATTTTTTCTTTTTTGATTATATATATAGTTCATGAGTTCTTTTCATACATCAAAAAATGCTCCAAATTGATTCATGGGGATTTTTTAGGGATCACTGGTCAATTAAAATATTATTTTCTTATGAGTTTACAATAATAGTGCAAGAAATTATTGATGTTGTGAAGACACTTACACATACTTAATATTATATTGTCATTATTATAAATTATAATTAATATAAAACTAATAAACTAATATAAATATGGAATGAGTTTTTAATGAATGGAATATATATATATATATATATGTATGTATGTATATTCAATATAATAAAAAATGAATTGAAATTTTAAAATGTAAGTATATTGTTCTTTGGAGGTTGGGTGTTCTAAATAATTGTTTTAAATGATTCTCAGTATTCAATTCCATGAGGTGATTTAGAATTTTTCCAACTCATATTCTCATTAGAAATTTCATCACCCCCTACTATGACATTTTCGTATAGGGTGATATTCTTCTGAACATAATCTTGGAGACCACTTCCCTAACCATCACTGCTCATTCTATACTCCACTGCATGAAAGACACAAATTTTTAACGAAATAATGATTGATAAATGAGTTAAATAACATTAAGAAAGGTAAAATAGGGTGACCTCACACTGTAGTCAATTTAACCACCACTAAAAGTCATAAAAAAATAAATATATTGAAAATTAATCACAATAAAAATCAATCACACCACCATTTCTTTCCTTGATATACATCGAGGTCAGTTCCCTATTTTTAGTGGAGTTGAGAAGGTAACACATAGGGGGATACAAAAAAAATAACAAAAAATTATGAATGAAAAACAGAGAAAATATATTAAAATAAAATATATTATATTAACTAAAATACTAAAAAACTAATAAAAAGGTCCAACAAAGATTACCCCCATGATTCCAAACCTTCAAGAAGTGAATAAGAGATACATTTTTATTAGAGAGGGGTTGAAAATTTTTTCTCCTATTATTTCATACATAATTTTACAGATTTTAGAATCAATAAAAGAAACAATATGAGAATGTTATCTAATTTAATGTTTCATTGATATATATTTTGTGCACACCCAAACAAATCATCTTTATTTTCCATCTAATATAGGGTTAATTTCTATTGTACTCCAAATGTATATTCTACTCAGGTGATAGTAAGAGTTATAAAAATCCATATTCTAATGAATTTCTGGCCTTTATGTAGGCCAAATAAAGATGGGACATATTTATAAATTCCCCCACATAGATTATTTATCACCATGTATGATTTCATATCCATTAGGTTCACCGCATTGGATATATATTCCCATATCTAAAATTATCCCCATCTATGCAAAAATTTTGTGGCCTGTCTTGTGAGCTAGTTTTGGAACATCAAATGATAGTATGACATTTGAATCCAATTTAAAAAAATTAATACCACGATTTTTGTAATAAAAATAGAAAAGTAATTTTACAATTTAAATTATGGTAGAAAATATTATTAACATAATGTAGAATAAAATAAAATAGTTAAAATTTAAAAATAGGGAATTTTTCTAGTTAGGCTCAAAATACATATAAAACTTAAAAATATGAAAACATACCATAAAATTTCACTAATTTGGTATTATATTAATTTTTTTTGAGTATAAAATATTATTAAATTATATATTCTTCAAATTAATTTTCATAATTTATAATTCATTTATTATTATCCATGATAATTTCCCAATGATGTTATCGCTAGTCAAATTTCATTCTCTATTTATTGATTAAATGGCATGTGTATTCATTTATTTACTATTTACTATTGATTATTCCTTATCTAATTATGATAGACATGTTATTTTATAAATTTCATGAGTGAAAATTTATTTACCTTTCCATGTTTATTATTCTTATTGACTCATGAAAGATTCAATTGTACATAACCATTACTGAGTATTTGTGCTCACCATTATTTTCTTTAAATTCCCACGAATGTAGAATTTGTAATATGAATTATATGCAATGATATGATTAGGTAATAATGATATCATTATAAAAAATTATGTTTTAATTTTTTTTCAAATGTATTATGGGAATCATATATATATCTGGTTCTTCAAGACTACTAAGCAATTCGGTCATTTGGGATGTGATCGATTGTATATTATGCCTAAGTTATAAAGTAACCACAAACTCTAGTATACAAGTGTTATTGAATTTATATTACAATCCAAAGTACACTATAATAATAAACAATTTGATAAAACACACGGTAATACTTTATAGGGAATTTATCCAAAAAAATATGATATTATATATTCACATACCAGAATAATTGATATTTGATGATTACCATATTTATAAATCCTGGGAAAATTTATGTAGACCCCAAAAATTACATCCATTCTCTCATATATCTTGTATTGATTTATTTTACATAAACCCTTTTATTATATCATTTTAATTTATTCATCAACTAACATACCACATTATCCTATTTAGTGGCCCAATAGATCTTTACATTGCCCCTATCAACGATTTTTTGAATGAGATAATTTTTATGGTTTTTTTGTTGATCTGTGAGACAGTGTTTCATTGGCGTAATAAAGCTCTATAATTTTGTCTTGGTAAATCATAATTTATCAAAAAATTCTCCGAATAACCTAAATTTTAGAGTATCACTACCTATTCCATCTAAATAGAATTCATGAAAGAAAATGATTCAATGATTTTCTATGACTTTATTTTCGACTTAACAATTGTAGAATATTTTGAATTATTCCAAATTAATACTCAATATTTAATGAAAAAAATATAACCAAATTGATATTATTTATCAAATATGTTAGTATTAATTCCAATATCTATGTAACACTGTTTAATGATATATTCAATAAATTCGATAAATAATAATATATATCTAGTTCTTGTTATGTACTTAAGGATATTATACAAAGAATTCCTATTAATCTAATCAATAATGGATTGGTATCTATTTGTTAAGCTCAAAGAATAATTGTCATCTTGTAAAATAAATAACATGGAATTCAGGATAATTCCTATATAAAACTCATATAAAATATAATACTTGTTTTCTAATTGTATTAAAATTGAAAATAAATTTAATATCTATAATATTCATTCTATGAAACACTACCAAATACCCATATTAGAATTCTTAATGCTAAATAGATTTATAACATTCCCAATATATGTTTTTATCTCATTTTAAGAAACATTTTTATTCTATCTCTATACTTCTTCTTACTATGTTTGAGGTAACGCCACCTAGACCATTTATCGAGAATCACTTTCCCGAAAATACTATCACAAAATAGAATGTTTGGATATAATTTTTTATCGATAGTGTTTATTCTAAAAAAAATCCTAAAACAAAATAACAATATCAGTAAAATATCTTTTATATAAAAGATTTATTTATATTTTTCCAAAATCAAAATCATTTTTTACATCATAAAATATAATGTTCTAACTCTAAGAAGCTTGCCACAATCTATAAAATTTACATTATTACTCTTACTCCAATATGAAATAAATTATAATTTGAAAACATTAATGTTTTATCATATACATTTCCTTTATTAAAGGATCATGAATGAAATAAAGTTTCCTTCCAATTATTATAATGATATATTATTGAAGGAAATTCCATGATGGAATTTATTATCCCAATAGGTGAAACTGTCTCATCAAAGTCAATAAAATAATTGTATATATACATTTTCGACAAAGAAAACTTTTATAGTTACACAATCTACCGTCCATGTCATTTTTATTATGAGAAAAATCACATTCACCCTATGTTAATCACCAATTAAGGTGAATCCATTATGTAATAAAATTGATTAGTGTATATTGATTTCATCTCAAATCTCATGGACATTAAAAAATTAATGGAATCCAAACACTTAATGGCCTCAATGTATGTAGTAGGTTCAACATATTTAAACACTAAATAATCATCTTTATCTTTAATAAATCTATATATCTCGGTCTCTTAATGTATCCCAACATACCATTGACATTATTGTGTAACTTAAGTCAGTTCTATTACTACAACCTTTAATAGGATTAGATTTCTACCCAACTCAGAAAAAATTCCAATTTATTGGTTTTTATCTTATTTAAGATCAATTTCCCTCCCACCTACACCCCAATTAACATATTCCTTCTCTTATAAAATACCAATTCAAGACTCAATCAATTTTAATATCATATGATTATTAAAATAATATCACTTAGTTTCCATAGAAAACCAAAAATTGATATTTATTATGATTTAATGTTATGTTTATCTAATAATAAACATCATACATATTTTTTATAAATACAAAAACTTAAAATGGAAAATTAGTAAAAATCACAATCCACATCTTATATGGTGTCATTAAATATTTATTAAACGGGATTTTATATAGTTAGAATATAGTATTTTATAGGTTACATACCTAAAATTATTTAAGAATGTTAAACTGAATCACCATGGATTAAACCTTGTACAAAAAAGTAATATTCCACATAACGTACACACCATTTAATTGTGATGTTCTATAAATATTGAGTGATGACACAATTATATTATCTATTTGAGTCTTATTAAAACCTAAGATCAAGTATTCACCACCTGAATCTAATAAAATAATATTATTAATTTTTTGTATTATATTTTTTTAATTAATTTAGAACACTATTAATTTTTAAAAGGTTTTAAAGTTGTGACACTCAAAAAATAGAAAACAATATCCACTAAAGTATTATTAACAGTTAAATACTTAATAAACCCCACCAAATTCATGCGTACTAATTAGTTTAAGACCATGAATATGTATGAGACCCAATAGTCAATTAACCTGGAGAGTCCTTTCCCTGATGGCATATTATCGGTGTCCCAAATTATTTTTATCCTAAAAAGTATAGAACCAGTAAGGGGTCGATCCATAGAAAAAATTAAGTTATTTTTGTCTTATTTATCTTTGTTTGTATTTTGATTTAATGATGTTTTCTGAATTTATAGCCGATTTTGGTTGTTTGGATAAAACGAATGATTAGTTTTAAGTTTCTTTTAACCAATTACTTAACGGAATACAAGTAAATACGGGAAAATTTATTTTTAAATAGATAAAGAGATATGTTAGTTGTGGTTATTTATTAAGTAAAATTTGTTTAGTAAGTCAAATTTATTATGAAGTTGTGTTTTTCATAATAAACCGACACTCTGGGTTTTGATTTGTAGTAATGTTTTCTTGGTCTGGTAAACATATATTTAGAGCTGATGAAATTATCTCTTTTGTATGGTAGTTAGTGTTTCATAGTTATTTATTTGGTTTAGTACATTTTGAGTCAACAAATACTTCCAATGGTCATGAAATTGTTCATCGTTATTCTTATTTTGAATCCCTGAAAATTATTCCCTCGGTCTGGTACATAATTATCAGTGATAAAATAAAGTGATTTAAGAAGAATAATAAGAAGTTAAAAATAAAGAACACATTCATATCAGTTATTTTAAATTACAACTTATCATCTTCCACAACCCCAACCCACTAAGAATTTAGTTACACATATAGAAAATGATAAACATAATGCTCTTGATACCTGATGTGATTATGCTTGGAATATCGATGATGGAATGTTTCTCTGGTAGATAGTAGAATGGTGGTAGTACAACGACATTGCTTCTCTACTTCAGACCTTCAACATTTTCTCCAAAAATTCTCTCCACACACCACGCCCGTAAACTGGAGGCAAAGTCAACTTTTTATAGAAAAAATAACTACACTATGTGTGGAAAATGTTCAAGGTGTGTACCTTTAGTGACACACTTTTTCTTTTGTTTTCTCCACCAGTAGGTGGCTTAACACGCAGTCTTTGACTCAGAACATGGTGTTTCCTAGTAAGTAGCTATACACGACAAGTAGTGTTTCCATACATGATATGTAGTATCATTGTTTGGCCACCAAATACTTTTATAAAGGCCTACACGGTGTCTATATGTTAAACATGGCATGTTAAAAAGCCGGCCACTTGGGTGTGTAGAATTATTCTCATTTTCCAACTACATTGAGAAGGGTGTAAATGGAATTTAACATGTGCACATGGCATGTACCAGATTCTGATTACTTGGGAATTCACTTTTCCTAGTCAATCTATGTATGAGTCTAGATGTACACGACATGTATATAGGTACACGCCGTTTAGTTTGTAAATTTTGCTCAGTCACCCCCATTTTTTGTATTTGGCCATAAATCTCATGAAAATGAACAAGATCACCAAAATAAAAGTATTTGTTCCCTAAGTAGTAGGTAATTTCAAAAAACATGTTCTTATTTTCAATAATGTATGTGAAAATGTATACACAAATCAAGTGTATCAAACTCCCCCATACTTAGTCATTTTCTATCCCTCGAGAAAATATCAAAATCTAACTAACAGAGTCAATATTTTAAAAGGAAGGACTTCAATTATTCCTAAATGTAAATAATAAGTTACCGGAGAAAATTCCAAAAAGATACAAAAATAATTTCAATTCAGGAGATATTCTAATCATGCCTCATATATAATTCAATTAACTACTTTCATCCTCTTTTAACACATGTTTCATAATCTCAAAAAAAATCAAGCCACTTGATGGTCTACCTCACAAATAATATTGTCAACACTCAAGAAATTTTATATGAATTTTTTGCTCAATCGAAGATATATACACTCTATCAATTGGTTTTCAAGAAATCGAGTTCTCTACATAAAAATGGATTTATAGAAACCATTAGGGCTTTTAAATAAATATAAGATGTTTCTGTGGATACATGATGGTATGTAATGATGTGGAAAATAACTATAAGGCTTGAAAAATGATTCTAAATTCTTTAAAAAATAGCGCAAGATATTAAAAGTTGAACTCTATGTAAAAGAATCATCAACAATATTTATCAAACAATCTCATCACCCCCATATCTTTTAGTTGGGTAGGTAGGGTTTAAAAATCAACAAGTGAGTATAAGGTCCCATTGTTTGTATCATTTTAAAAAAAATATGAAGGGAAACTTTCAGAATTTCCACAATTAGTGGTTTGGAAACCTTTTTTCCCCAAATGATCAAGAGAATCTTCCATATTCTTAATTTCTTGACAATTCATGAAAGCATTCCATGTGTCGCAAATCCCTTCTTTGGAGATCAAATGAATAATCATGCCAATCCATAAAATAATTAGGTTATGAAGGGAAATAGCCCTGTGATATAGCTTCCTATAAAGGTTATTCATTGTTTTAGGGGCTTCAAGAATATAAGATGTAGGGTGGGTCTCATGATAAAGGGGTTAAAACAATCTAATACCTCAATCATTTTAATGTAAGTCAAAAATTTCTCATGTTTTGAAAAGAAAACTTCCAAATTCAGGTAGTAATGTATATCATAAGAATCACTCAATAAAGAGGGTATTATGAAGAATGTGAGAAAGTGTTTAGAATACCTCTTAAGAGTGGGAAAACAAATTAAGAGACAATCAAGTCGCAATTTTTATATAATTTATTAGTCTAATAGATATAATTTTACAAGGATTATGATTTGTAATTTAAACTATATCAGCAATCATTTTAAAATACTTAATAACCAAAATAAGAATGCCACTTTTAAAAATTTCCCTCTTTTAACATTATTATTTAAAAATATGGTTAACAAAAATTTCTTCAAATTTTAAAATATATATTTTAATATTGATGTCTCCTAGAATGATGAAAAGTTCAAAGACTAAGGTGGTTGAGAGACACTCCCCCATACTTAATTCTGCACTTGGTCCACCAAGTTCTCGAATGTGAAGAAGGGAATGTGGCGACGCAATGGTGGACCAGAATGAGGGGAAGTAAGGAAAGAAGAAAAAAAATGAAAGAAAAATAAAAATAATAGAAAAAATATAAAAACAATACTTACCTCATATCCATACGAAGAAAGACGGGAGGTGGTGGAAAATTTCAGCCCAAAACCTGCCAAATTACCAGTGATGGAGGTGGAGAGAAAACAATGCAAGCATACAAAATATACATGTGCACATGATATCAAAAAAATATTTATAAAATGAAAAACATGTGTTCAAAAACTAGTCAAGGGGTCGCCTTAGAAGAGACATCATCTAGTACAACATATGCCGGTAGAGAAGGCCCAAAAGTTGTGGAAACCGGAGGCTCGAAATCTTCCCCAAGAAGAGAAGTCATAGAAGTATGAGCTATAGGAGCTGGACTCAGAAGAGGAATCTCATCATCATTCCTAGGACTGGTAGCAGTAGTAGTAGAATAGGTAGCAGTAGCTGGGGCAACAATGAATAGGAGAACTGAATCTATGGCCTGCACAATAAAGGGCGGTGGAGCAGTAGAAGAAGGTCTTAGAGCCGTTGCAGGGGTATGAGTTGGGGGCAGTGGAATACCATGATGCTGAAGAAGAAGCCCCAACATCTTCTCCAATCGGTCCTGATGCCGATTGAGACAGACGAAGTGATGCTTCATCATAAATAGTCAGAGGGAATATGTGAGATTAAATGAGGGTGCGGGGGTAGGAGGGAAGTAGGTGTAATAGAATAAGGAAATTTATTTCTATGGGGATGGGGTGGGGAAGCTGGAGGGGGTGGGGAAGGAGGAGAAGGTGAATCAGCGGCGACATGAGGGTCAGTAGGTGGGTGGGGTCGTGCCTGGGCAAAGACGTAGGCACCCAATTTTTCTAGACCAATACTATGATAATAATCATGACATAGTCCATCCACTAGGGGGGACCTAACAGGTCATGAGGAAGAGAAGGCTCAAAATCCCGAGATGGTGGGAAAGGCGGGCAGCGTAAAACCCACTGCTCAGGATTCCCTGATAGCCCGAAAACCTGGTAGGGATATAGGAGTCGGAATGGTAAGGGAGGTCCAATTAGTCTTTCCAGATGACACAGGTAAGGAGATCCATGTCACAACCTGTCACGACCCCCATATCATCATGGAAGGGGGAAACAAATGGCGCTAATGCACCAGTGGGTGAAGCGAAGGATAGGGTTAGCTATAAGGGTACTCTTCTTTGATGTAGGTGTATATTAGTGGTAAGGCCCATCAATCTCCCGCCACATGGCTATGAGGTCAGAGTGCTCGGGTCAGGTCATGGAGGAGACAAGGGGTGGGGAGACAAGATGAGGATAAAAACTACAGCCTCAGCCAAAATCGATCATGGTATGGGAAAAGTGACGACCGCCTAGCCAGAACTAGACAATTGGTACTGCATCATCGGGCATCTCTCGGTACTCAACCTCGTCAAACTCGAATAAAGAAGAAAACTCCAAAAATAAATCCCAAAAAAATAGGAGTGGTGACCTAGAAGATTGAGAGTAAGCGAGTGTCCTAGAGAAGATCCTCCAACAGTCCCCAGATGCCCAACTGTTATGGGACGCTGCTATCCTGATAGCAGCTGCCCAATGGAATCGGGCGGCAAGAGAAGCTCTAGACTCTGTCATGTGCCAAATTGGTGACTGGGAACACCAAGAAATAGTAGAGAGCACCTGCAAGTCCCGACCCAAGTGGAGGTGCTACAGCGAGAGCTGGATATGGGGGTGGAATGGCTGCAGAAGATAGAGGCTCACTGGATGGGGCGGTCGATGAGGGTCCAACTGCGGATGAGGAGAGCTCAGGTGGAGTGGCAGCTGGTGGGGAAGGAATGATGGTGGTCGGAGGCTCAATGCGAGAAGGTGGATGTAACGACCTGTCCTTGGGGCCCATGTTGTGATGACCCCAAGCCCGCC
Source organism: Viscum album (assembly GCA_963277665.1). Lineage (NCBI taxonomy): Eukaryota > Viridiplantae > Streptophyta > Magnoliopsida > Santalales > Viscaceae > Viscum > Viscum album. The sequence continues at coordinate 538,294,606 of OY728126.1, forward strand.
TTCCGTAGGCTAGGGGCTAGTGACTAGCACCAAATGCCTAAATCCCGATAAAAAGGGAAGGCATTGCCTTTATAAAGTAAACAAACACCATGGAGTACGCAAGCTGAAGTAAACACTAAGTAAACTATGTACAAAAGTGTGTGATAGAATGTAAATGGGACATAGTACAAACCCAATTGAAAGTAAAGTACAACAGAAAGAATGTACAGAAGAAAAAAATTAAAGGAGCAACACCGAGCCATCCACAATAATTCCCACATGATGGGAGGGTACAAAGAGTCTCCTCATCACCTCATGTCCGGTCATCCTCTCTGTGTACGTCTCATCTAGTGATCCTCCTCCAGGTTCCGTCCAGCTCTATGAGGCTCCACCTTGATCAGTGATGTCCATCGTCTGCATCCAACACAACGTAGTGCGGTCATAGCCCGTGCAAGGGTGAGTATATGATACTCAGTAGGGACCCCGAGACTCCTGAAGGTTTCCCAGAATCCACGAAGGATAACCCACAACGGAAAGATACAATCACGAAGTATCAACCAACACTACATAGGTATATTCCCATACTTATACCTAAGTCATCAATTCCAGTTCTGATCCTACTCACGAGCCCAAGTTCAACCTAGTCCACTTAGGAATGTACAACCCAATCCACACAGGAAAGCACAACCAGATCAACACAGGATAACAAGTCAATAATATCGAAGATAATGATTGACAGTCAAGACTCAGCTCACACTGGTATACTCCTCGTAAGGCAATATAAATGATCATATGTATCCACTAATTCATCAATGCTGTCAGACCCACATAGGATACAAGACCAGCTAAGATGTCAGACCCACAAATGATACAAGACCAATTACATTGCCGGACCCACATAGGATAAAAATACAGAGTCAAATACTGCCAAAACCACATAATATACAAGAAAAGTAGTCATCTCCATCAAACCCACAGAGGATTACAGTACGGTCGTCATCGCTACCAAACCCATGGAGGATCCAAGTGCAATCCTCATCATCGCAGTCACAGCCAGCTCTAGGGTTCTCGCAAACAACACGCTCGATCCCAGGAGGGTCCACTCCACAGGCCAAGGGGGGTTGATACATCAACTGTCAAAAATCCCAGAGTTGATGTATCACAAAGTTCTGTCTTTTTAATAGTAACTCAACACGACAGACTGCGCGTCAATCGGACGCACGGTCTGAGAGTTATTGGTGTTTTCGTCCTAGGGGACCGGTTGTTTTTTAATCTAAAACAAACCCAACCATACTCCTACTACGTTGAAACCTCAAGCGGAGTAATCAAAAAGAAACGAATCACTATCAGGAAACCAATGAAGTCAATTACACGTCAATTAGACGTCGGGAGCTCGAGTTATAAGTGTTTCCGCTCTGAGGGCCCAGATGGTTATGTGTTCAAACCATCCCAACAATACCCAAAGTTCTTCCAAACCATGAGTGTAATATACCTAAACGACCGTCTCTATCCAAGGATCGCTACGCAACTGACGGTGCGTGAATCAGAGGTCTGTAGCCCATGTTATGGGCGTTTTAACAGATCTATCTGAAAATAGGGGGTTCAGGCCCGTTCTGACCCGACCTGATACCCCAGGGGTCGGCATGAAACGAGTCGAACCTACCCGGGTCCCCGTCCGGCCCATTTGAGCACGGCCCAACCCGGTTCGCACAGCCCAGACCCACCGGCGCGGCCCGTCCCGGTGCTGGTGGCCCGGCCCTTCGTGGACGGTCCAGCCCGGCGCGGGCGGTCCGGCCCAGCGCAGGTGGCTCAGCGCTGGCTGAGCAGGGTGGGTCAGTACTGGCTGAGTGGGGCGAAAGGGGGGCATCACCCATAGCGTTGGTCAGGGGTTTCAACCCCCGACTTTTTCGGAATGGCCGGCCATTAAGGCTGACCTTGTGCAATCTGTGGGACCCGAGGGGTCCCGCCTCCAGGTGGTGCCGGCGGCCGGCTCAGCCGTCCGCCCCTTTGAGAAGCCATCACGGCCTTAGGATGTGGCTTCTGTCTGACCGGCGCAGTGCGATGGCACCTCACCCCTCTACCGCGGCCTGCCCCGGTCGTAGCCCATTCCTACTCCGGCGAGGCGCAATGGCGCCACAGCCCTCCACCGAGGCCCTCTCCTGGCCGCAACTTCCTTTGGTCTCACTGGCGTGGCACGACGGCGCCACACCCCTCCACCGTGGCCCACTCCAGCCACGGTCCCTTTTTGTTCCTGCGTGGTGCAACGGCACCGCGCCGCCTTTTCTGCAATTTCAAAAAGGATCAACAAATCAAAGGGGAGGAGGATCGGCCTTGTGTGTGCGGTCCGATCTCCTCCCGTTATGTCGATAATAAGCGGCTGAAATATTTAATAAAGAACATTAAACTAATCATGAACGTAAATAACCTCTACCTCGACACAAGTTGTTGAACGATGATCGTCACAGGAAATGGCGTCGCGCAGTGAAGCTCTCTATACGTTGACAGAGAATGTTTGAGGAGGAAGCGGCATCTCCCTTCCTTTGTTGTGGAGAGAAGATTGTATGGTGATGTCTATGGGGAGTTTCCGCGTCAGTGCCTCCTCCTTGGTCGTGGAGGAAGAAGATGACGGAAGAAACCAAGACTCCGAGTCGATGCACTCCCTCGGAGAAAAATAGTGTTCTTCATTGAAGTGGGGACGTTCTTCGCCGAAGAAGATGAAGTTCTATAAAGGGACAAGAGTACTCAAGATCTCTCCCCCCTTTTATTAACACAAGAAAATCCAACCAAAATAAAATAAGGCTTGCATTATTTTATTGACCCATAAAAGCAATTCAAAACATCAAAATTCAAACTCTTAATTAAATTAATTGAATATCTTTAATCAATTAATTTAATGTGAGAGTTGGAATGCAATAAAGAGTTAGAGGGGGTGAGATACAAATTAATGGGGAGGTTGGCAACTTTAAGAGGGGTTAGAGAAACTTGAAGGGGTGAGGCTCGTGTGGTCCCCACCTCACAAATATCCTAAAAAGAGGAGTAGGATCTTCTGGGTCCCACTCCAACTCCCATAAAAAGGATAAAACCACTTAGGTTAGAAGTAAAAGTTGTTCCGCAAATATTATTTACTTCACATTTAATCCTCAATTTTTAACAACTCCTCCCGAGAAAACGCACCTTCGGAAAAGGCCCACTTAAGTAAATACCGCCGCTGCAGTGTCATCGGTGCCCTCAAATTTCAATTCTGAGAACCAGTTCAAAATATAGAAAAAATCGCTCATTCGTTCACTGAATGTACCCGAGCAAAAAGTCGGAAACTGATTCCGGGCACACCGGGCCTCGGAATCAGGTTCTGCCAGAAACCACGTACTCGTAAAATCCCAAAAAAATTAAGAAAAAAAATTCATTGAAATTTACGGGTCTTTACATTACTCCCACTTCAAGGATTTACGTCCCCGTAATGTTACATCAAAAACTAGGAGAAAAAATGAGATTATTGTGGCCTAATCTGAGCCTACCACTCCCATATGCTCTCCTGGAGGTTTTCATGCTACCATATGATGTACACTAGATGTATCGAACGTCCACGTAGGACCCGATCCTGTCGATCCTCAATCTCCACCGGAGCCTCTGCAAACATTGCAACGTCATTGATGTCCAACTCCCCATGATCGATGATATGCGTCGGGTCATGCACGTACCTCCTTATCTAAGATACTTTGATGACGTCGTGCACCTGGTGCAACTGAGTTGGTAGAGACATGCGAAAAGCCACCTTGCCTATCATGCTAAGAACCAGGAATTGTCCGATGAAGTGCGAAGATAACTTGAAAACCAGGTCAAATCTCTGTAATCCACGTCGAGGTGAGACCCGTAAGAAGACGTGGTCACCATCCTCGAACTCCAGTGGTCTCTGCCTCCAATAATCATAGGACTTCTTTTGGCTCTGAGTCGTCCTCATCCGCTCATGGATGATCTATACCTTCTCTGTTGTGTCATGGACCATTTTGGTCCAACAAGTGCTGACTCCCCACAGTCTGTCCCCCACAGAGGTGATCTGCATGGTCGTCCGTACCGTGCCTCATATGGTTCCATCACGATGGTGGAGTGGTAGCTGTTGTTGTACGCAAATTCCACCAAGGGTTGGTGATCCTCCCAGCTATGACCAGAGTCATGGACACATGCACAGAGCATGTCCTCGAGAGTCTGAATGGTCCTCTCCGTCTGACCATCCTTCTGTGGGTGAAAGGTGGTGCTCAGGTGTAGCTGCGTCCCAAATCCCTTCTGCAACCCCTTCGAAATCTGGGAAGTAAAGTGAGCATCTCGATTGGAGACGATGGTCGATGGCACACCATGAAGTCATACGATCTCCTGAACGTAGAGGCCTCCCAAGCTCTCCACTGAGCCCTGCTCTCTGATGGGTAAGAAGTGGGTCGACTTGGTGAGTCGGTCGACATTCACATAAATGGATTCGCGACATCCGGATGTATGTGGAATTCCTATCAAAAAATCCATGGATATCCCATCCAACATCCACTCTGGGACCTCAAGAGGCTGTACAAACCTACTGGTACCTGGTTCTCTACCTTCACCTGCAGGCTAGTGAGGCATCGTGAAACGAACTGTGCCACAACCTTCTTCATCCCCGGCCACCAGTGCTATCGTCTGAGGTCTTGGTACATCTACGCTACTCCAGGATGTACCTTTAGAGGGGATGTATGAAACTCTCTCAGCACCTCCTCCTGTAATGCAGCTGGTACCATTGTAAGTCCTCTGAAAAGGATGATGTGCTGTCCTCCCACAGAAAATCCATCAGGTGCATGTCCTGAGGATATCTATGCACATCACGTCACACTATCAACGTCCCCTCGTTGTGCCTCTCTAACCCACTGAAGATGTGGAGGAGTGACTGTGAGCGACTGTAGAAATGTTGCCCCATCTCTATCCATGAAGGATATATTTAAAGCATCTAACTACTCTGTCGACACTCCAAGTAGCCGGATGCCCGACCTCCTGCTGAGAGCGCTACTATGTTCCCCTTACTAGGAGTATAGACTATCTCAATATCATAGTCCTGGAGGAACTTGAGCCATCGTCGCAGTCTCAGGTTCAGGTCCTTCTGCGAGAAGATGTAGCTGAGACTCTGGTGGTAAGAGTAGACTGTAAAGCACTCACCCATCAGATAGTACCGCCACATCTTCAAGACGATGACCACTAATGCTAACTCTAGGTCATGGGTATCATGGTTCTGCTCAATCTAACTCAACTGTCATGAATCGTAAGAAATCACTGCCTACTCCTGCATCAGGACACACTCGATTCCGGTTCCTAATTCATCATAGTAAACTATGAACCCTACGCCCTCCTCCGATAGCCTCAAGATGGGTGCACTAGTCAATCTCTGCCTCAGATCCTGGAAGCTCTACTGACATCTATCCAACCACATGAAGTGTTTCCCATTCTTCGTCAAAGCATTAAGTGTTGCTTCAACTCTCGAGATGTCTGGCACAAACCTCCGATAGTACACAGCCAGACCCAGGAAACTCCGCACCTCCACCACGCTCCTGTGTGGCTCCCAAGCTAGCACTGCCTCGGTCTTCAAAGGATCCACCACAACTCCCACCTCAGAGATTAATCGAACCAAGAAGTTGACCTCCGGAATCCAGAACTGACACTTCAAGAGCTTACCCTAAAGCTGGTGCTCTTGGAGTGTATCCAGTACAACCCACAAGTGGTAGGAGAGATCCTTCTCAGTAGTCGAGTAAATTAACATGCTGTCAATGAATACTACGACAAATCGATCGAGGTAAGGCTAAAAGATCTTGTTCATGAGACTCATGAACACTGCTGGAGCGTTGGTCATGCCAAAGGGCATAACCAAGAACTCATAGTGGCCATACCGACACCTGAAGTCCGTCTTCTGCACGTCCTCGTCTCGAACTCTGAGCAGATGATAGCCAGACCTGAGGTCTATCTTCGAAAACCATCGTGGTCCCTTGTGTTGATCGTAGAGGTCATCGATCCACAGAAGTGGATACTTGTTCTTCACGGTCACCTAGTTCAAGTGACGGTAATCGACAAACAGTCGCAAGATCCCATTTAATTTCTTGGTGAACAAAATCGGGGAAGGCCAGGGTGAGACACTAGGTCGAATGAATCCCTTGCTCTGCAAGTCATCCTGCTATACCCATAGCTCTCGAAGCTCGGCAGGAGCCATACGATATGCTGGAGTAGATATCGATGATTTCTTGGGGTACAAGTCAATGTAGAATTCTACCACTCTATGAAGAGGTATTACTGGATCGTCTTCAAGAAAAATGTCTTCATACTGATCCACCACAATAGGAAAACTCGGACTCCGCACATCAACTGCCCCTAGGATGAGGCTTGCCAATTGATGAGTGATCGGATGTCCTCTACTCTGCGTGAGTCCATCCTGCAATGAAAATGCTCCTTTCTCGTCGGTGAAAGTGAACCTGCTCCCATCGTTGCAGACACACCTCACCTTGCGCCTAATATAGTCTATCTGAGCATTAACTGTAGATAACAAATCCATGCCCAAGATGATGTCGTAAGGCCTTGATGCCTCTACGAGAAATTCTCAGCCGAAGGTCTGGCCTCCTAGAGTAAGCTCACACTACCGGCACTAGTGTGTAATCATTGAGTCTTATCTCGTTGGAGTATCTAGTTTTAAGGATCAAGCCAACAGCTATGTTGGAATCTTTGAGCTCCGAACAAGGGCATCAGCAATGAAAGAATGACTCGATCCAGTGTCTATAAGAACTCTAGCAATGGTGGAGTAGAAATAGATAGTACCTCGAATCATCTCTGGTGCACCATGATCGTAGGCCTCCACTGCCTGAAGTTGAGCCTGTCTCTGCCCGCTAGCTCCTTCTATTTGGGGTGGACCTTTTGGTGGTGTTGTTGGTAGAGCCTCAAAGTGTCGTCCACCACCAACTGCTCGGCCAGCCCCTCTACCTCATCCTCATTCTCCCTGTAGACCGCCATGGTTGAATCTCTACCTCTGTTTGGGCGGTCCCTCAACCATCTGCTGCTCATCTGCATGACGGGTCGGGCAGTCACGAGCCATGTGGCCCTACCCGCCGCATGCATAACATTGTCTTCTCCCTGTAATGTTGGCTCTGCACTGTGTGCCCCGCACCACTGAGCCAGTATCCTTAGGTTTTCCACCTGATGGTCTAGTCCGCTTGGACCCCTGTGACAATCGTCAACTGCCAGCTGCAGAAGACTCTGCTACGTGCCGCCCTATGGTAGGTATCGCTGCTAGTGTAGGCTCAACAAGAAATCCCTCCACAAGAAGGTCTCGCTCCAGTACTCCTTCCTGCGTCGGAATGCTGAGGGAGATCATCGATGACCTGATCTAATGCATCATCCCCTACTCAAAGGTCTGGGCCCAGATGAATGGGTCCCGTACCTTGTCCATGGGGTACCACGAGAGGTCAGTAAATCATCCCGATTACTGGGCTAATGACATGCTGCCCGGCCGTAGCTGTACTTACTCTAGGATGCGCACCACATGGAGGGTGGCTGGAATGAACTCCGAGCGGAAGAGGCTTTCGATGTCCGTCCAAAGAAGAGATGCATCATCATCCACCTGGAGCATCAGGGTCCACCATCTACCTGCTGCTGCATGTAGGAGACTCACGGCAAGGATGAACATGAGGTATGCTGGTGTCCCTACCAACCTGTAAACTCGAACAACAGCTACCAGCCAATCCACAACTGCCTAAGGGTCCCTCTCCCCATAAAACCTATGCAGTCTCTGATGTTAAAACTCATTCAGTTCACTCAAGAGACGTGCACTCTCAGCTACTGGGGCTGGGGGCAGTGGTGTCTCGACTGGTAGAGGTACCGCCTGTGCCTCTGCTGTAATAGGGCCATGCACCATGGCCTCGTCACTCGGTGGGATTTTATCTCACACAAAGTTCGGAACCCTAGATGGCTGCCATCGTGGGGCCATCCTAAAAAGAAACAGCTGTTCCATGGTCAATATAATATACCTGGTGAGCTGACACAAGTAATCACAAAGAAAACATGAAACACACATGCAGTCAATATTTTCGGGCATTGAGTCGAAAATCAGAAGTCATGATCCTGGTGTATGGATACGTCAGCCGCCGCACCAACACTGGACTCCCTGGACTGATAACCACACTCAATACTCTTAAAACTATTTCTCCACAGAGAAGAAGTTATCAGAGTCTTGAGTTCTATGGTAGAACCGACTCCTTTGATACCAATTTCTCACGACCCGTCCTCAGGGCCCCTGTCGTGACTACCCCAAGCCCGCCTTCCATAGGCCAGGGGCTGGCGACTAGCACCAAAGGCATAAATCCCGATAAAAGGGAAGGAATTTCTTTTAAAAAATAAACAAACACCACAGAGTACATAGGATGAAATAAACACTATGTAAATTAAGTCCAAAGGTGTGTGTTGGAAAGTAAATGGGCCAGAATACAAACCCAAATAAAAGTAAATTACAACTGAATGAAAGTATACCAGCAGAAAAGTAAAGCAGCAACACCGAGTTGTCCATAAGAATTCCCACCTGTAGGGTGGGTACAGACAGTCTCCTCAGCTCCTCGGGTCCGGTCGTCCGCTCCGTGTATGTCCCGTCCAGTGAACCTCCTCCAGGTTCCGTCCAACTCCATGAGCCTCCACCTTGATCAGCGTTGTCCGTCGTCTGCATCCAACATAACGTAGTGCGGGCATATCCCATGCAGTGGTGAGTATAAGATTCTCAGTAGGGACCCCAAGACTCTCGAAGGTCTCCCATAATCTACGAAGTATAAACTGCAATGGAAAGATACAATTAAAAATTATCAACCAACAGAAATTAGGTATATGCCCATACATATACCTAAGTCATCAATTCCAATTTTGCTCATACTCACGAGCCCAAGTTCATCCCAGTCCACTTAGGAATGTCCAACCCAATCCACATAGGAAAGCACAACCCAATCGACACGGGATATCAAGTTAATCATATCGAAGATAATGATTGAAAGTCAAGACTCAGCTCATATAGGTATACTTTTCATAAGGCAATAGAGATGATCAGATGTAGCCACTGATTCATCTAACCTATCAGACCCACATAGGATACAAGACCAGCTAAGCTGTCAGACCCACAAAGTATACAAGACTAGCTACTCTTCCAGACACACATAGGATACATGTACAGAGTCAAATACTGACATATAGACATAGTATACAAGAACAGCAGTCATCTTCGTCGAACCCACAGGGGATTCTGGTACGGTCATCGTCGTTTTCGAACCCACGGAGGATCCAAGTGCACTCGTCATCGTCGTAGTCGCTACGAGCTCTAGGGTTCTCGCACACAGCATGCTCGATTACAGGAGGGTCTACTCAACACGCCAAGGGGGGGTCAATACATTTACTGTCACAAACCGCAAGGTTGATGTTTCATAATGTTCCGTCTAGTCAATATTAACTCAACACGATGGATGGTGCGTCAATCGGACGCCCGGTCTGAGAGTTATTGGCTTTTTCGTCCCAGGGGCCCGGTTGGTTTTTATGCTAAAACCAAGACAATCATTCTCCTACTGCATCCAAACCTCATGCAGATTAAGACAAAAGAACCTTCTCTCTAAGAGGAAACCAATGTAGTTGACGACACATCAATCGGATGTCCGGAGCTCGAGTTATAAGCGTTTCCGCTCCGAGGGCCCAATTGGTTTCGTGTTCGAATCAACCCGGCCATACCCAAAGTTTTCTGAAACCTTGAGTGTAATATACCAAAATTACCTTCTCGATCCATGGATCGCTACGCAACTGGCGGTACGTGAATCAGAGGTCCGTAGCCCATGTTATGGGCGTTTGAACGGATCTGTCCGAAAATAGGGGGTTCGAGCACGGTCCGAGGCGGCCCGATACACCCTAGGTCAGCCCGAACCAGGTCGACCCTACCCGGTTTTGGGTCTGGACCATTTGTGCACGGCCTTACCCGGCTGTCACGGCCTGGCCCGACCGGCGCGGCCTGGCCCGGCGCTGGTGGCCTGGCCCGAAGCGGGCGGTCCGACCCGGCTTGGGCAGTCCATCCCAGCACGGGCGGCTCGGCGCAGGCCGAGCGGGGTGCAAAGGGGGGTGCCACCCCTTGTGCTGGCCAGGGGTTTCAACCCTCGGATTTTATGGAACATATGGCTATTAAGGCCGGCCTTGTGAAATCCACGGGACCCGAGGTGTCTCGTCAATTGGTGGTGTCGGCGGCCAGCTCAGGCGGCCGCCTCTTTGAGAAGTCGCTGCAGCCTTAGGCCACGGCTTCTATCCAACCGGCCCGACGCAATTTAGCCTTTCCCCTCTGCCACGGCCCACCCCATCCATGACCCCTTGGTGCTCAGTGGCGGCGAAACGGCACCGCGCCCCTCCGCCGTGGCCCGCTCCTGGTCGTGGCTTCCTTTGGTCTCCCCGGCTCAGCGCGACGGTGTCGCCCACCTCCACCGCAGCCCGCCCCGGCCATGATTCCTTTTCGTTCCCGTGAGGTGCAACGACACTGCGCCGCCTTTCCCACATGTTTAAAAAGGATCAACAACTTAATAGGTAGGAGGATCTGCAATGTTTGTGCGGTCCGATCTCCTCCCATTATGCTGATAACAAGCTGCCAAAATATTTAACGAAGAACGTTAAATTAATCATGAACGTAAATAACACCTACCTCGACACAATTTGTCGAACGATGATCGTCGTGGGAAACGACATTGTGGGTTGAAGCTCCGTATATGTTGATAGAGAACGTCCGAGGAGGAATCGGTGTCTCCCTTCCTTTGTCACAGAGAGAATATTGTATGACGATGTCGATGGCGAGTTTCCACGTCAGTGCCTCCTCTTTGGTCGTGGAGGAAGAAGATGATGGAAGAAACCGAGTCACTGAGTCGATGCTCTCCCTCATAGAAAAATAGTGTTCTTCATTGAAGTGGGGACATTCTTTGCTGAAGAAGATGAAGTTCTTCCAAGGGACAAGAGTACTCAAGATCTCTCCCCCCTTTTCATAACACAACAAAAGCCAACTAAAATAAAATAAGGCTTTACCTTATTTTATTTACCAATGCAAGAAATTCAAAACTTCAAAATTCAAACTCTTAATTAAATTAATTGAATATCTTTATTCAATTAATTTAATGTGAGAGATGGCATGAAATAAAGAGGGAGGGAGGGTGAGTTACAAATTAATGGGGAGGTTGCCAAATTTAAGAGGGGTTAGAAATTTTGAATGGGTGGGGCTCGTGTAGGACCCACCTCCCAAATATCCTAACAAGAGGAGTAGGATCTAGTGGGTCCCACTCCAACTCCCATACTTAGTATAAAACCACTTAGGTTAGAAGTAAAATTTCTTCCACAAATTTTGTTTACTTCACTTTTAATCCTCAATTTTTAACAACTCATCCCGAGGAAACGCACCTTTGGAAAAGGTCCTCTTAAGCAAATATTGCTGCTATAATTTCATCGGTGCCCTTGTATTTCCATTCTGAGCACTGGTTAAAAAGATGGAAAAACCCGCTTGTTCGTTCACTTAACGTACCCTAGCTAAACTTTGGAAATTGATTCTAGGAACACCAGGCCTGGGAATCCGGTTCCATCAAAAACTACGTACTCGTAAAAACCCAAAGAAATTAAGAAAAAAAAATTCCTTGAAATTTACGGGTCTTTACAGTGGAGGTGTGGTGCTACTAGGACTAGCCTCATCGAAGTGATAGAGTAGTGGAAGGATGGCCAACAAAGGGTGCTGATAGACCAAAGAGTCTGGATCTGGTAGTTTCACAGGCCAGAGTTAGATACAAAGATAAATGGGCCTCTCACCGTTAGTGGTGGAGGTGGGCCGCTTCCCATGGGAAGGATTTCTATCGTCCATACCCTGAAAGAGAATAGAAAACCCAAAAAAGAGAATGAAAAAAAAGGAAATGAAGAAAATGTGAGTAAAATGAAAAGAAATAACCAGTATGTAGTGTTTATTTTCAGAGTACACATCGTGTAATTAAAGCGGGTTAGCATCCCATGTTCTCTGGATAGACACACCGAGTGAGCAAGGAATAAACCATGAAATGTTACACGGAGTGTAACGAACAGACATGTCATGTAATTGTAAAGTGGTCTTGGTGGTGTATTGGAAAGGACACTTCCACCAATTAAGTAGTTATAATAATACAAGACACAATGTGTACATGTCCTACACGGCGTGTTCCAGTGCATAAGTGACGTGGCCATGTGGAGGGTTAGACATGTGCTAGCCAAATGAAATGGTATACACGGCGTGTACCAAACATACATGCCATGTATGTGAACATGTTGTGTGAGGTAGTGGGAAAAATATACTTGGGGAAGATGAGGAATGGCACATAGTGCGTACCGAACGTACAGACTAGGTATTTCAAATCGCATAGTATTCGGTGTGTGGTTTTGTACAAATGTACACGATGTGTGTTCCTCAAAGCATTTCCATGTACCACGGAATCTGAATGGTCGGCCGATACTCATATCAACTTAAACCCTTTTAATACCTTGAAATATTGGGTGTAGAAGGGCGTACATGGACCAACGATCAAAATCAGAAGAAATCAGAAGCAAAAAAAGTAATAAATCTGCAGATTCGGGAGTTAAGAGGTCGGGTCTCATGCAGGGGGTGAAACGGGGGGAGAGAGAGGGCCGCGTAACACCGCCTGAAGCTGGGTAGTCCACGGCTTTTATAGCCACAGTACAAGGCATGTACAACAGACTACACACTGTGTATCTCATTTTTAAAAATAATAAATAAAAATATATTATAGTAAACTATATAATAATTAATATTAATAATTAAAATAGTAAAAATAGAGATATATATGTGTATATACATAATTTAAAAATAAAACTATACATGTAATGTATCGGGAAACATAAGTCACGTGTTTTAAAATTGGAAAAAGAGAAGTAGAACCTTCGGTCCGGTGCTTGGGGTGAGGATCGAACTTGTGATCAGTCATTTTGAATGGAAGCTCTCAACCACTGGAGAAATGGTTATACTTTTCATCCTATTTATCATTGATATATATTTAATATATATGGACAATACTTCATGGGATGAAGGAAATGCATGGCGTGTGGTTTTTAATTTTACAAAAAGGGATGAAGAAGGGAGATTAGCAGAGTTTAAACCTGAGTATTTTGGATCCAATGATGAGACACTACCAATCTACAAAATTCACCTTCATGAATAAACTTATGCGAATTATATTTTTAGTTTTAAAAGGAATAAATGGTGTACACGATGTATATCAAAAGACACAACATGTGGTTTTAATAAAAGGACAATTGATGTAAATGGGGTGGTTGTTAGGATTTGAACCCGGGTCTTTTAGAGACGGGTTATGATCTTCTCCAACCAATCCATCACCACCATGGATTTTCTTATAATCAAATATATATATATATATATATATATATATATATGAAAAATACTACACACACCATTTAAGAAAATACAAATAGAAAAAGGAGGAACCTCGTGCTAAAGGTAGGGCTGGAGGATTCGAACCAATGATGGCTTGGATAAACTCTAGTGACTTACCATCGACAACGAAATTAACATTGTTTATTTCTGAGTTAAACCATATATTTATAATTGTTATAAAAAAATGAAAAAGAAAAAAGTACACACCGTGTATACAGGTGGTACACTATGCGTATCTGTTGGGTTGCCTCCCAGGAAGCACCTTGGTTTTAGGTCATTGGACTGACATACTTACCTCATCTTACCTTAGCTTTATGGTGGACAACGTTCCCACCGTGTCGTCATGGTAAGACTTCAACTATTGTCCATTCACCACGAATGGTTGACCATCCTCCACAAAAACATCCATCGCTCATTGATGGAATATGCATATAAATTAGATTGGTCCCGACCATCATGACATTAACTTCCCTAAGAATAATCAAATATGAGAGTTAAATAGAAGTAACTGATCAACAGTTGGAATGATTTTAATGAAATCATATGGTCATGAATTGCCATTATCCTCTCCTTGTATAGTTTGGCATTCTCACACACCTCTAATCTGATTTCATCATGTTCCGATAGTTGGAAATTTTCCTTCTCTTCAGTTTCCTTCAGATCAAAATTCGGGGCCTTGACGGCCCAGTAGGCTTTATTTTCCAACTCTACAGGTATATGGCATTCTTTTCAATAGATGAGGTGGAATAGGGACATTCTCAATGGTGTTTTTAAAGCAGTCTGATATGCCCACAAAGCATCATCAAAATTCTTTGACCACTCTTTCCCCAAAGTGTTCACCATTTTCTCCAGGATATGCTTGAGCTCACTATTGGAGAGCTCCATATGTCTACTAGATTGGTGATGATATGGTGTCCCAATATGATTCTTTACTCAATACTTACATAGTAGTCCTCTCATCAGTGTGTTGTCAAAGTGGGTCCCTCTATCAGTAATAAGTACTCAGGGAATGCTGAACCTACTAAAAATATGTTTATTTAGGAAATTCATGATTACCATGGTCATGTTGTGTGTTGTTGTAGTGTCTTACACCCACTTGGAGACGTTGTCGATGCAGGCCAGGAAGTATGTGTTTCCAAAAGATGGGGGAAAGGGACCCATGAAATCTATACCCTAGACGTCGAAGATCTCGACCTCCATGATGGGGTGCTGGGGCATCTCAGATCTACGTCCCATGTTACCAGTCCTATGGAATTTATCACAACAGAAGACAAAGTCCCAGGTATCTTTATGAATGGTGGGAAAGAAAAACATATATTTTGGGATCATTGCTATCGTACGGTCCGGGCCATGATGTCCCCACACTATTGAGGTGTGACAGAACTTCCGGATGCCGTGACTTCATTCTCTGGGATGAAACTATGGATCACCCCATCACAACAGGATCATAATAGTAGTGGATCATTTCAGAAGTACCTCTTCACATCAGAGAAAAATATCTTCCTTTGGGGGAAGGGGAGATCAGGGTGAACGTCACCTGTAAGCATAAAATTAGAAATATCAAGATACCATGGCCTAGGTGTTTTGATGAAAAAATGGGGTTCTCATTAGGGAAATCCTCCCCGATCTCCTGATCTTCCTCCTTCTCTATATGAGGCAAATCGAGGAGAGAGAGATGGTCAGCAACAATGTTCTCACTCCATTTCTTATCTCTAATCTTCAGATCAAATTCATGTAAGAGGAGTACCCAATAATCAATCAGGAATTCAAATCTTTCTTGTTCAGTATGTAATTTAGTGCTACGTGGTCAGTATAAACAATAACATTAGACAACACTATGTAATAACAGAACCTATCAAACGTGAAAAACACAGCAAGCATCTCTTTCTCTATGGTGGTGTAGTTGATTTGTGCCCCATTGAGAATCTTACTAGCATAATATATAGGTCAGAAAATCTGGTCAAGCCGCTTTCCCAAGACTGCTCCCACAGTGTAGTCACTCGCATCACACATCACCTCAAATCATTCCTCCCAGTTGGGAGAAATCATCACAAGTGCTTCCACCAGGCACTACCTTAGGTGTTAAAAATATATGGTGTATGTCTCATCAAACTCAAATATGGAATCCTTAGTTAGAATATTGGTGAGGGGTTGGGATATTTTTGAGAAGTCGTTGAAAAACCTCCTATAGAAACCATCATGGCCCAAGAAACTGTGGATGGATCTGACAGAAGTTGGAATCTGTAGTCACGAAATTACTTATATCTTTGTCGGATCCACCTATATCCTCTTTTTTGAGATTCTTTGGCCAAGTACGATGCCACATTTCACCATGAAATGACACTTTTCCTGGTTCATAACTAGGTTAGTGTTCTCAAATCATTCCAAAACTAGCATGAGGTACAACAAACAAGTGGTGAATTATTTTTTATAAATAGAAAAATTATCCATGAATACCTCTAGGATCTATTCCGCCATGTCATTGAAGATATCCGTTATAAAGTGCTGAAAGGTGGTGGGGGCATTGCACAAGCCAAAATACATCCTTCGGTAAGAAAACCAACTGTAGGGGAAAGTGACTGTGCTCTTCTCATGATCCTCTGAAGAAATGGAAATCCAGTGATAGCTGGAATAACCATCAGGGAAGCAATAGAAGTTATTACCTATCAGTCTCTCTAGTATATGATCCATGAATGAAAGGGGGAAATGATCCTTCCTCATGGAATCATTTACCTTCTGGTAGTCGACAAAGACTCACATGCCCGTGAAAGTGCCAGTGGGGATGAGCTTGTTTCTATCAATTGATACCATAATGATACCCCCCTTTTGCGTAACACTTTTAAGGGACTCACCCACAGACTATCCAAGATGGGATAGATGATGCGTGAATCCAACAATTTGATCACCTATTTCATTACCACTTCCATCATGGGGGGATTCAAGCGTCGTTGTGGTTGCTGAGATTTCATGGAACCTTATTCAATTATCACTTTGTGGGTGCAAATGGTAGGGATGATGCCCTTCAAATCAGTGACTATCAACCCAATAGCATGCCTTCCTGTTTCAGAATGTGAAGAAGTGAGTCTTCCTTCTCCTCTGATAGTTCTGCATTATGTATGACAGGTAATATTTGACGGTCTCCCAAATTCTCGTACATTAGAGAATATGGAAGAGGATTCAGTTATAGTTTAGGCGCCATTAAAATTTAAGGCACAATTCGTTGCACCTTGTCCCATTCTAGACTATCAAGAAAAACTGCACGTTTTCAATAGTGCCCCCTGTCCTTCTAGGAATTGTAGGTCTTTTAGTTCTTCTTCAAATGGAATGTATGGAATGATAAAGTTAGCTGAGGTAAAAGAGCATACCAGATCATCCTCTTCTATTCTTAAGAGATCATCCATAGTGGTAATTGCATAACACCCCTCATTCACATAAAGTGATGTATTCTTGATGTCCTTGAGAAACTTTTAGGAGACTCTCTCATCTCCTACTCGGAAAATTCGCTCCCCTTGTTGCACATCAATCAGTACCTTCTCAGTTTCCAAGAAGGGCCTTCCCAAGATGAGAGGTTCCTCATGGTCAACCTCTATGTCCAGGATGAATAAATATGCAGAAAGGATCAGCCTAGCCACCTAGAGCGAAACATCCCCTAGTATCCCCTTTGGATATTTGATAGAATTAGTCAGCAAGTTAAAGTGCTACTAGGGTAGGCTTCAAATCATTGAGCCCTTGATTTTTGAAATCTCTAAAGGGAATGATGTCCACACTGGCCCCTAAGTCACAGAGGGCCTTCCTAAAATCACTTGGTCCAATAGTACATGGAATAGTAAAGCTACCAGGATCATATAGTTTGGGAGGAATCAAATGCTAGATGACTGCAGAACACTCCTTGGTTAGGGAAATGATGCCTAGATTCTCCATATTTCTTCTGTTGAAGAGTATTTCCTCCATTAATTTGGAATAACTGGGCATTTGCATTAGTGGCTATGAAAAAAGTATATTTATGTGCGACTTCTTAAACACGCCCATGAATTTATTGAACTGGTGGTCTATATTTCTCTACTTTAATCTCTATAGGAAGGGTAAGGAAGGATCAAGGGGTTTGAAAAACTCATTTCCTATATTGTGACGCCTTCTTCTGTGGGATTTTGGATAAGGAGGGGTCTGCATCTGTACATTATTTATCAACAGGGGGTGTGGACACACCTGGCTATTCTATTTGGTGCTGTTGGAGCTCATTTCCACTCCATAGCGTAACAACATGAGCCTCCTCCATCGGGTTCTTCTCAGTGTTACTCGTCAGTGTTGTAGGTTGCCTTCCTGAGAGTTGGTTTTCCAACTGGCCAATTTGGTTATCCAATACTTAAATTGAAGCCTCCTGATTTTGGAACCTAGTCTCAGTAGTAGATATAAATTTGTTCATGAGATTTTCTATCATTTAGGTGTTCTCTTACTGAGGTGGTTTTTGAGCTGGTGGAGGTGGTGGATACTGCTGCTGCTGCAGGAGAGGGTTCTGATACCCTTCCTATTGATAAGAGACTTGTTGGGGCTATAGCTGCCTCTAGTACTAGTTCTAATATAGAATACTGTTATAGTCGGGCAATCACTGGGGTGGAAGATTTTGTTGTTGTAGTCCCCAGCATGTGTTCTATTGATCATGCCATGTAGGGTTATGGTGTTGTTTGTACTGGTTTGACCATCAGTTTTGGGAAACAAAACATACCTCGCTGGGTGAAGGGCCTCCAGCATAACCCGGGAATTATCCAATGATGTGGTTATCACCACATTCACTACATGTCAGATGGTTTGCTTCATGTACTTGAGACATTACCTTCAAATTGAGCACATCAATCTTTTTGGACACAAAGTCCAACTAGGCAGCAAGCATAGTTGTTTCATCAATGTTACACATACCTCGTTTCTGGGTTCCCCTCTCAAGAATGCCAATGGAAACTATTTAATTACATGTAATCCGATAATTCTAAATGCTATTTGGGGGATTTCCTCATTACCATACCTCTGGAAGCATCATCCACCATAGACGTTTTATTTTTTTTCAACCTTCTCGTAGAAGGTTTGGACCTGCATCCAAATTGGGAGTCTGTTGTGTGGAAATTTTTACAACATCTCCTTAAATCACTCCCATGATTCGTATAGTGAATCAACGTCATACTGCTAGAAGTTGTGTATTTCATTCCGTAGAGTCCCTGTCATCGATGGTGGGATGTATTTATACAGAGACTCATGGCCTAGCTCCTCCCAGGTGAGGATAGATCATTGTGTCAATCCTTTAAACCAGTATTTCGCCTTATCCCATAGAGAGAAGGGGAATAAGAGAAGACAAACATAGTTTATAGACACTCCATGGTAGAAAAATGTGTCACAGACCTCCATAAAATTGGAGAGATGGGTATTGAGATCCTTGCTGGGCAGACCACCGAATTCAAAAGTGTTTTGGATCAGCTACATGATAGCATGCTTGATCTTGAATTGTTGGGCCTACACTGGGGGATAGACGATGCCCGTGTCAGCTCTGTGGATAGATGCCAGGCTGTACTCCATGAGAGTATGGTGTGGTGGTGGCTACAGAGGGAGTGGAGCCTGCATGTATTGTTTTTCATGAGGGGAATAGCATGGCCCCTAACCTAGGTTGAAAAATAACATTCCCTCTGGTTAGAATTTTTGGAGTTGTTGTGGGCCACACCCTAAAGCAAGAGGAGATTGCTGGTTCCGGTTGTCATCCGTACCTGACTGTTTTCCATCTCCTTGGACAATAACTATGTTTCCTTCAATGTTCTACAACAGTGGTGTGTTTTTTTATGCTCAGCCAAAAGTGCTTTTTGGCACATCAAGTGTTTCCGTTTAATCTCTAGGTTCAACGGAAAAAAACCCTGATGGATCAGCATTCTTGGAATGTGTGAGGTAGCCTCTCATACACCTAAAGACCTGCATGATATAAAACACACCAAGCGTAAATGAGTATAAAGAAAGATAAAAAGGAATGAGATGAGAAAATATATTTCTGGGAATTTATGATTTATATTTTTAAAAAAAATTTATACAAACTAAATGAAAGCAATAACAAAATTAACTTTTCTTTAGTCCCCGACAATGGTGGAAAAATTTGGTGAGTAGTTTCACTGAAGGTATATTATCGGTTTCCCAACTTATTTATAACCTAACAAGAATAACACCAATAAGGGGTCGATCCATATGTAAAAAAGAAGACTTTTTTATCTTTTTTAACATAGTTTGTATTTTTTTAATGTTGTTTTCTGAATTTAAAGTCAATTTTTTTTGTTTAGATAAAAAGAATGATTACTTTTATGATTCTTTTGACAAATTAATTAACGGAATACAAGTAAATACAGTAAAAATGATTTTTATATACATAAAGAGAGATGTGCATTGGGGTTATAGATTAATGAGAAGCTGTTTAGTAAATCAAATTGCTTATGAGGTTGTGTTGTTCATAATAACCAAACACTCTTGGTTTCAATTTGTAATAAATTTTCCTTGTTTTGGTAAACTTATATTTAGAATTGAAGAAATTAACTCCTTGGGTTGGTAGTTAGTGGTTCATAGTTATTTATTTGGACTTTTCTATTTTGAGTCAATGAATACTTACAATGGTCATGAAATTTTTCATCATTATTCTTCTTTTGAATCCTTGAAAATTATTACCTTGGTCTGGTATTGAATTTTTAGTGATAACATGAATTGATTTAAGAAGAATAAGAATAAGTTAATAAGAACGTGCTCATTCATATCAACTAATTTAAATTTCAACTCATCATCTTCCATAACCCCAACACACTGGGTATTTAGTTAAACATATAGAAAATGATAAACACAAACTCTTGATACCAGATGTGATCATTTTTGGAACTTCAAGGGGGGAATGTTTCTCGGGTAGATAGTAGATTGGCAGCAGTACGATGACAGAGCTTTTACCCATCAGACATTCAACCATTTCTCCACACATTCTCTCCACACACCACACCCTTAAACAGAAGGCCAAGGCATACATTTATAGAAAAAATAAATACATGGCGTGTGGAAAAAGTACACAATGTGAACTTTTTTAAATGCGCTTTTTTCCTTTGATTAATCCACCGGTAGGCAGCCTAACACACCATATTTGAAATGGAACACGTCGCTACCTAGTAGGTAGCTATACACGGCGTGTAGTGCCGCCATACATGATAGGTAGTCTCATTTTTCGGCCACCAAAGACTTCTAAAAAGGCCAACACGACGTGTTTACGTTAATCATGGTGTGTCCCCTTCATCCATCCACATTGGAATGTAGACTTCTTCTCATCCGCCAAATGCTCCTAATAGGGTGAACACGGCGTGTAGAATGTGCACACGGCGTGTACCAGATTCTGATTACATGGTCATGCACATGTCTGCATCCATCCTTGTCTGAGTCTGGATGTACAAGGCGTGAGTATAGGTACACACTGTTTAGTTTGTAAATTTTTCTCAGTCACACAAGTTTTGTGTATTTGGCCATAAATATCCTGAAAATGAACTATATCACGAAAATCAAAGTATTTGTTCCCTAATAAGTATGTAGTTGTTTGAATTTATGTTCTTATTTTCAATAAAGTATTTGAAAATGTAAACACAAATAAGTTGCATCATAACCCTCTCATAATTTACATGAATTTTTTTTGGTCAATTTTATTTTTAAAAATTATTAATATTTCTCAAATTATTCATAATGAAATAATTCCAAAAATATTTATGTAATATCATTTTGTTTTTTAGTTTAGTTTTAATTTTATTTTAATTATTCATAGATTTATTTTCAATTAAATTATATTTTGTGATAGTAAATTTGGAGTCATGGGGAGGTGGTGGGGATGGGTATATTAAAAGATTATTATATCATGACACTGAAACTTTAGTGAATGATATTGAGTTACCGGTAGTAAGGTATTGGCTCCAGGTAGTGCCACTTGAAGGCCATTGGAATGCATGAAGACTCATGTGAACAACTGGAGTTCAATTAGATCCCACAAAACTCTATTTATTTGGATGTGTTTTTTTAAAAGGTAATTTATATAAATTTATATCCATTGAGTTTATTATTAAAGAATGTTTACCCATACTATGGGCCATTTTTTATGAAATCACCTAATTTTAATCAATTCCTTTCATGTATCTTGTAGAAGGGATGATGATGCTTCATGAAATATAGTGATTATGACACTAAGTTTATAACCCGTTCTTCATGCACTGACTACATGTTCTGTACCTCCTCCACCCACACAAGGTAAGTGATTAGTACCCTATCATCCTGAAATGGGTAAGTAGTTGGAACCAATTATTTAATTCTTATAAAAAATCCTACAATCTCACCTCATCTTTTCATAATTCACTTGCACTATACCTATAGTACCTACATATCTCACACTAAGTAAGTATTCTACACCAATAAATCATTGACCATGTATGTGGGTTCGTATATTCTTTATACAATTGAAAAATATCATTAACACAAATGGATTTTTCTCTTTATAAAATTTTACTAATATGTTATGTTCTTATATATATTATTTGAACATGATAATATGATTAATGTGGATATTTGTATTCAATTGTTTTTCAACATATCCCATTATCATTTGTAATATAATAATAATAATTCATATTAGTGTGATGATGATACATATTTCTTCTATTTCATTTATTTTATGACCACGTGTTGGCTTCCACATGAAAAACCTCACCACAAACTTACATGGATAACATACTTTCATCAACTCATGAACCACCTTTAAGTTTATACTACATTGTCATTCAATATTCATCCTTAGAGAATTCATGCATGCTTGAAACCATTGCATACTTGATGATACCATATACTAACCTCATGATTTTATATTAGCCACATACATCAACCATGAAAAATTACGCTGACCTCACAAGCCACAAACTCATCCACCTTATGACCCCATGATATCCACAAGACACAAATTATATCCACACGATCCCCATTACTTTATTATTTTCTCGACTAGAAGGATTGTCTTATACTCACATGGGAACACTATACTCATAGGGATGCTAAGAATGTATAATCATTTGCATGTGGAAACCCATGAAAGAAAATATTTAAGACAACAGAGGCCCTCATGGTCTGTACTATCATTTTAGTTTAAATCTATGTGACCACCCAGTCTTTAGTTTATTTTTAATATAATAAAAATGTACATATGTGGTTATTCCATGTCAGATTTTGATATTGAAAGGAATAGATTAATTACTCAATATGTTCCCTCATACCATTAATTAAGTCATTCAGGTGTCAGTAATAAACTACTACATCACATTCCACCCACATAGGATAGGTTAAGAACCACCTTGCCTCATGTGCAGTAACTCATGCTTCTATATTCAGGCACACATAACACCTTGTTCCTTCCATGTGATAGCTCCCACTATGATTCCCCTCCTTTATAATTATGCTAGCTATTTTGGGATGATCTAACTCTTAAAACCACCTCTAATCATTTTTGTTGAATTGTCTCCTATGGATACCCCGAATTTCTCAGTTATTTAAGTAATCTCATAGAAAATACATCCCAAAAATTACATGTCCACCACAATTAGATAGCCTCCTACAATATATAATTTATCAATCCACTATAAATTCTCAAAAATATATATTAATTATAACCATTTATTTTATAAATAATAACTTTTTAATTTCATTGTCTTCTTTTTTAAACACTTAAAACACAAAAAATAATCTATTAGATATTGATCTCATCATTATAACTTATTTTTTTATTAACAACATTTCATATCCAAAAATTATATATATATATGATATTTCTTATGAATTAGTATTTCATGAAACCTTTATCTTTTAAGTCTCCCATATTGGTTGAAATTATTCCTAAAGATTCAGTTACAATAAATACCACATTCATTATTAAACCATTCACATGGACTATTCAATCTCCCATTTAATTTTTTTCAATACCACTAATCATTATAAAGTAAATGATATTATCCCCTTTATTGATAATAAATGAAATGTTATAATGGTGGTATCCTCATATTATTAGTCTGCTTTATATTCCATCAATATAAATTACTCTCCCCCTACATTTTGGAATCATATATTAAGCCACTTGTGAGTGGTTTATAACCACACGTGACGTTCTTTTACAAATAGTCAATAGTTTGTCAATTTTAACTCCCCAAGGGAAAACCCATTAATGAATGAAATTATTTACCATGGTTTTAAATATTTTCCAAAAACAATCGTTAATGTGATTTTATTGATATATATCTCACTCTTCATACTTTTTCTATGATAAAAGCATCAAAACAAGAAATATATTCTTCTAAGACTCATATGAACAAACACATTAGAATGTTTCAAAGGAAGAAATATATCTCCCCATTTTACCAAAAAATTAATCCCCATTGATAATAATTATTTTATATTTCATGGAAGGGATATTGATGCTATTTTCATACATCATTATTCATGTTTTTAAAAATTTATTCATAAATTACACATTAACTATATAGAGAAGATTCGTCATTTTTGACTCATCTGTGACCCCTCTATTATGATGAATTTATATAATTCAATTATCTACATGTTATAACAAAAACATATATATAAGGTAATTGGTAGGGACATATTGATCCTCATTAGAATCACTAAGGCAAATAGATTTCTCAATACCTAATATTTACATTTATTACCAATACATTACATTCATTATAGTCTATAGTGTTAATAGGTTACTTTCTCATCTTCTCCTCTACAACTGATTTATTGTGTGAATTGGTTTTATTATCCTCAGGGGCTAAGGAAACATCATTCCATTAGGATTGAATCATAATTTTCATTACCAATTAAAAATTTGGAAATATTTTCATACACACTTTTTTATCAATCATAATCTAATCACATAGGTCATAAGGTCATATTTAAATATTCATATATATATTTGTGGACAACATCTCATTAAAACATAATTTTTTCAGTATAATTACTTTTTATTCATTATCTTTTTCATATATATCTTATTACTACATTATATTTTATATCTTTTACTATACTAGAAATATTATGAAGTCCTATATATTCACCTTCTCATATTTTTCTTTGCTTATAATATGTATTTTCGAAATGATTAATGTCTCATGACTCATCTATTTTAACATTATAAATTTTATACCCTTTAAAAAATAGAGAACATCTCAAGGATATACAGTCATGACATACTCATATATGTGACCTTCTTATCTACACATACTATATAATTCTTTTACAAAAACAAATATATTTTGTTTAGATGAATTTAGTGAAAATATAGTCACTAATTTTCTTTTTGGTGAATCATCTCTCATTTGTTCACCATATTTCCCCCTTGACTGTTTTCTCATTATTATAAATGATATATTATACCAAAAGTAACTATATTTGTGTATATAGATTTTATAAAACCAGTAATAACTTTTAAATTTTGATCCCCCATATTGATATAACATTTAAAAAGAATTTCATTGAGGCTATATTTTTTGAATTTTAACCTTATTTTTTATAATGATGTAGTTGTATTCATATGAAAATTTTCCAGTTATTTTTTATTTATGATATACTCAATGTTTCATTGTCTGCAATAGGTTCAAAGTCATTAAATTATTTTATATTTCATGATTACATTAAGATATATTAGGTAAAATGTTCACATTTCTTTTCAGAGAAATCTCGTTACGAATATGAGAATATTATACTTTAACCTCAACTAATGTGATAAATTAATTTTTTATTTAATTCAACTCATTTATAACTAAAATACACCTTCAATGTGTCTTTCCAAGTTCTTCATCTCTTATATAGAGATTCTCTTTAACATAACTGATAATCTTCTCTTTTTTAGCTTCTTAAAGAATATGATTATTTATCTCAATAATATAAGCTTCATAAATTGTAACCAACTTCTTTTTTCTTTAAATTAATTTTTTATAATTTTGAATATTTATTCTTCCCTTTAATGAAATTTTTAGTCTTATTAATGAATGCATCTAAATCACATTTCAATTTTCATTCCAGATATATTCTTTCTCCACCATCATTATCACTACTTGAGGAATAAAATCCCTTTTCAAATTTATCAATAATATGTACCTATTAATTTTAGAACCAAATTGATGATGAATCAATTTTCTCATGAATAATTATTAAATTACATTTCCTACTACTTAAATTCTTCTTCTTCTTATCCTATTTCTTTTTTCAAAGTTTATTATCTTTCTCATCAAATTCAAATTAGATGGTATTTTTTAATAGATATCCCTAGTAAAAGTTTCCAAGTATTTCACTATAACATAAATCTCAATATCATTTTTATTTCCCATTTCACTTACCCATTTTGAATCTACATTATAAAGTAGAAATTATTTCGCTAAGATCTTTATCCCCCTCTTCATCTAAATCACTTGATTCTACAACCACTTCTTCCTTAATTTCTTTCACATGGATCAAAGGAATTCTTATATTTTTCATTATTCATAGAAGATTATGTTTTACTCAGCCCAATGTCTATGTGTATGATATGAAAATAATATGGTCTTAAATATTATCTTTCTTAAATAGAATATATTTTTTAATCGAACTGAAATGGAAAATTATTCATCAGTTTTTAACAACGATGAAACTATCTATCTGACAATAAAACCCTTCATATTTATCAAATTCCCCTCAACCCTTATATCTTAGTCAATAATGGCCCCATGATTAGCTATCTTTATGTCATCAAATTTTCTCATTCTATGTTATTACATGGATTATTTGACTTCAACATTTCTATTATAAGTACTTTTTATTTTTCACAGATCTAATTTATATTTTAAAGATCCATGATAAAAGTATGTAATTTTTTAAATAGAGACCTTGTGATATCTTTTTTATCATTTAAATATAATTAAAAATTCGTCTTATCATCTCGAGTCAAAGAAACACCTTTCAAAATCAATGGAAACTGAAAAGTCATTACATCTCATTTCACCATATTAAGTGATTGAAGGTAGGGGAGCATCATAATCAAAAAAATATGATAATTCTTTCCATGAAGATTTAGAACACCTTTAATATATATAATTAAGATTATTTATTTACCAAATACTTATTTATTATCATTAAAGGGTACATTTCTCTTATACAATTTGTAGATCCCCAGAATAATTGACCATTGAGTGGTGAGGTGAATCAGTTGTATAATGTAATAAATTCATTTTATTTTACTTCAATATATCATAATTTTTATGGTTTATGAATCTCTTAATAATATTTCATTGCTTCATATTATGTGAAATAATAATAACGGTATAATAAGAACATAGTATTTAAAGGTTTGGTAAACAATAATATTATTTATCATGTTGGTTAGGCACCCCAACAAGGAATCTTAACCATATCCAAAAATTATTAAAATATTAGTTGGTTAGACACCCAAACAACAATCCCCCTATAATTTTTTATTACAAAAAATGTAATATTCTATTCAATAATTGATTGTACACCCCATCCACAAACTCATTATGATTTTCCCAACGATAAAATTGTATTGATCTACTCCTGGTTTCTTTATCACCCATTTAAAATTAATATCCCTCTAAATTTATGCTAGATCGATAAGTATTTTTGGGTACATTATGTAATAAATTCAATAGTTTATTAAATTTATATGCTAATAATGAAACGTACTCTATATCTTGACTAATCTGGGTCTCCTTAGATCATTGAATACATAGTTATCAAAATCTATTGCACATAAAAAACATCTCCATTACTTTACACACTTCAATAAATGTTTTTCACTTACACATCATGCAAATAGTGATCAATCAAAGCACCTACTAAATCCAAAAAACCTACTTAATTTTTCATACTAACACATTACCAAAAAATATCTTTCCTCAGTTTCATGTACAACATAGCCTTATACGGAAAGTATTATGATAAACCTCATCACATACATACATAAAGAATATACTTTAAGCCCCTCATGATCTTAATAATATCTAATTATACAAAGTAAAACACTCTTCTACCTCAAAAAACTTTGTGGATTATTGACACTGTTATGTACATCATGATCATACATTCAAACATCAAAATATGATATTATATGTGAAAATACAGCATCAGCCAATGAATCCCTTACCTTAAAAATATCTGATAACCTCACAAAATCATCAACAGTCCACACATTCTTTATAATTTTTTTGGTTTTTTGACTTCCAATAATATCTTAAACATGTATGAAAATTCTATCCTTACATGGTAGTGCACCATGATAACTCCATCACATAAAAACCCCTCACAAGAATTGGGTGAATACTACTCAATCCCTCATTCCATGAACCATTGGATGGGTCTAAAAAAATTCATTCTTATTTTTTTACTAGTTTTATGTATGAATAGTTCATATAGGTCGGAAGACACAATCAAAATTGTCAACATAAAGAAAATTATTAATTATATAGTATGCTCCATCTAACTAGAATTGAATCTAGTAGGGAATTAGTGATCCCTTATTTCCATTTTATATTGCCCAACACATGAGAGGATAAGAACCATCTTGCCTTCAAGGAATTGACTGGTGCTCTATCATGCATTCATGACTAATACCTTGTAATTTACATATTATTTATTTCTCTATTCAACCCATATTAGTTTCATGGGATAATATGTGTGGATGTGACAGATCCTACATGCACCTGATGTGGCTATTCTTGAACTGGCTCCAATGGATGGCCCATGATGGCTAATTTTTTATGTTATTTCATAAATAAAATATAAGAATCTATTCAACAGTGAAAATAATAAGACAACATCTTCCAATATATATTTTATTAACACACTATAAATTATAAAAAATGTATATTTCTTCTCACAGTTTATTTTTATATATAATAAATTTCCATTATCATTTTCATCCTTTTCAAAATCATCAACAAAAAAAATAATATAAATTAAAATGATTCAAACTAATACTAACATATATTTTCAGATAGACCGTGTCACAACCAATCATTTCATATTTATGTTATTTCTTACAATGTAGTATACAATCTATCATGTATCTTTTAGGAATTTATTATCGATTAAATTTATTCCTCATAATAAATTAAAAAACACAATAGTCACTCTTCAACAATTTATATAGGCTCTTCAATAATATTTATTTAAAATAATTTTATTATTATATAATGATTTACTTTGATTTATTAAAGATGAGAAAATAGTGTTATTATTGAAGAATAATTTTATTTAATATTTTTATCGATATTTTATTTTTATTTTTTTAAGTTATGACATTATTGAAATCAAGAAATTAAATTTGGGTAGTGATTACGATAATATATATTTAAAATTTATAATTGATTTAATCTCTAATGGGGTGATGAGTTTTGGGAAATATAGGGTATTAAATTAATATTTATGGCATGTTTTGGCTTTTTTGTAATATTTTTTATAACATATTACTTCTTGTGGGGCATATACAAAATTTAATAAGTAATTATGTAGTTTATGCATGATCTTATGTATTTTTTAGATGAAATAGATATTAAAAACATGGTATAAATGTGTTAATATTCTTTTTTAATAATTATAAAACACACAAATTGAATTGGATGAACTGTTTTGGTGTTTCGGTATATAGGGATTTGGAAACCATATTTTGTAATTTGGAAAGTGCATGCTATAAATTACCATTAAAATGAAAGGGAGTGATATCAAAAATAGGGAAATTGTTTCTTGTTGTTCATTGTCTATATAATTCATTTCAAAGACCTAAAATGGGTTTTTTTGTAAATTTCTTTCTATAAGTTATATATATAACATTAAAAATGCATTTGGATTTATTAGTGTTTCCTTGGGAATTTGAAAATCATTTGAGTTATTTGATTATAATGAAATAGATATGAACATTTATGTAATATTCTAAAAGTTAATTGATATGAATATTTCTATCCCTAACTAATTTTTGTGGGAAATATTCTATGATGTTGGACACTTAATGGGAGTCTTGGGGTTTTTTCAGACATTAGATATTGATGTGAGAGTTATATGCTTGGATTGGTCATGAGGTAGGATATAGAAATTACATGATTCCATGTATTTAGAATATGTGGGGATGTGATGCTTTGAGCTCATCATATGTTCTATTAACGAGCTATATGATTGGATGCCTATTCAATGGGTATAAAAGTGGTTAAAGTAGGTATGAGTTTATTTGAGTGATTAGGATTTAACCTAAAAGTGTGTTTATATTGTTAAATAATTTACAGATTTACACTATTTATATATGATTAGTATTTACTCTATTGGATTCTATTCCATGTAGTAGTTAATATTACGGATTATAATATAACTATGAATACATAAACACATAATTTGTGTGGGTATATTAAATGCATGTCATTTCAAGTAAATGAAACTGGCCTCTATATTGTGAAGATGATGTGAGGGTACATATGGGATTTGAGTTCCTGTACTTTAGGATTTGTGTGGAATGGGTTATCTAGACTCATTTTATTATTCCATATGTCTTTTTTGTACAATTTTAGATTAGTATTGCATTTTATTAATTTTTTTTATCATATGTGGTCATTTATGGGAATTTTTTTGATAGTTTAAGCTTATTAATTCTATTTTTCACTATTTATTGTTATATATATATATATTACATTGGTAATTTGATATGATAGACCACTATATTCTCAATATCTCCCAAATAAATATCCTTAAATCCTTGATGTCAATTTCCATCCACAAATTATTGGGGAGCAAACATAAGGTCTGGTAACATTCCTCGAAAATGGATGAGTAATTCTGGGGTGAGACTTTATAAATCTCAAGGATGTATTTAGATACATTACCTATATATATTTCTAAATAATCAAATAAAATTATATTTTGGGTTAGAATCAACCTTAAACATCACATCATGGATTTTATAAATAATATTATCCATATCATGAATTTCTAAACCCCTCACCATATTCCAAATGCTATTAAATATTTAATTCTTGTATATAGAATATCTTTGGTTCCTCATCATAAATAAAAAACCATCTTTTACAAGGAAGATATAAAAAATAATGTTACTATTTATATCAAGAATATATTAATAGTTTTGAATTTAAAAATTTAATCCCCTTGGTAGACTAAGATTATAAACACTTAATTCTAAAACAAAAACTTATTTCTCTTTACCAACATGTAGATATAATTATACTTTAATCAATTCACCCTTATTTATGATTCTATTAATATCATAGAAAAAGTGTGATACACACGCGATATACAATAACCATGACCAAATTTTAGGAAAATTTATTTATATAACATTATGGAAATATAGATAATATTTTTCTCCTTCAGAAAACATGTGAAACTTAGATAACAATCTATTAAACAATTGTTCCATCATATAAGTGATCCCAAAATGGTATTCATGTTGTATATAATTATCTATAAAAAGAATCATCCTTGGGTAAGTATCATGTCTTAAGTCAACTAAATATATATTTTTATTTAATATACTATATTGATAAATATTATTTCATATTGATAAATTTAGTGAGGTAATATCCATATTTAAATAAATATAAAGTATCAGTGTCATTTTTACTATGATCTATTTTTTTAGGTAGGCCATAATTTCAATAATATCACAAATGAATCTTGGATTGTTAAGTGAGGAATTTCAAGTCCAAATAATCATTTTAATTATTATTAGTTCGTTACTTTGGGAACCTAATCCAATTATGGTTAACTTATTTAGTATATTCTAAATACTAAAATTGATTGTGGACACTTTATCTGATTTCACACACCCATGCCCATTACATCATACATAAGATAATACATGGGATCCCATATTTTTAATAACCTATCCATTTAAATGATCAATGTTTTGATATGTTCTTTATTTAAACAGAATATATAAAATAATACATCCAGGACTTCCTTAGTCACATAACTTTAATATATGTCCTATTAATATAACATATAACTATTTTGATCCTATGAAATATTTATATCTTATGTAATATGTAAATGTTTTAATAATTTTATATATTTTCTTTTGTAATCTTATTACTATAACCCAATTAAACTGTTCAAACCATATTAATGAAAAATATTTTTTAAAATAAAAAATTTGAGTTACATATGAAACAAAAAAATCCATTTATATCCACACATATCAAAATTCATCTGGGGAATCAGATAAAATAAAACTTTTCATTTATAGGATTAAAATCATATAAAATGTATCTTCCCACAAGAGAATGCATCTTGAAATAGATATCTAATTGGAAATTTACCTAGATTTCCCTTAATTCAAAACAATTTCATTATTTATTATATAGTTCAACAATCCATAGATAAATACTCAGGGGAGACCGCAATTCTGAAAAAAATATTTCAGAACATATATATAAATCATAACCAACCCTTAATACATAATTTATAACAAAAACAGAAATTATAGCCTTGATTAAATATAAAATAGATTTTTTATATCATGCCTAGAAATTACATCTTTTATGCATGATATTAAAAATATAGGTATTTATATAAATAAATTAACTTAACGCATAATGAATTTATAATATACATAATTCATATACATGATTATCAAATTGAAATTTATAAATCAATGTTATATTAAAATATTTTTAAACTAATATAACTACTTTTGAAAATTATAAATTTGACCAAATCTGCATTTCATGCAATCTTATTTCCTGTATAGTCGGAATAAGAAATGAAAATGATATGGTTTCACTGACCAGGATATTGTTATAGTGAATTACTCAAAGTCACCATAGTGAACCACAACATAAATTATGAGAATAATATATTTCTACTATTTTTAAATTATAAACAACAGAGAATTGAAATTTACCACTATGTGGTATTTCCATATAAAAATAATATTTTAATAATTGGTGATTGATTAGTCCGTAAAACATGATGTGCTAATATTAAAAAATGATCCTTTATTTTATGATAGGAAATCCATGTTATATTTTAATAAAAAGGTTTATAAAAACCAAAACAATCTTTATACCCCATGTCATTTTATTTGGAATATATTATAATCCTTGATGTGTTTTTGTAACCATAATCATGGAACCTGAAAAATCAATTAATATTTTTGTTTTTGTGAACTTTATCTTATTAATCATTCACATTTATAGGATTTTATACCACAAAATGGGGCTTCAAGGAATATTTATCCCCATTAAAAAAATAATATAAAAAACTATGCATAAGATCTAGTAGTATAATAATCAATAAAATAAAATAAAAGACTATAAATTATAGCATACATCACTCTCCATTCCAAGTATTCACCAATGTTGAGTTTAATTATGTTCCCCAAGTAGATAAAAATTGGTTATGACATCCTAATCTATCTATCAACCACTAGAAAAGAAGGAATTTGGAATGAACTCTTATCCCTTATCATTTTTATTACACCACCTCTAAAAATATAAAAAATAAAAAACATAGAGGGAGTTTTGCCTTTGTGGGTAATCACTTTTATAAAACATGATCTCTATAAACTCTAATTTTTATAAAAAATTCATAGAAAATGGTATCATATTTTGTTATTGTTGTATCAAATGTGTTTAAATGAAAAACCTTTTACTTCACTATGGTAATTCTTTATAATAGTCCCGCCATAATTTTTGGGATTATTAATGTTAATTAACAATCAATAATCTATCTATACATCATCACATGATGTATTTATATTCATAATTATTATCATCGGATTTTATTTAATGATTTCATATGACATATAAAATAAACTTTATGACATGGAATCATGAACTATGACTCGACACAAACCATGACATTATAACTCTCACCATATCACAGTTTATGATTTAGTATATTTTTGAAATAGCATGGACTTGGATTGACTTTTTGAACCCATGATATCGTTTTATGACATTATTTACATATTATTGAAATTTATTTTTCTTTTTTCCATAAAATTTTTAATGAATTTCTGGATAATATTTAGGGCTCCTTTTTTCAAAAAATTTGTTTGCTAAAATTTAATTGCAATGAATTGGTCACATTTGATATAAAATTAGAAAATATAATAAAATAACCACTAAACGGCTAAAAAAAGGATATATAATTATTAAAAATAATTTTACAGTAATTTAAAATATAATCTATGTTTATTCTATCCTCTAATTTTATGTTCAACTATCATGTATGAGTACACTTCATTATCGATTCATATTCATACTCCAATTGTTCATTATATTTAATATTATCATAAATTTAACATTAATGATCATATACATTGAAATTTTTAAATAATTTATATTCTCTTATAAGATTATGATTGTAATATTTTTGATTATATTTATCAATTCCCTAAAAAGGTCCATCAGCTTGAAGAATGTGATTTCATTTCCACCTTCTCAAAATTATTCTATATATAGTTAGATCCAAATTAGATCTCAAATAATTAATTTAATATAAATTATACCCATAAATTCATTTTTCTCATGAGAAACATTCAATTTTATAAAATTTGTATTATCATTTATAGGAAATTTTTTTCAAATAAATTTACCTATATTAAAAATTCATACATTACCTAAAATCATCAATCAATATAAAAAATAAAATAGTTTTTGGGATTAAATCCATAAAACTCATCAAACAGTGAGAATTTTCTAACCCTAAAACATGTATTTTATCCGAAAACATAGTATATTATAATAATACCTTACTAGTTTTTAAAATTATTATTTCCCTAAATATGGAAAATTTTGAAAATATATTATTCACTAACAATTTTTGAAAATCAAAATATTCTTTACAGGTTGTTCTAAATAATAATTTGGTAAAAATTTCTCTTATAAGAACCTATTGATGTTAATTGAGAATATTGTATCATGGTAAAGAATTATTAATATTGGTTTATTCCGTGATGATGAAAAATATTCTGAATAATAATTTAGTTACACAATATACATCATTTGTAAAATTTTAGGAAACAAAATGATACATTTATTAAAATTAATCCAAAAAAATATTATTTAATCTCACCAATAATGATTATATGGAAACACGAAGATGAAATATATACATAAATATAAAAAAATATTGTCAAATACAAATTTATACTCAATATTTGAGTTATGTTGTGGTATTTTCCTACATATAAGAAATATACCATTCAAAAATTTGATTTACAACATGATTGAAGTATTTTTGGTAAAAAAATTTCTTTTATAATTTATATAGTTTTATTTTTTTATAAAATTTCCATAAAATAGCTCACCATGAGACTCCATTATTTTATATTCATGAATGGATATCCTAAGATTTCATAATAATCTCATATTCAATATGAATCCATTATTCCAAAAAATTACAATGAATGTTCATTTTTAAAATGTGTCTTATATTCAACAGAAGTAATAATAATATTCATACTGATCAATAATCAATATAAACCAAATTAATATTTAAATTAATAAGTAAATCAGTTAATACCCTTACTATTTTTTTAAACCATTATTAACCAATATTTTTTTATTATAGATATAGTAGAAAAATACCATCATAAACCTCACCCATTTTCCATGTTACTATTTTGAATCTTTATAATTCATGATATTATTTATGTATATTTATCATTGTAAATAAAATATTATTTTTGAAACATTTTATGATTCCATTCCATAAATAAAGGGTTTATGTATATAACATGTTATCATGGATACGTTATTTCATAAGCGTGAAATTAAACATATCACTAAATTAAGAGTGTAGCTGATAGTTTTAAATATACAAACCCCATTACCAACTCCCAAAATATATCACTCCACTTCCATGTCTGAGTAAAATAAGAAATAACTAATATAAGAATTTTATTTAGATTTTCAGTTAAATAACTTTTCCAATCTACTAAAAATCATTTAAATTATCCAATATTATCCATGTTTCTA
Organism: Viscum album; assembly: GCA_963277665.1. Lineage (NCBI taxonomy): Eukaryota > Viridiplantae > Streptophyta > Magnoliopsida > Santalales > Viscaceae > Viscum > Viscum album. The sequence goes on from OY728126.1 coordinate 538,330,096, forward strand.
GTTAAAAGACAAAATAGATTACTAATTTGCTTATAATAATATAAAAAATTGATGCGAAAAAATTAATGAAATGAATATAAATATTGGTTCCATATGTAAGGATGTTTATGATAATTATTAAATTTTCTTTATTATTTTATACTCATATTTAGAAAAGCTAATAACTTATAAATACAACTTTTGTTAAAAAAATTATTTTCTTTATAATTTATTTACATGTTATCTTCTTATAACACATAAAATTAAATTTTCATATCTTCCATATAGTTAATAAAACTATTTTTATACACATATATACTTTCAAAATAATTTTAAATGAAATTTATAATAAATTTATCTATGGCATGGTTCCATGGGTTCATAAATGTCCTCAGATCATATAATAACCATAATAGCATGATTTTCCTCTCATATAACCCAAATGTTTTTTCAATATCATATTTTATCAGTATATTTTTTTAATTTAAAGCGATTGATAATAAATTTTGATATCATTTTAGATAATAAAATGTGTTAATAAATCATATCCAATTTATCATCCAATCATGTAAAGGGTGTTGGAAACAAGGGGTTGGTTAAGATATGTTTGAATTTACAAAAGAATTGTGTATGTATTATGATTGAATATATTTTTAGTCAAGGATGTGTTTATGTTTTTATTGATTATTTTTTTTTCATTTTATCAAACATAGAGAGGATTAGAGGCGAATTGATAGATATTTATGGTGGAACTGACTGATTTTGATCACCCTATGGTCTTTTTAAGATGTTTTATTTTATGTTGGATATGTGAATGGAAAACATTATATTTTTTGGATGTTTTTAATTTCCCAATGTAAATTCATAAATCAAGTATAAAAGAAATTTTCCACTCACCCATGGTTGAAGGAATTTTGAATGATTGATCTTTCTTTATGGAAGAAATTTTTTGATACAAAATCTGTTTTTTCTTCATACAAGATATTTCTATATGGTTGAAGCCTGGTTTTTTGAAATTGAGATATGGTTCTCGAATAGGTGTATGAAATGGATTTTTTCATTGATGTAATTTCATTATAAGTTAGATATTTCCATAATTATGGTTTCAAAATATGTTAAATAATATATAAATGAACAATAGTGACCCGAGACTTTTTCAGTTATTATTACATGATTTGATGATAAATGATAAATAAAATAAAAACTAAAGGTAGAAAATTATATTTCCACTAGAAAGGCAATGTATATAATTAGGAAATGTGAAGCTAAAATAATTTTTCATGATAATTCTTTATAATGAGCTCAAAAATACCTTTAATCGCCTACAAAAAATTGATAATGTATAGAATACATACGTAAAAGGGATGGGAAAAAAATCCCAGTGAGGGAATGAATATAAAAATAAACCAAAACACATGATTTAGAATGTACGAAATGCTAATATAAAAGGCATGGATCATGAATAAACATATGGAATCATAACATATAGAACATGAAATCATTTGATCATGGAAACATGGAAACCTATGATTGTGGAAGCTATATATAACATGAAAAAACTTGAGTCAAGGATTACATACATGACTATGTCAAATTTTAGAAAAAAACCCCAAAATAGATTAGGTTTACTCCCTAATCCCATGAATAATATATCATTTGACTAAAACATTTCCCAATGCATTAGAGTTCTTTCTGGGTACACCCATCATAAAATGTTCATGCATATGTGTGCCATATTTAGAGTCAAACATAAGGAATAAACATAAGGGTTACACATGGAATGAAAAGGGTATTGTAATCTTATACGAAGGCATAACCAAAGGCTTTATAAAAATGATATCGATGAGAGAAATGAGTTAAATAAAATCTGTTCATTCGTAAAGAAAAACTAATAATATATCATGAAAAATTATTTCTATGTTAATTGAAAAAATGAAAAGGCATGGTTATGTAAAATTAGAAATTTTCCATATATGTAATGTTTTGGAGAAAATAAAAGAGTAATTAAAAAAATAATTATATAAATAAAAAAATAAATAAAATTTTATTTTATTTCATTAGAAATGAATTGATTTTAGAAAAATATTTTAGACCTAAAAAAGTTTATGGAATTCATGTAACACCCTAAAATTAAAAATGAGTAACATTTTATTCACTAGCATGTATGCCCTGTAACACCAAGTATAGAAAAAAATATAAAATACCTAAAAATTATGTTATATTCACTACTTTTAATAAATAAAATCTATTCTATATCTTGAAATTCACATAATACATAGTTTTCTTGAATTGTACCCAACAACAAGTTTCTTTGATAGCTTATGTTTCATGCAAGACTGAGTCTTAATGAATACTATTAATATAATTCTTTAAAATTAAAATTAACTCATTCTTGTTAAATTTGAAGTTATGAAAATGATTAAATAACTTTTGAAAATATATTTTTTAATTAATTGGTTACCAATAAACTATAAATGAATATAAAAATCAATTGAATATATAGGTAATGTTTTTTTATAAAAAAACTATTTTTATGCGAACAAAGTTGTTTTATCATAATAGATTAAAATAATTAGTACTAGTGAATAATATTAATAAAATTTTATATATTATATATTAATTAAATTGTTTTTAAATCCATCCGATGTATTTTATATTCACAATATAAGAACAAATCCAATTTTATGCATAAAAAGCTGTATTTTTTAGAAGGTAGTTTTGTCTCATTTTATTAGCACACTTATTTTTAAAAAAAAATTGAAAAATTTATAAATTACAATTTATTGATTAACATCATTTATAGAAGTTGAATTTAAAAAATATTCTATGATTAATGTTTTGAATTTTTCTTTGATGTTCCATTTTTTGGATAAATAGTGAAAAATGCTGAATTTTAACTAAAATAACCTTTTCATTTGACAAATTCAAAAGGTTAAATTATCTTTTGGACAGGTCTTGAAGTTAAATTAGAACTATTTTAAATATTTAAAACCAATATTGGGAATTTTAATCATTTTAGGGTTATATTATATATAAAAACATTTCAACTTATTAAAAATGATTACTTAAAAACCTCACTTTCTCTTCCCATATATGGGATTAATGATAAATTATTTTCTACCATTTATATGATTTTATTTTGGAAAAATGGATTCTTTATTTGGAAAAAACTATATTTATAATTGAAATTAAATTTAACTTAGTTTTTGTTCAAAAATATTAGTGGAATAAATTAAAATAATTATAACCATTATTGTCAAAATGATTTACATATCGGTAAAAAATTAATTTAAAGAGGATAAATAACAAATAATCTTTTAAAAACCCATTTTATTACCATAATTATAGCATAAAAAATCTATTATAGAATTATTTCTACTATTGGAAGCACATTATATAACGGAGACCTCCCTATAGTGTTTACCATTGGGTATTTACAAGAATAATACACCTCCTCCACTATAAAAGGGTATTCTTCCCTAACCTATTCACAACTATAAATACATTTTTTTTTTGAGAAATAAAATTTGAATGCACTTTAAATATTCACTACCCTCATCCTAGAAGACTATGGTTATTCATTATTCTATCCATGGAAGTTATTTTTTTGAAAACCAACAACAGTTCTTGAAAGAAGATGTTACGTTCTTCAATGTGCACTTTTTTTATTTACTTTACCACCCATTCTATTATTTTCCTATAATGATTGTATAAAGAAATATTTATCCCAAATATAATAATATGTAGTTATGTTATTGGTAAGACCTACACCCAAACATAGTTCTATCAAATGGGATATGCAATCATCGTTCATTTTTACAGAAGACTACTACCTCACGAAACAATTTGGTTGGTTCTTCCGTTACCACCTTTATTGGATTGGTATTATGACAGATTTATAGTTTTTTTATAATATATATGATATTTATATTGTTATTATACTTTTTCATTTATTATATAATATAAACCATCCTTATTTTCATTTGTTTGGAATATTATATAATCATTGAGGGATGTCTGGACTACTGCTTCCTCAAAGCGATGCGATTCATTCACGCATTACATGGAATTTATGAAGGATGGTTTTAATAAAAATATGATATGTATATGGAATAAAAATTATAATTGAATTATAATATACATATATATGATTTACTTTTATTTCTTTTAATATTACAATAAAATGGAATCATCATTCATGAGTACGTAATGCCTACTGTATCCATGAACGATATATTTCATATCCCCTAGATAAATATTATATATTACTAAAAATAAATATATAATGATTATATATTATATTTTCATAATTAATTACATTCATGGTATTATTAAATCATGATATATATAAGTGGAATAAAATTTAGCGGTCAAATTATACATAGAGAATGAGGTAATGATCGCCCGAAATAGTGGAAACAATGAAAGATTATTAATAAATTGGAAACAAGAGATTACAAAGAGAAAATTTATGATATTATAAATATTATCATAATTTTTTTATATGTTAATAACATTCTTATAACAATTATATTTGAGGTTAAATTGAACTCAACCAAAATGGAGTGTAAGGTAAGTGATTTCGTCTAAATTATATTTCATTGAGGAATATTGCATTATTATTCACCTAATTTCATTTTTATGGTTTATATAAGTACCTATGATATTCAATATCATGATTAATTCAATATTCTTGATATTTTATGTTTTAATTTTAATTATTTAATTTCAGGGTAATTTAATTTAATGTTACCGAGTAGTAGTTAATTTCATAACCTAATTCCATTTATTGGGTTATATCACTTCTTTATTGTCATTAATATTATTATACAATGTGTATAATGAATTTTAATTATATATTGTTGTATTTAATAATTTTTATGGTTATTTATAGTTGATATACATAATTAATACATTTATTAATTCTCACTTCAACATATATTTTCATTTTTAGGGTTTTCTACAATATCATTATAATTGAGATTGTTTATTAATGACTACACATTAAAGAAAATTATATGATTATTATTAAATAAATAATTTAATTTCTTCAAATATGGTAATTAATAATCTTTTCATTAATATTACATTTTTATCACTCTTTTGTACTTAAAATTTTTTAGGAAATGTTTTTAAGGAAGCCTAACTTCATTTCCCTTTTTAGATCGGAAGATTTGATTTCTTCTAAAAATATTATTTTTAAAAATGATTTATAATTTTTTCCCCTTTAAAAATAATTTACAAATTAATTTTCACCCATTAAAAATATTTTATGTTTTAAAAGTTATTTCAAAAGAAAATTATTCCCATTATTTTAAAAAAGTAAAATGAAATTTTCATCAAGAATGTTTTTAATGTTATTTTTATTTAATAAATGATAATAACAATTATTAATACTCAAATGGTTATAATTCATATTAATATCATCCGTATTCTTATTCAAGATAGATCATGATTATTTTGACTATGTATATTATTGAAATTCACTTCCTTTAATCATTTTTATAATCTCTAATGTCTCCTTGAGTTATTCACTTTCTACTGAGGATATATCATTAAATTTTAATAAATATAAACATTATTTATCATGTATAATGTTATTTCCAAAAAAAATACCATTATTACATGTGGTGTTTAATTTGATTTGTTTTTTATTATCTCGATAAATATTGATAAATATATACCCTTTAGTTGATAAGAATATTTGATAAGGAATATTGTTTATAAATTTAATTGATTATTCAATATTTGAAAAATGATTTGGATATACAAGGTATGGGTTTGGGGATAGATAATGAAATCTCCTCAATGCATTGGTTTTCTCATGGGATGTATAAGTTGGCTAGCCTCAGCTAATTGGTTTTTACACAATATGTTTTAAAATTCATTGAGGATAGATCATGATAGTAAAGTTAACATGTTCCTATGAAATATAGCATCCAATAATTACGTCTTGACTTAATTTAGTGTACAATTATTATTATCAACGTGACAGTTTTACTTTCATATTATCCATAGATGTATTTAATTCTAATTTCATTGATTAAATTTAATGTGTTTTATGTATTTACTGTAACATGTAATATTTAGCGAATGAATGTATTGTTTTTTTGGTTTAATTCATTAAAATGGATTGTTACAGGTTTTGGGCAGTGGGTATATGCATAGATATGATATACATAGTTTAAGTCGTGAGACTGGGATGTGTGTAGGGTTTTGTGTGAATAAAAATAAAATAGGGGTTTTCTCATTTATTTGTTTCTTTTATAGGGTATTATATTATTTTAATATTATATTATATTATTTTTTCCTTATTTTTCTTTTCTTTTTTTCATCCTCCCTAATTTCTCTCATTTTACTCATGGAATCCCTCCTCTTTTTTGCCGTGGTTACATCCTTCTTCTTTCGTCTCATGGGGTTTTCCAATTTCTTCCTCATTCCTTATATAATTTCATCACTGAAAGAAGAACTATAAAGATCACTATATTATCTCTCATCCATAATCTTCTATTTCACATTTATCCCATCATCCATTTTGCTTCTCATATGTACTTTTTGGTAATTATTTTTAACGCATAATAAATTTTTCTGGTCACTTTGCAGTGCCCGTAGTGACCATTGGTTAGGTAGACACCCATTCATTGGGTGTTATCCTTGGATTAGTTCACCCCTTTGGGTTTACCATATATGTTTACCTACTTTTCAAATTGTTTTAAATGTGTAAGATACCTTGGTTTTGTGGGAACCTTGCCTAAATTATTTAAATGTATTAACTGAATTCGAAAGGGTTTTGAACCCTGAATTAGGTTAACAATTGAATTTTCTATGCTTAAATAATTTTTTTCTCCATGTATAACACCATAATACATGACAAGATTAATGTTTCATTATGAATTTCACTTTCCTTGGATTTAAATTCCTACTTTATTTCCACATTATATGTTTATAATTGTTCATGATTGGTGTTTCATTCAAAAATAAAAATCCCTTACATTTAAATTCTTATGAAAGTTGGTTTTACACATTTTCACATTATTTTATGATGTTAAATTACATTATATTTTATCTTATACTTATGATAAATGTGTTGTTGATAAATAAATTATTATTTTTATGATAAAACCCCTCCATTATTAGTGGGTGGTCTTCTATGCTAATTTTTTTATAAATTATTTAATGACTTCTTGGAAGTTTTCCATTGGTGATTCATTTTGATTTAAAGTGTGAAATTTCTCACAATATATTATGTCCACTTCCTTATTTTGTTTAGTGTTAATTACACAATCCATTTAAATGAAATGAGCTGTATTAAATGTGTTGGAAATATTGTTATATTTCACTATTGAATTTCATGTGATGACATGAAATTATTTAAATGCTATGGTTTACAATTATGCCTTGATTATGATAAATGTTTATTTCCTTGTTGTATGAATTATACCATTATGGATTGTATTAAACTTTACAGCTGGATTAATTGGTAAGCATGATGTATTGAGGTGATTCTCCGTTGTCATTAAATTATATATTTATTCATTGCCTCGATATGTGCCATACTTGTTTGGTTAACATTACATGGGCCATGAAGAGACATGATTTCCGTATTATGGACATATAGATGCAACCTCCAGGCTTGATGGGTTACGACCTGACATGATGGGGGTGATGCTTTGGCACTCTATGAAATGGATTACTGAGTGGTTTTATTATACTTTTGGTTTATATAGGTTCCCTATGGGAGAAAAAATGGACAGAACCATTATCAATATGGCTACACAATTCCTTGAGTGATACTCGGACCCCTATTTGATATACATAGGTTGGAATTAGAGTAACTATTCCTAGAGTGATACAACTGACTCCTCATGTATCAGCTAGGATATAATAGATAGTAGTGGATTATAACATATATACCATAGCGATACATGTGATTATTTTTAGATCACCAAGCATGGGATTAGACCCCACCTATTGAATTTATGGACTAGATTTTAATACTTTATATACACTATAATAATATATTATTATTTTCATTACTCTGATATTCTTTAACACATGCGACAATTCTCTTTTTATTATTAGCACTTTTGCGCAATGACACCGAAATTAATCCCTAATCCAAAACCCATGCTAGGGGGTATCCCTTCTTGTCCTTTTCATATTTACTTTATACCTTGTGTTTATATTCTTACTTTCACATGTATACTTTATTCAGAAATTTGGAATATGACAAGGAAGGTAGTATGTGACTAGGTTTTGATTCAAAACCCTGACTAACTTGTAGTTTTATTTATTTATTTATTTACTCACATTTATTATATATTGGGAAATTCTTTGGTTTGTATCATGAAATGGAAAGGGTTTTTCAATAAGGATGTTGAGATACTGATATTATATCTCAAAACATTCTTGGGTCGATTTTGGTACTCAATTAAACTCTATTCTCACATGTATGGATAAAGGGAAGCATGCCACTTACGATATTGTATTGATTTTATTTTTTAGGATGGAGCTTTGGGGGTAGAGGACTGAGCCTATACTCAAGATGACATGTGGTGTTTTTTTATCATATTAATGTTTTTGTTAGCATGTAGTACATTTTTATACCACAGTAACCCCTCAATATTATTTTAAAGGTTTTTATACATTGACATCATCTTGGTATTTGATATGTCTGTTCATCTTCTACTGTTATTATTTATTTCGTTTTGGTTATTTATTTTCTTTTGATACTATCTAGTTATTCATATATATAAACTAAATGATATATATTATTTATTTCTATATTAGATATAATCATATTGGGGCATAGTATATTCAGAGAGATGCATAAGGCCCATGCTTTTTTTGGAAGCCTTTGGTATTTAGAGAGATTTTCTTAATGTCATGTGGTCCATTTTCTTAGTGCCCTGTTTAGTGGAACTCAATGTGGGATACTAGAAAGTGGTATCTGAGAATGACATTACATTTATATTACTCTTTGTGTATGGGAGGACACTAGGACATATGAAATTGAAATTTACCCCATCCTTGGACATAGACAATCCATGTACATTGGACACCCAAATTTTCTGGGATGAGAATTATAGTTATTGAATATTCTATTTATCATTAATACGACTTCACTGTTGGATGAAACACTTGATATGTGATGTTATTAATATTTGTATTACTGAGAGGATGATTTATGTTACTTAAACCCAATCATACGAGGTCATTGAAATATATAAATCATACTACGCACAATTGGAGTTAAAATGTTAGATGTATTTAATTTCAATATCTGTTTTCTTTATGAAATTTCATGTTTTCATGTGATTTTTTCAAAAAAAAAATTTATATATTGCAGTGCCTTATTTAAGAAAAATATGTATCTGGTCTAGTTTATTATCCAAGAGCATGCTATTTGAGTTGGATTATGTGGACATCGAATTTCAGGTTACAAAATGTATGGGCCCTAGTAAATTCGTATGATGATCCACCTATTTCGTCTTGTTTGTAGAAATTAAATTTTTAACTTAATTATTGTAATAAAGCCTATGAAAATGATTATTCCACATGAAATGTGTGACCTTGACTTGATCTTTACCTGGTAAATGGGTTGTAGGATGTATCTTAATGATCCTTATGAGGTATTTTTTTCTTCTTATCTAGACTTGACTCTTGGGGTAGGTTGGGTATTGTGTTATGCTTAGAGAAAAGTGATGCACCTATCCTATTTATCACATTCCATCTATGTTGGACCATGCCTTGAGGAAGTATTTATACCATACCTCCATACTTATTACCTTACTTATCTCTTATATCTATTATAAAATCTCATCTAAGGTGCGTGCATCAAAATTATAGAGTTATGCTAGCCCGATGTCCTCATATTGTATGCCAAGAGAGTGGTGATGAGCACACTCTGGAGGTGTCTAACCCTAATCAACCCATATTCAATCATGTAGTGCCTCTTATGGCACCTATTTCTAGTCTTCCATTGGGCATTGATGCTCAGTTCAAAGAAAATTTTATTAGCTTCATGAATATTGTTCTGAGTTCTACTAGGCCTTCCCAAACAATGGAAGAGCTTAAATTGGACTGTCAGCAGTAGCATCCTACTACCTTCTCATGGAATGGATGTCCTCATACTGAAGAGTCATACAGAGAAGCTATGACATCCATATTTGACAACATTGGGATGCCTCTACAGTGAAGGGTCAAACTTTTTGTCTATATGCTTCACAACACTACAAAGCATTTGTGGGATGTTGTTTCTCAGTCTGAGAATTATAGAGAAATTATTTTTTAAGACTTCTAGATAGTTATGTATGATAACATATTCTCACAGACATTGAGATAATGTCATTCTAGGTATTTATTTCATCTTTCTAAAGGATTTATGATATTATTATGGTATTCTACTCGATTCACTAAGATTTAACATTTTTTAACATCTTTGATAGGTGAAAAATTAATGAATGCAAGGAGTTTTGTGTATTGGCTCAGTTATACTATCCTATTGAACATGGACATATTTCTATTAACGATTGACATAGAGATAGTGAACCAAGCCTGTTTTACAAAAAAATTCTTAGAGAAGTTGAGCCTGAGAGCCAGGGCGGTTCAGTTCCAAGGAAAAGTGATGGTTCTTTATGTAGTCAAAAGAATCATTTTGAGGGTTTATGTGTGTGTGATTATATCAAAATGACATGAAATGATTGATATATCATATGTAATTTTTGTGGAATGATTGTCCATAAAAATCCATAGTTCACGACGAGCCCGATGGAATGTCGAGCATGTGGTAGGATGGGTCCCCTTCAATGCTTTTGCAATTATTTTCCTCCAAAATCTCTTAGAATATGAGTCATACCTACTCCTCTATTAGGTACATGATCAATGAAACCACTTCCATCTTAGAGATGGTCTTCCATAGACCAATCTGACTGAAAAAGTGGAGGTCATGGCCCAGGAAGTTAGGCTCTAGAACATCAGTGTCTGCAGAGCAGATCTACTCAAGCTAGTCAGGAAGCATCTCAGGGTTGGGGTTCAGGTTTTATGTGTGCAGTTCATCCAGTGCAAGTGTAACATAGTATTGGACCATCAACTTATATAGGTACTATTCTAGAATCCTCTACTATATTTTGTCTGGTTTTTGATACATGTGCACGACATGGTGTTATATCATCTACTCATATGGAAAGTAATGGCCTTGAAATCGGTAACTTCTATGGTGTTATTTCCATTGACAAACTACTAGGGGTCATATTATATAGAATACACTAGTGTCAATATTTCCCCCATGATATTGGTGACAACTAATTCCTCTGGAATGTACTCATCCTCAAGATTACTCGTTTCAATGCCATTATCATCATGGAATGGGTTGTGCTATATCTTTCCCTTGTGGATTTATTTCGTGGTTGAGTTTCCTTCACATCACAAGGAAACATGTATGTACATACTGTTGAATGGGATACCTAGGTAGATCGAGATGGATCCAATCATACTGGGCTGGGTGGAGTAACAACACAGTTAGAGATTCTCTTTTTGGGTGATTATGGAATAGAGATATTATAATTCCCTAATGTTGTTGATTATTTTAAGAAAATATTCTTTAATAATTTCTCTAGCTTACCTCATGTGGTGGAGGTAGAGATCACTATAGAGATAGTTCCATGTTCCTCACCAGTGACCATTTCTCCTTATTAATGGAACCTACAGAGCTTTAGGCTCTCAAAAAATATCTTGATGATATTGAGGATAATAGTTTTATAAGACCAGGCACATCACTATGGGGTTCACTTTTACTTTCAAACAAGAAAGAAAATCGTATCCTTAGATTGTCTGTATTATAGATGATTTAACGATCATATAGTGAAGAACCATTATCCTTTTCTTCACATATAATATTTCTTTGATGATATCTACTGAGAAAATATTTACATTAAGATCAATTTAAGGTTAGGGTATGATCAGGTATGTGTACGACCATTTTATATACTGTGTACAATGTTCTGGAGCAGGTACAGCTTGTATGAGTTTATTTTTATGTCGTTCAGTCTAATGAACATGAAAATAACATTTATGGATTTGATGAATTCTATTTTTTACCTGTATGTTTATTAATATGTGGAAGTCTCTGGGAAATGACATCTTGGTGTATTCACACTCCATCCGTAACCATCCTAATCATCTAGAGATCATTCAAAATTCACTGAGAGGAAACAATAAATATTTGAAGATCAAAAAATGAAAATTTTGGATCAGTAAAGACCACTCATAGGGTCATAACATATCTGAGTAAGGCATATGATTTGAACCTAAGAAGGTGAGTGCAATAGTTTTCTTGGAACAATCCATGATTGTTTTAGAAATAAATAACTTATTGGGTCTTTATATGTATCTCATATGTTTCATCAAGTATTAATCCTGCTTAGCATTAAATATCATGACAATGACTAAAAAGGTTGTTCATTTCATTTGGGTTGAATCTTATGAGAATGATTTTCAGACTTTAATAGAAGAATCACCTCATCTTCGATCCTGATTTTTCTAGATCTGGGTAGAAGTTATAATGTTTTCTGTGACGCATCAGGGATCTAGTAAGGTATATTTCTGATGCTTTGTTATTGAGTCCTAATTAATGGATCCCGTCAGCTTAGGACACATGAGTAGAACTATCCTAAATAAGCTCAAGCTATAATTTTTGGTTCCTAATCTGTGCTATTGGAGGAAAAATCAATTAGGTTACAGGTTCATTTTTTACATGGATCATAAAAGCATTAAATACATCTCTACATAATGAGACCAAAATCTGAGGTAGTGTAGTGGGGTAGAATACCTATAGCTATTAAAATTTGACCCTTATTATACACTAGTTAAGGGTAATTTCATGGTTTTTTAATTGATAAGATATCCATGCAGTTATTAGTGAGTAAGAGATGATGGATTGGTTTTCTGAGTTACAATGTGAGGGTCTGGAATATTATGGACAAATAGTTCTAGAATCTCTTGTAGGGACATCCTCTCTTTATAAGCATGTTTTAATAGAGCTGTTATCTGATTCAAAGGGAATAATTTTTAGGGATATTTTTGTGAGAGAGTGCATGCCTCCTGGTTGTGTTGTTTATGGTTGTGATACGCTGCTCTACCGAGGGTGTGTATGGGTACCTTCAGATATTCAGGAAGAGTTAATGAGGTAATCACATACCATTGTGTGGTTAGTTCATCACGTGATTACCAAGATGTACTTAGATATAGATAATTAGTATTCTTGTCCATGTATGAAGATGAAAAAAGAGGGTTTTATCACATGGTGCTCCACCTATTAGTTTGTGAAGACAGAGCCCTAGCGACGTACTAGACATCAATAACCTCAATCCATTCCAAAGTGGAAATGGAACGAAATATCCATGTATTTAATTATAGACATTAGAAGATATTTTGGAGGCAGTGATGCAGTATGTATGATCATTGATAGGTTTACCAAAGTCATACACATCCTACCAATCTGGGAGACATTATCAATTGATATGATTGGGAAGATATATATCTGGGATATAGTGTGACATTACGGTTTAACATTTTCTATCATATATGAAAAATATTAAGGCATTACTTTTTTGTTCTGTTAATCTCTGAAGAAGGAATTGGGTTCAAATAAGCTCTTGAGTACTCTATACTACCATTAGACCGATGGGAAGTCTGAACAGATGACTCAGGTATTAGAGTATATTCTACAAGCCTATATCATTGATTTTAGAGGTTCTAGGGAGAATGAAATTCCAATTGTTGAGTTTTACTATTATAAAAAATTTATGGAAACAATTAAAATTGATACTTATGAGGCCTCTATAATAAATCATGCCATTCACATATATACTGTCTTGAGGTAGGTTAGGACACCCTACTGGGTCATTATCTCATTCAGGATAATTTTTACCAAGTCCAATTGATTAATAAGAGTATGGAAAAAACCTAGTCTAGGAAAAAGGATTATATCGATAATCCATTTAGAACTCTGGATTTCAATGGTGGGACATCAAGCCTTTCTTCTAGATACACTGAGGTAAGGTCATGAAAAATTAAAGATTCCTGAGAAGTTATCATCATGATATTTCAGTCAGTTTGAGATTGTGGAGAGTGTTGGGATGGTAGTCAGTCAGTTTCAATTACCTTTGAGGTATCATTCCATCCAGGACATCTTTTACGTATCTTATATTCAACAATATCATCTAGACCCATCTAATTATTTTGACCCTAATGATATCGTGCTTGAGACACATACATCCTTTAAAGAGTGTCTAATTTATATTGTCGATCGTAATAAGAATGTTCTCAGAGGAAGGCTAGTTCATATGGTCTGAGTTCTATGTACGCACAGACATGTTCAATTTGATTCCTAAGAGAGGGAGGCTGACATACATGCACATTGTCCAAAACATTTATCATATGAATTTCTGTTAACTTATGAAGGGAAACTTGGGGACAGATTGTATTATTGGAGAGAGGTTATAACAACTCAACATTATCTATGGTACATGACATTTAATATTTTTTGGTTAAATTCCTCCAAATATCTTGTTGTAGGTTCTTGGATGTGGGTAGACACACAGACTACACACAGTTATTTTAAGCTATTTTCCTAGCCCATGCATAGTGTTTTGGGTACAGAAAAATAAAACACGGGTTTTCCCTTTTATTTTATATTATTTTAATTTTTTTATTTTATTTTTATTTTTTTCATTATTTTTTCCATTTAATTTTTTTTCTTCCCTTATTTCTATCCTTCCTCACATGGCCTCCCTAGCCACTTGTGCATAGTGGCCTACTCCTCCACACCTCTCTTGGGGTTTTGTGATTTCTCCTTCAATACAACACCAATTTCATCACCATTTAAAGCAACATAAATATATTGATAATATATATCATCCACACTCTTATATTTTAGGATTCCCACATCATCCATTACATAATCTTCACATGACACATTTTTTTAATATTTTTTTGTTTTTGTTAATTATTTAGATTTCACTTTTTAGTTAAATCAAAACCTATTACTGGATGTGTAGATTACCACACCATTCATTTAGGGATTATACTCTTTTCCCAATTGTTTCATGTATTTTTTGGCATTAGCCCATTATTTAATTCATCATAAAAGTCCAGTGATTCCTTTTAACCGATATTAAATTATTCATCTCACATTCCATTATTCGTAGTGACCATTGGTTATGATGAATCACATTTATAGGGATTACACTTTGTAATAGGACACCCCTTTTGGTGCACCATATATTCTCAACTAATTTTCCCATTGTTTTAAATGAGGAATTTACCTTTGTTTTTTGTAACACCTTGGTTAAATGATTCAAATTTATTAAATTAATTAGAAAGGGTATTGAACCATGAATTTGGTTTCCCTTGAAAATATCTATATTTAAAAAAATATTTTCCCCATGTATAATTTCATAATACTTTACATTTTAAACCTTTCATTATGAATTTCACATGAATTGGATTCAAATTCATTTTTATTTATACATGCCATGTATATAATTGCTTGAGTTTAGTGTTTTATTCATAATAAATTATTCACTAAAATTAAATACATATTCAAGACGATTTTACACCTTTGTTCATTGTTGTATGATATTCTTATCCTTTTTTCAATTAACTTGTTTTTATAATAAATGAGTTTTAGATGAATAAAGTAATGATTTTATAATAAAACCCCTCCATTTTAGGTGCATTGTCTTCTAAAATAAAATTTTTGATATGTTATTTAATGCTTGGTTGGCCATTTGGAATTGATGTTTTCTTATGATTAACACTATGTTTAATTTATCACATTATATTATGTTCAGTTCCCTGTTTGGTTTAGTTTATTTTATTTGATAAATTTAAATGGATTGAAATGTATTAAATGTGTTGGTGGGTTTTTTGAGCTTTGTCTATTTAATTTCAGGCGATGAAATGCATTGTTCAAATGCAATGATTTTCACTTATGCCTTTCTTATGATAAATGTTTATTGCCTTGTACTATGACTTGTTCTTTATTGACTAGATTAAATTTCATATCTGGATTAAATTTCAAGCATTTGGTATTGAGATGCATCTTCCTTTCAATCAATTATATATTTTTCATTTCCTCGATATGTTCCATGCATTTTGGGTTCACTTGATATGGGATGAGAGTGGACATGAGTTCCATATTAAGGACACATTAATGGAATATCCATGGTCAATGGGTAATGACATGTTTCACTAGGGGTGAGGCTTTGGATTTCCTGGAAAGGGCTTCCTTGGATATTTATTATACTCTGGAGTGATACTGATTCCCTAGTAGAGAAACTATAGATGGACCCATTGGAATGATCCCAATGACATGACTTGGGTGATACCTGGTACTCTATGTGAGATACTTGGGATGGACTCAGATTCATCATTCTTCAAGTGATACTAGGGACACTTTTCAAATTTCATAGAATGGACTATGTGGTATTTGATTATACCAGATGTAACATAAAAACACCTGTGATTATTTTTAAATCTCTAAGGACGGGCTCAAAATCCACCTCTTGAATTGGTGGAATTGATTTGATATCTTTAAATACATGATATTCATCTATTATTATTACTACTCTCTGTTTATTATGCAATTTTGATGGTTATCTTTTTCATATTATCCCTTTTAAGTAATAACATAGGAATTACAAAACCAATCCAAATCAAATGATTCAGGGTATGCCTTATTAGCTTGTTGTGTTATATATTGGAACACTTCTTTTGCATACAACATGAAATTGAAAGGTATAGTTTCCAATGGTGACAACCTGTAGAGATAATATCTCACTCCCTTCTTGTTGGACATTTGGTACCCGAGTAGACTTTATGCTCACAAGTATTGATGAAGGGAACCGTTTTTCTTTCGATGTTTTATTTTTTTCTATTTTAGACCAAGCTTTGGAGGAAAAGGATCAAGATTATACTTGAAGTTATTTGAAACATTTTATTTTCCTTTGATAGTTATTGTTACAATGTAGTAATTTCTTGTACCCTATAACCATTCACTCTTATTTTTTTATGGTATCATACATTTAAATAAGCACGGTGTTTTTATTACTATTCATGTTTAGTCATTATTATTTATTATATTTGGGTTATTTATTTTATTCTACAATTATTTTCTTATTCTTATGATTCTTCTCCTTATTATATATTTATATTGCTATGTTATACCAAATACAATGAAGGAATAGTCTCCCCAGGAACACACCTAAGGTCCTCACTGCTATATTAAAGCCTCTAACATTTGTGTAGATGTGATTGAGGTCATGTTACTCACTGTCTTGGGGGCCAATTTAGTGGTTCTGAGGGAGGGACACTTCATTTACCTTCCAATATTGTTTATTCCTTTTAGTGATATTTATATGACATGTTTGTCAAGTTATTTAGTTTTCCATATTGATTGTGATTATAGATTCATTATTTCTTCCACTATACATAACACACACTGAGAATTTTAGCTCACCCTATTTTTTTCCTTTCCCATGTTACGTAGAAAAGAACTTTAAATGAGTTTTCAAGGATTCATTTTATTATCTTTTCTATGTATTTTGCTTTCATTTTTTCATAATGTAAAGATGGTTCTTTGTATATATGTGTGTTTTCAATACTACTAAATTAATCGATCCTTAAGTATTTTTCCCTTGTAATCATGCTATTGTAATAAAACTGAGGCATTGGCTCTGGTCTTATAGGGTTGGGGAATTATAGTTAGTATGAAAGAAAGTTTATCAACAACCTTGAGAATTAGATATATGAAAACATAGATTAAGGAAAATAGAACAAATATAGGTTATTAGTATTATACTATAATAAAATGTGTCATTATTAAATTAAGTGTTATGGATACCAACATTGGATTCTGAGATTAACGTTGACCATAATTTATATGTGTGAAACATCTATTTTTAGGTTTTATGTAATGGTAGTCTACCAATATTTGGGGAATTTAGATAATCTTATGAAAATTATATGTTTTAGTGGTAAAAAAGATTTGATGTATAATTCTTTTACATTTTATACACCTAAATTTAGAGGTAGAGATAATGTTTGGTGGGTATATAAAAATAATATTATTAAGCATTATAAAAAAATGGGTTGTATTGAAAACCATAGTAAAAAAGGCTACGTAATGAATAATTTCATTTCTAGGATGTCCATAATTTTTTTTGAAATGTTATAACAATTATATTAATCTAGTTTAAAATAGGATAAACTGAATGCATGGTGAAAACAAATCACATCTGGTGATGATGTGGGGCTTGATCCCTTGACCAAAGGATAACAAGGGTTCCACACCTACTACTAGAATTTGTTATGTCTTGGTTAGTATTTCATTATATTTAGCTATATAATTTTATAAATAAATATTAATGATGATCCAATAGTATTTCTATTTAATTTTATTTATTAATGTGTTGAATATATTATTTTTGGAAAATAGTTAGAGATAGGTTAAAAGTTCCTTCACTCTTTTATGGATCTTGGGATATATTAAATGTAATTTTGAGTTGTTCAGGAATAAAAAATTCAATTTTTGGACAGTAATTTATTTATGTAATAGATGTATTGGAAATTTATAGAAGAAAAACCAAAGGATGATGTTGTTTATATGAAATATAAGCATATGAGGTTGTTAAGTCAAAAGTCTTCTTTTGGATTTTACATCATGTTTTGGAAATCACAAATATATTCTGTCATGTTTTGGAAATCACAAATATATTCTGTCATGTTTTGGAAATCTCAAATGTATTATATCATATGTTTGTAAATAACAAATTGTCTTTTATCATGTTTATCGTATCGTACGATGTTGATCGTACCGACCAAAACGTATCGTACTGACTCTGTCAAACGTATCGTACTGACTCTGTCAAACGTATCGTACTGACTCTGTCAAACGTATCGTACTAACTCTGTCAATCGTATCGTACTGACTCTGCTATTTAGATGATCATTATTTGTTTTGGTACTTTGTCAAAAACTCTCTCTGCATATAAATCGTACTCATGTTTTACATTTCTATATATCTCTTGTCCTAACAAAACGATGTCGTTGAGTTAGTTATATACTAATCAAAACGATGTCGTGCTTTCTGTTTCAATATGACCGTTGGAGGCAATATGACCATTGGAACCCGAGGCCTATAAATAGGAGGTCATTTGAAGCTGAGAATACAACGATGAACAAAGAGATTGAATAAAGAGACTCTGTGAACTACGAAGATTCTAGAGAGAGACATTGTGACTTCTCTCATCAGCTTTGTGCGTCCGATCATCGTATCGAGGGCTTTCAAGTAATTGAAAGACAGAGGTGCCGATTACCTGCAAAATCGAGGGATGCCGGGGATAGGCAGACAGACGAGCCGATCATCGTATCGAGGGCTGCCGGGGATAGGCAGACAGATGAGCCGATCATCGTATCGAGGGCTGCCGGGGATAGGCAGACAGACGTGCCGATCATCGTATCGAGGGCTCACCAAGGTGTTGGTGAGACAGACCTTTTTATCCTAGGTGAAAGGATAACCCTTCTCTTTGGGTTAAAAGAATTGTATTACTTTTACATTTCCGCTGTTACCTGTATTAGAAAGGGATTTGTATTGTTTCCTTTCTTCTTTTACAGATTCAATTGTAATTGTTTCAATTACAATCATTCTATTACATATTGTATCAATTGGTTCTATACGCTTTAAGGTAGAATCATTTATATTTGTATTACTCTGATTATTGTGTTCATCTTGAATAAAATTGTTTTACTTTACAATAGTATTACAATACATCTTACCTTTTACTTTCAATACAATTGTGGGTGTTTGTATTTGTATTAGTTTAAGATCATTTAAACTAATCTCTTTGTTACTAAAACTCAAAGTTTTTAAACCTACAATTCACCCCCCTCTTGTATTGTTCCATCTAATAGACTTTTATATCTACTATTCGATCAAACAATTGGTATCAGAGGAGGTTTTCCACTGATTTGTATTACTAGCTTTATTTCTTATTACTATCTTGAATACTTACTACACTAACGTGTGGAGTGGAAAAGTTGTTTTTGTTATATTAGATGGCAGGAATGAATATCGGATGAATAGATAATCTGAAACCTTCTAGACCACCAATCTTTGATGGGAATGATTATGAGTATTGGAGAGATCGTATGAAGACTTTCGTCATCAATACTGGTGTAGACAATTTTATTATGCTTACTGGGGGTTACAAAATTCCTGACAAAGAAGTTAGTACTTTTACCAACCAAGAGAAGCAAGAATATCAACTGAATTACAAGGTACGCAATACTTTATTATGCTCTATGACCAGGAATATATATAGTCAGATATCTTCATGTGAAGCAGCCAACTGTATTTGGAAGAAATTAGAAGTCACCCATTTTGGTACATCCAAAGTTATAGAAACAAGGAGAGCAATGCTTCGAGCAGAGTATCATGGATTTTTTTTTCCTTATGGAGAGCCAGTATGTAAAGTGCAACAAAAGTTTATGACAATTGTCAACAGCTTACAATCTATGGGAGAAAAAGGTCTTGATGATGAAGCTCTTGTTGATAAGATTATAGATATTATGCCAAATGAATGGGAGTCAAAAAGAACAGCTATTGATGAAAATAGAAAAGTTTCCCAGATTACTCTTGATGAACTCTTTGGAACTCTTCTACAGCACGAGACAAGAATGAAGAGAGATGCTGATTTCAATAAGAAGAAGAATGGGAATGGAAGTGTAGCTTTTGCATCTAAAGCTAAAACACCTGAAAGGGTTACAAGATCTAAATCCAAGAAAGTTGTTGTATCTGATTCAAGTGAATGTAATCTTTCGGATAATGAGTTAGCTAATCTTGCTCGGAGGATGAACAAGATTGTGGGAAAGAAAGATTTTCAATATAGATTCAAAAAGAAAGACAGGAAAGATAGGAAAGATTCAGAGGTAACTTGTTATGAATGCAAGAAAGCAGGACATATAAGGCCTGATTGTCCTTTACTAAAGAGGAAAGATAGAAAAGAGAAACACTCTGAAAGAAACAAGAAAAGGTTTTATAAGACAAAGAAGGTCTTGAAAGCAAATGATACATGGAGTGCAAGTGGTAGTGATTCCTCAGATGATTCTTCAGAAGATGAGACGTCAGGACAAAGGAATATTGGACTTCTAGCCAGACTACCAATTGAAGATCATTGTCTCATGGCTAAGGTACATAATGCTGAAGCTATTACAAATGTCTCTTTAAATGCAAATTATGTTGATAATAGATATTATGAATCTTCAAATGATGAACCCTCATCATCAGAAGATGATACATTACCTTCTTTTGAAGAAGTTTCTAGATTTGCTAAGTTACTTGAAAATGAAAATTCTAAACTCAAAAAGAGATTTGAAAAAGCAAATTCTAGAATATCCATTTTGTCTAAAGAGGTATCAGATCTTTCTAAAGATCTTGATAAGAAAACTTCTGATTTTGAAAGTATTTTAAAAACCCTTGAGTAAGTCAAATCTGAAAAGGATAAACTTTCTAAGGATCTTGAAACTGCTATTTCAAAGAAAAATATATTAGATTCTAACTCTAGTTCAAATTCAAATGTTTTAGAAAACAAGAATTTGGTTTTAAAACTAAAGTCAGAGATTTTATCCTTGAAAAAGTGTTTGTCAAACTTTACTCATGGAAAAGAAAACTTTGATAGGATGTATTCTCAAATTAGACCGTTGAGAAATCGTTCTGGTCTTGGTTATACTTATTCCAAACCTGTTTTTAGTAATAACTATTTTGTTCCTCAAAAAACCATTTTCTGTTCCAAGTGTCAATGTGGTGGACATTGGAGAAGAGATTGTTCTCTTAACAAAACTCAATCCTTAGGATTTCATAAAGCTCATTTTGCAAAACAAATGTGGATTCCTAAAATTCTTTTATCTAACCCTTCTGGATCCAAACAAGTTTGGATTCCGAAAATCTAATTGTTTCTTTTTCAGGAGAATCAGAAGTGTACCAATAAGAACATTTGGTACATGGATAGTGGTTGTTCTCGACATATGACTGGAAACAAAGATTTCTTTGAAAAGGTTATCAAAACAAAAGGTGGAAAGGTTACCTTCGGAGATAATGCTCAAGGAAAGATTGTTGGTATAGGTAATATCGTTTTTCTTGGAAAAGTTCTTATTTCAAATGTTTTATTTGAAAAAGGTCTTAGGCACAATCTCATCAGCATAAGTCAATTATGTGATGAAGGTTACCTTGTGAATTTTAGAAATGATAAGTGTCTAGTTCACAATTCCAAGGATGAATTCATTCTATCTGCCCATAGGCAAGAGAATGTTTACACTATTAACTTAGAAGACCTTAGGAACCAAAACTTACCTTGCTTAAATTCTTTGTGATAATACAAGTGCCATAGCTCTTAGTAAAAACCCAGCACATCACTCTCGTGCAAAACACATAGATGTTAGGCATCACTTTCTTAGGGATCACACACAAAAAGGAGATATTGTTTTACAATTCATCGGAACGCAAGAACAACTTGCTGATATTTTTACAAAACCTTTACCTTCTGATAGATTTGAATTTATAAAACAGAAGCTAGGAATGATTACATTAAAATAATCATTCATATCTACTTCCTGTTTTACATCTCTAATAGTAAGAAACTCCTCGTAGAAAGGGGGAGGACATTTCTTTATGTCTTTATGTTTCTGATCTTTAAATATTTACTCTATTTATATATGTTTCTTTCTGTTTATCGTATTGACCATTTCAGTTTTTTCTGTATCGTATTGAAATTCTTTTCCATCGTATCATTCAATATTTTTTTTGTATCGACCGATGATAGTATATAAATTCTTTTCCATCGTATCATTCAATAATTTTTGAATCGACCGATGATAGTATTCAAATTCTTTTCCATCGTATCATTCAATATTTTTTGTATCGACCGATGATAGTATTCAAATTCTTTTCCATCGTATCATTCAATATTTTTTTTGTATCGTCCGATGATGGTATTGAAATTCTTTTCCATCGTATCATTCAATAATTTTTGAATCGACCGATGATAGTATTCAAATTCTTTTCCATCGTATCATTCAATATTTTTTTTTGTATCGACCGATGATAGTATTGAGATTGTTTTCCATCGTACTGTCAGTTAATGGTAACAACTATTTTCCATCGTACGGTCCGATCATAGTAATAACTTTGTTTTCCATCGGCTTCATATTTTTTTTCTCCTTACGATTGTGTTTACTTTTGTTTCATACCAAAACCAGCAATCACCTTATGTTCCCCGACAGGTTTCTTTTCATTTTTTTTAAAGATTTTGTTTTGCTTTAATCCTAACCATTGATATGGTATTATCTAATCTTGACCGTAGAATATCAACGGTCATCTCTTTATTGCCTATAAATACCCCCCTCCCCTCCCCCAACCCACATTGAAGTTTCAGGATTTGAGGCGAAGCTCTGCTCCACCAGCTATAAACAATCGTACGATCTTCTCATCGGCAGAACCTATATGTCTCAATCTTCTGCTAATACTCCTGCCGAAATGTCTTCAAAGACTTTTACAGAGAAAGACTTTCACAGAGAAAGGTTAGTATCCCGATAATTTTTCGATATGTACGATTCTACAATCAAGAGGATTATTCTGTTTCAAGGATGGGAACATCTCTGTGTGGAAAAGCCTGATATTCAAGATCCAGTTCTTTTTGATGAAGTTTGTCAGTTTTACAAAACTGTTTCTTTCGACAAAGATATGACTATTAACTTCGCTGTGTACGATAGAAAGTTATCTATGTCTGTGAAACAAGCGACACATTTTCTGAATGTTTCTATAGAAGGCGATGCATTCTGTCCATCTCACAAACTAGCAGAGGAAGTTGGTACGTTTAATAGAGAAAGTTCTGAAAAAACATTGTTTGTTGTTAATGAGGGAAAGAGGAAAGTTTATCATCTTTCACCGGACAATAGGTTTGTCACTTTATGGATGAAAGGTTTTCTTGTCCCAAGAAAAGGGGATAGAGAAACCCTTAAAGTTTCTGATGTCTTTATGCTTGACTACCTTGTGAATATGAGGAAAGTAAATCTCATGGGATATATTTTTGAAACCATCAAGAATGTCAAGAAAGGAGGGATTAAATCCCAGATAATAATGTATCCAGCCATCCTCACGAAATTCATTCTTGAGAGTATGAAGTTCTGTAATATTCCTTTGAAAGGAGAACCTATGGATTTGTGGCCGTCTTTGATTAATAAGAGTACGATGAAAAAGCTGAATGTTTGTTTTGATTCAAATTCAAAACTTTTTGTCAGAGATGTAGAAGCTGAATTGGCTCAAAATCAATCGGCACCTATGCCAGCCAAGGACAATCAATCCGCCGGTGTTACTCGAAAGTCTGATCCGCAGACTAGTTCAAAGCCGAAGAAGAAGCCGAGGTACAGTAAAGAAGTTGTTGCAAAGTGGAGAAAGGACAAGGAACAGAGAAAAGAGGGTGATCCGAAGTTTGGACTTGACCCTGCTGAGGCCTTTGCAGAAAGGATAAGGGTAGAAGAAACCCTTCAAGCTGAAAAGAAAAAGAAGACTCTTTTGAAAAGAAAGGCTCAGGACTTTGATATCTCTAATGTCTTGAAAGCAGTTGAAGATGCTAGTGCTCAACTAACTGTGGAAGTATATCAAGAGCCCATCGTACAGAGTCTGCCTGAGAAAGAAAAAGGAAAACAAGTGATAGAAGAAGTGGAAGAAGAAGGAGATTTTCTTTTAGAATATCTTCAAAGTTCAAAGAAAAGTAGAGAGGAATCGCTTCAAAAGCTGAGCGAAGGTGTTCAACAAACTCCTCATGCCGATCAGGAAAGATCTCCGGACAGGATATCATCTCGAGAAAAGCAAGATGCTCAATCCTCTCATTCTGATAAAGTTGTTGTCATTAGTGACAAAGTAGAAGAAGAAAGAAAGCAGAAAGAAAAAGAAAAAGGGAAACAGCCAGTTGTTGATTCAAGAAGATCGTATGAACTAGCATCGTACGATGAAGATATTGATTCAGAGCATACAATCTCTCTCAAGAAGAGTGATTACATTGTTCATGTTTTGAGAAGGGTAGAGAAAACAATTCCTTATTTCCCGAGGCTGGAAGGAAAGATTGATTTTATTACTGAAAATCAGAGAAAGAAGTTTGGATCTGTGAAAGAATTGAGGAAGAAAGTTTTGTCTGTAGAAGCCGATTTGAAAGTTCTTTCAGAAAGCTCAGTTGTTCATAAGAAGGCATGTAATAAGATGACTAAGTGGTCGTACAAAACAGAGAGCTCAATCAATGACCATGAGATTGCTATTGAAGATATAAGGAGGCTATCAAATGATCTTGCAATTGCTTTCAACAAGCTTGATAAAGAAACGGTTGAAAGGCTGAATCTTTTATCTTCTCAAAGAGCCGATGTTCCTTCAGTGAAAGATTTGCAAGAGAGGATGAATGCTTTCCAATCTGAATTCTCGAAGGTTTCATCTTTCAAAGATGAAATGGTTTTACTAAAGAATCAAAATTCTGAGTTGTCCAAGGATAACAAGACTCTGCAAAACAGAATTGATACTCTTGAAGAAGTAATCAGAGTCCAGGAGGAAACCATCAGAAATCAAGATCAGATTTTTGCGGATCAACAGGAGCTTCTCAAAACTCAGGGTGAATCAATTTCTGAAGACAAGAAGGAGATCAAAAAGATGAAAGCTGTGCTTCATGAGCTTATAAAGAAAGAGAAAAAAAATGATTGTTGTATTTGTTTCTTTTGGAACTTGTTTGTTTTGTAATAACTCTTATAATTCTCTCTTTTATCCATTGTCTTGTATTACTTCACTAATTCTTTCAGACAATTCGAGATTACTCCTTTCTTTTTGTAAATCACAAAGGGGGAGAATATTTACAAAGCAAAGATTGTTTTACAAAGGGGGAGAATGCATTACAATGCTCTTAAGGAAAATCTATGAATACAATCCTTAGGAAAGTCAATACCTAAGGGGGAGTTAGTTGTACTCAATTTCTTATTCAGAAGAGTTTTCAATAACTCAGGGGGAGATAAGTATTTCTTGTTTCATTTACTTTGTGTGTTTGTGCTTTCCAAAAAGGGGGAGATTGTTAAGTCAAAAGTCTTCTTTTGGCTTTTACATCATGTTTTGGAAATCACAAATATATTCTGTCATGTTTTGGAAATCACAAATATATTCTGTCATGTTTTGGAAATCTCAAATGTATTATATCATATGTTTGTAAATAACAAATTGTCTTTTATCATGTTTATCGTATCGTACGATGTTGATCGTACCGACCAAAACGTATCGTACTGACTCTGTCAAACGTATCGTACTGACTCTGTCAAACGTATCGTACTGACTCTGTCAAACGTATCGTACTAACTCTGTCAATCGTATCGTACTGACTCTGCTATTCAGATGATCATTATTTGTTTTGGTACTTTGTCAAAAACTCTCTCTGCATGTAAATCGTACTCATGTTTTACATTTCTATATATCTCTTGTCCTAACAAAACGATGTCGTTGAGTTAGTTATATACTAATCAAAACGATGTCGTGCTTTCTGTTTCAATATGACCGTTGGAGGCAATATGACCGTTGGAACCCGAGGCCTATAAATAGGAGGTCATTTGAAGCTGAGAATACAATGATGAACAAAGAGATTGAATAAAGAGACTCTGTGAACTACGAAGATTCTAGAGAGAGACATTGTGACTTCTCTCATCAGCTTTGTGCGTCCGATCATCGTATCGAGGGCTTTCAAGTAATTGAAAGACAGAGGTGCCGATTACCTGCAAAATCGAGGGCTGCCGGGGATAGGCAGACAGACGAGCCGATCATCGTATCGAGGGCTGCCGGGGATAGGCAGACAGACGAGCCGATCATCGTATCGAGGGCTGCCGGGGATAGGCAGACAGACGTGCCGATCATCGTATCGAGGGCTCACCAAGGTGTTGGTGAGACAGTCCTTTTTATCCTAGGTGAAAGGATAAACCTTCTCTTTGGGTTAAAAGAATTGTATTACTTTTACATTTCCGCTGTTACCTGTATTAGAAAGGGATTTGTATTGTTTCCTTTCTTCTTTTACAGATTCAATTGTAATTGTTTCAATTACAATCATTCTATTACATATTGTATCAATTGGTTCTATACGCTTTAAGGTAGAATCATTTATATTTGTATTACTCTGATTATTGTGTTCATCTTGAATAAAATTGTTTTACTTTACAATAGTATTACAATACATCTTACCTTTTACTTTCAATACAATTGTGGGTGTTTGTATTTGTATTAGTTTAAGATCATTTAAACTAATCCTTTTGTTACTAAAACTCAAAGTTTTTAAACCTACAATTCACCCCCCCCCCTCTTGTATTGTTCCATCTAATAGACTTTTATATCTACTATTCGATCCAACAGAGGTATGTGTATTTCTTTATATTCTTAGGCAGTAAAAAATAAATTACATTAAAAAAAATTTCTTCATTTTTTTATCCTAATACCATAATTTTTGTTGAACCAAGGGTCTTTTAAATAATCATATATTTATGGCTTTGTGTACCTCATATTTACATTTATCATTTACTTTTATATGATAAATGAGTTAAATTGATGCCTATAATTATTTATTATTTGCTCCAAGTCCATATTTTCACTTTCCACAAATGTTATCCTACTTTGAAATTGAGTTTTATGTTCTTTAATATGACTATTTTACTTCAAATTATATCTTAATATGTATATATTTCTTAACCCTTTTATGATGCATGGTTTTCAACAAATTAATTTTTTTATATCAAAACCTAGATTAGTGATATCATGTAAAAATTTTGAGGACCCAATTTATTTATGGTGTGGAGAATGTAACACCCATAAATTCAAAAAAAATATAATATTTTATTCACTGGATCTTATGACACACAACACTAAGGGTTCAAGGGAATAAAAAATCCTGAAAAATGTGATATATTTACAATTTAAAATAAATTCAATCTATGATATTGCTTAAAATTTCACACAATACTCAATTATCTAGCATCACATTTAACAATAAATTTCTTCAATAGATTTTTTTACATGCAAGACTGAGACTTACTGAATACTTTTAATATTATTATTTAAAATGAATATTTGGACATTAATATGAAATTGGATGTTATGAGTAGGATTTACTAACTTATGAAAATATATGGTTTAACTAATTTTTTACTTATTAATTAGAAATTAATATAAAAAATTGTATATAAAGGAATGTTTTTTTTATAAAAAACTATTTTTATGTTCCCATAGGAATTTAATCCTATTAAATTGAAATAAATAATGTTCGTTAATTATATTATTTAAATTTAAATATTATACATTCAATGAAATTTATTTAAATTCAAACAATATATTTTATATTCATAAGATAAAAATAAATTCAATATTTCATACAAAAGCTATAGTTTTCTGAAATCATTTTTTTAATTACTCAAATATGTTAAAACTAAATTTGAAAAAAATTAAAATTAAAATTGAAAACATTTACTTCATTTTTGAATGTGTAATTTCAAAATTATCTAAGATATAATTGGTTTATTTTTTCTCAGAAGATTTATTTTTTGATGATTAGTGAAAAATAATGAATTTTAATTAAAAAACCTTTTAATTTAAAAAATTTATATGGTAAAAATATATTTTCAATCAGTTTTAAAGGGAATTATATCTATCATACATATATAAGTCTAATTTGGGACATTTTATTCAATATTGTGAATTTAGAAATAAAATTGTTTTATAATTTTTAATTTGTTTACTTTAAAACCCTGATTTCACATACCATATGTAGGATTAATATTAATTTAATTTACACCACTTTATTGATTTTAATTTTGAATAATTGATTACATATTTTTAATTGAAATTATATATAATTTATAGTATGTTGAAATATTTTTGTTGACCAAAAATATTAGAGAAATCAATTAAAATTAATTACAAAGGTAAAGGTGGAAACGATTTTACTTTGTAGTTAATTATTAATATTAACGGTCTAAATGACATTGAAACTTGTAAAACCCCATTTTATGGCCGTAAGTATACCATATACAGATAAAACAGAATTTGATTAATTTTTTTGTTCATGATAGGGAGACCTCCCAATATTCTTTTTCTTTTGGTGTTTACAAGAATGTCACCCCTCTTCCACTATAAAAGGGGACTCACCCCGCCCCCACTAATAAACACATATTGAGTTATATTCCTATACCAAAACCTGCCAAATTCACATCCCAATTTCCCAAAACTCAATCTATAATATCACTGTGGGATGAAATCTATCCATGGATGTCATTGCGTGCAAACCAAAAGGAGTTAACCGAAGAATATGTTAGATCTTCAACGAGCATGTTTGTTTTATTTCCATATACACCCATTCAATTATTTTCAAATAATGATTTCATAATAAAATATATATGTTAAATATAGTGGGTTGTTTGTATTTTATAGCCAAATCCTTCACCTATATAAAATTAAATCAAATGTGATACATAACATTCGTTTGTGTGTATGACAACATACTGCCTCGCTAACCGACCTCGTTTTTTCTTCCTTTACTACCTAAACATATGGGGAACAATGATTTATTAATAGTTAATATATAATATATATTATATTTATAATTTTTTAATGTTTTTTAATTATTATATAATACATAGCATCATGATTTCCATTTTGTGGGAATATTATAAAATCGTTTGTGGGTCTGTGGACCACCTCCTCCTCAAAGTGATGTGACTCATCAATGTATTTCATGGAATAAATTAAATATTTTGGATTTAAACACATGAGATATATACAAAATAAAAATGATATTTTAATTATAATAAAAATATATATAATTTAAATTTTTTTAATACGATAAGGAAATGGAAGTTATGTTCATGGGTACGTATAACCTATAGTCTCTATGAACATTACATTTCATCTACTATAACTAAATGTTATGGATTAATCAAAATACATATATATTAAATTTATATTATAACTATATCACAGTATAAATTTTATATATTATTAATTCATGATCGATGTAAAAATAAAAAAATAACAAATCAAAACATACAAAAAAACTAGGCAATTAACATCTGAAATATTAAAACTAAAGGAAGGACTATAAACAAATAGGAGATAAGGAATTATAATAAGATCATATATGATATTATAAATATGTTTATTATTCTAGTATAATTTAATATCATTATTAAATTCATTATAAATGGGCTTAATGATTGTTCAACCAAAAGGGGGTGTAAGGTAAGCAATTTTGTTTCTATTTCATATCATTGAAACATGTTGTATTATTATGCACCCAATTTATTTTTTATGGTTTATATACTACGACTTGAAACATAATTTCACGAATAAAACAATATTAATTTAATTTTATGATTTAATTTTAAATATTTCATTTTTTTGTTTATGAATTAAAAGTTACCTTGTTGTAACAAACATTAAAACCTAGTTACTTTTATTGGGTTATATTACTTTCTCATTATTGTTAATGTTATTTGATTATGTGTATAATGAGAATTGACTATATATTATTTTATTTTATATCTTTTTGTTTGATTATATTGTTTATACACATAATCAATTCCTTTATTTAATGTCACTTTAATATGCGGATCATTTTTAGGGTTTATTCCTTAGTCTCATTATAATCAATATTTTTTATTCCTGACATTACATTATTGGAAATTATATGATAATTGTTTAATTTACACATTAATTTTATGATACAATGTCTATTGAGGTTAATTTTTATGTAATGGTAACATTTTTTCAGTATTTTTTATTTGAAATGATTGGTAAAATGTTTTTAAGAAAACCCAACATATTTATCAATTTGGTTAGAAGACCTATTTTCTTCTAAAAACAATGTTTTATGAAAAGGTTTTAAAAAATATTTTAATTCTTTTAAAATTATTCATCGAAGTAATTTTTACCCTTTAAAAATGGTTCATTTTTTAAAATGTTATTTATTATGATATTTTTATTCAAAATGTTTTCCAAAAGTAAATGGATATTTTCCATAAAAATGTATTTAATTGTCTTTTTATTTCATCTATGACCAGGATCATTATTATTAATCCAATATAAATATATCACATTGATTCCATCCTTATTATTTTTATGGATGCAAAATAATTATTTTTACAAAGGGTACTATTAAAATTCATGTACTTGAATCATTTGTGTAGTCATTATCTTCCCCTTAAGTTATTTACTTTCTAGTGACCCTAGAACATTAAATCTCTACAAATATCAACATTATTCATCCTAGAATGATTATTTCCTAAACCATATTCTATTTATACATATGATGATCACTTTAAAAGTTGTTTTGTTATCTAAGGAAATATTGAAAACTTAATATCTTGTACTGAATATATATATTTGTTAGGGCACATGTTTTTTGAATTAAATTGATTATTCGATATATGATGAATTATTTTGACATGCATGACATGGGATGGAGACCAGTTATTAATATTACCTCGATGCATCTGTAGTCTCATGGGTAAAATGATTTTTCTAGAAAAAATATTGGGCCTTACCCAGTATGATTTAAACTATCTTGAGGATATATTTTCATGGTAAATATATCATGTTCATGCGAAACCAGGAGTCACTTAATTAAAAATTTCTTTTATTATGTATTTAGTTATTATTATACATGATATTTTTTTGGGAAATTATTAATGGATGCTTTTAATTATCAGAAAATTTATTAAATTTCATGTGTTTTAATTATTTAACTTATCGTATTAACTATTCCTTATCTTGATATTTATGTGGCATGTGTGTTCAGTTATTTATCATTACATATTTATTATGATTATTGATTCATTATTTATTCTTCTATAATTAATACTTATAGATAATTTGATCACCCCATTATTTTTTTCCTTTCCCCAGGTTATGAAGAAGATATATTTGAAAGTGTTTTCACGAATTTGGCTTATTATCTTTTGCTCTGTATTTTGTTTTATTTTCTATTCCTAGTGTAAAATGGGTTCAATGTGTGTATATAGTTTTAAAAAATATCTAAGATAATAAATAATTTAGTATTTGATTCATTATATTCATTATATTTTAATAATTAATGGAAATGTATTTTGGATTCTTTTGTAAGGTTGTTACGTTTTACAATAAAATGGGTTTGAAACTGAGAAGTTATGTCTAATCGGGTTTGCATTTTGTGAGAAATTGAGAAGGAAATCTTTTAAAACATGAAATTATAATAAAACAATGATTAATTGAGTTAAATACACACATGTATTTCATATTAATATAATATAATACAATTAAAAAATTATGTATTAATTGATAAATTGATGTAAATAGAGATAAAGCATAACCCAAATTAAATTTTTTAGTTTAGAGAGATCCCGTACATTATGAATAAAAATATTATTTACATTCACTTAATAACCTCAATAATATTATTAAATTATTTAATTTCTTAATTTTTGACCAATTAGACATTTATGTGATTTATTATAATTTTATTAAGTTCAGTTATGTCGATTTCAATGAGTTATAATGTTTAATTTCATCATTCTTGGAGTATTCTTTTCATGGTTTCTTAGTCATTTCATTTCTGTATAATTATGGAAGTTCTTATGAAATAAGAATACTATTATAGAAGTGAAATGGAATGGTATTGATGCAATTACATATTTTTTAATGATCCCATATAACAATTTATTTTCTAACATGATGATAATTCTTTTGGAAAAACAATATTGATAAAATTTATTTTGGTGGGTTTTCCAAACATTAAGAACTGTTTTTTTATAATATAATGTCTATATATTATTTCTAGAACAATTAATAAGTTATTATATACTTATTGAAAAATAATTAATAATAATAATAATTTTGTAACTGGTCTTGAAGTTTGTAATGAAAAATGAAATCTCTATATCCATGAATACAGTTACTCACCATAATTTAGAAAATCGTTTCTATTCGTTGAATAATATGAGATGAGAAAAAAATGTGGGATATAAGTATTAAATTAGAAATATAAAATTCTAGTATATACATGATTCTTGATTTATTATGGTTTTATGGATGAAAGTGGTGAAGAGAAGATAGAAGAATAAGTGACATAATAATAGGTAGTAAACGAATATTTCCTCTTGAAAATCACATCACTGAAGGATCCCTTTATAAAAATGGAAATGATTTATTGGTGATACCTGAAGAACATGGATGTGGAGTGAATAGAAAGGGGAGTATTTTTTAGATATTTTTAATTCCTAAGGGATTGGATGGTATGATGAAAAGGGTTTTGAGGGTTATTATTTATAAGGGAGGAGATGAGTCTTTTTCAATGTTCACAAAAGATTAAATTATAATAAATTTATTTTTAATCCAAAAAAATCAAAATGACTATGTAATTGAAGCTACGATAAGATTAATCTGTAATATAAACAATATATAAAATTTAAATGTTTTTATTTTTATTTTAAACCTTATCATTTTGATTAACCCTTAGTTAACTTATTTCAATTTTAACAATGGTAAAACTTCGTCAATATTAAATGGTTCAAATTTTTTATTATATAGACTAAATTTTACCATAAATGTACAATTTATGAAATTTTATATCTTATAATAATTAAATTGTTCAGTTTAAATTTTTCTTTTGATTGTTAAATTATTAAATTAAATATTAATCCTGTAAAATATCTTAATTGTCAATTTTGATACTATTTACTACTTTGACAGTTAGAATCTTGTAGAATACAAGTAAAAAACAAATAAAAATATATTTTATTATAAATATATTTTTTTATTTTCATCTCAATTACTCATTAAGAACCTTCAATATCTCAAATTATTTTACATCAAATATTTTTATTGTCATTTATTTTATTTTTTATTTTAATTGAATAATTACACTATATGAGTTGTGTAAGTATTTAGGGAATTTATTTAATTTAAAATTAATTTACATAAATTATCATGAATAAGATAAATTTTTATATTTCCAAAAAATATATACTATCAAGAATAATTTCAAGTTATCCCCATATTAAAAATATTATACTTCTTAAAAATAAGTGTTTTACATTTTGTCACTTCTCTGCTTTATTAATTTATAATTAATTTTCAGAGACATTTATCTATTAAATAACCCAAATTAGATTCTTATGTCTCAAAAGTAGAATTTAATTCATTTAATAATAAATTTGATGAAAAAATATGGCCTTATAAATTTTTTTAATCAATATTACCTTGATTTACCATTAACTGAGATAATAAATCTTACCATCATTACTATTCATATAAAGAAAAATAAAAGGTTTATATTTCTTAAATTTAGACCTTATAATTCAATATATAGAATACTATTTTCAAAATTCCAAATATTTAATTGAAAATTTCATTTTAAAATTAAATAGAAAAAATTTAATGTAAAACCATTTTTCTAAAATGACCTTTTTATGTATAAGATGTTTTTATATTAAATTCATTTATAAATTTCATTTAATTTTCCAAAATTAAATTATTTCTAATAAAAAGGTACGGGTGACATTTTAAAAATATTCTAAAATAGAATTCCACTTTGTAGTTTTTTTGAAAGAATATACATATTTCAACGTAAAGGATTATTTTTCAATATTAATTATGATTTGATGTTTTTATATAAAGTTATAAAAAATTCATCCTCGGATAATTTTTCTTTGATGAATTTGAATAATAATGTTTATTTTTTACAATAAATGTTCTACATTTTACAAAATTAAATATATTTATTTTCTCATATAAAATCATTTTTATGAAAAAAAAACATATTTATTAGGAAAAAAATAATTTTACATGAATTTTAGTGTCCACATCCAAATAATTAAAAAATAAATTCCATAATATGGTTATTACTATCCATACTGACCAATTAAATGTATTGGATACAATTTTCTTGCTAATAATTGTAAAATTATTATAGTATATTGTGGTTTATTTATAATCGGTGTCGCGTGCCACACAAGCTACCAAAGAAATGAAAATATTCAAAGAGTTATATTTCATAAATATTTTTGGCATGTTACATTATTCCCCCATATGAAATTTCATCCTTAAAATTATTATTTTATATACTAAGTTGAAAAAATTTGAGGTTACTTCTCTTTCATCACTTCCTCTGGTAACCATGCCACCCCTTCATATTATTGGTTCCTCCATAGCACTTTAACTAATTGAGTGGTCTTACATTATATAAATTTACATCTGTATAAAGAAATCATCCCTAGTTTATACTCATATGAGAGATCATTTTAAACAGTACCCCCTCTTAATTTTGTACATGTGACAGATGTTGAATGTACTTCCCCGAGAGGGATATGTGGAATACAACAGGTATTTGAGACATGGTTCGTGGAAGTGCTAGTCTACCTATCACAACTCTAATGTGACCAAGAATCTAAAAGGGGATGATGTACTGGTGGATTAGCCTTACATTATTCCCAAATATTCTTGCTTCCTTCCATAATGTTATATAAAATAATACCTTATCTCCTACCTCAATCTCAAATAATTGATGATGATTTTCTGCATAGATCATTTATCATCATTGGGAATCCCTGAGGTGCTGTTAAATGGTCTTCCATTTTTCTATCAGTTCCTTGACCATTTTTGGCACCATCATATTATGTTCATCAACTTCATTCTAGTATTCATATATTCTATATCTTTAACCACAAAGGGATTTATAAATACCCATTTTGAATTCTTGAGTGAAAAATATTATGTTAAGATAACATGAAAAGTGGAAGATGTTGATCGCATCCTCCTTTAAAGACCATTGAGAATGTTCTCAACATGTATTCTAGTGTCTATATGATTTTACCAAACTAGCCATTGGTTTTGGGGTGATAAGTTTTACTGATGTTTGGTTCAATGTCTAGAGCATGTTGGGGACAACCCAAAAAACAATACTTCCACTGAATGTCTTCGAAAGTATAGTGACAAAGTCCATGGTGATGTTTTACAATTTTAATATAGGTTTAATTAATTGGTTCATCATTTCCGTTGGAAGTTTCCTTTAATAATTCACTTTTTTACATACCATAAACATTAATTTATATTTAGAGATATCCTTCATCATATTGTCTCACCAATAGTGCTCTTAAATATCTCAATATATGTTTGTTCTCCCTATATATATGGAGAACGCTGAGATTTATGAATCATTTAAAAAATGACACTTTATATTAGGTGTTGATATTACACATAGTTTTGACCTAAATCTTATGAATCCTTCCTCATAAATTTTTAATCTGAGGATTTTCAAATTTAGATATATTCCACCATCTTCTAAATTTACACATCATTTCCTTATGCACCCTCTATCTTATCTGTAATGGATATATGATAAATCATTTGAGAATTTAATGATGATATTCCTTCTCTTATGATTACCTTGTACATATTTTATATTTACATGAATATTGGATCCTTCTCAATTGTCATCATTGATAAAGATGAATGATTCATTCATCTTATATAATATTCCACATTATTTACATTAAATGGGTGGTAGTGGATTGAGAAAAAATAAATCCTTAATGATCTATAAATACATTTTTAGTGCATATTACGATCCTTCTATGTGTATATATATTTGATGCTCTTATGATCTGTATATATCTCATACTTATCCCCTTTGATATAATTCCACCAAAATTTCAATGCTAAGATCACTGTTGGAAACTCTAGATCATGTGTGTGATAGTTTTTATCATCATCATTCCACATTGTGGAGTGATAGGGTATCACTTTATCATTTTGCATCACTACACATACTAAGACCTTCTTTGATGAATCTCTATATACCACAAAGTGTTATCCACTTGTAGATAGTATGAGTTCTAGTTCTGTGATAAGCCTCTTTTTCAAATATTTGAAGCAATCTTTGCATTCACTAGTCTAGAAACAATTTACTCCCTTCTGGGACAACATGGTTAATGGATTTAATAATCATGTTAGTTTCTTCAAAAATCATCAATACTAATTGGCTAGACCAAGGAAACTATATCTCACCATTACAAATGTTGTTCTTGGAATTTCCACAATTTTCTTTATCATATATGGGCATAGAGATATCCATTTTTTGGTGATCAAATTCCCAAATAATGATATTTAGTACAAACAAATCTCATATTTTCTAAAATTTTCATCTATTAAATACTTCTAAACTTCTTTATCTCAATATTATAGTTATTTTCAACCACTTCCTTACTCTTTGAGTATTTTTTAATATCATCAATAAAGTCAATGAAAAATTTATCATGTAAATCTCAAATGACTCTATTCATTAAGTACCTAATTATTTATAGAGCATTAGTGAGTCTTAATTGAATCACTAGGAGCTCATAGTGTCAATAACATGTTTGAATGGAAATATTCATAACATATTTCTTGTTCACCTTTAATTGGTGATACCCAAACCGAAGATCAACTATAGAGAAATACTAATGCACACATAGTTGATAAAAAATTCATCTATCCATATAAGGGGATATTTAATCATTAAAATGTTTTTTATATCATGATAAAAAATTCATAGGAACATTGATCCTTTTTATTCTTGACTAAAAGTACCGACACAACACATAGTGAATCACTCGAGTATACGAAACAATTATGCAGATTTAATTTTACTAGCTTGTATAGTTCCTCCTACTGAATGGTGTCCCTTTTATAGGGTGTGTTTAATATAGTATGATATTAGTTAAAAGTTCAATGGAGAAATCAACCTCTCAATCAAGAGGAAGACTAGAAAAATCTTCTAGGAACACATTAGTATAGTCCCAAAAAATGGTAATGTCTTCAAGCGTGATCCTCTCTTTTGTCTCAATCATTTAATCAAGATATGCTTGATCATAATTTTATAATATCCATACTTGAGTTTTTGATTCAATATTAAAGTAATTGTTTTCCTTACCCTTATACGTAATTGGAGGATGCCTTAGAAGGTGATGGGTAATACCCCTCTCTCAATTATTGATGTTGGTGTTGAATAAATATTGCAAATCTATGCCCAATAGAGCATCAAATTTCACTAAATTATGTTATAAAATATTTAATGGGAGGATTAATCCACCGAAATTTAATGAGGAGG
This sequence comes from Viscum album, assembly GCA_963277665.1. Taxonomy (NCBI): domain Eukaryota; kingdom Viridiplantae; phylum Streptophyta; class Magnoliopsida; order Santalales; family Viscaceae; genus Viscum; species Viscum album. The sequence continues at coordinate 538,368,312 of OY728126.1, forward strand.
AGTTATAAACATTAGATGATATAATTTTTCATTTCTAAATTCTCACAGATAACTCAACTTACAAATATTGAGGTGGGGTCAGAACAATTATTCTCAACAAACATGATGTGAAGGAATTCATAGAACCAGAATCAAATATTAAAATCAATATTATTTATTTAATAATCATCATACCTATCACCACATAATTTATCCAATCCACCTCAGTAGAAGTGATAGTGTATTCTCTTTTTTTCTACCTTATAGGTTGTTACTATTAATGTATCTGATAACCCTAGGCATTGGGCATTGAATCGTATAATTCCCATGTTACTGGTAGTTTAAACACTGTACTACTGATTTTGTTTCATTATGAACCTCCCATTAAAATTCCATTTTATTGGTATTATTCATATACATTCAGTAATTATTAGTGTGATGTCCATCTTTTCCAATTTGAAGCATCTGATGGTTCAATTTAGAGAGTTCTTGGGATTCTTCTTCTAACAATTTTGATATGTGGGAAGTTGGGTTCACTTTTCTTTATGGAATTTATCTATTAATCCTACTATATTAATCTCCATCATCTTCTGTTTATATTTGAGACCACGAGATCACTGAGAGTCTCTAATATCCTTTTTAACCATAAAGAAACAACAAACTATCTCCTCATAGCTGACAAGTTCATGATTCACCAATAAAATTTGTAAAAACTTATTTGACCCAATGAAGAATAGATACACATTTATTTAGATGATCCTGAAAAATCTAGAGGTGTATAGTGAATGACTCGTAATATTTTCATCATACACTCTAATAGACTAACCTTTTTTTCTTCAGTTTGAGGAAATTCCTCTCTATAATATGATAGAGAGTTTATGGAAAGGAATTATTGAAAAATATTTCATTGAAACCTTAACAATACAATTAATTGATTTCCTCTTTAGACATTTTGTTGTTAATCACTGTCCACCACTGATCAAATTTTTCCATGAAAATGATAGACTTCCAACACAAATTTCACTAGATCTGATCACTTTTGGACATATAAAATTATCACAATTGAGTTAATCTATTGATATGTGAGGAGGTGATATGATGTTCTACTAAATATATGAGTAATTCTTCAAAAAAAGGATTTGATGACAACATGATCTTTTTTAGGAGAAGGAGGTAATTACACATGATTCAATTAAGTATTCATAACATGAGCCATTTGAGTTAGTACTTCCATGAAGTTATGATCTCTCGTTCCCACTATGGTAGGCATATCATTAGTGAAATTGTTATATTTCCTATAACATTGATTTTTAGAATGGGATATCCTATTTAAATTAGTTAAAAAGAAAATAAAAAAAATTGGGTGTTTGAATTGCTAGAAAACAGTCATATAAAATGAAAATTATGAACATTGAATGATAAAATAAATTAAAATTAAATTTTTATTTCGAAAACTATTTTGAGGAAAAAGTGGGAAACTAAAAATAAAAACATTCAAGTGTTAACAAATATAAAAAATACTAGGAACTTCCCCTCCATATTGACTACATAGTTATGTCAATCATCCACATCACATGATCGCTTGGCCAGCAGTCCCGTGTAGAGTTGCATAGGACTTGTACAAATTGCAAAGCCATACCCACTTATTCAAACCAATTTGAACAACCATACTAGATGAATGCTTCCTGATATGCATCCTCATATAATGATGATCCTAGTAGAGTGATGGTTTCTTCCACTATCAAAATTAAAAACAAAACAAAAAAAATAAAAAAATTCTTGAGATCCCGCCCTTTATAGATTTTAAAAACCACCATTGAGAATTATCAAAATTTCATATCCGCAAAGTCAGAAAAAATCTAGCAATCCTATAATTTCCAACGATATCTCCGAACTGGGAATTTAACTCATGTCCCAATGGAAAAAGAATCCAACCTCACTACTCCACCTAAGAGATAATGAAGGAATCATAGAACCAAAGAAATAAACCAAGAAAGTGAAGGCCGGATGAATTTCCAGTGATACCACAACTCTGCACCATCACACTAACTTTTCCATCATCACAACAAATCGTGAATCACCATCATGAGAAATTATCATCAATCCAATATAGGGAGAAACCAATAGAGTATCCTGAAGAAAATAATAGAGGAAAATGGAGAAATCAGAATGCGAATCACAAAGGATATTGGAGAATCTGAAAATTGCATCACAATGGGAACTAGAGAAACCAGAGACTGGAAGAATAGAGGCATCCATAAGAGAATAAGAGAACATCATAAATCTGAAAACCAAAAACAGACAGTCCAAACCCCCACTGATGCCACAAAATCTACTCATGAAATCTATGTTAGAGAGTAAAAAGACATTAAATAATCCCTGAGCACATCAAAGAAGAAACTGGAGAGAGTATATACACACATAAAATATGCCTTCAGAGTAGAATTTTAGAACATAACTTGGCTGAGAACCCCTACCACTGGAGTTCAGAGCCCAATAAAACATTACAAGAATCTATGTTGATTCTGTTAGATCGTTTCTCTCCAACAGGCTTCAAATTGGTTTCAGAACTATGTCTTCCAAATAAGAACAATAGGATATGAACAAAAAACTGAATAAAAAATAGTATTTTCTGAACCAGCCTACCTTAGTGGAATTGAACATTAGATATGAAATTGAATATGTCTTCATCGATAACCTTTTTTCATTATTTTAGTTTGAAAAGTGTCTGGATCGAGATTTCGGATTTAGATTTCTCAATAAAATTAACCACATGCCAAAAATATAATATATCACATCTCGAGTCTCAAATAGAATTGAAAAACATTCATCTTTTAAGAGATGAAAAATCAAAGAAGCACCACCGCTGATTAAAATCGATGGAAGCAATCCAATCCTCTGTCACATGAACCTACCGCCACGTGCAACTAAAAGCCAAAATATGAGTTGAGGAACACAAAAACATCGCCTGAAGACCCAAGTTGAGTTGAGAACCTGATGCTTCAACACTAAAATCTATATCTGAAAATTTGATTTCTTCGAACCCCTAAATTCACTGACCACATTGAACCGCTTACCGCAATGAAACCCAGATGAGCCTCTCTAGACCCACTACGAAATCTCTCATCTTACCAAGAACCTGTACTATCCCCAACATCTCTCACTTCCCAAGAACCTACCTTTGACACAAGACAACCCAAAGCATTGAAACCCTAGGGTTCTCCCAGATCACCCCTAATGGACCTAGCATAATCTTATAAATTACAACTTTGACCTAACTTGTGATTCCCTATGTTTCAAAAAAGATTATCTATTGTGATATAATCTTACCTAGGGTTGTTACAAATGATCTCTAGTCCTAATACCTAAAAAAACACTAGACCATGCTCTTATACCACTTATAGTGAAAAATAATTTTACACATTTTATTACATAATTTATGAATAATTACTTATAAAATAAAAATCATGGATCTAAATGTAAAGATTCTTTTGAAGACTAGGTACTTCATTAGAGAACAAGAATCAAAAATAAATCATTTTTTTATTAATATTAATAATGATATCCTAACTCCCTTTAAGATCTTACAACTACATAAGATAATATTGGGAATACATTGGAAAAATTGATGATCTAAAAATATCATTAAGGGAATAAATAAGGAAAAGATACATAACAAATAATTTATAAGTCATAACATAATAACATAAAATTAATGTCTCATAAATAAACATATATGAGAATAACATATTAAAAATTGTATCTTATGATCCTAGAAATATTGGAATATAGTAGTAATATAAATGATCCCATAAACAAGATTCAAGGATAACTACCAATACTATATCACATGATCTAAGGTGTCTCATAATAGATTAGGTTTTATAAATAATATCATACATAATATTTCATGAGAGTAAAACATACCTTGGTGCATTAGAACACTACATGGGAACACCTATTATAACATGTTCACAAAGAAATGCGTTACAAAATAATTAAAAAATAGGAATAAATATAAGGGTAACACATGTAATGAAATAAGTATCATATTCATATCATAAGGCATAATGAAAGGTTCTATAACAATTTTATCCATTAAAAAAGGGATTAAAATAGATGTTGCATAATTCAATTTTAAATTAAATAAGAAAAAAACAATGAAAATCAATTTTGTTTGGGAAAATGAACTTTTTATATATAAAATGTTTTTATAGTAAATTAATCAATAAAATTCATTTCAATGAACTGAATTAACAAATTTGTCTTACAAATTAACAAATTAAAATTTAAAAATGTTCCAAAATAGAAATTTAAATTGTAAATGTTTTATAAGAATATACAGTTTCAATGTACAATAGTATTTGTCAATCTTCATTAAAATTTCAGAAATTTTAGAGATTTAAAAAAAATTATCATTAGATAATTTTGAAAATATGAAATCAAAATAATTTGATTATTTTTTAAAATAAATATTCAAAAAGTGTTATAATTAGTTATATTTATATTCTCATAGAAAGAAAAAAATTGTATTTGAAGAAAATATTTTTTGATGAATAAAGTTACTTAACTAACAATTAAGTGTTTAATTAATTAGTATTCATAAAATAAATTCATAACATAGTTATTATTATTCATACCTTATCATTAAATGGCTTGGATACAATGGTCATGTTAATAATAATAATATTTTAATATTATAACATAATTATTTTAAATCTGGTGTCACATACAACACAAGATACTGAAAGAATTAATTAATTTAAAGAGATTTATTTTATACATTTATTGGGGAGTTACATGAATAATAAAAAAATTAGAAAAGTGTCACCAAATCTTTTCTAATTCCATTTTGAGTATTGATTTTTTCATAAATGTACTGAAACTGGTAGCTGGTCATGTTAGTAATCATTTTTGATGAATTTTTTTAATGTTTTACTATATAATGTGATGGAAATAACCAAATCATGGTCAGTCATAACTATTTTTCTTTGAATAATAATAATTTATGAGAAATATAGATTGTATATCTAGTTATTCCTTTGATCTTAGAGCATCAAGCTATGGTGGACCCACAATGGTTGTTTTTTGAGTCATCATACTACTGTGGATAAATTTTATTGAGAAAGAAATTTATTTGACATATGATGAATATATATTCTTGATGAATAATAGAGGTTTGGTGTTTACCTATAATTTTCATAAATTAAATCAATTGTGATTATTTAGCCTCGATAAATATGAGGATATTATTTAATGATTATTTAGTCAAGAATTTGACTTTGAATTTTAAAATTCATATTTTAATGAGGAGAAATTGAAATATTATTTTTCCATAAAAAGATAAAAAAACACATATAAAATATTTGGTTAGAAATAAGATAAAAATAGTAATAAAGAAATCATTAAATATGTATGATAATAAGTGTATGTTACTAGAAAATAGATTATCATAGAATAATAGTTGTAGAATGATGATTTTTATATAAATTCTTATAATAATCATAAACATCATTATTAATAAAATCATATCACAATGGAAAAAAACCTTTCATTATGAGGTCATTCAATTCCTTTTTATCCCTTTAGAAGTGAACTATGTGGCAATAATATCACCAATTGTATCCCTTATATAAATTTGTGACAATAAGATAAGAATAAGTTGTAGACCTTCATCAAGTATTTATCTTATCCTAAATATTTTAATAACCAAATATTAAATATTTTTTTATTATGAATATAAATACATCATTGATAATTAATCCTTTTATATAGCACATTTCGGATGAACCATGAAAAATCATGATTATTTAGCTCTTTTCATATCATTATTTTGAATTTTGGAAATGCAATTTGGAGGAAAAATTCCACATTTCATTAAAAACATGGGGATAATATCTAATCAATAATTAAAAAAGAGGGAAAATCTAAAACACAGTAATTCACCCCTTCCCGTATTTGGGTGTATATATGGACCTAAGGTTACAACACATGGTATCAGAACCATTATATTGATCGTAGTGAATATATTATTTAAATTCTCAGACATGGGTAATTTTTTAAACAATATGGGAGTCATATTATTTTATGGTAGTGATTATCACACTTAGAATAACTATATGAAATTGGATTTATGGTATCTCTTGAATGTTGTTTTATTTTTTGATATTCATGGGGTAAAATTTATGGATAAAATAGTATTCAATGATAAAAGCATATAGTTAGTTATTGAATGCTGCTATAAAAGTAAAAATTCCTTATTTGGAGAATTATGAAACAAATTATACATAATGGTGATAATTTTTACATTAGTGAAATGAATTATGGAAAAGCCTTCCCATATTTATGAATGTGATAGAAAAGTGAAAGGTGATAATTTATAAGTTATTCATAAAAGATTTTATGATTTAAAGATGAGATGAGGTTCAATAATTTGATTGTTTCTTCAAAAATATCAATGAGTTTGGTTGTCTAATCTATGGAGTAAAATATTTCATGAAAGAGACTGACATGAGAAAGAATATTTTGATAATATCTCTACCTTTATATGATCCAGAGTTAATGGTTCTTAAATAATGAAATCGTATGAATTTTTTTACTGAAGACCTTCATAGTAATATAGTCATATATGTGATGTGTTTAAATAACAATGAAATATAAAATAATTTATCAATGGAAATAATATTTTAATATATAGTGTAACATGAGATTTAAGAGGATATTAAGGAATAATAATATATTTTTGATATGTTCATATCACTTGTGGTGATCCAATTAATGTGAGGCAATGAATGATTCAAAATTTACCCAATTATAACATGCTTTAACTGTTTAATGGTTATTATTGTTACTATAGAATGTCTTAAAAATTATGATGTTTAGATTTATGGTTAATATTCAAAAAATATATACAGATAAATCTCCATAGAAGGAACATAAATTATTGAAATGAAATTGGAATAAAATTTATGAGCAACATTTTGGAACGTAATGTGGGTGATGATGTTTAATAAGATCCCTTAGATAGTTTTGAAACTACATTTATATCATTATTTAATTATTATTTGATGGATACTATAGATAATTATAAATATTAAGCATAAGTGACTGATCAAATAGAAGTAGTAATATTTCTCAAGGTGATGTTGGATGGTTTTCAAGATGGTATTAGATAAAAATAAATAATAAAATAATAATTTAATGTTAAAAATAATATTTAAATTATATTAATGATATTTAATTATACATTGATCAAATAGATACATTTTTTAGTATTATACATATAAACTTTTGAAACATAAAGATATGTTGAATTATAGGTCATTAATTTTATAATATTTTGAGTTTATTGATAAACTCAATATGCATATCAAGGAGAAAAAAAAAGATAGAGATACTATTAGTGAAATATTTTTCATTGAGGAATGGACATTATTCTAATCAAAATTTGGTAGTTATAGAATATAATTATAATCTAGGTAGTTTAAATAATAATGAGTAATGAAAGGAGAATAATAAGGCATAAGAAATCTGGAATAAATGATAAGTTTATAAACACAAAATGGAATGGATAACATTGGTCTTGAATATTAGGAATAATTTTATTGTTCCAATAGATAATGTGATTCAATGAATTTAAAGAATCATTTTGGTAATATATTCCAATCATTAATATCCAATTAAATACCTAAGAGTTATATGGAAGTGTAAATCACATGGGATAATGTTCATATAATTTTATCAATAATTAAATACCAAATTTTCTCCTATCTGGGGAACATAATGTGTTATTGTGAAGAAGAGGAAAGCAATATAAAATAAGAATAAGAGATATTTTTTTAAAAAAACTAATAAAAGCCTTCAACATAGTGGATAAATTAATTATATTGATATTTTTAAAATATATTTAACTTTGGGAAAATCTATGAATTAAAGGAAATAAATATATAAAACATAAGTATATTTATCTATGTCCAGTGAAATGCATTCCCATTTATAATTAATTATTCTCACATTGGTGAAAAAGTTATGTTTATTAATGATTGTGTTTTAATTTCTTAAGAGAGTGCAAAAAATGCCTCATCATATATAGATATTTCATGGAAATAATAGAAATTAAAGTTCAAAATAAGGCATTAATTTAATAAATTAATTAAAAGGAAAAAATATCAGTACTTTGATTATTAATAATTTATCTTCGTCCCACATGATGGAAAAAATTTATATTCTCAAGAATGTAAGAAGAATAGTGGAAGAGTGTTTGGAATGTCCTTTTTTGATAATGAAGGAGTTATAAAGACCAAGGGAAGTTGTGAATCAAATATTTCTAGAGATGGGATGAAATATACCAATGTTTTCAATATGGATGGTCTATGATATAATCTATTGAGTGTCATATAATTATGTGACTCGGTATTGAAAGTCACATTCAATTGGAAAGGCTTATATATCAAAGGAAAACTTGGAAATTCTATAATACATATGTTTATAAAATATATAAAATTGTATCCAGTAGACAAAACGAAGTACACATTTCCCAATTATTTAGAAGATGGAAATTTGTTTTTCTAATGGGGGTTTATCCACATCCATTAGTAGATAATAAAAAATATTAGAATATTAAATGTATAAAATTTTTCTCTTACATTACGAAGGATAGAGAAAAATAATGTGATATGTGATTTTGGGGAAATATGTTAAGAAATAAATATCATAAAAGCAATTAGAAATCCTAAATTATAAATGAATTACACCATGATAATGTATGTTGTCCAATAAATCAATATGGAACCTGAGGATTAAAATATTTCATTTTATTTTATGATGATTAAAAGATGATTGAATGTGTTCTGATTATGAAATAACACAATGTATTAGTTTATTAATTATAATAATACAAAGGAGAGTATAGAATAAAATAGAGATAAAAAAATATCACAATGTTGGATAATGGAACTGAATAATAGTTAATTGAATTAAAAAATTATTAAATGAAAAATAAAATATATCATGTCATTTATTTGTTAAGGTTTCCTTAATTGAATATAGTTGGGTAAATTTTTAATCACATGGTTAAAAACAGGTCCAAAACATTGTTCATTCAGAGTTTTATATCCCCCTACTATTGGAAATTAATAGTGAAGTTTACTTTGTACCCCTAATACCAAGAATTTCCTTTACCATGAAAGTATAAGAAGTCATATCATATTAAAATATTAAGAAAAATTATTGAAATCATTTATAATATTTTATAAGTTGGTTGATCATTTTGAATAAATAATTATAATTTTCTAAATATAGATATAAATCCAATGAAGGAATATTTAATGGGTACAAAGCTAATATTTAATACTATAAATGATATGATAGAGCTCTTTGTAAATTTATTCGATGTAGAGATGAAAAAGTGATTAAAGGAGAATATAATAATAAATTTATAGTTATTATATTTATATATATGTATGAAGAAGAAGAATATAACATTTTTAATTCTTGAGAGTAAAAAATATACTAAAAGGCTATAATACTGATATTGAATTATACGATGAGTATCATATTTAGGAATCCAATCTATGACTCAAATAAGATGAACATGAATTTAGTATGACCCAAACAGTATTATCAGATAAAAATATACTCGGACATACTCCATGAGGATGGAAAATTGAGAATATAATACTCAATTAACAATGGAGATATTAGAAACATTCAAATAAGTAGTATAAAATAAATCATTGATGACATCCCTAAATTTAGAGTTTGAATAAATTGAAATAAACTAGTAGTTGAATATAATTGATATATCTGAACATCATAATGTGATTTAAAAAAATAGGTGTATAGAAATTATTATGACAAGAAAATAATATTTTCCCATTAAAGGTAATCAGAAATGTAAAAAAAATATACCTAACATAAAGGAATTGATGTTAAAAAATTATTTTCACCAATGAATTTTTTTAATTAATTAGACATTTATTGGTTTTAATATTGAAAAATATTTATAATGTTTATCAAATGTACGTGAAGAAAGTAAATTTAAATAGAATTTTGAAGGAATGTGTCTAAATTGAAAAGATGATAGGTTTCCTATTTTGAGATGATGATGTTTATGTTTTCAAAATAAATTCAACTATATATAAACATAAGATATAGTATTTTTCATAGTATTCATGTTTAGACACTTATCTAAATGATATGGAGTTCACAATAATAGGGTTTAATTAAAACCTCTATATGAAAAACCCAAATGAAGAGTAGTCCATGGTAATGGTAGAGGTCAATGACATCAAATTTGGTGGAAAATATGATGAATCAACTAAATTACATTCGTTTTTAATATATTTTAAAGTGAGATGAAAATGATAAGAGAGATAACCTACTTAAGGGGGTTTTAAGTACATCAAAAGACAGGGTACATATCCATCCTTCAAGTTATGTAAAATAAAAAAAATTATATATTTTAAAACCTAAAAATTTATTCAACTCCAATGGTGGTTATAAATAAACATAGAAAAAAGAGAAATAAAATTAAGATGTATCCAAATTTTATTGAAATATTATTAGAATCCTATTGTATCTCATATCAATATTGTGGAATATATTTTATATTTCAATTACTATATCCTATTTTTATAGTTTTCTAAAGATAGAAAACCTCAGTTAGGTAAATAGAATAATAAAGAATATTTTGGGAGCATTGTGTTAATAATTGATTTTAAAATTAAGTTTATATTGATATATGATTTCTATATTTGATAAATATATAGGTGGGATGTGCGGATCAAAAATCCACAACTGGAATAGAATCCATCATTAAAATAACTTATGTAAGATGGATGAGTAAAAAATCATGAATTAATATCCTTGAATATAGTATAGTAGAAATAAATTTTATTCCCCAAGTCATGAATTAAACTTATAAAGAAAAATCTAGTGGATATAACATCTTACATAATTTTGGTGACAAGAGATGATAATAAGGAATTAAAAAATATTGTTTAAATTTTAAAATGATCCTGTTAAAACATTCTCACAAATAACATATCAAAATTTATTATCAATTTCTAAAGGAAATGTCTATGAAATGAACATTGAAATTGGTTTTTCTGGACCTCAACATCTTGTGGAAGATATCTTTATGAAGATATTTCATAATAATGTGATCAAGATGTATTGATTGAACCATGTGTTAAATTATCACTCTCTAATTGAGGAGGTTAAAAGTTCCCCGATCCTCAAATACATTTAATGTTGACCATTTATACTATATGTGTGAAAGATCATACTACATTAGGTTCACTTGAGATGGGGGGAATTTGGGAGAGTTAGAGAATTGCAGATATTAAAATAATGATTCCACTTATACCTAAATTTTTTTAGATGTTTTTGTACTACAGTTTCACTAGAGGTACTTTTGATTACCTAGAAACATGAAGGGAGATATTTTATCCACAAATTAGTTATTTCGATATTGCAATTATATATGAATAGATAAAATGTTGTGATAATGGATATTAACAATCATGGATGGATTTATGTTTCCCTTGGATATATTTTTCTTAATACCGGACATATATATTATTGTTTGGGAATTTATATAGCCTGATAATAAAAATGAATTAGTGTGATATAACCATAGTAATTTCTGGATCCTTTATACCATGATGTTGATGGAAACGAAAAATGTAATGTGTGTAGAGTATTTCTAGAGTCATTGGAATGAATTCATAATTTTTTTGTAAAATAGATTCTTCTATATATCATTTCTAAAGGTATTTTGAAAGAGTAGTCCTTGTGTTGGATAGATTATTCTATTTGAAATGTCCCTTTGTATTGATGATGGAATCCACAGTTCCAATAATTGTTCTATAACTGGGGAATTTGTTTTTAAATGATCATAGAACATGATGTTTTACATCAAATAAAATTCAATAATAAATACAGATTCTGATAATTATAAAATCATAGAATGTGGAGTCTTTTAGATATAAATAATAAAAATGGGTTGAACAAGGAGACCATTCCACAAGTGACGATGTCTCGAGAATTTGGTTGTGTTGTATTGAAATGAAATGATCATATTGTTATGGTAGAATCCATTTTTCAAGGTGTATTTCCTAGAGGATGATTATTCCATGGTTACTTGATCATCATCCCACTGTTAGAATAAATTAGGTTGGATTTAAGGGTTAAAATAGACAATAATTATGAGTGTATGGATGATCCATTAATGGAAGTCAGAGAAACATCCTCTTGTAGCCAAAATGGGTATTTTGGAGTCATAATTCCATGTGAGACAGATATTGTATAAAAAATATTTATTTTTATCAAATTTTATGATTTTAAGTTATTCGGGAGTTATAGATGATTTTGATTTCCCTCTAATAGTAATAATAGAAGTCAATGGTGAAGAACTTATTAACATAAATATGAGGCTTCTGTTTGACTGGAAAGTTGTTAATAATTTTAATTTTAAATGGAAATCAAATTTTATTTGGATATTTTTGATGATTGTTATGTAAAATAAATATAGATTGAGAAAACATATAAGATCAAAGAATAATGAAGAAAATATGGAAATTACTGATTAAAATAATTTCTAATATTATAATTATATTTTATTTTAGAATATATTATAATTGAATATTGGTTTTTAAAAAACAACTTTTTTTGTTCTTGTTAAGATCAGGATGATTTATATTGATTATATTAGAGCATCTTAGTGAACACAATTTGTAGTATGATATCATTTTATTCTGTTTTTCCTTGTAAGAATGAAATTTCGGTTGATAGTATTATCACATGTATTCCTCCTAGAATGTATTTATTAAAAGATAGGAAGAGATCTTGAACCATACATGAGATGTAAGAACATAAAAAATATTATAACTTCTAACTAGTAAATTATTTATTACAATGAATTTCAATAAATTATTGATATTTGATCCTTGGATGTATTATAGTGGGGGTGCACCAAATAAAATTTCAATTTTTGTTCTCTATTAATTTATATATTTGGTTATCTAGTTGTGTTATTATAGTGATAGATTCCCAGTGTCTTTTTTATGTTTTGGGAAAATATCCAATCAAGTTTGAAACAAGAAGGAAATTTTGAAACACTCAAATTCAACCCCCCATGGTGTATATTTGGACCTCGTGTTACAAAATTTGGGTATGGGTTTTTTATAGTGATGTTGATTATGTGTAAAATATCATCAAACCCATGCATCAAACAATCTTTCATTGGAAAAAAAGTATTATTATAGTACAAGGACACATTGATTCAACAGAAAAAATTTCATGATAAGATTATATACTTATTTATGACATTATTTTTTTTTATTTGGGATTCTAATAATATGCTGTTCAATTTGGAAGATTATATCTATAAGGAAAATAAATAAGGCGACTAATCCAATACTTGTTTAAAATTAATAAGTTATAAATTTAGGAAATAAACATAAAACCTATGTTATGTTTTTTATATTTATTATCCATTGACTCATTCATGAGCCTTATGCTAATTAAAAATAACCAAACAAACAAAACCAAAGTAATAATTTATTTATTTCACCCTCTTTCTCTTAATAACTAGTTTTAATTATTTTAGTTAATTAGGTCTTACAAACATTAGGAAAAATGATGTTGGAATTTTTTTATTTTTTAATAAATAATGGGGTAATTTTCAATAATACTTCTATAGTCTTAAAAAAAATAACCCACACTCACTAAAATGATATATAAAATTACCACATCTTTGTGATTTCAAATGTTGAATGAAACTAAATAATTATTTCTTATCCTACGCATTTAACTCATTAATTATATAAATTAATTGATATAAATATAGATATATAGTTGTAAAAGTATTAAATTTAGAATTACAAATATTCGATATAGCATTTTTGGAACATCAACAGTCAATAATGATATACCACACATTACATGGAATATTAAAATGTGTGTTGAAAAATGATATCTAATTAAACATTATCCACTTTTTCGTGAAAATTATGATATTTTAATTTACAAGTAACTCTCATTCATATAAAAATATATTTTTAAATATTCCTTTTCATCATACTTTATATATCTTCTCTCATTATGATTCATATTTTCTCAAATAAATTTATTAGTTTGATTTAATAATTTAAATTCAATATGAATTTGCCGTATGCACCTGAAAATATTTATATCCTTAATTTAATTAATCATTTATGTGATATCAACATTGTACTTACGCTATAATGAAACATATTGAAATATAATATTTATTTTATTCTCCATTAATTTGGTTACTAATTTATAATTTTAAAATGATAATGTTGTAGAAATATTCTAGGATCTCGAAATCTTTTGTTCATTTTTATTTTCATTCAAAAATAAAATTCAATTCACTCACATTATGATGGAACATTTACTATTTGAAATAGATAATATAAAATAATTTATTGTGAATCCCACTATGTAATCAGGATATATTTTATGTTAGGTCTATTCTAATACATAATATTTCATTAACCCAGAAAACTCTTTATTGTCATATTATTTAGACAGGTAACCATGTGGGAATGTTTAGAACATTATTTACAACTCTTGTTCATAATAATAATTAAAAAAACCTCTATATAAATTATTTACATAATTATCCTCTATAAGAAAACATTTTTATCACCATTATACATATTATAGTTTCCTTGATCTATCTACTCGAATAGTACAAATCAAAATCACTACATAACCTTATTTTCATCTCATGGTCACTAGAGGAAGTAAACATGGATTATTGTCCAATACAAAAAAATACGGAGATTTTTTACCCCTTATCGTTAATTTTTTTGATAAAATAAACCTAGAGTTTACTAAATATAATGAATATCTTATAATAAAATCAATAAATTCCATTAAAGGTTAGAGGTATAAATCTGTCCCTAGAACCCATTGTTATATTAAAAACTTGATATCTTATATGATGTCCCATTATTGAGTGAAATATAATCTATACCGACGCCTATCATGAAAACAGAAAATAATCATCCAACCAACAATTAGTATTTGTATGTACCTACAAAACAACTAATGTCATTTTATATCCATCATAGTGAACATTTATGGTGTAAATATATAATACTCAATAGGAAACCACCAAGATTCCAATATATATAGAATATAGTCATGCATTATATATATATAATAGTTTACATATATAAATATATAAAAACATATTTGTAATTAGTTATCAATTAAGACATAAGTATATTAGACATTGATGTAATTCACAAATCTACATCAACTCTAAATAGAAACTCCATATACTGGGAGGGGCTATAACAAATATACCAACTTCGAGCTTAGCGATCCAGGTATGAGAATAAAAATTCATGTAAATGAGTATTCGTATCCTATCAAATCATCTACATGAATAAATATGTTTACCTATATATATATACATATATATATTAAAAAATTAGTATCTTAGTGAATCTTCATGTGAATAATGTAAACGATATGCAGAATATTAAAGGAAATATTCCATAATGTATAATTAGGTTACATGAATAGGAATAATAGATTTAGTGTGTTGTGAGTCATTCCCATTCATAATTATCAAGATAATACATATCTTCATACAATTTTTAATACAAAAATACCCCTTAGAAACTGATAATTATATATGAAAATAACATCCAAGCCCAAATTGAAATTAAATCATAACAACCGGTACACTTAATAAAATAGAAGATAAACATGTTATGAAATTCCAATGTATTAATCCATAAAACAGAACATAATTCATTTCACACAGTTATAAAGTATCAATTAATAAAAAAGAAATATCTTGTTATATAACCCAAAAAAGTATAAACATAAAAAAATTCAAAAATTTTCTGAAACAACATAAATTTCATGAAATATTTGAGGGAATTTATTATAATTCAACAATATCGGTGTAAATAATAATTTACACATCATGAAAATATAGAAAAACAAGGATCTAAATTTTCTATATTCACACACCACTATGAATTAGTGATGTACAAAATAAGGGATAAATTATGATATAATTCACAACCAATAAATACATGTGGTTACCCATGTAAAGAACTAGATAAGGCATAAGTATTGAATTTGAAACAAATATTTATATGAAAATTTCATTTACAAAATATGTTTTCACATTAAAAATATATTTAATGAATGCATTCATTTATGTAATATAATACTTTTTCATTAATGTTTTACATAAAAATCATATAAAAAATGTTCTAGAAAAAAATAGTTTCATGAAATCAACATATATTTTTCAAGATAATGTATATTGTTTCGGTAGTAATATAGTTAATGAATCCTATTTTTTATGTATCATAATGTCTTTTTTAACTTAAATTAACACAGATGTTACCACATCATTGATTCAAAATCATAAATGTGAATAATCATGGGTAACTGACTTTTAAATTTTATAAGTTAAATATGAAATTGATTCTTTTAAAAGTAAAATATGATGAAGGTCAAAAAAGAGTATTGTTTTAATAAAGTCTAATAAAAATACTCATTAGTCTAAATTCATCATAATACAATAAAATAAATCACAATTTCCATGTATGTCCACAATAATTCAATGGGATATACTTAATATTATATAAATAAATATAATTCCCCCTCTATTATGATCAATTGGAATGCTAGGAAAAAAAATTTCACTAATTTCGTACCACTAGAAACACTAAACTCTCTAGAAAATAATTATTGGTAACTTTTTTAGTAAACTATAGGCTAATATTAATTTTATGTCTTGAATAATCATTAAAAATGCATTATTAAAAAACAAGGACACTAAATCTTATTCATTACCAATTAAATTAAATTTTGGGAAATTTTTTTCTTCTCTACATTATTGTTGGCGCCAAAAATGTGGCCCGAAAGAAAGGAACAAAAAAGAAGGCCGGCGCGCTACCTCGCGAAGCTCCATCGCGAAGCTCCGCCGCGAAGCCCTGCCGCGAAGCGCCCCGACCATGGCGGCGCCACGAAGCTCCAGAGGCGGTAATGCTCCGCGAACCCATTTGACGTTCGCGAGCCGCCGCGAAGCTCCAGAGGCGGTAATGCTCCGCGAACCCATTTGACGTTCGCGGGCCGCCGCGAAGCTCCGGAGGCGGTAATGCTCCGCGAACCCATTTGACGTTCGTGCGCCGCCGCGAAGCACCAGAGGCGGAAATGCTCCGCGAGCCCATTTGACGTTCGCGGGCCGCCGCGAAGCACCAGAGGCAGTAATGCTCCGCGAGCCCATTTGACGTTCGCGCGCCGCCGTGAAGCACCAGAGGCGGTAATGCTCCGCAAACCCATTTGATGTTCGCGAGCCGCCGCGAAGCACCAGAGGCAGTAATCCTCCGCGACCCATTTGATGTTCGCGAGCCGCCGCGAAGCGCCGAAGGCGGCGCGCGAGTCCTGCATCGTGGCGCCCATTCCCTATAAATACATGACTCCCCCTGAGTCCCGGGGACGGACAATCCGACCTTTCGGCTTCTCCTCTCCTGAATTGTGATGCACTCTTTGCCCCGGGAATCATGAGCTCCATGCGGTATTTCTACTTCGCGAGATGCCTCGGCTTTGTCTCATTTTGAGCCCCTCTCCCGAGAGGGATTCCCTTCGCGAAGCTCAAGGGAGTTCACGAAGGAAGGGGATTCCCAAGGGAACCCGGGCAGCCGCGGAGCGTTTATGCTTCTTGAAACCCCCAACCCATGCTTGCGATCCCGATGCTAAGGCAGGATCGCTACACATCGCGAAGCACACTGCTCCGCAGGACCCTGCTTCGTGAGGCACCCCTTCATCGTGAGGCAGTGCTCCGCGAACACTGTTCCACTTCGTGAAGCACCTTCCACTCACATCTATGCCCCATGCTAAGGCCAAGGCACTCCACTTCGCAAAGCACACTCCTCTTCTTATAGATTCCTCTTCTCGTGCGACCCTCTAGGTTTGCACGATGTGATTTCAAAGTCCCGTGGAAAACACCACCCGTAGCGTTGCTTCGCCTAATGCTTCTTCGCATAGGCACGCTAACGGCTATTGCTTCTTCGCATAGCCACGCTAACATGGACCCCTCAATGGTTTGTTCCACGACCCCCCTTAACCATGGCCTTACTGGTACCTTCCCTTCCCCTAGGACCAGAGGGTACCGGTTATGTAAGTCCTAGGGGTGTGGAGTGAACCCACCTCGTCCGAGCTGCAGGACGTTAAACTGCCAAGCACCACATCCTCAACACATGACGTTAAACTGTGACCCAACCTCGTCTTCCTCACGAAGGGTCCCCCCAGCTCGATCATTCTTTACACCACCCGTCTCCATGGGAATGGAACTCTTCCACACATGGAATGAGATCCTCCTTGTCGGAGTGGCGTATGTTCGTGGGGGAAGGGCTGCCTCAAAGCGTAAGCCCCTAACCTTTCGTACGGACGATTGCACCCGTGCATCTCTGTACTTCCCCACTACCATGGTTAGTGGAGGGCGTGATAGGGAACGAGGCACCCCCCCTCTGGGCCTCCATCCTGGAGTAAGTCCCAACACCATGGGCCGCCCAATGCGTAATCCCCTTTTCGCTTCTCACGGACGCACCCCTCGCGAAGTGATCGTCAGGTCCTTGCAACCTCTTGTTTCTCACACCGAGCATGACTCACGTGGGCTTAGAGTGAGAACCGACCCTGACCCCTCGCCCTTATGAACTACTAGGTCATTGATCCATGTCAAGGCATGGTACGTAGGAAGCCTCCATGAGGTTCAAGCCCACCCGTCATTTCACGTCGGGTCTTTCTCTTATGAACTACGAGGTCTTTGATCCATGTCATGGCATGGTACGTAGGAAGCCTCCATGAGGTTCAAGCCCACCCGTCATTCTTCCACGTCGGGTCTCATTCCCATCCAGCATGACGTTAAACTGCATGTTCCATCCGAACTACGAGGACTTTGATCCATGTCAAGGCATGATACGTAGGAAGCCTTCACGAGGTTCAATCCCACCAATAGTGGACCCCCGGGTCTACTTTCACGTCGGTTCACCGGCGAATCCTTATAGAACTACGAGGTCTTTGATCCATGTCAATGCATGGTACGTAGGAAGCCTCCATGAGGTTCAAGCCCACCCATCATTTCACGTCGGGTCTCACCCCGGTCCAGCATGACGTTAAACTGCATTCTGGTCCAGTGGTAAGCCGCTGCGACCCATTCCCACATGAACTACGAGGTCTTTGATCCATGTCAAGGCATGGTACGTAAGAAGCCTCCATGAGGTTCAAGCCACATTGCTCGGTCGTTCATTTCACGTCGAGTTTCGCCCTCGTCCAACATGACATTAAACTGTACCCCCACCACTCATTGGACCAAGGTCCACTTTCATGTCGGTTCTCCGACAAAGCCCCATATGAACTACGAGGTCTTTGATCCATGTCAAGGCGTGGTACGTAGGAAGCCTCCACGAGGTTCAAGCCCAACCATCATCCAATTCACGTCGAGTTCTACTGACATCCAGCACGACGCTAATCTGCAATTCCCGTCCGACAGCAAGCCGTTGTGACCACCCCGAACTATGAGGTCATTGATCCATGTCAAGGCATGGTACGTAGGATTCCTCCCAGAGGTTCAACCCCAACTCCCATCGGACCAAGGTCCCTCACTTACGTCGGTTCGCCGACACCCACCGCCCGTCGTTTATTCACGTCAGGGTTCACTATCGTCCCGCATGACGTTAAACTGCCTGAACTACGAGGACTTTGATCCAT
The DNA here is from genome assembly GCA_963277665.1 of Viscum album. Classification (NCBI taxonomy): domain Eukaryota; kingdom Viridiplantae; phylum Streptophyta; class Magnoliopsida; order Santalales; family Viscaceae; genus Viscum; species Viscum album. Next base: position 538,388,064 of record OY728126.1, read on the forward strand.
GTTAAGGCATGGTACGTAGGAAACCTTCCAAAGGTTCAAGCCCACCACTAGTGGACCCACGGGTCTACCTTCACGTCGGTACACTGACGATGCCCATCGGACCAAGGTCCACCTTCATGTCGGTACGCTGACGATGCCCATCGGACCAAGGTCCACCTTCACGTCAGTACGCTGACGATGCCCATCGGACCAAGGTCCACCTTCACGTTGGTTCGCTGACGACATTCCTCAGGCCAAGGTCCAACTTCACGTCGGTTTACCGGCACCATCCCGAACTACGCGGACTTTGATTCCCTGCCACGGGGATTCATAGGAAGCCTCGTCAAGGCTCAAGCCCAACTTCACCGTCGCCCTTGCGATGGCCCCATTTCACTCTCCCTCCACTCCATTCATCAACCTATCCCCCTTCCCGATTCTCGCCCGGACCGCCTTATCCCGGTGAGACCATGTCGGTACGCTCTTCTTCACAGCCATCCATGGGCTGGCCTCGGTATCGACATCCCTTCAAGGAGGATCCCTCAATCCGATATATCCTAGCTAATGCTCTGGTTGGGTTGATCCGTCTCTGCTAGATGTTAAACTCGCGGCATACCATGTGTTTAGCACGGGAAGTTGAGGAAAACCTCATATATGTGTCTACGACATATAATTCCCTGCGCTCGATGTGGGATGCCTCGGGCCTCCATGCCCTCGAGAAGCCTTGTTACCAAGGATAACAGACAGGCATGCCAGGTACCCCAGCATCCAGACACGCTACTGATGCCTCAATGTGACTACTCCCCTGACTAAAGGTTTCTGCCCTGACTGGACCCTTTGGAATGTCCCGACAGAAGCAGTGTAATTAACCGGCGTCCATGGAAACATGGCACTGGGAAGAGTTTCACGAACTACGTATTAAATCTATGAGGGAGACCCGGACTAGGTGATGAGTTCCGAGGAGGTATCTACGGAAGGAAGAACCGACATCCCATCATCCCGTTTCGATCAAGGATCAGACGTCCCTGAATAAGGAGCGGATGCCGCCCGCCTTTGTAAAGCGAGAATGCGGGGCAACAAAGCAGCGCGTCCTCCTCCTCAGACGGATGCGCGCGCCCCGGCGGAAAGCGTCGGAAACAGAAATGGTGAACCCGACATGAAATTCTTCTCCTCAGAATAGAGATTAGTAGCGTTCGATACACCAGTAGATTGACGTGTCACCGGATCCAGATATCCGGTGCCTAGTCCCGCCAAGCAAATAGCGGGCCTGTCGTGAAACTCACCGGAAGTCGGGGCAGTAGAACGTGGGGCACTCCGCTCTGCAGTGTGTTGGCGTGGATCCTTCTTACAGACGTGGAGAATGGAAGGATGCTGGGGCACTGGCAGTCAATCCTTTTCCTCTCAGTACTGACGAGTTGATCCCTTCATTTGCCAGGAACCAGGTTGCTGTTACAGAGACGCGGTCACCATCCGCTCCTCGCCCACGCAGGGGCAGGGGCAACACCACGACGGCCACCCCACGTAGCCCCACTACCGCCACGACGGCTGCCACATCGCGGAATACGGGGCGCCCACGCCCCCTCTCCCCATCATAGGTCATCCAGCGAAGGGTGATCAACAACCTCGTGCGCAGGTATGAGGAAGAAGGGGTCATCCCAACCCGGGATATGGCCCGCCTAGACCTGGAGGCCTCCAGGCCCCTCCGTCAACGCCGCCCTAACATGCCGCGCAGGGAGCCTCTGCTCCCCACCCCAACATTCAACCGTTTCGGGAGCTTGTCTCCGGAACGCCTTGACGACTCCTCGCCTTACGCTGAAGAGGCGGGCGCTGTCCGACTCAGTCCGCTCAGGGCCCCGACCCGGGGGGGCCCAGGCAAGAGCTCCCGTCCGGCCGCGTCAGCGCCGCCGTTCTGCCCCGCAGGAAGAGAAGGCAGACTACATCCCTGCACCACTTGCACCAGCTCGCCTAACCCGACGTCAGCGCCGGGCACGGGCTGAGGACGCTCGCCTAGGCGCGTCAACGTCGACAGCTACAGTGGCCCGAGCCACCGCCGACGTGTATCGTGAAGCCCCTGCATACACTGAGCAGGGGCACTCGTTCACCCAACTAGGATCGAGACCCCAACCGCCCCACGGGCAGGCTGGGTTGACTCTCCGGATTGCAGGCCCAAGTGGTGATCGCCGCGAGCTGACACGCGGTAATGTCACCCCGTACGGAGGTCCTCCCCGTACCACTACTCTACAGAGCGTGGGCCTTCCCCGTTTCGAGGTTCGTCATGGAGGCATGCCTCGTGCTACCCCCATCCCGCAGGAAGACCTACCCCGCGGCGGTGACGCTCAGCGCAGAAACATTTCTCGCGCCCACTATACAGGGTATGGAGTCCATCCTCCTGCCCCTGGCCGCCAACTTGAAGGCACCATCCATCGAGTCCCTCTCCAACGTGGGGACCCTCCCTACGTCCTCTCTACAACCGGCGAAGGTCCTCCACGCCCCAGCAACTCGAGGAGTGAAGGTCAGCCTCGCTCCACCCGCAACGACCATGGAGGTCCTCCCCATGCTCTTTCCAATTCCGACAGAGGCCCCGCCCACATGGGTACTATTCATGGAGGTCCTCCCCATGTACCCTTCGACATTTGCCCCGGTGCCCCTCGCACCCCGGCTATCTCGAGTGGGGGCCCTCTCCGCCACAGCGCCAGCGCCGCCCCGAGGCTGCCTAATAGGGATCAACCCTGTCCCGAAGAGCCGCCCCAGGGCAGAAGAGCGGGTCGTCGCCGCCACAAGAAGAATCCTGGGAAGGCCCAGGTGGAGATCAAACCTGCCCGCTTCTCCGACTCGGAAGTGGAATAAGATTCAGCGATGGAACCTTCTCCCCGCTCCTCCGTATCAAGGATTGGGGCAGGAACTAGACGCGTTAGCCTCATTATCCAAGAATTTGAGGTCCACCAGATTCCCATCTCTCTCCGCAGGTACATCCAGGAGGATGAAATCCTGGGAATTCCGCAGGTCTCGACCACACAATCACCGCCTCTATCACCAGAAGAGCCCTCTACCTCTACCAGAGATCACGTAGAGTTATTTTGGGGGCCAACGACGGTAGAGTGACGACACGACCTGTCGCCGGTATCCGCAGCTCCTGTTCTAGAAGCTGTGGTTATCAGGCCATCATATCATGACATCGTGGCCAGGTCACCTCACTCTTCGGAGGATGGCCCGGAATTCGGCGGCCAGTCAGCTCGTTCGCCGTATTCTCTACCGCCAAGATTATTATCCCAGAGGTCCGCCTTGGTACCGCTACCAGTTCCTCAGCCACCCCCGGTCGACGAGTGAGGCAACACAGGGCCAGACCCTGAGTCTGAGCCTAGGAGCTTCTGGAGTATTCTTGCAGCGGATTACTTCCCAGAGAATTTTTGGCCGACGGAAGCACAGAATTTTTGCGTACCGGAGTCTCTTACCCCTGAAGAAGTGGGGTGTTTTTGTCGAACCCTATGGGCGACACACTTCTGCCTCCGTTATGAATGGGTGGTGTACCCCAGAAGTCGAGAGCACTTTGAAGAAATCAGCGAGCAGTGCCGCCTGATTGATGCAGCCGCACTCCTTGTGGCCCAGCACCCTGAGTCGCCAGGCCACCAGAGTGCCCTTCAACGAAAATGCCTTCAGAGTATTAAAGCACTCCGCAGAATCGTCAGGGAAGCCACCCCCCATGTGCAAGTCCGTGGTTGGGGACACTATGCCACTATCCTCTTCGACCCTATCTGACGGCAGCCCGATCGCTATGTGACATCGAGGACATGCCCTCAAGAGGGGTCGCAATCCACATGGCCGACGTTGTGGATAAGGAATATGAGCTTGAATTACTTGATGGAGACTTACCACCCGAGGGCGTACCGCCGCTGCTCGACCCATCAGGGAGAGTTACCCGTCAGCAGAGAAACCTGCTAGGCCTCCCCGTACCCACCGAATCACTGGTACTCGGTCGAAACACCGACAAGGGTAAGGAGCACGTCGGAGCTTTCAAGCACTCCGACCCATTTTCCTCTGCGTAGAAGACGGAAGAGGATCCTGAGAAGGCCGCGTTACGCCAGCTGCTTGCTGAGCAGAAGAGGCTGGTTGACGAACTCTTGGCTGAGCGCGCCGCAGAGCGGCGACCCGACTATGGTAATCCCAGGCCGGGGCAGCAGGGGCAGGAACAATTCCCCCCCAGTGAGATGCCTCCGGGCAACCCTGATCATGCTACTGCCGCAGACAGGGCGGAATCCGGAACATACGGCAAGAGGGCGCGATACGTCTCACCAAACCCCACCGCGCGACGGGGCAATCTGAAGAATCCAACCTGGGTTCCCCCAGTCACCCCGCAGGTCGTCCAGCCAGTTGACCCACGAGCGGCCGAAGCCGTCTACCGTGTTGAAGAACCTGGAAATGCACTTGTGGTTAGGAATCCCCGTCAAGACAGGGACCCTCACCCAGAGGACCTTATTGCGGCACTCACAGCCCGCCTCGAGGCGTTGGAAACGCGGCAGGTGGCGGTCCCACCGGATGGCAAGCCTTATCCCGCGTGGGTGGATGATATGCCCGCACCTCCGGGTTTTGGGAACCCCACTTTCACGCCTTTTAACGAGACAGGGGACCCGCCCCAGCACTTGGCTCATTTCTCATCCAGGTGTGGCCCCATGCTGGGGATCCCAGCTCAGCAAGAAGCCGCCAAACTCCCATGTTTTGTACAAACATTGGAAGGTTCGACATTCGTCTAGTACAGCCAGCTCCCTATCGGATCGGTGACCGGTTGGGAGGATCTTCGCTGGCAGTTCATATAACAGTTCAGCTCTACTACGCGAAAGACCAGCATTGCAGACCTCCTCAAGTGCAAACAGAGGCCTGATGAGCGGGTTGCAGATTTATATCGCCCGGTGGAAGGGACTTACGTATTCCCTTGATATGCCACTGACTCAGGAGCAATTACTGATGATGTGTGTGGGGAACGTCAAGACAGAGCCGGTACCCTCCCTAATTACCCAGAACTACCCTGGAGGATTCTAAGATTTCTCGGATAAGGCCCAGCGCCTCGAGGAAGCCCTGCAACAGGCTAGTCAGGCTCGTTTGTTGCCCCCTATGATCCCAGCCAGGAGGACCGCCAGGGCTGAACCCGCCGCGGTAGCTCAAATAGAAGCCACGAGGCAGCTGGAGTTGCTGCCGGCGGCACCACCCCCGCAACCCCGCAGAGGTCCTCCACCTCAAGCAGAAGCTCCTGCCCAGCGGCGACCGCCTCAGAACCGATAGGTTCCCCCACGCAACACGCCACCGCCACCTAGGCGAGACAATCAGGCGCCGCTTCCTCGGCAGGCCCCTCCGGCCCCTCATCAGGGCCAGGCCCCCAGGGCCCCCTATCCGGAAAGAAGGTACCAGACCTATTCATTCAATGAAAACCAGGTCCCTGGCTACTTCCGAAGTGCTCTAGAGCAAGGGATTGTGCGCATGCCTGAGTGCAGAAGGCCGGTAGAGGCACATCTCACCGATCACCCCAACTATTGCCCTTATCATCGGATCCTGGAGAACACCCTCATAAAATGCTATGTGTTTAAGGATTGGCTTCAAGACGAGGTCAACAACAACATAGTTAAGTTGGGCCCAACACCAGCGCAAGTGGCAGGTGTCTTTGCAGGATCGGAAATCGGCAGCGACAGCGGAGGTGAGTGGCAGCATGTCCCTAGTCGCAGATCCCAGAAATACGATGATTGGATGGCTCAAAAAACCTTCGTCCGTGCCCATGGTATCATCTGGGTGCGCCTGAAGCAGTCGGAACCTTCAGAAGAAGTAGTCGGTGCCTCCGCATCATCTTCACAGTTGGCCCCTTCCCAAAAGGGCAAGCAGCGGCGACGCAAGAAGAAGCAACGTGCACCGCCGGTGCCGTCGTCATCCCTCAGTCTCGGCGACTTTATGCCCCCCGAAATGGGGATTCCTCCCAGAATCCGCCCAGCGGTGGATGAGTCCTCGAGCGATATCCAATGGTACGCTTCGGTTAACGCCGTGGAGATGGTAAAGCATTATATGACCCCCGACGAGGGGGAATGCCAGGCAGACCTCCCCAACGTTTCCAGCTGACGTCAACGTCAGCGGAATCGCAATCACGCCGGTCATCGAGGCACGTCAGCAGGAACTTGTGGCCAAGCCGTGCACACTACCGAGACCAGGCAGTAGGCTCAGCGCAGATCTCAGCACGCGCAGACCCATCTAACACCCTCGGCTCTACCTCCACCGTCGTTCGTGCTACTGTATCGGGGGGAGCCGCCTCGTCCGTATCGTAGTCAGTCTTGCCCGGCTTCAGGCCAGCCTCTGCTGTCCGATCCTAGTATGGAGACTACTCTTCAGGCTTCTACTAGTAGGCAGCAAGATGTACCCAGTACTAGTCAATCGCCTGTTCAGCCAGTCGAACCCACTGTGCCTCCAAATGCCGAACGACCTCCTGTAAGCAGAGGCTCGCATTTGGCACGAAAGTACGATGTTCTGAAGCACCTGGCCGGCATTCTGGCGAGGCTCTCCATCCTGGATGCCCTTCGCCTGTCATCTGAAATGCGCGAGGCACTTGCCGAGGCCCTAAGGAGCCCCCTCCAGTTCGAGACGGAGGTAGCAGCTGCAGAAGCCTTCCATACCGAGACGATTGAAAATGCCGAATGTCAGGCGGTTATCTCGTTCTCCGGTGAAGATGAGGAACCTCCCATACAGGGGCACATTCGCCCACTGTATGTCACTGGCCACTTCAACGGTGTGGAAGTCTTCCACTGCCTCGTTGATACAGGTTCCAGAATCAATCTAATTCCAACCCGGATGCTGCGAAAGCTGGGTCTGTCCGAAGGTGATTTAACCCCCTCTGACCTCAGGATCCAGGGGTACGACAGGACAGAGCAAACCCCAGTCGGCAAGATCCGCCTGAAGACTCAATTCGGTGGCTTAATTTCCAGCACCGAGTTCATGGTTGTTTCTCAGGACACCACCTACAACGCATTAATGGGTAGGACATGGCTCCATCTGCATGCAACGATCCCTTCTTCGTATCACCAGTGCCTCAAGTACTCGCTCAATGGTCGAGTAGGCGTGCTCCAAGGAGACGCGTCCCCTTTCACTTCTTGTGAGGCCCGCTATCTGGATGCGGGTTATTACAAAATTAAGGATAAGCAAATCCTGGTAATCGAGGATGAACCCGCCCCGGTCACAAGTGACCCCTGGGAAAGCATGGATGATGCCTACATCCTCCTGATCCACCGGTTGGAGGCCACGACCCCCGACATGGGGCAATGTTTTGTTGTTTCAGGTATGCAAGGAAGGCATGTTCCCATGTCCAAGCGACGATGGAAAATCACCACGTACTCTTACATCAACCAGGCTCAAGTCATCTCGAAACCCCCTACCCCTGTATGGTACCGGGACGTCAAACCTATGACAACGGCAGTGCACCATACGTGTCTCTTATGCCGGGCTAGAATTAACCGACTCAGGCTGACACGTCACCACTGCTTTGATATCATCAAACGTGGCCCCTTAGGCTGAAGGCCAGATGGGATAGGATCGACTGCCTTCATTGCTATGGTCTCAATGGCAAGCAAGTCTCCCGATGTGATGACCGCTACTGCCCAAGACGGCACCAGCTGCCCCTCGGATTTTGATAGCCTAGAAGTATCTTCCGTCACGGGAAGTCCCCCCACGGCTGGGGAGGAAGACCTGGAGGATGCTCCCACCGCCTTTGATGAAGGCGTCTCTACCACGGTTGATGAACTGGTACGGGTAAACCTTGGCAGCGAGACAGATCCGAGACCCACATTGATCAGTGCAGCCATGTCCCTCGCGGAGCGGCAGCAGTACGTAGACTTCCTCAAACAGCACCGTGATGTGTTTTCCTGGAGTTACAACGAGATGCCAGGGCTAGATCCCCAGGTAGTCGTTCACCGCCTGGGCCTCCCGACAAATCATCGTGGGTTTAAGAAAAGTCCCAGGAAGATGCACCCTTCTCATGGCGCTATGGTTGAGGCCGAGGTCGACAAGCTAATCAAAGCCAACTTCATCAAGGAGGTCCAGTACCCCAAGTGGCTTGCCAACATTGTTCCGGTCAGAGAGAAGAATGGGCAGATCAGAGTCTGCATCGACTTCCGCGATCTTAATCGCCACTGCCCAAAGGATGACTTCCCACTCCCGGTGACGGAGCTGTTGATTGACGCCACGGCCCGGTTCCAAGCCCTCTCTATCATGGATGGGTATTCCGGGTATAACCAGATCCAGATGGCCCCCGAAGATGAGGAGTCCACTACCTTCAGGGCCCCCCAAGGTACCTTTTGCTACCAGGTAATGCCATTCGGTTTGAAAAATGCAGGTGCCACTTATCAGAGGGCCATGAATCGCATATTCAAACCGATTCTCGGGACATTGGTGGAATGCTACGTGGATGACCTCGTAGTCAAATCATGACAGCGCCAGGACCATCTCAAAGACCTTTAGAAAGTGTTCGGTTTCCTCCGTTCCCATCACCTGAAGATGAAACCGCTAAAGTGTGCCTTCGGGGTCACCTCCGGGAAGTTTCTGGGCTTTGTTGTCAGATACCGAGGTATCGAGATCGACCCGGAGAAGATCAAGGCCATCAACCAAATGCCTCCCCCTATCAAGATTCAGGAGCTTCGAGGCCTTCAGGGCAACATAGCCTATATACGACGATTCATTGCGAATATGGTCGGCAAGTGTAAGCCCTTTTCCCGGCTCATGAAGAAGGGCACTGCCTACGAATGGGATGAGGAGTGTCGGACCGCCTTCGAGGAAATCAAGCAGTATCTGCTCCATCCTCCGGTCCTGATGCCACCTGTCTCCGGAAAGCCACTGGTCCTTTACGTGACCGCCCTGGAGAGATCCCTCGGTGCGCTGCTCGCCCAGAAGAACAACGAGGGTACTGAGAATAGTCTCTAATATCTCAGCCGCATGATTCTCGATACGGAGATTCGATACTCCCCTATCAAAAAGAGCTGTCTTGCGCTCGACTTCGCCATGCAGAAGTTGTGACATTACCTGCAGCACCACGAGGTGCAATTGGTCTCCCGGGTAGACCCACTGAAGTACATCCTGAACCGTCCCATGCTGACGGGCCGACTAGCACAGTGGGCAGTGATTCTCCAGCAGTTTGATATCAGGTTTGTACCTCAGAAGGCCATTAATGGACAGGCATTGGCAGACTTTTTAGCTTCCCATCCATCCTCCGTGGATCAATCCCTGGACCTGGATTTCCCTGATGAGATGATCCTCTCAGTCGATCATGATGTCCCGTGTTGGCAAATGCATTTCGACGGTGGCTCCTGGAGCCCCACCGGTAGGAGGCTCAACGATACCAAGCTCAACTGAGTGGGCCTGGGTATTGTTTTCATTACCCCGGTGCAAGCCGTCCTGCCATACTCGTTCTTGTTGTCAGAAGGTTGTATGAACAATGAGGCAGAGTACCAGGCTCTCATCACCGGCCTCGAGTTGGCCCTTGAGATCCATGTTCCCCATCTACATGTGAAGGGAGATTCCGAGCTGGTAATCAAACAGGTTAATGGAGATTACGTCGTAAGGAATCCAGAGCTTGTGCCTTTGCTGGAGTACACCCTCCTCTTAATGGCCCAGTTCTCTTCTCGACCAGAGGTTACCCATGTCCCACGGTCGCAGAACGGCCAAGCGGACGCCCTGGCTGCCTTAGACGCTTCGCTCGCAGAACCCGAGCAAGATGATTTGGTCATACACGTGGCCCACCGGAGAGTCATTGCCCCCATCACCCAAGAGCACCGTGATAGCCTGCGGGTAAGTCATCTCACCGCCGGACCCTCCATATCAGGAGTCCCGGGTTCGTCAGATGCAATGGTTGAAACCACCCCCGACTGGAGAGGACCACTTGTCGAGTATCTCCAAAATGGTCAGCTCCCAGACGATCGGGCCGAACGCGAGCGAATCCGACGCCGCGCGCTGCAATTTACCCTCCGGAGCGGCCCCAGTTTTGAACAGATCCTTTATAAGTGGATTTTCGATGGTGTCCTCCTCCGTTGAATCCAATGAGGGGAGATACCTCAAGTTATGCAAGAGGTTCACGCCGGTTCCTGTGGCGCCCATCAAGCTGGGCCGAAACTGTCCCATCAAATCCGGAGGTTAGGGTACTTTTGGCCCACTATGATCCACGATTGTATTGGATATGCCAAGAGATGCCACGCGTGCCAAGTACACGCAAACTTCTTGCATCGGCCACCGGAGCCCCTCTACCCCACCAAGTACTCTTGGCCGTTTGCGGTATGGGGACTTGACGTAGTGGGACCGTATCCACCGGCAACAGCCCGCAAGTGTAGGTTCATCCTGACTGCTACAGATTTCTTCTCCAAGTGGGCAGAAGTAGTTCCACTCAAAGAGGTCAAGGCCCGTTCCATCGTTGACTTTGTAAGCTCCAATATTATCCACCGGTTTGGAGTCCCTCACGCCGTCCTCACCGATAACGGAACCAACTTCCGAGCAGCTAAATTGAAGAAATTATACGCTAAGTACGACATCCGGTCGAACCATACCTCCCACTACCATGCACAGGTGAATGGACAGATCGATGCATTAAACAAGACCCTCTCTAACATTCTGCAGAAAATGGTTGGTCAGAACAAGAAAAGTTGGCTGGACAAGCTCCCCAACGCCCTCTGGGCTTACCGGACGACGACTCGCAACTCTACCCAGGTGACCCCATATTCCATGGTGTATAGAGCTAAGGCCGTTCTACCCATTGAGATCTAGCTGTCGTCGCTACGCACTGCAGTTTATGATCACCAGACATCAGATGAGGTAGCCGAGATCCGCATAGCTGAATTAGAAGCACTGGACGAGAACTGGCTTCGTGCCCTGCACAATCTGGAAAGGCATCAGGACAAGATAGCGAGAGCCTTTGACAAGAAGGTTCGTCTCCGCTCTTTTCTACATGGTGACCTGGTACTGGCCGTTCGAGCGCCAATGATTCCCGGTAGGAAACCGCCCAGGTTAGAACCCAAATGGGAAGGGCCTTATATCATCCATAAGGTTTACCCCAATGGAGCATACTCCTTGGTGACCACGGATGGAGAGCGTATAACCCCTCCCACCAATGCCGAGTTCTTCAAGCGGTACTTTGCCTAGGGCAAAAAAGGTCCAGCACGACCCTAAACTGCGTGAAGGTCCTGTATGACCCTAAACTGCAAAATGGTCACGCACGACCTTAAACAGCATTTTTTTCCTGCAAGACGATAAACTGTGAAACGGTCCCGCATGACCTTAACCTGGACACTATGGTCCAACATGACTCTAAACTGTAAAGTCCTGCACGACCATAAACTGCATCTTCGTCCCGCAAGACGTTAAACTGCAAGCTGGTCAGGCCTTCTTGACCGAGGCTCAGCCTCAGGCCCCTTGGCCTCCTTGGGCCCCTGGCCCCCGTCTTCACCGCGGTTTGGCCCCAGGCCCCCTTTGGTTTTTCCCCAACTTACCCTCTTGCGGGATTGTACGGTATGGTGTAGGACTACGTCCTCATTCACGTCGGATTACTTGTCGTACCGTACATATCCCCAAATGAGGTGCTTCTCATCGTCCTGTAAGACGTTAAACTGCATTTCTATAACTACGTGTGGCTTGATTCCCATCGTCATGGTATACGTAGGAATGCTTGGACGCCTCGTCTTGAGCCCAGCCCCAAGATTTTCTCTTCCGATATTCCCCCTAGGAATAGTTTCGTTGGAGGATATTTGTGTAGCAGGGAGTAGGCTTTCTTGGACCCGCTCATGCAACCTTGCTCACACAGGGATTGTAAGGGTCGCACCATGTTCCCACTCTCGTTCTTCTATCATACCACATCCTCACCGCATGACGCTAAACTGTATGGCCTTTAAGAACAACATATGGCTTGATTCTCATCCTCATGAGATACGTAGGAACGCCCAGACATTTTTTCCGTTGGCCAAGCCCAAAAGCCAAAATATTCCCCTCGGGTCAAGACATGGCAGGGCGCACACTTTTTCCCCAACTCACATCGAGCAAGCCTCGACCCGGCTGCACATTTCCCCCATGAGGTGTTCGCCCCTTTTGTGGATGGATACAGCTATGCTTCACCCACTCCTTGACTGGGATTCCATCATTTTTTTTCACACCCAGAGGGACCCCCAAGAACAGCCTGGATACAATTCCCAAGGGCTCTCCTACCGATACGGGCCAACGCCCCCGAGGGTTTTCAAGCAACAAATCGATACAAGTCCCACGTTGCGAAGTTGGTCAGCGGTCGACATTCATTTTCTGCTCCCACAACGGGTCACCATAGGAACGCTGTGTTTCGAGCATGGTCAACAGTGTCCTGGATCTTCGGGTCCACCCCGAGATGTCCCAAACATCGAGTGCAGTGATTCATTCTGCCCCATCCTGAGGTGACAAACTTCCCCCAGGTGGTGCTAGCGATCGGGCCACGGCCCAGGATTCCTCATAGGGGTGTATGGTGTGATGTGGAACTATGTCCTCATTCACGTCGGCTTCTTCGCCATGTTGTAAGACCTCCTTTTACGAGGCCCAGCCTCAGGCCCCTTGGTCTTCTCTGGTCCCCGACCCTCGTCCTCATATAAGACGTTAAACTGCAAACTAGTCAGGCCTTCCTGACTGATGCCTCACCTTAGGCCCCTTGGCCTTTCCGGGCCACGGCCCAGGTCCCTTCTTACCCAGAGTGTACGGTGTGATGTGGGACTATGTCCTCATTCACGTCGGGATCATGTAACATGTCGTACGACTCCCCTTACAAGGCCCAGCCTCAGGCCCCTTGGCCTTCTCGGGTCCCCGACCCTCATCCTCATTTTAAGACGTTAAACTACAAGTAGGTCAGGCCTTCCTGGCCAATGGCTAACCATCAGTCCCCTTGGCCTTTCTGGGCCACGACCCAGGTCCCCTCTTATAGGAGTGTACGGTGTGGTGTAGGACTACATCCTCATTCACGTCGGCTTCTTCGCCATACCGCACACCTCCCTTGTTTAGGGGTATATTGCTTCCCCTTCTCGTCCAGTATGACGTTAAACTACATATGGAGAACTACGTGCAGCTTGATTCCCATCCTAATGAGATACGTAGGACCACCTGAATGTCCAAGATTCGGGTCCAACCCCATCTCTCGGGAATCCTCATCCCATCTTGGCCCCTTGGCCTATCCTTCCTCCATGAGAGGATCATATGGTGGGGTGTGGGATTATGTCCTCATTCACGACGGTCTCATAATGACCACGGCATGTCCCCCCCCCCTACTGAGCTTTTTCGTCGATCCCTCTTTCGGCAGTTCGCCAATGTGCCTAAGAGTACTCTGGTTTATTACCTGGAATGCCAAGCTTTACTCGGACACGCCCGCACCCGCTTTCCAGGCTTTGCGTATCCCTGCATCAGGGCTTTCATCATCTCTCACACCCGGAGGGACCCCCAACAACGGCCTGGATACTACGCCCAAGGGCTCTCTTACCGTTACGGGCCGATGCTCTGAGGGTTTCGGACAACAAATCGATAAAATCCCGCATTGCGAATATGGTCAGCGGTCGATGCTCATTTATTGTTCCCACCTCAGGCTAACGCAATATGGACGCTGTGTTTCCATCATGGTTAACAATTTTCCTCTATCGCCATGCCATCCCATTAAGCCCAAATGCCGGGTACACGATTCACACCCTTCATCACTTCATCGTGTCCAAGTAGAGTCTCAAAACTCTTTGTACTTTTCCTCTGTGCACGTCTGCGCGTTGGGAGAACAAGCTGCATCAAAGGGGTCCTTCGAAACTCTCCGCCGACTCCCCTTTGATGGACGCCCCAAGTATTGCGATAAGGATCTTCCCCCCTTGTTTCCCACACCGAGTTTATCTCACGTGGGCTTAGGGATTGGGTTGACATTTTTGCTTACTCGGGAGTTGTCACCATCCACGGTCCGAGCTCTAAGACAATAAACTAAGACTCTCATCTGGAACTACGTTCAAGACCCCTTGTCTTTGGGTCCGGCTTGAGTTCAGCAAGTTCACCTCTCTCGGGTCCTACCATTGGGACCCCGACCACGGTACCGCGTGGCGTGGTGCGGGATTATGTCCTCATTCACGTCAGGTTTGCAACAGCTGCACCACGCGTACCCCGTTCTGAGAGTTAGCCCTCCTATTCCTTGTCCTGCATGACATTAAAAGGCAACCTTCAGAACTACGTGTGGCTTGATTCCCTTCTTCATGGGATATATAGGACCACCTGAATGTCTAAGATTCGGGTCCAGCCCCACCTCTTGGAGATCTCCTGATTTCCTGGTCACCTAGGCCACTTGGCCTATCCCTCTCCAGAAGAGGGATTTGTAGGTATGATACAAGGTTTTGGGCACCGTGCCCCCTTCCCCTGGAAACCTGCCATCTCTCGATCACCCTCAAAGTTGAGTCCCTTGACTCCTTGCAGTGGTTCACCCATGTATTAAGAGCACTCTAGTCTAGGACCAAGAGTGTCAGATTCAACTTGATCAGGTTCCTTCCACTTGTCAAGCTTCGTGTTCCCCTCCATTCGGGCTTCCATCACCTTTCACACCTAGAGGGACCCCCAAGAACGGCCTGGATACAATGCCCAAGGGCTCTCCTACCGTTACGGGCCAACGCCCCCGAGGGTTTTGGACAACAAATCGATAAAATCCCGTGTTGCGAATATGGTCAGCGGTCGATGCTCATTTGTTTGTCCTCATCTCAGGCTAACGCGACAGGATGCTGTGTTGCGAACATGGTCAGCAGTAATCCTCTGTCGTCACGCCAACCCCTTCAGTCCTTGAATGTTGGTTGCATGATTCACATCATTTTCCACCCCATCATGTCCAGGTGGAATCTCGACACTTTTGGCGCTATCCCTCAGTGCACCTTTGCATGCTAGGGGGACAAAGCTACAATATGGCGTCCTTTGGGGCTCCCATGGTCTGAGCTCTAAGACCATAAACTAAGATCCTTCGGGACTACGTTCAACTTGATTCCCATCCTCATGGGATACGTAGGACCGCCCAGACGCCATGTCTCCGGGTACAACCCACTCAGGAAGCCAGTCTCTCCCCCTGTTTCACCTCTGTATAGGCCCCTCGGCCTAAGGTTTCCCTCTCCGAATGGCGTATAATTTGATGTGGGATCATGTCTCTGTCAATTGTGTTTTATAACACTGCGCACATTTCCCGCCTAGCATCGTCTCTGCTACGTCTGCACTGCATGATGATAAAATGCATGCTTGGTCCTATCATACGACCCTAAACTGTGACATTATCGTCCTGGCCGCACGACAAAAAACGACACCGCATTGTGGTGACCTCGTTGTAGAGGACATCACGTTGGGTATTGGTCACGTTCCATGCCATTTGTCAACGCCCATCACGGCTTGATTCTTGTGGCAACATCACGACCTACTGTTCTAGGCCTGTCGCTTCACAAAAAAACCATTCACCTTAAAGAACAAACAAGATACATCAAATTCCGCTTCTTTTAGTGCAAGGGAAACGCCCACACTCCCCTTTTCCCCCGGCACTGGTATTTTACCATGTCACCCTCCAGAACTACTTATGGCTTGATTCTCATCCTCATGAGATACGTAGGAGCACCCGGGCACTTCCCCGCGGGCCCAGCCTAATTTTCTCTTTCGGTCCCTTGACCAAAAACCTCTCCCAAGGAGGATGCGCGGTGTGATATGAGGTTGTGCCCTCATTCACGTCGGGTTGTTCACCGTGCCGTACACACCTCTTATTCCCATTCACGCCAGGTGTTTGAGTTACTCAACCATATGCCTCTTATGTTTCCTCTCACCCATGGTCCGAATTCTACGACCCTAAACTAAGATCTCCCCAAGGGAATGGAATCTGCTCCCTCTCTCTAATACGTTTCGTTGCCGTATTCAGATGTGTTTTGACAAAGAGCCCGAAGTGTGGGATTTTCACAGGGACATTCCCCTCGTCCCATGACCAAGCTTCGTGAGCCCGCTATTTGGATCCTCATCTTCTTCCACATCCAAAAGGACCCTCGGACGACGTGGATACTAAACTTAAGGGCTCTCCATGAATACTGGACCTAAGGGCCCTTCAATCATTTCGGGACAACGTCCCCACGGATATTGGACAACAAATCGATAAAATCCCGCGTTGCGAATATGGTCAGCGGTCGATGCTCATTTGTCTGTCCCCATTCTAGGCTAACACGACAGGATACTGCGTCGCGAATACGGTCAGCAGTTACCCTTCGTCGTCA
This sequence comes from Viscum album, assembly GCA_963277665.1. Taxonomy (NCBI): domain Eukaryota; kingdom Viridiplantae; phylum Streptophyta; class Magnoliopsida; order Santalales; family Viscaceae; genus Viscum; species Viscum album. The sequence goes on from OY728126.1 coordinate 538,404,293, forward strand.
CGCCTCCATCATAACTGATCTGAATCGCGAGTGCCATGATTCACACATTTCCACTTCCCCATGTTCAAGTGGAATTTCATCATACTCGGCTCTTTCTCTTCACGCATTTAGGTGCACCAAAAGATCGTGTTAGTGTCACTGGGCCGGGATTCACCGAGAGTCCCTTTTCCCTAACCTGCCCCTCTCTGTGTCAGGAAATTCCCTCCACTACTGCTTGTTTCCCACACCGAGCACGACTCACGTGGGCTTAGTAGTTTTGGCAGGATGTGTACCAACACGGTCGGGCAGTTCATCGTCCTACATGATGTTAAAATGCGCTTTCAGAACTACGTATGGCTTTATTCCCATCCTCATGGGGTACGTAGGAATGCCCGGCCACTTTTCTTTGGGCCCAGTCCAATCCTCACTATTGGTCCCTCAACCCGAAGAGTTTCCTCCGGGGGTATGTGGTGTGATTTGGACTCCAAGTCCACATTCATGTCGGCTTTATATCTACCGCGCCACACGCTTCCCTTTTATTTCCCGTCCTATCGTATGAAGTTAAACTACAGGAGTCTATGTGTCCTCAACGCATGACAATAAACTGCGGTTCTGCCCTGAACAAGTTCAGGATGCCCCAAGATCCCACTGGGAAGTGACAGATCCCCTTGCCAGAGAGGCCCTGTCCCAAAGAAGGAATGATTCATGATCAAACCAATATGCCCATCGGACATACTCCCACCACGGTGGTGTAACTACCTAAGTGTTGGATTCTGTTCGGACAGACCATCACTCCATATTCCACGCTTTGTGTGCCCCTTATTCGGACCCTCTTCCTCTTTCGTGTCTAAAGGAACCCCCTAACGGCCTGGTCTCATGCCGCATCGGCTCACCTACCGTCCTGGGCCAACGTTCCGGAAGACTGGTCATGTTTGGAAGGACCCCCTAACAGTATGGATGTTCGACTTATGGTCCACCTACTGTCCTGGGCCAACGTCCTGAAGGATTGATCGACAACAATTTGATAAAATCCCGCGTTGTGAATATGGTCAGCGGTCGATGCTCATTTGTTGTCCCCATTTCAGGCTAACGCGGTAAGGGTACCGTTTCTCCTCCAAGGTTAACGGTTGTCCCTTATTGTCACGCCATCCCCACAGTGTTCCTAATCTTGGGTATCGTGATTCACACTTCCCATTTTCATCTGTTTGGACTGATTTCAGCGCCCCTGGCATTGCCCCGTTCGTGCATAAGATCACGTTGAAGAAACTGTAATTCGGCTATCCTGGAAGTTCCTCCTCCGATCAAGCCTTCCCCATCTTTCGGGAATCTGGACTGGCTTTGGGAATTGTCGTCAAACGTCCTGCAAACATTGTAGGGATGTAACAAGGCAATTCCATAGTGGAAATCGTGCGTGCTATGGCATTCAAAACAAAGGTAAAATTTGGGGAAGCACGAAAGTACCAATAAAAGGGTTTTGGGTTTGTTACAATACTCGGGGGTTGACTTCCCCCATGGACGGGTTGACCCCATCAAAATAGCGTTGCAGCTCCGCCACCCGTTGACTTGCGGCATCCAAGGCTTGCTGCCGCTGAACTAGCTCCCGCTCCTCCTCAGCAGCGGCAGGGCGCAGTCCTTCAGTCCTGGCTTTGGCCCTCTCTACGTCAGCTTGAACGACGACCATCTTCCCAGAGGTCTGCCTCATATGGTATTCGGCCTCTGCCAGCTGGGCATTCAACCATGAGACCAGCTCAGATTGCGCATCAAGAGAGGCTGAAAGCTCGTCTGCCTGGGTCTGCATCTATTGAACCTCGCCTTCAGCCTCTTGGAGCTTCTTAATGTTGGTTGTCTTCCTCCACTGCCGGCCCACGCTGAGCCCACGATCATGCTCTCGGATCTTATCACCCATAAGATCTCGGATGAGTGCATGAGGACGTTGGTCATCCACTCCCCCAGCGCACAGTTCACGCAACCATGAGCGAAGCCTATCCATTTCGGCCAGCCATTGTGCTTGGGGAGTGTCCTTGATAAAGCGCGCGATCAGCTTCCACGACCGGCGGCAGACTATGCTGCTGTCTTCCTCATCGGAGGCTGTTTCGTCCCAGTCTGCGCGATTGGCAGGCTCATACGTGGGATACGCCCGCAGGAAATCCTCGGCAGGATCAACATCCAGTGTTGAATCCAGTGCGACACCTGGCGCCGAAGCAGGCGTGACAGAACTGGGACCGACCGGTTGATCCTCTTCCTCAGAGTCCACCTCAATGATTTCGGGTACGGCCCTGCTGGTGGTCCCGCCAGTAATGATGTGCGTCGTGTCTTGAGGAGATGGCGGGACCATCGCCACCATCACCGGCATGCCCCTAGGAGGGACGCCACCAGACATCCCGAAGAGCCTTGCCGCGGCAGCCCACGCCAGTCGAAGAACTTTGCGACAAAGAGGGACATTAATGTCAGTTGGCATGGTCTATATGTGGCAACGAGGAGACCGGTGGAGGAGACTTACAGAGATCGACCTCCGAGCGCTGTTCCTGAGCCGGTACTGACGGGACCCCGAGACGAGGCCCCCCGTATACTGTTGGAAGGTCTGGAGATTCCGGAGGAGCTACCTCGGACACCCTGGTCCCACCAGACGCGGAACTGGACGCAGCCATAGGTGCGGGTTCTGAAGGTCCCGCATCATCACCTGCCAAGGAGCGATAACGAGGCCTACGAACAAGTTCCTCCTGCATGGCTCAAACATTGGTGAGAAGTCCATAAGGACCAAGGACAGATCGTAAGGAGAGAAGTTCGAAATGCTAGCTCGAGAGCCTCCGCGAACTCGTCAGATTCTGAGCCTCGATCTCCAACCTTGCCTTCCTCCAGCGGGCTCCCTCCTCCAGTCTCATCCTCCCGAGAGGAGTCCTCCGATTCCTCCGGCAAGGGGAAGCGCTCCTTCAGATCGGTAGCCGATAACTGTGGGGGGACCGTCTGATTCAACAGTACCCTCACCAGGTCTGTCATTGGGCGAGGGACACCACTGGAGTGGACGTAATCTTCCAACTCTTCCAGGTACTATTCTGCCTCCGCCAGAGACGCCATGAATCCAGCCCGAACTGGGCCTATACCAGGTAATTCCATCCCGAGGCGATTCAGGTGGGCCCATATCTCGGATGGGCTGAGGAATTGCCGGTTGACATCCCAAATGTCCCAAGCCTCCGGGAAGACGACATCCTCTGCCATGTCAATGTGACGTAGGCGCTTCTCCGGAGCCTGAGTGGATATCCTACGGAATCCCCTCGGTGGCCACCCCTCCGGATGACCCTGCTCTCCTGGAATCACCGGATCCACCGCTGTTGCCATACCCTCGGCTGGTGCGGGTCTCCTCGCCATGGCAGCCCCACTACTGCGAGTGGCCCTAGCTGCCCTCCGACCCCGACCTCGAGATAGAGGAGGCCCACCATCACCAACCCGTATCGTTGGTTGCTTCAGCAGCTCCCCCGGATAAGCGGCCTCCCAACAGATGGCGTACTCCTTCACTAATCCGAAGGCGGCGGTGGATAGAGGCAATGCAATCCGAATCTTTCCATCTTCACGTGTGAACATGAGCCACAACTACCTCATCACACCCGGGTGCTCCTCGTGACGCGCCTCCCAGTAGACATGCGGGGTCAGCCGTTGGAGGCACCGGAACTTCCTCGCAAACCGATACAGAGTGTACGGTTCACAGAGCGGCTCACGATTTATTCGTGCCACCAAAACTCCACCTCGGAAGGCCAAGAGGTAAGCCCGATGTTCTTCCATTCCTCGTCCGTCATCAGTAAGCATCCTCGTCGGCAATGGGAAGGGATGGAAGTTGAACTCGTCCGCCCTCCACACCCTATTCAGCACCATCGGAACGGCCAATTTGAATGGGAAGCTCCCGACCGCGTTCAGGATGGAGGGGCGAAAGTTTGATCCTGGCGGTGAAATGGGGTTAGGATATTCGCAAATCCCCCTGATATGCGCTACGATCCACCCGTACATGGGGTGGAAGTGCCCGCATATCCTTGGCGGCTTCTTTCCCTCGCTAATGTGCCGCAGCATTCTATACAGTTTGGTGATCATCGGGATCCCTAGGTTGATCAGCTGCCCAATGGCCAACATCGATGCCATGATAAACGATTTGGGACGTACCCCCATGCTTGTATCTCTCACCGGTAGAATCCAACCACAGATGAGAGCCGTGATGAACGCCGCCAGCCTGACTATCGGCTGTTGTTCAGTGCTGACACTAAAACCCCATGTTTTCCATTGGCTGTCCTCCAAGACCCGCCAATACTAGTGCCCCTTGCCCCGTTGGGCCGCCCTTGGACAAGTTCGAGGCCTCGGAGGGAACTCTCGATTCTCTGGGAAATTCCGGAAGCATTTGAACCATCTCCTAAAATGGACATCCCTCACTGCCTCCTTGTCCTCTCCGGGGACAAGTGCCATCAGCGCCGATGCCAGTCGCGGCATTTTCTCCGCATCCCCCCACGCGCTGGAAACGGGGAGGAATTCGTCATACATGGCCCCCAAGATTGGGACCCCAGAAGTCTGGTGGACATCCCACAGGCTGATGCCCACCTCCCCGTGATGCAGGTGAAAAGTGTTGGTCCTAGATGACCATCTACTCAGCAACTCCGACATTAGCTGCTTCGGTTGGTAAATGTGGAATTGGGAGGCCCATGTTGCTTCATACAACCCCACTCTCCACAGATCGTCCCCAAACTCCTCGCATGAGGCGCCTACCCAGTAGGCCCAGGCCCAGTCATCAGTAAAGTTGCCGCCCTGGCGCAGGTCCCACTCATCGGACTATCCCTACTTCGAATCCTGCAAGGCCGCCTTCAGCATGGTACGGTAGAGAGGAGGGCACGTCTCTGGTTGTAATGGCCTCCCATCAATATCGTCCACATGGTTGTAGAGACAATCAGCGGTGACGGGTGTGAAGTCCTCCCGCGCGTGACCATCGGCCGCCCTGAACCATTGGTGCTGGCATGGTGTGCTCCTGAACCAGCAAGCTGGTTCATCCCTACTCGCCTCAGGGATGAAGACGTCATCCCTCAGCCCGAAGTCGTACAATAGTAGTTTCTTGCACTGCAGATAATCTTTTTGGACCTCCGAGAGCAGATCTGTCAAAGAAGTGTGGTCCGAGTGGCTCCGGATCATCTCCCCCAAGCTTGGACGGTTGGCCATCTCATCTCGACGAGCAGCATCTGCAAGGACCCCCAATACAGCCTCTTGATGGGCAATTTTAACTCTGACACTCAGAAAAGAGTTCTCTCGGCTGGATCGCGAAGCACGACCACGAAGCTGAATCGCGAAGCCGGATCGTGAAGATCGGTCGCGAGACCAAGCCACGAAGTCTGGCCAACACTACTGGAAAACTAACATATACCAACGGTTTGGAACTGTTGGTATATGCCTCCAAACCGTTGGTATATCCTATACCAACGGTTTGGAGAACCGTGGCGAAGTAAGCCGTTGGGATAGGTCTATACCAACGGTTTTCCCAAAACCGTTGGTATAGACCTATCCCAACGGTTTTGGAAACCGTTGGTATAATTAATATGAAAATCTTTACCAACGGTTGTGGAACCGTTGGTATATGTATTTCAAAAAAAAAACATTCGCTGGGATTTGATCCCAGCACCCCTAGTTTATTATTGAACGAGTTAACCACTAACCTAACATGACTTTTATGTATATAATTACATAAATATATATATGTATTCTCATAATTATATTAAATTTTGATTTATATAATGTTCTGGGTAAGAAGAAATGATAAAAAATCAAAGGATCTATACCAACGGTTGTTAAAACCATTGGTATAGACCTATACCAACGGTTTTGACAACCGTTGGAATAGATTTTGAGATTGGATTTCATTCTGGGTGAAGGTTGATCTATGGGGGACCTTTCCCAACGGTTTGCCAAAACCGTTGGGAAAGGTATACCCTTTCCCAACGGTTTTGGCCAAACCGTTGGGAAAGGTATACCCTTTCCCAACGGTTTTGGCCAAACCGTTGGGAAAGCTGTCCACAAAGTGGACCTTCCCCAACGGTTTGGCCAAAACCGTTGGGAAAGGTCCCCACATTGTGGGTTTTCCCAACGGTTTGGCCAAAACCGTTGGGAAAGGTCCCCACAATGTGGGCTTTCCCAACGGTTTCCCCAAACCGTTGGGAAAGGTGGCCTCAAAGTGGGATTTTCCAACGGTTTTTCCAAACCGTTGGGAAAGGGAACCTATACCAACGGTTTTTATGAACCGTTGGTATAGAAGCGTTGGGAAGCGTTGGGAAAGGTCAGATTTCCAGTAGTGCAAGGCTGACAAACAAAGGTTCGCTTGGCGCGGACGTGGAGTCGGAGACCCGCGGTTCACCGCGAAGCTCGATTCGCGAAGGGCTGTCGCGGAGTACGCGGATCTTCGCGAAGTCGAGAGCACAAAAAGACAAGGAAGGCACGTGAAGACAAAAGAGGTCGGACCCCCTATTTATAGTCGTCGACCCCGGAGCATCGCGGCGCGCCTCACCCATGCGGAGCATCGCGGCGCGTCCGGATCTGTGGCCCCGGTCAGCACCGCGACCCCCTTTGCGAAGCCGCTTCTCGAACCACCGACAATTTTGGCGATTTTCCCTCAGACTTTGACCCTTCGCCCTCCGCGGCTCCATGTCTGAGGGGGGGCATTTGTTGGCGCCAAAAATGTGGCCCAAAAGGAAGGAACGAAAAAGAAGGCCAGCGCGTTGCCTCGCAAAGCTCCGTCGCAAAGCTCCACCGCGAAGCCCCGCCGCGAAGCGCCCTGACCATGGCGGCGCCGCGAAGCTCCAGAGGCGGTAATGCTCCGCGAACCCATTTGACGTTCGCGAGCCGCCACGAATCTCCAGAGGAGGTAATGCTCCGCGAACCCATTTGACATTCGCGGGCTACCGCGAAGCTCCAGAGGCGGTAATGCTCCGCGAACCCATTTGACGTTCGCGCACCGCCGCGAAGCACCAGAGGCGGTAATGCTCCGCGAGCCCATTTGACGTTCACGAGCCGCCGCGATGCACCAGAGGAGATAATGATCCACGAGCCCATTTGACGTTCGCGCGCCGCCGTGAAGCACCAGAGGCGGTAATGCTCTGCAAACCCATTAGACGTTCGCGAGCCGCCGCGAAGCACCAGAGGCGGTAATCCTCTGCGACCCATTTGACGTTCACGAGCCCCCGCGAAGCGCCGAAGGCGACGCGTGAGTCCTACATCGCGGCGCCCATTCCCTATAAATACTGGACTCCCCCTGAGTCCCGGGGACAGACAATCCGACCTTTCGGCTTCTCCTCTCCAGAATCGCGAAGCACTCTTTGCCCCGGGAATCATGAGCTCCGCGAGGTATTTCTACTTCGCGAGATGCCTCGGCTTTGTCTCGTTTTGAGCCCCTCTCCTGAGAGGGATGCCCTTCGCGAAGCTCAAGGGAGTTCCGAAGGAAGGGGATTCCCAAGGGAACCCGGGCAGCCGCAGAGCGTTTATGCTTCGCGAAACCCCCAACCCATTCTTGCGATCCTGATCCTAAGGCAGGATCGCTACACATCGCGAATCACGCTACTCCGCAGGACCCTGCTTCGTGAGGCACTCCTTCTTCGCGAGGCAGTGCTCCGCGAACACTGTTCCACTTCGCGAAGCACCTTCCACTCACACCTATGCCCCATGCTAAGGCCAAGGCACTCCACTTCTCAAAGCACACTCTTCTGCTTAGCGATTCCTCTTCCCGTGCGACCCTCTAGGTTTTCACGATGTGATTTCAATGTCCCATGGACAATACCACCTATAGCGTTGCTTCGCCTAATGCTTCATCGCATAGGCACGCTAACGGATATTGCTTCTTTGCATAGCCACACTAACGTGGACCCCTTGATGGTTCGTTCCACGACCCCCCTTAACCATGGCCTTACTGGTACCTTCCCTTCCCCAAGGACCAGAGGGTACCGGTTATGTAAGTCCTTGGGGTGTGGAGTGAACCCACCTCGTCCGAGCTGCAGGACGTTAAACTGCCAAGCACCACGTCCTCAACACATGACGTTAAACTGTGACCCAATCTCGTCTCCCTCACGAAGGGTCCCCCCAGCTCAAACATTCTTTACACCACCCGTCTCCACTGGAATGGAACTCTTCCGCACATGGAATTAAATCCTCCTTGTTGAGGTGGCGTATGTTCGTGGGGGAAGGGCTGCCTCAGAGCGTAAGCCCCTAACCTTTCGTACGGACGATTTCACCGGTGCATCTCCGTACTTCACCACTACCAAGGTCAGTGGAGGGTGTGATAGGGAACGAGGCACCCCCCCTCTGGGCCTCCATCCTAGAGTAAGTCCCAACACCATGGGCCGCCCAACGCGTAAGCCCCTTTTAGCTTCTCACGAACGCACCCCTCGTGAAGTGATTGTCAGGTCCTTGCAACCTCTTGTTTCTCACACCGAGCATGACTCACGTGGGCTTAGAGTGAGCACCGACCCTGACCGCTCACCCTTATGAACTACAAGGTCTTTGATCAATGTCAAGGCATGGTACGTAGGAAGCCTCCATGAGGTTCAAGCCCACCCATCATTTCATGTCGGGTCTTTCTCTTATGAATTACGAGGTCTTTGATCCATGTCAAGGCATGGTACGTAGGAAGCCTCCATGAGGTTCAATCCCACCCGTCATTCTTCCACATCGGGTCTCATTCCTGTCCAGCATGACGTTAAACTGCGCGTTCCATCCGAACTATGAGGACTTTGATCCATGTCAAGGCATGGTACGTAGAAAGCCTTCACGAGGTTCAAGCCCACCAATAGTGGACCCCCGGGTCTACTTTCACGTCGGTTCACCGGCGAATCCTTAGAGAACTACGAGGTCTTTGATCCATGTCAAGGCATGGTACGTAGGAAGCCTCCATGAGGTTCAAGCCCACCCGTCATTTCACGTCGGGTCTCACCCCGGTCCATTATGACGTTAAACTGCATTCTGGTCCAGTGGTAAGCTGTTGCGACCCATTCCCACTTGAACTATGAGGTCTTTGATCCATGTCATGGCATGGTACGTAGGAAGCCTCCATGAGGTTCAAGCCACATCGCTCGGTCGTTCATTTCACGTCGAGTTTCGCCCTCGTCCAGCATGACATTAAACGGTACCCCCACCAGTCATTGGACCAAGGTCCACTTTCACGTCGGTTCGCCGACAAAGCCCCATTTGAACTATGATCTCTTTGATACATGTCAAGGAGTGGTACGTAGGAAGCCTCTACGAGGTTCAAGCCCAACCATCATCCAATTCACGTCGAGTTCTACCGACGTCCAGCACGACGCTAAACTGTAATTCTCATCCGACGGCAAGCCGTTGTGACCACCCCGAACTATGAGGTCTTTGATCCATGTCATGGCATGGTATGTAGGAATCCTCCCAGAGGTTCATGCCCAACTCCCATCGGACCAAGGTCCCTCACTTACGTCGGTTCGCTGACACCCACCGCCCGTCGTTTATTCACGTCAGGGTTCACTATCGTCCCGCATGACGTTAAACTGCTTGAACTACGAGGACTTTGATCCATGTCAAGGCATGGTACGTAGGAAACCTTCCCATGGTTCAAGCCCACCACTAGTGGACCCACGTGTCTACCTTCACGTCGGTATGCTGAAGATGCCCATCGGACCAAGGTCCACCTTCACGTCGGTACGCTGACGATGCCCATCGGACCAAGGTCCACCTTCACGTCGGTAGGCTGACGATGCCCATCGGACCAAGGTCCACCTTCATGTTGGTTCGCTGACGACATTCCTCGGGCCAAGGTCCAGCTTCACGTAGGTTTACCGGAACCATCCCGAACAAAGCGGACTTTGATTCCCTACCACGGGGATACGTAGGAAGCCTCGTCAAGGCTCAAGCCCAACTTCACCGTCCCCCTTGCGATGTTCCCATTTCACTCTCCCTCCACTCCATTCATCAACCTATCCCCTGTCCCGATTATCGCCCGGACCGTCTTATCCCGGTGAGACCATGTCGGTACGCTCTTCTTCACAGCCATCCATGGGCTGGCCCCGGTATCGACATCCCTTCAAGGAGGATCCCTCAATCCGATATATCCTAGCTAATGCTCTGGTTGGGTTGATCCATCTCCTCTAGATGTTAAACTCACGGCATACCCTGTGTTGAGCACGGGAAGCTGAGAAAAACCGCAGATATGTGTCTACGACATATAATTCCCCGCGCTCCATGTGGGATGCCTCGGGCCTCCACGCCCTCGAGAAGCCTTGTTACCAAGGATAACAGACAGGCATGCCAGGTACCCCAGCATCCAGACACACTACTGATGCCTCAACGTGACTACTCCCCTGACTGAAGGTTGCTGCCCTGACTGGACCCTTTGTAATGTCCCGACAGAAGCAGTGTAATTAACCGGCATCCATGGAAACATGGCACTGGGAAGAGTTTCACGAACTACGTATTAAATCTATGAGGGAGACCCGGACTAGGTGATGAGTTCCGAGGAGGAATCCACGGAAGGATGAACCGACATCCCATAATCCCATTTCGATCAAGGAGCAGACGTCCCTAAATAAGGAGCGGATGCCACCCGCCTTTGGAAAGCGATAATGCGGGGCAACAAAGCAGCGCGTCCTCCTCCTCAGACGGATGCGCGCGCCCCAGAGGAAAGCGTCGGAAACAATTATATAGTTTAATATTTGAAAATAAAAGAATTGATTTCAAACATAATCCATGTAAAATAAGTATAAGCATATTAAAGGAAATATAAAAACTAAAAATTCCAAATTATACTTCATTCACATACAAAGAATGTAAATTTTTTCACAATACACTTCAAGGGGAATTAAAATCTTAATTAGGCAATTCTATAATTTGTTTCATGTATGGAGAAGATTATTTCATTGGGATGTTATTTAAATATTTATTTATGGAATTCATTGATCACCCATAATTAATATATATATATATATAATAAATATAGTTTCATTTATTAAATTAAAAAATATATATAGGTGAATCTAAATAATTTACTAAGTAATTACTAATGGGACTAAACAAAACACCATGAGAAAAGCATTGTTGATTCCTCCCCCGTATTATAATGACTACACGTCAGACCCTAATATAAAATCTCAAATAATTAATTATAAATTACCCATGAAATTTAAATTACCATCTAGAAAATATAGTTGATATTAATCCAAAACCATGAAAAAAACCACAAAAATGATATAAGCCAAAAATAAAAAGAAACCCAAATATTCACAAAATCTAAACAGATTCACTATATAATGAATCTCTATAATATAAATTAAAAAAATGAGAAAACACATAGTTATGAATTATTTAACATAGAAAATAAAGATAAAATAAATTCTAATGGATTTCACAATGACCTTGTTGACATAATAAATAAAAAACCAATTTAAAAAAATGAATGAGGAAAATGGTAGGATATAAGAGTTTATAGGGGACAGTATAGATTACTATCTAATGGATAAACCCCATTAGATCAACCAAATATCATGAAAAAAGAATACTGTAAAGAAGAGGCCAAAAGGATATAATAGTTGTGATATCAACGGATGGTTAGGAAAAGAGTTTAAAGAATGATGTGATAAGATTATAAATGGTTGAGGGTGAAAAGACAAAAATTCCCATTCTAAGAAACAAGAAAATAGTAGAAAATGGGTATCCAGTATAAATCACTAAGTACCAAAGGGAACATCCAAGAAAATTGGGCCTCTATTAGGTACATTACTTACTATGCCCCCCCCCCATTGGGTACTAAGTGTTACCTATACTTTAAAATTATAGCTGTTTCCAATCCTAAAAAACTACATTTCTAAAAAACTCTTGAATAAACCAAAAAACCCTCCATTATCCTTCCAAAAAATGTATTATTTTAAATTATTTTACCCACATGACCTTTTTATTGTTACGGAAAATTGTAAATTACTATAATAATATCAATCGTCTCCTCTATAAAAGGTTCCATCACAACTATACTTCTCACAAACCAATAATAATATTTATTTTATTAGCGCAAAGAAACATGTCATAAAAATCATGCAAAAAGGGAGGAACAAAATGGAACCATGGGAATTAAGGGGGACTAAAATAATGAAATCTAAGGGCGTTGACCCAAAAAATATCCCCATATTCTGGTGGAAGACATACCATGATAGGGAAAACAATTTGATACTTGTCCTAGGTACCTCTTCAGGCTACGAAATCTTCCAGTTTTTTACTTTGTACCATGTGTGAATAAATAATGCTCTATTTGAAAAAAATGACTTATACACCTCCCAATGAGTTATGTAATAGACCATGGAGCAGATAAATTTCCTTAAATAGAGTTGTGAATAACATAGGAATAAAGTTCAATGATAGAGAGTTTTAGATTGTGAGTAAGGAATAAATCTTTTCCATTAAGGAGAGCACCGGCCTCCAATATAATAAATATCCCTTAAACCTAGAAGCTATTTTACACAATAAATATTGAACTGGTATAATCTTTAATAACTCCACTTTCTTGCATCATAACACATCCACATTTAGCATAAGACCGTTGATAGGTATATTCCAGTATATATATATCTCCCAATCCTATGAAGGGCCACTCACTCTTAATTAAATGGTGATTTTCTGACTCCATATTTTTATTCAGACAACACCAACACCTCGACATAATTGAAATAGCCTTATTATAAATTTCTCTCCCTGTGGGTATGCTATTATTATAAATATAAAAATGAAGGAAGTTATATTTTATGGTCATATCATTAAACAAATATAAACCACATAATAATTGATAACATATTCTTGTGGGATCACATACCTATAATCATTAGTCAAGAACACCCTTGCAGTCAATTTAGTGAAAATCTGATTGCCCATTTTTTAGGATATCTAATTTCGATAAAAAATGTAACATTGTTATTGGTATAGAATATCATGAATAAATGAAGGGAAATTGATCACCAAAACAATGTATATTTTAGGAGTTAAATATATACTGAATCTGAGAAGTGTGTATTCCCAATTTTCAGACCAAAATTTCATATTTCAACTGTCCACAATCCATTGAGAATGGTGTTGGATAAACATAATGTTCTCATAAATCATCTTCCATAGACACTATACATTACCAATTAGATCCTCAAGAATTGAATCTTATTTATACAAAATTAACTTTCTCTAGAATGAGCATCCCTCCATAACCTCCTATACTAATTTAGATTTTATTCATTTCATTTAAACCTCCAAACTGCATCCATTAATTCTACCATAATGAACTGGTATATAAATACTCATCCACAAAGACCAATGGTGTCTTTCCTCACCATGAGAGTCTTATATAAAATATGCTAGTATCTTCTCAATATTTCTAATCTCCCCTTAATAAAATCAAAGCATAGATAAAACAAGTATATTGATAGAGGTAAGAATGTAGTTCAAGAGAGTATTTCTTCCACTGAAGGAGAGGAATTGTTTTCCAGTTTTTGGTCAAGCTAATGATTTCATTAACAACCCACATAAAATTACTAATGTGAAATATTATAGGATAAATTGAATCCCATAATTACTCCACAGGAAAGTGTCTTATGAAAAATCCATGTATTTTTTCAATTTTTTTACATATTTTTGAGCATGCCCACAAAACATAGGGTATAATTTTTTCACAATTGATGTTTCCTCACTCCAAATGAAATGTTCATCCAATAATTTTTAAGGCCTATAATTGATGTTCTTTCTCCATTTGTGGAGATCATCATATCATCCACATACAGAAGTTGAGATACTCCACAAAACAGATTTTTGCATTTGAATAGCTTAATTTTACCATTTTCATATTAGTCATAAGAAATCTAATATGTGGTTTCAATAACATTATGAAAATTATGGGAGACAAGGGGTCTCTTTTTCTGAGGCCACATTTTATCTTAAAAAAGGTTTTTTCCCATCAAAGATACCAAAAATAAAGGGGAACCGTTAAATCTGAAAAATAAATCATGAAACCAATTACAAAACTACATAAACCTCATTAATACTAGAACATATATGTAACAACCCAAGCTTCTATGGTTTGTTTATCTTTTTATAAAACAATGTCTTGTGTTGTACGCAACATCATGTTCTAGCACACCATGACCAATAAAACTAGTAGCTATAAATAGTAATACCCACTTTCTGAAATTTTTAAAATATTATTTTTCAAAATGAAATTCATTTTTGGATTCGGAATATCAATATTAGTTTATAGAGAATTTTTGATATTTTTCTGAAAAATTTCAATTTTTGATGAATAGTGGAAAAAACTGTGCTGTTATTTAATGCATATTTTTAATTTAAATAATTTATTATTTTATTTAAATTTATTTTAGGTAAAAATAGATAAATAATACCCATATATGTTCAATGTAATTTATTGGAGTCCCTTTATAATAAAATATGATGTTCAAAATTTTATTGAACATTTTAACGTCTTTTACCCTCCTTCTAGGAACAGTTGAAAATTTGCATTAAACTTAATTTTACAATTTCTATAAATTTAATTTTAAAAATATTAGAGATATGGTTGACACCACAAAATTAAATTTTTTTCAATAACATGAAAATAATTTTTGATGAATAGTAACTTTTGAAATTTATTTACCGTCGTTAAAAGTAAATAGAGTAATGAATTTTAAAAATAATATCATAATTACCCTAAAAAATGTACTAATTCTATTGTATAAGTTTATTTCGAAAAGAATAATCCTTATAAATAAAACATGATCCCTTTTGATCCACATGGATTAGATTAGGATATTTATTATTATTATTTTTAAATAAGATTTAAAAGTGTTCAATTCCAATTTCAATAACAAATAAATTTTTAATTTATATTTATACATAAGATTAATTAATCTATAAATATTAATTATAAATATATAAATATTTACTACATAATTATATTTTATTTATAATTTTTATAGATTTAATAATTAAATTTATTTATGACCCAATGATGATGAAATAATTTTCTTATTAATGAATGATCAAAATAATTGATTTTATAAATGTACAAATAAATGTAAATTGAGATATTTGATGAATTAAAATAATTTTATTGGTTAATAATACATGTTATGGTTTATTAAATAAATTTTCTTTGAAGTTATAAACTTTTAATGACTTCCACAAAAACAAAAGACCAAATAGTGTCAAAATTGACATAAAAGTGTTTTAAAAACAAATACTATATTGCTAAATAATATAATATTCATAAAAATATATTTTTTGGCCAATAGACTTAGATAAAGTTTGATATGTTAATAATTAACCACTTGGAGATCTCTTGTCTTTTTATAGTTTTTTGTTAACCATTTATTATCATAATACAAGAATACATGGTAAAAGATAAACTATTTAACTAAGAGTTAAATATAAAAGATAAGGATAATATGGTGACCTAAATATTTCTAAAAAATATTTATTGAGAGTTATTATACCCATACACACCATATACTCTAAATAAATCTTTTTAGAACCATTAGAAACTGAAAATGATTTTATAATAAAATAATATTTTAATATTTTCATAATGTGACCCTCACCTCTCTTGTAAAATGGTACTTTCACTTCTCTCAAAATCACTCCTCCAAATACCTTTGGATAAGCCAAAACTTGCTCAAATATCCTACCATCTATCCTCCCATCAACTTATAGTCCTTAATTTGATCAGAATACAATCTAAGGAGCCCTTTTGATCAAATTGAAAGAAAGCACCCAAAGAAGAGGTAATAATTTTATCACCTCTTTCAAAGTTATTTTCTTCTTCCACTTCCACTTGGTTTGTTGTTTCCATACAAAAATAATAAATCATATAACTTATAATTACTATGATGTTATTATATATATATTTTACAACTATATTCATTATTCTATCCATACTACGATTTACAAAATCACCATATGTGTGTACGTAGAACGTACAATCTCCACGTCGTGGAGTAGTTTGTTATTCAAAACTTAATTAATTAGATTGGTATAAGAATAAGTATAATTGATTTAAATAATAAATATAGCCTGTTAATGATTTTTTATAAATGATATAACATCCAATTATATATTATTTTACAATCAATTGAATTATATTGTCACTCGTACATACATGTGGAATACCGTCTCCATGAACGCGATGAGATTCATTCCCCATCATAATAATTAAATAATAATTTTCATTTTGATGATTATAAGTGATGCTTTAGAACATATTATCATTCTGTATATTAATCAAATAAATCCTATCAATAACAAACCTGACTTACATAACAAAACAGATAAAGTAAAATGAATCAATTAACACTCGAAACAATGATACTACTGAAATATTTTTCACAAATCAATATTAGAAGATCATATATGATATAATATTTATGTATATGGTTCTTGTATAATTTAATAACAATTAATTATCTATTATACATGCGGTTAACATACCCTTTACCAAGAAAAATTACAAGGTAAGGGTTAATTTTACAATATCTTAATTTGTCTAAGGTTGTTTATATGAAAGTATCTATTAGGACTTCTTTATCATCCACATCCACATTTCTTAAAAAAGTATTTCAAAACATTTATAATATTTAATTGAATATGTATTAAATTCATTTATACCATTTTTTTAATTTTCATAATTTTTTTGAAAGGAATCATTCTGTCGTTTCCCAAACAAGGTACTTCATGGCCTTTTCAACAAATTAAGGTAAAAATGTTTTTTTAACTTATACGGTGGGTGAAGCTATTTTACTCCATTATTACAACATAGAAGATTCCCTTAAATTATTATAAGAATATTTTTTAAATAAGTGTTTTATTTTATAATTACGTGACTTTTAAATGGTTTCACAACTAAAAGATATATTTCTCTCAAACAGTTTTGATTTCATCTATGTCAAAATCCATTGATGGATATGACACATGTTTGAAGATTATTTATTATGATACAATCTTCCTTATTGAATTGAAGGTTTTGTCATATTTTTACTGTAGATTTATTATTTTTATACCATTCATCTTTTATGGTTATATTATTAATATTTTTTATGCTAGTGTTAATACTAATGTTTATGTTATGTTTCAACATTTTTATATGAGGAATACATTGGACTTAGTAAGTGATGGGTAGAGCCCACTATAACTACTTGATGCATCAGCAAGTCTCATGAGGCAAACTAGTTTCTTGTTATAAGTCCTTGAAAAAAATATTATTTGTAGTTTAGGCATGAGGCATTGACAATGTGGATATGTTGTCCAGCATTATGCGTTCTATCATTTTAAAATTAGATATTGATATTACTTGTGATTGTTTGACTAGTAGAATATCCATTTGAATAAGTAAATGAAATTATTTGATCTATCTATTCTATATTATTCTAATTATTAGGTTTATATGTCTTGTGTTTTTGCCTTATACATTGCCTTAAATGTTTATTCTTATTTATGATTGGTTATGTTGTATTGTTATCCTTAATTAGCATCAGATCTCACCCCTTTTTTTATTTTATTTTTCCTAGGATGCAAATAAGTATATAATTATTAACCTATAGGAATAGGTTAATGTATATAAGAGTGTCCAAAGGGGACACAATGTTGTTTTTTTCATGATGTAATTTAAAACTTATGTATGAATCTAGTACTTTCAAGTCTTCTAAACTGATTGGTCTTTAGAGACATAATTCATTGTATCATTCCAATGTTATGTATCATTGAATCGACTCTAGGTAAATGGGGTTGGTTTGTTATATTTGGTATTAGAGGAATTTTAGTACAAACCTTAAAAAATATATTTATAAAAACTATTATTAGAGAACATTACCTTAAGATAGATTTTTAGGATTTGTATAGAAGAACTTCCTAGAATTTTGGAAATGTAGATATTTTTTGAATTTTCCACGAAATACATCCCTATCGTGATACGATCAAGTAGTGGTGGCTCTAACACAGTTGTACAAAGTAGTAAAAAATCAGATAAGGAGTTTTAAGGTTAACTTAGGGTATCATGGTTCAGGACAACGAGACTTGTTGTACTCTTAGTTACGACACTCTCAAGAGATATGCTTAGGATAATTCACATTTTAATTACAAACCATTATGAAGGATTTATGAGTAAATACCTCCTAATAGAAAACATTTTTTATGATTATGGATTATATGCATAATCATTACAATTTATGTTAGGTATTTTACTCATTTGGATTTATTTATTACGATTTATAAACCAATCTAGTGTATGAAATTGTTTACAAATGGAGCCTAGTGGAAGGAATGGAAACCATGTCAATGCTCATAATACATTTAGGTATTTATCTCATGCTAAAGATAATTACAGTGGAGCTAGTGATGTAACCAGTGCTGAACAACTTATTATCATAATGGGAAAACTCACTCTGGTTATTAATAATAACTTTACCTATATGAATCACCATGATCCACAACGTGGATGATCATTGTTAGAACTATTCATGAGAAAACAACCGCCAACATTCAATGGGACAACAAATACAATTGTATATGAGAAATGGATTAGTCCCTTGGAGGAAATATTTCATTCTTTGGGAAGTAGCAAAAGGGAAAAGTTTTTCATGGCAGTTTGTCACCTCACGAGAGATGTATTTCAATAGTGGTCACTAATTCAAAACAAAAAAAAGGATAAATAATTATAAAATATGAAATGGAGGGATTTTAAAGTGATTTTTATAGAGAAATAATTTCCTCATGACTGTCGAGTGTTTATGGTAAGGAAATTTCTAATTCTGAGGAAAAAGGAGGATGATAATGTTGCCAAGTATGAGTAAAACATTAAAAGGTTATATAGTCATGTGGTATATTATATATGTAACCTAATGAGTATGACTGATCATTTATTTGTTGGGTTAAAACCATTTCTCTGTCGAGCATTAGTCTCACAATCCTTCTCATCATACGAAGATATTATCTTATGTGCTATCAAGACAGAAATAAAATCTCAAAGTCTTGCAACATTAAAGAAAAGAAAGAGAAGGAGAGATCTACTGAAAACTCCAGAAATGAAAATAATGGAAGAAGGAAAAAGTTCAATTTCCATCCTAATGTAAATGTGGGAAGAAACACCGTGGTACTAGGCTGAAGGGAATGGGTGTCTGTTATAAGTGTGGTGAAAAAGGCCACCATGCTTGGGATGGAAAGGGAAAGAAAGTGGTTGTTAATATTAAATTATACAATTGAAGAGAAATGGGGAATTTTGTTAATAAATGTCCTTAGATCCAAGAAATCATACCATATAATAGGCAAGGGATAAAGGATAAGATTATGCGATCACTACTGCTGAGGTTGGATCTCTGAATGATGTGGTGGCAGGTAATTTAATGGTTTCCTAAAATTTAAGAAATTCATTATTTGATTCTGAATCATCAAATTGATTAATATCTTCCCATTTCTCTATGAAATATATATATATATCCAATTAGATTTAATAAGGGTGTTTTTAGTCCAAACACAAAATGGAAGTTTCATTGCCACACAGTTTTGTAAATTAGTTCCCATTATGGCGTATAAATGTTATTTTCATTTCATATCATCATCATAACTATGAATGAATTTAATATAATCCTCAGTATGGATTGGATTTTGGACCATGATTCTAAAATTTATTGTAATAATAAGGAGGTTATAATTTTTGATGTTCATAAGAAGTACCTTATATTTAGAGAGAAAATGTCACCATTTTATTCTTATCTAGATCCACCCCCATAGCTCTACTAAATTCAATTATTGGGTAGGAAGAGAATTAAATAACTATGGGAGTGGAAAAGAATGTTCAAATTGTGGATTTATTTATTTTGCAAGAATATGTTTATGTGTTTCCAGAGGATTTACTTGGACATCCTCCAGAATGAGAAATTGAGTTTTTCATTGATTTAATTACTAGTTTAAGGCCCATATCGAAGAACCTTTAAAGAATGGCCGCTATAGAATTAGTGGAACTAAAGAAACAACTATAGGAATTGAGTAATAAAGGATTTATTCACCATATTGTTTCTCCATGGGGAACCCCTGTTCTTTTTTGTTATGAAGAAAGATGGATCTATAAGGTTTTGCATTGACTATAGGGAGATCAATGCAATAATAATAACAAACAAGTGTCTCCCACCTCACATTGATGATTTATTCAGTGAACTTCATTGAGGTCTATATTTTTCAAAGAATGACATTTGATTTGGATATCATTAGTTGTGTGTGAAGAATGAAGACAATATGAAGACAACACTTCATACTAGGTATATACATTACAATTTTATAGTAACACCTTTGTGACTGAATAATTCACCCTTTTCTTCATGGATCAAATGAATAGAGTTTTCAAGGAATATCTTGATGATATTTTTGTGGTATTTATTAATGATATCTTGGTTTACTTTGAATGATATGAAGATCATGATAATCACTTAAACACTATTCTAAAGACTCTTAGAAGAAATTAATTATTTGGAATGTTTAACAAGTGTGAATTATCGATTAAGGAGATTTCTTTTCAAGGAAATATTTTCTCTATGTATGGACTCTTTATTGATCCTTCTAATACAAGATCAATACAAGAATTTCTAGCACCAACGAGTATAACCGAGGTACATATATTTATTGGTTTATTGGCATTTTTTCCAATATTTTTCTTGATTAGCTAACCTATTAACCAAGCTCAAACATAAAAGGGTAGATTTTTTTTGCAAAAAGAGAGTGAAAAATGTTTTCAAGAACTTAAGAGAATATTTTTTAATGCTCTTATATTGAATCTACCAATTAAGAATGATGGATTTGTTATTTATAGTGATTCTTCAAATAAAGGACATGGTTGTTTCCTTATGCCGAATGATAGAGTTATTACCTAGACATCACAATAGCTATAAATTAATGAACAAAACTATCCAACTCATGATCTTGAGTTAGCAGCTGCAATGTTTTCTTTGATGATATAGAGACATTATCTCTATAGTAAAAAATGTGAGATATATATTAATAATATTAATTTTAAGTATATTTTCTCACATAAATAACTCAACATGAGGTAATAAAGATGCCTTTAAATACTCAATGACTATCATTGAACTACAAACTACCACCCAGGAAAGATAAATAAGTTGGTCGAATCATTGAGTAGAAAAGATTGTGGATTTTTGAACAAGATGATAGTTGAAAGAGATCTTATGTTCATGGATCTAGTAAAGATATATATGAGAATAATCATGGAAGTTGAAACATCAATACATTTTCTAATTGTTTAAAACAAAAATTTACTATAAAGGACAAAATGTTCTCAGACTGATGATGAGGATTTTCAGTAAAAAATTAAATATGTGATTGATGGGAGAACGATTGACTTCGTACCTGAAGATGGAATTTTACAATATTGGAGGAGGCTTGGTGTTCCCAATATACCTGATCTAAAAAAGTAATTGTTGGATAATGATCATAGCTCTAATTTATTTATACACCGTGTTAGCATAAGGTTATATAAGGATTTAAAGGGACATTTTTTGTGAGAGAACATAATGAGGGATATTGCTACTTATTTGTCAAGATTTATGGTTTATCAATAGGTTAAGGTTGTAATACAACATCTTGGAGAAGTCATAAAACCTCTTCCCATACCTATGTGGATTTGGATGATATTATGATGGAATATTTCATTGGGGTACCAAAGAATCCAATAAGGTATGATAAAATATGGTTCATTGTTCATCGTCTTAACAAGTCCTCGCATTTTCTTACTATAAAAGAAATTTAAAACTTTAACCTTTAAAAAGACTATATATTAGTGATGTTATAAGAAATCATGGAGTGCCCATATCGATTTTTTCTAATCGTGATCCTTATTTTACATCAAGATTCATGAAATGTCTTTAGAAGGCCCTAGATACTAAACATCGTTTGAGCACTTCCTACCACCCTCAAAATGATGGATAATCAGAACAAACTATTTAAATATATGAAGACATGTTCAGATCTTACTGACATGACTTTAAAGGTATGTGGGATCAATATTAACCAGTGGTAGAATATTCTTATAACAATAGTTTCCATTAAAGTGTTCATATGGAACCCTATGATGTGTTATATAGAAGAAGATTTAACACACCAACTGTAAGGGATGATGTTGGTGAAAAAAAACTCATAGGGCCATCAATTGTTATGGAATCAATATAAAAGGTGAAGATAATAAAAACCCAATCAAATAATCTCAAAGTATAAAAAAGAGAAATGCTGATAATCAAATGAAGGATTTGTAATTTCAAGTAGGTGATCATGTTTTCTTAAAGATATATCTATTGAAGGGTGTTGTACAATTTTGTAAGATGGGTAAATTAAGTCCCATGTATATCATACCATTAAAAATTATAGAAATAATTGGAGTTGCAGCTTACTGTTGGGAAATGCCTCCAAGTATCTCCGATGTTCATGATTTGTTCCATGTATCACTGTTGAGAAAATATATTTCTTACCCAACACATGTACTCACCTATGAATAAATAGAACTGGAACATGATCTATCTTATTGTGAAGAGCCTATCAA
The DNA here is from genome assembly GCA_963277665.1 of Viscum album. Classification (NCBI taxonomy): domain Eukaryota; kingdom Viridiplantae; phylum Streptophyta; class Magnoliopsida; order Santalales; family Viscaceae; genus Viscum; species Viscum album. Next base: position 538,426,854 of record OY728126.1, read on the forward strand.
GATTCTGGATATGAGAGAACAAGTGTTGATAAACCTGATGACTTGTATGGTAATTGTTTTAAGGAAAAACCATATGATGGAAGAGGAAACATTAAAACCTGAGGAACTTTTGATGAAGAACCACCCAAATAATTTTATGCAGTATTATTCTATAAATTTCGAGAAAGAAATTATTCGAAGGAAAGGAGAATGTAACACCCCATGCTTATATGGTACGTTTCTCTTTTAATAATAAAATATCATGTTTTGTATGCAACTTCGAGTTTTAGCACACCCCAACCAATAAAACTAAACATTATGAATAATAATACCCACTTTTTATAATTTTTAATTTTTTTTTTCTCAAAATGGACTTCTTTTTTGGATTTAAAATATCAAAATTATATTAAGGTGATTTTTTGGTATTTTTTGAAAACTTTTAATTTTTGATGAATAGTGAAAAACACTACATTACTGTTTATCACCTACTTTTCATTTAATTAATTAGATATTTTATTTGAATTTATTTTAGGTCAAAATAGAAACATATTACCTATATAAGTTCAATGTAATTTATTGGAGTCATTTTATAATAAAATTATATGTAAAAAATTTTATTGAACATTTTAACGTCTTTCACCCACCTTCTAGGTACATATGAAAATTTGAATAAAACATAATTTTACCATATCTATGAATTGAATTTAAAAAATCCTAGAGACATGGTTGGAATCAGTTAGTAAAATGTGGTCCAATAAGATGAAAATAAATTTTTTGGATAGTATCTTTTGAATTTTATTTATCATAGTTAAAAGTCAACAGGGTAATTAAAGTTAAAAAATATACCATAATTATCTTAACACGTTTACTAATTATATTGGATTAGATCATTTTGACCAAAATAAACAATAGGAATAAAAATATGATCTTCTTTGATCCACATGTATTAGATTTGGAAATTTATTATTATTTTATTTAAAGAAGAGTTAAAATTGCTAAATTTAAATGTTAATAACTAAATAAATTTAATATATGGTTATATATAAGATGTTTTTGACATTAAATATTCATTATAAATATAAAAATATTTCCTAAATAATGGTATTTTATTTATAATTTGCAGACATCAAATATTTAAATTTATTTATGACACAATGAGAATAGAGTAATTTTCTTATTAATGAAATATCAAAATAATTGATATTATAAATATCAAAATGAATGTAAGTTGAGACTTTTGATGCATTCCACTAATTTTATAGGTTAATATAACATGTTAGGGCTGATTAAATATATTTTTTTCGAAGTGGTAAAGTTTATATGACTTCTACAAAAAACAAAATACCAAATTGTGTCAAAATTGACATAGATGAGTTTTAAAAAAAATATAATATTATGAAATGATATAATATTCCTAAAAATATGAGGATCAGTAAAAGGACTTATATAAGGTTAGATATCTAAAAAATGAACCACTTGGGGTTATCTTGGCATTTTATACTATTTTTATTATCCATTGTTTGTAACAATACAAGAAAACATGGTAAAAGTTAGACTATTAATGTAAGAGTTAAATCTAAAGTATATGGTTAATATGGATACCTAAACCAGTATAAATCCTATTGGATGAGATGTTTTTGACCCATCCCCACCTTATACTCTAAATAAATCCTTTTCGAGACATTATAAATTGAAAATTATTTTATATTTATATAGTATTTCAAACATTTTTTAATGTGACCCAAACCACTCTTATAAAAGGGTACTCCCCCATCTCTCAAAATCACACATCCAAAACAATTTTCTTTCACCAACCCCTGATCAAATATACTCCGAACTACCATAAAGTCAACCTAGAGGCCTTACATTGTTCACAATCCTACCTAAAGTTCACATTAATCAAATCAAAAGGAAGCACCCGAAGAAGATGTAAAAATTTCATCACCTCTTTCAATGTAATTTTTTCTTCCACTTCCTCTTTCTTTGTTGTTTCCATACCAAAATAATATATCCATAACCTTATACTTACTATGATGTTATTATAAATATTTTATAACCATATTAATTATTATATCCATCCAATTAATTACAAAGTCATAATACGTGCGTACATATGGCTTACCGTCTCCACGTCGTGGTGCGGTTTGTTATTCAACAATTCATTATTTGGATGGGTATAATAATGAATATAATTGATGTAAATAATATATATAACAACTTAATGATTCTTTATATATGATATACCATCCAATTACAAATAATTTCACCATTAATAGAATTATATTGTTTCTCATGCATATGTACGGATTATCGTCTCGACAAACGCGATGAAATTTGTTCCCCATCATAATAAATCAAAAATAGTTTTCATTTTATGATTAAAAATAAGGTTTAAGAACTAAATATAGTTCTGGATATGAATCAAATACATCCTATCCATAAAAAAACATGACTTATGTAACAATATATATAATGGAAATCAAATCAGTTAACACCCGAAACAATGATACTACTGAAATATTATTTACAATGAAAGATTAGAAGATCACATCTGATATAATATTTATGTATATGGTTATTTTATAAATAAATAAAAATCATCTAACTATTATTCCAAATTTTAACTTACCCTCGACCAAGGAATAGTACAATTTAAGGGTTAATTTTAAAATATCTTTATTTTTCTGTGGTTTTTTAAATCTAATTACTTACAGGGAATTATTTATCTTCCACATCTGTGTTTCATAAAAATTTATTTCAAAAAAATTATAATATTTCCTAGAATATTGGTTAAATCAATTTATTCGTTTGTTTTAATTTTTATATTTTTTTTTGAAAGAAACCATTCTTTCATTTTCCAAACAATGTACTTTATGACCTTCTTAAAAAATTAAGGTAATAGTGTTCTTTTAACTAGTACGGTTAGTGAAGCTATTTTCTACCATTATAACACATTCAAAGCCTCACTTTAGATATTATAAGAATATTTTCAAAATAAATGTTTTCTTTTATAATTATGCGACTTTTAAATTATTTCAAAATAGAAATATATATTTCTCTCAAATAGTTTTGATTTCATCCATGTTAGAATCCTTTTATGGGTTTTACACTTGTATGAAGTTGATTTATTATGATAAAATCATAAATATTGTATTTAAGGTTTTGTGATATCTTTCACTGTAGATGTATTAATTTTATACCATTCATGGATTATGGTTAAAGTATTAACATTTCATATGCAAGTTTTAATACAAATTTTTATGTTATGTTTCAATGGTTTCATATGAGGAATACATTGGACTTAGTATGTGATGGGTGGATCCTCCTATAGCTTCTTGATGCATTAGTAGGACTCTTTATACAAACTAGTGTTTTGGCACAAGGCCTTGACAAAATCTTATTTGTAGTCTTGTCATGAGGCCTTGACAATGTGGTTATGATGTCTGGAATTATGCATTCCATCATTATTAAATTAGCTATTGATATTACATGGGATTATTTGACTAGTAGAATATGCAAGTGAATAATTAAATGGAATTATTTAATTTAACTTTTCCGTATTATTCTTAATTTAGTGTTTAAAAGTCTTGTGTTTTAGTCTTATACATTTCCTTAAATGTTAATGCTTATTTCATTTCTGATATATTGTTATCTTTATTGAGCATCTGAGCTCAAACGATTCTATGGTTTTTTTCCCGGGATGAGAATAATGATAATACGATTAACCTACATGAATAGGCTAAGGGATATAAGAGTGTATAAAGGGGAAAAAATGTTGTTTTTTTTGATGTATTGTAAATATTATGTATGTATCTAGTACTTCCAAGGCTAGTAATCTAATTGGTCTTTCAGTACATGATTCATTGCATAGTTCTAATGTTATGTAAAAATATACCAACTGTGGGTAACTGGGGTAGGGGCGTTACGATAAATTAATTCAACAATGTTATACACATTATCCATGTCTATTTTGATGACCAATTTCAATCCATATACATTTATATTGAGGTGAAAATTTATTTTTTGATCAATTCCAATAGCCACCTAAAAAGATCTACCCTTAATGAAACCATATTATTCCATAGATACCTTATCAAGAATATACTGGGATGACCTCAAATTAAGAATACAAGCCATAATTAGGTAATAAACATTGAATATACTAATTTTTTGGAAATTATTGAAACAAAAAGGATCCTTCACTTTAGGGATGAGCATTAGAAATTTTTCATATTCCAACCTAGGTAATATTCCACCATGAAAAAAAATTATCCAATAGAACCCATGAAGACCAATTTGATTAGTTCCAAAGAATCCACTAAAAAGGTGGTTGGAAAACCATCTGGTCTACAGGAAGTAGTTTGATTTAGTAAATTAATAACATAAAAATAATCCCACCCATTAATAATAGAATTGAAAATATCATTTAAAGAAGTGGAAACCACTTGAGGAATACAATTGAATAGGTCACTCATATCTCTTTGATATCCACCCTACATAAAAAGATTATTACCATCAATAATGTATGTTTTGTTACTCTCATCCATACCTATACTGAGATTTAGATCCTTATAAAAAATTAAATCCTTCATATGAATATTAGGGATGGTTCCATGTCTCTTTTACTTTATACAAAACTAGAAAAATGTAATATTCTTATCACCTTCCTTAAGATAGGTAACCATTCCTATATTCAGGGCCACACACTCCTACTCAAGAAACAACTCTCTAAGATGATTCTTCTTATTAGGAAAGACACTAAAGGTCTCATCATCCCAAGCCTCTTCTAGACTTGCTTCAAGCTAGTCGATATCATTTTCAATGGCATCCAAATCTTCAAATCTAATGGTTTGCTGAGGATGCCCCAACTGGAGGTCCCCTCATAGTCATTTAGTATTATTATGAAAACATATCCATCAAGTACCATTCACATTTTTTTAGGATTCACTCAAGACACTATGATACTCTAGATTGGAAGCATAACTCCTGTAGAAGAAGAAACAATCACTTGAAGACCTCCTCATAAATATGTTGCGATGCAATGGATAGTGATCCAAGATCGAATGAACTAGACTATTAACCCTCACATCCAAGAAGATTGAATTATCTATTATATTAGTAAATACATGATCCAACATACCCATGTACATATATGACCTTTTTCACCATTTATACCTTCTACCAGGGAATCCCACATTCATCAACCATGTTTTAGAAAATAAGGAAGAGATGTATTATTGATAACTCCACAAGTAGGAACCACCAAATTTAATCTATGATAAATCTAAAATTGAATTAATATCACCACTTAAAAACCAAGATATGTTTCTATAATTAATTAAACCTAGATCCTCCCACTACATCTACCTTGACCATAGGCCACACTTTTTATAAACAAAGGTTAAGAAGTTGATGTCACACCATGTACTAATGTTAGTCATAATTCATTGTTTCGAGATATAAACATTTTGCATAGAAATAGAGGACTCCCTAAAAATACCAATATGGTGATTAAGGTTCTCCAAATTAATAAAAAAACACCAAGAATTATCCTAAATGAAAGGACCACGATTTTGGAAACATTATATATGGATCGAGAACAATAACTAATGAATTATTGTTACTACGAAATTATTTAAATAAGAATTTAGTCATATTTCGAGATCCAATACCATGAGAATTCCATATAAGGGTAGGGCCAGTTTTGAGAGTGAACCCTAGTTCGGGACCCTTAAGACTATGGGCACATCGAAAAGGATCAGGAGGTCGCCTCACATATCAATCGAGATCTAGTACACACTTTTATGAATGTTGAAGAATGCTTAATGAATGAATGGTCTATGTATTTATCATGATGTGATAGGATGATAAAAATATTCTAAATGAATATAGGGAAAGAGGTAAATTAATCGTGTCCAAGAATAAGGGAATAAAGGGAATAAATCTCAAAAACAACATCATCCTTGATAGCATTGGAACTAGGACACCGATTAATGCATAAACCATAGGTTTTGTCATCTCTTCCACTAAACATTTCCCATATTGTAGTGATGAGGGAATCCTTAGTATCAACCAATGACGTATATACATCAACCATAAGAAACCAGTTATCTAGTGGAGGGAAGAACTGAATATTATGAACATATGATATTGAACAGTATTTGAGTAGTGGTAGTAATGAAGAGGAAGCCTGGTGGTCATAAACTCAAAGGGAAGAGGATAATGAATGAACCCAGTACAAACCATTCTCTTTAACCCATGAGATTTAAAATACATTTAAGAGGGAAAAAGGAAACTAATTGATATTGAGTGGATCGCAAGGCCATAGTGGAGTCATAAGGGAAAGATCAATGAATGTGTTAGCTAAGAGATATTCCTCCAACAAAATTGGTAGAGAATAAGTATGGAATTTCATAGGATGATCTAAGTGACCACCCTTTATGTCATTAGGAATGAAATAATTTATATCATGAGATCAATATTTCCCTATCAAGAGATCCAATGGTATTCACTATACACAAAACCAAATAAAGAGAATAGGTAAGATTGGGATGGTACTTCTATATCCACACAAGGCATGACAGTAGAGGTGACATGTGGAGAAGATACAAGGTGTTGATGGATAATATAACAGTTTTCTCTAATACAATGTGGCTTCCACTCATAGAAAGATGTTTATTGGTGGAGGAGAGGATAAATTAATGTAGGTGAAGATCCTCACAAAATAATAGTCCTGGAGATGATGGGTATGATCATTTTCACATAAGAACTCCTCACGTGAGGCCTCTATACTTTTTAAAAATGATTATATAATGAAACAAAAGTAGGAGTCCTAGAATATTGAACCACACTTCCACCTGATCACACTAATTACAAGAAAAATCTCTAAAGGACAATTTTCATCCCAACACGTGAAACCAATGTTCACTATAGAAGAGGCACAATATCCATGAAGGAAAATTCTTGAAAATAATGTTTTGTAAAATCTTGCACTAATATTCACAAGAAGAATCCCCAAAACTACTAGAAACCCCTGACACTAATGATCATGGGGTGAAGGGGATTTGAGGAGGGATTCCTTCAACAATGACCCAAGGGGAATATCAGGATCCTATGGGTGAATGTTTGTAGAAAGTGAAATAGTAAATGAAACCACTTGAATGCCACACACTAATAGACTAGACAAATATTCCACCACCATCTCACCATAGATAAATGAGAAAGGCGTAACGATGAATATTTTTTGAAATCTCAGTGGTGAATGAATTGAATTATGGGGCACAGGTTTCGACAACATGTTTTTCCATAAAACCAACTAAAATCACTCAATAATTCATACTCATATTCCAAAATTAATATACATATCCTAACAATAAAAATGATCTATAAAATGAATCCCAGAATTTAAATAATCCAACAAAATAAAAATTCAATTTTTCCTATTGAAGACCTTAATAAAACATTAATTTGGCAAAAAATTGTTATAGTCTCCCGAACATATGATTTATAATCTATACAAAATCATAAGAAGGAATTTTGAAAAAGATTCATTACCCCTATACTTTGAAGACATACAATATGGTGTCTAATAACACAGGAAATAAAAATCCCAAATACACATCACAAATTACTAAATCATAGACACATCATCTATATATGACCTGAAACACACCTCAAAACATGCATCCCAATTATAACTCTAAAATCTTAAATCTAATTTAGAGTACCAAAGCACCAAAAATCCTTGTATTCTAATATTAATAACCATCCCTTTTATGCATAATGCAATTACCGAACATGTTAATACTTTTAAACTCATAATATCCAATATAATACATTATCCACTATAAAATATCATTTCTTATTATGTTACAAAACTCATACAAACCACTAAATTCCACCAACCAATCAACTATAAGCTATGGAACCCCAAGAGGAATTACCCCAGGTCTGTTAATATTTATCTACCACATATCTCAATTAATAATAAAATTATCATTGTTTTCAAAATTAATATCAATGTTCCATTCCAAAATTTCATTGAATATCCCATTTCTTATATTTTTTTACATTGTTCATTTATAAAATAGTCCCCTTTATTACTTTTAAGGAAAAAAAATTCTATATAACTAAATAATTTAAATCCTATCCCTCAATCCAGTTATTTCTATAAGTTCATGTAAACTATATCACAATATTAAAAATAAATATTCTTGGGACAATAACATCACATTTTGTGAATAGGAAATTTAATGGAGAAATAAATCCATTATTTAATCAACACCCACAACTAATATGGTTGTAATAAAATAATGAAATCATGATCTATAACTAATTATGATATCTTTGAAAATAAACAAATTGGAACGGGATTTTGGTATAATTATTTAAGAAATAAATGAAGTGCGGTAATAATTATAATTAGTGGGATATAAAAACAACATGGGAGTTTCATTAGTTAATTACATCACCCTCAATAAGGTATACATGAACAAATTATCCACATTACTAGGTGATTAAAATTAAATAAATTTTCACATGGACTAAATCATATCATAAATATACACATATTATATTGTTCCGAAACAATCATACTTAAATATAAACTATATTTTCTTCCCTAATCAATCCTTAAAACACTTCATTGATTGAAACATATATTGTTAGTGAATGGAGACCAACTCTACTATAACTAGTAACTTTATTTTCCACTATAAAAGGTCTATGAATATTTTTAATGGGTTAATTTACAAGTACCAACTATTCTTTCTATTCGATATCCTTCACTTTAAAACTTTTGTTACCTTTAAAAGAATTTTGATATAAATTCCACCCTATGATAACATTATTCTATCAAAAATTACCCCTTACACAAACAATGACATTAAAAATCAACAAATAACATCAAGTGTACCTCCAAATTACCAAAGGCTGGTGACCAGCATCGGGGTCCTAAATACCCAAGTGAAATGTTGTTACACCCTTATCATTTATTAAAAGCATTAAATTAAAACTAACATGACCTAAATAAAATCATGGTTGTACAATTAAAATACACACTCATATAAATAAAAATACTTTTAATCGGTCCGTGAAACATATGAATACATTCCAAAACTATGTTTTTAATCTCCAGTATAAACAATAAGTGGAATATGACCTTTAATGACACTGAAATTATACATAAAAAACAAATAAACATGAAATATTTTATTACCAACAGGAATTGAAAAAATAGACTATGAAAATGAATATCTAACTAGGTTCCCATGTGAGGTGTGAGAAAATAATACAAATTTGGAAACCACCGTTATTACAACCTATATAGAATGTACACAGGTGTCTTATTTAGATCTATTTAATAATTTATATATATATATATATATATATAATATTATATATGACTTGTAGTAAATAAAAAAAATATTATAAGTAGATAGTAAATCACTTCCCAAATCAGTAATAACTATAAATGTCCACTCCCTACACTAGAATGTTCTATATAAGGACTGATTTCTATAATCTTAGCACCTAAGATCTATGAAAAACCGGACAAGTCATCTATGAATCTTTTCCAAGATAATTCAATGCAAATATTTATGTATAGAGATTCATGTATCAATATATAAATTTATAAAAATTTGGATTCCTAGGAAACCATCATATATAAAAGGTAACAGTTTATATAATTGTTAGCATAATATTATATCCTATCCATTAGTTAGGGGAAATTGTGTAATTTAGCAATGAATTTTTAAACCTATTTTATTCACAATTCTCTTCATAAGGAATTCTTAATTAAAATTTTAAAAATATAAAAAATACCCCTTATAACATGAAAAATATATTTTGAAATAGTATTGTTACATAAGTATAAAATTAATCCTAAAAATAATTATCATTAACAAAATAGAGTATAACCATAATTCTATATGATATAGTAGATATTATTACTACAAATGTTAAGTAATGTTCCACATAATTATATTGTATTCATGAGTAATACATAGACATCACAATATAGAATTCAGAAAAATATATAAACATCATCCCAAATATTGAATAGTTTATGAATCCACAACCTCTTTATAAAACTATAAAGGGACGTTATTCCAGTTCTATTATATGGGAGTAAAAAATTAAATTAAGTATGGATAAAATAATTCCAAAAGAGGCTCTAACATTTCCCTAAGTAGTGAATTGTTATAATTAAATAAGTGATTAAATATTATATAGCTCATAACAAATAAATAACCATGGTAACCATGGTAATAATTTTTTTCAAGGAAAAAGTAATTAATATGAAACTCTAGTATAGAGGTAGAGTTCACTTCTAAAAAAAATTTCAATATAAAATAATAAATTTTATAGAAGATATAAATATAAGTAAAATAATACATTTCCATGATATTTTTACCTCACCATATTTTAAAAAATGTATTAAGATAATGTAGTTTGATAAAATCAAATTATTTTTAATAGGTTTTGTATATAGTTAAAAATCAAGCATTATAACTTAAGGAAATGTTACAAAAAATAGTTTCATGATTATTTTTGCAAGGGTAGTAACCCAGTTAATGAAATTGATTATGTATATGTTTCACAACATTACATTTCACCTATTTTTACGATGTTTTTAACCCATCATTGATGAAAACTATTAACAATTTTTAATAATGGATCATTAACTTGTACCTCATATAGATTAATGTTCAAAGTAATTAATTTATTAAAAAATACGATGAATTTTATAAGATAGTTTGATTTAAATACATAATATAGATAATACCCATGATTTTTAATTTATCAAAAAGAATTATATAACATTGATATCAACTATAAATCAATGAGAGATTATGAGAACAGACATAAAAATACATACTGAATTAGAATTCTCATTTTCTTAATTAATGTCAATACACTTTTCATAAAATTTTTCCAATATTTGTGTTCCACATTTGAAATATTTCTGACAAAAATAAATATTGTTGAAGGTTACAGTGAACATGAAATTTATTTATATAATGGGTAAAAATAATAATCACATAACGTTTCACACAAAAAAACTAATATACTCTGTGTTATTCATTACTAATAAAATTAAGCATTATTATATATTCTCTACTATAAAATTTATTATCAAACATATTGGGAAAATATATATATTAAAAAAATTGGGAATGTATGTAATTTTAGAAAATATTTTAAATGATATAAAAATTGAGAATACCAAATAAAACATCATCCACATAGTAATGTAATTCAATTATTGAAACCCCATTTAAACCATTATTTAAAACTAAACGGGGTAATTTAAAAATATTTCTCATGCATAGAATCTCATTTTCATTAGCATGTTATTTTTAAATCAGATTAATGAATTCACTTAAAAATATAATTTACATTTTAATCATGTAAAATAATTACCTTTATTAACATAATGATGATAGTTCCAAATAGATATGATGAATTTTCTGGGAAATATTTTATTGGCTAAAACCCCTATAATGAGCATATATTTAAAGATTCTTCCTTCATTTTGAAATGGTAACACGGTATCCACTTAAATAACATCCTAAACCATTTATAATTAATTATACATGAAATGTATATATATAAATATATATAACTTGGTCAAGACCTCGCCACAATCCATGAAGAGTATACTAATAATTATGTTATCCATAAATCAGAACAAAGACACCAATTAATAAAACCCCAAAAAGTTGATACATAATGAAACCATACCAAATTATAGAAAAATAATCATGAAAACACTCACATAGGTCTTACTTAACCCATAAATGGGAGAGAGGTGGCATTAAATGTATTTCAACAATAATTTAGTTAAATACTAAATCAAAAATACCATTTATAGTAAAGAGGTTAGAGGAAAGGGGTATTGTATATAAGAATTGGGGAAACATGAGGGATTAATTTGGATATTCCATTAATAAACCCCCTTAGATTGATCAGGGGTCATATGATAAGAATAAAGGAAATATGATACCAATATAATTATATATGAGTCCACTCGAAAGACGGATAGGAAATGAGTTTGAAAGAGAAAAATGAAAAAGAGAATTGTTAAGAGTAAAAATAAAAAAATACCACTAAAAAATATTTTAGCTATCAAATACATGGTGATGATTACTAGCTACCCAATATGGGTCATTGGGTACTAGTTGGAACCCTTAATCAACCTAGGCCTTTTTTAGGTATGATGGGTAACTAGTGCCTTCCGTCCATATATCCGATGAAAATTGTTATTCTTAACTAAATGTGTAACCAGTCTTGAGGCACTACTGAACCCCAAAACTCACAAAACAAATTATAAACATTGTCCAATTACACTAAAGATCCCTTTTAAAAACACCCAAATTCAAATTCAATTCTTAAATTTAAAAAATACCCCTCATCTCAATCCAAGTATTCAGATGATATTTGAACATAACCATAACAAAATCCCAACTAAGACACTTATAATTTGTTAATCATGACACGTGTCATTACAAGTTCCTATATATATGATTTAGTACCCAAGATATCTGCTGGATTCAAATACCCCAAGATTCATTACTCTCAACTATCTATGATATACATCAAGACATTTACCAACACATTTTAAAAAATATATAAAATTGTCTTCAAATTACCAAAACATAACCACGTCACCTATATATGACCAAAATCACACATAAAACATATATATATATATATATATATATCTTTTAAATTTTAAATTTGAAATATGATCCAAACTAGAAAATATTATAGAATTATAATATCCTTAATCATCATATTAATTTAAATCCAAACTACCCTATATGAAACCACCATGTGACTTCTAAATCCGAAAGTATGACACTTACCCCATATGATTTTTATCTCTATTATATGTTGTCACTAGTATCATCATTTAACAACCATTAACCAGTGAACTACATGCTATCTTACTCTCTATCCTAGTAATTTCCACAAATGTTCACATCATTATCTAATTTTTATTTACTTTGATCAAAAATGATAATTATATTTTTCAAAATCTCTATAAAATATCTATTTCATAATTCTATAAAAAATTCCACATACATTATTTACCTACACCCTTCATAAAAACATTTATTCCCTCTAATACTTTTTAAAAATAAAAAAGGTTCACACAACAGGACCTATGAAAAATTATCACTTTAGAATAACAAATTTTTATGTCCATATAAACTAAATCATAACTAAAAATTTCCAAACACTCATACAAACAATAGAACCTGATTTGAAAATAAAATTTCATGAATAAATAATGGAATCATTGAATCAATACAAACCACTAACATGGTATTAATATTTCAACAAAGTAATAGAATCATGATCAATAACTAATAATATCTTGGGAAAGCAATATCTTGGAATATTATTTATGAATTAAAAGTTATTAAAAATTAATATGTGAAATAAGTTTATTTATCTATGATATTCCAATAGTTAACCATGTGATTTTCCATAACTAACCTCCTCACACCTAATAAAGAATACAAGGAAAATATTTATTCTTTATTAGTTACTTAGAATTAATTTTTTTACATAGACATAACAATATCATAAATAGGGATATATTTAGTTTTTTAAGAAGATACTAAATATACACTACAACTATCTCATGACCAATCAACACGAAAAATCATAAATTTTTGTATACATTGGTGGTGCGTATATTACTACTAAATATCTATTGTAACATTATATTAGTTCCTAAAGAGATTTATGATGCCTTTTATGTGTTTATTCATAAGTCCAAACTATCATCACCCTGAGATACCCTTAATCTCGACCATCATAATAGATTAAAATGAGAAATGATACCACTTACCAACTCTTTATCCATTTTGTTGTGAAAATGGCCATCCAACTCAAATTGAATCATACTATATCATTACATGACCTTAGGCTTGATGTCATGAGCCGAGTTTAATCATAATTAACCCAGCCCAAGAGACCACACGACCTCAAGTGTTCCAACCCATAACCCTGAAGCTACTGACTAGTGGTGAGGGTCTACAATAGTATGGTGCAGAGATTTCACCCACTTTATTATAGTGTGACACAATAGGTAAATAAAAAATAAAGAGTGAAAATGATAAAAATGGAAATTTAGTGGAATATAAATCATCCAATCATTGATAAAAATATGAAATAAATATACTAAATGATATAAATAAGTATTTCATGTCTTTAAAATATTTGGAAGCAAGAATACACAATACATGCAACACAAAATGTTCAAAAGGAAAAGAAACTAAACTCTAATAAAATCACAAGAACTAGCTATATCCTCTACTCTCGTACATCATCTTATTTTAGTAAATAAATAATTCATAGCTAGTTAGTTCAATTTATCTGTCCCATTATCCATAAAGTCTCTTAAGGTACCAAATGGTGGCTTAAAGAGGCTATGAGTAAAACATAATACGACACTACAAATGGAGTAAAATACTATCCATTATATAAATACTTAATGAAATTTTTGTAGGTATAATAAATTTAAATTATAAATATAAATATAACTCCTGTCGAACATAGGATCCTTATGGAAAACCTATCCGACAGTAATTGATTTAGAATATGATTAAATGTTTCTAGGGATTTTACATTTTATAAATATGTTTGGGACATAAGGTGTGTAATTAATGTGTCAATATATAATAATAACCACATGGATTTCCAAAAATTCCATGAAATTTACGATTTATCAGTCAAGGGTGATCCAAAGGGGTTTACCATTTGCCATTCACAATAAGGGGTTCTACCTATTCCCTAGGATCCAATCCTAGGTAGCCTCAGTAATAGACTTGATTGAATCCTAAGGAGATATTCCAAGGTGATCTGTAATCATCTTAATGAATCTAAAAATGTAATAAAATGAATTCTATTTATTTATTTCTGAAAAATACTTGAATCATCGACAATATATTAATTCATTCACACACACGCACACACACATATATATATATATATTAAATTGTAGCCTCCAAGTATTGTATCACCCTTAGCATTCATACCAATGAATCAGTGGGCACCATACGATCCCATCCAATGTATCCCATTTTTGGAATTCAAGTATCACCAAATTAATTACACACATTTAAAGTGATCAAGGTCCATCACTATAGTTAAGCAAAATATAATTTTAATTTATCCTTTCATACAATCCATTTTTTCTATATTGGAATCCATTTATCACCCACAACATGCCATAATAAATGATCCAAGATGACTAAGTCATCCACTCAACTTATAATTCAATTAAATCTAATTATTCATTTCATTGTAAATAGATAATTAAAAATAAATTAAACATTGTTCAAGAGTCCATATGACATGGTCTTACCATTCACATTTCATATAATTAATTTAACCCTTCTAATTACTAATGAAAAGGGATCATGTTTGTATAAATACCATATTAAAATGAATTCTATTCAATTACTACTTCCACTAGAAATTGGTGAGAACAAATACACCCAGGAATTGGTTTAGTCAAAAGGATATAATGATAATTAATAACATTTAATCAGACTAACCTTAATTGGTGGTTCGGGTTTTGAATATTAAAATCTAAACATGTAAAAATTTATGATATCACTTCTATGTCAACGCTTAGTTAAAATTTATATAGAACACCAATTTTAATAGTAAATACTTGGAAGGTATGGCATGTATCACAATGGTGAATCTTAAAAAAACATGAATTTAAGGAAAAATTATGAGACCACCCACATTATAATTGTTGAAGACTACTCCAAACTGACCATTTGATTCAAGATAGAATGTTAGAAACTTATGAAACTAGACAAACACCATCAAAATATAGCATATAGACATGTAGGAAAATATCATACAATATAGTGAGGTATATTAGAAAAATAATTAAGAGGAAAGAGGGACGTAATGAAAATGATCCAACATGATGAAATAATCTTAAATTTAACCTCAAACAGCGAATATATACCCAATCCTAGGTGAGGAGAGTAGGGATATCTCTCTTTTGTGGAATTTTTTGTGCATTTAAGGGTAGTGGAAATACAGAAATGAGGATAATTAAAATAGGGGGAAATCCTACCCAACATGTCTAGCTAGAAGAAAACAATTTTAATCATTTATTAAAAGTGAAAGAAAAAGTAAACAAGGAAATAGAGAGGGTAAAACAAATGGGATTTTCATCATCCAATAAACAATATACTTATATATCAAAATATTAAAAATAATTTTCATAATCATAATCATAAACAGTTTCCAACTCAGAGTAAGAATTTCCAACATTTTATAGCCTAATATCTATACATTGATCTTTCTTGGCACATTGTAAGAAGATATGGTAGACACAGTCCTTCATAGGGTTGAATATTCCTTCTATGGACTTCTCTTCAAAGTAGCAAGAGAAAACCCCTAACTACTGAACACCATTTTGTATCCATTTATAATAGCATAATTAAATGAGGCATGGCCCACACTACCAAAATCCTTGAGGGTAGTGTCATATTTCTCTCCTTAATCCTCAAATATAGTTCCCCACATATTAACTATTCTGGAAAAATTAAATATATTATGTATATCTTAATGATAATAAACAAATTATTGATCATCACGTTGGTTCATAACACCATCTTATGGAGCCTATCTTAAAAGATCATATGCAACAAGATGTATGCATCCTATCATGATGATATTAGGTTGTATAGAAGTGTCCTCTAATACCACAGATTGAATAAAATTTTAAGAATATGGTTCAAGGGGTATAAACTCCTCTTTCACTTCAAATTCCTACTGAGCAACACAATAGTGAGTTAAAGCCCTTAGGATTTCCATTCCACCATCCATGTAATCCTCCCCAACTCCAAAATCCTAAGATTTACCTATATAATATTTAGAAAAAACACCTTCTTTATAATCAGCATTTCCAATGCCCAATTCTTAAATTTTCTTCTATCACTTGTCTCATTTTAAACATATATCATAACTATAACCTTTAAAAACTATAGTAATAGATCCCAACCTGATAAAACTTCTCCATTTACCTATCAATAATCTTACATCCATAATAGAAATCAAGAAACTTATCATATTTGATTTTGATATCAATATCATCATACTGTGTTTAAAGAGAAACTTTTTTTATTGAGTATAGTAGAGATATCTAATTTAATAAGGATTCCTTAAAAGTATCTGAAATAAACCCCCTCGTTATCTTTTCCCATTTTGATAGGAACTCCAATCGCTGAGACGATATCAAAAAGAATTTTTGGCACCATAAAATCCATTTCATCATAAATATAGGAATCTAAATGTGCACTCTACTGTTTTTAATAATATTGATTTTGAAATTAGTATACAAGTCTTAGATGAAAATCATACCTAGTTTTGGAGCCATCGACCCACACCCACATGGTCTCTTTTCCAAATCATTAGACGGGATGAGAATATCCAAATAACCTTGTCCGATTGGAGTAAAAATTGAAATTAAATTATAAAACCCCCCATTTAAGGGGGAACATTGTTTGGAAAAATGTTTTTTAAAATTATGTTGCTACAGTTCATAGAACTATTCCCAACCACAAATCCTTTCCTGGTTCATTCACATGGTTAGAGAAACCATTTTACAACTTTGTTTTTCATCTCTACAATTTATTGTATGTTTTTTCATGTTCATGAAACAATAAATAAAATCCCAAACAATATTGAACACTCCATGAACTCTTTAAGGACTCCTATTTATGTATAAATAAACATTTCAGCTATAATAAACAAATTATTTACTATATTTAAAATATATGACTATACAAACTCCAATATTTTAAACAAAATTTCCCTATTATTCCCTTCCAAGGGTGGTTGAGCATTATCTGATAATAATTCCATCCATTGAGAATTTAAATCATACTTTCACATCCAGGTCTTGTCCAATATGCAACAATACTAATATAGAACCTGAGCTAGAAGAACTGAACAACCACAAAGAGAATTTCATTTATGATTAGTAATATGAGATTGATGTTCTTTAAATTAGAATAATTCTATAACACAATTTCCCTAGGATCTAATTCATGGGATTGGTCATAAAGATAATATAAATTCTACGAAACATGAAAACATCATGAACACCTATATACTATTATAGAATAGCTAAATGAAATTCCACCATACCAACCATATATGAAATTTCAATAATATGGTGAATATAGATGGAAATTCACCTTTCCTATAAGTATATCAATGACCCAAACTTGGTTAAACACGCAAGATTACCCAATATCCTACCTCAACATCTACAGGTTGATTGAGATGATATTTGTAAGTGTTATTCCTAAACTAAGAAATAGACATACACTTTCTAATTAGTAGTTCCTACACTAATGGCTCCCGAATGATACAAGGTACTAGTAGCATTATCTACCCTTCCTATAACAAGCAAAAAGGTGATCAACACGGCCTACCATATAGGGCCTTTTAAAGAGCCATCTATATATTTTTTAAAAACCAATTTTATAAAATAATTCATTAAGAAGAATGTTTTTCTCCTAAAAACCTCTGAAATCAATGAAAAATCCTTGAAAAATTATTTTAATATATGTATTGTACAATTTTACTGACCAGCATTCTAAACATAATATGTTGTACTCTGAAGTACCTATGATCTCAGAGCCCACTACAACCAATACCAAAACAATGAAGTGAAATGGGTAACACTATTTGATAAGACGGTATGTATAACCCCATAAAGGGGTATAATATCTCTAAAATATAACCACCATAGTTCATCCACTATGAATGAATCCCAAATAAGAAATAAATTTGTGTCCATTATCAGTCTATCGATAATCACCCATATGGATTTACATCACTGAGGAGATTTCAAGAATCCCATCATAAGATCCATATTGATGTCATCCCATTTATTGATAAATAATGGGTGAATAATATATAATACACATAGGAATTTGTTGTTTTTTCTTCATGTATAGACAAAGGAAATATTAGGTAAAAATCCCTTTAGCTACTTCTTCATACTAGGCACTAATACTGGCAGCATAAATCACGATAAATCTTTTTAAGTTCAGTATGTACTTTTTATTTCAAAGAATGAGACACATAAATTAGTTCCAATCAAAAATAAAACAGATCATAGAAATTTTCAAGAATATTCAAGATCTCATCCTCATCTATAACCCAACCAGACTGTGGTTCCTCACATAATCCACATTCCCTTAGGGCTAATACTTCATGACGTAAAAGGTATCTTATCTTCAAATTATAAAAAGAGATTATGTCACTACTAAAGGTTTAATAATAGTATTCCTATTAAAATTCATGAATATAAATAATTATTTCATAAAACTGATATATCAAGTGATATTAACTATAGTATTCTTGAATAGCTCGTGTCTGAGTATTCTTTCTTAGAGCATCATCCACATCAATGAACATCCAATGTATATAATAATGATCAAAATGGAATTAATAAATGTATTTAAATAATCGTAATTGTTGAAGATTCAATTCATTCTTTATGAATATGTATTAGGTGAATTTATGATCTATATATAAAATGTAATGTTCCCCCAACAAATAATTATTCTAGAAACATAAATCGTGAACCACCACGGCAAAATAAAGATCACATGTTTGGTAATTTTGATAATGAAGCTGCAATAGACTTCACCCATACTCAATGAATCATTATCCATGCATTTAAATACCTCTTTGACTCATTTATGATGTATCATAATAAAATATACAGCCTTTTCAAGGATTAGGTAAAATCAAGATCATCATTGGGGTTATCCTTCCCTTCAACTCCAGAAAGGTCTTCTCACTTGCTTCATGCCATGTGAATTTTACAACCTTCTTGGTAAAATCCGTAATGAGTGTTGAGAGGTATTATAAATCTTATATAATATTTATATAGTAAAAATATATCCCTAATAAACTCTAAATATCTTTTATGGTATTCATATAATACTTGGAAACAATGTCTCTCACCATCTCTCGGTCTATAGACACTTTTTCCTCTGATATAATGTGACTCATGAAGTAAAGATTATCAATCTAGAAGTGTAATTTTTTGGACTCAGAATAAAACCTAAATTCCATTAGTGTACTTAATATGATTTCAATGTGATTGGAATGATCATTTCCTGTTTAAAAAAATACGATGATATCATTCACAAAAACTACAACAAAAGAATCCAGATATTGGTGGAAGACATTATTCATCAAAGCCATATATATACAAGGCATGTTCGTTATCTTGAATATAATTAAAAAATAATTATAAATTTTATACCTAAAATTTAATGTTTTATGTTGTATATATAAGGGCCTAACTCATACCTTATGATATCTTGACCTAAAATAAATTTTCATGAAAACTATGGCTCTTCAAAGTGGATAAAATAAATCATATATATGTGAAAGAGGGTATTGGCTCTTAACTATATGATGAATCAATCATCAATAATTTAAACATAGCTTAATGTAACCATTCACCTTATTGGATAAAACTATAGTGAACCCCAAGGGAAATTAATTGTTCATATAAAACCTTTGGATTTTAGGTCCTATATAAATCTATTTAGTTTCTAAATATCAATAGGATACATCATGTGCAGGTGAATAGACACTGAATCTACACCTAGGATAAACTGTACAGTGAATTTTACCTCTCTCTCACTCCACTTAAGGTGGGAACTTAACTAAATCAGTCGACTTCTGGAGGAAATTTAAGCAGATGCAGCCATTGGCCTTTCAAAAAAAGACTAGCAATCTAAGATGACACTTCACCCATCCCATGAATCTTTGGTCCATCTTGACTTTCCTTGACATACCAATCACACTTCTAATTATATATACCTCCCATTAGTGATGAGAAGGAATGAAAAAATGATAAAAATAAATATTGGATTGATAAGGTACATACAATTACATACTAGGAATGATTTTTAATCCTGTCATCTTAAGGCTGAAAAGGTTCCATAAGAAACGATAACCACCATTATTGAGCAGGAACTCCTTGTATTTTCATATACTTTATGATAACATTTACAATTAAGCATCAAGAGTTTCAGTCTAAAAAATTATTAATTGTAATTATATGACATTAGAATATAGTCACAAGAATTAAAAAAAGTGAAGAACCAATGTTAAATAATAAAGATACTAAATTCAAGGCTACTAAGATCGTACCTCACACTATAGATGGTCTGACACTCCTCTCCCCTAGTGGAGTATGGACTATCTATATCTGTAAAAATCATAGACCATGATCAATAATCTAAATACACTGAGTATGTATTCTATATTGGAACTGCTTATTTGAACTATGGAATATTGACCTCATCCACCTCCTCATCTTTTAATAATGATTTTACACGAGAATCCAACCATCAGTGGAGCTAATGATCCTGTTTCATAAAGATGAGCTAGTGATGATCCTATCTCACATGAAATAGGTGATAATGTTTTCAAAATTATAATTATACGTAATTCTCTTCCATAGGCTCAATACTCAACATTGTCCTTGTTACACTAAGACTTCATGTGAACAAGCCTCCAAAACGGGTGGCATACCACATAACTGAAAGTGTGTACACTATGACAACCATTATCCTAATGAGATCCCTAAAAGTGACTCTTCCAAACACTAGATGAAACACTTCCCTATCTAGATACTAAACAACTTTTCCATGTACCATCATCTTCTATCATGTTGATTTTGAACATAATGTCTTGGTATAAAATATCTGAAATGGTTGCTATTTTGAATATGTTGAACTATGATCAGATGACATATATGAGCTTATCCTAAAGGAATATATCCCTAGATATCTCATAATCAAAAAAGGTTAGTGAAAAAAGATGGGGATAAAATAAGTGATAAGAATAGTCAATTATGAACATAGTACTAAACACCATGTGTAAAAATTCCCTATCTTAATCAAGTCTAAATGTTATAGGAAGAAGTAATCATAAAAGGTATCCTATAAGTCTAATCAATATATTTCTCAATGATGATCTTATAGACATAGTACATCCCAAAAACAAGTGAAGGATTTAGAAATCATGTATGATATTGGATTAAATAACCTTTTCAGAGGCCTATTCATATTCTCAAGGATAGATAAAATGGCATGTAGACTGGACTTTGGAGACTAGGATCTATAATCTCCAAATAAAGCAGGTGAAAAATTTTATTGGAACTCTCAAATGAACTATAATATATTGATACCGATCATTGAGCTCACTCCATCATATAAACTAGCTAAGAGAACCCTACCCATGGTATTTTTTTGGTTCTCAGTCAAGAGATAAGAGGTGAAACTACTATAGGTTTCTCAAGTGGAACCACCATTAGGTCATATCATAACAATTTTGGAGCATGGTTATCACCACCTTCATATAACATGACCTAAGACACTTGTGATGTAATATCTATA
Organism: Viscum album; assembly: GCA_963277665.1. Taxonomy (NCBI): domain Eukaryota; kingdom Viridiplantae; phylum Streptophyta; class Magnoliopsida; order Santalales; family Viscaceae; genus Viscum; species Viscum album. The sequence goes on from OY728126.1 coordinate 538,449,320, forward strand.
ATATTTCAAGCACATTCCTCAAACATTTTGTAATGAGAATAGGTTTACATATGACAATAAGATTTGAATAAAGTCTCACCACCCAAAACATAGAAACCCAGATACTGGGATCGATAATTAGGGTATTGTAAATATTCCATGATTCCATCATGGATGTTCTATTATATGGAGTTTCAATTGAAATTTATATATATAAATAACCTTTAGGATATTATTAAAAATCCCCATTGAATGAAATTAATTAATTTATGAGTAAAAATTGTTAAACTTATATATTTTTACAATGGTATAGTTAGATATACTGTCATTCCAATTTAATATTGGACAATGATTTATGAGATATAGTTGAAACATCATACAACTACAAAAATTCCTTTTCACTTCAAGTCTCAAGAGGAAATAATCTGTATCAGATGATTTTAATATATGGATAAGAATTCTTAACTAATAGGGGGAAACATTATAAATTAAAATTGTAATCCATTTAATCATGATCAAATAATTATTCATCTCATGAAACCATAATTACATGGCATAATGAATATTTTTTCACCCTATATGCATCCATGATGTCTGTTTGGGTACCAAATGAGGGCCTGAATAAGTTCTGTCTAAAACTCAGTAGGACACCAACAACCAAATCTAATACCATGAATTTTGGGAATATAAAATTAATAGTGTAGAGGTATAATAAATATAGAATAGTAATATAAAAACAACCCTTTAAAAATTTGTCCCCTCATGGGATACTATTCTGATCATACATTCTTTAGCTAAAGAAGGAATAGCACTGAGCGTTTTTCATTTTATAAATAATTACCAAACCCAACAGTAATAAACAATGAATTCCTATATAATTATAATCATATTGGGTTCAAAAAATTCAATTCAATTTAATATTTATCAATTAAGGGTAATCCAAAGGGTTTTACCCTAATCATTTCACCCTAATGAGTTATAACAAGGCCCAAGGAACTAGTCCTTAGTCGCATTGGTTATAGACTTGATTATAGTACATGGTGATAAACCAAGGTCTTCTGTAATAGTAATGATGAATTTAATGAGTTTATATAATGAATTTTATTTATTTACTTATTAAAAATAAGTGAATGAATGGTATTGTTCCAAGAACATATATAGGACATTGGCAGAACCCATGCGTGGTATCTCACTTGACTATCTCACTAATGAATCAGTAGGAACACTACAATCTCATCAGGGTTTCCATGTCATGAATCCATGTATCTCCCATATAATTTCATTCATTTAATGTAATCCAAGTCCATGACCCTAGTAAACCATAATATTAATTCTATTTATCCCATGAGATCATCCAAGTATTTTCATATCATAATCCACGTTTTTCATAGGATTTTCCTTAATAAATTATCAGAGCAATGTGAGTAATCCACTAAATTTATTATTAGTTTAAATCTATTTTTTTCATTTCACTCAAAATAAATAACCCACCATAACTTAAAGGGTAGTAATGTATCCATATCAAAATGTATTAAAATTCAAATTTCTTTTAATTTATTTAACCCATCAAATTATAAAAGTTAAAATGGTCCACGTTAGTATATATTCCATATTGAAAATAATTCAATTCAATTAAACCTTATACTAGAAAGTGGTAAGCACAAACACACCAAATGTGTGGTTTAGTCTCCAGTAGGGAATGGATATTTATAGAATTTAGTCAATCCCACCTCAAGTGGTGGTTCAGATCGATTTTATTAACCTCCAACCACATAAAAAACTCCTATAAAACTTCTAGTTTAATTAATAGTTTACAAAACTAAGGAATGTCAATTTTTAGAGGAAGTGTAAAAAATGTATGGAATATAGAACAATAGAAGGTCACATATAGAACTACAATTTTATGGAAAAAATTTTAACCACCAAAATTATCATGGTAGTGGACTCCTCATCTAATATCATCCTCCAATTTGGTGTAAAATGAGAGAAATCAAAGAAACTATGAATATTATTAGATAATAGAGTATGTGATCGTGCATGGTAATAACATCCAAAATTACCAGGTAACAGGAAAATTAATCATGTGAATTAAGGGAGGTACTAATAGGGAACCAACATGATGAATGAAATGTCAATATGTGCTCAAACAAATTATATATTGCAAATCCTAAGTGAAAGGAGAAGGGATATCTCTTATAGAGGGGATATGTTGTGCATTTTATGGAGGACGAAATAATGAAATACTTTCATAGAAAATAAGGTAAAATCATAAATTCTCCCATTTTAATTCGGTTAATGGTTTGGATATAAGGTTTTTGAATCTTTTCACTAACCCTCTATGGTGGATTATCAATGAACAACCCCTGGAATAATTCCTCTTCACTTTTATAAAACCTATTTTACCTCCAAATTGTCACCTATACAATTTACTATAGGTCTCTTCACAGCTGTGCTCCAAACCATACATGTCTAAAAAACCATGAGGCACCACATGTGACCTATAACATTGAGGAACAGCTTAATAACTAACCATGCACTAACCGTAAACCTTACACGATACTCCAAAAGTGGGAGATTTGGGCTCCGAACCAAGATTGAATACCCTAGAACCCTCCATGAACTTCTTATGAACCTCTATTTATGTCAAATAATAAATGTTAAAAACATAATTAATAAGTGAAATACCTCATCACAAATGGGATCCAACATTAGAAGCACATCCTAATAAACAAAGCTATACGACTAGAAATGGTTCTTATGAACATCATTGGGATATAGTTTATCTCTTTTCATTTATTAATTATTGTAAAATAATTCTTACAGACACAAATATATGAAATTCACACAATAAAAAACAATACATAGATAAGGGTATGTTGTAAAAAATCAAACCCTGAGGATTTAATGTTAAACTCTATATCCAATCTCTTATCCCAAAAATTATTGGAACATGACCTAAACCAAAACCTAAAACGATCTATAAGAAAAAATAATCTTGACATACACTATTACTAATAGGTGCTCAAATCCACCTTGTTTCCAATATAAATGGAATATACATAAGTGTGTACTTTGGACAAATTGAGTAAATTATATAAAAAATATATATGTAATTCTAATTATAACAAGTTATATATCAAAACATATCATTAGAATACATATAATCACATAAAAACTATGTATCAACTATAAATTAAAATTCATTAGTCTAGGAGAGTCCATTATAGACACACCTTATTTAGTCCAGTCACTTAGGTTTTATGATGAAATGGTTAGAAAACCCAGAATTTACACCCCAACTAATTTATTATATGCATATATTTGTATATCTCAAGTAATATATAGATGCATGTAGGAAAATATGAGGTCTTAGAGACTCATCCTAAGGGAAATAACTAGTTTATACAAAATTCAATTAAATCTTGTATCCCATACCATTGGGGTTAGGGAAGGGGTAAAATATAGTAATGGAAAGAGGATCCAATCCCATTTGTAATTCTACATATATTCGATTCCTACATAAAATATTAACTATAGTAAAAATAACCCTTCTAGGACACCCCTTATCTATTGAAATGGTATCAATAATTAAGTATAAAAATAATATTATAAAAAAATACACGTAATGAAAAAAATATAAAAAATATTTTATATTCCATATTAGTTATAAAAACAAAAAAACATAATTGTTATTAAAATAAGTCAAAAAGAAAGTATCAGGAATCAATGGAAATCTTTCATAGAACCGAAACAAATATTTTATCATCATCCCAAAAAAATATTATTAAAAATAACCTCTTTATGAAACCCTAGTGTAATTTCATACAATGTCTATGATATTGAATTAATATTTAATTCATGGTTTACTAAAATAAACCCCAAAGGCTCTAAATTCACCCTGGGATGTGATTATTGTCTATTATAAATGTATAAAATAAATGATATATTGCGACCTAGAGTTTTAGAAATGTTTTTGAATATTTAGAATGTTTTTTAAGACTTGAACATTCCACTAGAACATGAAAATTATCTAGAGAAGAAGGTTTTGTATAGTTGCAGTGGATATAGACTATATTGTCCGATTTGATTATAAATTCATAAATTAGGCTCAAAATCACATTACATTATATTTTATTATGTTAGTTGTAGGTTTTTAGAGTTATAATATTATACAAGATATTATTGAAGAGGTTATGTGAAAAATACAAATAAATATATATTTTTTTATCAAGAGTAAAAAAATGAATAAGTAATATCTGATATAATATTTATCCAATGTGTGGAATTTTAGGTATTATGTGTGAGGATTTTAGTCAAATATAATGAATATATGGGTAATATAAGTCTTATCATGTATGAATTCAGTTAAAATGTGTAATAAATTAGCAGTTGGGTATGTGTTGTCTTCTAGGAAGCACTCAAACATATTCAAGAGACATATATCATGAGTAAAAGGATATTTCCTTCCTGTTTGAAAAAACAATTGATAGTAGTGTGTTTTATGGTTTGGGAAAAATTCAAAACATAAAAGGAATATCTTTAGGTTTTTGAAGGTGATCCTTGTGAATCCATAGTACCCTTCATGTGTGTGATTTTAGAAGAAATATTATCTTAAATTAATAGGTGGTGAGGGTTGTTTTAGGAGGAAAATATAAAAATATTTAAATCTCTAATTAACACCTAGATATTTTCATTGATTATAAGGATCCTTTTTAATTTGTATTAGAGTTATATTTCTCTCAAATTTGATCTATTTTTTATGTTTTTGTGATTTTATTTTTTCTTATAGTTGAATTGGTTTCCCTAAAATTTCAGTGTATATAATTAACAACATTAATTTGGTGAAAAACAAATGGAATCCCTTTGAAGGGAAAAGAAATCATATATGGAAGGACAAGATGTATAATTTCCAATTATTTATTAATTATGATGTATTACAAGCCTAGAATATTGGGTTCTCACCTCTTCCGAATAATACTAATATTATAGAAGTAGATAAGAAGAATTTTGAAAATGATGGACATGCAAAGAATGTAATATTTTCTCCATTCTCAATGATTTTTTTTATTGTAAATAAAATCAAAATAAACAAATTTATTTTTGAAAATATTTAGTACCTATATGAAGTAAAATCAAATGTGATGTTGATAAACATATATATTTGTAGGTTAAATTATGATTACTTCATTATGCATGATGATGAAACTATTGATATCTTATTTCATAAGCTAAATGAAATAGTGATAAAGATCAGAGGCTCTTATAAAAATTTAAAATCCACATTAGTGTTTTAAAAGACAAATTTCATCCTAATGGAATTTTTTGATGTCAAAGTATCATCTTTTGAAGACAAAAATATGGAAACACTCAATTTTTATGATGAAGAATGAATTATAATTTTATATGATATAACAAAATATAATGTTATGAATAATTTGTTTAAAGATGAAAAATGAAATCATTTTAATGATTCATATCAAGGGAATATTATGAAGAATGATAATAAAATTGAATATAGATATTCATATGGAAATTAATTTATTTAATTGATGTTTTTTTAATTTATATTATCTCTAATAATTTTAAAATACTAAATTAAAATTTGAAGGGAATGCTTTTGATGAATTTTTTTAATTTCAGATTCTCTTGGAACCAATGTATTTTTTCCATAAAATATGTAATATTATTTTTTTCTCAATTTAATTCTAATATAATTATGATGGTTGATGATTAAGGAAGCGAATATTTTTAAATTATAAAATTCAATACAACATTTAAGAGAGTTAGTGAAGAAGGCATCATTTTTAAGTATTTTCCAAAAAACAATTGGGATGAAAAATAGGGGGAATTGTTTTTGAAATTTTAAAATCTATAAAGGGTTACACTATCACATAAACCTATTAGACTTACACAATTTCATGTTTAATATGGGTTTTGGAGATCTAGTAAGGTATTTTAAATCAGGATATCAGATAATGAGGAATAAAATATGTGAAGTTATCACATAAATCATTTTATGGGAATGATACTATCTAAAGAGGAGCAATATATTGATCTACATTAGTTTTATTTGTGTATAAGTTCAATGAGATCATGAACCAGGGTCATGAGAATAATAACAATTGAGTTACATTGGAAGTGATGGTGACATCATATGATCAGGATATGCTGAGATCATCTGAGTCACACACAAAAACAATTATGTGAGAGGAACCCACCAAAGATGGTTTATACTAAAATCCATGGGATCATGTTAGTTGGAAGGAACTCTTCAGCGATGTCGGGTTATGAAATATAATCAAGGTGGTGGAATGGGTGGATTACAGAATTTTATAGAGTAAATGTTGTTGAAAATAAATTATAAATACCAATTTTTCAATGATTTAATATAATTTTAATGGATTAAGAGATTAACATGATGTTTAGATGTTTGTGATATAGACTCATAGAAGGTGTTATTCATTGAGATCATGTGATTGGATATTCAAAGTGTAATTTTGTAATCAAGGTTATATACACATGTTCTTATGATTTGGATTACATGACTGGAGTCACATGGTTGAGACTCACACTTAGAGTCAGGTGATCATTAAAATAGTAAAAAGAAGCATGACTGAATCCATGAAACAAATTTCACTCAGCGCATATCTCACAAAGGATATAAATTATGGGGGTCCTCTCCTCTGGTTTTTGTGGCTGGGGTTATATACCTATTAATCTTATGGAATTTGGCTTACACTAACGGGCTTGAACCAAAGGTGTAGTTCCCAAGTTAACATGATAGGTATCTCTCACTTAGGTATATGTGACTAGGTTATCCCCTTGGGGATATGCAATGAAAAATGATTCCAAGACATATTTTTTTTGAAGTCTTAAAGAGTTGAAATATGTATCCATTATGAATACAAATGAACATATTAGACCATTGTATTCTAGAGTTAATGATGTTAAAAATAAAATAAAATTTAAATGGAGATAAGATTTACTTTACTTCATTAAATTGAGGAATAAATCACCCCAAGTGGTTCATAAGGGGGATCTATCATCATTAATATAATGGTGGAAGGGTATTATACCTAAATTTATATTCAAGGGATTATTCATAGAATGGAATATTTGTGTTAAAAATATTGCAATACATTATTACTTATGTATCTGATTGAATTTATTCCTAAAAAAACATCAGTGTCTTCTCATGGGACATGTACCTATATAATTAATTAAGTAAAATACCCCAAGTTCTGTTTTTTTAATATTAATTTCTGGTACTTGTGTGATAAAATATGATAGGTTTAACATGTTCATACATATGGGGGGAAAATGATTTAAATTAATTAGAAAATGTTCATATCCAGATTCAACAATCCCCTTTCATTCTTCCCTGGGGTTTTAACTTAGTATTAGAGCCTAGGTACTCATCAATGAGCCTATTTCATAAAGAATGATCTCATGGAGAACATTGCTAATAATGTAGAAATTCCACTCTTTGATGATAAAAATTATCCGATATGAAAAAATGTGAAGCATTTACGACTCCATTCTCTTTTTATCAAATAGAACTATGAAACATTTAATGCATCTTAGGTCATTGACATGATATGTCATTATATGAATGAAATTGATAGAAGACATCTAGATGTGGGTACTAATGATTTAAGTTGATTAACTGAAGCACTATAAGATAAAATTTATATAAAGGTGATGATCAACACTAAATATAATTTTATTTGGGGTAAAATGTAAAATATATATAATGGATATAGTAAGGTGAAGGAAGAAAAGCTAATTGTGTGTAAAAATAGATTTTATTATATTAAAAAAATCAGATGAAAACATAGATGGTTTTCTAAGTCAAATATGATCTTGAGAAAGATTAACATCATGGTGGAAACAACATAAATGGTGACCTAAGAAGAAGAAAAAAAACAAACAAACAAACAAAATTTTATAGTTGTGGTTAGAGCTATCTAGGGACTTCTAGATAAAATAAAAAATATAGATATTTTCAAAACTATTTTATGACATGTACCTTCCCGATTTAATCTTATCATTTTTAATATTGAATAATGTTATTTTACCTAACTTTCATTGGATGACTTTATATGGAGTCGTGTGGCTTATGATATGTGACTTGAACAAGATACAATTCAACCCATACCATTAGGGAATTTTCATCACTTCCATCAAAAATATGAATGTCAATGAAGATGAAAATGGAGAATATGTGGTGTATGTGATTCTATCAATGGTTTCTAGATAGTTAAAAATGATGAAAATGTAAATTCATTGAAAATATACAATTTTCATGATTAATATGTTAACAAGTTAGGAAAATTTATAGCAGGTGGTTGATATAATTGATGGAATAAAAAGTGAAGTAGAATGCTCAAAAAATCCTTGAAGTGTATTCATATTAAAATTGGTAGTTCATAAAGAAAAAATGTATAGATAAATATCCTTTTGATAAAATAATAAATTGATAACAAAGAATATCTAGTGGAAGTTGAATCATAATTAAAATTTTATATTGAATATTCTATGATTACTACTATTAAAAATAAATAATTGGAATCATAAAATAATAATGAACGCAAAAGATTAATTGATCTCTATGTGGAACATGAAGGCACAATCAAATAGATTGATATTCATTGAATTGAAAATAAAAATATTAATGCATAACTAAAAGAATCCTCTGAATATGTGGACCAACTCAAATCCAAGAATGATTGATAAAAATAATAGTTGGATGATCATTTGGATAGTCTATAATATTTATAAGAATTTTTCAACTGCAAGACAAATATAGAAGAGGTTTCTAATGTGATTGATGACCTATATTATTGTATACAAGATTGAACAAACAAGGTAGATTCACTAAAAGAATATATTGTTCTTCGGGGAAAACAATTTGAGATATAATTTAAAACATGTTATCTACAAAAGAAACTTCATTTCAAGATTTTCGTAGATGTTGAGAATATAGAAAGAGTAATGTGACTTTTTCATGGTGTTAGAAAAGTTCTGAATGAACAACGGCCTATACATATAGTAAAGGAAAGAATTTTATATAAGTCTAATATATTGAAATATTAAAAAATGATAGAAAAGAATAGGGAATGAATAAAGTATCTGATCTTTTTTCAACACAAAAAAAATGTTTTGTGGAAAACCTATAACCTTTTTAAAGAAAATCATAGGATTACACTCAGAAACCAAGGGTTCACCAATAATACAGGATTTATAAAATGTCTGAAGACAAGTGTAGTAATATAGGAGAGAAGATATTTCCTCTTATGAGATTTTATTTTTGTGTCTATCCTGGTAACACAATGTCCAATTACGACAAATAATGAAGAAATATGAATGTATAAAACCCATAAGGGAAAAAGATAATGTTTACTATAACCACCATATCAAAGAAATAATTATTTATTTTAATTTTTTATTTCATTTTTCTGGATTTAAGCACAATGTAATATATTACTAGTAAAACACAATAGATTATTCATACCATAGAAGTAAAAGAAAAAAAAATTAAATTTAACAAAATGAAATTACATCGAAACTATATAATCACCATTAGATGATGAATATGACAATGATTACATGTATTATACTAAATAAAGAAAGGAAAAATAATTTTATTTTTGAAATCATCCAGAAATATCATCGAAAAAATTAGAATGATTGAAAAGGATAATCTTGTATAAATTTCACTCAAAAAAAACAATGAATACAACCACATGGAATATTGATAGGGGTAATCATCCCACATGAATTATAACAATAATATTCTAAAGAATGTGAAGGGATGAGTTGATGAAACAATGTCATTTTGGAAGAATGTTCCTTGAAAACAAAATACAATATTAATAAATGGTAAGTTCGAGATGAACTAAAAAAATTTAAGTATTATATTTTAATGGATTATGAAACAATCTTATGAATTTGAGTAAATAATGTGAATTGGGACCCAAGAATAATTTAATCAGAAAATATTAATTATGAAATTCAATTTTGGACACTCTCTCATGAATATATAGGTGAAGAACGATAATCTATACCATGTATAAAGTAAATTGATTACATCTCTTATACTTGTAGAAGAGGAAAACATCAATTGGAACTAGAAGCTTGTTTATATTCACCAATATAGAATGGATAAATTAAATAAGTTAAAAGATATAGTGGATATTCAAAATCTAAATTATGATCCTGAACTAACATGTCGTGCTTTATATAAGAAATAATTGTTTTCAATCCATACCGATCAAGAAAAATATGCGCATAACATTTTATTGATACGATTCACATGATGTGTGTCGTTTAATGAACATATCTAAATAATATTGTTAAAGATACTTCATACTCTTTATTGATAACTATGAAAAAATGGTATGTGTTATTTTCATGAAAAGCAATGGAAGATTCATGGGATATATGATGTGATATATAAGGATTGTTGAAAATGAGATTGAGAATAATATTAAAATTATGTGGTTTAATATTGGAATAGAGTATAAATCCATTTATTTAAAAAATTAGAGAATTAAATATGAAATTAAATATCATACATATTTAGTTAGAACCCAATAGAAATTGAGTTACTAAGTAATGAAATCAATAGATTAATAATATATCCAATATTATGGTAATTGATGCGATCATTTCTCATCACTCTGGAATGAATCTATTCACATTTTTTGTACAATAAACACAAGAAATTAATAAGTCTATAATAATACATAACACACTATGAAATATGGAATGGGGTGAAACCATCACTAGATCACTTTTTATTTTTTTGAAGACTATGTTTAATATTAAACAAAAAAGGCCATCAAATAGATTATAGAGAGGAAATATATAAAGAATTATTTCTTTGATAGACTATATAAAGTCAGGAATAAAAATGGTTAAATTATAGGCATAAAAAGTTTTATAGGAGTGTTGATTTTAAGATCATATAAGAGAATGTTATGAAAAAAACTAGGAGTACAATTTTTTTTGAAGAAGAAGGTGAACATGGATATGAAATTAGTCAATATAGTGATACATTATAATTTTCATTAAATGGTTAGGAATCCTTAAATGATGATGTTTAAGGGGATAAAATAAATGAGGAATCCCTTGTTGAAAAAAAATCTTCTTACACCCTGAAAAAGAAATAGAAGTGTGGAAATTTATCCATGTAACATTATTAGTGATCAATTTTATCCAACATTGACAAGAATAATGAAGAGTATGGAACATGTTTCTATACTATTCACAATGCATCCAAACACATTTTAATAGAAAATAACGAATGAACCATGGATTAAATATATGAATGAAGAATTTAATCATGTTCACAATAAATACCTAAAACCCTATGAAGAATCAAGAATTGAAAAATGTGATTTAGGTGAAATGTATATATATGAATGATTATGAGGAATATTGAAATGTGATTCTAAATAAGGAATGTTGTGTGTATAATGGTTATACACAAACCGATAATTTTGATGTAGATGAACCATAATCTATAGTGGCTTGACCTGAGTGTATCCAGATCTTTTTGGAAATAGTATTATAAGATGGCTTCAAGGTATATCAAATCGATGTAAAAATATAATTTTGGAATAGCATAATTCCAGATGAGGTTTTTATTGAAAAATCAATGTATTTAATCATTTGTAACAATGAAACCAATGTTTATAGATTTAATATGGTCATATATAGTCCTCTGATGACACGATATGAATAGTATGCTATACTTCTCTCAAATTTAATAAATCTAGAGTTAAAAATAAGTGGAGTATATTGGAATATTTATGTAAAAACATCCCAGTAATTGTAGTTTATAGTGGTTATATATGTTTCTAATATCATATTTTGTGGAAGTAATGAAAATTTAGTGGATGAATTTGGATGAAAAATTTGAATATATATTATCTTTATATGATTGGAATGTTAATATATTTTCTTGTGATAAAACTAGTACATAAAGAGAGATATACTTTTGTCTCCTAGGAATATTTTTAAAGTTATATTTTTAAAAAAGATCCACATCCATGACTCCAAACCAATGTCGACATCTATTGTAGTTGAGCTAATGCTTTCAAAGAATGAGGATCAAATACTTTTGGATCTCACATTATAAATGAATTTGATAGGAATCCTATTTTACATTATTATAACATTATCTAAAATTTTCTTTAAATGATTTTCAATATCTCATTTTTATAGTAATACAAATTCAGATAATCGTAAAATAGTTAAATAAATCACGAGATATCTATAAGGTACTCATAATTTTGTTTTAAAATTTGATATATGAAATTATAATGAATTATTTTCTTTTTATTATCTTCATTATGACCAATATGTGATAGAATATAAATCTAAATTCAGTGGTTATTATTTTATTGGAAATAAATTCATGGTAATTTAATTCATGAAGGATGAATTCAAATCACAGAGTGATATAAATATAGAATACATATAGTCATCCAATTCTTGAATAGAGGTTCTATAGATAAAGAAATAGTTTGATGATATTGGTTAAGGAGAGAAAAAAACTATAGGTATCTTCTATGAAAACATTAGAATAATTTATCTCATGAATAATCTAATACAACACTCTTGTTCCAAACATATTGAAATATGATATCATTTATTTAAAGAAAAGGCATAAGAATGAATTTTAATAGTAGATCATGTTGTAATAAATTGAAAAGAGGATGATAGAATTAAAAACCCCTTTCCACTCAAGTGTTCATGAATTATCAATTGATCCATGGTATTCAACCACCTCACTCAGTTTATGGAGGTTCAAATGTTCAATTCTACCCACTGCAAATATTTTTTTAATTATTTGTTAATGTCTGGCATCTTCTTAAAATTTGATATTTTTGCTAAATGGTGTGAATGATTTAGTGAAATTCATTTTTTGTATGTATTTATCTTCAAACAAGTATGGTTTTGAGAAACAAAAAAACTCACATAGTCATGGGGGGATATGATCCAGGGTAATTTTATAGGTGTGAAAGGAATATTTTTTTTAAATCACTAATATTGTTGTATTTTCGGGATATGATCATTTCTTGAATGTCACCAAGTTGGAATTTCACTCTCAAACACTTGTTTTTTACACTAATCATTGATCTCATGAACTTAGAATGGTGGAAGAGATATTATATGGTCATTTGAAAAGATTGAAGAAGTTGATATAGCTTTTAATTATTAGCAATCCCAAGGGGAGAATTCTGGAATCAAGGTGTGTTGTCTTGTAAAGATTGTTTTTTGTTTGTTGTTAACACAATTCTAGTATGATTGTAATTTTTATTACTAATGGAATTTGGATTTTATGAATAAAATTTATTGGTTCATCATCAAATAATCTTAGTGAAAATTGTCTCTATTTAGTGTGTTTTAAAAAAATAGAGCTTCAAAACTAGAGGAACGATTGTCAAAATTGAAAAATTTATAAAGGGTTACACGATCTCATAAACACATAAGAGATACATGATTATCTGTTTACTGAGGAGTTATTTGTTTTTTTAATATATTTTGAATCATGTGATCATATATGGAAGAATAATATATGTGAATTTGTTATGTGAATCATGTGATATGAGTGACATTGTCAAAGGTAGAGAGTTTTCACGATCTATATTATTATTTTTGTATGTAAAATTAATATGATCATGCCCCGTGGTCATGAAAATCTCATAAATTCTGTTATTATGGAAATTATTGTGATATCATGTGACCACATGATTCTATGATCATCTGAATTAGAGGAAGAATGAAATATGTGATAGGAACTCCAAAATACAAGTTTTCACTACATGTCATGCAATAATTCAAGTTTGAATATGTCATATAATGATTTTAAAAGGAAAAAATTAATTGAGTTAGTGGAATGAATAGACAATCACATATTATGTAGTTAAAGTATGATAAAATCACCTATAAATACCCATTATTGGTGTATTTAAGAGGAGTGTAAGTGGTTAAGATGTTAACATAATGTTTAGAAGTTTCTAAGGTAACATAGTAGAATGAGGTACACATTGATGTCATGTAATCAGAAATTCAAGGTGTAATCTCATGACTAAGGTTACACACCACAGTTCATGAGACTAGGTTTATGTGAACAGAGTCACAAGTTTGCGACTCATTCTCTGATTCATTCCATCACTGGAATGGTGAAGATACATACGATCAAATTCACTCAAAACATTTCACTCTGAGAAGATCTTGCGAAGAAGATATGTTCTTGGGTTATTGTGCTCAATATCCTAAGACTGGGGCTACCCACCAAGTTATCTTGTTGAGGAATGCATCACTTAGGGTCTTTCCCTGAAGTATTTTCACCCAAGGATAGGTGGTTGAGATATTAGGCTTTATGGTATGTGATTTATATATAAACAAAAAAATTATGTGATGCACTTTGTTTTTAGGCCTATTTTTTGATGTCATAAATAATTGAATTGTAATGGTATTCTAAAGAAAAATAAACATATTGACGAATCATACTGTGGTGGAAATTATGCAAAACATTCAATATAATTTTAATGATGAGAATAAGGCCTTCACATTGTTGAACTAAGAAAAACTTCATCCATAATAGTGCATTAGGTGGAGTAAATATTGGTTATCTAAGGGAGGAAGTGCGCCATCTTTGAATGGAAAGTGCATCTGGCATCAAATGTTAATGACTTGTATATAGAAATCCACAATTACTACTAAATCATTGTATATTTAGGTATGAATGACACATCATCGGCATCTAATTCATGGAAGTATCCCTTTTTGGTGAACCATGTAAAATTAAATTTGTTCTATATTATTAGTTTATATTATTATGATTGGTACATATGTGATCAAATCTAATATGTTTAAAAAGTTATTTCAAATATAGGGAAATTGGATTTTAGTTCCAAAGAGAAATTTATCACCCTAATTCAAAAATCTTTTATCAATGTGTCTTTGGGTTTAATAGATTCATTGGACATTTACAAAAATTTCTAATATACAAATAAGATGAAGCCTATAATGATAAAGAATAAAGACCAAGAATAACATTATATAAAAAGGGAAAGAAATATTGAAAACTAAAATTTTCATTTAAATAAAATTGAAATGATATATCTTAATAACAGAAGATAAAATTAATATCTATTTGTGAAGATATTGAAAAAATTTATGAATAAGGATAAATTGAAACATCAAGTTACATTGATAATAATTTTCTCATCTTTATGTTAACTAATGAAAAATTCACTATTATTGAAAGTATAAATCTTGTAAGATAAGAAGAAATATATCAGAATAAGTTTATATTGATTTGGGAGTTCATTAATGTATTTTTGTGATTTAAAAGGTAGAAAAGAGGGAAAATTTTTAATAATGAAAGAAAATCTTTTTATAGAAATTAAATTTTACATGAAAATAAATAAAATGGTTTACAAAGAAATTAATGGTTTAAAGAAACATTTTGATGATGAAAGGACGGTTACACTAAATAAATAAGGAATAGTAAAATAAAAGGGTAAATATCTATATGTTTTTCAAAAAACATGATAGAGGATGTAAAGGAAGTGAAATATTTTAAATACAACTTCAGAAAATAAAATCAAGTAGTTGATTAAATATGTATGGAAAATGTGGTTGTAAAAAAAATAGAAAAGTAATTTGAAACCCATCAATCAGAAAATATAGCATAGACAAGAGGCAAATGATCTTAAAAATTCTATTAAAATTGTTTATAAGTAATTAAAACCAAATAAAACCACATTTATTTGAAAAGTCAAGTTAATATATGAAATTAATAAACTATAGGATCCCCAACTTGAAGTTTAAAACCATTTCAACTGATGATAACAAAAATTCAAAAAATAATTTTACAATGAATAAGAAGTTGTCGGGAGTCGAAAATATTTTTTTAGAAAAACATTATCTAATTCTGTTTACTCAAATAATTTGAAAAAATAGGGATAAAATTCTAAAAATCATACTAATTAAAATGGAATATATTACTTCCATACATTCAATTTTTAATGTAGAGGCTTATGGAATATGGAAATGATGTGTTTTGTAAATACTAATCTCATAATGATTTGAGGAGATATTGTATAAATATATAGTAGGGTATTCATTCCAATGAAATGAATGAGATTCATAAGTACATTAAAATGTTAGATATAAACCTATTAATAGGTTGAATTTGATAATGAATAATATAGAAGATGTTACTTGATGATTCATAATAAAAATAGTTGTCTTTCCTTCTAGAAATACATAAAAATATGAGTTATAATCCGAAAAAGACTCAAAATACTAATAGTTAATTTATGGAAAATCCTTTGGTTATTTAAGGGGAACATAAAGCATAAAAAATGGGATAATAACTAGACTTAGGATATTAGATGTTAATATGATATTATAGGATATTTAAAACATTTAAATGATAAAAAAGGTAATGTTAGGACCAATGTTTTTTTAAAACCAGGGGTCAGTCCAAATAAAATGTGTCTGATCGGTAGTGATTGGGAATGATGAACTGAAATAAAAAAACACACATAAAATAAGAAAATAATTTGTGGAATATATGGTTATGTCATCTTGGCCAAAATAATATAAATAACCTTTCTAGAGATGATATTGTTCATGATGTTCTTATGCTGAAAATTAAAAGGAATTAGATTTGATCATCATTATAAAATGGAAAAATTATTAACTCTTTACATGAGAAGGCGGAGATTCAATTTACCCAATTACTAGATATAATTTATGCAGATATATTTGGGCCAATGAGGAAGAAATAATAAAAGAAGAAATATATTTTATTTCTTTTATTGATGAATTTAATTGGATTACCTGTATTGTGATTATGAATTGAATCTCAGTGGCTCCAAAGATGATATAGAATAATTGAAAATTGGGAATATAGTTTCTCTATTAATAACATCTAGGAAAATAATTGTGTTTGATAATCATTTGGGGAAGATTTGATTCTAATATTGTGAAACATAGTATTCACCACATACTCAATGCTCCATCCACACTATACCATAATGGGATAATAATAGAATATTAGTGAACATAGAGGTTACTATATTGGTAGATCATAACACATATTGTAATATTCTTACATAATCCATTATCAAAGTTTTTCATTAAAACAACATGATATTAAAAAAAATCTTTTTTGATAGCATATATAACACAGATTACAATGCATAAATGAACAATGAAATAATATTATTTAAATGTTAAAGTTATAACCTAACTATTAATTTAGAGGATATGAATAGGATTAATCAGATTAATAAACAAATATATATATATATATAAAGTTCCTACTCAATAAAAATTTATTGATTAATTATCAGGAAATAAGAACTTAATTCTTAGTTAATCCATATTATTCTTCAAAAATGAATTTCATAAATTTTTGTTATAGAATATTATAATTTATTACTAGAAAATTTATAAATTTTATATTCTAAAAATTATATATATTTTTAAATCATCATATCAAAATTATTTTAGTGTGAATTTTTTATATTTTTAGGAATAGACACATTTTTAGCAAATAGTGAAAATAGTAATTTTTGTTAAATTGTCATTTATTATCCTTTAAAAGTCTCATTATGTTTTAAATTTTATCACAATATGAATTAAGACATATTTTATTTTATATAAATAATTAATTAAATTTCAGTCACCTTTACTTTTTATTTTTGTTTATGTTTAATTTGGGATTTAAAACCCATTTTTCTTAAAATTGTGTTTCATTACATTTTACGCATTTATATTGAATTTTATTTATATCAATTGTAGAAAATAATAATTTATAATTTATAATATTTTTTAAATTAATAGGATCAAAATTTTAAAATATGTTCTACTTTTTCGATTTGAATAGTAACCATAGTAAATTTATATCATCTAGGTAATGGTTAATCTTGAAATTAAGGTTAAAATAGTGTGATAAATCCTAAAAATATATGTAAAACTTTTATTTTTTATATGGTATATTTTTTTTTTACTTCCATAACCATAAAAAGTTATAAAATATAGAAATTGTTTACATCTTTCCTTTTATAATGTTATTATCATAATTTAAAATAACGAATGAAATGAAAAAGTCAATCCCCTTGTTTTAATATTCCTAATTTTTTACTGAGGGATAAAAAGAGGTTATGTATAGTTATAAATCTTAATTTTAAAAATAATTAACTATTTTTTAAATTTGATTTATATCTTTTTTTATTGTGAAATAATTACATTAAATTATAATACAACCCCAACACAATGCTTTTTAATGTAGTAGAAAAGTCATGTTAGTTATATTAAAAACTCTAAAAGTAATATTATTTTGAAAATTTATAATGTAAAATGAATTTTATAGATAAATAAAACATATGATTTTTGTTTTAAATTATTATATTACTTCCTATTGTTATATTGATGCTTTTAAGGTCAGATAAAATGAATAGTTTCAAACTTGACATTAATGATATTTTATAATAAACATTATTTTATTGAATAATTTAATATGAAAAAACATTATCTTTTTCCAAGTGAATTATTTATTATTTTATATATAAAACATCATCCATTTAGGGATCAATTTTCCTTTTATAGTTACTTTATTGAACCCTAAATATTAAAGAAACATTATATCATGGTAATTGTCAAAAGGGTTAATTGGGGTAAAAAACACTGAGATAAGGCTGAAAACATCACCTAAACTTATAAAAAACACAATATATTATTTTATTTGGAATATAACTTTTCCCATATTATAACTATATCATTTTCCACTTTTTCATTAAATTTAATTTATATTAATAAAATAATTTAAGAGGTTCCAAAAATGTCCCTCCTTACACATATAAAAGGGAACCTACTCTCCTGAAATACTCAATCATGTTGAGCACAATATTTCATCAAATACCTATCAAAATACATTAATAAAATTTCTAAACACATCCTAATGTTCTTATTTTGGACATAATTCTTAACCTTATAGTGCATCAGATGTAAAGAATGAAGGTAGTTCAAAGAAGTGGTGTATTTAGTAAAAAATTGTTTTTGTTTTATTTCATATTCTATATCAAAAATATCATCTAAAATAATGATAAAATTTCATGTAATAACCTATATCAATATCATATTATATCAAATGTTAAATGAAACCACTATTCATTTGTAGGATTGAATACTACCTCCATTAAGCTATGCATTTCATTTTCCTTCACTTTTTCTCATTTATTTTTTATAAGGATGGATTTAATATATATATATATATATATTCAGTTTAGTACAAAATGTTATGTTTTATTGAAAATATGTCTTCTATTTTCTTACTTTTCTTATACATTGAAAAATTACAATGTTTCTCATGAGTATGTGTGGATTACCACCTCCACGATGGATATGATTATTTTTTCAAATGAAAATAACATGGATGGTATATAAAAATTATTCAACTTTATAATATGATATTTATGATATAATAATAATTCTGAAAATATATAACAATTCTTACCTTATTTATTTCTATATTTCTAAAAATGAAAAAATTACTCATGTGTATGGGGGGACTACTATCTCTTTGTTGTAATGTAATTAATTTTTCATAACTATAATTAATAGTTTTTTAAAGGCATAATTAATCTATACAAATGCTAATTATGTAATGATTCTTATTACAAATATGATGTAATAACAATTCCTTATACCATGGTAAACACCTAGAGGCTATTCTGAAATTATGAACTAAACTTCATCAAAACACTGAACATGATCTTAACTGATTGAGTAATTAAATATATTATTAAAATGAATGGTTTTATGATCAATTTAAAAACCAGAAATGTTTTAAATAGGTAAATTGTTAATATAATTTTATTATATAGGATTTAAATGACATATATGCCAATCATAGACACATGGTATGGTATTTTGTCTCTATTTCCTTTTATTGATGCATATTTTAATGTCATGTACTCAATTTCTTTTTAATGGTGTATATACAACCTATTTTTAATTAAACCTAATGAATTTTCAATATCTAATATTATTTTATGTTACAATTATAATTACTTCATTTAATGTTATTATTCATGAATTTTACCATGTGATAAAAGGTTTCTTAACTCAATTTCCATTCATTAGGTTATACTTCTAATTCATTGACTTTATTATGACATGATTATGTGTGAATTGATATAAAAATTGTTTTATTTTTTTATTGAAAATTTTTAATGTGTATTTACATTTGTTTACATAATCACTTAATTGATTATTTATCAATTTAAATGTTATGATATTATAAGGTATTTTATTTGTCTCAATATCATTTTCCCTTGAAAAGAATCATGTCATGCACCATGATATCATTGTATGGTGTGCTTATTGTCACATGAATGAATAATGATTAATTAATTCTCTAAATTAATTGGAATTATATATCTTGATCAATATATTTATTATAATTATTTTTTATTCAAAATATAACAAAGTAGTATTGGTTTTATATTATAATTTCATTTCATTATGGGATTTTTTTGTCTAGTATTCCTTGTGGGGAAATCTCATACTCTTATTTTTATTAAACTACATCACTTTTCGTCTTCTACAGTTATAAATGTGGTTTAAATTTTTAATTATATTTTCCTCTTGATAGAATTTATATTTTAAATACTCATTATAATTATATAAATTATTTAATTTCCACAAAATATCAATATTATGTGAAATTGAATCATTTTTTGTATTTGGGTGAGTTCTCAGATAAATTTTGAAAAACTATTAAATTTTTAATTTCCATTTTTAATACGCATCAGTATTTCAAGAGAAACATCTTCAAAATTTATCTAGTAATATACATCATTTATAAGAAATCATTGTCTCGTGGGAACCATTTTTTCCAACTAGGACAAATAATGTGTCATCAATTTTGAGAATGAAAAAAATCATTCATGATAGAAAATATTGTTTCACACATAATTGACCTACCATCATTGAATGAGATATAACTAAAAGAAATGACATCCAAATTATTTGATTCTAACTAGAGAAGACATAGGCCTCGACAACGCATATCGCTATTAAGATTCACATTCATATTAATTCAATAAAAGGCCTCAAAGGATTGTGAAATTGGATAAAGATGAAGGGAAACATTAGCGGGAAAAATTATTTTAAGTGTCTATGGAAATTGAAAAAAAATATGGATGATAGAAAGGGAACAACATATTCTTCACCCCAACACACTATATTTGTTTATATCCAAATAATTTAAAATCGTGGTTAGATAGAGGGAGTGGGATATGTTGGAGTGTATTTGATGGAGATTATGAGTTCTAGTTAAGATAATATATCAATGTTTGGATGAACTCTAAGTGGTGGTTGGATGTAAATATCTAGAGGTATTTCCCTTTTGAGTTTATTCATTTCATTATAAATGGGTTTCATTTAGATTAGCATAGATACTATTTTATTAATTTAAGGAAGTATATTTATTTCTTGGTTGAACATTATTCTATTTTATATGATTATTTTTTCAACTTATGACTATAAAATAATTTTCATATCGTTTAAAATTCTTTGAGAAAGGTCTCCATCTTTAGAATAATATGTTCAATTATTTTCAATTTCTCAGAGGTCTTTGCTAAATCGAATCACTATCTCAAGGGGATAAACACCAATATTTGAGGTCACTGTTGGATCGAAAATGTAGATGTATATGTGTATTAGATGGAACAATACAAGAGGGGGGTGAATTGTAGGTTTAAAAACTTTGTTTAAAAACATAGGAAATTAGTTTAAAAGATCTTAAACTAATACAATTAACAACAAAAACAAACAACCACAATTGTATTGAATATAAAGATATAATTTGTTGTAATAATATAAGAAATATAAAGAAATTGTATTCAAGATGAATACAATAAATAGAGTAAAACAATAGTGAAGGATTCTACCATAAAGTGTATAGAATCCATCGATACAATATGTAACAGTATTATTGTAATTGAATTAATTATAAATGAATATGGAATGATGAAAGGAAAACAATACAATTCCCTTTCTTAAAACAAACTGCAGCAGAAATGTACAAGTAATACAATTCTTTTTAACCAAAGATAAGGGTTATCCTTTCACCTAGGATAACAGGTATGCCTTAGCACCACCTTGGTAAGCCCTCGATACGATGATCGGTATGTCTATCTTGATATCCCCGCAATCCCTCGATACGATGATCGGTACGTCTGTCATGTTATCCTCGCAAGCGCACTATTTTGCAAGTAATCAACACCTCTGTCTTTCGATCACTTGAAAGCCCTCGATACGATGATCGATTGCACCGTCTGCCTATCCCTGGCATCCCTCGATCGTTATCACATGATCGGTCACACAAATCAAAACAAATCATTTATTTAAATACAAAAACTATGGACAAGACATTCATGTTTTTTAGTTTAAAGGATTTCACACGAAGTAGGAGAGAAGTCACAGTATATATCTCTAGAACTTGATAGAGGCAAAGTCTCATATATTTTCTTCTCAGCTTCAAATGACCTCCTATTTATAGGCCTCAGGTTCCAATGGTCATATTTCCTCCAACGGTCATATTTCTCCTAAAAACTCGGAGGGACTTGGACACCTGGAATTATAATGGTCATATTGAAATAGAAAACATGACAACATTTTGACTAGTTTATAACTAACACCATGACATAGTTTTGGTTTAAATCAAAAGATATATGAAGATGATAAACAAGAGTAAGATTGACATGTGTTGATAAAGAACCAAAACAATAATTTAATGAAAGTGAGACATGAGTTCTATAAGTATTACTTAGTTTAAAGTATTGATATGATAAAAAGAGAGAATGATACACAATAATCATTAAGACTGATAGAGTCATTATGTTTGATAGAGTCAGTACGATTGACAGAGTCAATACGATTGACAGAGAATACGATTGAGAGAGTCAATATGATTGACAGAGTCAATACGATTGACCGATTCAGTATAATTGACATAGTCATTACGATCAGCATGGTCAGTATGATAAGCATTATTAGTACAATCAGCATAGTCAGTACGATAAGTATTGTAAGTACGATCACCATAGTCACTACGATAATCATTGTCAGTACGATCAGCAAAGTTAATAAATTTGTGATTTCCAAAACAAGACATAAGAGTCAAAATAAATCTTTTGACTCAAAAATATCCTCCTTTTTGAGAAGGACAAAACATAAAGTAAAAACAAAAATAAATACTTATCTTTCCCTGAGTTATTGGAAACTCTTCTGAATAAGAAATTGAATACAACTAACTCCCCCTTAGGTATGTAATTTCCTAAGGATTATATTTATATATTTTACTTGATTTAGATTTATTTGACTAAAAGATTCTCCCCTTATAAATCATTCTCCCCCTTTGTGATTTAAAAAAATAATGGGGTAACTTGAGATTTCTAAAAGAGTTAGAGAAAATAAAATTCAATGAAAAGGGAAAGGTAACATAAATCTCAATGAGATACAGAAGATTATAGAATTCTAGAAATGAGTAAAGAAAGATACAACGACACTCATTTGTCATTTCTTTCCTTTTCTCCGGATTCTTGATGGTCTCTTTTTGGACTCTGATTTCTTCTTCAAGAGTATCAATTGTGTCTTGAAAATTCTTTTTGTCATTAGATATCACAAAATTTTTCTTCTTTAATAATTCTATTTTATCTTTGAAAGATGAAACCTTTTTAAACTCGGACAGAAAAGCATTCATTATCTCTTGCAGTTGTTTTATTGAAGTAATATCGACTCCATGAGTATTTGACAAAAGATTCATTCATTCAACAGTTTCATTGTCAAGCTTGTTGAAATAAATTGAAAGATCATTTGAAAATCTCCCCATGTTTTCAATTGATATTTCATGATCATTCACTAAGCATTCTATTTTGTATGACAACTTAGTCATTCTATTGCAAGACTTCTTATGAGTTGCTGAACATTCTGACAGAACATTCCCATCGGCATCGATTGACAAAAGTCTCTTCCATAGTTCTCTTACAGAACCAAACTTTTTCCTCTGATTATCAATGATGAAATCAGTTTTCTCTTCAAGTATAGGGAAATAAGTAATGACCTTTAAAATCATTCTCGAAACATGAACAATGTAGTCACTCATCTTGAGAGAGATTGTTTGTTCTAAATCAGTATCATCATCATACAAATCCTGTTCATTTGATAGGCTTGAGTCCCCAACTGTCTGTTTTCATTTTCCTTTTGCTTTCTCCCTTCAAACTTATTCTACTTTGTCACTGATGATAAATACGTTTTCATTCTGAGAGTATTGAGAACCTTTTTTTCATGAGAAGAAATTGTATCCGGTGTTTCAAAAGATTGAGCTAGAGTTTAATCGGCATGAGGAGTTTGTTTAATACCTTCACTTTTCTTTTGAAATGATTCTTCTCTACTTTTCTTTGATCTCTGAAGGAATTACAAAATAAAATCTCCTTCCTCTTCTTCAACTTCCTGTATTTCTTAAAACATCTGTTTCCCTTTCTCTTTCTATGGGAGACTCTGTATGATAGGATCTTGATATACTTATTCTGTTATTTGAGCACCAGCATCCTCAACCATTTTCATGACTTTAGAAACATCAAATTTCTAATATTTTCCTTTCAAAATAGTCTTCTTTTTCTTTTCATCCTAAAGGGTATCCTCAAACTTTATCCTCTCAGCAAAAGCTTCAGCTGGGTCAAGACCAAACTTCAGATCACCTTCCATTCTCTATTTTCTTTCTTTTCCCCACCTGGACACAACCTCATTACTATACATAGGTTTCTTCTTTCGCTTTGAACTGGTTTATGGATCTGACTTTTGTGGAGCAAGATCAGTTTGGTTTTCTTTGGCTGGTATAAGTGCTGATTTATTTGGTGTCGATTGATTTGGTGCTGATTGATTCTATGATGATTCAGATTATATATCTCTGACGAAAAGCTTTGAATTCTGATCAATACAAACATTCAACTTCTTCTATATCCCCTTACTTATCCAGGAAGTCTTTAGCTCTATAAAATTTCCATTCAAAAGAATATTACAGAACTTCATGCTCTCGAGAATGAAATTTGTATGGATATAGGGACACTTGATCAAATGGGATTTGATCGTTCCTGACTTGACATTATTGACTTTTTCAATGATTTATCCCATGAGATTTACCTTTCACATATTGGAATGATAGTCTTGCATAATGATATCAGAGACTTTCAGAGTTTCTCTATCCCATTTCCTTGGGATAAGAAAACATTGAATCCAAAGTGTTAAGAATCAGTTATCTGGAGAAAGATTAGTCACTTTCCTCTTCTCTTATTTTATCAGAAACAACGACCTTTCAGAACTTTCTTTATTAAACATACAAACCTCCTCTGGTAGTTTATGAGATGGAAAAAAAGAATCACCTTCTTTTAGGACATTTAGAAAGTGGGCTGCTTGTTTCATAGACATAGAAATTTTACTATCGTACACAACAAAGTTTATAGTCATGTTTTTGTCAAAATACATGGTTTTTTAGAACTGACTAACTTCTTCAATAAGGACTGGATCTTGAGAAACAAGTTTTTCAACACACATATGTTCCCAGCCTTGAAACAAAATAATTATTTTGATTGTAGAATCGTAAGAATCAATGAATTCATGAGAAACTAACCTTTCTCTGAAAAAGTATTTCCCTGAAAACATCTTTGAAGACATTTTGATAGGAGTGTTGGATGAAGACTGAGACATAAATGTGAAGCTGATAAAAGATTGTACGAAGTCTTAAAATAGGGGTAGAGTCTCATCTACAATTCTGAAAAAAAACGATGTGGGTTTGGGAAGGGGAGGGTCTATTTATAGTTGAAAAAAATTCCCATTGATATTCTATGGTGGAGATTAGAAGCAACCAAAATTGAAGAATAAGATTAAAAGGGGATTTTATATATATAATTTTTTTTAAAAAACAATAAAAGGTAAAATCAATACAAATTAAGGAAAGAATTTACCTTCTGGAGAATGTAAGGAAACCGTTTGTTTAATAATATTAAAATAAAACACAAGCGTATGAAGAGAATGAATATGATTGGCTGTCAACATGATGGAAAACAAAGTCATTACCATATGTTGTCAAGACGATGGAAAACAAATACATTACCATAGGTTTTCAATCCGATGGAAAAAAGTCATTACCATAGGTTGTCATGCCGATTGAAAACAAAGGCATTACCAAAGGATGTCAAGCTGATGGACAACAAATTCATTACCATAGGTTTTCAAGCTGATAGAATACAAATTCATTACCATAGGTTGACGTGCCGATGGGAAACAAAGTTGTTACTATAGGGTGACATGTTGTTGCAAAACAAAGTCGTTACCATAGGTTGACGTGCCGGTAGATAACAAAGTTGATACCATAGGTTAACATGCCGATGGAAAACAAACATCAATACGGTAATCATGTAAGAAATACGACAAACCAATAATAAAAACTATTAATAATCAATCAATACAGTAGACAGAATAACAAACCAAGAGAATAAACAAATAAATATCATAAGAAAATAAGAATCACAATAAGTAAAATGTTATCCCACTTTCTAAGAGGAGTTTTTTTAATGGAAGGAGAAGTGTAAAACATGAAGTAGATATGAATGATTATTTTAATGTAATCATTCCTAGCTTCTGTTTCTAAACTCAAATCCATCGGAAGGTAATGGTTTTGCAAAAATGTCAGCAAGTTGTTCTTGAATTCTGATGAATTGTAAAAAAATATCTCTTTTTTGGGTGTGATACCTAAGAAAGTGATGCCTAATATCTAGGTGTTTTGCACGAGAGTGATGTGATGGGTTGTTACTAAGATCTATGGCACTAGTATTATCACAAATGATTTGTGTTTTGGAAAAACACAATCCATAGTCAGTGACTGTGTTTTGTGTCCACAACACTTGAGCACAGAAACTTCCAGCTGCTACATATTCAGCTTCAGCAGTGGGAAGTTCAACTCAGTGTTGTTTCCTGCAATACCAAGTAACTAGGGAATCTCTTAAGAAATTAAAAGTTCCAGATGTACTATTTCTATCTTTTCTACAACCACTAAAGTCAGCATCTGAAATAAAAATTAAAACAAAATCATTTCTAGAAGAGTAAAAAAAAACTAGATCCATAGTGCCTTTTAAATACTAAAAGATTGTCTTCACAGCTTTTAAATGAGACACTTTTGGATTAGATTTGTATCTTTCACATAAGCTTACAAAAAACATCATGTCCATTCGATTAGCTGTCAAGTATGAAAACGTTCCTATCATACCTCTAAAGGTTGTTTGATCAACTAGTTTCACAGTTTTATCAAGATCAAGTGTATTTGTGGTACCAATTGAAGTTCTAATACTTCTAGTTTTGTCGTATCCATACTTTTTGAGTAAATGTTTAATATAATTATGTTGAGATATATATGTTCCATCTGAATTTTGAGAAATTTGAAAACCTAAAAGGAATGTTAACTCACCCATCATACTCATTTCTAACTCCGAATTCAATAATATCCCAAATGAATCTTTTAAGGACTGCTGAGTTGATACAAATATGATGTCATCAACATAAATTTGAACAATCAAAACATTTTATTTGTTTTTTTATAAATAGGGTTGGATTTGCTGTACCTTTTGCATAATTTTTTTGTAAAAGAAATCCTGTAAGTCTATCATACCATTCTATAGGAGATTGTTTAAGTCCATATAGAGCTTTGGTAAGTTTAAAAACATGATTAGGATGTGTTGAGTCAAGAAAAATAGGGGGTCATTCGACAAACACTTCTTATTGAACAAAACCATTTAGAAAAGAACATTTAACATCCATTTGAAATAGTTTTAAATTAAAGTATGCTGCAAAGGCTAATAGAATACGAATAGATTGAAGTCTAGCTACAGGAGCATATGTTTCTTCATAGTCTATTCCCTCTTGTTGATTATAGCCCTTAGCAACAAGTCTTGCATTATTTCATACAATGATTCCATTTTCATCACATTTTTTGTCTGAAAACCCACATTACACCAATTACAGTTGTTTCTTTAGGTCTTTCAACTAATGTCCAGAATTGATTCCTTTCAAATTCATTTAGTTCATCTTGCATTAATTTAATCCAATCATCCAATCATCATCACCTAAGGCCTCACTTGTACTTTTAGGTTCGAATTGAGAAAGAAAGGTAAGATGTTCTATTTCATTTCTCAAGGAATTTCTGGTCCTTGTAGGTTGATTTACATCTCCAAGGATGTTATCATTGGGATGATACCTAAGAAACAATTTATTTGGGTTTTGTAAAGGCTGCTCATCAACATATGGTAGAAGATATTTTGGAGAAAAAGTTTCAGAAACGTTTTCTTGAACAATTTCCTTATCGGATGAATTTTCTAATAGAGGTTGATAAAATTTTTAGAAAACACATCCGATGATGTAGGTTGGGGTTGGTTGAAATCAAAATGATTAGTTTCATCAAATTTAACATGCACTATTTCTTCAGCAGTACAAGTGTTTTTATTGAAAACTCTATAAGCATTTGAAGTTGTAGAATATCCTAAAAATATTCCTTCATCATATTTTGGTGAGAATTTGTCAAGATTCTCTTTAGTATTTATAATGAATACTTTTCTTTCAAAAACTTTGAAGAATGAAACTTTAGTTTTTCAGCTAGTCCACCATTCATAAGGTGTTTTATTAACAAAAGGTCTGGTTAAAACACAATTTATAGTATAACAAGCAGTACTAATAGCTTCAGCACAAAAGTGCTTACCAATTGATTATTCACTCAACATACTTCTTGTCATTTCATAAAGAATGTAATTTCTTCTTTCAACAACACCATTTTTCTGAGGAGTTCTTGGAGATACGAAATTGTGAGTAATACCTTTCTTACTACAAAATGTTTCAAAATCTTAATTTTGAAATTCATCACCATGATCACTATGGATAGTTATTAGTGGTAGGTTTTTCTCATTTTTAACTTGGTCTCTAAAAGTTTTGAAGTAGAAAAAGGATACAGATTTCTTTTTTAGAAAAAATACCCACGTAAATCTAGTAAAGTCATCGACTAAAACAAATACATAGTATTTGACTCCAATGCTTCTAGTTTGTGAAGGATCGAAATGATCGATATGCACTAGCTGTAATACATTAGAAGTTGAAACTTCATTTATTTATTTAAATCTAGTTTTAAGTTGCTTTCCAAATTGACAAGGATCACAAACATTAGAAGAATAATATCAAAGATCCGATAGTCCATTTACATGTCTTTTCATTGAATTTTTACAGAGGTTTCGTAGAATGCAGTGTCCAAGTAATCTATTCCATAGCCATGATTGGTCTTCTATTGCGCTTAAGCAAGGTTAATTTTGGCTCCTAACGTCTTCTATGTTAATAGTGTATACATTCTCTTGCCTATGGGCATAAATAATGAATTCATCCTTGGAATTGTGAACTAAGCATTTATTGTTTCTAAAATTCACAAGTTATCCTTCATCAAATAATTGGATTATGCTGATGAGATTGTGCTTAAGTCCTTTAACAAAAAAGACATTTGAAATAAGAACATTAATAAAAAAGAAAATATTACATATTCCAACAATTTTTCCTTGAGCATTATCTCTGATGTTAACCTTTCCAACCTTTGTTTTGATGATCATTTCAATGAAATATTTGTTTCCAATCATATGTCTAGAACAACCACTATCCATGTACCAAATATTCCTATTGGTACACTTATTATTTTCCTGAAAAAAAAAACAATTAGCTTTAAGGATTCCAAACATGTTTAGATCCATAAATTTCAGATAAATGAATTTTAGGAATAGACATTTGTTTTGAAAAATGACCTTTATGATATCCTAAAGACTGAGTTCTATTAAGATAGCATTCTCTTTTCCAGTGCCCACCACATCGACACTTAGTACAAAAAGGGGGTTATTACTAAAAATTGGTTTAGAATGAGTATAACCAATACCAAAATGATTCCTCAAAGATCTAATTTGAGAATACATTTTTTCAAAGTTTTCCTTGCCATGATTAAAGTTTGATAATCATTTTTTCAAGGAAACAATTTCTGATTTCAGTTTTATAACTAATTTTTTATCCTAAAAAAATTTGATTTTGAACTAGAGTTTGGATCTAAAACATTTTTGTTAGAAATTAAATTTTCAAGACCCTAAGAAAATTTATCCTAATAAGATTTGAATTTCTCAAGGGGTTTTAAAATACTATCAAAATCAGAAGTTTTCTTATCAAGATCATTATAATGATCTGATACATCTTTAGTTAAAATTGATATTCTAGAATATTCTTTATCAAACATTTTCTTCAGTTTAGAATTTTCATTCTCAAGTAATTTAGCAAACATAGATACTTCTTCAAAAGAAGGTAATGTATTATCTTATAATGATGAATATTAACTTAATGATTCAGAATATGTTTTATCAGTGTAATTCACATTCTAAGAAAAAAATTTAGTTGCTTTAGCATTGTGTATCTTAGCCATGAGACAATGATCTTCAATTGGAAATCTGGCTATAAGTTCAACATTCCTTTTGTCCTGTGGATTCATATTCTAAAGAATTATCTGATGAATTTCTACCACTTTCACGCCATTTATCGTTTACCTTCAAGATTTTCTTTGTCTTTGTCTTGTAATAATTTTTCTTATTTCTTTCAGAATGTTTCTCCATTTTGTATTTTCTCTTTAGTAAAAGTCAATCAGGTCTTATATGACACACTTTCTTGAATTCATAACATGTTGCTTCTAAATCATTCTTTTTGAATCTGTATTGGAAGTCTTTATTTCCCACAATCTTGTTCATTCTTCGAGCATGATTGGATAACTCATTATCTGAGTGATCATTATCCCTTGATTCTGACATGACAACTTTCATAGCTTTGGATATTGTTATCCTTTCATGTTTTTTAGCATTAGATGTAGTAGTAAAAGCTACAATTCCATTAAAAATTTTCTTCTTATTGAAATTAGAATCTATCTTCATTCTTGTCTCATGCTATAGAAGAGTTCTAATGAATTCATTAAGTGTAATCTGTAACGTCCCAAGTCCAGAGCCCATCCACTGGTGCCCCGTACCCGATTTTCCACATGACCTCAAGCGCGTTTCCCTCAACACCAGAGGCTGTCGACTATCAGCAAGGGCCTTGGTGAGTTGGTGAGGAAACTATGCCCTCATTTGGTAAGGTATAAAAGGTATGAAAACCACAATAAATAGTGGAAGCAGTAAACGACATGCATAACAATAGAAACCAAACAACGGATGAAATGAAGATATATAACTATGATGAAAATGATGCAGCAGGTACAAGTATCTAAGGAAAACAGCAAACACAACAACATGCTGAAATACAACTAAAACCAAGTGAATAAGAAAAACAAAATAATCTCCTCAGCACCGGGAGCCACAGCTCGGTCCCATGCTCCCCAGCTCCTGATGCAGTCAAGATCCTAAAGTAGAAGGGCGCTTTCCCTTATCTAAACATGTAGCAACATAGTCTGCTTGGGACCAAAAGCATGGACCGAATAGGGTGTGACATACAATCCCAGTAGGCACTCACCCAAAGAAGTGTGCCTAATAGTCAATGAATACATGGCAGTAATAAAAGAAGAAGCAGTAAACGTAAAAGCACAAGCAGCTACAAACCATAGTTCTAACAAGTCAAGCACACAAGTAAGCAGTCAGCAACAAGATGAAAATAGGTAACCCTCTGGGTATCATTCATAGTCTAACCCCTATGGTTCAACCTCTATGTACTAGAAACCCTCTGGGAGGCACACACAATCTTGCCCCTCTGGTTCAGCTACGTAAGTAAGCAGACTCTCTGGGGAAGCACTCACCGTCAATTCTCCCCTATAGTCTCGTATCATGATAAAGGATATCTAGGGATGCACTAAACGTCAATTCCCCCTATGACCCACATCGTAATTAAAAGACACTCTAGAGAAGCCCTTCTGTCAATTCTTTACTTGGTCTCGCATCGTGATTAAAAGACACTCTGGAGAAGCCCTTCCGTCAATTCCCCCTTTGGTCTACTACTCTAGGTTATCTCTGTCCTGAGTATAACTAAACATGCTCAGCACGCATATATATATATCATCCAAGTAAACCTTAAGAACTACTTGGCTATCAACTAAGGCTCAAAAACAAAACAAGGAAACAGTCCACAATCCTACAACTAGGCATGGAAATGGGCAAAACGCCAAACAGGAAGAACAAGCATGGAAAGAAAACTAAGAAAAAACAAAATACTCTAATCACAAGCAACAACCTCTACTAAAGAAATCAAGTAAAGAAGGCAAGAAATAAGGGAAAAACAGGAAACAAGCAATTCCCCATTCATGGGTATTGGTGGAAATTGCACAAAATATTCATCAACTTTCTACGGAAATGCACAAACAACCTACGTCGATCCGAAGAGATCGATATATGCGAACCTTGATGACAAATTCCTCTTAGAACAACATAGATCTGAGAAAACGCACAAAACGTTCATCCCACAATAACATGGAAATTAGTAGGAATCAAGAAACAAGGCTAAAGAATAAGGAATAACTCACCACTGCGATTCCAACGGAACTGACCGTGCTCGAATCAGAGAACCGACGACGAGGAAGGACTCCATCAAAGATCCGGTTGTACAGTCTCTCTCAGACGGTCGAAAACTAGAGAAGAAGATGGAAATAGGGGTTAGGCGTGACCCCGATCTGTTTAATGAAAAAAAAATAAAGTACACGGCATTTACTTCTTGAGTACACAATGTGTACTTCAATTTTTCCGTACTTCGAATTAACCGGCCTCCACCTCAGCCTTACACACCGTGTGTGTGGCCCGGACACGGCCATCACACTGCTACGAGCCGAAATAGAGTACACATCGTGTACTCAAAATGTACACGGCGTGTACTACTAAAATTTCCAGAAAATTTATTTTCCTTATAAAATCCTGAAAAAGGGATAACATTCATGGATGATGATCCGGGTTCTTACAAACTTCCCCCCCTTAAAAAAATTTGTCGCTGAATTTCCCTAACGCGGTGGAGAAGAAGAATCCCCGAACAACTCCGACCACTATGATCATACATCGGCCTCCATCTCCCAGGTCTCGTCCTATACTCACCCGTGCTGTCATAGCACTCGTACCAGAGGAACAGACCGCCCGTAGAGAACCTTCATACTACGATCGACAATCCAGATAGGATGTTACTCGAACGATGCATCCGCTTCAAGCTCGACTTCCTCAAGATGAAAGATGTGAGATGGGTCTAAAAAGTAACATCGGAGCTGAGAGATGTGGAAGATGTCGTGCATGGCCCGATACCTCTAAGGTAGCTGCAACCGATAGGCGACCGACCCCACTCTCTCCAAGACCTCAAATGGACCGACGTACCGCGGTGAAAGCTTACCCAGTCTCCAAATCCTTTTCTGTCCCAACCTCAATGCGACATGTAGTAAAACCTGATCACCGACCTCGAACTCCAGAAGTTTTCTCCACTGATCAGCATAAGACTTCTGTCGAGACGGCGCTGTATCCATCCTCTTCTGAATCATCTCTATCTGCTATGAAGTCTCCTGAACAAGATGAGGTCCTAGCAAAGCTGCCTCTCCTGCCTCCAGCCATCATAAGGGTGATCTACATGGCCTACCGTACAAAGCCTCGTATGGTGCCGTCAGAATGGTCGCCTGGAAACTACTGTTGTAGGCGAACTCCACAAGAGAAATATGCTTCACCCAAGAACCTCTAAAGTCATGTATGCAAGCTCGGAGCATATCCTCAAGCACCTAGATCGTGCGCTCGGACTGACCATCAGTCTGGGGATGGTATGTTGTAATCAAAAGTACCTGTGTACCCAAGGCCTTCTGATGTCCTTACCAGAATCGAGAGGTAAAGCCCACATCTCTATCTGAAACAATAGAGTGCGGAACTCCATGTAGATGAACGATCTCTCTAATGTGTAGTCGTCCCAGATAATCGATGCTGAAGGTCTCCTTGATCAGTAAAAAGTGGGAAACCTTCGTAAGCCTATCGACGACAACCCAAACAGCATTGTTCCCTCATGGTGACCTCGGTAACCCAATCACAAAGTCCATCACAACATCATTCCACTTACACTCCCGAATGGGTAACTTCAGTAAGAGCCCCACTGGTCGAGGATGCTCTGCGTTCACTTGCTCACAAGTAGAACATCTTATGAAAAAACCAACTACATCCTTCTTCATACCTGGACACAAGTACTGGCGATGAAGATCCATATACATCTTGGTGATGCCAGGATCAACTGCCAGAACTGAGGAATAAAAATCCTGCATCAGCTCCTCGTGTATGTCTGCTGGCACACATACACGTCCTTGGAAACACAAGATCTCATACTCGCCTACTAGCCATCCAAGAAGAGGGTCCCCTCCTGACACACTCTCCCACAGGACTAAGCCTTCTGAGTCTGATAGTGGCCTCATCCGTACCCGAAAAGTAGCGTGGTGGTAACAGCTACAGAGGATAGAAAGGTATGTCCCTGTCTGTCGTGCACCTCTAGATGCATCTCAGAGAACAGAGCTATCAGCTACCACTCACTACTGTCCTCCTGAACTTCCTGAATCCGAGGTCTCCTACTCAATGCGTCTGCCATGGCATAGCCCTTTCCCAGTGTATAGGCATGCTCGAAATCAAAAGACTGAAGATACTCGACCCACCTGCACTGCCTTGGATTCAGATCACGGTGAGTGAAGATATATTTGAGAATCTTGTGGTCAGTGAAGACCAAAACGTGCTCTCCCAGAAGATAGAGTCTCCAATAGCGTAAGGCATGAAAAACAACTACCAACTCTAGATCATGCGTAAGGGAGTTCCGCTCATGTGGCCTCAACTACCGAGACTCGTATGCAATGACTCTATCTCCCTGCATAAGCACAGCTCCCAGCCTGATACCCGAAGCATCACAGTAAACATTGTTGCTCTTGCCTAGCTCTGGAAAGACTAGTATCAGTGCTGACTTTAACCTCCCTTTTATCTCCTGAAAGGATGACTCACAAGAATCTGACCATAAGATCTTTTCCCCCATCTTGGTCAGACTTGTCAAAGTTGCTGCTAGACGTGAAAAGTCCCGAATGAATCGTCTGTAGTATCCATCAAGACCTAGGAAGCTCTGTACCTCAAAAACGTTCTTCAGATGCTCCCAGGAAACTACAACTCTCACTTTCTCTAGGTCCACAGTTACTCCTACCTCTGAGATGACGTGACCCAAGAAGTGAATATGATCTATCCAGATGTGGCACTTCGAGTGTTTAGCATAAAGTAAATGCACTCTCAGTTTACTCAGAACGATCTCAAGATCTGTGGCATGGTCTTTTCGAGTGTGAGAGTACACCAATATATCATCCACGAAGAACACGACGAAGGAATAAAAGTGAGGATGGAACAATCGGTTCATCAGTGCCATAAAAACTGAAGGGGTGTTTATGAGACCGAACAGCATGACTGTATACTCGTAAAGACCGTACCTGCT
Organism: Viscum album; assembly: GCA_963277665.1. Lineage (NCBI taxonomy): Eukaryota > Viridiplantae > Streptophyta > Magnoliopsida > Santalales > Viscaceae > Viscum > Viscum album. The sequence continues at coordinate 538,484,897 of OY728126.1, forward strand.
CTTGAAGGCTGTCAGAGGAATATCTGATGGTCAAACGTGCAACTGATGATAACCGGACCTCAAGTCGATCTTCGAGAACACCCAGGATCCTCGAAGCTGATCGAAAAGGTCATCAATTCTAGGCAAAGGATGTCAGTTTTGATCGTCAACTGGTTCAGTTTCTGATAATCCACACAAAGCAGAAGGGTACCGTCGGCCTTCTTCGCAAACAGTACATGCGAATCCCAAGGGGAAGTACTGGGTCAGATGAAACCCTTAGCCTGTAGCTCCTCCAACTTCTCCTTGAGCTCCTGCAACTTAGGTGTGGCCATCCTTTAGGGAGGAATGGACACCGATTCCGCTCTTGGTACGAGCTCTATAGAGAATTCTACCTCATGCTCCAGAGGAAAACCTGAAAAGTCTTCTGGAAAGACATCCCTGAAGAAATCCACCACTGGAGGAAAATCCGACATTGGAGTCCCCTGATCATCCATATAATGTTTAGAAATCTGGGCTGTCAATCCTCCTAGCCCAAGATGCTCAAGTACAGCCCGACTCGCCCGAATGTCCCATTCGACTCTATGAAGGAAAGATTCACCTTCTGGTGAAATGAAACTGACTCTGCGGCGATAACAGTCAACGAATTCCTGGAAGGGAATCAATTAGTCCATGCCAAGGATGACATCATAACCTGTCATCTCTAGGACATAGAGATCCCATAATAAGTGATATCCTTCAACCTCAAGAGGGAACTCTCTACACTGACGTACACTAGATGTCCTCGTTCCCAAAGGTGTGTCTCGTGTCAACGAGTTGGCAGAAGAAATGATGCAGAGTCCAAGGCTTTCCACAACAGAAATAGAGATATAAATATGCATAGCACCAGTATCGAAAAGGGATGAAGATAAAACTGAGGCTACTAAAATCGTACCTCGAACAGTAAAAGGGTCGGGATCCTGCTCATGATAAGTTTGCTCCATGGAGAATGAATGGCCTACACCGCAGCCATGTGCCCCTTACTGACCACTCTGAGATGAACCTCCCTGCTGGTGCTGAGGGACTGGTGGCTGACTGCCATGGCCTCGACCTCCACCTCTGCCCGAACTGCCGGAAGAACTCTAGATCCCTGACTAGTGAGATATTGGTGGTGATTCTCGTGAACGAGGAGTCATGGAAGAACCCTGGTCAACTACTGCTGGTGAGAAAGCCTGGAAAAAACACTGATGGTGACCAATCTTGCCGCATGATCGGCAATCCACGGGGTCTCTCTGGCACTGCGGCCTCGTGTGCCCTGTCCGGCCACACTGGTAGCATGTCACCAGGATTCCTGATGATGCATCTCGCTTCCTCGCATCACCGCGCGTAGGCTCCCTACGCCGCCTCATGCTGTCATCTGAAGGGAAGCTAGATCTAGAAGTAGAACCACCCTGACTCGTAGCTCCAGAGTCTCTCAGATTGCGCTCTGCAATCAGTGCCTGGTTGATGACGAAAGTAATGAATGTCAACTGCAAGATGTTCACCTGCGAGCGGATCTCCCGCCTGGGTCCATCCTCAAACTTCTTTGCCAAGAACACCCCACTCCCGTCCCGAAGGGGTGTAAAATGCTGTATATTAGTGAATCGAGCGGAATAGTCCATGAAAAATAGAGTACCCTACTCTAAGCTCATGAACTCTCATGCTCGATCGGACCTCAGGGTCTCCGGGTAGAAGTAGTGGTAGAACACACGCTGGAACTCCTCCCAAGCCATAGCCTACTGCTGACGCGCCTGTGAGATCACGTCCCACCACCTCTTGGCGGAGTCTCGGAGCATGTCGGTGGAGAGCTTGACCCACATCTCCAGAGAAGTATCCAGATGCTCGAATATAGTCAGCATGGCCTTAAGCCATGACTCTGCAGCCTGACGTCCTCCCTCCCCCGAGAATGTTGGAGGATGCTTCTACTGAAAGACCCATGTCAAGTCTTCCATAGACGAGGCAGGAGGCGGTGCTCCCTGGAAGGCCTGCATCATTCTCATGAAACCCTCCCTGAACTGTGCATCAGCGCCCGGAACTGGAACAAAAACTGGTGCCAAGGCTGGCTCTGCTGGGGGATCGACAGGAAGTCCCTGATCAGCCCTGTCTGGCGTCTGATCACTGCCTGATGACAGATGTATGACCGGAAGACGTCTCGGAGGCATAGCTCTGAAAGATCAAAATCACACCTTATATCAGGAAAAAATGATAGGGAACACAAGAGTACAAAACAGGAACAGGGGAAGAAAACCCACAAGATTGCAAAACACAACTACACGGCATGTATAATACTACACGACGTGTCTTCTTAAACCACTGACATAGGCATGTACTCCCACCCTACAAGTCATGTACACATCAAATGGCATGGCGTGTTGACCCCCACACACGGCGTGTACATGAAAACATTTCCCCTGCCCGAGTCTCCTTACACGGCTAACCCACACGGTCCGACTCAACCCAAGACTACACGGTGTGTTCGAAACAAACACGATGTGCACTAGGCAAGGCTTCGGTGGCCCGTGTTGTTAATCACACGGCCGTTTAAACTGATGAACCTTGCACAGCGTGCTCCAAACAAACATGGCGTGTATAGGCGAAGGTGAAAATATCCCGTGTTGCTCGTGACACGGTCGGGTACCTGGGCAAGACTACATGGCATGTTCCGAGAAAACACGGCGTGTGGAAAGGAAGGTCATACCGGGCCGTGTTGTTCTTGACCCAGCCTGGCACCTGGACAGGACTACACAGCGTGTTCCAAGAAAACACGACGTGTGGAAAGGAAGATAATGTCGGACCGTGTTGTTCGTGACATGGTCGGGTACCTGGACAGGACTACACGACATGTTCCCTACAGACACGGCGTGTGGAAAAAAGGTCACGCTGGACCGTGTTATACGTGACACGGATGGGTACGTAGACAAGACTACACGGCATGTTCCCAAAGGACACGATGTTTCGAAAAGAAGGTCATGTCAGCCCGTGTTTTTCGTGACACGGCCAGGAACCTGGACAAGACTACACGTCATGTTCCCGACGGACACAGCGTGTTCTACCCGAGCTTCCCTGACCCGTGTTATTTGTGACACGGCCGGGTACACGGCTCCGAACTCACACGGCGTGTTCCAGAAGTTACTCCTATGACACTGTGTTCTGCTCACACGGTCAGTGAAATGGCCTAAAATCTACACGGCGTGTATCTAAAAAGGACACGTCGTGTATTCTGGGTTTTTCTAGGCAGTAGCTCAGAAACTGCACAGAATTCCAGAACACAAAAACAAGGAAAAAAGTTCAAAGTCCGATCTGTGAGGGCCCATAACACCTCAAAAACCAATCTTTGGCGTTCAATTTAAGCAAAAAACAAAACAAACAGTTTTCTAACATAACAGCAGAGAATCCATCAAGCATCTATCACAACAGCATGCATAATTTACACTGAGCCTATCACAACAACATGTAATCGCTAATGCACCCTAGATGGCATGGTAAGAATGCATGGCATGTGCTTTCTACAAGTTCCTATTTGATGTATGAGATGGAATACCCTCGTCTAATTGGGTTGCGATAGAAATAGAACTGAAATATCAAAAAAATAACCGCACAAGTCATTCGAATCACTCTAGGTGAAATCAGATCAACTATAAAATCTCAAAACCAGAAAACTGTAATTAATGAGGTAGTATGGATTTTCCCTGTACATGGGTTAGCTACTCCAGAGAACAGCTTAATGCCAAGTACGGAATCCATCCTATCACTGGATAAGGTCTCCAAATAGTATGAAAAGAGAAAAGAACTCCTCTGATACCACTTTGTAACATCCCGAGTCTGGAGCCCCTCCACTGGTTCCCTGTACCCGGTTTCCCACATGATCTCAAGCGCGTTTCCCCGAATGCCGGAGGCTGCCGACTAGCAGAGAGGGCCTTGGTGAGTTGGTGGGGAAACTATGCCCTCATTCGGTAAGGTATATAAGGTTATAAAACAACAATAAACAGCGGAAGCAGTAAACGACATGTATAACAACAGAAACCAAACAACGGAATCAATGTAGATATATAACTATGATGAAAATGATGCAGCAGGTACAAGTATCTAAGGAAAAAAGCAAACATAACAACGTGCTGAAATACAACTGAAACCCAGTGCAAAAGAAAAACAAAATAATCTCCTCAACATCACGAGCCACGGCTCGGTCCCATGCTCCCCATATCCTGATGCAGTCAAGATCCTGAAGTGGAAGGGAGCTTGTCCTTATCTATACCTGCAGCTAAATAGTTTGCTTGGGCCAAAAATCATGGCCCAAACAAATTGTGAGATGCAATCCCAGTAGAAATCATCCAAATATTTGTGCCCAACAGTCAATGAATACGTGGTAGTAATAAAACAAGTAGTAGTAAACGTAAAAGCACAAGCAGCTATAAACCACAGTTCTAACAAGTAAAGCACACAAGTAAGCAGTCAGCAATAGGAAGAATATAGGTAACCCTCTGGGTAGCTCTCACAGTCTAACCCCTATGGTTCAACATCTATGTACTAGCAACCCTCTGGGAGGAACACACAGTCTCACCCCTCTGGTTCAGCTACATAAGTAAGCAGACTCTCTAGGGAAGCACTCACCGTCAATTCCCCCTATAGTCTCGTATCATTTTAAAGGCTCACTGGGGAAGCACTCAGCGTCAATTCCCCCTATGGCATGCATCATAATTAAAAGACACTTTGGAGAAGCCCTTCCGTCAATTCTCCCCCTGGTCTCGCATTATGATTAAAAGACACTCTGGAGAAGCCCTTTCGTCAATTCCCCCTTTGGTCTATTACCCTAGTTTCTCACAGTCCTGAGTATAACTAATCATGATCAGTGCGTGTATATATATATCGTCCAAGTAAACCTCAAGAACTACTTGGCTATTAACTAAGGCTCAATAGAAAAACAAGGCAACAGTCCTCAATCCTACAACTAGGCATGGAAACTGGAAAAACGCACAAAACATTCATCCCATGATAACATGGAAACGAGGAGGTATCAAGAAACATGGAAAAAGAATTAGGAAGAAATCACCGCTGCGATTCCAATGCAACTGACCGTGCTCGAACCGGAGAACGGACGGCGAGGAAGGACTCTGTCGATGATCCGGCCGTACGGTCACTCCTGGAGAGTTGAAAACTGGAGAAAAAGATGGAAATATGGGTTAGGCGCGACCCCGGTCTGTTTAATGAAAAAAAGAAAGTACACGGCATATACTTCATGAGTACACGACATTTACTTTAATTTTTCCATACTCCAAATTAACCGGCCTCCACCTCATCCTTACAGACCGTGTGTGTGGCTCGGACACGGCCAGCACACGGCTTTGAGCTGGATCAGAGTACACAGTGTGAACTAAAAAAGTACACGGTGTGTACTTCTGAAATTTCAAGAAAATATATTTTCCTTAAAAACTCCAGAAAAAGGGAAAACATACCTGAACAAAGATCCGGGTTCTTACATAATCTGGGAAACTTTTCTGTTATTATCAATAGCTATCCTTTTATACTCCCATTTATTTGGCATAATGTCAATAATATTATCTACAAGAGCTTCATCATCAAGACCTTTTTCTCCCATAGATTGTAAACTATTGACAATTGTCATAAATATTTGTTGCACTTTACATACTGGATCTCCATTAGGAAAAATAAATCCATGATACTCTGCTCGAAGCATTGCTCTTCTTGTTTCTATAACCATGGATGTACCAAAATGTGTGAATTCTAATTTCTTCCAAATACAGTTGGATGCTTCACAAGATGATATCTAGCTATATATATTCATGTTCATAGAACATAGTAATTTATTGCATACCTTGTAATTCAGTTGATATTCTGGCTTCTCTTGATTGGTGAAAGTACTGACTTCTTTGTCAGGAATTTTTTATCCTCTAGTAAGCATAATAAAATTATCTACACCAGTGTTGATAACAAATGTCTTCATTTGATCTCTCCATTACTTATAATCATTGCCATCAAATATAGGTGGTCTAGTTGGATTTATATTTTCAATTGACCCAATATTCATTCATTCCATCTAATAAAACAAAATCTTTTCCACTCAACATATAAGTGCAGTAAATAGTTGAAACAGAAATTTTGAAGAAATAGAGCTAGTAATACAATTTAGTGGAATCCTCCTCTGATACCAATTGTTTTATCGAAAATGTAGATGTATATGTGTATTAGAAGAAAAAATATAAGAGGGGGTGAATTTTTGGTTTAAAAATATTGTTTAAACTTTTAATAAATTAGTTTAAAAGATCTTAAAATAATACAATTCACAACAAAAACAAACAACCATAATTAAATTGAATATAAAGGTATAATATAATGTAATACTATAAGAAATATAAAGCAATTTTATTCAAGATTTATAAAATAATCAGAGTAAAACAATAGTGAATGATTCTACTATTAAGGGTGTAGAATCAATCGATACAATATGTAACAGTATTATTGTAATTGAAATAATTACAAATGAATATGGAATGAAGAAAGGAAAACAATATAATTCTCTTTCTTAAAACAAACAGCATCAGAAATGTAAAAGTATAACAATTCTTCTGACCCAAAGAGAAGGGTTATCCTTTCACCTACGATAACAAGTCTGTCTTAACCCCACCTTGGAAAGCCCTCGATACAATGATCAGTACATTTGTCTTGCTATCCCCACAAGCCCCTGATACAATGATCGGTACATCTGTCTTGCTACCCCCTCAAGCAGTCGATTTTGCAGGTAATAGGCACCTCTGGCTTTCAATCACTTGAAAGCCCTCGATACAATGATCTGTATCACCATCTGCCTATCCCTGGCATCCCTCGATCATTATAACCTGATCAGTCGCACAAATAAAAACAATGTACTTATTGAAATAAAAAAAACTAAGAACATTCCATTCATGTTTTTTTGTTTCAAGGATTTCACACGAAGCAGGAGAGAAGTCACATCGTCTCTCTCTAGAACTTGATAGAATCAAAGTCTCACAGTAGTTCTTCTCAGCTTCAAATGACCTCTTATTTATACTCCTCTAGTTCCAAAGGTCATATTTCCTCCAATGGTCATATATATCCAAAACACTCAGAGGGACATGGACACCTTGAATTATAACGGTCATATTGAAATAGAAAACATGACATCGTTTTGATTAGTTTATAACTCACTCCACGACATCGTTTTGGTTTAAATAAAATGATATGTGACAGTGATAAACATGAGAACGATTGACATGTGTTTATAATAAACTAAAACAATCATGTAATGAAAGTGAGATATGAGTTCTATAAGTATTATTTTGTGTAAGGTATTGATATGATACAAAGCGAGTATGATGCACAAAAGTTAGTACGATTGACAGAGTTAGTACGTATGATAGAGTCAGTACGATTGAAAGAGTCAATACGATTGACATAGGATATGAATGACATAGTCAGTACGGTTGATAGAGTCACTATAATTGACAGAGTCAGTACGATTGACCGAGTCACTACAATTGACAGAGTCAGTATGATTGACATAGTCATTACAATCATCTTGGTCAGTATGATAAGCATTGTCAGTATGATCAGCATTGTCAGTACGATATGCATTGTCAGTACGATCAGCGTAGTCAATACGATAAGCATTGTTAGTACAATCAGTATAGTAAATACATTTGTGATTTCTAAAACAAGACATAAGAGTCAAAAAAAACTTTTGACTCAACAATCATGATATGGTTTATAAGAAATATAAGTATATACTTATAGGTATTGTAGTACACATTGGATAATTCAATAGAGAAATGTTTTTAGATAATGATGAATGGAGTATAGGAGGATCAAAATTGTCCAATGTTGTAATCCTTAGTTTGTTTTATATTAATATTGCTTATGATTTCTAATATCTAACTATAATTTCAATTCAAAATAATTTTTTTATTGGATAAATTATTTTAAATTCTTTTAATTCTAACTTATAATTTTAATTTTTGAAAAAAATAAACAAAATGAGAGTTGTTAACTTATCCTGCAACCTCCTCTTGGGAAAGCCCCATGGTCACCATTATGCACCATTTCAGAGGGTAAATTATTGACTGATGTAAAGAAACTAAATCATCAACCATCATATTGGAATATTTTTTGGGAGTTATCCTAACTAATTTTAATTTTTTGAATTTATATGATTTCAACCACTAATACAGTATCCTTAAAAAAATAAACAGAAGTTGATTTTCACAGTGACTAAATTTATGTTTGACTTTATTATTAAAAATTTGAGGAATCTAGTAATGAAAAAAGAAAAATATCTATTCCACAAAATTATTATCTATGAAAATTATTTCACAATCCAAATAAAGGCAAGCTCAAACAAAATAATTTAGTGTTTCCAGTATGTATTTTTATGATTCAAATAGTAAAAAAATTCAAATTCATGATATTTATCTTAAATAATTAAAACAATTAAAATCTTGGAAATAATATCAATAAAAACATACATTGTCCCAACCACTTTTTGAGTATCTATTTTTGAATGAGTTGTGATACGAATAAGACATTTTTTCTTTTTTAGAGTCAAAGGAGGACAATAAACTCGACCTGGGGATTGATTTTAATGTTGGAAATAAAACTAATATGGAAAATTAATGGGTTAATTTTTTGAAAAATAATTTTTTTGTGAAATACCTTTTCTGATGATGAAAAATAAGTAACCTTGTATCAATATTTTTCAAAAAATAATGAGACATAACTCATGGATGTAAACATAATTTAATGTTAAAATATACAATGTTATAGATTCAAATCATGGAAATTAATTAAAATACAATTGAAATATAAATTTTATTCCATTAATGCTTTAAAAATATTAAAATCACTTTCCTACGAGGACTCTAAAATAGTTTCACATCTTTACCACAATAACCACACTTATTGAGTGAAGAAATTAGTTCATATATTAACGAGAAATTTCTAAATTTGTTTCAAAATCTATAAGATGTTATGAAATTTTCTTTAAATTTATTATGGAAATTAATTTTGGATTGAAATCTCATTTGTGAAATATTGAATTATCTTCATCCATAATAATGTTAAATTTTATCTTTTTGATCCCTCTGTATCCTTGAACTACTAATTAGATAGCCTCATTAAAAGGCAATGCTCTTATCTAAGCCACTCCTGATGTACAATGAATTGTTTTTGTAAAGATTATGTGTGGGGGATTAATTATTACATTTTATACCATGTAGATCTATTTGGTGTGGATAAAATTAAATGTTTGTAAAAAGAATATTTGATATTGAAAGATTTACCGTAATGGAGATTTATAGAGAAACAAATGTTGTACCATTAAAGATCTTTTTATAAAAATCCAAAATTTTGGGGAAAATTGTTATCTTAAAGATACTAAATTTGAGAAGGTGTGGGTATTACATGAATAACAAATGATGTTGTTTTGGAGAAAATATTATTCCAATAATATATGAAATGATAATGCTTGATTGAACACTATAATAATATAATAATGCATCAATAAAGAGCCAATCCATCCCTTTATGCCTCATAATTTGTGACATTTAAATCCCATAATCCTTTACACGTTAGAACAAAACTATCAATTTCCACATGATGGATACAATTTGTAACTCAATTCAATTGAGATTTAGAAAATTTTCAATCTTATGTTGACCCTTTTATTAATTTGGGTGAGGTAAACTTTTTTTTAAATCAAAATCATATGATGAGTGGAAAACAACTGAGGTAGGAATCCATGTGCATGGATGAATGGAATAAATATAAACATAATGAATGAACATAATTGATAATTTTGAATTGATGTTGTTTAAGAGGCATGATATGTTTTCATTCTTGATTTTATGATTTTTAATTTTCATGGACATGTGTTTGGAATTTTTAATAGGAAATTTATTTTGAGTCCTCACTTCAATACTACAAAACATTCCTTAAATAGTGTTGGAATTTATCAGCGTTAGAAAAAAATGCTTATTAATCGTAAATTTTATCAATGCTAAAAAGAGTTGATAAAATGTACCCATGATCACCACTTTTCTATAACAATGATCAACGATTCCCTTTATCAGCACTTCATTTTTAGCATTCATAAAGGGTACCCTTTATCAGCACTTTATTTTTAGCACTGATAAATGTCATAAACAAAATGAAATTATTAAATAAATAAAATGTTAAAATGATCAAATCAAAGAGAATTAAAAATTTATAAATTAAATAATTATTGATAAAAATGAATAAATTATATATATATATATGTATTAAATATTAATAAATATTATATATTAAATATATAGATATGTAAAATGAATAGAATGGAATAATTAAATTAAAAAAATTACTAATGAGTAAATTAGAGAAAACATTAATCATGTTATTGATTAAATAATTATTAATAGAAATAAATAACTTATTTTAATTAAACATAAACATTAAAAATGAAGAAATTAAAAAATTGAAAAATATTTTATTAATGAATATTATTATTAAAAATAGATAATATTAATATATATATATATATATATTAAAAATATTAATAAATAATACATATTAAATATATATAATGAAAATGAATACAATATAATAATTATTAACATATTAATGACTTATTCTTTTCTAATTTTTTATACAATGTTATTCATTAATACATTTAATATGTAAATAAATTCACATATATATATATATATTAGTTTATATAATATTTCTTATAACATTATTTACATAAAACAAAATATTTATTCTTATGTTAAGTAAATAATATATTTAGTTAAAATGGTTTAGAATTAAAAATTAATAATAATTAAAAATACTAACTAATTTCATCGATTAATGGATATAATCCAATGATGATGGTTTATTCAATTTAACATATATTAAATGTGTGTTACATTGATTTCATGTACATATATGTAATTAATTCATTTTTATATTCAACTCACACATATAAATATTTATGCTATAAATGAAATCTAAAATAGAAACAGATATAACTAATATTTATGTAATATTTTCAAATTTTAGTATAAATTTTAGAATTTCTTTTCAACATGATTCATTTAATATAATACTATTTTTAATCAGTAAATTTTATTTATTAATTATTAATATTATTATAGTTAAGTGTAATTTATTCATTTTTAATATTTATTACTTTTTTAAAAATTCAATGATTTTCTATTATTTACTTTTATATATATTTACTTTTTCTAGAATTTTTAATATGTTTTCATCTTTAATTGAATATATATCTATATTTTTAATAGTTTATATTCAATTAATAAAACATATCCATTATTCAATTTTTTAAAGTGTATTTCTTTTTAATTTTTCAATTTCACTCATTTTGATGATCTACATTTAAGATTATATATTCATTATTAATGTTAAAAATAATTTTTTAATAAATATTTATAAATAAATATACTTATAAAGGTATATTTATTATATTTTCAAATTTATAAAATTATAATTCTAAATAAATAAGTTTAATATTTAAAAATAATCATTTATATAATTATAAATATTTAATTATAAATATTTAAATAAATATAAAATTGAGATAAATTTATTTAAATAATAAATATATTTACTATATAAATATTTATATTTACATTTATTTTTAATATCAATAATTATATAAATATATAAAATGATATAAATATATATATATTATTATTTTAAAAAGTATTTATATATTTATAAGTAAAATAATTTCTATTTAAATAATTATAAAATTGTAATAAAGAAATTTAAATAATGAATATATTTACTGTATTTATATTTATTTATTATATATATATATATATAATTACATAAATATATATAATGGCATAAATATATTTATAATTATAAAATTGCAATAAAAATAGTTAAATAATGATCGTATTTACCACATTTATATTTCTATATATTAATTAATTATATATATCACTATAACAAATTATATAATGATATAAATATATTTATAATTGAAGATATATAATTATAAATATAATTATAATACATCTATTTATAAATAAATTTATAAAGGATTATTTACTCTATTTATAAAATTTTATATTTATAATTAAAAATAAAAAATATGGTTTTTTAATAATTATTATAATTATATATAAATGATTAAATTTATAAATAATTATAAAACTATAACAAATAAATATATATTTATATAATTATATTTATAATGTTTTTATATATTTATAATTATAAATCCTTTTTCAATGAAAAATTTTTAGTGCGGAAAATGATTTATCATATCATCACTGATAAAGGTAGTTCTTTATCAATGATGAAAATGTATTGGTAAATGGTATCTTTATCATTGTTAAACATTTAGGACATATAAAGATGCCTTTTATCATAGCATTTTTAACAAAAAAAATTCTATCTTTATCAGTGCTAAAAAAGCACTCATAAAGATATATTTTATCAGCGCTTATTCATCTATAGCTAAAAATGGTATCTTTATCGGTGACTTTTGGAAGCACTTATAAATGTATCATCGATCAATTTAAAAAAACCCAAACCATGATAGATTCGGTTATGATTATCAAGATCTCATGGAACTCCCCTACTATCAGTGCTTTTCCTATACGTTCTCTTAGAAAAATCGGTTCCAAAATCCATGGTATATTTTTTCTCATACTCCTACATCATGGATTACTTATTTGGGCTCCACAGTTAGTGTTATTGTGGTGTTCTCAACCATGAAAATGCTTTTTATCTTCTCTTATAACTCTAATTGTAAATGATCTCTCTCATTATCCCCCATTTTTTCCATTTTTATCACCACCTTCAGTCAGAGCTCTTTCCATTGTTAGCGTTACAACTGTCACCATTACCCCAATCAACATTACTCCACCTATCATTCCATATGATCCTTCCCCTTATTCTACATTGTCATTGCATATCATAGATATCATATTTGACAATAATAGATCTTTTAGTGAAGTAATATGGAAATACATGGTTTTCTTCAAATATACTTTTTGGGACTCAACATTTCCATCATTAGAGTCTTTGTGGCTTCCCATGGAGTGAGATATTATATTATAGAGTAGTTAAAAATTGACAGGTTCAAAATATTTTTGTTAATTGATAATGGAGTCTACCCATAAATTTTTTTAATTAACTCTTCATTTTTTTCAAACAAATTCCAATAGAAAACAACAACCAAATGTCCATTTACCTATATAATATGTAGTTCAATTGTGTGTATTATAATCATTTTAGTTTCACCAAAAATATTATAAAAAATAGATCTAGAAAGTTTTTCTTTAGTTGCAAGGACCAAGGACACTATGTGGATTTTTAACGGTTTTAGGCCTCATTGAGTATTCATTTAGTTATACAAGTGTCCAAATTTATTGAAACAAAACAATTATTGGACATCATGATTTTTATTTTACATGTTAATTAGTTTTTTCATAATAATTCAACATTGATAGGTGTGTTTGTTTATATACATATGTTAATATTGTATGCGTTTAAATGTAATATATTGTTATTAAGAAGAATTGGATTGAATTTTTTTTATTATGACCATCTATTATTTGATTTTATGGTATTGTCTAAAATATATATAGTGATAAAAATCGAACACTCATGTTTATAGAATTATATTTCTTAAATATAATATGTTAGAGGCTACAATTAAAATCCAATTTATATTATTTTTGAATTTGAGTGGATTTAGAGTATACATGTGATAAACAAAAATTTAAAAAATAATAAATGCTAGGTTTAATTTTTTTGAAACAAATTTTTATTTTGTTTTTATTCTAATTACATGTAACATATATTTTCCCATTAAATATAAAAATCACTTCATGATTTCAATTACGATTAAGTTTATCTATATAAATTTTATAATATTTATATCTTGTAGGACATGTAAGAGTTTATAGTCAATGTTTTTAGAGTATTTTTTAAAAATAGAGATATTATTATTTATTAACCATTGAAATATATTATTCATTATTTAAATAAATTAATACTAATTAAATAAATCCATTGATAGGGGTTTTAGATTAGTTTTTCAAACAATAAATTATAATGAATGGTTTTATTTATATTATATTTTAGGAAACATGGGTCATATAGAATATTGATCAATAATTATTTATTATGCATGCTGTAATAGAAATATCTACGTTATTATCATGTTTTATTAATCAATTAAGGAATTATATTTTGACGATAACAAATTATATATAATTTTTATTTATTTATTTAATATTTTATTTTTCAGATGAAATGGCTCATAATATGTATATGTTGGTAGTATAAATATATTCTTAAAATAATTTTATGGTATTCGTACATAAATATGGTTTTAATAATCTTTATATTGAAATTGAACCAATACAAATTTATAAATAATTTTTGACATAAGGAACTATATGAATTATTATGAACAATCATATGATCTTTTTATAGACATTAGAATTTTAGTATACAGAATATTTATATGATTTTTTTTTAGAAATTCACAATTTTTATCATTGTATACATATTTACAAATTTTTAAACTATTTTTTTGTTTACTTTTCTAATAATTGTATATCTCGATTAATGTTTTTGAAAATTTTTATATTGAACATAATATGAAACTAATTGTTTTTTCCAATTTGGATAAACCATAGATCATAATGTTTTATTTTAATAATCCATTGATATTTTTTGGAATGAATTATAATATATTAATCCAATTAATATTAATACATTTTTCTACAAGAAATACATGTTTGTATGTGATAAAAATAATTTTAATTGTATCTTAGAAAGTAATGGGTATTATGTGTGGACTAGTTATGGTATGATAGAATGTGAGTTACTATATACATGATAATTATTAATCAATGTCTATGTTGAGGGTGATATGACATTTGTGTTGTTGTTTTTTCTTCATTATGGTTATTAAGAAGTTAGCATTAACTAATATATTGGTTCACCAATTGTGTGATTCATTTATAAGGAAACCAATTATGAAATTAAGTATGCACATTTGATTACCATGGTATCCGGGTTCTTATAGAATTACACGACTTACATGTGTATTTTGAGTGTTACAACGTTGAATATAAAATCCAATATTTGCATTGTTGTATATTTTAGGGGCCTTGTAAGTATTTACTTGATTATTTTTATACCCACACCCTACACATGAACCTCAATGGACCCAGAACTCTTATATTTGAGATACCGATGAGGGTAAAGGACTAGTAACATAGATTTGAGTAAGTGAATCTTAGTCTGGATGAGTTAATTTTCTCATGGAACTGTCATGAACTTTTTGAAATTTTGAGATGAGATTGGAAGTTTTAAATTAACATGTGGATATTTAATAAATTTTATGGGACAACTGTTATCCTCACCAACTTCATATCTCCTATTGTTATTATTTCATTTTGTTTCTTGAGGCTCATCCCCATCTGTTTTGTGTTCTTTTGACTACTTTCCTTAGTTTTCATCCAAAATGATCATCATTACCGTGTATGGGAGGACTACATCTCAGAGTAGTTCAAGAAACATTGTTTCATATAAAAAAGATTTAGATGATGAGTCTCAGAAAAAAATGAAATAATAACTTTTCAGAAGATGAATTTGATAAGGATAACAGTTGTCTATAACATTCACCTTTGGAAGAATATGGAGGATAAAACCACCTATAGTGGATTAATTATTTCCATTAATTCAATTAGTAAATTCATTAAAAATAGATTCATGCTAATTGTTTGATAATAGAGTATGCATATAGAGATAGAGTGTTCACAATGGTTGAAATAGAGCATGTATATTACCCTTCTCAAATAATTAGTCTATGTCTACATTGGTGTTATTCACGAAAAATTAAATGTTTGATTACTAATGTAGACAATGTATTCGTTACATGATGATGTTAAAAATCCTGAAGAAGAACATACTAATGATTGTGAAATTAAAAAATCCTTAGTAAATCAAAATCATGTTCGTGAGGAAAACAACAATGGTGCAACATCACAATGCTGAAAAAAAGTAACAATGAAATAAGTAAGGGAATAAAATTTTAGGTTGTTTGGAATCAATGCATAAAACCTGTCGACATATAAAATCCTATGATCATTAGTTATGGTTGGTTTACAATAAGGATGAATTTAATGACTCATATTGACTTGTAGATCCATGTTTATCATATAATGAAGGAACCCCATTGGAAGGATATGAGGATAATGTTATGATATTCATTATTTGTTATACAAGAAAATAATATAAAAAAACATTGATTTAATTTTCATTATTCATTTCATAGTTAGTTTATTTTAGAAGATATCTATAATAAAGTTTCCTTAATGGCCTCTATAATATCCCATATATGCATTCATATTATTCATACTAGGTTAGATCTTAGGGATATTGAGGAGAAAGTAAATCCCCATACACCAGTTAGTTCTGTACACATTATAAAACATGAATGATGGAATGATTAAATGAATATTTGTGATGAGTATTCATTTTAGGTGCATTGATTTTGATAATATAATATTTTAATTTATTTATTTTATTCAATTTGATTGAAAAATAATAATTTATTAAACAACTAAATTGTGATGAAAATAATGAATGTGCATCAAAACCAATATACCCATATCGAAAATAAAGTGTAGGGGATGCTTCACTTGAGATGAAATTGGTATGCATTTTTAATCAACAATAAATTTTCTATAAATGGTGCACGTGTGGATCAACACTAAAAGATTCCTATCCTTGAAATCTACATCTCAAAAAAGAAAAACCATGGACCCATGGATGAACACATCAATGAATAAATAATCACCTTGGATGTAATTATTTAATTCATTTAAATTAATTATAAACAAAACATGTATATCTTCTCTTCTCAATTTCATGTTCCCTCATTTGTCTGTTATCTTTGATTCAATTCCATGGATACTGGAATTTATTGTTTTATTGATATCGGATTAAACAACAATCATTGAAATTTTCAGAGTTTGGTACACACCCATCCTCTGCTTCCACTACACCGAGAACCATCAAGTGGAATCAGAGGAGACATATTTTTGTTTATAACTATTTCAATAATTTTTTATGATTTATGCTTTAATATTTTGGTTTGTCAATTAATGTTAAATCGTTCTTGTAATCATAATTTTAATATCTATTCCATCCTTATCATTTCTCACAAATCTTCTAGAGTTGAATAATTTTATTATTAAAATTAAATTGAGGATATCATCAAGAGTCAACAACTGTTCTGTCTTGATAACACATTTGTACATGCTATGTAGTCGAATCCACACACTGTGTAATGGTGTTAAATTCAACAAGAGTAATTCAAAAACTATTGTAGCTGCGTGCATTAATGACACGTGGTGTAGTTAATTATTACACTACATGTTGACCAGGATTGACTGGAACATGGTAAGATGGACTACACTATGTGTGTCCCACTAGACAAGGCATGTAGTCCCATTGGGTCACGGTCGTGCCGTGTATCCCATACACGTCAGGCCCGGTTGGTGATCTTGTAAAGTGAATTCTTCACGACATGCATCCCAATGGACAAGCCATGTACTCCAAATATTTTCAAATTGCACCTTAAATGCCGATTTACCAAGAATGTAATTTAGATGGATGGGGAGGAGAGTACATGTCATGTAGTTGGATCTACACGCCGGGTACTATTTCCAGATTACATAGAATTAAAAATTTATTTATTTTTATTATGTGACTCTTGAGAGATGTACCTACATGTGGGTGTAAATATGGGACACCAAATGTGATATGAGTTATATATATATATATATTATTAATTTACATTAGTGTAATGTTCAACGATATGGACATAATGTATGAGTTTTATTACAATTAAAATTTTATTGCGCATACTAAATGACCCAATGAATAATGTTTATACCATTATAAAAACATGCCAAGTAGTTTTGGAAAGGTATTCACAGGGTTTCCTCCAATGTAGGAGTTTTGTACAAGGTTATGGATGAGAATCTCAAGAAAATTTAGAGAAGGATTAAGATAAAAAGGATAGATAAATCAAATACAATGATTATTAATTTCAAGCATAACTTATCTTAATAAGAACTGTTAATGATTTAAATGATAGTTTTATTAAACATGTAATTTGTTTCATGTATGTGGATGATCATGAGAAAGAGTTTAACTTTGTATGTGGTTGGTTCGCTTTTATTTTATTTATTAAATTATTATTTTTTGTTTTCATACCTTCTTGATAATAATATATTGGGAATCTGTTACCATGGTTTCTATTATGTAAAACCCCTTTTACCCCTCACATTCATGTGAGTTGAAATCATATGTAATGTATGGAGATCCCATGCTAGTGGGGACAGTTCAATTTAGGATCCCAGGCCAAACTTATCCAAGGAGACTCAATGGTATAATGGTGGAAAGATGTAAACACAAACCATAAACAGTTCATGGTGTTTATCCCCTATTTCAGGGTATGTTTATCAGCATTAAGATAAAATAACAAATATTAAATCTCATGATCATACCCTTTATTTATTTTTTTCATTTGTATGGTTATTAATTATGGATATTTCACATAATGACATAATTAATAAACTAACAAGAATTAAATATTGGACTAAAATAAAATAAGCTTATGCGTAAATATTGTATATATATTGTTAATCAATTATGTATATCCCACTTAATATTAACAAGAAAGTGAAATAGGTAATAATTGGTAATTTATGCATAATGGATAAAATCCCTCAATTAAATATTTAGTCGGTATAGCCATCCATAACATCGGTTAGAATACAACCATAGTTAAAAGTTCTTGACCATCCCTAGTTGGGGTTCCATCAATTACAGGGGAATTATAATTTGATGTTTTGGGGTGACTTAACATTTTTTACATCAATGGCTGACTACCCAAGAAGGACTTTGTGTAACTGAGAGGCAATGGTCAAGGACATCCAAAATTAAGGATTTTCAGATTGGGGAGTCCACTCAAGAGATTGAGGTGTTATGAGTTAATGCAATTTTAATTTAGAATGCCTATGAGAAACTTTTCATTTTTATTGACCAACCATAGTTGGGGTAATTTGAATGGATATATGGATCCTTTCCACTAATTTTTTTAAGAAACTAGATATTCCAAATCCAATGGTGAGAGCTATTGACTTTTGACAAAATAGTGGGAGAGTAATAGATGTTAATTTATATATATTTCTACATTTATCAATATAAATTAGAAAAAAATTGGTCATATTAATTTATATAAGCATAATTAAAAATTACACCAAACATATCATTGTGATCCATAACAAGAAGGGAAACCTTCCCACTGACACTAATTTATTGGAGAAGAAAAGCCACTTCATGGTTATCTTTTTCCTTGAGAGGGAAATTTATGTGATGGAAGATCCGATACTACTATCTCTTAGATATGAGGGGATATATGAGGAACTTTATGTGTATTAGAAACATATGACTGATGCTATATATTTTTAGTTCCCCATGCTGTCTTCATTGAAAATCAGCTCTGGGAGAAACATGAGGAAATGGATGCTTATAGAATGATCTCTCACCTTCAGGATCTTCATAAAGCGAAAGAGAAAAATGAGATGTATGAGATCTTCAACACTTTGTTCAATACTAATATTGGATATTCTACACCCACAGGACCACATGTAGTCCATATTATTCGCTACATTGACTATCCAGACATAATAGGGATTAAATTCTCAAATTAGTTGCATATAGTTCTCATAATATCATGGATGCCTAATAACTTATCTAGTTTTTTTTGGAATTATAATATGAGAAATAATGAGAGGATTCTATTAGAGATTCTGACCCTAATTAAACAATTTGGTAAGGAAATGGGGTGTGAAAAACTAGTAGTCTTTATGGTGAATAGGATAATGAAGGACAAGTAAAAGGGGAGTAATATTTAAAAACAATCAAAATACTCTGAGCACCATCCAACCAAGAAGAAGAAGATCCAGAGGTAGGGGAATGATAAGGAGGAATTATGATTCTTATGTGGGATTTCAAGCCAAGGGATGGGTAACCGCACCCAGATATAAGGGAAATCCAAAGGTGTGTTCGTTATCGTGTTCAATCTTTCAATTTCTACGCATTGGGTATTATATATTGCTTGTGTGGCTCACATATGTATTAAAATGAAGGATCCATATAGATTATTGAAATTTTTTGAAGCAGAGGTAGATCTGTGAGCTTCCAATGGTGAGAGGATGGATTCTATTTCCATTGGTGACAACCACCTCACATTGCCGATGGGAATAATTGTGGTTTGACATGGCTGTTATGATGTATATAGTGTTACCAAGAGCATAATTTATGTAACCTGTTTAGATACAGATGAATTTATATTAATGATTGTAAATAAATTTTGTTACTTTTATAAGGACAACACATGTTAAGAAATCAGATATTTAAATAATGTTCAGTATGTATATAATTATGAGAACCAGGTATTTGAAATTGATAATGAACCATGTCCACATGACTTGTACAAACCCAGTTCTGGCATCACCGTCTAGGTCATGTAAGAAAGAATCACCTGACAATTCTATGTCAAGATAGTTGTTTAGACTCTTCTAAACTAAAACATATGAATAGAATTCACACTTTTTATAAGGGAAATTGAGAAAAAAACTATTTTGTGGAAAGGATGAAAGGACCACAAAGCTTCTATGATTGGCACACACTGATGTGAGTATACTATTTTTTGTAGAATCTTGAGAAGGATATTCTTAATTCATTACTTTTATTGATTCCTTTAGTAGATAATTATATGTCTAATTTAAAAGGTATTAGTCTGAGTCCTTTGATTAATTCAAGGAGTTCAAGAATGAAGTGGAGAATCCCCATGGTAAGATGATAATGAAAATTCGATTTGATTGAGGTGGAAAATATATTAACCAAGAGTTCATCAACCATTTAAAAGAAACTCTGATTATATATCAAATCACACCACCTTGTAATACACAGTGTAATGGTGATAGTTAAAGGAGGAAGTGTACCTTGTTGGATATGGTAAGGTCGATGATGTTTCATGAAGATCTTACATTATCCTTTTAAGTATATGCATTGCAAAATGCCGAATACACATTAAACCATGTACTAATTAAAGAGGAAAATAGGTTTCCCTTCGAGATATATAGTGGAAAGACTCCCACTTTGTCACATATATATGTTTGGGGATGTGAGACATTTGTTAAGGCTTTATATGGAAACAAACAAGAACCCCATGGAACAAAGTGTATCTTCATGTGGTATCCAATGGAAACAAAGGGATAATAAATATAAATACCCTTAGATTAGAAAGTGACTATTTCCAAACATTCCATATTTCTTGAGAGGGATAACATCCTAGAAATGGATATTGGTATCAATATTGAATTCGATGATGTTGATTCTCAAGATACACATTAATTGGTATAAGAACAAATTTCATAGGTCCCTATGGATGAAGTAGTTCCTAAAACACAATTACAAGAATAGAGTATATGTGAGGTAAGGGAACTAGAGAGATATAGTTTCCATGTCACCGAGGATGGTGAATCATTATTGTTGGAAAATTATGAACCTCCCCCCATCATGGAAGCTGTAGAGAGCATAGATTATTCCAGATGGATAGAAGCTATGAGTTATGATATGGGTACCCTGTATTCAAACAAATAATTGGTTTTGGTCAATGCACCAGTAGATGTAAATCCTATTAGGTGTAAATCGGTATTCAAGCAGAAAATAGATATGGAAGGTCACGTTTGTTCATATAATACATGGCTAGTGGATAAAGGTTTTAAACAACATCATGGAATTTACTATAATGAAACTTTTTTGATAGTTTCCACATTTAAATTCGTATGAATCATAATTTTTATAGAGGCATTCCATGATTTTGAGATTTGGTAGACTTATGTCAAAACTGTATTCATTAATGAGAACCTTCATGAAGATGTCTATAAAAACAACCATAAGCATTTGTGACACCATGTGATTCTAAAAGGGTATGCAAGTTGTAGAGATCCAATTATGGATTAAAGTAAGCATTCAGGTCAGGTATCATTCGATTTGATAAATCCATTGTATAATTTGAATTCATTAAGAATGAATGTGATCCATGTGGTTACAAGAAGTTTAATGGGACTGTGGTCATTATCCTAGTAGTTTATGTTGATGGAATATTTCTTATTGGAAATGAAAAACCAATCTTGTAGTTATTCAAGGACCAGTTGAACTAGTGCTTCTCCATGAAGGAAATGGGAGAACCAACCAAAATTCTAGAGATCAAGATCATTCATGATAGATCTATGAGGCTGGATGTACTATGTTAAAGTACATACATTGACTGGAGACAAATGATATTAATTGTGGAAAAATCTAAGAGGGGATTTTTCCTAGTGTCACATGGTATACATCATTCCAAGAAATTTTTTCCATAGACACAACATGATAACGATAGAATAAGTAAGATTACATAATCTTCAGTGGTAGGATCTACCATGTATTACATGTTATGTACCAGACATTATTTTTCCTACACACATAACATGGTTGGAATATACCAAGAAGATCTAGTAGATGAGTATTAAAGTGTTTTCAAAACTATACTGAAGTATCTGAGAATAACAAATGATATGTTCTTGGTTTGTGGAGGAGATGAGGATCTTTTCATCAGAGGGTATCCTAATGCTATTTTTTAGATAGATTAGAGTGATATAATTTTTCAATCAGGATATTTTTTATGTCTCAATGAAGGATTTGTGAGCATTAATAGTTCAAAGAAGCCAGTTGTTTCTAATTCTACACCATATTTCCAATATATGGCATCTTCTGATGCAGCCAAGAATGCCATTTGGATTTGAAACTTTGTCCATGAGAATTATGTAATACCTAGCAGTAGGGATCACATTACATTCTATTGTGGTAATACTATAGAAATGGCTCTTTAAATTGATATGAGTTCACCTAAACAAAAAAAGAACATGCTCTGAAAGTATCACCTCTTGGGGGATTTCTATCAAAGGGGTGATGTTCATGTGAGAAGAGTTTCCATGGAAGAGAACATGGTGGTCCCCTTGACGAAATTCCTTTCTAAGTAGATGCATTAATATCATGTGGAGGCTAATGAACTAAAGGTTGTTAGAAATTGGATCTAGTGAATGTGGAAGTCGATTAGAGTTGGTTCCCTAGAAATGAACTTTTATATAGATTATGATAATCTTTTATTAATTGGATGAATATTTATAAATTTTTTTTCACATCATGATTATTATTATGCATGAAAACATATGTGATAATGTCATAAGAATAGTTTTCACACTAAATGTTCATATAGGATCCCTTCTATGATTAGAACATAGAATTTACATTAAATTATTCTTGAATTTATGTTCTATAACCAGATGATAACATTTTATGGGACAAAAATGATATAGGCTATCGGGGGTGGGGACTCATGAATCACTGAGGCATCTTCTCATGGTGACTGACCTTGGTAATATCCAAGAAGATATAATGAGAACAAGACCCTATAGTAGGAAATCCACATTAGTAAGTGTCATTGGATGTTCCTATATGAGGATGTGTGTGTTGGTGCACAGACATTAAGAGTATTATTAATGGGTATTATGAGTCGTTCCATAAGATGTATTCAAGAAAACCATTACAACAGATGGTAACCATTCGTATGAGGTGACATGTCGTTGTGACATCAACTTCTTTGTCTTGGGTGCCTTGACTCGTTGCTAGACAATAATCATGAACATTAAGAAAGCACACCTGATGCCAATGAGAAATAAAATTAGAGGTTAAAAAACTAAGTATATCCATGATCTCAGTTAAAAAACATATTATATTTAACAAGTTGAATAAATAATATTCCTAGTTCTGGTTTAATAATTACTCAACTATGCCTGATCGAATTTATTTTTTCACTAGTTATTCGAGAAAATATATTACAGAAAAAATATTTATTTATCATAGAATATTGAAATTATACTTATTTTATAAAAAATAGTCATTATTCAAGGCCCGGTGAATATTTAAAAGGATTGGGCGACCATGTAATGGATCTGGGGAGAAATAATATTAAATATTATTTGGTCAAATAATATATAAATATAATGTGCAAGTTAAGAACATGTCATGGAAATAATATCATTACTATTATTATTTTACTTAGGGTTCCACATGGATTAATAAATTATGTAACAACACATGTGATAATTATTTATTATTAACTGGTGAATTAAATTTCCCATTATGTTATTATTCTCTAAAGTATCCAAGGGTTCATTCCACCAGCTATCTAATACTTGTGTGAACAACATCGTTGAAGAAAAGCTCTCGAGCGTAAAAAAATCTTCCTTCTCCAAGAATTATCTCAAGAATGAGAGATATTATCCTCCATAGGATCTAGTATAATGCTTTGGAAGTTAATTGCATGATGATCAAAGGCAGGAATCATAAAAACAAGGATCATACATGTATGTACATGGAGACTCTTTTAGAAACATTCAGAGATACGTAGAACAAGTGGGGATCACCACTAGAGGATTCCTATCCTTGGATTCTACACCACAATGAAGATACTCCTCGTACACGTGGTCAAATGCATCAATTAATAAAGAATCACCCTGGTTTAATTCATTAATTTAAACATATTAATTATAAAAAATTGTGTTGATCCCCTCTTCTTAGTTCCAGGAATTCTTCTTTGTATTTATCTTTGATTATATTTCTTGGATACTACTGGTTACCGTCATATTGATCGCTGATTAAACCTTGATCATGGTAATTTGTAATGTTGCGTACACAACTCTTCCATTGTGCCACGATACCTCAAAATGAAATTGGATATTCTTTCCTACATAGTCCTCATTACCATAACTCTCAACAACCTCCTAACATCTTTTTCTTGGGGAGTCTAAGAGTTTGTTATGGTACACATTGTTAATCATGTTCCATGAAAATTTGTTAGACATGATCACTACATCCTACAATCAAGTGATGATCCCATTTTACGGATCATCATCTAATTTCCCATAACCTTAGACTTTAATCAATTTCCTTATTGTTCCCTCAAGTGACTAAAACAAGAAAAAAAACTTTGATAATCATTTAACACAGATGAAAACTAGAAAATCATGAAAACACTTTAATTATAGGATGTCTAAATCATGATGCATACTTCTTGATTCTTTGAAACATTAGGTTTATTATAGGTTATTCATTGTCACCCTATATTTAAATAATTTTTTATCGTTCATAAAGAGTTTGTGAATTCAAAAAGCATATTCTCCTCACCCTCAAACCGTCAAATCAGGTATACAGTAAGACCCTTTGTCATCCACCGGTTCTCGATTGAGTCTATCTCAATATGATGTTTCCAAGTTACCCCTATTTACATCTGTTCTAGAGCCAAAGCTAATTGTATTATCCATATAGGGATTTATTTCTAGAAAAACACACAATATATCGATACTAAAATACCATGAAAATTCCCTAAACATTAACACATCCATATTATTATCATTAGAGACATCCATAGATATATACATAGAAATATACCTAGGGATATCACTAATGTTTTTCCATTATTGCTACCAAATGTGGACTAAAATATCTTTTTGATACTTGATGTACACAGAATTGTGTGAAATCACCGAGAGGGGGAGGGGTGAATCAGTTATCCTTTTCTACTGTTTAAAAATTGACTATTTTTAATTAAACCCATATGGATGGTTAAAGGCTAGATCCAATCTTTTTGGGTCTCTCATCCATACCTCTAATAGTGCTCTAAATTGAAAGGCACAAAACATAAGGATTTACAAGGTCAGGTACAAAGACCTAATCCTTCTTATGTTTGTTATTGTCCTAACCACAAATTCTACACTATAATATGATTAATAATAAATATGTTTGATATAGAGTCACATTATATATCTCTTGAGTCCCACAAAAGGTTCTTTATACTACATCTAAAATTTTTCCAAAATCACACTGGCATGCACTAGAGTCGCACTGAAGACTGTAACTCATGAATCACAAAGGGTACTTATTTATCCCGAATCACATGATAAGATTCCTACGTTATTTTAATTTTTTATTCATTATATACTGGTCTAATTATTTTCTCCCATGAGATTGATGAATCACACTTTCCCATGTACCAATTCAATTATCTTCAATGGCCTTTATTATGGTCTGTTGGCCTTTTTCAATTATTCGGATCACCTCTATTGATCAATTCCCTCTGTGAAATATTGATCGGGTAATTCGTTCTTATTATAATGATGAACCAACCTCACTTATAAGTTTGAAAAAGGTGAACACAACTTCAATAATAATATAAACATGCAAGAGTGATCTTCCACTATGTTAGATCTATCGTAATTATTAAATTCTAAAAAAATGTCAACATGGATATGAAATATTCTTTAATTCTGACCAGCATCAGTATAAATTGAAATATACTTCATGAATGAGTTTCATGGAATCCAAAACATCATTTCTTGGGTATATCAATGAATTCTCACTTGTGAAAGTGATTATGAATCATTTCATGCATATATAATGGGTTACATGTAAACCCAGACACACACTATTCACTTGTTTCAATAGTTTAAGTTCGATGTGTGTATGTCATGAATTTACCTATGGATTGTCGACACAGTTTCTTCTTGATAAATTATCACATACAATTCCTTCTTCACATGTGAATGGGAATTCATGGATGCATGTATGTTTAGATATGATATTATGTTACCCAGAAACAAACAATTCACTTGTTTTCATCCCATTACACCCACAGGTTTGTTAATGAATCTATTGCCCAAATCATGAGAGAATCATGTCATTGTGTACCCTAATACCTCTTGTGAATAATCCTGAATGGGTAGATGTTGCACTTGTGGTCTTCTTCTAAAGGGGTAGTGTATGTGTACACTATCTTGAGTATTCTCAACCCTTATTCCCCTCATGCTCAAAACCAGAATGGGTATATGTTTTTTGTGTGAAAAAATATTTACCCTTCTTCCATGCAAGTTTTCTTCTTTGTGACAGCCTCATTGATTTTTCTACCAAATAACATAAACCAGAAAGGCCCTGCGGTTCTTGGTGTTTCATGGAAACATATAGATAAATGTATATAAGATCACACTATCTTTGTTGCTTAGTAAAAAAATTATTCTTGAATAAAATGGGTGTGGAATACACATGTCATCTTTCACAATGATCCATATTCTCTAATGTGTAAGATACTCTTAAAGAGGAATTCTTTCTTAATGCAAGAAATAGTTGCGTGGAAGATCTCTTCTTTTATTGAACCAGTGCGTTACATGGTACTATGTTTCTTCAAAAACGAGTTCTTTCTCAACCTCTTTAACAATAAACCCTCAGTCAATGGCTATTTATTTATAGTTGTGGATTACATCCTTTCACCACATCCAATTCTCATAATTTAAATTGTTTAAATCATCCCTTTGAAGAACTGAGATCCTACGATTTGAAATCATTAAATGAATTAAGAGAAACACCAAAAAATCTATGATATTTTTTCTTTCATGATGGCGATATTAATATTTTTGTTGAGGACCTCATGTACATGCATTTATGAATTCATTAAAAACATCTCCTTGAATAATTTAATGTGCATTTTGTCCTAGGAAACATTGTTTGCATTTGGTCGATGCAAGTTCTTCCAATTTATTTCATACATGAAAATGTAATTACATTCATGATCTCGTGTCATATGGATGATCCTCATGTAGCAGGTTAGATAAAAATTGGTGGATGTAGTTTGATCATGGAGGTGCGGCTCTATCTCTGGTGTAAAAATATGGTTCAGGTGGTTTAAAGGTAAAAACAACACATCGACTCAATCGTATGGCCCCAGATGAAAAATACCATCAAATCATACGGGCATAGTGACATCTATGTTTTTTAAAATAGATAAACAGTTATATGATAAAAATCAGATCAGATGGAGGGGATTTATTCATTCAAAAAAAATATCATCCCACATAAAAAAACATCACTTCATGTGGCTTCTTTATATTAAAATCCAAGACAACTGTAGCTCAAGATTCTCTTCCCCCTCCCGGTATCACCCTGTACCATTATGAGTGAATGCATTACACCCACTCTTCCTATGGTCCTTTTTCCAAAACTATACATTGGATTTCCCATGATCTCTTATTGTCTCACAGAATCCTCGCACATTTACACTAGATGATTTGGCTGGCCTCCTTTGGGTACAATCAACCTAGTGTCCCGCATATGTCATAGGATGAAGCTGGAAGGTCAGCCTAGTGGGATTGCCCACATTTTTAAATAAACTCCATATAAAAATTATTAAAACCCAATGTATAGATAATGTAATTCAACAAGAAATTATTGGCCAGATTAACTAGGAAATCAACGCCTCTTCAATGTATCTAATGTGAAAATTTTTTTGCATACCTCTTAAACATTTATGATCTGTACAATCAGTATATTAATTTTCACAAAAGTAATTCAATCAGAAACTTATTCTATATTCATCATGAAATGGAATATCACATGCCCTTCTTTAAATGTTGTAAAACGTGTGTTATTTATTGACACCTATTTTGGATCATAGGTTTTTATCCACAATCATCTGATCTTCTTATGGAGAATATCCAGGCCTTACAACAATTCTCATTTTAAGAAACCAAAATGATTTTCTAAGTGACAATAGTTTTGAAACAAATTCATCATATTGATAGCAATGATATATTCATCTATCAATGAACCCAATTTCTAGACAAATAAAATTATTAATAGGGCTTCTAAACAAATAAATTCCAATATCAAGGTGGTATTTTAACTAACTCAATAATATTACTTTAAAAACCACCACATCAATCATTACCTTACCATAGACATATTTCCAAATTGTTGACAAAAAATGAAACACTATACCCAACAATCTCCCCCATTGATTTTTTATTTCAATATCTCGTAATCACTCTATATAAGAGTCAATATGTTATCAAAACTCCCCCCCCCCATTTTGGAAATCAAATTCAATGGTTTAGTGGGGAATTTTCAATAACTTGTTTTCCTCCATTTAAAGAATATCTTTTGGAATATTTCTGAAAGTGGGATGAAGTCACATGGTTCACCTAGAAATGATCCCCTAGTTAATCAACTCAAACTCAACTTGGGATAACCTAGTGTAGAAAAAAATAGATATATGACCTAGGTTTTCCATGATATCAATAAACAACCATGCATATGAAATCAGGCTTAGAATGTATTAATTCTTATCCAAGTGGTATGAAATAACCATATTTATCAATAAAATGAAAAATCATGCACATACTTCAACAAATATATTAAAAATATAAATTTTAAAGATAACCCCTCTCATATCTTATTGACATCAATCAAGCACTCCCTCTTAAATAAATGATAAATACAATTGAGAAAAAGGGGAAAATTGTGATTGGAATGCCTCAAATTTCAAGTTCTAGATATGATACAAATTTATAATTTTTTCATGAAATAACCATTTATATCATATCCATCATAATATCATCCCATTAAGGGGTAATACCCATTTGGTTTAACCTAGTAGGAAATATCATCTGATAATCTTCAATATATCTGTGTTGAAAATCTTCCACTTATGGAACATTCTAAGATTTATCAAATCATGAATAATCATTCCAACTTGTTGTTATCAACTTTTTTCATTCAATTATAATCTTGAGAATGACCATGAACTTCAGGTACCTAATATATATTCAAACTTATACAATAAAATAATAAGGTAATAATATGGAACATATGTGTTCTTTTTTATAGGATAAACATGGCTAAGATTTTCTTCTCAACCCAAGAACTAATTTCCATGTAGCTCTAATGTGTCTGGTGCATTTCATGCTAGTGTCTCCCCTCCAATTTTTATTATGATCATTAATTTTCAACATGGATTCTTTAAATCCATTCACCTTCAACTTGTGTTGGGTTTTTATTGTTACTTCTTTTAGAAGTGAAGTGGCTTTCATTGGTGCATGTTGTTCAATTTTTAACATCTCTTTTTGAGTTGGTAAAATTGTAATACATTTGACTGAATTACGTATAAACATCTTTCTCCTTGCACAAACAAAATTGTGATACACTTTATATTTCATTTTTTGACAACCTCTAGTGAAATTAGAATTCATTTTAATATTGAATGATATATTTTCCCTCTACCTTATAATTAGATAGTACTTTATCTTTATTATTTTGAATATATATAGAAACATAAAATTGAATAGGATAGATAAATAAACAATAATTCTTAACATATTCTGGTTTGGATCTTCCACATGACATCTTCAATTCTTTTATGTAACCTTTCTTGTGAAAATTATCAAAATCATAGTTAGGAATGTCTACAATTAATCCTATCTTCTCTTAGATTGATTTTCCTTTTATTTTATTCTTTCTTCCATTCATTTCCATGGATTACTTGTATTGATACATTTATGACATTTATTTACACAAAATAATAACATTTTATTTGTTGAGATTTAATTCATGGAACCCATATTAAAATTCTTTTTTGGAATAGTTTTCTTCACAATTTTCTTGAAATCATTTTTTTCATATTCCCAATGCATGTTTTTACAACTATTTATCATTTAACCTAAATTTATTATAGTATTTTATTCTTATCCATATATTCATGATGATTGGTTTGAATAAACCTATACATATCGCAAATGTAATCACTTCTATTGCA
This sequence comes from Viscum album, assembly GCA_963277665.1. Taxonomy (NCBI): domain Eukaryota; kingdom Viridiplantae; phylum Streptophyta; class Magnoliopsida; order Santalales; family Viscaceae; genus Viscum; species Viscum album. The sequence continues at coordinate 538,515,696 of OY728126.1, forward strand.
ATTATCACAAAATACTTCATGATATTCAAATTTGTTCTTCATAGAAATAATATACTTCTTCTGTGTAATCTCCTTTAACATTGAAGGTTTCTTCAATTCATCACATATAATTTCCTTAAATTTAGTTCTTTAATAATTTTCATATTCTACTACGTTATTCTAGAAACAATTGTCCTTATATCTAACATACAATGACACTAATATTATCCAATAAATATCTTTCTTTTTCTTATAGTATCAGTCTGGATAGATTTAGTGCACTATTCTGTATGGGATTTTCTTTTCTATTTGGAGAATTATTTTAGAGTAATTATTATTAATTGTCATAGTATCCACACTTCATGTTTTTTATGGATCTTTCAACATTATTATATACCCACATATTCCCAACTGTTAGCATTGAACCTGTACTTGTAGATAAAACTACATTAGTATAAATAGAAATAACTATATTCGGTCACACATTCTTCTTGGAGGATGTTGGCATTAGAGTAGAATATGATCTAACACTCCTTTTGGAATCTTATTCCTCAATTAAAACAAGAGTGTAATTACCTCCTATTTCAACTTTTTGGGATGTTCCAGCTTGGGATGATTATTGATTTATCAATTTCACAATCAGCTCCGAGAACATCATGTTGAGGAAGTTATTATCATCCTCAACTGATCTCATCTTACTAATTATCATTTATCCTTATCATTTTTTCTTTAATACTATTTCTTAGGCCATTCAAATAAATTTCATGCTTATTTACCTTGTTAGCTTTATCTTCTAGTTGAGCAGCTTCGATAACCATATAATCTTTGGGCAATTTTTCAAATGCATGGAAGGATTCTAAAAATAAAATCTCAAAGAACTAATTATCATAAATACTTCATTTATATTATTTAGTAACATTATAATATATTTTGTTACTAATAGAAATTGCTTCTTCCTTTATTTTCCCATGTTTTGTGAGAGAGTAAGACATGCAAGCCCCTTAAACCAATACCTTTTCTATGGCATACAATTTTTCTTCTAGATAAAATTTTTCATCAAGAAGTGCATTGATGCATATAGAAAAATTTATTTCCCCATCTCTAGGTATATTATTCTGATTTCCTTTGGGTATATACTGATGATCTCTAATTGATATCTCCTCATCACATCTTGAATAGGATTCATAAAATGTTTCATAATAAAAAGAATTATTACATGTTGTACCTTCCAAGTTACCTAAGTAGAAGTTGTCTCCCCATTAGAAGTAAGATTATTCTTCAACTTCCTTTAATATTGATTCTTCCCATTATTCAGAGTCCTCGTAGAAATATCTATTTGAGGTTGCTCAATAATTTCCTAAAAAATTCACATCACAAAGACTTCATTTAATATTTTGTGGTGAGATATGCTCTGATACAAATTGGAGTAACTATATTAGTGTGAAATCAGTGAGAGGGGGAGGGGTGAAATAATGAACCTTTTTTACTTTTAAAAAACATATTATTTTTAGTTAAACCTCTATGGATGGTTAAAGTCTTGATCCACTCTTCCTGTGTCTCTCCGCATTACCTTGAATAATGCTACAAATTCAAAGACATGTGACACAAGGGTTTACAAGGTTTGGTACAAATATGTGACCCTTGTTATGGTGGTTATTATCCACAACATAGATTCTCCACTGTAATCTACTAAAATATTAGAATAGTTAGTAGAGTGTCATGTATTATCTCTCCTGAGTCCCACAAGAGGTTCTTTATATTTCATCTCAAAATGTAATTAGAATTACATTGTCCTTATCCAAAGTGACACTAAAGACTTATTCTCTTGAATCACACAAGATACTTCTTGGTCCTGAATCACACAAGAAGCTTCCTCCTATATTTAACTATTTTATTTATTATAGAATGGTCTGGTGATCTTCTATAATGATATTTCTAAATCACACTTACATATGTACCAGATCAAAAATCATCAACAACCATTGTTATGGTCTGTTGGCCTTGCTCAAATATTATGATCCCCTGTACTGATAATTTACCTTAGTGAAAAAACACTCAGAAAATTGTTTCTTCTTCTGACAATGACCAGTCCTCTCATATATGTGTTCGAATGGTGCACAAAACTTTCTCAATAATACTAATAAGCTAGAATTATCTTGAACCATATCAGCACTATTTGTCATCATGAATTCTCTAACACTTTCAACTCAAATATGAGATATTCTTTAATTATTTCTGACATCAGTCTCAATAGAAATCCACTTCATGCAAGGGTTTCATGGCATAAATATATATTTTTCATAAGTATATTAATGAATTGTCACATATTTATGTGATTATGTATGATTTCATGCATGTATGATGTGTTTATTTTAAACTTTGACACATATTGTTCACTTTTATCAAGAGTTTAGGTTCAATGTTTTTATGTCTTGAATCAACACATATACCATATAATTAGTTTATTCTTGCTCAATATACCTACACCATTCCTTCTTCACATATGAATGGGTATGCATGAGTACTTGTATGTTTATATATGATTTTATGTAACCCAAAAACACGTTGTCCACTTGTTTTCATTCCCATTACACCCACCTCATTATTAAAGATTTTTATTCACAAATAAATAGAGAATCATGTAGGTGTGTAACCTACTACCTCTTGCAGACAAGTCCGAATGGGTTGACATTGTCCTTTGGGCCTTCTTCTATAGGGGTGTTGTATGTTTGCACTATCTTGAGTATTATCATACCTTCTTCCCCTTGAACTCAAAACCCGAATGGGTACATGTTCTGTCTGCGCAAAATATGTTTCCTTATTGTGTGCATGTTTTCTTATCCATGACTACCTTGTGGATTTCTCAACCAAAACACACGAAACAGAATGGTATCATGGTTCTGGGTGTGTCTTGTAACCCAGTTGATAGATGTGTAGAAGATCATGCTACCTTGTTTTATTTAGGAATCCACATTTTTTTGAAATCAAATGCTTGTGGAATACAAATATATTCTTCCTATGGGATATGTCTTCTATTTTTCATAATTTAATGGAAATGAGGTATTCTTTACTAATGAAAGTAAGAGTTGTGTGAATCTTCTCTACCTTTCTCGAACTAGTGGGTCGCATGGTGCCCTCTTTCCTAAAAAACTAGTGCTGTTTAAATATCTTGAACAAACAAACCATAGTTGAGGGCTATTTATTTATAGGTGGGGATTACAGTCCTGCACCGCATCAAATTCCTAAAATATAGTTCATTTAAATTATCCCTTTGAATAGTCAAGATCCTCATATATTAAATCTTCAAATGAAGTAAGAGATACAATAAAAAATCAGGGATATTTTTTTATTCATGATCACAATATTAATCTTTATAGTGAGGTCCTCATAGTAATGTGTTTATGAAGACATGAAAATAATCTCCCCAAATCATTTAATGTGTATTATGGCCTAAAAGACATTTTTTTCTTTTGGCCAGTAGGAGTTCATCATGTTTTATTGCATGCATTAAAATGTAATTGTATGCATGGTCTCATGTAATCCAGATGAACCACATTCAGTAGGTTAGATCAACAGTAGTGGCTAGAGTACGATCATGGATGTGTAGTAGCCTCTTCATCATACAGATATGAATCAGGTGTTTTGGAGGTAGAAAATGGTGTATGGACTCAATCTAATAGCCCTGGATGAACAAGTCGAGCAGATTGAACGACCCCATAGATAATCATGAATTTTTAAAATAGATTAAAGGTTTAGATGATACATGTTAAGATCAGATGGTGGGGAACACTCCGTTCATTAAAATTATCACCCCAAATCAAAATATGCAGCTTCATGCAGCTTCTTTAAATTAAAATCCACAATATCTGTGACAATTAATTCTTTTCCCCCTCCTTGTACTTCCCAATACCATTCTACAAGTGTGCTCTACCCTCACTCCCTATGCAGGCGTATTCCCCAACTACTGTATGGGATTACCCATTGTAAGAACCCTTTTCTCCCTTTGAGGTATGGATCTTTTTTTCTCAGTTTTTACTTAAGAAAATGGGGAAAAGAGGTCAAGGGTTTAGTTGCAATCCTGTTACAAGACGTGATTGGGAACTACACATTGTGTACTTATAGGTACATGCTGTGTAAATAAGGCAACATTCCATGAAATCCCTGTACATGTCCACGTAATGTTCTGACCAAAATTTGTGTCAACACGTAGTTTAGTCTAAAGTACATGCCATTTGTTTTTTTATTTGATTATTAAGTTAGACAGTACATTTTTTTACGGACGTGCAAAAATGACCCTCATTTGACCAGAAGTGTGTCCTGGAAAATTTGAATAGGATTTTTCATCATGTATCGTCATCTCATATCTGATTCAAACATTGTCAGATTTTTTAGAATTCTCTCAGTTATCACTTGATCCTCATTGAGGCTTTCTTTTTGACTTAATATCTTGATTGTGTTATCAAGGGTTAATAATTTTTTATCAATTTATAGATATACCTTGTTCTAGGTCGTATCAATGCTCAGTGCTGGACGAGGAGATTCATACTACAATGAGGTAGGTGGTCTTGACGCTTTCACTCTATACTGATTTGTTTATATATGTCGCATTATTGTTGTCCCATGTTTAGGGTCTAATCTTGAATGGTAATTTACTCTTGTTGTTGACTAATGATGATTAGGTCATGATTTTAATTAATTTAAACATTCTTGAGCTTGTTTGTTTGATTAAGGGCCTCCCCGTTTGTGTGTTCCTATGGACTGACTATATATGGCTGTTTGGCCAAGGCTGCCTATTAGGCATGCATTTTTTCCATTATTGGTGTGTTAAGTATGAATTATATTATAATATAATTTCAATTTTGGTAAAATGTGTTTCAATTGATTAATGGTTTTGGGATTAGTGATTTCTCCTTTACCCCATGATATGCAAATTATCTTTTAATCCTTATGATAGATTAATTTCCAAGTTTCTTGATATCTATGATACCCATGTGAGTTGGTATAAGTTAACCATGTAAAAGTTTAATTTACTGGTGTTTTTTAATATTTTGAAATTTTGATACACCAGGATTGCCCGTGTTTGATTTTTTGTGCATGTGGGTAAGGATTTGTTATGCCTGTGGGAAAGGATTTGTTATGCTTGTGGGAAACGATTTGTTCTTCATGTGTGTGAGGATTTGTTATGCTAGTGAGAGAGGATTCAATGGCCCTAAGTGTAAGGATTTGGTTATGCCTACTGTTAGAGTTTTTATGTTCATAATGGAAAGATGTTGAATTGATTATTTGAAATGAAATGATATATGATGCATCTTGCAAGACAAATCACTTGTTTGGAATCATTATTCACATTATTTATTGAGATAGACATCTGAGGTATTTGTTGATTATTCTTTATATGGGTTATCTATAGGCATAGTCCAGATCTCGAGACCTATATAATTTAATGTAATTGAAATTTTGAATTGAACATAATGAATGAAAATGGAAAAGTAGAATTGTAGGACTATTAACATTTATGTACTTCCTAGTTTACTAATTTATCTTTTTGTACAATAATTATTTCATATACTCACTAATAGACAGGGACATATATTCGATTGTTTCCTACTTATCACACCCTTTTTGGGTCAAGCTTTTGGACACAAATAGATTATAATGTTTAAAGTGTTGATAATGGTAAGAACCATTCTACAGTTATGTGAGATACTATTTAGGATCAGGAGTGCATTAAACATATCCAAGGCTTGAAATGATTCTATGTTTCCTTATTTATTTTTATTAGAACATATATTTTGGATTCTTGCAGTGTACCTATTTTGGTTCTTTTCATGGAACATAACAAGGTGCATCATCTTTTGTATTTAATGAATCTTATTTATTTATTTTATTATTATTCTTCTATTTATGTTTGTTATATGTGGTTTACTACTTCCACTATAAAGTATAATTATTTTTCTACATTACACTTGGCCGATGAGGGAATATTTTCCCCACTATCACACTCGAGAACCTCACTGCTAGATGGTAGCCTCTAGCATTTGGGGAAATGTGCTTGAGGCCATGTGGCCAACTGGGTATGAGGCACCCGTTGAGTGGAATCCAGATCTAGGATGTTACAAAGTTGTATCAAATGGGTCTTCTTTTCCAGTATGTATTTTTATTTTGAGAAATTAGAATGGGATATGAAAGAAATTGATTTTGGTAATTAGTTTTTCCCATGAGTAGCTACCCTGTGTACAAGGAAAATCCAAATCGCCTGGAATTGACTTATGATTTTCGGATTTTGAGGTATTACAGTTGATTCGATATCACCATTTGGTGACACACTTGTTTTGTGATGTTATTATTGATAAAATATTGGTTATTTTTTTGCGACCCTATCAGATGAGGGCATTCCATCACATCAATCACATACGAAATTATTATAAATCACATTTCATGCATTCTTGCCTTTCCTTTTAGAGAGAATTAATGATATCGCGATTTTTATATATATGTAACGCTATATATGCATGTTGTTTTGATAGATACAATGATAAATATTCATGTTGTTGTGTTAAGTGTATTGGTACGTTATATGGCTGAATTGGATGGATTATAAACATTGATCCCTAGGAAGTATGGGCCCTCTTAGATCATAATTTTGTGGATTAGTTTTCATCCATGGGATATAAATTTTGTGTTATATTCTATACGTGGATGTCGAGCTTTGGTTTACTATGATGATATCCCCCCATAGGTCGAAATTTCAATGACTATTGATTTCTTTTTAAAAATAGGGGTTTCATGGGAGTGTCTGATTTTTAATGTCTGGAAACCCAGACAACACGGTGTGTCGTCCTAAGAAAAAATACCATGTGTTCTTTTGTTCGCGAAAAAGATCTTTTACAAGTACACACCACGTAGAAGATGACCATGTCATAAGCTGTGTGAGAGAAAACATAGTTTATTATGTTTTTATTAGAACACCCCGTTTAACTTATATACACCCCGTGTAGTTTTACATAGGAAGAACTGTGTGGCTCTAGCCACGTAAATTTATATGTCCATGAGAGAATACTTGTGTACATACTGTGTGTCATCATGACATTCCATATACCTAAGAAGTTTACACAACCAAGGCAGGTGGATTTACACACCAATGTGAGTGTTTAAGGGGATACACTGTGTATAGTCCCTACACGTCGTGTAACTGAGGTGTTTAAACACCTAGGCTAGATAGAGTACATGATCATGTACATGATTAAGTGTACACATCATGTGTGATTAATACACTCAACGTACTATTATTTTGAAATGTTTTGAGGGTTTTATTTTACTATTTAGTTCTTTCATTCTTGAAATACATACCTTTATGTATAAGATTATACTGAGGTGTATGTGCTATACATTATAGAGCAATACTACCATGACGACAACTAGTCATACTGTAGGAGGGTGGCAACGAGCATACACCGTAGGTGGTATGCCCAGGGTGACTAGAGGATTCTCCATAAGTTCCAATGGAAGAACTAACTTCTATAATGGACATAGGATTGGATTCATAGTTCCATGAAAGCTTCAAGATGTTTATACAGACCTTCTAGGGAATTCTTCATCCAACCAAGTCTAAGGCAGAACTGATGTCAGTATTCCAGTAGCAGAATCTTACTTTTTTCTCAAGGAATTGTGGAACATAGGTAGTATATCCATTGTTGGATTCCATTATTATGATCTATTAGCATCTGGATAATCCTATTGAGAAGTGGTTCATGCTCAAAAATTATATTTTGCATGATTCAACCAAGAGCTGGTGGGATTTTATCACATAGATAGAGCCTCATCAGAACATAGAATGGGGATATTTTCATATAGATGTCTATGAATAATATTACTCTGAGATGCATAAGGTCAATAGAGCCCATGAATTTATGCTTCTGGAGTAGGGTTCTATGTCTATGATGGAATACATTTCATGTTTCACTGATCTTCATAGATTAGTACCTATTCTGATGGGTGATGAGACATCAAAGTCTAGGCCATTTGAGAATGTTATCAGGTACGACATCTGATCGTAGGAGAAAATTTTCTTGTTACCTACTATTTATTCTATAGTTAAATAGGATATTATTAATGATCATAATATGTGGGAAGATGGAGGTGATAAGTAGGGCAGTTCAGTACTGAGATCTGGTACTATTTGGACCTTGATCAAGAAGCATCATTTGGAAATTTATCTTGATGATATGATCATTCATAATGTTTCTTCAAGAAGCCAAACGAGGTGATATCAATGTGGAAGAGGTGTACATATGGGGCCACAATGTAAGATGGACGTAGTCTTGTTATGTGCTTACAGTAGGATGGGCTATCTATAGTGATAGTGTAGGAAGATTCCACCAACATCTAGTGAGATAGGTTCTACACCAACTTCATGTTCTGGAGTAGGTTGAGAGGATTCTCACTAGTGCAAGAGTTGGAATACATTATGATTCTCAGGACGAGGTGGGGGTCATGGTAGAGGTAGTTGGACTCTAGATTTCTCGAGACAACATATAGGATCATCTCATAGAAGCTAGCCAGTGTCATAGGGCCATGGTACTAGTTAGACTTATGCAGTGAAACAAAACCATCAGGATTAACATCCCAGACCATCTACTTTCTGCGGAACTATCCATGTCACCTCTGTATTATCTTATGCACTATTTGATACAGGGGTTACAAGCTGTTTTATATCTGTGCACATTGTGGAGAGCCTTAGGTTATGGGTTTTATGTTTTTATAATGTAATATTGTTAGAGACTCTATTATGGATAAGAAATGTACCTATGAATTAGTTTAAGGAGTACCCCTTTGAGGATGTTGCGTGTCACTACTTTTGTGCTATCTATTTCCTAAAGATGTTGGGCATTGATTTCATACTATAAATAAACCGCTTAATCCCATTTCAGGACTTTTTTGGTTGATAGCACTGCTAAATGAGTTTTGCGTCACTGGATGGTGGACCTTCTCTACACAATAGTGAATGGGATGTCTACACTATCCAATCTCGACCCATGATTCTTAAGTTGAGTGGGATGAAAAAATACATTACCATTTAATATCATGAAGACAAAGGATCATGTCTAATAGATTCCCCTCTTGTGGTTGATCATTTTAGGAATAATTTATACGATGAATTTCTTAGGTTACCTATGGAGAGAAAGATAGAGGATTTAAAGAAAAAGGGGTTTATTCGTCCCAATACTTCTTTGTGGGGTTCGTTGGTCCTTTTGCAAAAAAGGGGGATGGTGCCCTCAGAATATGAATGGATTATTGGAAACAGAACCAACTGATTGTTAAATATTGATATCCCTTGCCACAAATATACGAGTTTTTTATCATCATTGAGGAGACCGAGTGTTGTCAAAAAATTTCATATGGTTAGGATATCACCAGGTACATGTTCGAACATAATACATACCTCATTCCACATTTCATAGTAGGTATGATCAATTTGAGTATGTGTTTATATTGTTCGATCTCATGAACGTGCCAACAGTCTTCATGGAACAAATGAACAAACTGTTCCATCCTTATATGGATTATTTTGTGGTGGTTTTTAGGGATGACATATTTGTATATTTTCACAATCGACATGACCATTCCAGCCATATTAAGATCATTTTTAAGAAACATAGAGAGAATCAGTTATATGATAATCACTCAATTTGACACATCCAAATGGATTAGATTCACTTCCTGTGTCATGTCATCTCGGATACATGAGAATCATTTGACCTAGAAAAGGTGAGAGTATTAGTTACTTGGGAGTAGATCAATAATGTTTTTGAGGAGAGGGGTTTTCTATTGCTAGATGGATTCTATAGGTGTTTCATATAGGACTTCTATTGTCTAAGAGTGCCAATGACAGTCTTGAAAATGATGCTTGTGAAGTAATTATGGTCACATTCATAAAAGATTACATTTTAGTAGATGAAAGGTAGATAAACATTATAATTGATACTGATTTTTCCAGATCTAACCAAGAGTTACACTGTGTACTGCATTGCCTTTGGTATCGGGCTTGGAGCAGTGATTATGTAGGGGTTTAGAGTCATTATGTAGGGGTCTCAGTAGTTGATGCCACATTAGAGGAACTATTTGACACATGATCATGATTTACCTACAGTTATTCAATATTTATATTGTTAGAGACATTACATATTGGCAGATCATTTTGTGGTGTACATGGACCACAAAATTCTCAAGTAATCTTTACACTGTGTGATCTAAATATGAGGTAGTGAAGGTGGGTGGAGTACCTTTAGTCATTCGACTTGAAGATTTTCTACATTCCTTCAAAAGGAAATGTATTAGTAGATTCACTGACAATGGGGACTCCTATGTCGAAAGTCCATGATGCATGTAGTGAGTGGCAGCATATAGTGTTGTTATCTGAGATGCACATGAAGGTGCATGATAATCAGGGAAAAAATTCCTTTCATATTTAATTGTGATTTCTACCCTCCTTGAAAGTGTGAGGATTAGAAAACTATTAAATTACAAGGGCATATTCATGCAGGATAGTGTAGAAGGATTGGACCCACCACATGGTTAGAAGGTAGGTGATGATGATATCTTTCATATCCAGTGATGTGTCTGGGTTCTAGTGGACTTACATGGGAGGTTTATGTGGGAGTTTCATGATTCTGATTTGGTCATACATCGTGAATCTACATAGAAGTTTTGTGACTTGATCCATCTATACTGGTGTGTAGGTATAAATAGAGAGGTGACTGGTTTTGTTACGAGGTGTTCTACCTGTCCACAGGTAAAGGCAGAATATCAGCAACCAACTAGGTTTTTACAGTAGTTACCAATTATAGAGTTGAAATGTGATGATGTATCAATGTATTCCATTTCATGTTTATCGTGTTCTCCCTGGGGTAATGATGCAGTGTGGGTGGTGGTAGATAGACATACAAAGGTCACACACTTCTTACCGATCATGGAGACCTTCGTTGTTGATGTGATTTGGAAGCTGTAATTCTTGAGGTGGAATGACTTCAAGCCATCCATCATTATATTTTTTCTGATAAGGATATCCACTATAAATCTTCATTATTGTATATCTTCCAATTGGTGATGTGTACACATGTGCTTCTGAACAGAACATACCACCCTCAGACTAATGGCCAATCAGAGCATATGATACAGGTGCTGGAGGAAATGCTGTGAGCATCTATCCTAGACTTTGGGGATCATGGGAGAAGCAAATTCACATGGTTTAATTTTCCTACAATAATAGTCTCTAGGTGACTATAGAGATGAAACCTTATGGGGAATTTTATGGTAGTTCATGCTGATCACCCATGTGCTAGCTAGAGGCAGGTGAGGTAGCTTTACAAGGACACGTCTCATATAAGAGACTTCTAACTATGTATAGTTAATTTAAAATTGGATATCTATTACGGAGTCTCGTTAGAAATATTATTTTGATCACCACAGATAACCTATAGAGTTCATGTTTGGGGATCGAGTTTTCTTTTGTCTTGAAATGAGGTTTAGAAATAACACAATCAGGAGACGATGTGAGCTTTCACGGAGATATGTTGGTCCATTTGAGATTCTAGGGAGGGTTGAGCTAGTTGCCTATTCATTTGACCTATCTCATAGGTATGGGGATATGCACAACATCTTCCACATTTCATAGGTGTGATGCTAATTTTCAGACCCATCTCACACAATTAATCGTGAGGAAGTGGAGTGGTAAAAAGACATGTCCTTTGATGATCATCCCATTCATATTGTGGATCCTATCATGAAGGTTCTTCGTGGCCAGCCTATTCCTCTGGTACTAGTGCCATTGTAGGATGGCTGACTATAAGATGAGACTTGGGAGGGGGAGGGGGATGTACGATCATAGTGGACAGAGTTGCTCATAAATATTTCTTCACCACCAATGGAAGGGAAATTCGTGGATGAATTACTTTTTTGGGGAAGTTTTGTATAAACTTTATTATTTATTTAATGTATGGTTCATTCCTTTTTCAGTTTTTACTTATGAAAATTTGGGAATTGAGGATGAGGGTCCAGCTAAAGGCCTATGGAAAAATGTGACTGGGAACTATTCAACTTGTACTTATAGGTACACACTGTGTATGGAAGGCAACAAACTATGTAATCCTGGTACACGACCACATAATGGTCGAGCCAGAATTTGTACAGACAGAGAGTGCAGTCTAATTTGCATTCCGTGTATTTTTTTAAATGATTATTAAGTGATGATGTATGTATTTTTTCAAATGAAAAACAAACAAACCATGTTCGATGAGCAACACACCGAAAAAAATCCAAATGGGATTTTGCCTCCCATTTCATAGTCTGATCTTCGATTCGAATACCGCTGGATCCATTGTAATCCTCTCAGTGGGAATTCGATTCTTCTTGAGCCTTTATTCCTAATTTTTTCTCACAATTTATTTATCAAGTATTGATAATTTTTTCTCGTATTGTGGATCTACCCCATTTTAGGTTTAATTAAACCTCGATGCTGGATGCAAAGATTCATTTTAGAACGAGGGAGGCGATCTTGTGTCTTTCACTCAATGTTGAGTTGTTCATATGTGATTAATTTCCATTAATTAATGTTTAGGTTATAATCAAGGATGTAAATTAAACCTTATTATTTCCTAATGGTTACTAGTTTAGGATTTTAATTAATTTAAGCATGCTTGATCGTTTTGGTTTGATTGAGGGCCACCTCGGGGATTCATTCCTTTGGAATGACTGTTTATGGCCATTTGGAAATGGTTGCCTATCGGATATGAATTTTTTTCCCTTAATGGTTTATTTAGTATGAATTAAATTTTAATAGATTTTTGATTGTGGTAAATTGTTATTTTTTTGATTTAAGGTTGAGGTATTAGTGATTCTCCCTTTTCCCCATGATATTCCCATTATCATTTAAGCCTTGTGATAGTTTAATTGAATTATTTCTTTAAATGTGTGATGCTCAAATGAGTTGTTAAATGTTAACTAGGTAATAGTGTAATTTCCACATGTTTTTTAATATTATAAAATGGTGATACACTAGTAATAATCTTGATTTACTTGTTATGACTATGTTAAGGATTTGTTATGCCTGTGTGAAAGAATTTGTTATGCCTGTGGGCGAGAAGTATTTATGACTTTGAGAGAGGATTCATTAGCATGAGGGCATGCATTTTGTTGTTACTGTGGGAATGGTTTTTCTATTTATGCGGGGAAGATGTTGATTATATTATTGAAATATAATGATATATGACACGTATCCCAAGCCAAAGTACAAGCTTGGATTCAATCTTAACATTATTTTTTGAGACAACCTTCTAAGGTATTTGTTGAGTATTCATTAAATGGGGGATTGATGGAATTAGTCCAGATCTGAAGACATATAGAATTAAATGAAATTGAATGGTTGAACTGAACATAATAAATGAAAATAGAAACATGACTTGTAATATTGTTTACTTTTGAGTACTTCCTTGTTTACTTCTTTTCATTTTTGTACACAACATGTTGCATATACTCAATGACAGATAGGAACATATCTTTGGTGGTTGCCTAATGGGATTTATTTATCCCATCCTATTTGGGTCATTCTTTTGGACCCAAATTGATTATATTGTTGTAGGTATAGATAAGTGGAAACATCCTTTATCGGTACATGAGATGATATTTCAGAGCATGAGAGCATGAGACCAAAACGAGGCTTTTGAGGCTTCTTAGTTTCCTTTTTTCTTTCTTATTTTAGAACAGATATTGGGGATTATTATGGTGTACCTTTTTTGTGTGTTTTCATGGAACATGACATGCTAAATCATCTTTTGTATTGAATGATTCTTGGTTATTTATCTTAATTTCTTTATTCTATTTATATTGGTTATATATTGTTTACAACTTCTGCTATTATATATTATTATTTTGTTATGTTAGACTCTTACAATTAGGTAATATTTTCCCCACTATGACACCCTAGACCCTCAGTGCAAGTCGGAAACCTATGGAATTTGTGTAATTTCTCTTTAAGAAATGTGGCCGACTAGGTATGGGGCACCAATTGAGTGGAATTCGAATCCGGGATGTGACACCCATGCTCTCTTATGGACTTACATGACCCTAAAACACCACCGCTAGCTGATTTGGATAGCCTCTCGTAGGTGCGGTTGACCAAGTGTCCCACCTTATCCCTTGGTTGAATGTGCTTGGTCATCCTAGTGGACATGCATAAATTTTTAAACAAAATCCATATAAACACTGTTAAAAACCAAAGTATGGATACTAGAATTTTACATGATATTCAGGGACACTTTAACATAGAACTTCTACCATATTCAATGTATCCAACATGGAAACACTTTTTTGAAACCTCTGAAACATTTAAGATCAGCACTGATAATCATATAATTTCTTCAAATATAATTTAATAAAAAAAATTTCTAAATTCTTCATGCAATAGTGTATGTTAGGGCCTTATTCAAATGTTGTAACAAAGTGTCTTAATCATTGACACATGTTTTGGAACATAAGATTAGTTCAACAATTTTATGATTTTATTTTTTGATAATTTACAAGAATGAAATTCAATGTCCTTTCGTGATAAAATTATGATTCTCCAATTGAAAATAGATTTGGAAAAAATTCAACCTATTGATAGCAATGATATATTTCTATCACATTAATCACCATTTCCAAAAAGTAAAAAGTATTGGCAGTGTCGCTAATAAATGTAGTCCATTATTAATATGGTATTTTCATTGACTCAATATTAGTACTCTATGCACCACCACATCAATCATTACCCTTCCATACACATAATGTCACATTATTGACTATATATGCAACTATATTCTGAAAAATACAAAATATTGAGACCTAGGGTTAACACACATTGATATTGCATCATTGTTTTTTTACATTATTCACATTACAAAAGTACATGCATGAGGTCCATAGTCATTTATTGTCTATGGAAACATATAAAAAATACTATAACCTGATGGAAGATATTGAATGTTTAATGTAAATATCTCCCCTTTTAGTACTTATACATAAAACCAGTCCTCATAACATAGGGAAATGAAACCAAAGAAATGGGTGAGCTTGGATATTCATAAATGTTTAATAAGGTAAATACATAAGTATATCATGAATATAAGTGAAAAAATATGATCATAACACTATAAGATCATAGAAAACATATCAAAAATAAAAAACATGAGATAATGCATAATGATTGGAATTTCATATAACATGAATCATAAGAAAATCACAATCATTAACCATGTTAGTATATCATAGGAATAAGACATGAAATTCTTAAAAAACATATAAAAATTTAATATCATACACTATAAGTCAAGTCTAGTTTCCAAAAAAATATCAGGGAACTTCCTGGGGACTACACCAACTGGGATGGACAGACCACTATCCCTTGTCATTGTCCTTTCCTTATAAGAGATCGGGTTTACCCATATTCCCATAGTGGATCAGGTTTTCCTATATTCCAATAATGGATCTGGTTTCCCAATCTTCCATAGTGGATCAAGCCTATTGAATTGTTTCCTATAATTACCTAATGAGATATTAATATATACCCATTACATTGGCGGGGGATATTTTTCCACACTATATCATAATGAAATCATAAAAACAAGTGCCTCAAAATCTATAACAATATATTATAACACATGAAATAAAATGTGTGCAATAAACATGTAATCATATCATAACTTATAGAAAAAAATATAGGATTCATAATCATTTCATCAAATCCTAACCTATAAAAAGAAGTGGGTTTCATAAGCATAAAGCCATGAAAATATACGGGTTTCATAAGAATATAACTTGTGAAATATAGATGAGTTCCATAAAAATAATTCCATAAAATCATAAACCATCCATGGAAGTAACATTAAATTTATTTTTGGAATATATACCTAGTAATACCTATTCTATAACCAAGGATGAAATATTAGATAAAGAAGGATTTTGAAATATAACATGAAACATATTTTTTTTAAACATATAACATTTTGATAGTATATTTCATTTAAACCACTCTAATAAAATATATATTACTTATATAAAACAATTTAAAAACATTTCTTAAGGGAATAAATTTTCATTTTTAAAAAATACACTTTAAAACATAAATAATTTTGAAAACCATTATATTTGTAAATATATTTGAAAACTTATAATGGAATATAGTAAAGAAATTGAAAACCTTTTTAATCGAAAAAAGAACAATCAATCTTGAATACATTTTAAAAATCATTGTAAAAATATTTTTTTAAAAGATGTTTCTTTGAAAATAAATTTAAAAAACATTAAATAAATCTTATAAAATCATTTTAAAATCATCATGAACACTGTTTTGTTGAATCCTTTTATTTGAAAACCACTTTAAAAAAATTAATTGTCTGATTGTAGGGAAAAATATAATTTTAAAAAAAATAATCATGTAAAATTTCAATTATTCTTTAAATAATTATGGTTATGACAATGGATAAATCCTTAAATTCCAAACATTCCCTTTATGCTATAAACAGTGTAGAAAATTTCATCAATCAAAAAACGGCAAGAAGATTCCATTATTAAAAAAATTCTGTTAAAAATATAAAACATGTCTAAATTGTTTTTTTATGTCATAGTATAATATTATAACATTTTCGAAAATAGATTAGAAATTATGGTTTTGAATGAACATAGATTTTCGACCGAGAGGAGAAATAAAGTAGGATTTTCATAAATGTATTTTCATAATTAAAAAAGACTATAAAATGGTTACATTACATGGATATAACATGAATGGATATAGGGTAATGAAATTCATGATATTTCTTTAAAGATGGATCATAATATTTCATCTATGGATGAATAATTATAAACAATCTCGATAAATGATTTGATAGTTGAAACAAACTGTTACCTATTTGGTAGGTTTGAATCTTAATAAAATGGAAATACTGACATTAAGTGAAGCTTAAAATATAATTAAATATATAATATTCATTATATTATGTTTCAGATTAAGTATATACACCACATAAAATATATAGCTTCGTAACATGGAATGTATCTCAATGAAGAAAAATTGAGATAAAATTACCTTACTGATTTTGTATCATTTTGAATCATAAACTCCATGTATGAAATATCATAAAATGGATATTTAAATTCCCATAAATTTAAATATAATAATCATATAATACATATATATTCATTATACAAACCAAAAATATGATGTATGAGATGAACATGACTTGGGACTCACAGAAACGAAAAGTGGTACATGAAAACCCATACCTTATGTATTGACATTCTTTATACGCATTCAAAACACCTATATAATAATTATTATTTCTGTATAAATATTAAAATGAACCTTATAATTATATATAATACCATATCTTATTTTATAATGACATTATAAAATATATTTATTAACAATTACATGTTAATGTTACGTTTCATGTAATATCTGCATTGTTTTCGTATATGTTTTGACTTGTTATTATTGATCCTATTAAAATGATCGTGATTTAATTATTTCAAAAATATAAAAAATAATTTATATATAGTAAATATTGATTATATAAATATTTATACTAATATTTTTAATATAGCTTTATGAAATGGAATACACCGTTCCGGGAGTCGGTATGCAATATGTACGCATGAATGTGGTTTCCTTTTTCATATAAAATTGAAGGAAACAATGTAATTAATATATATATTTATATAAAAATAACTATAGTATAATTATTATGTTATATTTATAATAAAATTTCACTAAAATATTCATTAATACATTCCATGTAAAGTGTTTATGAATCATATTGTTTTGAGGAGGTGGTTGTCCACACATCCACAAAAAGTGTTATTTTATTTACACAAAATAGAAAGCATGAAGTTATGTTTAATTTAATAATTACATAAATATCATGAAATAATAAATATCATAAATATCATATAAATATTTAGTGTTCAAAATAATTCCCAACCATGATATGTGGTAAAGGAAAAACGAACAACATTAGTTCATGAGGTAGAAGTCTGTCGTACACATGAATGGTAAGTTTGTTATCCAATAGATGTAAGTGTGTGTAATTGTATGTGTAAACCTTAAAATAAAAAAATATCAGTATAATATGTATACTTAGGTTATTATATTTACATGAAATTATAATATTTTTGGGGGGGGTCGAATGAAAATAAAACAAAATAGCTCAAGGAAGGTTGTAACCTCTTCTCTTGGTAACTCCTCAGGGTTTGAAATAAACAGATTATGTGGTTAAATTTCATTCAAAATGGGGGATTATAGGATGAAATTTTCATTTGTTAGATTATTTTTTCCATTTTTTTTTGAGAAAAATGGATTGAGAAGTGTGAATAAATGGGAGGGATGAGTGACTTTTTATAGTGGAGTAGGAGTGTCGTTCATATAAATTATTTAAATGGAATTCCACTAGAATTTCATGTATGAAAAGTCTCTATAATTAATAAAACAATTATATCTAATGGATTATAGTGATTAAATATGTCAAAATAATGGAAGTTGAACAAGTTTCTAGACCATTTTATTTTTCATGTATAAGTTTTAATCCGTTGTTAGGCTAATTTCCCTCTTAATCATTGTAATTAATTTTAGTAAATTTCAATAATATTGATGTCAAAAACTAAATTGAATATATTTAAAATAGTATATTATGACGATTTCAAATATATAAACCATTTTTATAAATTTGATTACTAGAATTGGATGAAATTAATTTTATTTTAATCCCACAAATGGGATGATAAAGAGGTTTTTTAAATTAAAAAAATTCTAAATATTGGTATTTTTTATATCGAATTTCAAAGAGAAATTGATTAAAATGATCTAAATTATATTAAATAATATATAATTATGTTAATTGAACATTAAAATAAGTAAAAAAAAATTTATCCTTATAAATAAGGTAGATGAAAAACCAGTTTTGAATTAAAATTGAATAATATTCACTATTCATTAAAAAATGATACTTCTCAAGAAAAAAATTCATCTGTGGAAAATTTTTATATTCAGCTTAAAAAATGAAGTATATTTTTTCAAATAAATGTTATAAAATTTAATGAAAAATCATATTCTAAATGGTTTATCCGTTAAAATGATGTAAAATGATCTTGTCGAAAATATATCTTCATATTTATAAAATTATATTTAATCTTATCTTATATGGATCAAATATATAAGATGAGTGTAAAATATATTTTTCGATTATAATATATAAATTTAAATGAGTAAATTAGTCAATTTTTTTTAATATATTGATATAAAATTGTGTTTGTACAATGAAAAATATTTTCCATATGAAATTTATTTATTTATTTTCAAATAGTTATTACATTCTATTCTAAAAATTTATAACCAATGGATTAATTTAATGTATTTTGGTAAATAATATGATTACTATATAGTTAATTTAATTTGTAACATACATTCAGATGTCTGGGTGGTAGCTATAATTATATTTTTATAATAATAGAAAGAATATCTTGTAGTCTGTTAAAACACAACCTTGTATGTAACACAAGATATTTAGAGAGATTAGAATTATGTATAACACAAGTCATATATTGTGTTTCATGTACTGAAAAATAATCAATGTGTTGCGTGTTGTGAAAGAATGGTTTTTTTTCATATAATCTAGTACACAATTAGTTATTTTATATAAAATAATTATTTCATTATTGTGTGAAATGTATAATATGAAAATAATAACTAAATTCAAAAAAATTAATTCAAAAAATCTCAACTTGTTACAATTAACATACTCAAAACTAATAAAAAGATAGTTACATTTATTCTAGCTTAAATAAAATGATCTATAAGTCATTTATGAAATGTATGAATTAGGCTTACCTCAATATAATACACGATGTGACGAACATGACGCTATGTGTTTATTATTAGTTTAAATTTGACAATTATGTTCAAAAAGTTTCAATCAAGGAAAAATGATAAAATTAACTTAGATTGTAATGATAATTTAGTAAAATTATTCATAAGTCATTTTTGATGTGTTTGAATAATTATCACATTAAATCGACACACGGTGTGACCAGTATAACTCCAAGTATATGTTTCCTGTTTAAAATTACATTTCAGAAAACAACACAAGTGATATACAAAAAAAAACAATCAAAACATTTGGAATATTATTATACTTTTGGATATTTATCCATGTGTCATTTAGGATATTCCAAAATCATTCACATATCAATCTAATATACAGTGTGACCTTTATGACTCAATGTGTGTTTTTTATTTAAAACTGGATTTAATTTTAATAAAAAAGAAAATAGATATTCTTTAAAATGAGAAAACATAATAAATTTCTTTTTATACTATATGAAAATAAATCATATGTCATTTATGACGTATCGTATTCAACATCACCTCAATCTAATATATGATGTGCCCAAAATGACTCAAAAATTCTCATTATCAATTTCGAATTGATATTTTGGTTCAAAAAGTGTCACTAACTAAAACTGAGATAATTTACATGAATTGTATTTATAATTTTTAAAAATAATTAATAAGTCATATGTGATGTGTAGAAAATAGTTTCAAATTAAACTAACAAATGGTGAGACTGTTACAACTCAAAGTGTGTGCTTCCAATTTAAAATGACATTTTTGTAAAAAACACAAGTGACATACATGAAACCATGAAAACACATTCATATTTTTTTGATACATTTGGAAAAAAGATCTTTATGTCATTTGGGATGTGTTGGAATTAGCCCCACCCTAATCTGATGCATAGTGTGACAGTAATGACTCAATGTTCATCTTTTAAATATATGTTTCATTTTTTAAAAATGCACATCACAACACCAAAACTTAGAAAATAAGCCTGTGTTGTTTTTTCATAATTTTATTTTCAATTATTTATTAATTTCCTTATAATTTTTATTTTATACTTATTTGGTTAATGTTCAAATAAAAAATGATTGATGATGAACAAGAAATGGTGTGAAATTAAATAATCAACTACAATAGAATCTAATACACAATTATCTTTATTTGACCCATTTTTTAGTTTAAAATCAACACTTTTTATTGAATTTATTTCTTAATATTATTACTAACATAAAAATGGTTTTCTTATATTGGTGAATTAGTTTTATTAAGTAGAGGAGGTCTGTTCTTTTATACTACTGTGTTATTTTTTCCTATAATATTTTTTATTTCTTGGTAATTTTATATCATTTAAATTCTATATTTGTATCATTTTTTTCTAATTTTTTATGTTGTTTTTGGTGTTGTAGCGTGTTATTAGGGCACACTATTGTATGTCCTATTTTTTGGTGTTGTAGTGTGTTTTACAAGACACTACTATATTCCCCTTTAACATCTATAAATAAAAAACATTGATAAATGGCGTCGTTAATCATTATTTTTAAAATAATTGATAAAATCCATTGGATTTTAATCACATTCCTGTTATTAGCACTTCATTAGTACTAAAAAAGGCCATTTCTAGTATAATTAAAGCCAATTTTTTAGTAGTACTTTTCTAGAAGTCCAAGTGTTATGTGTGGGGGACTTTATAGGTATAAAATTTCTAAAACATTTTATATGTATTTCAATTATTTAATACCCATAATATTTATAGTTTAGGTGAAATTTCATAATTTTTGGAATTTGGATGAGTTTTGAGCTAAATTTTGAAAATTAAATAAATTTGAGATTTTAACAGTTTTATTTCACTTTTTTATTTCTAGCATAACATTTTTAAAACTGATCCAATTATAAGAATTAATTTTTTTCATTTTCTTGGTTCATTTTATTTATTTCTTTCAGCATATTAATAAGATCAATCATCCATTCTAGGGGCCAAATGAATCATTCATGTTAGAATATATTTTTTATTAAGAATTTACATAGCATAACATAATGATATCTAAATCAGGAAAAACAATACCCAATTTTGAGATTCAAATTAAATGAGATACAAGATTCATCGTTTCATATCTCCAATAAATTTCACATTAAAATTATATTATTAAGATAGACTATAGGGGATTGAAAGTGTTGGATGGTGAGGAAACACTATGACCAAAAGAGGGGGTGTATGTGATATAAAGGATATTCTAGAGATTATGAATTCTAATTAAAATAATCTATCAATGTTTTTATAAACTCCCAAATGGGTTTGGATAGTATAAATCCAAAGAAATTTTCTTTTTTATTCCTCGGTCTTCATTATAAAATATTTTCTTTTGATTTATCAGGGAAGGAGCTTGCATGATTAATGAATGTCTATTTCCTTATTGTTTTCATATTATTTTCTTTATTTTAGTCACCATATGAATATGAAATATTTTTAATTTTGTTTAAACTTCCTTGGGATAGGGCTCCCCATTGAGCTAAACCTGCTCAACTAGTTTCAGTCGCTCAAAGTTCTTTGGGGGAGGTCACCACATTAAGTAAAAAAAATCACTACAAGTTTCAGTTCCAAAAAGTATTTTGGAAATTAAATTACTATAATATGAATAAAACACACAATTGTGTGGTATTGATATGGTTTATAGAAAGATTATTAGCATAATTTGAGGTCTTTAGGTTTATATTTGGTGATTTAATTGATTAATAATTGTTGATAATTATGAAGGGAGTGTCCTATAATTAAAGCTTTTCCACTACTAATATCTTTATTTTTTTATTTTTAATCCATCCTGGTTCTTATTTATAATTACTAACATTAATTTAAAGTTTTAATTTTCATTTAACTTTTCATAAATACTTTTAAATCCAAATTTATAAATTTATTTTAATGAAAAAAATAAACAATGTGATAGTTGTTAACTTACACTGGGACATCCTTGTAAGAAAACCTCATTGTCACCACTATGTTACAATTTAACGGGGAAATTATTGATTGAGTTAACATGATTGAACCCTCAATCTTCACCTCCCTTATTAATTAAATAAACATCAAAAAATTAATTTCTATGCGATACATATCTTATATCTTGTTTCATATTGGAAGTATTTCTCTTTCATATACATACATTCTAAAAAAATTCAATAATTTCCTTTTAAAAACATAAATTATTTCCAAAATTTATTTTAAATTATGTTTCCCATATTTTAAAATGTTTTATAATGAAATTTATTATAATTTTTTATATGGGTAACTTTGGACTCTCATTACAAAATTTATAAATGAATATATATTGTTAAGATTCAAGATCGTTATTTTCATTGAATATTCATTTATATGTTTACATGGATATTTGTAAAGCAATGTATTTAAACAATAAATTTCGAATCTTTTGTTTATTAATATGATTTTCAAAGTAAAAATTGTATTTTCATCATGAATGTTTTAACACCTATTTTAGGCTATTTATATTAATTAAGGAACATAACCCTTTATTGTAATTATACTCCACTAGGGATATATTATAATGATACCATCATTATTTTTATGGAATAATTATGATTATTTAAAGTAGGTTGCCTTGGAACTTGTTTCTTTTCCACGAGTAAATGAACATATGAAAGAATAACAGATATTGTTTTATTGAAAAATGGAAGATTATAATTGATGGTTAGATGAATTTATTTATACATTTGGGATACATTTATTTAATAATTAATTATGATTTATTTTATAAAACAATGGGTTTATGATTGTTTTTTCAAGAATTTGGAATTTCAGATTCCAAGGAAGAATTGCAGAAAATTGAAGAAACAACATTTACAGGATGTTAAAGGAGTTCAGAACCTTTATTTCACATTCATAGTATCACTATGGACCAAACGGGAACCCATGAATATTTACATGACATGAAGGAAATACATGATAAGAATCACTTACTTAATGTGCAGTATTTACATGACTTTAAATGTTCTTGATCTCATCCATTGAATATACATGCCAATTTTCAAGTGAATATTGCGGATATAAGGTACATGATTTGAAATAAACTCACACATCTCGTACATGTCAAGAAAAAGACAATTAAATTCATTACATGATGCGAAGACATTAATAGTGTTTTACTCTTTGTTCTTATAAAAATTTTAGCACCTACACCACGCACATCAATTATGGACAAGAATCTTTTCTCTCATTTTTATTTCACATTTTCATCTATTTACTTTTTTTTGTTCTAAACTATTTCCATTTCATTTATTTAAATTTTTTATTGATTCCATTATATTTTCTTGTCATTATATATCCATTTTAATTATATCAAATGATTTAATTCTTGTTTTCCTTTCCCGTTTCTATTCAACATCAATGCTTTTCGATTCTTCCATGTATCATCATTGAAATAATGTTTTGATTATATTTTAAACCTTTTAATTATGGATTGAATAATTTGGAATTGTTTTAATATTATAAAAATAATATTTTTCACTTTATTGGTTTTATTTTATCCCATCATGTGTGTCTAATCCCCTCAGGGTTAGTGTTATAGATAAGGGTTTATTAAACATATTGAATATTTAAATTCAAACATGGTATCCTAATGTATAGTAACCATGTTTAAATCAATTTTTAATCTTAATCGATTTCACCTAACCTAACCGTCAATGGTGTAATTGCATGACCATAACCTAGTTATATTTGATTAGACTAGTGTAAATAGCCTATGATTATTTATTCCTAGGATTGAATATTCTTATACTTATGTTTTCAATTACTCTAGACAAAGGAGAAGTTTTCAGCAATGGATGATCCTTTTGGATTGACCAATACTAAATGTTTCTTTTAGAACAACATTGTTTCCTTTTCCATAGGTTTATCCCAACATAGATTTTGATTATCCAATAAATATATACTAAAATTGACCCTGAACCCTTCCATTATTATATTATAAGACCCAATATATTTAGTTTTAGTTAACCCAAACCAATGAAAGTGAACATCGATAATCCTCCCCAAACAGGATATAATGACAAGGTTTCTTGTCGATGAGCTATCCCAATGGGTTCAATCCTAGACTACCACATTACTATTCTATAATAGAAAAGTGTAGTGTGGGATATAAAATTATAATCTGATCACTCCATAAGGATTTAAAGATCTCTATTGGGTAAATGATATTTTTGTTCCATTATGAAGGAATGTTGTTCTTTGGAAGAGTGACTTTCAATATAAACAATGGATTACCTTACCCTTTTCAAACATTTTATTTAATTTTCTTCACCTTTTATTTTTTATGATATTTTTTCCAATGGTTTCGAACATGTATCCTCTTTGTTTTATCCTTGTTTATACTCCCTGGTTTCTGTACTTGATCTAGGATTCTAGATGCACAAGAACTTATTCCTTTAAATCCAAAGATTGATTGATCTATTGCTGCGTAGAAATGAATAAATATGGTTGATTGAAATGATAATATGAAACCACACATAAAAAATACTCATTATATGAAAAATAAACATTAGACTGAGAAACCAGAGCTGCATGAGTGCACCATCATGGAATATATCTTTCTATCCATCGTTGGAGTTGTGTCAAGCATTGTGCACCCATTAATTAATGAGAATTGTTTTGAGATAAATCAGGCACTCATTATTATGATCCAAAACATAGGGAAATATAGAGGTATTAAAAGAGAATACACCCATGAAATGGTTTTGAATTTAATCGAATTTTGTGATACATTTCATAACAAAGGAATTTTGATAGAGGTAATCAGACTCTATATCATACCATTCCCCTATAGTGATTGAGCCAAGGACTAGTTAAAAATTCTAGATTCTGAGTCTATTAGGACATGAAGAAAATTAGCTAATATGTTCTTTGATAATTATTTCAGACGAATCATAACATAGAAGCTCAATAATGAGATTCAAAATTTCAATTAGACAGATGGGGAATCAGCCATGGAAGCATTTGACTATTTTTAAGAACTGTCTAGGAAGTTCCCACATCACTGAATCGATGTGTGGCTGTATTTTTATAATTTCTACCTTGTAATTTGGCCTACGCCCATTCTATTTTGGAGGCCTCCACTGAGGGAGGACTCATCATAAGGACACATAATTTCATAAGATCACTTTTTTAAAAAATTTCACACAATTCATATATATAAACACAAGAAAGGTCCACCCTAGTTTGTAATCCCATAGGGCGATGAAACTATCCATCTAGAATCCTAAGTATAATCCCTTTTAAAGAAGCTAAAATCTTTCTAACCACATGCTCCACCATCACCACCCAACCCTTTTATAGAGATCTAATTTTTTCAGATGTGTGTAGGATCACATTTATAGAAATACTACATGGAATTTTTAGGGGAACCTCAAATTCAAATTTTAAATGTGTTAATTACAATTAATCAAAAAAATATTACTAGAAGCCCCAACAGTATTAGAAGAAATACTATCAGAAGGGTTGGCTCATCAAAAAAAATTACCCAATCATGGTTATTATCAATAGGGGAGTAGAACAGTACCACTAAGGAATCAGGGAAAACCTAGGTACCCACCTCAAGGAACATCTCCTCCGCATAATCAACAATTACAAAAATATTTTCTAGGGCTCAACAATTTCCACCAGCTCAAGAAACACAATATCAACAACTACCACTAATAACAACACAAAAATCCCAACCACTCTAGAAAAATATTGAAAACCTATTAACAAACATCATGAAAAAATTATGCTCGTTGGATAGACACAAATGAAACTGAAATGAAAAACCACAAGGCTTCTCTATGAAACTAGGATAATTAATGGGGAAATATCTCCAATAATTTATCAAGCCCATTACCAATTAAGATTAAAAAAAACTAAGGATCATCCAAGGGATGAGTCTAAGGCTATAGTTATTATGAGTCGAAAGATTATTTACATTCTGCATTCATGTGTAAGAGAGGTAAAGAGGTTAAATGAATCTGGTAAATATGGTCGAGGGAAATCTAAAGAAGTACAATCAACAGAAAAATCCCTAGTTAAAGAGTATCTTGAAAAATAAAATGCCTATGTTTCACTACCACCATACACCTCCCCTCTACCATTTCCATGGTGGATGAGACATCCCAAAATAAAGGGACCATATAAAGTTTTTATGGAGATATTTATGTATGAAACATAAAAACCTAATTTTTAGAGGAAATTTAACAACTTTCTACTTATGAAAAATTATTTATAGAATTTATTTCATGAAAAAGGAAAATAGAAAAATTGGTAGTCGTCTCCCTAAATGAATAATTATCTACACTTTTTTAGTGGAATCTACCACCAATAATGCGAGACCCCAAAAGTTTCTCGATTCATTGTACTATAGGGACATAAAATTTTGAAATATCCTTGTGAGATATTGGAGAAAGTATAAATCTCATGCCTATGAATGCGTTCAAAAAGTAGGGGACAAAAAAATTAAAATCAAAAAGAGTGGAACTCCAACTTTCTAGCTACCCATTCAAGAACCCATAGAGATTTCTCAATGATATCTTGGTATAAGATGGAAAATTAATTTTCCCTAATAATTTCATCATCATGGATATGAGGAAGATGTAGATGTTCCCATTAATTTAGGGTGATCACATCTCACCATTGTTATGTATTTGAATGGTATTGACAAATGAAAATTGATTTTTACAATCAAAAAGAAGAAGTTATATTTGATTAAGTGAAGGTCAATGTGAAAAATGGCGAGTCATCGAATTGTCAAGTCATCTCTCTTAATGATAAAAAATATGATTATATGACCATTAAGGATTGAGAAAAATAAACTAAATCCAATAGAAAATTGATATAGTGATTAAAATAATGTGAACATAATTACACCTCTAACAAAGAATGTCTTCCCACCTATCGTCCCCTCAGTTTTAAAAAATGTTCTATGAGGGTTTTTCTCTATATATTTAAATTCATCTAAAGGGAAGCATGTATATATATTCCCAATTAACAATTCATTGATGAGGAGAAAACTATATATATGTTAGAGTATATGAATTTCAATAACCAAAATTATAGTTTACTATTTTTTTAAAATATTTTAATTTTCAAAATTCAAAACATAAAAACACACACATTCACACTGTGAACATCAATTACTCATTGCAAACATGATAGGAATTGAAAAATAAAAAAACTCATGTTTTACACATCGGGTATTAAATAAATGATGTGTAAATAAAGGAATGAACTTAAAAATCCATGAACCTAGGGTTCATGACACCACACCCTACCACAAACATCTACCTCCCCTCTCCCACATCAACCATCCCAATGAACTCCAAACTCCCATCCTCATTTGACCACCAAACAATCATCCTTCACTCTTATACTATGATACAATCTCACCCCTTATCCATCCTATGATGTTGTTTTAAATCTATTCATAATTTAATGAAAAAAATGAGTATTACAAAGTGTTGATCGTCTATTACCGATGCTCCAAAAAGTTGAACTAGACCCACCACAAGGAGATACGACTCCCTCACATTTTGCATCCACATCAGGAATGTTGTCATCCTCATGCCAATCCAAGAGAACTTCCATATCATCCTAGGGTTCTTCTTCCAACCCACACAATCACCAGTGACTCCAGTTCTTGATACATTAGAAATAGATTTGGTTGGTCTATCTCCAGGATAAAAAGATACATACCATCAAGACCTTGGTCCTATCCATTCTTGAGAACATTCATATGAATGAGGAGGTTCCTAAAATTATGGACAAGATTCACCTCTCTAACATCACCAAGGTGTGTAAAGAGACCTTTAGGGATATTTTCCATGAGTTCTTTGCCATATAGGAGATCGATATGTCACATTTCAACATCTGCCTTGGTGGAAGATCCGTGAAGAACAACCTATGAGATTTTGGGGTCAGAATTTGTATCTAAACTGAGGAGTTCATCACCTCCCATGCCTAGTCATCCCTGGGACAAGACCTGACCAAGGAGGATGTGGTGGGATGTTTTCCATTGAGTTAAATAGACCTATGGAAAATTCAATATCCAAGCATGCTGATGAGAATCCATATGTGAGGTGCCGATCTATAGATAATACACAAATAAATTTCTCATGTCTAGTTGGATAAAGGATATAATCATTGAATAATTGGTTAGATTGAGTAAATCATTCTCTCCTCAAACATTAGTGGCCCTGATATTTTCATGGATAGATAGTTTTCCTGTTTCTATGATTCTCAGGTACGAAGCACATGAGGTACACACATTGTGGTTTGTTTCATCATGAAATTTTCTAGAAATATTATAATCTTATATGTTTATCAGACCCTAAATATCCTTGTTAATATGGAGTAGATTAATATCCTCATTGTCTACAATATCAGGATCTTGAGTATGATTGAGGTTAAATTCTAGTCGACCCAGTGTATATCACTAATCATGTAGAGGATCCAAATCTACATGCCCCATGCCCTTATCTAGCTTCAGATCCACCTTCCCCTATTGATCCCTCGGCCACTTCTCCCTATACCACATCACCCACCACTTCCCTACTACCGCTACAGTCCCTCCACCTTCTACTATTACTGAACTACCACCTCCTACTACATCTACACCATCCCAACATATTGCATCTAATTATTAGAAAATTCTCCAGTTCCTTCTAGATAATTTGAGAGCTATATTCTCCTATACTGGTGTCCCCTTCAGAAACCCATCTCACTTCACCACCCCTCCTCCTACACCAGTATTGTTATTTTCCTATCTATCCCTACTTAGTAACCCCTCTTCTATATCTATCACTACACCAACCACCTTCCTTTTTTACCTAATTTCATATACAATAAACCCTACCACCGAACCTGAGTTCCATTAAAAGTAAAACAATTGGGAAAAGGGCACTACATTTCCACCAAATTCTGAGGTTCAACTGATTGGTCTAGACATCAAATGTACTACCCCAGTATGGATTGTCACCACCCCACCACTAGTAACAACCAAGACATCTTATAGAACCTTGTATCCTCCTACGATGGTCAATGAACCTTCCTCTAATTCCATATATTATACAGATGTTGCAGATCTGATCAATACCACCACTTTTCAAGAGGGGACTATTGATAGTGTTAGTGGAGAAGAAGTATATATATTTAATTCATTCTAGGTACCCATGTATATTGTATTATATATTGGCGTTAATTTTTATATTCCAATTGTATCCCATATTTAATAATTTTCCATTTCTTATATATATGGGTGGGATATGGTTACGAATTCACTACATGTTGGATTATTTTAATTTTTTTACTTGTGAATTAATTTATCCATGTATAGATCTTATGAATCTTCAATGGTCATTAAACTACATTTCAATCCACCGTATCGCCTCCTATATGACATAATTAAACATATGGATGAGTTATGGAGATAGCTAGAGGAGATCCAGTTCTAGATCCATCCACGACAGGATCCATCTTCATGATGTTCATGGAGACTACTACTTCCATATGATTATCATATGCAGCAAATTTCTATAGTGGTTAACCAGACTAAGAGCCCATATGAGTTTGATGATAGAACAACTTGTTAATGTAGGAGGAAGAGTAATGCAGTGTGGCTGGACCAAACTAACTAATTATTTTATCCATTATACTCAATAATGATGTCATAGTTAGCTATTTATTTGAGGAACCCTATATTTTATATTTTATTTATAATTTTTTTTGTTTGGACCTTTTTTCCCTTTAATAGAATTTTGTGTCTTTTGGTTATCCCAATCATCTATGTAGTACTTTCAGATATATATCTTTATTGTTTTACCTTTCCATTAACTATTTCCACCAGCCATATTTCTATTTACATGTTGGTCAAACCCTGTGGAATTATGTTTTAGTTTGGGTAGGTACTTTTTTCTTATAATTTTTTAGGTATCAAAATTTAAAGTCAACAAAAAGAACATTTCCACATGGAATGGAATTAACTATAGGGAGATATTGATTCCCTTTTTTTTTAAATTCATACATTTCCATTTCATTTTCCTCTTAACATCCATTTATATCACTCCTACATCACTTTCCAGAATAGTACATAAACTATATCATTTTATATATGTGGGAGTCATTCCTAAGCTTAATTATCGATACAATCAATTATTGCATTTTTTAACTAGATTAGTCGAAATTTTTCATTCAAATAGGGATTCAATATTGAAATATCCTTAAATCCAATTAAATAAAATATAATTTTTTATTAGAGATTATTAAAATAAATTTTTATAACTATTTATAATTTTTAGCATTATTTATGTGTTGAGTAATTTATTTCTAAATATAGATTCTTACAATTTATTTTTATTGAATTTTTGTTATATATTGTGCCTACAGTGATTTTTAGTTATTTTATACTCCCATTATTGAGAAATTTATAGACCTACATTATCATATGCATTTCTAAGTATATTTATAAAAATATACCCAGGGAATAATAACCTATAAAAACATGATTTTAGATAAAATTGGGTCTTTGATTGAATGAATACACTTTAAAAATATTGAGGAAATATTTATTAATCCCTTTATCTTGAGACCCACCTATACATCTGTAATGACCCCGACCCTAGTTTCCCAGAGATGATTCCTTATATTATTATATCTGTAAAATAAACAATGGTGTCACAAATTGAAAGACTGAATAGATTGAATTTTTTAAAACCATATAAAAATATATGTTTTTCATTACTATTTGAATGGAAAATCCACATAAGAACTCCATTGGAATCATCCAAAACATCTATATTGTCCCTACAAGTCATTCATAATATACATCTTCCTGTCCTGGGAAAAAATAGAACATAGAAATGCGTGATATCAAATTTTTAGTAACGGTAAGTAATATAGGGTTAGCTAATTAAAATAATAGGTCCTTGCGAATGACTAAAAAATTCGATTACAATATAATCCTGAGCATAATATAGAAAGAATAAAAGATGAGTAAACAATTCCATATAAATAATCACATGAGAATGAATTTTACAAATAGATATTATTCTAGTGGAATAATCACATGTATTATAAATTACAAATATCATAATGAGGGAATGAATAATTTAAGAGATCATAAATATAACCTCGATACCCTTGCTGGGACATCTGAAAATAAATGGTTAAGGCCTCAGCGAATGTCCATTTCTATTTTGTCTCATGAGACATATTTATGCATATAGGGGATATATTGGGCCACTACCATCAGCCACAATGTGAAATTAATTCATTTTATTAATGGGGTAAACATTAACAATATATATATATATATATAATGTAAATAAATTTCCCCAATCTATAAATATAATATGTATCCAATCTGATTAGTATGAGGAATGGTATAAAGATAGCACATCCAAAACCAAAATGATCATAAACCATTTAATGAAATATGGTAGATGATAATAATATGATATCAATATAAATAAATCATAATATTTAATATAGTTGTTTAAATATATTTATTTACTCTAATAAAATCATCAAGGAATTCACAAGAGAAATACCCCTTTTACATTACAATAAAGAATTATTTTGGAAAAATATTTTGTGTTTGTCATAATTGTTTATATCAAACTAGAAATGAATAGATATAGTTATTAATGATAATATTAGTTTTTCAGAAAAATAATGTTGTCTTAAAAAAATTATAGATTGTACTTGAAAATGTGTCAGAAAATTGGATGTTCTCTATAATCAGTCTTGCTTATTCAGAAGAATTAATAAATAAAACTTATAGAATTTGTATTTCTCCATCCAATAAAGATGAAATGATATAAATAAATAAGTTTGTAAAATATAAATATAATGTATAAAAATAATATAAGAAGAATTAATAATTAAAATGGTGAACCTATGGAAAACATATCTTGAATGAAAGTATATGTTTCGGAAGAAACCCTTACATTATGTCCTAAAGAGTTAGAAACTATTACTTAATGTCCTATATAATGAAATTAAATCCATTAATTAAAAAATTAATAAAATATTCAACATGTATTCTATTTAGTAAAATTATATTTAGTACATTTATAGTATATTTATTAGTTATAAGATTCAATTCCATCATTCAGTAGTGTTCTTTTCCTCAGTTTTGATTATTAGTTTACTTTTCTATGATTATAGAGGTTCATCTAAAATGAGAATAATTATCAAGAACTGAAACTATATGATATTTATGATCATCTAGTAGATAAAGTGGTTATATAAGCCTTTTGGTTATATGGGAAGAGGATTAATCTTTTGATAACACAATACTGATAATTATTTATAATTTTTTTGGTGGTTCTTCAATCACCACATTTTATTACTTAATATCATGCATATATAGTTGCTACAAAAACCTAAATGAATTATAATATGTATAATTTAAAATTATTTTATCAAAATGATGATTTTATGACCATTCTGGAAGGTTTTACTATAAAATGAAAAGCATCACCCATGATGGCGATAAATCAACACACCACAGATGATATTTTCTATTTTAGAATAAAAGGGAGAGGGAAAATATTGGATGATAAATGATGCCATTAACATAATAAAATTATTGTATATAAAATATAATGTTATTATCATGAATCTAGTATTCGTGGAGTTGAGGATAGGATATAAAAAGAAATTAAATTGAAATTTTAATAAAATAAAATAGTGAGGATTTTACCACATGAATTTCTCGTCTTTGAGAACCTCCTTAGGGAAAAGTGTGTAGACATTTGATTAGAAAATGGGATCCTAGACATTGTGGAGAGTCTAGGAAATAGTATTAGTCAAATATTGGACAAGATTAGTGGCATAAGAGGTGTTATGAGAAGAGGTTGTGATGGACGGTATTTACAGTGGAGGAGAGGGGCGCTTTTTTAATATTTTGTTCATTTGTTTGTTATTTTGCATCCAGACTATGAATAGTATTATAATTATCAGCATATATATTAAAATAATAAAGGATAGTTTGATATTAGGGTCACACATCATCCATACATCATAAATTACCCAATAATTTGTGTTTTTAATAAATACTATAAATTACCATATCTCACTATTCAAAAATAGTTCGATTTAAAAAAAACCACAAATATTCACCTGAACCATTTTATAACATTAATATTTTAAAAATGAAATCCATTTTATGAAAATAATTTCATAAATATTAGAAATTTAATTTTTAAATAAAATCATCTTTTACTCGAAAAATACGTATTTTAATATTATAATTATTTTTATGACACTTAAAAACAAATTATGGTATTATAAAATTATATTACAATTATAAGATAAAAAATTATAAATTTATGAATATATTATATGAAAATAATTGTTTTTAAATCATTACATTAATTATAAAATTGTAATAAAATATTTATGACTTACAAAAATACAAACACTTAATTAATTATGTTTACACTAATTAGTTATGTATGTCAAGATATAAATATATCACATTTTCATTTATAATATCCCCATAAATTTCTATACTTTTATAGGTTATGTAACTTTTCTATTGGTCATATTACTATTCATAATGATTAAATTACTATTAAAGAGGTCATGTTACTTTTATATTAGTGTAGGTTCCTTTACTTCCAAAAATACCTCTTATTTCATTCACTATTCATTTATTAAGATTATATTGTATTCTTTGAGTGTTTTATGAGATTTATGCTATATAAAATAAAAATAACATGTGAAATTCCTTTTATATAATTATGGGACGTTACATTCTCCAATTATATAAAAAATCTCATACTCAAAATTTCTAGAATGTAACATCATAAAAACCTTCGGGTAGTTTTCATCATATCTTCTTCTGGTTCCCATATCACACATTAAATTTTATGATTTTGGTAAAATACCTTGTTCAATCGAGTTACTATATTCTTCAAAATAAGTTCAATTATGTCCAGGACCTATATAGAATCATCATAGTTAGATAAATAATGTTCTAAATATATTTCTTTAGAATTGAGAACATGCATTGGGAACAAAATTTTCTTCCATAACAAAGAGATGTAGAAACTATTATTAAATTTGGAAAGGAAATGAGACATAGCTCGCTGATAAGGAACAACTCAATTTATCTTTAGAATTTCAAAATGGGTAATATACATGGGGCTCAGTTTCCCTTTATTATCAAACCTTTTGATACTCTTCCATAAAGATATCATCAGAAAACATGATCTCCCACTTGAAACTCCAAATCATTCCATTGGTAATCTACATATTTATTATGTCTACTTTTCACTTATTTTATATTTGTTTCAATAGTCTTTTCATATCCATTTTTTCTTAAAAAAGATCTGGGCCGACAATCATCCTTTCACCAACTTCATCCCAACAATTTGGTGTACGACATCTCTTTTCATACAATGCTTCATGTGGTTCCATTTGAATACATGAATAGAAACAATTATTATAGGAAAATTATACAAAAGGAAAATACATATCAAACATACAATTATTGTCAATTGAGCATGATCCCAACATGTATTTTAATGTTTGAATAGTCCTTTTAGACTACAAATTGGGTTGAGGGTGATAAAAATTCTGAAATAAAGCTCAATATCCAAAGATATCAGACAAAGTTTCCAGAATGTTAATGTAAAATATAGACCACGATCAGAAGAAATTGATGTATTAGGTCTATGAAGTCTTGAAAATTCATTAAGATAGATTCTTACAAGTTTATCCAATGGAAATTTTTCCGTTGTTGTAAGAAATTGTGAAGACTTTTTATGTCGATCAATAATTACCCATATCAAAACATTCTTTCTTGTAGTACTTTGTAATCTAGTGATAGAATCCTTATTAATTTCTTACTATTTCCATGTAGGAATTGGGAGAGGTTGTATGACACCAATTGGATTTTTTCTCTCTGCCTTCACCACATTACAGATTAAACATCTTGATAAATAATGCCCACTATCCAATTTCATATTATCCCACAATAAATGTTCTTTCAAATATATATACATCTTATTACTACCATGGTGTATAGAGAATTTTGTGCTATGAGAAATATCCAATAGTTCCATTTTTAGATTATTTATAGAGGAAACATAATGCCTCCTCCAAAATTTTAGAATTCCATCCACATACATAATGTATGTCAACATCCTTTCACTCATAGATTTGATTTTCCGTTGAAAATTATCATCTTCATATGGATAACTTTTAATAATTTCTAATAAAAATGGTTGGGAAGCAAATTGAAAAATAAATAATGTTTCACCATTCATGATAATTCTAATACCAATCTTAACTAGATCCATGAACACAATATCCCTTTGAATCACCATTTTGTTGGAAACTCCATGATCCTTCCTACCCAAATCATCTACAACATTTTCTTCATTCCCTTGGAGATAGTGTATTGAATAACCAAAATAATTATATAGTTTAATCCATCATCTCTACCATGTTTTGCGTTCTTTCAGTGAGAAGATATATTTAAAAAAATTTTATTTGAATATATATCACATCCTTTACTATATAGACAGTGTCTCCACATCATTAGGGAAAAGATTATAGATTATAACTTGAGATCATGAGTAGTATAGTTCTATTCACGAGGTTTTAAATTCCTTAATTCCTAGGAAATAACATTATCCATCTGTATGAGGAGACAACCAAGTTCCATCATAGATGAATCATTATAAATCAAAAAATCATCATTTCGATATGGTAGTGTTAGGATCTAAGAATTCACTAGTATCCTCATTAATTATTCAAATCATTATTCACATTATTTTTTTCTATATGACCTCTTTACGAGTAATCTTGATTAGTGAACCAGCTAATCGAGAAATATATGATCAATGCGTCAATAGTAACATAAAAATCCAAAGAAACTACATACCTCAGTTATATTTATTGGATTAGGCAATTCATGGGAAACCTTTATCTTCATAGGATCGACAGAGATTCTATCTATATAGGCAATATGGGCTAGAAAATTTTTTGGGAATCCAGAATTCACAGATGCAAAACTTCCCATATAAAAATTTTCATCTAAGTTTCTCTTGGGAACACCATAATTTGTTATCATTTTAAATACCCGTAAAATTCAAGGAAATGTTTTTCATAATTTTCTTTGTAATTTTAGAAGAACGCGGTTTCTGATGGAACTTGATTATGAGGCCCGGTGTGCCCGGAATTGTTTTCCGAAGTTTAGCTCGGGTACATTCAGTGAACGAACAAGCGTGGTTTTCAAAGTTATGAACTTGTGCTCGTAATCTAATTCTGAGGGCACCGATGGAATTACAGTGCCAATATTCTCTTAGAAACGCCTTTTCCAGAGTTACGTTTGATCGGATGTGGTTTTTAATTTTTGGGGTTAAGTTAAGAAATAAAATAAAAGTGGTGCAACACTTTATTTTATTTCACATAAATCCACTTAAATCCACTTAAGCTAAGTTAAGCAGATAGAGTGGAACCCAAAATATCCTACCCACTTGGTAGGATATCTGTGAGATGGGGCCCGCACAAGCCCCACCGTTTCTTCACTCCTAAGTAACGCACCCACAACCCTTGTTTAATGAAAGTCAACTGTGCGTTTTTATGGTTAAGAAATGACCCATTAAATTGGGCTGTTAAATTGTTACAATTAATTCTTTGAAATAATTTTTCGTTTCATATCTTTGAATTTCAAATCGTTGGCATGGGAATAAAATAAGACCAACATTTTTTCTTGAGGGTTTCTTGTTGAGAGGATTTGAGGAAAGCTCTAAAGCTTGAAGATATTCATACTCCTTCGCGATGAATGTGAAGAATGTGAAGAACACGAAGAACGCCGGCCTCCGACGAAGGGCGATGAAGAACACCAAACCCTCAGAGATCAACGGCACAACACCGTGTACCGCGACGCCGATGATCCTCCTTCCACGACGCTCCTTCCGCGACGAACGCTCGTTCAACCACAGAGTTGAGGTAGGGGTTTTATGCGTTTCTCTTTTTGTGATTACCTCTGTCATTTTTTCCTTTTTAATTGAACTGGCTATTATCGAATTAACGGTAGGGGGTCGGACAGCACGAACACGGCCGACACTCCTCCCCTTTGGGTTGTAGATTTTTTATGTGGCAAACAAGGTAACGTAGTACTGAATCACTGCACGGAAATTGTAAAAGAGAGATCGGAGAAACGTGGTGTCGCCGCACCGCGTCGTGGGAAGCAACAATTCCACGGCGCCGTCGCGCCGTGCCGTAGAAGATGAACAAGGGACGCAGCACCATCGCGTCACGCCAGAGGACCTCAGAAGCACCACAGCCAGAGTGGGGCCGCGATGGAGGGGCGTGGTGCCGTCGCGCCACACCAGACGGACGAAGGCCGCGGCCGGTTCTAGGCCGCGGTGATAAAGAGGAACCGGCAGCTGGTATCGGGACGCTGGCGTCGGAGCAACGGGACCGGCCTTGCTGGTCCCGTGGCGGCAGAAGCCAGTCGTTCGGAGTGGGCTGGATGGACCATGGAGGAACTGGGGGATTAAAACCACTCGCTGGTCGGACGAAGTGGCCCCATTAATGGGCCACGGTTTGCTTCACACGGGGGCAGCGCCCCCCGCCCCGAATGTTTCGGCCGTTTGTCGAACGCCTGGCAAGCGCGCCCAACACGCCGCGCGCCACGTTGGCTGCCTGGCCGGTTCGCCAGACCGAGCTGCTCTCAGGACGGGCCGGGCCGCACCCAGGCTGGGTCGGGATGCGCCCAGGCAAGGCCGGGCCGTGCCCAAGTGGGCCAAACATGGACCCAGTTCGGGCCGACCCTGGGGGTATCGGGCTGGGTCGGACCGGGTCTGATCCCCCTCTTAACGAACCTCTTTGGTCTGTTGCCCATAACTTGAGCTACGGGCCTCCGATCGATGCACTGTAAGTTGTGATAAGATCCTAGGATCGAGACGGTCGTTTTGGTATATCGCACTGAAGGTTTCGAAGAACTTTGAGTTCGTTCGGGTGGGTTCGTACATGAAACCAACCGGGATCGCAGAGGGGAAACACTTATAACTTGAGCTCCAGACGTCCGATTGACGTGCCGCCGACTTTGATGGATTCCTCTAAGTGAGACAGATCTTTTGAATTACTCTACCCAAAGTTTGGACGTAGGTGGAGTACGGTCGGGTTGGTTTTGAATTAAAAACCAACTGGGCCCCTGGAACGAAAAATCCAATAACTCTTGGACCGGGCGTTCAATTGACGCGCCGTTTACGACGTTGAGTTCCTGTGGAAGATACAGAACTATTGGATACATCAACTCTAGACTATGTGTCAGTTGTTGTTTCAGACTCTTAGCTTGTGGGGCAGCCCCTACCAAATGATCTTTCTATGTGCAGGAACCCTAGAGCTGGCTGCGTCTGTGACTACGACGACAACTGTACAAAGATTCTAAGTGGATTCGACGACCATGACTATAGAACTCAGTGATCCTACATGGATCAGTGCTATAGATCCTGTGTGGGTCCGATCGTGTGTGGGTCAGCGCTCAATGGTCCTGTGTGGGCCAGCGCCTACAGATCCTGTGTGGGTCTAATCCTATGTGGGTCTTTGCGGGGGTTAGTTACTTATCAATCCTGTGTTGGTCAGATCCTTTGTGGGTCATTGCGGGGGTTAGTTACCTATCGATCCTTTGTGGGTCAGATCCTTTGTGGGTCATTGTGGGGGATAGTACCTATAGATCCTTTCTGGGTCATATCCTTTGTGGGTCATTGCGGGGGTTAGAACCTATCGATCCTTTGTGGGTCCGATGGCTTAGATGAATCAGTGGAAATATCTGATCATCTCTATCGTCATACGAAGAAGTATTCCACTGTGAGCGGAATCTTGTTTTGATTTCATGTGTGGACTGGGTTATACTTGGTATTGAATGTTGGAGCCGAACGTGGATTGATGACTTAGGTATATGTATGGGCATATACCTAAGCAGTGTTGAATGTTATTTTGTGATTGTATCTTTCCTTTTTGGATTATCATTTGTGGGTCCTGTGAGACCTTCGGGGGTCTCGGAGTCCCTACTGAGTAGCTTATACTCACCCCTGCACGGGATATGCCCGCACTATATTGTATTGGTTGTAGACGACGGACAACGCTAATCG
This sequence comes from Viscum album, assembly GCA_963277665.1. NCBI lineage: Eukaryota > Viridiplantae > Streptophyta > Magnoliopsida > Santalales > Viscaceae > Viscum > Viscum album. The sequence continues at coordinate 538,555,735 of OY728126.1, forward strand.
CGGTTGAGGCTTGGGGAGCAGTTCGGTACCCAGAGGTGGACCACCGGGCGGGACATACTCGGAGTGGACGGCTGGACCCGAGGAGATGTGGGGGATATCTGTACTCACCCATCAGGTGGGACTTCCATTGGACGGCTCGACGCTGCAGATTTACTTTTCAGTTACTAGTTTTCCCTTTTCAGTTGTACTTTACTTTCAGTTTGGGTTTGTATACTGGCCCACTTAATTTTCCGCACTTACTGTTATACCCAGTTTTTACTTAGTGTTTACTTCTATTGATTGATTTCTCTATGGTGTTTGTTTACTTTACAAAGGAAATGCCTTCTCTTTTTATCAGGATTTATGCCTTGGTGCTAGTCGCTAGCCACTGGCTTATGGAAGGCTGGATTGGGGTAGTAACGGCACGGGCCCTGAGGACGGGTCGCGACAAATTGGTATCAGAGGAGTTCGGTTCTACCGCAGAACATTGGACTCTGATCTTCTTCTATGTGAAGCAATAGTGTTAAGCATATTGGGTGTGGTTATCAGTCCAGGGAGTCCAGTGATGGTGTGGCAGCCGACGTATCCGTAGACCAGGACCCTGACTTCTGATTTCCGACTTAATGCACGAAAACATTGATTGCATGTGTGTTTCAAGTTTTCGTTGTGATTACTTTGTGTTAGATCACTAGGTATACTGTTTTACCATGGCGTAACAGTTTCTATTCAGGATAGCCCCATGACAGTAGCCAGCTAGGGTTCCGAGAGTTTATCATGATGACAGCACACCGAGCTACGAGGCCTCGGTACAAGGCCCTTTGACACCTGAGGCATTGGTGGTACCTTTACCCGCCGAGCCACCGATGCTTACAGCACCAGCCGCTGACAATGCATGTCTCCTTAGGGCACTGCATGAGTTCTAGCACTAGCGACCACCCAGGTTCCGTTGGGAGATGGACCCCCAAGCAGCCGAGGACTAGTTGGAGGCAGTGGTGAGAGTTTTCAGGTTACTGAGGACACCACCAGACCTCATGGTGATCCTCACAGTGAGCCTACTACACGCGGCAGTGGGCCGATGGTGGAGCTTGATGCTCTAGGTGCACGATGAGGCATCTCTTCTCTAGAAGGACTTTGAGAGCCTCTTTCGCTTAGAGTTTTTCCCAGCCACCCTCCGTGCAGTGCGCATCCAGGAGCTTCTTCAGCTGCAGTAGGATATCTTGACAGTCGCTCAATACTTGTCGAGATTTACCGATCTCCCACACTACTCGACAGACATGGTTTTGGAACCATTCTTCCGGGCCTGGACCTTTGAGCATGGATTGAGGCATGAGCTCAGGGCATCAATGATCTACCTCAGCATTCTGACCCAGGCAGGAGTACTGGAGCAAGCCCTTTTGATCGAGAGATTTCTTGCTGAGCCTTCTTCAGCAGCGAGACCTACCACAAAGTGACAGGTAGCAGAGTCTTCTACAGCAGGAAGTCAGCGGATGACTCATGGGTCTAGGAAGACTAGACCCTCAGGAAGATGACCTCAAGACACTGGTTCAGCAGTGCAGGGAACACAGCACGGAGCCAGTCTTTCGAGATGCAGGCAGTGCTACACATGCGGCGGGTAAGGCCACATGGCTCGTGACTGCACGACCCACCGTGCTGAGGAGTAGCAGACGGTTGAGGGGCCACTGAGGCACAGGCAGAGGGTCGACCGTGGCGGTCCGCAGGGAGCAGGCGGACGAGGCAGAGGAGCAGTCCGAGTGGAAGGTGGTGGGTGACGCTTTGAGGCTCTACCACCACCCCCACCAGGAGGTCCACCGCGACCATAGGGAGCTGGCGGGCAGAGACAGGCACAACTCCAGGTAGCAGAGGCCAACAACCACGGTGCACCCGAGATGATTTGAGGTACTATCGGTGTCTATTCCACCTTTGCTTCAATTCTTATAGACATAGGTGTGATTCACTCTTTCATAGCCGCTGCCCTTGTTCGGATCTCGGAGATTCTGACTGAGCTGTTGGATCAATCCTTACGGCTAGAGACTCTTACGGGAGCAGACTCGACGATTACGCACTGGTTCCGGTAGTGTGAGCTTACTCTAGGAGGCAATACCTTCAGCTAGGATCTTCTTGTAGCGGCGTCGAGGACTTACGACATCATCATGGGCATGGATTGGTTATCTACAGTCCATGCTCAGATCGACTGTATTAAGCGCATGGTGCGATGTGAACGCATTGACGGGAGTAGGTTCACCTTCATCGGTGATAAGGGAGCCTTTACAGCACATGATGGACTTCCTCAGAGGAGAGGACAGCCCATCACTCCTCAGTTGGCTAGCCTCATCCTAGGATCAGTTGACGTGTAGAGTCCTAGTTTTCCTGCAGTGGTGGATCAGTATGTGGACGTTTTTCCCGAAGACGTTCCAAGACATCCTTCTCGCAGAGAGGTAGACTTTTATATTGACCTGTATCCCAAGATAGCCCCGATATCCACCACAGCATATCGGATGGCCCCTACTAAGCTTCGAGAGCTACGGGTACAGTTGGAGGACTTACAGGGCAAGGGATTCATCCGACCAAGTGTTTCACTCTAGGCTTCCTCGATATTGTTCGCCAAGAAGGGGGATGAAATCTTGCGACTTTGTGTCAACTATAATCGCCTGAACCAGGTGACAGTGAGGAACAAGTATCCGATACCGAGGATTTATGACTTCTTTGATCAGCTCAAGGGAGCACGGTGGTTCTCTAAGATAGACCTTAGGTCAGGATATCATCAGATCAGAGTTTGGGACGAGGACGTGCAGAAGACGACCTTCAGATGTCTGTATGGAAACTATGAGTTATTGGTTATGCCGTTCGGCATAACCAATGCTCCAGCAGTGTTTGTGGGACTCATTAACACGATCTTCCAGCCATACATCGATCGATTTGTCATGGTCTTCATCGATGACATTTTGATTTACTCGACCACTGAGGATGATCATGCCTACCACATGCAGGTTGTACTAGACACACTCAGAGAGAACCAGCTTTATGGAAAGCTCTCGAAGTGTCAGTTCGGGATACGTGACGTCCACTTCTTGGGACATGTCATCTCTGATGCGGGAGTTGTGGTGGATCCTGTGAAGATCGAGGCAGTGCTAGCTCGGGAGCCACCCAGGAGCATGAGGGAGGTGTGGAGTTTTTTGGGACTAGCTGGATACTATCTGAGATTTGTGATAGATTTCTCCAGAGTTGTGGAACCACTCTAGGATTTGAAGAAGAAGGGGAAACCCTTTGTGTGGTTAGACAGATGTCAGCAGAGTTTCTAGGAGCTGAGACAGAGATTGACCAGCGCCCCTATCTTTAGGTTGTCGGAGGAGGGAGTAGGGTACGTAGTATACTACGATGCATCAGGGACCGAACTCAGATGTGTCCTGATGCAGGAGCGGGCAATGACCGCCTATCTATCACATTAGTTGAGGCCTCATGAGCAGAACTATGCTACCCATGACCTAGAGTTAGCAGCAGTGGTGTTCAGTCTGAGGACGTGGCGGCACTACCTGATGGGAGAGCGTTTTATAGTCTTTTCTAACCATCAGATTCTTAGGTACATATTCTCTCAGAAGGACCTGAACCTGAGACCGCGACGATGGATCGAGTTCCTGAAGGACTATGAATTTGAGATAGTCTATACTCCTGGTAAGGGGAACGTGGTAGCCGATGCTCTCAGCAGGAGGACGAGCATTCAGCTACTTGAGGAGGCGATAGAGCAGCTAGCCACTTTGCAGATATCCTCCGTGGATAGAGATGGAGCAGCCTTCCTTCAGCCTCTCATAGTCATTCCTCCACTACTACAGTAGGTCATAGAGGCACAGCGTGGGTACACAGACTGTGAGATGCGGCGTGCACAGATATCCTCAGGACAGGCACCTGATGGTTTCTCCTTTGGAGCAGAGAATGACATCCTTTTTAGTGGACGTACCTTGGTACCTGTTGCTTTACAGGAGGAGGTGCTGAGAGAGTTTCACACTTCTCCCTTGGTGTTACATTCTAGAGTGGCAAAGATGTACCATGACCTTAGATGCCAGCACTGGTGGTCGAGCATGAAGAAGGTTGTGGCAGAGTTCGTTTCTCGATGCCTCACCTGCCTGCAGCTGAATGAAGAACATCAGGTACCTACAGGCTTGGTACAGCCCTTGGAGGTCCGGGAGTGGAAGTGGGACAGGTTATCCATGGACTTCGTGACTGTACTTCCACGCACTTCCAGAGGTAGTAACTCCATTTGGGTGATTGTCGACCGACTCACCAAGTCAGATCACTGCTTACCCATCAGAGAGCAGGGCTCAGTGGAGAGCTTGGGACGTCTCTAAATTAATGAGATTGTATGGCTTCACGGTGTGACATCATCTATCGTCTCTGATCGAGATGCTCACTTTACTTCCCGGATCTGGAAGGGGTGGCAGGAGGCATTTGGGACGCAGCTACGTCTGAGCAACACCTTTCACCCTCAGACAGATGGTCCGACGGAGAGGACCATACAGACTCTCGAGGACATGCTCCGCGCATGTGTCCTCGACTTTGGTCATAGCTGGGAGGAACACTTACCCTTGGTGGATTTTTGGTACAACAACAGCTACCACTCCACCATCAGGATGTCACCTTAGGAGGTGTTGTACGACCAACCATGCAGATCTCCTTTGTGCTGGACAGACCTTAGGGAGTCAGCACTTGTGGGACCGGAGATGGTCCAGACCATGACAGAGAAGGTCCAGAACATCCAGGAGCGGATGAGGACAGCTCAGAGCCGGCATAAGTCCTATGCTGACAGGAGGCGGAGGCCACTAGAGTTCACGAATGGTGACCACATCTTCTTGCGTGTCTCACCTCGACGTGGATTGTGGAGATTTTTTAGAGGCGGCAAGTTGTCTCCATGCTTCATCGGATTATTCCAGGTCCTCAACATGATTGGAGAGGTGGATTATCACCTGGCACTACCACCTCAGTTGCACTGGGTGCACGAGTTCTTCCACGTATCTCAGCTAAGGAGATACGTGCATGACCCGACGCATATCATTGACCATGGGGAGTTGGACATTGATGATGGGGCGACATTTGCAGAGGTCACGGTGGAGATTGAGGATCAACATGAGAGGTTCCTATGTGGACTGTCTATTCCTCTAGTGCGCATCAGATGGTAGCACGGGAACCTCCAAGATAGCATTTGGGAGAGGGAGGCTCAGATGCATGCTCAGTACCCACATTTGTTTCCCTAGTTTATGATGTATTTTTATGGGGACGTAAAGCCCTGAGGTGGGAGTGATGTAAAGACCTGTAAAATTCAAGGAAATTTTTTTCATACTTTTATTTGAAATTTCACAAGAACGTAGATTCTGACGGATCCTGATTCCGAGGCCCGGTGTGCCCGAAATATTTTTCCGAAGATTAGCTTGAGTACGTTCAGTGAACGAACAAGTGGGGTTTTTTAACTTTTTAAACGGTGCTCAGAATCTAATTCTGAGGGCACCAATGGAATTGCAGCGCCGATATTTGCTTAGAAACACCTTTTCCTGTGTTGTGTTTGCTCGGGTGTGGTTTTTAATTTTTGGGGTTAAGTTAAGAAATAAAATAAAAGTGGTGCAATACTTTATTTTATTTCACATAATGCCACTTAAAGCCACTTAAGATAAGTTAAGCGGATAGGGTGGAACCCAAAATATCCTACCCACTTGGTAGGATATTTGTGAGGTGGGGCCTGCACGAGCAGCACCATTTCTTCCCTCTTAAGTAACGCACCCACAACCCCCTCTTTAATGAAAGTCAACCGTGTGTTTTTCTAGGTAAGAAATGCCCCATTAAATTGGGTAGTTAAATTGTTACAATTAATTCTTTGAATTAATTTTTCATTTCTTATCTTTGGATTTTAAATCATTGGCATGTGAATAAAATAATACCAACACTTTTTTTTGAGGGGTTTCTTGTTTAGAGGATTTGGGGAAAGCTCTAAAGCTTGAAGATCTTCATCCTCCTTCGTGAAAAACGTGAAGAACGCGAAGAACGCCGGCCTCCGACGAAGGGCGACGAAGAACACCGAACCCTCGGAGATCGACGGCGTGACGCCATGTACTGCGACGTCAATGATCCTCCTTCCGCGACGCTCCTTTCGTGACGAACTCTCGTTCGACGACAGAGTTGAGGTATGGGTTTTATGTGTTTCTCTTTTTGTGATTACCTCCGTCATTTTCCCCCTTTTCAATTGAACCGCCTATTATCTCATTAAAGGGAGGAGGTCGGACCGCACGAACACGGCTGACACTCTTCCCCTTTTGGTTGTGGATTTCTGATGCGGCAAACAAGGCAACGTGGTGCCGAAGCACAATGCATAAATTGTAAAAGGGAGAGCATAGAAACGCGACGCCGCCACACCGCACCGTGGGAAGCAACGAATCCGCGACACCGTCGTGCCGCACCGTAGAAGATGAACAAGGGACGCGGCTCCATCACGCCGCGGCAGAGGACCTCAGAAGAACCGCGGCAGGAGCGGGGCCGCGGGGGATGGGCGCGGCGCCGTCGCGCCGTGCTGAACGGACGAAGGCCGCGTCTAGTTCTGGGTCGAGGTGATACAGCGGAACTGGAGGCCAGTACCGGGCGGCCGGCATCAGAGCAAGGGGACCAGCCTTGCCGGTCTCGTGGCGGTAGAATCCGGCCGGCCAGAGCGGGCCTGCCGGACCATGGAGGAACCGGGGGTTCAATCCCCCCGGATGGCCGGACGAAGCGGCCCCATAAAGGGGCCACGATTTACTTCACGCGGGGGCAGCACACCCCAGCCCCGAACGGTTCGGCCGTTCGGTCGAACCCCTGGCCAGCGCGTCGTGCGCCGGGTCGGCTGCCTGGCCAGTCCGCCAGACCGGGCCGTGCCGCGCCGGCCGGGCCGGGCCGGGATGTGCCAGTCCGGCCGAACCGTGCCCAAGCAGGCCGGACCCAGACCCGGTTCGGGTCGACCTGGTTCGGGGCGACCCTGGGGGTATCGGGCCGGGTCGGACCGGGCCCGAACCCCCTGTTACCGAACCTCTTCGGTCTGTTACCCATAACATGAGCTACAGGCCTCCGATCGACACACCGTCAATTGAAATGAAATATATGGATCGAGACGGCCGTTTTGGTATATCACACTCAAGGTTTCAGAGAACATTGTGTTCGGCCGGGTTGGTTCGTACACGAAACCAACCGGGCCCTCGGAGCAGAAACACTTATAACTTGAGCTCCAGACATCCGATTGACGTGCCGTCGACTTTGATAGATTCCGCTAAGTGAGAAGGATCTTTTGTATTACTCCACCTGAGGTTTGGATACAGGTGGAGTATGGTCGGGTTGGTTTTTACTTAAAAACCAACCGGGCCCCTAGTACGAAAAGCCAATAAATCTCAGAACGGGCGTTCGATTGACGTGTCGTCTGCGACGTTGAGTTCTTGTTTACAATACGGAACTTTTGGATACATCAACTCTGGACTATTTGTCATTTCATGTATCAGCCTCTCGGCTCGTGGAGCGGACCCTCCCGAACGAGCTTGCTGTCTGTGGGAACCCTAGAGCTAGCTGCGTCTGTGACTACGACGACTACTATACAGAGATCCTCAGTGGATTCGACGATGACGACTACAGCACTCACTGATCCTGCGTGGATCAGTGCTATAGATTTTGTGTGGGTCCGATCCTGTGTGGGTCAGCGCTCAGCGGTCTGGAGTGGGCCAGCGCCTATAGATCTTGTGTGGGTCTGATCATGTGTGGGTCTTTGCGGGGGTTAGTTAACTATTGATCCGGTGTGGGTCAGATCTTTTGTGGGTCATTGTGCGGTTTAGTTTCATATCGATATTTTGTGGGTCAGATCATTTGTGGGTCATTGCCGGGGTTAGTACCTATCGATCCTTTGTGGGTCAGATCCTTTGTGGGTCATTGAGGGGGTTAGTAACTATCGATCATTTGTGGGTCCGAAGGCTTATATGAATCAATGGCAATATTTGATCATCTCTATCGTCATACGAAGAAGTATTCTTGTGTGAGCTGAATCCTGTTTTGCTTTCCTGTGTGGACTGGGTTGTACATGGGCTCGAATTTTGGAGCCGAATGCGGATTGATGACTTAGGTATATGTATGGGCATATACCTAAACAGTGTCGAATGTTACTTCGTGATTGTATCTTTCCATTGTGGATTATCCTTTGTGGATTCTGGGAGACCATTGGGGGTCTCGGGGTCCATACTGAGTAGCTTATACTCACCCCTACACGGGCTATGCCTGCAATACATTGTGTTGGTTGCAGACGACGGACAGCGCTGATCACGGTTGAGGCTTGCGGAGCAGGTCGGTACCTGGAGGTGGACCACTGGGCGGGACATACTCGGAGCAGATGGCTTGACCCGAGGAGCTATGGAGGCTTTCTGTACTCACCCTTCAGGTGGGACTTCTAGTGGACGGCTCGACGCTGCGGCTTTACTTTTCAATTACTATTTTTCCCTTTTCAGTTGTACTTTACTTTGAGTTTGGGTTTCTATACAGGCCCACTTACTTTTCCGCACTTACTGTTGTACCCAGTTTTTACATAGTGTTTACTTCTACTTATTTCTTGCTCTATGGTGTTTGTTTACATTACAAAGGCAATGCCTTCCTTTTTTTCCAGGATTTACGTCATGGTGCTAGTCACCAGCCCCTGGCCTTTGGAAGGCGGGCTTGGGGTAGTCACGACAAGGGCCCCGAGGTCGGGTCGTGAAAATCATGGTCCTCATAGGTTTTAAAATAAATAAATATATCATCTATAAATTCCAAAACACAATCTTCAAAATATTCCTTGAATACTCAATTCATTAGATCCCTAAAAACATAGGGTAAATTATACAGTCCTAATAAAATTACTATAAACTCATAATGTCCAAACCTAGTTTAGAATGTTTTCAATGGAATATCTTCCTTCCTCAAACACAAATTATTACATCCATATCAAATTCCAATCTTTGAAAAATATTGATCTCTATGAAGTGGATAAAATAAATCATCAATACGAGGTAGAAGATACTTTTTCTTTAATATAATAGCATTTGTTTCTATATAATTCAGGTGCATCCTCATGGATCCATCATTTAGCAGGACAAAAAGAAAATGGTCTCCCCTTGGATAAGTACTAGTGTAAATAAATCTCATATCACTCAATTAATCTATTTGTTTCATTAGCTCTACTAATTACATTGTTTTTATTTTATAAGGAGTCTTTGACATATGTATTGCACTAGGAATGAAATCAATAGAGAACTCAACTTCTTGATCTAGAGGAAGTCCAAGTAAATCTTCAAAAAATACATTAATGTATTATTTAACAACATGTACATTTCCAATTTGAAGATCCATATATGATGTTTTCTCTTCCCCTCTAATAATTTCATTTAGAAGAGCCACTAGAGGTGTATCTAGATTAAAACGAAATGTTGAATTTTCTACTATAAAGATACGGGATTCTACATATTCCTCAATAACTGTAACTTCCTTATTCTTAGAAATTATTTTTACATCTTATTTTAAATTATAGTAAATAAAAATTATTATATAAAAATCTACCACAACTATGATGGTAAGGTTTTCAACAAAAACATGTTTATGTGTAATAAAAGAGATTGGCTGACTTATCTTTTGGCATTGATACATCACTTTGGAGTTTTTTTTGAAATATCCTTTTTTTAATTTAGAAGGAAAATGTATAATCTTAATGAAAAACATAAAAGATATAAAATAATATAATGATATAAAATCAAATAAGGCATTGTCTATGCTCGAGGAAATGATTAATATACCTCCCACCACAACATTAGGAACTACAACCTCTGTTCATGTGATAGTATAATCTTAGCCTTGATCTATTTCCTTTTTTTGGGTGAGATTTCATTGATTTTTAGATATAAAAAAATCATAGTTTTCCATTTCCAATCAAATGTAGCATTGAACAATATACACTTTGTTATTTCTAGTGAACTCATGATATTTTTTTTATTTTTATCCACTCTTGTAACACACTCATTTTCCTCTTAAGCAGGCACTAGGGTGATTCTTTCCACAAGTATCACAAGTAAATTTTTTTTTCTATACTTCCCTTTATCCGTTTTTACTCTTCCACCATATTCTTCTCTTTTATACCTTTAATTTCATAATAATTATATAATTATTTATCTATCTAGACAACACATGACACTATATCTTAGTATGATGTGAAATTTTGTGATACATTTTTTCATTGGAGGGATGTTTTTAAACCATAAATGAATCAATAAATATTTATCCTAGTATTTCATATATATTCCATGATATTCCTTTCAATAATTGTAAATTTTTCATCACAAATCACAATTATTTCATCATTTTTTTTGTTTCAGAATCAAGAATTGCCTCTCCATATCTCCTCATTTTTCAATAGGGAAAAACTTTTCTAGTAAAATTTCATTAAGATAATTCCTTCCATATTGTCAATTTCACCCTAATTTCTGTTTTGAATTAGTAAAGACCATAGATAAGCATATCTTGGGATTCAATAAACATCGGTGATAAACTTCTCAAATTCATTACATCCAAAAGAGAGAAATATCTTCTCTAAATAACTTATCCACTACTTAGCTACAAAAGGATTTTTAGTCCCATTTAATGATATAGGTTGTCCATTCATAATGTGGTAAAAAATATGTCATCCACATTAAGAGTTAGGATGATCCATATGGGTAAGGTTCTTATTCATAACCATTTTCATCTATCCCATTATAGTAATATTTTTCTCACCACTAGTCACACTTCTAGTACCAACAACATTATCTTTCATTGGAGGGAAATCCTTACATTGTATACATGCATTAATATGGTTTCCATTACATCCACTAAGATAGATTTCTAAATAATGGAATACACAAAATTATGTTATGGATAATAATGCATAATTTTCAAACTAGCAAAATACATAACATAAATTTAAAATTTATGGGTAGCTAATCTCATAATCTTAAACAAGGATTCATTAAAGAAGTGTATTATTTTAATTACATAATAATGGTTTGTAAATAAAATCATAATTATCTAAAGCATATCCCTTTGCAATTTCAAAAATGGTGCCATGTAAGACCCATTTTTATATACAAGGTTACACTAAGTTTGTCCTTTGACACCTTGTCGGATTGGTTACCTCGAGGAACATATTTGTCAGATCCACTTCCACATGAATTATTTAGAAGTTGATGTATTTCTAGGAAGACCCACATAATCACTACATTACCAAAATTATAAGATGTTTCTCTATTTATATCCTCAAATTATACCATTGGTTTTTTCCCAAATCAATGTTTTCTAAATCTAGTTTCCATGTTTTCTATTAAACTTCCTTTGATACCAATTATATAGACCCTGACCCTAGTTTCTCAGTGCCCATTACATAATTTCGTAGAGTGGTCTTATAAACATTTATGTATCATCCTGGAGGATAAAATAGTTTACTTTTTGTTAAGAAATAGACACAAACATTATATTTACATTACTGATTAAAAGGAAAAACAATATAGAAACTCTATTCAAAACATCCAAAACATCTAGATTATCTATATATCTCATTCATAATATACATCTTCACATAATGTGGAAAAAAAACTTAAGAAAGGGGTTATATAAAATTCATAATAAGAGATTGTAATATAGAATAATGTAATATATGTAATAGGTAATTGTGAATAACTAAAAGCACATTCCATGAGAACATAATATTGAGAATGATAAAAAAATAAAAGCCAAATAAATAATTCCATATAAATAATCACATGAGAATTAAGCTTAAACATGGTAATTATACTAATTGAATAACCAAATGTATTATAAATTACGAATATAATAATGAGGGAATTCATTAGTATGGACATCTCAAACATACCATCAAGGCCTTGGACAAGAATTTTAAAAATTACTAGTTAAAGCCTTAGCCAAAATTCATTTCTGGTTTGTATCATGAGATCAACCAATGTATCGAGGTGATATTATAGTCCCCAACCTCCAAATACTATGTCCAATGCATTCTTAATATAAGTGGGTTGAAACATAAAATACATATACAGTTGAAATTTCAATAAATCTCCCCAATATCTAAACATAATCACCAATCATTCTGAGTAGTATGGTGAAAGGTATCAAGATAATACATCCACACTCAATCTAATCAGAACAAATTTAACAAAATATCATTAAATATAATCAAAAGTGATAAATATCAATAAATAATAATCTTCAATGGAGTTGTTTAAATATATCAAATTACTCTAATAAAATCATCAAGGAATTCATGAAAAAATACACTTTTTACATTTCAAAGAAGAGTTCATTTGGAAAGATCATTTGTATTTGTCATAACAATTTATATAAAACTAGAAATGAACAAATGTATTTTTTCATTAAAAAATACTTATTTTAATAAAATTATGGTCTCTTAAAATAAATAATGTATGGTATATGAAAATAGGTAAGATTTAGGGAATTTCCCTTTAATCATGCTTTCTAAGCGGGATAACTAAGAAGGGAAAATTATAAAATATGTATTTCCCCATAAAAAATAGAATAACTGATATAGATACATAATTTTGGAACATATAAACAGAATATAGAATATTTTTATTAAAATAATGAAGAATTATATTAATGTAAAAAGGGATAAAACATAACCCGAATGAAAATAGAGGTTCATGAAGAAACCCATACCTTATGTTTGAAAGTGTTCTGCATTTGTAATTGATTTCTAGGATAATGAAATTAAATCCATTAATTAATTAATTATGATCCATTCCTAAATTCTTTTATTTATTATAATTTTATTATGTTCATTTATGGTATTTTGGATAGTTATACGATTTAATTCTGTCATAAGAGACTGTTGTTTTCCTTGGCTTTCATCATCAGATAGTTGTATAAAAGTATAAAAGTTCATATAAAATGAGAATAATTATCAAGAACTGAGATTATATATTTTTAATGATGATCTATTAGATAAAATGATTATATATGTCTTTTAGTTATATTGGGTGAGGATGTATCATTTGATGAGACATACTGGTAATCGTTTAGATTATTATGGCGATACTTCAATCATCACAAACAAGTTTTATTTTATTAATTAATATCATGAAAATATACTAGATACAAAATTGTAAATAAATTATTATATATATAATACAATCATATTTAACCATAATTATGGTTTTTTTACCATCCTTGAAGGTGTTAGTGAAGAATGAAAAATCATCATCTGTGGTGGTGTTAAATCGACACATTTTGGATGGTATTTTCATTTTTAGAATAGAATGGAGGGGGAAGAGATTAGAAGATGAATTATTAAAATAAAATAACAAAATTATAGTATATAAAATATTATATAGTTATCCTGCCTTTTGGATAGGTGGAGGTGGGGATAGGACAAGACAAGAAATGATATTGAAAAGAAAAGAAAATAATTGAAAGAGGATTTTACCTCTTGAATTTATCCTCATATAGAACCTCCATATGAAAAATTGTTTCATATCATTATGAGAACAGGGGATCTAATACATGGGTATAGTCTAGGGAATATTATTTGGTAGATATTGGACAATCATTAAGGCTTAAGAGGTGTGAGGGGATATGGTGGTGAGGGGTGATATTTATAGTGAAGGGGAGGGTAGTTCATGAATCTTTTATTCATTTGTTTATTATTTTGGATCATGTCTATAAATAGTTTGGGAATTATCTCAAATATATAATAATAATGATGTAGAGTATGATATTATAGGCCTACATCAATCATACATCATCTATGACTGACTAATTCATGTAATTATTAAATACTCTAAATTACAGTATTTCTTTTTTTACAAAAATTCAATTACTTTAGAAAAATACCAAAAAATTTAATCTAACCATTTTTTTGTGTAGAATTACAAAATGAACACAATTTTACAATTTTTTTCTAAATATGTGAAAATTTATTTTAAAATCGAATAATCATTTACTCAAAAAATGCTGATTGTAATATTATAAAATTTTTTATGATTATTTGATAAATTAAATTATGTCTCTTAAATTTCTCTTACAATCAGAAGACAAAAAATCATTAAATTATTAATCTATTTTTAAAACATAAATTTTCTTTTAAATCAATAAATTATTTATTAAATTGAAAGTAAATATTTATGACATATAAAAATAAACACTTAATTTATTATTTTTAAAACATTTAGTTACTTACGTCATTATACAAATACATCTTATTTTCATTAACAACATAACCAAATTTTATTTATAATTTCATTGGAAAAGTGACTATTCTATTGGTCATATTACTATTCCTAACGGTCACATTAATATTTTGAAGGCCAAGTTGCTACTCTCATAATATGGGTTTATTAACATCTAGAAATACCTCTTACTTAATTAATTCTTTATTTTTAGCGTTTTTATTGTATTATCCAAGTGTTTTTATGTGATTTATACAATAAAATAAATATAAGAAAAAAAATTCATTGATAGAATTCTGGTTCAATAAAGACTATATCCATCGAGATTCTGTAGTATTCATGATTAACCTTATTAGGATGGAGATGTTTCAAAACTATTATATCATCTGACCCTACTATTTGTATGATGCATTATTTGCATTTGAACTATGCTAGGGGAATTTTTATATCAACCATAAACATGATGTTAATAGTGAGAATATGTATGGCGTAAATTTTATAAGATTGACTGTATATAGTTGATAATTACATTTGTAATCTTTCACACTTACCATGTATGCTTAAAAAAGAAAAAATTGGCTGGTGTATTAGGAAGGAAAAAATCACAATTACCTAGATCGTGAATCTTATGATAGATCGTATGTGGTTTTGTGAAAGAAATGATATTTTTACTAGATATGAAATTGGAAAAATAAATAAAATGAAATAAAAATAAACGAACATTGTATATTCAATTTGCTTAATTGACATATTCTTGGACCCTCTTTGATCAATATGAAGCATGGACACATTTTATCTAGAAAGATTTACATTATTGAACCTTTCATGATTATCATGAACTATACTAAAGGGATTGCCTGATTCTTTTGTCTTTGTTATTTATTGCTTCCCACCTGCCCTAATCATTAGTGACATTAGAACCTTTTTCTTAAGACTACATGATTTATTTTTATTTTACATTAGGAAGTACATATTTTATAAAAAAATCAGTCCTTTGGTTGTGAAAATGTATTGAGGGTATGAGAAAATTTCTTGTTTTTATTTAACCTTGAATTATAGTGGAATATTTAGTGTGACTTAGATTCGAAAATGGGTATGGCGTGTAAGGAACAATTATTAAAATATAATTCAGGAAAGAAATATTCTGTGTAAGAATTGGACAATGTGGAATGACTAGTTTACTAAAAATTATTGATTATAGAGGGATTACATTTTATTCTTCAAATTAGCTTAATTTTCCTAGGGGTAATGCATGTTTCGTATTTAAAATTATTTCATTTGGAATCCATATTTAGATGTTTTCTCCTCGAGAACAAAAAATTGTTCAAGCATGGGGGAAATTGATTAGAAAATATTATTTATACATTTTGAATTAATTTATTTAAGGATTATTCCAAATTTATATGTCAATCAGTTGGGTATTGGTATGTTTTTAAGAATTAGGAATATAGGACATAAAAGAAGATTTGTTAAAAAATGGAAAAAAGAAGATTTACACATCATGAAAGGAGTTCATGACATTTATTACTGATTCATATCATCCATGAGGACCAACGGACAACCAATGAATATTTAAATGATTTAAAGTCACTTAAATAAAAGAATTGTTTGCATTATATATGTAATTTATACAACCTAAAATATTTCAATGCCTATGTCGCATATAGTTGTCCCTAAACAAAGTCTTTTTTCTAATTTTCATTTCATGTGATCGTGTATTTCCCATTGATTTTTTCCAAAAAATATTCAATTCATTCATTTAATATTTTATTCATTACTTTTCTTTATTTCACCCTATGAAAATTTTCATTCCATCTTCCAATTCGACGCTCATTCTCATTTTGGTTGTCATTCAACATCAACTTTGGATGACTCTTTACAGTTTCTTCATTAAATTTTGTTTATTTAGAATATTTTTATTGTTTTAATTTTGGATTTGTAAATTTTTAACGTCTTTAATATTATCAATTGCATGATTCTAACTTTCTCTATTTCATTTAACCTCATCATGAATGGATAATCTACATAGGGTTAGGGGTTTAGTGTAGGGGTGGTTTGAATTTAATGAATATCTAAAATAGAACATTATAACCATATTCATACAAAAAAAGTTGAAACAAAATTCAGTATCATTATATTGAACCTAACATATCCATCAGAGTTGTAATTAAAGGACCATGACTGAGTTAGAGTTGATCAGGCAAGGACCAATAGCCTATGATTATTTCTTCTTAGAAGAAAAGAATCATGTCCTTAGTTTGTTAATTATTGTTGAACAAAGAGTATTTTATAGCTTAGTATTATCAAATTGGTTTTACCAATATCATTTTTTTCCTTTTTCATAACATTACCACCTATTCCATATGTCTCTCCCTTGTTAATTTTAGGATAATAATTTTACTATAACATGATATTTACCTATAGTACATCCTTTAATCCATTTTAAAATCCAAGATACTTAGTTTTTGTTAACCCAAACCACGTAGATTATACTTGAGGAATACTCCCCCAAAGGTTCTTACCCTATTAGTTCTTTTTAATATGTTGTCTTTTATGGGTTCGATCTCAGAATTACACTTTTCTATGCCTTAGTAGTTTAGTGTAGTTTAGGGTATAAATTTCTAATCTCATCACACATGATGGATTTAATTATGTCTTTTGAGTTCATTAATTATTATTCTCATGATGTCATACACATACATTATTGGAGAAATCAATATCTTGTAGTGAACCAAAATCCTTAATTATCTTTGTGTGATAGGTTACACGTGGATCTGTTGTTGCCCTCCAATGGATTTTAAAATGATAAAAGAGTTGATTTAGTTTATGTAAATATCAAAAGAATGTATATTTACAGGTTATCAGGTTAATCATAAGATATTAGTAGTGTTAACTTGGAATTTTTATCCAATATATAAGGGTTCATGTAAGGGTTTTATGAAGAAAATGTTCCAAGATACCAACACATTTTCTTTATGCTTATTATGAGTATATAATAGATCCTCTTCTAAAATATTATTTTCGCATGGATCATGATTGTTAAGTTAGTTGAAACATTCTATATGTTAAATATTTATTCCATGACATATGTTTTTATGGGTATGATATATCCTATTTTATAATCATGCACTTTGATTATGCTACCATAATTTTATGATCATCTTATGAACATTAATGAAATTCAATGGTTATTTCTTATGTTTACCCTTACTGATCATTTGGGCCCAACCTTATTATATTTTACATTTCCCAAGGTTTTGATTAATATTTTTAAGTATGTCATCACTAATAATGTCTCTTTGTGTAAATAAAGTAGTGTTAGATAATGTAGATTTAAATTAATTGATTGTTTATGTATAAAAGTTTCTATATAATAGTGTGTCTCAATTCTCCCCAACTGTAAACCTAAAAGGTAAATGGTTATGTAACTGATCCAATTTTTCAAATTGATGTTATATATTTTAATGGGAGAAAATTTGGTCAACATTATCAATATCAAAGGTATAATTATACTGATTTTGGTCTAGTACTAAAACTAGAAGCACGTGTTCATAATTGTTAAAGTATGTTTCACATGAGGGTATAGATAAATTTGGAGATTATTATTTTTTCATGTGTGGTTAACTTAAGAGTTATGGATATCATCTTGGGTTTATAAGTTTTAGGTTGATCAAATTTTCAAGGCCATACATCCCCCTTTTTAGTTTTTATGTGTTTGGATTTTCAGAAGATTAAAAATGTTTTTGGGAGATAATCTACTAAATTGTGGTATATGTAAACCTTAGTTTTTATAAAAAAATATTATTTTGAAATAATACTATTAAATTTCTTGTGATGTAATCCAAATTTTTTGAGATACCCTTTGAGGTTAAACCATTATTATAGATTGGGTTCATTGGGGTTATATTGGGTTATTTTATTATTTAATGAACTATGTTTATCCTTTTGTGTCATTGTTGAATTATAGATATTAATATATTATTTCTTTTTATGACGATTTATTTGTTTTGGAAATTAACTTATCATGTACTAACCATTTTGGTTTTAGTAAAGAGAGGAGGAATATATTTGAATCCATTTATATAAATCATTTTCAATCATAAGTTGATTATAGTTCTTTAAGCATTAAATATCTATATTTATCAATTGGATTAAAATATTAAATAAGGTTGGAAATATATTTAATCATGAAACGGAATGATGAACTTTCATTTATGTATTTCAACAAAAAAAGTAAATATATTTCCTTATGTTATTTTTAGGGTGATAACGTAATTCATCAACTCTAAGAAAATTATCAAGAAACAATCTTTGTATCCTATTACCATTATTTTTGATGAAATAAAGGTATTTTTCACAACTCGTTACTTTATAGTTTTTTGGTCATTGACATTCCAATGATTATAAATATTTTTATGATCAATGTTATCTTTAACTCTTTATAATTATATAATGTATAATATTTCCTCGATATATAAATTTTCAATTCCAACTATTTTTATCTTATTTGGAAACCTAGGTATGTCTTATTCAATATGACCATTGTATTTCTCTTTCCCCCTTTACAAGAGTAATATGAATTAAACCTTTCTAAATCATGGGTTTTCAACCAAGGTATTAACAAATTTCAAATAATTAATTATAAAAATAGAGTTCAAATTTTGATGATGAAATATATTGAAGGGGTTATAATTTAACACCCAAAGACATTGAAATAACACTATTGTTATGGCACATATAACATTTAAAATAGAGTTTAAATGAATAACGAAATGCTTTTATTTAAATAGTTCTTTTATAAAATATTTATTAAATTGGTTAGTGTGGATAGTATTAACCAAATTAAGATATATATATATATATATATATATATATATATTGGCCAGACACAAAAAATGTACTAATTATTTTTTATGAAATATGAACTCTTTTTTAATAATGCCAATTTATTTTTCAAAAATATGTTTTCTTCAAAAATGATTTTTTCCTTTTTAGGAGTGAATATTATTATTAATTTATATAAATTTTAGAAATAATATTTTATTAAAAATATAAATCATTTTAAATATGCATATAAAAATTAGCTTAATTTAAATATTTTTTATTTTCCTTAAAAAATTGATTTTTTAGCGAATTGTGAAAAATAACAATTTTTGTAAAATTTTTATTTATAAAACATAAAATGTATCATTATGAATATAATTTAATTTAAAAGTAACATAATTATTAACTAATTATATAAAATATAATTAATTACTTTTGAATCATCATTATACCTAATTTTAATATAATTTCATTTTTTGGCTTCAAATGCAATTTTTTAAAAATTGTTTTCCATTTTGTTTGATGAATTTATATTAACCTTTTTAAACTATATATAGAAATTGAATCTTTAAAATGTATTTATTATTTATAATCATATATTTAATTTTTTAAAATATATTTCTTTTTATTTTTGTTAAATTTGAATAGTTACCATGATAAATATTTGTCACCGCGGTATGGATAAATCAGGTAATTAATTTTAAATATAATTTTATATTCCCTAAAAACATCCCTAACACTTTTATTTATGTTATTTTGTAATCTTGATTCAACCATGATCATAAAATATTTTAATTTTGGTAATTTATTACCAGTATCCTTTGTAATGGCTATAATATAATTCTAAATTAATAATAAAAACAAAACATCACTCTCTTTATATAAATATCATGTTTTTTCATATGGATAAAAAGATATTATGTTAAATTATAAGTATATATTTTAAATATCTAATATTCTTTTATATAGGTAATTTATTCTAATGTTTAGTAAATGTATAATTTTCTTAAATTCTTACGATACAATGACACAATGTTTGTCCCAAAAGTAGAAAAATCATGTAAATGATTTTCAAAACACTAAAATTAATATTTTTGGATTTTTTATTATGTACCACTAATTTTATAGATAAAAATAAAACATTAGGTCTTATTTAATGTTTTATATTAAAATTATATTTTTTCCTTTATAAATTTAATGTCTTATTAAATGAATAGTTTCAAAAATAGAATAAATTATATATTATAATGAAAAAATATTTTATTAAATATTTTTGCATTTAAAAAAATCCCATAATCCTTCAATTGAATTTTATACGGTTGAATTTATATTTTATGCTCTATTTGTGGGTCACATATCCTTCCATAGTAACTTTCATGACCAATACATAGTAAAAAACATTGAAATTACAATAATCCTCAAAAGGGTTAATATGGGATAAAATAATGAGATAAGAGAAAACATGACCTAAACCTAGAAATTTTTTATTTTAAAACATTATTTTGATACATAATAATCCTATATTTTAAATATATCAATTTATTTACATTTTTCCTTGAAAATGAATTTTTATTAATTTAATGCTTTATGTAATTCCAAATATACTGCTTTACTCATTATAAAGGGGAACCTCTACACCTTTATTCCTCAAATATTTTTAGCACTATAGTTTGGAATATTCCTAACAAAATAAATTATAAACATACCTCTAAATATGTTTTAGAAATTATATTCATTATAATACCAACCTTAAAGGCATTATGGTGTAAACAAAATAATCTCAGCAGAAAAATAGTTACTGCTTTTAAATAAAAAAAATAGCTCTATTTATTATTCTACCACATTAAAAACATCTTATAGCATAATTAAATAATAAGATAATTATATTCCATACATTAAAAGTTATTATTTCAACATAATAACCTATATACATCTCCACTTCCCTCAAATGTGAAATGAAATCATCATTCATGTGTATGGAAAACAACAACCTCTATGAAGTGATGTGATTCATTTTCTATCACTACATATCATGGATTTTATATAAAGATATATTTAATTTATATATATGATATTCAGGACATAATTTTAATTTTTTGAAGTTTATTTATAATGTATATTTTCTTACCTTTCCATCCATTTAATAATGATAACATCGTTTGAGTGTAGTTTTTGATTACCACGTCCACAAAATGATGTGATTAAGTATTAATCACCATATAATGTTGATAGATTATATAAATTATTTATGGATATAATATTATATTTCTGATATAATAGTAATTCTAGTAAGATAAAATAATAAAAACCTCATTTATACCATGTTCATTATAAAAATGAAAATGTTAGGCAGGATTACGTTGGAACTACAATCTCCATGATGTAAAATAATTCATTTATGTAATAGCCCATGATTTTATGGAATGATTCTGTTAAAATTTAGTATCTCTGATAGTTTATGACCCATGAAACACCAAATTTCAATTCATAATATATTATATAATAAGACTATTTGAAAAGTAATGTGACCATTAGAAATAGTAATATGACTAAAAGAATAGTAACATCACCTATGAATGTATTAATAAAACATGGGAAAATTATAAATGAAAATATAGTATCATTATATAAAATTGTATAGTTAATATAATGATTTAAAAGAATATTTATTTTCGTAAAATAGTTTCATAAATTTATATTTTTTTAATGATTACAAGATAATTTTATGTAACCTTAATTAATTTTTCAAAGTGTAATAAAAATAATTTTAATATTAATATCATTATTTTTTTATTAAAGGATGATTTTATTAATAAACTAAATATCTCATACATAGAAAATAATTTTCATAACATGGTATTAATTTTGTAATTCTACATGTTGAAACAAAGAGTGGGTGATGTTTTTCTATTTTTCATAAAAACATGAATTTTTGGTGAATAGTGATATATGATAATTTAGAGTATTTAAAAATTACATGAATTACTCAATCATAGATGATGCATGAATGATGTAATCCCATAATATAAAACTACCCCTCCTTATTAAAAAATATTTAGACATAATTCTCAAACTAATCATGGTATTGTTCCAAAATAATAAACTAATGAGTAAAAAAATGAGAAAACAATCTCTCCTCCGCTATAAATAGCACCTTTCACCACCACTTCTCCTCACAACATAAAGGCTTTAAGTCTTGCCCAATTTATGTCCAGTACCTTTCCCAAGACCAACTAACATTTTTATAAGCCTTTAGGCTCAACAAAATACCAAACCAATCCCCTTAAAGAGATTATCATAGAGAATAAATCAAGAATTAAAAATCCTATTTATTTTTAATTATTTTATTTTCTATTTATTTTATTTTCATATCCTTTAATAACTTTTCTTAAACAATGTGACATGATAACACAATTATATTTTATATAGTGTAATTTTATTGTGTAAATGTAAAATTCATTATCATTTTGCTTCAACATTTGTTTTTGTTTTTAAAGATGAAAACATCATCCATGAGGTAGTGATTTATCACCTTTCTAGATGACCTTTTTTAATTTTTGAATCCCACAATCAAGGTTGGTAATAAAACCATTTTTTGGTTAAAATAGAATATATTATATTTATTTCATCGTATATAAATGGTTTGAAACTAGTTTATATGAAAAACATTAGTTAATGAAACAAAACTACATTGTGATTATCAAAAAACTGCTAAAATAATCTATATGATTCTTAATAACTTCATATATAATGATTTTCCTCACCCAAAATTAAAAAATGAAATATATAAACTCTTAAAATTTTTTATGATCATTAATAATATAAAATTTTTATTTTTTACAACCATTTTCACTTTATATGATCATTTATATTCCAATATAAGTATACTGACCAAGATAACCAATGAAAAAACAATCTTAAGCGAATATATTTAATCTTATAACTTATCAAATAGTACATCAGTGAACATAATAATATTATACAAAATGAAATAAATGTTTTATAGGTTCTAATTTAAATTTTAAATGAATATAATTTAATTATCCAGTACATTAAGCATAAGTGAATAACATTTTTGGACATAACGTAAGGGTTATATCATGACCCTCCATTTTCGATTCAGGTTACTCTTTCTCTATATTTTCCCTAATATAATTCTTCATTATTTCTTATAATTATTATAAATTATAATGATATTTTACAAAATCATATATTCAAATCAGTTTATCTTTATTTTATGGGAAAACACAACATTTATAGGGTTCCCTCCTCAATTCTTCTTGATAAGAAAACTCTATCAAAGGGAGCTCTTGATTTCTTACCCATTTTCGAGTAACATCCATAATCATTTTTTAGACATCATTATTTTAATAAAATAAATAAAATTTTCATGGAAAACTATATTTTTTTATTTCTTTTTTTATAGAAATAATTATGAAAAATAAAAATGATTTTCAAAACAACTCATCTTTGTAAAGTAAAATGGGTATTTCTCTCAAGAATCCCTTGATGATTTTGTTAGAGTTTTTTTATACATTTCAAAACAATAGTTAAATCATCATCTCTATTGATTTTTATATCTTATTATTATCATGTATCATATCTTATTAAATGTTATATGATTAGTTTTACTATAGATGTGTTATTTTGACACCATTCACCATACTACATAGAATGGTTAGTGATTTTGTTTGCATATTGGGGAATGCTATTTATATTATATATATATATTGTTCATGTTTCCCTCATTCATATGAGGAATTAATTTTACTTATTATATGATGGTAGGGTACCACTACAGCCTATTGATGCATCAGTATGTCTAATCGGATAAAACAGATATAGACATGGCCAAGGCCTTTCCAATTTATTTTTAGGTATGAATTTTCCTGAGGCCATAAATATTTTTGAGATCTCTTGGATGAGGCCATAACATTATTTTTAAAATTTCATACATTATTCATTACCTCAATATGATATAATTAATTTATTATTCATGTTATTATTCAAATAATTGAATACCCAACATTAAGTTTCATTCTAATGAAATTATTTAAAGTATTATTTGATGAGTTTTCACTCTTTCCATATAATGCACATGATTATGATTTAGAAAAATGTTTTTTAGTAACTCACTATGCCTTATTATTTATGATAACTTTTGTTGTATTGTTTACCCTAAGTGAGTATCCTATCTCACCCATTTATTATATTTTATTTTTTTGGGGTCGTAAAATGGTATATTATGAATGACTGGCATAGATAATCTAGGAGATTTGTAGATGGTTCCAATTGAGTTTCGATGTTTTCTTTGTTTTCAGTTGAAATTTAAAACGTATGTATGTATCTCGTTTTCCAAATCTTCAAAACTATTTATTCCATTGGGATGAGATCTATTGTTCATAGTACCAATATAATAATGCAAGGAATTGACTCTATGATAATGGGGTTGGGTTATTTACAACTGGTATCTGAGAATTTTTAGTAGAACCATTATAAACTAGATTTATAAAACATATATTAGGGAATATAACACTAAGATAATAATTGAGGATAAGAATATAAGAACACCCAATAATTTTCGTAAGTTGGAGATTATGTGGGTCTTCCTTCGAATACATACTTTTTTTGGATAAATCAAGTGAATGTGGTCCTTGCGCAGATGTACCTAAGGTTAACAAAACTGAAAAGGTGTATTGGGCTAGACTCAACGAAACCTGGTACACAATAACATGTCTTTTGTGTATATTTTTTGAAACTCAGAAAAGATAATCTTAGGGTAATTTATATTTATTTACAAAACATTGTTAACTATTTAAAAGAAAATATTTCCCCAAATAATCTATTTCTAGAATTATGAGATTATCTATGAAAAAAATTCAATTTATGTTATATGTTTTTCTAGTTTGAAAATATGGATATGATTCATAACATAATTTAACATATTTAGTTTTTAAAAAATATTATATAACAGAAGTAATGGAAACTGTATCAATGCACGTATCCCATAGATAAATTTCCACCTATGCAAGATAATGTTGTTGGAGTAGGAGATGAAATTTTAGTTTAACAACTTATAAATATATATAGGAAGATTAATCATGTTATGAATAATTACCATACCCATATAGATAATACTAATCCAAAACATGGAGGAACAATTTTTTAAAGAGTCAGGAGACAACAATATCCATCATTCAATGAGATTAAAAATTCATTTGTAGCTATGCATTAGATATGTTCATTAAGGGTAAAATTTAACTCTTTCAGATGTAATGAAAAGGATAAGGTTATCATGGTAGTTTAATTACTCTCAGAAGATACTGATCATAAGTGGTCATTCATTCAAAACATAAATGTGGAGTAATAAATTGAAAATATAGAATAGAAGTATTTTAATGAATTTTTTCTATGAGAAATATTTTCCTAATGAATTGAAAGTGGATTTGGAGCCAAAATTCATGAGTATGAGATAGAAAGAGGTTGAAATAATTACCATGTGTGATGTTAAATTTAAATGGTTGTCAAGGAATTCCTCAAAATATATATGTAATCCAAGGAAATAGATATATATATTCTTTTATGGTTTAAAACCATTCCTTCGATGGTAACTTCCCTCTAAAATTTCTCATCATATGAATATATAATGTCATGTTCAATCAATATAGATAAATAATTATCAATGTATTTTGAAAAAAAAGTAAAATCAATATGAAGCGGGTATAGAGAAAATAAAGGATAAAAGGAAGAATAAAAAATGAGATTTTTTCAATGTGCGGTACTTGTGGACGGAAACACCTGAGGGTCTATATAAATGGAAAATGTGTTTTCTATAAGTGTGGAGAGAAATGAAGTAATTCGTATTTATTTAAGGGAATGAAAGAATATACTAATTTTTAGTTCTAAAATTATATGGAGATGGTACACTATAAAAATGAGTGTCTGAAGAATCAAAGAAAACATTTCCTAAAAAAGGCCAATAGGGAAGATCATGGGAAATATGATAACAACTACTGTTGTTTATGTTCCTAATGATGTGTTTATTGGTTGTTTAATTATCTCCTCAAATTTAACTAACTATTTATTTGATTTTGGATCATCATATTCCTTTATATCTTCCTAGTTTTGGTTAAGAAAATGATATTTCCAATTTAGTATTACAAGGGAGTTTTCGGTTAAGAATCATGGTATAAACCTTATTGTAATAGATATGTGTCAATAAATTCTTATTACAAAACATAATCATGCTTAAATTGTTGATTTTATCATTATAACTATGGTTTGTTTTGATATAATCCTTGGTATATAATATATTTCAAAATATAATGCAAATAAAAATATTTCTAATAGAAATAAATTATTATTTGGGATGAAGTTATGGAATTCCTCATAATTATAGGGGAGACTTCATCATCTTAGTCAAATATAGATCCACCCCCAGTATAACTTATAAATGAAATTATTGGAGAAAAACCGAAAACATCATCTATGGATAAGGAAAAAAACCATCCAATTGAAGATTATCTATTAGTAAAGAATACATTGATGCATTTCAAAAGGATTTACATGAACATCCTCTAAAGCAAGAAGTTGATTTCACCAGTGATTTAATTCCTAAAGAAATATTTCTATCAATGTATCTTTACAGAATAGACAATATTTCATTAGTGGAGCTAAAGAAACAAGTAGAGGAATTGAGTGATAATTGATTTATTCGCACTAGTGTTTCTCGACAAGGGGCCCTTTTTCTCCTTATCAAAAATAAAGATAAACCATGAGGTTGTGCATTGATTATAGAGAAATTAATGTTATTATAATAACGAACATGTATCATCTCCCTCTTAATAATGATTTATTTAATCAACATCACATAACTTTATATTTTTTCATTATTGAATGTTGATCAGGATGTTCTGAATTTTTTGTGAGGAAATAAGTTATTCCAAAGATAAAACATTAAACAAGGTATGGAGATTACATGTTTACAGTAATTCCAATTAAACTGACTAATACACCCTATGTTTTTATGTATATGTTGAACATAGTGTTCAATGAATATGTTGACAATTGTTTTGGTAACGTTTGACGATATATTGATATATTTCAAAAGATATGAGGATAAAGAGAACCACTTTTGGGTTTTTCTGGAGACTCTGAGAAAAAAATAGTTATATGGTATGTTTGGAAAGTGTAAATTCTGTCTATTAAAAATTTCTTTTCTTGTCCATATTATCTTTATAGATGGATCCTTGGTTTATATTTTGAAGATAATGGTAGAATAAGAATGTAATGTAATATCTAACCTATCTGAGGTATGTAGTTTCATTAGAATAGTATGTTACTATCAGTGTTTCATTATGAATTTTCCTCATTAGCTAATCAATTAACTAATATTACTCATTTGGGGATTAATTTCATATAGAAAAAATAATGTGAATAAGTTTTTTAATAATTGAATAGGATGTTAATGAATGCTC
The DNA here is from genome assembly GCA_963277665.1 of Viscum album. NCBI lineage: Eukaryota > Viridiplantae > Streptophyta > Magnoliopsida > Santalales > Viscaceae > Viscum > Viscum album. The sequence continues at coordinate 538,583,252 of OY728126.1, forward strand.
TGATATTGAATCTACAATTGGGAAAAGGTGGATTTTTGTTTTATAGTGATGCATCAAAGAGAGGACTTTGATGTGTTCTTATGAAGAATGAAAGATTTACTACCTATGAATCAAGGTAGTTAAAATCTCTAGAAACAAATATCCAACTCATGATCTTGAGATAGAATTCATAATATTTTATCTTAATATATTGAGACACTTTATTTATAGTGAATGATGTGAGATATATAGATATCAAAAGAGCTTGAAATATTTCATCTCATTGAAAGAGCACAATGTTAAGAGAAGATTATGGATTGAGATACTCAAGGCTTATGTTTGTTTAATACTCAATAACAAATGGAATTAAAATAAGGTTTTATATGCATTGAGTAGGAAGAATCATGGGGTTTCAAATAAAATGATGATTGAAAGGGGTCATAATTTCATGGATCTAGTGAAGATTGATATTTTAATTACCATGAAAGGTGAAACATATCTACATTTTCAATTGGTTTATAATCCATCTTTATCTGAAAGTATTGAAATTTCTTATTCTAAAGACAAAGATTTCAAAATGAAAATTAACGATTTGAATGAAGAGAAGTTGGTAGTCTTGTTCAATGAAGATGGAATTCTAAAATTTCGAAATAGGATTTGGCTTCCCACTATTCCCAATCTAAAAAGACATTTATTGAAATATTTCTAATGCATAAATTTCTCTATTCTCCCTATTAGAGTGAATATGTATAGATATTTTAGGAAACATTTCTAGTGGGGAAATATGATGCATAAATTGCATATTTTATATCAATATTTTTTGTGTTTTTTAAGAGGTGAAGGATAAAATACAACATCCTAGAGGAGCCATGAATACTCTTCCTATTACTACATGTAAATGGGATGATATCAGTAGGGATTTTGTTATTTGATTTCCAAAAAAACTCTATGAAATAATGATTAAGTATGTATAATTGTTGAATTACATAACAAATATGCACATTTCCTTACTATAACGGAGTATTTACACTAGAGAACCTTGAAAAAATAATTACTAATTAAGTTGTAAGTCTTCATGGAGTACCTATTTCAATTATGTCATATCATGATCCTCAGTTTACATTGAAATTCAAGATAATTCTTCAGAAAGCATTGGAATCTATGCTTCTATTGAGTACATTTTTTCACCCTCAAAATGACAGGATGTTAAAAAGAATTATCCAGGCATTAGAAGATATGTTGAAATCATTCTCCCTTGAAACTAAAGGCATGTGGGATTTTTATTTACCATTAGAAGAATTTTCCTATCACAATAGTTTCTATTCATGTATTCCAATGGTCCTATATGATTCATTCTGTGTAAAGAGAGAGTCATACTCCAACTTGTTTCAGTGAATTTGGTGAAAGGAAGTATGTAGGCCCTGATTATTTAGAGGAAACAATAGAAAAGGTTAATAATATTCAAACAAATTTCAAATATTCACATTATAGGAAAAAGTTCTATGCTCATAATTGGAGGAAATATTTGGAGTTTCAAGTGGAATAGAAAGTCTTGTTGAATTTATCTCAATGGGAGGGTGTTATATGATTTGTAATGAAAGGTAAACATAGACCACAGTAAATTGGATCTTTAGAAATCTATGAGAGAACTGGATATGTGTATTATAACTTGGTGATTCTACATATACTTTCTAAAGTAAAAAATGTGTTCAACATCACTTTATTAAGGAATAATATGACAGAACCAATTCATTTTCGCAACTATGAAGGAATATAATTTGAACCTTGTTTATTTTTCTTTTAAGAGACTATCCAGATTCATGACAATAGAGAGTAGGTTTTGGGGAACTAGACAACTCGTCTGTTAAATGCACATTTGAAAAACTATAAAATTGAAATGGTGATGAGGGAAATAGATGAATTTTTTAAAATAACAACAATAATCATTTTTTGAGGTTATTTTTTGGAAATTTATAGCCTGAAATATTTTCATGGAGGGGATAATATAACATCCGAAAATTTTATGGTATTACTCCTTCAAAATATAATATCTTAGATTTTATATGCTTTGTAACACCCTAAGATTTTATGAGAATTATTCTATTTAATTTATTTGATATCTTTTTTTGTATGCTTTACCCAGATTAACTTGTGCTTTATGCAATATCGTATTAGCTTGTAGTATACGCAACACTATTCTTGACTTGTGATGCACACAATTTCAAGTTCTTGAGAGTAATATTCATTTTACACAACACCAAGTATAGATTTTGATCAATGTATAATTTAACTATATTTTGAGTATGTTATATGCAACACTAAAGGAAGCATTCCCTACACCCAGCCCTGACTTGGCTTACATGACACGCAATAGCGACCTTTCTCAATAGCGTGTGTTGTACGCAATACCAATTCCTCTAAACAATGATATATTATTATAATAATATTATAAACTATCCGTTATGAATTTTATTAAACAAATTTATAATTTTATAACATTATAATTCATCTTACATATTTTCTGGAATGAGGTATGAGAACAAAATCAATTTTTTGGATAAAAGAATTATTTTTTAAAAAATGCATTTTTTCCACCTTTGGATGGCGCACCCATTTTAAATATAATTTTTGGAATGTTTATATGTATAATTTTACGAAATAAACTTCTTCGTTTGAATCAAGATATAAAAATTTACATTGGATACAATTTTGATATTTTTCTCACAACGTTCATATTTTGATGAATAGTAAAAACATGCTAAATATTACATAAAACAACATTTTTAATCAAGAAAATGTAAGTGGTTAAATTATATTAGTAAATTGTTTTAATGTATAATTAGAAAATATTTTTACCATTTAATATAATTTATTTCATTAGCCTTAATATTACATTGAATTTATAGGTAAAAACATTTCAATCTTTGACACGGTTTAAACTTTTAAAACACATTTTCTTAACAACGGGGTTAATTTGAAATTAATTACTGGAAATTCTTTGTTCAGAATTTTGAAAATGGATTCCATATTTGGATTCAGTGGGTCCAAATTATGTTAATATGTTACTTTTATTTTTTTATATTATGAATAGTAACTACGGTAATTTTTATTTACAATAGTTAAAGGTTAATCAGGTAATTAAGGGTAAAAAAAAGATTATAGAATTATCTTAAGACCATCCAAAATTATAATGGATGTATATAAGTGGACCCATATCACATAAGAGTCTGAATATATTCATTTCATGTACTTTTGACCATGATAATTATATAATTATTATTAAAACCAAAGAACATGACCAAATGTCACTCTCTTATATCTTATAAGTGTAATAATTTTAATTTAGTGATAAACTACATAAAACATAAAATATAAATAGTCTCTAGAAATATAATATAATTATCTATATCATGAGATTTTATTTTAAATTTTTAGGGATTAAATAATTATCATTAATGAAGACACAATAGTGATGTAGAAATTATTTTAATTATTCAGGTATCAAATAAATGGTTTTAAAAATATTAAAATAAATATTATATGAACTAATTAATGTTCTCCAAAACATTTATAGATTAATATGACAAGTTAGGAGTATATTAAATATTTTTTTTGAATATATCCTCTTTGCGGATTTTATTTAAATTTAAATAAATGAATAGTGTCAAAATTGACACTATTGTTATTTTATAAAAATAACATATTATAAAATTTTTAAAAAATACAAAAAAAATTTAAAAATTATAAATTGATATTTATATGGTATTAAATGTCATAATGTATCCAATTATGGACATTTAATATCTAAAAAGTAAATATTTATAGCAATTTAAAATTTTGAATATTATTACCACAAATAAAATTAAATAGATTAAATAAGGATAAATGAAGTTAATAAGGTTTAAACTAAATTCCCAACATGTAAAAATATTATTTTTTGATTATATTAAAACCCTATATCATCTAATATTCGGATTTGAGTCATTCCTGGTGGGTTTTAAGTGGGGTTTGAGTTTATAATAAATTAATATTTCAGAGGTTTCCAAAAGTTCCTCTCTCCTCTCTTATAAAAGAGAACCTCCTCCCTCTCCTCCTCACACAACTTGGAGCCTTCATTCTTGGTAAAACCATAACGATTTCTCTTCTCCACTTTCCTCGAAACATACTAGAGGTCCTGGTCTACTTTAAATACCAACTTTAGTGCCCTAGGAGGAGGGTTAGAAGAGGCACGTCGAAGAAGAGGTAATATCCTTTAACGATTCTTTCACATTCATTTCTTCTTCTACATCCTATTCTTTTGTTATTTCATAATAATGTAATAACATCAATATCACTCATATTATGATATATTATTATAAATATGATCCAACCCAATTTCACCTTCTATCCATCCTACGGAAAATGAAATCACCGCACGTGCATACGTGCGGAATATCGTCTCTACACCGTGGGGTAATCTATTTTTCCACCACCACCTTACTTGGATGGGTATAATGGTGTAAATAATAACTATAAATGGTTATTATAATATGATACTAATTCTATGTATTATATCATCCACTCGAATTCCATTCAATAGTTATGGGAACGATATCATCGCTCGTGCTTACGTACAGATTACCGTCTCCACGAAGCGATGCAATTCATTCTCCAAGATAACCATTAAAGAATGATTACAAAGTATATATAAAAAATTTTAATGAAATATATGACATATTAATGATACTTTATTTATGTATATTTTTTTTACTTACTTATATTCAATTTAATAAGGAAACAAAAATTGTGTTCATTCGTAGGTACGACCTACCGTTTCCATGAACGACGTATTTCATACCATTTATAGATCTATTATATATATGTATATTCTAAATATATATTATATATAAATCATGTTTTAAATTCTTGATGAAATTAATCATGATCTATGTAATCATATGAATAATTACAAGTCAAAACACACACGATAAATGAAACAATTTTACCCAAAACGCTACTTTAACATGGAATTGACAAATGAATGGGTAATATAAAGTCTTAAGTGAATCATATATGATATCATAAATATTATTATGGTTCTGTTACAAGTTAATAATATGTTTAAACCCACAATATAGGAGTCTCGAACACATTTGGAAGAAATTGTACATATGTTAAGGGATACTATTGCAATCTCATTTTTATCTGTGATTGCTTATATGCAAGTATTTACTGGGATTATATTTTCCATCCACATACATAATTTTTTTTAATAAAGTGTTTAATATTATTCCATGTATTTTTAAATTCTTGTTTACCCCTCTTTGACTTTTATATTGTGTTATGGGAGAAATCTTTCTTTTGTTTACCATATGAGTAACCTTCTGACTTTTCCGGAAAAAGTATGTGGAGAATTTTTTAACTTATACGGCATGAACAAATTTTTACGGTTTCATAACAACAAAATTTCATTAAGATTACTCTACAATATTTCAGGTTTATTTTCAAAACACTCTTTTTTTTAAAAAATTTCATGGAATTTTGTGAAAATAAAATTATTTTGAAGAAGAAAGGATATTTTCTTCAAGAATTTATTTCATGTGTTTTGTCAAAACTATTTTCCATCTAAGATGACATTATTTAGTATGATTATGTTTCAAGCATAATGTCTCTATTATTTACATGATTTGATTCTTCTTATGATGGAATGATATCCATTTGTTTTATATGGATTATGTTATGATGGGACGATGTTTATGAAACCCATTTTATTCAATGGGTTATGATGAATGATTTATGTTTATTTTAGTGTAACACAAAAGAATGATTTCATTATGATATGGGTGGGACTTATATCTCCATCCAATGAATTGGGTAAATATTTATATCTCATGGGATAGATATGGATGGAAAGGTAAGTGAATCTTGTTCAGTAATACAGGGCTGGAATGACAAGTAAACCCATTTCAGTAATTTTCATTGTCCACTATGATAGTCTTTGCCACCATGCCTTGGATACTATGGAAATAATAACATGTGATTAGTGGTTTTCCATAATTACATGTTTTATTCCCAGGCTATTTTATCATGATTAGTTTTCTTTTATGATCAATGCCTTATGTACTGCCACGATTTATTTCATTGCTCAAGATTTTGATGTTTTATGTTCATGTTTTTACGTTCAATGTTTTTGGATTTTTATAATGTTCTCCATATTTACCCTTACTGAGAATTTGAGTTCACCCATTTTATGTTTTCTTTTCCCCATGATATAAATAAATATTTTAGGTAAGAAAACAAAATGGGAGGATATTTATGGGAGATGTTGAAGATCTTTCAGCATGATAAGAAGATTACATTCCGAGTTTCCAAATACACTAAACTAATACAGTCTTTGGGCATATGTTTTTGTTATGTATTAAGTATCCCGAAAAAAGTAATGTAATGTCTATGTACGTCATTTTTTGGTCTCTATAGTTGGTATCAGATTGAAGTTTTAGTTAACCATTGGAAACATTGATGCGAAATCATTAGTGAAATCAAACAAGATATTTCTATGGTATGTCTAGGGATGTCTCTAAGGTTAAGTATAAGTACGTGTTATAGTCCTGGAATTATGGTAAATATATAAGAATAAAACATACGATGTTATATATTGAAGGTACTCCCCCTTTATTATGTTGTTTTCCTAAAAAGATTTTCCACTTACACTATTCATTTTCGGTTTTAGACAATGGATAGAACCCAAAGTAACCGTGTTGATCAATGTAATAGACAATGAAATTATTTTCCTCATGCACAATCCAATGTTATGGGAGATGGAGTGAAAAATCTTTTTGCCAGACTGACAAAAGCTATGAGTCATTCTGGACTTCCAAATGAGCAGGGAAGGGAACAATATTCTATTGAGTCCATCATGAGGCAACACCCACCTTCTTTCAGTGGGTCTTCTGATCCACTTGTTGCTGAACAAAGGATAATTACCATTGAAAATATATTTTCCATACTTCGATGTTTGGAACAAGAAAATGTCATTCTAGGTATTTTCCATTTAGAAGGTGAAGCAGACCAGTGGTGGACTCTAATTAAGAATAAGAGGCCCCAAAATGAAATTGAATCCATGGAATCAGATGAGTTCAAGAACATATTTTTCAATAAGTACTTCCCTCGTACTCTTTGAAAAAAGATGGAAAAGGAGTACCTTGAGCTAAATCAAAAGGTTGATGAATTTATTGGTATATACGAGGAAAATTTTACAAGTCCTACAAGGTATGCATCTAGCTTTATCATCCAACCAGAATGTAAAGTTGGTCAATTATTCAGTGGCTTAAATCCAAGTATTATAAAGGAATTTGCTACAAGAGACTTCAATAGCTATGAAAAAATTGTGTGTTGTGCTATCAAGGTAGAACTAGAAGTTGGTGTTACATACCCATCTCATAGTTTGGACAAAAAATAAAAGATGGAGTTCAAGGAAAAATCTCAGAACAATGGTGAAAAGAAGGTGAATGTTTATTTATGCTCAATGTGTGGAAAAAATCATGGTGGAGATTGTCAAAAAGGTACTACAAAATGTTTCAAGTGTGTAAAATAAGTCCATTGAGTAACTGAGTGTCGATGTAATGGGAAAAAGGTTTCAAATGACGTGAATAGAGAAAATACTACAGAGAACGCTCCACCAATTCTTCAATGATTCAAGTGCAAGGAAATGGGGCCTTATGATAATCAATTCCCTAATACAAGGGTTAATTATGATCGATGTGAGGAACCTCTTAAGGCAAAGGAAAAAAGGGAAGTCACATGTGATCTCTATTTGTGATGTTGGGTATGAAAATGATGTTGTGGAATGATTAAGTGTTTATGTAAAGGGATTTCAAAATTGTATCATGGAATCTCATTTATAATATCGTGGAATTTTGGAATATATATGTATTGGTTTTCAATAATTGTATTGTACCGGTAACCATGAAAAGTGATTGAAATATTTTTGGAAAGAAGATGATATGCGCATAATGAAGGGATAAGGAGAAAATATAATGTTTGATAGTATTAATGAGCTCATGAATGATATAAGGATAAAGTTATATCGTGGTTTGACTATATAGAAACTTTTGGATTTTGGTATGTGGAAAGAGTTAAATTTTAACAGCCTTCATGTTTTCAATAATGTTCAATGGGTATTCATTTTTCAAGATAATACATGATTAAGGTATTCAGATTTTTGGAATGTGACAACAAGATATATCTTATGATATATGGGGGATAAATGATGGTATTCACATGCTTGGTTGATGACATTTCTAGTAATATTTTTCATTATACTATGAGCTGGGATAGAATTATTTTGGATAAGCTTAAATATTTAATACGGATTATGTTGGAGATAAGATCATATTGTTTAATGATAGATAATTTTTTCGATATTATTTTTGGAATGTTATAATAGTGTAGTTTTAGAAAAAGGATAACATGCAGGATGGGTGACAAACCGTCGTGTTAGACATGGTTGTAGGAATCGAACCCACAACTGAAGTGAGACATGTCTTTATCGCATACCAGTTACCTACAGGTAGTCCCTGGTTAGTATAAAATAGTTTTATTTTATTTATAGGTATGATAGATAATGTTTAAGTATATTTTTGAAACCATACACAATTAATATCACCATAAGATGGACTTCTATATATAACTTTCGCTAAACTTATGTTTGAGACAAATTGAATGATGTATTATTCTATCACATGATCTACTAACACTTCAATGAAGACAAATTCAACTTTATTTCTTTAAGAGATAAAGTGGAAATTGTTTATGGCACAAACAACAGTGATATTGTACCAAAATAAAGAAAGTGTTTCTTCTAATTCAAAAATTCATCTACATTAGGGAAATGATCTTGAAAACCCAAAATTTTGTCCTAGTGCCCTCATATCTGATGAATCAGATAGTACCACGGTGTATCAAAAATTTATGGATTTGTGGTTGTTGGATTTTTCATAGCCATGTTCTTTACCACTCTTCATCAAAACATGTTGGTTATATTTTTCTTCCATATCAATATTTTCACCTATATTCCCCTATGCGGAAACCTAGTGATCAATTACTTTGGGTATCCATTATGTTTCTATCATTCCTTTTTAAAATGATGATTTATTATTCCATTTTACGATGTGGATTTCTATGAAATAAACATTCAAGTAGAAAACCATTTATAACCCGGATGAATTTCGAGGGTGAAATTAATTTTAAGGGGGTAGAATTTAACACCCTGATATTTTATGAGAATTATTCGTTTTAATTTCATTGATTTGTTTTTTTGTAATCATTACCAAGATTAGATTATGCTATAAGCAACATCGTATTTTCTTGTAGTATACGCAACACTATTCTTGTCTTGTGATGCACACAATTTCAAGTTATTTCAAATAAAATTCATTTTACACAACAACAAGTATAGATTTTGATCAATTTATGATTGAAGTATATTTTGAGTATGTTATATGCAACACCAATATAAGCATTCCCTACACGCAGCCCTGACTTTTCTTGCATTACACGCACGAGCGACCTTCCTTGATAGCGTGTGTTGTACGCAATACCATGTTTCACTAAACAACGATATATTGTAATAATATTATTATGAACTAACCGTTATGAATAGCACTAAACACATTTTGAATTTTATATCATTATAATTCATCTAACACATTTAATGGAATGAGGTATGAGAACAAAATCAATTTTTCATATAAAATAAGTATTATTCAAAAAATGCATTTTTCCACCTTTTTATGGTGCACCCATTTGAAATCTAATTTTTGACAAGTTTATATGGTAAATTTTAAAAAATAATCTTCTTCTTTTGAGTCATGATATAATAATTTACATTAGATAATGTTTGATATTTTTCTGACAACATTTTTATTTTGATGAATAGTAAAAATATGGTAAATTTTACATAAAAACAACTTTTTTCATGGAGATAATTAATATGGATAAATTATAATAGTAAATTGTTTTAAAGTAGAAATAGAATATATTTTTACCATTTAATATATTGTATGTCATTAGCATTATTTTTTCATTGAATTTATAGGTAAAAACATTTCAATCTTTGAAATGTTTTAATTTTTAAAACATGTTTTCTTATCAACAAGATTAATAGGTTACTTTTATATTTTTTTGATATTTTGAATAGTAACTATGGTAATTTTTATTTTCAATAGTTAAATGTAAATCGGGTAATTAAGGGTAAAAAAGGATTATAAAATTAATGTACGACCTATCAAAATTCTATTGGATTAATAAAAGTGGACCCATATCACTTAAGAGTATGAATAGATTCTATTCATGGACTTTTGACCATGAAAATCATATAATTATTATTAAAACCAAAGAAAGTGACAACATTTCACTCTCTTATATCTTATAAGTGTAATAATTTTAATTTAGTGATAATCCTCAAAAATATAAGAATATAAATAGTCTCCATAAATCTAATAAAATTATCTACATCATGATATTTTATTTAGAATTTTTAGTTATTAAATAAGTATCATTAATGATGACACAATAGTGATGTAGAAATTATTTTATTCATTCAAATATCAAATAAATGGTATTAAAAATATTAAAATAAATATTATATGAACTAATTAATGTTATCCACAAATTTTCGAGACAAATAAAACATGTTAGGAGTCTATTAAAAATTCGGATTCGAATATATCCTATCTGTGGATTTTATTAAAATTCAAATAAATGAATAATGTCAAAATTGACACTATTCTTATTTTATAAACATAACATATTATAAAATTGTTTAAAAATCCAAAAAATATTTAAATATTATAAATTGAAATTTATATGGTCTGAAATTCCATAAAGTATCCATTTATTGAAAATTCGTAACACATAAGTCATTATTTATAACAATTTAAAATTTAGAATATTATTACCACAAATAAAATTAAATAGATTAAATAAGGATAAATCTAGTTAATATGGTTTAAACTAAATTACAAACATGTCTAAATATTATTGTTTGATTATATTACAACACTATATCATCTAATATTCGGATTTTAGTCATTTATGTTGGTTTTTATGTGGGGTTTGAATTTATTATAAATTAATATTTTAGAGGTTTCCAAAAGTTCCCCTCTCCTCTCTTATAAAGGGGAACATCCTCCCTCCGCTCCTCACATCACATTAAGCTTTCATTCTTGGAAAAACCCTACCCATTTCTCTTCTAAACTTTCCTAGAAACATAATAGAGGTTCATGCCTTCTTCAAATAGCAACTTTAGTGCCCTAAGAGGAGGTTTACAAGAGGCGCGTCGAAGAAGAGGTAATATCCTTTATCGATTATTTCAAGTTCATTTATTCTTATGATTAAACTTATTTTGTTGTTTCATAATAAGGTAATAACATCTGTATCACTCATATACTGATATGTTATTATAAATATGATCCAACCCTACTTTACCTTCTATCCATCCTATAGAAAATGAAATCACTACGTGTGCATACGTACGGAATACCATCTCCACGCCGTTGTGTAATATGTTTTTCCACCACCACCTCAATTGGATGGGTATAATGGTGTAAAGAATAACTATATAAGGTTATTATAACATGATACAATTTCTGAGATATTATATCATCCACTATAATTCCATTCAACAATTATGGGAATGATATCATCACTCTAGTGTACATACAGATTATCATCTCAATGACGCGATGAGATTCATTCTACAGGTTAACCATTAAAGAATGATTTAAAAGTATATATAATAAATAATCATGAAATATATGACATATTAATGATAATAGGTTTATGTATATTTTGTTCACTTACTTAAATTCATTTTAATAAGGAAACAAAAACATCGTTCATGCATACATACAGCCTATCGTCTCCATGAACGGTGTATTTATTTCCATTTATAGTTCTATTATATATATGTATATTCTGAATATATATTATATATAAATCATGTTTTACATTATAGAAGTAAGTAATCAGGATCTAAGTAATCATATGAATAATTAAAATTTAAAACATAGACGATAAATGAAACGATTTTACCCAAAAGGATGCTTTAACATGGAATTGACATATGAAGGGGTAATATATAGTATTAAGTGAATCATATATGATATAATAAATATTATTATGGTTCTGTTACATGTTAATAATATGTTTAAACCCAATATTCAGGACTCTCAGACACATAGATAAGAAATTGGACATAAGGTAAGGGATAATTTTTCAATCTCATTTTTCTCCGAGATTGCTTATACGTAAGTATTTACTGGGGTTATATTTCTCATCCAAATCCATAAAAATGTTTTTCATAATGTTTTTAATATTCTTCCATGTATTTTTAAATTCATGTTTACCCATCATTGACTTTTACATTTTGTTATGGAATGAATCTATCTTTATTTTTTTACAATACGTGAAACTTTTTGTCTTTTCCAACAAAAGTACGGGGAGAATGTTTTTTTAAGTTATACGGAACAAATAGATTTTTAAGGTTTCATAACGCCATATTTTCATGAATATTACTCTATAATATTTCATGATTATTTTCCAAAATATATTTTTCTTTTAAAATTTCATGGAATTTTGTGAAAAGAAAATGATTTCGAAGAAGAAAGGAAATTTTCCTCATGAATTCATTTCAAGTGTTTTGTCATAACTATTTTCCATCTAAGATGACATTATTTAGTATGATTATGTTTAAATTATAATGTCTCTATTATTTATATTTATTGATTCTTATTATGCTGAAATGATATCCATTTGTTTTATATGGATTATGTTATGATGGGATGATGTTTATGAAACCCATTTTATTCATTCGGCTATGATGAATTATTTATGTTTATTTTGTGGAACACAAAAGAATGATTTAATTATGAGATTGGTGGGACCTATATCTACCTCCAATATGTTGGGTAAATATTTATATCTCATGAGATAGACATGGATAGAATAAAAAGTGAATTTGGTTCAGTAATACAGGGCTAGAACGACAAGTAAACACGGTTCAGTAATGGACTTTGTCCACTATGATGGTCTTGGAAACAATGCCTTGTATACTATGGAAATCATAACATGTGCTTAATGGGTTTAGATAATTACATGTTTTATTCCCATGATATTTTATCATGATTAATGTGCCTTTATGATCTATGCCTTACGTACTTACCAAATTTATGTCATTGCTCAAGATTTTAATGTTTTATGTTCATGTTTTTATGTTCAAATGTTTATAGATTGTGTTTATGTTCTCCATGTATACCATTATTGAGAATTTGAGCTCACCCATTTATGTTTTCTTTTTTCACATGATATAAATAAAAGGTTTTAGGTAAGAAAACAAAAGGGGAAGATATTTATGGGAGATGTTGAAGATCTATTTCCATGATTAGAAGATTATGTTCTGAGTTTCCAAAGACACTAAACTAATATGGTATTTGGGCGTCTGTTTTTTTTATGTATTAAGAATTCCGCAAATGTAATGTAATGTCTATATACGTCAAGTTTGGGTCTCTAAATTCTTTACACAACACCGAATTTAAAACCATAATATACTATTAAATATGATCATTAGAATAGTAATCTGACTATTAGGAATAGTAATATGTAAAATAAAATAGTAACTTCATCTATGAATATATATATATATATATATTGGGTAAATTATAAATGAAAATTTTCAAATTTATATCAGAATATAAGTAAATAAATTACAAAAAAATGGTAAGTTATGTGTTGGATTATTTTTGAAACATAAAATTGTATTTAAAATTTTATAATTAATATAATGATTTAAAAGAAAATATATTTTCAAAATATGTATTCATAAATAAATATTATTTGTATGACTATAAGATAATTTTATTAGAACATATATAATTTATCAAACTGTTATAAAAGTAGTTATAATATTAAAATTGGTATTTTTTGAGTATGTGTTGATTTTCTTAACTAATGAAATGTCACATATTTACAAAATTATTTTAAAAAAATGGAGTTAATTCATTAATTATACATGTTAAAAAAATTTAAGTGTTATTTTTTGGTATTTTATAAAAATACTTGAATTTTTTGGTGAATAGTGAAATACGGTAATTGACGGTATTTGACAAAAACACAAATTATTATGTCATAGATGATGTATGGATGATGTAAGTCCATAATCTCGAACTATCCTTCCTTGTTTAACATATTTAGTGGAAATACTCATCTCTTAACAGTCTTCAATGAAAATAATTGACTAATGAGTAAAACAATGACAAAAAAAACTTCTCTCCTCCCCTATAAATACCACCTTTCACCACCCTTTCTCCTCACACCTTCCATTCTTTGAGTCTTGTCCAATTTATGCCAAATACTATTACTAAGTCCCTACCCTATGTCTATGAGCCATTAGTAAAACAAAATTACAAAACCAATATACTTAAGAATGTTATAAAGCAGAAAAATCAACATGTAAAAATCATATTTTTAATACGTGATTTAAATGACATACTCTACATTTCTCGACTCATAGTTTGGGATTTCGTCTTAATTTTCCTTCATTGAAAATTATTTAATGTTATGACCATAATTCTTGTTTATAGTCTATATATTTTACCTATTAATTTTTATATCATAAATCCTTAATAATTCAAGATATTTTATATAAAATTTAAAATTATTTATTTAAAAGGTATTTGACATGGAAGTTACCAAGTGGTAAGGAATTTCCTAACTCAATTTGAAATCATTAGGTTATAATTATACCTAATTAACACTTATATTAAAATATTATGTTTATATTAATATCTAATTTTTTATTTCAAATTTACACTTGGTTTAATTGGATTTGAATATGATAATATGATCACATCATGGATTAATTATCAAATCCAAAGTAATGATATTTGATTTTTCTTTATCTCAGACTCTTTTTCCTCTGACATGTTTCATGTCATGCCCCATGATTTACATATAATATATATTAATTTCATAATGAATTAATTATTATATATTAATTAATGTAAATGATTTGATTTATAGATCCATACTAGACTCATTCTGTCAATGATTTTTTAATTAAATGTCACCAAAGTTTTAAAGGTTTTATGTCATAATCTCATTACATTTTGAGGGTTTATATGCTCAATGTTTCTTTGTGGGGAATCATATGATCATATTTTATTATACCAAATATATTTTATTATGATATGGTTGAGAATTTGGATTGCATCTCCCATTTTCATTTCCTCCCTTATAAATTAAAGAAACATCAATTAATTTTTTTGTAAGTGAAACTTATCTTTTATCTACTTTTAGATTACGAATGTTTCTATTTAATATCCATATTTTTTGAAAACTTTTGGAGAAAATAATTTTTTAAACATAAATTATTTTATAAACCTATTTTACATGATCATTTAAATTCTTATAAAATGTTTTAAAAGCATAATTCTTATCTTTTTCAACGCAAGTCTATTTTTACTCTCTTTATAGAATTTTGAAAAGATTGTTTTTTTGAAATTTAAAACATGAATGGATTTTCCCATAATCATGAATGTAATTTCATTTTTTTACTAAATTATATATTACTAGGTACATTTTCAATGAAATTAAGTTTCACTATATTTTGTGATTTTTTATGTTTTTAATAATTATTTTCAATGTGAATGTTTTATTTTCCCCAATTGTGTTTTTAATTGACATTTCCTTCAAATTATATGAATCAATGATAAAAGCCATTTATTTTACTTATTATCTACTAGGGGTATGATGTAATGATTTTTTAATTATTTTTTAATTGGATTTATTATGATAATTTCAAAGAGATTATCTATGAAAGCACTTCTCTTCCACTTAATAATCATTCTATGAAAGAACAATAATTATTTTTATGTTTAAATGTGAAAGAGTCTAATTGTTTTATCATGATATTGTACTTGAAAATTATTTATGATAGTGAGATTGGGGAATGAACCCATAAACATAATGGAAGTTTTCTGATATTCTATGGGTGGGTCCATTATAGATCTCCAATACATTTGGTTATAACGATGAATTTGATTTAATATAAGTAAATCTTAAGGCTTGAAGAAGTTAACTGGTTAATAGTATAATTCTAATACATTATGGTTAATAACTAGGTAAATTTATCCTGGATGTATGAGTTCTTTTAAGGGTGATATAATATTAATGTTTTAGGGTACTAACATGTTTTATCAATGACTTCTATGAGTTTCTAATAGATCCTTTACTCAATGATCATTTTCACATCAATCAGGATTTTTTACTTATATAACTCATGTATTATGTTAATGATTTATCACATGATCCATCATTTGATGGGAATGAATTCCCTTATGTTATGATCATAAACTCTGATTATGTCATAACACACTTCTTCTCATATTATTCACACTAATTACAGTCAACTATTAATGCTTATGTTTACCCTTCTTGAGATTTCAATCTCAAACATATTATCTTCCCATTCCCCAAGGTTTTGAATAAATTATTAATGCATGTTTTCCTGGATATTTTACTATATATGATGAAATTTGTTGTAGATTATTAATATTTTAATAAAACGATTTTTATATATCCATGTTTCCATGTAATAGTTTATCCTAATTATATAAAATTGTAATCCTAAAAGGTACTTTTCTATTTAAGTGATCCAATAATTTAGTTTGATGATATATATTTTTAAGGATAATAATTGAGTCGCATTTATTGGTATGAAATTTAGAAATGAAATATTTTTTATTAGCACTAGACCTATAAGTGCAGGTTCAGGTTTTTTATAGTTGGTGTCATATGAGGTTGTAGATATATTTTTTGATTATAATGGCTTAATTTCTGGTTAACATAATATTTGTGGATTCAACCACTAGTTTATATGTTTTTATTCAATCATAACATCAATGGTGCAGACACCACTTTTTAGGATTATGTGATAGGATTTCATGGTTATTAATGATATTTTGTGTGACGATTTATTGATTTAAGGTATATGTAACACATAGGTTTAATAGAAAGGATTATTTTAGAAGAATACCATTACCTTTTTTGGAGATGTAAGATGAAAGGTAAGACATATCCTTTAGGAAAAATATTTTCCTTAATATTTAGGCTATCTACTATATAGTGTTATTTATTTATGGAATGATCTGTTTTGATCCTTTAGTGTTTTTTTTTATTTTGTTATATTAATTTATTTTTTATTTTTATGGTTGTTTATTCATTTGGGGTATTATATTATATTACACTAACCATTTTAGTTTTAGTAAAGATATAAAGAATTTTTTTTCAATATTTTATATAACTATTTTTTCAATTATATGTTAATTATATACTTTAGGCATTAAATATTCATACTTAACATTCGGATTAATATACGAGATATAAGGGGAAACAGATTAAAACATGAAACAAAATGGTGAAATTGCATATATGTATTTCAACAAAATTGTGTAAGTGTATTTCTGTATGTTCTCAGTAAAAATGGTAAATAAATCCCTCAAATATAGTAAAAGGGAATTGAGATAAAACTTTTATCACAAATCCTTCATTTCGAATGAATATATAGTCTTTTTAACACCTCATTCATGTATTTTTTTTGGTCATTCACATTCTTATATCATTCAATTTTTATTGATCAATTCTCTCTATCTCAATCCATCATTATTTGGAAATTAATTTTGTTTAAACATTCATATTTTCCCATCCCACTAATGTTATAAATTTTGGAAACATAGATATTTATTATTCATAATTACCTTCATATTTTTCATTTCCCCTTTTCAAGAAGAATTTTTATTAACCATTTTTACACTGTGGGTTTTTAAAAAAATTATTTTAAAATGTTAAACCCTCGATTTTGATGCTCATGATAATATCCTGGAGATAAAAATTATTAAATGTGTGTGTGGGGGAGTGGGGGTACTAACACTCAGATATTATAAAAGAGGACTACGTTCAATAGCATATCGGATAGACAACACCGATCTTAAATAAACCAAAAAATATTATTATGCAAATGTTACTATTATAACCCACCATTTAAATTGGTGGTTATGAATATAATTAACCATATTAAGATATATATATATATATTTATATATTTACTATTGAATAAAAATGTACTAATTATGTATTAAGAAATATGTAATGAATATTTAGTAAAGACATTTTATTCTTCGAAAAAATGTTTTTAAATAAATGGATTTTATTTGTTTTTTTGATTGAATATTATAATTAATTTATTGAAAATTTAAAAAAACTATTTGATAAAATTAAATCATTTTTGAAATAAACATATTAAAATTAGCTTGGGGTGATTTTTTGGGATTTTTCAAAAAACATTGATTTTTCAATGAATAGTAAAAAATACAGTTTTTTCTTACATTATAACTTCATTTCCTTAAAAAGTACCATTTTGATTTGAATTTTCTGTCAATGTAATAGAATAATTATTTAATTATATATACTCTAATTAATTACAATTGAACCATCATTGAAATTTATTTTTGTTTGATTTCATTTTTGGTCTAAAAAATGTATTTGTCAAAAAACTATTTTTCGTTGCTTTACGCATTTATAATAAACATTATTTATTAAAATTGTATAAATTTAATATTGGAAAATTGATTCCATAATTTGAATCATGTGGTTCATATTTTTTGAGTATTTTTTATTTATATTTTCACTATTATTAGTAACCATGGGAAATTTTTGTCACCATAGTAAGGCTTAATCATGTAATTAAGGTTAAATTGTGAAAAGGCATAAATATATCCCTAAATCTTTTATTAATTTTTTTATACAAGTTTATTTCAACCTTGAAAACAAAATATTCCAAAATTTGACATTTTATTTCCATTTTCTATTAATAATGTCCTTAATATAATTCGAAATAAATAAATAAAAATGGCACTCTCTTTGTTTTAATATACCTAAATTTACATCATATGGTTATGAAATATTATTTATAGTTATATATGGTTATATATTAGATGAAATTGTATTTTATCATTTAATTTGATTAATTTTTTAGTGATGGACTTATAATGCTAAAAACATACACAACTCCCACACGGTACATGAGATAACATTAGAAAATTCACATAATGTTTTTAAAAACACTAAATGTAAATTTTTTTGTGTGGTTTGTTGTATTAAATAAATTTAATAGATAAAGATAACATATTGATGGTTTTTAATGGTTATATTCTAATTAAATTGTTTTCTAAATTATTTTAAAGTCAAATTAAATGAATACTTCCAAAATGATATTTATGCTATTTTATAGGATGCAATATTTTATGAAATGATTTAAAATTTATATAAATAGTATATTTAGAAAAATAAAAGGTATATTTTTTAATATATCAAACATTATCCATTTTGGTACACATGTCCTTTAAAATAACATTCAATACCCCTAAAAAGAAAAAACTTTGATATCATAATAATTGTAATAACGGTCAAAAGGGGTTAAAACAATGGTATAAGGGTGAAAAAATTACGTAAACTTGTCCATATTTTTTAAAAGAGACATTAAACACATAATAATTCTATATTCTAAATATATCAATTTGGTTCCTCTTTTTCATTAAAATTAATTTATATTATTTAAATACATTATGTAATTCCAAAAGTGTCCCTCCCCTCACTTATAAAACAGAACCTCCTCTCTTGTTTTCCTTACATCATTTTAGCACTATATTTCAAAATAAACCTTCCTAAATACCTTTATATCATCCATAACCACAACTTATAAATATTAGTTTTGGGAAGAATATCAATATCATGGGTCTTATGATGTAAATTGTCTAACGAATAGAAATAGATTTTAATCAAATGTTTTATTTTTATTTCTATTTCTACCTCTTTTAAATAGAGATATATATTTTTAAAAGGTTGTGGTCGAAGCCTCATTTATTATTAAATCAATGAGAAGTGCTATTTAACTGGGTAGAGGGAGACCCATTACATATCCCGAAGGCCTAGTGGTCATTTAGCCCATTATATGGCCCGTAGGCAGAATTTTTTGGCCCAAGAACCATTCTGTGAATAGTACTGCTAGAGTACACTCACCAGATACAGTACCACATAGTACCCCCCATAGCTACAATGCTCTACCACCGCTACAGTTACCTGCCGCCGCTATAGTTCCCATCATTGCTATAATGTCACCTTTTATATATTACACTACAGTACTACTAAAATACCCTGCACCTAATGGGATTTGAACCCCCATTATTCATGTAGGATTTCAGGGTGCTTAAAACTAAAACAAACCCTAAATACCCTTTAAATATTTTTAAATCATGAAGAAATAAATAAATATGTATCTTATAAAAACTATGATGTTATTATGTTAATCTCATAACCAATATCCATATCCTCTTCCATCAAATGGGATATGAATCCACTATTTCTGCATACAATGAACTATAACCTCCACAAAGCGAGGTGTTTCATTTTCCATCACCTTTTCTATTGGATTTTGATAATTATGATTTCAATATATATATATATATATATATATATATATATTATAACCATTAAATAATTATAATTTTATAAATATAGTATTTTATATATTTTATTTAGATTCCATCCATTGAAAAATGGTAATGTCATTCAGGTGTATGTGTTCATTATCATCTCCATGATATGGTGTGATTTATTTTTCATCACCACATCACATGAATGGTATATATAAATATTTAAAATTTATGATATTATATTTATTATACAATAAAAAATATGGGTAGTTAAAATAATATTTACCTTATTTCATTCATGTTTGTTCAAATACGGAAATGTTACTCATACATAAATAAGGACTATCGACTCCATACAGTAATGTAATTAATTTTTCATAACCGTCATTCAAGATTCATTTTAAAATTAGAATTAATTTATTAAAAGAATATTTATTTCATTATAATTATTATAGAGATGGTTTAATAATGACATATTTGAACATGTTCAATACAACAAATCTATTTAATAAATATGAACTAAACATCCTCAAAAGATCTCACATGGTGGTAATAGATTAACTAATTGAATATTTCATTTAAATAAATTATATAAACAGTTTGATGAAAATTTTATAAACCTATGAAATGTTGTTAAAAAATTAAATATTTGATATAAGTGTATTATACATGATTTAAAGTATATACATATAAAGTCGAGTCTCGAGGTAAGAGGTTTCGTATCAATTTCCCATCCTTAAGGCTTGATTTGATGTTATAGACTTAATTTCGTTTATATCATGTATATACATTCCCTTTCAAATTTTATATCATGAATCATTAATATGTAATTGTATTTTCTTACAATTATTATTTACTAATTCCCTCAAATTTTACTTGAAAGTTACTACGTGATAAGTTGTTCTTTAAATCAATTTCCATTTATTGGGTTACATTTTTTAATAAATAAATTTGTTATGGAGTGATTATCTGTGAATGAATCCCTAATATTATTTTATTTATAAATTTAACTTCTTTTTGATGATTTACATGTTTTCACCTAATCACTTCATAGACTAATAATCACTTCATCATTATGATCTTTGTAATGGTTTTATTTATCTTTACCTCATTTTTTAGAGAAAAGTTTCCTATCATAAACCATGATTTCTTTATATTGATTACTTACTTACTAATTAATGAATTTTTTATACTACTTCCTAAAATTTATTTTATTTTCGGATCCATATCATACTCTTTCTTTCAGTTAATTTTGATTCAAAATTTACCAAAACGTTAATGGTTTTTATGTTATAATCTCATTTCCATTTGAGAAAGATTATATTCAGTATTTCATTAAGAGAAATAATATGATTCTACTTTGTTGATCCATGCATATTTCACTCTCCTATAGTTATGAATGTGGATTAAATGTTTTATATAAAATTTCGACCCGTATTTAATGAACAAAACATACATAATTTTTTATAAGTGATGATAATATTGTATCTTATTTCAGATTATTAATCTTTATCTTCTATATACATTATTTGAAGAAAATTTCCAAGAATTGTATTGCTTAAAAATAATTTATTTTATAAAGTTATTTTAAATTATATTTGACCTACTTTCAATATGTTTTAAATGATAATTTTTCATATTTTTTTGTCAGGTTTTCCTTTGACTCCCCTTATAAATTATTGAAAATTATGTATATTTTTAACATTTATGACATAAATGTATTTTTTCATTGTCATGAAAAATATTTTATTTGTAAGTTAAATTAATTTCTTCTAAGGATATTTTCAAATAAATGGATTTTCAGAATAACTATTTTATTTTTTGGTACTAAAAATGAATTTTAAGTGAAAAGATTATTAGCATTATGAATGATTTTAATTGAATTTTTACAGTATCTATATGAATAAATGAAGAAAAAAATATTTTTCTTATGATCTAATAAGTATATGATTTAATAATTCCATCTTTGTTCTTTATTTAGTTCAAATATGATTGTTTCAATGATATTTCTTGATAACCTGTTTCTTTCTAAAGGAAATTCAAGATATACAAGAATAATGGTTATTATTATGTTGAAAATTGAACTCTTATAATTATTTTTATCATGATATAGTTCTAATAAATTTTTTATAAAAGTGGGAATAAGATGTAAAACCAAATTCTTGAGGTATTTTTTTTATATGTCAATGTGGTTCCATTATAGACCTACAAGTAATTAGGTAATAAAGATAGAGTTGACTGGATATAAGTATCTCATAAGAGAATTTAGAGAAAAAAGTTTATAGGTTACTCCAAAATGATTTTATGTATTAAAAAGGTGAGTTTATCCCATCTATACGGGTTCTTAAAAGTGTTTTATGAATATAATGATCTATAATAATAACATGCATTATCTATGTTTCTGTTATTTTATAATATTTCCTTCTCTCAAGGATTATTTTAAGATGGACCATGATTTCTGACTTATATAACTCTTTTCATATGTTAAATACACGTAACATGATCCCTGTTTTGATGGGTAGGAATTCTATTTTTTATTCTCAATTAGTTTTATTATTTCATCATACCCTCATGCTTATCTTAAGATTACTAATGATATAAAACTTTTAATGATTGTTTTTTAATTTTATTGATCATTATAGATCACCTATATTTTTTTACCTCCATTGTTTCTGGAAAAAAATTATTTTATTCATAAGAATATTACAAGATGTGCATAACTCATTTGAATATTAGGTATATTTCTATGAACTAGTTGTTTATGTATCTTTGTTTCCAAGTAAGATTTTTTTTTTCAAACTTATCTAACACCCAAAACTAAAAATGTCTTTGGGGGTGTAAGTGATCTAATTTTTCAGTTTCAAGATATAATTTCTGCATGTTTAAAACGAGGCCACGTTTATCAGTATCAAATCCGTTAATATAAGGATTATGTTTTATAGTGGAATTTAATAATGCGGGTTTGGGGTTTTTATATTCATATACAAAATTGATTCTTATTTATATAAATATCATATATGTCCATATATGACATGTATTATTAGACATTTATAAGTTCAATGTATCTAAGGGAATTTGGTTCCACTTGTGTGATCAAGATTATAGGAGGGAATCTGCGATGTTTGAGCTGAAATGTATTGGTGGGTTCTTTCATTGTTATCCCCCAAAAAGGAGAGGATATAATTTTTATAGAATAGTGAATGTAAGGATTATTATTAAAGATGATATTAAGGTGTTATGAAATATATTAAAAAATAGAACACATGTAGAAGTAAGTTTTAGAGCTGATGAATATGATTTTTTTAAACTTCTAGTAAATGATAATGTTTTTTTGAACATTAGATGATTTATATAATGTTGAAGTAGATTAAAACATTTAATGTGATGTGTTGAAATACCATTCATTGCATCGATGGATATAATATAAATTTCATATGTATAATATCATAGGATAATAGAGATAACATGATTAATTAAGAATAACATTGAGGATAATATCAGATACCACAGTGTTTTCGTGAATTGAACCAAAAGATGTTCAAGAAGAGTTATAGAACTATGAGTGGATTTATTTTATTTATTAATAGATTGATCAGATAGAGAATAATGAAACATTTGAGTTCAAAACCAAATTATATAACCAAAATTAAATTGGAACTAAATAGATGTTCTGGAAAATGTTAAATGGAAAAGGTGAAACATCAAGAAATAAAACAATATTTGTTCATAAGTAAAAATATCATGTTGGGAAGTGTAATTTAATGTGACCATTAAACCATTTTCAAGGCTTAAATCTATAGAAAATTTATTATTATTACATCTCAAAGGAAAGATGTACATTTTTCAAATGGATTCCAATTATTGCTTCATTAATTTGGAGTTGTAATTCGAGGTATACATTGAGAGACGTCATGGATTATTTATTA
Source organism: Viscum album (assembly GCA_963277665.1). Taxonomy (NCBI): domain Eukaryota; kingdom Viridiplantae; phylum Streptophyta; class Magnoliopsida; order Santalales; family Viscaceae; genus Viscum; species Viscum album. The sequence goes on from OY728126.1 coordinate 538,607,682, forward strand.
TAGAATATGTGAATTGTGTTTATAGAAAAATAAGTCTTTATATGGGACGAAATAAGCACCTAGATCTTGGTATTCAAATATAAATACCTTTTTGATGAAGTTGGAATTTAGTAAACAATGACTGGATAGACACTCAGAAATAAATATTATAAAGAAATATCTATCATTTTTATTATCTCTATTGATGAAATCATTTTTTATGAAATTATAAAGATGATTGGGATTATTTATTAAAGGATATAATAATAATGTTTTTAAATTTTTATTTATACATTATATAATTTTATAGAATAAAAATTTATCAATAGATTTATCATATTTATCTCCATCATGAGAAGTATGCATAGGAATATCAAAACATATATGGAATAAAGGATTCAGATATTGTTTCCTCTCTAGTCTCACCGAGAACAAAACTCTCTAAATATGATAATCAAAATGAATTATTTACATGTGTATTTGAGAAGATAACTATATGTCTTATATACTTTATATCATTAGTTATAGATAGAGTTTTTGTTGTTTCACATTTTTTTGGTAAATATGTGAACCAAAAGTGTCTCATTTTGGAATTAGAATAAGGATTATTATGTACATAAAAATCAACATAACAATAGGATTGAAATTTAAAAGAAAAAGTACGATTATTATATATGGTTACACATATTTAGATAAAAAATGACTCTTTGATAATAAAAGTCACCATCATCTGCTGTTTTTTCCTTGTTGAATTGTTTATGTGGTGGCACACTACGGTGAAATGTTTATGACTCTATGTATTGATGAAGAAGATTATATGGATTCCACTCAAGATAAAAATCAAATTATGTGGAATATAAAAAAAATATATGATCTTAAAGTGGATGTTAAGCCACCATTACTCAATATATGTAATAAAAATGTTCTATTAATTTTTTTAACAATCGGGTTAAATATTAATAGTTAAAGAAAAATGATATAATGTACCACTTTAGTATAGGACATTTGGAAAGGGATATGTTCAAGATATAATTTATAAATACAAAGGAGAAAATAAATCATATATTTACCAAGACATTTTCAAAGGATGCATTTCAAAATTTGAGGTTGATGTTGAGAGTCTAACATCACCCATCTCAAGGCTATGTTATGGTGATTCATTCCCTTGCCTCATATTTTTATTATCTTTTCTTCATATGGGGAGAAAATTAACAATATAAATCTACCTATTTATACAATATTAATTTATATAAAATGGGGTAGAAAAACTATACATGGGGAGTAATCCATTGATATGTTTTTATCCTTTTAGAGATTGATTTTTTAAGGGGTTAAATTTCTTTGACATATTTATAAAATGAGTTAAGTTACTAATTTAGCATTGTGTATATATTAAAAATTATAATAGTATAGACAAGTGTATATAAAAAAATTTGTATTACAGTTTCCAAGAATAGATTTTTTAATGTGAGGGAATATATAATATGATGATAAATTATTTATTGAAGAATAATTGATCTCGAGTTTTAATGTTGTGGGGAGATTTAATGTGATGAGTATGTATTGATTAAAAAATTGATTTATTCACAGATAAATGTTCAAGTTTCATAATTTCATTATATTGAATAAAGATGATTGTGTTTTAAGAATTAATTAATTTAAATCACTATTTTATTGAAATCATGACATTTTTATTCAATGTTATTATTTCCTAAATATTGTTTTCAAAATTAAAATTGTAATTTTTTAATGGTGATTCATTTCAAATAGTTTTTATTTTGATATTAATTTATATTCATCGGATGACAACATTAAATAAAACATGATGATTCATTGATACCAAGAGTTTTTGAATGTTTTTAAATACTTGGGGAGATTATTATGTCATGAATTGTTTTTGAGAACATGAAAATCATCATTGAATGAAGGTTTATTGATATTTTTAGTGGATATAGTACATTACGTTTTATTTTTTTATCAATTCAAATATCATATTCAAACACAGTTTATATATTGTTTATTTATGAGATCTAAAGGATATTAATTGGTTAGAGGTTTTATGAATCATGTTTGAAACGTTTTTGTGATGAATATAAAGAATTATTATTTTTATATGGTGTTGAAAAATGAATAGGTCAAATGCAATTGGGATTTGATCATATGTATGTCTCCATAATATATACATATCAGATACTGAGTCTTATTATAAGGCATCTAGGGTTTTATAATTTTGATCTCAAAAGACATTAATACCAAGGTGTATGACTTTTATGGTCACGTTTGACCTATATCACATGACCTGATATGTGTGTTGTTTGAGTATAAATCAACATGATACAACTAGTGTATCGCTTTTAAAGGGATTAAGACATTTTTGTGGGTAACATAAGACTTAATTGAGACACTTTTAAAATTTTATGTAATTTTTTGTAGTTGGGTAGTTTTTTATAATCATATTATACAAATATATGAGTTTTAAGGATATTTATTTTAAATAAATATTAATTAGGACGATACAAAACCTCTTAAATATGGGATAAATATAAAAAAAATGATGTTTGTTATCTAATCAATTAGATTAGATGGTTAAAGATACAAATAATTATTTTATTTGAATATATTAGGAGTAGTATAGTGTCACTTATCAGTAACACTACATCCCTTACTATTAAACTACAATGACATGGAATGTAACAAAAGACTAATATTGAAGTTAGAGTGAATAAAATAAGATGAAAAGCAGTTACCAGAGGTTATTAGTTTATATTTTAATTAAAATTTAAACTCACAAAATATTTTATTCTAGTGTTGGATATAGGTTATATTTTTCATGCATCAAAAAGGGTGTTGGGCATGAGATAAGAGGTGGAAGAGTATACTCCCTATAAATTAAATCCAAAATATTTTTGAGAGAATGAATTAGAAGAGTATATGAACCTCATATATTAATATAAAAAGAAATCCAGGATAGTAATTTTTTAAGATGAGGGATCATATGAAAAAGTACAATAACAGTTTAGTTGTAAATATTTAAATCCTAATTATTGTTGAAATATAATCATTTATCATTATAATAGTGCAGGAAGCAAAAAAATAATATTAATGCATGTGTATCACACGTTCAAGTATATTCCCTTCTTTTTTCAGACATAAATTTCAATAATACTTTGTTTTATGGATGAAATATATATTATAATAATGATTATCCATTTATTTTGAAATTTTATCCTTAAAAATGATATGTATCCTTCATGTTGGGAGTTTATAAGTGATCTTATCTCATTTTAGTATGATGTAAGTGATATTTCATGAAGGAAACATAAAAGTATATAAACCACGGATTCGCCACCACTCTTGGTGATTTATAATTACTTATGAGTGCCTTATTAGGATCGAGTATAGTATCAGTAAAAAATATATACCCTTAGTAATCCACCTAATGAACTAAATAAGACATTAATATTAAATTTGAAACACTAGTTTAAAAGTTGAGTTCATCTCTAAGATATGGTTTCCTATTAAAAATATAATTTTAGGAATACATTAATTAAATAATATAATTGATATACAGGAAATTACAACCTTGAATTCATGTAAAAAAATTTATAGTGAGAAATTATTTTAATGAAATTATGTTATAATTTATAGGTTCATTATAAAATGAAAATAAATCCAATTTCCATATGAAAAAGAAACAAATTTATGTCTCTAAATAAACTATTTTTTGGGCAGTAACATGGTTAATAAACCAAATATATTTATGTATCACAACATTCTTTTAAACTTAAATTAACCTAGTGATTATACTAGCACCAATGAAAACACTTAACAGAAGTTATATATGGATGTATTAATTATAAATTAGTCATTTTAAATAATGATTTAACAGTTTTCATTAAAAAATTGATATAATGCATAAGAGAGTATTATTTTAATAAAGGGTAGTAACATTGACCAAGTATCTTAATTTATCTTAATCCAATTAAATACATCCCACATATATTTTTAGTAAATCAGAGTTTAAGAGGATAGTGATGGAATTAATTTAAGAGGTCTTATTATCTTTTACAAAAGATCAAACAATACACTAAGAATGTAATTTATATACTCATTCAAATCCACACGTAAGAAATTACTAATGGAAATTAATATTATATAATGACAAAGTACCCTATATATTTATTTATATTTTAGTTGTAAAATAATAAAATAACTTATTCTTTTTCAAAAATTGGATAACTTGTGTAATTAATTCGTAATTAAATTAAAAATTACAAAATATTATCTACTCTACCTTTTATGATTTAATATTTGTAAAATGATTAATATATTTCAAAAAAAAATCTATAAAGAATGTATGATCATGATATAGGTGATACATACATCAATAATACCAATAAAATAATTCATATTTTGATGTATTTCAATTTTTCAAGTTGAAACTCTAACTCCAATAACATAGAGCTTGGGTTAACTTCATAACTTTGACACAACATAAAATGTATCACATAATAATTGATTAACTAGTTTATCATTATTAAGATGCTATATTCATAGTAGTTTTTCAGATTACATTGGAAATACATAAATCATATCCTAAAAAACTTCATTTCATCCATAAATACCATACAAATATTCATTCTACATATCCTAGGTAAAGGATGATATAATAAAGGGTGAGGTCTGATGTTCAATAAGAGAAAGTCTATAAAGGAATATATCATTAATAAAAAATATATAAGAGATAAATAATGAGTAAATATTTCATTTAATTAATAACATGAGCTTCAATATATATATATATATATATATATATAATAAGACACACACATGGATACTAATAATAGATGTTTTAATAAAGAAATGAATAATCCTATAAATTCATGATTTTTTCATCAAGGCCTCAACAAAAACATTTTCAATATTAAATTCAAGGCATTTTCCAAGATACATTAATTTTATGGGTTGGTATACACCAATTACCCAACTATTATGACATGATCTTACATCATCTTCTTATATAATATGCCAACTTGTTTTGTCCCATTAGTATTGTTGATGCAACAAGGGGATATCTATAATTAAGATTCACACATCACATTCATATCAAGTTAATTACTCATATATTAAAATATTAATATAATTCATTCTCAAAATACCTTATAACATAATAATTATCCATATTGAATCAAGAATATGGAATTTTTTCTTAGTCAATAATATTAACATTCTTAATAAGATTCATTTAAGTAATACTATATTAATCTTTGATACATAAAACATGTACGAGGAATAGAAAACAATTTCTAATGAAACTATGCAGAGTGATCGGAAATGTGATCATAAGAATTTTAATAACCACAAAACCATAAATAAGTAAAGGAGGAAATAAGATCATTAATTAATTGGAAATGAATATTTTTTAGTAAATTGAAGACTTTTATAAATATAAAATATAATGCAACCAAACCATTAAAAATAACTTCCTTTTAAATTTTTATAACAATAAAGGTATAAATTACATTCAAAATTCTTATCATTCCTCCAATAAAATAATTCCCTTTTTATTTGATTTTAAAATATCATAGAAATTATTATATTTGAAAAAAAATAGAAACATTTTGAGGAATATTAAAAGATAATAATCATCATTGTGGTGGAAAAAATAATTCATGTTATATAAATTACCAAGAACAATCCTTTAAAACATTAATAAAAAATAAAAAATGTTTTGTATAATAAACATTTAAATTTAATTATATGGAAAATTGGTAAATAATGTCAAATTCAGTATAAAAATTTATTTAATAATCATTTAAATGTATAAAAAATACAAAAAACATAATTACGAGTTTGGATATGGGGGAAAATATTTATTAATGAAATTGATAGATAAAGTCAATATCCTATTCATTTTACTTTTTTGGTTTTTGATCTAATAATCATAGATAAAATTAGACATGTAAAGCCCAAACATAACTAAAGAAGAGTAAAAGAGATGGGGTTTGAGTGATTATAATTTTTTTCCAAAATAAAATATGAACATAAATATTCCCAAAATTAAATGATATTTACACAAAAAAACCTTTGTTACATTAATAACATTGAATCGAATACCCATTAAAAGAGAAAAATTAGAATGAAACATAAGATATAATTAATAAAACGGAATTCATGAAATAACATATCAATGGTGAATTATATAAACCTTATAAATGAAATAGATTTATAATATTTCTTATTTTTATATTGGAGTGTGATTTGAGATAAAAAACATTTACATTAGGTCTCTCATTAATTGTGTGTGTTCAATCCTTCTTCTAATTGATATACCTCCTTTTTATTACACATTAAGACTTGTAATGTTTGTATTTGGGGAATATATGAAACCCAATGTCATGGGAAAGAATCTGTTATGTTATTTTTCAAATATTTACCATGTTATGTGGCTCAAAATTAGTAAAATAGCTTCAGGAGGGGATTACCTATTATATGTGTGGTGGGTGATCATCTTTTGAATAACTGAAATATTATTATATATTATATGGATTAGTAAATCTATGTATCTCCAAATTGTTAAATTTTAATATATTAGAGGTACAAGTTCATAATATCATCTTCCAAATAGAATTTATACTAGTATGTACATCATTTTAACCCTTATCTTTTTAGTTTAACCTAGATTTAAACAATTTTAACCTTCAACATAGTAAGGATATTTTAACTCCATTGCTATTTAGTATAGACAAAAAATAAGTTCACATATTAACCAAATAATGAAATAACGAGTACAACTTTATAAACCATTTTTATCATATCCAATTATTATAAGTACTATAAATTATGTTTGATACAAATTCCCAAAACCCAATGAAAACTGTTTTTAAACAAAGGAATGTTTTAAGAAAAAATGATTTTACATAAAAATAAAGTATAATGACATTTCCCATGGGATTTATTGGGAAATTTAAAATTGAAGGAGTGTAATTTTTATTTTAAACCAATCAAAAATAGATATAATCTCACAAATATATGTTTAATAGAAAAGAGAAAAAAAATAGTTTTTATTTGAATAAAACATTACATAAATTTATAAAATTTAAAACATATATTTAGATGTCTAGAATTAAATTTTTAAATAAATTATATTAATTATTATATATATATATATATTATCTATAAAAAATGTTTCATAAACTTTTAGGACGTTCATATATCATTATAATTTCATAAAAATTCATTTATTGGTAAAATTATAATTTTTCACTATTAAATCTAAAATATACCATTTTAGAAACCATTACTAAAATAATATTAATATTATTTTCATTAATTGAAAGAAAATATTTTTATTAAATTAAATTTCTAAAATTTATAATTTTTCATTCAATATTTACAACAAAACCCTTTTTTATATAAAAATGTCCTTTAAAACATTTTGATATCATAATCTATTTCATATAAATTAATAATTATATGATTATTTTGAATTTATTATATTTTTTATAAAAAACTTCTATACCAATTGGTTTTGAATATACATATTGGATATATGCCATAGAATATATATATATATATACACACAACAGTTATGTGTCGAAAAACAATATATATAAATGCATTGTAATAATATTATATTTATTACCTCATAAGTTTCACAAAAATTTATTTATATTACTCATTCATGTGTCTCCCATCATGTATATTATATTTTTAAATCTTTTAATTGCTTCCATAGTTGTATCTGGGAATGAAATAATAATGATTTTTTGGTAATTTATATATATATTTTGTATTTATGACACTTCGTTTTTGTGTTGTTTCATATTGAATTCAAATAATATATTGGTGTTTATATTTAATTATACAATTTTATCATAATAAAATTATTTAGGGTTTATTTTTGTTTGATGTTGTGTGTATCACAAGCTACCAAACATAATCTTCATATTCTAAAATATCCTGTGTTTTACACCAAAATCATTTAGGCCATATATTAAAACTAATATATGTAATTTAATAATTTATATCATGTATAGAATAATGGTTTCATTTAGATTATTTTTAATAAATAATTAATTTATTCACTAAAACCCCATAAACTGTATCATTATTAACTAAGTATAATTTCATTTGTTAACATAAAAAATAGTTGAAGATGAAACAAAAAAATCCTAATGAATTTTTTATGGTTTAGAAACACCTACCAAAGGAATTGAAATAATGTGTTTTATTATCTATTCAAATGGAAACATAGTATACCCTAAAATATAATCCTGACCCATTTATAATCAATTACCCACCAAATCAAACTACAACATTAAAGTCTCAGTCTATGCCTATGCATAATGTGTATAAAATATCACAGATTCTTTGTAAACCACAAATCAGAAAAATTACCAAATATAAGAAAACACCAATTATGAAATTTATAAATGAAACTAAAAAAATTACTGAATAATGCTCGAGAGAAAAATTATCCATACTTACTTACCCTGGAAAATAATGATGCAATAAATTTGAAAGGATTTCACCATCACATAAGTGAAATCATAAATCCAAAAACCCATATATAGATAACAGGGAGAAAGAAAAGTTTATAAGAGGGAAGAATATGGAAAATGAGGTCTCTTTTCTTGGATATTCCATGATGAAACCACTATATATCAACTTTGTATTATGTTGCAAGAATAGAAGAAAGATGCGATGAAGTCAAGTCAATATGATGGATCTCAATAGATGGAGTTGTAATGAGTTCAAATGAAGATAAAAATATGTAATAAAGTTTATGTATGAATGGTACAAAATTTCAATTTCTTAAAAAACACCATTTATATTTAGGTTACATAGTATGGGTCATCAGATACCTGGTGAAATCTCTCTTCTACTTGGGCCGTGATTAGGTATAGAGGGTATATTGTTGCCTCCCACATTGAGCCTGGTCTCACCTACTATTTTAAATTATGGTCGAAAAAATATCTAAGACACTCTAAAACTCCCAAAAAATATCAAATCATGTTGAAAATAACTAAAGTAGTCATTATTAGATGAAAAATTCAGATTAAATTCCTCTAAAAAATTCTCACATAACTAAATATATGAATTAAAATGAGTATAAACCAAAACCATTAAATATCTGAACTTAAGATATTAATAAAACATTTATTATTATGTGGTCCATTACATAGCTATTACTCACAAATGATTTCTGAAAAAATATTGTCATATTGTATAAATTTATGTTCCTAGTGATATAAATTCATTATCTATATAAAATTGATTTATTTAGAATAGATCTATACTTATTATACCCACTCAATATATTCTTATAAAAATCATGTTTTAAATAATAATATATTTTTCATAATGATAGAAAAAAATATTATTTTTTTCATTGAAATTTTTGAATCCAAAAAACAGTAATTGATTCACTTCATTAATATATGTTAATTAAAAATTATTTTTCACATATTCTCAGTAGAGTATGTCTTTGTTCAATTTTATTAACCAAATAAATATCTATTTCTTATACCATTTTTTTATTTTCAAACTATTTTTTACGCTTTTATTTAACAAAATGAATTATTCATCTAGATTCATCCCAATTTTAAATTATTTTTATTACATTCTTATAAAATATTTTTAATTAGAAATCATAGTTTTTATGCCAAATTATTTGAATTGGAAAAAATAATAATAAAAATATTGAATTATTGACCTTTTGACATTTGAAATATAGTAAATGAGGAATGTTTTAATATCTATTCTCAAAATAAAGGTAATAAAGTGTTAATCATTTAAGGTACAATTTTAATTAATTTTTTAAAAACAATGATTCGAAATTTATTGTTGTTAAAAATCTATATTTTTAATCTCATTGAAAAACCACCTCCCCATTGAAATATTTAATCAATTTCTCCACGAAAATACTTCATTAATGGCCAAATGAATATACAAATTTATGATACAATGTTGTTTTTTCACAATAATTATCTAATCTCAATATTCCAAATTTGATAAAAAAAGTTTATATATATAATAATTCTAGTTTCAAATTCATCCATGTGGAAGTATCAATGCATATTTGAACTCCTAATTCCATGAGCAAGGAAATTCAACCATGTATTTTAATTATTATTATACCTATTAATGAAATAAATATATAATATTTAATCCATTTTATATTTCTAATGCAGGGTGAAATAATTAATTTCCTATATGAAATCATATACTTAATAATTCATGACAATTATCATGATTATCTATGATTACAACTCTTCTGTTGTCCAATATTTTTTAAATGATTGTATCAATTATTCTTATTATTGGAAGATCTGATTTAACCAAAATATATAACTATATATAACAACATAAACATATAATATCATCACCAATCGATGGGACAAGAAAAATAAAATAGTTTAATTCAACAACTATTTTTTATAAAATTTAATTCAATAAATAGACAAAACAAGAATTCAATATGGCTCCCTTTACACATTATAACATATGTTACAACTATAATTATATTTATGAGGAACATTTATAATATATTTCTCAAGGCATTGTAATTCAATCATTACTATACCAATTTTCAAATATTAATTAATTGATTAAAAGAGATTTTTATATCATTTTCAATCTTATAACTTGATACTAGCTGTATAGCCGAAGAAAGAACACCAGAAGGTATTAAGATTAATATATAATTATTAATTGAAATTGAGTATCATATATAGATTCCAATACATTTTTATAACAAATTTACCCTCAATTCAAAAAAATTAATTAATTACATGAATAAATAAATAATAAATAACAACTCAAGAAATATATGGAACAATATAAAGTCAACTAAAATATATAACATGGTATGATAAATATTAATTTTATTTCACTTTATATCATAATTATTATACTTAAAATAAAAATATATTTATATGGGTTGATCATATACAAAAAAAATATAAAAATTAAAATGATAAAATGAGAACTTAAACAATCTAAAATCAAACATATCCTCACCTTTGTGTATTTCCCATGCATCTCAAATTAAGATATCCGTATTCTAAAAACATATCCTATGTTACTCACCATTAATTATATCAGAAGACATAAAATATTAATGTACACATTATATAGAATCCACCATTTTTATTACATAAACTTTTCATTACATGGAACAAAACATAGGATCTTATAAAGTATAGTTTCTTGCAAAGTAAGAATATAATACAAGAAATGATAAAACATTACTCTAATACACATAAAAGGATTATTCATCAGTTAATCATAAGTACATTAACTCTAAATCAAATATTGGTTACATTCATCAATGGAAGGGGGTGAGTGTGAGACCAAAAATTGAATAAGAAACGAAGACATTTTATAAGTGACAATGAGGAATGTCAACAAAAACATGAGGAATATCATTATGGAATAAGAAAAGGAAAACGAGTTATATAATAATAAAAATAACATGAATCATAACATGTAAATTTTTATATAAAATTTAAATTGGATTGTAATAAGAATATCAACGAGGAATATAACCAAGGTGTCATAATTTAAAATTACCAAGTTTATTCACCAAGGTGTCGTAAAAATGTCATATATATAGATTAAATTCATTACCCAATAAACTGGAGCACTCTTTGGGAGAAAATTAATAAGTTTTAATTTGATGTGATTAACATATATGATAATAAATCATTTCATTAATTTATCATAGAGAATAAAAAATGGGTTTCTTATTAAAAAATCTTGGAATACATAAGAGATTAAAGACATAGTCATTTCATCATTTCTATCCCATGGAAAGGGATTGAATGTTTTATGTTTGTAAATACAAGAATTAATTATTCTTGTTTACATATATTTTAATACCCATTTAAGAGTTAATATTTTTGGGTATTCTAATGAATATTAAAAGTGAATTTCTCATTTTAAAGAGATAAATTCAGAAAATAAATTCGGTTGCATGACGTGTATAAAATGTGGTTTTATAAAATGGTAAAATTATTGGGGTGAATGGTGTATAATTCATAAAATACTCTTATTATAGTAATGGGATAATATAATGTGGGTAAATGATATTATTTTAGATATTATAAGATGTACCAAATGAAAAGGGAACCAGAATATAAAAGAGAAGTGAACATTTCCCTTACCTTGAAGAGTCTTTCTTAAAACATGTCGATTGAACTCTAGGGGATTAAAGAAACTTTGGAGGAACTCTAATGGAAGATAAATTCACCATAAAATCATTAATTAAGTATTCTCAGTATAGGTAAATGGATTAATGTGTGGGTATTTATAGAAAAATATAGGTATTTTTTTAATAATTTTTAAATATAGTTTCTTGAAATTTAGTTTATGGAAAATGAAAAATCGTTACATTATGCGTGGATTTTGCTGATGGTTTTGGAAATTTGAGTCATAATTCATGATAATCTAATCCATTATAACCCAATATAATATTTTAAATCTTTTTTTGTCATGTAAATGTAATGTTTCTACAAATTAATTTTTTCTAGAAATTAAATTATATGTTTTAGACTTTGGAAAGTAACTTATTGTTTTAGAAATTCAATAAAATCTATTAAAATACAAAATATAATAAAATATAATTTTTTGGGTTTTTTATTGTGGATAATTAGTTTGTAAATAATTATTAAATATTTATTTCGTCTCTAAACATACTAAAAACATAAAATTTTATTATTACAATTCATGAGAAAAAATGTATTTTATAAAATTCCCATAAATTCACCATAAATTTATTTTGAAATCTTAATTTCAATAATGAATTTTATATAATCATAATAATTCTAAAAATATTTAAATTTTAACATTGAAATATAACGATACTTTAATATTAGAAAACATAATGAGTTTTAAGGTATAATAACATTTCTAACACTAAAAACATTCTTAGGATATAATAAAATTATATTATCATTTATATTTAAGTGAGAGTGTTTTTATATAATATTTTATTAAAATATATATTACACATAATAATTGATATTATTTTGTATATTTCATATAAAAAATACAATTATGTTTTATTTGCATCCAGAAAATCAATTGATCAAATTCATCACAATTAAACATATATTTTATTAAGAATAATATTCTTAAAAATAATTGAAGGAATTATGATTTTATTTATTCAAATTAATACACACATTATGTTACTCAGGTGTCTACATGTAACCCCTTTTTACACCAACATACGCACTGAGGGTAAGGTGAGTCATGGTGGTAGTTTCATGTGTTGGCTCAGCTAACATCAACCGAGTGGTAATATCCATTAACATAAACTACTCTCATTGGAGACATAATTCATGATTCAGTTATTGAATCATGTATTTGGATTGGTCAATGGAAAAACCCAATGAAGATACATTCCTCCCATTTTTGGACGAATGGGATTCAAATAGAACAACTCTACACATTGAGGCCATTTATGCTATTTTCTATATCAATTATGTTTTGTCATTCATACTTATAAAAAATAATTATAATGGTAAAATTATCAACCAAGGGTATAGTTTCTAATGGTAAAATTGACCAATGATAACATGATCATGAAATACCAATGGCCACGTTTTACTTTATACCCTATAAATATCAGTTCATTCTTTTACTAAAAATTCACTACAATTCTACATAAGGATATATTTTCATTATCATAAGATTTCGATGGGATTACTAATATATATTTTTATTTATTTAGTGTTGGGTGATGATTTTAAAGGGTTTTAGTAATAAATATTTTTCAATTTTTGAGGCTATGGTATTGATCATTGTTAAAGAGATATGTTTTTGTTGTTTATAATCTAGTATAACAAAAAATTCACAAGAAAGAAATATAAATTTAAAAAGTTTGGACCATTACACATGAGGTGTGTACATGAAGTGTTATTTAGAAGACTGTGTAGGATTCTAGATATAGACACACAAACATATATCATAATTTAATGTGAATACATTAATGTGTACTTAGTAGAAGTTATAAGTGGTCCATTTAATTTTACCATAAAAATGAAAAAATAGTTTGACTCACCATACAGTTATTAAGATAGTATTTAATATACATTAACTTATTTGACCAAATACATAATATATTAAGATGCTTCAACCACAAGGTCTCAAATTTCCCAAAAAGGTGAAAAATTAAGGTGATCAAATTTATTCAACAAGTAGACCTATTTCTTAGGGTAAAAAATAGAACTTACATCTCTCAATTTGTGAAACCCATTTACAAAAATTAAAATAGTCAATGTCAATCAGTGGGTTACATTGATTTTAAAAGGTTTACCCATAAGGATAACATTCAAGGATAATGGAATGTTGATGTTCTTAAGTACTAAGAAATCCCCAATTCACCATTTTTTTATTATAATATTTATGAAGTGATAACTATAAAATCAAATAATTATTTTATATTGATGTCTCTATACTCAAAAAAGTTTTATGTGTACATGAATAATACAAAACCTGGGGCATTTATAATGAATGATCAAAATACCAAATACACTAATTCATAATACGTGTTTAACTTCACAATTATATCCATGTAATTAATATAATGATTATTTAGTAGCAATAAGAAAACACTTACTTAAAAATTATATACTAATATAAGTTTCTTCTTAATTTTGTGTGTTATATACTTAATCATTGTTTTTAAAACCCTTATAGGATACCAAACATGTTGTGCCACATGTCATTTTATGATTATTCTTCATGAAAATTCATAATGGTTAAGTTAAATATCCCATTAATCAAAAAAATCATTCTTTATTTTCAAATTATTCGAAAGTAAAAAAATATTCTTATATCCATGAAATGATGAAATAACAATATTTTTTACTATGTAATGAATTCTTATTAACATATCTATCCAAAAATAAATTATCATAAATTTTTTCATATCCCAAATATCATAAAAACAAAAATATGGATAAATCACTAGATGATAGAGTTATAATGCAATCAATTACAGTTTTGTGCAATGACCGAATCAATTAAAAAATGTAGATTCTAATTATGATCTAACATCTAAATAGTATGTCACAATCGTTTATACAAAATTTAAAATCTTATTTATCATAATTGAAATTACCCTTGATATCGTTGTAGATATCTAAGAGGGGGTTAATCAATAACTTTATATTATTAATATAATATAAAATATTATTATAAATTGTATGTCCCTTTGGAATTTAACCTTTGTTTCAAATTAGTGCATATAGATCTATTTAATGTTTATCCTTATTATCATAATCTACATGAAATTAATTTAATGAAAATAAAGAAGCATGAAATAATTTTACTAGGATTGCTTCAAAGGCCTATGCATTTCCTTGATCAGTTTTTTTCACCAATAAAGGTTTCTATACTATAATCTTATACATATTACAATGGGTCTTGATTCCCACAACTATATAGATTCTCATCATACATAGAAATTCAAAAATTTCTACATGACTTATTATGCAACAATCTCATTTGATTATTCTCAATAACATCAAATTTTTTTCAAATATTCACACAATAATCTCCCTATATACCTTTATTCAAATAGGTTTTATATATTTTGACAATATATATGTAAACGTATTCCATACATCTTCTTATTTGACGTAGATCACTATTTCAGTACATGATATATCTTACCTAACAAGATAAGATCTCCTTCCACTAAATACTAATTTCATTTAATTCCAACATATATTCACGAATAATACCAATAACTTAATTAATTCATTTTATTTGTTCATATGCTTTCTAATAAACTTGATACCTTTGGTTTTCTCACTAAGTAATAAAATATTGAAACAACTAACACCAAATTTCAACACATCCATGATAGTTCAATCTCTCATTATCTCTTCTTATCCAACCATGACTCTATCTATTCAGTAATATATATCATTATACCCATGTTTTTTTCCTTTTTAATATTTTAACCCTAGTAGTTTGAATATATTTATCAATGGTTTGGTTTCTTTGTATATATTTTTATAACATCTAGTATATAATCCTCATTCTTCTTCAACAGAGAATATAGTTATTCTTTTTCATCACAAAATCATGGATGTAATACTCATTGTGTAAAAGTCTATCCTTTATTCTTATTCATATCTTCCATGACTATCTTCTCATCAATAAATGGATTCATTAGGATAAATCAATTTCTCCCATTTGAATAAGTATCTTCTAATAAAATATCAATGGGTATTCCTAACTTTTATCCAAAAATTAACACTATGAAATACACCATTTTGGGTTACCAATATATTTTATATTCATATTTTTCAATTTAAATAATATTCATAGAATAATCTTGTTTAATACCTCTCGTTTTGAAACATTGATGATTAAATTATTTCAGTTTTCTTCAATATACATTTCTTTAACCTGTTTAAAATATTTTCATAGATATCATAGATCAATTTCCTAATCTATATAACTAATATGAATCACATAATGTATTATACAGTGTGATATTTCCATTAAAAATAGTACAACCTTCAATATCATATTTATTCACTATAGCGGTTGGTCGGACCATCTTTATTATCATTCCCCCCAATATTCATTCTTTGAGAATTACTAATTAGATAGAAATCATGTTCTTGAAATGAACTTTATATAAGATAGTTTTGAAAATTAATTTAATCTCTTTTCTTTATCAATAATATTTATTTTTATTATCTTTTATATCAGTAAAACCCTAGACCGAGCATTTGCTGCACCCTTAGAATGGGCACAAGTGCTAGGTCATGACATCTATATGTCATATTACTTGTCATCGTGGGGTGGAAAAAATCCCCATGAAATAAAATATGAACATAATGTGTGATTTTAAAATAATAAATATAATAAATATGAGACCTCCCCTCAAAATCACAGTAATTCCATTCAGTATATCAATGACTACATGTAGTAGAGAAATAAAAAACTAAAATGGAAATTACACATAGTAAAATTGGAAGTATAAAAAACAAATAATAACTGAGGAAAAATATACATTAATATGAAAAAATGTATATCAGTTATTTTTAAATGTCGTTGATGTAGATATAATATTAAATAAGAATAAAAAACACTCCCATGCAATATCAATGTGACTTTACAAGTCGACATCCAAACTCAAACCATGATTTCTCCATGAGTGAATAGAACTAAACCTAAAACTGAAAGTGAGATGAAATAATTTAAGCATGAGCAGAAAATATCTATTGGTATTCTAAGAAACTGTACCAAAATGAATCACCTTTAATAAAAAGATTCATTTCATACTAGTTTGAAATACAGTTATGAAATAATTTTTTCATTCTCTTTTAAAAAAATACCAAGACACTTGTCATTAAAAAATACCTTTATTTATACCCAAAAAACTAACCATAATTCAAATTCATTCTCCTTATAAAAAACATGTATAATGATATCAATTTAAAATAAAACCAATTAGTTCGAAATATGTTTCAAAAAAGGACTCACAAAATTTTATAAATAAATGTATGATTGAGGTATACAAAAAATATGTGATAACTATTGATAAAATGATACCAGGAAATGTGGGATCCTAGTGACTTTGGGGACCATCTAACATCCATCAATAAATTCACTATAATAAAATAATAGCATAATATAACAACTAATATGACATAAAACTTTGTGTTTCTTTCACTAGCCTAACCAATTGGTAGAATACCATAAGTGGAAAAAAATTCTACCATAAGGCCACCAGCCATGGTGTCATCCCAAACAATTATAGTATTTGTAACTAATGATATTTCTTAACCAACCATTAATTCCATTGATAATGAAATGAATGTGATCATAATAGATAACACCTAATTAGATGATAAATAATAATGTTTCCCTAACCCATGAATACCCTTTAAATAACCAGTCCCTTCTAATTCAATGAAAATAATGATCAATATATAAATTCCCCATTATTAGAATTTATTCAAAATGAATTTCAATTTATAACACTAAAAATGGCATGATTTAAGGGTGGTTTCTAATTATATTGTGTTATTATTAAATGTGAAAACAATTCCTTCAACATGATCTTTAGAAACAACTTCATAACACCAATTTTTCATAAATTACCAAGAACACCCATCAAAAATATCGAAAAACATTTAAGGACAATTATAATACCAAAATCGTTTTCAAATAGAATAAAACATTCATAATGTCTATTTGTGAATTTTATAAAACATTTAGTGTGTGCGGTTAAGTAAAACTAATTTACAACTTACTAATAAATTGATAAATTCATTGTTTAGAAATGAAAATCATGTGAGAATTTTTTTTTATTTTGAATAATCCTTAGATACACTTAATAATATAATTATTTAATCAAATCATAAATTTAACTACATAATGAATCATGGTTCAATAATTTAATGTCTAATAAAAAGGGTGATCTACCATTAATTGATGTAGTCATGTTGATTCCACTAAGAGTGATTCTAATCGGCCACATAGGGGAAACAGACCAATGATACTCCCAAAACCCCATAAAATATAAAAATAACCATATAAAATTGATAGAAGGGTTTCCCTATATCATTTAGAATATAATAGACCAATAATATGAGATACTATGGGGAAAAGTAAAATAATATTGAGATATGGAGTGATTGCCTTAAGAAACCTAGCATGAAATATAAAGAAACACCATATATTCAAAATATTAGGATATGGTACCCAAGGGAGAGATCCATCCACGCCATTCAACCAGAGTGGGAGTGAATAATATGTTTATGTGATAACAATTAGTGGAGGATATATTAAAAACTTTTCATATTAATATCCAAGAAAAACCACACACTTTTCACACACGATTTTCAAAAACATTCATCAAATGTGCAGTGATCACTGGAATCACATGGAACCTTACACAGTTTGGACACTTGTTTTAGGAAACCATTTATCATCCATGTGATGTGGATCAATTAAAAACATTATGTCTCAAACATAGTTACTACAAATCATGCGGTCTAACTAAGAACCACATACTACAATCCACAAAACTATATGTTTTGAAGGTGAATGTCCTAAGACTCAAGTAAAAGAACAAACATAAATAAATAATCAAAAAAAAAGATTTATAAATGATGGAGTGTACCATAACTAATTAAACCAATCTTGTATAATTTCTATAAATGGAATCATTATATTAAAAACTTCAAATCATATATTATGCATCATAAAATTTAATGTATGGTCTTATGTCTCTGTGGTCTTACCCTTTGTAATCTCTAACACTCATGGTTCATGGAGGAGGATTAAAAGTGGTATAAAGGATTTTGATGTAAACTATTAGAATATGGGTTTATACAAACTATGTATGGAATGCATTCCATGTATGCAGGGTTCATGAATTGATAAGTCAAGTTTATAATTTTTTTCGTGACTTGTATAAGTTAGGGTTAAATAAAAAAGGTGATCGTTTTTATGATATTTCTGACACCTAAAAATTACATAATGTATTAATAGTTTACAAACCATGTAAATATCATGTGTAGTTCTTTTATAAAAATCTTCATCCACACATGTTTCACAATAAACCATTGGTTGCTTCTAATTCATGGGGTCAAATGGTTCTCTTCCACACATTTTGAGATCTGGTTGATGGGAAGAAATCCCCACACTTCCACCATTGATTCGTTGATAATCTCTGGTGACCCAAGTTGTGTTTTTTATTTGTTTCCCTGTGGGTTTCCACAGTTTGATCTAATTTCCTTGGGTTTCTTCTCATGATACTATAACAATTTATCATCATTGGTTCTAATGGGATTTTTCATAGATTTTTATTGTTTTAGTTCTATCGCAACATCCTCAGATAGATGCTATTCTTATAGAAGAGGTGATCTGAGCTTCGTGACATGTTATGTTCTTGTCAAAATATCATTGAAGTCTTTTGAGGAGGAGAATTTTGTTCTTCTCATTATTTATTTAAATATAATCATAAATCGATCGTTCTTTATCACTTATTGTGGAAATAAATTGAACTAAAAAATATTAATCTAGATTAAAGGAATCAGATTGTGATCACATGTTGTCGATATTGTTCTTTTAAACCATGATAGTTATTTTCTTCTTAATTTTTTTGATAGTGTGATATGAATTCCTTAATTTTTTAGATTTCTTATTATTTTAGGGATTTTCATATTTCTATTTATTTAAATTTGTAAATAATATAATGTGGGGATTAATTAATAATTAATTGTATTAAGAATAATTAAATAAGAGGCATGTATTTAATCTAGAGGATATTGTAATTTGATAAAAATAAAATCAATTCAATTCACATTTTTATTGAATATATTCTTCCATGGTAAATGGAATTGATAAATAATGTGGATGTATGATAATTCTTGTTGAAAATAATAAAAGGCATGGTACTTAAATATTTTTTTAAACTAGAATAAGTTCAAAGATCTTTTTTTTCCTTAGATAACATGTTATATCATGATGCCTTAGGTTTCTTGTAGTTTAAACATATTAATAAATGAATTAGATAATTCAATATGGGATATGAACTGGTTGTGTGTTAAAGACAATTTTCAAGGGTCTGAGTTCTCTATTTTCTTATAAAGGTCATGTGCCTTGTTTCAGGAGTCCTGGGAGATTGATTGAATTATATGGTTGTATAGATTGTTTTGGTGTCCCATTTTAACTATTGATTTCTTTTTTTCTATTTCATGTGATTTTCTCTAGATATAATCCATGGAATTTGAGAACTGTATGGCTAATCTTGAGGGGATGATGTTTGGTATGGTGTGGGGAGGCCCAAATTTGATGTAAGTTTAACTTGAATGATCTCGGGATGGTTGTTGTGATATGTGGTAGGGGAGGCCTAGATGATGTGGTAGTAGTTGATGCATGTGATGTCTAGATTTGTAGGTTTATGCCTATGGATGTCAATGATGGAATCTGTGGTGATGGAATAGGTTAAATCTGGTCTTACCCACTTATGAGATGTTGAGTGCTGGTGTGCTTTGTTGAATATTTTTAATGTTGATGGATTAGTTTCTTGTTTTTATCTACATTCAATTCTCCAATACATCTGGAAGCTAGAGGTAATTTGTTGTATGATTCCAACTAGTTGTTTCTTAGTAAGTTATCACTTGGGTACTTTGATATAGAATGATGATAATAATGAGTTTAATAATTATTGACCCATGGTATTGGTTGATGATGTAATGTGAATTCTTAAAAGATGTTACTCTTGAAAAACCATGGACTAGGATTGTATTATGCTGGATGGGAAAAGAATTTAATCTGATGATTAATTTAATTAAATTTAATTGAATGTTAATGTTAAATAAATAGATAATGAATTAATTAATAAAATAAATTTATGTAGAGTTAATAATGAATGTAATGTATCTATTTTACATGCTCATGTGCTTATAGGATATATAGTCTTATAATTTGAAGTTGATAGTCTAAGAGACATTAGATACTGTTGATTGTAAAACAGGTTTAATCCTATCATGTGGTTGTGAGGTATATTATATCATTTATTTCTATGATTTCATACGCCAACACATCTATGTCAATTAGGGAAACTAACTCCCAGTGGACTCTTAGAGGGTGTTTTCCTAGACATCCTATATGGAGGATGGATGGATGACTACCCCCTCTGGTCCTTCTCTCTTCTCTTGATATTTACTTGTGCTAGTATGTGAAGTGGATATTTTTCCAACATATGTATGTAAAGGTATGTAATGTATTAAATTTATTTTACACACATGTATTACAGGTATAGTATTAAATGTTTTATTAAAGGTATGATGTGTATAGGTTGTGATGGCTTGAGGTATATACTTTGTGTGTGGGTTGATATTTAAAAACTAATGTCTGATATAATTTATACATGTTGCGTTGGATCGTAGAAAATACATGGTTATTATATGTGGATATGGGGGATGGGATGGTTATGGTTATGTAATGCATGAAGTGCATGTGGTGGTGCCTTTCTTGTTTGTTTTTGGAAAAGATTACTTTTGCAGAGAGATTCTTACGATGTGCAATATTGGGGAAGATTGGAAAATGAATGGGGTAGAGGGATAAGGCTACCATTTATATTTTATTAATATATTGAATGCTCTTTGGTTTATATTACATAGTTATAGTTACTCATAGTGATTATAGGAACATAGTATATCTATTTAGGTGAATATTTGGTTTCACTGTTTTTCACTCTGCCATAGCATGCTTTCTTTACCATCTTCACGAGAAGATCTAGGGAGGATCCTACTAAGTATATTGTTATACTCACTCTACGTGAATATAATATATTTTTTATTTCATCATGATAAGGTTTGGTATCATTCTAGATATTACTTTCTTGGGGTTTAGAAGGATTTTTTTTGGGATTCATGGCCATTGTCGTGTTTACCTTTTTGTACTTTTAGATTTCCTGTAAATTATTTCCGTACTATTTGTAATTTCTTGTTTTCACTTGGGTTATATATATATATATATGAGAAGGGGTTTTTTGTTATTTTATAATTATCTCTCTCTTCTGTATATTACTCTTAGAGGGGAATTCATCCCATATGATTGTTTACTACACCATTGGTGATATTTTCCAATATAGAGCATTATAGTGGTGTGACTCAAGAATTAAACATCTATATACCCTCACTATGGTATCTTTTTGGGTAGGGGGTTTGACTGGTGGTATCAATGGTTCAGGTGGAGTTATAGGATCGAGTTTAGAGTTATTTACTGGTGAGGTCACATGGGTTGGTAGGGGAAAAATGAAAGATAAATTTAGTCAGGGATGTAAAGATGGGAGACCGACACAGACATGAGTATTTAGGCCCCCTGTGATTTGATACATGGAAATTTATCTTTTTTAGGCTACCAAATAAAGTAATAATGGTTTCAGGTTATAGATATAGGAAAGTATCATACATCATTCTTCATTACACATGTGTTTAATATGGTAATACATTGGGATATGCTAAATCCATTACTAGATATTTTAATTAATTAATTAATTGAGGTTAAATAATTCATATTCTAGGTTTAGGATCTCTATCAATATGTTCTATTTTCTATAATGGTGATAGTTAGACATCCATGTCAAGTTTTTTCTATACATATTCTACAGGATGAGTGAGCATATCATCATATACTAGAGGTCAATGACCACAAAACATATAGGAGAACACTCTTAGAGTTATATCACTAGAGTATTCATGATTATAAGTGATAGTTTTTTGATTAAGTCAAAAAATAATTGTTCGAGGATGTTAAGATATCATTTTATTGTATTTGTTCTTGGAAGGAGCATTGGGGTTCATTGGCTTTGATTATGCTACGTAGAGCATCAAGGTAGTGGTTGTTATTATACCATGGGGATTTTGAGGAGTTGATAGTCTCATGGGAGAAGTTCCAAGATCTATTCAAAGTATATTTTCTTTCTTCATCCACAAAATAGGATATTCTCCAAGACAAATATACCCTCCATACGGGGAGCTTTAGTGTGTGTGGATTCGTGATCTTTTTATGGAACCTTCTATAATATGCTTTAGATTTGTTTCCAGATGAGGAGTCTAGGGAGAAGAATTTAGAGGAGGTTTTTAATCTGGAGAACTAGTTCATGGACACCCAGTCTATGCTGAATACATGTCTTGATCTGTTGGAAAATGAATAGGTTATTCAAAGGATGTTTTCCAGAACCGAGACTTCATGATAGGGGAGTCTTCGAGATTTCTCACAAAGTAGAGATGTGGTATGGGGTTCCCAGATTTCATAAAAGAAGAGTTTTACATTATCCAATGGTTGGTATCATACTTAATCAAATATTATTTTTCTGGCAGAATATCTTAGTACTATTCTAAGAGATCATACCTGTATTTTTTGCAGAGAACAAGGCCATCAATGGAGATAGTGCCCAACCTTTCTGAGTAGTCAATGTGTATGAGATTTTCCACTTCAGGTTCCTCTATTGGGGAAATTTTTTCCGAGGAAGAACTAGTAGGTTAGTCTGGTTTGGGATTAGTAGGGTTTTAATGGGGTAGGAAGAGTATAGTACAGAGTTCCACCTCATTCTCTAATAGTAGAGCGTAGTCATAGAGGTGTTCATCAGCAAGGTCATAGAGGACATAGAGTTTGTCATGGTCATCGACTTGGTTAATCATTTCTAGTGCCATGTGATCTAGACATGATTCAAGGTACCCTTTTATTTTTTTGACATGAGTAATATATTTTTTTGATTCATGAGAGACACAATCCTTTATGTCACCTACCCAGGTGCATGCTTTGGGAATTAAGGTATAGTGGCTTTATGTGACCTTGGAATTGACTACACCATTTCGAGGTCAGGCTTACTTGAATAAAGCCTATAAAAAATGTTATCTATTATTGGGGAACCAATTTATTGGTAATATTTTCATTTGTTTGAGAATATATACATAAAAATCAACATATACATAGATTGGTTGTATTCAGTGTAGGCCATCATGGATTACATCTAGAGGTTGTTTGTTTTTTATAATGATTATGTAAAGATAGCTGTGTTTGTTGGTGAGAGATACCCTCATATTGGTTATATGAATATTCCTTCCTTGTCATATTTTATAGAGGAGTTAACATTGAGTTCATCAATGATTCAATAGTTTTTGATTCCAAAGTGTTTGGATGAATACCATATTTTTTTCCAAGAATCATTTGTTGTGTTACTCCATCAATGGGAGAGAGAGTTTATGATCAAGATACAACCATGTGTGTATCTTATCTTGATGTGCCTATATAGGATGGGGCTTTTGAGTTTCAAGATCATATTGTACAACACTATTATCTATTAGAATGAGGTTTTGTATAGCTGGGTGTGGCTTGTTGGGGTGCAATAGTATTTTTCATAAAGATGAATGATGAGATTTTACTTATTTTTATCAATTATTGTCACTGTATCCAAGCGATAGTGAAGAACCAAAAACATATTCCTAGGATTGGTGACTTATTTTAGTAGCTAATGGGAGAAACTTGGTTCTCAAGGATTGATTTGTAATATGGATATTATCATATGTGAGTTAAGGATAAGGATTTCCATAATATTGTGTTTCATTGTCATCCTGGATATTATAAGATTATTATGATTCCATTCATTGTGAAAATGATCCATATGTGTTAATTGGGTTGATGAACATACTATCAGAGAGTTCTTGTGATTCCCACAAGACAGTGGTAGAGGTTTGGAGTCTATGTAGGTATGCAAGAAATTAGAAGAGGATCATAAACGATATCTCTTCGGTTAAAACTCTATTAATATCCATGATAGGGAAAAAATCAAGCATTCTTGTGAGCTGACAAGTGTCAGGAAACTTTTGAGTACCTGTAGGAAAAGTTGGTCATAACTCTAGTTCCTTTTATCTAACTAAGGAAGTTCAGCTGGAGTTTTTCTGTGACACATTATGTGTTGGATTGTGATGAATTCTGATGTAGTGTAGAGTAGTTGTTTTATATGGGTCTCAATTGTTATATAAACATGAGTCAAATTATGCCACCTATTATATCAATTTGTTAGTGGTGGTGTTTGCATTGAATATGTGGCTGCATTACCTCATTGGTGATTGTTTTTCCCTTTTACAAACTGTATTAGACCTAGGTATGTCGTCTCATAGCATGACTTGAAATTATGTTAATGAATTTGAATGGAATTCTAATTGGATTAAATCATTGAAATTTCATATACGCTGGTAAATGGAATTGTTTTTTCCAGTGCATTGATAAGGAATTTACATAGTGATTCTTTATGTGAATCTATGGTTTTTTGGATAGTGATTTAGGATCTCTCAATGATGAATCTTAATATGGGAGAGGACGGAAGAAGATGTTTTCTATTACAGATGATATTAAAACCATACTTGGGGTTGTAGGTGGAGGAGTCCTAGTTTGGGGATTCTAAGGTGGATATACAGAGAGACATATTTGTTTTTGGTGATGCCCCTGATCAGTGGTCTATGGATAGACCACATATGGTGTTGTTCTAGGGAAATATTTTTATTTTTAAGAGGATGTGTGCAATATTTATTTTATATTTCTATAGTTTTCAATTTTTTGTACCTCCTAGTGTGAAAAAATGTGTCGATCTTTAATTGGTATGTTTTTGGGGCCTAGTTTGTGGTGTTCAGTTGTGAGGTTCGTTTCGTAATTTATGGTCTACTAAAATTTAAATGTAGAGTTGTATGTTTATGTTGGTTTTATCTATCTGTTTGACATTCACTAGTGAATGTGTGAGGACATCTCAATGAAATTATTTACCGATTTACCGTGACCTCAGAGAGTCTAGCATGCTATGTGGTTGACAGTTGATCATTTTATGAAATCTTCTAACATTATATAAACATGGGGGTAAAGATCAATGGAGATTTTTTTGAGCTAGTATCTAGAGAATGTGGCGTGACTCCACGGAGTCCCGAGGATGATCATCTCTGATCGAGATCCTTGTTTTACCTATATAGTGTGTTCTGGTATTCAGTCAACTTTTGGTTCTCAGTTATTCCTTGGAACTTCTTTTCATATACAGATAGATGGTCAGATAAGTTGGACCATCTAGACTCTTTAAGGAATGATACACTTTTTTGTATTGGATTTTTGTGGTTCATGGATAAGACAACTTCCCTTCATCATTTTACTAACAATAATATATTCCACTCCACCAAGAGTATGAAAATTTTGGAATCATTTTATAGTCAACCTACCCATTCTTCATTATGATTTAATGGGGTCATAAATGGAGCAATTCATTGACTAGAACTGGTATAGAATATGACATAGATGATTCAGGTAATTTGTGAGAAGATTAAAGTAGTAATGGATTGTCAGAAATACTATGATGATCATAGGAGGAGACCTCTAGAGTGTGATGCGAAATATCACAAGTTCATTAAGGTGACTCCTCGTCTTCAGAAATGAAGGGTTGTCCAAGAGAGAAATATTTCGACCTAGGTTTTTGGCCTACTGAGGTGTTATAACATATTGGATTTGTGTCATATCGAATAGAATATTGCACATAGATGAATAGGATACATAGTATTTTTCGTGTTTCATAGGTCCATCATTGTCGTCATGATGACCCTCATCTCAACAATTGGGTTGAGATCCGTGTTTACAGTGATTCAACATTTGAGGAGCAGTGTGTGGAGTTCCCAGACATCCAGAAAGAGTTTCATGGGAGAGATATTCCCTTGGTTTATCTCTTACAGATACATGATGGTATATAGGAGAGTACATGGGAATAGGAGTTGTTGATTTTCACAGAGTTCCCATATCTTTTTTTATATCTTCTATTATAACATTGTTCTCTTGTGTAGTTGGAACCTTCATGTTTACTATATGGTTTTCACTTATTAATTATTGTGGATTTACTCTAGTTTGAAAAGTATCTCCCAAGGGCGAGTGTTTATGATCTGGTTATTGATGGTTCAGCTATTTAGGCTTATTTCCTCGATGTGAGGTGGTTGGGATCCATAGATGATGCGATCTTTGAGAGGTATCTCATGTGGTGGTTGTCCAGATAACCCATTTTCATTTATATTTATTAGGGTTTTGATTCTCAAGGTAAATAATTTTATTAGATGAGTCTAATGTAAGGGTCTGGATCTATCGAGTCCAACCCTTTGTGATATATGAGCCTTGTGGTTCTTGGTGGAGGCTTGGATGTGGTCTAGAAGAGTTTGTCTATGAAATAATGGACTCATGGTGAATACATGTCATGTAATGATTAAATAAAATTTAAGTAAAGTTCAAAGCTTATAAAGGAATGTTAATGTGATTCTACATGACGTATATATATTTTGTGGAAAAATAATAAATGTGTTGTGAATTTTTCAACAATTTCCAACACCCGCCATTTACACTATGTGTACATTGTTTACACGCCAAGTAAATATCTTGTGTATTGATTTCATAAAGGTCTTCAGCCACTCATTTTTACAAAAAATCCATGGCTAATCCCAATTCCATGTGACCGGTGTCTTCCTTCCAAGATGTTTTGATATTCCTTCCACAAGAAGTAGTCCTTGGGATACCATCTTCTATTTGTGGCAATCTGTGGTGATCTAAGATGCATTTTTCCTTTTTTCCCCTAATGAGTATTGTAACACCCTGAGATTAATGAGATTGATTCCATTGAATTTTTTTATGTATTGTGTTGTACACAACACCATGATTTGATAGAACTATACACAACACTGTATTATATTGTAGTATACGCAACACTATTCTTGGATTGTGTTACACACAAGTTCATATTCGTATGATATAATTCATTTCACACAACCCATGTATTAGTGAGAAACTAAATATTATTATGTTAATTTCTAACCTAGATGTTAAAATGGTGGGAATGAATAGTATTAATAGATTTACGAATATACTGTTTACAGATGTATTTAATTAATTATATTGTGATAAATTATTTATAAATAAAAATAATTAAATTAAAAGGAAATTTTTTTTCTGAAATACTTTTTAAATAAATATATTAGAGTTTATAAAAATATATTAACTTTTTAAGCATTTTTTTAAGAAATATATTTTTAATATAATCAATTTAATGTTTAAATTTCATCATATATGTTTTCTACACATGATATAAGAACAAATTCAATTTTTTAGATAAGCGAATTATTTTTCAAAAAATATAGTTTTTCCTCATTTTTTTGGAGAACCCATTTTAAATTAAGTTTTTTAAAACATTTATAAGTTATATTTAAAAAAAATTAAAATTATTATTTGGAAGAATGACATCAAAATTTACATTGGTTGAAATTTTTCTATTTTCCTTAGAAAATTCATATTTTAAGGAATAGTGAAAAATATTGCATTTTAATTCAAAACAGCTTTTTATTCTAATTTATTTGTATTAATATATTATAATTTGAATTGGGTTTAAAGTAAAATTAGATTATTTTTTTATTATTTAATGTAATTTTTTACTTTTAAGTAATTTCACATTGAAATATGGTATAACCACATGTCAATCTTTTGATGGATTTTACAAAAAACCCTAGTTTCTCTCTTGAAAAGGTAAATTAATTATAAATTAATTAATTCAATATCTGGGATATGAATTTGAAAAAATGGATTCCATATTTGGAATCTGGATTTTCAAATTATGTACATACTTCCCTTTTATTTTTTTGGAATTATGAATAGTAACATTGATAATTTTTATTTACCACGGTTAAAGGTGAATCATTTATATTAGGGTACCAAATAATATGAAAATGATAATATATTTACCCTATCACCTACCAAAATACTATTTTATTAATATAATTAGTTTCTTAACACCTAATTATCATATTTAATTCATATACTAGACATTTTTCCATGAAAGTTATGTATTTATTATTTAATGAAAATAAAGTGACAACATGTCACTCTCTTATCTCTTATAAGTATAAAAAATTTATTGTATTGATAAACATGATTGAAAAATAAAAATATGTCATCTCCAAAAATCTATTTAAATTATATAAATCATGTGAATTTATTTATAATTTTAAAAGATTAAATAATTACCATAAATATTGACACAACAGTGATACATTAATTATTTTATTAAGAGAAATATCAAATAAATGAAATTATATATATTAAAAAATATATTATATGACATAATTTATTCTATCCAAAAACATTATAGGTTATTATTCCAAGTTATAAGACTATTCAATGTTTTGGATCAATGTTATCCCTCTTTATGAATTTTATAAAACTCAATTATTTGAAGTGTAAAAATTAACACTATTGATATTTTATAAAAATAATATTTTATGAAATTATCAAAATATACAAAAATAATTTAAAACCATAAAGCTTATATGATAAGTATTTAATGTTTATTAAGTGTACAATTATAGGAAATTCACCCCATTTTAGTGAATTTTATAAACTCTTAATACTGAAAATGTGGTTACTACAATTAATATTAATGGAGAATAATTAAGGGTAATCCAAAACAATAAGGATTAATATAAAATAAAAACAAGTATAAAATTTATTTGATGAGAGTATTTATAACTATATTTATCTTATCATTTAAATATTTAAATTTGGATGATTTTTTTAAAAAAAAATTTTTTATATTGACTTGATAGTTTAAATATTCCCAAGGGTGCCCCCACCCCAATTATAAAAGGGAACCTATTCCCTTACCTCATCACATTAATTTCAGCAATCAATATCATAAATACCATAACATTTTCCATTATTGAATTCTTTAGTCACATTATAGAGGTTTCATTCTTCTCAAAAGACCAATTCTAGTGCCATTAAGAAGAGATTTAAAGGAAGCATGTTGAAGAAGAGGTAATCTATTCTACAGATTCATTCAAACTTCATTCTTCTTATACATCCTCTTCAACAGTTTTTTCATTGTAATGTAATAACATCAGTATCACTCAATAATGATATGTTATTATAATTATTAAATGAGCATATTCCACCTTTTGTTCATCATACAAAAAAATAAATCACCACAAATTTGTATGTACGGCTTACAATCTCCACGCTGAAGTGTAATTTTGTTTCACCATCACCTTAAATGGATTGATATAATGATTTAAATAATAAATATATTTAATTATTATAAAGTTATATGTATTATTAAATACCATAAATACCATAAAATTCAATACCATTTCATTATTATCAGAATGATATCATCACTCCTACGTACGTATGGCCTACCACCTCCAAGATGATATGTGACTCATTCTACAAGATATCTATTAACATTATATTTATAACTATATTGAATAAATAAATATGAAATTTATTATGTTAATAAATATTTTTTAATGATATCAATATTTCCAAATAAGGAGAACCAGATCATATTTTTCAAAACATACATAAGAAAATGAAGCATTTTATACCCAAATAATGAGTAATAAATGAATATTATCACCAAGAAAATGATAATATGATCATATATGATATCATTAAAACGAAAATGATTCTTTAATAAGTTGATAAATTCATTTAAATCATTATACAAGATGTTCAGATACAAAAAATGGATATAATACCTAATGTATGAGATTATTTTGTATATCATTTATTTCTGTTAGACATATCCATATACACCACCTATTTATTTTATGTGGTGATTATCTTTAACATGAATGGTATATGGTTATTATTAATAAGGTTGTGATATTTTCATATGAATATAATTTTCTTTATATTATGAATAACATAATTCTACTGATTATAATTGGTATGGGAAAATTTTTCAACCTCATTATTATCCGAGATTGTTTATATATTGGTATTTACTAGGTTATTTTTATCATCCACATCCTTGTTAACTAAGTATGTAATAATATTTATATTCTTATAAAATTTTTCAATGTTAACTTTACCTGGGATTTAATTTTTATTTAATGGTATGAAAGAATTATTTTTTCAGTACGAGTTACTTTTTGACGTCTTCGGAGAACGTAGGAGTAGAATTCTTTTTTTAACTTATAAGAGATTATCATATTTTTGTGTCTACATAATGCCTTATTTCCATGAATCATATATTACATGTTTACAAGGTTATTTTCAAAGAAATTATATTCTTTTAAAGTTACATGGTGTTTTAAGAAAAATATATTTTTGAAAAAGAAAGGATATTTTCTTCAAGAATTAATCTCAGGTATTTTATCAATATTATTTTCCATACAATATTAAGGAAATTTTTTCAAGTATGCTATCCATATTATTCTTATGTTTGATTACGTTTATAATGAAATGATATTTAGGAAATCCATTTTTTAAGTGGATTATTTTATTACTGAACTGTTTTTATGAAACCCATTTTATACTTTGGGTTATGTTATGATAAATGATTTATGTTTTTGTGGCGTACATTTGTATTGTTTTTATTATGGGTTGGGTGGGACATATATCTCCCTATAATACATTAGGTTTAAATTTATATCCCATGAGAGAGACATGACTGGAATGGAATGTAAATCTAATTCAGTAATACAGGGCTGGAACGACAAGTAAATGTGGTTTAGTAACGCAGGGCTTAGACATAATGTAAATTTAGCTCAGTAATACATGGATGAAATAGAAAGTAAGCCAGGTTCATTAATAGACTTTTACCACTATGTTGGTCTTGGAAATGAGACTTGGAAAATATGTAAATGATTTTTAATGCTTATGTGTTTTAAAAAAGATCATGTTTTATTCCAATTATATGTTATCATGGTTAATGTTCCTTTATGATTTACTCCATACGTATAGCCAAGAATTATTCTTTTGTCTTAATATTTGGATATTCAAAATATATGATCATGTTTTTACAATCTTATGTTTATGTTTTACATGTTTTACCTAACTTATCATCGTATCTCACCCTATTTATGTTTTTATTTCCCCCAAGATATAAATAAATGTATTAGGTTGGAAATCTAAATGTGAATATATTTATGGGAGATGTTGATGGTCTTTCAACAAGTTAGAATAATGTTTTTTGAGTTTCCAAAGACATCAAAATAGTAGAGTCATTGGGAATATATCTATGTAATGTATTAATTATTCCTCCAAAGAAATGTAATCTCCATGTATGCCAAACTTGGGTTGTTTGAGTTTATATCAGAGAGAAAGTTTAGTTAGCCTTTGGAAACTAGGGTATAAATACTTTAGTGTGATTCCTGGATACATTTCTAAGGATATGTCAAGGGATGTCTTAAGGATAAGTCTAAGTATATGTTACAATACTAGGGGTTTTTGGATAATCATAACTAAACTAGGGTTTAAAGGAACATATCATAGATTGATATATTATAAGTAATTTACCTTAATTGTGTGTTTATAATCTCTAATATTTATTTCTCACACTATTCATTATGGTCTTTGTCAATATCAAAAACTACATAGAACATAGTTAAAAATTCAATGTTATAAATCTGGAAATTATGGGAATTATGGAGATTGATTTACTAAGTAGAAATATCATGAATGTAATCTTGATGATGGTACTAGTGTTGGTCATACAACTGAGGATAAAGAGATTGTAAACAACTAGTGAAAGGTTTTTGATGTTCTACCACTATTTTTTATTTTAAACCAATGAAGCTTGAATTCGAGAAATCGTAACACATGCTTCATATTTTAGGAAAGATGAGGATGATGGATCTGTAGTAATTTTTTAAGAATAATGTTTGATGATTGAGGATTATATGTTTTGGAATTCAATGATTAAGTGGAATGAATCATGAAATATATAAGTGTTTTTAGTATAAATTTTTCCTTAAGGATTGGAAAGGATATGGTGAATAGTTCTAAGGACACAAAAATGTTACTTAATGGTAAGGTGATATACATGGATAAAACACTATGGTGGAAAACCCACCTATACCAATAGTACATTCCCAATGGTTTGGAAAAACAATTAGAATAGAGATATTATACCAATGGTTCAGAGAAACTGTTGGTATATATTAATATAAGTTGGTTTTACCAACGGTTTTAGATAACCATTGGAAAAAATTGCCTTATTAGCAAAAGGTTCTTATAAACTGTTGGGATAATCCTACCAAAAATGACTCCCCTCACAAACCTCCTCCCATATCGACATCCCATCGCATTGCGCCCCAATTCTCCATCGTGAACCACTCCTCTCTATCCCAACTCTTCCTCATCACCACTACCATCCCGACTCCCCCTCTTCACCGCTCTCACCGACCACGCACTCCCCTCCTCCCATTCCAACTCCCCCTTGCTCCTCTCCACTCACAACTCACTGTCACTAATGCATTCCCCACCTCTTCCTCCTCTATTAGATCATACCCATTGTGGGTTCACATCCCCCTAGGTTGATATTTTCCTCACCCAACGCAAATCCCCCCTAGGTTGAGATTTCCCTCACCCAACACGAATCCACGTAGGTCGAGAAGGTCGAGCATCCCCTCTGGTGTTCATGCATCCTACCTAGGTTGAGGATCCCCTCTGGTCAAGCATCCCCTTTTATGTTTCCTGTAATCTTTTTCAGTGATTCCCAGATCTTTTTTTTATATGGATAATTTATTCATTGTTTAGTTTGATTTTTCTTGATTAAATTTATATCATTTTATATTTTTTCTTTTATCTATTATAAATGATTGATTTTTGTTTTGTCAAAACATAATAATTGTTATCATTATATTGTTTGTAGATATATATAATTGGAAGTTCACATAGAAGATACATGGGGAACATTATTTCTTTTCAATTTAGGTGACCAACATATGATGTGTTTCATGTTTCAATATCGAATATCATATTATATGTGAAATCATTTGGAGCTCATAAGAATGTTATGAATATTTTATGTTTATAATTATTCATACCATTTATGATTTTTGGGTTTCGTTTTCATGTGAATGGACTATTATAATTTGCAAGTAAATATTTTATCTACTGCACACTATTTTAATATGTACATGATTCATGTGAAGGTAAATTGGTTTATGGATAAATGTGTTGTTCTTTTTGGATTCACATATAGGTGATTGGGTAACCATATTTTATTAAATTATAATGTGTTATCTAGATGAAAATTTCCATATAAATATGGAAATAACTCATGGGAAATAAGTTGAAGCTTTTTTAGAGAATTGAGTAACAAGAATGTATATTTCATATTTTATCCATGTTGATTATTTCAATGGAATAACAACTCTATATGAAGGAATCATTTGGAAAAATTATTTTCCTTGAGAAATATATATAAGTGAATTGCGTTTTATGTGACATTTCAATTCCAGTGTTGTTTTATATCAATAACTATGTTAATAATGTGTGTTTATCAACTTCTATGTTATAACACTAATAAAGGTTTTTTCTAGGGGATCACATTTCTTTGTAGCTGAAAACTATTTGACTTTCTTTAATCTTTCTTCTTTCTCACATTATAAACATGTTTATGTTGAAAAAACATTATTTTTTTCTTTCACATGTTTATTATTGTTTGAAAATTGGATATTCACTTGATCAATTAGAGAACTCTCAATGTTTTCTGTTTTTTTGGTTTACCTTTTTATAACTCATCAGACTATATGATCAAACATTCTTTCTTATCATGTTTAACCTACTTTATAGGTGTGAATCCAATTATAGAAACTAATTTAGAATATGATATAATTGTAGCTTTTTTCATACCTCTAATCAAATAATTTTTACTTGGAATCAATGTCAAAAATATGAAAGCTCCATGACAAACATAATTACACCTTCCAAATACTACTTCAATTGCTTCTGATTTTCCTTAGGAAATATCTTAGGATATTCATCAGAAATGTCAACCAGTAATCCAATTATACTATCTCTTTCTTGGATGTTTCGATTTTTATAACAAATTTTATATCATAAAATTTGTAGATATTTATTTCTATTTTTAAACAGTCTATCCACAAATCATTTTTATTTTATTAAACATCCACATTAAGGGGAAGTAGGAAATAATAAAAACATCCTTTAACATCAAGTCACACCTTCTGAATATTTTAAATAGTCTATGATGTATCCTTTCAAGGAATAATAGAAGCACATTTTCAATTCTAAAACCCCATGATGATCATCTCTCTTAAATGACCACTTGGGAGTGTCTTTCTACTTTTTTCTTCTCTTTACACCTCAAGGTATATTTTTTACCTTTTTTCCTACATATTATATCATGAACTCCTATTCTAATTAACATATGTCTCATTTTTAGGTGGTCTCAAGGTGTTGGGGTGTCCATGGGGTGGGGGGTATCAATGGGTGCGGGTGTGGGTGGGGAGTCCAGGGGTTGGGGGATTGTCCAGGGTTGTGGGGTTTTCCATTGGGGTAAGGGTGTTTAGTTGGGGGGGCTCTCCAGGTGGAGGGGGGATTGTCCAGGGTGGTGGGGGTTGTCCATGTGGGTGGGGTTGTTCAGGGGGGTGGGGTGTATTTGGGTTGGGGTGGTGGCCAGGGGGTGAGGGGGATGTCCCGAGGGTTGGGGGGTTGTCCAAGGGGGTTGGGGTGTCCAGGTGGGTGGGGGTGTCCAGGTGGGTGGGGGTTTCCAGGGGGTTGTGGGGGATGTCCAAGGGGGTTGAGGGTTGTAAAAGGGGTTAAGGGTTGTACAAGGGGTAGGGAGTGTCTAGATGTGGGGGGTGTCTAGGGGTGGAGAGGTGTCTAGGTTGATGGGGGCTCTCCAGGGGGTGGGGGTTGTCTAGGGGGTGGGGTGTCTAGGTGGTGGGGTGGTGTCTAAGGGGTGGGGTATAATGACC
The DNA here is from genome assembly GCA_963277665.1 of Viscum album. NCBI lineage: Eukaryota > Viridiplantae > Streptophyta > Magnoliopsida > Santalales > Viscaceae > Viscum > Viscum album. The sequence goes on from OY728126.1 coordinate 538,643,954, forward strand.
AGACTGTAAACATTACAGAATCATGAATTATGTCAAGAATTCACATTGAGGATATTTTTAGGTTTAGAGTTTTAGAGAATTATGCCATAAATATTACATAACAACTTGAAGAATACATGTAGACACTCATACTCAGTATCCTCTTTTCATAAAATCTAAACTCTTAAAAATAATCATGTTTACTTCCATGTTTCAGATATCATGAAATATCCTAGATCCCATCCATGACCCTATTCAATTTTAGGACATGTAGAAATCATTTCAAAAAACATAGGATGAGGATAAAAATCACACTAATGGATATAAAATAAGGAAAGAAAAAATTAGCCCATCATTAAATGAAAATCAATGAAACCATACTTTTCAATCATAAAATACCTTACAAAATCATAATATTTATGAATAAAACCCACATATCATAAATAATAAATGTAACTTATGGAATTAATAACATACTAAAATTGTAGCTATCACAGCTACATAGGGAGTCTCATTTGGAACACCCATCACAGTATATTCCCTAAATATCTTGGGAGAGACATTAACGTTTACCTCTGTCACGTTACCCAATGCATTAGAGAGCTGTCTCAGGCTCACCCGCCCTAGGATTATCACAAAACCACCTGTATAGGTAAACAATTTCCAATAACCATAATATATTCATAACACAAAACACAATAATAAAGGAAATATAACATTTACACATTATAATAACAATATATAAAATAAAGATATTGAAATAAACAATTATTTATCAAATCATTTTCAAAACCATTTAAAACATTTAATAAATAGATTTTTGAATAAATGTGTCCCATACCAATTTGAATATTTTTAATAAATTATCATTTGAAAAAATTAGTGACCATATAAATAAATTTTTAAAACCATTTTTAAAAAATGGACATTTATGATAAATATTTAGAAGAATAATTCATTAAAACATTTAAAATGATATAATAGTTAAAGAGTTTTTAAAAAAATGAGAGACTCTTGAATACAAATATTTGAGGAATAACATTAAATTAAAACATTATAATATCATGAGAATAAATGGATTCATTATATAATATACCAAAGGATATTATATACACCATATAATGGTGAATTGGTGCCTAAAAGTAATGATGTTTCAATGGAATGTAAATGGAGATAAAATCCCTTATAAAAACTGCATCCTTATATTAAGGATAAATCAATTACATAACAATGTGTGAAAAATATAAATACCCTCAATATGATTTTAAATTCATTGTAAATCAATCATATAACATTCATAGATATCATTTTTAATACAGAACTGATGACTTGGTTGTTTAACTCAATGAATGGAAATTAAGATACAATTACTCTTATCAAGTTCATACCGATGACTTGAGAATTTATCATTGGATTCATTATGTGTATAAAATGTATATCCACCCAAAGGGGATTGGAAATTACAACATAAATATATAAATAGTGATTCCACACAAAATCATATAATGACATAATTAAGAATTATAAGATTAACCCAAGGAATAGAAATTGGGTTAAAAGGTTCCCTTACCGATTTGGTAACTTATGAAACATACAACCCATGAAAGAAGGATCATAAAATGAAGATGTAAATACCCATAAATTGAATTATATTACACAACAAATACAATCTTGGGAATTAAATACACCACACAAAAAAAAATTAATAGTGGAAAATATAGCAGGAATCTAATGAGAATAAAATGTGAGATAAAAATCCCTTGCCATGTAGTAATCAATCAAGTCGTATCACCAAAAGTTAATAACCACCAAATGAATAACATAATATTATGAATATAAATAGAATCATGATAATATTAATCAAATGTGAGTACAAAATACACCACATGAAATAAATAAATGATGAACAATGGAAATCTCATGGAATGGAAAGTGAGATAAGAAACCCCTTACCTTGTGTCCGACCTGGATTGCTTATTCCTTGATCTTCCTGAATAATAAACATAAGTTAATTTATACTTGATTAAGATCCTATTTAAAGTTTATTATTCATTTTATATCACTTATTACCATTTTATAAACAATATTTAATCATTTATGTTAATAATGGTCATTTTGTCGATATTTGGTACTTGAGTCAAAAATGGACTTCCTATAATTATATGTTTTTCACATGGTCAAAAGTTATTTATATACATAATTATATTCATGATTTAGATATCATATATATCATATATATCTAGTATATACATGTATTGGTAATAGTACATAACATTTGGAGGTAATAAATGAAATGCACCGTTCATGGAGACGGTAAGCCATATGTACGCATAAACGCCACTTCCATTTCTATTTATTATTTTAATGGAATTAAAATATAAATATACATAGGTATATTATAATTCAATTATAATATTATATATAATACCATTAACTTCATCCTTTATATGTCCCACATTTGGCATTAACGAGTCATATCACCTATAGGGGGCGATAGTCCGTACATCCTCAAATGAAATTATCGTGTTAACCCATAATGGAAACCATAAAGGTATTATATAAAAGAAAAATACAGGATAATAAAGATAACATAAACATAATATATATATCATATATAAATTATTGTTATCTTAATTTCCACCATGAGAGGCGGTAGGAGATAATCGAACAATCATCGTTTCGTGAGGTGTTAGTTATCCATTCACAGAAAAAGTACGTTCTTCACCCATTAGATGGAGGTGTGTGTAATTTTAGTTCAAATAAATCCACTAACAAATCATAGTATATTTTGGATATTGATTTTATTATAAAATAAAAGAATAAAAATAGTTTAGTTGTTGTAGAAGTAAAAAAAATGAAGTTAACAGAAACCATTACATTTAATTTGGGTAACTCCCTTTGGTTTGAACCAAAAAGACTTCTTGATGTGCCTTCTGCTAAAGGTAAGGCTTCTAGGAGGAGTATATATATCTTGAGAGCTTATTTGGGCAGGTTTTATATGAGACAAGGGGCATGATAGGTGTGAGTAATGGGTTAGAGGTGGGGGATTTTTATAAGGGGGAGGGGTTCTTTAGGCATGTGTGAAAATATTATTTTATTATATAATTATTTTCTATATATAAAGGGTCAAAACTCGTTAATGTCAAAGTTAAGATGACTCATGGTCGATATAAATTCATCTATTAAAAATTGGATAGGTTTTGGTTGTTATTTTAATATTTATAATATTATTTATTTAAATGATTTATTAATGAGGTAAACACTGCCTCATTTTTGTGTCTTAAATAATTTTATTTATTTTATGTATTAAAATTATAAAAAAATTCCATGATTTTGGAAATATTTTTAGCTTTCTAATGAAAATATATATCTGACATGGTAACTTATATAAACCCATGTAAAAATTAATTTACTAAAAGATATTTTTTATGTCATTTTTTTCTTTACTTTAAGTTAATTACAATAAAGTGTCATTATCACTACCATATGGCTCCATGGGGTCCCAAAATTGATCAAAATATTCCCATGGTATAAACTGACTCATCCAATAATGTTAGGAAATGTTTTAAGGTGATTTTGTATTATTATAATATTTTTTTACCTTAAATTACACTATTTTCATTTAAATGCGGTAAATAAAAGTCAAAAGTTACTATTCACCAAGAATTATTTGAATCGTATTGAACCACATATTACATTATAATAACAACCATTTATGTATTATTTTCAAAATTTTATTCACAGAAGTGGTAAACATTCATTTAAATCAAGAATTCGGTTTTTTAACAACTACTTAGTGGTTTCACTATTCATCAAAAATTGATGTTTTTCATAACAATACAAATACATCATCCTAATATATATTTGATATTCTGAAATATAAAATTATATCTATTTTAAAAAATTCAAAACCTATAGGTTTCATTAATTATTTTAAAATTGATTCTTATTGTCAAAAAATAGCGTTTTTTAAGAAACAATATCTATCAAAATATTGACACTTGTTTATGTCCAATTTCAAAGTGAAATTAATTCCAATGTCCACCATTAGATTAAATGGTAAAAATATAATCTAATTATACTATTAAACAAATTAAAATGATAATCTAACCATATAAATACATTATATTAAAATGCATATTTGAATTTAAATACAGTATATTTCACAATTCATTAAAAATGATATTTATCAGAAATATACCAAAAAATTACAAAAAGTAAAGTTCTATATCTCTATTCTAAGGAAGAATTTTATTTTGTCAAACATAACGTATAAAATTTAAAAAAACTATATTTAAGGAGGTCTCACCAATAAAAGGTGGTAAATCAACCTTTTAGTGAATATTAGAGTACTTATGCTTAAAATCAAATTCTTTTCTTATTTTAGGCATCAACCCTTTATTGGTTAAATGTGAAGACATTTAAAAAACATATATAATCATATTTCAGTTAGTTCTATTCATTACCACCAATACAATGACCATGCGTTAACTACCCTTTAAAATAATAATATTAGATTATTAGTGTGCAACGTAAGATTTCAATGAAACCCATTGTTGTGTATTGGGTAAGCCATAGAACATAGAATCCCCTTTAAAGTAAAATTAATAAATAATTTTTAAATATTAATAAATATAAAAATTTCATATTCTTTATTTACCTAGGATGCTACATCCTTCCCCCCTTTTGGGAATTGCGTCCTTTCAATTTTAAAATAGGGCTCAGAAACATCTTTGAAAGTCCCACATCGGAAAAAGAGCCAATAAAACTATTGATTGAAAATAAAGAAATATGTATAAAAATGTCACCAGAGACAATATATACAATGAATAATTGAAAACATGTATATGTAAGAGAAACTAACTCTCATAGATTAATAAAGAGAGATAGAGAACTTGATCACATAATGTTAACCACCAGAATACCATAAATTTTTGGTTGGGTAAATTCCTGATGATAAAAGGGAGCTTATAAATTTTTTTACTTCACGAACCTTTTCATAGAGATGGTGATTTTTATTAATAGCTAGACTATGATCATAAGGAAATATACTTACTTTTCATGTAGAGTGTCATCCTATAGTAAAATTCTGCCACAAATTCATCATTTCTCGAAGAGGTAATTATTCAAGATGACTTGGTCACACCTGAAGTAATAGAATCAACTTATAGAGTATCACATTATCTAAAAAAGATGAACTATATATTTCCCCTATTTATAGACATCATCCAAAACCAAAATTGGTTAGTAGAAGATCTGATAATCCCCAATAAAGATATTCTCTTACCAAATGAAAAACAACTCTTAATCTCAAAAAAATTTCAATGAATATCCAAAGTTCAAACAAGGACATTCAATAAACAACTGTCCATAAAATTATTTAAATTAATCCAAACTAAGATTAAAACCCAAATCTCCGAAAGATTTAATTACATATTTTTCTAAGATAAATCTTATAATTTATCTTTATATAACATCAGTTACTCTTAAAGTCTAATATTGAAATATAATTAACATAATCACATATTTTCAATGATAGGGTAATCATTTTCATAGATAACCCAAAATCAACATATTATTGATTGATAAAATCATCTAACTAAAAAAATTAGTCATACTAACCAGTGACTTCATGTAGTCTAGTGGTTGGTGGTAAATCCTAATCGCACTTTGGTTGTGGGTTCGATTCCCACATATTTGTCCAATACAATGGGTTGCCATGCGGTCTGCAGGTTGTACCTTTTCAAAAACTATATAATTTTATACCATTCCCAAAATGAGATAAATTCATCAAAATAACCATATCGTATTTCAACTACAAAGTTTATCTAATAACTTTAATTTTGCATCCTAAAATTTATTAACCTATAATTGCCTCAAATTTAAGGATAATATAAACCCAAATGGTTTTTTATAACAATATCCACTAAATAAAATATGATTATTACTGGAATAATATTTTCTTATATCAAACTCCAGGGTTACTTATACAATAAAAAGTCTTCTAGTATAATCTTGTCATCAAAAGAGCCTTAATACTTTTAAGTATTCCACTATCCTAAAATATAACATAACTATTTAATCCCTTATATTTGGACTTCATACTCATTCAACGTTCATCATGATCTATTAAACATTCTTTTCCAACTTATTCTGAAAAAATTATTTCCTACAATCAAAATCATGAATCATATCCTATGATTCAATAATATCAAAACATATGTAATGAAATAATTTGTACCTTTAGTTTTTCATTGTCAGTTTCTTCATCCTCAATCAAAATGGCTTTAGGTGTTTATAAAAAAAATAGTACGATCAGGGTGATCCAATTCTGAAACGTCTTCATAGAAAAATTGTTCATATAAAGACCATGCACACCACATTTAAAATATTAAATTGATCCCTCGGAAAGAACTTTTTTTCCTTTCTGTGAGTCAATTAGATGCTTCCTTTTTCCGTGGATGGTTATTGCTTTATGACCTTCATTCACGCATATATAGAATCTTCATGTCCCTTTGAATCATTTTCCAAGGTGTTTCTTTCCACATCCTTGACACATAGTTTTTTGAACGTGCATACCTTTTTTATTATTACCTGAACTTCTGAATGGATTTGTTTCTCTCTTATACAATGCCTTATAAAAATCACTAAGGTTTAGGTTGTCAATAATAACTCAAAATAGTTGGTTGAGAATAAAAAAACAGTTCTCATTGTAGCTCCCATTTCATTAAGTTTCAAATTCAGAAAACCGTCTCAGTTTTTTTCACATCTACAGTTAGTTTGGTTCCTTCTAGATCCAACCATTTAATAAAACCAAAAATGTATGTGTGAGTATATCAATAAAATAATCATATAATATCTTATGAGGAGGGTAAATACTAAGAAATATTTATTCATGTTATCTTAAACATATTTACTTTATTAAACAAATAAGACTGTTTTTGAAATCCTAATAATTATGGTAATATCACTTATGCTTAAAGAATACCCTATCCTCTAAAGTTATATAAACCTGTCTCTAATTCCAACTATAAGGACCCGACCTTAAATATTAAATAATATTTAATTATGTTAATAATTCACCTTGATGATGTTTTTAGGTTTAGAGTGTTAGATAATTAGGCCATAACTATTACATAACAACTTGAATAATACATGTAGACACTATTACTCAGTATCCATTTTTTTATAAAATAAAAACTCTTAAAAATAAACATATCTAGTTCCATGTTTTAGACAACATGAATTTTCATTGATCCCATCCTTAACCCTCTTCATCTTTAAGTCCTGTAAAAAAAATTTCAAAAACGTGGGATGAGAATAAAAAGCTCAGTATGGGTTCTAAAATAAGGAAGGAAATCATTATCCCATCATTAAATAAAAATCAATGAAACCATTCTTTTCAATCAAAACATACCCTAAAAATCATAAGATTTATGAATAACACCCACCTATCATAAATAATAAAGGTAACATATGTCATTCATAACATATTAAAATTGTACCTATCACAACAACATAGAGAGTCACATTTGGAATACTCATCACAGTACATTCCCTAAATCCCTTATGAGAAACATTAACATTTACCTCTGTCACGTGACTCAATGCAATGGTGATCTATCTCAGGCTCACTCACCCTATGTTTATAAAGAAACCACCCATATATTTAAACAATTCACAATATCCAAAACACATAAAAAAATCATAAAAATGATAACATTTCCACATCCATTCCAAATATATCAAATAAATATATTGATATAAACAATTCTTTTTCAATTTAGTTTCAAACCCATTTAAAACATTTAATAAAAATATTTTTGAAACAATGTGACCCATACGACTTTGAAAATTTTAAATAAAGTGACATTTGAAAACATTAATGACCAAATAAATAAATATTTAAAACCATATTTAAAAAATGGAAATTAATGATAATGATTTTGAAGAATAAATCTTTAAAACATTTAAATGATATTTTAGTGAAGGAGTTTTTAATGAAATGAGAGACACTGGAATACAAAAAATTAAGGAATAACATTGAATCAAATCTTTATTATATCATGAGAATAAAGGGATTCATGATATAATATTCTAAAGGAATGTATATACACCATATAAGGGTGAATTGGTGCATAACAATAATGATGTCTCAATAGAATGTAAATTGAGATGAAATCAATTATAAAAACTGTATCTTCATATTAAGGAAAAATCATTTATATAATAATGTGTGAAAAATATAAATACAATCAATATGGTTTGATATTCAGTGTAAATCAATCAGATAACATTCACACATATTCTTATTAAGACAAAACCAATGACTTGGATGTTTAACTCAATGAATAGAAATTGCGTTAAAATTAACCGTATCAAATTCATACTGATGAATTGAGAATTTATCAATGGATTCATTATGTGTATAAAAATTATATCCACAAAAGGGGTGTGTAAATTACAACATAAATAAATAAATAGTTTTTCAATACAAAATCATAGCATGACATAATTAAGAATTAGAAGATTAACCAAAGGAATAGAAGTTTTGTTAAAAGGTTCCCTTACAAATTTGGTAACTTACCAAACATACAACCAATTAAATAAGGATCATAAAATATAGATTTAGGTACACATAAATTTAATTCTATTCAAAAATGGACACAATCATGGGCAGTACATACACCACAAAAAAATAGTGGCAAAAATAGCTGTAATCTCAAGGGAATAAAAAGTGAGATAAAAATCCATTGCCACGTTGTAATCACTCGAGTCATATGAAAAAAAGTTAATAACCACCAAATTAATCACATAATATCATGAATATAAATATAATAATAATAATATTTATCAAATGTAAGTACAAAATACACCACATGCAATAAATAAGTGACAAACTATGGAAATCTCATGGAATTGAATGTGAGATAAGAAACCCCTTACCTCGTGTCCGACATGACTGGTTTGTTCCTTGATATTTCTGAATAATAAACATAAATTAATTTATACTTGATTTAGAACCCCTTTTCATGTTTAATATTCATTTTATATCACATATTAACATGTTATACAAAACATGTAATCAGTTAAGTTAATAATGGTTTTTTGTCGATATTTGGTACTTGAGTCAAAAATGGACATCTTATAATTACAAGTTTTTCACATGGTCAAAAGTTCATTATATCCATAATGATATTCATTATTTATATATCATATAAATCATATATATCTATTATATACATGTATTTATAATATTATATAAAATTTGGAGGTAATAAATGAAATGCATCATTTATGGATACTGTCAGTCATACGTACGCATGAACGCTACATCCATTTCAATTTAATATTTTAATGGAATTAAAAAATAAGTATACATAGGTATATTATAATTCCAGTATAATATAATATATAATATCATTAACTCCATCCTTTATATGTCCCACATATGGCATTAACGAGTCATATCACTTTCCGGGGGCGGTAGTCCGCACTTCCTCAAATTAAATTATCGCATTCACAAATAATGGAAACCGTAAAGGTATGATATAAAAAAAGTACAGAAGAAGAAATAAAAAATAAACATAATATATATATCATATATGAATTCGTTACATCTTAAAGGACACCATGAGAGGCCATAGGAGATAATCGAACTATCATCATTTCGTGAGACGTTAGTTTTCCATTCATAGAAATAGTACGTTCTTCACCCATTAGATGGAGGTATGTGTAAGTGTGGTTAGAATAATTCTCATAAAAACATCCTAGTATATTTAGGATATTGGTGTTGTTATAAAATAAATGAATAAAAAGAGGTTAGGGGTTGTAGAATTAAAATAAAAGAAAATAAGTTAAGAGAAACCATTACCTTTAATTTGGGTAACTCCCTTTACTTTGAACCAAAAGGACTTATTGAAGTGCCTTCTACCTAAGTTGAGGCTTATAGGAGGAGGATATAGATAATGATATCTTATTTGAAAAGGGGTTGTAAGAGCCAAGGGGCTTGATAGGTGTGAGGAATGGGTTAGATGTGGGGGCTTTTTATAATGGGGTGGGAGAGGGTCTTTAGGAAAGTGTGAAAATATTATTTTATTATATGATGATTTTCGGTTTATAAAGGACACACACTCATTAAGGTTGAATATAAGATGCCTCATGGATGATATAAATTCATCCAATAATAATTGGAAAGGTTTTGGATGTTATTTTAATATTTATAATCTTATTTACTTCAATGAATTATTAAAGTGGTAAACACTGCATCATTTTTGTGTAATATATAATTTAATTTATTTGATGTCATAAAATAATAAAAAAATAAAAGATTTATGAAATCATTTTAGCTTTCTAATGAATATTTATAGTCTAAATGATAACTTATATAACCCCATTTAAAAATTAATTTACTAAATGATATTTGTTTATGTCATTTTTTCCTTTACTTTATTTTAATTAAAATAAAGTGTCATTATAACTCCCAAGTGGCTCCATGGGGTCCCAAAATCGACCCAAAGATACCCATGGTCTAAAATGACTCAACCAATAAGGTTAAAACCAGATTTTAAATAATTTTGTATTATTATAATAATAGTTTTATGTTGATTTACCATATTTATCTTTAACCGCAGTAAATAAAAGTCAAAAGTTACTATTCATAGAAAAAATTTCATCTTCTTTAAACACATTTTACTTACTAATAAGCACCATGTATGTTTGATTTTATATATTTCATTCATAGAAGCGGTAAAATTTCATTTAAATGAAAAACTCGGTTTTTTATCTTCTACTTAGTGGTTTCACTATTCATCAAAAATTGTTGTTTTCAGATAAATACTAAAAATTCCACCTAATATATATTTGATATTCCGAATTCAAAAATGATGTCTATTTTACAAAATTAAAAACATAGAAGTTTCATTAATTAATTTTAAAATAATTTTCATTGTCAAAATAAATAGCATGTTTTTAAGAAACAATATCTATCAAAAGATTGACACTTGTTGATGTCCAATTTGAAAGTGAAATTAACTCCAATGACCACCATTAGAATAAATAGTAAAAAAATAATATAATTTCACATTAAAACGAATTAAAAATATAATATAACTATATAAATGAATAACATTAAAAAGAATACTTGTATTAAAAAATAGTATTCTTCACATTTCATTAAAAAATAAATTTTAGCAGAAAAATACCAAAAAAATTACCCAAAATAAATTTTGGTGTCTTGATTCTAAAGAAAAATTTTATTTCATAAAATAGAATGTATAAAAGTGACCAAACCTATTTTTAAGGAGGGTTCTACATCAAAAAGAGGTAAATCTACCTTTTAGTGAATATTAGAGTATTTATGCTTAAAATAAAATTATTTTCTTATTTTAAGCCTCTAACTTTTTTGGATAAATGTAAAAACATTTAACAAACAAGTATAATTATATTTTAGTTAGTTCAATTACTTCCCACTAATAAAACGAAAATGCATTAACTAACATTTAATATAAGAATATTATATTATTAGTGTGCAATGTAAGATTTAAAAAAACTCATTGTTGCGTATCGAGTAAGCCATAGAACATATCATCCCCTATACAGTAAAATTAATAATTAATTTACAAATATTAGTAAATATAAAAATTTCATAATCTTTGTTTACCTATGTTGTTACATGGGGGTTGTCAAGGTGATTCGGTTGGCTGTCTAGGGGGTGGGGGTGTTCAGGTGGTGGGGTGGTGTCCAGGGGGGTTGTCTAGGGGGTTGAAGTCAAAAATCCTTGATCTTCACAATTAATTTATACTACTCTTCTAATCTTAAATTAATGAAACTTATCAAACTTTGATCATCATTTCAAGGGTGTATGATGGTTCTTTCGGATCCACCTGAGATGTGATTTGGCATTTGTTGCCAAAGGCAAAGCAGTTTGGATCATCTTGGTTCATCTGCCACCATTTTCCACGATTTGAGGTTGGTTTTTTCTGCACTTTTTGTTTTGCACAATATAATTTGAATATTTTGGTGATTTATGTGCCTATCAAAAATATATATTAGTTAAAAATTGCATGAATAAGTCTAATTTACATCATGCCCCTCTTATGATTTTATTTTTATGATATCATTCATTTCTATGTAGTTTCTACTCCATATATGGAACCAATGGATATAAATATTAATATGGATTGAATTATTGTTACTAATTTCATGATCGAATATAACCTAAATGAATGAAATTGTCCAAGATAATATAAAAAACATGAAAAACTAAATCTAATGGAAATATCCCAAATAAACTTTTACTGAAGAAAATAAAACATTGTTGAAACTCAATATAAACTTATTATATACTTTTAATAGAAAGAATAATTGTTAATTAATAGGAATGTACTATTTGATATTATAATTTAGAAACATGGATGTATTTCCCCCTTTCTTATAGGAACATGATTTGACACATGGGGTTGTTTCATTTTTATATGTTGGGTGGTGACGTGTATAGTTACAAAAGATAGGTTTGTTTTTGTATAGTTTTTTATTTTCTCTATTGGAATGGCCACTTAGGTCATTTACATCATTCTATGGATAGAGGGTTGTTATATTCAGTGATGGGGACAAGAGGGATTCAGATTTCTCCAGTCTGCCGACTTTGATCTGAGGTAAGATTTTATGGTTACTATTTGTCTTGTACCTCATGTATTTGGGGCTTTCAATGTTTCTGAATCCATATTATGTTATCGGCATGGAATTGGAACGTTTCATGTTGGTTTGGGTGGATTTTATTTTTTGTTTCCAATCTGGGATAGCTTTAATGTCATTGGTTTTTTTCTCACTAGTTATGTAGTGTCCTTTTTGTGATTTTGGGTTCCTAATATCATTTTTATAGTTTTTTGATCCCAAGTTGTTTGTTTTGAGTCTCCGTGTCAAGGGTGACTTACCTACATGTGCATAGGTAAGTATGTACGTATATGTGGGTTCCCTTGTTACATGTATATTCACCCATGGCAGTGATTATGCGCATATGGGTCAAGGTGTGCCCATGTATATATGTATAAATTCTTACATAGGTGAGTGGAGACTTGTATATGCATATAAGCATATGTGCAAGGATCCCCTTGCACATGCTCATGGCCATACATGTCATGACCCGACCCTACCCGGGCTCGAGCCGCAATTACCCCAAGACTGCCTCTATAGGCTAGGGGTTGGCGACAAGTTACAAAGGCTAAACAACTCGGGCCAACCTTTGCCTGAGTACCTATACACACACAGGTAGCACACTCAATACAGAAGTGCAGAGTAAAAGAAAATACAAGTATTGTAAAAGGGAAACTGCTATAAGTAAACCACAATGTGCATGAACCTCTAAAAGGAAAAATCAAGTGCTGATGGTAAATTGAAAAAGAAAAGGGAAAAAACATGCGCCCAACCAAAAATTGCCACAACCCGGCGATAGGTAAACAAAAGAAAAATAGTTGGATGGGTCCCCCATCTGGAACCCGACTCCGACCACCGCACGCGGTCCAAGCTCCCAAACTCCTAAGCTCCACTGAATCCATGACCAACATGTTTGTCGTCTGCAAGGGCACACTAAATGCGGGAAAATCCCAAGATGTAGTGAGTATAAAAATACTCAGTAGGATACCCCAAAGGCTCGAGGGATCAACAAAAGATGTACTGAAGGGTGAGCAGTAGATCGAATAAGGAAATTAAAGAGGTACAACTGAGAGTGCAGTAATGAGTACAGTAAAGAGTCCAGCTCAACCCAACAAGAGAAAGGAGGGAGACTAATCCAAAGACAAAGATCTGGAAACGGTGAGAAGATGAACATTTCGTCGTGTATTCGCAACCTATAGCAGGAGAGTAGACTAGTCCAACCACGAGAAACTAGACACGGAAAGCATGTGGCATACCCCGCGCGTCTTCGCCTCTCCTGGAAAGAGAGTAACCAAAACCCAAGAAGTGGGAACTAGAAAAAGGTATATACATATACATATGCTCAACAAGAATCCCGAACAAGGTCGTAAGGGGATCTCTATCATGTAGCTCATCCCAAGAAAGTGAGTTGCCAATAGTCCCAGAAGTAAACACCATTGATGCCCAACATCCCGCAAGTCTACCCCGAACTACAAGTCAAGGGGATCAAATCACCGCACCTTGACACTATATTACACAAATAAGGGATTTGTTTGAAAATAAAACAACAAATAGATGCTAAAATTGGTATTCAAATAGGGGTTTGGGATTTAAAACTCAAACGAACACCGCCTACCTCTTGGGTGTAGCCTGATGCTTCGTCGTTGACCCGCCGGAGTGGACGTGCCTCGCCGGAGTCACCTCGCCAGAGCCGCCTCGCCAGAGTGGAGGAGGATAGGGGAGAATACTACCAGGGGGGAAATTAGGGAGAAGATAAGGGAGGTTATGTTAATTAAATAAATCTATTATCTTAAACACCCTCCCGCAGCCCCATACCCGAACTCCCGACGGGGTCGGGATTAAGCCTCCCCTAGGCTAAAAACCACGCTCTGAGTGGAACGACGGACTCGGAATATTAATCCATGGCCCCGTTCAAAAGTTATAAAATCAACTCCACGGGACGCTAAATTACGAAAATGCCCCTGCAGCCATTTTTCCCTGACGGCCCGCGCCAGAAAAACTTATACTCCTCCAAGGGTAAACAGCACGCTCCGAACTCAACGGTGCGCTCATTTTTACCATCCGAGCCACCGTTTATGAGATATTGAGCTCAACCATTAAAAAATAAATTAATTATTTAATTTACCCATTTCACGTTCCGATAGTGAGCGAGGGATCCAAACATCCCGCGCTGACATGTTTTATGTCACTCATAGGGTAAACATCCCATTTCGGACCCATCTGTACACTCAGGATTCTGATTCGGATCACCGTTTAGGATTTATCCCTTTTATTTTGTGTTCCCATGGTGAATGCATTGAAAATTTAATTCCAGACACACCAGGGCTCGGAATCGCTCGACGTCTGAGGGCGCTACTCTGGAATAATATCCAAGAATATTACAAAGTCTTTTAAATCCAAAAACAGAGTTCTTACACCATTCCCTCCTTCAAGATTTTCATCCCCAAAAAGCAAAACTATGGAACAAGTTACGGTACTAAGCCCACACCTGGCTCTCCCACACCCAGAAGAACTCATGTACAGTTCTACGGCACCGAACACAGACCAAAATATTTTATCTGTTCACACAAGGTCTTCCCTCACCGATGTCGTGCATAGGGGAACGCACACCTCTTCTTGGGTGAGTCACGTGGGAGATGTCATGCACCCACTCCAGATATTGGGGTTAGGTCAAGGCGGTAGGGAACCTCTCCATCCCTCTGAACGGTCTCAAATGGTCCGAAGGACCTCAGGGGTATCTCATGTCCCCGACCAAACTTATACGTCACATGTCGCGACTAGAATCACCGCCTTCACCGAGAACAAGTCCCGGTGATTCCCTCCTTCATAATATCCATATGGGGAAACACCCAAGGATATCTGGTCATGCAAGGTTACATAGTTAATTTCTCACAACCAAGACTCTCTTACACACTCGGAGAGAGAGGGAGTCCACATCATCGACTAACAAAAAAGGTCCCACGCATTTTACCTTACCGACAAAAGGTTACACCGACGCCCCGCGCCACCCTGGTAACAACTCAAACAAGGAGCAGGGAGAAAATAATTTCACACACAGAGTCTAAAAATTCTACTGCAAAACATAGAGGATCTGTAGTGCGTACCTCTTACCACCTCATGCTCCGCAGGATCGTAAACATCCAAAGCTCGTGGCTGTCCGCAGTCCCAACAGTCATCTCCCGGAGCCTGACGTGGACTGCCTAGTGGTGATGGGAATACCTTTTAAGGTAATCCTCTACTTCTAGCTCCTCCCGCTCCTCTACTAGCACCACCTCTCCATGTACTACTCCAATAATGGTGCTGCCTCTGTTGTGGCGGCACACCCACTACCTGCCCGAAGCTCTCTGCATGCCTGGTTCGGCAGTCCCGTGCCAGGTGGCGTCGCCCATCGCAAGAATAGCACTGATTCGCTTCGAGTTGCATTGGTGCCCTCCAGCGCCACTGTGGTGTACAACCACGCCCCTGATTCCGGTTTCCAGAAATCCACCTGTGTCGAGGTTCTGCTGGCCGACACCCGCTAGCTGCGGAAGACGTCTCAGCTCCAATGTGCCTACTGCCACCACCAACTCCAGAATGTGACAGGAATCTCTCTGTCACCAGCGCTTACTCTAGCACCCCAGTATATGTGGAAATGACCACGGTTACTATGACAACACGAATCTCTCGGTGGAGACCCTGCTCAAGCTTCTGTGCTCGGATTTTGTCTTCATGGTCCATGTCTGAGTAAAAGCGTGCACGGTCTACGAAACTAGTCGTGTACTCAGCCACCATCATCCCTCCCTGTTCAAACTGCAAGAGCTCCTGAATCCGAACGGAGTGCAAGAAGGAGGCGAAAAACTCCCCACTAAACAGAAATTGAAAGTTTCCCCACCAAAGTGACGACTCGCCAAGACACTGAGTCACGAGACTCCACCAAGGCCTAGATTCTCCAAAGAAAATACCAGTGGCCAAAGACACCATTAGATCTATCGGCGTCTGCACAAGCCTGAAAAGGCGAACCACTGCCTCAACCCAAACCTCTGCTACCTGAGTGTCTGGATCACCACTGAACCTCAGCGGTCCCTACCTATGGAACTCGTGGAGCGTGCTCAACCTGCGCTAAAGCTTAGTCTGCTCTAATGGAGAAGTCTTATGCTCACTAGGTGGGGGTGCTACTACCGGCCCACCTAGAGAAAGGGGATCGCATGATGGGTCTTGGACTGAGGCCTCATAGCTCATAGGGTTATCGTCATGTACCAAAGCTAGTATTCTGGCTGGCTAACTTCGCGAAGACATCCTAAATATTATCATGGAGTGCCACGATCAGATGAGCATATACGTATATACCAATAACAACAATGGGGAGCTAACTCAAGAAGGGGAGTCAAAGACTTAATCCTATGTGATGCACTAACCAATTTTCCCTGCAAAAATTGCCTCAGCATGCCGTGTCGAAAAGCGTGTTATCACGGTCCTGGTGAATGGATATGTTGGCCACCGCACCACCACTGGACTTCCTGGCCTGAGAGACGCTCTCGAGACACATTAACACTTTTTACCTAAATCCCAACCAATTATTTTTTAGGGACGTCCGAACGACACCCCACGGAATGAACCTCACTCTAATACCACTTTGTCATGACCCGACCCTACCCGGGCTTGAGCCACAACTACCCCAAGCCTGCCTCCATAGGCCAAGGGCTAGCGACAAGCCCCGAAGGATAAACAACTCGAGGAGGCCTTTTCCTGAGTACCTATACACACACACACGCAGAACACTCAATGAAGAAGTGCAGAGTAAAAGAAAAGACAAGTAATGTAAAAGAGAAACTGTTATAAATAAACCACAATGTGCATCGACCTCTAAAAGTATAAAGAAAGTGATGAAGGTAAACTGAAAAAGAAAAGGGGAAAAACACTCACCCAACCAAAAATTTCCACAACCCGGCGATTGGTAAACAAAAGAAAAATAGCTGGAAGGGTCCCCTACCTAGACCCCGACTCCGACCACCGCATGCGGTCCAAGCTCCCAAACTCCTAACCTCCGCTGAATCCATGACCAACATTTTTGTCGTCTGCAAGGGCACACCAAGTGCAGGCAAAGACAATGCAAGGGTGAGTATAAAAACACTTAATAGGATACCCTGAAGGCTCGAGGGAGCAACAAAGGAGGTACCTATGGGTGAGCGGTAGATCGAACATGGAAAGTAAAGAGGTACAACTGAGAGTGCTGTAAAGGGTATAGTAAAGAGTCCAGCTCAACCCAATAAGAGAAAGAAGGTAGACTCATCCAAACACAAGGAGCTGGAAACAGTGAGAAGATGAACTTCTCGTCGAGTCTTCGCTACCTATAGCAGGAGAGTAGACTCATCCAACCACGAGAAGCTAGACACGGAAAACATGTGGCATACCCCATGTGTCTTCGCCTCTATTGGAAGGAGAGTAACCAAAAACTAAGAAGTGGGTACTGGAATAAGGTATATACATATACATATGCTCAACAAGAAGCCTGAACAAGGTCGTAAGGGGATCTCCATCCCGTAGCTCAGCCCAAGAAGGTGAGTTGTCAATAGTCCCAAAAGTAAACACCATCGATGCCCAGAATCCCGCACATCTGCCACGAACTGCAAGTGAAGGAGATCAAATCAACGCACCTTGACACTATCTGCTTTGGGTGGCATTGACTCCCCAGCACAGTTTTAGGTCGCATCACAAGGACGCGTCTTAGTGGGGAAAGCACCCCTCGTACTTGAGGGTTCTAGGGGAACGTCAAACCACAACTCTTCACTGTAACACACTCCAGAGGTCTGATCAAAGTCAAAGTTATCGCATAACTAACCCGTAAAAGAAAGGGTCCTGCTTCGGTAGTCACTGAATAAATCCACATACAAGCCTAGTATAAAGGACTGAGTCTGAAATTCCAACGGGTGACCCAGTGTCCCGCCCTGCTAGAGGGTAATTCGTAATAAGATATCGGGTGAACCACTTCCCTGCCCTACTTGAGGGTAGACCTGGAATAAGTCGACAGGCGACCCACTGCCCATCCCTGCAGGAGGGTAGACCTAGAACAAGATGCCAGGCGACCCATTGCCCAGCCCTGCTGGAGGGTAGACCTGGAACAAGATGACAGGCAACCCACTACCCAGCCCTGCTAGAGGGTAGACCCACAAGAGTCATTGGGTGACCCACTGCACAGTCACTACTGAAGGGTAAACCTGAAACTAATCTGGCCATCCCTACTAGATGGTACAACACTAGCCAACAGAACTCGGAGTGGGTATCGTGCAACCACCCAACTCAAGTACAAAACCATGGGAAACTACTCAACCCTGTTGGTCTAAACCATCATGAACAGGAAGACCCTCTATGTTGCGAGAGGTCAAAGGTACGAAAAGCAGAACACGACACACATATGGGGCCCACATGACATGTGGCCCCAAGACAACTCCAACCAAGTGCACAAATGTTCTCAGGTACAAACAACCACATGTACCTCCTAGTTTTCTCGCATATTCCCATAGTATGCCACTTCTCCTGCCCAAGGGCTAACATGCACACGGACCCCAACTTCTACGTGAAGGCGTAATCGTACCAACTCCAACTTGCCATCTCAACAGCTGAGGCACGGCCAACAACAACTCTTCATGCATTACTTCACTCACACAGGAGTGCACGTGATCTCACGCCAAGGGTTTGCTTCTGAACAGAGCAAGAAGAACCGCCACCAGAGCACCTTTCATATTTCAACATCTAATAATATCTCGCAAGAGGATCCTCTCACCTGAACAGATTACACCGTTATAATCCTCTTGGAATAACACGCGAGATAGACTACTTACTCGCCCGAAATGGTCAACCCGTGAAAAATATACTATTCACCGTAACCAACCCATGTGGGGTGCACCCCAAGATCCTGAAACTGAACAAACGGATCACCCCACTGTGATCCCCTCAGAAAAAAACACGGGATTGACTACTAAATCACCCAAAATGGACACCCAGTGAAAATGGTACTATTCACAGTAGCCATGTCAGGTGGGACCCACACCACGTCCCCGAAAAAGGGTCGGGTGATCTGTGCCATAGCAATGCTCTCGGAAAAACACATCAAATTGACTGCTTACATTCATGGAACAGATATCCGAAGAAAAAGATGCATTCTGGCACACCGCACGGGAGCGGTGCTATGTGGGACCCACATCCCGGTCCCAAAACACAATGAACAGATTGCACCGTTGCGATCCTCTAGAAGAAGTACACGAGTTGAACTATTCACTTATGTAAAACAGACACCCGGTGATAAAGCCGGAAATTACCACCAGCTCCCAAAATAGCCCCCATGGGGCCCGCACCATCGTGCAGAATTAAAGAAGGCACACTGCGCCACGGCAACACCCTTGAAAAAACACCCTGAATTGACTGTTCGCACTCCCCAAATGGATGTCGGGTGAAAAAGTTACAGAATGTTGCTTGCAGCTCAAAAGACGGGTCATGGGGCCCATGCCTAATCTCCAGCTTCAATGACCGAAACCACACTGTGAAACTCTGCCTCAGCACCATGGTCCCAACTTCGCTAAAGGCGCTCAAAACGGACATCGGATGTGCTGGCACCGTCCAAAACAAGAACTCCCGGAAGAATGCACGTCCACTTAACAATCGTGCCACTCCCCCGAGCCCCTCATCTTGGGAATTAAAAATTCCCAAGTGCATCTGAAAAAGTCATTCTCATCGATACGGTTCCACTTCCAAAGAGGACATGCAAATTGGACACCCTTAATGAAAATTACAAGCCTCCGAAGGGGGGGGGGGGGGTGGATCCCTCTGGGCAGGACCGGCCTAGGCTGGCCGGTCCGCCCGTCCTGGGCCGGCCCGTGCCGGCCATCCCGGCACTGAGCCGTGGTCCACCGCCGACCGACCCTCATGGGGTCGGTCGGGCTGTCGCGTGAATAACCGCCGAAGGCGGGTCTTGTCTCCCCCGCGGGGTCGCGCGCCGCGACCCCGACTCTCCGTCGCGCTCCAATGAGCGCCGCCTCACGCCGACGTTGTCGCTCGCTCGGCCACCTCCGCTGGCCGCTCGCCCGACCAGCCAGCCATGCCGAACGCCCGCGCTGCCCATGCCTTGCTGTGCCTGGCCGAAGCCCCTGGCTGCCTCCTCCGCTGAAGGCCCGCCGAAAAAAAGCAAAACCCGCAAACATCGACGCACGATTGCGTCCTCCTCCGAACTCGGATTTCAAATCCAAAACCTGCGATAGAGAGCTCAAAAAATATACTACTTGATTAAGGGATTTGTTTGAATATAAAACAACAAATCAATGCTAAAATTGGGATTCAAAGAAGGTTTAGGGATTTAAAACTCAAACGAACACCGCCTACCTCTTGGGCACAGCCCGATGCTTCACCGTTGACCCACCGGAGTGGTCGCCCCTCACCGGAGTCGCCTTGCCGGAGCTACCTCGTCGGAGTGGAGGAGGAGAGGGGAGAAGCTTGCCAGTGGAGAGGGAAATGAGGGAGAAGAGAATGGGGGGGGGGGGTTAGGTTAATTAAATAAATTAATTAACTTAAACACCCTCCCGCGGCCCCATCCCCGAACTCCTGACGGGGTCAGGATGAAGCCTCCCCTAGGATAAAAACCATGGTCTGAGCACAACGGAGGTCTCAGAATTTTAATCTGAGTCCCTGTTCAAAAGTTATAAAATCAACATCATGGGCCACTAAATTACGAAAACGCCCCTGGGGCTATTTTTCACTAACGGCATGCGCCCGCAAAACTTATACTCCTCCTAGGGTAAACGGCACGCTCTGAACTCAACGGTGCCCTCGGTTTCCCCTTCTGAGCCACAATTTATGAGAGATCGAGTTTAACCATTAAACTAATAAATTAATTATTTAATTTATCTGTTTCACATTCCGATAGAGAGCGAGGGATCCAAACGTCCCACGCCGACATGTTTTATGTCGTTCCTAGGGTAAAAATCCCATTTTAGATCCATTCGTACACTCAGGTTTCAGATCTGGATCACCATTTAGGAGTTATCCAATTTATTTGGCGTTCCCAGTGTGAACGTACTGAAAATTTAATTCCAGCCACACCGGGGCTCGGAATCGCACGCCGTCTGAGAGTGCTGCTCAGGAATAATATCAAGAATATTACAAAGTATTTTACAGCCAAGAACCGGTTTCATACAATATGAGTGTGTGCATAGGTGAAAGGTTTCCTTGCATGTGTGTGAAGGTAAATATTCCCAGTGTGGGAGCAACCGCTTTTTGTTAGAAAGATCCAAGAGCTGATGTGGATAGATTGGTTCCACGTTGAGGTGGGGTCCCTCTCCTAACCACTATAATTCAAGAATGCTTTAAATTTAATTTAGTTTGAATCTTAATTATCCTTAATTATATTGAATTAAATATCTTGAATAAATGTTCTTTATTATAATTGTTTCATTTGATAAATAAAGTCGCGTTTTTCTAATAAAACCCCTTCAACGGAGGTACACTATCTACAAAAACACGGAGGGATTGTTATGTTGATCTAGTTACATAACTTATTGCATTTTATTTGCATTGAATGTGTTTTAGAATAAATGTTAAATATAATCAAATGAATTGTGTGATAAATAAATGCCTTAATTTTATAAAAAAAACCCTTCAATAGAGGTTCAATGTATTCTAATCCAATGAATAGGGATGGTAATTTTTATCATGTTCAGTGGAGATACCTACACAACATTGCTTAATGTAGTTCTCCTATGTTGATATAAAAGCCTGGTGTGATCCACACCATTCATAATTGTGCATGAAAACGACCAACACACACACACATATATATCTCACTTTTAGTGGTATTGTCATATGAAGAAAAACATAATTCTATATTAATAAACCATCTGTATTCATATAGTCATATATCAACTAATTTTCCACCAATAAGCCCCAAATTAAAAAATTAAAAAAAATACACAATTGGCTCTATCTCCATCCTTGATCACAACCTAATATCATCACCTTAAATATCTATTGTGCTACTCCATCCTAATCTAGCACATAATATTTTATTAATGTATAGGATAGAGTAATGTATCCAAGCCCTAGAATAGTAATTATCACTAAATATAGGCCATTACTCATCTCCCAAAATTTTCCATACTACTAAAGGTAGTGTCTCATACCACAATATATCACACACCAACATTCTCATTCAACAAACATCCGTGTTAATAAATTATGGTCAATGTAAATATATTTTCTAAAATAATACCTTATTAATCATTGTAGGTCTAATATCAGATTCAAAATGCTCCATTTTCACTTATGGTTGGGATCATCTAGAACCTTGTCAATCAAGGTGAGGCCATTATCTTAACCACTACCTTATCAACTATGAATGTTATCACGGTCAATCCTTTGGATGATCAGAGACAACAACCTATTGATGTGGAATATGGGGAATTAGATCCACCATGAAGGATTTTTAGAAAATGAATTTAAGTAAAATAATCTTTGTATACTTGATTTATTTATAAAACTACATTGTAGGGTTAGATATCAAGTTATAATATGATAAATTCATTATCACTCAAGTAAGGATCTTTCCAACACATTATCACTCAAGGTGTTTTCATTCCGTAAGATAAATCACTATAGTTGTTAGAGTTCATCACCCAAAATGTGTATGAAATAAAAACTAGGCATTCGGTCCATATCATAACTCACAGGATAGGTGTAAGGTTCTAGTCACTTGGGACCTATACCCCCATATCAAGAATGTCTCACTGTCCAAGTGAAAAATGTCAGTCCTATTGGTACTCATATTTTTTACTCCAGAGAAACCACTAGAGTCCTTGAGTCTCAAATCAGTCTCATAACCAAAAAATAAATAATTACCTCATGATGAACTCAAATACTATATGATATTCTTGTAACTTTCCTTGAATCCAGGTCTTCCTATGCATACAAGTCCTCACCAACACACTAGTCAATCCTCTCGATCACATAGTCTTGACTCATCTCTCAAGGATTATCTCATTCCTTTATGCACATCTCATAAACCTACTAGAGAAAGAGGATTATTCACCATATGATTATCCTAGTCACAAAGCACACCATGTCGAACCCTTATACATTCTTACCTCATCCAAATCGAAATCCTCTATGGTCCCCCAGACACATCCTAGTCGCTACTCATTGACCATAAAAAAACAAATGTAAGACCACTCATATACCAATCGATTTCTTATCCCAATGGAGACCTAGTGAAAGGGTTATTTAATTTCCTTGAAATTACTGAAGAACCTTTTCTAATCCTAGGTGCCTTATGAACACCATATCTATAGGTATACTATGTTAATCTCTTTCCTTTCTTTTACCATCCTTAGAGTCCAGGAATTCAATGGATCATAGTTATAATCAATCCCTTGGAAATCTATTACCAAATAATCATGTTAATGTTTAAGGGTGTTTATAGGCTCTTAATAATTTCTTTATACACATGGAATTAAAATGTTTTTTTATGTTGAACATTAAAAATAAGGGAAAATTACCACATATTCAAATATTTTCCATGATTCACTAGATAAAAGTGGTTTCCTGTTAATCAAAATTACTGATAGTATGTTCTCATATGACTCCATGTAATCTGATATATTCTACCCTAGAAAAGATACAAATTGGCATACTTAATCATTTGATGCATTCCTCGCCTCTTCTCCCTATTATAGAGCCACTACCTTTGTTGAAAGATCATGTTTGGCCTTCTCTACCACATCATGGAGACTATATTCTTCTCGTAAAATCATATTTTTAACATTAAATATGTATCATTTGTGGGAAAACACTTATTGAATCCTATCAATGTCAATACTCAGAGCAATGAATGAATTTTGGTGAGTCACTAATTCCATTTCATGTTGAGAAATTTTTTCTAGGGAATTTTTTTGGTGTTGTACAGCCAAACAAGAATCATAAACTTCTGATATATTCAATTAAATGTCTTTATTCTCCTCCCTAATGGTGACCACCTCCTCACCCCATCATGTAGTACATGATTTTCAAACCCACTAGAGTTGAGGGTTTTGAACATGTACTAGAAGTGGTCCAAATGGTCCTTGAGATCTTTAAAGGCCCCCTCAAAGATCATTATTTATATCTCTCCCCACACTTTTCACCTAATTTCTTTTATTAAAAGTTAGATTACCCTGGTTTATATCTACTGGGTGGTTCTTGAATAAAGGAGTCGCCACTGGACCTTAGGTTCACCATTCTATAAACTAGAGGATATCGATTAACATTGAGGTTCTAGACTCATACCATTGGAAGACTATACCCTATATCAGAGTGCCCCACAATAGAAGAAAATAAACCAATCAATAACTATGATATAAACATTATAGCAAAAATGATTCAAAACCACTGAATTAAAATTAAATACATAAAAACAAACACACACTACTCTACCACCAGATTTTCCCCATATATAAAAATGAATATAAAAGGAAAATGAGACTCTAATCCATCTTCGAGTCTCACATCATCTCAGTCACCTAATAATTATCCATAATTATCATGGAAGAATGATCCTTTACCCAATTTTATATTATATGCAAGTAATAATTCTTCTCGGGGACCAATGTTTCATGGCCTCTCGAGCATGGTTTGAGTACATGCCTGTAGGGAACCACTAATATAGTTCTATACATAACAAGTAAATGTGTCTATATGCCTGTGATATTCATAGGTTAGTACATTTAAAAACTATTTAACATAAATAGATAAATCACTATTGATCCTTAGGCGCTAATGTGGAACTTGGGATTGACCCCAACTACGACGTCTTTTGGTGAAGTGTCTCTGATCATATCATGAAAATGTTATAACTAATATACCATTTTAAATCCATTCCCATCCAATAGGGGAAGTACAATATCAATGTAGTATGTTCACGCACTATTTACTAGGTGAATGGCCCTAGGAAATATAATTCTCAAATGCCCACAACCAATTCCCCCTAAAAATCAAATACTATCTGGCACAATGGTATACTCTTAAATGCCTTAGGAAGTGAAACATAATCTAGTTTCAGCAAATTCCCATGCTCCTAGTGAAATAGAGGTTCAATGTCCATAGAGTAGATTCCAAGACATCTTGGGAATTCCCACATCTGTAGTCACATTATCTAGTCCAG
Organism: Viscum album; assembly: GCA_963277665.1. NCBI lineage: Eukaryota > Viridiplantae > Streptophyta > Magnoliopsida > Santalales > Viscaceae > Viscum > Viscum album. Next base: position 538,669,743 of record OY728126.1, read on the forward strand.
GGGGATTACATAAGGAATTCTATAAACATTAAGGCTGATTCCTAGTATCTTAAGAATTCCTCACTATTTAGTATCATGGATGAATATTTTCATCCTAAGAATTCCACACTCATCTAGATCAAGGTTGAATCTCTATATCCTAAGAGTTTCTATTTTTTATTGTAGTGAGTTTTTGTGTTTAACTTTAGTGTGTTTTTGTGTGTTTTATGTGTGATTGCAAGAGATTATAGTGAGTTTCTGTGAGTTTTTTTGTTTTCCCTGAGTTTTTGTGTTTTTTCTTTCTGATTTCTGTTTTGGGGTGTGTTTTCTGATTTTGGAGTGTGTTTTCGTGTGATTTCAGGTTGATTGAATGTTTTCTATTTACTGTGTGTTTTTCGTGTGAGTATAGGTTGTCATTTTGGTGTGATTGCAGTTTGCAGCTTGTGTGAGTTTTGTGTGTGTTTTTTGTGAGGTTTGTGTGATTTTTTGGGTTTTTAGTGAGTTTTATTATTAATCTCGATGTGTTGGTGTGTGATTGTAGGTTGCCTGCGTGTTTTTATGTTTTTTGATTGCATGATGCAGGTTGAAACCATGCATTTGATTGAAGGTTGAATCCAGGTTTTTACATGTTCTGGCAGGCTAGAATTGGCTAACTGGAAGAGAGAGATGCTGTTTTTTGCTGAGAAGAGGAACTAGACTGCTAGAAGAGAAGGATGCTATTTTTTTTACTGAGAAGTAGAAATAACAGCGGTTCTATGAACCGTTGGTATATATATTGAGCAATGTATGCTAATGGTTTGAGATCCGTTGGTATACCTATATCCCAACAGTTTCAATGAAACCGTTGGAATAATGTGTTCTGTAGAAAGTATACCGATGGTTCTTAAACCATTGGTGCATACCCATACCGCCAGACCTATGGAAATGGTTTGCTAAACCATTCTTATAGGTGTATACCAATGGTTCTATAAACTGTTGGTCTAGTTGTATAATCCATATTAACCCACGGTTATTAACCATTGGGAAAAATTATCTGTGTTTCCATTGAACTATGGGTATTTTGATTATCCAGGCAACTATTCCAAAGGTTCAAGTTGGAACTGTTGGGATATATCTATCCATACGACTCACAGCCCAACGATTCGGTGAACGGTTGGGATATAGTATCCCAACGATTTCTCAGCTTTTACAAATGGTTTCTAACTATTGGTATAATATTATTTTACAATACTGACATGATTTAGGGAGTGATAACCCTTAATATATCCCTTTTGTTAAGATAATTATCTTTAGATAAAGATATAATAAATTTTAATAAGTAAATTTGAAGATGTTTGTTTCCTAAGAACTAATTATGGATTTTTCAATGAGAGGGTTATGGTATAATGGATAAATAATACATCATTTTGGGGCTTTAGGAATATACCCAATATGTTTTGGAATAAGGAAACATGCCTTTTTTTAATGAGGATATCTGATTATTCAGTTTGTACTATGACTTTAGAGAATACATGATGATGGTGTTCAAATTTTTGGAATGTGACAAACCGTAGATTGCTTATGATATATGGAGGATAAATGATAAGCTAATTTTGAGAACCTTTTTCTATATATTGAGATTTTATTCTATGATAAGGATGGTAATGTTATAAAATTTTTGGAATGATAATGTTAAACCTCAGATGATGTTAATTATAATAAAGTATTATCTCACCATGTATGGACTTATGCATGTTTGATAACTTCTTATAACCTTTTTGTAATAAATAAGGATGGAAATAAATATCATTAAATTTATGGATCAAATGATTTACAAAAACTTTAGGAATAAAAAATTAAACATCATTTAATTGAATAAGAGTTGAAGTGGAAATTATTCAAGGCATGATCAACTATGAGTCTATACTGAAATCAAGTATGTATTTCTTCACGCGTTCTTTATCTTTAGGAAAATCATCTTGAAAACCAAAAAATTTATTTGAGTAACTTCTTATCCAATGAATCAGATTATCCTTTAAATTATCATTGATTTAAGGATTCCTATTTTTTAACTTTCTTCTAACCTTGTTCATCATTATCCTCCATCATAACTTGGTGGTTATATTTTTTTCTTTCATATCAATGATTTCTCTTCCCACCTACGTTCTCTTTTTTTGAAACCCACTGATGAGTTACCTTGGGTAACAATTATCTATCTAAACTTCGTTTTTAAAATAATGATTTAGTATTCCTTTTTGCGGGGAGATTTTCTATGAAAGATACTTTCAGTTATTAAATAGCTTCAAACCACTGACGAATTTTGTGGGAGAAAATCATTTTATGGGGGGAAGAATGTAATACCCTGAGATTTTATGAGATGGATTATTTTTAAATTTATTGATGTCTTATTTTATATGCTACACCAAGATTATCTAGCATAATAAACAACATCATAATATCTTGAAGTATACATAGCACTATTCTTGGCTTTGGGTACACACAAGTTCAAGTTCTTTTGATATAATTCATTTTAAGAACAAACTGAGTATAGGGGATCAACTAAATATTATTTTGTTACCTTATAACCTAGCTATTAAAATGAGGGAATGAACAGTATTAATCAATTTATGAAATTATTGTTTACACATGTATTTAAGTAATTATTTTGTGAACAATTATTTAGAAAAAAAATAATTCCTTACATTAAATGGAATCATTTTTCTGAAAAAATCTTAAAATGAAAATAAGTTACTTTATAAAATAATAAAATCACACTTTATGAATTTTATTAATGAAATGTAAATTTAAAATATTAAAATTTATGTTTTAAATTCATCATATATTTTTTCTATGCATCATATAAGAACAAATTCATTTTTTCAGATAAAAGAATTATTTTAAAAAAATAATGTTTTACCACCTTTTGATGGAGAAACCATTTGAAATATATATTTTTACAATTTTATAAGTTATTTTTGAAAAAATAATATTCTTCTTTGGAAGTGGGAAATGTAAATTTACTTTGGTTGAAATTTTTGTATTTTTCTAAGAAAAATTCTATTTTATTGAATAGTGAAAAAACTACATTTTACTTAAGAACATCATTTTCTTCTAATTTATTTGTTTCGATATATTATCTTTTGAATTGGTTTTAAATTATATTGAGATTATGTTTTTATAATTTAATCCAATTTTGTTCATAGGAAGTAATTTCCAATTAAAATTTGTTAAAAACACATGTGAGTCTATTGATGATTTTTACTTTTTAAAAACTTAGTTTTTCACATTGATAATGTGAATTAATTTAAAATTAATTACTAAAATTTTTGTGTGTTGAGTTTTGAAAAATGGATTCTATATTTGTAATTGTTGGTCCAAATTATGAATATAGGTCCAATTTTTTGGACGTTGGGATGAGTATCACACCGATGAATTTTTAAAAAAAAAATTCATATAATTTCCATTCTTAGTTTGTTTTGGGGGTTTACCACTCATTTTGGTGAAAATGGTGGGTTTTGAAAATTTGGGCCAAACTGTGAGCTCAATTTCAGATTTAAAAACAAATTTTGTTTCTTCTATAACTCTTTCAATTTTTACTATTTTATACCCATTCCACTTCCCAATTGGCATACCATGATATATTAAAATCACCATATCCCTTTGGGACTCATAAAAATCTATAATCATGAGGGATTTGTGTTTTTTATTATGGTTTTGGGCCATCCCAAAAGCCCATTTTCTGCTTTATGTTTTATTTTTAATATTTTAATATCTCATTAAATATTTACTATTATTCAGTGATTCCACCTCTCACTCGAAGCCAAAAACAAAAGGATCACCCCAAATATATTTCGCCGCTTTAGAGCTCTTATGTGTCCCGAAATTGGGCGATACTTCTCTGAATTTCACAAATAATCCAGATTTGAAGAGGAAAATCATTTCTTTCATAAATCCTTCAATTGCTGCTCTATTGCCCCCATTTCAGTCCCCACATTACCTTATCATCACCATTAGATCCTCCATATCAGGTTTGGTTGCTTGGAGATTCAAATTGTGATGTATATGGTTCGTTTGATTCGAGATGTTTCAAGTAAGTGTCTCTTTCCTTGATTTCTTCCCCTTAGTGTTTCTTTCACCATTTCATGAAGTTCCTCATGTCCAGAAGTTGAGGGTCGAAACTATGGTTTGATTTTGTGTCCTTTTGGTCAAATATTATGGTCTAGGGCTGGATTTATATTTTTTGAGGTGCGGTAGTGGTGCGGTTGATGTTTCGCACCATGTTTTGAGGGTTTCGTCATAAAAGGTAGGTGATTCCATGTGTAAAAATTTCTAGATGAGTTAGTTTGCATGAATATTTATTATTAATGTTCCTAATATGATGTGTGTGGTGCATGAACTTTTTATGTTGGATTTAGTAAAGCATTTGTTTTTATAGTTTCATTTTAGCTTAAAATTTGGTGTTTTCATGTGCAACCCTTTGGGTATTGTTTGGGATTGTTTTATAACATATGAATTTTGTTTAATAAATCTTTTTGGGATGAAATTTTGGTTGGGTATTAGTGTGCCACTAGGTCTTAAAGAGGTTTTTTAAGGGTTTAATGTGTAAAACTTTATTGTACTTCTTGAAAGTGATTTTGAAAACGCGTGCCTTTCATGTGGATCATTTGTACTATTGTTTGAGGTGTTTGTATAACACATGGGAGTTGTTTAGTAAATGTTTTTGGGGATTACAATTCTGTTTTGAATTTTTATTGATGTGATTTTGTCCTTGAAATATGGTTTTGAAATTGGTCTTATTTGAAAATCTTTGGTGCACTATTTAGAATTGTTTTATGAATGTTTTGAGTGGTTTAAGGATTTATGTAAGATGTGAAACCATATTGGAAAATTGTTTTTGATTGTTTATACATTCAAATGAACCATTTTAAATTTGAATAGTTCTGTTATGTGATGTTTATCATATTTTTAGGGACTTCATAAAATTGTTAAAGGATGTGTTGGATTGTGAAAGTTATGAAAAAAGTGTTGTGGGCTATTTTGGTGTGAGTTTGATTTCAAAATGAATTTGAATGGAAAGTTAAATTTGTGACTTGTGTGATATTCATGGGTATGTTTGGATAATGTGTTATGTGGGAGTGATATTTTCATGTGAATAGTATATTTCTTGTCTTGTTGAACTTGTTTGAGCACAAAGGGAAAACCCGGGTATCTAGGTCGGTGGACGTGTACTGGTATGCTAGTGAGTCCGTGGGGTATGGCCTCAGTTTCACTTTGCAGGATTAACACTTACAAATCTAACTAAACTATGATTATGATTATTGGGGACCACTTGGTTAGGGGTATGTTCCCTACTAGTGGCTTGTGCACAAGAATGGATAATTTTTGTGGTTACTCTCACCGAGATATGAGGTACCTAGGACCCACAGTTAGCTAGTTCCGAGGTGTTATTTCTTATTTCTTATTCTCATTAGATCCTTTATACATATCATCGTCATATGATATATTTGGCGGGAAAATTCAGTAGCTTTTGAATTTATTTTAAAAGTGTTTATTCTTTAAATTAGCCCACTTGAAAACTGTTTTTTAAGTTGCATCTTCTAGAAATTGTAACTAGAGATTACATGTTTTTGAAAACTTGCGTTCTTTTAGTCTTTGAATGTTTATAACATGGAATCTCTTAGTGGTGGTATCCTACTCGGCATTGGCTCACACCCTACTTACACCCTTGGGTGTAAGCAGACTTGGTTATTTTTGTTGTCACAGGTTTGGATATTACATTTGTGCCAATAGTTCGGGTTTTCACCGGTCATTCATGATGCGGTGTTGTTGAGACGGCTTGAGGGAAATGACTCTTGACATGTTGAGGTTCATGGGATGTTCAATTTTTTTTTGTTTTGTTCCTTTGTTATTGTCTTATTGAGTTTTTTTTAGACTATGTAATTCAGTTCTGATTTTCTGTAAAACATTATTTGGTTTGAATAATCCAGATTCTTCTTATTGGATTCTTTTGTTGTTTAAAGTTTATAATCTCAGGTAAATCACTCCCAATTATCATTTTATGATACCTGGAAACTTGTTCCAACCCGTGGGGATTGGGAACGCCCTTCGGGACTTGTCACGGGCTGGGTTTGGTGCTGGTTTTGGTGGTGACCAGATTCGGTTCGTGACAAAATGGTATCGGAGGAGGTTCGCTCTATTTGAGTCATTTTATATGGGAAACAGTCGGGATAGTCTAGAGTTATGATTATTGGGAAATGGAATTCTGGTTATGGGTAGTGTGCTTGATCAACACACGTCATTTCAGGATTCAAGTAACCAGGGGATGTTGGGATTTGTCTATGTCTTTTGGTTTTCTTGGTTTGATGATGATTAGGGGAAATGAAAAGAGAGATGGGATAATAGTCTCAGTGAGATCACCGGGTCTGGAAATCCATGTGGAGCCAGGGATATTCCCTAGAACACTCTCTGTGATGGTGAATTGATTGGAATATGGCTGCCAAGCATATGTCCAAGTCCCCCACTGAAACTAGTTTCCTCTCCCATTGTTTTGTGCTTTAGTTTTGAAATCATGGAACTTTGGTTTTAAAGTGACTTGGTTTTAAGAAGTGTAAAGTTTTTGTGAAATGGTTTTCAAATAAATATGGAATGGTTTTTTATGGAAAAGTGGAACTGAATATTCTGAATTATTTTTAAATGGAAAATGGTGTGCTTACACCTCTTTTGAAAGCAAAACCTATACTGAAGTTGGTTTTGAAAAAGTGTTTCCAATAGAGTTTTCTAAACTATCATAGGGTGTTTTGTTTGGATGAGATGTTATGAAATTGATGTGAATAACATGGAATTTATTTCTTGTATAAATGGTTGTGTATTTATGAAAATTTTAGTGATATTTGAATTTGTATTTTGATCTCTTGTTTAACAGTTTTGAGAAAAAAGATGTGTTGGTTGACAGTTTTGGTTTTGAAAAGTAGAAATAATCTTTGTTTTAAATTTTGTTATTTCCATGAGTGAACACATTCATGGGGTTATATGGGATTTTTTTAGTCCAAGAACCCCTTATGTTTGAACTTTGTTTTGGGTTTGTGTGTGGTTGGTAAGTTATGTCTTAGGGATGGTTAGTGGTCTCTTTTGGAAAATGTTTTGGGATGCATTTATGGTGGTTCCCTTCATGTTGTTGGATCTGGTTTTTGGCATGTTTTTACCAATGGACCAGCTTGGTAGGGTCCTTGGGTTCTCTCATTTGATAAGGTATGCCCCCATTAAGGGTTAATGCACAACTGAAGTGCAACCCGTATTGTTTCTCTATTGGAAAATCCTCCAGTTGATCAATATAAGGAATATTTTATCAATCATTGTTGATTGAGTCTGCAACCATTCATTTAGATGATTTGTGGATCCTCTTTTAGTGGGATAGTTCATGTGGAAGGTTGAAAGAGACCTTAGTTTCTTATGTTTCATGATTCATCGATGGTGGAAGTGTTCTTTGGTTGTTAGTGTGGATGAGTGTCGTGATAGTGTCTAAGAGGGCCTCTGGGTTCTTCATAGTATCTTTGAATAAAGAGATATTATTAAACAACCAATTTTGAGATTTTGGTCATGATTGGATATTGTGTCTACTTTTTGGACATGTCTGTTGTTTAGGGACTTGGAATATGGTCTTGTTACATGTATTGTTTCTATCAATCTCAAGGGTTATATTCAGTAACGCATTGTGATGTTGTGTGCTCTTTTGACTGTAAAGGTGAACTTCATACAATCCTCAGAGGTTCTCTGTTATGTTGGGAGTATGTATCCCTTGGGAAAAACATCAAATTTTCTATCATAGAGGAAGGTGTTTATACGTGTCCTTCCCTTCTATTGTTTCTCAACCAAAGAAACAAGGTGCGATGTGTGTGCTTCTTCTGATCCCTTGTTTCAGTGAAATTTTTGGTTTTGGTAAAGTGATTTATGGATTGTGTTATGTCCCGATGAACCCATCAGGGTATGCGGTGTTTTTTTGTGGCATCTAAAGAAGAAGATCCATATAGGGGTTACCATAGCCTAACTGCGAGGCTGAAGATGCTTCAATATTTTGAGCTCCAGCCATAGGTCCCGGAGAGAAGTTGGCGTGTAGTCAGGGGAAACCCCAGTGTCGTTTAAACCCTTGTAAAAAGTATTATACTCATAATTAAAGATAAGAAGTGTTTAAACATATGGTGTCATCATATTTTTTCTGATTTTTCCGTTCAGTGGAAAAAGGTGGAGGGTCTTGTACCCATGTCATCACACAATGTTATTCCCTCCCCCTTTGGTTTCCATTGAGTCTTTGGAGAATGGTTGGAAATTTGGCTAGAGAAGTTGAGCACATAGTTTTCACATGGTTAGTTCTAACCATGAAAAAAATAACCATGTAGATATAAGGATCCACATATTTATCGCACAGTTTCTCAAACTGTGCAGACTAACCGTGCGACCATCTCAACTCCTTAATTTAGGGGTCTTTTCATGTCGGCCCAAGTTGGTCAGTTATGATGGTTGGATCTTATGGTGGGGAGACCCACTATGAGTCTCATGTATATTATTTTGAAAATGCCTAATGGGATTCTAAACCTTGTACCGAATAGTTTTTTCGGGGCTCCCCTGTTAGTGTCTTGATTCTCTCTCGGAAAAAATTTTAAGTTGTCTCTTATGGTTGGAGAGAACATTTGTGTATCCTTATACCAGTAACTCACTTTTGTACATGGTCTTGGCTAGGAAGTGGGTAGTCCTGTTCAGTGCTATATAACCACCTACATCTTTCTTGGGTAAACATTGGGATTGGAGAGTTCCCAATGGTTTAGTTATACCGAGGTAAGTGTAACCTTGTTCGATGTTCTTATTTGTTTGGGTAAATTGCTTGAGCCTTGTTCAAATAGTGTTTGAGGAGTTTTCTTTTAGGATAAATCCTGAATGTGCTTGATAATTTTAGTAAAGATGTGTATGTTTTGGTTGTGAAGTATTATTTCCTTAATTGATCACTGGAGGTGTTTTGGCCATTAGGGGCGAAGTTTAGCAAAGGAGTCTATTTCTGCCTTTCGGTTGGGTTGGGTTTTTTGCTTTTTCCTTGATGTGGCTTTCCAAGGGCGGAAAGTTTTATGGTGGGGAGAATTGTCGAACCCATGATTTTTTTAAATTTTTTTTTTCATTTAATTTCCATTCTTAATTTGTTTTGGGGGTTTACCACTCATTTAGGTGAAAATGGTGGGTTTCGAAATATTGGGCCAAACCGTGAGCCCAATTTCAGATTTAAAAACATATTTTGTTTCTTCTATAACTCTTTCAACTTTTACTATTTTATACCCATTCCACATCCCAATTTCCATACCCTGATATATTAAAATCACCATATCCATTTGGGCCTCATAAAAATCCATAATCATGAGGGATATTGGTTTTTTATTAAGGTTTTGGGCCATCCCGAAAGCCCATTTTCTACATTATGTTTTATTTTTAATATTTTAATATCTCATTCAATATTTAATATTATTTGGTGATTCCACCTCTCACTTGAAGCAAAACACATAAAGATCACCCCCCAATATATATTTCTCCACTTTAGATCTCATTTGTGTCCCAAAATTGGGCGAAACTTCTCTGGATTTCACAAATTGTTCAGATTTTAAGAGGTAAATCATTTCTTTCATAACTCCTTCAATTTCTGCTCTTTTCCCCCATTTTTTGTCCCCAAATTACCTTATCATCACCATTGGATCCTCCATATCAGGTATGGTTTCATGTAGATTCAAATTGTGGGGTATACGGTTCGTTTGATTCAAGATGTTTCAAGTAAGTATTTCTTTCCTTGATTTCTTCCCCTTCCTTAGAGTTTCTTTCACCATTTCATGAAGTTCCTCTTGTCCAGAAGTTGAGGTTAGAAACTATATTTTGATTTTGTGTTATTTTTGTCAAATATTATGGTCTAGGGCTGGATTTATATTCCTTGAGGTTCGGCAGTGGTGCGGTTGATGTTTCGCACCATGTTTTGAGGGTTTCGTCATAAAATGTAGGTGATTCCATGTGTAAACATTTCTATATGAGTAAGTTTTATTGAATTAATTATTATTAAGGTTCCTAATATGATGTGTGTGGTGCGTGAATGTTTTATGTTGGATTTAGTAAAGCATTTGTTTTTATAGTTTCATTTTATCTTAAAATTTGGTTTTTTCATGTGCAACCCTTTGGGTATTGTTTGGGATTGTTTTATAACATATGAATTTTGTTTGATAAATCTTGTTTGGGATGAAAATTCTGATTTGGTTGGGTATTGGTGTGCCACTAGGTCTTAAAGATGTTTTTTAAGGGTTTAAGGTGTAAAACTTTTTTGTACTTCTTGAAAGTGATTTTGAAAACGTGTGTGTTTCATGTGGATCTTTTATACTATTGTTTGAGGTGTTTTTATAACACATGGGAGTTGTTTAATAAATGTTTTGGGGGATTCCAATTCTGTTTTGAATTTTTATTGATGTGATTTTGTCCTTGAAATATGGTTTTGAAATTGGTTCTATTTGAAAAGCTTTGGTGCACTATTTAGAATTGTTTTATGAAAGTTTTGAGTGGTTTAGTGATTTATGTAAGAGGTGAAACCATATTGGAAAATTGTTTTGGATTGTTTATACTTTCAAATGAACCATTTTAAATGTGAATAGTTCTGTTATGTGATTTTTATCATATTTTTGAGGGACTTCAAAAAATTGTTAAAGGATGTGTTGGATTGTGAAAGTTATGAAAAAAGTGTTGTGGGATATTTTGGTGTGAGTTTGATTTCAAAATGAATTTGAATGAAAAGTTAACTTTGTGACTTGTGTGATGTTCATTGGGATGTTTGGATAATGTGTGATGTGGGAGTGATATTTTCATGTGAAAAGTATATTTCTTGTCTTGTTGAACTTGTTTGAGCACAAAGGGAAAACCTGGGTATCTAGGTGGGTGGATGTGTATTAGTATGCTAGTGAATCCGTGGGGTTTGGCCTCAGTTTCATTTAGCAGGATTGACACTTAC